>JAOEGL010000006.1:73123253-76019086 GCA_034509955.1 Urosaurus nigricauda
TTGGACCAAAATTATTTAAATGTATACTTGAATTAAATTTTATTTGGGGACAGTTTTTTTCAGCGTCAAATTCTTTCCTTTGTCTATTCCCCCTCCCCTCTCCAAACTACTGCCTTTAGGCCATTAAAATAGATGCAAAGGCCTCTGAAGAACCAGAAAAGCAACGTAAATTTCAACTGTCTTCCCTTAACCCTCAGGAACGAATTGATTATTACCATCTGATTGAGGAACTAGGTAAGATACACAAAGCTTCTGCAGTTCTGTGACTAGATTCCAGTTCTGCACTGCATGCTGTTCAAAACAAGTATGCCCCACTTGTCTGATAAGAATTACAGCACAGCTCTTTATAAGTTTTTGTGTTCTGTAGTAAGGATTACCTTTTTAAATGACTGATTAAAATTTATTTTTTAGGTGGGGTGGTGCTAGAGAAGCAGTGCTTTGACCCAAATTGTACACATACAATTGTGGGACACCCTCTTCGCAATGAGAAATTCTTGGCATCCATGGCAGCTGGAAAGTGGGTTCTTCATCGTTCCTACCTAGAAGCATCCAGAGCAGCACGGTGCTTTGTAGAGGTATTGCTAACACTGTTAAGGGTATAGCAGTTCATTTGTAACTCTTGTCCACATTAATGTTGTGTCCATTCTAAAGACAAAATGCAGCAACCTTGTTCAGGTTAGGCTGTTCTGGATCTGGCTAGTGTCTATATCAGAGATGAGCACCTTCCTGGAATCGGGGGCATGAACTGTGCCCTCCCAACCTACCAGGGGCTGCATCACTGTTAAGGTTCTTGCCAAAATTCACCAGTAAATAGGGAGCCAGAGTACTGGCCTGCACCACGGAGTGGCTGATCAGAGCATGTCCTTTTCTTCTGGAAGGGAAGAAAATGGCAAGAAGGGGTCATTGGGGTTTTGTGTGTTTTGTAGCAGTGTGTGCAGCCCACATGTTCCACACCCTAGGTAGACTGCCCAGAGAGTCGTATATACCAGTCTTCCCCAATAGAGTGCTCTCCATTTGTTTTGGATGAATAGTTCATCATCACCACCACCACCACCACCACCACCATCATCATTATCAATATTCTGCTTTTCTAGTGGAACTCAAGGTGGCTGATAAAAACTCCAATCAATCCCAGGCAGTATGACAGCACTGATAGATGTCAGGAAAACATCTGGAGAGTGGCACATTAGAAATGGCCATTATATGTACTGCCTTGAGTCCCATGAAAGAAAGTCAGAACAAAGTATTCATTAATTAAATAAAATGTGAAAAGGAGGCTCCACCAAAATGACTCCGGTTGCAATCCTAAACTGATTTTCTGGGGAGTAAGTTCCATTGGACATTGTGTGGATGTTTTTTTCAGTAAACATGTATAAGAATGCCACAGTAAATGAGACGAATTTATCCAGCATGGCTTAATGGTTTCAGTGTTGGACTATGACTCTGGAAAGGGTTCAATTTCCAGATCAGCCATGAAACCCACTGGATGACTTTGCACAGGTCACATGCTGTCAGCTTTACAGTAAAGCAGTGACAATCCTCTGAACAAATCTTGCCAATCAAAACCCTCATGATAGGTTTGCCTTGGGGTTGCTATATGTCGGAAATGACTTGAAGGCAAACAACAGTGTGTATCAAACCAAGTAAAGTTTATTTATTGAAACCCTACAGTAGAAAGCATCTATTTTCTGATGTTTGTGAAAGGAAGAAAAAAATGAGAAACTTGAAACCTTTTGCTGCAAAAAATTAAAAAAAAAATTGCATCACCACAAATGGTGACAAGTCCTATTAGTCCTACTAGCTATGTTTACACAAGTCCTATTAGTCCTACTAGCTATGTATACACTTCTGACAGCTATCTATATTGGTTACATGCAACATTTATTCACTTGTCTAAAGGAAAAGTTGATGAAACACAAATAACCATCCATGCTAGGCTATTAAATGGGGGCAAAACCCTATCTGGAATCCAACTGTCCGTTTGCCTTAGGGTCACCATAAATTGGAAATGACTTGAAGGCACACAGCAAAAAATCTAGGGCTTAATAGCATAAATTAAGCAGAACAGCACAATTTAAATTTTAAAAGTAATACATCTAAACACAACCTGACTTCATCTACTTTATTTTATTAATTCATACAATCATTTATGTGCCGTGAGGCCCATTTCTGGTTTATTATGTGGCTTCAGATTAACTCCTCCTTGTAGGAACCCTCTCACAAGGTTATCTTGTCAAGATTTCTTCATTAGTGGTTTGTTAATGGCTTGCTCTGAGACTGAGAGAGTGTGATGTGGTCAAAATCACCTAGTGTGTTTCCATAGCGGAATAGAGATTTGAACTCTGGTCTCTTGGTATCCTAGTTCAGTGCTCACCACAGTGGCTCTCCCTGTTTCTGGTAGAAAATACTCAATACTTTTGCACTTTCGATTTTATGTGGACATTAAACATTACAGTTGTAAATAAATACTTTCTTTTATCTAAACAGTTTGCTTTGGCCTGGCATTCTAAGTGAAATTTCACTCAGAATGCTCCTGCATTCTGCAAATGATTTTTGTCTTTTATTTCAAGAGTAATTTTTCATGCCATAGGTTGGGCTGTTTTTGAAACTAATGTAAATTTTAGGAGTAGTTTGTGATGTGACACAAGGCTGGGGCGGTATCTCCCACACAAAAAAAGTCAATGTCCTGTTGGACCCACACAGCCCCTTAGGGGATAGCCAAAGAAGCTTTCTGGCTTGTGTCCTTAGCATGTAAATTGCTGAGGAAAAAATTAAGGTCTGCTCCTATTAACCTGTCAAGTATGACTGCACTCAGGTAGCTTAGTATTGGGATTTCCTTTGAATATTTCTACTCAACTTGGCAGTTTATGTCCTTATATCCTCAACTCTAGGAGGAAGATTATGAATGGGGAAGCAACTCCATACTCAGTGTTCTGCCTGGAATCAATGTAGTCCAAAAGAAATTAGCAGTTGCAGCAATGAGGTGGCGGAAAACAATTCAGAGACGGAGAAAGGAAAATGGAATTACTGAGGTATTCACTTGTTATATTTCTTGTATCTAGTTGTGTCTTCTCTGATGACAAGATGCCTTTCTTCAGCAAAAGCTTCTTTGAGCTATGTGGTTTTCATAAATTTCTTTTCTTCTGCAACCTCCTGTACTTTCTCCCTTGCTCTTCCAAAGCAATTGGAGGGTTATGTGTGTCTGCAGGGGCAAAAAGGGGAGATGGGTGATAATTGCTTCTCCCCTACCCCTTTGCCATTCATAGATGTCGCCAATCGATCAAAGAATTGGAGAGAGATGTTACTGGAATCATACTCATGTACTCTGGATTTTCTTAAGATGAGGCAGTCTTGATAGTAGCTCTCATTCCAGAGCATCCAAATCATGAGGGGTGTAGTTCATGGTGCCTCAATAGAGACACAGTCCTTAGCACATGCATGTGCACATGCCAGAAGTGTGTGCAGAGGAACCAACAAAGTCAGCTATTTGCATCTGTAGATTGTCTGCAGTGAAAGAGCCATCTGGGTGTGGTTCAATTCATGCCACCCAGGACAGCATCTTTAAACTCCAAGTTCTTGTGGATGTGTACTGTGTGCATCCATCTCTGGATATCCCTGTAAAATTGTGTTTGCTGAATTCACCTGTATTTCACATTGATGTTAACAAATTTGTTCTTAGAGAGGTGCTGAAAATAGTTCTTGAGAAATATATTTATTTATTTATTTGAGTTACATCCTGGGATTCAAGGTGGAGAAAAGCTAGAATGTGTGCAAAAAATGTAGTCACGGAGGAGTTAATATTTTCCTCCTTCCTTCTTGTGTATTACATTGACACCCTTTTCTATACATTGTAACAGAGATACATGAATTCTACTGACATGTATCTAGATATAAAATGCAGTGGAATAGCCATGGGAGATGAGGCCGAATCTGGATTGGAACTGCTGATGGGATAAAATCCCCCCACTAGCTATTTCTGATGGAAGGTGAAATACACAGGCAGTTTTTGTACTCACGTTATTTACTTTTCCACAGTCAGTAGGAGCTTCACAAGCCATTTAATTGAGGTAATTGGTGTGTGGGCAGGTTAGAAGAAAAGATGCGGGTAGTTCACAACCCTCGCATTGAACAGATGGGATTGGTGATGCAAAAAGTGAGAGGTTTGGGATTGCTTTGTGACTTAAGGGGCCATGGAATAAACTTTGTCCACTTTGATTTAGACTGGTCCGGCAATAGATGAAATATATAAATGAGTGGTTAGAGATGAAATGTATTTCATCATGGGACTACATTTTTGATGCTTTTTTAAAAAATGGCTCTGTCTTTCTAGGGAGCATTTAGTGGTTGGAAAGTAATTTTGAATGTTGACCCAGCCAAGGAAGCAGGCTTCAAACGTCTTCTAGAGTCAGGAGGAGCAAAGGTGAGTATATGCTTGGCTATTAAACTGATATTTGTAGTCAAGCATAGAGCTGCTTTTGAGTTGTAGACAGTGTCTCAAGGCTCCACTTTAGAGCACAGAGGTGGAATGCAAAGCAAAGAACTCTTATCACCATATATGTTTTAAGCTAGGGATGCAATCCAGATCAGTTAAACATATTCAAAGTTTGTTTTTCTGTCTGTTTTAAGTTGTAATATTGATAGCATCCATTACTTTTTCATGGGAAAATAGAAAGGGAGAGAAAAATCTGCATACACCATTTCTTTAACGTTCAGTTTCCTCTAGGAACACTGTGGCGGCATTTTGGCCATGTTTTAGACCCCTTGGGCCATTTAAGGCCCAAGAGAGGCCTTTTTTCAAAAGATGAAGTGACCAGACAACTTCTAAGAAAAGCTTTTTGTGGGCCCAGCCCAAATTCAGAACATGCCCCTAAAATGATTTTTTCCAACAGAACCTTGAGTCCAAAGGGTGTTGTATCATTATTACAAGATCATTCACATAAGCCCTCCATTTTTACGCTTCTTTTTTTACACTCACTCCATGGATTCTGTCATCTTGTCTAATATCTCTCAAAGTCTCCCTCCTGGTGGGTTGGTTGGGCCTCAGGGTGGGCTGTGAAGCTACAGTGGCAGGTGGGCATGATGATGAAGCCCTTCTGCATTCATACGAAGGAGGCACACTGTGCTTCAGTGGAGGAATAAGGCGGATTGGCAGAAGGCCTGACCAGCAGCAGCCTCAGGGAGAAGGCAAGCCTATTGAGAGGAGGCAAGAGAGGCGGCTTCACCGTGAGCAGCGATTTGACAAATTTGCTGAAGAAGAGAGTGAAGGAGGAGAATTTTCTGTTGACAAACCAATTATGTCTCCAATGCCAAAATAAAAAGTAAAGGTGAACAAGGGCATCCTTGTCTGGTTCCCTTTCGTATCCCAATCAGTATTGTGATGTTTACCGAAATCTGGGATTTTTGAACTGAATATATTCTTTCCAAAGTCCATACACACCAATACTTGAAATAATTCCAAGAAATACGATCAAAGGCTTTCTGTTCATCGAAAAAGATCATTGTCATTGGGGTGAAGCAGATGGACCAAAAGGAGAAGCCAGAGGCCACTCTAGGACCACAGTCCGCTCCCAAAGTGGGCTGCAGGTAGGAGTGGAATAAATCCATTCCTTTTGCTAGTGGTTTCAGGCCATCTTAGTTGGCCTCAGTTTTTTTTTTGGGGGGGGGGGGTGTTGTCTAAATGCCATGCCCCTGAAGCAGCTGGAAGCCATCTTATTTGGCCTGTCTATTTTGGGTCACAGTGATATTCCAAATATTCAATGATACGCTAAACAATTCTTACATTAATCCTCAGGTTTGGTTTTTTTTTTTTTTGTTTGTTTGCTTGTTTTGGCAAAAATTCACTCTGGTTTAAAACACACTGTGCAGAAATAATCCAGTTTGAGATCACTTTAACCATCCTGGCTCCTTGCAAGGGAATCCTGGGAATTGTAGTTTATTGTGGCACAAGAGCTCTCTGATAAGAAAATGTTATATGTCCCAAAAACTACAGTTCCCAAAATTCCCTAGCACTGGATTATTTCTGCAGTGTGTTTTAGATCTCTGATCCTCATGAGTGTTTTGAGAAAGATGTTTCCTTAGTCTGTTTCCCAAAATAGTGCTAAATATGGGGAATTATTTAATAATGAAATAGGTCTGTAAATTCTCTGTTAATGTTGGATTTGTGTCTTCTTTATGAATGTTTTGTAGGCATTTCTCCAAGAGTCTGACATCCTTTTCCTAATTATCACACACTTATCAGAGACTACTCCGTAAGCTTTTGGGTTGGAAAAGACCCGGCTGGAAATTGGTAGTAGGAAAATACATGCAGGTGGGACAAGGGACAGACTTGTTTAAGTGGAATAGACATTTTGACCACTCACTGCTAGCAATGCTCCATATTTAAAAAATAATTTTAAAAACATACATGGCTTCAGGCTCATTTTGGAGGTTGCTTCATTCTGTTTTGTGGTTTATTTCCTGAAACTATGTTAGTTAGTTAGTTTAAATGCAATGTATATACTACATATCTGAGTCAACTAAAATTTCTTATGTATTTGAATCTATAGGTGCTTCCTGCTCATTCTCCTCCTCTCTTTAGAGAAGTTACTCATCTTTTTGCTGATTTCAATAAACTGAAGCCAGAGGATATAAGGATTGATGTTGGAGAAGCAGCTCATCAAGGAGTTAACTGCCTTAGGCCAGAATACATTGCTGATTACCTTATACAGGTTTGCATACTAGTGGAATAATACAACTTCTGTAGCACATTTAAGGAAAAATTACGTATCTAGAAATGTCAGGGTTGTAATATATTACCTCTGTATGCTGGATTTTTTTTTCATGTGCGGACTTTACCTTTCAGTGTTTTGAGGAAAAGCTTGTGCATAGTTGAATAAAAGTCTGTTTCGCTAATTGGATTGAGGATTATGGTGATGAATTTGTACATCACTGCTTGGATAGTTTAAAACTTGATTTTTCAATATAAGACAGTTATTGAGTCATAAGGTGCTTTTTCCATTGCCTTTTTAACACCATTGCCTTTTAAACACCAACAGCTCTGGCAGTAGTGAAATGTGGAGTGAGGCAATATGATGTTAGGAATATTAGATTAGTAAGTCCAAAAAGAGAAATGTCAGCTAAAGAATCTGAGGCTAAACACTGAATTAAAAAACTCAAACTGTTCAGTTTTAATGTGTATATTGACACCTCAGAGTATTTAAGGAGGCTCAGAGAAAAAGAAATTTATTCATTTATGTCCCACTTTTCTCCCAAATGAGCTCATTGTTAAAGGGTTATCATTAGTCAAAAATGACTTGGAGGCACATAACAAACTAGTCCTTGCAGAGGAATCTTTAATGATTAAACCCCTTTTTTTTTTTAAGGAGCTACCACCGCCAATGGAAAACTATCATTTGCCAGAAGCTACTGCCTATCTTCAGAATGGAAAAGAACACAGAATTGGATCCTCTCAAAAGCGAAAAGCTTCTGAAGAAACACACACAGTAAAACGGTTCAGAATGCACTGATATGATTGTAAACTACTACTTTTAAATATGCATTTTCAATTTATATTTATACTAATTTTCTTTCAACATAAAAAGGACATTAAATGCTTTTGTAGCATTGTGTGTGTTCCTTTTCAAATTTTCTCCTATCCTTTCTTGCAGCTAAAACCAAATTTTAGCACAGACATGATAGTGGCTCTGTGGTCTAGTATTTAATTCTCAAAGCAGTTCAACATCTATAAAATACAGTCAAAATATTAAAAACCATTCCCTTTAACAGAACCCAGCAGAAATGTCTGCCTGTGTCGTATTTCTTCCCCTGGGATAGTTGTTGGTTGACATGTTAGGGGGGGATATAATCCAGATGGAATGTTATTTTCATCTGCTTCTTTGTGGTTTGTTTCTTCTTAAGAAGAGAAATAAGCACTCTTCTTGGTGGTGACAAATGGAATTGTGTTTCAAGCTCAATTAGGTTTTGTAAGTTCTAGTTTAGAACACAAGCAAACCTGCAGTTTTCAGCATCAGTTGAACTTGCCAGTGTTTTGTGATGTACCCTAGGTTACTGATGGGGCACCTCACTTCCCTAGTGTATAGGGAAGCTAGGTGCAGACAAAAGGATGTATAGAGCGGTTGTCTATCTAAAACATGGAAGCCCTTTTCAGGATTGCTCAAATACCTTTACTAAATTAGGATGATATGTATATAAACCTTAAAATGGGAGGTATACAGAGTTTGCATCATACACAAAAGACTTTGCTAGGGGAGACACTAGCACCCAGTATCTTTCTGCAATCTCAAGCTCTGGAGCTTGGCAAATATGCTTGGAAAACAGTGATATTTAGTGGAGGACTTTGAAGGGGAAGGCGAGAGTCCTGTTTCAGTGCCTACTTAAGACTATTGAACATAGACAGTAAGGGTGCTGCTGCAGTCACCTACATCTGCTGTGATCTCTTTGTATTCTTGTCAATAGGTGTGGGTAACTTCACCTGCACCAAGTGCAGGTTGGTAGCCCTGTAGGAGGTGAAGGTCTAGGAACTGGATTACCTGGGTATGGACACTTTAGCTTATTAGGGAGCAAGAGGTTTTCCTGGACAGAGCAGAACAGACTGTCCTGGATGGGGAACACACACAGCAAGTTTCTGGAGAGGAAGTCAGTTCCCTTACACAGGAGGCAGACAGTTGAAGGAACGTGACACACATGTGTAGGGAAGCCAGGGATTGTTCTGCAAGCTTGCAGCTACAGAGCTGTTTTGAAGCTCTCTGCCTTATCAGGGATGATGAGGGAGATCAGCAGGGACAGTCCTCAGGGAAAATGAAGGAGACCTTCTTAGAATCAGCACAGTGAATACCTGGTGCTAAGCCTTGGTGTGTGGTGGTGCTGGGGGACTCCTGAATCAGTGGTTTGTGGGGCTGACAAGATGTCTTGGGAGGTATGTTGTCTCCTTGGGGCCAAAATCCATGATGCCAGTAATACTTACACCTGTGAAGAGTTCCAGGACTTAAATCCTGGAAACCAGGTGGAGAGCATCTGGATATAAAATTAAAGGGTAAAGAAACAGGATGTTATTTTGTGGGAGTCTACTACAGACCCCCAAGTCAGAGGAATTGGATGATGCCTTTCTAGAACAAAAGGCCACACACTCAGGAAGGAGAGAAGTAGTAGTGATAGATGAATTTAACTATCCTGATATTCGCTGGAAGTCAAACACAGCCAGGAATTTAAGGTCCAGCAAATTCTTCACTTACCTGGCAGACAATTTCATTGCCCAAAAGGTGGAAGAGGCAACAAGGGGATCAACTGTTTCAGATCTGATCCTGACCAACAGGAATGGCCTGGCTAATGGGATGCAAGTGGCACGATCCTTAGGTGGGAGCGATCATGTTATCCTGGTGTTTGTTATACAGTGGAAAGGAGAAGCCAAGCATATACACATTCAGCATGATTTATGTAAACTTAGGGAAATACTGGAGGTGAATCCCATGTTCAGGAATAATAAAAGAAGAGGGAATTCAGGACAGATGGGAGCTTCTCAAAAGGGGGATACGGAAGGCACAAGTTCAAACAGTTTCAATGAGGAGGAAAAATGGAAGTGTCTCAAGAAACCAGGATGGGTGACTAAAGAATTTTCCACTGAGATAGGTTTTAAAGGGGACATGTATAAGAAATGGAAAATCACCAAAGTAGAATTCAAACAAATAGCTAACGTATTGGGGAACAGTCAGAAAAGCTAAAGCACAGAATGAGCAGGCTTTCCAAACAGGTTAAGACAATAAAAAGGGCTTTTGGGAGTGTGTCCATAATGAAGGAGAAAATGGTAGGGCCACTGCATGGGAAGACAGCAAAATGCTAATGAGGGACAGAGAAAAGGCAGAACACCTATGCCTCACTCTTCTCACAAAATGAAAAGGGTGCTCAACCGGAGTAAAATGGATCAGAGAATGCAGTAGGGGAAATGCAGCACAGAACAAAGAGGCAATGCAGGAAAACCTGGTTGATCGAATTAGTCTATAGGGCCAGATTTACTGCATCCAAGAGTACCTAAAAGAACTGGCAGAAGTAATCTCAGAGAGAATTCGTGGAGAACAAAATCCCAACAGACTGGAAGTGGGCAATGTCTCTATCTTCAAAAAGGGAAAAAAGAAGACCCAAACAATTGCTGCTAGGTTAGCCTGATGTCAATACCAGGAAAGATTCTGGAGCAGCTCAATAAGCAGTCTGTAAGCAGCTCGATAGATGAAGAGAATGCTGTTGAAAATGTGTAAAATGTGAGCTAGACAATGCAACTATTAGTAATTGGTTGACTAGCCGAACTCAAAGGGTGCTCGGCAATGGCTCCTTTTCATCCTGGAGAGAAGTGACCAGTGGGGTGCCATAGGATTCTGTCCTGGGCCCAGTGCTACTCAACATCTTTATCAACAACTTGCATGAAAGAATAAGGGGCATGCTGGTCAAATTTATAGATGACACCAAATCAGGAGGAATAGCTAATTCCCCAGAGGAAAGGATTAGAATTCAAAATGATCTGAATAGATTAGAAAACTGGGCCAAAGCAACAAAATTAATTTCAACAGAGAAATAAGGTACTGCACTTAGGGCAAAAAAGGAAATGCATAGATAAAGGATGGGGGACACCTGGTTTAAGGAGACTACATGTGAAAAGGATCTAGGAGACCACAAGTTGAACATAAATCAACATTGTGATACAGCAGTTAAAAAGGCCAATGCTATTTTAGATTACCTCAATATAAGTACAGTGTCTAGATCAAGGGAAGTATTAGTGCCATTTTATTCTGCCTTGGTCAGGCCTCACCTGGAATACTATGTCCAGTTCTGGGCATCACAGTTCAAAAAGGATGTTGATCTGGAGCCTATCCAAAAGAGGGCGACCACAATGATGAAAGGTCTGGAAACCATGCCTTATGAGGGGGACTTAGGGAGCTGGGCATGTTTAGCCTGGAGAAGAGATGGTTAAGAGGTGATATAATAGCCCTGTTTAAATATTTGAAGAGATGTCATATTGAGGATGGAGCAGCTTGTTTTCTGCTGCTCTGTAGAGACTAGCATACAGAACAATGGATTCAAGAGATTCCACCTAAACATTAGGAGGAACTTCCTAACAGAGCTGTTTGACAGTGGAACACTTGCTTGGGGAGTGGTGGAATCTCCTTCTTTTGGAGGTTTTTAGACAGAGGCTGTCAAGGGTGCTTTGATCTGTGGCTAGCATCTTTGGAACGCATCTTCCCCTTTCTGAAGATGCCAGCCACAGATGCAGGCAAAACGTCAGGAATAAATTCTTCTAGAACGCGGCCACATAGCCCGGAAAACCCACAGAAAACTATAGCCACTTCTAACCCTTTTTTTGTGAAAGCACTTAAAAATATGCACCTTAGGGGTGCCATCTCTATCAGCACATAGCCAGGGAAAGGAGGAAAAATATCCACGAGCTAACTGCATCTGTATGAGAACACAAGTTTTATATTCCACCAACACAAAAAAGCATGCTTACATTGAATGTGCATGCAGGTCCACCATATGGAGTTTGGGAATTTGTTCTCAGTGCAATCTGTTTTCCTTATTTGTGAGCTATGCCAATCAAATATGAGATAAGCTATAAGCAAAATGCTGTATTTTACTGTTATTTTCCAAAATTCTAGATACAATCTATTTCTGGTAAGATTTATTTGCTCAGTGTTTAATTAATGTACCAATTTAAGTCACTCTCCCTTCTTGCTTTAAAATGGCTTTTTAGATCAGGCCATTGCCATGTATTCAGGAACAGGAAGAACACAAGAATCAGCTGCTTTGCAGGAGGAAGGAACAAATGCCTGAATCTAACTCCCCCTTTACAGGGCTACTCATCAGTATTTTAGCTTTTTAAACAGTACTCACAGGTACAAAATTATTACTTTTCAAAGAGAAAACTAGGCATTAAGCACTCACATAACTTAGATATAAGAATAGTAAAGATAGGTTGATACTTTTATAAAAAATACATTCATAGTACTCACACAAATGGGATAACAAACAGTGTGAACATAACTTTATTTCATCCAGGGAGTTTACAAAAATGATAGTTGATCTTAATGTTCCATGCAAAACCCCAAAACCTTGTTAATACAATTAGATCTGCACAGTTAATCACATAAAAACCAGAAAGGGATGCATAAAGATTGAAAACTCAACCATGCTTTCTTGTAAAGTCCATTGTTACATGATCCATACATTTAAATAATGTTTTGTAAAGACACTTTCTATAGTAGTAGCAAAATACTATAATGAAAACTAATTCAACATTTTCTTATTGTGATGAAATCAGCTATAAGGTGTCAGCTGATTACTTTTGCACTTCTATAGCACCTTCCATTAGGAAAAAAACTTCAAAAGCATTTTACAAACAATGAAGTCAGCCTCACAACACCCCTGTGAGGTAGGGAAATATTCTTTTTACAACCTAGAATACTGAGGCACAGCAAGACTTCAGTTCTTTCCTATACCATTATTTGGAACAGAATATGATTTCTTCATCTATATAGATGGACCTGCTCTTGGATTCATTTTACATTTTTAAGATTTCAATAGATTTGAGTGATCTATACCAGCAAAGTTCACTGTGCTGATTCTGCATTGGAGAAACATTCCATTTACTTATCCATCTCACAGAAAGGTGATATAGGTTCACACTTGCTTTGATATTATCTTGAAGGATTTCTTCTCCCCAATTGAGCTATTCTGTATATTTGACAGAAATGACAGAACTCTATCCTTTACCACCTCAGCTTGTCATTGGAGTAAAATCCTATGAGAGAGCTCCAGTCATTTAATAAGTACATAGCAGGGCAGGCTTGGTGCATCTTTCTCTGTATTGGATTTTCTACATGCAGAAAGTCTGTTGAGCGTCTAAGATAAGATCCACACATACCAGCAGTTTGAAAGGAGTCCAGTCCAGAATTTCCACCTCCTTCTGTTAGGTGTGTATAATAGCTTCTTATTTTAGTTATATTTGTTTAATGTAAACAACTGGGCAAAAGAGCCTTATATTTGCCACCTCAAACACCTATCTTCTTCCCAGAAGATAGTACAATTATAATCTGTACTTTCTCTGTTCATATCTTATCTTGCTTCAAACATCATATTACAATGCAGTTATACCTAAACCATTACATTTTTACGGCATCACGTTGGGGAGGGAGTTAAGTCCATTCGTTACCACTTTTCTTCTGGGTATAATTTTTAAAAGCTTGAACCTCTTAGTCTTACTCACTGTAGAAGTTTCATTTAACCTTTGCTATGAACTTTCATTGGGCTGGCTTCTTTAGTAAATGAACTGTATCCAAAATAAGCCTATTCAAGATGATGTACACATTTGCAGTTGGAATTAATCCTGCCTTGTCAAAAAAGGAGTTTCTGAAAGCAGTCAAATTGGCCATCTCTTTAGTTAGCTAGGCTTAGGCACTGTATCTCAACAATAATACAAATTTAGTTTCCACCTTTTAACATTACTTTCTGCACTCAACGTTCTCGGCTATAATATGGACATCAGGGATCATAACAGCAATCTAAGGCCACAGCACTAAACATTTCCATATAAATACACAGACAACACTGTCTATGTAGACACAGCTTTGACTGTAGAGCCTGAATGGTGGCAATAGACACAGGACTGATACAACCTAACTGCAAACAACACAAGCAGTCAAATCTGATTAGGCATTTCTGTATGCCAAGACCCTAAGCCCTAGAAGTAATAATGTGCTGTAATGATAATAATAAGAAGTAATAATAAATAAGAAGTAATAATGTGCTGAGTGTGTTTTATACACCTCGGCCCTGCTATTTGAATGTGATTCCCAAAATACAGCTGTGGAGCAGGTACATCATAAGTGTGGTGTGAGCTAATTATGATTCCTTGCTGGATATAGGCACTGCTGTTACAACCACATCTGTGTAGAAGCACAATCACATCATTTGTACAAAAGCCTGTGAAAATCATGTAAAGCTTCTCTGACACACCTACTCTGCTTTCTGAGTATCAGTACCTAGTATCAGAGGTGCATTAAAAATGACCCATCTATGTTTGGAATAAAAAGGCCGTTCAACAAACAAGCTCTGTTTCAACATGTGTTTCTTGTTATGTTATTAACATTTTCAATTACTTCATTCAGGCCTGGCTTAGCTAACCCCCAAGCTGGCTTTCAAGTGCTTGTAGAGGTCCACAGTATAACTATTCTGTTTTGAACAAGACAATGTGGCATGGACTTTTAAAAGCCTTAGTTCAGTCATACAGCTAAAGATTTGTATGGCCAGTTTCACAGGTGTTGTGTGCTACTGTCAAATGCATTTCAGTCTTCACATCTATTAACAGAAGAGGTAACTAATCTGAAAACCAGCCCTGAACAGATTCCAGTAATGCCTTTGATTTCAGAGGCAGAGATGCTGCTTATCATTGCTCTTCTGAACCTCAAAGTGCCGTCTTTACATTAACAGCCAAACATCACTTGAAATTTTATCAGTAATGAAATTAACAATTCTGAACCCTGTTTGCATTACTGATTTCTCTCCAGGTAAAGTTGTGCTCCTTTGTCTTTCTACAAGCATCTGGATCCCAAACCGTAAAGCAGTTTACTATGGCATGTATGCTATCATATTGGCAAAGTAGTTAAGTATACTTTAAGATTCAGACACCTCAGACAATGCTAAAGGACATTTACCACCTATATGCGTGTAAGCTCAAACTTAATAGGACTACACGGTCTAGTTCAGCAGTATAAAAAAAAATGTATCATGCATTTTATAGGTGGTATCTTGTGTGTATAAAACCTTCAGTGACTTGAACAATTCAGTGGCTTAGTATTTCCATAATTGGGCTTTTTCCCCACAAAGTGAAGATTTCTCTGCAATAAATCTAGGGTTTCTAAAGAGTGTCAAACTGGGATCAGCAGGTGAGAACTGCTTTAGTATGATTAACCAACCATCTCAGCATTGTTGCATCCACACAAAAAGCAAGAAATAAATTTGCAGTTTACATTAACTTGTGGCCTTTGCTAGTGATGGTATATGCAGGTGAGGTAGACGGTGACCAGCTATATCACACTAATCTAACAAAGGGCAACCTATCCTTACCAAGAGTGAACAGCCAAATAACCCCACTGAGTCCAATAGGACTTACTCCCTTGTAATGGACATAATGAAACACCACTTTTCATCGTGATCACATATCACCTTTGCCATGCTTAGTCTAAATGATGTATGACATCACAACATGTTACATTAGACTCCAGAAGCACATACTTTATTGTATTTATTAATGTTACAATGTTATCTTGTTCTGCCAACTATGCCCAAGAGAAGATACAAAGGACAGCTTCTCTGCCTATCATCCAGTATATTAAAACTTGATTTATGTGCAACAGCCTTAATAAAATGCCAAAGCTGGGTTTTAAAATTGCAAGTTTCTGCAGTGTCTTCAAGCGACATGCAGTTCCACATAATCTAAGTTCTTTAGCTTTAATACCCTGTAAATATTTTGTTGGCAAAGAGACACTTTCAGGAAAGATACACAACTGAATGGTGTCAACTGTAGATTTACTTCCAATGTTCTGGACATCCAGTGGCTTGTCTTTACATCTCTATAAGAAGGCAATTATTCAGTAACTTCTTCTCTCAAAAGAACTCTTTATGGATAAAGCCAATGCCATATTGAGATGAAAGGAAGTTTGCTTTTCATTAAATCAATGATTTCTTATCACAGCCAGTCATCAATGGTGCAGGTATCACATTATATAAGTGCCCAACCATCTGACAAAACTAAGCACTTTCATGACATCAGAATTACTGCTCAAAAATCCAGCAAATGGCTGGACTTTCCGAGATACCTAACACCACTGACTAAAAGACAAATCAGGTGAGCTGAAAAAAACCCAGATACAATTACCTTCTATATTCCAAGAGACACTTGGGAATTGGGTTTTACTATTATTCACTGTCAATATCACACAGTACAATATAGGACTAATCTTAGCATACAAGTATATTTTGTATCTTTCCAAATAAATGATCACATAGCTGGTGAAAGACAGACATATCTGAAATTATCACTCAGTCTTTGGGCAGCAGAGGAACATGCCATTAAGCACAACACTTTATTCTCAGAATAGTTCCAAATTTCAACTAGTGAAACCACAAGAGTTTCTCTTTCACTAGACATGTAATTACATCTATCCTGCAAATACAATAGTGTGTGCGACCAACAGCTGATACTTGCCATAAAACACTGTTAAGGCTAAGTATACTGCATGAGTTTTGTGTTTTTTTTTTCAAGAATAAGCTCCAGATTCAAGTGGAGCACAAACATTTATTTATGGACCACTGAATGCAACCTACACATATTGCAGTCACTTGAAATCTGGTAAAGAAAAAGAAAGTATGGACAGCCTGCATAGTCCATGCTGCTACTTAACTATACTGCACTTTCTGAAGCTAGGAGAGGCATTTTTAAAATGAAACATAGGTGAAACCAGTTGATATAAACAGACAAGCATCCCTATATTTTCTATCTGGATGTGCATATATTTTCTGATAACCTAAACTGAATCTGGTAAACTACAGCAACACTACACTGCATATTTTTGAAAGTGGCATACACTAGAGGTTCCTAGTAAGTTATGGCTACATATGAAATGATGCAATAAATGGGGGCAAAGGACAAATTGCTCATTTAAGGTCACTTAAATTTGTCATTTGTAATAAATCAGAACCGAGATGGCCGACTTCTGCAGATTTCTGAGAGGACTCCAGTAGAGCTGGTTTCACGTGGCCACTAAAGAGTTGTAACCTTTTCCAGAAGTTGTGATCCACATGGTGTCCACAATGAGTGCAGCAAGTCTGAGGTAGTCAACCCTTACGAAGGCTCAATATCTGAACATAAAAAAATGTGAAATAACCACTGGCTGTAGAGTAATCAAAACAATGGGGATTCTTGTTTGACCACTTACATTTAATTCCCTCATATCCAAAGAAGAAAGTCAGGAGTACCAAATTAAGTGCCAATCACTTACGTCAAAGTAGTCTGCACTCGTTGCAGTAGATCCAGCAGAAATAAGACGGCATGTTCATAACAGATGTAGATTAATTACCTTAAGAGTGGAAGGGTATCAAATAACCATTCCTTAATTGTAATGTGTGTGCAGCTTTACTGATTCCCAAGCACAGCATATTGGTTGTCTAGCTGGAGTTTAGTTGCCTGTGTTTTTGAAACCTCATCCCTACTTCTATTTTTGTGTTTTACTACTTCAAAGCTCTTCTCCATTTCTTTATCCCTAAGGGAAAATAAATGTAATCAGTAAGTGTCTTACACACACTTGCCCCTCAGTAATATTAATTCAAGGACCCTTGTTTTTGTTGTGAAATTCCATGACAGAGTGGAATAAATTATAGGGCATAATCCAGGGAGCTACTGTAGGTACAACCAAGGTCTTCTGTGTGACAGCAAGTTGTTGTTGTGTGTGCGCGCATGTGGGGGATGTTTTCGAGTTTTTTGGAAGGAGTCCCAGTGCTATTTCACAAAATGCTTTTGTCAGTAGCAGAAATGGGGTCTTCTGTTCAAACGCACAAAGTTATGATGATAAGAAGTAGTGGACAGTTCATTGTACTATGGCAATAAGAATTCATACTAATTCAGAATTTCACAGAAGCCTGAATATTGCAATAATGCATGAACAAATATGAATAAATTAATACCTTACAGAATAATATATCCAGCACCTGTCTGAAGCACAGCACTAAGTGCAAAGAACTGCACACTTACTAATGCTTCTTGAGTCACTAATACCCCACAATATGCATCCACTTGTGAATGCAGCACAGCACAGGTAGTGTGAGTTATTCAAAGAAAAAGATTGCACTGAGCACATTCAAGGTCTTGGGCATACCTAAAGCAGCTCTCAGGATCTCAGTCACAATCTCAGGACTAGTGAGAGATTGTGAGGAACCTACTGTAAAATATCTTTCTCAACATACTTTGTTCTGGTTTTGTCTATCTTTAGAATAAAGTTTAAGTTCTTGTTTAGCAAAGCAAGCTATCTCTGAGGGACAAAATGAAAGCAAAGCTTGTTTACTGTTTACTGTTACTTAGGTCCTGCAAGTGACAAAATGAATTTACCACCCATATTAGGCTGTGATGAGGCATTTGAAGCAGAACGGATGAAGATTCTACCATCCCATCCCTCTGAACATCTTCCCATAATAGCAGTATCTTTTAAAGAAAGCCACTTAATCAAACTAGTGGAGGTATAATCCACAGACTGCTGAAAACAACAGATTTGCACTTTAAAACCCATTTGTCTGGTGCAAATCATACCACAAATGCGGCTTTATTAGAAAGGATAAGATTATAAAGTCTTAAAGAAGTTGTTGCAGGGGGAAACAATTATAAGTTAACTGTGCAGAATGCTATTACCATACTTACTTTCTAGTATCTACATGCTTGGCAGTGGATTGCAATGATGGAAACTGTGTATCACTATATATCTCAGGAGGTCCTTGTGGCACTTTTCGTGTCCTGCTTTCTCTTGCACCAGGTGGCCTGTATACCCCACCAGACTGCACTGGCTCTGGGGCTTCTGCAAATAAGATAGAGAGAATGTCAAAAGCATTCATGCATAATTGGATAGGAAAGATTTCCCTCAGGCTCATCTTGGCATATTTTTAAGCTGAGTGCTAAATTTCTGAACTGAATAAGGCTATTCAGTCTATAAGAGCCAATCCTTCTTCAGGGGCTGCACAAACTGCCCCAAAATGGCAGATAACTCCAAAACTGGCTTATTTAAAATGCAGAGGTGACCCGCAACCCTTTCAAATGGTAAAGCAATCTGGCAAAACTGACAGCCTGAAAAAAGCCTTGGGGACAGCAGTTTTCTCCTTGCTGATTTGGCACACCCCCTTAACTAGAAGACAAATAAACTATTATTAAAACGAACTATGAAATCCCCAAAATATTTCCAATAGTTGCATTTATTCCTGTCAACTGGCATGTGCAGTAGGTTCTCATAGGAGCACTGGAAGCCAATCTGAAAAGGTGGTTTCCATATTTTGTAAACCAATCAGTCAATAAATGATATCAGACAACAGAAAATGTGGCTTCTCCGAAGCTGCCTAAAACTCCAATTTTCTCTAGCTAGCTGAAAGGTGGGGATTTGTACGAGTCTCAATGCAAGTCACGACAGTACCCAGAAGAGCTTTTAAGATTGATCATGTTCTATTTTTTTAAAGTGTTACTTATGACTAATGTATAAGATATTCTATCTGCATAGTCCAAAATGTAGAGCAAATGTAAGAAAAACATCTTGCTTATTTGAAGCACAGGAAAAAAAGTGTAATCATGTCTGCTGCCAGGCAAATATAAGTAACGGATACTATGAAGACAACAAGAAGCAGTAGTCTTAGGCTGTCTTTCCTGCTTGCTAAAATGTTATGATTTCTTTTTCTCCTAGATATTGAAAGAGTAAGATTAAATGAAAAGCCTCCAGTTCCAAGTATGAGAAATTATGATGGTGGCAGCAGCAACATATTACCATATAATGAACTGTCTAGGTTACAAGGTGGGCAAAATGTGGCCATTCTTAGTCCACAGTGCTATTTTTGTGGCACCCCAGGGTAATCAATCAAAAGGCCAATATATTTTAAGACCCCCCAAATGGCCTCTAGGGGCCATTTTCTCTGCACTTTGCCCAGCATTCTGGCCATTTTAGGCCCAGGAGAGGCCTTTAAAAAACAAACAAACAAAAACAACAACATGAAGTGTCCCCTTCCCAGGCCTGGGGGGTCAAAAACACAACAAATACCCTTACTCCTCTAGAGACTATTTGGAGCAACATTTTTTCCCAGGGAGTGCAACCCTCCAGAGGTTTCCTGCAGGGCTAATACATTCCCCTGTGATAGTTGTTCACAACTGGTTTAGAGGATGTCACAAATGTTACCCTCACATTAAAACAACCTCTGCAGGTTTCATTTTCTCAACAGAAAACCAATCCTACTAATTAATGTGAATCATGTTATACAGTCCACCTTCATTCCAGAGCATTCCCCCACCCCCCTGCATATGAGGGAAAGAATGTATGCTCAAGCCCCATAGAAAATAATGGATAGGTGCCCCATTACCTATGCCAGGATCTCGACTACATAATACTGAGGTGTCTGGACTATCTTGGTTGTGTATGTGTTGTGCGTTCAAGCTGCTTCTGATTTATGGTGACCTTAAAGCAAGCTGAGCCTATCATGTGGTTTTCTTAGCGTGTTTCTTCAGAGGGGGTTTGCCATTGCCATCCTCTGAGGCTGAGAAAGTATGACTTGCTCAAGGTCACCCAGTGGGTTTCATGGCCAAACAGGGAATCAAAACTAGAGCAGAAGGCAGTGGTCCCTCCATATTTGCTGGGGTTAAGAGTGAAGGACCCTCATCGACCAAAAAAAAAAATAAATAAAAAATAATTCTTTTTACCTGAGAGAACACCTCTCTAGGAATCTTCAGGCCTCCACTGCAACTCCATGGTCAACATCTACCAGAAGTTGACCATCAAATAATGCTGGAAGACTTACAAAGGCCTAGAGAAGTGTTTTCCCAAGGAACTTCTAGGTTCTGCAGCACAATTCTATGGTCATCTTCTGGCAGAGTTGTGCTAGAGGACCTAAAGATTCCTAGAGAGAACACAGGAATCAAGCCTGCAATTAATCAACTCCACAAAAGTGGAATCTACAAATGCAGAGGGCCAACTGTACAAGTAAATCAACTTATATTCCTTAATTAACAGAGGAAATACCAAAACTCACCAACAGTTTCAACTACAGGTACTTGTGTAGGTGCAGATCTATTCCAAGGACCTGATGATTTGTCCATGCCCCCACCTGGTTCTTCACTATTATCCCGTGGTTCTTCTCTTTTTTCACCTTCTTCATCATCTTTTTCACTGACAGAAAAACAGAAAGCACTACAGTGTCCATATCTTACATATAGCAGCATACATAAGCACACTACATTTCTGAGGAATGTGTCCAAGCATGAGTGTCATCACACAAAAGGATGGAATCCAATGTTAATAAATTAACAAGAGTATAAGGTTTTCATACAACTATACGGTTCCAGGTGGCAAAAGAAACGGGTGTAAGCGGCTCATTTAAGCCACCTTTTGAGAAATGTGGTTGCTCCTCATTCAATTCATAAACAAACAGGGTCAAACTGAAGACCACTAGATTCACATTCTCTATTCTAGAAAGGTATTTGCTGAAGACATAAGACTTCCTTGAGTTGCCATAGCCCATTTTATAACCATATTATAGTCCAGCAGTATTTATATATAATTATATATGTGTGTGCGTGTGTGTGCATGTAATATTTGCTATATTAACTTAAAAATATTTTTAAACCATTAATATATGTGTTACTTTTTCTTGTTTTTAGGAACATTACACAGGTAACAATACAGTGGTCCCCCGGGTTACGAAGGTAATCTGTTCCGGATTACCTTTCGTAACCCGGAAATAGTCGTATCCCGGGGGACCGCTTTAAGGGACGCACCGCGCGGCCGATTTAAAGGGGCCGCACGGTTTTTCCCTTTCGTTCCCCGGGGGATCCTTCGGACCCCGGGGGAATTTTGGCGGTCCCGCCGGCTTCGGACCCCGGGGATTTCGTTCCTCGGGGGATTCGCAAACCGGGGGACCACTGTACTAGGCTAAATGTAGTAAGAAAAGGAAACAGGAATGCACACATGTGTGCAAGAAACTACTTAAACAGTATTCCATTTTCATTATGATAGTCTTAGCTTCCAGAAACATCAATCAGCCATACCAAACAGAGACACATCAAATATATATTATATATTAAATAGTGTATTTAATAATGGTTAAGAAATGCATGTAGAAGGTGATGTCAATTAGTATGAACAAATGGAAACTATTAAACAGCAAGTCTGTGGCCTGTTAGTAAATATCAGACTGTAGAACCAGAATGTACATTAGCGTACTTAAAAAACAACAACATATGTATACTTTTAAAAGACTAATACCTAATTTGCATGGATTGAACTCGGAGGCCACTGTAATCAATTGTTTCTTCCTGCTCAAATTCCTTCCAGTCATCCTCCTCCTGCAAGATATGAACATTATATAGGCTTGTTATCAGTACCCCTCTATTAACAGAGGATAACCAGTACAGTAAACTATGGAACGATTGTGTAATAGTAAAAAACAGACACACTCATGATTTCAATATGCCTTTTCTTTTGCTGTGTCATAAGCAGAATACCATCTGCTACAAAATCACAAAGCATACCAAAAGTGTTAAAACATGGCCCCCACCACATGATTAAGATGCATATGTATCCTTATCCTTGGAGAACAGCTCAATACATACGCAAACTGGTTTCTCAGGTCAGAACTAGACACGGCACAACTATGCTAGAACTCTGAATAGCATAGTACGTTCCCTACCACACTTCTGACCAAGTGAGCTACAATATACAAAGCTTATACCAAATAACACTTTTAGTTTTTCTGGTGTCACTAGACTCTTCATTGTTAATTAGTTTCCCAACAGGCCAAAGATTTCTCCCTCATCCCCCCCCCCCCCAAAAGTCTAAATAGGGCATTCAAAATGTTTCTCCACAGAAGCTTGCCTATCACAAGCATTGTCATCTGACATAAGCCAAAAGCATATTTATTGTCCCAGACATTTAGGCAATAGAAAGGGACATATTATTTATTTATTTATTTATTTTATTTATATACCGCCTTTCCAAAAAAGATCAAAGCGGTTTACAAAAGTGGATAAACAAGGGTTCTCTTGCCTCAGGCAAGCCCTGGTTGAGCTGGGCTTGCCTCTTCTCTCCCTCCCTAGGCAGAGGATGGCAGTTGGTATGGAGGGAGAGTCCTCTTGCTTCAAGCAAGCCCTGGTGGAGCTGGGCTTGCCTCTTCTCTCCCTCCCTAGGCAGAGGATGGCAGTTGGTATGGAGGGAGAGTCCTCTTGCTTCAAGCAAGCCCTGGTGGAGCTGGGCCTGCCTCTTCTCTCCCTCCCTAGGCAGAGGATGGCAGTTGGTATGGAGGGAGAGTCCTCTTGCTTCAAGCAAGCCCTGGTGGAGCTGGGCTTGCCTCTTCTCTCCCTCCCTAGGCAGAGGATGGCAGTTGGTATGGAGGGAGAGTCCTCTTGCTTCAAGCAAGCCCTGGTGGAGCTGGGCCTGCCTCTTCTCTCCCTCCCTAGGCAGAGGATGGCAGTTGGTATGGAGGGAGAGTCCTCTTGCTTCAAGCAAGCCCTGGTGGAGCTGGGCCTGCCTCTTCTCTCCCTCCCTAGGCAGAGGATGGCAGTTGGTATGGAGGGAGAGTCCTCTTGCTTCAAGCAAGCCCTGGTGGAGCTGGGCCTGCCTCTTCTCTCCCTCCCTAGGCAGAGGATGGCAGTTGGTATGGAGGGAGATATATTATTGGTTTATGATACAGTGGGTCCTAGTTATCAGCTGGGGTTTGGTTCCATGAGCTCTGTGGATAACAAAATTCACCAATGCTCAAGTCCCATTAAATACAGCGACACAGTAAAATGGTGTCCCATATACAAGATGGAAAATCAGAGTTTGCTGTTTGCAATTTACACTTTTTAAAAAATATTTTCAAGCCGTGGACACTTGAATCCGTGGATAAGGAGGGCTGTGTGTATTCACTCTAGGCTGGTGGTGTAAACATATAACATGAGAACTGTGAATGAAGACTTTATTGTACATTTAAGAACACATTAATGAATTATGCATTATCATCTTTTCAGGAAAGGCCTGTTGGAGCTGGCCTGCCCCCCTCCCCCTCAAGAGGGTGGATGGAGGGAGGGCTGTTCTTCTTCGCAGGCAGGGCCCATTGGAGGAGCTGGGTTGCCTTTCTCTCCAAGATGGTGGATAGAGGGAGGGATCTTTTTTTTAGGCAAGGCCTGTTGGAGCTGGCTTGCCTTCCTCTCCCTCAAGATGATGGATAAAGGGAGGGCCCTACTCCCTTTTAGGCAAGGCCTGTTGGAGCGGGTATCCACAACTGATGAATTTCATATAGGAATAAACGTATGATTGAAGTTATTTTGAAATCTCAATATTGGGGGTTTTAAGTAACATCAATTTTTATTATCAGCGAACTGGGTTGGATCAGCCTTTAAACTATGTAAACACTGGCATAATGAATACTTATAATTTGAACTTATGCTTGAGTACACTTTCCAAGATATTAAACCCTCTTTATGGCTCTTATGAAGATAATCTACTATACTTTGTTTCAGGCATTTTTTCTGAGCCTGCTTCTCTCATTATGTCACACACTCCCTGGATTCAAGGACCCAACAGTTCTGCTAAACATAGAAGATACAGGCTACTCTTAAATCTCTGGAGAATGTTTGCAGAAAGAGGACTGAAGACAAGAGAGAGAGAATTGGTAACAAGCATTGACATTTAATAGAATATAGTGGATATCTGAATCCAAACTGATGTCTTTTTTTACAAAGCTATTTCCATTTACCTATCCAAGAGTAATCAATTACATTTAAATTAGCAAACAATTGTTTATGGCCAATTAATCTGAATATGCCTAGGGTACAAACACCTACGGTATATAGTTTAGCAGAAAGCACTGTGCTGAAATGTATCTATTAGGGAACCTATTCTTTGGCTGATTAAAAATGATACAGAGGGAACAAGAACAGCATTACTGACAGTTAACTTACAAACTAGCGAAAGAACTAGCTTTCAGCAGATGGATCTATCTTTCATTACAGCTTCCTACTTTAGATGTGTGTGTGTGTGTGTTCAAGTTGACTCATAGGGTTTACCTAAGGAAAGAATACTAAGAAGTGGTTTTTGCCAAGTTCCTTCTTCTGAAAGACAGTCAACAATCCTTAATGGTCTCCCATACAAGTACTAACTAAGGCTGACCCTGCTTAGCTTCGAAGATCAGAAGGAATCTGAGGCCTTCCTGGTATTTAGTCAATATAAATATTCTAGCAGATGTGTTCCTGTGGTGGCAAACCTATGGCACGCATGCCCTCCCTGGCACGCAAAGACATTTCTGAGGGCACGCGGAGAGATAGGAGGGCGTGCTGTGCACCTGTTCCTCCTCTTACCCAGCCTCCTTTGCCTTCAGCTGCTTCTCTGGAGATAGTTAAACGCCTGGGAAGGTGGGGAAAAGGAGGAAAAGGTGTGTACCTGTTCCTACTCTTCCCCCCACTATCCTGGGCCTTCAGCTGTCTCCAGGGAAGGCAGAAGTCCCATCGCCCCCCCCCCCTCAAGGCACCGGGTAACACCCGATGCAGCAATGCCTTTGAGTTCGGACACTTAGTCCCTAAAAGGTTTGCCATCACTGCAGAGAAACCCTGAAAAGAGAAAGGAATACGGTCTCTGCTGGGATAGTGAGAGATAGATAGGATACAGGGAAACAAAAGGACAGAAGAGTGGCTGAAGCACCCGACCACACGCAAAATGTGAACTGAGAAACAGAAGTGTACACGATGGAAAAGATAGAAAAGGAGGATACAAATCACTAATTATGGAAAAGGTCTTCCAAATAATGGTAAGAACAACACAGGCAAAGACTGTGGGTAAGTCAGGAGAACTGAAGATATGGGGACAGAGTGGTCAGGGGACATAAAAGCAGAACCCTGAAAAAAGAATGAGTGATAACATACAGAAATGCTAAAGAAAATGGGATCCAGTTGTGGCTGGAACACAGACTGAAGGTCTGAAAAACCAGCACTGCCAGGGGAGGAAACATCAAACCAAACACAAGGGAAAAAACAGAACTATCTCAGAAGCCTGACACACATGAGCTCAAGATCTCCATTCCCTTGAGCCTATGATGGGGGGGGGGGGGGAGATGGGAGTAAAAGGCATATTCTCAGCAAAGTCATGCGATTGTGCTGAAGATTTCCAGACACATCATGCTTATCCAGGACTTCACCCATGAAATTCCAGCAACAAACCCTTCACAAGGAAGTCTCAGGAATGGTTTCTTTCCTGGACCTTTATGGGTTAAGTCCTAGATAAGAGCAGCGTCATCTGGAAATCTTCAGCGCATGACTTTGCTGGGGGTATGCCTTTTTCTTCCTTGATCTCCCCCTGTCTAACAATATCCTACTGGTGAGACTTCACTGCAAAAACAACGCAGCTTCATACCACTTTAGGCGCTGTTGCTCCATCCTATGGAAACCTGGGATTTGCAGTTTTACACGGCTTTTCGCTTTCCCTGTGGTCCCTCACAAAACTACAAATCCCAAAATTCTGTAGGAGGGAGCCATAGCAGTTAAAAGCGGCGCGAAGCCCCATTCGTTCCACAATGTAGACGCACCCTATGACAACACCGGCGACCTCTGAGCCTGGCTCGTGGACTGAGTCAGTACACATTGCCTCTCTGAAGACTGACTTCTTTCATGACAGAAAAGTGTAGGTACACGATACAGATTGTCAACGATAATTCCTGGGAAGAAAACAGAAGGATTTGTCCCCCCCCCTCCAACTCCGCTCTGGGCCCCACCACGAACTCCAACTCCCAGAATTCCATAGCCAAGAGCCCACCGGCTTATCTCCCCTTCCTCACCTTGTGGGCCGCCTTGGCGTTGGAGGAGGAGGAGGAGGAGGAGGAGGAAGAGGCGGCGCTGCTGGGGTTGGACTGGGCCGCCCCTGCTCCAGCCTCGCCTTGAGGCCGGGCTCCCAGCCCCCCCGTCCCTCCTCCGGAAGAAGCGGCAGAAGCGGCGTTGGAAGCGGAAGACTGAGAAGAAGCCGAGGAGGAGGAAGCGGCGCTGGTGCTGCCGAGCCCCCCTCCGCGCCCGCCCTTCTCTTTCCGCTTCTTCTTGTCCCTCTTGGCGAAGAAGTCGTCCAAGCTCCGCTCTTCGGTTTCGGCCATGGCGCCGCTTCGAACCGGTTCTGAGGCTGAGACTGAAGCAGTTCTTCTGAGGCTCCGCCCCCTTTTTTTCTAACCGCCGCGGCGCGCGCTCTCCTTCTCTTTCTATTATAATATATATATATATATAGATTCCTTGAACCTCTGTCTCTCTCAGTCGACGGAGCGCTGAAGGGATGCTTCCGCTCTCCACGTTGGTGGCGGCCCGACTGACTGACTCTAAGGGGGGGAAAAAAGGGCGGAGACAACGTGACGGGCCAACTCGGCCCCTGATTGGTCGCCCTCTTTAAAGAGGAGGGATCACGCCTGCGCTCCAGCCCGACCCGGGCCAATAGGAAGAGGCGTAACTCGACGCGCGTGACGTCATTAGCGAGGCGTAAGGGTGTCGACCGCTGTGATTGGTCGGGGTTTTTAGAGAGCGAGGGGGAGGTATGAGGAAAGGGGCGGGGTTTAAAGAGTTGACGCATGCGCAGTTGGAAGATGTGACGCGAAGAGGGAGGCGTTGGTATGAAAGGGGCGGGGTTTAAGGAGTTGACGCATGCGCAGTGAGACGGTGTAGCGCAAGAGGCGTTGGTATGAAAGGGGCGGGGTTTAAGGAGTTGACGCATGCGCATTGAAACGATGTGACGCGGGAGGGTGGCGTTGGTATGAAAGGAGCGGAGCTTTAGAGGGAGTACTCTCCTCCTCTCCAGACGTTTCAGACTTCAATTCGCACAATCCCAGGCCACTCATCATTGGCCAAGTTGTCAGGGAGGGTATTATGACGTAGAAGGAAATTTGCATGTGGGCGGTGATTGGCTGAGGGGCAAAGAGGAGGGAGGGGCCCTTGTGCGGCTCTCTGGAGGAGATTGACTGTGGAATCCTGAGGGAGGAAGGAAATTTGCATGTGGCTGCTGATTGGCTGAGGCTTCTGAGGAAATTTGCATGTTGGTGGTGACTGGCTGAGGCTTCTGGGAGATGGAGTCCAACTCACTTTCCCCTGAGGGGCTTACAATGTCTAACGCCACAATTGCCCCCAACAACAATCTGGGGCTGCGTTCACACTGGAGAAATAAACCGGTTTAAGTGCCATGGCTCAATGCTGTGAAATTCTGGGAATTGTAGTTTGTTGTGGGGTCCAGAGCGGAGCTTCGCTCCGCTCTGGGCCCCACAACAAACTACAATTCCCAGAATTTCACAGCATTGAGCCATGGCACTTAAACCGGTTTATTTCTCCAGTGTGAACGCAGCCTCTGCACTCAATTCAGCCACCTCAGAAGGATGCCAGGCTGAATCGACCCCTGAGCCCTTGGCCGGCATTGAACTCATAGCCTTATGGTTTCTGATGGAGGGGCTGCAGTGCAGGCATTTAACCACTGCCCCACCAGGGCTCCATGAATAAAAATACACTCGTCCCCCTCATATTTGCGGATTTGATTATTCACAGATTTGACCAATGTGTCCTCTCTAGGCATATCTAGGTCCTCCAGTGCAACTCTATGGTCAACTTTAACTAAATGTTGCCCTGAAAGACCTAGGAGTTTATCATAACCACGGAATTTGGGGGTATAATGCAATGGCAATCCGAACGCAATCGTGGGGTTTCACATAATTGCGTATGAGTGTATCTCACGCAATTTCGGGCAATGGGAAGTCATTCCGAACACAATCATAGGGTTTTACATTAATGCGTATTAGAGTATCTCACGCAATTTCGGGCAATGGGGGGTCATTTTGGGGAAATGGGAAGTCATCCTGAACGCATTCCAAACGCAATCAGATTTCACGTAAATTCACTAAACTGGCGAATTCACATAATTGCGACTTGGCTCCATTTGAAATAGAGAGAAATTCCTCCCATCTGATAAACTCCCTAGAGATTCCTAGAGAGAATAGTCCACTCAACTTTTGTAGCTCCTCCAGCACACTTCTATGGTCAATTTCTGTCAGACGTTGACCACAGAGTTGCACTGGAGGACCTAGAGATTTCTAGAGAGGCGTCCTCTCAGGTGAAAACATGGTGTTTTTTGTTATTTGCGGTCCTTCCATATTCACGGGGGTCTTGTGCCTGTAACCCTAGTGAATGTGGAGGGACAAATGTAATTGAGAACCACTGCTGTAGGGTGTTGCGGAGTGGTAGTGTTCCCCCCACCCCTTGAACCGAGCTTTAATAGAGTTATTTTATTTTTCGCCTGAGGATCCTGCGTAGAAGAAGTTGGACCTGTACAATTCTGTCCATTGTGGAAAAGGTCCCCCGCTTGCTCTACTCACAGGCTTACATTCTTCAGCAAAACGTCAAAGGAATGTTGTCGATAAATGTTTTCCCCTTTAACGTACTGAAAGGCGAAAGCTACCATAAAGCATAAAGAACAACAGGGATCCTTGGTGTGAGTACAAGGTGACCACCGTCCTCCTTTTCCAGGACACGCCCTACATTTCAATCTTCTGTTCAGGAGGAATTTCAAAATATCCTCCGTTTGGAGCATGACTAAGAAGCATGAATTTATATTATACATACTTATATAGTGCCTGTAGCTTTTTATTTTGTAACGTCCTCCTTTTTTTCTCATTTTGCAGTGCCTTGGATAATTCGTTTGGCAATAAAAACTGCAGCGACAGGGGCTGAATTTGAACAAGGATCATTTATTTTATTTATTTATTTATTTATCATTAATTATGCTGTTTTAACTTGTTTTAACCTCTGCGTTAGTTTAATATTGTTTTAAGGGGTGGGAGGGTTAATGGTTTGGTTGAGGATACGTTTTAAATTGCTGTACGTTTTAAATTTTGTTGTACGCCACCCCGATTGCTGAGCAGAGGGGTGGACTAGAAATAAAATTCATTATTATTATTATTATTATTATCAGCGTATGGAGTTTATCACACTAGTGAAATCCAGCTGAGAAACAGGATTTAAACTAGATTTAAATTTAGAAAAAAAACCGCAAATGGGGGAGGTTTATCACACCACATTCCTGCAGAGGTGAAATAATACAAAGTTAAAGCAAAAGCAAAAGGGTCAAAAATGGCAGCTTTTTACTTTTGGGAAGTTTGAAGAAGAAGCTCATGTGCCTCCTGGGATCTCTTCCAGGCAAGATCTGGCTTTTGGGCAAGAGAATTCTCACCCTTGGTCTAGTTTGACCTCAGGTGAGTTGTGGGAAACCTACAATCATGTCTCTAGAGGCTTCCTAAAAATTTCCAAAGCAAGTGGAGGTTTATGACTTGGAATGGGGGCTTCAGGGAAATAATGTTTGCTTTTTGATTGTTCTTATCACACATTTCTCTTCATCTAAAGCATTTTCCTACCCTAGTGCCTTTTTGATTCACTAGAGAAAATGTAAGTCTGTGTTATATGCTCTCTTGCCTTTAATCTTTAAAAAACTATTGAAGATCCAATTTGGTCACATCTCATATGGCTCATAGAGGTTCGTGCTCTAAGGACCTTATCAGATAGAAGGAATTTCTCTTTATTGTGAATAGAGCCAATTGGAGCCAATTCGAATTCACGTGAATTTGCTAGTTTAGCGAATTTACATTAATTCCAATTGCGTTCGGAATGCGTTCAGAATGACTCCCCATTGCCCAAAATTGTGTGAGATGCTTTAATTTGCAATAATGTAAAACCCATGATTGCATTCGGAATGACTTCCCTTTTGCCCGAAATTGTGTGAGATACTTTAATTTGCAATAACGTGAAGCCCCATGATTGCGTTCAGATTGCCATTAGATTATACTTCCAATTTCCAACATCTGATAAGGTCCCAGATGACACACTTAATTCAGAGCATAACCAGCCAGGCAGGGGGACACTTAATATTGTCCTGAATCTATTTGTGGCAGGACAATATCAGTAATTACAGGCAAGTTGAACTGTAGTTTTCTTCCACCCCTCTTGTCCCCAATTTGTAGAACAGTTTGCAGTGCTGTCCGGCAAAACGGGACCTTGCATGCTGTACGTCTCAGAGCCTAAGCATCCTTTACTCGTAAGTAAGCCCCTATGAGATGAATGGGGTCTATTCTCAAATAAATGTGTGTAATATTATAGCATTAGTCTAATGCTTCAGCAGTATTTTAAAGTCTGAGACTCAGCTAATTGAAACTTAAATTTTATTCTATAATTATGATGGATGTATTGAAATTTATACGCAAAGCAATCATACATGGTGGTGCCTAGGTCAAGCTATGGCCTACATAGGTTGATAAATCAAGCGCTCTGTGTTGACTACCATTGTTTCCACAGACACTTTTGCCAGTGAGATCATCTTTTGCTCTGAATGTCTTCCGAAGACAGAGAATGTGAAAATCAGCTGAAAGTGAAACAAAAAATACAGCATTATTATTTTATCAAAGAAGAAGCAAACCATTAACAGTACAGGCTGTTGATATAAACCAGGCAAGAAAGACAGAAGAAACAAATTGTGTGAAAACTCAGTCTGTGGTTGCAGTAAAAACAATGACATCCCTGTGACTGGTTGGGCATGATTATTGCAAATCAACTGTTTTGACCATTTGGCCTAAAGGGATTTGGGTAGAGATCCAAACTCCAATTAACCTTCTTGTTTTCTCAACCTGTGTCCCTTTCACATTATACAATTTAGCACTATGAGTCCACTTCAATTGCCATGGCAACATCCTATGGAATCCTAGGATTTGCAGCTTAGGAAAGGCTATTAGAATTCTCAGTGCAGGAGCTCTCTAATGAAATCATAGTTGCATAATGTGAAAGGGGCTCCTGGTGAATTCAAAGTGTACAAAGGAGCAAAGAGTACAGGTTTTCCTTGACAGAAAATACAGATCAAATTCAGCCGAGGTTTCAAGAGCTGGTAGGAAAAATTCAGACTCTGGTCGTTATGACTTGATTGTCAAACAGGAAATATACAGTTTTTGCAAATAATATTTTCCAGTGAAAGGGAAACTATTTGGTGAAGTCTGACAGATGGGAATTCCATTTAGGGTCAACCACAAAACATGGTTTATATAATGTTTTCCATGAAAGACACAGCAAGGTGTTTTGATAGAAAAAAAAATCTTGTTGTTTTGATGTTTGAAACAATATCCCAAGGTATATGTGAATAGACTGTTCGCTGAGTTTTTCTTTGCCTGGCAGCCACATCTTCACATTGCTTTATATACTTCCACTTGGTTGTCCTCTGCAGGACTTCTAGTAGGACGTTTAGGCAGAACAGCATGCACTAACCAAGTGTGAATAGATGCTTGCAATCAAGGCTAGTATTTCAAAATGGAAGGTGACTAAGTAAAAATTACTATGGGCTCAGGTGTTTGTCTAGATAAATAGAAGATAGTTCTTTGCCAAACTAGGGCTGATGTGTTTTTTTCCACTAAGAAGAAATGCCCCATATTGCAATTCTCTTAAAACTAGAATATCTAAGGAGATTCTACCTTATATTGTTAAGCAAGATGTCAGTTCTTTAAACCAACCATGATTAGAAGCAGTGTTCCAAGGTCTCAGAGGGTAGAATTTATTCTAGTCTTACTATCTGACATACCTTACCTTATGATGGGACATGGAAACTGCATGCAGGGATACTATGTGTGAGCAATGTAGCATTTGACCCCTATAGAAGGTTTTATACATATGCTGTTCCAAAAGTTTGGAATAGCGATTTTTGTTCTGGAATAGGATTGTTGCATCGAGCTATCCTATATATTAATGCCAAACTTATTCTCTGACTGCATTAGTATTTAGCCCAAAGCCGGCGTTCCCAACCTTTTTGACTTGCGAAGGGCTCCACAGAGCACAGTATGGGAACTGCTAGCCCAAAGAATACTGTCTTCATACAAGAGGAAGGTATTAGTAAGTTGGAGTGAACTCTATATTTTGCAAAACTACAAAAAATATGTAGCGATAAAAAATGGGGGGGGGGGCAGAGATATAAAATTATATAATGATAAGAGATATATAATGATAGGTCTTGCAAACTCAGTGCTGTGGCTTACTTGATTGAATTCATTCACCTGTAGTGCAGTCTCCCTCCTTTCCTACTGCCTTCCACTTTACTTTAACATTATCATATATAATGAAGACTGAGCCTGCCTATTTGGATGGAATCCGGATGGGATCTCTTCACACTCTGCCATTTTACTGTCGGTCAGACTTATAACTATTATTTACCAAGATCACCTAAGGCCACCAGTTATCTTCAAACTTTGCGACACAGGTGCTATGTGGAAGACGGCAACTTTAGTGAATTCTGCAATACCTATTCAGACCACTATTGAGACTTTGGGTGCATCTACACTGTAGAAATAATGTAGTTTGCCATCTCTTTAAGTGTTACAGTGCTATGCTATGGAATCTTAGGATTTGTAGCTTTACCAGATCTTTAGCCTTCTCTCACAAAGAGTGCTGGCGCCTCACCAAATCTACGACTGAGCAATGGCAGTTAAAGTGCTGTAAAACTGCATTATTTCTGCAGTGTAGATGTACCTTGGTTTAGTTTTGCTTCTAATCTCCAGCAAGGAGGCCATAGCAGTGTGTGAGCAACACATGCAAGAATGTGAGGATGATAAGGAGCTTTTCAGCTGCAAGCCGCTAAACCCCACCCTGATGACAGAGATCAAAAGAGGGAAAATACAAGAATAAGTCAAGCATTATAAATGAGAGACTTCAAAGAGCTCAGGTCATCAACTCAGGTCTTGCAAACTCAGTGCTGTGGCTTCCTTGATTGAATTCATTCACTTGTAGCGCTGTCTTCCTCCTTTCTTACTGCCCTCCACTTTACTTTAGTGTTATTATATAATGTAGGGTATATGATTAATTTGGTTAAATAGGTTCTGCATTTCTAAAGCCGAAACTGAAGAATCAGTTGCAAAAGAGAGAGCAGTTGCTGGTGATATGCAGTTGACCCTCCACATATGTGGCTTTGACTTTTCTGTTTGACTGTCCTCTCTAGGAATCTCTAGGTCCTCCAGCATGGCTCTGCTGAAAGTTGACCACAGAGTCATGCTGGAGCATCTAGAGATTCCTAGTGGAAACACCTCTCTAGGCATTTTAGCTCCTCCAGCAGGATTCTGTTATCAAGTTCCAAATGATATTGATCATAGAGTTGTGCTGGAGGACCTAGAGATTCGTGTTCTCAGGTTAAAAAAAAAACTGGTAGCTTTTTATTTGTTGTTTTCCCACCTTCACGGGTGTCCTATGCCCCTAACTTTCCTCCTAAACTGTTAAAAAGTAAAATTAGTTTTTAAAGCGTAGTCTTCAATTTAAGTACCTTAATAATTTAATTCTGGAATTAAGCTAATGCTAAATTCTGTCTTATGTCAACTGAGTTAAAAATGAATTTAATTAAGTTACCCCATTTGTTAGAAATCATCTAATATAATTGATTTCAATTTATTCTTTTCACTACTGGTAACTGAGTCCTGCTGGAACAAGCCAAGCGGACACAGTTGAGTATTATGTATCAGCATAGCATCTCATGAATCACAGTCTGCATCCACAGCTCTAGTGCCACAACAAACTACAAGCCCCAGAATTCCATAGCATTGAGCCATGACAGTTAAAGTGGTGTCAAACTGGATTATTCCTGCAGTGTGGATGCAGCCATAAACCAGGAGTCTCATGAACTTGCCTTTAATCATTTTGTGTTGATGCAATGCTAGGTTAATGCAATTGTTAAGGGGGTAAGTGGGTGGGAATACCTGCTTTCTTCTTTGTCTAGGAGGCAGTGATATGCCGCAATGTCTTTCTCCAGCTGTACTTTAATGGTCAGCAGAGTGTCACGATCCCTTTGCTGCTGCCCAGTTTCCGCTCGGATTTCTCCTACTTCTGCTTCCAGTTTGGTAATGACAGAGCCTAAATTCTGAAGCTCTATGTCATGCCAGTGTTTGGCATCATAAAGGGAGTTCTCCAAACCTCTCTTCTGGAAAGACAAAAGCATGACAGGGCTCTTATTTCTGGTTGTCCTTGCAGGACTATTTATTTAGAGCTGTGTATGCTGGTTTATGGTCATGGAAGTCTTCTCTCTAGCAGTGGTTCCCAAATTTTGGCTCTCCAGATGTTTCGGACCTCAACATCTAGAAGCCCCAGCCACTCTGGACAAAATTCTGGGAGTTTTAAGTTTTTATTTTTGTGAGTTAAACCCACTTCTTGAGATGCTGTACTGGTCAGTATGAAGGCCTCAGGCATATAGTATATTTATACAGCTGTGTGAATGTGACATAATGTAATAGGATCCACAGAGATGCAAATCATGACCCCTCTCTTTGGAGAGGGGATACCTAAATGGTCTTTATAGTTGCCAGACATTTGGGTCAGGCCATAATACAGTGGTAGACTGCATTCAATTCAGGAGCCCTTTCACTGTTCTTGTTTATAGCACTATGGACCTTATCAGACGGGAGGAATTTCTCTTTATTGCGAATGGAGCCAATTGGAGCCAATTCGAAGTCACATGAATTTGCTAGTTTAGCAAATGTATGTGAATTCCAATCGCATTCAAAATGCGTTCAGAATGACTTCCCATTATCCGAAAATGACCCCCCCATTGCCCGAAATTGCGTGAGATGCTTTAATTCGCAATAACGTTAAACCCATGATTGCATTCAGAATTGCTTCCCTTTTGCCTGAAATTGCGTGAGATGCTTTAATTCACAATAACGTGAAACCCCATGATTGCGTTCGGATTGCCATTGGATTATATTTCCAATTTCCAACGTCTATGATTCCCTGCTAACTTCCATGACTACAGCCTAAGAATCCTGGGATTTGCAGTTTATTCTCACAACATCATGCCTAACACATACACTGAGCTGGCCAGATATTGTTGGATTGCAACTCCCATCATTCTTCATCACGAGCTACTAACTAGGGCTGAGGTGGTTTGTAGGCCAAAAATACTTAGAGGGCCACAGTTCCATCCTTGCCAGACGCAGGCAGATGACTGTCCTGGAAAGCAATGACTGCTTTGCACAAATAAATATAGACACCCATTCCCTTTCTTTACTTACCAGGGTTCTCAAGGATTCAGTCTCTGCTTGCAGGCTTTGTATTTTGCAAGCTATCTCATGAAATTCTGCCCTCAGGGTTTCAGCCAGTTCCTCCTCTTGGGTTCGTACAGTTGGTACTGTTTCTGTGGGTTGCTGACAACATGTGATAGTGACAAACAGAAAAAGAAACAAACCCATTAGTTCTCACTTGGTAGTCTGTTATATATCAGTAGGTTGGTGGGAACGTGAAAGAAAATTACTGAGCTAATCCTCAGCTTTTCCTACTGCTTACGTAGATAAGTATAAGCTTCAAAATACGAACATTGATTAGCTATCTGCATTACACATTCATTTCATTTTTATACCATTTTAACTGCCATTGCACTGGACTCCTAAAGTCTGCAGTTTCATTAGGTACTTAGAATCATAGAGTTGGAAGAGACCACAAGAGCCATCCAGTCCAACCCCCCTGCCATGCAGGAACTCGCAATCAAAGCATCCCCGGCAGATGGCTATCCAGCCTCTGTTTAAAGACCTCCAAGGAAGAAGACTCCACTACAATCCGAGGGTGTGTGTTCCACTGTCAAACAGTGCTTATTGTCAGGTATTTCTTCTTATGTTGAAGTGGAGTCTCTTTTCCTATAGTTTGAATCCATTGCTCTGGGTCCTGTTCTCTGGAGTAGCAGAAATTAAGCTTGCTCCATCCTCAATATGACACCACGAGCCATCGTATCACCTCTTAACTGGGCTATCATGTCACCTCTTAACTATCTCGTCTCCATGCTAAACATACCCAGCTCCCAGATCCTTTCCCATTTTGGTTGCCCTTCTCAGGACACTCTTCTTAAAAGCGCTTTAGTGCATTCCTATGTACTAGACCTTTTTAGTAAATAATTTTCAAGGAAATACAAATCCTAGGGTTCTATAGCATGGAGCCGTGACACTTAGTTGTGGTGTGAGATTGCTGAATGGCAAATCAACATTAATGCTAATCCTGTTGCTTCAGTGGGTCTAATCTTGTTGGGAATAGTGCCTTCCCACCTTTCACCTTCCATTTTAAGAATGTGATTTAAAATAATCTGGATAGCTTCATTATCTTCTTTCCTGCCCCGTTTCTTTGCTATCTAGTCCCAGTATTAGAAAAGTTATCCTTTTGGACTAAACTCTCAGGATCCCCCAACAGTGATGTGGAATTCTGGGATCTGTAGTCCAGAAAGTAACTTTTCCAAGCTTTCAGTGAGATAAGAAGAGTTGTAGAGAATTAAAAATTTAGCTATTTTGTGACCTTCTGATTAGCCTAACAAAAGACTAACCTTAGCATGGAGCGAGACATCAGTCTCAGTACGGTTCCGTTCAATATCCTTTTCCCAGTGAATCCGGATTTTCTCCAAGATGTCATCCAGGCCTATTCCAGTGGGAGCCTCTAATTCTTCCAAGGGCGAGACAGCCAGTTGCTTGTAAAGCATCTTGACATCCTGAAAAGGACTCGCATCAGAAAAAGTGTGACATCCTTTGAAATTACATCCAGGTGGCTGTTGTCCTTTGATACAACCGTGCCGACATCATTTGCACATTATTTATACACTGAACTAAATAAATAATCTTTTTGAGTTCTCTGCCTCTTGCAGTTTGTACAAATTATTTTGATAGCCATTTTAATGTAAAGGTGAGGCATTCTTATTGTGATTGGAAGTGGAAAAGTTACTTTTTACAAGTAGCCACTTCTTAGGCTACTGGAATCATGTGCCCTTTCAGATGTTGCTGGGCAACAGCTTTCAGTATCCTTCACTGCTATGCTAGCTAGGGATGCTAGGAAGTACAGTCCTAAATATCTGAATGGTTGCATAACTTTCTCCTACTGCTTTAGCTGAAGACTTCAGTTATGGTCTACAAAAATTCACAGAAAAATTTAAACATTTTTAAAATGTCATTCTCGCATGCAAGAATGAAATGAATGGAAGACTTACATCACTTGCCTTTGTTCAGATAGATGAGTCACTGGTCTGTGTAAACTCATACAGTACATTCTAGCTATATATTCTTTCTCAGCTGTATGTTCCTTTACCTCATCGTGGTTCTTTGACAGTAATGTAAGTTCTTCTTTCATACTTTCAATCTGGCTCTCCAGATCCACTTTAGTCAAGTTAGCATCGTCAATCACTTTATAGAGAGAGTTAATTTCATCTTCCACCGCCTTTCGGAATAGTTGTTCATTTTCAAATCTGTGGAGGAAATGGGCAAAATGTCAGAAATAACCCAGAGCTTAAGCCTCCTGCCAGATACCATTTCTACTTCCTGGCCATAGCTTTGCCTTACTCATGGGTGTCCAATCCCCTTCTTTAGCATCAAGCCAGCCTCTTTTTGCAACATATTTTCAACATGAAGCCTTTTTGATGTTCTCATGTGCCTCATGTCCCCCTCCACACAAACACACACACAAACCTTGGCTCAGGCTGGCTTTGAATACTGTGCATTTCAATTCAGTGAGTGGGAGGGCACCCATTATTGTTCTGTCTCAGGAAGCAAAATGTTTTGGGCCAGGTCTATCTTCAGTATTAGTATAGAAAGAGAAGAGTTACCTGTCTTTAACATCTTCGGCACAGGCTTGAATATCCTCTGTCTGTAACATAAGCCGAGCATTTTCTAGGACTGCATCCCCAACCTAGAAGAATTCAGCCAAATAAAAAGAGCATATACAATCTGAATTTAGAATTGGATCCTTAAATGGACCAGACAGTGGATTTGAACATCTTTGTGCTGTTGGATGCTGCATACACTATGGCTAATATTAGTTAGACATATGCAATGAGATTTGTATATTTGATTGGTGTTTAGAGCCATGGACTAGAGCTTGGGATATCTAGGTTGAGGTTCCCATTCACCTATGAAACACATTGGGTGACCAGTGTGGAAGAAAATACCACTGTATCTTCATGGTAAACTATTGCATTAAAATGATTTGTCATATTACACAGCTATCACAAGGAGGAATCTAAAACAGTCTGGCGTTTGTGGCTGATGCGTACCCGTCTTTGTAAGCAAGCTTGGTGTACAAAATTATTTGAATGGGTAGGATCAGGGAGATCAGGCAGGTTTTTCCTCTCTCCTTTTTTTGTTATACAGAATGAAGTTGATTTAAAGTAGGTTGGGTAAAATACTTCTTTACGCTACACAATTAATTTGCAGATTTGGTGATGACAGGACAGAGGGATGCATTAAAAGAGATTAGACAAATTTGTGAATGAGAGGGCCATCATCACCTATTAATCATATTAAATGGAATCCCATTAAACTGACTACCTCCCCATTCGGGGAGATTGTCCTTTTCTCCTCCAATTTACAGTTCTGTTAATAGTCCAAGATGCAGATGAAGTCTCTATCCTTATCTCATTTGCACTTTGTCACTGATAGCTGTAGTGTTGAAATCGGAACACCAGATTTAATCAGCAAGAAATTAGCACCAGTACTTCTCATGAATAAGTATCTTTTCTGTTTCAGTAGAAAGTGAGGGATTGTGCAGGCGGAAAAGCTGAAATGTGTGCGTGCATGCCTTCAATTTACTTGTTGATGTACCAACACCTCATGAATTTCATACAGATTTTAAAGACAAGGAATACTCAGAGGTGGCTTGTCCTTGCCGCCCTCTGAAATATAGCCTATGGCACTTGGAACTCCTTGGTAGTCCTCCTTCCAAGTACTAACCAAACCTGACCCTGTGCAACATCCATGATCAGATGGGATCTGGTGCTAGGAAAAACGAATCCTTTAGAACTTGAATTAAGCAGTAGTGTCCAAAACTGCACTCAGTGATAAATGCATTCTTGCACCAAGTTTCACAAGTGCCAATGTAGACAGCTTTTTTTTTTAAAAAAAAGAATTTAAAAAATCTAATTTGCAAAATTATCTCTTGCTCTCTTCTTGAAATCCACAGGCTCTGTGTTTTTTGTTGTACTTGAGATTCCAAAGATCATCCAGAAGTGAAGAGCAAAATCCTATCAACCTGATTTCAGGCAGTTTAGAAACAAGGAAGAAGGAACTTGAACTGAATAATTTTCTTAGGAGTTTATCACAGGACGGGAATTTGAAGTATAATCCAATGGCAATCTGAACGCAATCATGGGGTTTCGCATTATTGCGTGAAAGCCGATCACACACATTTTCGGACAATGGGAAGTCCTTCTGAACGCAATTGTGGGGTTTCACGTTATTGCGTGAGAAACTATCACACACAATTTTGGGCACAGGGAGGCAGTTTCAGGCAGTTCCGAACGTGATGGGGCATCAATACGCAATCACGTAAATTCGCTGAATTAGCGAATTCACTCAGTTCAGAACTGGCCCCTCTTTCATCTCTTTCTAAATTGAGAGAAATTCCTCCCATGTGATAACGTCCATAGTCAGTTCTTCTTTATCTTCTTCCTTCTTCTTTCTTTTCCTTAGGAAATGCCAAGGTATGTTCCATTTTGTAGACTACCTGTAGATTGAGATAAGGCTGAAGAGACATCCTTCTGGTTGGGTTCCAGTATCCTTTGACCAAATAGTCCCTTAATATTAGGTGTCTTTTGAAAGATGTCAAGCATTATCTCCTGATTTCCGCCTTCTCCTGATTAGACAGTCTCATTGTTGTTTGCATTGTGCCATCTTACAGATTTCCATGCTTATTTGGCCATATTCTTATTTACTATAAACAGCATGGGATCAAAATTACAGACTTCTTTTATTTTATCTTATTTTAAAAACATTGTTGAGACACCTCTGCATGAAATGTGGCTAACGTTTTGATAGCAATCAAAGACCAGGATGATGGTGGTTGTGTTTCTGCAGCTGTTCTCTCTACATAATGGCACTGGTGGAACTGTATCTTTAGGGAAGGGAAGTGGGATTGTTTGGTGCAGATCAGGAATCTCCAGATGTTGTTGGACTACAATTTCCAGCTGCCCCTATTATTGGTTATACTGGCTAGGGCTGATGGAAGTTGAAGTCCAATAACACCTGGGAGGTGGCACATGTTCCCTGCATCAGTAGGGATCATCTCCATTAAAAAAACCCCAAGTATTAGTAATTTAGGTTTATTAGTTAACTGGAAGAAAAAAAAAACAATTAGAAATCACAAGCATGTTGGAGGTAGGTCTCTACCCAATAAAGAGCACCTTGCCAGGCTCAGTAGAACAGATAAGTGAACTGGGATTTGCTTCATTTTTATTTCTAATTGTTTGGGTCCAGATGTAGCAGTTTACTGGTCTACTTCAGATAAAAACTAACTCGAGGTTGAGTGAGTCTCCCTTACCTTGAATTTTGAAATCCTAAATACTTCAAATCATCCGCACGAGTGGCCGAGTGACAACTTTGCTTTCTGATGGCTGAGTGTGCACAAGCTTTGTTTCGTGCACATAAGTATTATACTATTATGTATAAAGTTACCTTCTGGCTATGTTTATAAGATGAATGAATTTCATGGTTTGACTTGGGTCCCATCTCTAGTATATCTCATTATGCATAGGCAAATATTCGAAAATCCGGAAAAATCTGAAATCCAAAACACTTCTGGTCCCAAACGTTTTGGATAAGCGAGACCCAGCCCTGTAGCTGAAATCATGTAAGTTATCAATGAAGTTACATAACTTACATTTATTTTTAACAAAAGCGATTAAGCTGGAATTAGCTCATTTCCAGAATTAAGTTGTTAAATAATTAAATAATAGGTAGTGCTAAGCAGCTAACAAATTTTTACAAGTTGGTTGTTTAGCCACAGTTCCCTTGAATTTTTGCAAAAGTGCTTACTATTTATTGCAACAGTACTTCTTGTATTGGGAAATTACAGTATTTAGGCCACAAGCCCCATTTTTCATTCATGTTTACAGTATGATAATTCAGTTAATTCCAAGGTAAAAAGAGTTTAAGTGAACCAATAGAAAGGTGGAGATCTTCTGTGCATCCAGGTCTTCCTGTGTCCTTCACTGGACAGGGACTCCTCATCTGTTCTGTGAAGCTGAATTTTGAAGCTTTTAATCCTAGAACTTTGTTGGGATCTATGTGGGAATCGCTAAAGAAATGTGGGGAGGACATGAGATTATTAGGGAAGCAAATGAAGGGGTTTCAGTGGATGAGTGAGAAACTGAATTTTCAAAAATTAAGGGAGCTGTTCCATTGTCTCTCAAGCTCAAAGCAGATATCATAGTACTATAAAACTGGATGGCATTTTTCAGTCTCATTTCTGGTAAGGCTTCCAGTACACACATTTAACTTAAATTTAGTGTGTATCCATAGTGCACAATGATAATTATTTGATACCAATTTAACTGCCATTGCTCCCTTCCAAGGAATTCTGGGGTTTATAGCTTTCCAAGATTCTTACATTTCTATAGAAGAGAGCTGCAATGCTGCAGTTTGCAGTTCTAAAGAATTCTAAATTCCTTAGCAGAGTACAAATCCCTTATATAAAATGGCAAAATCAAGATTTGCTTTTTGGAATTTATACATTTTAAAAAGTATTTTCCAACCGTGGATGCTTGAATCCATGGATTAAAAAGTCCGTGGATACAGAGGGCTGACTATATTATGGGACTAGAGCATCTACAGATTTTGGTATGCACAAAGGGTCCTGGAACCAAATTCCACCAGATACCAAGGGTTCATTGTAAAGCATCACTGTTCTTCCATTTCTGAATTGAGAGTTATTTGACAACAAATTGTAATGCCCAGCAATATTAGAGACTGAGGTATGCCTCTTCTCTTTACTTCGGGTTGAAGTTCAAGTGGGAGCAGGAACTGTGAATGTGAGAAGCTAGAATTGCTAGGTGGTCTGAATTTGCTTACTTTTACATGGCGAGGATGGAAAAGAGATTTTCTTTTCAATTTGTCAAGACAACTTTGCTAGCTTCAAGCACTCTACATGCCTTGGCTTGGGGGCACTGAAGGTGCAATTGGCTATTCTGGCTGAGGCAACAAAATATCTTAGTCCAGCTTTGTACAGTGAAACAGATGTGTTTATTCACTATACATACCAGTGTATAAATGGGGAGCATAAAAAGAATTATTATTTAATAGAAGCAGTATTTATGCAGAGCAGTGATTAGCAGCTTCTTGAGATCCAGTGTCTATACAGTCTGGGAGGGCCAGACCCCCACAATTTCTTCCAAAACAAACAAACAAAAATCCCTTTGACTGAATCCCTTGCAACTATAGGGGCTATAAGGGCCAATTCCACCAGATCTCTACCTACAACCTGTTTTAAACCCCCGAGTTGGATTCCCTCCCCCCCATATCAGCCTATATATCAATGCCTTCTTTGAATATAGCTTTGTGAACAGAGGGGGTGGGATTTCCTGTCCATACTGCCCTTCTTGGTCCTAGAGAGCATAGGAGCATTTTTCTGCAGTTAAATTTATGGTGGTGGTGGAGGGCCTCTTTCCATGAAGAAACATTAACATTAAGGGTGGGAACCAATTCTACTTACTAGTGAACCTGTTGCAAAATTATAGTAATATAGATAATTTTGTCTAGCCCTCTAATGGAGTCAGGACCCTCCATCTATCAAATCCCATACTGACTGGCCCATGGACTTTGAAGAACACGGAATACTTCACTCTGAGAGCACAATGTTGTTGTTTGCTGAGCAAATAGTTTAACATGCTAAAAACATGGAAGCCAAGCCACCTGATAGAGCAGGACAGGGAAAGATGCAGGCTCCAGATGTTGTTGGGACGACATTCCCATCAGCCACAGCCAGTATAGGAAATGGCCAGGAACGATGCCAATTCTGAGACACCACACATTCCTTAGTCCTGACACACAGGAAAAAACTAAATCCTGTATGACTGATGTCAGATTTGACCCAGAGAATAATCTTAGAAAAAACGTGGCAGTTCATCAGACTTCAGTATGAACAGGCCTATCTCAGGGTATATCTAGGTTTGTTTGTTTTTGATCTTCACAGTATCTCTGATACATACTGAGTTCCTTGTGGCCATCTGTTGAGCTTTATGGCTGAGTTCTCCTCCTAAATCCATTACAGCTACTACAGCTTAGTTCAAGAATGGGAATCTTTAGTCCTCTATATATTTTAGACTTCATCTCCCAAAAGCCATGGCCAGCGTGGCTGTTGACTAAGGTTGTTGAAGCACTTGAAGGGCTAAAGTTTCCACACTCTGCCTTTGCCCGTTTTCCAAGACATTCAAAATAATAATAATAATGGCACAATTTTTATTATAAATTGTGTAAGTGTTCTATACACACTTACTTGTGAATAAGACCCACTGAACTCAGCAGGAGTTGCTGCTCAGCAGAGAAGTATAAAATTTATACATAAAATTGTACCATTATGGTACATACACCCCTGATAGGGTCTGAAAAGGTCCATATGACCTGTATATGCTACCGAAAAGTAACAAATAGATGTAATAGTAGAAACATGCCTGAACCAATATTGGCACACTGATAGTCTTTCTAGTAAATACTGCACCTTCCTAGTATTTTACAGAATGAGTTCATGATTGTCTGTTGTTCGTTTACACTTTGTTGTCTTGCCCCGCTTCTTTTTCATAAGATGAGGTTATTATTAATACATTCATTTTATAAAAAGGACATGATTTCCAGACAAAAAGTGTGCTTTTGTTTTTAGAAACACAATCCGAATATACACATTCACTTTGTCTTGAAAAGGCTGCTGTACACTGGGAGGGAAGAAACATCTTGTTACAGCCCACTATTTTTTTTTAAGGCCTGGCTTTTTGGAAAATTTGAGTGAAAAGATGGAAATACTAATCTCACTTTCCTCATTACACACAATATCAGGCTGGTAATGAGATGATGGCAGCCTGGATAAACTCGCACCATTTTGGCAACAGTTCTCTTAATAATTTTGCTCCTACTTGTAACAGCTGCTGTGAAGAAAAATAGCTGATTATAATCAGGCCAAACAGGGAACTTTTAAGTCTCTCTCTCTCCTCTGTGCATGAACCTCCTCAGGCAATTCTCATACATAATGTGGATCTTCCACAGCACACTGGGAAATGATAATGCTAATTATCATGAAGATTAAAGTTTAAAAATGTGCTGAACAAGGTGGTGGTACATTACCATGAAGCTGCATTTAAGCATTACCCATTGGAATCTCTTTGTTTCAGCTAACATTTCATAGTCTCATACTCACTTGGTGGCAGATGGTCTCCCAGCTCTCTCTCAGGGCTGCCCAGTTACTGGCATTCGAAGACTTCTTGGTCAGGTAAATGCGGATGTGGTCCTCAAGTTCCTGGTTCACCTGCTCTAAAGCTCTCACCTTTTCAATGTAGTCCACCAGGCACTCATTCAGGCTCTCATAGGATAGGCCTCGTCCCCTTTCCAGCCCTTGGGGCAACGGGATCGCGGAACAAGAACTACGGAGGCCTTGTAAGAAGACACTGCTTATACCCAGAGCTCTGCGAGACACCCTGGTGCCCAGACTGCTCACACCTCCTGTAGGCACAATACCTACATAAACACCTGATGGCCTTGAGAGACCTCCTCCTCCACCAATACTAACCCTACGGCTGGTGGCACCAGAGCTGTCTGCTGTGGAAGTAGAGGGCTGTTGCCCCAAAAAGGAAGCCCTGCGCCTTGGTAAGGGCATGTTGAACTGGAGGATGTCTGCACTAAATGAACTGCCTCTGGTGCTGCACACACTGGTTGAGATCTGCAGAGCCAAGCAGGATTTGGGAAGGGGTGTCATTATCTGCGCTCCGTCCCAAGAGCTTCTGGGACATTTCTCATTGTCTCTGGTTGCCTACCCCAGGCATGTTTGTTGGAACAATTGTTTGGGCCTTTTCACCTTGTCAGCAATCTATTTCATGAGAAATCTGTCTGCTGCAGGAGCAGCGCACGGAAAAGACAATGCAGTTCAGAGCAATAATAGGAGGGAAAGAAAGAGTCCTTTACATATCTAAAACACTGGCACTCTCTAGGCTTCCACATGTACCAGCAAGAGTCCAGTTAACTGAAACGTCCTCTGTATCAAGAAGAGCTCTGTTTAAATGAGTAAAAGTGTTTTCTGCCATTCCATGGGAACCGATATCTACAACTTCCTAATTTCTGACACATGAACAAACATTTCTGAAAGCGTCCAACCCAGAAGCAAACTGGATTATGGGCAATGCAAAAACTGATTACTCGTATCTTTTCAAGCACCTATAAGCGTTACATTACAGCAACGCGTCCGTTCAGGCAGCACAACTCAAGGAAGCCATTTCCCACCCCAGGTTAAGCATAAAAATCAGCATGTTTGCAGCAGAGGATGGCTTGATGCTGTGTGAACCAACTGGCATGGTGATGCCAAGAAACCACCTTTCCATCACCTCTCCAGAACAGTTTCACAATGCTTTAGATTTTATTTTTTTTAAATGTGGAAAATGGTGATGAAAGCTGCCTCGAATCCCATTTTGAGAGAAAGGTGAGATATAAATTTGATAAATAAATAAATAAATAAACAAACAAACAAATATATATGTTAAAACATTATAAGAGACTGATAGTCTATCTGAAACTTGCTAGGAGAGCCAGGACTATTGACTGAACAAGGACTAGATTTACTGATCTGTATTATGAAGGTGGGAGGAAGCTGACTTTAACCTTGCAGAAGAAAAATCTCCTTTGTAGACTACTGAGTAGAATAGAATTACACTGTAAATGTCTGTTCAGTTCCTCTGTTTATCTCCACGAGGAGATAAATATTGCTTTGTAACAAGTGGGGAAATGTAGTTCTCTAGATGTTACTGGCTTCCACCTGCCATTGTTCTTGATCCTTAACTAAGTCGGCTGGGATTGACAGAAGCTGGACTGCAGTAACAGGCCCCTCACCCCTGCAATATATATATAGCTTGTTTATTCACCATTATATAAATGAATGTACAGTATAGTCTTTACACTCTGTAGCTGGAGACCGCATGAACATCAGTGAACTGGGGCAAGTTGGCTGGAAATAAAGAGGTGAAGAAATAAAACAAAGCAATCTCAACTGATTGAAAAGAGAATACGTTTTAAAGGGGAGGCTTATTACCAAGCTGGCAGGTGGAGGGAGAAAATGATGCTTCAATCAGCAGACTAACAGTGAAATGGTTTCTCAATCCCTGTATAGTTAATATTTCCAGGAAAGGTGGTTTCACATTTGTGGTTAAGTGCCCTAACACTTTCATGGTGAATGCTACTGACACATAGGTCCCAGAAGATAAGAAAGAACAAGCGAAGGCAGGAAGCTCTTCATTAGGTCTCTCATGCTCTGAAGAATTCTGTGAGTGATTTCTCATTTTGAATGTGAACAATTCCTTATTTTGCCAGGAACCAATGTAAGAAATATTCCCACTGCTCACTGCTTCTCTGGACCATGGTGATACATGGGTCATGTGCAGTGAAAAAAAAGACAGGCAGTAGTTGAGACGTGGCGCTTGAGTTCAACTCTGAACTCAATGTGCCAATTACCTTCTATCTCTCAGTAACATTTTCCCTTGTGTGAGACTGGAATAATGCTGTTCTCTCTCACAGGGCTGTAATGAGACTGTAAAGCACTACTGTTTTAATGTAGCATCTGCCAATGTAAGGCATATGGCATTACTCTCACTTTAGGAACTCCCAGCACACAAACAATCCAATCTATTCAAAAGACAACTGGTAATGTTTAGGACTGCCAGGCAGGAATAGTTTATATGGCCAAATTCACGAGTCAAGTAGACCATCTGTAAAGAACACAGCAAAAATTAGCTTGACATTCATAATAACAGAGATATTTAACCAAGATCTAATCTAAAGCCTTGTTGGAATTGGGACCAGCTAAATAGGCAAACCAGACCTTGAAAAACTTTGGAAGGGCAAGAATAACATTTTTATCAGGCCCTGCGGTTGCATTCTCACAAGCTGGAGCGCCCCATATATTCTCAAAGCCTGATGGTCTATTTGCACATATGGCATGGTTTTGCACATATTGCCTGGCTTGTCGGTCAATCCCTTAATGCTCAGATAATGCTCTGTCAGCAGTCATTTTACTTGTAGCACACTGTGTTAGCAGAACAGGGATAACTGTCTTTTTTCCATGGCTCAGCCCAAAAGAATGCTAGACCATAACTCAGTATAGTCTCCTGGGCTTGCTCAGTCTTGTGCAAGGTTGGTAAAAGGGAGGGGAGACAGGGACAAAATGATTTTTAAAATAAGCAAACCTGGCTTGGTTCCATACAAGTCATGTACCAATTATAACCGTTCAGTAAAAAATTGGCTCAGCAGGCTTTTTTTGTTTTTGCTTAGAAATAGCTTTTATTTTATAAAGCTGAAGTTTGATCTGCAAAGTTTTTAATCACACTTATAAAAAGAGGTTGATAATTCTTGGGGGAAGGGGGCTGAAAATGTTTCTCATTATTCAGGGTTACACAAAGATTATATTTATAATATATATATTTATATATTTATAATTTGGAGACCATAAAGATGCAACTGCAAGTACTAGAGCAGTGGAAGGGTCATATTTCAGAGATCTGGTCACGTCCTACAAACAGTGTTTCTTGGCAGAAGGGGTTAACAAGGACCATGCCGGTGTCCCTGTAATCACCGTTGGCTGGGGACCGTGGCTCAGACAGGTGGTCCTGAAAAGTGGGAGGAGGGAGGGGACAGAAAGAGAGAAAAAGAAAATTACGTTTTAGAAAATCAGCCATATACTCACCACTGATACAGTGGTGCGTGTCTATGATCCCGGTGCAATGCAAAGAGATTATAACGTTGTATTATATGATATGGGTAAACCTTTGTGTGAACCACTAAGCACAATTCTTTTGTAAGATCTGTTCATTTCAATGATCCTTACATGTGACTGGTTGCCAGGTGTCCCCTATTAGAAAAGATGTTGGTTATTTGAGGATTGGAAAGCTTGTCCCTTATAGGGCTGGAAGGTGTCCCTTATTATGAGCGATGTGCCATATTTCAGGGCACTGAGCAAGGTGCCAGAAAATCCAATATTGTGGTGTACAACCCATCAAAAAGACAGAAATGCGTGCATCTTGTAATTTATAAATGTGTGCAATACTTTACTTTTCCAGGGAAATACATGGCTAGGTAAACTGAAATTAAGCATTTATCCAGAGCGCAAACTTATCCATAGCTATCTCATGACTGTCTACCCTGCATGTCATGCATTTTGATTGTTTCTTGTTGCTATTTTGAAAACTCGACAATGCTAGGTGTGGACCCAGCAGAGACATTTTGCTGTCTGAGTCAATAAAATAGATTCTCCTCTCCCCGATTTCATGTTAGAGGGATTCCCATTTCCCCAACTGGAGCGCATTTCACTTCAGTGCTGGTGGTGGGATAACATCCTTAACTTGTGTTAGGATAGCACTGGGATAGAAGGCAGAATGTGTGACATGGACTGCTCTGTCCTCCTCCCAAAATGACAATGGTTGTGGGACTCAGGAGGTACAACAAAGTGATGTCCCTGCTTCCTGAATTGTTCATTATAATGTGCCTTGTGACAGAGGTGGCCCTTGAAGTGGGCTACATGGATTGTGCCTCATACAGTCTCAATTAGGATTGCCAGAATGAAAATTAGAGAAAGTTCATATACCTTTAATGGCTATGTAGAAAAGGGACTTTCAGTAGGTATTGCTGGTTATCTGGCTGTGTAAGAAGCAACACGTACTGAAATTCCCTCTTTTATATACAACTATTAAAGGTACAGGAACCCACTCCAGTTTTCAGTCTAGCAATCTTAGTCTCAATACTTTTCACAATCCAATTGTTAATCCCAACTAGTGGAGGCCCACTGAATCAAGTGTTGAACGGTAAGTCAACCCTTATGTAAAATACACTGATTCTAGTTGGAACTAGAAACTGGATTTAGCCCAAAGTATAAAGCTTCAGAAAATAAAGTAAATTAGGGCTAGGAACAGTAGACCACCATGACCTGGACAATCACGTGACTGTAAATTTTCCTTTCAAAATTTGTCCTAGTGTTTTCTGTCTTGAACTACATTTGAAAGATACGTATGGTAAAATTCAACCCAGCAATCTTGTGGGTGAAGAGAGATAACTACAAGGGCTTCTGTAGGAACTAAATGTCAAATCTATTTTAATGTACCACAGGATCCAAAACAGTGGAGTAGTTAATGTATTTGTAAAATTTACTATGGAATGACAGAGTAATCTCTTCTTCAAATTAGCAACAAAAGAGCAGAAGATGCTTTAATTGTCTTTGGTGCTGGGGCATGGTTGTATAATATATTTGATTATGTAATATATAACACACACACACACTTGAGTAACTTGTTCATTGCTTAATTTGAGACTGATTGAAAGAAGCAACTCTTCTCATACCTACCTTCAAAAGAGTTGCGTCTAAGAAAAACCATTACTATTCCCAAGTCTGGTGAACTTAAAACCAGTTAACATGACAAACTTACCTTTATTTAAATACCTTTTCTACATACCAAAACAAAATGGCACTTTATTTGATTAATTTTCCAAAGAAAAATGGATAATCATTTTAAAACGCTGTTTAAACATTTCATTGAATTCGTCCACAATACTTAACATTGTACCACTCTCTATTTGTGGTAGTTATAAAGGAGTTTCTATTTCACCTTACTGCTTCTGGCTCAGACCAAAAAAAACCCCTGAGTATCGTATACAAACCATTAGTTGACAGCGTATTTTAGCTGACAGTGTATCTACCATGTCTCAATGCAATGGAATTCTGGGATTCGTAGTTTGTGTGCCACAACAAACTACAAATCCAGGATTCCATAGGATGGAGCCATGATAGTTAAAGTGTTGTCAAACTGCCTTAATTCTACAGTTTTTCAGCAGCCCAGGAGAACTTGTTTCATCAGTGTTAATTCCACAGGTTGTTATTGCCCGCTTCTTTGATAAAGATGTGAAAGGTTACAATTTGCAAGACGCACCTGTCCCATGATAATGCTATAATGATGGAAACAACTGAAGTTGCCTACTGTAACAGAATAGGATTTTCATGAATATTCTAGCTGCTAAGAAATGAATCATTCAACAACAGAATGTTCCCAAATGTCCCAGTTTTAGCAAAAGTGAAAGAAACCCTCAGGTCAGGGAAGCCTTCAAAAGACAAAAAGTAACACTGTCTCTGCTGGGATACCGAAAGACACACACAATGCGAACTGAGAAACAATACTTAAAAGACGTGTTCAGGATGAAAACAGAGATCTGGAGAAAAGAAGAGGCAGAAGACAGAAATGAAGGGTACAGAGCACTGGAATGAAGTGAAATTTCTTACAGACAATTCTAGTTGCAGGTAATAGTAGAGGTAAACACTATAATAGAGTAAGTAAGGAGAGTAAGGCAGAATGACTAAAGACAAGGGAACAGAGTGGTCAGGGAACAGAAAATCACAATCCTGAGAAAGATAGAAAGGCCATATAAAAACCAGGGTTGGGTACAATGTTATGATCCAGGGATCCAGTTGTGTCTTGAACACAGACCCAAAGACTGAAGAACCAGTCGTGCCTGTGTAGGAGACATAAGGCCAAACACCACTGAAGAAGCAGAGCTATCTTAGAGGACAGACACCCTTGAATTTGAGAGCTCTGTGCCCCTGAGTCTATGACAATTTATAAGTCACTGTGCCTCTGAGTTTATGGCAACAGCACAGAGTTTCCCAAGAACTCCATGATCCCTGGAGCAGCCCCAGAAGCAACTAGCAGTGCATGAAGAGATGGAGTGTTAAGTTTCAAGTAAAAGTTGTTCCCTTAAAGGTTCCCACTCTTACCTCAGATGTTTCCAGGGACTGTATCTCTCTTGGCAATTCTACAGCATGCCTGTTGAAGTAGTCCATGGTGATAGCATTGTTCCAATAGCTCAGGTTGTTCTCTGGGTTAGATGTCTTCTTCTTTCTACGCATGCAGCAAACAGTTAGTAGGACCGCTGTGAACAGAAACATTGAAAATTATGCATCACTGGGAAATTAAATTAGTGATTTCGTTGCTGATAGGAGTAATCCAGAACTAGCTACTCCATAGGCACCTTGGTCACTCCAATCCCCCAACTTGTGGCACATGACAAATAATGATGAGGTGGGTTAATGTGGGAGCCGAGAAGGACGGGTGTATGGATGCCATGTAACGGTAATTTTAGCTCTTTCAGGCCCATATCAACTTTATAATCATTTTTTTACAAATCAATTTTCCATCACATATGTCTAAACCTACATTTTTACATATATTCTTACAAACCATGTTATAATTCCTTATATTGAGAAGCCACCAGCTGAAATAAATGTTCTAATCTGGAGTCCAGTCCTATTAGGAGTGAAAAAATGTGTCATAACAGTGTACCTACCAAAGTCAGCTACAAATCTGATTTATAAAATTTGGGCATCTGCAATTTTACTTTCATTCTCATTTACAGCTGTGATTGTGGCCTAAGTCCAAGTACATTCTAACTGGGATAAACAATTTATGGATTTTTATTTTGTTTTCCAGCAAAATAGGCCTCACTGTTTCATTTTTCAAACTGTCTTTATTTATTCAAATAGCTTTCAGAGCATGTGATGGCCTCCTAAGTCAAGGAATACCTGATCAATGGACTGTCTTGATAATTGATAATGTGGCTTCGGGCCCTGTTGTGGGACAGTAACAGCGACAACTTTGGTCACAAGAGGATGACCTATGCTGGGAAGTGGATAGGGACAGTGTGTCCCTGTTGCTTTTGCTGGACCTTTTGGCAGCCTTTGATACCAAACATGGCATCCTTCTGGTCTGCTTCTTTAGGATGGGACTTGGGACACACTGTTCTACAGTGGATTTGGTTTTTCTTGGAGGAGCAAACTCAGAAGGTGGTAGTGTGGGATTTCTGTTTGATGCCCTTGCCACTGGCCTGTGGGGTCTGCAGGGCTTGCTTTCTCCACTACGCTGTTTAACAACTATCTGAAATGATGGAGAGAGTTTGAGGATTTGGTCCATAGGCTGATGTCATCCCACTCTGAGAAACTGGTTCAGTACTAAATGGTGCCTGCTCTCAGTACTGGACTGTATGAACGGGAGCAAACTGAAGCTTAATCCAGACAAGATACCGCACTCCTGGACACTTGAAAGGCAGACCAGGGAATAGGGATTTACACTCCTGAAATCTCAGGTTCACATCTTGTGTATGTTCCTGAGCTCTGCCTTGAGCATGGAAGCCCAGGTTTCACTGGTGGCCAGGAGTGCACAGTTTTTGCACAGTTTAAAACTAATGCAAGAAGATGTCATATCTGGCTATGGTGACACCTGCCTAGATTTTATCCCATGGATTACTGTAACATGTTTTACATAGGGCTACCTTTAAAAACTGTTCAGAAAGTTCAGTGGCTCAAAATGCTGTTATCAAAGTGCTGATTACAGGGAAAATATAACTCCTTTGTTAAACCAACTTTACTGAGAACAGATTCATTTCCAGGCACAATTCAAAGTGCTGGTTATGACCTATAAAGCCCTACATGGCTTGGCTCCAGACCATCTGAAAGTCCCAGTCTCTCTAAATAATCTTGCCGAAGTCTTTAAGATTCTCAGTGAGGGCACACTTCCAGTCCCAACACTGCCCCAGGCTTATCTGGTGAGGACACATGAGAGGTCTCTGGCCTTTCCCATTGGCTCTTCCCAGTCTATGAAATTCTCTTCCATAGAAGACTAGGTTGGACCACTCTCTGCTTTTTTACTTGGTAAAGATCTTTGTATTTGAACAGGCTTTGGTGATAAACTGATAATGCAGACAGGTCTTCTAGCAGTGTATGTGTTTGCTGTACTTTCATTCTTATCGTCTTTCAAAAATACTTCTACGCTGTTTCAAATTAATGGTGATTTAATAGAATAGCTTATTTGTATTTACACTTCTTATCATTTAGTTTTAGTTGTAGATGTCATTCCATGTTAGAGAGAAAGATGGGAGATAAAACAAACAAGCACAAATAAATAGGGCGAGTCACAGTTTTTCAAACTCACTAACTCTTTGAATGTTATCTCGCAGAAAGTTACCTTCAGCCTGAAGTGATAAGTATACGTCTACGGAATGGGGATATCAAGTTATGCCACTGCAAGATTTCTGAAATTCAGATTGCAATTCTGTATGCACTTACTGAACAAGACATCTGAACACAAGGTGAAACAACATATTGCATTAAATGCCTATTGTGCAGTATAAGGTCCTCAAGCCGTGAGGAGAGGTGGGTAAGAAATAAAATCATCATCATCATCATCATCATCATCATCATCTCTGGTAAGTATGTATTGCCTTATGTGAACCAGGACTAGAATGTGTAGGCAGAAAACAGTTGAACTTTCCCCATTTTTTTAATTTAAAAAATTAACATATTCTCCCCACCTAGCTATTTTAACAAGATGGGAGGAGACTGCAGAAATAATGCAGTTTGACACTGCTTTAACTGCTACGGCTTCTTGTTATGGAATCCTGGGGTTTGTAGTTTCTTGTGGCACCAGTGCTTTCTTGCAGAGAAAACTAAATTTCTCACAAAACTAGAAATCCCAGAATTCCATAGCACAGAGCCATGGCAATTAAAGAAGTGTCAAATTGCAATATGTCTGTAGTGCAAATTCAGCCCAAGTGGATATGTCAAAGATTACGCTGTTAATGAAAGAAGGCTCTGCAAGGACCCTCCAAACATTTCTCATTCAAAACAGAGAGTGAACAGAGGGAACATGCAATTATTTGCCCACGGACTCCTTTTGAATCTTATGGGTGCTTTTAAAAACATAAAATACATTTATCCAAGCATACCCAAGAATAAAATATTTACTGAAGACCCCAACTGTACAATGTATCATAAACCAAACAGCTGCCACCCCTTGACACTGTGTTCCTATCACCCAATGGAACCAGCACATGCTGTCCCCATAATTTCCAGCAAACATCCAAGAACCTTGTAATACAACAGTGACAGCCAACTGTTACCCTACAGACATTGTTCCACTTGGACTACTATGATCTGTCACCAGAATGTGTTGGTAAGGGCTGCTGGGAGTTACAGTCGATCAAAATCTAGAGTCAACCTACATTCCCAGCTCCTACTGTAGTTTTGTAGTAGTTATGTAATGGGTAGGTTTTAGACAAGTTAAGGATAAAATTTACAACAAATCCCCATGTCAGAGAGACAAACAAAGATGCTCCATGGCAGATACATATAACAATCAGGTTACTAGATTTTTTTAAGAATGAAAAGCAACTACAGGTTGACCCCATATCCACGGAACCAATATTTACAGTTTCATTTATCTGCAATTGAAAAAGTAGGGATACATACCAAAGAGATACATTGGAAAATGCTTGGATTCCTCCCTAGCAATCTAGGTCTCCAGTGTGGTATGTATGTACTGGGGGTCCTTTATATTTTAATAGGGTTTGCAATTATCCATGGTTTCCAGTATCCACAGTAAGACCAGGAACCAAACCTCCATGGATACAGGGGTCCACTTGAAAAGAAGAAGAAGAGACGAAAGCAATTGCTTCATCTTTTCCTGTTCAACCATTTCTCTGACCCCCACGAAGCAGTTTTTCAACTCTTGAGGACTCAGACATATAACAGCAAGAGAGAGAGAGAGATGTATCCTACTTCTGATTGAAAAGCAGCTGGTAGAAAATTGAGAAGGAAGGGCTTTAGCAGTTCCTCCTTCACACTTTTTCTCCCATAGCTGCTTTTCATTAGATTTTTCCCCCCTTGGAAGACTTGATAGAACATACATGCAGCTACTAGAAATCCTGATTAAGAAGCAAAAGACATCAACAGTTTTAGGGAAAAAAAGAAAGGCTTTACTACAGGAACTACATTAAGATGTGCCTAATTTGGCCAAAATATTGTTCTGTGTTGTCAGTACAGTGGTCCCCCGGTTTACGAATCCCCCGGGGAACGAAATCCCCGGGGTCCGAAACCGATGGGACCAAAAATGATCCCCCGGGATCCGAAGAAAAAAAACCGCGCGGCCCCTTTAAATTGGCCGCGTGGTGCGTTGAAAATAGCGGTCCCCCGGGAAACGAAGACTTCCGGGTTACGAAAGGTAATCCGGAACGGATTACTTTCGTAACCCGGGGGACCACTGTATTAGAGAATACAGGTTCAGCTCTCAACTGATAAGCACCTACAGTTCTATGAATAGCACATCACAGCAAAGGCTAACCTTGAACTGCTTTTACCAACAGAGTAAATGTTCTCACAGCATGCTATCTTCTTAACAAAACATCTGAGTGAGTGAGAACATAATCATGTCTGTTTTGATTTGAATCAAGTGATCCCTTATCAGTCTCTTATTATGAAGAAGGCTTCAATAGTTTGGCAATTTTATCTAAGCCAATCTCAATCATCTTGCTAGGCACACTTTCTTTGCCTTCTGCAGCTATGGAAATTTAAACACAGGAATTATTTTCAGCTGGGCAAAATTTACTTCCTGTTCTGTTCCCTGCCCTCATCCTTCCAATAGGAGCAGCACCAGGAATGGTCAATTGCATACATCTTCTCTGGAAGAGATGTTTACTCTGAGGTGCCCCCAGAGCCAGACATGCCCCAAATACCTGGCACTGGGAAGGTCCTCTCTTTGAGCCAGATGTTGTTGATGGGGTGCCTTGGGACACTGCAGCTGGTATCCTGTTAGTGATTTATGCAAGTCCAAGCTGAGCTATACATGTGGGCTGATTTTGGGGGGAACAATACGTTAACAGTTGTATCCAACTGCTGGTGGTGGAAGCAGAGTTGCACATGTAGGACCACTGCCTATCTGTTAGCGCATTTATGTAGACAGAGCAGCATGTGAATGTGCATTGTTTCAACACACTGACTTTGTGTATTACAACTGTAGAATGCATTGTAAGCCACAGTCATTGATCACTAATCCACATATGTTGCACTGTAGGATCTTGGCCTACCTGTGCTGCTGCTCTCCAGACTCTTACATGATCAAGAGGACCAGCCACTTTGGTTACTTCACCCCAAACGTCTAGTGAAAAAAATCCCAAGCCTAGCCTTCAAAATCCAAGTATGTTCTCCAGGAGTTATCTCTCTTTTTTGCAGTGGACCCTGAAAATCCCAAGGCCACTTCCTCATTATATTTATTTACTTTGAACAAAACAGAACTCAAAGGTGAGATCTGAGCACACTATGAGTTGTATTAACTGGGTTGTGTGCATAAGACATGAGACTGCACATGTCAGGGTTAAAACTGGGACAGAGCGAGACATATAGAAATCCTGTCACCAATATCCCTGGGCTCATCTCTGCACACTCAGCATAAAAGCTGAAAGGAGCTTTGTAAATGCGTTTATTTGAAAACACATCCCCTGCTTACAGACTTCCTCTACCTTCTTATGTTACTTTATTATGGAAAGATTTGTAAGGGTGTTCAGCTCATGCACAAAGGCCTTAGGAGCTGAGCACATGGGGTCACTATGGGTGGCGCTTGTGAGTTTTCTTCTGCCCTGTCATACTTCTACCCCTTGTGTGAGCAGGCTGGCTGTTTTGCACAGAATTTCAGTGCCTCTCTGTAGGGCATGTATGCATCAGTCTTGTATGTAGGGCATGTATGCATTAGTCTTGTATAGAGTTGCAAGACTGAAAACTGGAAATGGCTCCTATACCTCTCATGGTTGGGTAGAAGAGAAAATTTCACTAGGAGTTGCTAGACATTCACCCAGGTAACAAGCAAACCCTCCATAAATTCCCTCTTCTATACAACCATTAAATGTACAAGAGCCTTTTCTAGTTTTCATTTTGGAAATCCTAGTTACAGTCGGCCCTTCACACTGGCAGCTTTGACTTTTGTGGATGTGTTTATTTGCAGATTTGATTAAAAGGTTCTCAATAGAAATGTTTGGAAGCTGACCAGAGTCTGCTAGAAGACCTAGAGATTCCTATATGGAAAACTTATCTAGGCATCTGTAGGTACTTCATTATGATTCTATAGCCAATTGCCAGCAGAAGTTGACCATAGAGTTGTGCTGGAGAACCTAGAGATGACTAGGATGGTGTTATCTGAGGAAAAAATAGTGATTTTATTTGTGGTTTTAGCACTTTCATGGGGGTCCTGTACCCCTAACTTTAGTACATGTGGAGGGACCACTGTATTTGCCCAAGTGACTTACCGTAATATAAATACTTTACTTCTCTTGGATAGTGCCTATCCAATTTTTGTTGTATTTGTAAATGGGAATTTTTCTGTACATGTAAATTCTTACATTTTACCTATGTACTCATATAACCTGTACCCACATCTTCCTACCATGAATCACAAGTGCTGTTTTTCTTTTCTTTTCTAATGGTCTGATTCATAGTTTTATCTTATTCTCCCTTGTGGCTGTGCTGTGATACACTGTCTGTGCATTCAGATTCAGAGCTTTGTAGAAAAAGCATGGCTCCTGTCTTGCATGCAGCCCCCATGCCTATCTGGCCATCCCCCAATACACCTCATCTCAGACTCCCACACATTTTTAATATGTAAAAAATGGCCTTTTCTTACTCCTGGAAGCTGCTATGAGTCCAGTTTTGCATAACATGTCTCTAAAGCCCTCCAAACCCATAAAACTCCAAAACCTGATTTTTAAGGTGGATTTGTAGTTGCTATGTTTCTTTTACCAATTGTGTGTTTTTGGGGCTGGTGGAGCCTACAGTGGGCCCATGGGGGTAAAGTGGCCTATCCTAGCCAGGGCCAACCCAAGGCATTTTGCTTCCTGAGACAAAGGACAAGATAGTGCAGACTCCCCATTCCATTTGCCGAAGCTGATGGCACTTTGCTTCAGTGGAAACAATAGGGCAGGGTCCTCCACTATACTTGTGGGTAGTGTCACACAAGTTTACTCTCCAAGGGCAGGAAAGGTCAGGTAGCTCATGAAGAACAGATGTGACAAGGGGCTGTTCTCCATTTACTGGCTGAGATATTCATCTCATTCTGCCTGATGATGGGGCCTGCCGTAATCACAATATGAACGGGATGAAACATCTCCAGCATAGAATCGACATGGCTCTGTTTTGAAAGAAACCTGAGAAAAGAGGTCACAGTGTACTAGTGAAGATACATGCTGCAATTATGGCTGTAACCTGCTAGATTTGCATCCAGCTGGGTTATAGTGACAATAAGCTTCCCTATGCTTACGTCCTAGACTAGTTTGTTTCAATGTCCAAATCCCTTTATCATTACTCCAGCACTTATGACACGAACCACTGCAGTGCTCATAATCACTGGTGCTACAAGAGTTCTCACACCACTTGTATAGCTAAACTGCAATGTCCTAGTTCCAAAAATAACTGCATTTTCACAGCAATAAGAGAGGGAGCCAACTTAATGCTGAGAAAACATCTTTGGGAACATCTGAATCTTAAACAACTGAGTATTCTTTTGTCGTACTCGTGCAACGGTTGTCTAGAAAAGCCTTTAATTCAATTTGTCAGTTTTTATTAGATTTAGATTGAACTTTTCCTTCCAATTGCTCAAGGTAGAGCACATGCTTCTCCCCTCTTTTGTCCTTACAATAGGACTGAGGGAGGACTGAGAAAAAAGGAATGCCAGGCCCAAGGTTACCAAATAAATTTCATGGTTAAGTGGGGATTAGTTTCCTCAGTCCTTTTAACCAGTATGCTATGCTGGCTGTTTATCAAGTAGAGCTAAGCAGTTGGGAAGGAAGGGATTCAGAGGCCTTATTGTAGAATTTTTGGCTGGGGGTAGGGTAGAGGTTTGCTGCTGTTGAAAATATCAGTGGAAGTGGTGGCTAGAGAACCAAAAAAACAGCAGCCTGAGTTACTGCCCAAGGAAAAAGGAGGCAGTGGAAAACTTTAAGTGTCGTCTCTAGATCATCTAAAATAAATCAGTTCTCGATTCAACAAGTTTATGTTTAGCATTTCCACCAACAGTGAGACTGTTAGCTACAATGGCGACCTAATTAGGGCCCAGTGAATACCTATTCCAAATATTGTTTGCAGTATGCGAAAAATAACTAAAATGCCCAGGCATTTCCTGATATACGTGAAAAACATTCAAGAACTACACAAAACCAAAATACTTTTCATCACCTCAGAACAGTAAAAATGGCCCAAGTGAACAGAAGGAATACTAGTGGGTCAAAGATCCTGGGGATATTTTGATAAAAAGAGCAAATGCAGTTATCAGAGATTTAAACTGACAATCTTCCATCGCAGCCTACAAAGTGAAAATTATTTGCATGCAGGGATCACTACTATAGTAAGATTTTTAATCAGATGAGGTTCATTCACTGCCTGTCTTTATTCAAGGGAATTTGTATGCTCATGCTAGCAAACTCTTTGTTGAATTAATAGAAAGATTGTTATTACTCCAGTCAAATTAAAAAACTGCAGGCTATTATGATGCCTATCACAATGCTCCGATAGAATTCTTGCTGTCTATCCCTGCTAATTCCTAATTCAGACTCTAATGCAGGAGTGGGGAACTTTTGGCACTCTAGCTACTGTATTGTGACTCAAACTCCAGATGTGGCAGCCAGTATGGACCATGGTAAGGGACTATAGGGTTGTACAAACAGCCCCGAAGGGGTGGCCTCCAGCTGCCCCTTCTTCAGACCGACCAGGGCAGCAACCTCACACTTGTGACCCCAATCTGGCCTTTCCAGGACATGAAAAGGAGCTGCAGAAAGTGACTCATTTTTGTGCCCTGGAAAGGGCAGTATAGCCACGTTGCTGTGACTATATGGCACACCTTCGGTGCTGCGTCGTATGGATGCAGCGCTGGAGGAGCATCAAGATGCCATGTGCAGCAGTGCACAGCATCATGGCACCCTGGGGGCAGAGTTGGGGCGCGCAATCTGAACAGGGCCTACGTTGCCCTAAACATTTCACAGCTAAAGGTCTCTCTCTGTTGTTCTATAAACTCTTAATGCCAATGAAAACATTTCCTAGGAGACACTAGGAAGGAAGGAAGGAAGGAAGGAAGGAAGGAAGGAAGGAAGGAGTGCATTGTTTTCTACTATGGTCACCAAGCATGAGATTTTCCACTACTTCTCCTTCCATGGCCACCAAATATGGTTTTTTTCACTAATTCTAACCACTGCCACCAAATGAAGATGCACATAGAGCTTCAAAAGTTTGCAACAAGTATATTGTGCATTTTGGTTGGCCAATAAAGGTATCACTGATGGATTTTTGTTTGCATTTTTAAATGGCCAATGCAGATACCCCTGAATGTTCATTACCACCAAATGTGAGGGTCCTCTGCTTATCTCCACTTCTGGCACCAATGTGAGGACCTCCTCCCGTCCCAGCACTATGGTATCAAATGTGTGGACCTTTTAGATGATCTCCTGGTTCCTGTGAAAGATTTTATTAATTTATATCTCCAGTGGACACCACCACCCTGTATTAACTGCTGCTACCACAGACACTGTGCCTGAATTCAACCTTTCCTATATATAGCATTCTCAGAGGCTCAAGTATATAATACAAAAATAATGATCTATTAATCAGAAACTGAGCACATCATCACAGATTTCTTACTTAATACATTTAACCCCCCCCCCCCCACACACACACTCCACACAATGACTTTACTTTTTCTTATCTCTGATCCCTGAATAACCCTCCTGACCACTCAAACTCCTAAACCCAACTAACTATAGGTTGAGCCTTCCTTATCCAAAATGCTTGGGACCAGAAGCGTTTTTGATTTTGGAGTTTTTTGAATTTTGAATATTTGCATATAAATGAGATATTCTGGAGATGGGACTTAAGTCTAAACATTAAATTCATTTATGTTTTGTATACATCTTCACATAGCCTGAAGTTAATTTTATACACATTTTAAATTATTTTGTGCATGAGACAAAGTCTGAGTACACTGAACCATCAGAAAGCAAAGGTATCACTGTCTCAGCCACCCATGTGGATAATTTTGGATTTTGGAATATTTCAGATTTTGGAATACCAGATAAGGGAGAGCCAGTTTGTAATTCCTAAATTCTGACAGACCTCTCTGCAGTATAATAAAGCCAGGGAAGTGTTACCATATGAGGCAGCAAAAGTTCAGATTCAATTTACCTGCGTTCTGCATACGTTCCCCCACAAACCCTCTATTGCCCTGTTTTTAAAAAATTGCTATCTAAAATTACTTTCACCTAGAAAGACGGTACTAAATTGATATGATACTTAATAACAGGATAATTTTGTCTGTTTAAGTGGGTTAAAGGTCTGTAGCTAAATCTCGATGCAAGCCTTTAGAAAACTGTTGGTTTATGGTTTGTAAAATTATAGGTATATTGCCTTGAAAAGGTGATTCCCAAATTTTAGCCCTCCAGGTGTCCTGGGCTTCATCTCCCAAAAGCCCCAAATTTGGTGAAGAGTCAAGAATTCTGGGAATCAAAGTCCAAAACATCTGGAGGACTGAAGTTTGGGAACCACTGCTTTAAAATGCACGATATTTGCCTTTAGCTGAGTAAAAATACAGTATCACTCCATATAAACCGCACAGATTGCTTTTTTAAAATTCTCATGTGGAATAGCACTAAAAATCATGGTCAAACAAGCGAAATGAAGCACCTTCCCAGTGCTTTGGGGGCATACTGTTGAAATGACACATGCCCCTGAACTGCCTGGAAGCCACTTTGAGGCTGCCTAAGGTCACAAGGTGGCTCAAACACAGCCACAAAAGGAGCAGCAAAAAGTAGCTCCTGCTGGTGACCCATTTCGGACTGCAGCAGTCCTACAGCAAATGGGGCAGGAACAGCCTCTGACTGCTCCTTTTGCCCCATCTGCTTGACCCCACACTCTAAAAATGCTGAGATACATGGAAGTTTTCATATTATCCAAGTTTAGGTTTCACTGCAAATAACTCCAATTTGAAAACTTCATGATAAAAGCATTTTCCAATAATAAAAAAATAAAAATAAAAAAATAAATTCTATAGGACGGGGTGGGATAGTATAGCCTCAGATCCTTAAGACGATGGAGATTGTCTGCTTGGGCTTCCACGGAGGGACCAGATGCAAAAGTGGAAAGGGCAAATACAAAAAAGGTTCCTGTAACAGTTGCATAGTAGACAGGACACTTGCATCTTTAATAGTTTCATTGCAGACAAAATTTCAAACAGCTGCAGTTTGTCATGCAAAGAATTAGTTTATAGTAGAAAAGACAATTTCAGTCAGTGCAGTTTGTCTGAAATTTTCTCTGCAATGAAACTATTAAAGATGCAAAAGCCCTGTCTTCTATGCAGCTATTCATTGTACAGGAGCCTTTTTATAGCACACTTTTCTTTACCTTTTACACACCTGTCTGTTCAGAGTTCAGGCACATACTCTGTAATACATCTAAGAACTTAATTCCTAGCTTCTGCAGGAAGGATGGGTGAAAGTTACAAGTAACAAGGGTGAGAAGAACCTCAACTGAGACTGAAGATGGCTGCTGAATGTCATAGAACAATGCTGGATGATATGGACCATTGGTCCTCATCTGGTCCAGCACCTCATTATACAGCACATTAGAATGGTCAGGAATAAATTTAGAAGGAAAAGAGAACATCTCATATAGTACAAAGTAAAAAATTGTGCAGCCTTTATTTTACAGTTTTCAAACAATATAGTACATGAAGATACCCTGCTTAGTATCTTAAAGTATCACACATAAGCCCTTACTTTGTTTTTCAAAACACTACAGTATAATAAAATAATCAGACTTTGTGATCTATTTTATTATACTGCAGTGTTTTGCAAAACAAAGTAAGGGCTTATGTGTGATACTTTAAGATACTAAGCAGGGTATCTTCATGTACTGTATTACATTGTTTGAAATTTAGTAGAACAGAATCAAGCATGTACTCAGCCCTCTTATTTAAATCAAAAGGATTGAGTGATAATTATAGCCATTAGAAATAATCAGTCCACAGCCAAATCAATACTTCTCATTCTCTAAGTATGCCAAAATGTTCCAAAACATTTTGCTGCCTGAGGCAGAAAAGCAAATACACTCCCCCTCCTACAAACTAAGGTGTAAAGTATCTGATGCCTACCAAGTTAAGTTGTTATAGGAAGCAAAGGATTTTAAGCATCTGTGTCCATCTCTAGGGGGGAAATACATGAAATTAAATAACTGTTCCTTTTCGTGACATCTAGAATCTGTTGCCTGGGACAGCTGTGGCACTACAGCAGAGCCAGCCCTGCCTCTTATGTGCCTTAAGCTAAATCCAGAAATGATCTGTCTGGCTTTGTTCATGACATGTAATGATGCACCTCCCAGAAAGTCATTGAAGTGACACCAGGAATTCATACACATGACACACAGCATCCACTGAATGAAATTGGCCAGGTCCTTCCTGCACAAGTGTTTCTGGGCAATGTGTTGAGTTGTGGTCTGCAGGGAGACACAGTAAGCGGCAAACAACAGCAGCAGCAGCAGATGTTTATGCTTACTTCTTCCACTGCTTGTTAACTGTTATGGTAGGCTTGCATGTGTTATTTCCACAGGAGAGAACTGGTGTGCAGAGGAGGATGAGAACATTGGGTTCCACTGTATTAAGCCGCAGACCAAGACAGCTTGACCATCCTTGTAATATTGTAATATTGAAGAAGCTATGAATTGTAACCAAAAGAAGCATAATCTTTTCCCCCAAACTGAGCCTCACATGTGTAAATATGCTCTTAGCAGCAGAAGGGCCAAACAGCAATAGCAGCTTCATTTATACATCACTTCATGCTGTACTATGCAGTCTGTAAACAGTATGGGCATAACTGTTCTCCCTGACAGCTATCAAGGGAAAGTCAAATAATGTGATTTGGTTGTTTTGTCACTGTTTTGTTTTTATATGTACTGTTTTAATGTTGTTTATAAATAAAAAAATAATAATGTCACACTTGTCTTCCTTCACAGGAAAAGAGTTGCAATCTTATACAGACTTTTTGGGAAGACAGCTTTACTGAACAAAATGGAGCCTTGTTCTGACTTAACGAACTTAGCAGATATATGCTGCTTCCTATGTGTTATGAAATTCTTAGTTCTTATCTCTCTGGTGTCTCCCTCCTTCTCTCACTCATGCATCTACTCCAGTGCTTTGATTCTCCCACAAAATTAAGGTCTCTTTCTTTTTCTGTAACCATCTTATGTGTTCTTACCCACACACTCTGATTATCTGCAATGACTTTTCTTTTTCCTTTTTTCCATCACTTTTCAACCCCTCTCTCACCTAATATTCTGCTTTCCTTACCATGCCTCTGGCTGATGTGATGCTGCCTAAACAGCCCTCTGGAGAACACAATATGTTTTACTGCAACGTTAACTTCCACTGGTCAAGAAAGTCTGTCAAGTACATGGAAGCAAGCCCAGGAAGTCATTGCTTGTGACTGAATTTTGGTTTGCAGCCTAGGAGCTGTTGCATGGAAGTGAGATCTGGTTTGCAGCTTAGTACATGAAGAAGTGAACAGATATATTCAAAGAAACAGCCCATGTATCTTCTGTGCTCTGCTGATGTTGCCATGCTACAAACCAGCATCCATCTCACATCCGCAGAAGTGGTTAAATGAATTCAAGAATAACAATTATGGGTTTGCGTCCTCTGTGATTACTATACTCGACTATAAGTCAACCTCATGTATAAGTCAAGGGCAGGTTTTGGGTCCAAAATTAGGGATTTTGGTATGACCTGTGGATAAGTTGAGGATAAAACTTAGGGACATGTAACAAAGGATATAAAAGATGAAGCAAAGGATAAGGATTAAAAAAAAAAAACGTACACAATTCTGGCAGGCATAACTGTGCTCACCCTAAAGGCCAAATACATCTGACATTAGATATGGCTGGTGGTTCTTTTAGGTGCTTCCAGGATGGACAAAGCACTTGCCCTTTCCCTCTCTACTTGGAGAATGGAGGTGACCATCCGTATAAGAGTTAAATTACAGGACTTACACTGACTCATGGATAGGTCAACCCATGTTTTTTGGGTCAATTTTTTGACCAAAATTTCTAGACTTATACATGAGTATATACAGGTACAATCTCCAATTATGACACGCATGCCAGTGTTGTCTAATTTTGGAAGCTAAGAAGGGACAGGCCTAGTCAGTACTTGAATGTGAGACCATTAGGCAGCACTAGGTGTTGCACAGGAGAGGAGCCCCAGCACAGTAGTGGAACATATGATTTCCATGCAAAAAATATCTTCAGCGTGCCTGAAACCCTGGAAAGCCACTGCCAGTTAGAGTTGTCAATGCACCAAAGACCTGAGTCAATATAAGGCAGCTCCCTATTTATGAATGAATGAAAGAATGATTTATTGAATTAGTCTACAGACCATTTCAAATCATTATGAGTTTGCCATAAGAACAATTAAAATGACACTTTAGATTAGAGCCACTAAAAATAAAGGAAGTTTTTGCAACACCGGCCAGTTGCTCATGCTGGTCAGAAAGGGGCCCAAATAGTGGTCCCTACAGCTTGAATAAAGATGGCACTTGAGTTACCGTAATAATGTGCTAGATCCTCTATTACTTGGGCATCACATACATGCAGCCTATCTGAAAGTGGAACACCTTTAAATCTTCCCTGGAGGAACATTGTGTCCATCATCTCAAACCAAAGGCAAGTGAAAGTAATGCATCGGCACCTTCTCATCTCATCTCCCTATGTATGCTTCCACATGTGCACAAACTTGTACGTATATATTTCAGTGTGTTCTAGTACAGATATTATTTCTCTTGCTTCTATAACATATTGACTGCTAATCTCCTGATTTAAGTTTTAAAAATATAATGATTAGGTGCAGAAATTAGCCTGCCATGGTTACTGTGTAACAGAAATGCCCAAAAGTCATGAATTAATCCAGTAGCACCTTAGGGACTAACTGAGGGGAAAAGAAATTCCAGCATAAGCTTTTGTGGACTCAGTTCTTTATCAGAAAACTTACAGGCCATGTCTATATTTTGCCTGATGTCCTGTAGGTGGCAGCAACCTCCTTGCTATGCAACTCATGTACAAAGCGGTCTGTTGCAACCTACAATGGTATCAGTGATTTGATCATATAATCCTAGAATTGTAGAGTTGGAAGAGGCCACAAGGGCTATCGAGTCCAACCCCTCCACCATGCAGGAACTCTCCATCAAAGCATCCCCGACAGATGGCCATCCAGCCTCTGTTTAAAGACCTCCAAAGAAGGAGACTCCACCACTCTCCGAGGGAGTGTGTTCCACTGTCAAACAGTTCTCGCTGTTAAGAGGTTCCTCCTAATGTTAAGGTGAAATCTCTTTTCCTGTAGTTCCGGGTCCTGTTCTCTGGAGCAGCAGAAAACAAGCTTGCTCCCTCCTCAATATGGCATCCCTTCCAGTATTTAAACAGGGCTATCATATCACCTCTTAACCTTCTCTTCTCCAGGCTAAACATCCCCAGCTCCGTTCCTCATAGGGCATGGTTTCCAGACCCTTCACCATTTTAGTTGCCCTCCTTTGGACACGCTCCACTTTCTCAACATCATTTCTGAATTGTGGTGCCCAGAACTGGACACAGTATTCCAGGTGGGATCATGTTGTACAGGAAGCGCAAGTTTTCCATAAGAGGTAATTCTTCAGGAAGAGACAGCAGTGCTGTTGGAAATATGGCACAAGGGAGCTACAACTGGTCTGTCCATGAATAACCAAGTTATCTTACAATGACAAGAAAAGTGACTTGTATAAGTGGGTGTTTGTATCATTCTCAAGTTGTAATGATTAAGCACAGCCAGTGAAAGATTATACAGTGATGATTATTATCACTGTGACACCATGAATTGCATCTGCCTTACGAAGCAGATAGTTCCCTGAATGAGAACTGGAAAAGAAGAATGCAGCTTATGAAAGAATAAGCTTTTCAGAAGAATAAAAAGTAATATTGCAGTCATGTACCACTGTGATGTCCAGTGCATAAAGGTACTTAACCACCGCTTTAGTTGTCCATTCCTGCACAACAGGAGGTTTGGATTAGGTGGCCCTTGCAGTCCCTTCCAACACTATGATTCTAGGAGACAGAAAATAGCTTCAAAGACTGCAGTGCTTTAAAAGCATTGCTGGACAATGGATAAACAATCAGTTCTTTTCTCCCTCTATGATTTCTGCCCCCAAAGCCTGAGCAAATTTTGAAACCCTGCAATGACTATAAATGGGAGCTTGGATCCAAGGGGCTTGTATGATCTGGTGGTCAAAGCCTAGAAGAAACAAAGTTACAGTGCTACAACTTCAGGGTAAGGAGGGCATAACAATGTTCCTTTTGCACAGTAACGAAACATCTGGCGATACTGTTAATTTTTCCATGCAGCAACTAACATTTACTCATTATTTTCTCATTACATTTTGGGAGCAAACAATGCATTTGGAGGTATTTTGAAAGGATTTCCCTCTTTTTAGATTTCAGGGCCTATTCATACTTTTGAGATGGATTTTTTAAAGAGTAAAAACATAAAAAGAATCATAATGAAAAGCAAGAAAATTTGACCAACGTAAGGCAATGAAAAATATATGGGCAAGACATATGGTACTTGTCTGGACATGGCAAATCCAGACTTGAGCCCTCACTGAGCTATGAAACTGATGGGTGACTATGTGGGAGCCACTCTTTCTCAATCTGACCTTCCTTACAGAGTTCTTATGAGGGAAAAGTGTTGGGGGCAGGGAAGAGTCACATTTGCCATCTCAAGCTCTTTGGGGTATAAATATAAATAATTTTCAACAGAAAATGCTTGCTTGTTTGTTTTTTATTGAACTCGAGTAACCACAGCTTTTGGTATCCACAGGGGGTCCTGGAACCAAACCCTAGTAGATAACTAGGGCCACTGTATTTACATTTTTAGTTTGCACCAATTCTTGATTAGTCAGCCTCTCCCACGGTATTAAAAATGGGTCTTAAATTACTTTATTTTATGCATTTATATAGCACCTTCCTGGCAGGGCATGGAAGATGGTTTACAGTTTTAAAATATTAAAGAAAAGAACTATGATCTGACATAAGTAGTGTGGTATAGAAAGTGAACAAAAGAAGGTAATATTTCACTTAAACTACCTCTCCAGAATTTTCTGCCATTAGAAATTTCACTTATTAAAAATTGTGTGTGCACGGGCACTCATGTGCAAGAGAGAGAGAGAGAGAGAGAGAGAGAGACACAGAGAGAGAGAGAGAGCTCTGGTAATGGAACACTTGGTAAGGTTGTGTATCAATGGAACCAAGAATTCTCGCTGTACAAAGTTATTGGGCAAACTATTTTTGTTGTTGTTGAAACATACAATTATGTCCTTCCACATTCAGGCTTCAGGGATGGCCATCTGTATTGCCAGAATACAAAGGAGATGGCCTAAGTAATAATTTGAACATTACTGATAGAGCTGTCTGTCCACAAGGTGGCTCCTAGAGCATGCACATCTAAAAACATTTTGGCTAACATCCATCCAGTTTGTTTGCAAGGCCACCCATGAATGGAGAGGCTGCATGAACTTCAAATTGTTTCGATTCATGGAATGATTTGTGAGTAAATCACACAGATGGCCAATTCTCTTATGTGCATGCATAGAAACCATTCCAGGGAAATGTGAAAGTGTGGTCAAATTCTACTAGTGGTAGATGTTTTCACAACAACAAAGAATAAAAACGTTAAGAGCTTTGTTCTCAATAGGCAACCTTTAAGTCACATCAGAACCTTTTCAGCTGCTCATTTAGTTCATAGATAGGGAAATATGTGACCCTCCAAATGTTGGACTGTTCCCTTCACAATTAACTATAGTGGCTAGGGTTTATGAGAGCTGTTAAGTCAACAACATCTGGAAGACCACACGATATCCACTCCTGCTCTAGTCCAGGATCTGTGGTCCATTTGCTGGCAATGACCATTTGTCTGGTTTGAAACAGCTCCAGAGAGGGAGGTATGTTTTATACTCCCCTGCTAAATGGTCTTTTCAGTCTTCGCCTATTAGGCACAAAACTGACATTTCATTCCAGTCACTGTGAATAATTCTATATTCTGCCTCTGCTCACTTACAGATGGGTTCAGTACGTCCTTGTATTCATTTACCTAAAAAGTAATTTCGCAAGCTCTGCCTCCAGAGGAGAGAGTAGGTTACTCTACCTTACAATTAAATTCTATCCCACCTGAGTATGCCGGAAAGTTAATTTGGGTCCTTCTGCGCACAATTTGCCACAAATCTATAGCCCCTCTGTATTAATGGATCACCCCCACCCTAGTCACCTCCCATGAACATATTAGTGTTGTAGAAATTAAGTCATATACACTTACTTTGCACTCCAGGTAGAAGAAGAATACATCATAATTTTATAACCCGAGATGTAAAGTTTCATTGCTGCTCAAATGCAGGTGGTATTGTCAATGGATACAAAAAATCCCAGTTCCTCCTTTTGGGGGGATGTAGCATTTCCTCCCCCCAGCAATTAACCCTATAGCCTTTTAAAAGAATTAACATGTTTTTTTTGTTGCCGAGTATGCTAATCATTTTGGAGCAGGAGATTTAAAATGCAGTACTCCAAGGTTCTCCATAATCAAATCCCTTAATCTCCCCTGATAGACTGGCTCTGGCTATAATTAACTCCACTGAAGTAATATCCATCAATAGAAGAGAAAATTAATTATACCAGACAGTGTTTGCATGGCCATTAAGAAAAGCAACCAAACCAGTGCTCTTCCTCCACCCTGCCTTGCTCTGTCTATGCAACAGAAACGAAGAGTCATGAAGGAGGGGAGGGAGAAAACAGAGACAGTGTGGTCAGACGATGCTTTCTCTTGCAGGCTACTTAGGACTTTTCCAGGCTAGTGGTGGCTTTTCAGGGCCAAATACTGTAGATGGATAGTGGTGTAATAGTGCTAGCCATTTGCAGCAGCACCTTAGAAGTTCATAATGGCAGACATAGCCTGGAAAGAGATTTCTGAAATACATCTACAAATGGTGTTATGAGGACACAATCCAATAGGACTCTAAGGCAACCACTGTTCTCAAAGCAACGTGAGGGAATGCAGCACTTGCTAGCCTTGCCGTTATAATTTATAAGCTTCAGAATGCCTCACTGTTGTTGGGAATAGCTGTTTTATCAAAAATGGCAACATCTGTACAGATTATGTTAGGTGGGCAGAAAAGCAGCAAAAGATAGCACTGCTCAGCAATACATCCAATAACATAGAAATAATGTGACTGATAATATAGAAATACTCCAAAATAACTACATAGTAAGGAAACACATAGAATTCTTAGCACTAAGTATTCAGTTTCCTCAACAATCAATCACTTAGGTTTTCCTCAAATGAAAGTTACCCTGATCCTTGCATTATATATACCTAATATTATACAGAGCACATCCTCACATCACAATAACTGATGTAAACCATGGTTTGTTGCTTAAGGCATGAAATGCATGGCAGAGGATCAACAAATCTATGGCTTCTTTTCATCTTGTGTGGTTTGCTTCAGATCTGTTTCTCCCATGTCCCTTTTGTCAACTCTTGTTTCAGGATGAACAGCTGGAGAAACAAGCCAGGGATAAGCCACGATTTCAATAAACCAGAATTGGTTACTTAAAAACAAACCGCAGGTTCAAGTGGTAGTTTGTGGCTTGTTAGCACAGGGATCGTCGGATATAAGCAAACCATGTCTTCTTGTGAAGTGAATGCAAAATCCTAACATTTGGGGGGGGGGGGGGGGAGAGGGGAAACAGACATTTAACTTACAGCATGAGGATACAGGTACACTGATGGCCAAGATGATCCATGCTATATCCACTTTGCTGAGACAAATGGTTGTCCTGTGTTGGGGCTTGTCCCCTTCTGTGACATGAGAAATGTTTCCAGGAATACCAGGCTTCCGGGTTCCAGCTGGCACTAGTCTGTTCAGGAAGTTTCCTGTTGCTGTGGCAGGAGAACTTGGCAGCCATGTGGAGGGCTCCGTGGAAAATGTATTGCCCGGATAGCTGGTGTTATGTCCAGAAGGATGTAGTGTGATAGGTGACCCATGGCTGGGGCTTCCTGTTGTATAGAATGAGGAAACATTTGCATCTATGCCAGTTTGACCAGAATGACCAAATGTTGTTGCAGTGGTAGGTTTTGTTGTTGCTGTTGTTGTTGCTACTGCTGCTACTGTAGTAGTACTTCCAGAACTAGCAAAAAAGGGTGTACTTGGGCTTGAGATGACCCAAGAGTTGTTTTTGCTCAGAATATCCCATATGCCATACCGTGGGGTTTTGAAAGGCACTGTCACCCTTTCAGGAGCAGTTGAAGGGCCAGCCACTGGGGAAGTGAAATCTGTTTCCTGTGTAACCAGTTTTGACAAACTCCCCCTCTCTGTTTTGCTAAGGCCTTCCAAGATATCAGTGTGGAAAGAAGCAACCGAGTCTGTGGTTTTTACCAGCACAGTGTTGTTATGACTGCTCTGAGCTGTAGGTTGAGGCAGAAATGGATGATTTGGAGGCCAGTTCCTCGTGGTAGAAGAATGAAGTTCTGTTTTTAGATAAGGCTCTGTAAATTCTGTTGAATTCTCATGGATAATCTGAAACGTTTTCCCTTTGGGGCGAGTCTTTCCAGAAAATAAAACACTCTGGTTGTATAGGTGATGAGGTCCATTGCTGCCAACAGGATGGCTGCTGGTTGATCTCTTCTGGCCAAGAGGAGAAGTAGAAGTCTCCATTGAGCTAGTGGAATGAAAATTCACAAGGGTTGCTGTGGGTAAAGGTTTGGCTGTGTGATGGCCTTTGTATCCAGTTGTCCCCATAGCCGAGATATTGATATTGTCTGCCAGTAGGCCTCGAGATGATGCCAAGCCGGGAGACAGTACCTGAACAGCAAACACTAGTTCCTCTGTCAGTGCCCAGATCAGTAGAATACCTGGAGAAAGATAGATGAGAGAGAAAGAGAGAATGGAGTGAAAGAGAATACAGCAAAGTATGAAGAACATTTGTAAAAACATTGAAGTTTTGAACAGAGGCAGGATGGCCAGTTAGACATTCCCCCACAAGAAGAAATGCACTTCCAAAAAAAAAGGACAAAATGAATGTGTGTGCGTATGTATCTTTATTGTACTTTAAAACCACGGGTTCACAACTGTGGCTCTCTAGATGTTGTTGGATTAACTTCCATGATACCTGACCTACTGCCTATGCTGGCCATATGCTAATGGGTACTGGAGTCCTATCACATCTGTCAGGGCTACAAGTTGCCCATTCCTCCTTTAAATAGAAATACATTACATCTTACTATAATAAAGAAGACTGTGCAGTTGCTAATTGTGGATTAAAGGTGTGAAGAAGTCTCCCTAAGTTGCTGGTTCTTAACAAAACAAGCTGATTTAACACATCAGCGCCTTACAAAGATTTTGTTAATCTCAAGCTTTTGCAGCTTGAGATGTGATTTTTTTTCTATCAAGCTTTCCACAATGGGTTTCCACAATATGTTGTCTCTGCACAAAATTAGTATTTTTCCCCCTTTGTAAAGCACAGTGCACACACATGTGGAAAAAGCACATCGATTAATTGATCAAAAAGTTGAAACACCTCATCTGGTGCTTCTAATTTTTAAAAAATCATGCAACAAAGCAACAGGAATTTGTGCCAAAAATATTTTCATTCACTATTTATACCCTTGTTTTGGATAAGAATCAGCAAGGCCTCAACTAGGGTAACCAGGCACCTTCCTTTTCCAGGACATGTCACTCTTGAATGTCCTACATTTTAGGTGCCTTGCCCTCCTTTGCAGTTATAGTATCTGGCCATGCTGGCCTCAACTCTCCTTCTTAGGATTTTTTGCCTTTGAACTGGAATTGGAGCAGGGAATCTTTCAAATACAAATTCTTCTCAAATAAGGGACTATCTTGTGTAATGGCAAAACAGAGGAGAATGCCTCACACACTAGCTCCCTGCATCATAGTCAGATTACTGGTATACAATACTGTGTGTATTCCAGGCCTCTGATGCAGAATATAGCTTTGATTTTTAAAATGCTACAAAGGACTATAGAGATGCTTGTAAGTGACATGGAGAGCATCTAACACTCCAGATATTTCAGACTACAACACCACAGTCTTTATCACTGGCCATGTTGGATGTGGATAATGGGAGCTGTAGGCAAAAAAAAAAAAAAAAAATCAAGAAGGCCAAGAGTTCTTGGCATAAGGGATGCATGTCTTACTGTTATTTAAGAAGGATTTCCATGCCCTTCCTTATACTTATAATTTGCTAAGGCACATTATGAGTTGGTGGACATGTAGGGGTAAAATATTAATTTCATACTTCATACTAACACATCTCATATACTGCTTCAGATAGATTAGGGGAAATGTCCCTGGGGATAGCCTTCTTTAAAAATTCATACAACAAACATGTGAGATAGATTAGTTTAAGACATGGAGTAACAGGTTCAAGGCTACGCATGAAGTTCTGGTGAGCAGATAAAAGATTTGAACCGGAGTCTCCCTGGTAACAAGTTTTATATTCAATCCACTTTGACAAGCTGACTCACCAAACTAAGTCAAACCACATACAGAATACAGACAGGCTTGCATATGGGAAAATACTGACTTCAGTTAATCAGGTCAGGACAGACACCGGATTTCTAGTTGTAGGCTAGATTCAGATCTGTAGCAGTTTTTATCTGTCTCCTAACCGCCTGAATCCACACTTCCATACATAGGCAAATCAGGACTGTAGCAACAGTTGTAAGGATTATGTTCCACAGTTTATATTTATAGCTGGTTTTTTAAAAACTTTTAAAATAAGGCACTGGCTATGCTTAAGCACATGGTATCTATAACTCTGAAAAAACCTACTGCCAGAAAAAAGTGGCACCTTAAAACTAGGACATTAAGTACATATTGTTACATGCTTCTGTATATTGTCATATGCTTTTTGCAGACTCTCATGACAATCATCTTATTAAGAGTAGCCATTCCCAAACATCTGTTGCTTAACATGAACAGTCTGGTGCAAGATGAGCATATAGTGGGATGTTTTAAAAAACAAAACCCAAACTGTTTTATTTTAATTCAGCCTGCAGGAGACACAACAGAACCTCTTGATTAACTATAATACTGTAGTCTCTCATTCAGAAGTTGCCTTACACTGGAATGTCCCCATTAAGGTGCATGACAGTGTCCTGAAAACTGGCACTGATGCTTAATTTGAATTCTGAGCATTTGGAAAGACTTTTGCTTGCTGTGCAGGATGAAAATACATGTTTGGACTGCACAACATTGTCTGTACCACCTGAGAGTGTAAAAGTAATCTATCCTCATTCCATGATTCAGAGCTCGGAAAAATTACTCTTTGGACAACAACCCCCAGAATCCCCCATGGCCACATGCTGACAAGGGATTTGGAATAACTTTTCAAAACTCTCCCCCCAGATTATAGCATATAAGAGACAAACAAGCCAGAGGTAAATGCAGGACAAGGAATACCATTAGTTAAAGCACATCCAGATGGCTCAAGTAAATGAGAGGCGTCATGCATGACAGTAGAAGGCAAAAGGCGAACAAACCATATGGTCAAGCTAGGGGGAAAATTCCTTCACACTGAAGCAATCGGTTATCATCTGAGCATGAAAGCACATCAAATCTGCTGAGCCTCCTCCAATGGAAAGTTTCCTGAATTCTGCAACACATGCACACTGACCAAAATTGCATCTCCATTCAGAGAGGTGGCAAGAAGAAGGACTTCTAAAATCTTAGCAAAATGTTAAACTACCTGATCCTGAGAAGTTACAATGCTGTAGTATCCATTTCCCACAGAAGATACAGGATGCTTTAAGGGCTGCTTTTTGCATTCTTCCAGTTGAGTTGGCCTACCAGAATGGGGGAGACAGGAGTTACAGTCCATTACATCTGGAGGGTGACAGGATGGGGAAGGCAGCTTTGGAGAGCTTCTGCAGAACTATTTAGTATCATCTGTCAAGGTCTTTTTAGGACACATTTCCCTTCAGACTACTGGTTTATTATCACAACAAAGCAGCTCCTCCACTGTTATGAAGGATAACAGTGGCAGCTGTCCAATGCTATCTCACCAAAAAGTTAAACTTATGCTTCAGAGAACATTCATATTAGTATTCAAAGAGAAGGTGTAGTACACACAGTACACACAGTAATTTATTACAATAAAATGTAAAAACAACAACATAGATTTTTTTTAAAAAAAATCAAGAAGTGTTTTTATATTTATATTCCACATATCACAACTTCTCACTACTGATGGAAACATTTGATTCTATATGTATACATAGGTTAAATCTAGATCTATTCATGTGTAGAACAGACCCATTGAAATCAATAAAACAAAAGTGACTCACGACAAGCGGGCCTACTTGATAAGTAAATTTGAATCCAACCCATATTTGGACTGCAGATGGTGCTAAAGTAATGTAATAACTTTTCAATGGTTAAAGGTCTATTTTTAATATGAAATCTCAAACAAAACAAATATCTTTTTCACGTATTCTAATTGCAGTGCCAGCATGGCATAGTGGTTTGAGTGTTGGACTATGACTCTGGAAACAAGGATTTAATTTCCCATTCAGTCATGAAACTCAGAGTGACCTTGGGCAAGTCACATGCTCTCAGCCTCAGCGGAAGGCAATGGCCAATCTCTGAACAAATCTTGCCAAGAAAATCCCATGACAGGGTTGCTTTAGGGTCACCTTAAGTCACAAATACCTTGATGGCACACCGCAACAACAACAACAACAACAACTTGTAGTGACTCAGAAATACAACTTATCAATTTCAGTTAAAGTTTAAATAAAAATGTGAATATTGCAGCCTTTATTAAAAATGTGAATTCCATCCAGCCAACAGTCATGAGAAGCAGCGAGATTAAGTATTGTACATACTCTGCTACATTCTTTGGTCACTGAGGTGGTAACTTCTCCTCTTCATGATCTTATGTCCCAAATCCAAAACTTCTGAAATATTTCACTACATGAAATCTTCCTGCCATATGTCTGGTGCTGGACCATACTATGGCTCTTCATTAAAGAAGAGTTCACTGCCACAGAACGATACTTTCAATTTGCACTGCTTAGGAGCTGCTGGTGAGCGCAAGGAAGTAGTAAACCCATTTCTAGGTTAATAAATACATGAGGAGGGGGAGCACCACACACTCCATAGCCATTTCCATCACCCTCTATGAGTGGAGAGTGGCTTTCTGAAAGTAAGAGCGTTCTCTACCTGTAGAGACGCCTCCACACAATCTGGAAGAATGGAAAATTGTTCAGAGAGCCTCCATTGATCCATAAGACTCTCTTCTTCAGAAAGTCACTTGTCATTCATAATGGTGTGTCCAACATGGGAGTGAGGAGTCAAGGCTAGCATTCTCCCTCTTCTAAAATGTTTATTTTAAATTCAAAAATGGAAATGTCTGAAAACAGCTAGTCCTCACTTTATTATTGGAAGCACAAAAACCTCAACTACTGGTAATGCCTGCTGTTCACTTATCTTCCTCATTCATGTATAAAGACTGTGACCCATTGAAATCAATGGCACTATGTGGGTCTATTTTTAAGAGCAAAAGGATGAATGGGAGAGAAGCTTAAACTTCCTCCACTTTGAAGCCATGAGGTCAACGAAACTCCATTTTCCCTCCACCCTAAACTCTAATCCAATATCAGAGATCAGACAGACTGAAAAGAAAAAAATAAAATAAAGTCTGGCTGCCAGATTACTGAAAAGAAAGGCAAGGAACAGAGGCAATTTAGCTCTCCTCACCGGTGGCCCTCTACTATATTAAAATTAGACCTAGAGTAGGAGAGCAGCCATAAATAAAGAAAAATAAGTTTATTGCCATTATGTTTATATTAGCCCTTCAGGGTTTGTTGTATTAAGTTGGGGTGGCTCTCCAGATGGACCCACAACTCTCACCATTTCTTATCAATGGCTACGCTGGCCAGGACTGGATCTGGAACGCCACAGGCCCACTCTGATTCAGGCTTATGCTGTCCATGCACAGCACTAACCAAAACCCCTTATCCAATATTGCATGCTCACCCAACCACAGATAAATTTTCCCATTATGTGTCAGACACATTGATGGAGTGCTTGGGCATCAATGTCTGGCTTGGAGAGCAACTGTGCTAACAATCAGGGATATGAGCACATATGGGTCAAAACTTTAAACATGGCATTTACAGAATGGAGAATCTTCACAGTAACAGCTTGCTGTGTGTATGTGTATGTGGGGAGTCCTAGAAATAGACACTATCACATCAACTTTAAGCTTTTGTGTTACACAGTGCTTTCCCCAACCCTTCATTTTATATCATTAAGTTGACTAGCCAAGCAGATTTTTTTTGGTAGCTTATCAAAGCGTCCCCTTCAAATATCATTCAAATATAGGGGGTACTTCCCACCAATTCTGACAGGCTTGATCACACAAGACTCAATGGTGGGTGTTTTTTTGAACCTGCTTATATAGGCATTTTTCATGATGAATAGTTATAAACAAAAGATTTGGTCTAGCATTTCAAAGTCAAGAATCCTTTCCTCTATCTCTCTATGTGACATCCCCTGTCCAGTCTCAGATACGATGGCAGGATAAACACAACCTCTTTGATCAGCAGTGCTTGAAAAATGGTGCTACTATAGAAAGTCGAAGCTGATTTTTCTGCTCAGACCTACTGACCCAACCACTATCTTCATTTAGATGTCCCAGACTAAGAAAAGAAGTTTGTCTGAAGCCCCATCAAATTACAGTAGCACATGCCATTGGTTCATGCTGGTTATGTATGATGATGGAAGATACAAATATGGAGGGTGCCAGCTTGCGAGAAACCTTCACAAGAAATGACGGAGAACAAGACATTTGTAACAGCTGTTTTAAGGCAATGAGAAATAATCTTTGTATGTTGAGGTTGCTATGCTATGTGAGTAAGCAATCACTGAATTCAATGGGACCTATGTCCAAACAGACATTATTGGATTGCACTGTGAAATAACTGAGTGCAATCTTATATAACCTCTTTTAAATGTAGATGGTGCTGCAAGAGTTCAAAATGGGAGGGTTTTTTTACCCCTCTGAATTCCCATTATCATTTAATGGCAATCTCAGGGCTCATTTATACGGTTGTTTCTGAAGTAGCTGGGTGTATATGGTACAGCTTTACCATGGGATGTTCACATGGAGATCATTTCTGTGAAATGGGCCACACGTGAATTTCTGCCTGCTCCACAAATCTTATAACATTAGTTTAACATACCATTAACATTTGGGGCTTTTTTTTTCTTGGTAAGGTAATTTTGGATGGTTTTGTTTTTTTTTAGCGGGGAGGCTACTATCTACATGTGACAATGAAGCGATGCAGTGATTCACTGTGGATGTCACCCCCTCAGAAATAAGCTCACGAATAAACCATTTGTTAGTGATAAAAATAATACGGGAAAAGCATCTATTTTTTAAAACAATGTCTTTCATGAGCATTTCCCACTCCCACTGCTTTCGCGTTACTTCGCTGCCATACAGTCAAAGTGCCTCAGATTAAACACAAAGACGGTTTTTGCTGGGGAAATGCAGACAGTGACAAGATTAAACTAATTATTTTCCGGTGAATGCCATCGGCACGAAAATAGGTTCATTTCTTTGCAAGGTTTTGTCCTCACAATGTCCTGCCACCAGGCTTGGGAGACTTCATTCAATAATTTGTTTCCTTTATTGAAAAATACACTCTTATACCACCACCCTCCCACTATGGGGGGAGTTGAGCGTGGAAGGTTGCCAGATCATATTTCACAGCTTGCAGTTTGGTGGAATTCCAAGATACAGCCAGTGTTAATGTTAAGTCTGTGGAATCAGTATGTAGAGAGATTTGGAGGCGCTGCAAGATCTCTCCACTTTCTCGCTTGCTGTTTAGGAAACCAGCCTTCACGAGTCAAAGGACTCTTTCAGACGTGGGAAATTGGAAGTATAATCCAAGGGCAATCCAAACGCAATCGTGGGGTTTCACGTTATTGCGAATTAGAGCTTCTCACGCAATTTTGGGCAAAAGGGAAGTCACTCCAAATGCAATCATAGGTTTCACGTTATTGCGAATTAAAGCTTCTCACGCAATTTCGGGCAAGGAGGGGTCATTTTCGGGTAATGGGAAGTCATTCCAAACGCCTTCCGAATGCAATGGGGATTCACGTAAATTCGCCAAACAAGTGAATTCATGTGAATTCACATTGGCTGCGTTCGAAGTTGGGAGAAATTCCTCCAGTGTGAAAGAGTCCAAAGGCTGGTGGTGGTGGTGGTAAAACCCCACTTATCTTCTGCGCAAACCTAAACAAGATTGGAGGAGAGCCAGTGTGGTGTGGCGGTTTGAACGTTGGACCTCGACCCGAGATCAGGAGTTGATTCTCAGCTTGGCCATGAAACCCACTGGGTGACCTTGGGCAAGTCACACTCTCTCAGCCTCAGGGGAAGGCAGTGGCAAACCTCCTCCGAACAAACCTTTCCAGGAAAACCCCATGATAGGTTGTCTTAGGGTCGCCACAAGTCGGAAACAATTTGAAGGCACACAAATCACACAAACAAGATTGGTCAAGTGTCTCAGAGGTTGATCTCAGAGGAACAGCTTATTTGGGGGAAAGGGAGATAAATAAACAAGAAAGCAGCTGGAAAGAGGGCAACATCTTTCTCCATCTTAAAGCTACAAAGAGAGCAACATCTTCCCCCACAGAAACAAAAGGTATTTCCAAAATGCAGTCAGACAAAATGCCCCACACCTTAAGGTAATGTTTTATTGCTCAACTCAGATCCAAAACACACTGCAGAAATAATCCAGTTTGAGACTGCTTTAACAACCCAGTGGCTCAGTGCCATTAGGGCATCCTGGGAGTTGTAGTTTACTGTGGCCCCAAAGCTCTCTCTGACAGAGAAGGCTCAATGTCTCCCAAAACTACAATTCCCAGGATTCCCTAGCACTGAGCCAGGGCAGTTAAAAGGAGTCTCAAACTGGATTATTCCTGCAGTGTGTTTTGGTGACAAAACAAAACCTTGTGCACCAAGCTTTTTGGGGCAAGTTAAAAGCTTTTTAGGAAAACACTCCCTCTCCTATATATAAAAAAACCCTGTTGATAAAAGACCATTTCCAGGCAATAATAATAATAATTATTATTATTATATTCCGCCTTTTCCCAGGGGAATCAAGGCGGATTACAACAAAAGTACAGGCAAGAAAATATCATTAAAAAAATAAATAAAAATCCACAATGATAAACAACCCTCCCCCTAAAGTCATGGTTTTTGTGTAGGAGAACCAGTCCCCAAATCTACCAAAGAAATGCCACTGGGTTTTGCAGAGCCTTAAGGAACAATGGAGAGCACAAAACCAGCCCATTGCTGAAAGGCAAGAGAAGCAAAAGGCAAGGAAGTTCTCCCTCCTCCTTTCATCCATTCCTTCTGAAGAAATGAAGCAAGAAGAGAAGAAGAAAGCAAGCAAGAAAGGCATCTGTATGGGGAGGGACCCAGTGCTTTCTCTAAGCACCTCTCTGGAGGGAAAAAGGCATCTAGTAATTTAAAATATGCCACTCACCTGAAAATATCATTTGGACTTGCCAGCAGACATCTCTCACCTGCTCACACCATGCTGGGGGCAAAGGGGGCTGTTGTTGTTGTTATGATGATGATGATGATGATGATGCCATAGAGTCCAAGGAGGAGAAGCCAGACCTTGCAGCCTTCCTTCCTCCAGGAGAGTCTGTGCTAAGAATGAATGGATGGCTGGACTAGGAAAGGAGGAGGGCCCACTGCGCATGCGCCTCTCTGGCACAAGCTGGAATGCTTTGTGAGGGAGAAAGAGGGCTGCAGCATCCACACTGGAGAGATAAGCCGGTTTGGGGGCGCTTTAACTCTTGGGGTGGCTCTTTGCTATGGAATTCTGGGAGTTGGAGTTTGTTGTGGGGCCCCCTGGGCCCCACAACAAACTCCAACTCCCAGAATTCCATAGCAAAGAGCCACCCCAAGAGTTAAAGCGCCCCCAAACCGGCTTATCTCTCCAGTGTGGATGCACCCCCCACAAAATGGACCCCTCCTTTGTGTTCTTGGCCCTGTCCCCTACACTACAAAGCCCAGGGTTCCAAAATGACACTCACAGCTTAACCATTTCAAAGCTAGGTTAAAAATTGGAAAATTCAAAGTTAGGTTAAAAAAGAAAATTATAGAGTATAGAGTGATATTGAAAGCAGATGTGTCCAGAATAATTGGAGAAGTAGCAGCTTTGGATAAACCACTGAATAGTAGTTTACAGTGGAATCTTAATGCATTTCTGTGCCATCAGAAGTAAGTCCCACAGATCCCAGTACGGTGTATTGGAACGCAGTCTATTTATTTGAGAGTAGGCCCAACTGAACTCAATGGGAGTCACATCTAAACAGACAGAAATCTGCCACAAAGGCCACAAACCTTTTCTGAGGTCTTAAAGCTATAATGGATTGGGGGCCAATACAGTATATACATAATAAATACACTCAGTATTGTGCTTTTTCTCTCAGTCTGGAAGCCACCAGGTACGATGCTACCACTCTCATTTTGTTAGAATTAAGAGTAGCATGCATGTCCTTTTCTCCAAACTGGAGTTGCCGCTGGGACATATAGGAAAAGTGAAGTGACCTAACAAAACAATGCTTGTCTAATGTGCCATGAAAAATGTGTTGAGAAATGTTATTCTAAGATAGGCCTGGCTAATTATCTGACTGAAGTGAAAACCTCTATCAAATCATTTCTTGTTAGCCTTAATGACATCTGAATGGGCTTCTCTTCCTATCCAATTACTGTATAAGATTAAGATGTCTTGATGGTAGGGCTAAAGAAAGAGGACATTGTGCAGCATTTTTTTTTCCTGGCTATAGGTTGCAGAGCCACATTTCTCAAACTTCCATGCTCTGATAAATTCTCTCTGAAGTCACACAATTACTGAGTTGAAAGACACACGTAGGGTCAACTAGTTCAATCCCATGACAGTGCTGGAATCCACTTTCAACCAACTTTCATGACAATTGTCCATCTCTCTAAAAACAGAGCCCACCACTTTCTGACGACTCTTTCAAGCGGGAGGAATTTCTCCCAATTCCGAGTGGAGCCAATGTGGATTCATGTAAATTCGCTTGTTTAGCGAATTTACCTGAACCCCTGCTCTGTTCGGAAGGCATTCGGAATTACTTCCCATTACCCGAAAATAACCCCCTCTTGCCCGAAATCGCGTGAGAAGCTTAAATTCGCAATAACGTTAAACCCATGATTGCATTCGGAGTGACTTCCCTTTTGCCCCAATTTGCGTGAGAAGAATTAATTCACAATAACGTGAAACCCCAGGATTGTGTTTGGATTGCCCTTGGATTATACTTCCAATTTCCCACGTCTGAAAGAGTCCTGAGATAGTATAGTCCACTACTGAGCAGCTTTTACCATCAGAAAGTTCTTCCTAATATTTTGTCAGAATCCCCTTTTTGTCATATCAAACCATTGGTTGAAATAGATTCTGGAGCAGCAGGAATCAAATACCTAACACCCCTTCAGATATTTAGAAATGGCTATAATATTACCTTTCCAGCTTTCCCCTGATATACATCTAGCTCCCTCAACTGTTCCAAGTAGGACTTGGTTTTCAGGTCCTTTATCATCGTCATGGCACTCTTCTGGACATGTTCCAGCTTGTCAATACTTTTTTTTAAAAAATGTGGTGCCCACATAACTGAATAACACTCTGGCTGTGGTTTAACCAAAACAAAACTAAACTAAAGAGTGAGGCTAGTACTTCCTCGATCTGGGCAGTATAGCTCTGTTGATGGCCAAAAACTGCATTGGCCTTTTCTGTCACTGTGCCACACTGCTGACTCAAATAGTCTACTTAGACCGCAATACAATATTCCCTCAGTGTAGCATAAAGACACATGCAGACCTATGCTACAATGAGCCATTTACTGAAAAGCCCCTAAAGCCACCCTATACGGCCTTGCAGGATCCCAGCAGATCTCAGCATCAATGTCATACTTTTGCATCTAGCTACGGGGCTAAAGCCAGACACTTCTTTGAGCCTGCCTGCTTGTTACAAAGCATGGAATGGCCATATGGGACAGATCCAGGGGCTTTTCAGTATGTTGGGGTGGTGTCTTCCAGGGCTGGAGAAGGAAGAAGGAAATATCAATCCATGCAGCACCCAAAAACATGCATAAGGGAAACTTATGTGTGCATATGTTCCCAACAGAATGCAGAGCTTAGTGTCATAACTCATCTTGTGGAATTTGAAGAATCTGATGCAGGGTACTTAGACCAAGAACAGCCTACCGCTCCAAAAGACAGTTGAGCATCAAAGCCTAAGCAACAAAGAGCAGACCTAGGCAATCCAGACCTTCTGGATGATCAGTGCACATTTTAGCCAGAGCCAATGGATGCTGAAGGGAGGCCTTCCCTAATGTGGTTCACTCCAAATAATTTTGGGCTGCAATTCCAAACATTCCTGATCATTGACTGTGCATGTGCTAAGGCAGAAGAGAGTTGAAGTCCAAAAGATCTGGAAGGCACCAGATTAGAGAAAGCGGGTTACCCGGCATAACCCACTGAGGTACAATTCTGCTGTAACAAGAAGTAGCAAGACATATCATGAATGGTGAGGTGGGTTCTCTTTTGTAATCTTGCTTCCGCTAAGAACTTACAACCTTAAGACACCATACACCCATAATGCATTCTTTCTGCATTGTGGGGGAATGATATCTGCCTTACAGTACTGTGGTTGCTTTTTATTTGCACACATTGCGTTTAGCAGTATTTATGTCTGTCTTTCCTTCCATGTATTAAAGGGGTGTTCAAGGCTTTTTTCCCCTTTTCTCCCCTCCATCCTCAAAACAGCTTTGGTTGAGAGAGCAAGAGAGAGCATGCGACTGGCCAAGGTCCCCCAAAGAATTTCAAGACTAAGGATCTTATCAGACGGGAGGAATTTCTCTTTATTTTGAATGGAGCCAATTCGAATTCGCATGAATTCCAATTGCATTCGGAATGCGTTCAGAATGACTTCCCATTACCTGAAAATGACCCCCCATCGCCCGAAATTGGTGAGATGCTTTAATACGAAATAACGTAAAACCCATGATTGTGTTCGGAATGGCTTCCCTTTTGCCCGAAATTGCGTGAGATACTTTAATACACAATAATGTGAAAACCCATGATTGCATTTGGATTGCCATTAGATTATACTTCCAGTTTCTGTCGTCTGATAAACTCCTTAGTGGGGACTAGAACCTGGATCTCTGGAGTCCTAGTTGAGTACACTGACCACTGTACCACACTGCCTCTTCTTGCAATAAGGATTACTGAGGTAATATACATGCTTCATGAAGTACTTTGTTAATGCCAAATACTGTATGATGATGCTATAGGATGTTAGAAATTAGACAAAATGGGAGTTCCTGTACATGTCTGCAGAAATTCTTCAAATAAGGAGTACAGCCAGCCCTCTGTATGCACAGAATATGCATCCATTAATTCAGCCATCTGTGGCTTGAAAACCTTTTAAAAAATGTATAAAAAGCAAACCTTCACTTACTACCCCATTGTATACGATGGGACTTGCGTATCCACAGATTTTGGTATCCATGGGGTGGGGTGGATACCATGGGCCCACTGTGCCTATATCTGCTGTAGATATGTACACACACACACACACACACAGAGAGAGAACATTTGCCCATATTAAATTATCTGTAAACAATCCGATACAGCTTTCAAAAATTGAAAAGATTCGTCTTAGTCCAGAGAGAGGGAATGGGGATATGGAGTAATGTACTTGCATATGTGAATCACTCAGATTTCTTTGTTAAAATAATTCATTCCCTTTTCTGATTTCCAACTGCATATCCCATTCTGTTCTCCAGCTATTAACTTGGCAGCGTTTCTGTTGGCAGGATGCTGTTGCCAAGGGAGATAGAAAGATGTGCAGCTGTTTCCCCCACCCCTTCTTTCTTTCATCAGCACTTAGGTTTGCCATTGCTATTTACCTGACTGTGTGACCTTTGGCTGCCAAGAGTTCCACTCTTAATGTTCTATGGCACTTGGGAGGAATTGTGTGACAGTGGTGTAAATGGCTCTTCAGCTTGGCTAAAGCAAGATCTTGTCAGATCAGGGATACTATGTTCAGTCACAAAGGCTGATAGCAGATTACAGTAATAGCAGAATGTGGCGGGGGGGGGGGAGTGGACTAAACTAGATTCTTTTTCATTTTTGGAAGATGTTTGGGATTGTTTACAGATAATCTAATATGGGCAAATGCTAAGCAAAGAATAGTATAGGGAAAGGGAGGTATAAAGCAAGGTCAGGCAACAGCTGACGGCTCCCATTTCAACAGGGCACTGAATTCATTCCAAGCGTTGGGGAGTTTTCAGAGATATCCAAGATACTGAACCTATTTTGGGGATAGGATTTGGCACCTTGGATAGCTACTTTAAAGGTTGGATGAACCCCTGCAGCAGATTTACCATCTCATGGACATGGGAGCCGCAAGTGCAACATGATGTGCATATGCATGTGGCCTTCACACCATTTTTATGACCTCTAGTTCTTCCTGAGCCAAAATTCCATAAAACAAACATATCCTGAATTTCTCTCCATGTAAAAACAATAAGAAATGTCTGTCTGTTTTTTTAAATAACATGGCTTTAAAACAAATTACAGTGGGCCCCTGGTATCCACTAGAGTTTGGTTCCAGGACCCCACGTGGATACCAACATCTGTGGATGCTTGAGTTCCATTATATACAATGCCACAGTAAAATGGTGTACCTTATCTCAAATGACAAAATCAAGGTTTGCTTGTTGGGTTTTTTTTTTTGGGGGGGGGGGATATTTTCAAGCCGTGAATGGTTGAATCTGTGGATGCAGAATCTGTGGATATGGAGGGCTAAATGTATAAGAACAAAAATGGACCTAACCCAAAGTGCTGCAGTTTGTAGTACTTTTTTTAAATGTTCCATCTAGCCATACTCCTTGCTGGGATATTCTGTCTTCTTTCTTTTCACAGAGAGAGAGAGAGACAGAGAGAAAGAGAGAGAGAGAGCTTCTGATCACCATTATGCTTCATAATAACGGAATGTATTTAATCCCAAAATTATACGTCTCTTCTTAAAGCAGAAATTGAGGACATTTTTCAGCCTTGGCCCCAGTTCCACATCTCAGTGGTGGGAAGGACCAAAGACATGAGGCAGAGTGAAAGCATAAGCTAGGAGTAATTCTTACCAGTTTGGACATTTTTCCATTAAGCATACAAAGGATAACTCAATTCTAGCTTGCCTACTCAGCTTCTCAGAGTGCAAACCAGAACTTACATCAATGCAACAGCTTCATGAGTCCAAAACACACTGCAGAAATAATTCAGTTTACAACCACTTAACTGCCCTGCCTAAATGATAGGGAATCCTGGAATTGTAGTTTTATTGTGGCACCACAGCTCTCCGACAGAGAAGGCTAATATCTCACAAAACTAGTTCCAAAAAACGCCCAGCATTGAGCCAGGGCAGTTAAAGTGGTGTCAAACTGAATTATTTCTGAAATGTGTTTTGGTCCCTAGGCAGAAAACCAGAGTTCACTTTCATCCAACAGTTTCAAAGGCTGCATCCACACTGCTGAAATAATCCAGTATGACATCACTTTAACTGCCATGGATCAATGTTATGGAATTCTGGGGACTACAGTTTCTTGTGGCATCAGAGCTCTCTGACAGAGAAGGCTAAATGTCTCACAAAACTAAAAGTTGCCAGAATTCCATGGCACTTAAAGTGGTGTCAAACTGGTTTTTCTCTGCAATGTGGATGTAGCTCTAGGCCTCAAATCGACGTTAATTTTCATGCAACAGCTTTCCAGGGTGAAAATCAAAATTCAGTTCTATACAACACCTTCCCAGGATGAAAGGAAAACGGAGGCTTCAGGGTATCGAACTATCTAGAGTTGCAGAACTGCTGGATGAGCTTCCTCAAGCTTTTCCTTTGGTGCTTTAAAAAAAACCCCTTTCAAATGTGTTTATCTAATGGGAGAGGTTGATTGCAGCAACATTCATTCATAGAGAAGCCTAGGTACAAAGACAACATACTACAGTTCTATTTCAGGGGGGAAATGCTGGATAATTTGGCCTCTAATAGCATGCGTCACTACAGGTGTCCCTGATAAAGGTATGATCAAATCTCATTCTTCCAAATGTCAGATAAACACTACAGTGATCATAGATGATCTTTATTCTCCCCCTTGATTGAGCGGGTAGTACAACTGGTAAGGCATAGATAGATTTTTGCCTTCCTCTGAAGTCAGATACTGAACTGGCATAAAGGATTGCTGGAGCTGATGCAGTAAATTCTTTGCTTTCACTGAGCAAACTCATAGAGAAGACTGGACCTGGCTTCTGCTAATGAGGCAAAAGCTCTTGGCATTTTAATAAAGAACTTTTATGATCCATTACTTGATTAATTAAAATTAGTAGCAGAGGTGAGGACTGAAAGAATCCTGAAACAGCTTCTGATGTATTTGCTTTGCTGTGGATAAACTAGAAATCTTCAATTCAACGTGCAATAGAGATTCAATACAATAAAAGTGGTGATTTATTTGGCAATATATGCTGTTTTGACTGGTAGTTTATGTTTCCAATGAGGAATTTAATTCTCTTTTTGCAATTTATTTTTAACTGTTGTTCACTAATACGGCACATCTTCTTCCTACATCAGGGTCCTTTTTATTAATATTAGCAGGCCGATGTTAAGGGTATACAGACAAAGGCATTTTTAATGCTAACAGATTTCAGTATGCAATACAAACATATACCTAACTCACATGAAATGAAATATGTACTTAACTTTTGCTTAGCACAGAGTGTTTTAGATGTTCTGTACTTTATTAACAATTTTTCCACACTGTATTTTATTGCCCCTCCCCAAGACCATTCTGATACAAATAAATGCTAAACAGCTGTGGATAAATTTATCTACCTTACAACATGAATATATAGAGTGCACAGCTTGACAATCTTCCTCAAACAACATTTTAAGCTTAATGAGTCAAAGAAATTAGAAAAATAATCTCATTTAATAAATTAAACTGTTTTAGTACTTCCTAATTTTTATATTACTGTACAGTAATTGTTTCTACCACATGAGAATAAGTAGTTAAAAATATCTTTCTACAAATGTATGGCTCCTTTTCACTTTACTCAGTTACAGAACTATCATTCAACTTTAACTGCCATGGCTGTCTCCTATGGAATTGTGGGGTTTGTAGTTTGACAAAGTCCTAGAGTTCTCTGATACAGAATTCTAAACACCTCATAGAACTACAAATCTTGGGATTTCACAGACTGAGCCATGGCAGTTAAGGTGGTATCGAAGTGCTGTACATGTGTAGTGTAAAAGAGAGAAACTTCTCATTCGTGTTTCTGGGCAGAGGTTCTCTTCAAAATTATTTTGAGATGACAACTCTTTTAACACATTTGAGACCGACATAAAATGCTGCATGGAGGGAGTTGATGTGGTATAGTAGCTAGAGTGTTGGACCAGGACTTTGGAGATCCAAGTTGGATCTCCAGGTTGAAGAAAGCTGATTTAACATTGTGACAGGCCATTCAAAGAGCTTATGCAAAACTGGTACCTGGGCGGAAGTGTACTAACTGGCTGCCTGGATTGGTTTCAGATGGACCAGTGCTTTGCATAAGGGTCCTTTCACATTACACAATGATAGTGCTATGATTCCATTTTAGCAGTTCTAGTATTTGCAGCAGGACGTGAAACATCTTATCAGGAGAAGTGGCTGAGATGCACAAGCACAAAGTGACTAGGAGGGCGACAGTAAACAAAGGGGATTAGAACCACCGTTGGTCAAATTTGAGTAGACCAATTTTATTCAAGGGGATTTGAGTTGGTTATGGTTAGGTCCCACTGGTTTCAATGAGTCTACGCCAAGTACAATTAAATCTGAACCCACATTCCACTCCTTGAAAGTAATAGTGGTGGCATCCTAGGACAGGGAGACTCATAATCCCTTACCATGTTGCATGTGGTTATGCTGCATAGAGTTGGATCTGGATGAACAAAACCTCTGTAACCCTGTCCTAGGAGATGGAAAAGACTGAGGGGTGGCTATTGTTATTAAAAGAACTGGATCAATGTGTTAGAGGATCTAAGTCTCTATACTTCATACACAGAAGGACAAATACACACTTTTTATACTTTGAGGTAGATTAAGCTTAGAGAGAGAGAATCTGGACCAAAACCAAAATGAACTGCAACAAGATATGAGCACGAGGATTTGGAATTCAACGTGTATTGAAATATACCAAGACAGGGAAAAGTGCTGCATTCAGCTATGCGGTAACATGTTGTGAGAACTGATGGAAAATACATTGGTATAAGAAAAATTTTGCTTGGATGCTGAAAATAAAAGTAGTAAATACAGCAATGAAAACCAATGTGTCTAGTCAGTATCAGTGCCTTCAAACATGGATACATTCAGAGGTCCCGCTGTATATTGTTGTTGTTACATGCTTTCAAGTCAGCTGCAATTTACGACCTTATCCAAGACCACATTCCCACTATGATTTAAAGTGAATTGCTGATCGGGTTATATGACTGTCGTTCCCATTTGAAACCGGTTCCATTCCTACTGTGATTGGTTTCAGTTGCAACGAACTGAGGCAAATGCAAAAGACTCACTCTTTCCTGACACTAGTTCTTTGGTGATTCTTTTGGGAAAAAAAAATCGATTCCGAAGCATGTTCAACAAGTGGGAACGTCAGATCTGAATCACATCATTCTGGAGTGGAGGGACTATTGGCAGAGAAGTGTTTACCATCCCTCCTCAGTTTTTGGTAGATCCACCATCCCCCCCACCCAGTGCTGCCTTTGCGTTTGTGGTGTGACCTATGGGCACATGATTTAAAAAAAGAAGAAAATTCGATTTTGTAACTACTTGCAATTATTTGGGTGGCAAGCAGGGCAATCAGCAGCTCGGTGAGACAAGTAATTGCAAAACCAATGAATCAAATCTTCTATAATTTTTTAAAAAAAAATAGTTCCCAAGCTGGGCTGCCGCTTACATCACCGATGACGCACAGATGATTGACATGCATTTTGAAGTGGCGCAAACTAGTGGGGATGACAATCATGCCAAAAAAAAAGTGATTATAAGAAGATAATGAAAAGATCCGCTTTCATACATGTAAGAGAGTATGACTAGCCCAAGGTAACTCAGTTTCCATGGCTAAGCAGAGTTTTGAACCGTGGTCTCCTACAATCCTAGTGCAGTTCTCAGAATCATTACACCACATAGGCTCTGGTTCTAGCGCAAGCATTTCTGAATGTGGATCCAACTTAAAATGTTGTGAGTTATGCAGTGGCAGCTGGTGGCTTCCATGTGAGGTAATGGATCTGGTTCAGTTTTTCCCCAGACTTTCAAAGATCTATTCAAGATGTTAGCTCCTATCCCTAAAATACAAGTTATTTTACAGTTTAGACTAAAATCCAGAGCAAATTCACCGATCCACTGATACTGTTTGAATTCAGACACAAATCCCCACAATATCTGTGAAAGAGCAGGTTACAAAGAAAAACGTTTACCCAGCTGTTGAGGGAAGAAATAGAAATGTAGGAAATGCTAGTATTACTCTTGTAACTCAAGGCTATCAGACAATTTATTCTAGCTTGACTTAGCAATTTAGCTCAATTTCCAGTGTGGAATCCTTATAGTAAACCTTTAAGAAGGAATTATTAATTTATCTTTCCCTGACCAATAGCAAGATACATACCTGTAATACCATATAATATCTTGCTTGCTCATCGGTTTAATAACAATTCAAAAGCAAAGTAGCTTCACCAGCAAATGAATTACTATGCTGGCCACCTACACCTTCTATGATGGAATGCTCTACAAACACAGTCTCAAGGTCTCTCTGTGACACATTTCCACCACTTTGCTTGCTGCTCTCCATTTTTACAGCCGCCTTGCTTCATGTTATTGATTTTACATTGAAGTCCTGGAAACATTAGCCATGTACTTGGAGCATTCCACTGCTGTTAGTTTTGAAAGACTGCCTCAGTAGATCAGAAATAAAATAACTACAGCCAATTAGGTATTAGAGGACACAGACTTCTAATCAGAGAAAAGGAATTCAGGGCAGAGCTCCATGCTCAGGAGAATGAGATGCTACAGTTTTCTAGGATGGTACCACGTCAAGAGACAGCTATAGAAATGCTAGATCAAATGTCCATCACAACAAATCAAAAATTCTTTGCTGTGGTTTCCAGTCTAACGTTTTCTGTGATATTATAGACACAGTTGGCCTTCCATATCCACAGATTCTTTTCCCATGGTTTCAACCATTGAAAATATTAAATATATATATAAATTCCCAAAAGCAAACCTTTATATTTGTATCTTATATAAGGGACACCATTTTACTATGTCATTGTATTTATGGAACTTAAACATAAATTTTTGTTTTGTTATCTGGGGGGGGGGGGGGGGGAAGAGGAGGTCACAGAACTAAACCCAAGTGGATACCAAGAATCCACTGTATCTCCATTCAGGAGAGAGGTTTTTCCAAAGTTGTTCTCTCTATATTATGTTGTTATTGTTGTTCCACAAGGAAGCATTCAAATATATAATTCCCTCACCTGAATTCTGTTAGGATCAAAGATCAAGGTGCAATCCTACAGATGTAGACTTGGGAATCTACCAATAATTCAACAGCGGTTACTTGTCTACTTAGGACACACACAGGGTTGCAGTTGGTTTAATTTAATTCTTACTAAAATCAAGAGAATTTAAGTTACCTCCTGGCTAACTTAATAGATCCCAAGTTTAACTATGATTGCAATTTTATATATTGCATAGATGCAAGTAAGCCAAATGGAACATGGTAGGATTTAATTCTGAGTAAACATGAATAGGATTGCACTGCACATATGGATTCACTTTTCAGATCCCCTTTTGCAAATAAGTCTCCTTCATTCTCTGTTAACAACAAGGATTCTTCAAAAGCATTATTGATGCAGCTGAATGGGATACTAATGTCTCCATTTGCAAAGGAGGTCTCATCCATTAATTAATTAATCAAAATGATTTTATTTCTATATTGATTTTCAGTAACCACTCTTGTTAGAGGCCTGAAATATTAGTATGCAAAGAAGAGCTGTGAAGATAGAGTGGAGCAAAGCTAATGACAAATGGCACTATGCACTTAAATGGTTTAAAACAATCACCAATCACAATAACACTTCTATCTCAGAGTGGATATGCATGCGGCTTTATAAGATGGAGACCTGAGTGGGGTACACAGATTGTTCCCTGGTATATATATGTTTATATGTTTGTATGTTTAATCTCAACCAGAGCTTAATTTCTTTGGAACAAAGCTCCCAGAAACTCCTAGGCAGCATGGCCAGGGCAAAAGGCCATATTTGTTAGGGATTCTGGAAGTTTTAGTCCAAAATTAATTTTATCATATTTTGGTTTGAACCCATGCTTGGACCCAAAACCTCTAGCACACCCAAATCCCATTAAGATCAATGCAGTACAGATTTAACCTACTGATTCTGACTACAGTTGCAGCCGAGTTCACACATGTATTCAAATGTGTGAAACAGTCATTAGTGATGAAACACTGCAGATGGAGTTTTCCATCTCTTCTGAATCTCTTGAACCACAGTAGTTTTCAAGGGACAGAGCTCTCTCCTTTAGCTACAAGTCTTTGATTGATGGATATGTTGTGAGAGGATGTAAAGGTTTATGTGATGTGGTGTGTGTGTGTATATCATCTGAGTGCCAAACTTTGTCTTTATTGTCCATTGTGTTTTTCTAAAATGTGCTCTAGTAGCCTTCCCCATCCTGGCACTTTCTCCTGAGCAACAAGTTTTACTAACACCTAGCTACGCTTGTTGGGAACGATAGGGTCTGTAGTCCAGCAGATCTAGAGTGTGTCATATTGGAGAAAGTTGTTTTAGAGTTATGATATCTTTGGCTGGAAAGAGAAGGATAAGGAAGTTAAGGACAGGTGCATATTTTGTAACTGTAATGCTTTCTCGAGAAGCTATGAGGAACATATTTCACTGTGTGCAGAAGATGGAGTGCTCTCTTTTTCCTAATACGCCTCTGGTGTTACAGGCTATTTACAGCACCCTTATTCAAAAGTGTCCCTGCTGGGAGCTGTCCATGCACATTCGCTCACTGCCAATTACACTGACAGAAGCACCTAGATGAACCTTAAGACTGTTTCCTCAAGGTGACCTTAGCCACAAGGTATTTATCAGCAAGGGTAATAAAATGTAAAATAGAAAAGATGTGGGGAAGAAATAAACAGTTTAATGCAAGCCAACTTTCTCACACTGGTAATTTGCAGGCATCAATTATCAGCTAATAGCTGTGCCAGCTTCAATCACCTAAACCAATGCTTCTTAAGCAATTTGATGTGTGGGACCAGCAATCTTTCCCCCCAATGTACTAAGGACTTGTACTGTACTGTATTTGTGCCCATTGTGACACCTGTTTCTTTCTTTCCTTTAAGCTTTCAAGGGACTACCAGCAGATGGGCTGAAGACCTGCACTGGTCCACAGTCCACTGCTTTGAGTAGCACTGATCTAAACACAGTGGGCCCTTGGCATTCACTGTGATTTGGTGCCAGGTTTCCCTGTGGATACCAAAATCCATGGATGCTTAAGTCCCATTAAATACAATGGTGTAGTAGAAATTGTGTCTCTTGTACAAAATGAAAATATTAACAACATTTGGAAAAGTCACTTTTTGGATTATAGCTTCCATAATTTCCTAACCAACATGGTGGAGTATACTGCTTGGGAGATTGTGAGTGTTGTTTGAATTTTTGCCAAGCTCTTACCTAGTCCAAAAGTCTGCTTCCATTAAGTTGCGGCTGGAACCAATTTCAATCCCTTCCACTCCCAAGAAGCAATCAATACTATCTGACTAGAGCTATGCCCATAACCAGTGGCATCATTAGGGGGCATGAGCGGTTCAGAATTAACCTCATGACACCTCAGAGGGGGGTGTCACCTGGTGCAGTAGTGGGAAGGTGCTGCCTTCTGGGTCTGGTGGCTCTGCTGGTCAGGTAGCAAAGAGACTTGGCTCCCTTTGCTGCTTACTGAGCAGATCTGATAGACCTGGAAAGGCTAAAGGATGGCACAAGCAGCCCACCCTGACCAGTGACAGCTGATCGGATTGGGTTACCTTCCAGAACTGACAGCTCTGTTGGCTGGGTGTGAAAGTGAGTTGTCTCCCTTTGCCACTCACCCAGCAGCTCTGCCAGACCTGGAGAAAGTTGTTGAAGAAAAGAAGAGCGTTATTAAAAATGATCCACATGGGGTGTCAAATATATTAGGTATGCCACTGCCTGTAATTCTTAGTGCAGGAAAGTCACGTGCCTGAAGCGGTGACCCATCCCCAAGAAATGTGTCTGTAGTCTTCATTTATACATATATTATATATTACCCTATCTGAATCAGAAAAATTGCACTGAAAATAAATGCATGCAAAGGAATCTTGTAGCATATTTGAGACTAAATGTGAAAAGACATTGTAGCATAAGCTTTTCATCTTCAGATGAAAATAGTTTATTTAAACTGAATCAGAGACAGAATGATTTAGAAGGGGCTTAACACTTTGGGAAGATATATTTAGATGTCAACACTTTGGAATCCCGTTTGGATTCCAAATTCAGACTTCTAGGTGTTACTGGAATGGTGATCTGAGCGTGTGAGTTATCTCCAACCATCAATGAATTTATTAGTCTCTACCAAGCAAATGTGAGGAGGTGGTACCAGTTTGTGCTGGAACTCATAGTTTGTTTGGACTGAACATATTTTGGAAGTAGAAAAATGAAGTCTTCTTAGGACCAGACAAAGTGCATTCTATATAAGTAAAACCTCACTGTAACACCTGCTAGGGTAGAATTATGTAATAAAACACAGAACTGGAAAACATTCAAGGAAAAAAAAGCAGTGGAGAGTATGGAAAGGGAACCATGTGGGGGTGAAAGCTACAGCCTGTGGGGAAGGAAAGCAGCAGATGGGGGAAAATATCCGCTTGTGATTTATTGACTACAGCAAACTCTTTGACTGCATAGATAATGAAAAGCTATGGATTGCGTTAAGTGGAATGGGAGTACCACACCATCCGATTGTCCTGATGTGTAACCTATACTTGGGACAAGAGGTTGCTGTCAAAACAGAATATGGAGAAACAGATTGGTTCCCACTCAGCAAAGGTGTCAGGCAGGACGGCATCCTATCACCCTGTCTATTCAACCTATATACAGAAAACACTGTACACAAAGCAGGCTTAGGAATTTATCACATGGGAGGCAAGTTCCCAAAAACTGTGGATAAACTGGAGTTTAAATGCATGAATATCCCACAAGAGCAGGATTGTTTTCAGACGACATTGCAAAACATTGGCATTAACCCGACATTAGCCTGTGCAAAAAGTGGCAAAATCGCACTGCTTTTTAACTTCAAAAAAATCCTGAAGTTAAGAAGCAGTGCAATCTTGCCGCTTTTTGCATGGGTTAATGTCGGGTTAATGCCAAAGTGCCCCAACGTGTCTGAAAACAATTCACGGGATTTAAACTCCATTTATTCATGGGATTTGGGTGCTTTGCCTCCCATGTGATAAACTCCTTAGACTCAGAGGTAGGCAGTATGAAGACTGGAGGAAGGAACATCAACAACTTAAGATATGCAGTTGACACAATACCACTAGCAGAAACAAAGACCTGGAGCAAAGACATAAGAAGGCGAATGATAAAAGTGCCAAGATTTGATTAACGCTAAATAATCATAATCATAATAATGACCTCAAGAGATCTACAAGAATTCACCCTAGACAAAGAGAAAATTGAAATGGTAAAAGAGTTTCCATACATTGGTTCAAATTCTGTACCTTGATCAAAACGGAGACTGCAGTCAGAAAATCAGAAGAAGACTGGGATTAGGAAGGGGAGCAATGAAAAAACTGGACAAGATCATAAAGTGTAAAGACATAACTCTGAACACTAAAGTGAGAATAGTCCAAGCCACTGTATTCCCCATCACCATGTATGGATGTGAGAACTGGACAAGTGAAAAAAAAAACCCTGATATGAAGAAAATCAACTCATTTTACATGGAGAAGAGTGCTGAGGATACTGTGGATGGCTAAGAAAACAAACAAATGGGTTCTAAGACAGATCACTCTGGAACTCTTTCTGGAAGCCAAAATTACTAAATTGAGGCTATCATCCTTTGGCCACATCATGAAGAAAAATGAATAATTAGAAAAGACAATGATGCTAGGAGAGGTGGAAGGCAGTAAAAAGAGAGGAAGACCACATGCCAGAAGGTTAGATTCAATTAAGGAAGACATGGGCCTGGGCCTACAGGACCTGAGCAGAGACATTAATGACAGGTTGGGGGGGATGTCTGGAAGAGATGTCTCATCCACAGTTCACCACGAATCAAAGTCAAGGTCAGTTAACAACAACAACCATCCAGCTACCTCCCTTTTCATTCCCACTTCCCCACTACAAACTGCTTCTTCTGCACTGCTTTGTAGAGAAACTGTGCAGAGAAGCAATGCAAAAGGCTGACCATGCAGTTCCACTCAAAATGAACAGGACTGAGGAAACTGCAGAGCTGGGCAAAGTTTAATATTTTTGGTCTGCAGCTCCCAGAATCTCTTGGAGCTGGAGGGAGATTCTGACAGCTGTAGTAAAAAATAATAATAAAAAATAAAATAAAATAAAATAAATGGAGAGCTTTTCTATGTTCTACCTTAAATCACTTTCACTGGTTTCTGCCTTACTACATTTTTGCAAACTGAGCCCAACTTAAACTACTTCTTTTCAGCTTTTAAAGCTGCAGTGGGGATCATGCATCCCTTCAGATATTGCTAGATTGCTCTTTCTAGCATTTCTCAGCAGTGGACAAGCTGTCTAGGACTGCTAGGACTTAAAGTCAAACAACATTTGAGAGGTTATTTGATTCATCTATCTGGTATATATGGTTGTATGGTTTCCAACCCAATTGGCAAATCACTGCGAACTCTTTTACGCGACTATCCAGTTATACATTCTGCACACCCAGGAGCAATGATATTTGTATTCCAGTCTTCATCCAAAGAACCCAGGGTGGCATACATGAATTTCCCCATTTTATCTTTCAAATGACCATATGAAACAGATTATGATTTATCTATAGCACACAGTTAAAGCAATTAGCTAACTGCCAAATTCATGGATTCTTGAGATTTATAGCTCGATGAGATACTCACATTTCTTTGCTAGAGAAGTCTAATGCTGAAGTTCAGGAAAATAGTCACTAGAGCCATCCAGAATGCTTAGTACCCTGCCAAATCACAAATTCCCAAATTTTGTAGGATGGAGCTAGAACAGTCAAAGTAGAATCAAATTGCTATAATTGTGTAGTACAGATACACTCTTAACAGCTTGTCCAACGTCACACGAATGTGGGTTTTGAACCCAAGCCTCCCTGTTTCCAGTCTAGCCCTATCTACAGCTGACTAAAATAATTAATGTGATTCCTTCTGATGTGATTGTTCTTTGATCATCATCGTGCAGCATTTATTATATGGTGTTTTTTTTTTAAATTATTGGTAGAAACAAATTGATCAGGTGCTATCTGTCTGCATGGAATACATTACTTGTTTTCTCCACTGTCTGAAAGCCTTAATGCATTGCCTCCGTGAGTGCTTCTTTTGCCAGTGAATTTTGTGAGTCCCCAGTCAAACAAACACAAAACCGATTGCCAGCTCTGCAGCTCTTATCTAACACAGCCAGTCTCACAGGCCAGAATGCAGCTGAAACAGTGACAGGAATACCCTTGGCCCCAGAATGAGAAAAATAGTCACATTGTGTTATTATAATAATTATGTAACATGAATTTTACAGCAGAGTACAGATGCCTTGGCCAAGGAGAAGCCTGTGGGCAGGCAATTGCGGTCGAGGTGAGAAGATGTTACAGGAATCTTGCTAGAAGCCCAACTGGACTAGATGTGTTTTCCTCTGTTGGGGATATGACATGTCTCGTGGTGTGTGTGTGTGCGCGTGTGTGTAAAGCTTTGCAGCTTCTTCCACCCTAAGGGTTTTGCTGAGTGAATACTAGCAATCCATTAAGAACATATTTTAATGTGCCAATTAAGACAAAGCAAACAGATACAGCCTCAGCAAACCAGATAAAACAAATTGAATCTACAACAAAAAGTCCCAATGTACTGTGCTCCTGTTCAGGATTTCAGCCAGGCCTTCCTTCAGGATACATCCAGTGATGCTATTAGAACAAGACTCTGGGACAGCAATCTAAGGTCCCACTCATCAAAAATAGGTAACAGAGGAATCCCCAAATGTGGCACGTATCATTTATCACATTCTGAAATAAATGAAGCCATTTAAAGAAAAGACCATTAAGACCAGAATCGTTGGACATGTTTACATGGCCAAATGAAGCAGTTTCACCTGTCCTCATGACACAGGGCTAAATCTCCAATTTGAATGTGGACTGTCTTTACAATGGAAGGCCAGTTCTATATCAAATCCATCCTTCACTCCTTTAAACCAGGGTTAAAAAACAACAACACCCCTCATCTTTTGCTTCAGATTTTGCAGGAAACTCAGAGCACTTCATAGAAATGCCAGGCAGCTGTTTACACACACATCCCACTGTGTTGCCTGGTGCCACTGGTGTAAGTTGCTTCCCTTGAAGTCCAACAAGACACCCAACCATGAGATCAATGCTAGGCACCATGTTTCTGACCTCAGAGGGAGCAACTTGCACCAACACTGGTGGCGCTGTGTGACTATTATTACCTTTATTTATATAGCGCTGTAAATTTACACAGTGCTGTACACACAATCTTTTAATTAGACGGTTCCCTGCCCTCAGGCTTACAATCTAAAAAGATACGACACAAAAGGAGAAGGGAATGGTGGTGGGGAAGGGGATCAGGTCCAGCTGTTCTTCTCTCCCTCTGAGGCCCAGACCAAGGCAGATGGACTGGAGGAAGGGCTCGGCTTCTTAATACATAGTTAAAACGAGGCATCATGGGGCAGACAAGGGCACAATCCTGGGAATGTTTCCCTAAACAATATAGTCTTTAACTCAATTTTGAAACTGGTTAGAGAAGTGATGAGGTGTGCATGTGGGGGAAGAAGGTTCCAGGAGTGAGGGGCAGCAAGTGAGAAGGGGCAAACCCAGGATGGAGCAGTGGAGATCCTAGGCTGGGACAGGAGACCTTGACTACCAGAGCGGAGGACACAAGAAGGAATGTAAGGAGAAAGAAGTTCAGATAAGTAGGGAGGGGCCAGTCCATGGAGGGTTTTGATGTGTGACGCAGTAGAATGCACATGTAGACAGCTGCTTGGTGTCACTATGGAGTGTAGAGGTAAGGGGGGGATCTGGGGCAGCTCTAGGGCCAGAATACTCCAGAAGCAGCCCAGAGTATTCTGGCTAGTGTATACCAGCCCTATGACAGAGTACATATCTAAAGCTGGGTCTCTCTGACAGATCCACTATGGTGAAATTCTCCAAGTAGGGTTACTTAATGGAACCCTGAAATACTCCAGTCTACGTCCCTACCCCATCAGTCAGCATTCTGTGTGCACTGAGCATGTTTCATTAGTTCCAGTTCCATTAGACCTCACTGAGTTTTTATGGAGGTAACATTTTGCCATCTTACGGTTTTGCCTTAAAATTCTGCCTTCTTTCAACCCCTCTTGTGTTGGATGGTGCTGTTTTAGCTAGAGAAAGAACCCAACTTGGTGAATTTCGCCATAGAGGTTCTGTCAAAGAGACCCAGCTTTAGATGTGTGCAATAACTGCTGAAGAGACAAGCTTTTATGGCTTCTGCAAGATGTTCATGCTTCAGCACTGTTGGATATGGAGTACCATCACACCTGCACAAAGGACTGTGTGCCTAGTAGGGGCAAGAATGTTAGAGACAGATAGTTAGGCTCACCTGATACAGTGGCGATGCAACACCTGGTGTCATCTTGTGTGTGTGTGGGAGGGGGGAACTCAACAATGCTGGAGGCTGGGCTCTGATCCCTGCCACCACCGCTATGCCCCTTCAACCCCCTAGGAGTAGGGCCCAATTGGGTGTTTCCTCTCTTTTTGGGTGTTACCCGGTGCAAACCACACCCTCCGAAATGACGCAACTGATTTGACATATCACTCAGTTCTATGTTTTGGCCTTTGAATCTCAGGGCCTGGGATACTTCTAACTTAGGAACCCTAGTTCTGTCCATTCTCATCAAAATGTTTTCAGTGATGCAAAACTTCTGAAGCAGTCATTAGAGAACTAAGAGACATAGCATGAGCTGTTACAACACCACCTTTCATTTTGGACAAGGGTTGATTGCATACATATTTATGGCCCTTTGGTTGCTCATGGGCTGCACAGCAGCTCCCATTTAAGCTAACAGGGCTAGCACAACAGTAATGACAGGTAAGGAGTGTTGTTCTTTTTTTAAAAGGAGCTTTATCACCACAGGGTCTTTGCGAGTGCACAGGAATTTAATTTAAAAATAATATAAGATTATTTATAAAGCTCAAGGCAACACAGCCCACATGGTGAGATGGAATAATCCCATTATAAAACAAAAACAAACATTTCGAGTACAGAATACCAACGAAAAGGAGCTTAAGCCCAGAAGTAGATATCCAGATAGAGTGGTCACAGGTTATACTTTACAGACTACAGAAGGCATCATTTACAGAGTGCACCTCAAGGGTCATCCAGTATAAGTGTGGTTTAAAAATTGCAAGAAGGGAGAGCTGCAGGTGTTGCTCTCAACAGCTCGGGCCAGAACACAAAAATTAGCAGGTATACATGTTGCCTGGTCTCACTCTTCCTTATGATGGTAAGCGGTACTGCACTTTAGTTACAATATTTTTTTTCTAAATTTAGATTTCTATATTTAAATCGGCCCATGCAGATTTCATGTGACTCTGTGGTATCTTTTGCCATCTCTCTCTATCTTTTTAGCTATGTCTAAGTGGGACCTTAGTGATAGTACCTTTTACAAAGATTAATCAGAATGTTTTATTAAAAATCAGTATTGAGGATCTTCTTTGAAAGAAAAGAGAGCAAGGAATAAAAATGTTCTCTATTCATAAATGGCTATTTTGCCAAAGTGAAGTTTTTAATAATGTTAAAAATAAACATTCACTAGTGTAAGTGAAACTTGGTCATGGAATGCTGGAATCCTGATTAGGACTCGCCCTCTGAAGCACACTTGGCTTCTCAAGAGGTCAGCCTTAGAGGTTAATTGCAAAAATGGTACATATTCCACAAGGATGCAACAGCTTGTCCTGTTAAGCATATGCCAAATGTTTAAGGCTTTCTCAAGGATCAACAAGGAATAAGCCACATCACTTCATCTCATGTCACTTTTAGAAATAACAAGGACCTCTTTTCGGACAGACTCTTCAAAAACTACTATGAAACAAAGTGACGGGTGATTATTTTTCCGCATGGAACTCAACTGGTTGTTACCAATTCCTATGCATAAACAGAGACATAGATCCATATTATTTTGGGTAACATTTTGGATAAGCAAAATTCCAGACTAAGAGACTGAGTAATGTTCATCTACTATCTATGTACACGAGTTAGGCTTTAAAATAGTATCATTCCATATTAAAGAGATTACATATAAACATTAGGAAGAACTGTAAGGCTGGTTCTTGAGTAGAAATGGCTGCCCCAGAGGGTGATGGATTGTCCTTGTTTGGAGGTTTTCACACAGAAATTCAACGGCTATCTCTCAGGAGTGCTTTAGCCATGTATTCATGCATGGCATGGGATTGTACAGTCTTTTCCAACTCTGTGATTCTATCAAAGAATACAAATATTCTGAATCTATATTATCTTCAGTCAAGTTATCACATGGAAGGCAGGCTAGGTATCCTGTCATTTACTATGATTAACCTGGTACACTATGTTACACTATGAATTTCATTCCTTCTGTTTCTGAAGTGGGTTAATTCTATCATGACTGGAGACCAGATCAAAAATCTAGGGTAGCAGAGAGATAGTAAAATGTAAAACTTGAGAAAGAATTCCTCCTTCTACTTTCCTTTTCCTTCCTATTCACACTGTGAAAAGGGGAGAAAAATTTTAACAGTAGGGAGGAGTATGAAAAGAAAATCAAATCAGCTTTCAGGAAGTGGCTTTCAGAAAGGCCATGGCTGCCATTTCTTTCCCTTTTTTCCTATTCTAAAAAAAAGATGTGGGCAACTTTAAACAACCAAGAGCAGGGCTTTTACCCCACTGTGGACTGTTCTTGGCCAAGAAATTAAGAAAAAAACCTTTAAAATCAGAATTGGCTGGTAGTCTACTTCTAGTTTTCTTTTTTGGACACAGAGTTTGGAGTGGGTGCTGCATACTCTTACACCTTCTTTAAATTAAAAAAGAAAGGGGGGGATGAAGTGTATAAAACTGTAAAAGTGGCAGTGACAGTCACATGCAGTCCATGGGGTCCATTTTGTCCCCAAATACCTCAAGCAGCATAGAGCTGCTGTTATCTGTGATCAGGAAGGCTGTCCTGATCTTTTTCCTTGCATCTGGGATGATGCTATGTAGCTTAATTTTCTCAGTTTGTGCTAACCCCAGGGGCAATCTCAAGCTGTGTGCTTCATTCTTCATTAGGAGCATCAACTCCATGACAACCCTTCAGAAACCTAATAGGTGCTACCATGTCACCTCTCAGTTTCCTCTTTTCCTAGCTAAACATACCAATTTCCATAAGCTGTTCTTCACCATCCCTGCGTGCAAGGTGGAACTGAATAAAAATTAGCCCTACAAATCATATCCAACAACCAATCCAAGTACGTAATTTAACAATAGTAGTATCAGCATGGCATAGTGGTTTGAGTGTTGGACTAAGGCTCCAAAGACCAGGGTTTGATTTCCTGCTTGGCCATTAAACCCACTGGTGACCTCGGGCAAGTCACAGCCTCAGGGGAAGGTAATGGCAAACTCCCTCTGAACAAATCTTGCCAAGAAACACCCCATGATAGGTTCACCTTACGGTTGCCATGAGTAAAAAATCACTTGAAGGCATACAACAGACACACAGAGTATCTGATGTTTGTGTTGACATTTTTTTTTGTTTCTCTTTGACATGCAAGAAAGAGAAAGGCGAGAGGTAAAAAAAAATCCACAAAATTCTAAACATGTACATGGAAATTGGTAATCTGACTCCCAGCAATTTGCAGAGTAGTACATTTTAGTATCAATCTTATTCATTGCATTCAACATATTTTTATGCGTCTGATCTATAAAGTAAGCATTTGATCAGGATGTTTACTTTATACAATTTAGCAACTAGCAAATAATAGATAAGAATTTAGTAGAAGATCATGCCTGGCTTGTTTTTAAAGTAGAAAATGATAGCAAATGTATATTTTGCCTTCCTTAACTGCTCCAATGATCTGCTAGGAGTCAGGTCAAAAGCAACCCACGAACATGGAAAATCCAACCCAGAGTGTAAAATACAACCCCATTAGCTGATTGTAATGCAATGTGTCATCAGAAGTAAGTAGCTTTCTGGTTTGAAGTGTGGCTGATAGGCTGTACAAGAAGGCTATTTTACACATGACAGAGGTAATAAATCTATAGGCCGCCTGCAGGCCTTTTATCCACATAGAAACACATTACCTGATGTAAATGTTTTGTGTGTATGTGTGTTTTTGAACCATTTATAGAAAGGTTTTTGCTTTCAAGCTGGAAAATTCCTGGTCGTGTTGTTTCCATCATCATTATGCATGGGATGATTGTATTAATCAGTTTTCAGTTTGGAAGAGATAATGGGAGCAGATTGCTGTGGGAACATTCCTCGTGGCTTCTCAGCTCTCACTGATCATTTCATTTGGTGATGGGTGAAAGGAGTGAATTTTTCATTGATTTTCTCCCCACCTCTGGGAACGAGTCATAAAACTTTTTTAAAGCCTTGTAAGGCTACCTTCTTGGTGACATTGTTATGGCCTGATCCTGCATGTTCCCGTCCTGTGTTTAGGACTGACCACCATGACTATCAATCCTATGCCATGAACTCAATAGGCAATTTCTGGAACTGTGTAGACCAATTCATTACATCATAATAGCACAATTGGGTAACTGGTTGGTGCCATATAATATTGCAAAGTAGGGCATGCCAGAGATTGCTAACCTGTGACACTCAAGCTTTCACATCATTGGGTATGTTGGCTAGGGTGTATGGGAATTACAGTTCAAAAGCATCAACAGTGTTACACATTTCTCTCTGCTATCCTCATTCTATTGTGCCTGTTGACTAAGGTTGTCATTTAAGGCCCTTTTCTGGAGGGTTCCCCCTGCCATAGAAGGTTTTAGTCAATGGGATTAATGTGTGGATGATGAAAAAAATGTATCAAATGTATTTTATTTATTTAAACAATCCCTTCCCAAATGCACAGATATGCAGGAAGAAGAAAAAAAAATCTTACAAACTGATACAGAATTGGTACTGGATGAGAATAAAAGAAGGATTCTGAGAAATGCAATGAAAAAAGACTGTCAGATTATCATATCCTGAAATGCAATGAAAACAAGACTGACAATTTTTCATATCCCTATCCAAGAATAGGGTAGTTTTGCAGATGCCTCAGCAACAGTCAGCAAAAGGAACAAAGAATCTTATAGCACCTTAAAAACAAATAAACAGATGGGGAGTTGGCATAAGCTTTCATGGACTGCAGCCCAATTTATCAGATGCACAAAACATTTTACCAAATAATGTTGGTTAGTCCTTAAGATTTTTCCAAGCCCTCCAGTATTTAACAGATAAAAACCACAACTAAGCAATGTCAGAGTGTGGTTCAGATGGAAAAGGTTATTAATAAGGGAGAACACACAGACTGCATCTGTTTTGTCTGATCCTTCTGGGAAAGGTAGGATCCTAATTCTTCCTCTCATCTCTCCCCTGCTGAGTTAAATTAGTACAAACTACTTCTGCACTTTAAATTCAATTTGCATCAATGGAAGTAAGCCGAGGACAAAGGGTGAAAGTGAGAGGGAGGCAGAGGAGGAGAAAAGCATTTTAGACTCATTGAAATTTCTGAAAAGTTTCCAAAGGCAGTCCCGATGTAGAGTGTGTTACAGTAATCGAAATGGACATAACCAAGCCATGTATCGCTGTAGTCAGATATGATAGCTCAGGAATGGGTTGGTGAATCAGTTTTAGCTGTGCAAACACACTCCTTGCCATCACTGAAACCTGGGCATCAAAGCTCAGAGCTGAGTCCAGGAGCATGCCCAAGCTGTGAACCTGAGATTTCAAAGGGAGTGTAACTCCATCCAACATAGGCTGAATCCCATTCCCTGATCTGCCTTTCACCAAACCATGAGTACTTCTGTCTTATCTCAATTAAATTTCAATTTGTTTGCCTTTACCCACTCCATCAGTGACAGCAGACATTGCTTTAGTATAGAGACAGCTTCCTTGGAACTAGATGGAAGAGACAGAGTTGGGTGTGGTCAGCATGCTGGGGACATTCAACAAGTCTGGGCAACATCTCCCAGTGGGTACATGCAGATCTTAAACAGAACGAGGGACAAAACTAAGCTGTGGGGGGCCCTGCAGGTCAACGGTCATGAGATCCAACAAGAATCAACCAGCACCACTTCTGAGTTTGCTCCTCTAAGGACTGGAACCACTGTAGAACACTGTCCCTAAGTCACACTGATGGTATCAAAAGCTTCTGAAAGGACACAGTTCCCCTATCCAGTTTCCAGCACAGTTCATCCACCAAGGCATCCAAAGTTGTCTCTGTCCCACAGCAAGGCCTGAAGCCAGCGTGAAATGGATCTAGATTTCATCCAAAAAACCCTAGAGATGGGAGACCACCACATGTTCCAGAACTTGCCTAAAAAATAAATATTGGAGACTGTCAGCGAATACCTCACTGAAGCAAGGCAGAGTTCCATCTTGCCTTTAAAAAGCTGTGCTGGGGCCCATATTAAAAAAAAAAAAAATCCTTCTTGAACACAACTATACTGGATAGCTAGTCAGGTTCAAGGAGAGTTTTTTTAAAATATGGCCCTGAACACAGCTTTTTAAAGGCAAAATGGAACTCTGCCTTGCTTCAGTGAAGTATTCACTTCTCCTATTACCCACTCACCCAAATCCCTTCTTGCAACTTTTATAAGCTGAGAAGGGCAAGGGTCCAGTGAATGTGAGGTGGATCTCATCTCTCCAAGGAGCCTGTCCACATCCTCAGGCTGCACAAACTGAAACATCTATTAACCTGGGACAAATATGTTGAAAATAAGTAGAGCTGTGTTTGCATTGGAGCTGTAAAGTTACAGCATCATTTCTTCCAACTTGGTGCCTGCAACTCCCATCATCTCAGACAGCATGGCTCCACTCCTCCCAATGCAGTCCGATGTATACACTTAAGATAAATCTACTTTAGTACATGTTACTTTTGCCCTCCAATCAGCAACTGGTTGGGTCTCATACTAAAAAGTACTGAACAGAGATTCTAACAGGAACTGTTATGCAGGATAGAACAAAAGCCTATCTAGCCCATCATCTAGTTTCCACTATGGCTAACCAGATGCCTTGGGAGGCCTACAAAGTAGACGTAAGTGAAATAATAGCCTCCCACTTGGCATCTCCTGAGAAGAGCTGAGTATTTTGTACATTATTGGAAAACAGACAAAGGAGCTCCCTTTCCCTTACCGAAATTTTCCAAAGATGACTGTAATTAGAGGAACATGCATTAGTAATTGGAATATTCCTGGTTTTAATAATATGTTTTCCTTGCAGATGTTCAATGCAAGCTAATGCGCTTGATAATTCAATTTAATGTCATAATAACTAAAGTGATTTGCAGATTTTGGATACTGCATCCAAAATGCTCTCCCCGCCCACCACCCCAACACATGACTCCCTAAAAGCAAGAATGGTATTAATGCCGCCCATTAAGAAGCAGGATGACATATAAAATGATCATCGAGTGTTTTATGCTTGCAGATGTCATTAATTATTTTTATGATGTTAGCATGCTCTTAAGCTGTACCACAATACTGGATTTTTAGCTTAGGTTGGCTGCTGAAAAAACCTTGGTCATTTCTCCCAGTGTACCAGGAGATGTTTCCTGAAAATGCCATGCTAAAAAGGCAGGAACAAGACATTTGATGGTGTAAGTGGGCATGCAACATAATGATGCAGTACTGAATGTTCATTGTTAGGACTGCAGACATACCACTCCATTCTCTGTCAATCCCCTACTCCACTGGATTTTCTGCCCTCCTCACACAACAGCATTTGCAAATTACAGCACTTTATAAATAAATCTTAATATTAATAATTTGATGTCTACTGAATGCACCATCCTTATTGGGATGTTAGGAGAGGTCTGCCTCCTGTTCCTCACCCCTTCTAAAACTATGGAGTTTATCACACGAAGGGAATTGGAAGTATAATCCAATGGCAATCTGAATGCAATCATGGGATTTCACATTATTGCATGAAAGCTGATCACACACATTTTTGGGCAATGGGAAGACTTTCTGAATGCAATCGTGGGGTTTCATGTTATTGCGTGAGAAACTATCACATGCAATTTTGGACAATGGGAGGCAATTTTGGGCAGTTCTGAATGAGATGCGGCATCAATATGCAATCACATAAATTCGCTGAACTAGTGAATTCACTCAATTCCGAACTGGCCCCAATTGAGAGAAATTCCTCCTGTGTGATAACGTCCAAAGTATGTACTTCTGCAAGACATCTGAAGACCTAAATATCCTAAAGGCACCAGATCCTATCTGATCTTCGAAGCTAAGCAGGGCCAGTCTTTGGACTTTATCACATGGGGAAAATTGGGGGTTTAAACAGACATTATCAAGTGACCATGGTGAAGATTTTCACACTACAGACTTTATCACATGGAGGAAATCAGGGGTTTAAACAGCGAAAATCGTGTGAAAAATTGCGCAATCGCGATTAACATTTTTACATGGCATGGAAATTAAAGTGCCATTATCCTGGGAACAAACAGGCAATAAACAGCAAGAAATCATCCATTGGGTAATCCTGTGAATGATTTGTTGCTCTTGGTTATTACCTGTTCATTCCTGAGATAATGGCACTTTAATCACAATGTGTGTGAAAATGTTAAATGTTGCACGATTTCCATGCGATTTTCATGGGATAATGTTAGCTTAAACCCCTACCTTTCCCTTAGTTTCCCCCAATGTGATAAAGTCCATAGTTAGTAATTTGATGACAGACTGCAAAGAAATATCAGGTTATATTTCAGAGGAAGGAACTGGCAAAACCACCTCTGAGTATTCCTTGCCAAAGAAAACCCTATGAAGTTCATAGTCAACAGGTTACTTGAAGGCACATACACACACCTTCTGGCTATATACCAAGCCTATTGATTCCTCCCTCTTGTACAGGAGTGAGCAACTGCACTGTGGTGTCCCTTCTGGTTTCACTTTTGAAAAATTTGGGGAATGTTGGGGGGGGGGTGAGGAAGATGGGGAATAAAATCATTTTGTTTGCAGTGCTTTGGATCCCCCCAACACTCCCTCCCATTAAAAGGGCTGCAAAATGAGGCTCAGGATGGCATGCAGTTCACAGTTAGCACTTTCTCTGCTCATTTCATATGTGGTGCCATTTTGGCTATACAAGCAATGGCACATTTATAGTCTTAACACTCCAAATAGAAGGAATGATGCTCTCACTAAAGAAGGGCAATGTGTGCTGGATCCAGACCAAACCATACATTATTAGCCTGATCTGATTAACTTTAGAGCCATTGATTTCCATGAGCCTTCTCTCATTTTGACTAATGCTGCATCCGCACTGCAGAAATAATCCAGTTTGACATCACTTTAACTGCCAGGGCTCAATGCCACAGAATTCTGGGAACTGTAGTTTGCTGTGGCCCCATGACAGAAAGGTTAAATGTCTCCCCAGACCACAGTTCCTAGGATTCCATTTCACAGATCCATGGCAGTTAAAGTGATGTCCAACTAAATTATTTCTGCAATGTGGATGCACCCTAAGTTTGGATCTAATTTATCATCTTCTTAATACAGGTCAATGTGTGCAAAATTCATATGCATAAAGTGGTGTCAAACTGGATTATTTCTGCAATGCAGGTGCATCCCAAGTTTGGATCTAATTTATCATCTTCTTAACACAGGTCAATGTGTGCAAAATTCATACGCATAAAGTGGTGTCAAACTGGATTATTTCTGCAATGCAGGTGCATCCTAAGTTTGGATCTAATTTATCATCTTCTTAACACAGGTCAATGTGTGCAAAATTCATACACATTAGACTGAGTGTATCACCTTGGATCCTATCGTTGGAGAAAGGTGGGGTATAAATTAAATTAATTATTGAGATATATAAATAAACTATGAGACGTACCTGATTATCCACCTCATGATGCATTTCCAATATGACCCTCAGCATGCCACTGTATTGTGGCTAAGTCTCATTATGATGTTCAGTTTGTAACAGAGAGATAGGTCCCCAAACATTCTGTGTTTTGGGGGCACACTTCCCATTTCATAACCAGTATGTAATTTCTGTTGCCTGTTATTAGCAGAGCTTGAAAAAAATTATCTTTTTTGGACCACACCTCCCAGTATCCACCAAGTCAGCATGTCCACTCAGGATTCTGGATGTTGTAGTCCCAAAAGTAACTTCTCCAACCTCTGCTTAATAATCTAGGAAATATACATTTCTCACATTTTCTTGCACAAAACTGGGCAAAGATAAATGGAAGTTATGCACTGAAACAGTGCCTCTTCCAATTGTGTCCAAATGCTTTAAACTAAAATTCAAAGCTCTGAGGCTTTGTGGTTTGCACTCTGTGTACGCTTTTGTACCCCTGCAGCTATCTCTGCAGGTGAGTGCTGGATTAGAGCAACCACTACCTTACAGTCTTATCAAGAAGCAACGCAATCTGCTTGCATTTATTTGTTGGAGGAAATCTGGAGTTTCTCCCATTATATTTTTGCAGCTGCAATGCCAGCATCAGTTCTTTTTTGTTTGAATAAAAGTTCAGCTACCTACCAGTCTTTCTTCTTTTTAATTCACTGGCAAACTCACAAATCACACAGAATTTCCTTGGCAACATAAAATGAGATCGTAAACAAAGGATTATGAATTCACAGCTGGAGCAGGCAGAAGCTGGTGGGAAAAAATAGTCACAGTTACCTTGAGAAATTACCATTAACCACAGAAAAGACAGGACAAATGGACATTTTAAAAAGGTTTTTGAGGAGGTATTTTTAATGAACTTGGCTCAAGCCTAAATAGACAATCTTATAAAATATTTCACACAATTAATAGTAGTAGGAAATCAGTAAGAGGGAATATGGGTTCCTCCACAGGTTGTTGGACTGAAAGTCCCATCATATCTCACTGTTAGCTAGGACTGATGGTGGGAGCTGGAGTACAACAATAATGTGGCAGCCACATGTTAATCTTCCTATCAAATCATCCACACAATGGGATGAATCAGAGATAGCTCACGTGGGCTGCATCCGCACTGCAGAAATAATCCAATTTGACATTACTTTAACTACCATGGCTCAGTGCTATGCAGATCTGGGAACTGTAGTTTGTTGTGCTATCAGAACTCTCTGACAGAGAAGGCTAGATGTCTCACAGAGCTACAATTCCCAGAATTCCATAGTACTGGGCTATGGCAGTTAAAGCAGTGCCAAACTTGATTATTTCTCCAATGCAGATGCTGTTAACAAAACTTTTGACAGATGATCCTTTTTACAAAATCTTTTTACAAGAACTCAGCCTACCCCACTCATTTTCTTCTCTTCTGTCTAGCTGGATGTTTGTGTTTTTGCAGCATTGGCATTGGGATGGCATTGGCATTGGCATGTCTGCAGGAAACAATAAAACTTGGTCTAGGAAAGAATGGGATTTTGCTCTAGGTGATCCTATGGTAGCTGTGTCTGGTCATGTACAGCTCGCTCTAGAATCACTTCGTGAAAAGCAAAACAGAAAGCAAAAAGGAAAGCAGATTAGCCTGCCTCACAAGCTACCTTGGCCTGTTGAGCAGATCTGTACATTTCTCCACCAAAATCGAAATCATTAGCAAAGTGGAGGCTGTTGTAAGGAGAAAAAAATCATCTCAGGAAAGATCTCAGGAAACATATTGGAAGAAACTTTCAAGAGCTTTCGAAAACATTGAAAATGTTTTCGTTTTCTTATGTAAGGCTTACCTGACCTGGTTGTTTGGTTTAACTTTGTAAATTCTCATGAACACTACACTTATGATTAAAATAGGAATTGTACAGAAAAATCATGCAACAATGTTAACAGATAACAATAGCAATGTTATCAGATGACTGGATACCTTACTAAAAATGAGTATCAAGAGCCCCCTAACTACCCAAGCTAGCACAATTGTTTGGGGGAAATGATTTGGCAAAGTTAGCTTAGAGTAACATTCCCACCTTTTTCTAAATACAGATTCCCAGGTGGCCAAGTTTGATTCTTCCTCCACGCTCCAAAAAACCCAATGCATATTGCAGACTGGCCATAGCCCGAGCAATCACTTTAGAGCACAATCTTTTATGTATCTAACTGGAGGTCAGAAATACAAACTTGCAATGAAACTTACTCCCACATAAATTTGTATAGGTTTGTAGCCTGAGATGTTTTTCTGGTACCATTCTGCACTTGGAGGTAAGAAAAAAGCTGAGCTGATGCCCTTTCCTTTGCTTGATCCTTCTGTGCACCTGAGTGGAACTAAGAAGCAAAACAATTCTGGAATTTAGAAGGCCAAGGAGTGGGACAGAAAGCAAATGGAGTCAAGAGCAAAGGAGTTAGATGAGACACAGAGGCTAAGAAGGATGCACCTATTTTCAGTTCCACAACACAAAAAAACATGGTAAAGTCTATTATTCTACTTTAAGTGTGGGGTGGGGAATCATTCATCTTGATTTTGCTTCTCCATTCTCTGGGAGCCTAAAGAGATGACACCAGAAGATTGTCTGTGATACAGTCATTTATAGAAAAGTTTTGTGTAGATTCAGATGAACCGATGAAAAAGTGACTGAGCTAAATGAAGACACACCTTCACAACCCCACCCCATACAGATTTTCTTTCCTCTGATTGACATGTTAGAATTTACTATTCATAAACCAATTTGTGAATGCAGAAGATATACTAATCACAGCAGAGCCTGCACATCAGTGAAAAAGAAGAAATGTATTGATAAAGGATAAAAGATGGATATTAACAAACTTTGCATGTGTTGATAGACCAACAGACAGATGTAAAGTTCTCTCTTGTTGTGTACAATGTGCAGGCAGCACTTTGACTGAGTGGAAGCTGCCTTTTCTGAGCAATCAAACTACGATATTTTACGATGGGGAAATGCAACACTCACCCATGATTGCACAGCTTTCCCCAAGGTGTGGACTACAACCCCTATCATCCCCATGCAGTTGGCCATATTGGCTTGGAATAACTGAAATTGCAGTGCAACACTTCTAGGAAGTGACAGATTGTGAAAGGCTTTGGTTGTGAGACTTTTCTAGCCCTACATGGTTGTGAGCTAATGTCAGATCACAAAAAAAGACATCACTCTCTCCTTAGTTCAGTTTTTGCATTTAAAAGGGGCTTTGAATAATTGGACAGAAAGTTCTCTTATTCCCTGGCACTCTACTACAGTCGGGTCCTCCACATTTACTTGTTTCACTTTTGCAGATTTGATTATTCATGGATTATTTGCTGCTGCCTTTGCTGCCCTCCTATGCTATTTTTTAGTAGGGCCTGCAAGGCTCACGAAATTAACGCTGCAATCGAGGTGTGTAAGTGCCTATTAAAAATGGTGTAGGACAGCAAAAGAAGTGGCAACAAGCCCTTCCATATCCCCACTACTGCCTTGCAAAGGAGCCCCGCCATCTCAAAGGCATCTGTAGAGTGTTGAACCTGCAGCTCATACATTTTTGTGTGTTAAATACAGTTTGGAGCAGGGGGCTAGACATACTAATTATTTTTGCACTTTCACAGGGGTCCTGCTCCCCTAAAGCCCATTAATGTGGAATGCTGGCTGTAGTTTTGTTTTATGTGGTTAACTGGCTGCTCTGCTGAATCTTCTTTAGAAGATTATCCTTGAATGCATATGGAACTGCAGAATCCAAAATGGAAAACTATATGTATATGTCCATCTGTCTACACAAATACTCTCTCCCCCCCCGCAAATATCACTATCTCAAAAATATCTAAGAATATAAAAAAGCTCTGAAAGGTTAGTTTTTGAACTAAAACTGCCATGATCCCCCCAACAAGCATGGCCAGTTTCTTAGGTCTAAAAAATTAACTTTTTCAAGCGCTGGAATGCACACACACAGAGACACACTGAAATATTGGAGATCATGAAACAATGCAGTGTTTTTAGATGGCAGACAGTAGTTTGGGGTAGAGAGTATTTGTTGATCCCAGTGGACTATTTCTTCAAATTTTGGCTTGACCAATCCCAGAGGTTCAGCGTGGGTTACAACATATCTCACTTTATCCGACAGTGTAAGGAGCATTTGACAAAGATGTAAAGAGACAGTGACTCCCCAAAGTCATAGATTTAGCTGCATGGGTAAGCAAAGGTTTGCACTTTAGTTTCCTAAGTTCATACCGTGGGCTGCATCTCAACAGGGGAAAAGATTCCTGTGCAGTTCTTCACAGAGACATGCAAGGCAAGCCCTTATTGCACAAGTTATGTGCATAGCTAGCTTTGTTAAAGAAGGATTCTTTCTCCATACTGAAAAGACTCAAGGCTCAGGGACAAGTAACTATGAGGGAGGGAAATGCCAGACACAAATTGGTTTGATGTGTGGTGCCTGGAAAGGCCATAAGAAAAGCCAGTTTCTGTGCACTGAAATAATCAGGTCCAAACCTGAGACATATGGTTCCTTGGGGCTGAGCAGTAAACTATATATCCCACTACAACTCACCCAAGCCAAGGTGGACAGTAGTCAAACCCAGCCAAGTTATTTTAGCACATGATGAACTAAATTCTGCAAGCATCTCTCTCCATCCCAGCAGTAATGAAACAGTAATAGAGATGTAAATAACTAAGATTTTATCACCTTTTCCTAACTATTGAAATCTGCTGTCTCACTCTGCCAAACAATAGGGTTAGCCTGGAAATACATTACCTCATCCAAAGTTTATTCAAAAGCAGCACATTAAAGAACCATTATTTGGTACTCTAAACTTTCTTAGGCATTCATCAACCTACAAATCCCAGGATTCTACATGACAGAAATTGTAGTATCGAATTCCTCTAAATAAGAAGTTTGGATACATCCCATAAAATTTAGGCTAGATGAAACATGGTAGTTTTTAAGGCACCACAACAGTTTTTGTTGTTTCTTTTTAAGGATCACATCAAATGCACTCATTATTTTCTCTGTACCACAGAACTAGAATACAGAAGAATAAAATATAACAGGTGCTGTAGGCTTAATTTCAGAGGAAGGAACTGGCAAAGCCGCCCACCTCTGAGAATTCCTTGCCTAAGAAAACCGTATGAAATTTATGGGGTTGCCATAAGTTTACAGGTGAGTTGAAGGCAAATACACACATGCACACAATATCAATGTTCACATCTAAAGATGACCCCATAGACAACCCTGCCATACATTAAAATGTTATACAGTCAGCAATGATCTTTCCCCCATATGTTACACAGAAGAAGCTATTACAGTATTCTTATAATTTTATCTAATGCCTTAGCTTCCTCTTGATCTTTCTTTCACATGAGATGTAGAACTAGAAGGCTGAGCCAAAGCTGTTTGCCAGCTTCTATGTTCTTTCCCTTGATGTTTTCATACACATTTTGCTTGCAGAGTAACTGGATGAGTCATAACATAAGAGACACATAAGTAATATATCCGCCACTTATTACAACATTTGGAAGAATGAAAGTTTTCACTAAGAAATAAAGGTGGTCAACAAAAGTTCCCAAAGAAAAGATACACGTTTCTTTGTTCCCATTTACAGTTCAAAGTCAGGTGCATTTAGTTGTTTTTCTGGGATGGATTTTATTTCATTTTGCCTGACTCCTTTTTTGTTATATGTTAAATTTATAATACGGAAGCCAGTTTAAACTTGATTTTGCTTTTAACCTAATTTGGCACTTTTTGTCTTTACTCAAGCCAATGTTCTTTCTGCTAGCTGGGGTTTAAAATTAGCATATTGCTAAAGAAGATATTTTAGATGTTGATTCCTACTTTTTTGGAGAAATTTAACTTCTGTTTATCCAACTTGCTCACCATGTAGATTCTTTTTCCAATCTGCCATTTGTTAAACCATCTGTGTTGTGTTTGGGTCCCCTTTGGCAAAATTTCCTTGTTTGGCAACCTTATGAAATTGATTCATGTAGAATGCTGAAGTTGATAGAACAAATCTGATGACTAGAAGAAATATAGGCAATGATAAACTCCCTTTGAATAAATCTTGCCAAGAAAACTTGAAAGCACAAAACAATAAAAACTGCTTTGTTGATGTGGATCAACAAAGCCTGCATTTTGGGACGCCTGGGGGGGTGTCGACTTATCCACAAGTCAATATAAGTACATAATGGTGAAAGGGCAAGATTTTAATTTGTCCTGGAAGCACTGATCCACCTCTACTCTCTCATCCATCCAGCCTTTAGCTTCAGCACAAATAGTTATGCCTGCTGTAATTTTGTTAAGTTTTTTTGGCATTGTTTTCCTGTGTTTCATCCTTTCACCTTTATTACATGCCACCAAATTTTACCCTCGACGTATCCACAGGTCATATCAAAATCCATAATATTGGCCCCAAAACCCCGCCCTCGACTTATATACGAGGTCGACCTGTAGTCGAGTATATACGGTACTTCATAAGGTTATTGTGAAAACAGTGCCGGGAAAAGGAGAGCCACATACTGTATGTTGTCCTGAGATCATTGTAGGAAAAGCAGAATATAAATATAACACTTAAATAAAAATCTGGCTACAGGTAAGTCCTGTTGAGTTAAATGAAGCTTACTCTCAGGTAAATATTAAAATTCCTCCCCTCCCCTCCCCTCCCCTCACATCATTCTAAGATACGAGTGCTGTAAGGCACTCAGGAAAAAAAACATTATTTTGTTCTACATTGGCTTCATTTTTGCACCCCCACAGTAGTCTTTGGCTCAAATTAATCCCTAATGACCTTTCTAGTTAACTTACACAATACTGGAGAATGCAATGTTTTACTTTTGGCTGTCAAATTGCTATGCCACCAGATCTGTCCCAATATGTTTTACTGCCTGAGCTGAAGCAGCAAATAACAAACCCAGCCTGCCAAGGTGCATAGTTTCCAAGGCCTGTCCAAATATATTGGCTTTTGAAGGTAGACAGGTACTTCTAACTATCCTTGGCATCAAAATTATTATTATTATTAACCTTTATATATATAGCGCTGTAAATTTACACAGTGCTGTACATACAATCTTTTCATTACACTGTTCCCTGCCCTCAAGCATACAATCGGGAAAAAATGCAACAATAACCAAATAAATGACAATTTATTGCTCTCTGTGACACCCCAAAGTATCCTAGCGACTAATGGGACACTTTAAGTCTGGGACTCACTATCATGGAATACGGCATAAACTGTGAGCTCTGCAAACAAGCAAAAATCTAATTCCATGCATCGCTTATTATTTTGAAAGTCGAATAATAAACCATAGTTGCATGCCTTTCTCAGGTGTAAGTGTGTAAGTGACTTGACACCCTCCAGATGCTTAGGACTACAATCTACATGACCCCCAGGTAACATGGCCAAAGACTGGAGATAATGGGAGATTTGATCCAAACAAACTCTGCAATCCTGGAAAGTCTGTCCCTCCCTGATTCACAATATTCCTAGACTATGGGAGTCTGAAAATCAGACCCTTGGAGATAGATAAGCAATTTTGCCAAGTCTCTTCATTTGTCTTACTGCTGTGTTAGTTCTACATGAAAAGAGAAAAAAATATTGAGCTTTGCATATTCCAAACAAACACTAACTGCTTATCGTTGCCACAAATCAGGGTCAGAATTTTACACATTAGACATTTTATCTGGCCTTCATGTTGCTATCTTTAAACAGTGCAATATTTGGATGGCAAGATGGAAGAAGATGGCAGGTCTTTTCATGTCTGCATGTCTTTAATTAATACCTGTGTATGAGTTAAGCTGTTGTTGCCATTCCTTCCATTAACTGAAAGCTGGAAGGACACTGGTGGGAAGTGCCAAATTTCATGGATGTTATTATCATTCCCAGTTCTTCTGATCTCCTTTAATATTCCCTTGAAGTAATTCTCACTCCCATGCATATGCACACCGGTTCGTTTAATCTCAGGCCCTTCATTTGCCTTGACATAAAAAGTAATTCGAAAGCCCTTTTTACAAAGAATGTGTTCTTTCCATTTATCTTGTAATTCACCCAGGATAAAGACAACTTTCTAACAGATCAAATTATGAAGAACCTTCTGCTGGATATATTATAAATAGATCACAGCAAAGAGGTTAATCTTTTATCAGCTCAAAAAACTGACAGACTGGTGCTTTGCTGTTTTCCTTAAAACAGGCTTAACAAATTTCCTTATTTGAAACAGAGAGGAGCTGTGAATATAATTCTTTCAGATTCCTTATGCTACCTTGGAGCAAAAATTGCCTTGAAGTGATTTTTTATAATCTTCCTGTAAATAAAAAGAAAGCTGATTCAACTCAGCACAAAGAATCTATCCACATACTGTACTGTGGAGAACACAGTGAACTAAATGTGATGTGCCAGATATTCATGATCATCTCCATCTTTTTTCTTTTGCTAAAGCAGTCAAGGGGAGGACAGCTTTGGACAAAGGCTACACTTTTTGTGTATGGGAGATACAACGTCTCTCCCTGTATGGCAGCCATGGTCCCTTGTTGTTTTTGTTGATGTTTTGTGCCTTCAAGTAATGTCTGAGTTATGGCGATCCTAAGGAGACCCTATTATGAGATTTTCTTGGCATGATTTGTTCAAAGGAGATTTGCCATTGGCTTACCCTGAGGCTAAGAACATGTGACTTGCTCAAGATCACCCGGGGTTTCATGGCTCAGCGGGGAATTGACACCCCCCCTTCTCATATTATTATAATAGCCAGATACAGTCATAATGTAGTCCTCCAGAGCTTGGTGCACTGCAAAACCCATCAACCCTTGCCATTGGCTTGGATAAGGTCAGAGCACAGAATGTTACTTATGCAACGTAACTAATTCCTGTTATTAATTATAGTGTTTTGGAAGTGGTCTGTTGTGATTACGCATTGTTTTTGTTATTATGTGCTTTCAAGTTGACTCAAACTTGTAGTGCACTGTCATAGGATTATTATTATTATTATTATTATTATTAAATTTATACCCCGCTCTTCAGCCCTAAAGGCTATCAGAGCGGCTTACAATTATTATTTTTAATTAGATGGTTCCCTGCCCTCAGGCTTACAATCTAAAAAGACACGACACAAAAGGAGAAGGGAATGATGGTGGGAAGGGGATCAGGTCCAAAAGTTATTGGCAAAATTTATTCAGAGGAGTTTTGGCACTGCCTTCCTCTGAGGCTGAGACAGTGTGATTTGCCAAGGGTCATCCAGTGGGTTCCCCGTTCATACCCAATGATGAGTCCATTACTGTTTACAGATGATAGAAGAATGCAATAAGCACATGGGGATGTGATATCTTTCTGCCGATCCATAATTGTGCTAATAACATGAATTAAGCACGGGAGAAGGACACTTTCCTCTCGTGTGATAATCTCCTGAGTTATGGCAATTCTCATTTCAGACATGCCAATAATCCAAATCCCTTTGGAGATACTTTTAGAAAGTTTTTTTTTAAAATTAAGATGCTGGGTACAATCATACCACACCAGTTTGCCTAGGTTTAACTTTGAGGTGATAGACGTCTGTAATATGATACTTTAAACAGCAAGAGTGTGGCTATATGGTCAATTGCTTGATGATCCTGTCAATTAAAAAAACTAAACAGTTTCTGTAGTAGTACAATTAGTACATCAAGTCCTCTTCATATCTTCACTGACTAGATACAGAATTTTGTAACTGTTATTTTTTCATTGAGAACCATATGAAAATATGATCTCACTAACTCACCCACTGCAGCCTTTTCACAGTATTACTGCTTCATGTTAAAAACAAGAAACTGATACTTCCTGAAATAAAACAGAGTAGGGAGGAATATGACAACTCTGCTGTCTCTTACTAACCCTGATTGGCAAAGCAGCCTCCCTCTAGCTGGGAAAAATTTATATTACCCTTCAGCTTTTTATAGAGGGACATCAAGGGGTGGAGGACAACTTATTTTTTGAAATAACACTCAGGCAGATACAGAATGTTCACGCTTGTGAAAAAGCTGATAAAGGAGGTATTGGTTGACTGATTTCAGCTTTGATTGGCATTAAAAGAGCCCTGGAGAATTACTTTGGTCATTGTTCATTGCAAAAGAGTCAGAACTCAGAAGAATGCTTCACAGATCTACAAATTAATCCTTTTCCAGAAAAGCTCAGGTTTCTTGGTTGTTGTTGTTGTTGCTGTGTGCTTCAAGTCATTTCTAACTTATGGTGACCCTAAGGCTGGTTTGTTCAGAAAAGGTTTGCCATTGCCTTCCCCTGAGGCTAAGAGTATGTGCCTTGCCCAAAGTCACCAGTGGGTTTCATGGCTGAGCTGGGTATTGAACTCTGGTCTCCATGGTTGTAGTCTAATGTTCAAACCACTATGCCACACTGGCTCTTTGGCTGTACATGGCTGGGGATGCAGTGGCTCAAGTGTTAAAGATGCCAACCCTGTTGATTGCAAGATCAGCAGGCTGGCAGTTCAAGGCCCAAGTGCCACATGATGGGGTGAGCTCCTATCACTAGTCCCAGCTTCTGCCAACCTAGCAGTTCGAAAGCATGCAAATGCAAGTAGATAAATAGGTACATCTCCGGTAGGAAGGTAAACAGCGTTCTGTGCAATCATGCTGGCCACATGATCACAGAATAATTTCTGACAACTTTGGCTCTTCAGCTTAGTAATGGAGATGAACACTGCTCCCTATGATCAGACATGACTTGACAACTTTGTCAGAGGGGAATACCATTCCCTTAAATCCATCTGCTAGCTTCAACTACTGAATTAATAGGATTTATTATGCAAAGCGTTGACTTACCATTCAGCAGTTGATTTACTGGATCTGCTTTTCTCCGGACTAGCAATTGGACTAAGGCCTATAACTTTTCCTTCATTCAATGCCTTGTCAAATGTAATTGAACTCTCATTGTCTCAAAGTGGACAATAATCAATAAGTTCCTTCCAACAATCCTAAACAAGCCTGCATATCTCTGAATCTTTGTTGACTCATTAGGGCATATGTTGCCTAGCGCTGGTTTAAAAGCTGGCATGCTCATACAAATATGAGGGGGTATCGTAAAGTTTTAATGATCACTTTTTTTAAAAAATGACAGAAAGTTTGTTTTGATTTGTAGTTGTTAACTTATCTTTATACATTTTCCCCAGTTTATCTTGATCTTTTATTGTAGAAGCCTACAGATTGCGCCTTACGAGGGGATATCGTAAAGTAATAATTATCACCCGGAAGTTATTATGACATATTGATGAAATTTTTTCAGTGTCATCATTGGTCCCTAAGTGCACGTTGCTGAGAAAATCAACTCATTGCGTCCTTTATTTTTGTGACTGGCTGTGCCAGAAGTGACTCAAGTGTATAATCCTTGTCAGGCTCAATCTGCAGACTTCTACAATAATGGTATTTGGAGAAACACTGGGGAAAATGTATAAATCTGGATGGTGACTACATAGAGATAAGTTAACAACTACAAATCAAAACAAACTTTCTGTCAAAAATTTTTAAAGGTGATAATTAAAACTTTATGATACCCCCTCGTAACTAACAAGAAATGGCAATGACTATGGCTGTACCAGCTCCCATGTTATGTCAAGGATACACCCATAATCGAGCTCCACATTTCAACCAGACGGGTTATGTATTGTGTCTGAGAGCTGATGGAAGTATTTACTGTATTTGTGGCATCCAATTTCAATTAGTCTTTCACAAATCAGTGGCTCCCTTAGAATTGTACTCATTATACTGGGGCCTGTAGTTGTTGCACTACAACTCCTGTAATCCTTCACCATCCGCTATGGTAGTCAAGGCTGGTGAAGTTACAGTCCAGCAGCATTTGGAATGATGAACATACCAAAGCATTTGGACTAATGTTTGTGTCATACGTGTTATGTATGAAATGGGAAAAGCTGATGTACTTCACTCATGGACAGGGACAGTGTGGTACCCAGAGGTTGTTGGATTGCAACTCCGGCCAGCTCTGCTCAGCATAGCCAAGGTGGGGGATGAAGGTAGCTGCAATCCAAAAACATGTGAAGAGACACCATCTTGGCCTAAGAGAATCATGAACGATAGTAACCAAAAAGATTGCATGTACTTTATTGGGCCTTACTTCCAAATAAGGAAGCACATGTTTCCGGCCTGAGTCCATTTCAATGGATAACTATACTTCAGTTTGTGTTGGTTCTACACTCAAACTGTTTCCACATTTCAGTTATTTCATAAATAATTTCATTCTTTCTCTCTCTTTCTCATATGCATGTACAGATAAACAGAGTATTTATTTTTGTTTATGTATGCTGTCAGAGAAATATGCTCTAAAAATATATATTCCCACACATACATACAATATCTCTCTGCATACAAGGACATTTACATTTCAATCATTTTACTTATGAAATCATTTTGTCTGCCTTTTCCATTTAGAAGTTTTTAACTAACTAGAAGAAGTGTCACAGGAGACCAAAATGCTAAGAGGGAAACTAATGAGGATTATTAAAAGAAACAAACAAGTAAACAAACAGAAACAAAGATCAACCCACACTTTGCATTTTAATAGGGCTGAGATGCACACCAACAGGAAAAAGAAGATTATAAACTGGGTTTTTTTCTTTCTTTCCAACCCTCTTTAGAAAAACCCTCCATTACAATAATATATCAGGGCTCCATAGATCTTAAGAAAAAGAAATGTGTTTTCTTCCATATACACGTAGAATTGCAGGGAGAACCCCAGTTTTAAATACTGTAGTGAATAAAACGAATCCATCACCTGCATGTGAAAATATTCAAAACTCTTTAATGGTATATTGCTGTCCTATTTCATTTGAGGTTAAAAAAATCTTTGCCCAAATATGGGAATATGCATTTTTTAAAAAAGATAGAATTGCTTTTTATTTAATCTCTACCCAAATACATGAAAATATCTAGTCAATAGCTCAATGGGTTTCTCATCTTTGCCAATGGTCATGTTGGCTGGGTTTTCTGGGAATTAAAGGCTAAATTATGTGTCCTTTGTTTTATAATGATTCCTGTAAGATAGGTGAGCATTCTTAACCTCATATTGCAGATATATGGCTTTCTAAAGGCTGCCTCTAGTAATTTTAAAGAAGTGACATTTGAACTGGGGATATACCACAGAATGTATATATCCGTACTACACTGTTATATCACTTTGTTACCACTTTAACATAACTTCAATCTATGGAATCCTGGGGTTTGTAGATTAGGGAAATGCTTTGAATTCTTTGCAAACAAGCATGAGATATTTTTAGCAGGGAATTCTAAATATTTAATCAAATTACAAATCCTGGGAATCCCATAGGATGAAGCCGTGGCAGTTACAGTGGTGATGTACTGTTAATACTAGAATGTAGCTGCACCCTTAAAGAGTTATTATTTCATGTCCTAGAGACTGAGATACGTAGTCCTTCAGATATAAAATGAATGCCCTCAAAGAGCAAGAGGACAAGACCAGGTGTGTAGACATTCATAACTGTATGCAGAACAGCACATGTTGTTATATGGTGAAGGATCTGGTGTGTGTGGTGAGCAGAGCAAGTTCATCCTTCATTTTGCACAATGGGCTACAGGGAATATGACAGATTGCATCAGCATGCAGCGTACAATGCCAGGTGCAATGCCTGTGCAATGCCAGGTCCATCAAGAATAAGACCCACATTCTTCAAGACCTGATAGAGGATAACAACTGTGATCTGGCATGCATAACCGAGACCTGGCTTGGGCCTGAAGGGGATGCTGTGTGGGCTCAGGTCCTCCCTTCCGGGTACTCGGTGAAGGACCAGAACAGGTTAGGTGGGCGGGGGGGGGGGTGTTGCCTTGGTGCATAAAAACACCTTGTCTCTAACCAGGAACCATCTCCGTCAGACTACCTATATCGAGTGTATTTACCTGACCCTGAAGGCAAGAGACAGTCTAGGGATTCTGTTGGTCTACCGGCCACCCCGTGCGCTAACAGATTCCCTTAACGAGCTGACACAGTTGGTCTCGGAGCTGGTGCTGGAGTCTCCCAGGCTTCTAGTCCTGGGTGACTTCAACATCCCCTACGCGGCCAACAAGTTTCCATCCGGTGCAGCTCGGGAATTCATGGATACCATGACAGCCATGGGCCTGTCTCAGCTAGTTACGGGTCCAACGCATTCTGCGGGAAATACACTTGATATGGTCTTCTGTACGGACATGGAAAATCCGTGGGCGGAGATTACCAACATCTCTGTCCTGTCATGGACGGATCATTTCCTGGTCGAGGCAAGCATCAAGGCATCAACCCAAATCCCCCCCGGGGGTGGCGGACCTATTAGAATGGTCCACCCTCGAAGGCTGATGGAACCTGACAGGTTCCAAGAAGCCCTAGAGGGGTATATGGTTGGAAGTGACGGCGACACTGTTGATGCCCTAGTTAACATCTGGGATACAGATCTCTCCAGGGCTATACACAGCATCGCTCCCAAGCGCCCTCTCAGGCCTGCTTCCAAAAAGAAGCCCTGGTATACGGAAGATCTCCGGGCCAGGAAGCGGGTCCTGCGACGGCTAGAGCACGTCTGGCGGAAACACCAGCGTTTATCCGACAAGGCTCTCCTAGACCTCCTCTTAGAGGACTATGGAGAGGCGATACAGGCAGCTAAGAATTCGTTCTATGCTGCTCGTGTCGCGTCCGCGGAGTCGCGTCCAGCAGAGTTGTTCAGGGTAGTGAGGGAGCTAACTCAGCTCCCCCCTGCCCCGAACCAGATCCTGGAACCTTCTAAGGCCTGCTGTGACCAATTTAACAACTTCTTCGCGGATAAAATCTCTCGGATAAACGAAGGTCTCGACGCAAGGTTTGGAACAGAAACCAGAATAGAGGCATCCAGAGCTTCCGTGGACTCGGTTGTACTGGATCAGTTTGAGTCTGTCAGTACCGAGGATGTGGACAAGATCCTTAGAAGTGTTAGGAAGACAACCTGCTCTCTCGATCCCTGCCCCTTGTGGCTAGTGGCACAGGGGGGGCCGGCTGTAACATCATTGTTGCGCCGGATCATTAATTCATCTTTGAGGGAAGGGCAGTTCCCTACCATCCTTAAATTGGCCATGATAAAACCTATATTAAAAAAGCCCTCCCTCGACCCCCTGATTCATAATAATTATCGGCCAGTTTCGCTGCTGCCATTTTTGGGAAAGGTGATCGAGAGGGCGGTTGCATTCCAACTTCAATCGATCTTGGATGAAACGGATTTTCTAGATCCATTTCAAACCGGTTTTCGGGCGGGCTACGGGGTTGAGACTGCCATGGTCGCCCTGGTCGATGATCTCCGTCTGGGCATCGACAGGGGTAGCGTGTCCCTGTTGGTGCTTTTGGACATCTCAGCGGCTTTCGATACCATAGACCATGGTATCCTTCTGGAGCGCCTGGTAGAGGTGGGGATCGGAGGCACTGCGCTCCAGTGGTTTCGGTCCTACCTCTCTGAGAGGTTCCAGATGGTGCAGCTGGGGGACGTGTGCTCCGATAAGAGGGCCCTCACCACTGGGGTCCCTCAAGGAGCCATTCTGTCCCCCATGCTTTTTAACATTTACATGAAACCGCTGGGAGAGATCATCCGGAGGCATGGGGCGCGGGGTTATCAGTACGCTGATGACACCCAAATAGTCTTCTCTATGTCTCCGACTGATGCAGTGACCAGGGATGGCGTCGCTCCCCTCGTGGCCTGTCTGGAATCGGTAATGGACTGGATGAGGGAAAACAGACTCAGCCTGAATCCAGAGAAAACGGAAGTACTCGTGATAGGTTCCCCCGGTCCGGGTATGGAGGTGGCTCCACCTGTCCTGGACGGGGTCACGCTTCCCGTTAAGGACACCGTACGCAGCTTGGGGGTGCTCCTTGACTCGTCGCTCCACTTGACTTCTCAGGTGGATGCGACAGTCAGGAGCACCTGTCATCAGCTTCGGCTGATACGCCAGCTGCGTCCCTACTTGGACCGGAGGGACCTTGAAACTGTAGTACATGCCCTGGTAACCTCTCGGTTGGATTTCTGCAACGCGCTCTACATGGGGCAGCCTTTGTATCACACTCGGAAGCTACAATTAGTGCAAAATATGGCGGCACGGGTGGTCACTGGTGCTCCCAGGGCCTCCCATATAACACCTATACTGAAAGACCTTCATTGGCTGCCGATTCGCTTCCGGGCTCAGTACAAAGTGCTGGTTATTACCTATAAAGCCCTATATGGCTTGGGCCCAGGATACCTGAAGGACCGTCTCTCCCCACATAATCCGCCCCGCACACTTAGGTCTACCGGGCAGCAACTACTGAGAGTTCCAGAGGCTAGATTAGTGAATACAATGAAGAGGACGTTTTCCATCTCTGCCCCTAGCCTCTGGAACTCATTGCCCACCGAGCTCCGCCTGTCCCCCTCTCTCTCCCAATTCAAGAAGGACCTGAAGTCTCACTTATTTCGGCAGGCATACTTCTGAACTGGCCGTTCATTATATAAGCTGCTATTGTATTGTATTGTTGGTACTGTATTGTATTGTTATTATAGCCCTGCGGGATATTGTTTTTATTGTATATGGATGATTTTAATTGATGCTGTTTTATGATGTTTTTATTGTTTATATTTGTTGTACACCGCCCTGATCATGGGAAGGGCGGTACAGAAATAAATTTTATTATTATTATTATTATTACAGCTGGCAGTGACTGTCTTCCCATTAAGCTATCAATATAAATAATGAGAGATTAAAAATAGGTTGATAGCCTACAATTGAACAATTTGCAATTAGTGAGACTGCATAGCAGAGATTTCTTTGTTAGACAGAATGAGAAGGTAAATAGATCATTCTCAACATTTTAGACACAGAAAAATGTTTTGCACAAGTACATCAAATGGCCTCATCACATTTTAAATTACATCATGCTTTCAGTACATCTCTCCCATTTAAATCAACGTATACCCAAACATTAGCTAAGGTTAGCCAGGTTTAGGTCACCAGTCAGTGGTTAACAATGTGATCATTCCAAAAAGTTATAAATCAATATTCTGGTTTGATAAGCTAGAACCTCCATTGAACTCCTTTTTTGTTTCTGGCAAGGCTATCTAAATCTCATAACATATCATTTAAAGATGTTACAAAATGTGGGAATGGGAGTCAACATGAAAGGTTTGTGGGTGAACCACATTGATAAAAAGAGCTGTACGGGATCAGATCAAAAATCTATCTAGTCCAGTTTCTGTTCCCACAGGGGCCAGTCAGATGCTTAGGCGATACCCACAAGTAGGCAGTGAGTGCTTTAACATCTAGTTCCTCAGCAACTAGTATTTAGAACCAAATTGCCTTGGATCTTGGAGATAAAAAGATAGAAAATGATGTGGAAATTATGGCCTGAAGCATTTTTATACCCTCCAAATGTCCTGATTTGCAGGAACAGTTCTCATTAATTTTCTGCCATCACACTTTTCTCAGCTGCTCTTAAAATGGCCCAATTTCTCTCTCCTCTCAATTTATTCCTTTGTCCTCAACTTATTTCAATTGCTGCAGACTGAGTTCAAAGCACTTTGGATTCCATTCTGAGAGAAAGATGAGATATAAGTGCAATAAATAAAATAGTAGTTAACTGAGGAGAGGAGAAGAATGGAATCTTGCCCTTCCCAGTAGGCTCAGACAAAAGCAAACTGTAGCAGCCTTTCCTAGCTTATGTGTTCTTCTTCATTAACTTTTGACATGTTGAACAGACTCTGATGTTACTTGGTCGGATATGTCGGGGCTTTCATCTGTGAAATATTAGAAGATATGCACATTTTTTGGCACCCTCCAAGACCCTGGCTGAATCCACACAGCCAAATAATCCTGATCCAGTGTGTGATATTTGGCCTAGATTTCATCCTGTTTATGCCATAATGACTCCTAAAAACTTGGATTCAAATTGTACATGGGGTGTTCCTTCTCATGCATTTTCCCCTTCCAAGCATGAATAAACCTATCAACCAACAGCCTTTCTTGCTTTTTTTAAGTTTTACTACCGATGTGCACTTTCATTGGATGGCTCCCTCAGCCAATCCCTTTCCCCACTTCATGGCCCAGTGAATAAGTGAGGGAACTTTAAATGTCTCCCAATGCAGGCAGCCCAAAGAAGAACAAGAAATAAAATAAAATAAAATGTTTCTTCCCTCATCTCCTTCTCCTCTCCAAATCTGTAATTGAATTAACATTGATGCTTACAGAACAAGTACCTTTTTCTTGGTGTTATATTTTCTTGGCACTGCTTCTCCAATCCCCCTTGGCTCTCTGCTCCCCACTTCAAAATGCTTCCAAGGGCCAGGACTTTTCCAAAGCAGGGACAGAAATCCCTGGGCTTTGGTGTGAGATGGAAACAAGTGTTAGATATGAATCTTGAGTAAACTTTCTTTTTGTTTTGCTTTTTGTTGGTTTATTATTTATTATTCATCCACTATGAAAGAGCAAGAAAATGGTGAAACACTTGCTGGATGGAGGATGCTGCCCACCAATCTGTGCCATTTAAAACTATACCCCTTTCCAATTCCTCAGACACAGGTTGCAAAAAATCTCAGGAAAAATAATTGGAAACTGCATAGTAAAAAGTGAGTTTTTCCTAAATTGCATTAAAACATAAAAGAACCACTTTCAATGTGCAAATGGTTGCATGTCATATGTTCCAACAGCACAGGAATTGAAGTGAGTATGATTTTATTTTATTTTGGCTAGTGTGGATCCATCCTCAAGATATCTGGACCACCCCAAGGAAAAACAACAACAACAGCAGCATTATTTTTTTCTTATTAAAAACTGCCTTCCAATTGTCCAGACAGTTGCAGGAAGACTCACGACACTGTGCCTTGTTTGGATTCCTATCCAACTCTCCCTTAGGTAGGGTGAAAAGCTCTCTTTTAAAAGGCTGGCTTCTGGCTAAAAATGAAAACAAAAGTATCACCATGTGATTCCCAGTTCACGAGGGTGTATGTGTTCAAGGGCAAAAACGGACCCTCACACCTAGCACAGTTGTCCATTTCTCCTATGCAGTCATCATCATTCCCAGCCATTAATATAGCCTTATCCTTCAAGAAATGCATTTCACTTCATTCAATGAATCATATTTTAGAGCATATTTCCTTCCTTGTCAGAGGCAGTCAAGAAATACTTTCCAGCATATGGTTCCTGTAATCTTCATAAATCCAGAATTATCCCAATTATGAAACATGGACATCATTAAAAAGAAATGACCATGCAATTATCTTGCAAACACCACTGTCACTGCACTGATAATTTAATTAAAGCTTCTGCGTGCCTTAAGTTATAATTAGCTTCTATCAATATAGGAGATGCTTCTTTCAAACATTCTTCAGATGGCACTAATCTAAATGTCGTTGTGTATTGTTACACAGCTATTGACCTGATTAACAGATTTGATCGGTCCTAAAGATATGAGAATTATTATGCCACAATCAATCTCCCTCTTTATCTGGAGTCTTCTTGAGATGTAAAGTAATCAAAAATATTTTCTTTAGAACCAGAGCATGGACCTGAATTAGCTTCTTGATGAATATGCACATGATAACTCTGTATAATTTTACCATGGCATTCCTGGGGTGACTGGTAAATAGAATGAGGCTTTGATACTATCCAGTTACTAAGATTAGTGAACGAGTGCCAGTGTGGTGTAGTGGTCTGAGTGCTGGACTATGACTCTGGGGTTTGATTCCCCACTTGGCCATGAAAACCTACTGGATGACTTTGGGTGACTTCTAAAGCTTGCAATATGTAATTGTGCATTTTTGTTGGCCCGATAAAGGTATCATTGTTTGCATATTATTGGATTTGCTATATGGCCAACACAGCTATCCCTAGATGTTTTGAGGAATGAAGCTTTTTGCTTTTGCCTGAGTCTCTTTTCATAGGAAAAGGCAAGATTCTACCTTCTCCACTCCTCTTCCCAATGCAAATTGAATTCAAACTATTTTCACACTCTAAATTCAGGCCTTATTCACAAAATGAAAATAATCCAGGTAGAATTTGGGTCGAATCCCTGTTGTTCACATGCATCCCAAATGCATCTGAATCAGGTTTTTTTTTGGGGGGGAGAAGGGGGTGCTATCCAAAACCCCACTTAACCTGGGTATTTGACACCAGGTCTTCTCCTGAATTTTTTTAAAAAAAGACTCACATTATCAGTAGTGTGAATAAGGATCCAAACAGACACAGATTAAACTCAGCATACCTTGAATGAGTTTTGAATGCATTTGGATTGTCGACTTGTTGGTGGGACGAGGCTCCACCTGGCCAGCTTCATGAGGAAACACTCCTCCTCTTCCTCTTTCCCTAAACAACTAGTTTCAATGGGGGGCTTCCCAGGAGGAAAGGAGCATATTTCCCCTTCACTCAGACTCTGGAGGCCAAGTCCAGCACCCCTCTTCCTCAGCTGCTAAGATCCTGCTAAAATCCCAAAGAGATGTGGATGGATGCCCTTTCCAAGTGTGAATAAAGCTGGAATATGTGAATGAGGATATTCGCATTGCTCCGGTTTAAAAAAAAAAAAAAAAGACGTGTGAATGACCCCTCAGTTTGCAGCAATTGAAATAAGCTGAGGATCAAGGGGGTAAAGTTGGGAGGTGGAGAGAGAAATCAGCTGGAAAAGTGGGATGGCAGAGGATTAATCTGAACTGTACCTGCCAAATCTGAAGAAATGGAGAGTGTGGAGAGTGTGTGATGTTTCCACTTAACTGCCATGGTTCCATCCTGGGGTTTGCAGTTTAGGGAGACGTATTTGAAATTCTCATCCAGAGAGCTCAAATGTCTAAGTAACAAACCATAAAATTCCATAGGATGCAGCCATGGCAGTTAAAGTGGAAACATGGCGCTATTATTGTGTAGTGTGAAGGGGCCCTAGGGCAAGAACTCTGACCCACACAAGGTGTCCTTTTCCAGGACATGTTCTACATTTCAACCTTCTATCCAGAAGAAATGTCAAAATATCCTCCATTTTCAACATGACTAAGAAGCTTGAACTTACATTTATATTAGTGTTTTGAGTTTTATTTGGTAATGACCTACATCTTTCTTGACTGTCCTGCCAGACATAATTATGATGCATGCTGTGTGGATGAGCATGCACCATGATGGTGGTGGGGCGACAGAACTAGGGCTCGGAGCATGTGAATGCTCCGCTCTAGTTCATCCCTAGTACGCGGTCAGGCCGGCACAAAGTACTGCCTCTTAGTCACCCTGGCCTGGACCCACACAAAAGTGCTAAAGCACTCCTTTGGGATTACATTTTCACGCACACAGTCTCCAGTAGCAACCCTTTGCGCACAGAAGGGAAACTGAAGCAACTAACATCAGGATCTTAAAAGAAGGAAGGCCAGGGAGCTTTAAACAGTGGCATAACAAAAACCTCCTTTGAAGCACATTTCTTCCTGTTATACTGACAATCTATTGCACAGAAAGAAAGAAGAAAAAGGAAGACTGAGACAAGTAACTTCAAGAGCATTAATTAAAAGCAGGAGGGAAGACTCACATAGTAACAAAGCAAAGCACTCTTCTAAAATCACCTTTTTCTGCAACAATCTCCAGCAGCAGCAGCCCACTGCACAGAAAGAGACTACATGAAGGAGGCTGCACCAGATACGTATGACTTGTAATCTCTGGGAGAAATTAGAGAACAGTAGAAATCCACATCCCTGTCCTGCAAAACTATTGTCCCTGGTTGGATATTTGTAGAACTAAAATATCAGACAGGCAAACGTGTTCTTTACGCCAAGACATAGAGGCTGGGTACATGCAATACCGTGTTATACATTAAAAGACACAACTTTAATACATCTACAACTACAATACAACTTTAATACAACTACAACCGCAAATCAACAATTTTCACTTATACAGTATATACTTGACTGTAAGTCGACCTCATGTATAATTCGAGGGCAAGTTTTGGGGCCAAAATTATGGATTTTGCTATGACCTGTGGATAAGTCGAGGGTAAAATTTAGGGGCATACAGGAAAGGATCTAAAGGATGAAGCAAAGCAAAACAATGTCAAATAACTTCCAAAAGTCCATCAGACATAACTCTTTGTGCTTATTCTTCAGACTGGATGGATGAGAGAGTAAAGGGGTCAGTGCTTCCAGGACAGATTATACTCTTGCTTTTCATCAGGGGATGGTTCCTTCTTTTAAATAAGAGTTAAGATACAGTACTTACATTGACCTGTGGATAAGTAGACTCAGTTTTTTTGGGTCAATTTTTTGACCTAAATTTCTAGACTTATACATGAGTATATACAGTTATTCCCCTCTAGAGGCAGTGTATAGGAAAATTAAGGTTAAGGGGAACTGGTACTTTCCAGACCAAAATGCTCAAGCAGAGCCTTAATCTATGAGTATCTGGTAAGCATCTGATAGGCAAGGCTTGGCATATCAGCCAATTGATGAGATGAACCAAAATGATCCATAAGAGGTTAGGCAACCTGCATTTGTCCAAACTGTAGGTTCCCCCCAAACAGTATAGCAGCTCCATTGCTTCTTTCTTCCCAATTTACTCATGCCCAATGTCCCCTTTATCCTTCCATGCAGCTTGCAGGCCTATATATCTAAAAGCTGAAAATCAATGTAAAGATAGCAAAATCACCTGTGGCATTTTGCTTTCCCTAACTATCTAACCTACCAACCCTATCCCAATGGCAACCAGAAATGTGCTGGTGTGGCTTACTGGACAGGCACAGTATTTTGGGGGGAAACAACCAATGCCCCCTGTGCAGCTGTTCCCCCTTGCTCTATGCAATACAAAAAATGTTGCAAGGCTGAAAAGAAATTGTAGCTCCAGAAGGAAAAGGAAAAAAGGAAAGGAAAGGAAAAAGAAATAAGAACGTGTGACTACCCATTATTATCATTATATGGTTTATTTATGCACAACTGGAATGATAAAGTTCAAGATAAAAATCAATCCATAAATCTTTTTGAGTATAATATAACCAATTGGGAAATATTGGCTATTATTTTTTTGTGCTATTTGAATATGAATACCAATTAAAATATATTTTAAAAGCGGGTTTTTAAGCCTTGGGATTGTGGAGATATGCTTGAAACTGGGTTGCAATGCTTAATATGGTTAGGATTCCTGTTCAAGATGGCTGAGGTTTCAGGGCCCTGTATGGCTCTTTGTCCCTCCTGATGTTTACTTCAAGTGCAATTAAAGAAAATAAAATACATTATTCAATTGCCTTGATTTGCATAATATGTACAAATTGCATCATTCAGATTTTCTTGGGGCAGAATATGGGTTACCTGGTAGCCCTGGTAACAAACTCTCTCTACAAAAATCCAGTTGCAGTTTGAGCATCAACTTCTGCCAGGCTCCTTGGCCAAACCTGTGAGTGACGATGACTGAATGGAAATACAAATGACTAACAATGTCAAACTTTTTATAAAGTGCCACTTTATAAATTTACAGATTACAAGCTGCACTGCAGTTCTCTGTGACAGAAGTGGCTGCTGCTTCAGCAAAACCAAGGCCAACTGGCAAGGAAAGAAAGCCATTTCTTGAGGCCGGGAAGTTAAGGCAATGGGGGGTGACGGGGGGTGGGGAAGAAGCACAGGAAGTAGTTGATCTTTGGATCTTCCCATTTATTCCCTTCCTTGAAAGAGGCAAACAACTCAAGAATGACCTTGGCCTGCCTTTCCCCAGGCACTCCTTAACTGCAGTCCTTACAGACAACATCAGGACCATCAAAATGAGATGGGATTCACATACGGCTAGAGCAGAGAGGCTGACAAACTTTTAGAACTTGTTTAAAGTTAACCTACTTTGCTCCCATCATAACATAGAAACAAATCAACAACACAGTCTGTAGGCATGTCTACATGGGCCAATTAAACCGGTTTTCCCTTGCTCTCACTACAGCCTGTCTACACGACACATGGACAGATTCCCAATTCGAGTGTAGACTGACATCAAGACATGCTTATCAAATTTGCAGATGACACCAAATTAGGAGGAGCAGCTAATACCCCAGAGGGCAGGATCAAAATTCAAAATGATGTGAATAGATTAGAAAGTTGGGCCAAATCAAACAAAATGAATTTCAACTGGGAGAAATGTGAGATACTGCACCATTTCCCCTCTGGGAGAAATCTGCTAAAGCCTATCAAGACCAGGCTGACGCAGACCTCCCAGAGGGCTTTTTCTGCCACCACTCCCAAGCTCTGAAACGGTCTGCTGGACGAGATGCATCTCATGACAACTTTAGACTGCTTTAAAACAGCCTTAAAGACGCATCTCTTTTGGCAGGCCTTCCTTTGAGACCTTTGACCCCGGCTCCGGACTTAGACTATGCTTTTTGCCTACTCCCATGTCTCCAACCCTTAATTTATGATGTGGCCACATAAGAAGGGGTCTGGATATACCTATACTGTTTTTAGATCCTACAGTTTTTAATTTATTGCTGATTTAATTTATTTTTAATGGGTGGGAGGTTGGAATGTGGGTTATGGGACTGTTTTAATTTTAACTTTGTTTTAATTCATGTCTTTTAATATGCTGTATTCCGCTCCAAGTGAGCTTACAGAGGAGCGGATAATAATAATAATAATAATAATAATAATAATTTATAAATAAATATTATTATAAATAAACCATTATTATTATTATTACATGGATACACACTGCGATAACTGCACAGCATGAAAGGGTCCTTCATCTAAAGAGAAGTACATGACCTTGAAAGCCATGCTTTTGTTGTTGTCATTGTTGTTTTGTGTGAGCTTCTTGGTCCAGGTAATGTTATGTGCTCCATTCTATGGCACCAACATGAGAACCCAGACTGTTATCAATTCCATATTGATTCACAATGTTTATTCCTTGAATAATAATAATAATAAAAAACGCTTTAGTCTAAAGTACAAAGTTATGGGAACTATGGCCTGAAACACATGGGCCAAATAAAGCAACTTCTGGCTGCTGTGGGGGCATTTCATTCAAATGATGCATGCCCCCAAAGTGACCAGAAGCCATGGCTCTGAGGCCATGATCCGGTCCTTTAGACTGGATGAAAAAGGAGTGGAAACAATCTGGCTGCTGGCTTGGGACTGTGGTGGTGGCCCGCTTTGGAAGTGGTCTATGCAGTCACTGCAGTCCCAGCACAATTTAAGGGGGGGGGGGGCGGTGAGGGAAGAGATGGGACGTTTTAACTGACATTGTTTTAATCTTTTTGTTGTAACCCTCCCCAATTGCCTGTTCAGAGGGACGGGCTAGAAATAAATTAATAATAATAATAATAATAATAATAATAATGGCCAAAGCAGCCTCTGGATCAAATGCCAGCTGTAAAGAAACACTCATTAAATCTTATTAATTCAGTATATCTACTCTATCTGTAACTAGCAATTGGATTTCTGCTCTAGTTGGGACCATTTGTTCTTGTTTTTTTTTCCCACTGGAGGATGGGGACCATCCTGGCTAAACTCCCTTTGGATGTGGACACCCTGAACAAAGATACTGTACTGCATCCACACCATTCTCTAAGGGATTTCAGCCTCGACACCTTTCTTTGTACACTTCTTTGTACATTTATTTTGCCTTGAATAAACAGCTGTAAAAATCTGTATTTTTTATTTTATAGCAATGACCTTATATTTATACACTCTGCATTATAGATGGGAAGCTACTGGATTTAAGCCCGAGTTTCTTTTTTTTTGGGGGGGGGGGGGGAGTACAGCTCTCAGAATTACCTAACAGAATTACGCAACCTATAGTTGGCATTGCTTCTGGTCATCTTGGCTTGACATTTCTGGAAGCTGTGCTCCAAATATGTAACTTGCCTAAGCTCTGATTTTAGCTTTGGTAAACATTTAACTGGAACAACACAGAAGTCTCTGAACCATATATTATTTTCTTGGTGAATGACAGCCTTAGTCAAGTCTAAACTCTTTCTTTGATTTTTGCAAAGAACTCCAGAAAATTGCCCTGAAAATATTTTGTTTTCCTTCCATTCAAAGAAACCTAGGAAGACCTGCAGCTACTACCTCATGTATTGATTTTTTTCCATCTAAAGCAGTCCGTTACCTCTTCCAACTGTGCTGCTCTTCCTGATTTTGTACCAGCTGCATACCAATAAGCACAAAAGAAGGAAATAAGGACAGGAAGGAGTAAGCTGTGGATCTGTCCTTTGGCTGACATACATTTTAAGATTACATGCAGCTTTCTGACATCATGAGGATTCATGTAACACTAGTAAATGTTTTTCAGAATACAAGTATCCTGATCACCTGATGTTTGGAAAACCTTAAGGTCACTGAGCATTCACAGCAGGATGAACAGCAGGGGATTCGGGTATCATTTGCTTTATACGCTTCCTTCCATGCTGTCCAAAAGCTCTAGGGTATCTGTTGAAATCAGCTGGATTGTTTTGATCTCATGTGCAACCATATTTGCTCAGCTGCTGTGTCATCGGCTAGGATTATTTATTTATTTATTCATCTATGTGGAGGATTTATATAGACTGCCCAGTAATACTGCTGTGCAGTCAGCTCACAACATAAAGAAAAGAACGCAGGCTGTTAAAATGCAATATTATAAATCAACTTCCAGCATGACTTTATAATTGACACCATAAAAACCAGGAGTTAAAATAAGTTCTTAGACCCACACACACCTTGTTGTTGTTAACTCTGTCAAGTCAACTTCAACTTTTGGTGACCCTATGAATCAGAGACCTCCAAGTCACTCTATCATAAACAGACTCATGCCTTGCGGTCTCAGGGCTTTGGCTTCATTGACTGAGTATATCCATTTGTATTATGGTCTTCCTCTTTTCCTACTGCCTTCTACCTTAACAAGCATTATTGTCTTTTCTAGTGAGTCATGTCTTCTCATGATATGTCAAAAGTATAACATTCTCAATTTAATCATTGTGGCTTCTAAGGAGAACTCAGGCCTGCTTTACTCTAGGACCCATTTATGTGTCTTTTTTAACAGTCTGTGGTATCTGTAGAACTTTTCCCCCAGAACTACATTTCAAATGTGTTGATTTCTTCTTATGAGCCTTCTTCATCACTTTGCTTGCATGGGAGATTAATGCAAGTTATAATACAGTCCTCCCTCCATTTTTATGGAATTGGACTCTGCAGTCTTGGTCCTTTGCAGACTGGCAAGTAGGAAGAGTTAAAATGGTGGGCCATTGAAGCCAATGGGGCTTGAATATGTGCAAATTTCCATTGGGGTCCGGAACAGATCCCCTGCAAAATTGGAGGGACGACAGTACTTATAATATACAGTGGGCCCTTTCCATCTGCTGGGGCGTGATTGGAGGACCATCATGGATTCCAAAATCCATGGATGTTCAAGTCGCAATAAATACAGTGGCATAGTAAAATAGTGTCCCTTATATAAAATGGCAAAATCAAGACTTGCTGTTGAAATTTACTTATTTTTTTGAATATTTTCAAATTGTGGATGGTTCGATCCATCCATAGGAAATCCATGGATACATGACTGTATAATGAAAGGGTCAATCCTCCTCTTTCTCCTCCTCCTTGCAGCCTACATTCTGTTACCCAAAGTGCTGGGGTCTGGGGAGGATGTCCACAAGTTAATATCTATTAAGGAGGTTTAATATTAGCTCAAATGAGAATTATAGTACAGCTGGGGTAACAGCAGCCTCAGGATGGCAACCCAACTATACCAGGTTTAAATCACACAGAAGTCTAGAGGCAAATCCAAATAGGTTTTGTATTTTTATTAGAGGGAATAATCAACACACACAAGCACACATATGCTCATGCACACATGCAAGAATTAGGGAAGCAAAGGTGGGAGAACTGGAATAGGTTAAAGGCTTTGCTAATGGTAATACGTTACCGACGTTGATCTTGATTCAATCGCTAAGAGTCCGGAACAGAAAAGAACTCAATAAATAGATGCTGTGGCAAGGGGGGTTAGCTGGAGTACTGAGGAGCTTACTCTAGTCAAACTGGCAGAGTGCCTTCCTGCTTGTAAACTAGACCAAGACTGGAGAATGGCTATTTTACTAGCTGTATATATACCCAGAATCATGTCTTGGGGGCAGAAACTAAGGCTTGAAAAGATTAGCAACCCTGCTAAATGATTTCCCAGAAGGAAAAGAATAGTTCAGATTATTCGTATAGTTGGATGATTGCTGTAAATGTACCAGACAAAGGGATTTGCCAGTGCTCCTTTGTCCCAGGTAGTTTTGAACAATTACCTCTGGCCATGATCCTCTAACTGCCCTCTGTAAACAAAAAGCATTATACTGGAGCCTCAGGGAATCCCATCATAGTGGTGCCTTCTAGATCCTGGCTAGCCCTAACTGGTTTTTCAACATGTCATGCCTAAGTTACCCCCCAGCTTCCCTTTTTAATATTATATTGACATGGATATGAGGGGCAATCAGAGGTCTGGTCTCGGGGTAACACCTCCTGATATACTGTCCAGACCTACTCCAAAGGCCTGGGATAGAGGGCTCCAGAGCAGAAAAAAAGGAGAAGAAAGTGCCATCTAACTAGCAATTTGGTATCAACACAATAATGGATTTAGGCTACAGAAAATTATGCTTTCCCTTAAAGGATTGTTGTCATTCACATACCATAGTTTTACATGCTAACTGCAGACATTTGCCCATTTACTGAGATGTACACATCCCACTGTGTCTTATGGCCCTTACTCTTATAAATGCACACAGGGCAACAGTCATAACATAGTTAATTAACTGAATGACACTCATGCATTTGATTAAAATCCCTTCACTAAGTGAAAGCCCTAGTTCTTACTCTCAGCACAAGGTGGAGAACTTCTAGCTCTCTGGATGTTGCTCCAACAGTTACAGTCAGCTTAGCCAGTGGTCAGTGAAAGTGGGAGTTGTGGGGTCGCAACGGGAGGAACCACAGGTTCTCCACCTCTGGTTTAATAAAGAAAGCACCCACAGCAGGGATGTAAAGCCTATTTATGAATTTTCTCATCAGTGGAAATGACACCCCTGTCAAAAGAATTGTTAGCTACAATGAATTCTTTTTGTCAGTTTAAAGGAATGAAATGACCATTATTTCTCTCGTCGACATATAATAATAAATTTCCATTCTTTTAACAAATGTTTCAAGTTATGCCTTTTGCTCAATACTTTTTGAGGCTTACACGTGCAGCAGAATAAAACAGTTAAGTTCAAAATTAACTGCCACCTGTCAAACAAAAGGTTTGTGTAGTGAACAGGATATCATTTTTTAAATTATTTCTACAGACCAAAAACTGCCTGCAGTTTAAAAAACAACACTTCAGCACAACTGGTAAAGGTGTGGTCTGACCTCTTCTACATGGTCTGCTAGACTCCTTTTTGTAGGGAGACACTACATGGGGCAGCATTCAGAAATATGACCTACATGCATTCCTTACATTTTGAAGTAGGGCAGTCTAATTTACCATCTCAACATTTTACCTCATTCAGTTGCACATGAGTAGATGCAGCTTGATTTTTTGAGGTTTTCTACATTTTTATGATTCTATTCAATGATTTTGCTTTATTTTAAAAGACTGGGGAGGGGGTATATCTTGAAAGACCCCAGGAGGTTATTATCAATAACTATGGAGCGAAACAGATGGGTAGGAAGGGGAGGCTTGGAGCTGCCCCCTTTGAACACAGATTGGGGCTGCAAAAAAAAGCAAAAAAAAAAAAAAAAGCTGTATTTTGTGGATATGCCTCAGTCCAAAGCTGGCTTCAAGCTTCTCCTGCGGCTTTCAGCTTATAAACACTGTGCCACCAGAAAGTTTTCATGCTTCCTACATCTGGACAGCTGGACGGCTTCACGCCAGCATCAGAGCATCATCTGAGTGTGAATCATGTAAATGCCGCACTTTGATGATGCCTGGAAGCGGGCTTTTTTGCCCATCTGTTAATACTAATACTAATAATAATTAAAAAAAATATTTATATCCCGCCCCTCTACAAAATGCAGTCGGGGCGGCTTACAAAGATTAAAAACATACAATCAGATCCCTCAATCCCCCCTCATAAAATACAATTAAACAATATAAGAATTAAAACATACTTTAAAAAGCACACACACATAAAACAATAACAGTATCAGCACAAACTACTGTATAGACCGTGACTAAGGTGCGGCCGGAGTTCTAAAGTTCTTTCGATAACCGGAGAGACTAATCAGGAAAGGCCTGCCAGAAGAGATCCGTCTTTACAGCTTTTAAAAAGCTATTTAAGGTGGTAATATGGCGGATCTCATCCGGCAAGCCATTCCACAATCTGGGCACGACAGGTGAGAAGGTCTTTTGGGAGGCTGTGGACAGCCTCGTTTTATGAGGCCGTAGCAAGTTCCTCCCTGAGGATCTGAGTGTGCGGGGAGGATTATATGGAAGGAGGTGATCCTGAAGATAGTTTGGACCCAAGCCATTTAGGGCTTTAAAGGTGATAACCAACACCTTGTACTGGGCCCGGAAACTAATGGGCAACCAGTGAAGCGATCTTAGGATCGGTGTTATATGGTCTCTTCTGGATGTACCTGAGACCAGTTCAGACCCTATAATGCATCAATTCTGGAGAGAACTGCTGTAATTCATCTCCAACAAAAGTAAAATACTGTAACTATAGCCATTTTCATGCTATGAGGACAATGGGAGTAATCCCCCCCCCCAAAAAAGTAATGAAGACTTAAGATTCACCATAACTAGCATACCTCTGTGCACATCCCACAATTTTTACGACACCATTTTAACTAGCATCAGCAAATATTCACAGTCTTAAATTTCTCTAATCATTGCTCTTATCTCATAGCTACAGATTGTCATCCCTTAGGGATAGCAAAGGTCAGAAGTCAAATGGAGAGCAAGAATGTTCCACTGAGTGAAAGCACAAATTATATTAAGTGCAAATGATTTCAAGTCTGCTGCTGTTCAACATTTAACTAAACACACACACACATTTTAAAATCTCCGTTTTGTGATCTTTCCCACATGTTCCACTACTCACTTAATATCCCCATCTTCACATACAATTTGCTTATTGTGCAGTGTAGGCACAAAATTACCTTGACAGTAAAACTTGATTTTTAATGCACTCTAGAAATATTGATGATATGGCTACTTCTGCAGCTGATCACCCCTGCCCCTACCCCCATTTATGATGGCACATTGGCAAGGTGAGGCATTCAACGTTCTTGATTAATTGTTATTAACGTGAATTTATTCTTTATTGGCTAAACATGAGGGAAATGTTGACTGGCTAGGGAGAAAGCAAAGTTAAATACAATTTGTCTTCCTTTACATTCCCATTGATCTATTCACACTGTGTTATCCATTTCCCATTAACATTCTATTTGGACTGCAACCTCATTTTAGAGCTACAGTTGGTAAATCAATTTGCGGTTTTTAAACAAGGGGTTTGTCTCTTTGCAGACTGAGTAATGGGATTAATAAAGCAAGTTTTTTATTTTGTCTTCAGCTATGACACTTGTCACAGCCAAAGTCATATTTATATTTTCATAACCATGGAAATTATACTACAGAGAGGACAATCCTCTGTTTGAGAGCATAGCATTTTAAGAACCTCTCCACTCTTACTCCAGCCTAGAGGTGAAGGACCCTAAAAGGGAAATATACATTCAGAAACCTGCCTGCTCAGAATCCTTCCATTATGATGAGTTTTACAGTATTTCTATTTAATGTGTAGTAACTTTTACATTTGCATCTATCTGTAAATTACCATATATAAGTATTATGCAAATCTGTGTTCTCTTTTTTATGTTCTTTTTGCTGACAAGTTTTTTCTGAATGAAAAAAATATTTTTAAAGATGTTTTAACATTAAACATATGTCCTTTATTGAATGCACTATTCTCTATATTGATTCAGATATGCAGAAAAAATATATGGGAAGTGTGAAACCAGTATCAGATCCTCTTTAGGGCAGGAAAAAGTAAGCAGAGATATATGGGATTCAGTGTCTTGCACAATGAGGCCTCCAGCCAATGAAAAGAGCATGTTTAGCCCTTGCTAAGTAATTTGGGGCCAAAGAAGATTTGAAGAGAAATGCACCTTTGCACCTGATTTGCAGACATTTAAAATGGGTAATTTCAGGGAAATGAAATGTTACCTATTCCTTCCCTGCAGCAGTCCATAGCACAACAGGCTAAAAAAAACAGTAAAAAAACCCCTTCCTCCTCCGCAATCTGATCCTGTTTACTATGGGAGACTTCCCCCTATCAGATGCTATTTCAATTTTTAAAATCTTCTGCTTATATGGAAACAACAGATCCCATGTTTAGTTAGGCCATTCATCACTTGATGTTCCACTTTTGGTGTTTTTCACTCAAAATAAGTTTCATTTCAAAGGATCCTTTATTTTAGCCTCACATCACATGCATAGATACTGTAGAGACAGTTTTTAGGGAGGCTGCAAAGATATAACATCGGCAGTTTAGATCTTTCAACCAGTTCTGCTGAAATGACTGCACCTGACAACAGGCTTTTTGTAATCCAATAGTTCTCTAAACTAGAGAAGTGGCTTGAGGCAAAGCTATATAGTACTTTAAAAAGTTAAATGAGCAGGTTGTCCTCAGAACTAAGTATTAGACAACCAAAGGTAGACAAAGAGCACTCAGGCCAAACAAAAGTAAAATTTTGGTTTTACTTTTGGTGAGTGAGATTCCATCATTTGTACAACAACAACCTTTGCCTAATAATAAATTGGTAGGTAAAACCTGTAAGCATAGTCAATAATTTCAGCCACAAAACAGCCACTGAGGTGAATGATTATTATTTGGCTCATGTCTAATGTGTCTTTTATTTATTTTTATAAATACCAAATAGGCAAACTGAGAAAAAGAGAAGGGAAGGAAGACATTTTAGTGCTTGATCAAGTTTCTCCCTCAGCTCCTAATTAGTATCTTTTAGATACTCAAGGCAGAAAAGATTGCAAAGAGGACTTAATCAGGAGCTGCGCTGACCCAAACATTTTAAATTATACATGTAAAAGACAAATATATGCACATATAAACTCTCAGTGCTCTTCTTGTAACTGATCAGTATATGGAAAAACATGGATCAAATGGAAATTGTCAAATATATGAGTATGGAAAGGAGAACACAGATAAAGTATACATAAATTCATCAGTTGCTTTACAAAGTATCTTTACAAAAAAAGATGAGCTAATAGATAATTTCAATTTATTATTATTATTATTATTATTATTTTCTTTGCACTGTGTTTGGGAACTTGCAAATTCCCTGTCTTATAAAAAGAGAGACCTGCTTTACATGCTCCTTCCTTCCTCACCATGAAATATTGTTTACATGTTAAATTTTGTTCACATCTGAACACTTGAGTCCACTGGATCTATACCATAGGTCCTGCTCAGCACAGCAACGAGATGAGAAACAAATGGTAGCTAGTGGTTTTCATGTTGATAGGGTGGTGAATCCACACCAGGTTTTAATTTGATCTTTAAAAGAGCAGTAGTGGTAGTAATGGCAATACTATCAATAACAGAACAGCTGCAAAATAAAATGAAGCTGAAAACAACAACTGCTCTATAAGATTTTTGGTGTTTGTATTTTTAACACTATTGATATTGCATCCATGTTATTACTTGCAACTCAGTCAACAGAAGACTGAGCTTTAGCATATTTTTGGCATGCGATTTACTGGCTGCCTGACTTTACTTTGACTCTCCTTGTGGTCTGGCAGCTTACAAGCAACTTTGAAGCATTAGAATCTAGACTATCTTTTTGAATAGCCACTCAATAATATAGAGATACTGGGTAATATGAAGACTCCCATTATCACTTCAGTGACAAGTCATGGTGGGAGTTATTCTTTCAACAATGGCTTGGATCTGGGTTTACTTATTTCTGTAAAATGGAGCAAATAAATGAAACAAATCCTGTCATTTTAAAGCATGAGGAGCATGCTTTAAAATTTTTGCTCAGGTCAGTGTAAAGTGAGCGGAAGTTACCAGCAATCATTTAGCCCTGTTTTCTATCCAAAAGGCATAAATACATTTCCGTCGGCTCCCAAAAGGTCATCATAAGTACAGCTGTGGGCTCTTACCCGTGGCTTGCTTTGTGAAGCAGGGCAAGAGTGGAATGGGGCCGGCCGATGTTATGGCCACTAGCTGGGTCTTCTTCCTCCCAGCAGGCCAATAAGGATGAGCTTCCTGCTCACTCCTGATGCATCATACATGAGTGGACCTGATTGAAGACTTCTGCCTGCAGTCTCCAATCAGGTCCATCAGTTTGGCATAAATTGCCGCACGGCTGGCCTCCCAGGCCAGTTGCTCTCCAGTAAGAGGGTCATGAGGCTTGTGAGATTTGTTTTAACCTGCTTGGCTGCTAACATCACTTTCTCAGCTCGATATGTTCCAGGTTTGGTCGATGGCATTGCGGATTCGCTGTCTCGATTTCAGGCAGACAGAGTTTGAGCCTTGGCACCAGGAGCCTCTCTCCTTCCTGTGCTGTTCCCAGAACTGGGAACTGGCAGATTGGTGGCGGACAATAATGCAGGGAGTATCCAACTCAGTAGCACTTTCTACCCGACGTGTGTATTGCAGGGCCATTACAGCTTTCTGTTCCTTCAGGAGGGAGGCTGGTTATTTGCTCCACCTGCTTCCGAATGGGAGGTGTTCCACTTCTTGGCTCATTTAAGGGAGTGCGAGCTGCCCTCAGATATTTGTCCCTCCAGCTGGTGGGCATCTCCTTTTTGTGCAAAGCTTGGGGGTTTCCTGACCCGTGCACCACCATCCTCATCAGGAAGGCACTGTTCAGTGCCCTGCCACACAGACAGCAGAAGGCCAGTCCCTTTTAGATTCCTGGAACCGCTCATCAGAGAGCTTCTGCGGATCTGCCACTCGCAGTTCGAGTTCCAGCTCTTTTCAGAGCCTTCTAGCTGGGGGAACTGGTGACAACCTTTAAAGCAGACCGTTTGGGTAGGGTGTTCTCTCGAGCAGACGTTTTCTTCCAACAGGATGCGGTGCTCCTCAAGGTGTGGCACTCTGAGGCATACAAGTTGGGCAGAGAAGCCACCATTAAGATCTGGGCCCTCCGCAGTTTTGCCCTATGTCCTGTTTCTGTGTTGCAGAAATTTTGGCAAGCTAGACCGTGGCTGCCAAGCCCCTTATTTATCCACCTGAATTGAACACCTCTTTCCTGTTATCTGTTCATGGCGCTCTTCTGCAGGGCACTTTGCTGGGTGGGGGCACAAATGCAAGATACAGGGACCACTCATTCAGGATAGGGGCCACCACCTTGGCAGCACTGTATGGCCTATCAGGCAAGGGCATACAAAACTGGGGAGGTAGAAGTCTAGGGTATACACCAGGTACATCCAGCCGGAACTGGTGCTACATCATACTCACAATTGATTTCTTGAGTTTCACTGTGTGGCAGTGACAAGGAGTGCCACAGTGGCATAGACACAGTACCAGGGAACACCAGAATGCCCAGTCTTAGGAATGGACCTGGCACATTGTGCGAGTTGTTGTCCTTTTTTTTTTTTTATAGCTGCAGTAGTTGGTGGTAGGCGGCAGTGTATGGCCCTGAGGTTTATAGCTTTAACAAAGCCTTGATTCAGGCTGCAGTTAGCTTTTAAAATGTATAGGCCTTGTTGTGAGAATGGGTCATGGAAAGTTCTCTGTACTGGGATGGTAGGGAAGGGAGGAGGGATGGCATTCCAGAGCTAAAAGATAAGCTGTTCCCAGTTTGTTCTGGCACCTGGATTTTGGATAAACAACTTGGTAGCTGGTATGGAAAACTCCCCCCCCCCCCAGCAGCTTTGTAAGAAAGGGTATAAGATAGTAGAGAACAAAAGATTCTTGCCTCACAGGGAAGCTTGCAGCCCTGCATGAACAATGTGTGAGGGTGGATGCTGGGTGCCTGGTTTCTTTCCTTCTGACAGGCTAAGTTAGAGGGTGTGATTGCTTTCCTTTTTGTGTGCCTGTTATTTGATATATGCTTTCCTTTACTTTTGATCTTTATATCTATTTGTTGGGAACTGGAGGGTGGAATTGTGATTCTATGCTCTTTACTCTTGTTTCCACCTCATTTTCTTAAATAAACAACCTTCTTGAGACCAGAACTACATGGTCATTTCACCTGTTCATATCCTTTGAACCCATACATTTGGCAATGAGATAGGCTGAGAGTGTTACACATAATTAATAATAATAATAATAATAATAATAATACATTTATACCCCGCTCTTCAACCCTAAAGGCTATCAGAGCGGCTTACAATTATTATTTTTAATTAGACAGTTCCCTGCCCATGATTCTATGAAAGGAGAAGGGAATGGTAGAACAGAAGGGGATCAGGTCCAGCAGTTCTTCTCTCCCTCTGATGCCTGGACCAAGGCAGATGGCATGGAGGGAGAGGCTCTGCTTCATGATCTAGGGCAGGCCCAATAGAGTTTGGCCTCTCCTTTCACTCCCTCCTTGGCCAGATGGTGTTGTCAGGAAGGAGGGCTCTTCCACTTGAGGCCAGGCCCAATGGTGTTGCTAGGCCTCTCCTTTCACTCCCTCCTTGACAGCTAGTGATTGAGCTGTGAGTGCGAACTTGACTGCCAAGACCATAGGTGTTGCATTCAACACCTAGTCGGGCTGTGAGAGTGTGTACACCAAGGCTGGGCTTGGGTTGTAAATGTAACAGGCAGGATAGGTTTTCACCCTGCCACCTTGTTGGCAGAGCATGGGATCTGGATCTGGGTAGGGTGTCAGTACCCTTATGGGATTTAGGGAGGGGTGTGCTCCAAAAATGGCCACCCCAGGCCAGAGGTGGCAGGCCTTTTCTCCACTGGAGTTTAGAGGTTGAATCATCCAACAGTAGGGTGGGCTGGCCGATGCCTAGATCCTATCCCATACATGTGCCAACTAACTGCAGCTGTGAGCAAAAAATGGCTGTGGCCCTTTTACCTCCAATTTGTGTGTTGTGTCTTTCTTTGCAAAATGCTCTTGCCCTTGCACACACAATGGAATCCAAACTGCAGTATACAATTGGCCCCCCTTATCCACAGATTTTTTTTATCCATGGATTCAAGCACCCACGGATTGAAAATATTCAAAAGTATAAATTCCAATAGCAAACCTTAATTTTCCATTTTATATAAAGGACACCATTTTGCTATGCCATTGTATTTAATTTGACTTGAACATCCATGGATTTTGTTATCCACAGGGGGGTCCTGGAACCAAACCCCAGTGAATAACAAGGACCCAATGTATATCATGAGTAGTAGGAAGAACAGAAAAGCCGGTGATGACTCAAGAAGTGAACTGATAGTTATAGCCATTTAATTATATGTTCACTGGAGCTCTTTACATGGCTGGCGCCCTCCCCCCTCCAGACACTTTGGATTTCAACTCCCATGACCTAGGGGAAAGCGACTGTGGAGCTGTAGTTCAAACCAATTGGAGGGTCATCCCTACTCTGTCCCATACAATGTGAATATTGCAGTAAACTGTAGTCAGTATCATGTGGTGTGTATGAAACCACAAACCGAAAAGTAGGGTTTGCCTGTCTTTACCGTTCTCTCCATCCTCCAAGACTGATTTACATGAGATTAACATGTAGAATAGTGCATGAATGGCACAAGCAGTTTAAAGATTTATGCAATATCGTAATACGCTCAGCAGGCAGACAGCTAATTTAGGATTTCTGCCATGGATTAGTCCCCAGCCAATCCAAGCTCACCCTTCCAGTAAACCACATTCTTAATCAGATCACTAATGTCATTGTTTAAGAAGAGAGACTTCCCTACATGAAGAGAACTCATCTGAGTTCCATAACCCAAATGGCCAGATTTCAGTTTTCCTCTGTTACATGGGCTTGCTTCAAATAAGTTTGATTAATGTTATGTACTGACTTGCTGGAAAAGAAAACCTTTAGACAGTTTGGCTTAGGAACTAACCAGCACAGTGAGATTTAATTTGTTTTGATGTGTCTGGCATTAGACAGACATTAGAAGGAAATGTCTGGTGCTGCTTCTTAATTTTTTTTTTTTTAGATGATGATGATGATGATGGAATGAACAAGGTATTGAAATGTACCTTGTGGTACATGAATTAGTGCCACCCATTTTTATATCAGGTTTAATCTTTTAATTGCTGGTGAGCTAATTCAAATATTCCTTTTGCTATGAGATGAGTGGGTGCTTTTAGGCAAGCAACATATTCTTAGCTTCAGCTCCATTCATAAGTCTCATTACCATCATCATCATGATATTTTGTGAGGTACTTTGAATGCTCCAAATATAATAAATAAATACAACACCATTATTGTTGTTGTTTTTAAGAACACTGCTGGTTCAGAGTAAAGATCCGACTAACTTTGAAAGCTATCTATGACATCTGAAATGGAGAATGGCTATTGAGTCTTTGTCCCCATCTGCATTGCTAGGTGTGGTCTGATAATTTGTACACCTGCTAGTGATCCATTCATTTTATATCTCCCATCTTACTACTGAGCCTTACTGCAAATTTCATGGCCATTTCTACGGTATTGTGAAGGTTCCTTGTATGCGGTTCCTTTTCAGCAAGTAATGGAAGTTTAATTGGCAATCATTTCTGATGATGGCCATCAACTCAGATTGCTTTGAGGGGGATTAGATAAATTCATGGAGGATAAAGCTATCAGGCATGATACCAGTATCCTAGTCCAGGATTAGAGGCAGTCCGTCTCTGAATATAATCCTCCGGAGGGCCTAATCTACTCAGGTCCTAGTCAGTCTAGATTCAAGCATATGGTGAAGAAAAATGAAGCCACTGTGGCACAAAACACAGCTTTATTGGTAATAAGTATACTGGACTGCATTTGTTATTTTTTAGATTGTATGCCACTGGCAGGTTTTATTATGCTTATGGATTTTATCCATTCTATGTACAGTGCTGTGCAACTTTACAGCGCTTTATAAATAAAATGTAATAATAATAAGATAGTGAATGCATGTAATAACAGAAATAAAAGCAAGGACAGTTCTTTCTTGTCCTTCTAGCTGAAAGCAGACATAAGTAATCTATATTTACTCTCCAAAGATATACAGGAAACCTTATACCTTTGCACCACTAGAACTCCTAAACCGGCAGCCAACTCTCCTTCCTCTAGGACCAAAACAAAGGAATATCTCAACCAGTGGTGGTTACATACATCAGCAGAATTTACTTTCTAAAAGTTACAGTGACACTCACAGGTTGCAAGGGGGAGAATTCACCCCTCCTTATGATCCCAGGAACCAGAAAAAGGGAAACATTCTGTTCTTGGAAGGAAAAAAAATGTTCTTATCAGTAGGGAGGCTGGCACAGCCGAGCACTAGCTGCACAGATGTTTAGGTTATGTTGTCTATACCTTACATGTCTTATCTCAGGGGGTCTACAATGAGAAAATCAGGCAGAGGGTAAGAGGCCTATTAAACTAATTTATACAGTCCTCTAGGCAGCTCAGGATCTCTCTCTCACACACACACACATGCACACACACAGAGAGAGAGCTATATATCATATCAGTGATAGAGAATGAATTAGAAACCTGACAACTTGCCAGTCTCCCAAATATACAATCTACTTCACTGAGTCACTGTGGTGCACTCTTGTCCTGTTTGTGGTCATCCCAGAGGCATCTGGTGGGCCACTGAGGGAAATGAGTTACTGGACTAGATAAGCTTTTGGTCCATCATAGCAATTCACTTCCTATGAATATGAATGAATATGAATATATAAAAAAACAAAACAAAATGCTTTGGGCATCCTAATAATAATAATAATAATAATAATAATGAAGTTTTATTTATAGCCCGCTCCTCTGTATCCAATCGGAGCGGGTTACATCAATTAAAAAATACAAGATAAAATATACTCAACCCATACCCAACCACCCCCCTTAAAACTGAATTAAACTAACATCAATTAAAATGACATAATAAAAATTACAATTTAAAACAGTAACCCATTGCATAGACATCAGGGTCAAGATGTTAAAGTGTTAATGGGAGAGCTTAACCAAAACAGAGCCGGGAGGTTAAGAACTTTCTGGGAAGGCCTGCCGGAAGAGATACGTCTTCAAGGCTTTTTTAAAGCAATCAGAAGATGTAATAAGACGCATCTCGTCCAGCAGGTCATTCCATAGCCTGGGAGCGACAGCCGAAAAGGCCCTCTGGGAGGTATGTATCAGCCTAGTCTTCATAGGCTGCAACAGGTTCCTCCCAGAAGACCGGAGTGTGTGTGTGTGTGGGGGGGTTCGTATGGGAGGAGGCGGTCCCTCAGATAAGATGGACCCAAGCCATGTAGGGCTTTAAAGGTTAAAACCAACACCTTGTACTGCGCTCGGAAACTAATCGGCAGCCAGCGGAGAGATTTGAGCACCGGTGTTATGTGCTCTCTCCTCGATGTTCCTGTGACAAGCCTGGCTGCCATATTCTGAACTAATTGAAGTTTCCAAGTTAGGCACAAGGGTAGCCCCATGTAGAGCGCAGTTATCTCCAGACCTCAAGGACACTGTGCCATCAGAGTGCTGCAGGAGTACAAAAGCTATAGCCTCTCAGCCAATCCCTTTCACATCCTTATTTTAAACATGGTATCTCTGCCCTGTACGATGCCTAACAGCCCCACCTTCCATTCATTCTTTTGGGCTCCAGAAAGAAGTATCCACTCAGCATCCTACATAGTAGGGAGGCACTTCCCAGGTGCCTAATACTGGAGCCACAGGCTTTGGTCAGGTTTACCTGGGTAGTATACATTCAAGTGAGCTCTGCACAGCAAGGCATTCCAGCCTTCTTCCTAGAATAATAGAATCATAGAGTTGGAAGAGACCACAAAGGCCATCCAGTCCAACTCCCTGCCATGGAGGAACTCCCAATCAAAGCATCCCCGACAGATGGCCATCCAGGCTCCTTTTAAAAGACCTCTAAGGAAGGAGACTTCACCACCTTCCACTTTCCTGTCTACCCTCTACCTCACTGTCTTGTTGTATAAAGGCTTAATGCATGTTTGCTGGTATATTTTTCTTGCCACAACTTTGGCAGTATAGATTGGGGCAAGATTAAGTTTAGAAGGCAAAACAGGCTTTAAATTCATCTTTTCCCATCAGAGCCCCCTTAAGGGACATTGATAGCAGAGACAACAAGGATGGGACCTGTCTCACTCTTGGGTGGCAGGCAACCACACAGTGGCAGTGCACCTCAGTGGTTTCTGTGGCTGCCATCCCCTTGGCTGCCTCCTGCTTTAGGTCAGGAACAAATGCTTTGGGTCATTCAACTGCTGGTTCTGATCACTGGATCTGTGCCTCATGCCTGGTCAGCCTTTTGAGTTGTAACAACAATAAAGCTGTGGTCATTTTATCTCTAAGCTGATGTTTAAGTGTGGTTGCAGTTGCTATTACAGCTCCTTTGTCTTCACTAACTACTTGCCACTATTCTTGCAATGTCTCATTTCAATAACATTTCTTTATTGTGCTTAGTTTCCCAATGAAACTTTTCCTGCATCCAGATTAGCCCATTTGAAGTTGCTTAGCAGCACCATGCCCTGTGCTAAGCATTTGGCCTTGTGGCTAAGTCTTTCATTAGCTTGGTAGGCAGCTTGTCTTTTAACTCACAGAAATGTAATGACTACAAGTGTATGAACAATAGTGTGGGTATAGATTTTATAAGAGTGTGCTATAGAGGGGATGATGACCCTATCAGACACCATCACAGAACTGTTGGGGGTCCTACAACAACAGAAAATCAATGCCTTCAAGACTGTAAGTTTTTCTCCTCACCGGTGATAGTTCAATTTATCTATTGCACAACCATACAGAGAAATGATTCATGCAGTTTATTCACTTTATCAGAAGGTTGGTATCCCTATTTCAAAACAAGGCTCTTCAACAACTGTTAAAGAGAAAGGTTTGAAATCATTTTTCCATTCCTATAACTTCCTTGTGCAAATGTTCCTGTTCCACGATCCTTTAGAATTACTGTGTCTAGACATGCATACCAAAAAGCAATAAACATCTACAAATCTGATATTTTTGAATCAACCCAGTCTTGGATCACAGTGCAAAATCAACTGAGGACTGTTTGATCAAAGATTTTAAATAGGGCAAAACTTTTAACATTCGTTTCATGCGTACCAAATTGCTTTCTGGCATGTCCAACAGGGAGATAATGGAAACAAAGACTTTATTTATCAGGGCTGGGGAACCTGTGGCCCTTCAGATGCTGCAGAACTCAAATTCTTTCCCACTTTTGCCAGAAAAGATGAAAGATGCAGTCCAATGATGGGAGTTGTAGTCCAAATGTTTAATCTGATTGGAACATGATGGTGATCATGTGATCCTCCAGATGATTTCGGACTGTAAGTCCTATCAAAACCCATATCTGGCAAGGTTGGTCATAGCTGATGGGAGATGAAGTCCAACATCAGCTGGACAGCTACATATTGTCCATCTCTGGTTTAGATAGGCAGATACATCTAATATGGAATAGGAATCTCTGGTTCAGATAGACAGCTCTGCATAAGAAACACTAACAAACATGAACATACAAAATGGAAAGAAGGGGTGTCCATGTGTGCGCACACATCCTGGCAAACAAGGTAATTCACTGTCTGTAAAAATTCATCAGCTCTATATAGATCTATCTTTAGTAAGCCATTTTTATAGCTACTTTTGTCACAGTAGAAGCTCAGCAGACATTTTAGCTATTTTGTATCCAACTAGCCAAACAACATTGCTCCCACTACTAGTCCAAAGCCTTTTGCTTCTATTGATTATGCAGAGATGATAGGCCCACTGTCTCCCTATTAGTTTAATCCCTTTAGTAACATTTAGGTTTCTCTGAGTTTCAGCTCACCACCTGTAATATCATATTTTCTTGTTCTGTGGTTGTGGTTGAGTTTTCCCTCAATTTTTTTTTTAAAAAAGAAAATGAAGCAAAGAACCTTTAAGTATTATTTTCTTAAAATGCTGTTATGTTGATAACTTGTGCTTTCTAATGTCAGCCCAAGACATTTTGCTGCCCGAATAGCAACCACTTCCCTTCTGTTAGGGCTACCACTTTAGAAAGTCCAGTTGCGTTCTTCAAATATGTATCCCTATCTTCATCAATATGCCTCTGTTCCAATGCATCCTGAAGCTTGCTCGCTGTTTGGTAGGGCTGGCTGAGAGTCATTGCAAATCAGCCTCTTAAAGAACTTTCTGGAAATATTTTTGTTTCCCAACAGCTTCCTCTAGTCAATTATTTCATATCATCTGAGTGCATGCAGCTCATCTCTGTAAAACCATAACTGCTCCATGATACCATAGAAATATAGTTGAGTTAAGCAGAACTGCAACTTGCAAATGAGTCTTCTTATTCCAGATTAGTACTCCAAATACACTGACAAGGCTGCAAGTCCTTGTTTTCAAACATGAGAATTATTCTTGTAACTAGCAATTTTGTGGTGGGGAGACCAAAGTGGGTACGGCAAAGGTAGAAATAATATGGCTTATAGGTCACAGGTGGCCCTAGAGGGGTTTTCCCCCACTCCTGCACCCCTTCCAGACCTCTCCAAATTTTGATAATAAAGGAGAATTGCTGTTCCAGGAAGCAACGATTCTTCTGTAGACCAAGCTGTCTAATTCCCACACCCCTACCCCTGCCCCATTACACTCTCTTCACAGTTCCACTATGCCTAGGCCCAGAGGCAGATGGAAGGCCCTCCCTCGATCATAACTACTACCACCCTGGCCTCAGAGGGAGAGAAGGACCGGCAGTATCTGCTGGACACGATCCTCTTCCCTACTGCCATTGTTTTCTCCCTTTGTGTCATGTCTTTTCTCGACTGTAAGCCTGAGGGCAGGGAATCTGTAAACAGCTTTGAGAGCCTTTGTGGCTGGAGAGCGGGGTCTAAATACTCTAAATAAATAAACAAATGAAATGAAATGAAAATAAAACCATTTTCCAAAACCAGGATTTAAAAAAAACAACAACATATCAGTGCAAAAAACGGCAACAAATGGCCCCTATACCCCTAGAACATGTTCATCCCTTGGATAAAGATGCATATATCGCATCCAGAATCTCAATGGGGGTATTTGAATAGTGGTGTAATCCTAGCATCATAGAGCTGGAAGAGACCACAAGGGCCATCCAGTCCAACATCCTGCCAGGCAAGAATTCATAATCAAAGCACCCCCGACAACTGTGTAGAAAGTTCAGCTTGAGGACTGTTAATTTATTAATTTTTGTTATTCTTTTGAGTCTTATCAGGGAGTAAGTCTCCTTTAATTTAATGTCCATATGTTGCTGACAACTCTAGTCATCCCTCATCATGGACTAGGTCTGATGGGGTTGTAAGGCAAGAACCATCATGTGCCCACCCCTGTTTTTAACACCTGGAGAGCTATTTTTGCAATGTTATTGAACATAATTCCAAATTAAAGGGGGGTAGACATTCTGGGGATTTCCCTAGTGCCAGTAGTTGTCACAATTTGAACATAAATTAGAAATAGCCTTAGGGCCGTGCGCTGCTGCAAATAAGAATAAAATTGGGGGGGGGAAGAGACTATTTGTGTGTTAAGGGCCACTGGGAACATCATACATATTAAAGCCGAGCAAGTGATTTGCCACTGGTGTTTTAACTGTAGCGTATCTGACAGAGTGACCTTTTCAACATTTTTATTAGGTTATATGATATTCCCCAATGTTACCACAATATACAGAAGAATGGCCTCTCAAAACCAAACAACAGGGTTTTTTTTAAAATCAAGTAAGCATTATTGAGAACGCAGCAGGAACAGGGAGAGCAACATTTGCCAAATAGAGTAATGCAGTCTTTCAAACAAGCCTTGAAGAAGTGGTAGCTATTTTAGCAGAATATATATATATATTTCATTTTCCCATGGAATTGGAATTAGGAGAATTTGCTTCAGAATTCTCTTTGCTTAAATTTATTTCAGACCAAATTAGAGCGGAGGGAAAGGAACTGACATACCACAATAATTCACAAAGGCTTTATAAAGTTACAAAGGGACACCTTACACTAAAATGTGTAGCCCTCTAGATATAACTCCCTTCATAGTCTCACCATTTGTTATGCTGGCTATGGACGACATGAAGTGAATCTATTTCCCAAACCCATTATGCTGCCTCAAAAATTTGATAAAAGACTTCAAAAATGTTCTAGTAAAATTACTCCCACAAATACATTAGTTTTGGAATGTATCTTTGTTCCGCCCTTATTGTCAAGAAAAGTAACTTATTACATGAACTGTATTTCATGTGAAGTTCTGATATACAGGTATACATGCACACACACACACACACACACACAGAGTCGTCCCTTCCAATTCATGGGGGATCTGTTCCGGACCCCCTACAAATATGAAAACCCACCAATATTGGGGTTCCATGTATTTCACTGGCTGTGCGCTCCTATGTGCAGCGACTTGGGTACACACACCATTTTGTTCCCTCCCTGCTCGCAGTCCACAAAAAGAGAGGTTGTGGAACCCAAAGCTGTAAAAAGGGAGGGACGATTGTATAGCAAATCTCTTCTATGGTGGCAGTACACTTATGGCATCTTTATCGTCTGGATTAAGAGTAAAGAAAGAATGCTGAACATTATAACAATTCAATTCATCCTACAATTAAGTTTACATTTAGCAGCAATAACAGACTTCCATATATTCATTTCCTTAATGTTGCCCTCACCAAAGAAAACCATCAAATAGCCACCGATCTTTACAGTAATCCCACTGCTGCCTATACCAACTAGGTTAGAGATCCTGTCACCCCAAACATACAAAGAGTAATATTAATACAGCCTGGCTCTCAGAATCAGACACATTTGTTAACTAGTGACCTTAAGAAAGACTTGCTTCACAGCAGGTATCTTCTTCATATTATTGACTGTAACATAAAGCAAAAAACCATCTCTTTAAGAGAAAATGTTTTCCATGAAAGATATGAGTCAAGCAACAGTGAACAAAGTATTTCTAGTAAATACCAATGAGCAATCCTGGATCCCACCCTTGCGAATCCAGACATTGTACCACCTGTGTTTACTGCAGTGGGAGAGTCAATGGGAGAACAAAAAGTTTAGGGGGAATGAATGTTAAAAAACACAGTGATCTAGTAGACAAACAAATGTATTTACTTAAGTGTTAAAAAACACAAACTGGCTGGTGAGCCAGTCAGTGCTGTGCTAGGTAAACTGCAAATCACACAAGTAACAATTCCCCTGTGTCTCATTACATAGGAAAAAAATGATACAATTGGAAGAGACACATCTGAGGCTAAATTACAAGGGACAACACAGTTTGTTCATAACAAGTAAAAATACCAAAAATGAGACCAAAGACTGCAAATCACACAAGTAACATTTCTCCTGTGTATCATAATATTGAAAAAAAAGGGAATGTAAATACAGTGAAAAGAGACACCGATGAGACTGAATTACATGGGATAACGCAGTTGGCTCATTACATATAAAAATACCATAACCAAGACCAAACACATTTCGACGGAAGCGTCTTCATCAATGATCATACATTACTTGCAAATTTGTTATGTAGCATACCTGTCAATAAAGGTAAGTAGATGGTCCTTGTAGGCCTATGATATTGCCTAGGACTGGGGTGTCCCACATGTGTTTGTAAGCCCCTTAACCATGCCTCTCTGCCCTACCCAACATGCTTTCTGGCACTTATTTTCTTTTCATTGTTTCATGCAACTCTGGAGCTCTGCTACTGTGATTTGATTTTGTTTTTAAGGGAAGATATAAGGGAAAAAAGTAACTGGGTTGCTTGGAAATAGCAAGTGGGAGAAGGGGCAATGACACTATGTGACTGGAGTGAATGCGTCTGCCCTGGCAGTGACATTTTGCACCTGGGAACGTGCATTATTGAAGTCTCATTGTTGGGTTTCTCCTATCAATTAAAAGGGATGGCCTAATCATGGCTAGGGGACCCATGCAGCTGCAAGTTGGAGCCATTGTCATGCGATAAGTACTGCCAGAACCTCTATTTTCCAGATCTAAAACCACACATAGTAATTTCCTACATAAGGCAAAACAACAACTGACCTATGTACATGCTTCAGGAACCATACATATATTTGGAACATCAGATAACATATCAGAGAAGAGAGACAGATTCCAGAAATAGAGTTAAAACGTTAACAGCACATAGTCACAAGCTGGAGATCAATTATGGCCAAGTCAGGAGCCCACCAGGCTAGCCCTTTTCACTGGAAACCCTTTCCATTATTGATACTAATTTGTCACAACTCTGACTACAGTATTTTTATTTCTTTGTTCAATTCTCTCATTATCCCAAGATAGAGTTCCATACAAAGTCTAATGCTACCTGATGATTAAAGGTAAGTCAAAACAGATGCAAATTCTCTTAATTCAGGTAACACATAAGTAAACGATTTAGGTACGTGATCAGTTAGAGCTCCACCACTTCCTTCTCCATGTATCTTGTCTTGGATAAAGGTATGGTGCAGTAGGTCCACAACTGCCCCCAGAAGACACTCCCCCCACACTTACATCAGATTTGCTGTTCCCATAAGCGTATCTAGACCAGAGAAGGTATCTGGGGAGTCTGGTCTCTTTGCTAGAGAGGTTGGTTGGTGTCAGGACAAAGCTTCACAGAGTCAGAGGGATGGTTTTCCCTGGCAATACCTCCATTCCTGATCTCAGTTTTCCCTCTGGCTTCCTGCCAATTGGTCCTTCTCCTTGTACATCCTAATTCTTCCTCACGCTTCTTCCAACCTTCTAAGACCCCCTTCTTAGGGTTCTTTCTGAACTTCTCTCTCCTTGCTTCTTGTGTCAGCTCTTTCCCCGAACACTCTGTTCTTTCCCTATATCCTTGCTGCTTTTCTCACTCTTGTCCTTTTTAAAAATATCTGGCTCTCCTTCCAACCAAATTGACCACACTCCATAGTTTTTTGTGGGTTTTTCGGGTTATGTGGCCATGCTCTATAACAGTTTGTTCCTAACATTTTACCAGCATCTGTGGATGGTATCACTCTCTCCTCTGCCACTATAACAGCCAAACTTCAGGTGGTCCTGAAAATATAAGACAAGGCTGGACAAAGGCACTTCACACAAGCCTGGAGACAGAAGCACCATGGATGATATCACATATATGCATGGTGCCTCTACCTCCTCCCTTCCATTGTCAGCTTCTTCTTCAGAGCAGCTGCACCAACAACCTCAATACAGCCACCACCCTCTCACAATAACAACACTTATTATCACCATCCACTTTGGTACAATCCAGACTCTGCACTCTATACCACCTTTAGATACAACTCACTTTACTTATTTGTTATTGTGTGCCTTCAAGTTGTATCTGACTTATGATGATCCCTAAGCACGGTTTTCTAAGACTGAGAGTGTGGGACTCATCCAAAGTCATTCATTGGGTTTCCATGGCTGAGTGGGGAATTGAACCTTGATCTCCAGAGTCATAGTCCAACACTCAAACTGCTACACCACTATTCATATCGACGAAAGGAGGCAGAAACCTTGCCATAATATCCACTTTCCCTCAAATATTTATTTCTCTTTGGTTAGTCATACTGCAATAATTGCTGGTAATATTCATTGACAATCACAGCTAATTATGCTTAGTCCAAATATGCTGTTATGCTTTGGGGAATACCTTTTGGCTACAGCAATCTCCGTCAGGTCATTAGGGCTAATTCTTTACATTTTCATTTCCTGCCCCTCTCATCATTTGAGCTAGCCTGTCATGTTACTATGGTAACGACCATTGTCAAGATTTTCGGTAAATGAAAGAAAAAGGGACAGGAGGGAGCAGAAAAGCAAATTAGCCATAAAATGGAAGCAGTTCATATAAATACGTGACTTTGATGATGCTATCAGCTCAGGTATTTGTAAGAGGTGACATATGCATTGCTGCATATGTAAAAGACAGATATACCTGACAGATGCATGAAAATAGTTGGGTGGCGGATGTTGGAGAGATGGATTAAGAATTGGGTTACAAAAATATTTCACAATGGGGGTGTGTGTGGCCAACTGATTAATTATTTCCTATTTATCTCACATGACTGAATGTTCCTCCATTGAAGAGGTCCCTCCTTACTGAAATGTGTATGAAAGCCTTTTGGTTAGCGTAGCCAGTTTTGCATTGCCAAAAAGTGCACCTATATGAATAAAATTTGATCGTGCACATTTGTATATATGTGTGCAAATTTATAATTTATTAATAATATAATTTTTTAAAAAAACTATAATTCATCACATTTGAGTAGAGAAGATTGGGAAGTTGGGACCCATGTGCTGGATCAGTCTCTTGTCCAGGTTTTACGTACTGATGGGCAACATCAAAGTCCCTGTGTTCTAATTTCTTACTGCTCTTTATCAATAAACTAGCCTCAAACCAGGCAGTGTTTCAAGGAGAAGATGCTATCAAACAGATCCTCTGACAGATCTTTATATAGAGGGTTACTCCAGAACTTATAAAATTAATTTTTAGAAGAATGAGTAAAAGACAGGCTGAAGTTTATACATAACTAAGGATTGGTAGGATGCTGCTGTGGGATGCAGAACATCATCCTTCCGTTGCTCACTTATAGTTGGTTTCAGTAATACATTGTATTCATTCTTCTAAAAAATAACTTTACAGTCTGGACTATATTCTGTAGGGAAGGAGAAGTGGCCACTCTTGCTAATTTTCCATTTGAAGACATCAATTTTGCATATTTCAATATTAATTCATGGGAGCTCCAATCTTCAGTCTGAAGTGGTAAACACATGCTTAACACAATTGTGAGAACTAAATCATGGAATTATAAGAGAAACAGGAAACAGAAGACCTGGTCCTTAGTCAAAATAGTTTGCAAAACCATATTTTCAGAAGTAAGTTGTATACCAGACTTGTGGAAACTGATTATTGAAAAGCTGATTTCAATTAAATTTTAGAGAACTATTTAAGTAATTGTTTAGGTAACATGCCTGTTTTATGATGGACTGGCCAACTCTTTTATGCAAATATACCTGCTAGTAATAGAAATTCTAATGAAAACGAATCTTTGAAAAAACAGGGCTGACCTTTGAAAACATGAGGCAAAAGTCTCCTTCTGTTTTGCCGTATGGAAGGAAAAGTTAACATCTGTAGCTCAGAGCATAAAGGGGTAAAACCTCTACCCACTAATTGTTGTGATTGCTTTTCAGTGCAAGAGGGAAATGGAGATAGTTCTGAGATTATAGGCAGCCCATCTGCATTCAACATCTGCCAACAGGGAACAAGTCTTTAGTAAAAGCAGTTGGCTAAGAATACAGCTAAATATAGAAGAGTGGATCTGCTTGATTCAAGAAGGCTAATCAAATGGTACTGCTTTAAGCAGCATTCATTAGTTAGTTACATTTATAGTCTGTCTTTCCTCCAATTAGCTCAAAGGGTGTAGATGGCTGTTCTTCTCTACATTTTACCTTGACAGTGACATGGTCAGGTGGGTCCAACTGAGAGAATGTAATATGCCCAAGGTCATCAAGTGAATGTTGAGTGCTCAGTGGATGTTTGAACCAGGATGTGCCACATTCTGGTCCCAATACCTCTTTGAAGAGTGTCCCCATAAAATCAGTTTGCCTTAGGTCAGTTTTCTGCCTTTCTGCACAAAGGTTGTTGTTAACTGCTATCAAGTTGACTGAGTTACTATGACCCTATGAGTGAATGACTTACAGGTCACCCTATCATCAACAGCCCCACTCAGATCTTGCAGACTCCGACTTCCTTGACTAACCATCTGCAATGTAGTCTTCCTCATTTCCTACTGCTTTCCACTTTGTCAAGCATTATTGTCTTTTCTGAGTCATGTCTTCTCATGAGACTATGGGGGTTGGACTGGATGGCCCTTGTGGTCTCTTCCAACTCTGTAATTCTATGAGACAGTCTCAGTTTAGTCATCTTGGCTTCCCAGGGAGAACTCAGGCCTGATTTACTCTAGCACCCATTTATTTGTCATTTTGGTAGTCCAGGATATCAGTAGAAGTCTTCTCCAGCACCAAATTTCAAATGAGTTGATTTCTTCCTATCAGCTTCCACAACCATACATTGAAACTGGAAATACAATGGCATGGACAATCTTAACGTTGCTACTCAGTGATATCTCTTTACTCTTCAGGATCTTGTTGAGTTCCTTCATAGGTGTCCTTCCAAATCCTAGTCTTTTTTTGATTTCTTGACTACAGTCTCCATTCTGATTAATGACTGAGCCAAGATAGAGGAACCATTTGACTATATTAATGTCTTCATAGTCTACCTTAAAGTTATGTAAATCATCTGTCATTATTTTGGTTTTCTTAAGGTTCAACTGTACCTGTCTTTGCACTTTCTTTCTTGACTTTCTGCAATAGTCATTCCAAGTCTTTGGTATTTTCTGCTAGAAATATGGTTTTATTTGCATATATTAAATTGTTGATATTCCTTCTTCCAATTATCACACCTCCTTTCTTAGAGTCTCATCCAGATTTGCATATGATACACTCAGCGTACAAGTTAAACAGAGAGGGTAATAAAATATAGCCTTACGTGATCCTTTGCCAAATGGAAATCATTCAGTTTCTCCATATTCTATCCTAAGAGTGACCTGTTGTCCTAAATACAGATTATGCATTAAGATAATCAATGGCTGGCACACCAATAGAACTGTTTCAAACAAGAGAGACTAATTAACATTGGTCCACAAAAACTGAAAACAAAACAATGACCTACAGGTTGGAAACACTCAATATACATTCCACATCCCATGAAAAGGGACACAAGGGACTGAAATTATCACTGGACTACTGGATTAATCCCCCATGCAAACAAAGTAATGCTCAAAATTCTACAGCAAAGATTTTTATCATACATGGAATGGTCAGCATGATTTATTTCCCCCAAGTGCTTTGCGTGTGGCTTCCACTTAACTTTCTAAAATTGTGGGCCCATCTTCAACTGGTTCTTTGTTGAATGAATCTGTCTTCCTTTTATCTATTCCGGCAGGCCTTCCCAGAAACTGCATAATTTTCCCGGCTCCTAGAACCTCCCAGATTATTCCCTGACCCTTTGCATTTTGACGTCCTCTTATGCTGCTAAGAACTGTGGGTTTTATTATGTCTTGTTTTAATTTTGTTTTCTGACCTGTTTTAATCTTTGCTTAGTTTAATTTAATTCCATTTTAAGGAATGGGTGGAGGGAATGGGATTGTTGACACATTTTAACTGTAACTGTTTTTTAAACCTTGTTGTACCCCGCCCCGATTGCTTAGACAGAGGGGTGGGTAAGAAATAATACTAATCATCATCATCGTCATCATCATCATCACCACCACCACCTCTTTTATATATTTTTTCCAATATATTTTTTTCCTGTTGGCTTTTTAAAAATTTCTTTTTGATCATGTAGTGTGTTCCCCTGCTGGTCACAGACCATCCTTACTCTTGGTTTAAATTTCACTTTGTTTTCTCTGATCTTGTGGAAGAGTGTTCTTGTTCTACCTTTTTCATTGCCATCTCCTATTTCTCTGCATTGGTTGTTATACTATTTTTTTTTTGTCCCTGCACAAATAATTGAACAGTTATGTTCAGTATTGTGACTCTATCTCTATCTGTTCCATTTTACTTTTGCTTCTAGTCTGTCCTTAACTGTTTGAAGACTTTCATCTGTCATCTATTGACGCCTCTGTTTCTTTTGAGTGCAGATAGTGTCTTTTCAAAAACCAGCATGGTGCAGTGGTTTGACTGTTGGAACTATGAGTCTAGAGACCAGGGTTTGATTTCCCACTTGGCCATGGAAACCAAGTGGACGAGCTTGGATGAGTCACACACTCAGCCCCAGAAAACTCCATGATAGTTTTGTGGCACTGGGAATAAAGCATTTCAAAGTCCAAGAGATAAAATTCCATTAACAATACAGAAAAGTAATTCTGACATCCAAGATGTTTCCATCCTTTGTGAGGTCACAGCCCCCTTTGTTAGACAGAGAATAATGAATATCTCAAGAGAAACCTCCATGCTTTTGCATGAGTAAAACTTTAGGTGTTGTTTTGGTAAAGCATGCTAAATGTAGTTCTGGTTTTTAAATACACGCACACATACCCACACACCTTTCTTGGAAAGAACAAAAATGGTTATTACTATTACATTCCTATGTGTTGTTGTATTAGCTGCCCCTCCCACTTCTCCATCAATCAGTTTCTTGAATTCACTATATTGTTTTTATGCAAACTGTCTTGAATCCATTTTTGGTAAAAGGTGTACACGCATTTAGTTAGAAATTTAGTGATAATTATTGTAATCCACTGGTGGCATCCTATCAGTTCCATCATCTCTTCCTCATACACAGAGCTAAAAGCATATCTTTTTTCATTCACACTTTCCAAACAAATGCATTTTATGCAAATGGGAAGGCAATTATCCTTCAATTCTCACACTTCTCTGTATTTTGGGATTGTAGTTGTTGGATGATTGCCAAGGTGTTTAAATGTGTACCAAAAATGTGTACCAAAAGTACCAAAAGGTGTAAACTATAAAGAAATACACTACAAGAACACACATTAGGGAAAATCACATATAAAAATCACATGGTTAGGGAGTGTGTGGTAAAAACACATAAATTAGGGGAAACGATGTAGACAACATGTACAAATTTCCATATGTATGGACATGCATAAAATATGAATTAAAGGTAAAGGTTTTCCCTTAACATGAATGATTAGTTTTAACTGACTGTAGGGGCTAGTGCTCATCTCCGTTACTAAGTTGAACAGTTAGCATTGTCCGAAGACAATTCCAGGGGTCATGTGGCCAGGATAACTGCACTGAGCTCTGTTACCTTCCCATTGAAATGGGGCCTACTTATTTACTTGCATTTGCATGCTTTTGAACTGCTAGACTGGCAGAAGCTGGCACTAGTGATGGGAGCTCATCCCATCACGTGGCAATTGGGCTTTGAACTGCCAACCTTCCAACCTTATGATAATCAGAATTGGCATCTTAACCACTAAATCTGAGCAACACCATTATTAATTCAATAATATGTCACAAATTTTTGAGTTCTCCTACGCTGCTTGATGAAGAATTCTGGGATAACAAGAATATTCATGTCCCATTTACAAAAAGTGTTTGAAAATTGATGTGGAAACAAGACAGGACAAAGCTGTAATTAGACAAAGGTGCATATTACAGAAAGTGAAACAATGAGCTTCATCCATCCCTACTCATGTTTGGCTAGTATAACTGCTGGGATGGAGGTTTATGATCTAAATACCATGTTATTGTTGTTGTTGTTGTTAACTGCCTTCGCATTGATCTTGACTCACGGCGACCCTGCTGATGAGACAACCCCAAGAGCCCCTGTCCTCTACTGCTTTGCCCAACTCCTGCAAACTCATACTCATAGAGTCCATCCATCTAGCATGAAGCCTTCCTCTCTTTATACGACCCTCCACTATTCCTAGCATTATTTTCGCCACAATGATTCATGTTTTCTCATGATGTGTCCAAAGTACACCAGCCTAAGTTTTGTCATCCTGGCTTCCAGGGAGATTTCTGGCTTGATCTGCTCTAAGACCCATTTGATCGTCCTTTTGGCTGTCCATGGGATCCTCAGCACTCTTCTCCAGCATCACATCTCAGATGAATGGATTTTCTTCCTATCATCTTTCTCAACAGCTTTTACAGCCATACATTATAATGGGCAATACAATGACTTATATGATTCTATCTTTTGTGCTGAGCTGTATATCTGCATTTTAGGATCTTTTCTAGTTCTTTCATAGCTGCCCTTCCCATTCTTAATCTTCTTCTGATTTCGTGGCTGCAGTCCCTATGTCTATCAATATTTGATCTCAGATATGAGAATTCTTTCACTATTTCTATTTCCTCATTGTCTAGTTTGAATTTATGTAAATTCTCTGTGGTCATTATTTTTGTTTTTTTTATATTCAACAATAAGCCTACCTTTGCACTTTTGTCTTTGAGCTTCCTTAGCATTGTTCTAGGTCTGTGAGGTTTTCTGCTAGTATTATGGTGTTGTCAGAATATCTCAGATTGTTGATATTCCTTCCTCCTGTTTTCATTCCTCCTTCTTCTGTGTCCAAGCCTGCTTTCCTTGCAATATGTTCTGAATATAAGTTGAACAGGGAGGATGATAATTGGCAATTGGGAAACATTCTATTTCTCTGTGTTCTGTTCTGACAGTAGCCTCTTGTCCTCAGTACAGATTCCTCATTAGACTATCAGATGTGTTGGCACTCCCTTGTCTTTACAGGCGTTCCGTAGCCTTTCATGATCTATGCAGTCAAAGACTTTGAAATAGTCCCCCAACGGTGTTCTTTAAGGGATTTTGGACTTCAGCTCCCAGAATCCCAGACTGTTGGCTAACACAGCTGAGACTTCTGGGAGCTGAAGTCCAAAATCTCTTAAAGAGCACAGTTTGGGGACTACTGCTATAGTCTATAAAACACATGCTGCTTTTCTTTTGGAACTCCTTGGTGATCACCATTAGCCATAGTATGCTTGCAATGTAGTCTTTAGTACTTCTTCCTTTCCTGAACTCTCTTTGGACTTCTGGGATCTCTCTTTCCATGTATGGTTGGAGCCTATGTTGCAGAACTTTGAGCATGATTTTGCTTGTGTGGGAGATCAGTGCTATGGTACTACAGTTGCTGTAGTCTCTTCTGTCTCCTTTTTTGTGGATGGGGATGTATATGGATCAGTTTCAATCTGTTGGCCATTGTTTTGTTTTCCATATCTGTTGACATATGCTGGTTAGTACTAGAGTTGACTCTGTCAATGTGGCTTGCAGCAGTTCTATTCAAATATCATTTGTTCCTGAATACTTGCTTTTTGCCATTTCTCTTATTGCAGCTTCCACCTCGCTTATTAGAATTTGAGGTTCATCTTCATATGGCTCTTCATTCCATGTATCCTTCATGTTGTTATCTTTTTTATATAACTCTTCTGTGTATTGTATCCAATGTCTTTTTATTCCTTCCTGGTCTTGAATTATATTATTTTTATCGTCATAGAGCATCACAGTCCTTGGTTTGAACTTTCCTTTGATTTCCCAGGAATGTGGAAATAGGTCTCTCATTTTTCCCTTTTTGTTGTCTTCTGTTTCTCTGCATTGGTCATTGTAGTAGTTTTCTTTATCTTTATGCATTAGCCGTTGTTTGGTTGCATTCATCGTTCTTAGTTTATTCTTATCTCCTTTTTGTTTTGTTTCTCTTCCTTCCTTTATTGCTTATAGCCTTTTATCTGTCATCCATGGTTTCTTAACTTTCTTTTTGTTTGTTGGAAGTGTATGTTTGTATTCCTCTTTTATTATGTCCCTGGCCTCAGACCAAAGCTCTTCCGGTTCAGGGTTTATTATGCTTAGTAGTGCAAATCTGTTTCTTATATTGTCAATGAATTCTGTGGATATATTGTTTAACTCATATTTCGGTATGATGACTGGTTTAGTTTTCTTCTTGAGTTTTACACTTATTTATTATATATTTACTCTTATTTATAACATGAGTAATTTGTAATCTGTACCACAGTTGGCACCTGCTCTAATCTTGGCTACTAATAAGGAGCTTTGCCATCTTTTACTTCTGATTATATAATCTATTTGGTTTTTGTGTTGGCCATCAGGTGATATCCATGTGTATAACCTTCTTTCTGGTTGTATGTAATGTGTTTGCAATGAATAGGTTGTTGGCTTCACAAAAATCTATCAGACACTCGCCTACTTCATTTCTTTTGCCTAATCCAAATCTGCCTAATGTTTTTGATTCTTCTTTGCTTCCAATTTTGCTTCCAACATGTTCCAACTTCCAATCCCCAATGATCAGCTTGACGTCGTGTGCTGGTGTGTTGTCAATTTCTTCCTGTATTCCTTCATAGAATCTATTAATTTCTTCCAGTTCTGCATCTGTAGTTAGTACATATACTTGAATTATGGTGATATTAATAGGTTTTTCATGTAGCCTTATTGAGATGATTCAGTCTGATTTTGCATTGTATCCTCTGACTGCTTTTGCCACATCTCTTCTTAGTATGAATTAACATACCAGGCATAAATAGGCTTCATAGGATGGAGTAACTGAATCATGGAGGCAATGAGTGGATAGGCTTTGGTGAAATGTGTTGTGATTTGCCACATTAGAATATGACTCCCAGGAAGCTGTGATTTATTTGTTTGTTTGTTTGTTTATGGCATTTTTTGGATCACCAAGGCTTCTGGGGTAATTACACAGAACATGGAAATACTACTTTTTTAAATGCCAGTCTCAGAATCTCCAAGCCAGCATGGATGTTTCCAAGCTCTAGATTTACCCATGATGAGTGAAGGAAACACACATTATCCTGTATCCAGATGCAGGAAAAGATGTATGGACAGGTTGCTTACCTGTAACAGTATTTCTTCGAGTGGTCATCTGCGAATACATACAAATGGGTTCTCTGCGCCTGCGCAGTCGAATTCGGAACTTTCTGGAATCACTGGGCAGAAAAGCGGCTTGCAACTTTTTGCAACTTTTTGGCGGTAGCCCCTCCCCTCCTCTATATAAGCCCTGTTCCCGCTCTTTTCCTCAGTTCCGAAATTTTTCCGCCGCAAGCGACGGAGGAGCAGAACAATGTTGAGCAGGACACTGAGGGGAGGAAGGGTGGGATTTGTATGTATTCGCAGATGACCACTCGAAGAAATACTGTTACAGGTAAGCAACCTGTCCTTCTTCTTCGTGGTCTCTGCGAATCATACAAATGGGTTAGACTAGCAAGCTTAGGTAAGCGGCGGAGGGAGTGTCATGACAACAGTTGTGAAGTGAACCAAAAAACATTTATTGATTCACAATAAAAATTGTCAAATTGAACCAACCTTTGTGTGATTCTTGCATGAATTATAGAACATAACAACAATAGTGCAATGCTGCTCATAGAGCAGAACATAAACCAAATACTCAAAGAGTAAACTATGTATATGGTGTATAAATGCAATCAGAAAGACACCAGAACACCCAATCCTGGATGCAAAGGAAATCAAGTAATAAGGCAAACAGTGCAACAGTTAGTGCAATGTGTCATATGCAACAACAATGCAATGTAAAACCAACATGGCATAGTACACAACATGGCATAGTACAGAACTTGACATTAGTGTAAACCAGACAGTAGCACTGCTCTGCCAAAGGCTGCATCTGTCCTTGCCCTGGTGTCCAACCGGTAATGTTTTATAAAAGTCATAGGTTGGGACCAGACAGCAGCCTTACAGACATCCTCCAGCGGAATCCCAGTCAAAAAAGCGGAGGATGTCGCTACCCGCCCTAGTTGCATGTGCCCTGACCCTGGCCGGAAGAGTTCTACCCGACAGTTCATAACAGAGGTGGATGGTACCAGCCACCCATTTAGAAAACCTCTGAGCAGTCACAGGTAGTCCCTTCTTGGGCTCTGAGTAGCACTGGAACAGTCTGTCAGAGCGGCTCGAACCCGAAGTTCTGTCCAGATAGAAGGCCAAAGCCCTCCGAACGTCCAACAGGTGCAAACGGCGTTCGGTGTCGGTGGTCGGGTTCAGGGCCAGGGTCGGGAGCACAATGTCTTGGCACATGTGGAAAGCAGACACTACCTTAGGCAAAAAGGTAATGTCGGTACGGAGGACCACCTTATCCTTGTGGAACCGAAGGAAAGGTTGGTCCCTCCGTAAGGCACAGAGCTCGCCAGCATGGCGGGCAGAGGTAATGGCTACCAGAAAGGCTGTTTTCCATGTCAGCAGCCTCAGGTCGGTGGTAGCCATGGGTTCGAAGGGCTTGGTACCAAGACGAGACAAAACAACCTCAAGGCTCCACGCCGGTGCCGGTACCGAGGCCGGCGGATGGAGGTTGTTAAAGCCCCTCAAAAACACCTTCACCAAGGGGTCCTTGAAAAAGGAAGGTTTCCCATCAAACTGGAAATGGGAACAAATAGCAGACAAATAACACTTGATGGAGTTAAGGCACAGCCCCGACTCCACCAGCGTCATCAGGAACTCCAGCACCGTCGGTGTCGATACCCTGGATGGAGACAGGCCTCTCGAATCCAGGAAGCGGAGGAATCTCTGCCACTTGCAGGAGTAGGACCTCTTGGTTGCAGGTTTGTGGGCCGCCAGGATCACACGCCTCACCACCGCCGGGAGGTCCGCTAAGGCCGGAGTCGCCACGCCACGAGAGGAAGGTCCTCGATGTCCGGATGACGAACTCGACCCTCCTGTAGAGTGAGCAGGTCTGGTCTGGGCTCGATCCTGAAGAACCGGTTCCGCGACAGGTGAAGAAGGGACGGAAACCACGGCTGCCTGGGCCACCAAGGGGTGATCAGGATGGCGTCCGTCCGGTCTCTCGACATCTTGGAGACGACCCTCGTGATGAGCGGGAACGGAGGGAAGGCATACAGAAGTTCCCCCGTCCAGCTGTGTAGAAAGGCATCCCCGAGCGAGCGTCGAGACCGATCTCGGGAGCAAAACCGGCTGCAGTGTGCGTTGGTCTCCGACGCGAAGAGGTCTATCTGCGGGGTGCCCCATCTGGAGAACAGGTTCGCGACCACGTCGGGGTGGAGAGTCCACTCGTGGCACTGCGAATCTGACCTGCTGAGCTGGTCCGCCAAGACGTTCTCCTCCCCGGGAAGATGCACTGCTTGCAGGAAGATGTTTCTCGGGATGCACCAGTGCCAGATGCGAAGAGTTATCTCCAGTAAAGTTGGAGATCTGGTTCCGCCCTGCTTGTTCAGGTAGTACATGACAGTGGTGTTGTCCGTCAGGAGCTGCACTACCCTTCCGCGAAGCTCGGATTCGAAAGCCTTCAAGGCCTTCTCGACAGCTAGCATCTCCAGGGCGTTGATGTGGAGATCTTGGTGACGCGCTTGCCACTTGCTCCTTATGGTGAGACCCATAGTGTGGGCTCCCCAACCGTCCATGGATGCGTCTGTGGTGAGGACCACCTGCGGGTCCGGAGAGACGAACGGCATGCCGGCGCAGACGTTCTGGGAGTCTAGCCACCAGGACAGGGAACGAGCGACGGGCCTCGGTACCGTGAGCCACTTGCTTGCAGGGTCGGCCAACGGGTCGAAGACGGAGAGGAACCACGACTGTAGGGGCCGAAACCGGAGCCTGGACCACGGGGTGACGAAGGTGGTCGAGGCCATATGGCCCAGCGCTACCTGGACTTCTCGAGCCCGCACCCGTCTGTTGGCACAGCAATGCTGGACTGCCTTGGAAAGGGACAGGAAACGGTCCTCGGGGAGGGATGCGATGCAACTTTCTGAGTCGAGGATAGCCCCGATGAACTTGATCCTGGTGACGGGGGTCAAGTGGGACTTCTCGAGGTTCAGTACCAGGCCGAGAGACTGGAGCAGGGAGACGGCGAAGGAGATGTCCTGGCAAAGGGCCTCTTTGGAGTCTGCCGCGAAGAGCCAATCGTCTAGGTAGGGGAAGACTCTTGACCCTCGCTGGTGCAGATAGGCGACTACCGGAGCCATGCACTTGGTGAAGACTCTCGGCGCCGTGGCAAGTCCGAAGGGCAGGACGTTGTAGTGGTACATTTCCGTCCCGATGGCAAAGGAAAGGAACCGTCTGTGTCCCTCTCGAATGGCGACCTGGAAGTAGGCATCCTTGAGGTCCAGCGTCGCAAACCAAAGTCCCTGCGACAACAATGGCAAAATGGAAGCAAGAGTTACCATCCGGAACTTCTTGTAAACCAAAAAACTGTTAAGGTCCCGAAGGTCCAGTATGGGACGGAGGCCTCCATCCAGTTTCGGTACCGTAAAGTATCTAGAAAAGAACGCCCAGTGGGCCAGGTCCGGATCCAGGGGGGAAATGGCCCCCTTGTCCAACAGAGTGCGTACTTCGTCGAGGAGGGACGGTGAGGGATCCGTAGAAAGGAGGGCTCCCGTATGCGGGAGTTCTTCGAACTCGAGGGCATATCCTTTGGATACAATAGTCAGCGCCCAGGAGTCGGTGGTGATTTGGGCCCAGATGTTATAGAAAGGCCTCAATAAATCCAAAAAGAAGGGACGAGAAAGGGAGACAACGGAGTACGCTGGAGACCTTCATTGTCCCTTCTTACCCGAATCAGATCCGGGCTTCCTCGGAAGCGGTCTTCGGTATCGGGACTGAAGACGTCTTCCCGATGAAGATGAGGAGGGAGAGGAGAACCTCTGCCTGGTGTCCTGGCAACGGTACTGCCTCTCCTGCTCAAATGGCCTCTGTGCCTGTCCGAAGGATGGTCTGGACCCGAAGCGCCTCCTGGGGAAGGCCTGCTGGGGAGCGGACATGCCGTGCTTCTTTGTGGCTGACTTCATGCGGTACTTGAAGTTCAGCCGCTCGTCGGTGTCCTTGGCAAAGAGCCCTTCGCCATCGAACGGCATGTCCTCTATAGCGGCCTTCGCCTGCGGGGTTAGATCTGAAGCCCGAAGCCAGGCGTGTCTCCGGAGGGCCACACTGGAAGCAATGGACTTGGCCGAACAATCCGCCGTGTGTCGCGCCGAGGTAATCAGAAGGCCGGCAACCGAATGCACCTCCTCCCGGAGCTGGTTTGCAGCTGGAGCCTTCTCCTGAGGGAGGTCAGCCAGCAGGGGGGACATCCTCTCCGTCAGGTATTGGATGTAGGCCCCCATGCAGGCATTATAGTTCGACACCCGCAGTCCCAGAGCTGAGGCCTCGAAGATCTTCTTAGAAATCCCGTCTATCTTCTTGCCCTCGCGGTCCGAAGGAGACGGGGAGGTCTTTGGGGTGAAGACCTTCTGTGACCCCTCGACAATTGCAGAATTCTGAGGCGGGTGCGAATGGAGCCACTCTGCCGATGATGGAGAGATCTTGTAAATGGAGTCGATCTTCCTCGAGGTCGACGGGGTGGATGCTGGATTCTGCCACGACCTCTTGGCGATCTTCTCCAAGGACGGCAGAAACGGGATGGCTGCCAATGTTGGTGCCGAGCCCTGAACTCGTTTCTCGACCGGGTCGAGGGCCTCCTCCTCGGAACGAGACACCTGGAGCTCCAAAGCATTCGCCATCTTGATAACGTGCTCCCCAAAGGTGTGCACGTTATCAGTAGGGGACACTGGACCTGGTTGGTAAAAGGCCTGCTGAACCGGCCCCTTTTCCTCGGTGTCGGTATCGATCGGAGATGGGACCGAACCTTCGGTGTCGAACTCCACGTCCGAGTCGGAGCTGGGCCCTCCACAGAGTACCGCACTGGAAGGGGAGTAGGCCGTCTGGGTTGCTGCCTCTCCGCGAACGGCGTCCTCCTCAACGACCTTCGACGGTGCCGAAACCTGGACCTCCTCACCCACTCTGGCAGACACATCCAGGGGGCGCCAGCGCTTGCCTCGTGGTCTGTCTAGAGTAGAAGGGTCGACCGCCACAAAATACTTGCTGGACTCGCTATCATAATAGTATTCCGGCTCGTCCTCGGACTCGGCCATAGGAGTCGGCGACCTACGAGACCTCTGGCTCAGCTGTGGGGAGCGCTGGGCGGGCGTCAGGCTGCGCGGCACCGATGTCTCGCGACAGGCGGCCTGGGAGTGAGGCGACACCTCTGTCGGTACGGAGGCGGTCGGTACGGAGGCGGGCCTTTCGACCGCGGGAATTTCCGTGGCGGGAACATCCCTCGGTGTCGACGCACGTGGCAGCTCGGTTCCCACGTCGGAATCGGAGCGGGCCTTCTTCTAGAGGGTCTCACCCTCAGAGGAGCGCTTTTTCCGGAGGGATTCCCCTTCGGTAGAATGCTTCCTCTTGGCAGAGGCTTTAGAAGTGGATTCCTTCAGAGAGGAAGAGCCATCTGCCACGCCCTGAGAAGGAGTTTTCACCTTCTTTCTCCGATTCTCATCCCTGTGGTCCTTGCCTTGCCTGGGCTTGTCCTTCTTGGAGGACTTAGACTTCTCACCCGTCTTCTTAGCCGATTTCTCGGCGGGGTGAGTCTCCGCGTCCCGGGAGGACTTGGAGGGACCAACAGGGGAAACAACAGTCACCTTCTCCTGAGACATCTTGGAGGCCGGAACGGGTGCTTTAGAAACCGAAGCCGGAACCGAAGCCGAAGGCAGGATCTCCTGAGGGGCCAAAGCCCGATCGAGAAGGTAGGATTTCAGCCGAGAGGCACGGTTCTTCCTCGCCTGCGAAGTCAATGATCTGCAGAGGGCACAGCTCTGGGTGTCGTGGGCCTCGCCCAGGCAGATCAAGCACTTGGAGTGGGGGTCCGTGTGAGGGACCTTGGCCCCACAAACAGTGCAGTGTTTAAATGGAGCCGGAGACATCAAGTCCAAATCGGGATCCAAAATCGAAGTCAATCAAGCCGAGAGGTCAAACAATAGCCGAGTCACAGACGAAGGAGAGTAGTCGAGAAGCAAGCCGAAGATCGAGAAAACCAAGAGAGACAAGCCAAGCGATTCCACACTGTTCCTTTCGAGTAGCCTACGCGGCGGAAAAAAAGGAACTGAGGAAAAGAGCGGGAACAGGGCTTATATAGAGGAGGGGAGGGGCTACCGCCAAAAAGTTGCAAAAAGTTGCAAGCCGCTTTTCTGCCCAGTGATTCCAGAAAGTTCCGAATTCGACTGCGCAGGCGCAGAGAACCCATTTGTATGATTCGCAGAGACCACAAAGAAGAAATACAGATCCAGGAAGAGAGAATTCCACCTCAACATTAGGAAGAGCTTCCTACAGTAAAAGCTCTTCGACAGTTAAACATACTCCAGAGTGTGGCGGAGTCTCCTTCTTCAGAGGCTTTTAAACAAAAATCTGGATAGCCATCTGTTGTGGGTGCTTTGATTGTGTCTTCCTGCATGGCAGGGGTTGGGCTGGATGGCCCTTGAAGTCTTTTCCAACTCTATGATTCTAATATATTAGGGGAAACTATATGCAGTAGAAATATATTCCATGTATTACTGCAGATAAATGGACTGAATAGTTGACACAGCAGAACTTGATGCCTGATTGGATGTTCATACTCAAGGGACTAGTGAAGTTCCTGCCCTAAGTATCTCACAGATGGGGCTGTGATCATGGCCTTAATTCCAGACAAATATACTCAGGGCTCCTGAGAAATATATGCAGATAAAGCTGGTCTTCCAAGATGTGTTCTAGAGGTTGTTCACACAGGCTGAACGACATGGCCCCACACTGTTTTGAAACTTGCTTGTTTAGATTATGAACATGGCTGAAACAGGAGGAACATGGACCCAAGCTGTGTTTTGGGGCTTTACACCAGAGCAATATAAATATAATATAAATCCTGGTTTCCACTGGTTCAAGCTGGAAAGAGTGAACTATCGCATGCAGGCCTTCTGGAGATGGGGAAAGGGCAGAAGTGGTCAGGAGCAGGCACAATGGTTGCACAAGCACACAAGTTGTCAGCTGCACCATCATCACACTGCACACTCCATAGAGTGAAACGATGACAAGCATGTCAGGTTAACAACAATACAAAGGATTTCCTAAAAACATTAACAAACTGGCCAGTCCAAAAGGAACCTGGGACAGGGGAGGGGGGAAGACGCAAGGTATGTATTGGGGGCCACCATAATCTGCTGTGCAAGTGTGTCACTGAGTGCCCCAATGCACTGTATAGGCAGTCAATTGATTGTGCAATCGAGTGATTGCATGGTGGATCCAATGGGCCGATGGCTGGTCAGGACAGGGACAATTGGCAGCTGCTGGCAGAGCATCTGTGCACTGATGTACATACATTTGTAATGGAACAGAAAAAATAATAATGGTGTGGCATGGCTCCTAACCATGAATACTCCACTATGATGGGTCCTACCTCATAGTGGGAGGGGGGCAGTGTGGACTGCACATCAGTCATCACGCCATTGTGTGAGCCAGCGGTGCGGTCAGAAGGTTTTCCCGACAAATCGGGTATCTGCTTTGGGCCCTAGTCTTATTTCAAGGGGAGGCTGGTAAGCTCAAGAACCCTCTTCCCTACAAAAAGGGATCAATCCCCCCCGCCCCCATACAGATACTTCAAACTGTGCCTCTGATGGTAGGCTTCACCATGGAACATTTGTGTCAGTACCTCACTCATTTCAAGGAAAGGATAATATTCTGAGTTTGTCACCTCACCCTGCGAAGTATCCTCTGTGGAGAAATCTGATTGACTGTTGTTGTGAAACTTCACCAGCTTTAAAGCCATTTTACAACTCTTCCCATCATCTCTGATTTATTAAAGTTTCATTACAGAAAAAGAAATCTACTGATTTACAGCCATTTTTAGAGTTATGATTGGAGTGTTCAAATCCATGAACAAGAGAAATGCTCAAGCTGTGCAAAAGCATATTTCTTTCTGAAGATAGATTAATAATACATCTGTTGATGCTGAGATCTGTTGTACCTTTTGAGAGAGGGGATATGGTTGCAAAATACTTACAAGGATGACTGATAAAAAAAAAATCCTAACTCCAGCAAATTCTCCACACTGGTTACATTAAACTTCTGCAGTTGTCTGACAGGTCCAAAATGCTCAATGCTTTCAGCAGCCATAACTTTATGTATACCCAACTGGGAATGTGATTTTTTTTGTCTTATTTTTTTTGGGGGGGGGGGGTTGTCTTCAAATTTCACCTGAATTCACATCCATCCTGGATTTGTATCTCAAGTCATGACATTTTGCTTTTTTCTTTCCATGAGTGAACTGATGCCAATTATTTTACTTTTTCATAAATGGACATCTTTTTGCACTCATTTTCCCTACTGACTAAAGCATGTTTGTGTGCATTTTTCAGTTGTGTGTATTTTAGATGTTCCCATTTTTAAGATGCATGCATAATTTTGTATAGAATTTTCTTCTACAAAAGAACCTGCAAGGCACACAGTGGGTGAATTTTCCATAGAGTGCGTTTTTGTGTACTTTTTGAAAACTGTGCACTTTGCTTGAACAATGATTTGTGCAGATCTGAAATAACTGCATTCTTCACACTTTTAGATAAGCACTTCATACTTTCACCCCAAACATGTCAGAACCTGTTGATCAGTGTGAAGTTTCTGGCACACAAACTGAGTCTGGCCTGCCACCGTTCCAAGAACTGGGTAAAGTAAAGGGGAAAAAACCCTCACATAGCTGTAGACCTGGAACATGTCACAGAAATCCTGTTCTATATCAGGGGTCCCTGGCCATCAGCAACCTCAGCAACCAAAAACTCTCATTTCTGTCATTGCCACTCACTAGAGAGCATGCTTAACAACATTCCTTCAAAACCACAGAATATATGGCAAATTTGGTGTTTTGCTTCCTGTAGGAAACCTAGCTTCAAAGTACAGTATGAATTCCCCCCACTTTCAAACATGTAAAAATAAAAACCAGAAGGAGAGTTCATAAACTGACTTCAAGAAGAACAAGGTTTCAGAAAAGTCTAATATTTCAAAGAGGCTTACAACTTTTCTCAGAATTATATGAATTCCATATAGTTTATTGGAGACCTGCAGCTTCTAATATTCTGTAAGTTCTTCCTGAAAGTACAAATAAGATGTGACATGAAGTCTTTGAGGAGTGTGTGAATTTTCAGCTACTCTCAAGCACGTCTGCAATGATTCATAGCTCCAAATGACTCCGGATATCATGCTGTTTAGTCTTATATTCTTCCAGGCTGAGAAATGCAGCAGAACACTTGTTAGCATCACAGGAGACCTCCGGGCTGAAAGTAGTAGTGAGATTCAAGACTATTGAACTATCTGTTAAGAACTGTCACAACAGATTGTTACAAAGTTTTGACTGTAATTGCAGGACATGCTTATAGCCAGATGTATTCAGAAACTGCATTTTTTCATATCCCACGAAACAGGTTACAATACTGAATTAATAACAACTTTAGGGATGAGCGAGAACCTTGTTTTGTTTCTTTTCTATAAGAGTTCCTAAAATACATACATTTCTTCATATATTTAAGGGAGTGAAATGGACAAAATTTGAATGTGGAATAACGTGAAACTGATAGATTTATCCGCCTCTAATTTACAGATGGCGTACATTGACACATTACTATATCAACATAACATCTGAAATCTTGAAGCCTTTTTTGTTGGGGAGCGAATAGTAATAGAAAAAGTATATTTAACTTACAGGAAAATAATGTGATAGTTCTACATTGGTTACAACAGATGTAGGTATCATAGGATTACAGAAGATTACTTCCATCTTTCTCTGATTAGTTATAAGTAAAAGTTATTGCAGGTCTGGTCCTACCACTAGACAGATATGGAAAATGCCAGGTAGCAGATGCAAGGAGAGCAGGGAATAACTCTAAACTGTTAGGGGATAGATTGTTTGTGTTGTGCTTTGTACCTCCATTGTTCACTTACTCCCTTGTCTGTAGTGGAAGGGTGCCTAAAGATGGGGTGTGCAAAGTGTATCCCTAGGGCTACATGGGGCCCCTAGGGACCAACTTCTTTTTTCCATTATGCCCCAAAGTGCTCTTTGGAGTGTGTGGACAGTATTTCCACCATGTTTCAAGGCCTCATGGATCCCTTAGTGGTAAAAAATAGGCAAAAATTGCCTCTAATTGCTTGTGGAAATGTTTGTGGGGGATTTCTACCACTTTGGGGGGGGGGGGGGTCATGGCCAATTTAGGCCCAGGAGAAGATTTTTTTGTAACAGGAAATAATTCCTGCTGCTTCCTCTTGTTTAAAAAGTGCCTCTCTTGGGTCTAAAATGGCCCAAGAAGGCACAAAAACATAGTGAAGAGGCCCCAACACCCAGAGAGGGTGGGTTTGTTTTTTTGCCAGTCCTCAAGATTTCTTGCATTTCCAGCTTACATCTGAATGTGCATTCCATTTTAAAAAACAAAACACACAAACACACACCATTCAGTTCCCATTTTGACTTGATTGCATTCACACATGCAGTGTGAGAGAGGTTCAAAGAGACTTTTAGCTTCATCTATGAAAATGCCCTTGGGCTACTGCTTATGCAAATTTTAAATTGGGACGATGAATTTACACTTATATGTCTAGCAGAAGATAAATTCATTGTACTACTTTAGTCCCTTGCATAAGGAAGTCATATCTGCTATGGTGAATGTGAATGTATGGAGCATATGAATTATAGAAAGCTACTGTTTCTCATTAAACTTGAAAGAGCTTTGCTTTGGTTCTTTATAAATGTGTCAGAATGAGCATAAAAGTGAAGATGCCTTCTGTCAAGATAACTATCAAAGTACGCTGAGACACTGTGGGCAAATGCAGGGGATTTGCCTGGCTGCTGACAGAGTGAGTATAGAAGTCGATTGGCTTTTAATCCAAAATTCACTGTCAGGGTTTTAAAACATGGGCTGCAGATCTATAGTCTCAGTCCTATTTTAATAGCCTACATCTGCACATAGTTTACCGAGGCTGCAAGAATTGTGCTAGCACTTGTAAAATGCATCTATGATTTGGAGTAGTGTTTAATGCACAGTTGCAACCAGTTTGGAAAAAGGGTGAACAGTGGTGGCCCTGGAATGTCTAGCCTCCCCTGTGTCCATGACAAATGAGCAATGTGCAAGATGTATGCAATGTGCAAGATGTAGGCATTTCACATTTTAGGACTTTTCATGAAAACTTTTTTTTTTTTTTGCACAAACTATTTTTTATTTTTGAACAAATAATGTGAAAGATCTTCTAAACTTTCATAATCTCACGCAGTGAGGAGAAAACCTTTGATTTTGTGTGTGAGGATGAACAAAGTGGAGGCTTACATCCTTGGTGCACACAGACATCTCAGATGTTAAATCTTTTTTAGCAGACCCTTGCTAATGAATGTGGCACAGTTCACTGTATTTAGGATTTGTGAAGCCATGCAGAGCCCATAAAATAACATGGGTACACTTGAGGTGGTGAGTATATTTCTGGTTGATGCTGGTAAAAAAATAAAAATAAAAATAGACTGGTCCTATGGCTGTCTGGTTGACAGAAAAGTATATTGCTTATGAAAAGAATAATTAGAGGTGAAACATACTGATTTATTTCATCCTCTTTACTTTAAATGTGAATCTGTTCATGGCAATGTCGTGTGAAAGCTCCTTTTGATATACCTACATTGGAAGGATATGGTACAACGTCAGTTATATGATTTGGTACCATGCAGCTCATATACAACACGATATCTCTCCATCTGTCTGCAAAAGATTATTGTTGAGATTGCCTCCCAACAAAACTGTCTGTGTGCAGTACTTCTGCTTGAGAACTCTTCTTGTTAGCTGTAAAGATTAGTTCCATAGCAGAAATCCAACTTCTTTTAATCTTTCTTGGACGTTCTTGCAATTCTGTTTGTACGAACAGATTCATAGACTCCACTGATGTCAGTGTGATTAAAGCATACATAAATGATGGCAGAATGCCAACCCTAAATGTCACCAAAATAGGCTCCCTCTTGTCTAAAATGCCTGATATTAAAGTCACCGGTTCTTTTCACTTCAAGCAGTCCTGTGTGATGCATTGCACAACATGTTCCTCATGTCATTGAACATGGTGGTTGGCAGGGGTGTCACTGGGGGGGCGGGATGCAGGCTGCATCAGGTGACATCCTAAGCAGAAATGGACTGTGGAGTTTGCCTGTGTCCCTTTAGAAAACACTGAAGAGATGGTGTGAGTGGGATGAGGCTTAGTGGAAAGAGAAATGAGAGGCCCCCAGGTTTTTTTTAAAAAAATAAATTTTAAATTTAATTTTTTTTTAAAAAAAAATTAAAACCACATCCTGCTCAATTTTAACTTTAACCATATGAAACAATGTACATGCAAATACATTTAGGCTGTGCACATGATAATTGTATGTAATTTTAAAGTATTATTTTAATATTGCTGGTTGTTTACGTCACAACTGTTTCCATTACATTCAGTGATATCATGGAATTATGATTTATGAGTAACATTAGTACAAAAAAAAATTACTAAGGATTCTATATGGTGTGGTATGAGAGGTGGTCAATGTGGGAGTGACACCATGAGTTATTGCACTGGGTAATGCCAACCCTAGTGACGCCACAGATGCTTGTATAGTTGCATGTTTGCATTTTAAATTTGTATTTATTTATTTATTTAAAGTATTTATACCCCACTCTTCAGCTACAAAGGCTTTCAGGGTGACTTACAGATTGTTGATTTGACAGTTCCCTTTCCCCAGGTTTACAATGTAAACAAGCCACATCACACAAGGCAAAGAGAATGGTGGGGCGGGGTGGGGGCAAGATTAAGTCCATCAGAAAATGCTGGTTCTTCTTTCTCTCCAGCCAAGGCAGTGGCAATTGGGATGGATGGAGGGCCTTTCACCTACATCTGGGCCTAGGCATGGTGGAGCTGTGCTTGCCTCTTCTTCTATCCTTGTATTCAAAGCCTGTTGTTCACTATATACTAAAATCTCTGATTAAACCAGTGTGATCACTGTCACACTGAGAGGCTAAATAAGCTTATACTGAAGCCCATATTGTATCTTTTACACAAATCTTATTTTCCCATTGAAAGATATGACTAACTTGTCTCACTGCTTTTACTGGGAAGCCCTGGTGGTGCAGTGGTTAAATGCCAGTATAGCAGCCACAAAATTGTGAGTTCGATCCCAGGGGCTCCAAAGTTGACTCAGCCTTCCATCCTTTGTAGGTTGGCAAAATGAGTACCCAGCTTGTTGAGGGCACTTATCTTACAGATTGTAAACCGCTTAGAGAATGCTGAATTCACTGATAAGCAGTATAGAAATGTACATGCTATTGCTGTTGCTTTATTGGGATACAAGCCTGATGAATTTAAGACTGCAACTTTATATCAGGGAATAAATCTAATAAAATCTAGAGGGTTTATTTCTGATTAGACAAGCATCAGATTATGCTGTTGGTTTGGCTCTACCCTGCGTTGAACAACTGTGCAGTCCTCCTACCTAATTCCAAAGACATGTTGAGAATTTACAAACCTTTTATATAAAACTTAATTTCACAGCCACTTCATAGGCCCTTTTCTGACTTTTCATTTTATATTCAGCTTCAGCAGACACCCACAGAGAAAGAAAACACAATAAACATCTCTATTGAGTTATTGTGGTTCATGCTGCAGGGCCTAAATCTCCACATTACGGGTATTTTATTTTTAAAAAAAACCTCTTCTTCCAAAGCCAACTGCATATTTATTATAATGGAAGTAGCACATATTGTTTATAATATGTGCCTGGTAGAAAATGGAAGCAAAGTGTGGACACATGTTCACTTTAATTGGTGCTTATCAACAGAGGTCTTCTAGTGGTTTCAAGATACTAATCAAGGAGCCCATTTTGAATTCCAGTTTCTTAACCACAACTACCACTTTTAAAGTAAATATAAGTATTTCAGCTTTTTTGGAGGGGGAAAAACCCTACATCTTTATACTGGAAACACTGTAAAAATGCATTATACAATGATTTTGTAAGCACACATATTCAAAAGTAAGAATCACTAAACTCGGTGGGAGTCATGCATGAGCAAGCATTTATAGATGTATTACTGAAAAACATTATTTAGCCTTCAACCTTCTGTTTGTTTAAAAGTAGTTACTGCATCATCCTACAATGTTCAATATGCATTAGTTTCATAACTTCTGCTTGCCTGCTTGAATATACCCATCCATAGCCACATTCAGCCCTTCCAGACTAGTGACATCTGGGCCCAAGATCTAGAATAATTAAAACAGTGCATTAATTGATCTTTCTCAGGAATGGGGGACCAATTTTGTACCCCTCAGTGTTAATCTGTAGGGAGAGCTGAACCCAATAGAGGGCAGGTAGGGCCAGAGCCAAATTTAGCTGTGCTCACTCCATTATCTCTCTGTCTTGCTGTTATCCTTCCCACTTTCTTTTTCTTAGTTATTGGGAGAAGAACAGATCAGTCTTGCAAAATGTCTGAAATGATCTCTTGCACAGGGCTTTTGAAGTTAGTCTGAGGTTAGTTTGTTCACATTAGGTCCAGGGCTGCATTTGGACCAAAGGCTAGAGGTCTCTGTCTTATTCCTTGCAATGGTCCTGTGGTGCACCTGCATGGCACAAGCAAGCATTTACACATGCATGGCTGAAAAACATTTATTTAAAAGTCAAGTTTCTATTTAGTTTGAAGCAATAACAGATGCACAGTGGAACTGGAGAACAAAAAAGTTAGGGGAATCCTCCATACATGAGTGTTGCGACTGTACTTGGTCTCAAACTAGCTCATATTGAAAAGATGAAGAAAGCAAACTCCTATTTCTCATCAACTGGTGGTGCAGTGGAGAGCCCTGGTGGTGCAGTGATTAAATGCCTGTACTGCAACTACTCACTCATAAACCACAAAGTTGTGATTTCAGTACCAGCCAGGGGCTCAGAGTTGATTCAGACTTGCATCCTTCCGAGGTTGTACCCAGCTTGTTAGGGGAAATTAGCTTACAGTTGTAAACCGCTTAGGGAGTGCTTAAGTGCAGTGACAAGTGGTATAGAAATGTACTTGCTATTGCTTATAATTAGGTAGTGTGACTTACATACCAACCATTTTGTGGTCTGTGGCCGGGAGCATCACAGCAGTGCTCTCCTCTATGGCGGGTTCCTCTGGGTTCCTCTCTCCAAGGAGGAAGCACTAAGGCAGGCAGAAGCAGTGGGGAAGCATCAAGAAATCCAATCTCCAAGAGTCAGGCACTCGTTGCTTCCACCTGCCCTAGTTAACTCCTGACTGGGATTATTTCAATGAGACACAGGGTGGAAGAGTGGAGGTATGGAAAGCAGCATTGGCAAACCCAAGTTTCCAGACTCAGGCCCTTGCTGCCTCTGCCTGCTTTAGTTAAATCCCACCTGGGGTTGATTTCAGTGACCATGCCTCCATTCTCCTGCTTCCTGGGAACATGTCAGTTGCCCGCAGGAACAATGTGTCCCTGTGCTTGGAGCCTCCCACCCCAGCCTCCCTTATTGCCCTGAGTACTTCTCACCCTGGCTGCCATAAATTGCAGGTTTTTAAAAAATTAAACATTTCTTCATTTCAGTCCACGGATGCTGAAATTTGGACGGATAGCAAGGGTGCACCATAGTTGTGGCCCTTTCCTTCCAATCCCATTTGGTGTGGTCTGTTTTTGTGCAGTAGTACTCACCCTTGGACACGTAATGGCAGAATTTTTAATGGAACTCTGGTACCACTTAAGGCTGCTTCCAATTAAACTTATCTCCTAGCAAATGTACTTAGTATAATGGCCTGAGCTAAGATTATATCTCTGTAGGTGGGTTTATTTTTTTTATTTATTTAAAAATAGTTGTTGGTATTAGAAAACTGAATAAACATTTATTCCTGCCTCAAGCTACGTCATTTTTTTCCAGAAGAATTTTCTCTGTGCGGCTCATGGGACAACATTATCTCAACTTGCCTAAGGATAAAAGTTTTCAAGCAGAATGCCTCCAGCCCTATTCATGTTTAAGAAACACTTATACTTTAGGAAGAGTATTATTTGAAAAAGCAATTGGAAAAAGCCCACTGAAGTAGAATATATATGTATATATATGTTCAGTAAGCAGACTGCTTTTTGGTTTATTGGGAATTTGGTTTATTGGAAATTTGATAAATAATAATAATAATTATTATTATTATTATTTATAGCCCTCCCTCTGAACAGGCAATCGGGGTGGGTTACAACAACTTTAAACAGAAACAGTTAAAATAGAGACAGCCCCATCCCAACCACCCACCCCTTAAAGCATATGTGTTAGTTGAAAGGGAGAAGGAAGCACTTTTACAACAACTCTAAATGAATGTTCTGACTCCTTCATCTACTTAATACTTATATGTATTTATTTGTTTACAACCACATTATCCGTTTCAGGTACCAGTTTTCTTTTAAAAAATCTTTTTGCTCAGACTTTCAGGGAATAAGCAATTGTTTCATTTGTATTTTACTGCATATTTGTAATTTATGTTTTAAAATATTTGTCATTTTAGATATGCATTTTGTGATTTTAGACCTATGATTCTACTTATTTGTAGTTTGTGATTTTTAATGGTGTGCTTTTTGTATTATTGTTAGCTGTTCTAAATTCTTAGGGGAAAGGGAAGCTATAAATTGAAATAATAATAATAATAATAATAATAATAATAATAGATTTAAAAATATCAATTTATTTATTATATTTATTTGTATCCCACTCTTTTCCCAGGACTGGGACTCAGAGCGGCTTCACAGCATTAAAAACAGTACAATTAAAACATTTTTTAAAAGTACATTAAAAAGGAATTAAATTATTATGGTATTAAAACAGATAGTTCTCGTATTAAAAGAATAAAACATATTTTAAAAAGGTAAAACTATATATAGAGAAAAAACTTTATCAAAATTTTAAAATGGTCCAACATTTCAGTGGGTCCTTATAGAAATTCTTTAAACACCTGTGTGAACAGATAGGTGTTCCCCTGCCAGCAGAAGGCCATCAAGAAGGGAGCCATTCTGATCTCCCTGGGCAGGGAGTCCCAGAGTCAAGGGGCAGCCACCAAGAAGGCCCTCTCTCGTATCCCCACCAAATGTGTTTGCGATGGTGTTGGGATGGAGAGAAGGGCTTCTCCAGGGGATCTCAGAGTCCGAGCCAGTTCATACCAGGAGAAACGGTCTGCCAAATAGTGTCGACCTGAGCCATGTAGGGCTTTATAGGTAATAACTAGCACCTTCAATTGTGCCTGGAAACAAACTGGCAGCCAATGAAGCCAATAAAAGCCTGGCAGCAGCTCTTTGAACCAGCTGAATTTTCCAAACACTTTTCAAAGGCAGCTCCATGTAGAGGCCATTACAGTAGTCCAAATGGTATGTAACCAAGGCATGTACCGCTGTGCCCAGATCTGGCTTCAGCACTTGATTTTCTGTACTGCATAGATCTAATAAAGCAATGCCCTTCTACTTTCCATTTGTAATGAAATACACATTTTTCAGAATTCTTATTTTTATACATTGTGCCACTTTCATTGTTCATATCATATTAATACAATTTTCTCTACTTTCTATACTAGTACAGTTTCTCAAGATGTTAATGGGACTTCTTTTCTATTCAAAGGGGGTTGACATAAATGATACAATTACATGGTTAGAGACATATCTCCCCCCCCTCCTCCTTTGTTTCTTTGGCTCAGAAAACAGTCTTCTACTTGTTGTTGTATATATTCATCACTGAAAGTGGGCTAGAATGTCATGATAGCTTTGTATAAAATGCATTATTTCCCAAAAGTGCAAGTATAAACTGATATAAATGTGATAACTAAGCCAGAAAAGCAAACATAGGCTTACATTAAACTAAATAAATTAAAAGGAAATAGATTTTCACTAACTTCCATTGTTAGTTGGATTTATTTGTTAGTTTATTGATTTGTCAATAAATTGACTATTCTGTTGATAAGTATTCTGCATATTTTCATGGCCATCTTCTTTAATTTTGTCCTCTTTCAGTTATTCTAAATATTTATCTTCATGTTTAATGTAAGTCTCTTAGGGCCTATACATATGGGCAGGATACCACTGGCAAACCCCATGGTATCTTGCCCATGGTTCCAACCTTGTTCTGTTCCCAGATCATCTCAGCAACAGCTGGGTGTTCACACGTACACCCGTCATCATGCCATGGAGCTGATGAAACATGGTTCCCTTACCTGTCACCACCACTGCTGGTGTATTCCATTATATTCCCCATCTCCATGTATTGATCTGAGAACTGGACAGTGAAAAAGTGGATAAAAAGAAGATCAACTCTTTGAGATGTGGTGCTGGAGAAGAGTGTTGGGAATACCATGGACAGCCAAAAAGACAAACAAATAGGTGATTAAACTTGAATTCTCCCTGGAAGCCAAGATGATCAAATTGAGCTTGTCATATTTTGTCCACATCATGAGAAAGCATGATTCATTAGAAATGACAATAATTCTCGGAAAGGTAGAGGGTAGTAGGAAGAGAGGAAGAGTGCACACCAGATGGCTAACTCTATCAGGCAGGTCATGGGCATGAATCATAAGACCTAAGCACAGCAGTGGAGGATAGGGTATCTTGGAGATGTCCTATCCACAGGGTCACCATGAGTTGAAGTCCACTCAAGAAAATCATAATCAACAACAACAACAACAACAAAGTTGGTCCCAAAAGAAAACCATTCAATTCTTAACCTTTAATCCAAGACAGATGGGCTGCTTGGAAGAGCATAGTAATATGGTGGGCTACTGGAAACAAATGTTGGTGGGAAAAATAATGCATACTTGAAGATGCACACATGCACATACACATACACATTGTTCACTTTTTAAAAAACAAAACAAAACAAAAACAACGCTGATAATTTCTTTTGGCTCTGGGATAGAAACACTGGAAATATGGAGGAAACACTCATTCAGACCTTGCTTCTATGTTTATTTGCATCTCATAGTTTGCCAAAAATGATAACTTAAACCTTAGTATTACTGTTGTGCTGATTTATAACCTTTTATTTGGGCTGCAGTCGATCAACTGAGGACAGCTTATTTTTTCAGGAGACGCCATTACAAATAATACCCAACAGATGCATACTTAATTTTTCTCAGTGTGAGCAAAAGAGGGGTAAAACTGAATTTTAATGTGTCTACTTACTAAGCAGTTGGCAGTAGAGGACCTGTAAGCTTCTCTTCATGGTATCATCTGCTGCTGGTTGTCTTGCAGTTTATTCATGATTCTGCCTAGGAGATGAAAAAACAAACACACACTAGTGTCTTCTATGAATGACTTTTAAAAAGAAACCACACTGTTTTATGGCCATATAGTCAGAGGCACTACAGAGAATTGTATTCAGGTTGAGAGGCAGAAGAAAGGCCTTCCTTTCATTTCAACTGCCATCGCCCTCCTGGCCTTGGAAGGAGAGAATAAGCCACAGTTTCTCCTGGACTTGATCCCCTTCACCACTGCCATCCCTTTTCTTTGTGTGTCATATCTTTAGATTGTAAGCCTGAGGGCAGGGAACTGTCTAATTACCAATATGTAAGCCGCTCTGAGAGCATTTCTGAAGAGCAGAGTATAAATACAATAAACAAACAATATTGGCATCCTACCTTCTCGTGGATCCATGTCCATGAGAAGGTAGGATGCCAATAATGAGTTCAGAGAGTACACAAAGATAATCGATTTGTGATTTCCAGACTATGAAATAAAACATATAGGTGTGTACTCCTTCTGTTGGGTCTCTTTGATGTGCAGACTAAAAAAAATTATTGAAATTAAGAAAGAGGAAATTTTGCTGTAATTAACCCCCCTCCCCCAACTTTGAAGTAATAAATATAAAGAAGATGAAGAGAAATAACTCATAATATCACTTATGGACTCATAAACCAACTGGGTTGGGTCATCAACTTCTGCTGATACTTCCTCAGCCTACAAACCCATGAGCTACATCTTAGGATTCTTCTCAGCGCCCTCTCACTCTTCAGCGTTGTTGTGGTTGTTGTTTGTATGTTGTGTGTTTTTGTGTGTGAGAAAGAGAAGTAGGGTACAGGGGGTGTCAACAGTGAAGAGGGAACACTATTCTGTGGGCATTTAATCGCTTTTTTAAAATCCACGCCAATGAAAGGAGGAGTGGAATCAAACCCATAACATTGAAAAAGGTGCCGCAGAACTTAAGAAAGAAGGAGTCTTATATCAAAATAAACTTTTACGTGCTTGAATGTTTTGTTTCATGAAAATGTTGGTTCATTTATTTATATGCATTACACTAGAGGGCTTTCTTCACTACATATTCAGATTTAATACAGCTAATAAGTATCACTATTAAGGTCCTTCCTTTACAGGGCCAGGTCTATCATAAGACCTGGATACTTCAACCAGGTTTCCCTGGAACCCTAGTGTTCTATAAAAGCCCAGCAACGGTTCTACAAGAGATTGTGGAATTTTATGCAGTATTTTTTATGCAGGGGTCCCAGAGGCCTGAAAAGTACTTCAAGATTATTTTCAAGGTAAAAAAGTTGAGGAAGCTTGAATTAAGACAGAGTGAAGGCAGCAGATGCTGAGGGGTTTTTCTGGCAGCCTCCTAGCTGTTTCTCCTGAACTTTTTGACAGTTCCTCTCTGCTGGAGAACAGAGCATAGTGTATCACACAACCTTTATAGGCCCTCTAAATTTTGGTGTTGTGGAGGATTATACTCCACCATAAATGCAGAAGTAAGTTGCAAGTAATACTATAGATGGACGCCATATAAAGGATGGGGAGAGGATACCATCTTTTACTTTGCTTAGGCGGCAAAATGTCCTGGGTCTGTCTCTTCCTTATCTTTCTTATCTTCTCCTCCTTTGTATCCTAGCATGCATCTAGCCCAGTCCTAATAATCTGGTGTCACATTTCTGAGCAATTATGGAAAGTAAACACCTAAGGCTATTGGTAAGTATTACATTTAGAGTCTCAAAATTCATGGTCCAACATCCAAACCAGCATCTAATTAATTGTATGATGTTACAAGAAGGTTTTGATTTACATTTCTTGAAAAGACAAACTTTTTTTAAAACCACAAAAAGTTTGAAAAACAGTTTGTGATTTGCATGGAGGGGGAGAACTATATGCTGGTGAAATACTCTTGTGAGGTCCCGAGCAGCTCTTTGAATCATTGCAACCGAGTAAGTCCTCACAAAGTGTCAGCTTCTTCAGACAGCATATCTATTTTCTTATCTTTCTTAGAAGAACTCTTCCTTCACTAAATCTGCCCACAACGTAAGGCATCTGCAAGCTATTTTAATGTTCTCCACTATCATTCCTTCTGAGCTTATTTAGGAGATGATCTTGAAGGCATCTGCGATATAAGCTAAACCAATAAACAGCACTTCACTGCTGATTAAATGCCAAGGAGTTTATGAAAGCAGGAGGACTGGATTTGATTTGTAGATGGAAGTCTCTTAGGATTGCCACTTTTATTAGTTCCATTTACCAGCAGAAGGAGTGAGACATTCACTTACATTATCACTTTAAAGCTATTTATACACCCAGCGATAAAGAATACTCCCCCTTGGATATATCTTCCCATCCCCATTTTAGCAGAGGCTGTGAATGTAAGAAACCTTTCATATTTCCTAGAGAGAGAACAAAAAATTTCACTTCAATTAACTAACTTTTATGAACCTTTTAACATTTATCTTGTTTATGAGAACATACCTGATGTAGATAAATATAATGGCAAAATATTGGTTGCATATTCAAACTGTAATCTCATACGTTGTTGTTGTTGTGTTCCATCAGGTCATTTCCAAATTATGGTGACCTTAAAGTGAACCTATAATGGGGTTTTCCTGGCAAGATTTGCTCAGAGAGGCTTTGCCCTTGCCTTCCTCTGAGGCTGAGAGTATGTGACTTGCCCAAGGTCACCAAATGGGTTGCTAATTGCTTCCAACGAGCTGGATACTCATTTTAGCAACCTCGGAAGGATGCCGGCCTGAGTGGAGCCTGAGCCCTGGCTGGTATCGAATTCATGATCTTATGGCTTGTGAGTGAGTGGTTGCAGTACAGGCGTCTTTTTTGCTATTCACTGTTCTTTCATCAAGATCTCTCCTTCTCTGTCATTTGGTTACCACTATCATGCTATCATGCGTTTTGTGACTTTCCTTCTTTCTTTTATTTTATGTTTTCCCTCCCCTAACATTTCTATACCTGATTTCTTTGTCATTCAACAACAAAACAATACACGGATTAAAATGAAAGTCACTTCCCCACAACCAACAGTATATATACTCCACTCTCTTCCATGCCAGCATTCTCTGAAGGTGCCAGCCACAGATGCTGGTGAAATGTCAGGGGAAAAAAAACTCCTCTAGAACACAGCCTCATTGCCTGAAAAACCCACAAAAAACTATGGATGCCAGTCATGAAAGCCTTCGACTTCACATGTTTTAGTTATGTTTTTAATCTTTGTATCTTTTCTGTTAATTTTAATACTGTTTTATCTAGACGATTTTAATTATTTTTAAATTTTTACAGTAAAGTCTTTAAAAATGTCTTTTGAGCCACCTTTCTAGGAAAAAGACAGCATAGAGATGAAATAAAATAAAATAAAATAAAATAAATAAGAAAAACCAAATGGTAAACAATTTCTCTCCCATTTGCACTGGTCAAATCCAATAGGTACAGGTAATCACAGCATGAATAGAACCATATATTACCTATCTGCCATACAGGTATAAAAGATGAGGAACTGCACGAGATATCCCCCCAAAAAGAGAGAGAGAGAGATAGCAATTGTATTGAACATTATCATGGATAAAGACAGAAGGATACAAATCCATATATTGAGGAGTTAGACATTCCAAGTCATGGGACTGATGAATTTGTCAGTTTCATTTTTCCCATATAAATTTAAAAAAAAACTACATTCTTTCTATCCTAAAGATGAAGAAATATGTGGATTTTGGTACATTCTTTTTTAAATGAACTGAAAAACATTCTCTCTCCTATTTGTCTGAAATGCAGAAAGTTCAGTCAATGCATGCATGTTGGCTTCCCTTAGATCTCGGCTGCAAGCTACAGTTGTTTATATTTGCTTTTTTAACTTTTCTGTTATTCCTGCCGTAGAATCTGAGCAGGGTTACTATTCTACAATAATCAATAGGAATATAACATCCGTATTTAACAGCCTGCTGCTGTTTATCTGCATTTATTATTGCCAGTTCACAGTTATCTCTTGGATTAAAAAAGTCTACTAGTGATTGTACAGTACAATGATGTAAGTAGTAACAGATATGTTGTTGTGCTGCTTTGGATTTTACCTAAATGGCTTTAGACAATTTATCGATTTCTGGAGGTAAGAAAAGGCTTGTAGAGAGGAATACAAATCATGTGACATTTTGTTTGTACGTGTTCATCTTTCTTTTGCTGCTGGCTTAAAAACAAAAAACCTTACATAAGATTCTGCACAGTAAATTGAATGAGGTCATTTTGGTCAAATCTGGCCTTGACTTTATCGCTTATAAATTTCAAGTGAAGCCATTGAGCTGAGTTTGTACAGGTTTGGATCCTTCAGGGCAAACTGTTACAGGCCAAAATGATGATAGCTCAAAGAAAGCAAAATAGAAGAAGAAAAAGAAAAAGAAAGCATATACGGCTGGAAATACACCAACAAAAGTTGCATTAAAATTACATTTCTAAATGAAGTAAAATAACATCCCAAATCCACAAATCAGCCATACCTTTATTGGGACAACCAAAATGAAGAAAATACATGTCGCAAGGTTTCAAAACTCCACTGGTTTCTTCATTAGCAAAGGTGTTAACAATAATACAGGAGAAAAAATAACTGATGATGTTAACCACTGGCTTGCATTTTGTCAAGGTGGTTGTGGTGCTGTTCTGAGTATGGGAGGATATCTATGCAGGCAGGCCACTTTCCTTCTGGCTATGTGGAACTGGGAGACACAGCATTTTAAAGTCCATGAAATTGGACTTCCATTACTTCCTATGGATGTTAGCACATGGGAGGAATTTCTCTCAATTTCGAAAGAAATGAAAGTGGGGCCAGTTTGGAATTGAGTGAATTCACTAGTTCAGCGAATTTACATGATTGCATATTGTCACCGCATCGTGTTTGGAACTGCCCAAAATTGCCTCCCAGTGCCCAAAATTGTGTGTGATAGTTTCTCACGTAAAACCCCATGATTGCGTTCCGAAGGACTTCCCATTGCCCGAAAATGTGTGTGATCAGCTTTCACACAATAACGCAAAACCCCATGATTGCGTTCAGATTGCTATTGGATTACACTTCCAATTCCCATCATGTGATAAACTCCATAATTTCTCAGTCCTTTGTGAGGCCACAAACCCGACTTTACTATTTGAAGTTTCGACCTCCAACAAAGGTAAAACATTAAAAAAACCCAACAACTAACAACACCTAAAATTTTCCTAATGCAAAAACGTGGAGGCTTTTTGAGAGATTCAGTGTTCTCTGCCTAATAGGAATCTTTTTATTTTGCTAATAGAATTTACATTTCTTGGACTTTAAAATGCTTTGTTTATGAGTACAACATGGCCAGAAGGAGGAGTCACACTCAGAACACCACCACTACCATCCTGACAAAATGCAGACCTGGGATTGACATCATCAGTTTTTTATTTTCTATTATTTTTAAACCCTAAAAATAAAGCAGTAAATATGCAAAAAAACAAAAAACAAAAACCCAACAACACAGATATGCATTCATGCATATCCCACATATGCAGAACACATCCAGTCATTCATACACACGTACACAAAAGCATGCATGCACTATGTTCTACTTCCATGCTGTGCAGCGAAAAGGGGAACCCTCTCTTCATCACACAGCTGGGAAGCATAGTGAAATTCATTTTCCACCAGAGAGCAGGGAAATTAAACCTGCCTACCTGCTACCTGGTGAGTATCTTTTTCTCCCAAGACAGGACCAGGAGGCATGAAGATATATAACTACACATGACCACACAGAGTATCAAATACAGTTGCCTAAATACAACACGACACTGGTGATCACATTTTAAATGATGAGGGAGAAGTCTTGCAGAGGGGGGCATAAAAATGGTCTTCAGGAGTTGCGCGCAACCTACTAAATTTTCCCTACTCATGTCCAAGACTATTGACTTCTACTTGATATATATGTGAGGCCTTAGGAGATAATGGTCTTGAAGAAAATAGCAGTATCTCTGTTTACATAAACAGGCTATTAATCTCTAAATTCTCTTAGGGACTTTAGGAAATGTTACCTTAAATGCTCTTTCTGATCTGAGCTGCTACTATCTTTAGTGTATAATAATATTACAATGATGAATAGATGTGTGGATTCTCCATACGCAATCAATTATTGTTTTACACAGTGAACAGTTTTCACCCCCAACCTCCACTGCATTTCACTTAAATTAAAAAGGACAACTAAAACATAATGATGAATAGAAAACCAAAAAGTCCAAAGGAGCTGATAGGTCCCCAAATGTTGGATCATCTATTATGTCTGAAGGAAGAAAGATTTCAACAGTGTTCTAGACTGAAGTAAAATGAAACAAAATTTCCTTTCAAATAGAGAACTAGATAATAAACTTATGGTCTAAAATTAGGTAATAAACACACACACACACACACACACACACACAAATATATATTTCCCTAATACCTATTAATGTGGGAGAAATATAGATACCATGTTTCCCCGAAAATAAGACAGTGTCTTATATTATTTTTTTGCTCCAAAAGATGCGGTAGGTCGTATTTTCATTTACTATATATTGTATATATATTTATATACAGAAACTTTGCTAGGTCTTACCTTATATTTAGCAATATATTTAGGCCTCATATTTAGCAATTCAGCAAAACCTCTACTAGGTCTTATTTTCTGAGGATGTCTTATTTTCGGGGAAACAGGGTATAAGCCAAGTTTCAAAATCGTTTTTGTGTAGCATAAATATACACCAGTGTAGTTATGTGAGATCCTAATATTGAAGATGTGACTGTACAATGATGCCAAGGCTTTGAGCTTACACAATTATTTGCCCACCCAACATGCCAGGCTCTTTGTGTGCTGGAGGAATAATAGGTTGCAGATATGCATACTCTGAGAAAATACAACCATTTGTGTAATGCTTTTATGCTGCCAGTGTCCCAACAAGATTATGGCTATATCAGTAGGACTATTCAAGTCTAAATGCATGTGCTGCTAGTGAGATGACTAGCAGTATAGTTTCTGGGTTTTAAAACTAAGATGCAACGGAAACTTCATAGTCATTGGCACTCTAGTATATTAGGGCTGCGTTCACACTGGAGAAATAAACCAGTTTAAGTGCCATGGCTCAATGCTGTGAAATTCTGGGAATTGTAGTTTGTTGTGGGGCCCAGAGCGGAGCAGAGCTCATTCTATTTCATGGAACTGTCTTTCTCTTTCATTACTACACAGGTCCTTTTGCTTCATTTGTCCCCACCAAGGCTGCATCCACACTGGAGAAATAACCTGGTTTGGCACTGCTTTAACTGCCCTGGGCCAAGGCTATGGAATTCTTGGAGTCGGAGTTTGTTGTGGGGCCCAGAGCGGAATTCCATAGCCTTGAGCCAGGGCAGTTAAAGCAGTGCCAAACTGGGTTATTTCTCCAGTGTGGATGCAGCCCAAGTGATCTCTCAACACCCTGAAGTACTTCTTTCTTTCTTCTTTGCTCTTTCTCTTTTCTTCTCTTCCTTTTCCCTGGTGTTTATCTCCCTTCGCTTATATTTGCTCAGTCTTCTGCTCACTCTTCTCTCTCCTCCAGGACAGAGCTTGAAAAATTTACTCTGGATTACAATTCCCAGAATTACCCAGTTCTTATGAGCCATTTTGACCAGGAGACTCTGGGAGATGATGATGATGATGATGATGATGATGATGATGATGATGATGAATTTATTTCTAGACTGCCCCTCTGTAAAGCAACCAGGGCTGTATACAACATAATTAAAACAATCAACAGTTAAAAACATTCCCTCAGCCCAATCCCTAACCCTCCCATCCCTTAAAATTAAATTAAACTAGTACAAAATTAGCTGTGTAAGCAGGGGGCCGCAGGCCAGAAAGTTTAGAGCCGGGAAGTTATTCTGGAAAGGTCTGCCAAAAGAGATGCTTTTTTGAAGCTGTCAAAAGTGGTGGTAAGACGGATCTCATCCGGCAGGCCATTCCATAGTCTGGGAGCGGACGCAGAGAAGGCCCTCTGGGAATTATTATTATTATTATTACCATTTGGTAATCGAAAATGGTACTGCAGACTACAGACTACGGTTTTAATCAGATAAATTAATCATTTTAAAAAACTGCCTTGAGATGCAACTCCTCAGAGTCGCTCTAGTATCCATGCCCAGCTTCAGATGTATAGCTTCATGAACCCAGATCTCTGGCGGTTTGCCTGCCCATCCACAAGCCATACACTTTTATAATTAATAACACAGTGGTAAGATATGTGATTTATTGTTAGTTTGTGGGATGAATATGTCACACAAATGTCAGATTTTCATTGTTCTAAACCAAATAACAATGCAGCACCCAGAAGTATTTTTCCACAATTGACTGCCCATCACACCTAATGGTAAAAGTGTAAAAGCATCCATTTTTAAATGTTAAAAAATGGTTTTCAGTTTTTCACATACAGACCCATTACACTGTAAACAAAACAGAAGAGCTGCCTTTGCAAATAACTGGTCCATGACCCAACACAAGATTCAAAGCCTTTGCTATGATTAAATTTAATTTATTCAGTGTGTGATAAAATGCTTTGACTTCAGATGTGACAAATGCGCTCAGGAGCCTTTCATCACATTCACTTTAAAGGAACACAGCATCGCCCAGCAGATGTAAAATGTCTCCTCTATGTAAATAATTCCCTTTTATACTTCAAAACCTATCTCAGCATTTTATGAAGGGGATTTGAAACTGCAAAGCACTAGTGTAAAAGAAGTGATACGGAGGAGAGGAAGGGGAAAGAATCACAACACAGGCAACTTCCAGGTGGGCTTTAGAGCTGCCATACAGTAACCAGGGATATGGAAACTTGTCAGTTTCATTTTTATTGCATTTCTCAGACTCCCACTAGGATTCTCATACCTAAGTTCCTTATCAGGCTGTGAAACCCTTCTTCCCCATTCCACGTCAAAACATGTCTGTTTTGTTTTTGTTTTGTTTTTTATAAGATCTTTAATGAACATCTTTCCCAACATTTCTTACATATTTCGCCATTTTCTAAGTATATATTTCAAACAAAAAGCACACACATGCACACACTTTCAGTAATTTTTTTTTAAACTTGTGGATGATTGAGGGGAAAAAATGGTTTCCATCAGATGCCAGGAAACCAAAAGATATGGGTACATTTATAGAATTGAATCAAGTTGTAAAAAAAAAAAAACCTCAGTTAATATCAATTTATTTTTTTCACTCCTAGTTGTAACCAGGTTCTCTTTCCCTCCATCCCATTTTCGTTGTAACTTCATCAGTGAAACTAGAGACAAGGCATGTGCTGCTTCTCTCATCCTTTTTCTTTCCTTAGAGAGTTTAATAGTGGTTAAAGCAGAAAAGGAAGCTCTGAAGAACAGAGAGGAAAAAAGAGAATTTCAGAGGAGTATAAATGAAAAGGCTCTGTAATATTTACAGGGTTCTGTGGCTGTAAAATGCCAGAGACACTGAACATACTTCCAGCTCTCTTCTTAGCAAACCCATGGCCTCCTCCTCACCTAACCTTTTTAGAAAAGATATTTGACACTCAGAATGACCCAAGCAATTCCAGGTAGGTTAAAAGAGAAGTTTGAAATGTATGTAGACAGCGTCCTTCCAGAGTTTGGGAAAGTTACTTTTGGGACTACAAAAGGCATAGTTACTGGATGTCTGCTAGAACAGGATCTTCTTCACATAGAATCAAGACCACTGGGCAATACTGATTATTTATTTGGTGCTTTGTTATTGACCATTAGCAAATCTTTTTGAGCGCATTTCCAGTGGGAGACACATCTAATCCTCAATTACATCTGAACCTGAATTTTCTTCAGTTCTACTTTTTCATCCCTTTGGTGGAAGCTTCCAGCCTGTCTATCCCTTTGGAAAAATGAAAGAAAAATATTCATTCCAGACTGTGTCTGAAGGTTTCTCCCTTTTATCAAGCCCCCTGGTGGGACCTTCAGAAGAAGCCAAGAAGCTGTTAGCAGATTTGCTCATATTATGTTGATTGCCTGCAGACGAATTAATTAAGACTCGCTCACTAACACTGTAGTACAGGAAGGGAAGAAATTATAGCTGTGTCAATCCTTTTTTTATGGATGTGTAAAACAACGTCTGGAACATTCAATAAATTCAGCACATACGTGCAAACACCGACAGTCTCCCATTAGTGATTCCACAGGTCAGAAGAGATTGGTTTTATAATGCAGTAAACAATACTGAGGATTCAAAGACATAGCTGTGTTGGTCTGGAAAAACAGTATGCAAAGGGATCTTGTAGCACCTTTGAGATGAACTGAAAGATGTTGGTAGCATGTGCTTTCGTTTCCTCATGTTCGGAATGAAGAATCCAGAGACAGACCTATATAAGCCGTTTGCATGTGATGTATGGAGAATGGCAATTCAGATTAAAAACTGTGTGGGTATGTAGATGAAATGACAAGTTTGTCTTCAAGTTATTTTCCCACTTACTCTAAGGTGACGCTAAGGCAACCTATCATGGACTTTTCTTGGCAAGATCTGTTCAGGGGTGTGTGTTTTACGTTGTTGTTGTTGTTTTGCCTTTGCCTCCATCTGAGGCTGAGAGAGTGAGACTCATCCAAGGTCACCCAGTGGGTTTCCATGGCTGATCAGGAACTGGAATCCTCCTTTCCAGGATCACTGTCATCCTGAGACCCAGTAGCTGCCCAGCCAGAGAGGCTAAGGCCAGACAGCCCTTCTTCTACTGAGCAGCAGAGCTTGGAGTCAGAACCAGATAAGAGCAGCATAGACAAAAGCAGCCAGGCCAAATCCTCCCCTGTCAGACACAGCAACAAGCACGGGCTCCTCAGAAGGAAAGTGTCCAAAAAAGCTTTGGCTAACATCGACTGGGAAGCTGGATATAGCTAGGAGATTCCAGTTTCATAGTCAGCATAATCATAGCTCTCTTCATGTATCTCTGTTTACATCTTTGCCTCCTGATTATGCTTTTAACAGGTTTTGCTGCTGAACCTCTAGAATCTGAATGATTACCTGGCACTTTGCCTTGGATTGCACTTGGCCTACTGACTTGGCTTTCCTAGACCTCTGCTTACTATCCCCAGCTTCATATGGCTGGGCTCTGTGCTGACAGGACCTCCCTGTAAGTTAGAACAGGACAGCTGCCAGCTTCTGCTGCCCCCCATCCTCTTCTTGTCATTACTGTCATGTGCCTGCCTCCCGAGTAGAGTCAATGAGCAAGCAGCAAGTAGGTTTTCCTGCTTCTTTTTCATACTGCCACCATTATTTGTACCAGAGTGAGAGCGAAGTTAACAAGCAGGTTCAAATAGCGAAGACAAAGAGCGAAGATCAATGTACATGAGTCCTGGTGGTGCAGTGGTTAGATGTCGGTACAGCAGCCACAAGATTGTGAGTTTGATCCCAGGGGCTCCAAGGTTGACTCAGCCTTCCATCCTTTCATAGGTTGGTAAAATAATAATATTTATTTATTTATTTATTTAAATTGGTACTCAGCTTGTTGGGGACAATATGCTTACAGACTGTAAACCACTTAGAGAGTGCCGAGTTCACAGATAAGCAGTATAGAAATGTACATGCTAGTGCTACTCCTATTAGGTTCATTTCTGACCCTGGAATGATTATATATAGGCCAAGATATGGCACTGCTCTTTCCCCCATTTGTTTTACAGAAGCATGTATATAATGTAGAGCAATGTAGTTCTATCACCAATACATATAATTGGAGAAGATTTAATGATTTTAACAAAACAACTATTAACATCTTTTAGTCTAGTCCTGAACAGTATTTCTTGCCCCATCATGACAATGACAGTTATCTCTCCGTGATAATTAAAAAAGGGGTTTAAAAGTTTTCATTTTAATTGTTCTTTTTATAGCTGCTATTTAGTCTCAGAAAAAACATCAGTCTCTCTGGACATTGATAACATTTCTAGAAGATTGCTTTAATGGATGATAGATATATAGTTGTTACTCAGCTGTTGTGAGGGATACAACTGCCCTTCTCTGCAATGGTTCTCCACCAACAGGAAAACTGCATTTCCCTTGTATGCAACCAGCAATATTCATCCTGGGAAAAATAAGGTTCCCTTCTCCCCTCCAGCTGCAGAATCATTTGCTGCTTCACTGCAATGTTACATGAAAAACTGTTGCTTGAATGTCATGGATACTCACTGACTAGTCTCTATGACACAATTAATCATTAGTAACATATATCATATTAAAGTCCCTTACACTGTACCATTTTGTCAACAACAACAAACATAGGGGAAAGGAGAGTTTTTTTAACAATTATTTGAATGCTCTGTTGTCCTTGCAGTGTTTTCTACAAGGTAAGGCAGCGATCCTTAACTAAGTCCATATAGTATCAAAGGAAGACCTAAAACCTTGATTGGCAACTAGAAATTTGGGGTGGGCAAGTAGATTTCTATATCAGAATAAGGTTGTCTTTTCTGAAGTGCTATGTTTATATGTCATCCAATTTTTCTTTCTTTCTTTCTTTCGGCCTTTCATTTTTTACATGTGGCCTGGAAGTTACCAGATGGTTGTCAAATATGTACGTGATGGGTGGCAATAGATTTAAGGTTAAATGTTACTAATAATCCTTAATCTAAAGCAGGAGGCCAGTTCTTATGTTTTTCCCACACAGGAGAACTGATGTAGTCTTGGAAAATGAACCCTGAGCCACAAAATACAGAGGAAGGGACACCAGAAGAACCTTCCTTAACAGTGGGGTTCTGCCATCTTGTGATCATCCTCCCACTGCCAACTTTTATTGTCAGCTTCCCCTCTCTAACTCTTGCTTTTAAAAAGAGACAATCTGGGATTTTCTCCAGAGTTGGAACAGCATATAGGAACAGTCTCTGGAAAGAGGGAGTGTTCCCCCAATCCTGATAAATTATTACATCCAGTGCACTGAGTACAGGAATTGAAAACATGATAGGTGAATAGATGAATACACATAGCTGGGTCATGGAGATTAAGATCTGCATCAACCTCTGTGTATTTGGTTAAGGCTCCATTTAATTAAAGTATTTTACTGCTTTCCATACAATCATTAATTCAATATAGCCAGAAAAAGAGGGAAACAAATCCATATACAATATGGATTCCATTGCCTTGGAAAGCTGAAATCAATATATATGGAAAGAAGATATTGTACTGGTATATACAGTATATGGTATTTCATATTAAGCTTTATTATGGCCACTTCTGTTGTGAGGGATGCCATTTACTTCTCTTCACCTTGAGTTTCATTATTAGATGTCAAAGGGAGCAAACCTTCTCCAAAACAAACAAGGGTTCATAAGCCAGTGACCTGGTCATAAATTATTCCGCTTCATAAAGCACAGTATTTTTACATCCTTTAGAAATATGAGGAGAAAAAATGTGTATTCACAAGACCACACAGAAGTACAAATCAATAAAAAATGGAAAGAAACTGTAGCTTTTGATTCATTTTCCAATTATACAAGGGCAGTAGTATATATGGGTTATTTTGCTTCCAATGTTTCATTTTATTTGGAAAATATGTGGAGATATTCCCAGATCAATTGGAAGTGTTTCTAAGGAAATGTAAATGTCACAGGCTGGCTTGTCTCCTTGGGTTTACCCAATATAAATTCACTTGCTATACAACTTTGAATTATACCTGTCTTCTCTATGTCAACATTATAAATTACCTCCAGATATTTGGAAAAGGGGGGGGGGGGGATATAGAAAAAAGTTAGGCAAGAGACTATTTCAATAAAGTTATGCAAATTAAAATTTAGCTCTAAATAATAAGACTTGTGTAGCTGCAACGTGGTTTTAGCCTCATAATTGTGGTGTATCTTCCTTCCTCTGCTGCCATTCTGTTGCTTTATCTATTTAACAAAGCATGATTTCTATTGGCTTTGTTTGCTTTTAATAAGTCAAGGCAATGGCATGTATAAAAGCAGAGGAAAGCTGGTTGGAATCACATGTGAAAGGAAATGAGGATGCATTTCATGCTGTCATGCAGGATTCTGTTAAGGTGTCCCATTTATTCTAATGAGTTAATGATTTCCTCATTTGTTTGTCCAGTCCTGGAATTTAATATTCAAGGGGGAGAATTAAGTACAAGACATTTTCTCAGTAAAATATTAATATTAATATTTATATTGCAAAAGAAAGCAGCAGAATCTTTTAATAATATAATAATAATAATACATTTTATTTATAGCCTGCCTCTCTGACTAAACAATCGAGGCGGGGTACAACAGAATTAAAAGACAGTACAGTAAAAATTTTCCATCCCAATCCCAACCTCCCACCCCTTAAAATAGAATTAAATTAGAGAAAACTAAAACAAAGCAAACAATATAGGTATGTTAACATAACATAATAACATAAAAAGCACTTTTTCTTCGGGCAACGTGGGACGTGACCTCTAAAGCTAATTTCAATAAACTTAGAGAAATACTGGGAGTGATCCCATGGTCAGGAATACTAAAAGAAAAGGGAGTTCAAGACGGATGGGAGTTTCTCAAAAGGGAGATATTGAAGGCACAATTTCAAACAGTTCCAATGAGGAAGAAAAATGGAAGATGTCTCAAGAAGCCAGGATGGATGACTAAGGAACTTTCAAATGAGCTAAGTTTTAAACGGAACATGTATAAGAAATGGAAAAATGGAGAAATCACGAAATAGGAATTCAAACAAATAGCCAGCACATGTAGGGGTAAAGTCAGAAAAGCTAAAGCGCAGAATGAACTCAGGCTTGCTAGAGAGGTTAAGAACAATAAAAAGGGCTTTTTTGGATATGTCTGCAGCAAAAGGAAGAAGAAGGAAACAGTGGGGCCACTGCATGCAGAAGATGGCAAAATGCTAACAGGGGACAGAGAAAAGGCAGAATTACTCAACACCTTCTTTGCTTCAGTCTTCTCAGAAAAGGCAAAGGGTGCTCAACCTAAGGATAATGGAGACAGAATAGAGGAAATTCAGCACAGAATAAGTAAAGAGGTAGTACAGGAATACCTGGTTAACCTAAATGAATATAAATCTCCAGGACCAGATGAACTACATCCTAGAGTATTAAAAGAACTGGCAAATGTAATATCAGAGCCATTGGCAATAATCTTTGAGAACTCCTGGAGAACAGGAGAAGTCCCAGCAGACTGGAGGAGGGCAAACGTTGTCCCCATCTTCAAAAAGGGAAAAAAAGAGGATCCCAACAATTATCGTCCAGTTAGTCTGACATCAATTCCAGGAAAGGTTCTAGAGCAGATCATTAAGCAGAGAGTCTGTGAACACTTAGAGGCCAATGCCATAATCACAAAAAGCCAACATGGGTTTCAGAGAAACAAGTCATGCCAAACGAACCTGATCTCTTTTTTTGATAAAATTACCAGCTTGGTAGATGAAGGGAATGCTGTGGATATAGTATACCTCCATTTCAGTAAGGCCTTTGACAAGGTTCCCCATGACATTCTTGCAAACAAGCTTGCAAAATGTGGGATAGACAAGTTAACTGTTACATGGATTTGTAATTGGTTGAGTGGCCGAACTCAAAGGGTGCTCAACAATGGCTCCTTTTCATCCTGGAGAGAAGTGACCAGTGGGGTCCCACAGGGCTCTGTCCTGGGCCCAGTGCTATTCAACATCTTTATTAACGATTTGGATGACAGAATTGGGGGCATACTTATCAAATTTGCAGATGACACTAAACTGGGAGGAGTAGCTAATACCCCAGAGGACAGGATCAAAATTCAAAATGACCTGAATAGACTAGAAAGCTGGGCCAGTGCTAACAAAATGAAATTCAATGCAGAGAAATGTAAGGTTCTGCACTTAGGGCGGAAAAATGAAATGCACAGATATAGGATGGGGGACACCTGGCTGAATGAGACCACATGTGAAAGGGATCTAGGAGTCCAAGTAGACCATAAGCTGAACATGAGTCAACAGTGTGATGCGGCAGCTAAAAAAGCCAATGCAATTTTAGGCTGCATCAATAGAAGTATAGTTTCTAGATCAAGGGAAGTTATAGTGCCATTCTATTCTGCTTTGGTCAGGCCCCACCTGGAATACTGTGTCCAGTTCTGGGCACCACAATTCAAAAAAGATGTGGAGAAACTGGAGCATGTCCAAAGGAGGGCAACTAAGATGGTGAAGGGTCTGGAAACCTTGCCCTATGAAGAACGCCTTAGGGAGCTGGGGATGTTTAGCCTGGAGAAGAGAAGGTTAAGAGGTGATATGATAGCCCTGTTTAAATATTTGAAGGGATGTCATATTGAGGAGGGAGCAAGCTTGTTTTCTGCTGCTGCAGAGACTAGAACGCGAAACAATGGATGCAAACTGCAGGAAAAGAGATTCCACCTCAACATTAGGAGGAACTTCCTGACAGTAAGGGCTGTTCGACAGTGGAACACACTCCCTCGGAGTGTAGTGGAGTCTCCTTCCTTAGGGGTCTTTAAGCAGAGGCTGGATGGCCATCTGTCAGGGATACTTTGACTTGGAGTTCCTGCATGGCAGGGGGTTGGACTGGATGGCCCTTGTGGTCTCTTCCAACTCTATGATTCTAAATACATAAGCTGGGCTGAAGCTGGAGAGATTTAGGTAAGGGCTTTTTGGAGCCGGAAGAATTAGTCACTGTCTGGGAAGGCCTGCTGGAAAAGATACGTCTTTATGGCCTTTTTCAAGCAGTCAAGAGTTGTGATAAGATGTATCTCGTCTGGCAGTCCATTGGGAGCGGTAGCAGAGAAGGCCCTCTGAGAGGTCTGTGACAGCCTGGTCTTCATGGGCTGTAGCAGGTTCCTTCCAGAGGACAGGAATTTAATTAAATTAAATGCTTGAATGTAATAAGAGCCCTAAACGGAACCACACTGCCACTTTTACTACTTTCACCCACTGGGATCTTAGTCTGTGCTTTTAAAAAAGGATCTAAATCCAATTATTAGTTTCAACTAGACGAGGCCTATTGAATTAACATGACTACTTAGTTGAGTTTAACAACTGATTTGTTGTGGTTGTGTGCCTTCAAGTCATTTCCAACTTATAGCAACCCTAAAATGAAGATATCATGAGGTTTTCTTGGTATGATTTGTTCAGTGGAGGTTTGCCATTGCCTTCTCCTGAAACTTAGACCACGCAGTTTGCTCAAAGTCACCCAGTGAGTTTCATGGGCAAGTGGAGAATCAAACTCTGGTCTCCAGAGTCTCAAGCCATAAAGGTAAAGGTATTCCCCTTTGACAAGGTTTTCAAGCGAGTCTGACTGTAGGGTGTTCATCTCCATTACTAAGCTGAATAGCCAGCATATCCAAGGACTACTATGGTGGTCATGTAGCCAGCATGACTGCACAGAATGCCAAAGTGGTACCTATTTATTTACTTCCACTTTTACATACTGTATATAATCATGTATAAGTCTAGAAGTTTTAGTCAAAAAATTGACCCAAAATACCTGAGTCAACTTATCTACGGGTCTATGTAAATACTGTATTTTAACTCTTATTAAAAATGAATTATCCCCTGGTGAAAGGCAAGAGTGATATCTATCATGGAAGCACTGATCCTCCTGTATTCTCTCATCTATTCAGGCTTTAATGTGAGCACAAACAGTTACACCTGCTGGAATATTGTAAATTCGTTGGCATTGTTTTCTTGCTTCATCCCTTACATCCTTTTTTTACATGCACATCAGTTTTACCCTTGACCTATCCACAGGTTATACTGTATGAAAATCCATAATTTTGGCCCCAAAACCTGCCCTCGACTTATACATGAGGTTGACTTATAGTCAAGTATATACAGTACTTACTAACTGCTAGGTTGGCAGAAGCTGGGACTGGTGACGGGAGTTCACTCTGTCAAGATGCGGCACTTGGGTTCTGAATTGCCGACCAGCTGATCTTGCAATCGTCTTGCAATCAAGTCAGCTTCTTAACCATTTAGCCACTGAGTCTCCTAAAAATGTTACTACAGCATAAAGAGCATTAAAAGTGTTACTACAGCATAAACATGTGTGTGGACTGAAGGCACACACACACAAAACTTTAAGGTGCCACAAAACTCTGTTTTTGATGTAACAGACCAATAAAGCTGCCCTCCAAGACTTTGTCCATGTTGGAGTTTGGTGCTCGTTTTTGTCCATTCTTTTGATGCTTGATGCTCTTTGCCTTCATTTGGCGATATATAATGAGAATCCCTGGCGTCTGGGATACTGTGGGTTCAGACCTCTTTGTGTTCTAAACAGGTCTCGGAGATGCCCCCCAATTTCCCTTTTCGTGGTCCGAATGGTAATGGGATGACACTGGCAGCAGATCATTTCACCAATAAAATACAGGGACCTCCAGCAGTGGGTCAGCCTCTCCAGCTAAGCTGAAGGGATCTGCAGCATCCTGTGCCTTCACTATTGCGCAAACTGAAGTAGCTTGTTTTCATCAGGTGAAAAGTTAATGTTTTATGTTTGATAGGTTGGCTGTACATTTTCATATTTGAGAAATAGCCAAATTGATTTTTCATTTACAATGAAAAGCTTCCTTTAACTTAATGCATCTGAGAGAGGTATTGATTCAGGTGAGAGATTAACTGCCGAACTGCCCATACTATTTAATATTATTCTAGTTATTCTTTTTGAGAGACCTAGCATTTACAATTGTGCAAAAATAAAACATGTGGTTTAATTTTGTTAAAATCTGTACATTTAACAATAATTTTTCATTTATCCAATGTAAATATTATCTAACAATCTACTGAAGTATTTACTGGACTGGTGTCTAATGTCTTTTTATTATCTTTTTAGTTATTTTGTGCATTTTAAAATGTGTACAACTCATTATGAAGCACCATGCTTCAAAACTTGATACTGAAACAAAGTCTTTACCTCTTACACACATACACTCAGGCCAGATCAATGACAAGTAAAAGGGAAAATTCTTTTAAGAGGAAGATTACATAAAAGAAATTAGTTAAAATTAGTTAAAACATAGGTTTAGTGATTGTGATAAGACTTTTGCAACAAATGCACTAATTATATGTAAACTGTACTAAGCCTACATTAGTACTCCATTTGGGAACAATTACCAATACATTACTTGAATTGCAAAAAGTAATTTGTTAAAAGAAATGAAAAGGAACTTGTATAATTTGTGGTCCTATTACTAAAATGATATTGTGTGCCATGAATGAAGATAATGAACTGGGTGGCAGTGTAGATCTTTCTTTTGTTTTTAGGACAGCTGTTTGGATTTCTTTTATTGTTATTCAACTAGCTAATCAAAATCTTTTGTTCAGTGCAACTGTGCTTTTACTCATCTGGGCTAATCTAAGACACCATCTGTTATTTAATAAGTCATTGGCTCTTCAAAGTCCCAAAGGCTTATGAGGCATCTTGCGGGAATGAAAGGTAGACACATCTTCCAGGTATACCTCAACCTGGTCATGATATAAAAGTGAGTGCATTTGACACAAGAGTTATAAAATGTTTTACCTTTTAAGAACGTATCATGTCCAGAGGCTTGTAAGAACTATGGAACAGAAGCACTGTAATTAAGGTTGTACTGCAAGAAGATGATAGGAGTTTTGACAAGAACTGCCACACTGCTTTGGGTAACATCCCAACTGAGCTTGGGGGAGATGGAGAGCCTGAGTTGTATTGAGAGACAGCTTTTGACAGTTTAACTCTCTTCTAAGCCAAAATGAGGACATTAAAGTTAGCCAAGAGGTGGAGAATGCCTGGCTCTCCAAACATTTTGAGCTTCATATTCTAAAAGCCTCAGCTAGCAAAGCCAAGGACGAGGGATGGTGGGAGTTGTTGTTCAAAGTATGTGAGGGACAAAAGATTTCCTTAAGTCTGAGGAAGCCAGAGGTTCTATAGAAGTTCAGTAGCTAAATACCCTAAAGGCACCAAATCCCATCTGATCTTGGAAACTAATCCGGGTCAGCTCTGTCTAGTATTTCGACGGGAGGCCTCCAAAGAATGCCAGTGCTGTAGACTATATTTCAGAGAAAAGAACTGACAAAACTGCTTCTGAGGTTTCCTTGCTTAAGAAAATCCTATGAAATTCACATAAGTTGCCAGCCAATTTGAAGGCACAACATGCACATACACATACACAGAGAGCTCACTGATATTTCATATTTATTCTAGAGCTGAAAACTGAATTGATGCTCCATGCTGAAATAAATGGGGTATCTATGCTATCTGAACTAGAAAGTACTGTTAATTCTATAGATGAATTAATTTTGTTCTTTGGAATGTCCCAAAGTGAGGATATTATGGGGCTTTTTAGATTGGCAGGAAAGTGTGACATGAAGTTGCCTTTACCTTAATGCTCAGCAGCTAGACTGCAAGCCCCAGGTGTGCATTTAAAAGGTACAGGGCAGCTAGACTGAGGGGTGTGGGAACGACTTATCTGAAGTCTTTTCTGTGGCTCAGCAGCTACATGGGAAGCGGTCAGAACGCTACAAACACAGGCGGAACAGCTACATGGGTGGCAATGAACGTGGCTTTTAGCCGCGGTGAACCTTTAAAAAATTTTTTCCTTGCCGGCTGCGAACTGCGCAATTCATCCATGCCCTGCAGGTGTAAAAGCTGGGGTTTGACCGTGAAGTTTTTTAAAGCTCCCAAACCCTAGCTCCAGCCCTAATCCAAACCCTAGACATGCACAGTAGGGACTCTGGGATGCCGTTACTGTTATTCTACTGTGGATAACATATCAATTCATTCACAAAATAAAGGGGTTCATTCATGATGCACGAGTGCAATGGCACAGTTTGAAAAGGCAGAGGAAACGCAATGATAATTTGACGGATCCTCATAAGTATACATTTGTCCTGCGCAACTGCGCAGGTTTGCGAACTGCGCAAACGCAGTTACACCATACAGTCAAATTATCATTGCCGGCTGCGAACTGCGCAATTGCGCAGTTCGCAGCCGGCAAACCTGCACAGTTGCGCAGGACAAATGTATACTTATGAGGATCCGTCAAATTATCATTGCGTTTCCTCCGCCTTTTAAAACTGTGCCGTTGCACTGGTGCATCATGAATGAACCCCTTTATTTTGTGAATGAATTGCCATGTTATCCACAGTAGAATAACAGTAACGGCATCCCAGAGTCCCAACTGCGCATGTCTAGGGTTCCGATTAGGGGTGGAGCTAGAGTTTGGGAGCTTTAAAAAACTTCGCGGTCAAACCTCAGCTTTTACACCTGCAGGGCATTGAGCGTTTTAATTAGAAGTGAAGTCCACACCATGCATGCTCCCAACCCACGATCCATTATGATCCGCACCTGTATCGCTGCCTTTAAATGGGCGCTTTAAAGAGACAGAGCCCCATTTAACCGTGCAACTACACCTTAGCCTTTAAATGCAATAGCAATGTTGCGCCCTTTTTAAAAAAATAGTGGGGAAATCAAGCTACTTTTTAAAGGCGCTTCTTCTCCCTTAAAACTCCAAAATAGTGTTTTCATGGCACACTTTCCCTTTTTTTCATCTAAAGGCTGGGCTTTCATGCAGCCATCAACACACCTCTTTTTGCCAATCTAAAATGGGCCAAAATATTACCCTCAGAGCTGAGACTACATAGTATTGAGGTCTTAAATATATAGAGCCAAGCATTTCCCCATTTTCCCAAGGAACTGTATACACACATGTATAAGTTGAGGGCAGGTTTTAGGGGTTTTGTTATGACCCAGGGATAAGTTGAGGGTAAAACTTAGGGGCATGTAACAAAGAATATAAAGGACAAAGAAAAAGAAAATGATTCCAAAGAACTTAACAAATTCCGGCAGGCATGTATGGGTTTGGATAAGAAAATATGCACATGTCAAAAAGGATGTAAAGGCAAAGCAAATAAAAAATGACAACCACATTAACAGTGATTACAGTCTTTAATTTGAATGTGATAACTGGGACTGATTTTAACCCAGAAAAGCTGACAAACATACACAGATAGCCTGATACCTCATTGCTGGAATAACATTGTTGGAAATCCCTTCTCTGAGTGAAAGGCAAGAAAGAGCTTAGTCCACTTTGGGAGAACTAAAAGCACCAATCCCTCACCACTCGCTTGGTGCTCCTTTGAGGGGAAACATCAAATAGCCACTAACTCTGCCATTTTGCTTCTCAGGCATTCAAAAAAGCCTGAAGCGGCAATGCAATACAGACAGTAGAGGAAGTCTGGGCCACTTTCAAGTTATCCCACAATAGACTAAGCTCTCGCATTTTGCCACTACTCAGAGAAAGGGATGGTTCCCCTCCTTTTTGGTGGGAGTAAGAGTTAAGGTACAGTACTTACATTGACCCATGGATAAACTGACTCAGGATTTTTTGGTTGATTTTTTGACTAAAATTTCTCAACGTACACATGAGTATTTATGAGACTTATGTATGTCTGCATTCAGTCTCATAAATAAGGCTGTAGGAACAGCAGATGGATTTTAAAAATATAGTTGGTCCTGCCAGTCCTTGCCATCCAAAAATCACTGTCTTGAGTTGACACAATGCTTGGTGATACAATGCTTGGAATCACAAGCCCGTGAACCAACATTTCTGTTTTCAAAACAGCTTTTCTGAGGAATCTCAGTGATTTGGTGGCTATTGGAAAGCTGTAACAGGAAGCTTGCTGATGTTTTTAGCAAGATGTCCAGAATTTGCTAACAATTGCTTTACCTTGTTACTGTATGGCCATTAAGAGACAGTGGATGGAAATCTACTACCAATTAAATGCATTTTTGGCTGTTGGATTCCTATAGTCCACAGAAAATATTTTCTCTCAAAATGATAGCTGTTCTTTTGTGATCAGCACAATTACAAAAATATTCTTTGAAGCAGCGGTTGCTTAAGTTTGTTAGTCCTTTTTATAGTTTTTTGGTGCTTTACAGTTATTTTGGTGTTACAGATACAACTGATTCTTAGAGCCAAGCTGAATTCCTTTTAACAAGCTTGGAGTGGCAGGAGTTTCAGTCCTAGGCCCATTCACACTGCGTAAATAATCTGGGACAAATCCGGGTTGAATCCTTGTTGTTAACAAATGTCCCGAATGCACTTGATCCACTTTTGGGGGGCAGAGGGCTGGCCAAAACCTATTTATCAATAGCAATAGCAAGTACCTTTTTATACTGCTTATCAGTGCACTGAAGCACTCCTTAAGTGGTTTATAATGTGTAAGCTAATTGCCCCCAACAAGCTGGGTATTCATTTTAGCAACCTCAGAAGGATGCCAGGCTGATCAAACCTGAGCCTTTGGCTGGTATTGAACTCACAACCTTGAGGTTTGTGAGTGAGCGGCTGCAGTACAGGCATTTAACCACTGCACCATCAGGGTTATCTCCCAAGTTTTCCTGAAAGATCCGCATCGATCCGCATCTTCAGCAGTGTGAATAAGCTTCTGAATCTATTTTAAGGGTTCTGTATCATTCAAGGGAATGGAGGCGGCTCCATTTTATCTTGAAACAATGGCATGTGTACTTAAAAAGGAGTTACAATGATCCAAAGAGATTCGTGAACCCAAAACAAAAAGGGGAACAACAAACTCAATATGCATCGTTGTGGCGATCTGCATCACCTTGTGACAAAAAAAAAAAAAAAAAGAGTGTGAATGCTCCCCTGGTTTGTATGAACATTAGTGGGTTTATTGTGAAGATCACGGACATTTTTATGGTTCTCAGTGGTGACGAGGGCTTAAAGGAAAAGAAAATGTTGATATTGAATTGCCATTAGATGTACACTTGATTGTTGGATGAAAGACTGGGCACATAATACAAACTTTTATAAGCATTCTTTCCCCTTCATCCAGTCCATAAAGATGTCATCAATGTACCATCACTATATGCGGAGTTTTCACTGTCCCCTTTAAGGATGCTATTTTCTTATTTGCACATGAACAGATTTGCATAAGAAGGAGCCATGTGAGTACTCACTGCTGCACTCAGTGGTTTAAATAGTTAACTCTACTGATTGTAAAACATTTTAGACAAATGTTATTAAGTGGTAACAACCACTATGAAAGGATCATTTAAACTCCTGGTTCATGCAAAAAAATTCATGCAAATCTTGAATCCCATCAGTATGTGATATTTTGTTCTACAGGTAACCAGTATCGTATCATCATCAAATTGATGCAATTTGAAGACTTAATCCTAAGTAAGAAATTGTTTTATTCATTTGATCTAAAATGAGAGGCTTAATGTCATATTCTGTTAATTTAAATCTATATATCAAGACATCTTCTAAGTGGCAGCATTACTCCCTCAGGTGACAGTGTAGTTTTGTGGATTTCTAGATGGTTGTCTTTGTTGATTTCTGTTAACATATAAAAACATCGAGCAATGGGATTAAGATGTGTAAGGAGATCAGCAATCTCATTTTATATTAGTTCCTTGTTTGTAATATTTCTAATGGCTTTAATTATATGATCATTGAGCAACACAGGAGACCATGTAGAAAAGGAATAGGAACTATATGACCTGCCAAAGCCCTCAATGAACCCTGGAAGACCTCAATGAACTCCACTAGACCCTTCCTAGACATCCCACACCCAAAAGGCCAGCCTAAAATGGCTAATCATACCTCCCAAACATCCAATGGACACAATTAGATGTTAAAAGCTGTTTCCATTTGCAGGCACCCCTTCCCTTCTCCAAAATACCTTTTGTAAAATTTCAAACTCTAAAGTGTCCTCTACACTTGGGTAAGGTCGACCATACCTTGGGAGATTAAAAGAGTGAGAATATAGCCACTAGACTCTCAGCAGCTGCTGACTCCTGCTGTAGATGAAAGGTGGGTTGGTGAAGAAAAACTGGTGGCAATAAATCTACTTAGAATCATAGAATCATAGAGTTGGAAGAGACCACAGGGGCCATCCAGTCCAACCCCTTGCCATGCAGGAACTCCAAATCAAAGCATATCCAATAGATGGCCATCCAGCCTCTGCTTAAAAACCTCCAAGGAAGGCGACTCCACCACTCACCGAGGGAGTGTGTTCCATTGTCGAACAACTCTTACTTATTTGGATACCTATTGGTTAATGTTGCCAACTTTTTAAAGGACAGATTTTGTATCAATAAAATCCATAACGTGTAATAGATGTGAAAATGAGCAGGGATAGCTTTTCCTAATACTATCTCAATACCAAAAGAATGTTCAGCTTGTGCATATATATCTACAGCTATATCTATATCTTGTACACATTGTGTGTACATATGCAAACACAGAGCATAGGTTAAAAACAAAATAAATATATAGCTATAAATAGATAAATAAATTAATTTATAATACAAAGGTTAAGAACAATTAAGCAATCCTATCAACAACACCAATTTAAATCAGTTTGAAAACATTTAAAACATAGTGGTCAGGATAAAAGCATAGTATCCTCCATTAAAGACCCTTGTGCAACTAGTTGATAGCCATTTTCATGTCTAAATAATATGGGCTTTGATGTCTGGCAGAAAGAGATGAAAAGGTGGCAACTTAGCCTTCTGTGGGAGGGAATCTCGCAGCCTAGAAAGCTAGTTCATGTCCTCACTGGAAGGGTCTGTGATGGTAGTGTGATTGATAATAATAATAAGGTTTATTTATAACCCGCTCCTCTAATAGAATACTTGGAGCGGGGTACAGCAAATTAAAAAATACAAGAATAAAACAACAGTCAAATCCCTTCCCAACCTCCCCCCTTAAGACTAGATTAAATCAAAACTAGTTAAAATTGACATCAGTTAAAAAAAATTTAAAATAATAAAAATATTGAGAAAACTCCCTGCTCAAATATCTTAAAATTGACATCAGTTAAAAAAAATTTAAAATAATAAAAATATTGAGAAAACTCCCTGCTCAAATATCTTAAAATTTGAGCAGGCTTCCACCTATCATTAAACTGAGGCCCTTCAGACTGATTATATTTCTGTTAGAGATCCCTTCCTTTCATGAAATTATAGTTCCTTGAATGGGATCTACTGATCTTAAATATAATACTTTGGGGTTGACAAACCATCACGTGTTTATCAGAACGCAAATGTTTTCAGAAGTCACAAAAATTCTCTCCACAAGACACAATCTCCATACCCACGGATTTGCTGAATGATTTTGTTTAGCTAGAGCTGCGCAAACCAAATGATGTTAACGTTTTATGAAATAGGAAGCAAAAGCATGAGAAAGAAAAAAGACTGGCAAAACAGACATGGCCATTCCTTTGGGCAAGAACTGACAAGCTGCCTATCACATTTCAGCAATATATCATTTTAAAGAGTCAAGAGATTAAGCCCCTCAAGAGACTGTGAATTAGAGTATTAGGAGACGCACCTGCTCTCATCTCATTAGCAATATGGTGCGACTACAAGTTGTGGAAAGGGGAAGATTTTGTTTTTTTTTATCATTGAGTTTATTTTAAACAAATTAAAAACCAATCTCACCAACCTCCAAATTTACCCAGACATTTTCTTGGCTGGATTTAAATGCCTAGTCAGATGTACAGTATAGCTATATCCACCGGTTATGGGAGGATGATGCAGCTGCAAGCTGCAAAACAGAAATTCTTGTCGACTTAATAGAACAATATAACGGACAAGCAAGATTGACCTAAGTATTAAGAGTGAAAAACCCTACCTCAGGCAGCTGATTTTAAACATCATGAAAGGGCAGCACATTGTTAGCTGTTTGCTTTGTAGTGCTGGTATTTTTACAGCCAGCAATGGCAGGAGGCGCTTGAGGAGATTTTCTGCCTCTTGTGGCAAAATTATTGACTTTGGGTACTAGGCATCATGACCTGATGAGTGGATGAATGACATTTCCTGCTCTAGACAGCAAGACATCTTGGGTTGGCGCTGCTAAGGGCAGGAATGTGGATAGGAATATCAACAACAGGAACAGGAACATTTTCCTATAGAAAGAAATAAGGAGAACTGGTCCTGCTTGGGAGAAGTATAACAGCTAACGAGAAAGAAATGAAAGATCACAAAGACCATGGTCATACATACTTTTTCTACTATCAATTATGCCACATTATCTGCTGTTCTGGCTGCCTCCAATGGACACATTCTATATTCTCTTATCACATTTAGGGAATTTCTATCTTCCTCCCCTCCCCCCCCTTGCAGCATTATGGACCTTATCAGATGGGAGGAATTTCTCTTAATTGCGAATGGAGCCAATTTGAATTCACGGGAATTTGCTAGTTTAGTGAATTTACGTGAATTCCAATTGTGTTTGGAATGCGTTCAGAATGATTTCCCATTACCTGAAAATGATTCCCCATTGCCCGAAATTGCATGAGATGCTTTAATTCACAATAACATAAAACCCATGATTGCATTCGGAATGACTTCACTTTTGCCCAAAATTGTGTGAGATACTTTAATTCGCAATAACATGAAACCCCATGATTGCATTTGGATTGCCATTAGATTATACTTCCAATTTCCAACATCTGATAAAGTCCTAAGAGATTAAACAGCATTCTGGTGCCCAGCCTGCAGCTTTATGAAAAATCCACATTAATATGAGAAATCATGTTTAGATTTCCCAACCAAAGTCAAGCCAATACAAACAGCATCATCCTTCACCCCTAAAAGTATCCAGCCATGCAACATATCAGCAAGATCCTTCATATAATGCAAAACCCCCACTAAAACTAGTTTCTTGCCAGTGTGGTATAGTGGTCAGAGTGCTGGACTGGGATAAGGGAAACATGTTCTACTCTCCACTAAGACTTGAAAACTTCTGGGTAACCTTGGGCCAGTCACTCTTGCTCCACCTGACTCCCTCGCAGGGTTGTTGTGAAAGGATGAAATGGGGAAGAAGAGAATCATGTATGTCACCCTGAACTTACTGGAGAAAAAGCAGGATACAAAAGTAATGGATAATTTAAAAAATTAAAATGCAGTATTTTATAATGCAATAAAATGAAAAATGCACCTGTCCAAGCAGGACTGATGGGGTTTTTCCTCTTCAAACTCTCTAAATGTGGATCTCAATGATACAGGAAAAATTACTTTGGCAACAAGGGGGATGCCAAAAAGCAGTATGTGATGCAACACAGGGACTTGGCAGCTTGATGAGGAAAAAATCCCCCATTCTCTTGGAAGCAAGCACCCAAGTGCTCTGACATGCTTAAAGTAGTTCTTTGGATCCCAGCCCTCAATCTTGAGGATTCTGAGTAAGTGCCTGTGAAATACTGCATTCATTTTATTGCATTATGAAAAGCTGTTGACAAATGAGAGAAAGCTCAAAGGCAAATATGATCAAGAGGATGGAAGACTGGGTTTATGAAGAAAGATAAGGCCAGGCAAGCTGCCAAGTTTGGTAAACCAAGGCTAAATTGAGAAGAGATAGATGGGTACAAATATTGAATGGAGAGACAGGGGAAGGAAAAGACCAAAATCAAGCAAAAGGGGAAACAACGAAATGTCGGGAGAGCAATGTGCGTTTCTTCCCTAATACTATTTACATTCAATTGAAGTTTGATATAAGAAAAATATTCATTTTAAATATTCTAGGAAGATAATGCCACTTTGGTCGGAAGTGGAATGAAAGGTTGTTTTCTGTTTCTTATTTTAAAGACACAGCATATTCTGGATTGAAAATCACTCTTCTTTCCCAAAAACACTTAGTGGAAATTACAAGTAAGTGAAACTGGGACAGATTTGAGGATAGCAATATTCACTTAGATCTAAATCCCTAACTAGTTCCCCAACTAAAATCAATGAGATTTTCATAAATATTGATTTACTATTCAGCAATTAATTCAGTGGGTTAATTCAATCTGGGAACAGCAGTTGAATCTGGGCCATACAGACCCATCCTAAAGGGTGTGGGGAAGAAAGTGATAGACTACCCATCTCTTCTACAAATGTGCTAATTCAAAAATGGCCACTTCCAATGTCTGTCAAGTACAGGAGAATTTGGGAGCTGGCTTTATTTGGCCTTTACACCAAACAAGACACTTATTCTGTGGATTTTCCCCATAGGGCTTGGAAAGGGTTACTTTCTGGACTACAACTATGGCCTGGTACAGACTGGTGCAAAGTGCTGGCCTGGGGCCGATTTTAGGGCTCGGGAATTCAGAGTGTCCGCACATTCCTGAGCCTACCGCACTCTCCCAGCACCATCATGGCTAGCCCCTGTCCACACGGGGCCACCATGATGACGTACACATGGCACAGATTCCAAACATCGCTGTGCCACGTGCACATCATATGTGTGAGGATGCCAATGACATCCCATGCGTGCCCTGAAAAGAACCTGCCAGGAGCAGGTTCTTTTTATGCCTTGTGGAGACTGCGCCATTTGGTTGGTGCGGCCTCTGTATGATGCAAAAACGGGTGGTTGTAAACCACCCTTTCAGGGCTATCTGTACAACCCTTATGTTTTCTCCCATTACTGAAACTAACTGCAGAATCTTGGGGGACAGGGGCTGCTACCAGCAGAAATACCAACCATGGAAGCATCCAGACTGATTAATACCATAAAGTACCTGATTTTGTCCCTACTCTTTCCAATTTTACTTTGGAGATCCATAAAACATTTTGTTTATCCCAGAATATTTTCTTTCATCTCCTGGCATAATCAGAGACTTTTTATACAGCTCTTGAGGTTGGTTTATTTTAACCCAGTAAAATACTGTATCCGAAAGAATAGAGATAAAATCTAGGACTTCCCCAGTGATAACTTTATGTGAGTATTACAGAGGCCTTCAGGATGTCTCAGCCACCATAAAGTTCCTCTTTGCCCATGGGGGCTCTTCTTGCTACCATCTAAGAAATAATAATCTGCATGTACAGTATTGATCATTCTGAAACACTGTTTCTTCCATCATGTGACTGACTTTTTGTCTCTCTAACATATAGGGTATTTAATATATTTACAGGACAGTTTTCAAAGTAAATGTCCAGACAAACTGCCAACATATAAAGTACAATGTATTACTTATAATGCAGTGGAGATCCTCCAACAAACTAATAGGTAATACTATATTGCAAATTAAAATTGTTTTGAAATGCTTTATTTTAAATGTTCATCTGTTTTCAGCTATTTAAGAGCAGAAAATAAAACACAACAATGCAATCTTATGCTTATCTGCTCCGAAAGGTATCTCACTGAGTTCAGTACAGTTTATTCTCAGGAACAAGTCCAATAAATTGCAGCCCCAATTTTTCACTTCTAACATTCAGCCTGATTTAGCACCATAACCCAGATTCTCCCACAAGCAGCAATAAAAAGAAAACCTGCAGACCCCATACACATTTACAAAGAGAGCCCAATTAGCATTTGTCAATGTCTTATTTATTACCTTTCTTTTTCATGGTGTTTGCCATACCCTTTAGTGTCAGGCTGAGTTATAGCAGTATTAGTTATGGAGATGCTATTTCAGGTACCCATACTATTCTGTTCCATCTTATGGAGATAATTGTGCTTCAAAGACCGACCCTACTAATCATTCTGAAATGGTAACAAAAAAGAAAAAAAACCTGAAACATAAAGTACACAGAATGTCTAATCTTAAATATAGATCAAAGTCATTTTCAGTCAAGTCACTGGTACTCAAACAAGATGATACAATAAAAACATTAATAAACAGGATGATTGATGAGATCTGAAAAGCACCATATATGCTGTAAAGGCTACATATAAATAGTAGCATTAATCCTAGAAGGATTTACTTGTCTCTGCTTTCCACTAATTTCACCGCCCAATTATTTTGCTTTGCATTATGCCTAAGCTTCAAGTAAACAAAAGTAGTACAATTAAAAAGCACTATTTTATCTGCTGCCTTATTCACTTAGCCTTTGCTGCAATATACCAGTGAAATGCCAACAGGTGTAATGCTCCTAATTGGTTCTCATTATGTATTTGACCTTTCACCACTGACTCCAGCATAATAGGGATGAGATTCTTGTGGGCTCACAGGAATAGCAGGGATCTGTCATGTGCCTTTACAATTAACTGCTGAAAGAATGTAAGACATTTCTGTGGCGAAAATCCAGCTGCTGCTGTGCATGGCTACAGCAGTATTTAGACCAGAGCTTAGAAATCTTATTTTTGGGGACTAGAACTCCCAATATCCCTCAGATGTGTTGGCTGATTGAAGAATTCTGGAAGCTGTAGTTCCCAAAGCAACTTTTCCAAGCTCTGTTCCAGACCCTGATTCAAGCATTTAGCACCTGAGGATGTACATACCCAGCACCAGACAAGGTTATCCAGGAAACATGAGCTCAATGCCCTAGATACAAAAGCATGTGCTCAACACCCTCTGCAATGGATGTGGGATTGCCTTCAATCTCAGTGGTTCCTTCTGCTGAAATAGAAATAGCAGAAGATCATACCAAGAAAGCTGAATCTAAAGTAGGGGGGGGGGGGTCAGCTCATATGCTAGCAGGGGGCACCCAGGATACAGAGCTATTTACCAGCCAAGGATAAGCATGGGATGATGTAACCTAGCAATAACTGCAGTCACACAGGTTCTCTTCGTCTTGATCTTCCTGTTAAATTCTGCTTTTTTTTCCTGTATGACTGAGACTTTGCATGCTATATATCTTCTCACCTGACTAAAGCTCTGTTTTGCAAGCCTAAGTTTTTTCTCATGCAGACACCTAAATATGTATGTTTCGTTTCCCACAGAAAGGCCCCTACAAGTGTAGGGAAATATGACTGACATCAGTCTGAATTGTGCCTACAAGCATAAGCTGGGCATAAGATCAAATCAACCACAGACTTTGGCAGGAGCCATGGTTTCTGTTAGCCAAGGGAAAGAAAAAGAATGATGGATTGCTGGGGAGCAGGAGTCTTGGTTGGGAAGAGAGCAACTTAAGGGCTGAGACCCAGGCCTCCTCCAGCCACGGTGAGGCCTAGCAGGGGGTACTGGCTGGGGCTGGAGGAGGAGACGCCACACTCGGGCCCTTGGCCTTGGCCCCAGAAGATCCGGCGCACCTGGCTAGTCCTCTTTGGGGCTGGAGGAGGCCTCAGCTGAGGCCCTGAGCACAGTGGCACCACTTCCAGCCCCAGAGAGGCCTAGTCTGCCATGCTAGATCTTCTGGAGCTGAGACCGAGGCCCCAAGTGCAGTGTGGCTGGCTAGGCCTCCTCGGGGCTGGAGGAGATGGCACCGTGCTTGGAGCCTCCTCGGCCTTGGCCTTCTCCAGCCCTGGGGAGGCGTAGCCAGCCACATTCAGTTGCATTGGCCAGGGCTGAAGGAGATCGCGGTGCACTCAGGGCTTCAGCCAAGGCCCCAGCAAATGCAGTGCAATCAACTAGGCCTCCCTGGGGATGGAGGAGGCCAAGGCCGAGGAGGCCCCGAGTGCAGTGCCACCTTCTCCAGTCCTGGGGAGACCTGGCCAGCCATGCTGCTTCTTCTGGGGCCTTGGTCAAGGCCCCAAGCACAGCGCTGCCTCCTCCAGCCCCAGGGAGGCCTAGCCTGCCAGGGCTGGATGAAGCGGTGCTGTGTTTGGGGCCTCAGCCTTAGTCCCAGTGCAGCCAGCTAGGCCTCCCTGGGGCTGTAGGAGGCCGAGGCCTGGAGCAAAGTGCCCACCACTTCCAATCTTGGAGAGGCCTAGCCGGCTGCACTGGCCAGGGCTGTAGGAGGCAGCGCTGTGCTTGGGGCCTCAGCCTTGGCCCCCCAGGGCGGGGAGATCTTGGAGTGAGGAGGAGAAGGGACCCAGCCCAGAAGAGGCTTTATGCCTTGTTCCAGGCACATTTTCTCCCGTAGACTGGAGATTAACAAAATGTGGTCTGGAGCAAGGCAGAAATCTGGGGCTAGAGATTCAAAAATGGCCAGCCGGGGTGGGACATTTTTGAACCCTCCAATCCGGGATCGTCCTGCCCAAAACCAGAACATGGCAACCATACCTGCACAGTACCACCCAGAACCTCAAGGGCAGGATGATTAGTCTTCTTACGAGGTTTCACCCCTGCCTTTAGGAATCGGGGATCTGCTGCTTCAACTGACCTAGCCATCTGGAACATTTTTTAAACACTTCAGTCTGGGATTTCCCCAGTTTTCCAGGACAAATAGGAAGCCTACCTTTATACTACAAATGCTACAGTGGAGCTCCCATCTTAAATACAAATACAATGCGCCTGCGTCATACGTGGGCATGCCATATCCGGCTTTCAGCTTATGCTAAAAGCTGTGCACCAGAAGAGGCAATAGTATGTCTGCCCGTGGCGCACGCACTATGCCATGCCGCATGCATGAGCCCCATTGTTTTCAATGGGTCTTGAACATGCATGACATTTCCCTTAACCAGGACAGGGGTCCAGAATAGATCCCTCACATAAGGGATGGGCCCACTGTACTGATAGCCACAACCAAAAAAGCCAGTATAAAAGCTACTCTGATAACACATGCTGTATATTTCCTGGGAAAGCCAGCGTGGTGTAGTGATTTGAGTATTGGACTATGACACTGGGATACCAGGGTTTGAATCTTGCTTGGCCATGCAAACCCACTGTGTGACTTTGGGCAATTACACTCTCTCAGCCTCAGAAGAAGGCAAAGATAACAAATTCTGGAAAAAAAAACCCCATGATAGGGTTATCTTAGGGTTACTATATGTCAAAAATGACTTGAAAGCACACAGCAACGATATTGCCTGGCACTGCCATCAACCACATTAAGCCTGTTTTCATTTCTGCCTTCATAAATGCCAAGCATGTGCTTGCCACTTAGAGACAGAGAGTGAAAAACCTTTCTTTCTTTCTTTGACACAGCTGCGTGAATAAAGGGGGCTGAGTGTCTAGATTCTTGAACAGCAAATTTGCAAGGAAATTTGAAAATAATTTGAATGTGGCACAATTGCTTTGCTGAGACAACAGGAAAAAATGGCAACTAACGCTCACTGGAGACCCATTTGTTTCATTTGTGTTTACAACTGTTCATTCAGAGTGCTCCGCAGCCAAGCTGCGATATTGTAACATAAATTAATTTACTACAATTCTGATGTGAGATGGAAAGATTAATGTAATGTGTATCCAAAGGGAATTCCCACTAGAAGCTGTTTGCTAGAATCCATAGAAACCAGACTCATGCTGTATTGCAGCTGCTGTGATGCCTTGGCAACAGAGTGGGGTTTCAGTATAATGTTCAGCCACAACCCAGGACATACATTGCATTCCTGAAGAATAGTAGTGAGGTTGATAAGCTTTGATAAACAGCAGGAGAAGAAAACACATTAGTGTAACCAAGATCATCGGTTGCACCTTAATTTTTTTGTAGCTTGCAAATATTTCTACTTGATTGTGGGATTTTTGAAATGTGGGAATAGAAATTACAAATAAAAGATGTGAATAAAAACTATAATTGCAGCACCACTACCACAACTTAATTTCAAATTTACAGTCCATTTCTTAGGTATGGTTTAGGAGGGTAACAAAAAATAAAGAATAAAATAAAATAAAACACAGCCTGGCCAAGGGAGGGATGGGAGAGAGAAAGTGAGAGATAGAGAGTGTTTGGACATTATGGTATGAAAGAGTCCATGAAAATGCTGGCTGATTGTGAATGAGTATGAGTGCTGGTGCGCACTTGTAAAAAAAATTCCTTATTTGAGTGGAGGGAACTCCCTCCAATATTTTGGCCCAAGGGGCTACCCCAAAAGTAGATCACAACCCTCTCCCTCATGTAACCTCTGTTCTGTTCATCGTTCTATCATTCTCTATATGTGGAGGATGACTTTCTGGAGTTTTCCACATGTAATCTTGAACACTGGGGTGGGGATCAGCATTGGAAATTGCATGCAATGGCTCTACAGTTATTACATGAGACTCCCTATTTGAGAAAGTCACGCTCAATGTATAGCAGGTGAGGCGGACATTATGGTGGAAAGGCTAGCAGGCTTCATAGATCTTGAGAGCCTGAACAGGGTTTAACATGTGAACTGGCTCATCCTGTTAAGATTTTGATGATAAAAAGTATTGCAGGAATGTATCTATTCACTATACAATGGGTAAAAAAATCTCAGTGTCCTTTTCCCCACTGTCAACTGCCATTTTAAATGTAAAAAGCTGCAATTAATGAACCATCTTACGACCTGAGCAAAATGTGCCACTGAGGTATTCTCAGAGTAGATAAAAACCATCCAGGCTTTTTCAGCAACCTGCATCATAACAGGAGTTGAGGAAGGAATGAAGTAAAGGAGAATGATACTATTAGGTGTTCATATTACTATACTCCTGTCATATGTTCGGCCTAGCACACTTCTTTGCCGCTTGGCTGCTACTATTGCATTTTTTAAAATGCCAGACCCTTGTTGAAAGGTTGGCTTTTCGGGGAAGCATGGCTGGTTCCATGAGGCAAGAACACATTTTGCCTGAGGCCTGTGATCCAATTTCAAGAAGCAGTGAACTACAGTGGCTTCAGAGTTGAGATGTGACCTCAAAATGTTCTACTCTGACAACTTTGAGTTACAATTGTTTCATGTTTATGAGGAGCTACATGCTATGTTTGCATTGCACAATGAGATACAGAACCTTAGCTAAGCAACAAGAAAATTAGACATTGCCACCTAGTAAGTGGAGGAGTGTTTCATATAAAGAACTATTTTAAAAAATTAAAGTAGTGTCTGTCATACTTCAGTTACTGGTACATTTTTTCCCCGTTTATAACATTTATTATAAAAATAGATTTATTTTCTTTTTTTTAAAAAGCATCACTGGCCCCCTTTGCTCTAGATTATTATAGATTAGCTCCTAAATGTCTACTTTTTAAATCAAGTCCTCAAAACAGCTGGTGGCATTACAGTTCTATGCTTTCCGATTATATGGATCCTTTTCAGCCTGGGTCCAGGGATGGTTTTGGAGTAGAAATAGCCTCAGTCATTTTGGTGGATGATTTATACTATGAACTGGACAGAGAGAGCATATTCCTGTTAGTTCTGTTATACCACTCAGTGATATTCAATATTACTGAAAGTCAGTTAGCTAGTAAATATAAAATAAGCAATATAAAAACAAACAAACAATGGTTTAAACAATGTTTATTTCCATGTAGTAGTTTGAGCATAGGACTATGACTCTGAAGACACAACAACAATAAGTGAGACAGATAAAGACAACTATATATTTACCAGTTTAGGCCCCAATACATTTCCTTCCATGATGTCCCAAAATTGTCAGGTGCATTTTCATGCTTTGTTTAGAGTGGTGCATATAACATGTGATACAATATATCTGGAATTCAGTTCAATGTATTGAAAAAATTTGTCTTCTGTGAATCCAGTTTTGACTGAGGGTCAGACATGAATTAAGCTTAATGCTTCTTCTTTCCAATGCTTTTGTGACCAGATAAATACTAATCAGGATTTTCAGTCTCTATGGACTCCAAAATTATCAGACTCCATTAATGAACTGTTAAAGGTTTTTTTTCAAAAAGTCTCCTTCAGGTCCTACACAGATAATATCCAGTACCAGTTTAAAACTTTGTATTTACCCAAGCTTTTGGTGGTATCTGAACAGTGAGTTGTATTTTTGGTACATTAATGATTGATGTTATTGTTTGCTTTTATTGAAATGGAATGCTTTCTGTTATAAGACACCTGTCCATCAAAAATATGAAGTCTATCAAAAATTAAATCAGTACATTTCAGGCTATCTGAAGTGGAGGACTAGGATTGTGTGTGTATGTGCCCATTTGGTTACACTTATTCTTCTTTACTGGAAACCTATCAAGAATCATTGGCAGATGGCTCACAGACATGCACTAGTACAGGGACCACCACACACCGGTTGAAATAATAAATTTATTTTTCTACTCATTCTCCAGGATGAGTGTCATCCTCCTGGCTTTTACCTGTAGACTGCACATCAGTCCTCTTCTCTTCTTACTTATCTTGCACTCCCTAAACTACCATGATGCTAATAACCACAGTAGCAAAGTAAGACTTAACTGACAGTCTAGTACTTTTTGGTACATGAAATAGGGGGTGGAATGCCATTTTGTCTTTTGCCCCAGGCAAAGAATATCTTCGGTCAGTCCTGTCTGTTTCAATATCCTCATCTGAGGAATTAGTAGTCAGTATTGGGGAAAAATGAGCTTTAGCTTTCTATCACAATGTCACACACACATGCACACACATGCACACACACTTAATCCAAACTGAAAACAAGGGATATGTGAACCTAAAGACAATTTACCTAAAGGTATTTGGTTCTTTATCCCTGGCCCAGCTATAATGCAGTCATCCAAACTGCCTCCAGGGTCTCTATCCTGAAACCACAATCTTCTCAAGCAAAAGCTTTGATCTAACTGTGCATGGCTAAGTAGTTTCGAGTATTAACGAATTAACAATGATGACGTTTATTTCCTTCCTGCTAAGTCTGCTCTCACAAACATCAAGAGTTATCTTTTTGACATGTGACACTGTGGTTATTCAGGGCATCATAATAGACCAATCTGCTATTAATTCAGTAGGTAAAGCAGAAGTACCGCACAAATCCTGGCAGCAAGCAGAAAGCCAATAGCTATAAAGTTTGTTCTTTGTCTTGTCAAGGAAAAAAAAGAGCCAAGAGACAAGCATTCAAGATGTTGCTTATTACTAAGCAAAAGCTCTTTAAGAAATGGAGAAACTCAACACAACCTTCAATCTATATATGTTTGGTATATTATAAACTACATTGCCTTTTATTCCTAAATAGAATTATTAGTATTCCCACCTAACGTACTTTCATTTATAATAAAATGCATTGACATCACTGGACTGTTTCACGGATGCATCTATGAAACTTGATGTCTCTATTTGTGCTGTCTAGCAAGCTGAATGTTAATAGATTCTGCTGAGGAAAAAAGGTTTGTGATTAAAAGTTCTGTCTTCAGTTCAGTACTGCCAATGATCCCATCACACTGGTCGCCAAGTGATTAAACTGCATGTGAGAATCAGGCCATAGTCTACTATTAGAGGCTCTATTTCAATCCAAATGTAAGAAAGATACAGTTTCCACAGATGTTTTTGCCTTTCATTTCAGAATTTCAAGCCTGCAAAAGATTCACTTCATTTATCAGGTGAAAGACAGGTCTCCTTCAGAAGCCCAGTTAAACTAATAGATAAAATTTACAGGTCAGTCAGCAAGAATAATATGCCTGGTGGCAACTGTATTGGGCCTTGGAAAACAGAATCAATCGATGGGTATCAGGGGCAGGGCTATCATGGATGACATCTCCCAGAATCCCTTATTGTTGTTGATTGCCTCCAAATTGACTTCGACCCATGGCGACTCTATATATGAGACACCTCCAAGTCACCCTATCCTCAGCCGCACTGCTCAGGTCCTGTAGACTGATGGCTGTGGCTTCTCTTCTTGAGTGTATTCATCTGGAATATGGTCTGCCTCTTTTCCTATTGTCCTCCACTTTACCAAGCATTATTGTCTTTTCTACTGACACAATGCAATAATTTCTGTTTAATTATCTTTGCTTCCAGGGAGAGTTCTGGCCTGATCTACTCTAGGACCCATCCATCCGTCTTTTTAGTGGTCCATGATATTCTCAGAACGCTTCTCCAGCATCACATTTCAAATGAATTGATTCACTCCCCACCAGTTTTCTTCACTGTCCATCTTTCACAACCATGCATAGAAATGGGAAATATGATAGCATGGACAATCCCAACTTGGGTATTTAATTATATATATTTAAAATTCAGGGTCTTGCCAAATTCCTTTATAGCTGCCCTTCCAAGTCCTATTCATCTTCTCATTTCTTGACTGCCGTCTCTGCTTTGATTGATGATTGAGCTTTGATTGATGATTGAGCCCAAGTATGAAAAATCTTGATCTCTTCACCATCTTCACCACCTCACTGACTTGTTTCCCACCGATTCTAATTCACTGGTATTCCTTTGTCCTTTTCAAATCTTTCCTCCCCTATATAGGAATCTGAATCCTAGTAAGGCTAAACTCTTATCTGCCCCTCTGGCAGTTCTAACTGCTCTCAGCAGCTCTTGACACACTCAGAAAACTCTTAACGGCTCCTCCACCGTTTTATAGCCACTCATCAGGCTATATTCCAATCTGCCTGTGCCTCTCCACATCCCTTTGAGCCCAATGGATTTCTATATAGAGCAATGAAGACTAGAGTGATACATACGAGGGGGTATCCTAAAGTTTAAATTATCACCTTTAAAAAAAAAATGATGGAAAGTTTGTTTTGATTTGTAGTTGTTAACTTATTTCTATGTAGTCTCCATTCAGATTTGCACATTTTCCCCAGCGTTTCTTGACCCTCCGGATACCTGATATTGTAGAAGTTTGCAGATTGCGCCTTATGAGGGAGTATCATAAAGTAATAATTATCACCCAGAAGTTATTATGGTATATTGATGAAATTTGTCAGTGTCTTCATTGGTCCCTAAGAGCAGGATATTGAGAATATTAGCTCACTGTATCCTTTATTTTTGTGACAGGCTGTTCCAGAAGTGATTAAAGTGTAAAATCCTCATAAGGTGCAATCTGCAGACTTCTACAATAATGATATTTGGGGGTCAAGAAACGCTGGGGGAAATGTGTCAATCTGGATGGTGATTACGTAGAGATAATCAACTACAAATCAAGACAAACCTTCCATCAAATTTTTTTAAAGGTGATAATTAAAACTTTAGGATACCCTCTGGTAGCCATAACAATTTTTGTTTTATTGATTTTCAGCTATAAAACTGCCATCATCATCATCATCCTTAACCTTTATTTATATATATAGCACCTTTGAACTTTCTGCTTTGACCTTCTTCCATAATCTTTCCATACATCTGATTGTTTCTGCCATCTACATATCTTAGTATGTAGTATGGTGCCATCTACATATCTTAGATTGCTGATGTTTCTTCCTCCATTTTACACACCTACCTCCTCTGAGTCCAATCCTGTTTTTTGTATGATGTTCTCAGCATACAAGTTAAATAGATAGGGTGGTAGAGTGCAGCCTTTCCTGGCCCCCTTTCCAATTGGAAATCATTTCATTTCTCTGTATTCTCTCCTAACAGCAGAACCTAACAGGTTGCACATCAGAACTATCAAATGTTGTGGCACAACCATTTCTTGAAGAGCAATCCATAGTTTCTCATGATCTATACAATCAAATGCTTTGCTGTAGTCTATACAGCACAGGCTCCTTAGTACTCCCAGGTAGTGAAAATAAGCCTTTTGTATTACTATTACATTTGTGTGCGCATGTGCACATGTATGTATGCATGAACACACGTACACATGAATTCTGTTTGTGTGTTTGTATACACACACACTATACACACACACACATATATGTATATATATATATATACACACACATATATACATACACATACTCCCACATCTATATCCAGAGGTATGCATGTGCATATCCAAAAACATATAATGTCATCAGGTCAGAGATGAACCAATTTGATTGGCAGGTTGCCCAAGCTGGAGTTGGGGAATAGGCTGCAGAACAGGCTAAAAGGATTTCTTTTCCAAGTCAGTGGCTAGAAATGACAGGTGGATCTTTGAAAAAAAGAAAGACAAACATTCCTTTGACAGACCCTTTTACCAAAAATTAGGGTATACTGTAGCTAAAGCAAATAGAAGATGCAGTATAATAAATAAGCTCACCAGAAAAATGGAGACAAAAAGGGTTTTAATTCAGGGTTTGGAAGATAGTTACAAAGAATTGCTTTTATTTTGTATTTATTTATTTATTCATGTCGTTCCTAATACATATCGCACCATTCCCCTGTGAGATTAAGGTGGTAAACATGCCTCTCATCTCCTGCCTACTTTATTCTTGTGATAACTCTGTGAAGCAGAGGAGGACAAAGGAACATAAAACACAAGAGAATATAGGAAGATGCCTTATACTATGTTTTACCACGGATCCACCCAGTAACTCTTCTGTGAGAATTCTTCCCTCACCCTACTTAGAGGTCCTCAGTGGTCATTAAGGGTCTCTATCCAGCCATGCCCAACAGGGGTAGCCCAAGCTCTTCTGCTGCCTGAGGTAGACAGTGAAGTATCATCACTACACATTGTGTATTTCTCCCTCCTAGAATAGATGGAGTAAGACATAGTGGCACTGCTATCACCCTGAAAAAGAAAAAAAGAAGAGAAAATGGTGTGCAGTATCACTCACACCCATTAAAAATAAGACACTGAGGAGTTTCTTTTAACAGTTACAATGCCTTCCTGTTCAATATAAAGTAGGAGGGATGATGCAGAGGTGGGGCTATGCCCACACTCTCTGACATCCAAAAAAGAGAATGAGTTGGTATTGTCTGCCTTCTGCCATGCCAGAGGAAGAGGATAAAGTACCGGTACATTTTCCTTTGCCAACAGAATAAGAAGAAGGAAGATTTACCCCAAGAAAGCAGTAAAGGACGTGCTTGTGATACCCAGTGAATGTCATAAGCAAGTGTATTTTTATTGAACAAGGATATATAAAACAGGCAGCTGAAAAGGGAATGCGGTGACTCTTATAGTCCTATGCAAGCCAAACAGGAAGAAAATCTTAATGAATTCCATGAGACTTATACCTTTGCGCATATTATTAGGATTACACCCAATATGCATTAATGTTAAGAGTCTTTATTGGGGGGGAAAGGCAACCTTTTAAAGCAGTGATTCCCAAACTCAGGTCCACCTGCTGTATTGGACTCTAGCTCTCAGAAGTCTGGGATTATGTGAGCTGAAGTCCACCTGGAAGGCCTGAGTTTGGGAATTGCTGCACTAAAGAATCGCCAGGCATTCAGCAATTAATACAGTGCCCCATTTTGTGTCTTAAGGTTGTGGGTATTTACACAATGACAACAAGAGATGGTGTAGTGGTAGAGACCAGTGACTTGTAATGTCCAGATTTTAAATAATGATGATAATGATGATGATATAATAATAATAATAATAATAATAATAATAATAATGGATTGCATATAAAATTATAAATATATTGATAATTATGTTGATATCCTTAAAACTATAATGGGGGACTGAAACTTCGTATTGAACCTACTTGGTGGGGAAAGAACTGCAACTAACTACTTTTTAAAAGTAACTTTAAACACTGTGGAATGACTGAATTGACAATATTTTAATGACTTTTACCATAATCCCCATTCAAAGCAAATAATTATGTGACACAAAAGCTGAGCTAGAGATCAAGTAGACCTTGGGATATTTCTTCTGATTTTTTCATTTTCCCTTGCAACAAGCACGTATACCACAAAGGAAGACATCTGGAGAAAAACCAAGGAGAATGTTTGTGTGTATCCTCTTGGTATTCTTAGTTGATGGAATGGTCCCTTGGAGCCACCTGGGGCAGCCAAGTGACAAATACAGCAGCAATGAAGCTGCTTTAGTTTACGCCAAGAATTTTGTTAGCAGCTTAGCAGCCGCAGAGCTAATCTCAGATGGAACAATCTGTCTTCCTTCAGTGTTTCTTGGGAGCACAAACAGTATCTGGGGAGCACACAAATCAAATCAACATTTAAAAAATTACTGGAACCTGGCCTATAGGTCAAAAGGAGGAGTCAATAGGAGTTGTCTCTAATATGAAAACCAAAATGAACAAACCCAAAGCATTTTTTATAATTACATTCAACTGAAGTGTCAGGTTCTGAGCATACATTTGAAAACTCTCTGGGGACAGGGAAAAGTCTGTTCTGTTTTATAGCTGCTACTCACCCTGACCCCTTAGGACAAAGGTAGCTGACAATTAAAACCAATCACTGGATTTCTACATGTTTTAAACTATCACAGAAAAGCTTTGTTTCACCATGGTGCAGTATCAACAACAGCATGATGTTGTGGTTAGAGTGCTGGATTAAGACTTTGGGAGACCAGGGTTCAAATCCTCACTCAGCCATAGAAACCCAATTGGGAGATTTTGGGCAGCTGGATGACTCTCAGCTTCAGAAGAAAGAAATCCCCCTAAGTACAAATCTTGCCATGAAAACTCTGTGATAGGTCTGCTATAAGTAAGAGTTGACATGTATATAACGACAGAAAGTATATACAATATCTAAAAGTTACTAGAAACACAGTTAACAAAACAAATTGACACTGATGCTACTAAGAGCACAACTGAGTTCATTTGAGTTTGGGAAGGACATGTATAGCTCCTCAGAAAGAAATGGAAGCTACGAATTGAATGGCACTGAGATGAAGACTTTCACCAACTGCAATTAAGTTGGCTAGAAATATAGAGCTCAGTTGTATGCTTTACTGTGAGAAAGAATGGTGCGTATCTATTAAAGAATGGGAGGGAATTAGTGATAGTGCAAAGAGCCCACACTTTTCTTCTGCTTGGGTGGCAGAAGATCATTGCTTGTACCCTTTTCTCCATGGCAGAGGAGTGCCTGATGGTATTGCTAAAGAAGCAAGACCAAAATGGATGCCTAACAGAGCAATAACATTTATTGTACAGAACACCCTAGAACAGTAGTTCTAGTTCAGCTAATTGCCTCACATTTTACATATAGTTGGAACAAGAACTTGAGTAAAACTCTGCATTGCATGGAATATGAAGTTCCCCCACAGCCCTGAAGCAACTGAGGGAAAGCAGGGGAGAAATCTCTGGAGAAGGTATGGGGACAAAAACAAATAGGTTCTCAATACTGTGTGCTGGTAAACAAAAACAAGTCCTATAAAATTTCATAGATCTCTATGGACGTTATCACACGGGAGGAATTTCCCTCACTTTCGAAAGAAATGAAAGTGGGGCCAGTTCGGAATTGAGTGAATTCGCTAGTTTAGCAAATTTACGTGATTGCATACTGATGCCGCATCGCATTCGGAACTGCCCAAAATTGCCTCCCAGTGCCCAAAATTGTGTGTGATAGTTTCTCACGCAATAACGTGACACCCCATGATTCCATTTGGAAGGACTTCTCATTGCCCGAAAATGTGTGTGATCCGCTTGATTGTGTTCAGATTGCCATTGGATTATACTTCCAATTCCCGTTGTGTGATAAACTCCTATATATTCTTCCCTTAATTCTTTGTTGACCTGTAGCATCCCAAAGTTTATTTCACTGATAAAAACATTTAAACATGCACATGGTGTGTGTGGGGTGTTGTTTGCCACTTATGGTGACCCTAAGGTGAACATATCACAGCGTTTTCTTGGCATGTTTCTTCAGAGGGAATTTGCCATTCCCATCTTCTGAGGCTGAGAGAATGTCACTGCATCTGCATAGCAGAAATAATCTGGTATGACACCACTTTAACTGCTATGGCTCAATGCTATGGCATTCTTGTAAGTGTAATTTGTTTCAGCACCACAGTGGTGTCAAACCGGAAAATTTCTGCACAATGGCTTCAGCCTGTGATTTGTCCAAGATCACACCGAGTAGGTCTTCATGGCCAAGCAGGGATTTGAACCCTGCTCTCCAGAGTCCTAGTACAATGCTCAAATCACTATACCATGCTGGAAATATCCAGGCACTGGTGGTAAATATTTTGCATTTGTGGAGAACAGGAGAACAGAGTGGCATATAAGGTGTGCCAAACTATACACTTCTCTCCAACGTACTTAAGGACTTCAGAAAAACACACAGGACAAAATGGAGGGGGATGAGGCACCAACCTCTGAATGCTCGATATGTTACAAGAGGGAATTTTGTCTAATCTGTGAGGCTAGGAATAGGAACAGTGTTTTAAGAAAGCATCTCCACACCATTGTCTTGGAGTTTATTTTCTTCAGTAGTTTTACTAGCATATAAACAAAACAATTATAAAAATATTGGTCGCTCAAGTATGATTATATGTTCCCTTAAGATTCTCTCTGGCAAAGTAGCATAGCTCCCACTCTCCAAGTGAGTACACTGGGAATTGAAGATGTTCCCGATTAGGCTGCTGTTAAGAAACAAACTACTCAGAGAATCACTTAGTTAATTAGAGTAAGCACTGGGGATAATAAAAAGCTTCATTCACCCATTATGAATGCACTTATTCTTGTTCATCATTCTCCCTCTTCTCTTATTCAGGCTAAGGTTGAAGAGGGCAACAAATGAAGAGGTCATGGGCCACGCTAAGTAGAGAAACAGAAGTAGTGATAAAAACCTTGAGAATGGAGGAGGGGTGTGTTACATTGAAGCCCTTGTGAATGTTGTACATTTCAAGCTGCTAAGGTTTTAGAGGGAACACATTTACACAATGGCATAGTAGTATAGAAAAGGAAGACAATATTGCACATGCAAAAAATCTGCAGTGGTTGTTTGGAAGAGTCAGCAAGGGAGCAATAGTGAGACCTAGGGTACAAATCCTTGCTTGGCTCTGATGTACAGTGGATAAACATACACCAGTCTAACCTCTCAGCCTAACATACCACACAGTTTGTTGTGAGGATAAAAACTGGGAAGTCTTTCTTGGTCTCTGGAGGAACAAGAGTGTATAAATATTTAAAAAATACATGAACTGATAAACAGATAAATGGTTTGGATGGCATTTGGTTCTGAATGAAATCTCCTTCAGGAATGGGGACCCTGGATCTGTTCCACCTCTATTAATTTGTGAGATTATGTCAAATAATAAATCTTCCTGGTCCATGCAGAATGTTAAACATGAGTTCATATTAGAGTTGATGCAGAAAAGACAAGATCATCTGAAAAGGTTGCCTCATTTTTGTACCAGAAGGATTAATCATTTCTTACCAACTGCAAAAGGTATAATTACATCAGCCAGTTTTGTACTGGTCTTTGTTATGGGAAATTGCTGGTGAGATTACAATAGTCGCAACATGACAACATCACAATTCAATTATCCATTGTTTGGGTCTACCTTTGAGTACAACCACACTGTACTTGCCCAGACTAAAATGCATAAAGAGCTTTTAGTGCGAGAACTTACTCCAGCGTGATAAAAGGCACAGATGTTTCATTACACCCTACAAGCAAGCAAATCCCTGCTTAGGATTCTGTACAGTCCACTGTTCTTTGTCACTGTCACTGCATTCCACGATGGTAGGTTGCCGCTTTTGATGCCTCCAAGAAGCAGACACTATAATTATTACATATGAGTGAATAAGCTGCATTAACAATTGAAACTTTGGCTCTCAGGAGCCAAGCAGGACGACTAAATGGATCTGGGAGGGGAGGGAGAAGATGTGAAATAGTTTATGTACAGGCTTGTCAAAATGAGGAGTTTATAGTACCTTTTAACTAGCATTATACCTACTGTAAACATATGGAGAGTGATAAAGGAATGGTTTAGATTGTTTCATTTTAGAACACATGAAGACATAAAAACTACTGGAGGCACTAACAGTGCTTTGGGTCAGTTACTTTTAACATTATGGTTGGTCACTTGGTTTATATCAGATAGAGAGGAGTGAATCAGGCTATCTTCAAGTCAGTGACAGTTTTCTATGTTTTTATCTATAAATCTGTTCCATTTTGTTTCATCCTTAATCTGAATTTATTAATTCTATCAGAATATCTATTTGACAACTTAAAATGTATTTTTTTATTAGAAATATGCCAGTTTCACATTCTCCTGCATTCAAATTTTATCACAGAATAATAGAAATATAGAGTTGGAAGGTATTCCATGGGTTATCTAGTTTGCTTCCCTGCCAAAGGAGGAATCCTCAGCTAAAGTATCCTTTCCTAATGTGCAAGTGTAATTTTAATGTTACCTTGGGTCAATTTTTAAACTTGAAGTTCTCTGATTTCTGATCTGCAAATTTTGTTAAAATCTTCAAAAATAAATGGAAATTAAATTCAAATACAATGCCACTGTATTTGCTGGGCAAATTCAATAGCTACCATTATTCATCTCATGAAAAGTGCAATGCTACTACTAGCTTGCCTTACATGTTTTAAAACGAGAAACCTAAAAAAGGATAGGAGATGGAATAGGAGCTTACTCCATCTACTCCAGAGCCTGCATGGTGTAGTGGTTTGAGTGTTGGACTATGAGTCTGGCAACCAGGCTTCAAATCCCAGCTCAGCCATGGAAACCCACTGGGTAACCTTGGGCAAATCATACTCTCTCTCCCTCAGAGGATGGCAATGGCAAACACCCTCTGAAGAAACTTGCCAAGAAACCCCTTTATAGGGTCACCATAAACTGGATATGACTTGAAGGCACACAACCACTACCACTACCACAACAACAAAATGAGGAAGTAAGGGGTAGTATCTCTTAGAAGTTTATAATGTTGAATACAAGGATTCAAACCCAGATTTAAAAGAGCAAAATACTCGTAAGCCCTGGATATGGATGGGGGAAACTGTCACACTCAGTTTCTCCTTGATTCGGATTTTCTTAATTGCTTACTCTCCATTTCTATTTGTCCTGAATATGAGGAATTTTGGGAATTTTGGGAAATTCTTATGTGCAATTTCTCCTGTCCCTAATTTTGATACTCCTAATATGTCAAGAATTATCACATTTGGAAAATTTAATGGATTATGTCATTTTTGGAAGGAATTCTTCAAAATGTCATTTCTCCAGCATACCTGGGTCTCAATCCCATTGTTAGTCCTAAATAGAGTAGAACAAGTGAATCAATTGGATGTACTTGAGTGTTGACTCACCATCCAAGAACTGAATGAATGCATTTACTCTAGTTGGGATTAACCAACAGGATCCCAGCCACAACTAGGAATTATCAAGAATTTAGTTTTGTCCACATTTTAAAGCAAACCAACCTGATCTGCATCACCAGGAGAAATATGCAAGTAAGAACACAGATTACCGTTCTTGCATCCCCCAGAACTTTGTGTTACAGTTGTTGAATCAAAAATATACTAAAATGCATATCAAAACATGTATTTTAAGATAAAATGAATGTATATGAATTTATTTCCTGTCTATTGGGAAAAAAAATCAAGGACTGGTATAAAAATGGGGATGGAATAGATTTAAGAATGAATATACATAAAATTGGCATGGGCTAAAACTCATTACGACCTATCTTACTTTCCTTTCCCTTTGACCATTCCAAAGGCTACAAAAGATGCTGATTTATTCTGGTAAGTCTATTTCACAGCTGGTTGACTTTAACTTTTTTGCTGTTCTTTTCCATTGTATTCCATAACTGAGAACTTCTCTAAAGGACTAAAATAAAAGTCTTTAAAAGGACAACCTATGCTACATAAAAACAAAACAAAGAACTATCTACTACGTGGATGCTCCTAATGTTCATAGCTCTGTTTCAGTGAACTGACACTTCAGCACTGAAGTTGTTCCCTTACTCTGTTCCAAGAGAAGAAATACATTTCTGCACAATTTTTGATGCAAATGTTATTGTGTTTTATTCACACTCCTAATACCCCATAACCTAGGCTACTTATATAAGGTTGACATCTCAGCATATCCTAATCCACCACTAGTGTATTTTGGTAGATGTTCAGTCCAGTTCACCAGATGGTGAAGGGTCTGGAAACCATGCCCTATGAGGAACACCTTAGGGAACTGGGGATGTTTAGCCTGGAGAAGAGAAGGTTAAGAGGTGATATGATAGCCCTGTTTAAATATTTGAAGGGATGTCATATTGAGGAGGGAGCAAGCTTGTTTTCTGCTGCTCCAGAGACTAGGACGTGGAACAATGGATGCAAATTGCAGGAAAAGAGATTCCACCTCAACACTAGGAGGAACTTCCTGACAGTAAGGGCTATTCGACAGTGGAACACACTCCCTCGGAGTGTAGTGGAGTCTCCTTCCTTGGAGGTCTTTAAGCAGAGGCTGGATGACTATCTGTCAGGGATGCTTTGATTTGGAGTTCCTACATGGCAGGGGGTTGAACTGGATGGCCCTTGTGGTCTCTTCCAACTCTATGATTCTATGATTCTACGGGCACCACAGTGACTCATTAGAAAGGACAATAATGCTAGGAAAAGAGAGTAAGAGAGGAAGACCATGTGCCAGATGGTTAGGCTCAATCACAAGAGTGGTAGATATAAAACCTTTCCCACCCCCTCTGTCTATCAATGAAGTAGAAAAAGAAAAAAGAGCTCTGTAATATTACATTTTTGACTACAACCCCTCCAGTCCACCAAATGGGTGGGAGTTTCATTAAAGCATGAGCTTTCCAAAGCTCAAAAAGAAAGCCACTTTGACAAGACTCCAGGGTGGCCTCTTGGGTATTGTTTCTAATACAGTGGCAGTTTAAAGGAGTCAAGGGCAAAGGAAGCACTGCAAAATTAGAGCCTGCAGGCTGCAGTGATCTGTAAGTGGACAAAGGAACCACCTACCAAAATAGGTTGATATATTAGCCTCTATCACACCTCACACCCATTTTAGATGGAAATGATTATACACCCTGATGTTTTTCCTTGCTCCTTTCCTCCTCTTCTTCCACCTAAGACAAATGCTTCTGGCAAACTGGAAATCACACTTGTCACTCTGATATATACTGTATATGCCACCAGATAAAACAAAAGTAACAGGGAGGCATTTCACAAGTGTAAGAGAGTAGATAAAAGAAGGTTGGTTAATCATAATATCAGCTCAACAGCAATTTTGCAGGCACTGAACAGCAGACTAGACCTTTCTCCATCACAACTATAGGAACACCAGGGGAAGGGGGAGAGGGAGGGGAAGAAACAGGAAAGAAATTTCAATTTCTTTTACAGCATCCATTATAACTGCTGGCCCACCTCCCTGCCCTTCAACCCCCCAAAAAGCATATATGCGCACTAAGCAACTAAACCACCAAGATCCGTATTACATTCAATAGTAGAGGAATGCCCAATATGGAGAAGTTCATGTTGCATCTGCCTTTCATCTACCTATTAAAGGCAAGGACCCTTGTCAGAGAAAGAGCTGGCAATCCTAATTTAGCAGCACAAACCTGTGTGAAAATACAAGGGTTCAAAACCATGCTTTGAAAATCTAGGCATTCAAAGTCATTTCACTGGATGCAGCATGACCCAGCCCAACTGGCCCTTAGTCAGTATTTAAAAACTGGCTGTTTATGGCAGAGTTTCCCAGAAAACCCACCATGCCTTTTTACCTGCTGCCACTGCTGTTCTCCTTGCAGGCTCCAGTCATAGTCTGTAATATCAGAAATGAGTGTCTGGCCATGTGGGTGAAGCCAAGCACCCCATATACAGACCATGGCAGGGATCTGCAAAGAAAACAGTGGTGATGGGTGAGTTGGCAGAGGCTCCACAGTATGACGGCATGCTTGCATCTGAACACCCATTCATCACAGCATCAGACCAGGTAAATGCTGAGGGCAGGAACAGGCTGGATCTGCAGGCAGAATACAATGGGTTGGCCTGTTGTATCCTGCCTGTGCATTTGCCTACTGAGTTTCCCTTATATGGAACTCCAAAATCTAAAATAATCCAGAATCCAAAATTGTCCATATAGGTGGCTGAGATAATGAGACCTTTGTTTCTTATAGTTCTGTGTATACAAGCTTTGTTTCATGCACAAAATTATTAAAAATATTGTGTATAAAATTACCTTCAGGCCTTGTGTAGAAGGCATATAAAAGCATAAATGAATTTCATGTTTAGACTTGGGTTTCATTTCCAATATATCTTATTATGTACATGCAAATATTCCAAAATCCAAAAAATCCCAAACGTTTCTGATCCCAAGCATTTCGGATGAAGGAGTCTCAAGCTGTATTTAAAAAACGTACTAAACAAAATTCTCACCCATCCCCTGCCATGAAATATTGAGAAACCTCAGTGTGATGATAAAAGAGAGGTGTCAAATCAGTATCACTAGAGCAAGGCATTAACTGCACTAAGCTAAATTACAGAAATGTCTGAGCCTGCTTAGTTTTCTGCATTTAATTCACCAGAACAGAAAACTGATTCCAGTGCTTTGGCACCACTGTGCAAAAACCTACTTAAAAATCATGCTTAGCAATGACTACTAGAATATTTTTTTTAAGTAATTAACTGCAATGAGTGGGGAGGGACATGATGCAGATACTCCCTCTGGTATTCCAAACCCAGCTTACATAAATCTTTAAAGTTAAGAACAGGCATCTTGAATTGGACCCACAGGAAGAAACCCACAGCTAATGAACCTCATATAGTGTCTTGGTATTATATATTCCCCATGACTCATGCTGGAAATCAAACTGAATGCCGCATTCTGAACTAACTGCATTTTCCAAACAAGTCTCCTTTTTCATAAGAAAGATATATAGTTGCTGAAATGTCCAAACTTAATAGAATTTACTCTTGAACACTGCCACATGCTGGCAATGGTTAAATAGAAATTAGTCATATTTAGGTTCACCATAGGTTGAAGTCAACTTAATGGCAATTAACAGCAACAGAGTAGACCCATAATAATCCATGAGATCTAGGCAGGCTAAATCATGTACTGAAAGGGAATGAGTAGCACCTTTGAGACTAACTGAGCTTAAGAAGTTGTAATACATCTTTGTGGAGCTGGTCTACTTCCTCAGATGCTGAAACCTCTTAAGATCAGTTAGTCTCAAAGGTGCTGCAAGGCTCCTTTGCATACTGATATTCCAGACTAACATGACTATGGCTCGAAGAAGACAGGCCAAAAGTGCTAGCTTTGGGCTCCACTGAGGGCATGGTGTTTAGATGACACATGCCCTGAACACAGCCGAAAGCTGCACCGATGCTATGCCATCTGGAAAGAACTGAGCCAAGACATAGCAGATAGGATCTGCTCCTTCCGGAAGCCTGGTTCAGGACCATGACTGCAGCCCAGATCAGGACTGGGCACATGTGATCCTGGCACAGTCCTTTTGGCCCATCTGCTTTGGACCAATATTTCTGAAATCTACCAGCAAGTCACGTACTAGTGATTTCAGTTGGTCTACTCTTAAGTATGACTAAGTCTGGATCCCATCTGTTGGGTTTAAAAGTAGCAGATTCACTAGAATAGATGGGAAACTCAAAAGTAATTTCAGGGTGACTGAAGCCTCTTATTTGAATTAGCAAGTTAAATTTGATCAAATGGTAGCAGGCCCCCTAATTATAATCTGATGCATTTTCCAGCATAAATCTTGAATAATTCTCTCTGGGAACAAAACTATTTCATTATGAAACACAGTTCACCCAGAACATGTTGTTTAAAAGGAGCAAAAAGCTGTAATGAGGCACCATACTTGCCTGCACTCAAGGCTGAACATTTCAATAAAAGGTCAATTAAATGGCATCCTCCCATTAAATATTTTGTCAATTCGATTAAGCTTCGCAGTCAGGCTGGGTTTTGTAGAAAGGAAATTTTAAATGTTTCAGAAGAGCCAGATCTTAAGGATTTATTTCCTCTTGAAAACAAGATTTTATTCAGCTCCCCCCCCCATCCCATGTTTTTATACTCTAGCAATGCCAATGACTCATATGATATATAAGCACTAAGCAGACAAACAGCAGCAGCAATGTTTTCCTCCACTTTCTGAAGCACATAGCTTCAATGCAAGCAAGCAAACTGAATGACATAATGGGGGTAAGAATTAAACTCCTCTTTATAGGTTTTTTTTTTAAATTTAGCACATGCTCTGCTTCCATCAACAAGAATTTGATGGCATTATTAAAAAATCGCAGGTGCCTGCAGAAAGCAGGACTTGAATGTCTCAAGGCAGCAGCTTACAGATTTTGTAGCTGGGGCCAAATGAGGTTCTTGATGAGGAGGTTGTCTCCCTGAGCAATAAAACTGGCAATAGGTTTGAGGGAATGAACAACAGGCCTAAGAAATCTCCTAGGCAATTCATGCTTAATTTAAGAACTTTAACTTGAGGCCCAACCCATCAGAGTTCTTCAGCTGAGCTAGAAAGAACATCATTAAAAAGCACCCCAAAGAAACAAATGGATGAATAGTCATTTAAGGATAAATAATAGGGCTGGTTTTCTGTACCTTGTATCATGACTTGTGTGAAATCACTGTGCGCTTAGTGTTATTGCAACAGACATCAAGTGTGTGTCAGAAATGTGACAAAACTTCAAGAAAGACGTAATGTCACCTGTAGAGATAGTTGCCTAGCTGTCTTCAGAGATTCTGAACAATTTTTTTAAAAGATTTTTTAGACTGTAGGCAGGGAACTATTTTTTTTTCTTGCTCTTTTTCTTTTAAAGCACAATGTACAGTGGTGACACTTTACAAACAAATGATAATAATGATAATAAAAATGCATTATTTTTAGCCACAGTGAAAAACAGCATGATATACCATTTCCCCGAAAATAAGACATCGCCATAAAATAAGACCTAGTAGAGGTTTTGCTGAATTGCTAAATATAAGGCATACCCCGAAAATAAAATCTAGCAAAGTTTTTGTATATAAATATATATAGTATATAATAAATGCTCTTTTTTTTGTTGTTCAACAATAAATGTGAATTCTTCTTCATGGAAAAATAAGACCTAGTGCATGTTTGGGAGCAAAAATTAATATAAGACACTGTCTTATTTTCAGGGAAACACTGTAGTACAGACTTCCTGAAACTTGAGTCATTAGAAATTGCTGGACTACAATTTCTACCATCCCCAATCAGCACAGCCAATGATGGTATGTCTCTGCTTAGCATTGCCTTGCATGTCATTTACTGGTGTTGCTGACCTGTAAAAACATTGCCCCACCAGCCCTGATATTTAACTTCTGATGTCAGGTACAGTGTGCCCCCGCCATATGTGGGCTTGCCTTACCCTGATTTGGGCCTACGTGTAAGGCTAGCCATGGTAGACAAAATGGTGAGGGCGCCACAGGCACCTGCCCAGTGCCATGCATGGGAATGCGCCGCCATATAAAATAATGGGATTTAAGCATGTGTGTTTTTTCCCATATGCAGAGGGGTCCAGAACGGATCCCCCACATTTAGGAAGGGGCCTTCTGTTTTCAGTTTAAATTTAGTTTCTGCACAGATTTGTCCTGTGTGATAAACTCCTTAATCAAACTATTAAAGAAAGGAGCCTTGAGTGTTTATAGCAAAGAAAGAAAAGGAAAAAAAAGTTTAGTTGATAATCTAATGGGAATCAGTTGAACATCAAAGAATCAAGACTTACAGAAACAAAATTATGAGAAATTGTGTTGCAGCCTTACAATAGAAATAGTTTAAATCTTGTAGCGTAAATCTCATAGATTATTATGAGTTTCCTCTAAGTAATGATTAATTTGGATCCAATCAATTGCCAGCATTTGGCAATGAGCATATTTTGTCAGCTAAATTCAACCATGATACAGTTTCTGGAGGCGAGGGACTTAATCACTGCTACACCTTGCTAGACTACTGCTGGACTATTAAAGGTATGCCGTTTAGTGTTGTTTAGAAAAATGTTGTGGAAATGGCCACCTTACTCATAAAGTGTAGGCAGAGAGATACTCAGTATTACTATTAAGAAAGGAAGTTAACACTAGAAATAATGAGCTATATTTTCTCTTGCTATTACTTTTATCAAGAGATAAAAGCTTGGAATCAGAGGAGTTCAGACAGTAATTTGCAGTAGAATAAAATGGACCTTTTTATGACGGAAATCTTGGCTTAAATAAATATAACAATAATGATAATTTTAAAAATTCAAGTACAAGAGAAAGTAAAATGACAGATGATGATGATGATGATGATGGTGGTGGTGGTGGTGATGATGATGATGATGATGACGATTACTATGTCTAGAATCGGGACTTTGAGTGCTTAACTCCTAAAAGTCTGGGTTTGAATCCCTGGATATTGGGCTTAATTTGGAATAATGTCTACTTATTTCTGTGCATCTCCTCATCACTTATACCTGTAAGGTATAACATTATCTTCTCTATGCTGGAAGAGGTTGTGCATATTGAATTGGGGTACTATTTATTTAGTTCATTATTTGAAGAATTTGCTTCAGGGTGGAAAGACCCGGGGTATTATTTTTTTCATTCATGTGGCTGAATGTGATTTCCCATCACTACTTCTAAGAAATCCTTCCTGTGAAGAACACCCACCCCTTATTATATAAATATGCAATTCTATTCTGGTTGATTCATGTGAAGGAGGTATGTTTATTTACCTTCTACCCACATGGATTGAGCAAGTAGCCTAACTAATGTGTCCATTTTAAATATTTGTACAATAAACACTTACAGATTTTTCCCCCCATGGGAAAAAATCTACCCAAACCAATGTGGAACAGGCCTAAGGGAGTCCGTAGTCTCTACTTTGCAGCTGAAGCAACATTTACCAATCCATTTCAAATGGGGATGACAGCACCACATTACCCTAATGCACCAGCCTTGGCACTGGTTTTCTGATGCCTTGCAGGCATAACTGAAATGCTGTTTTTGACCCCAAAAAAGACCCTCCAGAGATCTTGAAATAGGGCAAAATCAGGGTTTAAACAGCCAATTATCCCGTGCAAAACACGATATTCCATTACGATTTTTCACACAAAGTTGCTATTAAAGAGGCAGTAAAGAGGCAATAAACATCAACAAATCATTCATGGGGAAATCCCAAAAATGATTTGTTGCTGTTTATTGCCTGTTTATAGCCTCTTTATTGCCTCTTTAATAGTGATCTGTATGGAAATCTTAAATGTGATAAAGTCCTTAGTCTGCTTCATGTTTTCCAAATATCCTAAGCATTCCTATGCCAGTTTTCTCATTTCATCGCTGTGTTTTTTGCTGTACTACTTTAACCAGCAAAGTTGCAGGAAGGGTTCTAAGAACAATGGATTGTGTCTGAAAGCAAGGAGGTTAAACAAACAGATTTGAAAAACTTGTCTGCACATAAAGCAAATACCTCTTCTAGCTCTTTTGCAGCATCATATTACACATTCCATCAGAGACTTGATTCACTGCTCAAAACCATCATTACTCCTCTGAGAAAGATGCCAAGAGGTCAGCAACCAATGGAGATAACATCTGAGGAATGAGTTTATCAGAGATTACTCTTAACCAACATATTGCCATTTATGACATGCCTGTAGATTACAGAATAGTGTTGTACAGAACTACCTTGGAATGCATGCTTTAGTAGCAGGTATGCCGGAGGAATGTATATTGCCATATGACAGAAGGCTGAAAGGTAGTGAACACCATGGATGCTGCAACAGAGGGAGGCAAGAGGATTGAGCTCTCCTTAAAGCCAGACTAGAATGGGGGAACTGAGCCTCCTTGAGATGGTACGACAAAACTGAACCAATAAGACGCTTGTGTAGTTTAGCCTCCTCAGGAATTATCAATCGAAAATGTTTAAAATGATCAAGCACTAAAAATAAAATAAAAATCAAGACAGCTGTTGTCATTGAGCCCTTCCAGAAGTAATAAAGGCTGCCTGCAATCTATCCTATGAACCCCATACTTGGCAGTAAATTACACTGAACACATGGAGGATAAAGATAAGTAGACAATGCACTTGTATCAGTCTTCATATTTAAAAATATTTCAGTGACAATGGATGGGAAAAGTCATTTGCTCTCCCTTTGTAAGTATTTGTATATAGGCAAAACAAAGAACAACTACTTGCCAATGCTGAACTCTCCTCCTTAAAAAAACATTCTGTGATCCCTGAAAAGTGGTTATAGGGTAACCATTTGGTTAAAACTATGCAGGCAGCAAGCTGCACAGCACATTGATTTAAGCACAAAATGAATGAACTAAATTCTGTTTAATCTCAGCTTTTGTATGCTTTTAACAACATATGTTTTTATTGTAATTTTCAATGTTTTGTAAGCCATCTTGAGTCTCAATCTGGGAAAAGGCAGGATACAAATGAAAGGGACCGATGTACAGATGTTAAAAGTTAGCTTTCTAACCTTGCTGTAAGAAAGAATGTTCACTCCAAAACAAGTCTTTCTACTTGGACAATGTGGCCTGTATTGCACATGAGGCCTTGGAGTCCACTAGTAATGCTTTTAATTTCAGAGCCACTCTAGGACCATCTAGCTGTGATACCGATTGCACAAATGCAATTAATGTGCTTAATCTTTAAAACTGAAATTGTGTGACACTGAGTGCATGAATGCAATTACTGTGCTTCATTTTTAAAAATTAAATTGGATGATACTGATTACACAAATGCAATTAACATGCTTAATTTTTAAAGCTTACATAGCAGCTACAAGGGAGGTATCAGGACCATGATGTCTGCAGAGGAGAAAGTTTAAATCTTTACCCCATCTCCATCCAAATGAAACCACTCTCACTGCCTGAATCTGCTGTTTTCTTCAAAACAAAATCTATCATTCCATGAGTATTCTTTGGAAGTAAGGAAAAGTCATTTGGAATAAATGAATGACTGGGAAAAGAGAAATGTTGAGGAACCAACATTATCAACCACATGGGTGCTTCCTGCCAACTGGAAACCATGAACTAAATCAGATGTCACATATAATTACAGTGGTCCCCCGGGTTACAAAGGTAATCCGTTCCGGATTACCTTTCGTAACCCGGAAGTTTTTGTTTCCCGGGGGACCGCATTAGGAGACGGACCGCGCGGCCGATTTAAAGGGGCCGCGCGGTTTTTCTCCTTCGGATCCCGAGGGATATTTTTTGGTCCCGCCGGTTTCGGGTCCTGGGGATTTCGTTCCCTGGGGGATTCGTAAACCAGGGGACCACTGTACAAACATAACACAGTAGTTAAAGAAAAGATTATGAAAACCACAAGTGAGATCCAAAATCCACGAGCAGCAATACTGTATATACTCATGTATAAGTCTAGAAATTTTAGTCAAAAAATTGACCCCAAAAAGCTAGGTCGACTTATCCACAGGTCAATGTAAATAGTATACTTTAACTCTTTTTAAAAGGGGATTATTATTATTATTATTATTATTATTATTATTATTATTTATATCCCACCCCTTTGAGACAGAATGTAATCTGTCCTTTGAGACAGAGTGTAATCTGGTCTGGAAGCACTGATCTCCCCTGCTCTCTCTTCCATCCAGATTTAAGAGTGAGCACAAAGAGTTGTATCTGCCATAATTTTGAAGGTTCTTTGGCATTGTTTTCTTTGCTTTCATTGTTTAGATCCTTTGTTGCAAGTCCCTAAGTTTTACCCTCAACTTATCCAAGGGTCATATCAAAACCAAAATTTTGCCTCCAAAACTTGCCCTCGACTTATACATGGGGTCGACTTATAGTCGAGTATATACGGTACCTTTTGGGGGCCAAAAATATAAAACACATTATGCAAGTTTTCATAGCTTCACTAGCTTCTTCATCAGGGAAAGATGTTAAAAATTATACAGATGAAAAACTGTGACAGTGTTAGAGTCAAAGGCCTACATTCTGTCTGAGATGTCAATTAAGATGGTATTGAGGGATTTCAAATGAGATGTTATCACAACATAACATGGCCAATCAGATTGGGCTATGTGAAATAAGTGAAAAGAGGCATGATTTTTGATGTGCCCAAAATGTTTATGAAAAATATCTTCCCTTTCTTTTGGCTGAGTCCTAATAAAAACTAAGTAATGTAGTATTACGGTATTAATGTACAGTGGGCCCTTCACTTGTGTGGGGGATCCGTTCTGGATCCCCCTGCATAAGAGAAATCCAATGTATGCTCATGTATCATTGCAAACAATGAGGCACATGCTTATGGTGCGGTGCACACACCATTTGTTTTATTGCCACGCGGCTTCAGTGTATGCTTGAAGGTGTGTATGGTACACTTGCATACAGCATGGGCACACCATATCACTGCAGTAATTAGTTAACCCAGCTTGTTGAGAATTAACTTTATCCAACAAATATATCTTTTTTAAAAAAGTGATGTAAATAAGCCAAAACTTTTCTTTCTTTAAAACACAAACACACACAGAAGCAGATGCAGTCTTTGATAAGCCTCTGGTGTGCAGTTTGTGAAAAGCAGACTTCCGAGTTTAATAACAGGGTAATTGTACTGCTTGGTATTTAAAGAACTGACTTCAAAGTATTTTTAATTGACACTAAAACAATGAAAAGATTATGCTTTTTTTGAGTAACACAGATTAAAATGTTGTCAAAATAAAAGGATGAACTCCTCTACAATATGAGATCATTCACATTCAGCTATAAAAATCAGGACATTATCCAGAGATCCTTGCACACAATAGCCAGCTACACACATGCAGGAACATGCCAGGAACTCACTACCAAACAAAAGATTGGTGCTGCTATATTCAGAAGAGGAGGGCAGTGCCTAACCGTGTCTACCTTGTCGACTACAATGGTTTTCCGAATGGGTAACTGAATCTGGTTAGCAGGTGTCCATTCTGTCCTCATTGAACGATGGGTGAACATGTATACGTTTAGAATCAAGCAACAACCAGACAATTCTAGAAGACTGCCAGAAGTCTGTTTCCATAACATATATGGACTGTACCTTTTTTACTTGCACTTCTGAATGGTTACAGGGCTCTTCCTTTGAAACTGCTACTCTCTGTTTGACTTGTGAAAAGCTTCACCACAACTGTTGCACTAGAATTGCTGTTTTAATGGCAGTGAGGGTAAAAGGGGTGTCAGGGACGGAGCAAGGTTTGTTCCACTAAAATTACACTAGCCATCCCTGGAGCTGATCTATTTATTCTCTCTCTAATCAGAAATGATGGATGGGCAAGCTTTTAAAAACAGCTATCAAAACTACAAGGGAGGGGGAGAGTGGTTTGGGAAATGACTATTTCTCCACCATGGACCCATCCCACTCCCCACCAATCGCCTTTGATATGCCTTGTAAGGAATCCTACATTCACCTGCAAGTATGCCTCATTCAACTCAAAGGAACTAGCTTGTGACCCAATGGCCTGATTTAGATTGGCGCAAAGAGCCGCGATAAGGGCTCCTTGCGCCGCCTTTAGGGTTAGGGAGGGCGCAGCTTTTACACCCTCCCTAGCCCTAAAGCGTATGGGCACCACCATTTTAAAATGGTGGCTTCCATACAGACGCGCTATGAAAGCGTCATCACGTGTGCAGCATTTAGATACGCTGTGCATGTAATGATGCTTTTGCACCATGGGAGGGTGCCAATCGCGCCCTTTCCATGGCGCAAAAAAGGAGCTCCAAACGCAGCTCCTTTTTGGGGGCGGGTCTTTGCCACGGCTTTTAAACGGCCGTGGCAAAGACCCTGAGAGAAAGGGGCCACGGTGGCGGCTCCTTTCTCCCCTCAGCCCTACCTCCGGAAGCAGCGTGCAGCGGGCGCCCAGGGCGGACCTTTTGGGCGGTCTAGATCACCCCAATAAGCATAAATAAGTCTGCCTAGTCACACTCACTTAACCCATGCGACTATGAGATCACGTTTTGGAAAGACACAGTGAAGTAAAGTAAAGAGTGAGACGAGACTCTTTCACACGAGAGGAATTTCTCCCAACTTTGAATGCAGCCAATGCGAATTCATGTGAATTCGCTTGTTTAGCGAATTTATGTGAATCTCCATTGCATTCGGAAGGTGACTTCCAATTTCCCACGTCTGAAAGAGTCCAGGGAGAGAGAAAAAGAGAGATCTTGTGTAAAATACTAAACCAGTTATATTTTAAAATACTCAAAACCATGTTTAGATACTAGGATGGATCCAAACTCAGACAGACTTTAGATTAGGCCTATTGAAATTAAGGCAATTATATGTTCCCATTCTCAACACAGTGAAGTCTGGAACTAACCTTGATTTTCATTTTATATTTTGGAAATTATTGCTGTATTGTGGCCAGATTACTGGGGCACTATACTAGCATAAGAATAGATTCACAAGCTGTTGCACCCAGAGATTGTGTAAATGCAGTCCCTAGTGCAGTACATAATTCCACAACCCCATGTGTGTGAACGCATGTGCACATACACACACACTTAGGAGTTTATCACACGAAGGGAATTGGAAGTATAATCCAAAGCCAATCTGAATGCAATCATGGGGTTTCACGTGATTGCGTGAAAGCTGATCACACACATTTTCGGGCAAAGGGAAGTCCTTTCGAATGCAATCATGGGGTTTCGTGTGATTGTGTGAGAAACTATCACACGCAATTTTGGGCACTGGGAGGCAATTTCGGGCAGTGCTGAATGCAATGCAATGTCAATACACAATCAAGTAAATTCACTGAACTAGCGAATTTACTCAATTCCGAACTGGCCTCACTTCCATTTCTTTCGAAATTGAGAGAAATTCCTTGCATGTGATAAACTCCTTACTAACTTTTGAATTGCTGGATGAGGAGACTCTGGAAATCAACATTTAAATCTCCATTCAGCCATGGAAATTCACTGGGTGACCTTGAGCAAGTTACACTCTCTCAGCCTCAGAGTAAAGCAATGACAAACCTCTTCTGAACAAATATTTCCAAGATAATCTTATGACAGGATCATTTTAGGGCTTCCATACGTAGGAAATGACTTGCAGTATACAACAACTACTAGAAGGATTTGCTTCAGCCAGAAACTAAATAGGGTGAGATTTGGCTCTTGTTAATAAAGGTAAACTGAACCAATTCACAACATTTTCTTTTTTTACTTTCAGTCATGACCTTATTTAAGCCTTGGGCTTATAAAATACCAAGTGGTAAATTAGCACTGTGACAGTTTCAGTCTCCTTCCTCCTCTGACTTGTTCCCATATTTTCTTGTGGATATTTTTCTCAAACATGCAGCAAATCATTTGCCAGAGATTTAAATCTCAGCTAAACAAACTTAATTGATGCTGAACTGACTTAGCTACCCTCAGAACAGATCACGGCCATTCACAGATTTAAGCCTGGAATGCAAGCCTTTGTTTTTCTTTAACCAAAGTAGCCTACTGGTCATAATCAGGAACAGTGAAAAAAGGAGATTTTCTAATGGGGACAATTCCCTAGTTGTTCAGTGACAACATCAAGAAACAGTGCCATGTGCATTAATGACACTTGCTGTTGTTGTTAACTGCCCTTGAGTTGACCTCAACTCATGGCGACCCTGTGGATGAGCCATCACCAAGACATCCTGTCCTTCACCACTCTGCTTACTTCCTTCAAGCTCATGTCCATGGCCTCTCTGATTGAATCCAGCCATCTGGGATGTAGTCTTCCTCTCTTTCTAGTGCCTCTATGTTTCCTAGCATCATTGTCTTTTCCAGTGATTCATGCCTTCCCATGATGTGGCCAAAGTATGACAACCTCAATTTAGTCATCTTGGTTTCCAGGTTCAGCTTGGGCCTAATCTGTTCTAGAATCCATTTGTTTGTCTTCTTGGCCTTTCATGATATTCTCAGCACTCTTCTTCAGTACCACATCTCAAATGAGTTGATTTTCTTTTTTTAAAATCCACTTTCTTCCCTGTCCGGATCTCACATCAGTACATAGTGAATATGATGGCTTGAACAATCCTCACTTTGGTGTTCAAGAGTTACAGCTTTACTCTTTAGGATCCTGTCCAGTTCCTTCGCAGCTGCCCTTTCCATTCCTATTCCAATTTTTTTGGCTGCAGTCTCCGTTTTGATAAATATTTGATCCAAGATATGAGAACTCCTTGACTATTTCAATTTATTCGGATCTTCCACGGTCATTATTTTTGATTTCTTAATGTTCAGCATTAATTCTATCTTGAAACTTGCCTCTTTGACTTTCTACAGTAAGTATTCCAGGTCTTTGATACCTTCTGCTAGTAGTATTGTGTTGTCTGCATATCTTAGGTTATGAATGTTCCCTCCTCCAATTGTCACTCCTCCTGCTTCTGAGTCTAGGAGTCTTATCACATTAAAAACAAACCCAGCAAGCAACGAAAGAAAAACATCTTTCTGTTCCCTTCTCCACACATCAAAACACTTCCATTCTCTTCCATTGTAAAAGCATAGGAGAGGGTTGTAAAAACTTCCCTTTTGCCAAGCTAGAAAAATCCATTTGGCAAAAGGGATGCTTTTATGACCATCTCCCACACTTAATACACTGCTCTGTTACTGTGCACAGAGTTTGTCTGTAATGTAATTCTGCTGTGCATATAATATTTTCTGCATACAAGCTGAATAAATAGAGCAATGGTATATATATATTGAATAGATAGCCTTGCCTGATCCCTCTGCTGATCCCATTTTGTTTCCCCATATTCAGTTCTGACAGTAACCTTTTGTCTTGTATACAGATTGTGCATCAGGACAATTAGATGTACTGGCACTCCCATTTCTTTGAAAGCATTCCATAGCTTTTCATGGTCTACTCTGTACAGTCAAAGGCTTTGCTGTAGTCATTAAAGCACATGTAAATTTCCTTTTGGAATTCTCTGGTGCTCTCTATGGTACTACAGAGATTCTATTGTTGTTGTTATTATTAAAATTTTGGCTGCTACTAGTACTGCTACTATTGTAACATTTGCCCATGTTTCTGTGAGTACAGCCTGAAATAGAAATTTAAAACCCCCAAAAGATAGCACTATTATTATTATTATTATTATTATGCAAGAGCCTTCTTGTTACACAATATTTTATGTGTGATGCATTAATAACCCATTTTTGTTGTTGTGGGCTTCAAGTCATTTCTGACTTATGCTGACCCTAAGGCAAATTTATAATGGGGGTTCCTTGGCAAGATTTGTTCAGAAGAGGTTTGCCATTGCCTTCCCCTGAGGCTGAGAGCATGTGACTTGTCCCCATATCACATTAATGTGAAATAGTGGCAAAACCTGAAATCTTCCCCTCATCGCTTACGATGTGGGGCTAAAAATCACCTCAAAGTATTTTCGCCTCTAAAGTATTTTGCCCTCCCAAAAGTAACAAGAAAATGTTGACTTTACATAGAAGCATTTAATAACATTGCCACTTCATTTTTTAAAATATAAAAACAACCCTTTTAAAGCAATCCTCAACCCCTCTTAAAGTGAAGTTAATAATTGTAATAAGTCACTTCCAGGCTTGTTCAGACCTGTCACAGGTCTGAAATTCAGAAGATTTCTGCTGAAATATTCAGATTCCGATTCTGTAATGGAGAGGGAGCTCTGCTACATCATACAGCATTAAAGTTTACATTCTACTGTATATGATTCAAAAGTTAGTTTGATTCAAAATGTGCAACACTTTTAAACAGCAGAGAATAGAAGGCTGCCTCTGAAAACCTGGGGAACTGAAAAAATAATCTTCTTTTGTTTCTCCACTGAACATAGTGTCCCAATGGAAATCTGCTGGATATGAAAGCTTCCAGCTCTTCCAAGCATCCTGAAAATCCAATGAAATCTGCTTATTGCACCTAAATTCACTTTTTCCTCCAAAAAAATCTTAGTGGCTCACACTGAGTCCAGATTTGACATTACATTCAAACACTAAACAGGCCCAGTCCTGTCTGTCATTTCATTGAGGTTTCTAAAAAGTTACTTTTGGGCCACAACATCAAGAAGCCTTGGCCAGCATGGCCAATGGCTGTGAAAATTATGGCAACTGACCTTTAAAAAGTTATTTTCCCAAGCTCTTGAAAACATGGAGTCCCTTTTCACTTATAACATAAGTCTGCATTTACCCAATGTACATTATAGATAGGTCAAATCCCAATTTCCCTTAAAAGTCACATAGTTACTTTGAAGTAACCAGTCTCTCAGGATAAAAAATGAAGGTGGAAAAATGTTTTAGGAAATAAATGAAATGAAACTAGTTTAAGAATATATGGCTGGGGAAAAAAAAAGATTGCCACAACACATTCCAATAAAATTTCTGAATGGTCCACTTAGGCTACAATCCTATGTACATTTACTTAAGAGTAAAACCCATTGAGGTCTAAATAATATTTAATAGTAATAATGATAATATTTATTTATTTATACCCCGCTCTTCAGCCCTAAAGGTTATCAGAGCAGCTTATAATTATTATTTTAATTAGATGGTTCCCTGCCCTCAGGCTTACAATCTAAAAAGACACGACACAAAAGGAGAAGGTGTGTTGATGGGGATCAGGTCCAGCATTACTTTTCTCCCTCTGAGGCCTGGACCAAGGCAGATGGTCTGGAGGGAGGGCTCTGCTTCTTAATCTAGGACAGGCCTGATGGAGTTTGGCCAGTCCTTTCACTCCCTCCTAGGCCAGATAGTGTTGCTGTGAAGAGAGGGCACTTCAACCTGAGGCCAGGTCCGATTGTGTTGCTAGTCCTCTCCTTTCACTCCCTCCTTCGTCTTTTACAAAATAAATAAATAAACAAATAACTGTCACTGGATGTATTTATATAATGACGCAGTGTCTGCTTCCCAAGTACTGTGTAAAGATAAATAAACAGATACAAGCTAGTTCAGAGTATTACACTTGAGGATCCTGGACTAATGAGTCTCAGCTAAGCATCACTAGTTGCTGTTCACCAGCCTGGCTCTTGTAAATTAATCTTTTAAATGCCCTTGGACTCAAAGCATATGTCCAGCAAATCATAACTCACAACCTTGAGGCCACTGAATATGCCAATCCAGCTGTTCTTGTTAAAAGGGTCAAGGGTACTGTATATGCAGCTGCATATGAATCTCTTTCCCCACAACGTAAGTTGTGGTAAGTTGCGTCATTACATATAACTTGTATGTAGTAGTTATCTTTAGTGGACAACATATTCCCACTAGCTAGAGATTACGGATGACAGCTGTTGTTCCATCAGTGGCATATCTTTCTATCTTTTCTTTTTGTTTCTGAGATTTTAAGTACAGATTTCTATTCTTACTGTCTCTATGCATTTTGAAAGACTCAGATATGTGCTGCATTGGAACCAGACTTAGGCAAATACAAAAAAAGTAACTGTGTTGGTCCATGAGTAAAAACAAAAGCCACAGTTTGGTAGTACCTTTATCAGGGCCATTACTAGGAGAGTGTGGGTCGAACCAGGTGACACCACTGCTCCCCATACACCTGCCTTTTGGCAGAAACAGGCTGTGGCATTCACCTTTGTTCCTTTAAAATGCTGGAGCTCAGTGGAAGAGAAGGTATGAGTGGGGCGAAGCTCACTGGGCAGAGAAAAGAGAGGCCTCAGTTTGTTTGGTTTTTTATCTTTATAAATTTTCTTTATAAACATTACATCTTACCAAATTTTCACTTTAACCACATGAAACAATATAAATGTAAAAGTATTTAGGCTGTGCATACAATACTGCAATTTAAGAGTATACTTTTCATTTTGCTAATTGTTTTATGTTGTTGATTGCCATTACATGCGGCGATATGTGGGAATTACGATTTGCAAGTAACATTGGTACAAAAATATTATTAAAGGTCTGTGCAGACTGGTAGTTTGGGGGCAGAGTTGGGGTGTAGCGTCTCCACAACGCATGCCCTGGCTCCGCCCCCAGGACAGCATGACACCATGTGCAGCATCATGGCACTCCTTCAGCACTGCGTACATACGCTGAGTGCTACCAAGCCATGGCAATGCGACTGTTACAACCTTTGCAGGGTGCAAAAGGAGCTGCTTTCTGTGGCTCCTTTTTGCGCCCTGCAAAGGCCAGATTGGAGCTCGGGTGTGTGGTTGCTGCGGCCCCAATCTGGTTGTAACAGGGACAGCTTTCAGCCCTGGAGCTGTGTGCACAGCCCTTAAGGATTCTGGATGGTGTGGTATGGAAAGAGGTCAATGTGGGGGTGACACCATGTGTTACTACACTGGGTGACATCAGCTCTAGTGACACTACTGCCTTTATAAGGACCAAAATGAGATAAAGGCAACCAAGCTAGAATCTGAAAATCTGGACACTTTTGTTGCCTTTAGTCAGTCTTTGGAAAGGTATTGTAAAAAGGTAAAGGTTTCCTCTTTGACAAGGTTGTCAAGTCGTGTCCAACTGTAAGGGGCTGTGCTCATCTCCATTACTAAGCTGAAGAACCAGCGTTGTCAAAGACGACTTTGTGATCCTGTGGCCAGCATGACTGCACAGAACCCTGTTACCTTACCACTGAAGTGGTACCTATTTATCTAGTTGCACTTTACTTTGAAACTGCTAGGCTGATAGAACTGGGACTAGTGACATGAACTCATTCCGTCATGCAGCACTTGGGCCTCAAACTGCCGACCTGCCAATCTTGGAATCATCGAAGTCGGCATTTTAACAGCTGAGCCAGCACAACTCAGCATAAATTTAGGCATATGTCACTGGATTAGAGACAGCATAGTGTAATGATTTGAGCGTTGGACTATGACTTTGGTGACCAGGGTTCGAATCCCACTTGACCACGGAAACCTACTGGGTGGGTAATCTCACTTTCTGATTCTTAGAGGAAAGCAATGGCAAATCTCTTCTGAACAATTCATGACAAAAAGACCCTATGCCTGGCTTTACACTTTCCCTTCATCCCACAGCCAAGCCTCATTGAGCCAACTGTGTAGCATTTTCAAGGATTTCTGAATGGGCTGACATGGGAAAAAGCAGTGATGAGATGTATGCCAACCTTATAACATGTGGCTAAATCTGGGTTCAACCATCTATTTAAAAAAACAACAACAGGAAGGCAATTCTTTCTATAATACTATAATATATTTATAGGAAAGCATGTAGGATGTTTCATGGTGCAGGAAGGGTCTTTTAAAATAAACGTTTTAACTTCTAAACATGCCGATGCACTGAAAAGTTTCCATGCAAAATTTGTTAAGTATGTTTTCCTTAAAAACTATTCAAGGTGATGTCAAAAGAAACAATTCATAATAGCACTTCCAGAAATGTTGATCCTATTTCAGAAAATGGTAGTAAATAAGTATGAAAAGACCACAGTGCAGCATTTGGCTTCCTCATTAGTGAATGGTGGTGAACTTACCCTATCATAATTTGTCATTTATTGATGGGAATTACAAATGGAACACTATACATTTCAGTATCATACATCATGAAACATTCCTTTCCTGATTGCCTGTTACCCACATGTGAATTGTTTACTAAAGTTTAAATAGAGCCAAAATGGACTTGATACATCTGCCCATGCCTAAACTCCTAATAAATCTTGGTTTAAATTACAAAAATGTTCGATTAAAGTTAGGATGTATTATACATTCAAAAGAAATCTTTGAAAAATTCCTTTTTTTAACTACAACTCCCAAAAACTCTCATGCCATAGTGAGGTAGATGTGCAGAGGCCTGCTTTTATTAGTCCAATTGCATATGAACTAATGATCCAGAGTTATTAGGTCCAGTGGGAAAAGTGGTTCAGAGATCCTAGGAAGTATAGTATAGAAGAAATTTTCCAAACACTGATTAAAAATTATGAACTCTAGATATAAATAATGAACTCACTAATTCTGAAGGGGCAATACTCCTATAGGTCTGATCAAGAAGGATCAGCACTTGCTCCTAGTTCTGAAACTTGAATTGGATTGTGCTTTGCTTGGCTTTATTCATTCTGTTCAGCACACAGCAATTTGTTGCCGTTGTTTCCCTTCAAGTCGTTTCTAGTTTATGGTGACCCTAAGGCGAACCTATCATTGGTCTTTTTTTTTTTTTAGCAAGTTTTGTTCTTCCTCAGGCTAAGAGAGTGTGACTTGCCCACGTTCACCCAGTGGATTTCCATGGCTGAGTGGGGATTCAAACCCTGGTTTCCAGAGAACAGTAGCTAGGGGGTGCGAATGACACCAGGTGACACCCCAAGTGAAGGGTGACACCAATACTCCTCAAACATCTACATTTGTGCAGAAACCAGCTGTGGCATTCGCCTGCATCTCTTTAAAATGTGAAGAGATGGTGTGAGTGGACTAAAGCCCAGTGGAAGGAAAAAGGAGAGGCCTCAGTTTTTTTTAAAATCAATTTCAATTTTAATTTTTTTAATTTTTTAAAATTAACTTTTTAATTTTTTAAACAAAATCACATTTTATCATTTTATCAAATTTTCACTTTAAACACATGAAACTATGTATATGTAAACACGTTTATACTGTTTATATGATATTGTAATTTAAACACACAATTTTAATTTTACTACCCTGTTTCCCCGAAAATAAGACATCCTCTGAAAATAAGACCTAGTAGAGGTTTTGCTGAATTGCTAAATATAAGGCCTCCCCCGAAAGTAAGACCTAGCAAAGTTTTTGGATATGAATATATATACAGTATATAATAAATGTTCATTTGTTTGTTCAAGAATAAATGTGAATTCTTCTTTGTGGAAAAAAACAAGACAGCCCCTGAAAATAAGAGCTAGCGCATGTTTCGGAGCAAAAATTAATATACAGTACGACACTGTGTTATTTTCAAGGAAACACGGTAGCAGTTTATGTCACAACTATTATCATTACATTCAGTGATATATGATTGATTGATGAGTAAATTACGACGGATGAAAAAATTAGGACAAAAAAAAATACTGTTCTGTATGGTGTGGTATGGGAAGAGGTCAGTGGGGAAGGGTGACACCAACTTTAGTGATGCCCATGCCAGAGACATAGTCCAGTGCTCATATCACAACACTACACTGACTCTGACATGAGCAAATACTTCTGAATAAATACCAAGTCAATCGGGTTTTCTTGTGGGAGAAAGCTGCTACTAAAGTTTTAGTTCTGCCAACTTCACCTAAACCTTTTTTGTGAGCCTCTTCGAGTGCTTTTTCTCTCATGTATTATTTCAATGTACTTGTAGCCAAGAGTGTCCTGCACTGAGAGAAATACTGCTTTCTGTATTTTTTTAAATGCTGTTTCAGCATACTTGTCACACCATCTGTTAGCTTCTCGAGGGCTCATCCCGGTAATGTAGCTGCAGAAATCTCTGCAACTCAATGTCATAAAAAACATTGGATTATATATTTTCAGTTACTTATGTTCAAGTGGTTTCCATTAGTGCAAGTGTTCTGCCATCTCAGGCAACATTAAAATGGATGGTCAAGATATAAAAGAAGAAAGTGAGTGGCGGCGGGGGGGGGGGGGGTAGGAATTGTCTGTTTTCCTTTTTAAAGTACTATTAAATATTGTCTCACTTGGAATACATGACATTTCAGAGTTTAAAAATGAGGAAAGATTTTGTTGAAGTTTTACAGAATAATCCCACTCTGATATTAATGAAGAGATTCAGATAACCAGTTAATTGAACATAAAGAGGGCCCTTGGTATCCGCTGAGGTTTAGTTCCAGGTAACCCCATGGATGCTCAAGTCCCATGGAAAACAATGGCATAGTAAGATGTTGTCCCTTATATAAAATGGCAAAATCAAAGATTGCTTTTTGTAATTTATATATTTTTAAAATATTTTAAAGCCATGAATGCTTGAATCTACTGATAAAAAAAATCCGTAGATATGGAGGAGTCCACATGGTAATCCCAGATTGCATGTCTCTGCTGCTCCACTTCTGTTGCTCCTCCATGTGGTTAAAGCCACCACAGGGCAAGATTTTTAGCAGCTGTGCAGTGGTTAGCCCTTGTGTGAACCACCCGACAGGCCACAGGTCAATTAAAGCTTTTCATTAACTCCAGTGGGTTTGGAGTGTGGCCTAAATAGCACAAAGTTGTACCAATGAGAGATCCCAATGTATTCCATCTCTCTCTTAATTGACTAAAGTGCTTCAGGAAGGACACTGTGCAGACCAGCTGGAAAGGCCAGCCTGGGGGTAGAGTTGAGGTGTGGTGTCCACATGACGCGTGCCCTGGCTCCGTCCCAGGCCAGCATGATACCACATGCCACACCACACAGCGTGCATTGTTACAACACTCCTCTGGCACTGCATCTAGATGATGCAGCACCAAAGGAGCAACGTAAAGCTATACGCCAGTGGCTATGGTGCCCTTTCCAGGGCATCAAAAGAAGCCACTCTTTCCAGCTCCTTTTTGGGCCACAGAAAGGCCAGATTGGGGTGCGGCATGCAGTTGTGGCTGCAGGCCACCTCTTCATGGGCGGTCTGCACAGCCCCTTAAATAATGGAAACAATGGATGGAAATCAACAGTAAAAACATTCATTTTATCTCTCTACAAGTTCACATTTTAGAAGTGTATTTGTTAAACTGGGGAGATGACTGTCTCTACAAAGTAACCAACTTCTCACAAGACTGCAGGAATAAAGCTGCATGATGGCTTAAATGGTTGAAAGACTGATGTGTAAATTTTACAGACCCATACTAGTTAATATAAATTTTGCTGGTTGTAATTTATTATCTATTCACACCCGCTGCTCTGTTAAATGACACGAAAGAAAGCACTGAAGCAGCTGAATGAGTGCCATGGCTCTCATGTATCAAATGTGAAATTATTTCACAAATATATGAGAAGTAAAATTAAAGAAAGTAAACATAGTAAGAGTAAACTAGACAAATTTTATGTAATTAAGGATTTAGGAGGACAACAGAAAACTGGAGAAAATTATCCCTAGTCTGAATATTCTCCCTAGAGCAAGAAATTTCAGGCCTGGGAAGCTGAGAAGTGATACATACGAGGGGGGTATCCAAAAGTTTTAATGATCAACTTTTAAAAAAATTCACAGAATGTTTGTTTTGATTTCTAGTTGTTAACTTATCTCTATGTAGTCACTATCTAGATTTATACATTTTTCCCAGTGCATCTTGACCCTCTGAATACCTGATGTTGTAGAAGTCTGCAGATTGAGCCTTATGAGGGGGTATCATAAAGTAATAATTATCATCCAGAATTTATTATGGCATATTGATGAAATTTTGTCAGTGTTATCATTGGTCCCTAAGTTGCTGAGAAAATCAGCTGTAGAAGTCTGCAGATTGTGCTTGATGAAGATTTTACACTTTAGTCACTTCTGGCAGAGCCAGTCACAAAAATAAAGGATGCAATAAGCTGATTTTCTCAGCAACTTAGGGACCAATGATAACACTGACAAAATTTCATCAATATGCCATAATAACTTCTGGGTGATAATTATTACTTTATGATACCCCCTCATACGGCTCAATCTGCAGACTTCTACAACATCAGGTATTCGGAGGATCAAGATACGCTGGGAAAAATGTATAAATCTAGATAGTGACTACATAGAGATAAGTTAACAACTACAAATCAAAACAAACTTTCTGTCAATTTTTAAAAGGTGATCATTAAAACTTTTGGATACCCCCTGGATTAATCACTTTCTATTTTATTTGAAACTTTTTTTCTTGTAGGATTTGTAGAAAACCAGAATGATGTAATGGTCTGAGTGTTGGATTAGGACTCTGGGAGATCAGAGTCTGAATCCCCATTCAGCCACAGAAATCCACTTGCAGTGGCAAATTTCCTCTGAATAAATCTCACCAAGAAAACACTAGTATAGGGTCATCTTACATCAGAGTTGACTTGAAGGCACATAACAACAACAGCTAATTGGATTTCTTGCACCTGTTGGTTCCTTATGGAGAAAGGCAGTTCAACAGTGGGAACAATTTTCCTGTTTGTGGGATTCAGTATCATGACATTACTTTTTTGGACTGCATTCTCCAGAAATCCCCCAATCAGCATGGACTGCTCATGTGGGTGAGGGAATTGTGGGAGATGTAGTCCAAAAAGTATCTTTCCAAACTCTATTGGAGCCCTGGAGACGCAGTGGTTAAATGTCTGTACTGCAGACATTCACAGCCACAAGATTGTGAGTTTGATCCAGGGCTCCAGGGTCAACTCAACCTGGCATCCTTCCATAGGTGGCTAACATGAGTACCCAGCTTGGTGGGGGCAATTAGCTTACACATTGTAAATCGCTTAATGAGTACTTAAGTGCATTGATAAGCGGTATAGAAATGCACTATTACTATTGCTGCTTCACACAAAGAGAAGGCCACCAGTAAATAAACTGAAATGAAATCTTGATTGGTATGGCTGCACATTTTCAGCAGGAGGAAGTTGAATAGATGCAAATTTGCACAGGAAAGTAGAGGCAATTAAGGGTAGATGTGACTGTCTGAAAATATGCAGCAAATTTCATAATATATGTATAGAAGAGCCCCAGGAAACCAGATTTTGACTTCTCCCCCAGCCATGGAAAGCAACCGAGTGACCTTGGGCAAGTCGTACTTTCTCAGCCTTAGAGGAAAGCAAAGACAAGCTTCTTCTGAAAAAGCAAAGCCCAAAACAAACAAACAAACAACGACAAAAACACTAGCACTGAATCACCATGAGCTGAATGCAGCTTGTAAGAGGGTAACAAAAAAAGTGGCCACTGTATTCAATGAGCTTACTAGTATGCAAAGAACTGTAGCCTCCAATGAAAGCACAAAACAAGATAAACTCTTTTTTAAAAATTAAGATAAGCCCTTCTTTACAGAACTCTGCAGAGTTCTTATAAATGTGCTGGATTACATTAAGTTAATAGAATTTTACATAACACCTTTTTTTCCCTTCCACTTTTGTTCAAGGGGGAGTAATGAACTCAACAATCCTTTCCTTAATCTCCCTCTGTTAAATGCCATTGCATTGCAAGGCTTTATGGGGCCTTCAAGGTAGTTGGAAGTTCTCGCCACAGGTAGCAATTCAGGCTAAGATGCTCATTGCTAGATTTGACCAGCAGCGATGCACTGAACAGCCCTTTTGCAACCTAGGACTTTATCACACACAGCTTTTAAACTGTGATTAGAACCAGAAAAAAATGCTTTGGCAATACTTACTGCATGCATATTGCAGGACTTTATCACACGCAGCTTTTAAACTGTGCTTAGAACCAGAAAAAAAGGCTTTGGCAATACTTATTGCATGCTACTACCTCCAACCTGTACCTGCTGTCTCCTCATCCCTTTTCACTGATGGGGGAAATCCATCAATGAGCTCACAGCTGCGCTAGTTTCCAAGTGCAAAATATTGCTGCTGGGTCAAATATGATATTGGCATATTTGTGGTGTCAGTGTCTCCGCATTATTTCCAAGCAGCCCGATTGCCTTTCCCTACTATTTTTCTTTTCTTTTCTAAATGTGAACTATAGTAGCAAAGCTCTGGAATTTCATGAAAAAGTGAATAAATAAACCTGAAAGGCACCATTGGTAGAGCATAGGGTAGGGAGGCAGAATCAAAGGGGAATCAGAAAGAGAGCACAATGGCAAAGGCAGCTTCAGTTGCACAACTGAGAAGGTGTGTGAAAATGGCTGCTCACAAATAGGTATAATTCAGTTTTCCTTAACAAATGTGACTGCAGTGAGAACAGGGCTCATATATATGGTAATGTTCTTAGTATGCCTGATCTGGATCTAGACCTGTGCTGGAATGTCCCTACCTCATCTAGTTCTGAATCCTCTTTTATCTGCTTCCAAGTATCAGATAAGGCAAGCTTTTAATAGTTAGGCAGGTCATGTGAAAAGAGGTATAAATGGCAACAAATTTGATTCCTCTTTATGCTGATGTTTTTCAACTCTCTGCACCAGAAAACAGCCTTGGTTATGCCGTCAGAATGCTCCATAATAAATTGGCCGAGAGTTGCCAGTTTTCATGCACTGTTTATTGATTCCCTGGCAAGAGGTAAGCAATCTGCAAATTAAACTGAATCAGGCTGCAGTTTCATTTTTAGCAAATCTAAATGTAAAAGCAGCTGCAGGGACTTAATGAACAAATTACATTGATTTCTAGAACTAGACTGTGTACCCAGTTACTAAAGAAGGGGGGAGGACTACCAAGGTTGTAATTCAGGTGGGGTCTCTAGAGAAAGCACAGAATCCTTCCTCCTCTGTTTTCCAAGGTTTGACATCTGCCTATTAGATTCTGGGAAGGTTACCTGGACATCTGGTAGGGCTAGATGATAATATTCTCGGTATATAGAAAATCAGTCTATTCGTGCTGACAGCAGTAAACACAGCATTCAAATTATTCTGCTGGGCATATTAAAAGAAATCTGATTACATACATCAAAATCGGATGTGGTCTGTTGTGTTACTAATAGGAATTTTAGTCTTGGAGTAAGAGTTCAATATAACTGGAAAGATGATTCTGTGATGAAGATCTAGCTATGGGAAGAACACTCTAGGTTGAAATCCCTTTTCATCTGCAGAATTTTCACATGAACTCAAAGGTGTTTGTGTTGAACAGACCTCAGCTAAAAATGAGAGATCACTTTGGGCCGATTCCCACTTGCGGAAAAACCTGTATTGGAACCGGGCTGTGCTCCGCTTATGAAAGCGATTCCAAAAGGCCCCTCGTTCACACTATGAAAAGGGACCTTGTTTGGAACCACTTTCTTAGCCGGGAACGCTTGTTGTTCCCACTGGAGCTGCCATGTAAGGTGACAACCCTTAATGCCCCATCCCCTTCCCGCAGGGTAAGTTTTTTTTTATGGGGGGGGGGTATTGATCGCAAAATCAATCTTGTGCATTTTTGATCTTGTGCATTTGTGATCTTGTGCATTTATGATCAGTGTAATGAAGAAAAAGAGAAAAAAGAAAGGAAGGGGGAAGGAAGGAAGGAAGGAAGGAAGGAAGGAAGGACCCCCAAGAGCAAGTTTTTTTTTCCTTTTTCTTCATTATACTGATCGCAAATGCAAAGATTGCAAATGCACAAGATCACAAATGCACAAGATTGCAAATGCACAAAATTGATTTTGTGATCAATACCCCCCTAAAAAAAAACCACCACGATTCTAACCAGCGTTCCACTTACTGGAAACGCTTCAGAATAGTGTTTTCCGAAAAAGACCACTTTAAAACTAGTGTCAGGAAAGCCCGGGCTATTTGCTTTTAACCCGGTCCTTTCCTCCACTAATCGATCCGATGAGGATCGGAAGATGATTCGAGTATGAACGAGGGTCATATAGCCCGCATCACACTTTGAATCAAAATGTAGTGGGAATGGGGCCTTTGAGTCCATGTGGTATAGTTTAAGTGTTGCACCTGGACTCCAGAAGACCAGGTTTGGAATCTCCACTGAGCCATGGAAATCCACTAAGTGACATTGGGCAAGGTAACACTCTCTGAGCCTCAGAGGAAAGCAATGCCAAATCAACTCTGAATAAATCTTGTCAAGATAACCCTGTGACAGGTTCACTTTAGGGTTATCATTAGTTGGAAATGACTTGAAGGCAAACAGCACAAGATAATCATGTCAAGAAAACAAATATCAAATTAAAGCCCTTTGGTTTAATAGCCTGTGAACAAGCCAGGTTAAGTGCTAAGAACTATCATAGGGCCTGGCAATGGCACAAAGTCAAATCTTTTTGTGCCACAATGTACCACAACACCGGCATCTGGCCCCAGTCCCCTTCTGCATTCTACACAGGACAAACAGGCCAATCTCTTATCTAAACAAAAGCATTAATGAATACAAACCAGTTACCAGAAATGCCAATATTAAAAATTCAATGGGAGAATCCCCCAAACTTCCAGGATTCTCTGTAACTAATATTAAAGAGCCCAGGACTGTATAAATAAATTTTAAAGAGAATCTTTGTTGAAACAGCAGCTGCTGCTACTGCTGACTTATTTATATACTACCTTTTTCTGATGATGATGATGATGATGATGATGATGATGATGTTTTATTTATAGCCCGCTCCTCTGTCAACCAATCGGAGCTGGGACTTGAAGTAGCTTACAGAAATATATACAGTACAATTTTTAAAAACCACCCATAAGTTGTTGTTAGATATAATTTACATATAGAACTAAAGAATATTAAATATATCCTTTAGAAAGGTGTGTGTGTTTGTGTGTGTGTGTGTTTAAATAATACAACACATTTTAAAAGACCTTTCCTTATAAAAGGCTTGGTTCAAAAAAGTCTGTTGGAATAAATCTGGAAGAACAAGCAGGGAACAAGACTAACCTTCCTAAGAAGTGAGTTCCAAAGCCTGAGAACACCAACTGAAAGGGCTCTTGCTTTTGCTCCCACAAGAAGTGCCTGTGAAGGTGGCACAACTCAGAGAAAGGTCTTCCCCAAAAATCCTAAAACCTGTGCAGGTTCATGTCTGAAGTTTTTTTTTTTACAATTCTAGTACTTTAAGAAATTAATTTATATTGCCTTTAGTTTGAATCAAAAGAAAGGGTTTATTATATTGCATTTATATTAATCTGACTAATTTTATAAGCAGTGGGACCTCGGTATCCACGCAGGATCTATTCCAGATCCCCCCATGAATACCAAAAGCTCAAGTCCCATTGTCCTCAATGCTGGCACAGCCATGTGGCTGCCACCGTTAGGGGCAGTGGGAGTTCACCTCATGCATCCTCCCTCCCTCCCTGCTTTCACCAGTGGCGGCGTCGGGTGGCAAGGGGCATCTGTGGCTTCCTCTGCCACCGTGGCTTCCTCTGCCACCGTCGCTGCCACTTTCTCCTCCTCCTCTTCCTCCTCCCTCCTTCCACCTCTTCCTTCATCTTTTTCCTCCTCCACAACTTCCTCCCTCCTCTTCCTCCTCCTCTGCGGCCTCTACCTCTGCCTCCTCCTCCTCTCCACAGATGCTTAAATCCATGGATGGCAAATCCGCAGATATGGAGGGTCCACTGTATATACTTCTGTATACAGCCTTGGGATCCATCCGAAGGTTTAGCAGTACAAAAATATCCATCTATTCATCCATCTATCTGTCTAGCCAGCCATTCGGCTGGATCCAGGATAAGAAGTTTACTGTACTGTATTTATATTAGTCTGACTAATTTTATGTTTGCTTCTATACATTGCTTTGGAATCCATTTTATGTTTGCTTCTATACATTGCTTTGGAATCTTGGAATCTATATCCAAGAGATATAGAATTACGAACTTGTCTGTCTCTCCATATAGCTATGCATCCACACTAATTATGTTATCCTTCAGTATTATGTTATCCTCCCATATACAGGATGGGTGACATCTGGTTGGAAGCAGTGCATGTAAAAGGAATCTTAATGGAACACAAGCTGAACATAAGTCAGCAGTGTGATGCACTTCTAGCCTGCATTAATAGGGGTATGCTGCCTAGACTGAGAGTAGTAATAGTGCCACTTAATTCTGCTTTGGTCACATCTCACCTGGAATACTGTGTCCATTTCTGGGCACCTCCGTTCAAGAAGGATGTTGACAAGCTGGAGGAGGGTGACCAAAATGGTGGAAGGTCTGGAAACCATGCCCGATGAGAACTGGCTTAGAGAGCTGGGTGTGTTTAGCCTGGGGAAAAGATGGTTAAAAGGTGACATGATAGCCATTTTAAAATAGCTGAAAGGATGTCATATGGAAAAAGGAGCAAGCTTGTTTTCTGCTGCTCCAGAGACGAGGGCTGCACCCCCACTGTAGAAATAACTACCATTGATATCACTTTAACTGTCATGGCTCCCTACTAGGAATTCAAACATTTGGAATTTGTTGCAACACCGGGGCTCTCTGACAGAAGAGGCCAAATGTCTCCCAATATGACAATTCCCAGAATCCCATAACATTGTGCCATGGCAAAGGAGTGTCAAATGGATTCAAACTATAGGATAAGAGATTGTACCTAAACATTAGGAAGAGCTTGCTGATGCTAAGAGCTGTTTGACAGTGGAACATGCTGCCTAGGAGAGTGGTGGAGCCTCCTTCTTTGGAGGTTTTTTCAACAGAGGCTGGATGGCCATCTGTCAGGAGTGCTTTGATTGTGTCTTCTGGGGGTTGAACTGGATGGGCCTTGTGGTCTCTCACAACATTATGATTCTGTATCCACAAACTTAGCAATGCCAGGATGTCTGCGTTGTTACCAGTAACTGTTTTGTGTTCAGTCACTGTTAATAAACATAATAACATGTCTGTTTGCTGCTATCATGAATCTTGCAGGTCAGTTAGGAGATGAATTCTACAATGATGCAATTTTGTATGGAACCTCTTTTGGTAGTCCATCCCATCCAGAGTCACTTCAAGTTTCCAAGACCTCATCCACAAAACACAGTTGCACATGTGATGAAAGCACAATTATTTCTGTACTTCCCAAGAATTGTCTATGTAATGTAAATCCTAGAATTTTTATATCAAATAGTGCTGAACAGCACAGCCTGTAGCTTCATTCCCCAAATTAAAGACGAAAATAAAGAACGCCTCTGTTGTGTATTCGTTCTTAACTTAAAACAGCCTGAGTGAATCTTACTGAAGTATCATTTTGATTTTGAGACTCAGATACTTTATTCTTAACCAAGTACAGTAACAAAAACAGCAGGAAAATGAGATTTTACTTGTTTGTTGGATATCAGATTCCAGTGTGCCCATGAAAGATTGGTTGGTGTTTAGAAAAAAAGGGGTTTTAAAAGAGAATCTTCTCTTTGCTCAACTGTTCATGCAAAATCAATAAAGTGCCTGGGGTGATCTGAACCATGTCTCCCTGAGATGAATGTCACTTGATTCGGATGAATGATTTGGAGAAAACTTTTCTAAACCAGATGCCCCACTTGTTGAATGGATTTCAATGCCTGCATTGGTACTGAACCAAAAATGCCTCTCCACTTTTGTGGCAAAGCCTATCATTCTAGCCCACCATCGCCCTCAACAAGTCCCCTGAAATGATTGTGAAGTCATGTTGTAACAACATTTAAACAGTGCGGTTGTGGGACAGCTTAGCAGCCCAATGTACTGCTATTTGCTGTTCTGTTGCTACTTTTATCAGCAAACTAATTGAGCTTAAGAACAAAGTGTACACACACACACAGAGAGAGAGGCACACTGTCACCATTTGTCTTGGACCCTTCCCTCCCCCAACTTGAAAATATCAAGGCGTTTTCTTTCAATCTGCCTGCTTCTTTTTCTGAAGAAAACTTGTGTTGTTTAATACTCCAGCTCACCTCTGATGTTTATGAAAGAAATTGGTCTGATTGGGACAAGAGAGGGGCTTCTCTCTGGCTTTAATAAAATAGAAACATCAGTGTTGCATGTTAACATTTCCAGTTTTCTGCTCCAGCTTTAGCAGTAGTAGAAGGTTATCTTGGAAAGATTTATATAAACAGCTCACAAAACTACAGTTCCCAGAATTGCCTAGCACCGTGCCAAGGCAGTTAACGCTGTCTCAAACTGGATTATTTCTGCAGTGTGTTTTGGACCTCAGGAAGCAACTTAATGATGAAACACAACTGTGGCTTAGAACTTCTGGCTATACCGAGGCACTTTAACAGTAACAAGTAATAAAGGTTGTTTTTCCCAACACAGTTCTGGGATGCAGGATGCAGATGACTTTGCATACAAATCTTCATACTTTAACACAGCTAGTGATTCCTTTCTTGAATTCGCTGTTTTGTTTGAAAGTGGGAGGTTGTTGCTATTGTCTGTAATTACTGATGTACTGCATATATATCTTTTTCTTTTAAAGTGCACCGTTTTATATGGATTTAGCTGGTTGAGAGTTTTGCTTCATCACCATTTTCATCATGTCGGTCTCCAATAGAAAATGTTTTCTTTCTTTCTTTTTTTTAAAGCCAAGCTAAAAATAACCACAGAGTGAGTCTCAGTCACCTTGTACTGCTCACCTCTTTAATTTTGTCTCTTGGCTTTCTTAACCGAAACACACAGCAGAAGTCTAGTCTGAACAGAGTTCTCATATAATATCTCTGTACTGTACTTGACTTTGTTATACTTTGGATATAAACTATTTTCCTTGGAAACAAAGGTCTAAATTCAGCTGCTAGTACGTATTAGCCAAAATAACCCAATTGCATCAAAAGGATTTACAGAAGGTTTGAGTTATTATTCAGCAGTTGATTCAATGTGTATACTCTCATTGGAATTAATAATTGGATTTAGGCCAAAAGGATTTCCTACTTTTGACATTTTATGAAACACATTTAATTAGGTTTCTACATTCCTGGCTGGAAGCTCTGGATTATATTCAGACTAGTGGACTCAAGTTAGCCATAATTTACTTGTCCCATTGATCCATTGATCTATGTCCTCAAGAATAACTAAGGGGATATCCATAGAGTTGGCCCTCTGTATCCATGGATTGTGTATCCAAGGATTCAACCACCCATGACTTGAAAATGTATTTTATTTTTAAAAAGCAAATTTTGATTTTGCCATTTTATACAATAGGCCATTAGTATTCACTGAGTTACAGCCCCCCTTCCCTATGGACAACAAAATTTGTGGATGCTCAAGTCCTATTAAATACAATGGCATAGTAAAATGGCATCCCTTATATAATATAAAATGGCAAAATCAAGGTTTGCTTTTTGGAGTACTGTATATAGTTTTAAAAATATTTTCAAGTGGTGAATGGCCTAATCCGTGGATAAAGAATTTGTAGATACAAAGGGCCTACTGTATAAGGGACACTATTTTACTATGTTGTTGTGTATAATTGGACTTGAGCATCCACAGATTTTTGTAACCACTTATGGGGGTACCAAAGGCCCACTGTACTACTCAATTATAGCACTTTGATATCATTTTAATGGCCATGGTTCCAACATATGAGATTCTGGGGTTTGAGGTGTATGGAGAGCCTTAATGCTATAGTTAGGAGGAGGAAACCAGAGAATTGAAGTACCTTGCCACACTATAAATCCCAGCATTCTGTTACAGGAAGCAGTGGAGTAAAGGTGGTATTAAAGTGCTACAAATGCTCAGCATGGATATTGTAAGCAGGAATCCAAACATCTGCATTTGGACCTGCAGAACAGATGCCTTTTGATGTCTGAAGCTTAAACCAGGTGACCTGGTACATGTTAGAGTACTGGTCTTCCAGGGTTTTGCAGCAGCTTTTTCCCAGCTGTAAAATCCTGCCTGGAAGGCAGAGGTGAAGAGAAATGTGATTAATATATGAAAGGAATGCCTAGTTTGTAGCAATGTGCTGTGTGTGACATTGCCTCTGAAGAGGGTTCAGAAAATACAGCTAGCCCAGTGGCACTCAGACTTTTTATCCTTGGGACCCCCCTTTACAGCCACATGCAGACATTGCCTGCCCCTGACATAGTATTTGAATAAAAATATTTTGCTTATTTAGTGTGCATATTCTCATTCGGACATTCATGTACAGCCATATTTTAACATTTTATAAGGAGATAACATCATTCAAATAAGAACAGTTTTATTTCAGTTAATTCAATATTTAACTCAACACATGTATAAATTTTGCACATAAAAAAGTTTGGGAAGAGGAGAAGAAGGAGGGACCAGAGATTCCAAGTCTTTCATCCCCCTTGACCAATTCTTGTGGCCCTCTGGGGGTGCTGCCCCACTGTTTTGAGACCCTCTGAACTAATTCAAAATGTAGTTGCCAGATGGATACTATACTGAAGAACAGAAAATAAGATCATATAACATACTGTCCAAGCCAATACATTTCTGGGGCCAATTCAGAGTGCTGATTCTAGCACATAAAGCAGGGGCATGTACTGCGTGGCCCAGAAGTAGCATCCTTGTTCCTCCCAAGATCTCCCAAATCCCAAGCACCCTTAAAATATTTGTTGCTAAAAAAAAAAAAAAAACTTTCAGTGGGAACAGCACCAAGAATGGTTTTAAAATGCTATTTTGGAGCACCTATCCAAAACCAGTGACCTCATCCTCAGGAACACAAATGTAAGTAATGAACTACCATTTACACAAAACAGTGACTAAATGTGTTGTATATTGGTTCTGTTGTTACCCGCCTCGATCCATAACAGGGAAAGGTGGGATACTACTACTACTACTACTACTACTACTATTATTATTGCAGCATGATGTGGCCCTCTGAGTCTGAGGAGAGTAAAAAAAAGGCATTCCAAGCCCTGCAGTGTTTCACTACTGCTACAAAGGCATATATCACTTAGGACCATAGTATTTGATGAAATACCAGATAATGACATGAAAGAGGGAGAAGATGAACCTGAGATCAATGTCTTAGGCCTTCTTCTTTAAAAAGAGACAGAGGATGGTGACAAGAAAGAGGACTCTTTTGGCTTTTTGGTTCCCCTACCAACTGAATGTTCTTTCTGATAATTATTGCCTGGCCATATTTGGGGCAACAGGTTAAGGTATTTCTCTACTCCATGGGATGGATGGGTTAGGATTGGGATGGGATGAGATAGAATGGGCCAATTTTTAGTTATCAGTTCTATGTCAAGCAATTACCTATACCAAATATTATATTATATATTGGTTTTAATGTCTTTGACTTTTCAATATCTTGACTGTAATATGCCTTGAATCTCTCTCAGAAAAAGAAAAAGAAATTTCAATTATCTTAATCTCTTCTCTGAATAAATCCATTTTTATCTCTTTTCCTTTACGAAGGAACAGAGACCCATGGGTCAGGCAGGGAGAGAATTTATTCTCATGTAAACAATATGATCCAATGTTCAGTTGCTGGAAGAATCCAGAGAGAAATTATTTAACAATAGCAGACTATACAGTTAGCCCTCTATAACCACAGATTCTGCATCCACGAATTCAACCATCTACAGCTTCAAGTTTTTTTAAAAAATTAAATTAAAAATTAAATTTTAAAAAATTGAATTTCTCTTCCCTCTTTGAATGCCTTGTGTGTTATATAGATCCACAATTTTACAGTTTCCTGCCCTCAGCCTTATAGTCTAATAAGACATGACACATAAGGAAAAGGGATAGCAGTGGGGAAGGAGATTCAGGGGTTATCCAGACGGTGAAAATAACAGTCTGGATAACCCCTGAATCTCCTTCCCCAGTGTTATCCCTTTTCCTTATGTGTCATGTCCTATTAGACTATAAGGCTGAGGGCAGGGAACTGTAAAATTAACTATTTTGAGAGTCTAAATTCCCTAAAGGCACCAGATCCTGTCTCACCCTGAAAACTAAGCACACAGCCCTGATTAGTACTTGGGTGGGAGACCACCAATGAATACCAGGTGCTGTAGGCTATATTTCAGAGGAAAGAGCTGGCAAAACCACCCCTGCCTCTTCCTTGCCTAATGAAACCCTATTACATTCATAGGGTCTCTATAAGTCCATACTTAGGGGCAACTTGACAGCAAACACACACACACACACACACACACACACATGCATTTCAGCCAAAAAGACTCCCAGGTATATTTGTGTGTGCACACACGTGCGTGTGTAAATGTGTGTGAACACATGCCCTCAAGTCACCTAGTTCTATTTAGATCATACCTATTTGGAGTCAACAAGAGTTATCCTCCCCCAGTCCAGTGGGTAAAACAAGATCTTTGAAAAAAGTAACCACGGCCCAAGTTTACCAGCTGATTCTTCTGATAGAAACTCCTCTGGATAGGAAGTGCCAGATAAAGCAACATGCATTGGTACCAATTCAGAAATAACTACTGAGTCACTTTAAACTTTATTTTACAAAGAACATATTTAGATGTTTTCAAAGGTATTTGTATCATTTTGGGTACCAGGGTTGAAAGAATAGCAAAGAACCTAGTAGAATCCCATTCAGCGCAAGCCCCAGCATTTATTTATTTTTTTAAAAGGTTACAGCAGCTTCAGAAATTGGCACTTTATTTAGCAGTTCATTGGCTTCAGATTAAAACCTGATAGATCATCTGCTTGAGTCTACAATGCTGTAACCTTCATGTGGTCACTCAGAGGAAAGAACATATTCAGGGAAATCATTAAAGGAAGGAAGAAGGGTCATCATTTTAACATTCCATGCAAGCAACTTAAGTCCTTAGTCATTCTGTAATCCAATATCCAGAAATCAGACATGAGTAAACTACCCATCAGGGATATGTGTGTGTGTGTGTGTGTGTGCGCGCGCGCCTTTGAATCATCTGTTGATTTATGGCGACCCCATGAATTTCATAGAGTATATTATTCTCTAATTAAAAGTAATAAACGTAATAGGCCTTAATTCACTGAAATGTTACAAACAAATGTTCTAAAACTGAGTATGTTTTTAAAAACTTTTTTCTTCTTAATTTAATTTTCCTTACTCATTTCCACCTTTGTTTTCTTGTATCAAGCAGTAATTCTTCCAATGTAAAATGCACTCAAATTATCCTCCAAGATTATAGGCATGTCTACATGGGCCATTTAAACCAGTTTCTCCCCTTCCCCAATGATGCCCCGTCCACCAGATGCAGGGCCAAAACCCCAATGACTTCATGATATGAAGCGAGTTCTGTACACAATCTAGGCCATCTTTCCTATAAACTGGATTTAAAAAATGTACCTTTTGCTCCACATGTTCCTGGAAAATCTGGAACATTCCAGAAAGATGCTGGGCAGCCGTTTACACAAGTATCTTGCTGTGCCACCTGGCATTGGCACCAGTGGTGCAGGTCACAACAATGCCATGCAATTGATGCTGAGTGCCTCATTTTTGACCTCAGAACAAGTGAATCACACTAGCAGTGGTGGTGCTGTGCCACACAGCAGGACACGTGTATAGACAGCTGCTTGGCATTGCTCTGGAGTGAGGAGGCAATGGGGCAAATCTTCAGAGCCAGAATACTCTGGGAGTACCACACTGTTCTGGCTGGTATTGTTAGCATACCCCACACCCCTCCCACTGGATATGTGGGTTCATACTTAATATCTAGAGTTGGGCATTTTTCTGGATAGCAATGACCTGCAGAAACTAGAAGTTATATACATGCAGGATTCATACTGACTGGAGGACATGCAAAGACCTAGATAACACTAAGATAAATGCTAAATGGGTTTGTTGATCATCTTGCTCCCCCTAGGCTCTTTGCATTTCTGCTTGCAATCGAAGAAATGAGTTGTATCATAAAGCAATCAGTAACCATACCTTTACCCCACCTTAAGATGGCGTTCCTGAATACCTTTCCTGTCTGATCGTTCAGGGATTAACTCAGGTCTAATCAATGTATTGTCATTCCACAGTTAAAGCCATCAGCTGTCCCAGACTCTTTTGTCAGTACCCTGGGAAAGCCATTAAGACCTTTTTTATACTGAACATAACAGAATACATCCCTCAAGGATATGAAATGGGGTAAAAATCCAACCCAGCCTTAGCCAGGCTGTTCACAGACCAGGGCTCCGTTCACAGACCAGGATCCCTCCATGTAACCATTAGATGCTTTCTGGGCCACTCTGTGTTTTCCATGAACCTAGTAATGGGCCAGGGTTAGTAATTACTGCCCTTTTCAACGCCTGACTTCTCTCTATCCACACCTTTCTTTCCTATAGCCTTGTATGATTCTTATGGTTGCCTCAGTTCTTCTATATCTGTGTGTACCCTTGCACACTTCTAAATAAAATACTTTACTTATTGAAATCTGGAGTTCTCTCTGCAGTTATTACAGTACACATAGGTGAGAAGATTCCTGGAGTTACCCTTCTCTCACAGGCCTCCTTTGAGCTATATTTTCCTCAGATTTCAAGGAGATTTTGGGATTGCGGGCGGGGACCCAAATGTCCCCCTTTTAGGGTTACAGTGTAGCTACACCCTATGGTAGCAATGAGCTAATCTGCAATTTTTCTTAAGTATCTGATGACACACCTGAATGTAATACTTTCACATTTTCTGTATTTCAGTTATGGGGGAATGGGAATCCTACTGAATATTTTTCAAGTACAGTGGGCCCGTGCCATACGAAGGCTTGCTGCACATGGCTTTGAACTTACGCATACAGTAAGTCCTGCAGGCATGCACATGCCACCGCACGAGAGCACACCGCCATTCCTTTTTATAGGCCCTCAGTTTATGTGTTTTTTCCGATGCGCCAGGTGTGTGTGTCCGGAACAGATTCCCTGTGTATGCCAAGGGCCCACTGTAGATAGAAAATTAAGTCAGTTTAAAAAGCAAGACAGAACTTCTGCATCCAAATAATACAAAGCTGGATACTGTTATTGCATCCTGTGTTAAACAGCTACTAGCCTTCCCACTGCTCCTGGCCCCAATCTCTATACTTGAGATGGAATGTAAAAATGGACCCTACATTTATGAAGACATGTACTAGCCTGAGTGAGGCAAACTTTTCAGGTAGTAGGTTTAGGGCATCATAAAAAGGCATCAAAATTGATAGCTATTTAATTTATATTGTATTGTCACTGTCAGGTATACAGAGATATGTTTGTGGGGTTTTCTGCCACAGGAATAAATTAACTTAGTTGGCTTCATGTACTATGTGCCTTGAATGAAATGGGTGGTGGATGCTATTTGCTGCTCCATCTTTGACAGTAAAATGCCTTGGGCTGGCTTGATCAGAAACCGTGACTGTGACAGAATTTCTAACTATGAATGCTATCCATAACTTCATGCATGCAGGGCCTGTACTTACAATTGTGCCTGAGGCATGTGATAGGAAAAGGACAGAGACTTAGGGAGAAGCCATGAGAGAGGGGAGAAAGATGGGTCAGGAAAATGCATGCTCTCCCTACAAGGGAGGTATCTACAAGCAAATAGGATATATAAGGAAAATCAACTTTTGTCTTAAATAATTACCCCCTTGATAACGCTCTGTAATTTTATATATTTACAGTGATCTTATGCATTTCTAACATCAACACGTTAATTGAACCCATTACAGCTGTAAATGTCTCCTTTATTTTCCTCTGGAATCAAAATCTCCAAAAATAGTATATCATAGTCTTATTGACATGATACAATGAATGCATGGGGAAAGGCCAGTGACATCTGTTTAGAATAATCTTTTAAAATTAGAGTACTTGTTTAAACCCATTATGGGACTGTGGGCAGATTTGCACTCTTCCAAAACAACTTTTGTACTCTGGATTACAGGAAACATGATTTGTAGCAATGCATTAGTATTGTATTACAATTTTGGAAGACACAATGTATTCCCATCTTAAAAATTAAACTGGAATGAAGACCTTCTATATCTGTCCATTAAGAATAATTTATGAACCAGATAGAGTAGAGATGCTCTAAAATGATTTGATACAATCTGTTGATTATTACTTGCATTTTTCTGCAAATGGTAATCTTTGTTAAAGGTTTATTCATTTTTATGGCTTTCCCCCATTTGGATTGTTTGATTGTGCTGTTAAATATGCAGAGTATTAGGATTCTACTGGCTTTAAAATATTGGTGAACTCCTACTAAGATAATCTTAACCAGGTACCAGAAAAGCGATAACACTCTTTGTTAAGAAGTGACCCCTTTGGCATTCAAGAGAACAACATAATAGACCAACTGTATTAAATGAAGAAAAAGGGGGTTTCCCTATCTGTTTCACTGACAACTGGTGTCTCTTTATATCCATTGGAATATATATTGTAAATTTATGTCATGTAAGTCGACAATGCTCAGCATTGTGTATTTTAGTTATTGCGTGTGTATTTTAGAAATGTTTTAACTTTTGTCAGCTTTTATGTTCATTTTATACCATTTTAACTAGATGGTTTTCAGTTGTTTTTAAATTCTTATTGTAAAGTTTTTAAAAAGTTTGTATCTTGTGAGACACCTTGGGTCCCTTTCTGGGAGAAAAGCAGCATAAAAATGAAATGAAATAAATAAATAGGTTTGAACAATTAAAAAGACAACTATTCTCCAGCCATGCACAAAAAGTTATTTAAACTACGAAACTCCTTGCAGTTTCGTTTCATTTCCTTGCTAAAAGGAACTTTCTTCAGATTATAGCGGGATCACGGGGATGCTGTAAAACGCTCAGAGGACTCCTGCACAGGAAGATCTCTCCCCAAGTGTCAACGAACTTCCATCTTCAACAAAACTCTCCACAAAAATTAATGGGGAAGCTGCTGTGCAGGGCTTGTCCTATCTATTATTAAGCACAATGAGGCAACTTTGCAGAGCAGCAGTGATAATCCACCACCTGTTCCTCCTGAACACCCCGGTTATTCCTCTCTCTAATAACAATTATTTACGTACAATGCTTTCATGTGTTAAATAATAAATAGTTACATTTCTTGGATACAATCAAAGGTAAGTTTGTTCTCAAGGATAATGTTTGGAACATAAATCTAGTTAAAGAAATATGTTTTCTCGGCTAGTGATTCCAACGGAAGAGATTTAAGCACGTGTACAACTCTCATATTGCAAGCAGGGTAAAAAGCGCTTAGCTCTACATGAATTGTGTACTGACTTTCAAAATGTTTAGATTTTATACAAAACTACATTTATATCATTCTAAGTGGAGGCAAAGGATAATAATTCTGCACCACTGGGTGAGAAAAGAATAACGTAGAGTCCCAAAATTATAGAGGAATATGAATATTGCAGATATTATATGGATTACCTTTATATTACACTGGGCCCATGGTATCCACTGGGGTTTGGTCTCAGAACACACACAAACACTCCCGTCGATAGCAAAATCTGTTGATGCTCAAGTCCTCTTAAATACAGTGGCATAATAAAATGGTGTCCCCTTCACAAAATGGCAAAATCAAGGCTTGCTTTTAGAAATTTATATATATTTAAAATGTGATGAATCCATGCATAAAGAATTCGTAGATATGGCGAGTCAATTGTACTAGCAATAAAAAGTTTAAAAACTGTGTACAGTGGAATATCCACTAATTAGTATCATCCTATTAAGACAAATCTCACCGCCAATAAAGAAAAGGACACAGTGACATTGTTCTAGCTCTAGCTCAGCTTTATAGGTGGATAGAAACGTTGAAAAGTTCATCCTGAGCATTGCTACAAGATGAACATGACTCCAACAGTAACTCTCTCTGACCCCACATTTCCCTAATCCCTTGCAGATTCAAATCTTTGTCTTATCTCAAGACAAAATATCTGGAGATATCAAAATATCTGAATATTTCTTTCTCACAATCCTGGATCACTTGATATTGTGTGTAACTGTGAATTTTATCAACTAGAAGTAATATAAACCTCCCACAATATGCATTAAAAATAACGGAGATTAGTTAACAATTAGTAATTTTAGGGTGAATGACAGCATGGTGTAGTTGACTACAACTCTGGAGACTAGGGTATGATTCCCAGCTTGGCCATGGAAACTCATTGGGTGACCTTGGGCAAGTCACACTCTCTAGGCCTCAGAGGAAGGCAAAGGCAAACACCCTCTGAGCAAATCTTGCCAAGAAAACCCCATAATAGGGTTGCCTTAGGGTCACCATAAGATGAAAATGGCCTGAAAGCATACAACAACAACCATAATTTTAGGAAGTGCTTAAATTGTAAGAACCGTTTATACAAAAGTGGGGAACCAATGGCCCTCCAGATCCTGCTGGACTATAATTCCCATCATCCCTGAACATTGGTTCTGCTGGTGGAAGACAGAACCCCTTAACATCTAGAGGACTACAGATTGCCCACCCCTGTTTGATTGGCCTTCCAAACTCAATCACCAGTATGCCTGCCATCAATAGGTGAGAATAATATTTGAGCATAGCATAGTGGTTTGAGTGGAGGGACTACAACTCTGGAGTCCAGGGTTCATTTCCCTGCTTGGCCATGAAACCCATGGAGTGACCATCAGCAAGTCACATGCTCTCAGCCTCAGGAGAAGGCAATGGCAAACCTCCTCTGAACAAATCTTGCCAAGAAAGCCCCATGATAGGTTCGCTTTAGGGTCGCCATATGTCAGAAACAACTTGAAGGCACACAATAACAACAACAACAACTACTACTACTACTACTAATAATAATAATAATAATGGAATAGAGCATGTGGGATTTTCCTGTCTCCCACTTTACAGAGAACTGCCCTCCATTTGAAGGGTTGTCTGATTTTAAAAAAAAGGCAACATCCAATACAAAACTAGCAGAGTGAAAATCCACTTTAGCACAGCTGCATTGGATTAGACCACTGCCCAAGTAGCTGCGCAATAGGCCATGCATCCATGAACTAATTCTGAAAATGCACATCCCTGAGTTAATTTTGAAAATGCAATTGGCCCTGCACTAGTGTAATGTCTTCACTGGCCAGAGGCCAAAGAAGGAAAAGGAGGGGCCACGATCTGAATAGCAACTGCGTAGAAAACTGAGCAGGCAAACATGTCACCAGCTCTTTGGAATTTCCCCACTATGGTAAGATGTAGTAATTATTTCAGATCTTCATGTACATATGTAAATTAGCATATGCTTTAATTGATGTTACCCGCTCCGATTGGATACAGAGGAGCAGGCTATAAATAAAATATTATTATTATTATTATTATTATTATTATTATTATTCATCATGGAAAAATTAGAAACACCCCCCCCCCGGCTTTTGTACTGTTCCTGGTGATGAATTTCTTCTTTATTTAAACAGAGGTTTAAACAGTTTCCCTAAGTACGGCTGTTCAGAAATCCAACATGCAGAAAGTTCTAGATAAAACATGGACCTATTATATGTGTTATATTTTACACACATGTGCACCCAGTGTAGAATGGACAGACAACTTGAACTCCTAGGAGCCAGAAGTGTGGTTTATTCTTGCTCTTTAACCACTCAGAACTGGTTATATCACTGCAGTTCTATCTCCAAATTATTCAAACAAATTAAAGGGTTTAATAAATTCAGAGATGATGGTGTTGTAGAATAACTGGCATACAACTGATTTGCTTTATTGACTACAGAACAGTATTTCTTAGAGAAGAAAGTGGACATATCAATAGGAAGTTGACCCAGTGACTCAAAGGGATATCTTAGGGCTACCACTACTGCCATGTAGTATCTGCCACCTGAGATGGATGCAATACCTCATTCTCCTAATGGAAGACCTGGCCTTGTCAAGAATATTTAGAGATCCGATACTGAGAAAGCAAGCAGAACATCTTATTGATCACTCCACAGAAACTGTATGTTAATTAGCTTGCAGTTTGCTACCTTGCATACCGTATATACTTGACTATAAGTTGAGAAATTTATGCCCCAAAATTGACCCTAAACGTCAGAGAAGGAGAAGGAGGGACTGGAATGGTGTTTCCCCCTTTCCATCCTTTGTTATAGCCCCCTAAGTTTTACCCTTGATTTATCTATGAGTCATATCTAAATCCATGATTTTTACCCTGAAACCTTCCCCTCGGCTTATACATGAGGTCGACTTGTCGATGATTATATACAGTATTCATTTTGCAAGTAAGTTGCCTGAGTCCAAAGGATATTGTTATTATCATGTGCCTTCAAGTTGTTTCTGACTTATGGCAATTCTAAGGTGAACCTGTCATGGGCTTTTCTTGGCTAGATTTGTTCGGATAAGGTTTGTGACCTGCCCAAGGTCCCCCAGTGGGTTTCATGGCCAGGTAACTGAACCCTGTTCTCCAGAGTCATAGGCCAACACTCAAATCACTACTTCATGCTGGCTCTCACTTGCAAGTAAGTTATGGGATAGCTGATTCAACAATAAAAGGGCAGCCTTAGCATGAGGTAGAGTGAAGCAACTGCCCCAGGCATCAGATTTGAAATAATATGAAAAGATAACTGTTTGCTATTTGATTATCTAATACATTAATGCAGTATTTTGTATTGCTAAGGACACGGAAAGGGTGCTTCAAGTTTTGTTTCTGAGCTTGGAAAAATTTATTTTGGAGGACTGCAATTCTCATAAAAGGTAACTTTTTCAAAGCGTAGGATTTTCTGCCTGATATGCCTAAATAACTTGGCTGGAGTATTTTGCATTTTGACTTTGGGGCAGTGCCATTTGCCATTCTGCCTCTGTCAGCAAAACGTCTTGGGTTAGTCAGGTTCCCAAGAGAAAAAACTGTATTTGTCTTCCAGACCCAAAATGAAAGTCAGTAATAAAGCTGTTGAGACAGAACAAATCCCAGGTAAGGAGCAAACAGTGACCCACAGGTCACCCACATCTGAAAACCTTTTGATTTAATTCCGAAGACTCTGATCTCTCTCTCCAGTTCCTTTGCTTTGATCAGTTTCTGAACATAAACAGTACTTTTAGGTCAAGATGCTTTGTATTAGTGATAGTGACAGAACAGTTAAAACACAAAACATTTCATGTCATATATACTTTGTTGACATGTCTTCATGGTAACATCTGCTTTGGGAATGTGCTAACTGAAACCAAGCCCTTCATTATTTGTCTCATAAAGAATTAATTACTTCTTCTAAGACATCCTTCTCCAGCAGGAGGCAAAGAGTAAATGTACGCAGTGTGCAAAATCTTACTTGCTATCTCAATCATTTCACTTCAGGCATTACTTGTAAATGTGTTCTGTGAGAAAAGGGGCCAAACTTACCGCTAGGGATGAAGAGACAAAAAAAGGCTAAAGGAAGAAAGACACTCTGGCTGCCACAGTTTAAAGATGATAGATCATGAAGAGAATGTTTCCAGTAACATCACATGAGGCCTATTTAACAAGCCTTTGCAGTACAAAATATATACCAAGAAAAATTACACAGTTAGGAATATGCTCTGCATCTAACTAGCTTTTTTAAAAAAAACAATATGCATTCTGTAAACACATATTGGTATTGCTATGAATGCTGTGACCAGTAGCAATGGAATAGCTAGAGCTCCCTGAAGTGCCTTTAATGGAAAGTTGCATCAGAGTTGAGATAGGTGGCATACTTAGGGTGCATCTACATTCACCCCAGAATTCAGTGAATTCAGTAACAACCGAATTCACAGAAATCAGTTCCAAGGTCACTTCAGATTCAATCCGAATTTGTCTGGTGTGATAAGGTCCTAGGATTCTCTTGCATTGTTAATGCTTCCCCAGATGTAGTGAGGACAATAGACCTTATTAGATGGGAGTAATTTCTCTTTATTGCGATTGGAGCCAATTCGAATTCACGTGAATTCGCTAGTTTAGCAAATTCATGTGAATTCCTATTGCGTTCGGAATGCATTCAGAATGATTTCCCATTACCCGAAAATGACCCCCCCCCCCATTGCCCAAAATTGTGTGAGATACTTTAATACGCAATAACGTGAAACCCCATGATTGCGTTTGGATGCCATTAGATTATACTTCCAATTTCTGATGTCTGATAAGGTCCAGTGGGTTAAACCAAAAGCTTCAGGGCAGAACTGAGTGATGACCTGGAGCCTGAAGGAAGAAAAAGGAGTTACAGCCCCACAGGTCTTCTTATGTTCCCTCCAACTACTTCACCCATTACTTACCCCTTGCTCTTCATGAACTGAATTCCATAAAAAGATTTTTTCAAAACCCAAACAAAAACCAAGATTATTCCCAACATTTTCCCACAGTCATTCTTCAAAGCTGTTAAGTAACTGCATAAATGTGTTTGAGCTGGGAAATGAAGTAACAGCTCCTCTCACAAAGTATCATCAATTTCACAGTGAACTGAACTTAAAACACAACCATTTGGCTGGAGTGCATGCCAGCTTGAGGAGTATTTATTTCAAGACTCTCAGCAAATGTTTCAGAATCAATGAGCATCGGAAAAGATGCTGGTGAAAGCATTTTATATATTTTTCCGGCAACATTTCTTTATTATTAACTCCACTGTGCTCCCCTGTTTCCCTGAAAATAAGGCATCCTCAGAAAATAAGACCTAGTAGAGGTTTTGCTGAATTGCTAAATATAAGGCCTCCCCCAAAAGTAAGATCTAGCAAAGTTTTTGAATATAAATATATATACAGTATATAATGTTTATTTTTTTGGTTCAACAATAAATGTGAATTCTTCTTCATGGAAAAAAAATAAAACATTCCCTGAAAATAAGACCTACCGCATCTGTGGGAGCAAAAATTAATATAAGACACTGTCTTATTTTTGGGGAAACACGGTAGTCCACAGTCTAAAGAGTAAATGCTCTACCAATGTGTTGTGGACTACACATCTCCATTCACATGCACTCTAATTTTCATGAGTCCAAAAACACTGGAGCATGCTTAATCCAGTGGAAGCTATAAAGTGCCACCCCATGATTTGATAACTTGACTAGAACATCACTCTGAGCCCTCTTAGCCTAAGAGATAAAGAATATGCCAACTGCAAATTCTCCCACAATGCCTTTAACCTTCTTGGGGTAAGATGCAAGGGCACAGTACTGGGTAGCTGGACCTTTTCTGGTCTCACTGCCCTGGCAAATACTCAGTCTTAACAATAACTGGAGCAGAGATTGGAGCTATAGAGGGGCTTTCTAGATTGGCAGGAAAGTGTGACATGAAGTTGCCTTTTCCTTAATGCTTAGCAGCTGCACCGCAGCCTTTAGATGGAGCTGCGCTGTTCCGCAGTTTTTAAAAAAGAAGCTGGGAAAACCAGCACCTTTTTAAAGGCGCTTCTTCTCCCCTAAAACGCAAAAAAAGCGTTTTCATGGCACACTTTCCCTTTTTCTCATCTAAAGGCTAGAGTTTCATGCAGCCATGAACACACTTCTTTTTGCCAATCTAGAAAGCCCCAGAGTTTATCAGACAATGGAAATTGGAACTATAATCTAATGGCAATCCAAACGCAATCATGAGGTTTCATGTTATTGCGTATTAAAGTATCTCACGCAATTTCGGGCGAAAGGGAAGTCATTCCGAACGCAATCATGGGTTTTACGTTATTTCGTATTAAAGCATCTCACGCAATTTTGGGCAATGGGCAGTCATTTTAGGGTAATGGGAAGTCATTCTAAATGCATTCTGAACGCAATTGGAATTCTCATAAATTCGCTAAACTAGCGAATTCACGTGAATTCGAATTGGCTCCAATTGGCTCCATTAGAAATAAAGAGAAATTTCTCCTGTCTGATAAACTTCTATGATTACAGTAGATGAGGTTACCTGCTCCAAGATGAAATCCCTTCCCTTCCATTTGCTATCATGGCTATAGGTGTTGTGGTGTTTCTCTATCTTTATTCTGGTGTGCAGTAGCACACCAGGCACCATAACTAGAAATAATGAACTCTTGCTATCAAGTCACCAATGGCATAAGCTCCTCATTAAATAGTAGGAGAGTAGACACCTGTTGAAATTATGGCAAAGAAAGGTTTGGAAATCTCATATATATATATATATATATATATATTGTTTTATTTATACCCCGCTCTTCAGCCAAGACTATCAGAGCGGCTTACAATTTGTTAAACAAACAGCTTCATTTACAATTGTAAGCTATTTGCCCCCAACAATCTGGGTACTCATTTTAGCGACCTCAGAAGGATGCAAGCCTGAGTCAAGCTTCAGCCCTTTGCTGGTCTTGAACTCGCCACCTTCTGGTTTTGAGTGAGTGGCTGCAGTACAGGCATTTAACCACTGCGCCACCAGGGCTGTTCATGCATGGAAGGACAAGGAATTTAATTCTTCTCTGTTTCAGATTTAAACCCAAGTAGGGTGAAGTCAGAGAGCTATCATGGTATAGTAGTTTGAACACAGGACTGGGACACTGGAGATTGGGAGTTGAATCTATGCTCGGACATGGAAACTCACTGGATGACCTTGGGTGAGCCACCCACTCTCAGCCCCAGAAAACCTTGTGATAGGTTTGTCCCCTTAGGGTCATCATAAGTCAGAAACAACTTGAAGGGACACAATAAGGGTGTAAAATATGAGTTCATAATGCTCACTTTGTATTTAAGGCATATACAATCAGCTCCCAAAGATTGCACTTCCAAGCCAAGAGACATAAGTTCTAAAAACATCACTAGCTGCAAGGTCAGGCTCATAACTTTCCAAACAGTGGAGAAAGGCCTGGCTAGATTAATTTTCCCACTTTGAGAAGCAAATGACAGAAAGTGGATTGATACTTCAACCAACCAACAAACCAACCAACCAAGCCTCCACCTCCTGTAATGAGTCTGTCAATGGTTTCTGCTGAACAAGACAAGGCACCAATTTCTCCACATTTCTTTTGCTTCTAGATTGACAATTAAAGGACCCATTCACAAGGATCAGATACACCCCAGGACCTTCAGCAGGTCCCATACAACAAAGACTGCCAAAAATATTTGCTTTACCAACACTGAGGACATTAGTTGCATCAATTCAAAGTGCTGGTTTTGACCTTTAAAGCTCTATACGGTTCTGGCCCGGCTTACTTGTCCGAACGCATCTGCCCCTACGTCCCGCCTCGTAACTTAAGATCTTCCAGGGAGGCCCTGCTCTCGCTCCCGCCAGCTTCGCAATTGCGGCTGGCGGGGACGAGAAACAGGGCCTTCTCGGCAGTGGCCTCCCGCCTGTGGAATGCACTTCCAAGTGAGATACGATCAACCCCATCCTTCCTGGCCTTTAGGAAGAAAGTAAAATCATGGTTGTGGGACCAGGCTTTTGCACATTAATGTAATGCAGCACTTCACTGGGACTGGCTAACGTTGATGGTCATAAGAATACGGATTACCGCTTTGGGATATGGAAGGATCATATATTGAGATCTTAAACTGTTTGATTGTTAATTATTGTTGATTGTGCTTGTTTTAACTTTGCTGTATTTATGTTTTAAATTGTATACTGCTGGCATCTAATGATTGCCTTGTAAACCGCTTTGAGTCCCCCTTCGGGGTTGAGAAGAGCGGGTTAGAAATACTGTAAATAAAATAAAATCTGCACTGCAGAAATAATGCAGTTTGACACCACTTTAACATTCTGAAAATGACTCAATGCTATGAAATTATGGGATTTTTAATTTTGTGAGATATTTACCCTTTCCTGTCAGAGAGCTCTGGTGTCACAACTACAAATCCCAGGATTCTATATCATTGTGCCATGGCAGTTGAAGTGTTGTCATACTGCATTATTTCTGCAGTGCAGGTGCAGTCTTAGTTAAATACATCCAAACTTTTTTACTTTAAAAGAAACAAGCATTGTATTACCCCGCTTCACATGCAATAAATGTAAAAAAGAAAAGAAAAGGAAATGGTGGCCTTAAAGATACCTTGGAGTGAGGAGTTTGGAAGCTCTCGGTCACATCTTCATTCCTATAATCCATTGGTTCTACTCTGTCTCATTTAATGCTGGTTTTAGTACTCTTTGTCTTGCTGTTGAAACTACAACCCGGCAAGACAACCTGAAAAGTTGAAAGAATATGTGTTTATATCTATCAGGATACTTGTGCACACATTAATTCACTGAGTAAACTTTTAGCAAGCCACCATTCCTTCATCCTTCCTTCTTCACCCATTTGCAATGATAGAACAGTAATATGGGCCTCTTAAATACCAGTATTGTTTCCCCCTGGGAAAATCAAACTAAGATAACTTTGGAAATCACTCCCATTCTATTTCTTTGAGGCTCACACTTCACACATTCATGAAAAAAATCATGGCAAACTCACCACCATCCTGACATGCACACTAGTAAATTTTTCTTAACTTTACAGTGATACGAAACGTGGAAGGATTCAGTTTGGTTTCTCCCACTTTCTGCCTTGTTAGCATGTACAACCCAAGAACAACAGTTTAAAACAGACTTTAGTCAAACACCCCAAATTAATAACTCATATGAAGTTAAAGGCTTTCACGGCTAGCATCCATAGTTTTTTTGTAGACTTTTAGGGATGTGTTATAGAAGAGTTGATTCCTGACATTTCACCAGCATCCAGTGAAACTTCAGAAACGTGGAGATGTTGGCGAAACGTCAGGAATAAGCTCTTCCAGAACATGGCCACACAGCCCAAAACACCCACAAAAAACTAATAATGGTCTGCAGTTGATTTCTTCAGCAGCTGACTCAAGTTTATTGTTTAATTTAAAACAATAAATTAACCAATTTAATAAGCAGTGTGACAACAATAAATACTATAAAGCAGCCACAGAATAAAACACCAAACAGCATAGGGGAATAAAAGGACAAAATAGCTGTTAAAATGATTTTAATCATAGCAATTAAAATATTTTTTTTTAAAATCAGCAACCATTTATGGTCCAAAGCTTTCTGAAAACTGAAGGTTTTGACTATGAAAGTCCATTAGATGTAGCCAGACAAGCCTCTTTCAGGAAAGGTTTATAGAGCCTGGCTGCAGGAAAGGCCCTCTGCCTGGTCCCAATTAGACAGGTTTCTGAGAGCACACAGGAGGCTCTCTGCCAGTTATTTCAGTAGGAAAGCAGATTCAAGTGACAGAAAGCAGTCCTTTAGCTATCCTGTTCCCATAAAGGGGTTTTAATTATCACCATCATTTGCACCTGAAAACAAAATGGAAGGCAATGTAACATACATAGGTTGTTATTTTTGTGTGTTTCAAAGTTGCCTCCAACTTATGATGATCTTACAGTGAACCTATCATGGAGCTTTCTTGGCAAGATTTGTTCAGATGGAGTTTGACATTGCCTTCCTCTGAGACTGAGAGAGTATGACTTGCAAAAGGTCACCCAATGAGTTTCTATGGCCAAATGGAGATTTGAAGCCTGGCCTTCCAGAGTCCTTGTCCAAAATTCAAACCATTACACCATACTGGCTCTCAACGCAGGACTGTAGAGGAAAACTGTGCTAGATGGGATGATGGTGATCTGGGAGTGGAGGAACTTGCTATAGTTCTGTTGTCATGGGAAGACCACTGCCTAGTTAGGTTTAGACTCACTGGGACTCACGAGCCTCTGCCGAAGTGGGGGAACCAATTAAGATGGTCCACTCCAGGAAACTTATGAATCCGGATGCATTCCTGATGAATCTTGGGGAATTTCCTTTTGTCTCAGCAAGTAATTCTGTCAATAGCCTTGTTGACCTCTGGAACAAGAAAATTATTAGGCTGGTAGACACAATTGCTCCTGAGAGACCTTTTTCACTGAGCAGAACTCAACCAGCCCCCTGGTTCTCTGAGGAGCTGGCAGCAATTAAATGAGACGGCGACTAGAGAAACAATGGCAGAAAAGTGACTGAACACAGGCAAGAACCTACTTGAGGACCTACTCTGTGGCAATGCAGGCAGCAGAAAAATCTTTTTTTTCTCTGCCACCACTGTGTCTGCAAAGAGCTGTTGAGCGGAGCTGTTTCAAGTCATTAGGTGCCTTTTACGCCTTGGCCTAATAGAGCAGAATCTAGACCATTTGATAACCTGCTGTGAACAATTTGCTAAGTACTTTGCTTATAAAACCACTCAGATCTGTTCTGATTTGGATGCTACAGTTAATACAGATCCTGTGGATGTAACCTTGACAGTGTTAATGAATTAGCTGTCAACTTGTACAGCTTGGGTATGTGGGAAGGGTCCTTGGAGAGGTGAGAGCCACCATATGTATGCTAGATCCTTGTCCTTCCTGACTTATCAGAGGCCAGAAGAATGGATAACAGGGGTGTATAATGCCTTTCTCCAGCATGGCATGCTCCCAACCTGCCTAAAGAAGTTCTATTACTCTTTTCCACCTAATTCTAAGGAAGCTGTTTCTGTGCTAAACCAGTATTTGGCAGCTATAATAGACTGGGTAGGGCAAACATGTTGAAGCTTAAACCAGACAAGACAAAAGTGTTCCTGGTCAGTTATAAGGCAGATCAGGGAGTGGATAGAATTACACTCTCCCTGGAAATAGGTGTGCAGGCTGGTATACTCCTGGATTCAGCCCGTGTTGGATGGGATGACACTCTCCCTGGAAATAGGTCTGCAGGCTAGGCATACGGTTGTCCATCCGAATTCGTGGTTTTGATTATTCGCGAACGTTAAGCCCGCTGGCATGCACTCCTCTTCTCCGTGGAGAAAAAAAAGTCCAGAAGGGAGAGAGCAGCCAGGGAGAGGGCATGCCTCCTCATCCTCATCTCTGGGAAGGGACTGAGGGGTGGGGGGATGAGGAGAAGCAGACGTGCACCTGCCTTTCCACATCCCCTTGCCGTCTGGTCCCTTTAACTGACTCCCAGAGCCAGTTAAAGGCAGGGGAAGTTGGGAAAAGAGATGGGTAAGCTCCCTCTGCCCCCTCCCATGGCTCGGACAGCCATCCCAGGCATCAGAGGGGAGGGGCTTACTTTATTCGTGAATTTTTCATATTCACGGGGGTCTTGTGCCCTTAACCCCCACAAATCCAGAGAGTCGACTGTACTCCTGGATGCTCAGATTTCTGAAGTGACTAGAGGTGCATTTGCACCGTTGAATTTAGTGTGCTAGCTACAATCTTTCCTTGGAAGGTCTGAATTGGCTGCAGTGACACATGCCTTAGTTACACTCCAATTGGATTACTGTAATGCACTATACAGGCTTTACTGGATGAGCCCTGTTCTCGCCTCAATTGCGCTTGTCAGTGTAAAAGAATTATACCTGTTTTTAGAACTGCCGCCATTTTCAATCGCATGACTGCTGCCGTTACACTTGTTTTACCCTGCATCTCTTGCCCTATGCCCTACCCAGTATGTCTTCTGAGGTTTTTATTTTATTTGAATTATTTATGTTCATTGTTTCACACAACTCTGGAGCTCTGCTACTGTGATTTGATTTGTTTAGTTTATTTTTTTAAAAGAAAAGAATTTTTCTAATAAAAGTAATCTGGCTGTTTGGGAATAGTGAGGGAGAGGGGGGACAGGGTAGAGGAGAGGACTCTGACACCGTGTGACTGCCAATAACATGACTGCCTCAGGGGCAATGTTTTTCACCTAGGGACTTGCACTGTTAAGAGCTCATTGACAGGTCTCCCTTATCAATGAAAAGGGACACTTTAATCATGGTGGGGGGGGGGATACAGCACCTATGGGTTGGAGGTGTCATTATGCGATACTGATAAAGACGCTTCTCCCACCCTGATCTTAAAGCAGTTTAAAAGTCACATGTAGTAATCTCCTATGTGGGCTTCCTTTGAAGAGTGTTCAGAAACTCCAACTCGTCCAAAGAGCTGCAGCCACATTGCTAACGGGTGCCTGTTGCAGGGAGCTCCCAACTCCCTTTTTGCAACAGCTCCACTGGCTGCCAGCCTGTTTCCAGGCACAATTCAAAGTGGTGGTTGTGACCTATAAAGCCCTACATGAATTTTATGGTTCATTTTCCAGGCTACATGAAGGACCATGTCTTCCAAGTTCTTAGGATCTGCAGGGGTGGCACTTCTCTCTGTCTCACCACCTTCACAGACATGGTCGATGAGAACGTGCAAGAGGGAAAGCCTTCTCTGTGAAGACTCTCACACTTTGGAACTCCCTCTTCAAGGATGTTAGGATGGCTTCTTCTTTCCTTTTGTTTCGGTGACAGGTTACGACCTTTCTTTTCCAGCAAGTTTTTAGAAACTGAATTTAATAAAAATGAATTTTATGGTGCTGTACTGTCTTTAATCTGTTCCAAAGATTTCAATTACTTTTAATTCTGTTGTTATTTTCTACTGTTTTAATCTTGATTTGGTATGTTTTTAATTAAATATGCTTCACTGCACAGTTGATTCTTCCTACCAGTGAGCTTACCATCCATGGATTGAAGCATCTGTGGATGGCTGCACCCTGTTCTCCTCAATGGCAACTTGTGCTTGCAGCCGTGCCAACATGGTTGTGTGTGCATGTCACACTGCCATTGAGGAGAACAGGAGTTTAGGTCCCATGGAATTTTCCACCTGTGGGAACGGAATCCCCACAGACACAAAGGGCCAACAGTATTTTATAAGCCACCTAGAGACCTAGTCTGGAGAAAGGTGGGATATAAATAAAGTGATGGATGGATGAATACTTTCAAATAAACATTATCATAAATGTTGTTTGAAAGCAAGTCTGGCAAGTTTAAAAGGGAGGAGTGCAACAAGTCCTTATTTTGTTATCTTAAAAAAAATTAAAATGTTTATTTTAAATTGTACTTCTAATTTAAATAATATGGATTTGTGGAATAGCACACTGTAATAGTGTACTTTCCTTTCTCTGAAAAAGTGTTTAAAACTGCAAATTTCCAATTAAATGAATTCCTGGAGGAATAATCACCCTGGTACATGAAGGTGTGTGTTTTGTTGTACATGGTAACTGCCAGAAAGTGGCAAAGGAGGCAGACATTTTTAATTGTGGGGCTATACAGACGGATAGCTAAACGCCACCCCTGTATGCCCCGGATGGGTGCCGCAGCAGCCGCACACTACAGCACCGATCCGCGCCCCAAAAGAAGCTGCTCTGAGCAGCTTCCTGGAAGGGGTGTCATTGCCACGCTCATGTGCCATGATGATGCCCCTTCCAGTCAGTGCTGTTTAGGCGCTGTGCGCCACGGATGCCATCATGGCATGCACTGTATGGATGGGTGCATGCCATCATGACGGCCGAGTGGCGAAACTAGGGCTGGGGACATGTGGGCGTTCAGCCCTATTCCACAGTCAGGCCGGCACAAAGTGTTGGTATGTACTGCCCCTGTGTCTGCCTTTTCAATGTTCCAAAATGCACCTCAGGAGCCAGAACAAGGCCTTCTAAGAACAAAATGATGTCACCTCCTTCTAAAAATAATGATGAACCAAAACATCCCATTCCAAAGTGAGTTAAATAGTAGCCCTCTTCAGTGAGCATATTGAAAGAGAGGTGTGTGCTAGCCATCCCCCCATATTGGAACTTTTAGCACGCAGGCATTATTAGAAGTTGCACAGGTGCACAAATTAGTCCACACGAGCCTAAAAAGAGAAAAATCGGGATTTTGAATGAAGAATGGGGCCAGTGACACGTTGGTCTTTGTCAAGTGGAGTACAATGGCTACAGCATTCAAGAGCAATTGTAGTTTCTGAGCCCTCTTCAAAGGAAGTTCAATGTAGAGTGTATTACCGTGGGGAGTCACTAGGCAGAGTTGATTCCCCCAACAGCAAATCATGGTTCAATCTGGCTGTAAAGAAGGGGGCTGCTATGGGAGGAGTGTATATAAAAGGGGAGGAGTACATCAGAGTGTGAAGATGAGTATGTCAGTTTAAAGATGAGTGTCTCATTTTAAGAATCAGTTCAGAGCACTTCTGAGAGTTGTCAGTTAGGATTCAGGCCGGTGTACCTTAGCAGATTTCACAGTGCTGTTAAAGGGGAAGCAGTTTAAAAGTATAAGCAAAGAAGTTTAAAGGAAACTTCAGTGAGGAAACTGAATAAGAAATGACTTGTAACTATTGAAACACTGTGACTACTGTAGCCATACGATCTGTGAAACATTCTTGAAAAGAGGCACCTTAACACATCCTTGTAAAGAAAGTTAATGTTTATTTTGTTTGCTTTGAGGGAAGCTTCAGCAGCCAAACTGTGCAGCGTCCCTCTGGGCCAAAAAGAACCTGGAAAACCCGGGTTCTTTTAGGTCCGCGCGGCAGGCATCACCAGTGCGCCACTGGCACACTGTGGTGCATCAGTGACGTAACCGACGCACAGCGACGCCTGTACGCTGTGCATCTCTTACTTCATGATGGCGGTCCCCGTGTGGACAAGCAGCCACCATTATGCTGGAGTCCCTACGGACTAGGGTTCCAGAGTATACAGTTGGTACCTACTCCGTAACCCTAGAATCAGCGCCAGCACTCTGCTTTTGGCCCATCTGTACCAGGCCTTTGTTTCCAGAGGAGTAGCGGCCTGAGTGAATTTCTAACAATAACTTCACATACAACACACTACCAAAGATAAAACACATATAGGAGGCAGACATTGGGGACCCAAAAACTAATTCATTTAAGGGAAAGTGTACTAAGGGTAGAAGTGGGTCAAATGTCAAGGTCCAAGGGGTCTTTGGATGTTATGAGGTGAAAAGACAGCCTTGAATCATTGACAGTAAGACTGCCTTGGTCACAATCGCACTGAGTATGATGTAACTAAATCAGCTATGTCCCCGCACCTGGTGTCACCCAGAGCGGGCTGTGGGGATTCCAGGGGCAGGGCTTCTGGGAGATGTACACACAGGCTCCCTCAGTGCTGCCCCATCCTTCTCCTCATTAGGAAAAGGACGGGACAGCATGGGGACAGGGAGCACATGTGGCCTCCGATGGGGCGGCAGAGGGGGAGAAGACCCAACCAGGTGTCACCCTTCTTCTTGGGTGTCACCTGGTATGGGCCACACCACCACACCACTGCATTCCAGCTAGTGACACCACTGAACTAACACCATATTTAATCCTGGCCATATCTTAAGTTTCCAGAAATGGAGTTAGTTATCATAACTGCCTAAACTGAGTAAGTTTGCTCCTTGCCATAACCAAAACCTAAACAGCCAAGGACGGCAATAAGCAGAAAATTACCTCTGGGGTAAGCTGCAGGAAACCTTTGCTATTATAAGATGTAAATACAACAAATCTGGGAGTTTTTCTCATTTGCATTCTGCATTTTGTAAGATATGCCACAAAATGGAACATACAGCTGTATCAGTGGGAAAATACGCAGGGTGGGGTGGGGAGGAAAAGACTCATCTCAAAGGGGTTAAATAAGAGGAAGAGACTGTGTGAAACCATCTGGAGCCATATGTTTTCCTAGTGGTTCAGTAAGATTAATTACTTTGAGGAGGCATATATTCATTTCAAATGTTGAGATCAGTCATAAGATAATAAAATATGAAATTATTTCAATCTAGACTCATCAAAACACCAGATGAAATCATGGAATATAATATTTCATTTCAAGTTATTCAGTATTATGGATCTTCCTAATATTTATACAAACGGGTCATTCAGGGGATTTCAAAGCTTAGATATCAGTGTAGTTCACAATATTTGACAGCTATTTTTTCTGTAGAGAAAAATAATGAGAATGTCGGCTTCTTGAAAGAACCCGTGTAGTAGGACACTGGTGTAGTAGTTTGAGAGTGGAGTTAGAATTCCTCACACAGCCATTGAAATCCACTGGATGACCTTGGACAAGTCACAATTTCTCATCCTCAGAGGAAGGGAATGGCAAACCACCTTTGCACAAATCTTGCCATGACAGGTTAATCTTAGAGTAACTGTAGGATAATTTAAGTTTCCTAAGTCTTCAGTTTTTGTTAAAGAAACAAAAATATTTAAATATCAAAAATACTAAACCCAGGTCTGTTAGGGTCTAGCTTTAAATCAGAAGAGTAGCAGAAGATGGTTCTTTGTCTAACTATGGGGGAATACACTGAGTGATTTTGGGATAAGCACTCCCTGAAAGACTCTGACTTACATCATAAGGCTGTTGTGAGTATCAAATGAAGGAGAAGAGCTATATATTTTGCCTTAAGTACATGAAGTATAATTGTTGTTAATTGTCACTTAGTTATGGTGATGCTATGATGAGAGACCTCCAACAGCCCTGCTCGGGTCCTGCAAACTCAGGGCTGAGGCTTCCTCTATTGCGTCTATCCACAAATAACATGCTCTTCCCCTCTACTACGTCCTCCTACCTTACCAAGCAGCATCATTTTTAAATAAGTCATGTCATTTCTTGACATGTCCAAAGTACAATAGCCTTTTCATAGCAAATCAAACCTGAACTCTCCAGAGAAACCAAACTGATGCTGGCATATTTTTGGCCACACTTGTAGGGTGAAAGACTCCTAATGGTATGCCACCTGATTCTGGTGATTTATTTCTCCCAAGTGGTTTAAGAGCTGCATTCACTTCTTTTTCTAAAACAATGAGTTCATTGACAAAAGGTTCTTCTTTATACTAATCTGTCTTCCTTTCATCTCTTTTACATAGTTCTTCAGTGTATTGTTTCTGTTGTCTTTTTATTTTTCTTGATAAGACAGTGAACTCCTCTGTTGCTCATATAGCATCCCCACTTGGTCTGAATTTCCCCTTGATTTCTGATTTTTGTGGGAGAGGTCTGCTGTTCTACATTTTTGTTGTCTTCTATTTCTTTGCATTGCTTATTATATTAGTTCTCTTTGACCCTTCACACAAGTCACTGAATAATTGAGTTCAGGATTCTGATCCTATTTTTGTCACTTTTTACTGCTTCCTGCCCATCCTTAACTATTTGAAGACTATAATCTGTCATCCAATTAGGTTTTTCTTTCCTTTAGGCTGCAGATAGTATCTTTTTTTAATTCTTCCCTGACAATTTCCCTAGTTTTGGTTCAGAGCTTTTCAGCCTCCTGGTCAATTTGGTTTATAATCTATTACTTTTATGGAGTTTATATTCTACAGTGATATCCTTCATGTTGTACTTGGGCACATTGATTGGTTTAGTATACTTTAGTTTTATTGTAATTTTTGATATCAGTTCACTATTTGTCCCACAATCTGCTCCTGGTCTTGTTTTTGCAGAAAGAATGGAGCTTCTTCATCTTCTGTTTCCAGTTATGTACTCTATTTGATTTCTGTATTTGACCAGTCCTATTTTCCGAGGACTGAGAGTAAGCAGCTGACATCCATGTATATAGCTGTCACATTGGTTGCTTGAAGAATATGTTAGCAATGAACAACATGTTGGCATCACAAAATTGGGTATGTCACTCACCAATTTTGTTTCTTAATCCTAGGCCAAATTCTTCTACAATGTTTAGTTCTACTGTGTTTCCTATTTTTGCATTTTAATCACCCATGATTATCAATATTTTGGTATGAGGTCTATTTCCTCCTGGATACCCCTGCAGAATCTTTCTATTTCATCCTCTTCTGCCTCTGTAGTTGGGGCATAAACATGGATTATGGTTGCTGATCAGTTTTCCCTAAAGCCTTATCATATTATTTGACCATACTTTGCATTATATCCCCTCAATGCTTTCTCTCTCTCTCTCACTCACTATTGACAAGACCCCATTTCTTTTTAGATTTTCATTTCATGAGTAATTATTTACTATCCTGTGTAATTATCTAATTGAAAATATCCCATTCCTGTTTATATTAGCTCACTCACCCCATGTATTGCTAAAGTTATACATTCCATTTTTATTTTATAATGTCCAGCTTCCTCTGACTCATACTTACCACCTTTTGTGTTCTGTGTTGGGCAGCTCTGGACTTTTCTTTCACCTCTGAGCATATCAGCAGCTGAACATCCTTTCGCCTTGAGGCTAGTTGCTTTATTAGACACAGGCTTACTCATACTTGTACTGTGTTTTTCCCCCATAGCTGGCTGAAAGCCTTTTAACCTCATCTTCCAGCATTAGCTCTTGTTTAGAATGTGTCATACTTTCTAAAAGACATTCAGAAGGTAGCTTACTGGTACCTTCTGCACAGTAGTAACAAGAATTAACTAAAGTACCACTACCATTGCCTCAGTCACCCTTACCCTCCTGGCACACGAACTATGCCCAGTAGCTTTTTGACACATTTAGTCTGACTCCTCAGCAAGAGTTTGTCTGATGTGAGAGGCCCAACCAGTAGCAGGAATACTGTCAGCATAGTCTCTGGCCTCACTGCATCATGCAATCCCACCACCACCAAAAAAAGATAGCTTCACGGTGAATATAAGCACCTAGCTACATAATAATAACAGGCAGGCTAATGATTTAAATATATTTCAAAAAATAAAACTCAATATTGTCAGTCAATTGCATACTTTCCAAGCACCTGCAAGACATACTATGTGCCACTATAAAAATCTACAGAGCAGTAGCCAGGATACTATTATCATCATAGCTCTGACTGTGCTAGAAGCTACCTAAGGAAAATTCTTCTTCTTACAGTCTGCTGAAATTTGCACACAAACTACATCTTCTTTCAACACAAACCATTTCGCCTACAGCCTACACAGTAGGAGGACGTTTTGACAAGGATTCTTTACGATGCTGTTGTATATGCCTTGTCAAAGCACTGTGATGCCTTGTGAAACAGAGGCAATCTGCCTGTCTGGTAATACTTCAAATTGGCAAGGTATGGGGAGAGTGGGAGACAGTCTGATGTAATTCTGAATGCTGTTTTGAACGGCAAAAGCTGACTGCAGTGGGCATGGCTTGCTGTGAGAATTACTGGCAGCCAGCCTCTGCAACCAACTTATTTATGACGCACAGAGGATGCCATAATGAGCGCATGACTTTGATCGGGTCACCGGACAGGAGCTGCCACCACCACTGCTGCTGCTGCAGAGAAAAGACTCCTCCAACCATCCTACTCAAGCTGAGCCACATGGCACCTCACTGCTCTATGAAACAGCATCAGTCACTGCTAAGAGTCTAAGTTGAAAGCTGTTTGTTATGTCAACCTTGTTCTCCTAATGAGCTTGCCTATTTCTATCACATGGAGCTTCTTATTCCATAAATCCACCTGTAATTGTCCTTATGACAAGAACTTCACAGCATGAGAGACATTCAGATGCTTGCAGGTGGCATCCTCCTCTTAGCCCTCTGCAAAGAGGCCCCTTTTAGACAAAAGCCAATGTAGTGTAGCAGAATATTAAACTGGGTCTTGGGAGACCCAGGTTTGAGATACTTCTTCGTCACAAAACTCATTTTGTTGTTGTTGTTGTTGTTGTTGTTAACTGTCCTCGAATCAATTGTGACCCTCTGTCCTCCACTGCTCTGACTCATGCCTTTTCATGATGTGTCCAAGTATGACACCCTCAGTTTTGTCATCTTGGCTTCCGGGGAGATCTCTGGCTTGATCTGCTCTGGGACCCATTTGTTTGTCCTTTTGGCTATCCATGGGATACTCAGCACTTTTCTCCAGCACTACATCGGGGATGCTTTGACTGGGAGTTCTTGCATGGCAGGGAGTTGGACTGGAAAGCTAGCCTACAACACCTGGTATTATTCCCTAGCGGTCTCCCATCCAAGTACTAACCAGGGGTGACTGACCCTGCATGGCTTCCAAGCTCCAGATGCTGTTGGACTGCAGCTCCCAGCATTTCTCAGCATTGACTACCCCAGCTAGGGACTGATGGTCCTTGCAGTCCAACAATAGCTAGACTCCATAACTCATTTCAGCACAGTGTATGTGCTGAAGAATGCAGGGTAGAGAAAGAATTAGAGCTTGGAAAAAATGCTTTGGCCTACAGCTCTTACAAACTCCCAGGACTTGTAGACAAAACTGAATCTCGACATCTCATTGGCAAGACAGTTTTACCTTCACTAGTGTGTGAAAATTCACGCCCTCTTGCACCCCTGCCATTTTATTGCAATTATGCCATAAATTAAATGAATGAGCTTCAAAAGAAATTTCCCACCTCTGATTGGAATAGCCAATTGCTGGCCATTGTGAGAGATGAGACACTGTAATTATTTCACATTTTTCATGGGGGGCGGGGGAGAAAAGTAATGTTATTGCCCACCATTCTTCAGGCACAAGAAGAATTATTCCATCATTTTGCAACACCAGCTCCAAGTTAATCTTCTACTTGCTGCTTTAATTGCCTTTGAATATCCCAGCATATATACTTGGCTTGTTCTTCATAGCAACAATCCTATACACACTCAGCTAAAAGTATGCACCATTGAAAAAATGAGAATTGCTTCCAAGTAGATCTGTATAGGGTATAGGGTTGTGCTGCCTCTTCCCCATTTAAAAAATAATAATCTTAGCCTGTTTTGTATTGAGCAATGTTTTGGTGTGTTATTGACTGAGAAACAGAAACACAATGATGAAAATAGATTTATTTATTTTTTTTGCAAGGTTCAGTAGTAATCCAAGAGGTGCAGCTTTCTTCAATATGGAGAGGTATAATCCTAGGGAAAGCTATATAACTCTTAAGAGAACAGCCTTGACAGAAAATAGTGGCAGAAGTTAAACCAGTCTAGCAGTGAATTCATATTACTTTTTCTGACCGCCATCCACAAGGTTATGCAACATCCTTTTCACAGTAATAACAGGACAACCCAAATCAGAAAGGAACACTATATCTTTTTAAATATGGCCTTTCTCCAAATGCATATGTTGTTAAAGCACCAGGCACAGTTCTGTTCTGTGCTCCCATTTGAACAGAGGATCCTGCATCACCCATACACTGGAAAACCACTCAAATAAACACCAGAGTACCTGAAGAAAACAGCCAGAAGTCTTACACTTATGGGAGGGAATTTTTACAGATGGAGTAAGCAGGCCAGAACAAATGCTTCGCTATGGCACCCAAGAGACCTATATAATAGAAGGCTGGTTGACTAGCCTGTTTCATCCAGCACACAGTTAAGATTATCTGTAGGTGCAGGTAATTTTTAGCATGTTGACATTTATTTTGGAGACAAGCGCAGGGTGTTTGCTTGTGGCAACACCGTATACTCTCAAATAAGCAATACCAGTATCTCTTTCTCCATCAGAAGTGCTATGTTTTATCTATTCCAGCATTGCCTTTATTGTAGTCAGACTGATGTTCCCAAGAAGTTCAAAGGAGGACAAGATAATGATGTCCATCTATTGATTCCGATATCTAGCAATGAAACCCGAGGATGGATTTACAACCTATATTCACAAATTTAAGGAAAATAGTGCCTTGTGTAACTAGGGCAGTGTGGATAAGGAAATAAATATTATGTTGTCCATCCTAGCTTCATTTATTGTCCTCTATAACCTTAACCCAAATTAAGAGAAGAGAAAAAGTAATGCACAAAATGAATGCATTTACAGTAGCTGAATGAAGCTTTTTATTATAATCAGTGCTTAGGCTAATTAACCAAATTATTCTCTGGATAGTTTGTTTCTTAACAGCAGCCAAACAATAAGCATTTTCCAGCATACAAGCGACAGGCAGTCAAGGGAGATCAGCAAAGGATAACCAAACAGGCAGGTATTAGTCTGGCTGAGACAAAGCAAGAACCCAGTGCTCTCTTCAGCAAGATGAACTGGCCCAAGAAATTTGCTGCTTGCTCAAAAAAGTAAAGGTGCAAAGTAGGCAAAGCTAGCCAAACTTCTTTTAGAATCAAGGCAGAACACCCCACAAGTATAATACAATACCGGTAATAAGAAAGAAAATGACTAACAACTGGCTTCCCGTTCATGCCAAACCATATCTGCTGTCTGAGGCAGTTGTCTTACTCTCTGACTAATGAGAAGAATTGTGAGAGAGGAGCAGGTCTGCAAGGGCAATAGTGTTAGACTGGTTTTATAGTGACACCTGATTCCCAGTGCTTGGAGGATTCCAGACTATCATACAAATGCCAAAAATAGAAATGGCTACATTCACTACCTAAAACCACCAGCTAGGCTTGTACATCTGTTGTGCAAACACCAGCCAAACGTTTAAGAATTATTTCAGATTCAGCTTTTATTTATATTTATTTCATAAAACAGGGACTAGAAACAAATGCTGCTCCCCAGTTTGCTGTATTGGCTTGAGTTTCAGACCAGGAGTCCAGGGTTCAAATCTCCTTGCAGCCATAAAAAACCACTAGGTAGGCTAGAGCAAGTCACAGTCTCTCAGGATAAGAAGGTAATGGAACACTTCCATTGAATAAATTTTGCCAAGAAATCCCTATGATGGGGTTGCTATAAGCTAGAATTGACTTCAAGGAACACAACAACAACAGCACCTATGGGACTCTATATAGGCCACAAGGGTCTAAATACCCTATAGGCACCAGCTCTTGTCTGATCTTGTAAGTGAAACAGGGTCAGTCCTGCTTTGTATTTGGATAGAAGACCACCAACAATATTGGGTGCTATAGGCTTTATTTCAATGGATCAAACTGGCCAAATGACCTTTGAGTATTGCTTGTCTATGAAAACCAACATGAAATTCATGGGGTCACCATAAGTTGACAAGTGATTTGAAGGCAGATACATCATTGTTATGTGGCTTCAAATTGTTTGTGACTTATAGTGATCCTAGAGCAAAGCGATCATGGGATTTTATTGGCAAGTTTTGTTCAGAGGAAATGCCTTTGCCTTTCTCTGCAACTGAGGGAGTGTGACTTGCCCAAAGTCACCTGGAGGGTTTCCATGTTTAAGTGGGGATTTGAACCCTGGTATCCAGAGTCATAGTCCAGTGCTCAAACCACTTATCACACTGGCTCTCAAAGGCATGCATGCACACACACCATAGTTATGCCACACACACCCATTCAATCTTGTGGCCACCTGTCCCCTGTCACTAAATTTGAAATTCTTGTGCTACTGTGCACATTTTCCTAGATTCATAGGGAGCACGTGTCCTGTTTTAAAAAACAACTCTGGCCCCGGATTGTCCTGGAAATGAAACTCTACTTTAATTCAAAGTACTGTATAGAGTACATGGAAAAAATTCCCCACTAGGAAGTGAGCAGAATTAGTGAAAAGAAAGAAGACATGAGAGGACCAATGGAATAGAAGAAAGAAAGAAAGAAAGAAAGAAAGTAGATTGGATGATATATGGACAATAGAAACCCAAATCAGAGAAACTTTGGACGATAGGAGGGAATACTGGCATTATGGAATTATTATGTAAAGGAACAATATTTCTTTTTTTGTTAAGCATATATTAATGTGGGTCTATATGTATCTTGTGAGTTTATATGTGTTATTTGTAAATATTCTAATAAAATTATTTAACAAAAAAAAAAGAAAAGAAAAGAAAAATTGCCCTAGTACTTGCTGTCAACAAAATTTTGCAGTAAAGTTGGTGAAATTTAGTTCCTTGACCCATGAAAATTGCCCACCTCTGTTATAAAATGTTTGAAATATAGTTCCTTATGGTGTTGGGAACAGGGTAAATGTGTGGAGGACAAACTAGACAACTGAAGACTACAGATATCAGCACGAGGGCCTAGTCAACCAACAACCACATGCTGGCACAGTGTTGAGTGAGGTACCATTTACCTCCACACCATCTCCTGGCATTTACGGGTAAGGATTGTCATAAGAGCTCAGAAATCTTTGAGCAAGTTGTCTTTAAAAGTGTTCAATTATCGTGGTAAACCAACATTCACTTAATAACCCAGAGACAAAAATACTGCCTTATGAACATACAAAACTGTTATATTAGGCCAGGTTACTGTTGAACGACTCAGCATTGGCTCTGCTGAGCAGGAGTGACTTTCTAGAATTTCAGGAAATGATTTTCTCCTTCACCTACTATGATTTCCTTTTAACTGGAGATAGCAGGAATTGATAATCAGGAATTAAGCCTGTGGTCTTCTGCATGCACACCTGAACTATGTATGGTCTCTCACCATAGGATCGCTATCCAATTCCAGATCTTCTGCACAGTTGTGCACATCCCCCAAAGTTCATATAACGGTACACTGCAGAATAAGAACATATAGGAAGGGCTCTGCAAGGAAGACGCAGAACATCTCATTCAGCATCTGATTCAGTAGACATATTCAGTTTGGAACTAGCAACTGAAACTAAGCCTGTATATTCCCTCCAGTGTCTCTCAATGTCAGAGAGGACTGTGCCTCTCAGTGTCAGAGAGAGGGAGTGCTACTATATTCATGCCCTGTTTGTGGGCTTCCTAGTTGACCATAATAGAAACAGAATCCCTTGATGTGTGGTTTTTATGCATCTTTTGGCTCTTTTAATTTTTGCGTTTAATACTTTTTTAAAAAAGAGTCTGATTGCTCAACACTTTTATGAATCAACGGGCTAGTTGAGACTAACAAATTTAAGCCACGGTTAGGAAATGTGTGGCTTTTCAAATTGGTGATGTGGTGGAGAGAGCATCTGCCAGAGCCTAGAGGGCAAAAGTAGCCCTCTAAAGACTGAAGCACAACCAGTATCGGTCTGGGACCATGGTGACTGCATGGCCCACTCCCAAAGTGGGCTACTGGCATGGTCCCAAACCAGCATCACTAGGAACTGGATTAAATCCACCCCCTCTTGCTCTGACTCTTTGAACCACAGTGAGACATCAGAGCGACTTCTGGCCACTTTGGGGGCATACATTTTTTGAATGCCACACCCCCAAAGTAGTCAGAAGCCACCTTATTTGGCCCATATGCTTCAGGCTCAAGAGACTTTGGAGGACCATTCACCCACATCCCTACAACTAAAATTCAAAAACTGCTTCCCCCAAATGTCTTCTGCGATGGGGTAATAGCATATTCACCATATTGTTTCTTTGGGGAGAGGTCCCGTTTTAGGATCAAAAGGCTTCTCCTAGGCTTAAAATGGCTCAGAGGGGCAAAAAGAATAAGGGGGGAATGTCCATATTCCTCCCCCCAAACAACATTGCAAGGCAATTGTGGGGGCGGGGGATATAAAAAATTTCAAGATTTTTTTAAAATGCTTTTTCAAGAAAAATATTTGACAATTCAGGCCCACAAAAACATTTGGTTGCGTTGTGTGCAACCAATGGGCTGCACTTTGCCCATGCCTGAGTTATGCCAATAGCTACACTAGCTAGGGGTGCTGGAGTTACAGTTCAACAGCATTGAGAGGGCCATACAATTTCCACTGCTGATATAGGACAGTCTTTGATAGTCTTATCATCTATGAATCTCTTTTTAAAACTATCCAAGTTGACAGCCAACACTACATCTTGTGGGAGCGAAGTCTATAGTTTAAATTTGTGCTGTCTCATGTAGAAAGCTACAGGTCTACATATCTTAAAGGCTCCTGATCCTGTTTGATCTTGAAAGCTAAACAAAGCCAGCCTCGGTTAGTACTTGGAAGGGAGACCACCAATGAATACCAGGTGCTGTAGGTTATATTTCATAGGAAGGAACTGGCAAAACCACCTCTGAGTATTCCTTACTTAAGAAAATCCTATGAAATTGATGGGGTCACCATAAGTCAATAAGTGACTTGAAAGCTCACGCGTAACACATATCCTTTAATTCCTTTTATCTTTCCTCCCATCATTCAGATTCATTGAATGACACTATGCTATAGTATTACAAGAGGGAGTGATGAAAGGTATTTTTAACTCCCGATTCCAATTATGATGCTCAGTCTGGAAGCAAGATTTGTTTGTCTGTACTCCCACATTTTTTCAGGGGATTCTCTCCTCTTTAATGGCTTTTCTGCCAGGCAGTATAATATCCTTATGTCAGACATATCACATAGAATAAAGTTCAGTGGAAATAAATGGAATGAAAGTATCACACATTATATTTACCTAGCAAACACAATATGTTAGAAAGCACGTTCATTACTCACAAGAAGTGCTACTGCAATATCTGCACTTTAAAGGAGCTAGGGAGAGTCTGCATGCCGTACTGGTTTTGGGATGGACTATGACTCTGGAGACCAGGGTTCAAATCCCACCTCGGCCATGAACCTCATTGGGCAAGTAACATACTTTCAACCTCAGAAGAAGGCAACGGCAAATCCCCTCTGGCCAAATATTGCCAAGAAACCCCTTAGATAGGTTCACCTTAGTATTGCCATATGTTGGAAATGACTTGAAAATACAAAACAACAACAATGGATAGTTTTTTGTGGAGCTTTTGGGCTATGTGTCCATGTTCTAGAAGAGTTCTTTTCTGACGTTTTGCCAGCATCTGTGGCTGCATCTTCAGAGAACTGGATTCAGCACCTTGGATAGTTCAAGCTAGAATAGATTCACTGCCCCAATGACATTGATACAATCAGGTGCCATTGCTGGCAAGGAAGCAATTTCCTTGTTCATGACAAAATAAGCACTCATGCCACTATCACAAGGGATCAAGTACATTACTGTGTACCAAAAAAAAAAAAAAAAAAGGTAAAAAAAAATATTACCAAATAATTTCTGGAGGTCATTACCACAATTGACAGTGGGGATCACTAGCTTAAATGGCTTTATAAAGGAATTTGAAAAACAATCCTGCAGACATGCTTTACTTGGAAAATTGGTAAGTTTTTAACAACATCCGTCACTGCAGACTTCTGGCCAAACTTCGGAAATATGGCATAAGAAAGGAGAGACAGTCTTACAGATAGGTAACTGATTGAAACATCAGCAGCCTAAAACCAAGTGTTAGTTCCCTACTTGGGTAGATCCCATAGTATAATGGAATTTATGTAACTTGTTTTTTGTTACCAAGTCCCCACTGATTTAGTGGGTCTACTCTAACTGGGACCAACAATTTGGTTTAGGCCAGAAAGCAGAGAAAAGGGAGGGAGGGCAGTTCTTGTAGGGATGGGATAAAAACTACGAGATCAGTGGCCAGTTTCTCTAGGGATTCCGGAGAGCTTTTAGTCAGCTGCCCCCCAAAAACAGCTGTTTCAATCTCCGTTTGAAACCTCTGCTTCAGATGTACCCCATTTAATATTAGATGCTAGGCAGGAGGCAGAAAGGGGGGGGGGTCCATGTATAACTTGCTAATAGGATCCCAGAAACATCAGTTTATCCACTTTGTAAAACAAGTTACCTGTCAAGATGGACCTTCGTTCCAAATCCAGCAGAGTCCTTCCTATCCTTTCTTCCAAGTAATGGGTACAATCCAGAAAAAGAAGCAATAAATCATAACCTAGCTAAGCTATAAAGCCTTGAAATGTACGGAACAAATTAGTTGTGAGTCATCTCAGTGCTCTTCCTGGGCCTTTGACACAAGTCACTTCAGTTGTGCCATTGATTTCAATGGGGCACAATAGTGTGAAACTAAACATCTCTGCTCAGTCATATATAAGCCTTGCTAAGTCATGACTTATATTCCCCGACAAATCCACTTAGGGGTAAAATCTTAAGGACACTGTAAGCCAAAGTCAGAATGCGTTCATGCTTCCAATTCTAAACACATTATGGATAGTCCCAGGAAATTGCATAAAGCCTTATTTAAAGTTTTGTATTTAGTGTTATGTTTCCCGGTGGATGTTTTTGTACATCTTCATTAACATTTTGCGCATAGCTTTTAAATTTATTGTTTCTTCCCATCCTCTCACCCATGTATTCTCTTCTTATCCACATCTGGCATGCAGACTAAGAACATCAACGTACAAGTGTGAAATAAACTTTTGGCTTCTTAGTTGGATTATAGATTCTTTTCAGCAGTTGAATCCTGAAAAATTTCCTGTAGAATCCTTGGCATCTAAAGAATCTCTAAAATTCAGGCCTGCCAGAAATGTGTTTTCTATAATTAGTTTAGTGCCTGTGTATTGAAGATAACTTTGAAAGCATTTGCACAAAAACACTTGTACAAACAAGGATGGTCACGGGGGGGGGGGGGGGGGGGGTGTCACTCCTGGGAAGATGCAATGCTGCCAAAAACACACATTTTTCTCACTTCAGAATGTCCAGCAGATAAGAAAATGTGAGAGACCATACCACATCTGTTTTTTAAAGGAAGGGGCAATTTTATAGCAGGCAATTTGTTCACAGTACCTAGGACAGTTTACAGAATTCTGATAATGAAAAATAGCCATAACAGGAGCAGCTGATTCTTGAAAGTAGTGCTAAATAGGTAAAGCGTCTGTGAAGTTCTGTTTTTTTTGTTTGTTTGTTTGTTTGTTTGGCGGTTGTTGGGTTGTTGTTTTTTTGCAAGCAATTCAAAACAGAGTTGGTGTGGCAGTGGCAAGAACAAGTTTAAAAAATGAAAACACAGTCGAAGAAACATTCTTGCTGTTGAATTTGCCTAAGACAAATCTTGACCCTCTGAATACCATCTGCAGATTGCCAGTCACAAAAATAAAGGATGCAATGAGGTGATTTTCTCAGCAACGTGCACTTAGGGACCAATGATGATACTGACAAAATTTCATCAATATGTCATAATAACTTCCGGGTGATAATTATTACTTTACAATATCCCCTCGTAAGGTGCAATCTGCAGACTTTAACAATATCAGGTATTCGGAGGGTCAAGTTACGCTGGGAAAAATGTATAAATCTAGACAGTGACTACATAGTGATAAGTTAACAACTACAAATCAAAACAAACTTTCTCTCAATTTTTTAAAAAGGTGATCATTAAAACTTTGGGATATCCCCTCGTATATGCTCGATTTAGCTAGTAAATTCCCGTAAAGTAACATGTATGGCATAGTAAAACGCATAAAATGGAAAAATCAAGGTTTGCTATTTAGAACTTATACTTTTTTGGAATATTTTTAAGCTGTGGATGCTTGAATCCATGGGTAAAAAAAAACTCTGTGGATAAAGAGGGCTGACTGTACACCAACACATTCACACCAAGACATACAAACTCACATGTTCTAATTATATTAAAGAAAAAACCTTTTGTGCTTGACTACCAATTCTTCTGTACTTTTGCACACTGTCAGTTTCCTCTTGGAGAAAATGTGTTCACCAGATATATACACACACACGCAAATGTCCTTTGTCTAGTTCTTTAATTATGCTATTAATCCTGAACTTCATGTACATATTCTATTTTGTGCATCAGTATCTGGCCGACAAAGAGTTAACAGTATTTCCCTTAAAATTTTTAATATTTGGCCTAACACCCACTGGATCTCCCCTGTATCCAAGAGAACCACAAAAGCTCTCTGTATATTGGCTAGCTCGGTAGTATGTATGTATGTATGTATGTATCAGAACTGTGTAAGCAACTTTCTTTAAACTGCCTGTTTCTGTTTAAAATTCATGGTGGAAAACATAGGATCCATTTCATTTCCATTCATTTGGTTATGCTGAGCAGCCTTGATATGCTGAGCATGCCCTTCAGGGGAAATGCCACAAAACTCTCTGTGAGGGCCATTCGTTTTATATGCTTTGTTTTATTACATTTTATAATAAACAGCCTGTTTTTGTTTTTAAGGGGAAAAAAAGGGGGGGGGGGGAACTGACAGTATACCTTTTAGGCAACGAGAGCTATAGGCCATCCTTCACTGGCCCCCCAGCAATATCTTCAAAATTTTATTTTGTATTGTTATTGGTTTGCAATTTGTTAATTTGATATTAATAATTATTTGGAAATTGTTGCTGTTTTTGTATGTTGACAATGTATAACATTCCTGAATTGTAATAAAATAAAATTAGATTTAAAAAAAAAATCCAATGTACTCCCGTGTCTTCAAATAGTCATTGAACTCTTGAAAAAATCTGTCTCTGTCTTTTTCTTCTTTCTCTCTTCTTTTTTTAAAATATTTGTTGTATATATAAAATATGCTGTGAAGTCAAAGGCTTTCATGGAACTCTCTGAAGCATTCTCTGAAGATGCCAGCCACAAATGCTGGAGAAATGTCAGGAATAAGCTCTTCTAGAACGTGGCCACATAGCCTGAAAAACCCACAAAATATATATGCATATGTTGTATGTATATATTTATGGCTTGACCATAAAAACCCACTGGGAGACCTTGGGGCAAGTCACACACTCTCAGCCTCAGAGGATGCCCATGGCAAACCCTCTCTGAGAAACTTGCCAGGAAATCATTGTGGAGTTTATCACATGGGAGGAATTTCTCTCAATTGCGAATGGAGCCAATTCGCAATTATGTGAATTAGCTAGTTTAGTGAATTTACGTGAATTCCAATTGCGTTCGGAATGCATTCAGAATGACTTCCCATTTCCCGAAAATGACCCCCCATTGCCCGAAATTGCGTGAGATGCTTTAATATGAAATAACGTGACACTCATGATTGTGTTTGGAATGAATTCCCTTTTGCCCGAAATTGCATGAGATACACTCATTCGCAATAATGTGAAACCCCATGATTGCGTTCGGATTGTCATTGGATTATACCCCCAAATTCCGTCGTATGATAAACTCCCCTGATAGGGTTGCCAGGGGCGCAAGGCGGCTCACAATATAAAGCACATTAAAACAACATGTTTAATAAAAACAATTAAAATAACCTAATTAAAACACAACACACACACACAGAAGACTTCCTTTCCTTATTTATATTTCTCTATCAATAAAATATTTATCTTTTTCTTACTTTTCTAATATTTCCCTATTCATAAACTGAAAATAAAACAGCCAGCGTGATTTGAACGTGGGACTCCGACTCTGAGGACCCGGGTTCGATTCTCCAACTCAGCCATGGAAAACCACTGGGTTGACCTTGGGCAAGTCACACTCTCTCAGCCTCAGAGAAAGGCAAAATCAATGACTAAATCTTGCCTAGAAAACCCCATGATAGGTTCACCGCCTTACAGTCAAAAATGGCTCGGAGGCACACAACAACAACAACAACAAATCAATTTTTAAGAAACTAGAATTCCTCCGGGGGAGGAGGCTGGGAATGTAGGACATGTCCTGAAAAAAGGAGGACGCCTGCCCAATCACCCCGAGCTTAAAAAATATAAATATAAAAATTAAAAAATATAAATATATTTATATTTCACAGAAATATAAAAGCCATGCTTCTTAGTCCTGCTCAGAATGGAGGACGTTTGGGCAGTCCTCCTGGAGAGGAGACTGGAATGTAGGACCGCGTCCGGGAAAAGGAGGACGCCCGAGTTTAACAACAAATAAATATACAGTACTTGAAAAGCCATGCTTCTGAATCCCTCCTGGAGAGAGGAGGTTGGGAATGGAGGACGCGGTCCGGGAAAAGGAGGACACCCTGGCGAGTCCCCCTGAGCTTGAAAAACACAAATATAAACACAAAAACGCCATGCTTCTGAATTCCTCTTGAAGTCCTCCATTCCCATTCTCCTCTCCCAGGTGAAAGAATGGGCATGGAGGACGCGGTCCGGGAAAAGGAGGACGCCCTTGGTCACCCTGGATTTTTAAAAAAACACCAAAATGCCATGCTTCTGAATCTTCTGAATGCTTCTGGGGAGGAGGAGAATGGAAATGTAGGACGCGTCCGGGAAAAGGAGGACGCCTGGTCCTCCTGCAGTGGAAACACACCCCTTTCCAGCCCCCCCAGCCATAATAAAAGGAGAGAAGGAGAGGAGGAGAGGGCTATCTATTCTCTCTCTCTTACCTGAGGAGAAGAGAAGCACCGCCCCTCAGCCTTTCTGTGAGGAATCCTAGTCCTCACTGACAGACTGAGAGCCTTCCCTTTTGCATCAGGACTAGGCCAAGCCCCCATTTTGCCTAAGCATCAGTCACGTGACGGGCAAGGGCCAATCCTGGCGCAGCTCTCATTCCTAAGCTTCCAAAAAGAGCTGCCATTTTGTTTGGTGTGAAGCCACAACCCGCCCCCCCCCCCGTTTAATGAGAATATATCATGGGTTTTTTGGTGACATGTATTTCAGAGGGGGGTTATTATCATGGCCATCCTCTGAGGCTGAGAGAGTGTGACTTGCCCACAAAGTCACTTATCATGGGGTTTTCTTGACATATTTCTTCTGAGGGGGTTTATCATGGCCGTCCTCTGAGGCTGAGAGAGTGTGACTTGCCCCCAAGGTCACCTGTCATGACATTTTCTTGGAAGTTTCTTCAGAGGGCTTTTAGGCATGGCCTTCCTCTGAGAGTGAGAGAGTGTGACTTGCCCTCAAGGTCACTTATGGGTTTTTGTTAACAAATGTCTTCAGAAGGGGTTTATCATGGCCATCCTCTGAGGCTGAGAGAGTGTGACTTGCCCACAAAGTCACTTATCATGGGGTTTTCTCTTGACCTATTTCTTCTGAGGGGGCTTGTCATGGCCATCCTCTGAGGCTGAGAGAGTGTGACTTGCCCTCAAGGTCACCTGTCATGACATTTTCTTGGAAGTTTCTTCAGAGGGGTTTTTTGGCATGGCCGTCCTCTGAGGCTGGGAGAGTGTGACTTGCTCTCAAGGTCACTTGTCATGGGGTTTTCTTGACATGTTTCTTCAGAAGGGGTTTATCATGGCCGGCCTCTGAGGCTGAGAGAGTGTGACTTGCTCTCAAGGTCACTCATTGTAGGGTTTTGTTAACACATTTCTTCAGAAGGGGTTTATCATGGCCGTCCTCTGAGGCTGAGAGAGTGTGACTTGCCCTCAAGGTCACCATGGTGGGGTTTTCTCCATCATGCAGTTTAAAAGCTTGGTTCATTTTGGTTCCTTCAGAAGGGGTTTGGTCATGGCCGTCCTCTGAGGCTGAGAGAGTGTGACTTGCCCACAAGGTCACTTACTGTTGGGTTTTCTTAGCAGGTTTCTTCAGAGGGGATTTGTCATGGCTGTCCTCTTGTAGCAGATTAATTTAAAAACCAGAATTATAACCAGAAATACTAAGACCAGGAACCAGTTGGAAAGGAAAACATTTATTTTGCTGCGTTGTCTCCAGAAGAAAATATCCAAATTCTTGAGGGCCCAATTCCAAAGTGAACCAAGCTTTTTATAGTACTTTGAACAAAGAAAACTACACATCACATTTCATTGGTTACATATACTGTAAATCAAACACATACACCCCTTTACATTCAATGGCTATTCAAACATTACACCTAATATACGTCTCTATCCCTCATGGGGTATCAAACTGTTACCTGTATGTAGTTTCACTGTCTCTAAAGTGTCTTCCCAAATATACTTCCTTTATTTGGGTTAGAATCTTGAGTTAGGAGCCATTTCCAAATTGTTTACATCCCAAAGCAGAGAATTTGCCATGACCTGCATTCATCATCCTTAGCAACCTTTGCTCCCAACGCATTTCAGCAATATAATTTTCAGCTCCTGAGCATAAGTAAAAATCCAATTTAAATCTGCCCTTTACACTCTCTGCTCTGGGCCCCACAACAAACTCCAACTCCCAGAATTTCATAGCCTTGAGCCATGGCAGTTAAAGCGGTGCCAAACCAGGTTATTTCCCCAGTGTGGATGCAGGTGTCCAGGAGGGAGACTGACAACAGTCCTTTCAGTGGGATGAGGATGGCAGAGTAGGTTGGAGACAAACAGCAGACGAGGCTGAATATGAATGAGGGCTTTACAACAGCAGGGACAGATTATTATAGAGATTAGAGGCAAGATTTACTACCGTAAGCGCTGTATTGGATTAACCATAATTGAGCCAAAATGAGAAGCCCCATATTTAGCTGGGATAGTTAGTTTGTTTGTTTATTTAAAAAAAATTATGAGAAAAACTTCATGAGGAAAAGCAGGTGCTGTCGCTAAACAGTAGGCCACAAGTGCATGTCTTGACCCAAAAAAGTGCCTTTGGAAGTAGTTCATAGTAAAATTTTACACATATCTACTCAGAGGTGAGCTCCATTAAGCTTAATGGGACTTGCTTCTGTGTAATTGGCTACGGGGCTGCAGCCTAAGAAGTCTGTATTGTGACAGACTCAACAGGGCTTCAAAAAAACAACAACACTTTTGCAACTCCAACAGAAGCACTTAATCCACATATTTAGATGTGATGCTCTTGTTTATCTGGATGTCCACATGCCTCGTAGTATGGTCCTTTTCTCCTGGGAAAGGAGTTCCTAATGTTCTGAAAAGTCATTGATCTCTGAAAAACATGTTATCTCCAGATAACATGAAAATATGAGGACCCTGAAATACAGTGGTGGGGTATACAGAAGGTGCTAACAATACCCATGTATGCACATGTGCCAGTGTAGAGTGTTATTCGAAGGTGAACCCATTGTCAAAGTGGTACTACTTAGAGAGAATTTCCTACAAACACAACCTTTTCAAATTCAGATGTCTTAACTTTTACATTTGGTTTCATCAAGCACCTTAGAACAGCAGTTAAACAATGTAAACCCATGAAGTAGGTTTCCCTAAACCACTTAGTAAATTTCATATATGAATTAGAATTTGAACCCAGGTTCCATCTATACAAATCTAGCAGTCCTGTGCCATATTGACTTTTGCAATTCCTCCCAACTGATAAGAGTGCATGCAGTGGTTAGAGATTCTGACTAGAGCAAAGACACCAATGGGTTAGAGTAACAAAGGCTTTATTATAGGAACTCCATTCTCAAGATAGGAAAATTACTCAGGGTCCTAATTCAGTTTAGCGACACTCTAGGAAAGAACTGAGAGAGGACTTTGGGAAGGCGAATAGGTAGAAACATCCCTAAGAGTATCATTTTACATCACATAGGGGTCAGGATAGGCAGATAAGTAGGGTGGACACTTTGGATTACTGGAACGATCTAATCTTATTACTACTGCCAGTTGTAAGGCATTCTTGACTCCAGTGCTGGGCAATATTGCACTTATAACACAAATAAGTAGGCAAACCAAACTAATTTATGAGATTGAATCACAATGCCTGCTCCGAAAGAACACTTAGCATTGCAACAATTCGTTTTCTTTTTCCTCCTTTTTTGAAGAAGTGTCTTAGTTATGCAGCCTCAGCAATTCCAGCTTAGTTGGCAAAGACATTGATAATGCTAGGGATGTGATCGGAAAAGAATAGCAGATGAATGCATGTGGCACTTGCTGTAGTATGATGCCCTGGTGGTTGGCTAAAATAGAATTTCTATCTTGTCTAAAGATTTAAAAGATATGTAAAATATCTGAAAGTTTTAAATCGCTTCCATCCAGTCAATGAACTGGAATGGTTACCTTTTCACCTTTCTTCTTCTCCAGCACGTTTTTGTGTGAGGTGGCAGTAGATGTATTTACGTGGAGGAAAGACCAGGAAAGTATTACCAAAAAAACTGTCAGCGATAATTCAAATGTTGGGGAAATTAGTTTTGCAAGAAGCTTGGGTAACCTTTGGACCGTGTGCACCAATATATACCAGTACTAAGTGGAGGATTCTAGGTTTGGAGTGAATTAAGAATATATTATTTATTTAGAAAATATACAGTGCGCAATCACACACAAAAGATAGCAGTTTAAACAAACATAGCATACAGAGCTACCCACAATGGAAATATGGAAAGGAGACAGTAGAGTTTTTAATGGTTTGCAGTGGGGTTATATTTACTTTTCTGATGAGAAAACTCTGGAAATCTGAAGTGGCTCAGACTAGGAAGTCCGAAGGCAACACAGAACACGCACAAAGTGCAGGTGTGTGCAGTGGTTAGGTTTTGAAACCATGCTTATACTTAAAACTAGCCCATCTGGGCAGGTAAGAAAGGCTGAATGACTTGTCTCAGGAATAAACAGGGGAATTCTGGACTGGTTGAAGGTTTCAGCTTTAGTGTAACAAAAACAGTGATTGGATCAGGATATTCCTGAGATGGATGCAGGAGGGAGCTTAGCAGGGGATCCAACAGAAGGTAGGCAGTAAAATGGTGTCCCTTATATAAAATGACAAAAATCAAGATTTGCTTTCTGGAATTTTTGTAATATTTTCAAGCTGTGAATAGTCTTATCCATGCATAGAGGGGAAAAATCTGTGGAAACAGACAGCCAATTGTACTTAGAACTTGCTGCTTCTAAGAGAGAGAGAGGTAAGTGAACTGGAGTTACCATTGCACAGTCCATGGCCACACTGGACTTAGCTATGTTTGCTTTCTGGAATTTCCTCTTGCTGTTTCTGTTCTTGTTGGAGTAAGTATTGGAAGTGGTTTCTGGCTTTCCCCAAGGGCACAAAGCAAGCATTTTATATCTTCGGTGTAACGTGGAAAATTCCCTTGGTGATTTTTTTTTTCAAGGATTTCTTCATTGAAATATTTTTACTCTGCTAGTCATTTAGGGTCAATATATGTAGGGTGTCAACTCATATGTAATGAGTTGGTTCTTTTTCTTAATGCTATAATCCTTTGTTTAGTTTTTTAATATATATATATATATATATATAGAATCAAGAGAACATTATTTGGGAATTTTGTGCTGTCGTGTCACTATACATATTGGCCTCCTTGTACTGTTCAAAACCTTTCTGTTTGAATGGCTCACTCCCTTCCACTCTCAAATTGCTCAGACTGCATTCATTACCTGCTGGTTTCTTGTTCATTACACAGTTCAAAGCAATCTGCAGTTAAACATAGTCATTTACATTTTTAAGGCAACACACTGTTTTAAATTTATCTTTCTATAGAACGCCATGAGCCATTGTTTGGGGGAAACTGCAAATTAATAAATTCAGGCTAAGTTGTTAGACTGTGTCAGCAGCAGCACCGGATTTCTTCCGAGTCTCCTGAGTATGGCTTATTCAGCAGCATGTAAGATGGATGTTTGGCGCGGAAACAAGATCCAAAACAGTCGTGGCGCAGAACCACTCAGTAGTTCCTATCACTGATGCTTCAGCTATCATGGGAAACTTAGGTTCAAATTCCTATTCAATGATAAAGCCCACACTGAATGACCTTTAACTCATTCCTCAGCCTGTTCCACTTTGCAGGGCTATTGTGAGGATAATACTGAAGATGGTATCATGCCTGCCACCATAAGTTCCCGGCAGAAAAGGGAAATATAAATGTAATAAATAAATAAAATGTGATGAGTTGGGATAGGCTCCCTGCTCATAGGGTTAGAGGGGATGATGTCCTACTTTTCAGCATCTTCTTTCTACAACAGCGTGGGTTAGCCAATCACTCTAGCTATAGAGTCAATAACTCTAGCTACGAAGAAACTCAGTGACTTGCTCCTAGAAACATTACATTTAAAAAAAACGATGTTGCTTCAGACCCAAGTTCTTGCATTCTCTTGCCAAGCAAATGCCTGTGGGAGCTCCCCAGTGGAATATGACAAAAGACCATCCTCCTCCACATTTTCCCTAGCAACTGTGAATCAGAGGTGTACTGTCTTTGGTAGAGCATATATATAGCCATTTTGACTAATATCCACTGATAGCATATCCTCCATGAGCCTGTCTGTGTAAATCAGTGCTTCTTTTTTCTCTGTCGTGAATCTCCCACCCTCCAACTTCACCGTATAACTCCACGTTCTAGCAAGAGCAAGGAAAACTGCCTGATCCACATGCTCACACATGTGCTTGGCAAGGCCAAACCATGATGAGTACTGAGGTCTTATCAGATTTCACCACCAGCCATACAGCAACCTATGGTGCGTGTATGGAGGGGGCATTAATGCCAGTATGTCACTGCTTTGAATTGCTCCTGGATGAGATCAACAGACGGCAAGCTCTTCCTCGTTCTACTGTCCCCTCAGCATGTTTCCCAGTTCCACTAAGGAGCTTTACACCACATCCAGAACCATCCTAAGATATTTTGCCACCTTGGGTCCTTTAAGTGAAGAAAGCATAGGTATAAATTGAAAAAAATAAATAAATAAAAATTAAATACTTTGAGCCTGAATGACACCACTACCACCACCACCACCCCATACGCAGAGATAGTGCTATTTAAATCAAGGTATGCAGCACTCAAAGCCAGACTTGTCATTTGACAAATGAGAAAGAAAATGCCACAAGCATCCCTACCCCTTCTTTCCATCCCATTCCTGGCAGTAAATAAATATGAGCACAGCAAATTAAACAGAAAACAATTGTGCTGCCCTTTCATGATGCCAACTATCTGTTGCTTGAGGCAGCTGCCTCACTGTGCCACATGGTGCCTTGGTCCCACCATCTCATAAGAAGTTGTTTTTTGGTTGGTGAAAATGGAACTGTACTTCCTAAACCTCTGGAGTCTTTGTGTATCTTTTAAATTTATTCCTATCTTCTCTCCTGACCATTTCTTATTTCTGGGAGAAGATGAGGTTTCAATATTCATGTGGTACTTCCTCAACAAAATTCAATGAAAAGCATCTCCTATTTATTTTATTATTGTTTGAGAAAAATATATTATTCCTCTTTCCATATAAATATTACCAGGGAAGCTGACAAGTGAAGATGTTTTGTGTGTTTTGTTTTCTCATGCTCTCTCTCAGGCCTTATGGGCTCATTCCTGGTTCTGACTCAAGCTGGCTTATTATGGTTTATGAATATCAATTGTTACAGGCAAAAAAAGGAAGAACAGCTTAATTTCAATGGCCATCTCACCCACATTCATTTTCTGAAAGAAAAATCCTTTGATTTTGTAAAAGCTTATTTCATCTGCTGTTTCCCATGGTTGTCCGGTGGGAAATCTTAGCTGCTGTAAGCACATTGTTAAAGGCTTAATAGCCAATATATGAAAACCATGTTTCACCAAAATCTTTTTAGAGAATTCACAACCCATTTATGATCGTTTATTAGCTTTTCCTTTGAGACATCCTACAATCAGTTTACAGACTCCTTGGGGATCAAATTGAGAAAGAACGCATAGCCAGCTCTGAATGGACATTAACTAATGGAGCCAGCTCATATGATCTGGATCCAGTGTAATTTGTCCATTCACAGAGGGACAGCTAAGCTCACAGAAAGATGTTTTTTCCAAAAGCAGAGCTCTTGTCCTGCTATGAATGGAAGCACCATTCACAGATCAATTAAATTCATTCACAGAGCAATTACATTTGGATACTACAAACAACCAATTCTAAAGACAATCTGTTCTGCCAACATGCAGAGGGATCTTGTAGCACCTTTGAGAATAACTGTGTGAAAGGAGTAAATTGTAGCATACCAGTAGACCAAGTCTACAAAAACAACTTATGCTGCAACTTCTTTTACACAGTTCGAGCCTTATTGCATTAAAAACAAACCTGGCAAGCAAACAGAGAGAAGCGCATTTATCTTTCTGTCTTCCTTGAAGCACTTTCGTTCCAGTCATAAAAGCATGGGAGAAGTCATAAAAGTGTCATAAAAGTGTTCCTTTTGCCAAGCTGGAAGAATCTGTTTGGCAAAAAGGACATTTTTACCACCCTGTCCCATACTTTTATGACTGGAAAAAAACAAAAGTGCTTCGATGTCATGCAAAGACAGAAAGATAAACTCCCTTCTCCCCATTTGCCTGCCAGATTTGTTTTTAATGTGATAAGTCTCAAATTACTACTGATATTCCAAGCTAACATGCTTATGTCTCTGCTCCAGATAAAGCTCTTTATTAAGCAAGAACCTTGCCTCATTCATGGAATCGGACAGTGTCCAGATGACTTTGCCTTCTTTAAAAAGCAAAACAAAACACTGGTGATTCCATTTTGTTGCTTACCAGAAAAGCATCAGTTGAGGACAAAAAGACAGAATTGCTTTACAGTGCCTTTTGACAGGTAGCGATAGCAATTTTAATAGTAAGTATTTGTGACAAATTATAAAGGACATTCCATTTTTTTCCCAGAATAAAAACAAGAATTCTAAAGGGGATTCTATTCCCCCATGGAATTGCTGTTCTGCAAGGCAAAAAATAAATCCACTGCCTACTACCAACTGCAACAAACCTATTACATCAATTGCTGAATGATATGTCAACTGCATTGATTCAGTGGGTCTAGTCTAGCTGCGTCTGGCAATTGGAGTTAGGCCAAAAAGGCATCCTGCCAGGTTTTCAAAGAAGGTTGAGTGTTTGACTGCAGCAGAAGGTAGAAGATATTAGGTGAGTGTGTGCCTGTGAGGGCCTTGCTCTCCCATGCAAATTCTTCCTCCTCTATGAAATTTTCCTTCAGTCTCCAAATTTCTAACAGCGCAGTAAATTAAACCTTCACTTTAGCAATTAGAAATGCAGTTTAAACATTCAAAGAAAAGGGACAGGCAAACTTATCAAGGAAATGCGAATACAACCAATGTAAGAAATCTAGGTCTAAATAATTTGCAACATCTCACTCTCTGCAAAATAGAAATTTGGGGATTTAAGGAAAATTTCATGGGGAGGAGACAGAATTCTTACTTAGGAAAGGCAATACCTTCAACCCACACACACCACCTATAATAAATAATAAATAAAATATTTATTTGTATCCTGCCTCTTCTTTTTTAAAACTCGAGGCAGGGGACAGCAAACCAAATAAAATGACATAAGCTATAACAAAAGCATGCCCCTAATCTCGCCAACCCTCCCTCCTTCACATATAAATTTAAAACAGTAAAATCATGTAATTCGCAATAAATTAATTAAAAAGAGATTGAGCTGGAGTAGCAGTATGGGGGGGGTAGTTTGGGCAGGAGAATAGTTTTGTTCTATTAGGAGGTCAGTTTGTGAAGGGCCGCCAGAAGAGATCCATTTTTGAAGGCGACAAGAGATGTAATGTGGTGGATCTCCTCTGGCAGGTCATTCCAAATTTTTGGAGCAGCAGTTGAAAAGGTCCTCTGGCAAGTTGCTATCAATCTTGTTTTCTTGGGCTGCAATAAATTCTTCCCAGAGGACTTGAGTGTGCGGAAAGGATTGTATGGCTATACTATGAAGAAAAGGGCAGGGAAGCAGACATGGCCAATGGTCAGGGATGATGAAGGCATGTGGGTAGGCACCTCTGATCAGATAAACCATGGAGGATAAATCTGTCAAGAGCTATAGTTTATCAGAGCAGCTACATGGGACTCCAAGACTGTTGCCTTTATAGTCTAGATGTTTCTTATTCAGACTCATCTACTGACTTCTTTTGGAAACAGAATTCTCGATTGAATAGACTTTCAACTTGATCTGAAATGGAGTTCTTACTTCCTTTACTCATGAACTTTTTAATGCATTGTCAGAACTGTGAAGCATTTTCTGATTTCAATTAGAATTCTAGCATGTTGTGTGGTTTAAAAACCCCTCATGTTCAAAACAGTGCTTGTGTGGGCAGAATAAGCATTTCCCACTAAACATCCAGGGTGATGATTCATTTATATCCTGCCTTCTCCCCAGAACTGTGAATATCTCAAAGCAGAAAACAAGTGGGTTTCAAATGTGACAAAATCAAATCAGATAAAATGAAATAAAATGCATGCATCTTAGTTATGGGTTGTATCCTGTTTCCAGTGAATTCTAGTTTTCCCCCTCTGGTTTTTCCCAAATGGACATAATCTACTGATGATCAGAGCACATCACTTCTAATTTTCTGTCTTGTGGCTTGGCAAAAAGTGGCATGGAACTTTAATTCTTATTTATCTATTGGTCTTTACATCACACAAACACAAACACCCAGGTAATTACCAAAAAAAATAAAAAATAAAAATCCCCAACAATACAAATCAACATGATTGAGGCACGTGAACTTATGGTATGATAAAGCGGCTATACACAAAGACTTTTCACACCACTTAATTAGGAGATCCTTACTTAAAACATGGGGAAAAATTAAGAAGAAAACATTTCAAGAATGGGTATCTTCTCAAGAAGCATTTTTTGGAAGGTGGAAGGATCTCGACATATGGCTGATTTACAAAGACATTTTAATCAAATCGAGTAATAATACATATGAAATGAAACCAATCCAAAACTTAAAACTATTTGACCCTGAACTACATTGGTATCCTTATATGCAGATTAAAGAAAGATTTAAAATAGACCAGAAATTCCAAGACTTCGAAAAAGAAACTTCGGGTTTGTCAAAATTTTTATTAAATACAGTTGACAAAAAGACTGCTGTATTACATCAATTCCTTAGATAACTTGAACAAGAAAAGGAACCTGTTTTGGATACAATGATAAAATGGGCTTCAGATCTACAAAATACTATAGAGATGGATAGTTGGAAGAACACAAGAGAAAGGACTAAAAAATTCAATAAATGTCAAAACCTCTGAGAAAATTATTGGAAAATGGATGGTACTTAACACCGACCAAAATAACAAAAATTTATAAAACAGGTCCGGGTCTATGTTGGAAATGTGAAAAGGCACCAGGAACTTGGTTTCATGTTTGGTGGAAATGTCCAAAACTAAAGTTATATTGGAAAAGTTTACATAGAGAAACTGAAAGCATTTTTCAACTGAATTTTGAAATGAGACCAGAAATGTACTTATGGAATATGCTAGACAAAGTTCCTGCGCAAATCAAAATTAAACATGGGAGAACAATATTATATTTAATAACTGCTGCCAGAATTATATTAGCTCAGTATTGGAAAAATCAAATAATACCTGATTTGGACCTTTGGTGGGTAAAAATTCATGAATTTCGAGAGATGGACATTCTCACTGGCCGTTTATCTAATAAAGACGCTACACCAATAGAGGAAGAGTGGGACAAGATAATGAAAAATTGCAGGTTAGAGACATAAGAATGCAGACACGATAACCTATAAGCAACTTATTTGTAATATAACATATAAGAAATTGTATGATTTGGGGGTATATACTTTGAGGCAACAGGAAGTAAAAAGAGAAAGTGACATAAAAAAAGAGAATAATGAAATGTATGGGCACAGTGTTTGGGAATTGTTTTTAAAGTGACTTTGGAAGTACTGATCTGTAAACTTCAATATATTTTCTGATACTATGTAGTAATTTGAAGCTTTTTTATTGTTTTTGTATATAAAATGCTTCTATAAATAAATAAAAAAATCAACATGATTGTGGGGGCATTTAAAAAAAAATCCAAGCCATTTTTGGTTTGAAGAAAATAAAATTATGCATGGCAAGCAGCTAAAATTGGGAAAAATTGTTTACATTGGTGGAGGTGACAATCTGCAAGGAAACCTATAATCTACCCCGTCTAGATTCAGCGACAAAATGTGATTTTGGAGAACTAAATTAATTTGTCCTAGTTCCTGCAGGTTAATAATATTCATTGGCCAGAACTAGAAATCTTTGTAGGTCAGGCTTCCAGTTTACCTCTTATTTTACCATGCCTTTATAGGGGAAGTGAGGAAAGAGCATGTCCTGTTCCATTGCATTCAAGGAGACGATTGACTCTATCACTTTGGCAATGGCAGCACACTTGCAATCCCAGACTAGCAGAGAACTCTGCATGTGCAAAGCCACTGCTTAATGTAGTTTTCCTCACTCAAACCTAAGGCAGCAAATTTTTGGTGGAAGATTAGAAGTGCCTTCTCATAGGATTAACTTTCTCTGACTGCTTGCTTACCCCAGTAAAATCACAAATAATACAAAGATATGGAAATCGTCCTGCCACAGTGGCTATGTTTATTTTTAACCACAGCGTACTAACTATGACAAACACATGGCCTTACGCTGTTACAATCCCAGTCTTCAATGCCATTGTGGATGATTTCTTTCTTCTATTCTAGTTCCAGAAAATTGCACTGGAAACAACTTTGGCATTTTTATGAACAGTTAAAATAACAAGAAACCCATTCAGAGTGTATTCCCACCTCCTTCATCTCTTTGCCTAAGACTTTAATTATTTCCTCCTCTGCCTCTTGCAGAGTAGTTAATTCTTATCCTCCTCCACACTTGATATCTATCCCCCCGAGCTTATTAAACACACTAATAAATGGCACTGAAATATTACAAAAAAGATTGCAGCGTTATGCTAAAAAGAGCCTTATCTACACCGGAAATGTCTGTTAGTTTTAAAAACTAGTTTCAAACACCTACAAGGAGTGGATAAAATATTTGTGAAGTATTAGAAGCAGATAAATATTGTGGGTGTGAGGGAGAGAGTGGGGAGGGAAAGATACTTTGAAAAGGATCAAGTAACACCCTAGACAAGGCTATTCTGCATCCCAGAAGGATGCAGTTCATCACTAAAGTAAGGATGGAGAAACTCATTCAGCTCAGGGCCCAAATTCAGTGGCAGAGTCCTTCCCAGGCTGCACATTCCATAATTGCAAATTGGCTCCATTCACAATTGAGATAAATTCCTCCCATGTGATAAACTCCCCAGAGTTAAAGTTTGAGACAACTCCTTACCTTCATTGCTTGTGTAGCAGAGAGAATTTTAGTAGGTCTTGCTTATTACCTGGTTGTATGACAAGCAACACTTTCTAAAATCTCCTTCTGTGTGCAGTCTTAAAGACATAGGTTTTACCTCCAGTTTTCAATCTGGCAATCCTACGTAGTGTTCTCAGTACGAATACAGTAGCTTTAAGAGAGGCATTTCAGCCTTTTAGAATGGTTTTAAAAAGTAGAAGACCTAGGAAACCACTGAACAATGATATTATGATTCAGGGGATACAGCTACCTGGGGAACCTAGTGATAACCAGATTTAGCCATAAATAATAATAATAATAATAATAATAATACTTTTATTTACACCCACTTTTCTGTAATAAAACAATCATTAAAACAAAATAAGGCTTCTTGTTATTCCTTACACCTGCACTAAAGACAAATATTTATAAAATGGGCTATGAGTTTAATCCTAACTCCTAGAGCTATCCTGAAATGTATTGAGATGACTGTCTCCCTTTCTTCACTAGCAGAGACAGGCTCCTCTGACAGGCGAATCCACACACCTCTTTAGCTCTACCAATCCATGGAGAGATCCACAAGTGGAAAACTATTTCAAGAAGTTGACAGAAAGCCTAGAAACAAGTCACAGACTGGGCCCAACCCATAGATATAATGAGGCAATCACCTCAAGGGTCTAGTTGGCTGTTTCCTTCCCTGGAGGACAAAGAAATGTGTTTTAGATATTATAATCTGCTGCTCTTAAGTGATATGGAGAAACAGTAAGGCTGAAAGAAGGCTTAACTGACCATCTTACTACTTACAACGACGTACAGCCATTTTGTTTTTTTGCTTTAGACAGGAAAATAACTTGAGTCAGCCCTGATGGGACATTTCAAAAGTGGGTATTTTGCACAATGCAAATCCCTATGGATCCCATATGGGCTTCATTCATCACATCCCTTTGTTGTACAAGCTGAGATTTGGCAAAACAAAGAAGAATCATCCTTGAGATGCAGGAGTAGATCTCCTGCTCCTCCTCCAACCCAATTTGGATTCTTCTGTTACAGAATTATTATAGTCTTAAGGCAAAATCGAAAGCTGGAACATTTGCACTACTAATACTGTAATATTTTTTATGTTAATCACTGTAATATAAGTTGTCCTAATGTAGCCTTTCTTGTCCAATGGAAAGTATTTTTCCCTTTTCTTTCCATCCTGCTTTTTAACTGAGTCACAGTTCTTTCTGCCCCTGCAATTATTTTAGCCTAATAATTTCCCCCTTCCCCTTAGTTAACTTGGATCAAGTTATGTTTGGCCATTTGTCAGAATAGAGGTCCAAAATCCCAGACAATCAACCAGTCAGCTTTATGTAGAATAAACAGAACTTTATTGATGCTCCAGGATCAGCAATACCACACCATTCAGCTTCTAAGCTGAGACTGACCAGTCCCCGCCCGGCCCGTCTATACATCCCAATAGTCCTACTCCTCCCCCGTCTACCAAAAGCCCGTGAACTAATGCATTCCATGTCTTTTCCCATCAGTTTTGTTTTCTCCCCCTTAACTGCTTTCTTCCCACCAAATACTGTTACATTCCTAGCCTCAGAGCTGAGCAGCTACAAGGTCAACTGATAACATCCTCCTGGCACCGTTATGCACTCCTCCCTACTGTCTAGCAAAGTCTAGCTGTGCCTAACTCTAGCTAGGAACTCTATATCCATCATCCCCATAACTACTACAAACCTATATCTGATAGAAGACTAAAAGGATTCTAACACCATTATATTTTACATAGAAGCATGCTTAGAACTGCAGTTTTAATATCTCAGAAACGAAATGGAAGAAAATAAAAAGAACTGCAAGGAAATCTGCATATGGGTTTGCATAGCAACTTGTGTGATGTAGGACTGCAGAAAAGGTGAACAGCAAGAATGGCATCTTTATTTGCAGGGAATGTAGGCTTGTAGTTATGCGAGTCAGTTCCTAGGCATCGCTGAGTCTATTCCTAACTCAGCATCCTTCCTCGTTACACTTTCTTTTAATACTTATTGGCAGTATATTTCTGGCACTCAAGAGGAAACCTAACCTGTCCAGTACTGAATATTGTTGTTGATGATGTAATACCAAAGGAGAGTGGAAGATGAGAGCTAGACAAAAAGTATAAGGAGCCACTCACAATAAGGAGCAATCTTGTGCATCTGGTGCTTGAAAGTAAGTACTTGTGGTTAATTTCTTTTTTCCTCATTATCAAGATATTATAACATTGCAATTCTATCTGAAGAAGAGATTATTTTACACCCTTTTCAGTGGAACTGTAATGTTTTTAGCTACCTCTGGCCTCACTAAATGGCACTGAAGGAATGTCTCAGGGCCCAAGTACTGGCAAGCACTTTGCAAGTGCTGCTGTCGCTTTCTGTGTTGTGCGTGTTGATGCAATGACAAGAGGGATGGAAGGACAGTGTGGTTTGTACTGTAGGCCAGACGCTTGTGAAATCAAAACCCTGAAATGTCGGCAGGATCAAAAATGAAAAATGGAAAGGTTCCTGTATACCCAAATATTGTTTTATGAGTGTGTTGACTTCAGCACCCTCAATAGCTCCCATTTTGACTGGGGGCAGACCAGATACACTCTAGAACCCTATTCCTATCAGACTGTAGCCACTTGATATTTTCTTTTCTTTTTAAGGGCCATGAACTTTTAATCAGTAGCTAACCAAAGTGCAGCCATATTGATAGAGGGCAGATGTGTGACTGCTAGGAACTGTCATTCCCACCATGAAATGTATTATTTTCTGTAACATTTGAGCAACATGGAATAACCAGTGAAGAGGAATGAATAACCTGTTGTTGGCTGTTGCGACTAACGTTAATCAGATACTTTCATCTAATGAAGTCATGAGAACCTGGCCGCTGTACATGTAAACTTTCTGTATTGTCACTATACGAGTTTATAAATCTGTGCTCCGTGCTAATAAAGTTGTTCTTGTTCGCTCCTGATACAGACTGTGAGGTTGATTTGTTCTTGAAGGAAGGGGAACTCTTTGGCCAAAGAGAACTGCCTTTCTACAGTTTCAGAATTTGATCTGCAGTCCACATTAATTTGAGGGTGATGCATTGAGCTGATATCTCAGTTCTCCTCTCTGCTTTTAATTGTAGCCTCCATTTTTTTAAAAAACAACAACAATAAAATGTTTGTTACTTTTGAGAAATGAAGGAGCAAACAATTACTTAATTAATACAAAGGTTAACTACTTGGAATTTCAAAAGTACTGTAATTTTAATAGTACTATAACAGTGTAGTGTAAATGGGCCCTGAGTTCAAGGCAAGTAATCAGAAGGCAAGTAATCAAAACATTTCATTTTAGAAAGTACCAGGTCAGTTTAAGCCAACCTGGGAGTGGGAATAAAAAGTCTTTGGTAATACAGGAGTTCCCAGGAAGAACATCAGGATGAGGAAAACATCATAGGAATCTCCAGAATAAAACTGGTTTCTACAGAAGGAAAAAACACCTTGGGATTTCTAGAGACCTCCACTCTGCTTCAATCTGGAGCAGGATTATGCTTCATTTTGAATATTTTACATGTATTTTACAATGTAAAATAAACAAACACATACACATGTTCTTAATTATTATGGGGGACAGTTCTATATAGTGATATAGCTATAAATATAGATATGAGTATAGGGAATTTCAGACTGAGTGGGGCCTAAATCTTTCCATACAATACATGAGTCCCAGAATTGTTGTTTTGTTTTAATCCTTTTTAAAGGTTTTTTTAAAGGGTCCTGTGCTCATTTATGCACAAAACGGAGGTTTTATAGGAAGAGGGAGGCTTTTTTTGAAGAAGGATTTTCTGCCCAAGGGGCATTGGGGCCCTTAGACCACTAACATGGCCTGGGTGATATGCAGTCCATGGGCCATATTTTGCCCAAGATGTTTTAAACAGTTAATTTCAAAGCAGGCTGGTTAATCCAATCAGTTCTATAAGTCACTCTGGTATTATGCAGATGAGGAAGGCATAAATCATTAAAGAGAGAAAAATAGGAACCTTCTGCTGCTCATTACTGGAAGCTGTGGCAGGATTCTCAAACAACAGATGCAATGAAAGCTTATCTGCTTCATCGATATAGTGCAGCTCTCTGTCTCAAAGGTGAAGCCATACAGGTGATGCTGAATAATTAGGGTTGCCAGGTTTCAGGGCCTGGTCCCTCTTTTTGGCTTCTCAGGATGAGGATCTCAGGGTGATAGCACTGCCTTGAAATATGTGTGCGTATGTGTGGAGTGAACAATAAGTCGTCCATGAAGGGTAAATCAGGAAGCTGCACTGAGAAATAAGCTGGAAATGGAAAGAATAGCCAATGATATCGTAAGACATCAGAGCATAAGAAGACTTTGGTCCAAAATATGCTGCAGAAATAATCCAGTTTGAGACAGCTTTAACTACCCTGGCACAGTGCTAGGGAATCCCAGGGATTGTAGTTTATTGTGGCACCAAACAAAAACAGAAACAAACAGCTTCATTTATATACCGCTTCATACCGCCTAAGGAGTGTCTAAGTGGTTTACAACTGTAAGCTACTCCCTCTCTGACAGAGAAGACTAAATGTTTCCCAAAAATAGTTCCCAGTATTCCCTAGCATTGAGCCAGGACAGTTAAGTAAGGCCCAACATAGATGGGCAAAAAGTGCCGTCCCAGGGGCCGATTTTAGGGCTCCAGAGGATGGGCCATCCATACAAGCCCAGCCCTTCTAGCGGAGCCTGTGCTCCATCTTGCTGGTGCCCTGCCCACATGGAGCATCCAACGATGACACGCGGGCATCTGCGTGCCCAAACAGCACTCGCTAGAAGCGGTGGCATCAGGGCGTGTGGGTGCCATTATGGTGCTCCTAAAAAGAAGCTGTTCTAGGCGGCTCCTTTTTAGGGAATGCATTGGTGCCATGCAGTGTGGTTGGCGTGGCACCAACGAGGGGTAAAGATGGGTGGCATGGAGCCGCCCACCTGTATCCCCCTAAGTCTCAAACCGGATTATTTCTCCAGTGTGTTTTGTACCTGAGTTGCTTAAGGGGGTATGTAAGAGGATCTTGTAGCACCTTTGAGAGTAACTAAAAGAAAGAAGTTAGTAGCATGAGCTTTCATAGACCTCAGGCTATTCTCAGATGCATTAAGGAAGGCTGAACCCAACCTGGACATCTTACACTCTTTGGTATCCAGGAGTCTCCAATAGTCAGTGTAAGTTTATAGAATCAGTCCAGGAGTGGGATATTCTGCAGTTCTACGGGTGAGCAACTTTGCTCCTCCATATGTTTTTGGCCTGCAGCTGCCATCAGAACTAACCAACATAATCAATGGTGAGGGATTATAGGCATTGCAGACCAAAAGCATCTGGAGAACCACAGCTGCCCAGTTCAGCTCTATACCTCAGATTAAACTAGACTATACTTTAAACTAAATGCATATTGTCTAGCTCTGAGAGTAAGCTTTTAAAATTGCAGGTGAGTTTGTGGGAAGCCTAATCTGGATTGGTGGAAGATTAGTGGCAAAAGCTACACGAACATTTGCATAAAAAGTTTTTAGAGCTCACAATTAGATTTAAAAAAAATTAAATGGCCAGGAGTGCAATTCTTGGGTTTTTTATCTATGGGGTGGGTGGCTGGGGAGTTAACAGCAATATGATTGTACATCAACTGTCATGTTTCCATCCTATGTAATTCTGATTTGCACTTATGGAGGGGTGTTTAGAATTCTTTCTGAGCCAAAAAGTTCTAGAAACAACGAATCCCAGGATTCCATAAGATGGAACCAGATCAGTAAAGTGGAATCATGGTGAGATATATGTATAGTAAGAAAGGGATTCTGGATGCTTCTAGGGACCTTATCAGACGGGAGGAATTTCTCTTTATTGTGAATGGAGCCAATTGGAGCCAATTCGAATTCACGTGAATTTACTAGTTTAGCAAATTTATGTGAATTACAATTATGTTCCGAATGCATTCAGAATGACTTCCCATTACCCCATTGCCCGAAATTGTGTGATATGCTTTAATTCGCAATAACGTAAAACCCATGATTGCATTCGGATTGCCATTAGATTATACTTCCAATTTCCAACGTCTGATAAGGTCCTAGGAGAGATGTGTACCTTTTTTCACCAGAAGAAAAATAGTCAGGGGAAGCTAGGGATGCATGAGAACAACATTGGGCAGTCGCATGCCACAATTTGCCCCACTAGTAAATCTTCAGCAACAAAATATAAAAGGAAAGTCTTGCAGAGCTGAAGAGAATTAATAATAGATGTGAATTAGATACAAAGACAGAGACAGCTTTCACTGTTTTCATTTCTTTTGCTAAACAGTCTTAAGGAAGCATTTACTGCTGCCGCTAGGTTTTAATAAATAATGCCCCGACTTGTGCGGCAGCATGGTAATATAAATCTAGGGAAATTCTCCAGAGATCATCACCCTGACAACAGGGAAGGTAGCAATAAATGGTATCATGATCAACATTATCCAAAAGGCAAAATGTATACTCTTTACTCTTTTCCCTTCCCCCCTCGATTCTTTCCTCTTCTCTTTCCGTCCAAAAGCTGCTTCTTTTCAGTCTTGTGCCATTATAATTAGGCCTCTGATGATTTCTTTATAATTGCTAATTAAAAATAGTTTTTCCAAGCTTAATTGATCTTGTTTACAAGAACCAACAGATTACCCAAGATTCCCTCATCATTTGTCACATATAAATGTGGCGAGAAACAAGGTGTGGTTGTTACTGTTTTTAATTCTGTGGTTCAAAACACACTGTAGAAATAATCCAGTTTGAAACCGCTTTAGCTGCCTTGGCTCATTGCTAGGGAATCCTATGAATTGTAGTTTATTGTGGCACCAGAGCTGTCTTACAGAGAAGGCTAAATGTCTCGGAAAACAGCAGTTCTCAGAATCCCCCTAGCATTGAGCCAGGGCAGTTAAAGCAGTCTCAAACTGGATTATTTCTGCAGTGTGTTTTGGACCAGTGTAACAAGGAAAGTTACCTTTTTGACTACAACTCCTAGGATCCTAGGCAGCAGGCCATATGGTCCCTGAAAAATTCAGGGAGATGTAGTCCAGAAAAGTAATGTTTCCAAGCTCTGAGATATTTGCATGCAATTTACTGTCCATGGTAATGGGGAAATCTGGGCTGAACTACATTAACACACAAATCTGGGTCTCAATCACTTATTTAATAAAGTAAATAGGAATGAATCAGAACCAGGCTTGATAAGGAGAAGCTTCAGCTTTCGCTTGATGCTCTTTCTTTCCTCTTAAATTCACTTCCATGGGTTCCAGGCACTCTTCCCTTTCTCAGTGCCAATAGGGTTGGTTTAGTCCCTACAGGGGAGGTCAGTGAATAGATTTTTATAAGTACCAGTACACCAGTGGTATCCATGCTGTTCTACATGAAGGTTCATTTCTTGTTTTTCAGTGATGATTATGATGCAGATGAGGACGGTTTAAAAAACAACAACAACAGGCATTAAGCAAGGTATTAGGAGGGCTACACCTTGCTTATTCCAGCTTGAGGCTTCCAGGAGTGGAAATGCTCATTTATGATTGATTTTGGTGTTTGCATTTCCAATGGGCTGTACAGATTCACACTTGAAGTCTACCCTCTTTCTAAAATAAGAGACAATAATGTAAAATTATTATGATGTATAAATTATTTTAACACAATGTTTTTAAAGGACTAGGGTGTTGTATCATTTTAAGTGTTTACAATTTTATCTTTTAAACTTTATTTTTATTCTTTTAATAAATAATCTATTTTAATAGTCTAACAATTTAATTCTGTTTTCATGTGTCACTTTTCTATGTTTTTAATTGTATTGTTTTTAAATATTGTGAAGCCACTCTGAGTCCCAGTTCTGGGAAAAGAGCAGGATACTACTACTACTACTACTACTATTAATAATGGTGATGATGATGATGATGATGATATAATTTCCATTAAATGGGGCCCAAGCCAAGTATCTGGCACTTGTATGGTAGTACAGATAGGTTAAAGAATCGATAAACACAACAGAAAATCTTAAATTGTTTTCCAACCATGTCAAAAAGCCTGTGCTATAGGTATTGGGCTAAATCCAGTTGTTATTATCAACTAAATTAGATCTATGAATTCAATAGCATTTACATAAAGTTTGATTTAATAAGTCTCATTGATTCAATGAGTCTCCTTGAGTTGGAACTAACCATTGGATCTAACTCATTAATTTAGGGAAGAATGTGCTAGAAGGAGGGCATTCCTAATGTTATCAGGCACTCACACTGCGCAGTTATGATGCTATGATTCCACTTTAATTACCAGAGTTCCATCCTATGAAATGTTGAGATTTGCAGTTTATGGAAGGATAATTCTGGAAATTTAGCAGACACTCATGGTTCCACCAATTGCTGCCATGGCAGTTAAAGAAGGATATAGTGCTATAGTTATATTATGTGATGTGGCCCAAACCGATACTTTTGGCTGAAATGGAAATTTACTGAAATACCTCTCTCGTGGTAATGGATAGTGGGTAAGTTCAAACCATCACATATTGATTCTGAAACAGGATATGTCATTAGTAAGACCTTGAAGTTGCTCTGTTGGTGTCTGGTTTACCTAAGCAGTGCAAATAACATGAGTAAGCATTAAGGGTTTTTCCCCCCCAAAGTTTCTAACACCCAAAGGGTAAGTGATGTGCATGGGGTGGTGTGGGGTGCGGGTGAATAGTTTCAATGACTAACAATGCCATGTCACGAAAATCACTACTATAGCCTCACTCACAAAACAAAAAAGGCACACACTGGCAGAAACCCGCCGCATAGTGTACCATGTGATTGTACCATGCCACACTGTGGATAAGGCTCTTGCAGTGTGGCAGTTTAAATGCTGCAGCCTCAACGTTCATTCTGGATGCGCTCCTTCCCCAACACCAACTTGTGCTTTGCATTTCATGATGATTTCACTGTAGCTTTTGGCTGGATGTTCACCTGAGCATTTGGGACCTAGTTAGTTCATGACTTGGTTTTCAATATATCACTGTGTAGACTATTAGTGCTTTACATTCCTATGAATTGTGGAGAGAAGAAATGATCCTTTTCCACCCATGTATTGTAGTATGTGACCCATGGGATTATGTTCTAAATTCAGATTGTACAGTGTGGAATTTAAGGAAGAACTAGTCAGAATATAAATTGTGTTAAATTGTTTTAAATTATTTCATTCAGTGTACCCTACCTTAAAATATGATGATGGAGGGTGGGTTTAAAATATTAAAATAAATAATTATTTGGAATGATTTCTTCCCCAAAACAACCTTTTCAATAACAAGCCACTTTGATCCCTCCTCAATTTTGCCTGTCATTTACAGAGCAGATTTTTTTTTCTTGGAAGGACAATTTGCCCATCAAGAAGGGGTGGGTTAGAAATAAAACATCATCATCATCATCATCATCATCATCATCATCATGTTTTTCAAGCTTTGCAAGGACATTTTCCCATCTGATGTCATAAAGCCCAGTGGGACTGTCTCATGCTTATTTAGCTTTAGTATGAATATTGCAAATACCAGACTTTGGGAAAATTCCTTTGGGCGAGTACTTTTTGGACTATAAATATGCTAGCAGGAGTATTCTGAGAGTTGTAGTCCAAGAACTGGGGAAGAAACACTAACTTCCACTGGAGGCAAGTGCTGGTTTTGCATTCCCATTAAGAACTTAATGTAAATCTCGTATGTACCAACTTGACCTTCCAATTGATACAGCTTTAATACTTTTGTAATGATGGGCATGACTTACACAAGAAGTGGAGTAAATTCACACTATACATCTATATCCATCAAGGACTTGCCTTGCATCCCCCAAAGTCATATATCAAAATCCTTTTTTAAACTCTAGAACTCTCCCCAATGTAAGAAAAAGCAGCCTGTAACACAGCACTGGGAAGATAGGGAGCTGCTGATTCCTGGAAGAAAGAAGAAATGATCCTATTGAATCCATATGGAACGTGAGCACTAGAATCATGTTCCAAATTCAAAATGTACAGAAAGAAACCTAAGGCAAAACCAGCTGGAAGATATGAGGGCTGAAATGAATAACAAATGCTTCTTGTCCAAGAATACAGGCTTGATATGTTAAATCTTTGTGGATATGAGACATGCCAGTATTCTCACTGCTCTACAGGCTACTTGCTTTTTTTTTAATGGCAGGTCAAAAGCATTTGTTCAGCTAGCCTCTTTTATACCTTTCTCTTACTATGCAAATGTCTGAGGTTTCCATTATGACAACTAATCCTTGGAGGCAAAAAGATTTGTAGAGCCAAACCAATGCTGCTCTTTTTGAAGTCAATGAGCTCCTTATTTGAATAGTTAAGTCATAGTAGCTTGATGAATAGCAGAAGAAGGCAATTACCTTATTTAAAAAGTGAGTGGGAAGAAGCATGAAGACTTATTAAGTTCTTCTCCCTTAGGACTGCACAATTATTTCCCTTTAAAAAAAAAACAGTCATAGCTCTGCTCCTGTACATGTGAAGCAACATGGAGAATGGTCAGAGACTCATCGGCTTATAGAGGCGTGCATTTTCCAGATTGTCCCTTTCATCCTCTCCTGCCATTATCATTATCATTATTTGGCATTACAGCAAGCTCTTCTGGGCTCTGGTGCAAGGTTGGAGAACAAATGGATCACAAGAGATTGCTGGGTTCCAGTTCCCAACAACATATGGAGGGCCACAGCCCACAAAAAAGGTTAAAAACCCAGGGAGCTGTTTTGATCCACATTAAGAAATCAGTTTTTATTGGTTTTTATTATGATAAGTATAGCTATTGTAAAGCAAATAGGTGTTAATTTTCCATTCAATATTAAAAGATCCCAGAATACTATATTGTACAACAGTGAGAGTGCCCAACAATATATTGTTGCTGGTGAAATCCATATTCCTTCCACCTAAGCATGAGTAGGTTTGGCTCTAATCCCTGGTCATTAAAGTCTTATATAGCAAGTCTCAATAAAAGACAAGTGCTAGCAGTGGTATGGGAATTCAATGATGAGGTTAAGTCACTATGGATCTTTTCAGACATCAGAAATTGGAAGTATAAGCTAAGGGCAATCCGAACGCAATCATGGGGTTTCATGTTATTGCGAATTAAAGCTTCTCATGCAATTTCGGGCAAAAGGGAAGTCATTCCGATTGCAATCATGGGTTTCGCGTTATTGCGCATTAAAGGTTCTCACGCAATTTCGGGCAAGGGAGGGTTATTTTGGGGTAATGGGAAGTCATTCTGAATGCTTTCCAAACGCAATGGGAATTCACGAGAATTTGTTAAACTAGCGAATTCACGTGAATTCGCATTGGCTCTATTTGCAATAAAGAGAAATTCCTCCCCTGTGAGAGTCCTATGCAGCTGCTACTATTTAATTTAATTAATGAAACGTGACAGCAGTCACCTTGATCTGTACCCAGCATTTAAAGATTCTTGAACCAGCATAAAGAATGAACACAAACAGAAACAATCTTACAAGCATCCAAGCATCTGAAAGGGTGCACAGGACATGCAATATATGAATGTCCTTTTTGTTACTATACAGAAATGCTCAGGTGATGAAAGTGATTTTTCTTACGTGCTGTAGTTAAGAAAGAAATAGGAGAAAAATCAGAAGTAGAATATAAGGATACTATTGGATCCACTGCCGTTCATTCTCAATTTTTACAGAGGCAGAGGAAACCATGTCATTGGGTGGGTTTTATTTGGATGGTAATAACCAAAACTATACATACTGGAAATAGAACAGAACTTTTCGGCTATAAGAAAAGTTACACATGTCATGGAATTCTGTTTCCATATCAACAATAACAAGCTAGGTATAAATGGAGCCAGACTGATTTAGTGGTTTGAATGTGGGACTAGGATTCTGGGAGACCATGATTCAAGTCCCCACTTAATTCTGGAAATCCAGTGGGAAAACCCTAAGCAAGTCATACTTTCTCATCCTAAGAGGAAGGCAAGCTTCTTCTGAATAAATCTTGCCAAGAAAATGCATCGATGGGGTAGCTATAAGTTGCAATTGACTAGAGGGCACATAACAACCACAAGGAACTGGAACATTTTAAAGCTAGCAGTCCAGTTCATGAGCCCCAAAAATCTCATCAATAACAATGTGTATCTAACACATTGTATATGTTTGAGAAAAACACATGAAATAATGTGTACTTTTGAAAAATGCACACACACATGAGTTAGCCAATGCCTGAAAAATGTATACCAAAAATACATAGACTTAGAAAAACATGCTCAGTAATAGACATGTAATTCCATACAAGGGGGGAAAAATAACCCTTGCAATCTGATATGGATGCAAATTGCAATGAGCCTCAAAGCAGAAACTGGAGATCCTCAATGATCTTAAAATTTTGCTCATTTGCACATCATGTAATTTTATATAGGAAATTGAAAAGATCAAGTTCCTCAAATTTCTCCAGTCAGGGATACAAGAACCAACCACATAAGGAAATGAGGTTTTGCTTTGCTCTACTAGACATTTTTATCAAGAAGAAATTCTAGTCCCCTGGTGTCTTTGTTGCTTTATATTTATAGTCATTAAAGTAGAAACAGTCTCATTCATCATACAGGCCTTTGCTCATGAATTTTGCCTCCTCCTTTTGCTTTCCTAACACTTATGCATGTTCTGTAGACCCAAAATTCACACAGTCACTGATATCCTAGACCAGGCACAGGCAACCAGTGGGTTTCTACCTAAGGTCCTATAGGCCCTAACTTCAAAACCCCTCTTCAAGTGAATAATTCAGACTTTCCATGGGAGTTTTCTTTTCTTGACTTGGAACACTGCTAGACAAGAAAGAAACGGGGAGAAAGAGAGGAAAGGATCTTCTTGGTGGCTGCTTCCAGGCTTTGGAACCCCCTGCCAGGAGAAGTTAAGCTAGATCTCTCCCTGATATCTTTCCATAGGCACAGAAACACCTTTTTATTTAGGCGTTTGGCTGCTGGATGAAAAGGGGACTTTAAGTGGATTGGTACTGTACTATTTTTAATGGATGTTGTCTAAGATAGATTTTAATTTGACTATGTTTTAATATAATCTGTTTGTAATTTACCATATATACACGTGTACAAGTTGACCTCATGTATAAGTTGAGGGAAGGTTTCAGGATCAAAATCATGGATTTTGACATGACCTGTGGATAAGTCAATGGTAAAACTTAGGAGGCTATAAGAAAGGATGGAAAGGGGAAAATACCACATCTCTCCTTCTCCTTCTCTGGACCTCTCCCAGCCACTGAACCCCAATTCCCAGGTGCTGGAGGAGAGGTTTTAACATCAGATTGAGAAGGAAAGCAAGTGGTGTAAAATGTGTAGTTTCTTCCATGGGGAGAGGAGGCTTGGAAATCAGAATGGGAAGGGAAGCAAGTGGTGTTAAATGAGGTGTTTCTTCCATGGGAAGAGAAGGCGTGCAAATCGGACTGGTAAACTCTTTCAACCACACACACACACACACACAACACAGTGCCTCCAGGCATCAAGAGTAGGGCATCAGGCTTGCTTGTTTTAGGACCTGTCTCATCCGTACTAGTTATTGACCCATATAAAATTCAACCCAGGATTTTAGGGTCAATTTTGGGGCCTAAATTTCCCGACTTACAGTTGAGTATATACAGTAATTGTGTTTTAGTATCTGTGTCTGCTTTTACCTCTTTTTAGTAGTACCAGGTTTTTGTTCTTGTTGTGACCTGTCTTAGGTATCCATTGTGAGAGAAAGGTGGGATGTAAGTCAAATAAATTGAAATGTTTTCTATCCCTCTCTTCTACGGGGTTCTGCACAATGTAATTGGTACCAGTATTTTATGGAAAATCAGAATCTCACCGGTTGTGTTATTAAATTTCTCTTGTCTTAGGAGTCTCATATTCCTTCAGAATCAAAATTGTCATGTCAGCCTCTTTACCATTGCTTTCTTATGTATAATTAAGCAGAAGACATACACACTGAAATAACAGTAATAGAAAATAGGAAATAAATGATTAATACTATGAGGCTTAAGGAAAATGAGATGAAAATTGACCAATACATTTTTTTGAGAGATCAAAAGTGTTTCCTTGGAGAGTGCAGATATAATTGGTCATGTCTAAGAGGGAAGTATAGAAGAGTATGAAGAATATGAATTTCAAGGACAAGTTTCTTTTGTTATCATTGTTGTTAAATGGAGATGTATGTTTAAATTAAGGGCACCCTATTTAATTTCATTTTTAAAGGCAAAGGGTTTGCAGAAAGAACAAAATGGGATGGCACAGGATCCCATATTAATCCAGATCATGACTGTTAAGTGTCCAAAATTCTTGGGAGAATTTGGAGATTGCTTTTCTAATCCAGAGCATCAGTTAACACAGCTTCCTGTTATATTGACTGTAGGCCTGTGGTGTGGGGACTTGGACATCAGAGCACAGATATGTATCTGAATTAGTTAGGTGACTCAGGGCCAGCCCTATTATTAAGTAGAATGTGATGGAGGGCAGATGCTGGGGAGAGGCAACAATACAGTTCCTCAGGTATTTCTCCCAAGGCTCAGTCATAACCTTCTCTTGTAGGGACAAAGCTATACATGCAACCGATCCTTGTCCTGCACTGCCAAAACTAGACTGCTGCACTTCCTTACGTTAGAGGGTGTAGCTATAGGTGGGTGAGTGGTAAAGTGAGGGGTTTGCCCCCCAATAAGAATTTGCCCTTCCATCAACATTTCCTTCAGTCCTCATATTTCTATTAATTTAAAACTTCAGCTGACCATTCAGAAATACAGTTTAGACATCAAAAAGAAAGGGAATGCAAGCACAGCAAATATAAGAGCTCTAGGTGGAGCAGAAATCTTTGTTATTGCCCCCATAATGTCCCTCTGTAGTTACACCTTGGGAGGACCTTATCCTACTGCTAGTGTTGAGGTGCGAGTCTGCTGCCGATCTGGTTGGCTTCTGTACTTGTGTGTGTGTGTACGTGCGCACACATACACTATCTTGTTGTTGTTGTGTTTTTTTTTGCCCCAGGTAACAAAATAACTTGGATCAGCCTTAAGATGACTGATAAGTACCTATTGTAACATTGTCCAATACTTTATTTTTCCCTCTTGCAGTGGAAATACACTTGCTTTGTTCCTCTGCACTGCAGGCAATGAAATTAATAATCGAAGGCCAACAATTTAAGCAATGTGTTGGGATTTTTATAATCACCCAGAGTTCTTGTAGAGGATGCCTCAAGCTCATCCCTGTGCTCCAATATCACATATTCCTCAGTTGCTCCAGAGTCCTGTTTATGCCATCATCTTCCTTCCCATTAATCCTGAAGCCTCCTCCAAGGAAAGGGAGAATTTAGCCTTGTAATACAAGTGCGCTGCTCAGACTATAACGAAAAAATAATAAAATAAAATCCCCACGTAATGACAGCAAGTAATGGAAGAGATTCCCAATGCTGTTAATGAGAGGTAAGAGATAGGAGCTAAGCTATAAATATTTTAAAATAATTAAAATATATTGCCAGCCCTGAGCTCTGAGGATGCACTGGGCTGCTGAAGTGCCAGCTTTGGTGCTAAGGGGAATTGTTTTCTGAAGAAATGAATAAATGGAATAGCTTAAGTAAAAACATTTTATATTTGCCAGTCCTCCCACCAAGAGGGAAGTGGCTACAAAGCAGGGTCTTTTAAATGTCATAAGAATAATCTCCGAGACTGCCAACAAAAAAAACATTGATTTCTCTTTGCAGCTCTGCATATTCTGATATCTGGTAATAACAACACAAAGGTTGTGGCCTCTTTCTTTCATATCTAATTATTAGGAAGCATGAATAATGCATTTATCTATGGCGTAGTTTGGTCAGTTCAGTGACAAGACATCATGCTTCATTTTTCCAAATGAAATGAAGCCCACTGATGTCATTAACCAACCGTATCTTCCTCATTAACTGGACCAAGATAGTATCCCAGTCACCATATGGGACCTGACTGGTGGCAGACATCCATGTGACATATCCAAGAACCAGTGGTGAGTTGAGGGAAACATAACATCAAGGAAACGTTAAAAAAAAAAAAAAAGAATGAGAGAAAAAAGGTTCCGAGAAGAGTATTTTTTTTTACAAATTTTCCAGAAATATGTGTTGTCACGGTGTGACATGATTTCAACTCAAAACACAATAACAAGTCAAAAGACAATAACAATTTGTATTGTTATGTGCGTTTATCTATCTTCAACTGAACCTACGCTGAGCTGTTTTGGCAAGGTTTATTCAAAGGAGACTCACCGAAGGTCATCCAAGCAATGACATTTGCCTTAGTCCTAAATATTAGACACTAAAGCATATTATAGGTGATTCTGGATGAAGGTTTTTATTGTGCAATCACCACGCTTCAAATACAGAATTTTATAACAGTCTAAGAATTTCAGCAGTACATAATTAAATAAAATATATAAATAAAATAACAGCACTATGATTCCGCTATAGCTTCTATGATCCTCTGTGATGGGATCCTGGAATTTGCAGTTTAGGGAAAGGTATTTACAGTTTTCAGACAGTGAGACTCTAATACCTCACCAAATTACAAATTCTAGGATTCCACGAGTCAGTGTAGTGTAATTGTTTGAGTGTTGGACTATGATTCTAGAGATAAGGGTTCAAATTCTCACTCGGCCATGTAAACCCACTGGATGACCTTCAGCAAATCACAATCTCTCAGAAACAGGTGAAGGCAAAGGCAAATCCCCTCTGAACAAATCTTGCCAAGAATATCCTATGTAGGGCTGCCATAAGTTGGAAAAAACTTGGAAGCACACAACAACAAAAGATTCCACAGGATGCACCGAGACATGCAAAGAGCTCCAGATGCCGTTATTTTTCCTTCTCCAGCCCTTCACTGTTTTACCCACCATGGCCTCTGAAAAAGGTTTGGCAACTGTAGCAGGTGCACATGGTAACAACTAGGATTTCAAACGCTTATCTCCTGTATTGTTTGTTGTAGAGAATATAATTTAAATCTCCAAATGGCAGAAACAGATAGGGCACTATGTTGGTAGGAATTCCTCTAATTCAGCACTGTGAGGAGCCTACTTGTTTTTAGGGTCAAGAGATACATCACAGTACATACAATTATGTCTATATTACTGTGAGCATTGGGCTTCACTATGGGAGAAAATCAGTAGTGGGGATCATGTGTCTCATAGGCTGAATGCAAGCCCCAGGGCTGTCTTTTGTAGCCACCACGGCCTATCCCATCATCATCTAGAAACAAACAAACAAACAAACAAACAAACAATGCATGCTTCTCCCACCATTTGGTTTCCTTTGGAGGGGCTAGCCCATCCCCAGTGTGTCTGGAGAGTGTGGGAGATGCACCTTTCCCTAGACAAACTGGAGCCCTGGACACGTATGCTTTTCCACCATCTGCCCTAAGCAAGTAAAAGTCTGTGCTTGTACCTGAGAGTACAGGGAGTTCAGATCTATTTCAGAAAGAAAGAAAGAAAGAAAGAAAGAAAGAAAGAAAGGGTTCAAGAGAGAAGGTTGTTTGTGCTTTGATTGTAAGAGATTTTTTGTTGTCCTGAGACTTCAAGTCATTTTTGTCTTATGATGATCGTAAGGTAAACCTATCACAGGGTTTTCTTGTCAAGATTTGTTCGTTCAGAGGGGGTTTGTCTTTGCCTTCCTCTGAGGCTGAGAAAATATAACTTGCCCAAGGTCACCCAGTGGGATTTTCATGACTGAACAAGGATCTGAACTCTAGTCATCATAGTCCAATGTTCAAACCAGTTCACCATGCTGGATCATGAATTAACAGCATACTAAATGCTTGATAAACGGAATAGTATAGAATAAATTTAGTATGGCACTTGGCCAGGATAAACAGAACAGCTAAGATTTGTTCTAACCATCCAATCTCAGATGTCATATTCAAAGCTTGTTGCCTGACATCAGAAATAGGTGTGCTGATCTTTCCTAGTTGAAATCATAACAGGAGGTTTTGAATTATGCTAGAAAGTTGAATCTGATTTCCCAACTTCTTTTGTTGAAGTGACAGAAGCCCTTCTGCTGCCACCTGCTGATTGAATTCCATATTGTGATGCACCTGATTTGCTGGAATGTATATATTTCAGTGCATTCAATCACCTGTAGCTTGAACTGGAGAAATACACACACAGACACACATACACACACATCATCTGTTAGTCCAATATGCACTGTAGAAATAATACAGTTCAATGCAGAGGTTAAATGCCTGTACTGCAGCCACTCACTCAAAACCATAAGGTTGCGAGTTCAATACCAGCCAAAGGGCACAAGCTTGACTCAAGCTTGCATCCTTCCGAAGTCACTAAAATGAGTACCCAGATTGTTGGGGGCAAGTAGCTGACAGTTGTAAACCGCTTAGACACTGCTTAGGTGGTATGAAGCCATATATAAATGAAGCTGTTTGTTTGTTTGCATTGACCCTTGCCAGTCCTTGGCCCTCTGGAGTCTAACTGATTGGCTGGCAGTCTGACATCGATCCTCATCGGTCCCTGACTCTCCAGGGTCAAACCACTTGGCTGGCAGCCCAGCATTGATCCTCATTGGTCCCTGACCCTCTGGAGTGAAACTGCTTGGCTGGCAGCCCAACTTTGTTGCTCATTGGTCCCTGACTCTCTGGACTCAACTGATTGGCTTGCAGCCTAATGTTGATCCTCATCGGTCCCTGACCGTCCAGGGTCAAAACAATTGGCTCACAGCCCTACCTCTGCCCTTGTCACTCCCTGACTCTTCAGGGCCAAACCTGTTGTCTCGCATCCCTATTTTGGCACTTGTAGAGCCCTGACCCTCTGGGGTCTCACAGATTGGCCCACAGGTTGTCTTATATGACACCTTCCCCAAGTATCAGGTAGTAGCCAGGTCAGCATCACAGTATGGCCACAATCCATCCTGATAGTCCTTTGTGAGAACAAATTATTAAGGGCCCAATGCTGGTACCTATATATGATGGGGAATACATGTCTGCTTTCCATGTATATGTCCCTTCCAAGGGGTTCTTGTCAATGCCAGTCTCTTCCCTGAAACAGGTGTCAAACAACTGCTTCAATTCCTTTCCATTTGCTGCCCTTGGCAGGAATGCCCTCTGGGGACATCCCTCCGTTTCGCACTTCCATTTAAAGATCTGTCCACCACTGTGGATACTTTGATATCTCAGTATGTGCATACCTGTCCCATTTCTCCAGGCTGACTGATGTCATAACATCCTGGTTCTCCTGAACCTCTGGTCCAAAGCCATTAATTGGGCGAGCGGGCGATATTTCAGACCTCCACCTGCAACCCTGCCAAGGCTAACTATGCATTCTGAAAATTTCCTGGGGGTTCTCTCCTATGAAGGGAAGTCTGTGTTCCCCCTAATTGCTATGCCCTGTCACAGCGTACATCATGTTCCATCACAAGCCCTGGACTTGTATGAGCCAGTGTTATAGCAATAGCAACAACATGTACATTTCTATATCGCTTATCAGTGCACTTAAGCACTCCCTAAGCGGTTTGCGAAGTGTAAGCTAATTGTCTTATTGACATCACACCAGCCACTGTGATTTTTTTTCCTGAGTTTTCACCAAGAACTGCATGTTTCATGTTGATAACCTGAAACATTATGCTCTGTTTGGATCTCAATTGGATCTCACAATTTTCTCACTGTTCCTTGTCAGAATTTTGTTGTAACTGGATGAGGTAATATTTCTTCTCTCTGATGCCCACCAATTTTCCAGAAATTGTTACTGGAGCTCTTCTCCAGTTTGGTGGATGGACTTCCCAGATGTCCTATTGCCACTTTGTAGTGCAGACACTTGCTTTCTGCCACCTTGCTGCTGATGCTCAGCCATCTCATTGCTAAGCACAGATTGTCTATTTTATATTTGATGTTAAAGAGGACATTTGGCCCTAGACTACTTAGCATTCTGGGCTGTGTCTGTCAATGCCATAATCTTCAAATCATGGCTTCGAGAGGCTTTATCAGGCCGCTGCTCCCCCCCCCCGCCCCCACCTTTCAAGATTCCTTGAATGACACACCTTCTTCTTTCCTGAGTACCAATGTGCAGCATCGCATTGTTGGAAGCTTACTGCCCTTCATGTTGGCTTCCATTCATCTCTTTAGATCAGAAAGTGTCTGTATACCATACCTTTTGTTTTGGTATTTGTCTACTATTCCTATAACCGCTTACAGTAGTGAGCTTCCTTTGCTTTCACACCACCTACCTACTTGGTAGCTTTGGCATAATCTCAATTGCTGACAAACCTGTGCTATGTAGGTCAGGGTTTTTCCCTTGACCTTAGTTTTACATCTGCTATTTATTATGGACCATCAAGGTTTAACAGACACTTGTGTAATTTCTGTTTGTCACCATGGGCCCGTACAGACAGGCCAAAATAAAGCTGCTTCGGGTCACTTTGGAGGTACGCTGTTTAAATGATGCATGCATCCTAAGAGGCCAGAAGCTGCATCAAAGCCACACTCCAGTTCTAAGCTTTGGTGCAGCTTCTGGCCTCTTAGGATGCATGCATCATTTAAACAGCGTACCTCCAAAGTGATCCGAAGCAGCTTTATTTTGGCCTGTCTGTATGGGCCCAATGTTGCTGGAATAACAAGGGGAGTTAATCTGCACTCTGCCAAATCATCCTCTCTTCACTGACGGATATGGGGAGGGGAAAAGCAAAATATTGGGGGGGAACAATCTGCTTTACAGTTAAATTAACAATATTTGCAAAAACACTTATTTGCACATTTTTACATGTACAGTGGTCCCCCGGGTTACGAAGGTAATCCGTTCCGGATTACCTTTCGTAACCCGGAAGTCTTCGTTTCCCGGGGGACCGCTATTTCTGCCGGACCGCGCGGCCGATTTAAAGGGGCTGCACATTTTTCTCATTCGGATCCCGGGGGATCCTTCGGATCCCAGGGGATGTTTTTTGGTCCTGCCGGTTTCGGGTCCCGGGGATTTCGTTCCCCGGGGGATTCGTAAACCGGGGGACCACTGTATAATTATATCCTGCCTTTCTGCATCTAACACATGAAGTGGCCAGTAACAATGATAAGAAACAAACAAACACAATTTCTAAAGATTCTGTAACAGTGAGTTCAGAAAGAGGAATAGATAAAATCACTTGTAAAATCAAAACAGTCCTTGTAGTTAAATACCTTGTCTTTTGAAGCAGTGTGCAGGTCTACTTATCCATACGTGTATTTCTAACAGAAATGGCTGATGGATACTAGAAGCTGTAATCCAAAAAATAATTTTTTCCAAACTCTGTTATAAAAAAGGGCAATGAGGGACAGCGGAAGAGGTCCACTGAAGATGTGTTGCTGATAGCTAATCCCAAGAGAGGGGCTTGCCAAAGATCAGGTAGTGGTGCAGGGCAAAGGGTGGCCTGTGGGCCTCATGCGGCCCAACGGTCTTTTCTTTTCCCCTCTCATTCAAATCTTTCTATTTTCATTTTAACTTAAAACAATTCCTGTGAAGAACATATTGATTTTTTAAAGATAAAGGTAGTCCCTTGATATGAATGTTTAGTAAATACTGCAAATAATAATAATCAAAACATCAAATAATCAAAGCTGCAAAAGTCAAAGCTACAAATGTTGAAGGCTAACTGTGTGTGTGTGTGTGTGTGTGCGTGTGTGTGTGCATGTGTGCATTAGATTTGAGGAGATTTAGAATGTCAAAATATAATTACCTTAGGTTTTTAGCTGCTGCATATGTTGCTGAGAAGGAATACAGATTTGAAATATTGTATATATTATAGAAACTACCTAAAGCAATACAAGTGATGGTATCATAATTTTTAATATTGACAGTGATGTAATAACTGACCTCAATGAGAATTCCAGCATGCCGTGTGGTTTAAAAACCCCTCATGCCCAAAACGTACCTTGCTTATGTTCTTAAAACTTACTTTAAATGATAAATACAACAACTGAATTCTTGGAAACATATAGATATCCTTCTTCAAAAAAGTAAACATTTTGTTTCTATCGTGGTCTCTTACAGAGTGTTTGATAGCAGAAAAGATGAAATTTTGATGTAATGTAATACATTCCATACATCCCATACTCTCAAGCCTCCCTGGTAACATGATCTAGGTGCATGGGACATATGAACCATACTTATGGGGTGACCTTTGTAAGAACCATGGGCCCCTTCGCACTTATAGAACTATGATTCGACTTGAACTGACATGGCTGAACCCTCTGGACTCCTGGAATTTGTAGTTCAGTGAGGTAATAGAGTTCTTTGGCTGAGAATTTGAAATGACCCTCTCTGAACGGTAAATCTCAGGTTCCATAGGACGCAAGTATGGAAGTTCAAGTGGAATCATAATCCTATAATTATGTAGTGTGAAAGGGCTCCGTCCATGTGTCTATTAGGATGTAGGGCATGTCCAGATGCTAAAGGTGGTGAAAGGAGAGAGAGAGATTACAAGAAGTGACAAAAGAGAGGAAGCAGGGGGCAAAGTGCCTGAAAATTTAGCCAAATCAGATGTAGAGATCAATAGATCATTCTACTGCTAGGGTTCCTTTCTTATTTTCTTGCAGTTACCTGACAATAATAACCCTTTTGACCTGCAGAAAAGAGAAGAGACAAATACTGAACAAACAAGTCACTACCAAGAAAATAAAGCTTCATGACTAATGTTTGTGTTACATGATTGACCTTTAGAAGGCAGGACTCTCTTTGAATATATTTTGCTGCTTTAAGTGGCACAAGATCTTGGACAGCCCTGCATGGAGTGAATTGATGAGATGGAAACCTTGGTGTTTTGAAATAAAATTTGGAATCTTATGAAGAAGTATCTGCAAGAAAGCCCTATTGTGGCCAATGGGATTTACTTCCATGTAAACGTGCAAAAGATTGTAGCTACCTACTCCTTTATTTGTCCAGGAATTGTATTCAAAGTTTCCGTGGTGGGGTGCAAGGGATTGAGACAGATTCCTAGCAATGAAAAGAGAAGAGAAAAGGAACACTTGTCTCTTCTGCTTAAGAAAAGACTCCTTAAAGCTTGCCAAAGGCTCCTCGGTATTTTTGTGTCACATTTTATTTACAGGGGAAAACTAATTTGCAATGACACCAGCACAAACAAACAAATTCTGTTACGGGTTAATATTGAGATTTTGTGAACTTCAAAACAACAACAACCCAGCATTGTTACCGAGCACAGTGAATCTGGAGATCAAAGAACTTGTCATCCAGCCTGGAGAGAATTCGCTAACAGAGCCTAGCGAGGATTCTCCAGGTAATGTAGTTGTCTGCAAACACTAGAGCATTTTACAGCATCCACTAGCTGTTAGTAACATGTGGCATAAAAAGATTACATCAATTGCATGCCACTAAATCAATAGACTAACAGGGCAATTGAGCATTATTCTCTGACTCATTTCCCAACTAGAATTGAATAATAGGTATTGTTCCACAGACTGAATAATATGCAAAGTATACCCATTTCAGGGATGTATAGGCATGCCCCCCTCAGGAAAAAAAGGTGCCCTGTAGAGAGTTTGAAAGCAATGAATAGCAACACTGTGCAAGTATATCATGAGTCTTGAAGGAGTCCTTGCAATCTTTATTTCCCCAGGCAAGAGACAAAAAAGAGAACAAGATGGATTGGAAAATTCTTCCATAAATACGATATTAGCTTATTCAATATCTGTATACTTTTTCTGGGAAACCATTCACTTCAATAATAAATTTTAAAGAGGAAGGGAGGGAGGGGGAGGAACATGGCAACACCTTTAAGACTAACTGGTTTTTATTTTAGCATAAGTTTTCACGGGTATAAACTCACTTCTTCAGATGCAGTATTGAGGGGTATTAAGGCCTCAGATACAAAACATATTTATGTAGATGTGGGAGAGGGGCAGAATGTAATAGGACCCAGAAAGATTTAAATCATGTTCCTGTGTCTCTTTCCCTAAAGATTGTTGATGGCTGTCGCAAGGTAGACGAATGCCTGGTCAATTCAAGGAGCCTCTCATTTGAAAAGACTGTTTTTTAATGTCCTTGAAGCATGCCATAACTGTCAAGTACAGTAACATAATACTTGCATATTTATATGCATATATTTATGCCCTTGCATATATTTATGCCCTTCTTCTTCTTTAAGAAAAGTTCAATTACAGAGTAATTAGTGGGATATGAAATGTTGGTCTACTATAATACATACCATTCCCAGAACTCAAGCTTTCCTGGCTACTTGATCTGGTTGCATGTGACATTTGAACTGTATTTTTGGTGTCACATTCATGAGAATTTGGGGCATGTTCACACTACACAATTATGATTCAGTTTTAATTGCCAAGGCTGCAACCTAGGAAATCTTGAAGATTATAGTTTGGAGAGGCATTATTCCTTTCTGGGTGAGAATTCTAAATACTCTTCACTAAATGTCAAATCCCAAGATGTCATTTTCCCTTTTGGGACACAGGCACAACTCCATTAACAAAGCCTCTGAGAAAGAAGCTCCTTTTTACAAAGTATTGTTAGGCCTGCCCAGCCCCCCCCCCCCTTTCCTCCTTATCTTTTATGGAGCTAGATATTCTTAGCAGCATCAGCTGTTAAAGGGGGACTGAAGAAAAACAGAATTTTGGTGACCTTTCTCCTTTCAGCTGCAGAAACCCAATAGATGAACTTTGGGCAAGTTGCAATCTCTCAGCCTAAGAGCAAACCTCCTCTGAATACATTTTGCCAAGAAAAAGCTTTCAGAGGGTTGTCGTTTGTCTGCATCAAGTTGAAAGCTTGTAACAATAACAACAAATGGTTTTGAAAGTCCATTTCAATTTTTTAAAAATCAAATGAATTTCTTTTGATCCCTGGACTCTGATTGCTATAAGCAAGGATTATAGTTTTGTGAATCATGGATCAAGTACTGCCTGTCTAGTAAAGGCAATCAGGTCACTGATTTTTTTAAAAAAAGAAATATATGGGTATTGTAACCTCAAGACCTATACATTTGGGGATAATTTACTGCTAAAAGGAAGCAGCTTCTCTGTAAGGCAGAACAAATTGCTGCCCATTCATGGCCCTGACATGGATTCCTTATGAAACATTGTAAGAAGCCTGGCGGGAATGTGTTCAATATGGTATATGCTACTTGTGAAATCATCACATGCATTTGGGGGAGAAAGTATTGTATTGTATTTATATAAAACTGGTTGTCAACAAGCAAACATTTTGATGGTTATTTCAAACCATTATGTGACTGCAAGGCCTTCCTTACTTCTGCAGCTTTTGAGCACATATAGCACTCCTCTCCAACTATCCTCCTGTACCCTCCAACAATTCATAGATGAAAACTGGAACACATGTGCCCAAACTACACCAGAATGTGAACAAGATGAAAAAGGTTATTAACAATTAAGAACACATAATCTAGGAGAGCCTGCCACACCTTGCTTTTGCCTGAGTCTACTAGGAAGGACAAGATTCTGCTTTCTCCTCTTCCCCACCGAGTTAATCAGGTGCAAACTACTTTGGCACTTTGAACTCACGGCCCATTTTAGATTGGCAAAAAGAGGTGTGTTGAAGGCTGCATGAAAGCCCAGCCTTTAGATGAGAAAAAGGGAAAGTGTGCCATGAAAACACATTTTGGCATTTTAAGGGAGAAGAAGTGCTTTAAAAAGGAGCTGGCCCATTTTACATTGGCAAAAATAGGTGTGTTGATGGCTGCATGAAAGCCCAGCCTTTAGATGAGAAAAAGGGAAAGTGTGCCATGAAAACACTATTTTGGAGTTTAAAGGGAGAAGAAGTGCCTTTAAAAAGTAGTTTGATTTCCCCACTACTTTTTTTAAAAGGGCGCAACATTGCTATTGCATCTAAAGGCTAAGGTGTAGTTGCACGGTTAAATGGGGCTCTGTCTCTTTAAAGTGCCCATTTAAAGGCAGTGATACAGGTGCGGATCATAATGGATCGTGGATTGGGAGCATGCGTGGTGTGGACTTCACTTCTAATTAAAACGCTCAATGCCCTGCAGGTGTAAAAGCTGGGGTTTATCCGCGAAGTTTTTTAAAGCTCCCAAATCCTAGCTCCACTCCTAATCCGAACCCTAGACATGCACAGTAGGGACTCTGGGATGCCGTTACTGTTATTCTACTGTGGATAATATGTCAATTCATTCACAAAATAAAGGGGTTCATTCATGATGCACCAGTGCAACGGCTCAGTTTAAAAAGGCGGAGGAAACGCAATGATAATTTGACGGATCCTCATAAGTATACATTTGTCCTGTGCAACTGCGCAGGTTTGCCGGCTGCCGGCTGCGAACTGCGCAATTGCGCAGTTCCCAGCCGGCAATGATAATTTGACTGTATGGTGTAACTGCGTTTGCGCAGTTTGCAAACCTGCGCAGTTGCGCAGCACAAATGTATACTTATGAGGATCCGTCAAATTATCATTGCGGCTCCTCTGCCTTTTTAAACTGTGCCGTTGCACTGGTGCATCATGAATGAACCCCTTTATTTTGTGAATGAATTGACATGTTATCCACAGTAGAATAACAGTAACGGCATCCCAGAGTCCCTACTGTGCATGTCTAGGGTTCGGATTAAGGGTGGAGCTAGGGTTTGGGAGCTTTAAAAAACTTCACGGATAAACCCCAGCTTTTACACCTGCAGGGCATTGAGGAATTGCGTAGTTCGCAGCCGGCAAGGAAAAAAAATTTAAAGGTTCACCGTGGCTAAAAGCCGCGTTCATTGCCGCCCATGTAGCTGCTCTGCCTGTGTTTGTAGTGTTCTGACAGCTTCCCATGGAGCTGCTGAGCCACAGAAAAGACCTCAGATAAGTCGTTCCCACACCCCTCAGTCTAGCTGCCCTGTACTTTTTAAATGCACACCTGGGGCTTGCAGTCTAGCTGCTAAGCATTAAGGAAAGTGCAACTTCATGTCACACTTTCCTGCCAATCTAAAAAGCCCCCACGTTACAGCAATTGAAATAAGCTAAGGACAAGGGGAGAAGTGGTAAAACAAGAGAGAAACTAGGACCTTTTAAAAGCTGCTGGAAAGGTGGGATGGCAGAGGATTAATAGGAACTGTCCCTGCCAAATCTGGATGACTGGAGAGCAAGTTTTCCTTCAAGATTTTCCTTCCACATTCAGACACTTTTTAGGGGTGTCCTTCTCATTCCTTTGACTTATTTTGTCTTCCACCTCTCCTCTCCCAGATCCTCTATTGATTTGTCCTGTAGCCTCCCCAGATCCCTGACTCCTTCATTCCAATTTACCAGCTTTTTCTGTTACACATTTCCCACACCCTGTTTCTGTCAGCCTTTTTGATCCGAGCAGTTCCGGGAGCTGGAATCTCTTGCCTTCCCTACCTTGCTGTGAAATTAAAGTATCTCAACCAACTGTGACCTTGGTCTTTATCACTGTGCCAACTAGGATTGTGTGCTTTAAATTTCTATCCTTCAAAATTTTCAGGCAGTTTACATTAACTGGTTAAAAAGGTGGAAAAACAATGATGGGCACTTTATCACTGTGCCAACTGTGTGCTTAAAATGTCTATTCTTCAAAAATTTCAGGCAGTTTATAGTATAGTCGGTGATGTGGAGGCTTAGTGGTTAATACGCCAATTCTGACGACTGGCTGGCAGTTCAAGACCTGAGTGCTGCATGATGGGGTGAGCTCCTGTCACTAATCCCAGCTTCTACCAACCTAGCAGTTCAAATGAAAGTAGATAGGTAGATACCACTTTGGTGGGAAGGTAACAGCGTTTGGTGCATTCATGGTCGCTACGTGACCACCAGAATCATTTTTGGACAGTGCTGGCTCTTCTGCTTTATAACGGAGATGAAAATTGCCACCTACAGTCAGTTACAACTAGACATTTATGTCAAAGGATTACCTTTACCTTTTTATAGTAACCAGTTAAAAAGGCGAAAAACAATGATGGGCACTTTTAAAGCAAGGGCAGCAAACTTGTTTCGAATGAATCCACTCTAGTGGTTTTTTTAAAGGTTGTGAATGACATTCCAACAAATAGCTGGGACAAAACGTTCCAGAATTGAGTTTAACCTCTTCCCTGCCCTCCTTCCAGAAATTGGATACTCCAGGGCAACCTGTAGCCATTCAGATATTGTTTAACTGCAACTCCCACCCTTTTTTCACCATTGGATATAAAAGCTGGGGATAATGGAAGTTATAGTTCAACAACATTTGGATGGCCATCCTTTTCTGACACTCATTCTCTGAAGATGCCAGCCACAGATGCTGGCCACATAGCCTAAAAGCTCCACAAAACAAATACATATTGAAAATAACATGATGCAGCACAGGTCTGAGATGCATATATTTTTGCTTCACAGTCTCCATCAGAATATAATTTATTTTCAAAGTAATGTAATATATGAAAACTATGGGGAGTTTAATTCACCATGCACACCAATTACCCCACCATTGCCTGCCCTGTGCACCTTAACCCAGCCTGTCACGCTGGGGTGCAGTGGAAAAATATGTCAACAGTATTCTAGTGAATTTCAGAGCCAGCAGCATTATCCTGGTGCTGTGTGCACTCTGGCCACCATGAAGCTTTCTACAATGGCAAATATGTAAGCATTTGCTACCTTATATTAACAGGTGCAGTGATATTAATACTGACACACATAGCATGTCAGCTCAGCTTTGGTGTCTTTCCTTTGCACAGAATGCGCTGTTGGTAACTGTGAACTGTCCTTGCTTTTCCCATTGCTTTTCCCAGGTTAATGAGGCATCTGTCAAGATGATAGCATCATAATCCACATGGCCTTGAGCTGACCTCACAATCCAAGGTTTTTCTTTTTTATTGTTATAACCAGAGAATGTGTGTTGTAAGTTAATACTGGTGACCCCTTTCCCCCCCTTGTTACTAAGGAAGGAAATAACTCTGCTCTTTCTGCAGTCAGTGCTAGCCAGCAGTTCGTCCCTCCTTTTGATTTTGTGTTCCCAAAGGCTTTGCTTCCAGATGGTTCACGTTCTCATTAAATGTGGTGAGGGTATCACATGGGACAGCAGGCATGCTCCAAAATAGAAATGTACCTTCTCTGAGAACAAGATGTATAACAGGTGGCTTCTTGGGAATTTGTAAACTTTAGCCTTCTGGGGGCTTGCCAGATATTGTACTAAGCTACCCCTTATAAGCTGCGATGCTCCGGTCTCTTTTTAAAAAGTTACATTATGTTTTAAGGCGAGGCTCGGTTTTAAATGGCAAACTCGGTCCCAATAAAACATGTAAGCTGCGAATAAGGTGAAGTACAATTCTGAGGAGCTTTTGTTGCCTTTCCACTGAGTAACTCTAAGTAACCAATACATAATATTCTACATATCACACTTAACAATACACATTTGTAATTGGTGAACTGAGCTTCCCTGCCACAACAACTGTCTTTAAGGATGAAATCGTTGTAGGAGGGACTTCCTTCTCATACGAACTTATTGATATCTACTATAGGGGCTACCATTTTCTGAAAGTGGATAAATGGCTACTAGAGGGGGCAATTTTTTTCACTGGTGGCACTGTTGGAGTTGTGGAAGTTCTTCCCAAACTACTGTACTGGTCTATAACCATAATAAATATGCTATTCTGTGTGAAGTCGAAGGCTTTCATGGCCAGCATCTATAGTTTTTTGTGAGTTTTTCGGGCTAAGTGGCCATGTTCTAGAAGAGTTTATTCCTGATGTTTTCCAGTATCTGTGGCTGGCATCTTCAGAGAATCACTGGGCTAAAGCAAGTCAGCTGAATCCACCATTACCACCTTTACCAGAATATTGGAGGCCGCAAAAGGTATAGTCTGTGAGAGATGGTGAGCAGTGAAGTACTTTTATGTCCTCTGTATTTTCTTCCCTTTAAAACTGAATCTGCTTTTCAGCAGAGTATGAGAATATATATATATATATATATATATATATATATAATTACTATAGCTCTCTGAGTCTTCCTGCCAGGATAGCTGGCTGGGGAATCCTGGGAGTTATAATCCAAATAAATAAATAAGAACTGTTCCAAGCACTGGGTTTTAATTATCGTCTGCTTATTTATTTCTATTTATTTGCCATTTTAGTTGCTTCTAATGTCTTCTTGATATTGTTTCAGGCTTTAATTATGTATGTTGTTTTTCTCTTCCACAGAGACTGCACTGGGGAGACAGGAAACAAATTCTGAAAAATATATTAAGTTCTTAATAAATACATATGTTTACTCTCAGCCAGACATGAGGCAATATGATGCTGGCCTACACCTGATGTCCCTTTTAGGTCACTAGAACCTGGGGTTGATTTTATGTTGGTGAAAAAACACTTGCTTGATCGGACTCTAGGAGTTCTGGATGTAGATTTGAATAAGCAAAATGCAGCCTATAGGATGTATCTGGTTCTTGGGATTCCAGACTTTGATCCCTGAAGCTCCTCAAAGCTCCCAGATCCCCACAATTTTAAAATTAAAAAATGTGCTGAGTTTTGGACTATTTTTCACTTGAAAATCAACTAAATCAACCCCAAACAAGCTACAGATGGAGTGATGTACTTCTCTCACCCTCTCAGAGTTGACCAACCTTCTCCAACGACAATGATGACAACAACAACAGCAACAACAACAAGAACAGCAAAGCTGCAAATGGCAAAAAATATCATCTGGAAGTGACATAATGTAATTTATGTGTGTGCCTTCAAGTCATCTGAAGACTCATGATGACCCTATGAATTTCATAAGCTTTTCTTAGGCGAGGGACACCTAAGAGGTGGCTTTGCCAGTTTCTTCCTCTGAAATACAGCCTACAGCACCTGGTATTTGTTGGTGGTCTCCTATCTAAGTACTAACCAGGGCTGACCCTGCTTAACTTCCACAATCATCAGACAGAATCCAAAGCCTTTTACAAGTCAATCACATGGGATGAGTCCTGTGCAGAAACTAAGTTTAAACTAAAAACAACCCACATTTGTGGATTGTTTTTCAGACAACATTTGGGGATAACCCCAACAGAAAGTTGGGAAAAATGTATTTGCGGGATGTTTCTCAGATGAGGTTTGTGTGAAAGAGAAATAACGTGAAAATAACCCAAATGCAAAGTCATCAAAACCAACTCCTTTTTACTTTCGCTAAATTCCAAAAGTACAAAGGAACTTTCCATTCAGATTGTTTTCAGGTCATTTCTCTTTCACACCAACGCCTCTGACCAACAACACCTAGATTTTAAGTTGCCATTTCTGCATGGGATTTTACCAATTCGCCCTCCGTGTGATAAATTCCTTAGGGTATTTAGGCCCCTTTCCACATGACAATACAGTGTGCTGGGAGTGTGTGCAAAGGGGGAATGCTTTTTTGCAATCCTGTTATAGGTATTTGGAGGTGGAGTTACAAAAGCTTTGTATTGTGGGATGAACTGTGAATATGAAGCATTTTATGATCACTTGATTAAGCAACAGTCATTAAGGATTTTATAGCCCACTAAAGTGAACTGAAAAACTGCCTTTTGTAATATTGTTGTATAATGCAATATAAGCAATTAATAATATTTACTTCTCTCTCTTCTTCTGAGTTAAATTGTCTGCATTCAGCTGACTCAGCTTCTCTGTGTCAAATGTATCTGTGTTTCTCTCTATTTGCATGTTTGCTTTTCCACAAGCAGATAATCTGGGCCATACCCCAGTTTAGTGTGGATTCAAACAGATGAGACCTCTCGCACCTTTCTTTTATGAAAACAAAACACCCAGGCCATGCAAAGCCAACAAGTCATGAAGCTAGGCAATATACAAAAAATGGAGGAGTTCAGGAATTCAAACATTTACATTACTTGAGTGCCTTAGAGCCTGGAAAAAATACTTTTTTGAATGTCACATCCCAGAATCTCCCCCGTCCCCTCCAAGCATAGGTCATGTTGGCCTATGTGAAAAGAAAAAAAGGCTCTCTTGATTGTTAATACTTTTTTTAAAACTGAGGAGATGTGACCACTGTACAGACAGATGCTGAGCTGCGTATGTCATATAGTCTCTGTCAGAGCTGGACACATTACTCGTGGTCTTTCTCTGCTGGGCTCTGTAGTGCTGCCAGCACAAGGTGCTAAAGAAATTCTCAGAGTTTCCAAGTTTACTACTACTACTACTAATATTTATTTCTATTCCGCCTAATCTCAGGGAATCCAAGCAGATTGCAACTGTAAAAATAGGATACAGATTAAAAGAGAATTACATTAAAATTCGAAAGTTCCCAACCCTCCCCCCTGACATAAAAACAAAATTGAACATTAAAAAAGGATTAAACCTAAGAATAATTAAAACATTAATATATAACAAAAATTTGAAATGATGTAAAAATTTAGGCAGAGTCTGGATGGATTAAGGAAAGGTAAAGAATAATAAGAGAAAAAGAGGGAGGGAGGGAAGGAGGGAGGGAGGGGAGGCAGGTAAACAAGGATGTTCAGTTAGTCTGGAAAGGCCTGCCGGAAGAGATCCGTCTTAATAGCCTTCTTAAAGGTTTCTAGGGTGGTAATCTGACGGATCTCATCCGGCAGGTTGTTCCAGAGTCTAGGAGCAGCTGATGAAAAGGAACACTGGGTCACTGCAGAAAGTCTAGTCCTCTTAGTTTGAAGCAGATTCTTCCCATCGGAACGAAGAGTGCGGGGTGGGGGGGGAGGTTATATGGGAGAAGACGCTCCTGTAGGAAGTCAGGACCCAAGCCATGTAGGGCTTTAAAGGTTAAAACCAACACTTTGTATCTTGCCAGGAAACTAATAGGCAGCCAATGGAGAGATTTTAAAACTGGTGTGATGTGGGTAGATCGAGGTGTGTCAGTGACCAGCCTGGCTGCCATATTCTACAGAACTTTACTACAAAGTATATACAGCAATATATGCCTCAACCAACCATCCACTAATAATAGTAATAACCATCCACACTGTCCATAGGTCATGCCCATATTTACATATCATCCATGGCATGATCTCCTCACAGAGGTGTCTACAACTGTCCACTTGCATCAGCCTCCTGCATCATGCCTGTTGAGTCATCCTGGGCATATCTTCCAAGTAGTGTGATGATGACGCTCCATATCTGTCACCATGGTGCAACCTTTCCAGATGTTCATAGAATTATAGAGTTGGAAGAGACCACAGGGGCCATCCATTCCAACCCCCTGCCATGCAGGAACTCCCAATCAAAGCATCCCTGACAGATGGCCATCCAGCCTCTGTTTAAAGACCTCTAAGGAAGGAGACTCCACCACTCTCCGAGGGAGTGTGTTCCACTGTTGAACAGCCCTTACTGTCAGGAAGTTCCTCCTAATGTTGAGGTGGAATCTCTTTTCCTGGAGCTTGTTCCGGGTCCTGTTCTCTGGAGCAGCAGAAAACAAGATTGCTCCCTCCTCAATATGACATCCCTTCAAGTATTTAAACATGGCTATCATATCACCTCTTAACCCTCTCTTCTCTAGCTTCATCCAGCTTCCACATAACCAGCTGCCACATTCTTGTAGACTCCTGCTTCAGGTGCAATGTACATCACCAATAATGAAATAATATGCAGCTGTCAGTGTGGAGGGGGTAAGGAATGCCTTCTTTCCCTTTACCACAGGTTGCAAATGTTTTGGTCCAGCTCTGGCTAGATGAGGCCCATGTATAAAAAGAAATAGATTCAGTTATCAGAGACTCACAAGGGCTTAATAAATTTTTGAATGGATGGCTTTTTGGTTCACCTTTCCAGATGGAGACACCTCTGCACTTTCATCATGAGATGTGACATGCAGAATGCTGCAGTAAATCCTGTTTACATGGTTTAAATAAATAGATGGTAAGTGACCGTGCCGAGTCAGTAATGTGATTTAAAGCACTGTGTTTGATCTCAGTGTAACATATTTTGAATCAGTACAACAATTCTCTGACCTACCAATCTGATACAGGTACACAGAGAACAAATTAGCTTCATGGCTGTATTAGAAGCCGCATTTCCAGAAAGGATGGGAAAGGAAAGCTGTTCATCTCTTATTCAGGAACAGTTGAACAGTATTCCTCACATGGAATACTTGTGCTCATTTTGGGTTTTCCGAATATAGCTAATAGAGGTAACACGGGACGAGTACAGAAGCTACTTAGCATAAATAACATTGTGGGATAAGAAGCAACAGGTACTATGCATTAAGCTTTTTTGGAGGCATTAACAAAGTAAACTAAGAAACTAGATTTTGAACAGCTGGAAATGTACATAGTTGTGAGATCAAAAAAGTAGACAGAGGGGTGAAACAGATGGGCCAAAGCAATTTCCACCCAGTTTGAAGATGTGGCATTTAGATGATGCCAGCCTTCAAAGTGGCTGGAAAATGGATTGAAGCCGCGATCCGGTTCTAAAAACCGGAGCAAAGAGAAGCTGGGGTATTCCAACTTAGCATCTTCAACCCTGCATATAAATGCCCCAATGCCAGAGTGGTTCTAACCCTAACTAGGACAGAGCCACTGTAGCCAAGTTGTTAGAGTAACTGCAAAAAAGTGAAAGTGTGACACCGCCAATGGATGTATTTACAACATACACAAACCAGATAGTCTGGGGGGGGGCATGAGGTGAAGAGGGCATGTAGTGGGGAGTCCAGCACTCAAAGCACTTCACCACATTGGCTCTGAAAGGCGGTATGAACATTTTTGCTGTGTTCCTGTCCCTGCTCTGCCATTTTAGATCCTGGAGAGGGCTTTTTTTCCCCAGAAATTGTGGAATGGGCTGCCTTGGAGGATGATGGACTCTCCTTCTTTGGTGATCTTTAAACAGAGGTCAGAAGCACTTTAGTTGTGTATCCCTTTATTACAGGTAGTTGGAATAAATGGCCCTTGTGGTCCTTTCCAGCTCTATGATTCTATGAGTCTATGTGGGTAGGGTAGGCCTATGTCTTCCCTACTTTCTTCCCCAGCCATTTCCCCCCATACCCTCCCCCTTTCTGTGCAGTTTTCAGAACTGAAAAATAACACTTCCAATTGTTTCCAGTGGCATTTTTAATCCTGTGGGAAGGATTTAAAGTGGGGACTGTTAAGGGTCCCCATATTCACAGCAGTCCTTCTCTGGTTCAGATCTTCTTGGGGTTGTCCACATGAGCAATAACACATGATTTCACCCCGTCATAAAAGCTACCTGTTTAATGATGCATGTGGCCAACATGAGAGGAACCCAGGATGAGGCTGCACACCGGGGCTAAACACTGGAGCAAAAGAACCCCTGGTTTGCTCTGGTTCAAGACAGAAAGTAAAAATTATCACACAGATGTGCACACTGCACACTAATGTGGAGGTGTGGGAGGGGGCCAGTGGCTATAATTTTTGTTGTTGCTTGCCTCCAAATTGATTTCACATGCACATGAGTTGGTGAGCTGCCACTGGTGAGCTCTTGACCCATTGCACACCCCATGAAGCAAAATAATGACCAACACGGGATGTGGCTAATAATGCAATGAATTTAATAATAACATGAACAAACTGGACAATCCACCCGGGACTATGGAGGAAGGGGGGCATGTACAGGGATTCTGCATGACTGTGCTGTCGCAGTGTGTCACTGGGTGCACTGAATGTGCCTTATGGACAGTTGCCTGGCTGGTTGAATGGGGAGTTAAATGGGCTGGCAGGTGGAAGCGGGATGAGGTAGGCAATCGATGACCGCTAGCGAGAGAAAAATAATAATGGTATGGCGTAGCTTGTACCCGCGAATGCCCTGTTTTGGCCGGTCCATCTTGGCAGAAAAGGGGTGGTGGTGGTGGTTCAGACAATAGGTTTTTGGTATGTTGTGTGAGAACCGCCACTGCAGTTCTCCCTGCAAATTGGGAAATCCTGGAGGTAAGCCAGCTTTTTCCCTCCATCTGCTCAGGCCCCTCATCTTTACTTTGAAGTAAGAAAGAAAATGAGGCCCAGTTGCAACATAGTGTGTAATTTAGCTTTGAGATCCCGAGTGAGGACTTGGCAAATAAAAATATAAAATATTTGTGTCAGTCAGAATGCTATCAGGTAGCATATTAATCTTTCCAGTTCTACAGCGTAACACTTTTGGAATATACTTGCTTCCTGTTTTTACCTCCATGGATGAACAGACTTCAGCCAATTATTTTATTATCTTTTTTAACAGTTCACTTTTTATTACAAGCCACAGATACAGTTCTGTGGGTTGATTGATGATCTGTCTGAGATTCTACTACTCTTATGTACCTGTCTTTCAAAACATTAAAGGAGCTAGTAAGCCTTCAACCAATTATTGTCCATGAGGGACAATTTAAACGCAGTACTGAAAAACAGAAATGTGTTACTTGACTTTTGGGGGATAATCTCTGTTTAACCCATTGATTTTATCCTTTTAATATTTGATTGGTTATTCTTTCCCCCATTTCATGTTATTGGGTTGTTTTCCTGGGTTCTTTGAGATTCCTAGAGGACAGAAAAAGAAAACATTGTACTAAAGAGCTTGGAGCAAATGTTCTTCAGGATTTATTATGTTTTGAACACACTGATGGAGTGATACGATGAAAAGGCAAGACCCTCAAAGGAAAAAAGCAGCCAAACAGTACAAACTGAAAAAACTACTGATCTGTGCTGATGTGCTCAGAATTAATTATAGCCTTCCAGGAAACAATTTAGGAGTTATCAAAAGGAGTTGAATTTGGAGCTGAGCTGTGAATTTCTTATAAGACATTTTTCAACTGTGCTCATACTCATTCTTTCTTTTTCTCAGCAGCCTCCCCTTCCCACAGAACTAGCAAGCCACTTTGCAGGATTTTCTCTTACTATTCTCCATCTTTCCCCATCCTTTCTCTTTTTCAGTGGTGTTCACTACTCCCACAATGCCCTACATGGGACGCAGTGAAAAATGGAACAGGATGCTCAGGTTTTCAGTGCAGTCCTTGTTGTTTCCATGGGTAGCAGCTGAAGAAAAAGGAAAACTTTGGTTAAAAATGAAAAGAGGTGAGAGATTATGTGCAATTAATGGTGACATCTACTCTGTGGGACTGTTGGAGAATTTCTACTCTCCCTAGAGAAATTCCACGAAATTGCCCCACATCCATATTTCTCTGCTCAGAAATGTTTAAGAGTCTATTTGTGCATCAGTCTAGGAGCCATGCTCTTCTGGAAAAAAAAAGAAAAAAAGAGGAGAGGAGACTTCCAAAAGATGGTAATTTTTATTTCATTTTATTTCACTTTGTATATTTAATGGCAAGTTATAATCCAAATTCTGAGTTGCTCTAAACCTGTGGTCCCCAAACTGTGCTCTTTAAGGGATTTTGGCCTTCAGCTCCCAGAATCCCAGACTATTGGCCAACATGGCAGAGGCTTCTGGGAACTGAAGCCCAAAATCTCTTAAAGGACACCGTTTGGGGACCACTGCTCTAAATAAATATACCCTTTGGTGGGTATAAATGAGTAGGACACATTTTAAGGTTTTTAAAGAGACATTTTAAATGGTTTTTTTCAAATTTTATGCCATTCAATCCTATGGTATTTTTTTTAATCAATAGAAAATAATTCATAAGTAATCAGCAGCTCAATAAGTAACACAATAAGCCTGGGACAGATGGGCCAAAAGTGGTGTGCCGCCACCAATACTAGAGTTCAGGATCACACAGTAACCACATGCTCCCGAACCCTAGCATGTAATGGTGGCAGCATCATGGCGGCATCCCATCCACACAGGTGCCGCCAGGATGACGTAAGTGATGCACAGTGTACAGATGTTACTGCGCATCAGTTACATCACTGGTGCACCAATGGGTTCTTTTTACTGCAGAGGGACATCGCGTGGTTTGGCTGCTGCGGCGTCCCTCCAGAGTTAAAACGGACGCCTCCAGCTTGCCATTTTCAGGCGATCTTTTGAGCCCCTAAGTTTCAAAATTGTGATGACTAATGACAATGGACAATATCTGAAATATTGTAATGACTGATGGGGATGAACTACTTTTTTAAACAGTAACATTCCAAGCTCTGAAAATGTTTTGATCCTCTATTAGCTACATGCCCAAGGAAGGCAGAGATGGGGGGAAGCGAAATTACACTGAGAACATCAATCTGTGGCAAGGAAGAGACAGATTAAATTAAGGAAATCAAAAAATGAATTGTTTAGGTGACCGTAGATAGCCTTCTTCGCTGTTACTGCCTTGTGTAGGCATATACAGTCCTTAGAGCAGATGTGATTGTACTCCACTTCCAATGTTTCATGTTTATGAATTGGATGGAAGTGCTCTGTTTAGTCTTTCTTCTCCTTTGCTCCTTTTTCTCTTTTCTTTGTTTCTATTTTGCCAGTCAGCAGCTGCCTCTCTGTACAGAGGTGAGGGTTTCCAGATCTCAGGGTCTGGACCCTCTTCTCCAGTTCTCAGGGCAATGGGGAATCTCAGGGTGAGAGCACTATCATGAAAATTATGTGTATCTATATTTTCTTCATTTGTAAACTTTGTGATATCACAACCATCTGCCTCCATGATGTCATAAGAGCTAGACCTCAGGTTTTGTCCCTGAAATGTCATACCTGGTACAATCCTAACCTGGCAGCTTTATACAGTGACACAGGCTTAGTTTAGGAGAAATGAAAAGAAGGAAGTTATTTCAGTCCATAGTTTCAGATCAATCAACTCTGCTTAGCCCTTCTGGATAATGAAGAATGAGAAAGAAAGAGCCAATAAGAAGCAAGAGTGGGAGAGCAAACAAACAGGAGACTAGATCACAGCAAACAAGAGTCTGCCATAGTCAGACATGGCATCTTCCTTTGTTGTGCTAATGTACAACCCTATTCCCTGATGGTTGAGCACAGGGTTGCCTATCCCTAATAACAGGGATCTAACAGTGGGATTAGAGCCATTCCCATACTTTTCCTCCATTCACTTAATCGCGTGGAGGATGACATCTAAATAGGGCTTTAGAGACTGGTAAATATATGAACTGCTTCCTGTTATTTCCTAAACTTTCAGTGAAAAAAGTCCTGTTTGGCTCTGAGCACATAGCATAAGGGTGGGGAATATTTAGCCCTCCAGCTCTTGGTGGATCATAACACCTGTCAGCACAACCTATGGTCAAGGATGATGGGAGGTGCAGTCTGATAATATCTAGAGAGCTACAGATTCCCCAGTCATGACACATCAGCTTCTAGCAATGAATCCCAGATCTCACTTATAGAGCAAAATCTGGTATCATAAATGTCCACTGAAGCAAGGATTTATACGCAAATTCATTCTTACCAAAACTCAATCTTGAAACATTAAGGCTGCAGTCATGAGTCTAGTTCCCTGGAAATAAATCTATGGAACCTAGGAGAATTTATTCTTGATTAGAAATGTATTTCTCTGTAAGATATAACATCAGTCTCATAGGACCTTATCAGATGTTGGAAATTGGAAGTATAATCTAATGGCAATCCAAAGACAATCATGGGGTTTCACGTTATTGTGAATTAAAGTATCTCATGCAATTTCGGGCAAAAGGGAAGTCATTCCGAACGTAATCATGGGTTTTACGTTATTGCGAATTAAACCATCTCACGCAATATTGGGCAATGGGAGGGTCATTTTCGGGTAATGGGAAGTCATTCTGAATGGATTCCGAATGCAATAGGAATTCATGTGAATTCGTTAAACTAGCGAATTCACGTGAATTCGAATTGGTTCCATTCGCAATAAAGAGAAATTCCTCACGTCTGATAAGGTCCATATACATCATATATATTCTCAGTTTATTTCAGCCACTGTAATGACTGTCTTTTTCTCCTTCTAAATTATCTCTAATTAAGGAAGAGGAGGAGAAGGAGGAGGTGGGATGATGGTGATGATGGTTGTGGCGATGATGATAATGATGGATGGATGGATTATGGAGATTGGACAATTGTTCCCTGAAAACATATGGATATAATTCACTAGATATATGTCCTACTCAGGCCTCTTTGAAGACAATAGGAAATACATAAAAGGACAAAAAAACAACCCTAGACTGATGCTTAGAAACTGAAACAGAATTTCAAATGAGATGTTTCTGTTTATCTGTCAGTGGTAATCTCAGACAAAGGCAGGAATATTGTCAACACAACAAGAAGTTCACCCACTTTCCGAAATCACGTAATATATTCTATTTCTGAGCACTAATAAATTATTCATCATGCATTTACACCTCCATCTCTCAAGTGCTTCGTGGGCAATTAAAATGAAATCAGCACAATAAAGAAATAAATAACCTTAATTAAAACAGTGTATAGGAACACTGAACCAAGATGTAGCTGTGTAGTCAACGGGGAGCTGCCTGTTAACATGCAATTTTACATTACTGTCAGCTATATCTAATACAGATCTGAAAATAAAAGCTTCAGAGACCAAAATGTGGATTTTGTGAATTCCCTCAAGAGCTCTAGATCTGTACACAAATTAACAGATGATATCGTCCATATGTACATTCAAAAAACTCCTTGCAGATTATGGCTAATAATTAATATAACAATTTGCTCTATAATTACTCTGTTTCACTAATAAAATGGATATCCTGTCTTAATTTCCTTAATTATACAAATTGCCCACTATCTTTTTCTCCAGATCTTCATTGGATTATGTTTATCAATTGATGAAAAAGTTATAGTAATTGGTGCTGTAAATTGATTTAAGAGATATGGGAATGCATCTGTTGTCTCTTTATGTCAAAGAATTTCTTTGAAACACACATGCACATCTTTTAGCAATGCAAACAAAGGGAGCTACATTGGCTCTGCATACTAGGTCTGCATACCTAGATCATCATAGGTATACAACAATCCCTCACCCTTCATCTGAAGCTGATCTGGCAATAACATCCAGATTTTTCAATATGACACTTCTTATTTTACACATTGAATTCTTTTTGTTTCCTATATTGGGATTTAATTAATTAATTAGTAACATGGCATCAGCAAAAGTGCAAGAGATTGACGGAAGGCACCCAATTCAACAACTGTACTGAATCCTGCCTTGAATTCCACCATGAAGGAAAAAGGAGATAGCCCTGTAATACATTACTAGGAACTAGCTCACTGAATGCCAGTGGCAGAAATAAATATGGAACTAAATATTCTATATGCCTAAATATCCTAAAGGCATCAGATCTCATCTGATCTTGGAAGCAAAGCAGGGTCAACTTTGGTTCATATTTGGCCGGGAGATTGCCCACGAATACAGGTACCAACAAATATAGGTGTGAGGTTATTGACTGGAACTTTATATAGATACCACATACTTTTGTGATTTCAACTTCAAGTCATTTCTGACTTATGGTGACCCTAAGGTGAACCTATCACAGGATTTTCTTGGCAAGTTTCTTCAAAGCATGTTTGCCATTGCCATCCTCTAAAGTTAAGAGGTGGGTTTTCATGGCCAATCAGGGATACCATAAAACACTCATTTTAAAGGAGCTACTCTGGCTGCTAATATACTTCAGGTCTGAATTCAAGGTGGTGGTGATGGCGTTCAAAGCCCTAAATGGCTTGGAACCTGAATACTTGGAGAAGTGCCCCTCTATAGAGTGTATATACAGTTACCCCTCCATGGATTTTTTTATCCACAGATTTGAGCATACACAACTTGAAAATATTCCCCAAAAGTAAAAATTCCAAATAGCAAACCTTGATTTTCCATTTTATATACCGGTATGAGACACCATTTTGTTGTGCCATTATATTTAATGGGACTTGAGCATCCATGGATTTTGTTATATCCTGGAACCAAACCCCAGCAGATAACAAGGGCCCACTGTACTCATGTAGAAGTCTAGAAATTTTAGTAAAAAAAATTGACTCCTCAAAAATGAGTTGACTTATCCACGAGTCAATGTAAATATTGTACTTTAACTCTTGTTAAAAAAAAAAATTAAAATGTAAGTACGGTACTTTTATCCAAAAAAAAAGAAAAAAAAAGAAAAAAGGACCACCCCCTGGTGAAAGCCGAAAGTGTAATCTGTCTTGGAAACACTGACCCCCCTACTCTGTTCTCTCATCCACCCAACGTTTAATATTAGTACAAACAGTTAAGCCTGCTGGAATTCTGTAAGATCTTTGGCATTGCTATTTAGATCCTTTGTTGTATGACCCTAAGTTTTACCCGCAATGTATCCATGGGTCATATCAAAATCCGTAACTTTGGCCCCTACACTTGCCCTCGACTTATACATGAGGTCAATTTATAGTCAAGTATATACAGTATATACCTGCCAAAATTTGAGATCCAATGAAGGCGCTTTCCTCTGTAGTCCACCAGAGGAAGCAATGCACTTTGTTGTGGCACCCTTAGAGGCCTAAGTGATGCCAATGTTGATGCCATTATGGTACCAAGTCAAAATATGGGAATTTGTTCAAGCTTTTTGGCCTAACTGGTTTTATTCACATCTGCACATGTTATAGATTTAAATTGCTTTAAACTTTTAAAACTAGTTCTAATTGTCTTTTAAAGAAAACTCACTACATTAACATCCATCCTAGTCAAAGTGATTTTATTATAAATTGATCTGAGAATATATGATATTATTCAGAATATAAATATTTTAATCAATAAAAATAAATATATTATGCTTGCTTACTCCATCAAGGTCAGTTTAGGCCTTTGATTTTAGAACACTGAGTACAAAGGCAAGGCCATATGGTTGCTATATTCTATAAGTGCTACACACATACACACACACACCACCTCTGGTTTCTGTATCTGTCAACAAGCTGTACCATTTATAGTGCAAGAAATGCTACCCTATTTTAGCTTCTGGGACTGGATAATGGCCAAATGCTAAAAGTGCAATTCTTACCCCAGTAAAAAAATATACCTGCCTCATTTATGCACAATATTGCATCTGTTTCAGCCACTCTTCCAGTATTTTTATACAATTTTAATATGGTACATACTAAGTAACAGAGCCTTTATTACACATTTAATTGGGAAGCAATTACTTGGTGTCTGGATTTATCTTGCACACTTTTCAAATCTCAAAGCTCTTTTAACAGTCGATATTTAATGAACAAATGGCAGATGTCCTCGTGAATCTAAATGTGCTGCCTCCTCTTCTTTAATGAAATGGGGGAATTGAAGCAATCTTTCCTAGTCCCCAGTTCTTCACTCTGTTAAAATCTCCAGAGACATTGGAAGTAAATCTGAAGGAAAGGAAAGTGAAACTGAAAATACAAAACAGAAGAAACAGTATTTTCATCAGAGATGGGGAAGCAAATATAAGTTGAAAGAGGAAATGTTTTCTCCATATACTGAGGTTGCTTCTTTTCCTCCTAAGCTCCTTAGATGTTTCCCACTTTCTCCTTTATCATCTCCCAACCTGATGCCATCCAGATATGCCATTGGCCACTGATATTGAATTGAAAGAAACTAGATTGTTTAGGATATTGACCATCCCATTGATTGCAGTACATTCAGTTATATTGTGTGATATCGTTTTGACTGGGCCATTGACTTCATATGAGGAGAGGATGAAGGAGCTAGGCATGTTCAGCTTGGTGAAGAAAATAATGAGGTGTGACACGATCACACTCTTTAAATACCTGAAGGGCTGCCACAGAGAGGAGGGTAAAGGCTTCCTCTCTGCTGCCTCAGATGTCTGATAGTTTCAAATTACAAAAGGGCAGGTTTTGGTTGAATAGTAGGACTGTCTTGAGTTTGGCAATGGAACCAATTGCTAGAGAGGTGGCAGCATCTCCTTCTCTGAATGTCCCGTTACCTGCCGGGGATGCTTTCGCTAGAGATCCTGCATTGAGCAGAGGGCTGGACTCAATAGCCCATGAGGACCCTTCTAACTCTAAGATTCAATGACTGCCATGACTTTATTCTGTGGAATGCTGGGATTAATCATTTTGGTGAGCTACTAAGAATTCTATGCTAGAGAGGTCTTGTGTGGTTCTCAGCAGGGCCTAGAGTTGCCTAGAAGACAATTCATACTACAGTCAGCCCTCCATATACATGGATTTTTTTTTATCCACGGATTCAAGCTTCCATGGTTTGAAATATTGTGTGTGTGTGTGTGTGTGTGTGTGTGTAAATTCCAAAAAGCTTGATTTGCCATTTTATGTAAGGGTCAGCATTTTACTATCCATTATATTTAAGAAGACGTGAGCATCCATGGATTTTGGTATCTATGGGGGATCCTGGAATCAAACCCTAGAGGATATCAAGGACCCACTGTACTTCATCAAAACTACAAATTCCAGGATTCTATAGGATTAAGCCATGAATGCTAAAGTATTATCAAATTGCTGTAACTGTATAGTACAGATATGCTCTTAAAATAGACCCATTGCAGCTGTAGGAGTATACTGTATGTAGCTTCTTTTTGTAACAAGTTTAAACCTTGCTTAGGTATTCTCCTGTACACACAAAGGACTAAAACAGAGCTTAGGGACACAAGGCTGCTTGCATGTCTTGCCACCCAGTATTCTTAAACACCTTCCCTGAATAGGGCCTAAATCATATTGATTTTAATAGGTCTGCTCTAACTATAAATGTGGGTGCAACTCACTGATGTAATTTGTGTGAAGTGGAGGTAGTACGGGAAGAGTGCTTTTTAAAAAAAGACTATTACCCAGGTCAAAAATAACACAGTAGGCAAGTATGCCATCTCTTTTTCTTATAGGCTGGGAGTAGGAGACAGAGACAGCATCTGAAAGCATCCCCATTTTTCTTCTAAACTCTCCAGCTGCTCTCCCTCTTGGATGAAAGAGTTGTGTGTGTTCCACTCAACCCAATGTCAACAGGCCACATATCTCCAGAGCGGGTATACTGGTCCACCCTTCTGCCTCCTTCAACACTGCCACAAAATGCCCACTGATAACTATACGTGGGCCCCTTTCACATGTGGTAAAGTGGCTGTTATCAGAATGGGAAAAATGGGAAATGGTCGCTTAAAGAATTTGATTGGCTTTTACCACATTTAAATATTTTTAAATCTCATATTTTTTTCAACTCTAAATATGAGGAAAATATGTGGCATTTCGAGAAATTCTACAAAACCAAACTGAAACAAAAACTTCTATCGTTTGAACTCACGAAGCATTGTAAGAACATGTATTCCCAGTATGGAGAGGACCAGGTTGCATCTGGCTGTAGATATTAAAATTAAGAGTTCTGTCAGAAAAAAAGAGGCAGTGACTCTGATTCACTGCTAACATGAATGAATAATACATAGAACCAGTGTGGTGTAGTGGTCTTAGGACACTGGAGCCAAAGGTTTGAATCCCCATTTGGCCACAGAAGCCCACTGGATAACTTTGGGCAAGTCACACTCTCTCAGCCTCAGAGGAAGACAAGGGCATACTGAACAAATTCTGCCAATAAAACCCCATGTTAGGGTTAAGGTAGGGTGTCATAGGTGAGAGATGGCTTGAAAGTACACAACAACAACAAATTCAAGCACAGATTTTTAAGCAAAACACTTAAAGCCTTGGGTGAGATGGACAAAACTGTAAGTTTCAGTTTTTAAAAAAATCAAGCACTTTTAGGAAATGCTTAAAGGTTGAGCCTCTGTTATCTGGAATTCAAAAATCCAAAATACTCCAAAAAAAAAAAACAAAAACCCAAACGTTTTTCATGGGTGGCTGAGAAATGCTTTCTGATATAGTTCAGTGTACACAAACTTTGTTCCATGTGCAAAATAGTTAAAAATAATGTATAAATTACCTTCAAGCTATGTGTGTAAGATGTACATGAAACGTAAATGTATTTTATGTTTAGACTTGGGTCCCATCTCCAGGATTTCTCATTATGAAATACAAGCATTCCAAAATTCGGGGGGAGGGGGGGGAATCCGAAATACAGAAACTTCTTATCCCAAGCATTTTGGAAAAGGGAAAGTCAATCTGTATTTGAAAATGAACTGAGTCTAATGTTTAGTCTTGGCCATTCTTAGTTTTCAAAGCCTGCAATATTGCCCTGAGATGGATCATATCAACTCAGGGGTGTGCTAAATGGGGAGGTCATATATGATGTTAGTATGCGATGGCTATGTTTTGTTTTGCATGCCACATGCTGAATATTCACGATTCCAGCTACGAAGGAAGGGCAGGCAATTTTCTGGGGGGTGGAGATGTCACTTCAGACAACAGCATGCCGTGCAAATTAAAACTAATCAACAGCTAGCCATAATAAGATCCTCTGAGATAATCTTTCTGAACCAATGAAATGGTATTATCGTGAAGAATTTGTTCCAATCGTCCTCTCCTGTGGCGGCCATAATTATATGTTTGTTAATACATCACACTGATTTCCCCCCCACCCTGACTTGTTTTGTGCCAGTTAAACAGTTCTATTTAAGTCAAGATAATTTTACAATTAGCACTTATGGTCATGAAGAAGAGCTTCTGATGCCAATAATATATACAGCTGATGCTAACAGCAAGTGTTTACATCCCGGAGTGCTCCTTCACTCTGAGCACTGTTTGAAGGCCATGACTTTTCCAGCAGACATCTTGTGACAGCAGAGGAGAATCGGTGTTAAAATGTAAGCATGAAGCTGCAAACTTACCAGCTTGAAGCAGAAAAATCACAGGGTGGGGTGGGGTGGGGGTTCTGTGCGCTGCTGTGCGCTGCTGTGCGCAGCTTCACTTCTGTGATATACGGTCTCAGCTACACATTACCATCATGTAATGTCCGATGTCTGGCTACCCCGGCGGCCAAGCAGGTTTGGGAGGCTTTGTTAGCATCATGATCAAATATTAGGAACTATCCAGTGGCATGAAAGGGTTCTTTTGTATTAGTGACCGTCTTGCATACTTTTTGCATTTGCTTTTGTGTTTGAGGCTGGGAAAAGATAGGAAGGCTGAGAATGCATTGGGGGAGTGCATTTTTCTCTGTTGCTAACCTACTTGCACAGCTCTCATATGAGGGGAGGTGGATCATGCTGTATTTGATTTTCTTTTTTTGCTTTTGCACTTTAATTTTCTTTGTTTGTCTTGCATTATACAGTAGGCCCTTGTTATCCGCTGGGGTTTGGTTCCAGGATCCCCCGTGGATAACAAAATCTGTGTATGCTTAACTCCCATTAAATATAATGGCACAACAAAATGGTGTCCCATATATAAAATGGAAAATCAAGGTTTGCTATTTGGAATTTATACTTTTTGGGAATATTTTCAAGTCGTGTATGCTCAAATCTGTGGATAAAAAAAATCCGTGGATAAGAGGGCCAACTGTATAACCCTTAAGCCTATCTTCCATCAGCCTTGGCCTGGTGATGTTATCATAGTGACACAAGGCCAGATCTACCATTACTCAGTGAAGCCAAAGGTGCCATATTGAGCCTGCTGGCCCTTTCCATTTTCTAAGAGGACAGCCAGTTTCTATTTCTGATGGAAGAGAAACCATCTTGTCCTTTGCTCAAAGCTTCTGCTACACTGAAGAATTAATGCAGTTTGACGTGGCTTTAACTGCCATGCCTCCATTTTGTGGAATCCTGAGAACTGTAGTTTGTTGTGACACAGAGGTCTCTGACAGAGAGGATTAAATATCTCACAAAACTAGAAATCCCAGAATTCCATAAGTAATTCCATAAATAATTCCCACTGATTTCAGTGGTTCTAAATCTAATGCATTCCTGTGTCTTAAAATAAATAAAGTTTTCTGCTCATTTGAAAGATTCATTACTCACTTCCAATCCTTGTTTTGTTTATTTTTTATTTGTTCACCTTTCAGAAACACAGATCTCAGAATACATTTTTTTATTTCTGATTCGACAGCATTGCATTTCTCTAGTGTGCTTTTCCTTACTTGATATGTCTGTGTGTTTTCAAGTTGCCTGATGAATTATGTTGACCTCAGTTGGTGTACTTAAAGTAAAAGAATAAAAGAATTTCAGGCTGTAACATTACGAAATGCAACCAGCTAGTAACCTCCAAACTGCAGCACAGTTTATAGCTTAGGCTTTGTAAGTGGATGAGAAAAAAAAACAATAATACTGGGTCTTGCCATTTCTACTTTGTAAGTTTGTTATCAAGAAATCAGATGTTTGCAAAACAGTACCTTTCTCATCAGTTTCTTTGCCAGATGAGCTTTCTTCACTGAAGATTTTTGTAGCCTTAATACTTCAAATGTTCCATACTGTAATTTAATGTAGCACTGCATGACAGTACAAAGGTAAAGATGATAGGAGTAGTCCTAGCTAAAGGACTATTTATGGCTGCACCTGCTTATATTTTGCTTTTATCTTTTACGCCATGTGAGTAAGAAAGAAGACAAACATGGCATCCCATAGCTTCATGACCCTTGCTAGATTGCTTCACCTGTTCAGGAGGAGACAGAAACATGAGGAATGAGAGCAATGAAATTCTGAAATTGAAGGCTTTCTTGTGTGACCAAACTGTTCTAAACCACTGAAATGAAACCGCACACATAAACGCACACAAAATGGGCATTTTATCCATTCTTCAATTCTGCTTTTTACAGATACTTCCGTAGCTGTAAAAAGTTACATGGAAGCTTTCTGGATATCTCTTTATTCTCTGTTTCCACACATTTTCCTTTTATTTTCCATGTCCATACCTTAATTCGTTATACTTCTACTTTTGCTTGGTAAACAAACTTATTCATTTCCATGCTCCTGCTATGGGAATGCACTATGGTCATATGGGAAAGAAGAAAAAGCAAATGTTTCAGGAGTAAAAACACTCCCAGTTTTAAAAATTAAACAAGAATATAGCCTGTCATTTAATCAATGCCCCTTTTATGAAGAACCAAATATTCTAATATTCTAATCTAACATTCTAATAACATCAAAATACACTAAACTGAACATCTCCCATTATCCAGACCCCACAAAGCCTTTCCCATACCCTCTAAATTAAACAGAATAGGACATGAATATCACTTATGGATTATGGTGAACCATAAATATCAGTGGAGTGGTAGATCCATTCAGGTTTGGCTAGTTTTAAAGAAGCCAAACCTATTTTGGAAGAAGCTTCAGCAACCTAGGATGATTAAAAATACCAGAAAGTTCCAGATTTTGCTACTCTTCTTTCCTATTTTATTTTGGAGATCCATACATGTTTTGTTTATAGAATATTTTCTGTCAGCGTCAGATAAGATGAGAGACTTTTTATGCTAGCCCCCCCAGGTCAATTTATTTTAACCCAATATAAAATTAAGAAAGAACAAACTCTGGGACTTTTCAGTCAGTCTGGATACACCCTTAGGGGTTCTTCAAACTTTTCTTTTTAACGTGACAATATAATAATCTCACACATTCCAGTTTTGTTGTTCACACTATTTTTTTAAAAAATCAGAACTGCATCTCTGTGCATCTCTGCAGGTTCTGTTGCTCATATATGTCAGCACTGCAAATAAAGATGGAGTGGTTGATACATCTGCACCACTGGAATACATTCGATGATGCGGGTGTATTCTAAAAATATTCAAAGCATGTGGAGTTTATCCTGGGTCTCTACAGGTCAGTTATTCACATGGCAATGAAATTTTTTTAGGAAGGCTTAGGGTGTGTGTGGAAACCCAAGTCTCATTATCCTGGGTTACATGGGATTTGGGGCAGCCCCTCCAAAATTACTAAGGTGCATTTGAAATAAAAATTCAACCCACACTTTACCTGGATTATTTTCACCATCTGAATACCCCTTTAGAGAACTCCAATAAGATCTGGATTAAAATGTGGATTTACCATCCCACAGATACGGAAGCTGCCAGCCAGGGCAGAGTTAGAATCAGAGAACCATTAATTTTAATACAGGCCCTTTCCTCTGTTTGTAACCCCTGCACATTTTTTTTTTAAAAAAACAATATAATCTGATGGGAAAGGTGTAAACTTCCCCCACTAGTGCACATTTGGCTGAATCTTGACTTAATACCAAATGGCAGGTCCATCACTGTTTACAGATGGGATAAGAATGGGATAGGTGCGTCGGGGTGTGATACTCCCCCCCCCATGATTGCGTGATTAACATGGTTTAATGACAGGAGAAGGATGCTTGCTGCCTCCATGTGATAATCTCTGACTTCACAGGTTTACAGGTTTTAAAAATATATATATCTTCATCTGCATGTTACTTGTTTACCTTTGTTTGACCTGTAGTTTGACCCCAAGATACGAAAGAGGATTTCCAGCACACCAGATGTTTTAATACTTGTCTTCATTACGTTTCAATTTCCCATTCCTATATTCTGTTCTTGCCATATTATGTGAAATTTTCTAAATTTTTCCTATTTGATTACTGGTTTTCATAATAACAACCAGCTTAACAAAATACACATATAAAAAAATCTTCATATTTATCTTACACATGAAATAGGTTGCGATTATCTGTGTCTGCATGTAAATAGTAATAGTAATAATAATGATAGTAATAAATTTTATTTCTTTTATGCCTCTCCTCAAGACTTGATTTTTAACATATTAAATCATTTTAATAATTGTTAACATATTAAAATACAAGATAGACTTCCCCTGAATATGTAGGTTTTGTCAATAGTATTGAATAGTTTTCTGTTCATGAGGTTGAAGAATTGAAACCTTCCCAAACCCCTCTTTCCCTTCTCATCCTCAGAAATAGGAATTAGTAAGTGAAAGAAAGCAAAGAGAAAGTGTATGAGAAAGTAAGGGAAATATGGAGAGAATAAAGTAAGGAAGATAAAAAGGCAAGAAGATAGTTAAGGAGTAAGAGAAAGTAAGTTTGAAGGAGAAAGAGTGGGCTTGAAGAATTTAAAGAAGGTTAAGAGGAATGGGATAGTAGTTTAGAAGTACAAAATTTGAAAAAAAGATATCGGGAAGGATTCGAGAGTTAAACCAACTAAATAGTATATTTTTTTAGTTAATAGTTACTTTTAAATTTTAGATATTAAGGGAGATTGGGGATATTAAAATAGTATAATTTGAAAGAGTTTAGTATAAGTTTTCTTCTTTCTTTCTGTTTTGATATGTTTTATTGTCATGTTTTATTGTCATGCTTTATTGTCTATGTTAATTTGTGGATGTTGTAGTGGAGTTAATCATACTTTTTTTTAACGTTATAGAAATTTACTTAATAAAAATAATTTTAAAAAATATCTTGTCCAAAGAAGAAGAAGAAGAAGAAGAAGAAGAAGAAGAAGTTCTCCAAAGTGTTGCATAAGTATATTGTGTGAATTGCTGTGGATTTTTGGACATTCGCATTGACGTTTGTCTTCCCTTTCCGGTGCAAATTTGCGTCTGTATACCCTCCATTGGCCAAAAAGGCATAGCCATGCAAATCCATGACAAGTGGATAGATGGCCACACATTTGATAATGTACATCCTTATAGATACTTCCAGGTACTCTGGTAAAAATTACATAAAACAGTGAAATAAACTCAGGCAAATCACATCTGGCAGGATCACATGCAACGCAATGTCTGCAGTAAACAATGCAATCTTTAACTGTATATTTCTTTGATTGTAAGTATTTTCAAGTTTTGAAATACTGAGTTTATTTCACTATTGAATCTAACAATTAGAAATTGTCTTGTTCGTGCTAAAAATTAATTTAAAATTAATCTAAAATACCAGGATATGTTTATGCAGGAGAATCTCAAAGCTGGTCATTTGATCAAGCATTATGATTAGAAGAAAAAGCTAATAAAGATGATTTTAAAAAAAGAAGAAGAAGCTCAGATCCACAGATGACAAGTCTGTGGTTGGCGTGGGTGCACTGTAGTTGGTGTGAAGGATCATGTTATTAAAAAGAGCTATTGCACAGAACTATTGGAACAATGGGGCTCTCCAGACTGCCAGGAGAGGACAACATGAAGTTGCCTTTTCCCAAATGCTTAGTAGCTACACTGCAGGTCCCAGGGGTGTATTTAAAAGGTATAGGGCAGCTACACTGATGGGGTGTGGGGAGGACTTATCTGAATTCTTGTCTCTTACTCAGCAACTACATTGGAAGCTGTCAGGATGCTAGAAACATAGGCGGAGCAGCTGCACGGGTGGCAATGAACGGGGCTTTTGTCCACTGAACCTTTAATGGTTTTTTTTTTTTGTTGCCGGCTGCGAACTGCGCTGTTGCACCGGTACACCATACAGACAATTGTACTGATGGCTGCGAACTGCGCAGTTGCGCAGGTACATCACACACGAACTGTGCAGTTATGATGATCTGTCAAATTACCATTGTGGTTTTGCTTGCCTTTTTTTTAACTGCGCAGTTGCACCAGTGCACCATGAATGAACCCCTTTATTTTATGAATAAACTTCTTTATCTTATGAAGGAATTGACATCTTATGCACAGTTGCGTAACAGTTATAGCATCCCAGAGTCCCTACTGCACATGTCTAGGGTTTGTATTAGGGCTGGAGCTAGGATTTGGGAGCTTTAAAAAACTGCACAGTTGCACCGCAGCATTTAGATGCAGCTGCACAGTTACACCCTTTTTAAAAAGAAGTGGGGAAAAGCAGCTCCTTTTTAAAGCTGCCTTTCCCCCACTAAAACACCAAAGAAGTGCGTTCATGCCAAACTTTCACTGCAGGTCATCTAAAGGCCACACTTTCATGCAGGCATGTCTAGATCTAGATTAGGCCAAAAGTTTGTTAATAAGGGTTCTCTGAGTTTTTATTATTGAATCCTGTTTTTCTGATGCCAAGCCAGACCTTTTAGTTCCTTGCTTGCTTTCCTATTTGCTCTTTCCCTCCTCACTTCTCCTTTCTAAGTCTCATCCTCTCTAAACGAAGAGGGAAAAAAAGGGGGAATTGAAGCATTTCTTCCACAAGCACTGTAAATGTTGGCTTTTAGAATCGTGGCACTTTCTTGAGGGCTGGTTCTTTGTTGGATGTTTCTTTCCCCAATGTTCCCTTGTTCCTTTCCCCTTTCCAATCTCTCTCTCTCTCTCACTGATAATCCTTTGGCACAGAAATATGCAAAAATATGTACATGAATGCTTTGCAAACACCCAACATGTCACGTCTGGAATCATGCATGCCATGAAAAGGTGGTCAGTCGAACCCCGTGTGTGAGAGTGGCATGGTGGTGAATAAATGCCTGTATCTTCTCTCCTCCTTTCAGTGTGGACAAAGACACTACAAAGTATAGGAATCTGGCTGGCTTTGATTTTATAAAAAAACTTTGATTTTATAATTAAATACTTTTAATTTGATTCTCTGTTTGTCTTGTTCTTCTCTTATTCTATTGTTTAATACTTCCAAAATAATGCTCAACCATAGAGGCAACAGCAGACAGCCTTGTCTCATCTCTTTCTCAATTTTTATGTATGTTCTCTTTTTTCATTACTTATTTGTGTCTTTTGTTCCTTATATATTTCTTTTATTCATTTCTCAAAAGTTTCTCCCATATTCATTTTACTGATTACCTTGTCCATAAATTGCCAGCTCACTTTATCGAATGCTTTTTCCGCATCTAAAAAGATCATCGCTAGTTTTTTCTCACTGTGATGTTCAAAGTATTCTATGTTGTTGAGCACTGTCCTCACATTATTTTATGTGTCTTTTTGGGAGAAACCCATGCTGATCTTCATGTATTATTTCCATTAATATATTTTGAATCTTCTCGCTATAATTAAAGGTAATATTTTGTAATAATTATCTATTAATGAAATTGGTCTATAACTTTTTACCTCACAGTTGTCTCTAGCTTCCTTAGGGATTACTGTAATATATGTATGTTTCTATGAATCTGGAAGTCCATTCCTTTTAATATCATTAAATGTATCTCTTAATGGTGTTAACAAAATTTCTTCCATTTTCTTATAGTAAATAGCAGATAGGCTATCCAGTTCTGCTGCCTTCCCTGTTTTCATTTTGTTGATTGCTTTGAGATTTCCTTTACAGTACAATTTTGGTTCAATTTTTGTTTTTGTTTTTCTTCTTTTAGTTGTACTATCTTTTGCTTCTCTAAATAATGTTTAATCTTTCCCGTCTCATTTTCTCCTTCTGTTATATTCTTATACGAGTTTTCAAAATAATTGGTATAATCCTTTTAATGTTTTTTTTTAATCTGTGTGTATTTTTCCATAATGTCTCATTTTTGTGATCAGTTTTCTTTCTTTTTTTCCCCTTAGCTTATTGGCCAATGCTCTCCCTGGTTTGTTACCAGTCTCAAAGTGTTTTTGCTTGATCATTTGTAGTTTTCTTTCCATTTCTTTTATCGTTAGTGATCTTCATTGCTGTTGTAACATTTGCACCTCATATTTTAATTTCCTGTTTCAGCAATTCTTCCATTCTCCTTCCTTGATCCTTAATTCTTTCATAATTGTACTCTCTTTCTCTTTTCTTTTTTCCTCCATACTATATTTTATTAGAGATCCTCTTACAACAGGCTTACTGGCTTCCCATACTGTCTTATTGCTGTTCCTCCTATATTGTTTTCTTCAAAATATAGTTTTAAGACCACTTTCACTTTCTTTACTACTTCTTTAATTTTCAGCAAGTTTTTTTTTAGTCTCCAAGAGTATTCTGTTTTTCTCTCTTTTCTCTCTAGTATAATCAGATTGTGTTCTGATATAATATTAGGCAAAATATCCATTTTTTAAAAATTACTGGTTGTAACATTTTGGTTGCTATAAAATGTCAATTCTTGACATGGAATCATGGGCCTCTGAAAAAAAAAGTGAATCCTTTAGATTATCCATTCTTTCTTCTCCACACCTGAATGCTAATCAGTGATGATACATAACTCTAGGTTATACATCTGTAATGGTAATAATGAATTCCAGCCTACAATAAAAACAACCCCATAGATTTTCCTAACATTAATGGGTGTAATATCACCTTTCCTCCAAGTGAACACATCTTCTGCAAAAATGTGTTGTATAAACACTATGGTAAATGTGTGTCACTATGTTACAGGCCAGATGAATTTTAGTTGGCAACTCCTTAGCCTTGCATCTGTAATTAAAATGTTTATATATCATTTTATAAGATCGTATAACCTGGTAGTTGTGTAGTTGTTTGCCATCCTTTATGTTATTTTAGGTTAAAAACTTTACCGTATACGAATATATATTTTTTTTAAAGTATGCATGAAAAGAGTATTTCCCTCCCACTCCAATATTTAAATTACATTTTTGCTGATATCTCTATCTCAATTCATGCTCACTTTCATTGCCCCCAACTTCCTATTTTCTCTGGTCGCAGTTCATTGCCACAACGCTCCAAAAGTAAAATGTCTTATGGCAGGAATCTGGAATGTAATCATAGACCTTTCCACTTTCAGTCTGAACATTTCCCAGCAGAGTTAATGCAAGGGGCTGTTTCAAGTGTTTCAGCAAGGGAAAAAAAAGCAGGCTATTCTTACCCTCCCCATTGCCCAATCCAATTTCTAAAAATATATGCCAGGTTAAAGCTGTTCACTGTGAAGTATGTAATCCCTGCTTTGTGCAAAAAATATTTTCTTGTAATGTCATGAATTTTCTTGTAGTCTTTGAACAGTCAAGTGCAAGTATCAAAAATCGTTCAGGTGTTAAATAGGGTAGTTACTGATATCACTCTGATGTTCAATGATTTGTAAGAGACAGATTTTACTGTATCTCAGTACACACTAGCCAGTTATTTCTGAAGGGTATCTGAGACCACACTTCAGTTGTTGCAGGGACAGACATGTCATTCAAATTCTGTGCACATTGTTTACCATAAGCTCCATATTAAATTAAAATGCTATAGATGCCATATTGTGTGAGAAAATGTTTTAGAGGTTTTTTTTTTCCTCAGCTGTTAGGTTACTCATCAAATGTGCAATGTGCTATCAATTGACAGTGGCTTGAGAAATCACATTCTGCAGTATTAATTTGAGAAATCACATTCTGCAGTATTATGGCAGGCATAAATTTGATATTTAAAGATGATCTATGACATTAAAAGAAAATTCAGAAAAAGTTTTTTCAGAAATTGTAACTCTCCAGGAGATTAATTTCCCATTTCTTTTTTAACGTTTTCAGAAAGCATTATTTTACACTAGAGCTGCAACCTGAATAAAGTAATAGATATTGATTGATCAGATGAATTTGTTAATAGATTAATGAATTGATTGGTTTCACTTATATTTGTCTATGTATACGGGGGGGGGGGGGGGAGGTTCTTGGTCTGACCAAGAAGGGAATGACCTAGAGCTGTGAAACTTATGCAATTTAGCACATTGTTTCTCAAGTTTCTTTAATCCTTAAAAAAAAAAAGATGTTTGGTCACTGAAATTCTGCTCTACTGCTTCTTTTGCCTCTGAATCATTTGAAAATTTTCTTCCTCCTTTAAAATATTGTCTTGCCAGTGAGCAGGTGTATTGTCCTGCAAAAAGAGAACACCTTTCTGCATCTTCCCTCACTATTTTTCCTTTAATGCCTCCTTTAATCAGCACATCAAGTTAGAGTAGTATTCTGCATTAACTGTTTGGCCCTTTTGAAGACAGTCATCAAAATACCTTCGTTATCCCAAAAAACTGTGTCCATAATCTTTCCTGCTGACCTTTGAGACTTGAATTTCTTCAGCCGTGGAGAATTTGAATGCTACCACTGATGAGTTGTTCCAAGAAATGATCACAAGATTGCTCAAAATGATGCAAAATCAACTTGCAGAAGTCCATTCAATTTCATTTCTGATCAGTATTCAAACATTTCAGCACCCGTTTGGCTGACAGCTTCTGCATAGCCAACTGCTCATGAATGATAAACCCTGTGTGTTCCCAGGGTATTTCTAGTGTCTCAGCAATTGTTTTAGCTGATTCACTGATCTACCAAAATCAGGTCATGAACACACTAAACAGTTTCAGGAGTTGAGACTTTGAAGGCCTCCAAGATACTTGTCCCTCAACATTTGCATCAGACACTCAGGGATTTCCTTTGGAGTTTTCTTTTGCAGGAACAGGAACTTCATGATGGTCCAGAGTACAGCACTGAAAAATTCCACATTTTTTTTGACATGGCTCTATCAATCAACTGAAAAAAATCAGAAATTAGAGATATGATTCTGAAATTTTACAATGCAAAAGAACACTTGATCAAACTACAGTGACAAAATTAGACTCAGATTTTGGAAAGTGGGTTGGGTTGAAAATTTGTCAGCACCTTTTCATAAAATAGTATTTATGAAGCAAAAAACAATGTTTCCTTTGTTCTTAAATTATGCATACGTGCACGTGTGTGTTATAGAAGAGGGACCATCTTGGAGAAAATGGAACAGAGAAAACTATCAAGCCAATGGTCTATTAGCTCAGTATTACACAAATCCACACACAGGTCTCTACTCTTCTTGCTAGTGAATGCTTCCATTTTTACAGTAAATTTGTATCTCACTATTTGAACTGTTGGAGGAATCCCCATTAGTTATAGGAAGTATTCCCTTTGTTCTTATTACCTCTGCAACTATACACACTAATTAAATTTCTTCAGTTCTCTGAAACTGAGAGGGGTTAAAGGTTTGAATAATCCCAAGTAATGATTCTGTGATTCACTATTAAAATTGCCCACAACTTCTCCTCAAATTGTCATCATGTTGAAGCTGTGCAATGACTTACTAGCCTGGAGTTATTCTTATTTAGGATAAACATTTCCGTTTCTGTGTTTCACATTTAAATGCTAATTTTTCAACAATTCCTAACCTCCTGAAGTCTTATACTTTACAATCCAGTACAGATCTATTCAGAAATAAGCCTCACTGGCCTTACTGGCATATAGGATTGCAGGACGGAGGCAGCAAAATTCAGCCATATGAGGGGAACTGCAAAAAGAAAGCCAAAAGAAGTGTAGGATCTCAGGACAATAAAACACTGACTATAGCTGCCCCAAGATGCAAATTGAACAAATTGAAATTATCACATTTATTGTTTAAAGGGGGGAGGGGGAGAGAAAAGAAAAAAGAAAGAAAGAAAGAAAAGAAAAGAAGATGAAACATTGCTGGTGATGGCATGGAACTACAGGAATGGTTACAAACTCCCAAATCCACAAAATAGCAATACTTTTATTGGGGCAACTAAAAAGCAAGAAATGCATCATGCAAGCTTTAGAAGCTCAAGCGGCTTCTTCATCTGGCAAAGATGTTAAAAACCATGCAGGAAAAGAAAAGATGATGATGTTATAACTATAGGCTTATACTGAATAGCTTATTGCACATGCATTTGCAGCCTGATCCGGGCACGAGATGGGATGGGGCTGGAACTGAGGAGAACTGGGTTTTATTGCACACAGAATTGCTGCTGCGTCAACACCCAACCATCACCTGTCCCCTGACTGTGCTTCTCCTGGCAATTTTGGTAGAATGGAAGCTTTCCATCCTACCAAAATTGGTTGGCAGAGCACAGCTTGGGAATGGGCGATGGTCAGGCAGCAGCGCAGCAGCGATTTCTTAATCAATAAAACCTGTTTTACCCTGTTCCAGCCCTGTCCCATCCCGTGCCTGGATTGGGCTGAAAAGTGAATGCAATAAGCTCCTGAGTCTGAGATGCAACCTCTGTTGTCAGTTCAGATTGTCTGTAAAATTCAGGCTCTTTGTTTTCCAGTCCCTACATAGCTAAGAGGCAGAATGACCAACAAATTTTGGAATTTGTTGTATTTTGCTGTATGTATGGCCAACATGGCCCCCCCGAATATGTGTTTTGGACACTGGTGTGCATCATACAAATTGAAAATTTAAATCCGCTAACACCAGCATACTATCCAGCATGGATAGCATCAAATTCACCCATTGTCTCCTTTGACTGATAGCAGCTCTTCAGGGGTTCGTACTGGAATCATTCTCAAACCTACCAGGAGGTAATATGGAAGTTAGGATCTTGCACATGCTAAGAATGTCCAGGGCCACTAAGTTACAGCCTTTCCCCGGTACTATCTGCTAAGATACTACTTCCAGATCACCTCCATTTTTAAAAGTACTTGTATGAAAAGAGACATATTTTCTTGCTCAATTAAACTTTCATCAGATTAAAATGTAATTTTATTAATAAAATAAATTTAATTGGGATGATTTAATTAATTGATTGATCACGTCAATTGTGACAGTCCTATTTTTAACACACCAGGTACAACATACTAAAGCAGTGCTCTGCCTAATCCCACTGTAACCTCTGGTGAGGTTGGGGAACTGCACAGGTGTGCTGATCGGAGTTTCCTCAGGAAGCAGATTATGTGTGTCATGTAAGGGCAGCAAATTGTACATCCTGTACGTGCAGCAAGTTATTTAAAATTCATTATTATTGGGTTTACACTGTGAGCTGGAGATGGAGTGGGTGAAGAAGAGATACTTGTGGGAATCTCTATTACATGTGCCAAAATTACTTGGCAGACTTTGGATGTGAGTGGGTGGACGCCATTTGCAATATATTTCATCTTAAGATGCAAAATATGTTGGGCTATCCTTCCTTTTTACATGTTTAGGCCCATATCTTAGTAATCCTTAAAATACTACATGATAGTAGGGCATTCCCAGCCTGTAAATCAGCGGCCGAGGTTTAGATGTAGCATCTTGCAGATAGACAGCCTATGAATATATGGCTGAGTGAGTCTATCAGCACAATTTAATGGAACTAGTCTTGACAAGGGATATGGTTGTTGTGCGAGGACAAAATCTATATAGTTTTTATTGGGGGGGGGGGGACAAATACAAACCCTGCATAAAGTCGCTATCCCTTCCAGAATTTGGAAAAGTAGCTTTTTTTGAACTACAGTTCTCCAAATTACCTAGCCAACATGGTCACTGACTTTGCTGGCTGGACTATTGTGGGAGTTACATTCCCCTAAATGTTTTCCCCAAGTTTTGCTCCTCTTCAGCACCCTCATTTATGCATTAGTGTTACTTGAAATGGAAGTTGACTCATTGTTTTACAGTCAAACTTTCTTCAAGGAATGACAGCAAGATGAAGCTATCACAGAAACATATCTGAGACTGAAACTGAGCCAGATTGCTGAATCATAAGATGGAGTATAGATGTAAAGTCTTTGACATTTGACAGCTGTCAAAATAATCATCTTAGTTCTCATTATCTGTCTGGAGTTAACAGATACACGGTCTTCAGTTCAAAGCCTGATTTTGTACTTGACAGCAGGTGAGATTAAAGTAGAAAGTGAGAACCCTATGAATTCTTGAGGGCAGCTTGAGTCGTCCCCAATCTCTCTATTATTTCCACTTACTCCCATAGATTATATGTGAGAGAATTTCAGTGTGATTCATTTATCAAGAGGAACACATTTACTTATATTCAATATTGAAAAAAACTTGATTTATTTTTAATAACGTGAATATACAGGTATGAGGAAAACAAAACTGACCAGATTTAGTCTGGGTGTGTCAGGTTTACCACCTCTTTTTTCCTCCTTTCAGTGCTCCTCATCTTTAACAGTCATATGGCAAGCAAGTACAACAGAGTCTCTTTTATGCTCAGAGTAACTGTGTTTCCTGAATCTGACTGGGGCAGATGATGAAAAAAATATTTTTTTTTGTTTCAGATCATTTTTTGAAGAATAAGTCAAAATTCATATTTTTAAATTATCTGACATGGAAGGAATCTGAGGTTAAAAGTCTCAAGGTGGGAGAAATCAGAACTGACAGGTTCCCCCGTCCATCTCTTCCATATAGGTTTGAGGCATAGTTCTGCAGTTCAAAGCACACACTTTTAATGGAAAAAATCCCCAATTTCTATCACTAGCATCAGCAGGAAGGCTAGAAAGACACCAGCTTGAGACCTTGGAGCTCTTGAGAGATCTGGAGGCCCTGAAGTCAGTGTACACAACGGTGAGCTATTTGGACCAATAAGCAGTTTCAAAAGTAGGCAGCTTTATCTTTCCCTGTAAGCATACTCTTTGATGGTGGCAGGGATTAGAATGGGGTAAAAACATCAGCCAACTCATGCCTATGCAGGACTGGTGATTTCAGTTATGCTCCCATGACAGTCTACGGAGTTTTGGCTGAGTGACTCAACATTTTCCCATAGAGTTTATCACATGGGAGGAATTTCTCTCAATTGCGAATGGAGCCAATTCGCAATTACGTGAATTCACTAGTTTAGTGAATTTACGTGAAATCTGATTGCGTTCGGAATGCATTCAGAATGACTTCTCATTTCCTGAAAATGACCCCCCATTGCCCGAAATTGCGTGAGATACTCTAATACGCAATTACGTGACACCCCATGATTGCGTTCGGAATGACATCCCATTGCCCGAAATTGCGTGTGATACACTCATTCACGATAAAGTGAAACCCCATGATTGCGTTTGAATTGTCATTGCATTATACCCCCAAATTCCGTCGTATGATAAACTCCAAAGTGGGGAAGAAAAGGGTAAAATGATCTGGTTTCAGTTTCAGTTTCAGTTCATTTTCCAGGAGCTGACTGGGACTCAGTGGCTCCTAGTGCTAGACAATGATAGTGGGACAAGGAGTCCCTGCTATCTCCAGTCAAGCATTGGAGATATCAATAGGAGGGTCCTTGCAAATGCAGTGGAATCATCCATCTCTGACCTAAGAAGGGAAAAAACTCTTTTCCTTCCATATAGGGATGAGATTTTAGAAATGGAAGAGGGTAGAGTTGATGAAGAACCTTCAGGAGGTTCTAGCCCTTGAAGGTCCATATGTCTTGGCCTGGGGCAAGAGCAAGCCGCTATCTGTTCTTCCTGCTGTGTCTGCCTATGTCTGAAACCGTGCTGAAATAAAAACCCATCCACAAAAAGGCTGTTTATTAATTATAATTAAAAGTCTGGCAAAACAAACACACAAAAAACCCTCTTACTCAGGAAGGTGATGGTGAACACCTCTGAAGAAATTACAAGAAAACTCTGTGATAGGTTCACTGTAGGGTTGCCATAACTCAGAAACAACCTGAAGGCACAAAAATAACAACAAAACTTTCTACACAGGTTCACATAGATGGGGTGCACTACACCATTTTGAGCTCCCCCGGGAAAGCTAGGCTACAATCATTTTTGCTATAAGAAAAAAACAAACCCTGAGTTTAAAGTGTTGGTCATATCTGAGAATATTTATAGAAACTTATTTCTTTGAATCCATATATCTGTTTCCAGATCATATGAGATTCACTGGATCCAACCAGAAGCACTGTTGGAGGAATTTCAAGCCGTTTTCTGAATTACAGAGCCTCCGTGCCCTTCTGTAGAATTGTATGGTAGAGCCTAATGCAGTTAAATGTAGATAAAATACATTTGTGCAGTTAAACTAGGATTGTGCAGTTATAATCAGTGGCGTTCCACACCGGGGTGTCACCCGGTGTGGGGGGCTGACCACGGTGTGAGGGGCCAGATCTTCTCCCTCCCTGCCCTGAGAGACTTGAAAGTCGATCCTCCCATTGCAGGGATGGGGTGTCGGGCCTTTCCCTCCATGTCCTGCGAGGCTTGAAATTCAAGCCTCCCAGGGAAGGGACTATAAATCATCATCATCATCATCATCATCATCATCATCATCATCTTTCAAGCCTCCAAGGCCAGGGACTGGGGGCGCTGGGTCTTCTCCCTCCCTGCCGTACGAGGCTTGACTTCCAAGCCTCCCAGGGCACTCCCTTCGGTGGGTCACCCAGTGTGGTCCACACACCCCGCACCCGTCTTGTCACGTTACTGATTATAATTGATCTAGCCAAAAGACTGAGAAATGGGTGTGATCTGGCTGCAACATGTTACCCTCTTGATTGTCACGGGTGATTTGGCTGGCTAGTCCCTTTCCTCCCTTTACCACTTCTGAAGTTGCATGTTCACTGGATGAGGATAGCCATTGTAGACAGAAGGAGTATACTGCTCTTCAGTCAATGGTATACGATAGTTGCACTCCCTTGCTAAACTAGAACAATGTGAGATGATGTTTGTTCTGTATTTAACATGATCTGTCACATGAAGAACTAGAAGACCCAGAGGTCCCTGCACATAGGCAAAATAAGGATTTCTAGTGGGAAGGGCAAAGGAAGGTATCACGAGACAGTGGTCAATATCACACTACACTGTGCTATTATTCCACTTTAACTGCTATGGCTACCTCCTGTGGAATCTTTGGATTCGTAGTTTAGTGAGGCCTCAGAGCTCTCCTACTGAGAACTCTTAATGCCCCTCCCTAAACTGCAGATCCCAGGATTCCATAGGACAGGAGGAAACTGTCACAGTTAAAGTGGAATAACAGCACTACAACAGTGTAGTGTTTTATTGTCCCATGACTATATCCACACTGCACTGCTATAGCAGATTGATACCATTTTAATTGCCATGGCTACCTCCTATGGAATCCTGGGATTTGTAGTTTGCTGAAGTTCTTGGAATTTTCCAGCACAACCCACTGAAATGCAGTGTTAGAGGTATCTTGTGCCACTAGAAGTATTAGGATTGTGAAGGATGGATCCATGGTAGTTAAGGTGGTATCAAACTACAACAATTATGCAGTATGGACCTACCCAGTCAGAACACATTTTTCTGCTGCTGCTTTTAATTCTGGTACGATTTGCACCCTCTATACCCAGGTAAGTGCCTAGTTCACTCACAGTGACCATTTTGATGCATCTTTGGACAATATCATCTCTGTATTACAGTAAAGATTCAAAGCAACCAATAATGTCAATTTTACATTCTGTTCAGATTGCTAGATACTTGGGGAATTGGGGGGGGGGGATCTAAACATCTGCTTCAAATATATCCCACAGGTATTTTTGAGAGGTGCATTGGGAAATATTGCACCTGAAAAATTAAGCAAAACACATCTTCTGGAAAAGAATTTGAGATACCTCCACCTGCATTATAATATCAAATTCATATGAATCAACTGCAATTTCTTTTCAGTGAAGTATGCATAGCTGTATGGAATTTTTACATGCTTCCAGTGACTGTGGCAGACGTTGAAAGGACTTTCAAGCTCTCAAGTTCTACAATGGGGCAAGAAAGTTAAGCCCCATCTTGTTTAATGAGTGTGAAATTGCAAGGGGAATTGACTTTGAGGGACCAGTGCTCTATTTTGCAATGAAAAAGGTGAAAAAAAGATTTACAGATAACTGGCCTAATGTTTGAAGCTGGTCTATGGATCTGGGGGATCAAGATGCTGACAAAATAATTCCTTGAGTAGATGTTGACCCATTATTAAAAAGTTTCAAAACATTTAGCATACTTGTAGGAATTTCAGGCTGAGTGCAGAAAACATCATATGAAGAGCAGGTTTAGACTTTGCAGAAACAGGACTGAAGATAGGAGGAAAGAACATCAACAATCCAAGATATGTAGATGACACCATATTACTAGCAGAAAGCATCATATACTTGGAACAAATACTAAGGAAGGTGAAGGAAGAAAGTGGAAAGGCAGGCTTGCTGCTGAACATAAAGACAACAAAAATAATGACCATGAAGAGCCTAAATAAATGCAATCTAGACAGTAAGGAAACTGAAATAAAGATTTCTTGTCCCTTGGATTAAACATTGATCAGAACAAAGACTGCAGCCCAGAGATAAGAAGATTAGGAATATGAAGGCAACAATAAAAGAACTAGACAATATCTTAAAAAGCAAAAATATACAATTGAGCACTAAAGTTAGAATATTCAAAGCCATGGTATTCCCTATCACTATGTATGGATGTGAGAGCTGGACAGTGAAAAAAGCGGATATAAAAAAAGATGAACTCTTTTGAGATGTGGTGCTGGAGAAGAGTGATGAGGATACTATGGACAGCTGAAAAGACAAGCAAATGGCTCCTTGAACAGATCAAGCCTGAAATACACTACCTGTGATAAAACTGAGGCTGTCATACTTGGTCACATCATGAGAAGGCACAACTCATTAGAAAAGACAATAATGCTAGGAAGAATGGAGGGCAGTAGAAAGAGAGGAAGACCACAGGCCAGTTGGATAGACTCCATCATGGAGGTCACAGGCATGAATCTACAATACATAAACAGTGGAAGACAGGGAGGCTGTCTCATCCACAGAGTCACCATAATCCCAAGTCTATTCAAGGGCAGTTAACAAGAAGATGTCACTACTAAACAAAGATGTGGACATTTTTCAGAAACCGAGAGGGTGGAACCGTAGTTTCAGAATTAGAACAATCTTTTTTCACCGTGCATGAGATTCTGATGTTGGTGTGGAAAGCGGGGGCATATACATTTGTTCTACCCCCTCCAACCCCATAAAGTTTGGACTTGACATACTGAGGTGCTCCTTATAGATTGCCTATATCTTACTGCCCTCGTGTGGTGTATGCTGTCTGGGCCTCTGCAGCCTTACTTATTTTTAAAGAGAAGGAGTCTCTGCATTACTATTCTGAAGCAAATCCCACTGAATTCAATAGAGCTTACTTCTGGGTTGAAATGTCTAAGATGGTAGCCTGAGGCTGTTTCTGCTCCATCAGGTTTTTTTTTTTTTTTTGGCACCACTGCAAGAAGCAGCAGTCTGAATTTCAGAACTTGTATTTTGAAAAATAAAAAGAATAATAAGAAGCTGGATGCTTTATCATGTAGATCGCCCAAGCTGTCTCATGCGCTTTTTGTTAGTGCAGCTGCACCATAAAAATGATCCCTTGCATTGGAACCAGTTGGTTGTTTTAAATATTGAAAGTGATCCAAGTTCCCTATTGTTTCTATTTTTTTTAAGGATAAAATATTTGCTATTTAAATTTTGCAGACCAAGCTGGGTAGACTTGGGTTTATGAAACATATAATGGCTTTTTTTTTTTGCTTTAAAAAAAAGTTCTGAACACCAAATCATGAAGAAAGTGATGGCTAATAGACCCATCTGCTACCATTTTTATTACTGGCTTTATTTTATTTTATTCTATTTTTTTAAGGGGAGACTAAAGGAAAGCACAAGGGCCAATGTGCTGCTGTTGTTTGAACACGGAGACTCTGGAGACCAGGATTTGAATCCCACTCATCCACAGAAACCTACTAGATGACAATAGGCAAGTCGCACACTCTCAGCTTCAGAGGAAGGCAAGGGCAAACCCCTTCTGAATGAATCCTGCCAAGAAAACCTTGTGATAGGTATGCCATAGGATTGCCATAAATTGGAAACAACTTGAAGGCACACAACAGCAAGGAAAGGTATCGATAATCCTGCCAGTGTGCTAGTTGCTACCAAGGATGTCTAGAGCAGGATTGACTATTGATACCTTTCCTTGTTGTTGTGTGCCTTCAAGTTGTTTCTTATGGCAATCCTATGGCGAAACTATCACAAGGTTTTCTTGGCATATCCCAAGTTGGTGAACCCTAGCTTTAAATTCATGGGGAGTGCCTATATACTCTAGCAAGTATTTGTTAAGATTACATGCAAGAGGGAAAAATACTAATTTAAAACTCCAAAATTCTTTGCATCTCTGGAATTTTAATGAATAAAGCCTAAATGCCATGCATTATAAAGTGTTCTTTGATTTATTGCCATAAATGAAAAGAGAAGGTAAAGCAGATTTTACTGATAATTCAGATTTTACTGAATAACACATAATGTAAAAAGTGTAGAAACACTAAACTGAGACTGAAATTCCTACAACCATCACATAGAAATATATTTCACTATAATTACTGGCTTTTACTTCCAAGTAAAACAGGCTTGTAGTCTAAGAACATTCCCATTATTTTCATATGTTCTTAAGGACATTTAACTGTGCTTAGACCTGAGCTGAACTTAAATGTTTTAAAAAGGACATTTTATATATGTCTGTGTTTTACTTAAACCGTTTAATGTACCTAGGGCTATAATTTATCCGCACAGCACCTTAGCGAAAAATAAATTCCTTGCACACAAACAGAGCATGACAGCTCCTGCTTTGAAAGGCCAATTTCAGATGCATATTATTTTCTTTGCTAATTTCCATACCTCTTTATATTAAATTCCGCCGAACTCCTAATGTGGCCAGCTGCTGAATTGGTGCGCTTTATAAGCTGAACATCTGCTTAATTCAGGGCTTGTATTGCTTTCGTAGCAACAAAGAGCACTGGGATATGCATGAAAGATAGCAGCAATTTTATTTGCACAATCAAACCTCTAAATCTACCTTAATGTTGCATTAATGAATAATACATAATGCATGTTTCAGTGATGTGCCACTTTAGGTTTTATTTTCTCTGATGCCTCAGTGGCGCCCATGGCCAGAACCCAAGAATTCACAGCCACAACCAAAAAGAGTCCAAAATTCAGGCAGATGTATATGAATATATATATATATATATATATATATGGGAATTCTAATCCATCAGCCATAGGGTTCGGTGGATAACCTCAGGACAGTAGTTGTTTGAACTGAATCTAGTTAACAAAGGTATTGTGTGCCAGGACAGACGTAAACGTGTGCCAAAGGAGTGAACATGTGCCAGAGTGTCAGATCTGGCACCTCCCAATCCACATAAGCCACATCACTGCCATTTTCAGTACCCAGATGTGATGTTCTAGTGACTTTCAGGCACTTTTCAAAGTGATTTTAACTGTTTTAACCGTGCGTCTTCCCCAAATATACTGAACAAAGAAAAGAGAGCATTTTAAAATTTTTAAAAAATCCCACACCAGTCTCACCGCCAGACCTATCTTCGAAATCCCTAAGCTTTAACCATGGCAAATGCTGCTCTGGCTGCCTTGGGTCTGATTCCTGGGGAAACGTGGGAACTAGTAGCCAAACCAACCAACTAGTAGCCACATGGAATGTTTGGCTTGTTCTTGTTATGGGCCTTTAAGTCAATTCTGACAGATGATGACCCTATCATAGGGCATTCTTGGCAAGATTTATTCAGAGGAGGTTTGAAACTGTCTTCCACTTGGGGTGTTGTGTCATTTTAAAGTGTTTTAAACAGTTTTATCTTTTCAAACTGTATTTTATTCTTTTAATAAGCAATCTATTTTAATACTGTAATAATTTAATTCCATTTTAATATACCACTTTTCTATGTTTTTAATTGTACTCTTCTTTTTTTAAAAAAATATGGATTAAAATACACAACATTTACACACAAAAAGAAACAAGACAAAAACTACTTCCTAATAGTATCTACTCATCCTAATCATACCAGCTTATTTTAAGACTTACTCTTAGTTCCTGTTAATTACCACATAAGCTATATTCCCCTACAAACAGAAATACTGAAAGGTAGAAAGTAATATTTTTATCCTTCTATAATATAATATATTTTACATTTATACTGTTTTAGCCTTATTTATTATAAACTTCAAAACAAGTAAAAATAAAGGAAAATCTATTTCATTAACTCTCTATAATCCAATATCCACTCCGTATTTTTAATCATTCGTTTCTTCTTAATCCAATATAACTTTTAAACTGTCTATCTAATTACTCTTGTCTCACTAAAGCAATATACATATTTTCATTTTTTTCAGTTTGTACAGATTGTACTCTTCTTTTAATATTGTGAGCTGCTCTGACTCCTAGTTCTGGGAAAAGAGCGAGATACAAATAAATATGATATGATATTCCTCTAAGGCTGAGAGTGACTGGTCACCAGTGGTTTTCCATAGCAAAGGGGGAATCTGAACCCTGGACTCCCTCAATTTGAATTCACTGGGGAAGGGTCCTGATGCTACCTTACTGATCATAAACAAGAAGTGCAAATGAGTCTACAGACGTTATCAGACGACGGAAATTGGAAGTATAATCCAATGGCAATCCAAACGCAATCATGGGGTTTCACATTATTGCGTATTAGAGTATCTCACACAATTTCAGGCAAAAGGGAAGTCATTTTCGGGCAATGGGAAGTCATTCCGAATGCACTCCGAACGCAATTAGAATTCATGTAAATTCGCTAAACTAGCAAATTCACATAATTGCCAACTGGCTCCATTCGCAATTGAGAGAAATTCCTCTGATAATGTCCTATGGCATTGCCAATCAGAGCCCAATTAGAAAAAAAGTTGGTTTTTACAAATCTTATGTCCTCAAGGCAAATGCCAGCTAATCATGCCATCATATCAAGATACTCTTATGCCCCAGGCCTCAGATAAGAGGAACATGGCTCAAGAGAGAGGCTCTTCTTCCAGTGACTAAACTTTCCATTTGCATACATCATTTAAAGCTCTTTGTAAAATAAACCACCCTGTCTCCACACCCTCTGAGACTGGATTTTTTTTAACAGCTGTGCAAAAATATGAACAGCTGGATGCTAGCAAAATTATACTGAAGGGCGACATAATAACTACTTCTTGTCAATTGAAATTTACAAGTTAAATTGTGGAAGAATATGCAAAAGCCTTCCATTTAAGAAAAGCAAATCCTAATGGGACTCATTTTCAATGCTTTTTTAAAAAAATGTACATATCAGATCCAGATCCAATGTAACTTAGGCTGCATCTGCATGGCAGTTTGACACCACTTTAACTGACGTGGCTAATCCTGTGGAATTCTGGGAAATAACTTGTTCTGGTACTCGAGCTCTCTCACAGAGAAGGCTAAATGTTTTCACAAAAATTACAATCCCCAGGATTCCATAGGACCTTATCAGACGGGAGGAATTTCTTTTTATTGTGAATGGAGTCAATTCGAATTCATGTGAATTCGCTAGTTTAGGGAATTTATGTGAATTCCAATTGCGTTCGGAATGCATTCAGAATGACTTCCCATTACCCGAAAATGACCCCCCATTGCCCAAAATTGCGTGAGATGCTTTAATACGCAATAACGTAAAACCTACAATTGCGTTCGGAATGACCCCCCATTGCCCGAAATTGCGTGAGATGCTTTAATTCGCAATAATGTGAAACCCATTATTGCGTTCGGATTGCCATTAGATTATACTTCCAATTTCTAATGTATGATAAGGTCCATAGCATTGAGCCATGGCAGTTAGTGGTGTTAAACCAGATTATTTCTGCAGTGCAGATGCAGCCTTCTTTTCTTTTCTTTTTCTTTTCAAAATAGTACCAAAATATTATCAGGACTATACAGTATTCTGCCCAACTGGCCAAGTCCTCCATGATGAAAGGGTTAGGGAGAGGAAATGGCAGCAACTCCTTTTGCAAATTGCTGCTTCTTCCATAACCTCTCTCACTGTGGGCTGGGTAAGAGGTAGGAAGAGAGCAAGAGATGGTGGTGCAGAACACTCTGCAGAAATAATCCAGTTTGAGACCACTTTACCTGCCCTGGCTCAATGGAGTTTATCATACGATGGAATTTGGGGGTATAATGCAATCATGGGGTTTCACGTTATTGCGTATTAGAGTATCTCATGCAATAACGGGCAATGGGGGGGGGTCATTTTCGGGAAATGGGAAGTCATTCTGAATGCATTCCAAACGCAATTAAAATTCACGTAAATTCGCTAAACTAGCGAAATTACATGAATTCGAATTGGCTTCATTTGAAATTGAGAGAAATTCTTCCCATGTGATAAACTGCAATGTTAGGGAAGTCGAGGAACTGTAGTTTTGGGAGACATTTATCCTTCTCTATCAGAGAGTTCTGGTGCCACCATAAACTACAGTTACCAGGATTCCCTACCACTGAGCCAGGGCAGCTAAAGTGGCCTCAAACTGGGTTATTTTTGCAGTGTATTTTGAACTGGTATGAGCTTCTGTGTCCTTTCTCCCAGCATAGCGTGAACAACTGAGCTTGTTGGTTCCAGTCTCCAACATGCCATTCAGGTAGAGCATGTAGGTGTGGAAGTGAGAGGTGGCTCTTGCTTGTAGGCATGTTAAGAACTGGGTTGGATTATTAGACCTATACTCCCCAACTTTGCCTGGAACAGTCCCAATTAATCTGATGCCATCCTGCTTTTTCAGCTGCTCTTAAAATGTCCCAGTCTCTCTCTGTCCCTCCCTCCCACTTTCCTACTTTGTCCTCATCATAATTCAGTTGCTGCAAACTGAGATTACTATGTGCAGCTTTTAAACCAGAAAAAAAGTGGCTTTGGTGATACATATCATACGTTGCCACCTCCAACCCATAACTGCTCTGTTGCCAACCCGTCTCTTTCCCCCGTTTCCCCCCATCAGCCTTGCAATTGCCTCAATGACCTTGCAATTGCACAAGTCTGCAAGTGTGAAAAGTCGCTGTTGGGGCAGTTGTGCGATGGGCTGACACATAGAGTCAGTGTCCTCTTCTGTCTCCTTGCTATTTCCATGCAGCCTGATTCCCTGGTTGTTCTAAAAGCCATGCAAGTTGATAACCATTACTAGGGTGTATCCACACTGCCAAAGTAAAGCAGTTTGGCATCACTTTAACTGCCGTGGCTCTATCTTACAAAATCCGGGGATTTGCATTTTGGGGAGATATTCAACCTGGTCTTACAAAGAGCTCTGGTGCCTCACCAACTTACATACCGCAGGATCCTGTAGGCAATGGCATAACTATAGAGATGTGTGGTGTGCGGACCGCACTTGGTGACATCCTAAAAGAGGGGGTGACACCACTAGTCCCCAAACATCTGGCTTTTGGCAGAAAGGAGCTCTGGCATTCAGCTGTATCTCTTTAAAATGTCGAAAGGATGACGTGAGGCTCAGTGAGAGGAGAAGGAAAGGCCCTACTTTTTCTAAAAAATGTAAAATTTCAAATTTCAAAATTATTTTTTAATTTTAAATTTTTTCTTTAAAAACCTCATTTTGCCAAATTTTCAATTGAACCACATGAAACTATGTATATGTAAGCACATTTATGTTGTGCATATGATACTGTAATTTAAAAATATAATTTTAAGTTAAAGCAGTGTTAAACTGGATTATTTCTGTAGCCTGAGGCACTTTGGCCACCTTGCCTTGACACTGCCCTGGCTCCATGCTATGGAATTCTGGGAGTGGGAGTGAGAAATTTTAGCCGTCTCTATGAAAGAGCTCAGCCAATATAAAGACATTATGTAGCGCTGAACAGTGGTGCAGTGGTTTGAGCGTCGAACTGTGACTCTGGCGACCAGGGTTCAAGTCCCCACTGGGTAAGCCGGGGCAGGTCACACACTCTCAGCCTCAGAGGATGTCCATGGAAAACTCCCTCTGAGGACCCTTGCCAAGAAGGGTCCCAAGTCAGAAAGTGAAGGCACTGTAATAAGAAAAATATTGAAATTAAGATATTGAAATATTTTCAAAATACTGAAAATATTAAAAATTTATACACACGCAAACGCAAATATAAATGCACTCATTCCTTCATGTTTGCTGCTTTGACTTTTGTGGATTTGATTATTCACAGATTTTATTAATATGTTCTCTCTAGGAATATCTAGGTCCTTCGGCACAACTCTACAGTCAACTTTAACCAAACTTTGCACCGAAAGGCCTAGAGATTCCTAGAGAGAACACTCCACTAGGCCTTTGTAGCTCCTCCGGTGCAATTCTAGGGTCAGTCTCTGGCAGATGTTGACCACAAAGTTGCACTGGAGGACCTAGAGAGATTTTCTTTCCAGTAAAAACATAGGGGTTTTTTGTCTTTGTTTGTTTTTTTTTTTTTTTTGGTTATTTGCAGTTTTCCCACATTCACGGGGTCCTGTGCCCCTAACCCCAACCAATGTGGAGGGATGTGTGTGTGTGTGTGTGTGTGTATAATAGATACATGGATACATTCATGTATAATATTATATATTTCCACATTCATCAGTGTCCTGTATACACACTCGTCCCTCCACATTCACTGGGGTTAGGGGAACAGGACCCCTGTCAATGTGGAAAAACCAGCAAATAACAAAAACATTATGAGAGAACACCTCTCTAGGAAACTCTAGAGAGATAATATATATTTTACATATAATATACATACAATATATATTATAAGTATATATATAATAGATATTATATACATATTTAAATTATAAATTATGAACAAATAAAATTATAAACTATATATAATAAATTATAAATTATTAAATAATAAAATTATCAATAAAATATTATATATATTACAATTAGAAAGAAAGAAAATTATAAATAAAAATGTTCATATATGTTATGAATTATAAATTATAAATAAAATTATCAATAATATTATATATATATATATATACATACATATATACAATTATAAACAAATAAATAAAATTATCAATAAAATATTTTATATATATATAAAATAAATTATAAATTATTAAATAAATTAATAAAATTATAAACAAAATATTATCTATATTACGATTGTAAACAAACAAATAAAATTATTAATAAAATATTATATATATATAATAAATTATAAATTATTAAATAAATTAACAAAATTATAAATAAAAATTATATATATTACAATTCTAAACGAACAAATAAATAAAATTATCAATAAAAATTTTCTAATATGTGTGTGTGTGTGTATATATATATATATATATAGACACACACAAATATATGCGTGTATATATATTATAAATTATAAAATAAATAAAATTGTAAACAATATATATATTATAAATTTTAAAAATAAATAAATAAATTGTAAACTATATATATATATATATAATAAAATATAAAATAAATAAATAAAAATATTATATATATATATATAATAAAATATAAAATAAATAAATAAAATTATAAATATATTATATATATTATATATATTATAAATTATAAAATAAATAAATAACATTATAAACTATATATATATATTATAAATTATAAGTAAGTAAATAAAATTATAAACAATATATATATATATATATATATAATAAATTATAAAATAAATAAATACATAAAATTATAAATTTTATATATATATATATATATATATATATAATGACACTATTATATAAAATAATATATATAAATATAAATAAAGTGAGGAAAAAATGTAAGAAAATAAGAAAACACTGCAAGAAGAAAAGCTGGGCAGCCTGGCTTCTCCCCAAATCCCTGCCCCTCCTTTGATTGTTGTCAGCCGCCTGAGGCCAGAGGGAGGAGAGAGGCGGTCAGAAGAAGCAGCAGCAGCAGCCACGTCACAGCTTCTCTCCTCCTCCTTCCCTCCTTCTTCCTTCTGTTGTTCTTCTGTCCGAGAGAGTCTGCCTCAAGAAGAATAGAAGGAGAGGAAGAAGAAGAAGGAGAAGAGCTTGGCTTCCTCCTCAACTCAACTGTCCTGGAAACTTTGTGGCAAGGAGGCTCTTCTTCCAGGGCTTCCTGGTGCCTCTCCTTCAAGGCTACTTGAGGCTGAGCCCCTTCTTCTTCCTTCTCTCCACTTCTTACTTAACCAGGCCTTTGGGCTCTTTTGTAGAGCTATTTCTATCTAGGCTCTTCCTCTCCTGCTGGGAAGTGTTGTTGTTGTAACTTTCCCTTGTGTACCTCCCAGGAGAGAGGTTTGGGATTGCCTTCCCCTGAGGCTGAGAGTGTGTGACCTGCCTTGAGTGGGTTTCTGTCAGCAGGGATTCGAACCCAGGTCCAGCATTCAAACTACTGTGCCAGGCTGGGTCTTTGGAGCCACTTTGGGTCCCTTTTTTGGGAGAAAGGTGACATAGAAGTTTTATATATCTCCCAAGATATATATATATTTTTTTATATATATATATATATATATACACTCCCAAGTAAATGTGTAGGATTGGGATACAGCTTTAACACAGCAGCTCAGTCTTAGATCTGTCTGCTCAGAGGAAAGCCTACTAGTGTTTATTGGGGGCAGATGCCTAGGTAAACATTTTATTTATTATTATTATTTATAGCCTGCCTCTCCCAAAAGGATCGAGGCGGATTACAACAATAAAATACATCAACAACATATATCATACATATGTAAATAAAGGTTACACAATCCCCTTAAACCCCCCCCCCCATTAACTAAACAACAACATTATAAAATACAGATTAAATTAATTAAAGTTAATTTTTTTTAAAATTTAATATACAGTAAACCCTCCTTATCCATGGATTCATTCTCCATGGGTTGAAGCATCCACAGCTTGAAGATATTATATATGTGTGTGTATATACACATTCCAAATAGCAAAGCTGGATTTTGCCATTTTAGATAAGGGACACCATTTTACTTTCTGTTGGATTTAATAGAACTTGAGCATCCATGGTCCTGGAACCAAACCCCAGCGGATACCGAGGACCCAATGTTTGAGTATTTCAGCCACATCCATCCTATTCTTTCGGCAGCCACTACAGAGGTAAAAACAAATGGATGATTTATTTTTCCTTTTTATTTTAAGTCCTTGTTTGTATAAGTGGACTAGCTAACATCCTTTGGGACAGTGACTGTGAGTAAGGATGAGTTCAGAGGCAGGAATTCAGTGACTGTGGCTAGACCTAAATCTGGTGCTGAAGTTGTGACTGTTATCTTCTCATGCAGTGTACAAGAATAGACCCAACAGTTAATGGCTGGGTATCTTTTTTTTTTTAGAAGTACACAAACTTTGTGCAGACGGCCAACCTAAAAATCTCCTGGAGGAAAGAGGGCAAGAAGAATCTCACCTGTTCGGAGATAATTGGGACGGTGAGATGAGAGGATGACAATTTGCAGCTGTGTTTTGTGGTTTGGGACTTAAATAACAAGGAGCAGCGAATGACCCATATTCGCTGCCTGTGAAACTGGTGTTATTGCCTGCGAAGAAGTGGCCGGATTGATGAGAGAGCCTCCGCAGCCATGGGGACCGCTTCCTCCTTGGTAAGCCCCATAGGCACTGTTGGGGAGGTGATTGAGGACACCTATGAAGGAGGTGGCGGTGAGGCCTGTGAGATCCCTGTGGAGGTGAAACCCAAAGCTCGCCTCCTGCGCAGTTCCTTCCGCCGGGTGGGTACGTCGCGGCCCGGAGGCCTTATCGGCGCCAGCTTCAAATCCACGGCCTCGGTGCAAGAACTGGAGTGTATGGCGGAGTATGAGCGTCTGAGAAAAGAGTACGAGATCTTCCGCATCAGCAAGAACAACGAGGTGGCATCGATGATGAAGAAGGAGGCCAAGTTGGACAAGGAGAACAAGCGCTTGCGGGCAGAGCTACAGGTAAGAGCAATAGCAAGTACATTGCCGTACCGCTTATCAGTGCACTTAAGCACTCCCTAAGTGGTTTACAAAGTGTAAGCTACTTGCCCTCAACAATCTGGGTACTTTTAGCAACCTCAGAAGGATGCAAGCCTGAGTCAAGCTTGAGCCCTTTTGCTGGTATTGAACTCGCAACCTTTGGTTTGTGAGTGAGTGGCTGCAGTACAGTACAGGTATTTAACCACTGTGCCAACAGGACTGTTAACTGGGAAACAGGTAACTGGGAAAGGTTACATTGGGGCTTTCTAGATTGGCAGGAAAGTGTGACATGACGTTGCTTTTTCCTTAATGCTTAGCAGCTGCACCGCAGCCTTTAGATGGAGCTGCTCTGTTCTGCAGTTTTTAAAAAAGAAGCTGGGAAAACCAGCACCTTTTTAAAGGCGCTTCTTCTCCCCTAAAACGCAAAAAAAGCGTTTTCATGGCACACTTTCCCTTTTTCTCATCTAAAGGCTAGAGTTTCATGCAGCCATGAATACACTTCTTTTTGCCAATCTAGGGGGCTTTTTAGACCGCCCAAAAGGGGTGGTCCATATTCGCCCCTTCTAGCGGTGAGATGAGGCCTAGGCTGCCGCACGGGCAGCCCTACAGGCCTCATCCCGCCGCTTTTGGAGGCCGTGGGGAATCGGCAAACTGCCGGTTCCCCGCGGCCTCCAAGCAGGGTGCAGCGGGCGCTCTGGGCGCCCGCTGCACCCCGCTTCCCTCGGCGGGGCTGAAGGGGGAAAGGGGCCGCCGCCGTGGCCCCTTTCTCCCTGTGTCTTTGCCGCGGCCATATAAAGGCCGCGGCAAAGACCCGCTGCAAAAAAAGAGCTCCGCGTTGGAGCTCTTTTTTTGCAGCGCGGGAAGGGCGCGATTGGCGCCCTCCCGCGCCGCAAAAGCGTCACAACGTGTGCAGCGTGTCAGAACGCTGCGCACGTGATGACGCCTTTGCGGCGCCTCCATATAGACGCCGCCATCTTTAAATGGCGGCGTCTATACGCTTTAGGCTTAGGGAGGGTGTAAAAGCTACGCCCTCCCTAACCCTAAAGACGCCCTCCCTAACCCTTAAGACGCCGCAAAGTGCCCATCCAAAATGGGCCTAGATCAGGCCAAAATGGGCTGGAAAAAGAGCAGCACTTTTTTGGACTACATGTCCCAGAATTTCCCAGCCACCATGGCACTAGTCATGTTGGCTGGAACATTCTGGGAGCAATAGTTCCCCCAAATAACATTTCCCACCTCTAAAAAAGAGAGAGAGAGACAGTATTTGACTAACGGCATAATCCTTTACATGCCATTCAGAAAAAGCCTCATTGAACTCAGTGGATCTTAACAAGTAAGCTGTAAGACTTCAGCCCAAATATTAAACAGCTCCTCCTCTGCATTTGGGAAGCATTGAGAGACACTTTCTGCAAGCTGCTGATTTGTTTTTGTTCTGACACTTAAAAGGTTAGCAGTCAAAACACTTGCAGACTGTAATTTTTCACTCCAAGGAAAGTGAAGTAATGCTGGTCTTTTTCAGGCACTCCAGAAAACATATCAAAAAATACTCAGAGAGAAAGAAAGTGCCCTGGAAGCTAAGTACCAAGCTATGGAGAGAGCTGCTACATTTGAACACGATCGGGACAAAGTCAAAAGGCAGTTCAAGGTAAATCACTCCTTCAAACAGCTAATTCATGTGTTGGATGCAAGTGGCCGTGAAACAAAATTGGGGTCACTGAGAAACAAAAGAAAGGTATAATCATATTTGGGGGACGGCAAAGTTCACAGATGTACAAGAAATCTTGAACAAGCCCCCATAGTGGAATAATCCCCCAAAACAAAACCAAGCCTACTAGGGATCACTGAGAAATCTCAGTGGATCAGTCAGTGCATCACTGAGAAATCTCAATGGAATTTGGGCTGGCCAGAAATCTCAGTCCAGCGCAGGGAGGAGGAATGGAATGGAATATCCAGGATAAAAACAAGGATGATTGGCTGCAACCCTGAACATGAATATTCTACACTGCAACATTGTTTTGCAGGTCCCAGTTTTGTCTATCTATTTTCCTTCTGTCTTCCCCTTTGTATAAGGGAGGCTAGAGAGCCCTGTTGCTAGACTCTAGAATAAAAATGCTGGCCTGTAGAAGAGATTTGTAGGTACAAGAATTACAAGCTCAAACTACAAGTGTGAAAAGTTCGACACAAAATATGTGGGCTTTATAAAGAGGTACATGCGTTTGCAAGTCTGGTTGTAATTTTCATTGATTTAACTCTCTTTCACATACAGATTTTTAGAGAAACTAAGGAAAATGAAATTCAGGATTTACTGAGGGCCAAGCGAGACCTGGAGGCAAAACTGCAGAGGCTACAAGCTCAAGGCATCCAGGTATTTGATCCTGAAGAATCAGATTCGGATGACAGCTGTACAGAGGGTGCTGGTAAGGATTCTGTAAACTGCTTATGCAAGACTATAACACAAATCTCTGCAATATGAAACTTGACACAAAACAATTAGCTTCTATTTCTTGTGTGTTTTTTAAAATAAAAACGTAATTTCTATAAAAATGAAACTTAAAAATGAACTATGTTTTATGAAATAAGCCACTGAAAATCTTTTGTTTTTCTAAACAAATAAGCCTTTAATCTTGCATCCACTCCTTCATTTCAAGCACAGATTTTCTGCTGATCTTTGTTTTCAAATGTAAGGGTGACATTTCAAACTAGACATGTAATCTTTGATGGCCAAAATTTATTCAGATGTTCGGTGAAACTTTTCTGCATCTCTGTATCTCATGCCAAACTACATATTACAATAAAATTAGTTAGCTATATATATATATATATTATATATATATATATATATATATACACAGAGAGAGAGAGAGAGAGAGAGATTTATATAGAGAAATTTTACATATATTTATATAGAGATATTTTAATTGTTTGTATTTTATAATAATTTTAAAGTTTTAATCTGTGAACCGCCTTAGGTCCCTCCAGGGAGAAAGGCATGATATAAATGAAATTATTGTTCATTCAGAGGGGCAGGTTATAAATAAATATTTATTATTATTATTATTATTATTATTATTATAAACAAACAAGCAAGCAAACAAACAGTCCCATCCCCTCTTCTGCCCTGAAAGGTAATTTTCCAAAGCTTTCTTCCATTTAGGAAAAGTCTAAAACAGTTGTTGGGTAAAAGAAATGTAGAAATCTCTCTCATGTTTATGTTGGACCTGATTTCATTGTATTTACAACTTATTTATTGGTATTAGTTGTACCTCATCTTTCCTCCAGTGAACTCAAAGCAGCATGCTCTACTCCCCTCCACTTCATCCTTACTACATCCTTGTGAGGTAGATCAGGCTAAGAGAAAGTGATTAGCCCAAGTGAGTTTCATGATTCAGTAGGAAAGACAGGTTGGTGTTCCCAAATCTCATCCAACACCCTAACTACTATGCTACATTGACTCATAGGGCCAAACTACACATTACAATAAATATGTCTGAAAAAACCAGTTAAACTGAAAACTTACAAATGAGCCCTTTGGGTTTGAGTTAGAAGTCCACACTAGTTTTCTGTTGACACAGCCAGGAACACTTACCGTTGGGGACTATAGCTCCCAAACTTGTCTGGCCAACATAGCAACTAGCCATGTTGGCTTGCAGCTCCTGAGAGCTGTAGTCGAAAAATAATTTAAAAATCTACCCTTGGAAAATAATAATAATTTTACTGTATTTAATCTGTTTTTGTTTGTTTGTTTGTTTTTACTTTAAGACACTGGTGGCCAGACTGAATACTGGACAGGTGGAGTGTTGGGCAGTGAACCCTCCATGGGCAGTATGATGCACCTCCAGCAATCTTTCAGAGGCCCTGAGTTTGCACACAGTTCCATAGATGTGGAAGGGCCATTTGCAAATGTCAATAGGGGTAAGAAGTTCATTCTTTCTCTGAGACAAAAATGACGGTTATAGATGTAGATAGATATATTTAAGAAGCCATAAGATAGAATGTTTCTAGGTATAACATTAGGCTCGGGTTATGGTACTCCTGAGGAAATTTGGATAAAACTGGAGCTGGCATCCAAAAGTAATTCAGCTCTTCATCAGTGTTTCACACTGGCAAAGAATTGAATATTTGTCTGGGTTACTTTTGAAAGTTAGCACGCTTATCAGCTTATTTACAAACAGCAGGTAATGACAGCTAAGACTGAAATTGGCAAAGTTTAGAAAAGTTGTAGTTTTGGATTGCAGCTCCTAGGATCCCCCAGCCAGGTAATTTTTCCATAATCTCGAAGTTGTTGATAGAACCTCTTCCCGTGCTTATAGTTTGTTTTTCTTTACAACCAACCAATGGGAAACATATGGCCCTGAAGACTACAGCCTGATGTTAGATTGACGTTCCTACCAGGCCCAGTTTTATAGACAATGGTGATAAATTTTGGGAGTTGTAGTCCACAACATTGGTAGACTGCATGTTCTGTTGCTTTTGTTTGCTGAGCTTTTAAAACAGACATTCACTTTCCCTTTTTAAAGACATCACTGCTTGCCCATAGTGAGCAGCACAGGATGTTTTTCATTCTGTCCTCTTCTCCATTGAGAGCATCCTGTTATAGCTGTACTGATAACTTTTATTGACAATGTGATACATTTTTAATTGTAAATTAACAACAGTTGACTCTTTAAGAAAGTGAGAAAGAAAGAAAGAAAGAAAGAAAGAAGGAAGGAAAGGAAAGGAAAGGAAAGGAAGAAAATATAGTTGGAAGGAGCAATCTGGATTCAGCACAGCATACAGCTGATATGTTAGTACATATAATTTGTCACAAACATGCATGCAAACTATTAAACATTTTGACCATCGCCGAACTGTTGCATTGACAGTTTTAAATTTAAATCCACCTTTGAGTCTACCCCTGAAATCAAGGAGACTACTTCCAGATAAACATGCTTAGAATTGGGGTGACCTAGAATTTCAGTTATTTAAGCTGTTGGGGAAAATATCTGTTAATGCATGAATATTACAGCAAGTGAATGTAGATATGCATGTTATTACTTACTTCCAAACAAGCTACTTTTGGAAGTAGTGCTGCAAATTTTATAGCCGTCTATCTCGTTATGTGGAACATCTATTACTTTTGAAACTAATGTTAAATGCTTATTACAAGTGTCAGTTATAGTTTCAGGACCTCAAGGTGGTTGTCTATCCCTAAAATGCATGTGTGTGTGTGTTTGTTTTCTTTTACAGATGATTGGGATACAGCTGTTGCCAGTTTGTTGCAGGTTACTCCATTGTTTTCCCACTCTTTGTGGAGTAACACAGTAAGGATATATATTATAAACACAGAGGAAACTCAACGAGAAGTAGACATTTTCATACAGGTGTGAAAAACACAGTGCTTTTGTACACAGTTTCCCATTATACAACATTCTTTTGATGTAAAACTGTACTGTTTCTCAGAGCTGATTCAAGGGTTCTGGAAGTTATAGGCCAAAAAAACCCCTAAAACCCTTTTGAAGCTCATTTTCTTCATATGATTTGATAAAAGTTCCAATTTTACTTAAGTCAGTAGAGGAACCATGTATAAAATTTTAAGTTCAGTTTTTGGCCTAAAAAGGTCTGGTAGCATTATTGAGCAAAATACTTCACTGAAGTATCAGAGCCGCTGAGTGTCAGAGAAAACAGCAGAAGGCTAAATATATTATTTTGCTCAAAATTAAGCAAAATCATATATTTAGTTTTTCTGTATTTGTGACATATTCATGGACTAGTGTATGACACAGTAAATCTCGTCCGTGGAAAGAACATGGCTTTACAGCCTCCCTACATATTTTCTTGACTCAATACTTAATTATCTAACTAGTTCTGTAGTGTTGTAAATTAAAGTTTTGATCAGTATGATAACTTTCACCCAAATACCAATGCTCTGTGTTTTTAGTTTTTAAAACATTTTTTCTGAACACTGCCCACATGTGAAATCAAAGGCTTTCATGGCTGGCATCCATATTTTTTTGTGGGTTTTTCGGGTTATGTGGCTGGGTTCTAGAATAGTTTTTATCTTTTTTGGGCTATGTGACCATGTTCTAGAAGAGTTTTTCCTACTCTTCTAGAATATAGCCACATAGCTTTTCAGTGGGTGATATAAAAGGCTAAGCAATCCACACATAGACATTTATCTCTCTATTTGAAGATATCACCTATCTCATTTGCATACCCATTCACCTATAAGACATCAATGTACAGTACAGGGACTTTGAATCAGACTTTGGGCAAAGTTACTTTTTTTGCCCTGCAGCTCTCAGAATTTTTCCAGCCAGCACATTTGGTAGTCATGTTGGCTGGGGAATTAGGGAAACAGTAATCTGAAAAGTAACTTTTGCAAAACTCTATTTTGAATATATGCTGTTATGGTTATGTTACTCTGTTCCTATGCCTTTTGACACATCATTTGAAAAGGATAAAGAGAGATTCATATCCATCAGAATTAGAACTACCTCCGGCAGTTTAACCTACTTGAGTATCGAAATCAATATTGTACACTCTGCTTTGAGTCATTTTACTATTGCAGGTACAGTGGCTGGAACTTTTTGGTTGTAGCACGAACATTTCAGAATGCCCTCCTGAATGAATTATACCTGTACTCCACTTTTTGCAGAGCAATGAAATTATGGCTATTCCAAAGGACTTTGGACTTCACTATCAGCTGATTGCTATAAAACTTTTTTCTAAATTGTGCTTTTATTTTAAAGTCTGATATTATTATTGCAATTTATATAATATTTTATTGTAGTTCTTTTAATATTAGTATTGTTTTAAAACTGGGTTTGAGTTGGCTGTCATTTTTTTTAAAACAGCTATGAGATTAAAGGTAGGTTATAATGCTTGTAAGTAAAGGAATATGAGGACCAGCTGATGAGAGTGTCTCACACATAAGTCATTATAAAATTCAGACCTAGAAAAAATACTTTAGATGACAATTCCTCATCCTAGCTAGTGAGCAGCTTTTAATTTGGCACTTACAGAAAACATCTTTTTCCCCCACCCTTGCTTTTCAGAAATACTCACCAAAACTACAGAAATACTGTGAGACAATGGAATACTTTTTCCAAGTTGTCCATTTTGCAGTAGAAACTGAAAGTCCTTTCCAAGCTGTAAGGAAATGGGAAATTGAGAAGAGTTCTTTAGCCATTTTATTTGTACATCTAAATTTACCAAGGTGAGTTCACAGCTTAGGAAATTAGGAAAGGGTTATTACAACAGTAAAAACAGAATGATGCCATGACATTGTTTTTGGGGAAAAACTGTGGAAAGTATCTTCAGTCACTATTTTTTTAAAAAAAACTTTCTAAATGACTCTTCCTCTGTATTTCAGGTTTCCTAACAAATGCTAATTAAAAATATCCTATCTTAAATCAAATTGTTAGTTTTGAACAGAGATGACCCATTGAATGAATGAGAACTTGTTATGTGAACACTTATGTAAATCAAGTTGCTGCAATGGGATCACTGTGGTTGAGACTATCAATGGGACTTAGACCCCTAACATTACTCTACGTTTACCTAACATTACCTAACATTACTCTAATTATAAAGTTTCCTGTTAAAAGGTAAAAGATCGCATGTAGAAGCCCTACTGGAATAGTCTTTCCAAATGTAATTAAAATCAATGGAAAGAAATGGAAAGAGTTGGGCCATGTAGAGGATTTGAGAGATAAATGAGCAAAAACACTGTTGCTTCAAAAGTAGAAAAAAGTGGCTGGTGGCAGAAAGTGTTGGTTTTTGGAGGTCTTGGATTTTCAGATTAGGGATGTTCAACCTGTGCTACTTTTTTTAATATGTAAGTGTCTTCCTTGGATCTCAGCAACTGTTGTTGCAGAGTTCAAATTCCACATAGTTGTATACGGTGAGTGGGGTAGATTTTTAAGCATTTCTTTGACTCAAGACCTTTTACACTTGATTTTTGAAGACACACTGTTTATTTAAAAAGGCTTGAGCTTTCGCAGTGGCATGTTACAGAAAAATATATCCTTGGGGGCTGATGTTCATTGAACTGTTGACTGCAGCAAAATAGTGTAGCACAATAATGCTGACTTCCAATGTAGTTGTCTTCTGAATGAGTGTGAAGAAGCCTTTTTGAAGAACCCTGAAGGGAAGCCTCGGCTTATTTACCACCGGCTGGAGGAGGGCCAGATGAGTTCGGATTCTGTAAAGCAGTTAGTCGAGCAAGTTCATTTTGTGAACAAAGCAAAGGTAATGAGAAAGTGTCCATCCATAGTACCTTTACTGTGATTTGTTTTCTTCTTGTTTTGTTGAATAGCACTTGTTACAGCTAGTGTTAACAGAACCTGTACAATGCCTCTCCTTTTTTCCAGAGACATAGGGCACACTTGAGTATACGAGAAGCTAATGGAATTGCACACACTAATAGAGTTGGCTGCTGCATGCTGGCTGGGGAATTTGTAGGGAGCTGTAGTCTGGCATACCTGGGAGGCTCCAGACAGTCATTGGGACTGGGGACATTTTTCACTTGGGAGTCCAATTATCCTGCTGGCTTGTGCTATCTCTCTTTCTCTCTCTCAATCTCTTCTTTGCCTCTTTTTCTTCTCTCCCTCCCCCACCCTTATTCTTTTTTTTAAAGCTTTCTTCTTGTGCTTGGTTTGTGAATTTTGCTTGACGCACACCATTTATTAGTTATAACTTTAGTGTAAGGTATTCTGTGTAGAGGTCTGGATCCACTAGTAAGAAAGGATAAAGCACTCCTCAAATGGGGAGAAGGGTCCTGATAAGTGGCCTGGGGTTGTGCCCCATTGACTCCTGCACAGCTCAGCGGCAGACTTACCACTATTTCTGCAAAGGGGTGGGAAGACACACATAAATTCACGTTATGGAGTATCCCTAATTCCATCACCCCAGCTTGGTTTTCTCGGTGAGTGAGCAAGCAGGTTGCTTTTCTTACTTTTGGTGCAACAAAAAGAACTTCAACTCTTTTAACCCCAAACCAAAAGTTATCCCTGCCTGTTACTCTCCTTCTGTGCTACTTCATGCTGATGCACATTTTTCGACTATAACTCCCAAAATCCCCCAGGTTATAATCTAAAACACATAACTTTTTCAAGATCTGGAAGGAGAATAGCCTATCTAGGCATCATATGGAATCCAGAAATTTTTGTTTTGTCTTTTTATTTTGGCATGCAGAGTTGTGTGTGCGGGGCTGGTTTTTATTAACAGAAATGTATATATGTTTTCTGAATAGGATAAAGTTCTTACACAAGACTTGTAAAAATCCCAGATTTTCAATCTTGGCAACTATAGGAAAATTTATTATTTTCAGAATTATTTCTTTCTCTTTCCCCTTCTCCAGATTATCAACCATACAGGAGGATTAGAGGAAGGAGCATATGAAGTCTACAATTATGTGGAAAATACCATAAAACAGGTATTTTGCTCAAATGCCCCTGCTTCAAGAGCCATGTATTTGGTGGGAAAGCAGCATGTACAGTAGTCCCTCCACATTCTCTGAGTTAAAGGGGCACAGGACTCCTATGAAAGTGGGAAAATGCAAACAAAAAAATCCTCTCTCAAAATCTCTAGGTCCTCCAGTGTAACTCTATGGTTAACATTTGCTGGACATTACCATAGACTTGCACTGGAGGACCTATAAATGCCTAGTGGAGTGTTCTCTCTAGGAATCTCTAGGTCCTTCAGTGTGCCTTTTGGTGGAAGATGACTGGAGGACCTGATATTCCTAGAGAGAACATATTAATAAAGTCTGTGAATAACCAAATTGACAAAGGTCAAAGCCGCAAACTTGGAGGGATGACTGTAGATGCTGTTAGGTATGAATATATGTGTTGTATATGTATGCATCTCATTTAACAAAAGACACAAATCTCTTTCCATGGTTAAGGTCAGATATGCATAATTATGTTTGTATTTGTTGGCAAGCCTAGGTTTGCTTTTCCATAATGTGGGAAAGATCCATTTTAATAGTTGCATGCCAGCAAGTGGATCTCTTTCACACTGTCAGTACTCTGAAATGCATGATGATCAGCTACATGTCACTGAGGATGTTACCATAAGATCAGAGGTTGGGAATGTGTGATCCTCTACAAATCACATCAGCCCCAATCCTACACAGTGGTAAGAGATGATACAATTTGCAGACCAAAAAATCTGAAGGACCCATTGCTGATCTAGGTTCTTGTCTGATACATTGATCTGTCATTTTAAATTTTTACAGCTTCAAGCTTTTGTTTTGGAGACTGTATTTAGCACAATTGAAAGTAATTAAAAACTACTGTTGCAAATGCTATCCATTTACACTGAAAGTGTGAAATGAGATCCAAATTGTGTTTTTGACTTTAGAGTGCAGTATAAAATGATATCCAGGAGGGCTGTCTCTGATAATATAGGAATATGAAGGATATTCACAAAACATTTCATTTTTGACCAGATGCTGTGTCAACATGCTGAAAAAATCATTAGCTTTTGTGTGAGTTCTTGCTTCCAGTACAAGAATGAAAGAAGGAGCATTTTTAAAAAATGATATTTCTATAATTTACACAGGAAAGTGTCTCTGCAAAACTACTGTCTTTTCCTTTTGTGAATCAAAGCACACAGAGAGAGTAAGCATAAAAGACTGGCTGACTGTTGAATTATATGTGAAAAAGGCAGAGGGAAAAAGACCATAGTTTGCACAGTGAGCTATCATGACAGCCACAGTTTTGCATAATTGCACAATTTTGCTATGTACACAAAACATTTCTTGCAAATATGAGAACTCATTTCTTGTGTGTGAAAATGCATTTGAAAATGGCAAAAATACTTTACTGTAATGCAGTTTTTTTCCTCTGGCACACAAGAATGCAAGGTCAGTGGTGTTCATCCCTTTAGGTGTATAACCAGGTAGCAATCCTCTATTTTATTGTGACTGAGTATGGTCCAAGAGTAATGCAGGGTAGATGGATCTCATAGATCATATAGATCTTTTTGAAACTGAGGAAACATTCTTCAGTCTTCTTGTTTATATCAAAAAGAATTGTTGTTCAAGATATGAGTGCAAATTCTAAATTGAAGTCATAAGCTATCTATTTTCTACTTTAAAATCTTTGGAAGTTGCAACTTTGAATGAGAGTGAAGGTTTAATTTAAATCAAGATTCTTTTTTCAGTGCCTTGGTTCAGATAATATAAGAGACCTTGAGTATTGGAACAAGCTACAATAAGCTTCAAGCTTCCACACTCTTCTTCCTTTCTTCCCTTATTTTCTGTGTGCCAGAGGAATAGAACAAGAGCATCTGCTTCCATAACCAGAGTTCCCCATAATATGAGAACTTGGTGGTACTATGGTTTGTTTGAACTGTGGTAAATGAGAACAAGTCAGAATCTGAACATGATCTTTGGTTGTTTGTACTAATCATCCTGAGTTTGTCTATCACTGGGACCTGCACTTCATTTAAAACCAGAAATTTAAATAATTCCAGACATCATCTTATATACATGTGCACATGGGCACACATGCTTGCAAAAGGAGGAGAGGAGGAGGTGGGTGTGAGCCTGAAGTTTGCCATTGCTCATTCATAAGTACTGATGACGTGGACAAGCTCCTTGGAAGCATGAGGAAGACGACTTGTCCTCTCGATCCTTGTCCATCGTGTCTGGTCATCCGGGGGCGGGGGAACTCATTGAGGGTATTCCTTTGGGATACAATCAATGCATTGTTCAGGGAAGGCATTATACCATCTTGTTTGAAGAAGGAGGGTGTGAAGCCCCTCCTGAAAAAAACCTTCCCTTGACCCCCTGGACAGGAACAACTATAGACCAGTTTCCTTGCTACCATTTTTAAGCAAGGTGATCAAGAGAACAGCTGCCTCCCAACTCCAAGCTGTCTTGGATGAATCTGATTATCTTGATCCATTTCAAACCGGCTTCAGGACAGGACATGGAGTTGAGACTGCCATGGTCGCACTAGCTGACGACCTCCGCTTGAGTATCGACAGGGGTAGTGTGACCCTGTTGGTGCTCCTGGATCTCTCAGCGGCTTTTGATACCATAGGTTCCAATCCTTCCTCTCTGGCAGATACCAAAGGGTGAGGCTCGGGGATAGTTGCTCTTCCAAAATTGAGCTTAATTGCGGCATCCCTCAGGGTGCCATCCTGTCCCCGATGCTATTCAATATCTATATGAAGCCGCTGGGTGAGATTATTTGGAGGCATGGAGTGCAGTGTCATCAGCACGCTGATGACACTCAAATATATTTCTCCATGACCAGATCGTCAGCCCAGACTTCAGATGACGTCTCCCCTCTTAATGACTGCCTTGGATGAGGAAAAACAGATTGAAACCAAATCCAGACAAAAAAGGAAGTACTGACAGTTACAGGCCCGAAACCAGGCTTGGGAATACAGCTTCCAGTCCTGGATGGAGTCGCACTCTCCTCCAAGGACTCTTTTCACAGTCTGAGGTTACTTCTAGATTCGTCGCTCCACGTGACCAGTCAGGTGAATGCAATAGTCAGGAGTGCCTGCTATCAGCTTCGGCTGATACGCCAGTTTCGCCCTTTCCTGGACATGAAGGATCTGGAATTTGTGGTACATGCTTTGGTAACCTTATGTTTGGACTTCTGCAATGTGCTATATATGGGGCTACCCCTGTGCTTAACCTGGAAACTTCAGTTGGTTCAAAATATGACAGCCAGGCTTGTTACTGGAACATCTAGGAGAGAGCACATAACACGTATGCTCAAGTCTCTCCACTGGCTGCCGATTAGTTTCTGGGCGCAGTACAAGGTTTTGGTTTTTACCTTTAAAGACCTACATGGCTTAGGTCCATCTTATCTCAGGGACTGTCTCTCCCCGTATGATTCCCCCCCCCCCCTTACACTTCGGTCCTCTGGGAGGAACCTGGTACAGCCCATGAAGACTAGGCTGTCGTAGACCTTCCAGAGGACTTTCTCTGCTACCGCCCCCAAGCTATGGAATGGCCTGCTGGATGAGATCCGTCTTATTATGACTCTTGACTGCTTCAAAAAAGCTGTAAAGACACATCTCTTCCAGCAGGCCTTCCTGGAAACTTCTTAATCTTTCCCGGAGTGGAGGCGCGAGGATCTCCCAGCTGGTTCCCAGCAGTATGAACCTGGCACCATTGTCTGCGCTATCCAAAGAACTATTGGTTTTTATGATGTCATATTGTGTTGACAATTTGTTGCTTATTTTGTTTTAATCTATGCTAGTTTAGTTTAATTTTATGGGGTGAGAGGTCAGGAACTGGGTCATAGGAATTGTTTTTAAATTGTGACTGTTTTAAACTTTGTTGTACCCCATCCCGATTTCCTGGTCAGAGGGGGCGGGCTATAAATAATAATAATAATAACAACAACAACAACAATAATAATTGTAAATTGTTAGAAAGGAAGGATTTGGGGGTAAGCCTAAATCCTGCACTTTGTTTTTTGGAAACTGGCTGCTTCTGAGCAAAGAGTCATACACTGCCTCTTCATATGATTTGCTTGTGTCCTCCTACAGGATATATTAGGTTGTGAAATTACACAGCTAGAAAAGAAAGATGTAACAGATAATAGTGACTCTTCTGTTCCTGAAGAGGAAATTTTGGGGGATGTCCTGTGGGATGCTCATGATGAACAAGAACAGATGGAGGCTTTTCAGCAAGCATCCAATTCCACTTGTGAGCTAGGATTTGAGAAGGTAAGTTCACCCATCTCCTTAAGGCCAATAAACTGCTTGCATCTGTTTTCCCTTCTCTCGTAAGAAGGCTGCTGCTTTGCAGAAGGAATGGCAGTACAGAACAGCCCCAGAGACTTTCAGTCCTAAGCTGAAGGAGGCCATATGTGTAGGCAGATGACACACTTGGCCCTGGGACAGATGCCAGAAGTGTCTGTGTTAACATTTTGCCAATGTGGCCCTCATTTCTCCCTTTGTAGAAAAAGCACGATGTAAATATTACAGCTTATTCTATGTCTCCAACTATGGAGGTAGTAGGATTTTTTTCATGAAATATTAATAAAAAAAATCTTAAAAGTCCATGGTACTCCCAGGTGGAGAGGGTTTTCCAGATACATTTTCCAGCCTATATACCAGTTCATTCTAGTCCAGATGACAGATTTTGGACAGATAGGATTTGCATGAATAGCTCACAGTTGGGGGTAAGAGGAAGCCAGCATTACATAAAACCTGATCTGATGGACCTTCTCTGGGATATTTTCAAATATTTGAGATTAAGGTTCAAACTGGAAAAACAGATATTGTTGGATGAAAAATCCTCTGGATAAGGTAATTTCATGATTCTGTAAATTTACCGGTAAGCCAAGGTCATCATGCTCGAATGGAGCTTGCTTTGGTTAAAATGAATGGCTGATATTGAATGGCTGATTCATTTGCCTGTGACTTTAATAAACCTGAGCTTCTCTGTGACATACGGTATGACCTCCATATCCATGGGACCGAAGATTGCACTTTTCTCATCGGGGAAAAACACAGTGTGACTCTGTGTTTAATGTCTGCTGGAAATAAAGCATTCTGTTAACTGCAGTTTCACTTATCCACAGTATGGGAACAGATTCCCCTGCAGATGTTGGGGTTGTTTTGTACCCCATTTCTGTATTTCCTAAGTTCTTGTGCAGGAACGGTAGGCCCTTGGTATCCACTGGTGTATATGGTTCCAGGACCTCTCATGGACACGAAAACCTGTGGATGCTCAAGTGCCATTATATACAGTGGCATAGTGGGATGGTGTCCCTTGCATAAAATAGCAAAATCAAAGTTTGCTTTTGAGATTTTTAATATATATACATATTCAAGCCATGAATGGTGGAATCCATGGGTGGAGAATCCATGGATATAGAGGGCTGAATGTAATATACTCAGAAAACGTGTTTAGAGGAGATGGCTCTAATTTTAGTAATACTGTAGAACCAGGTCCACATGTGTCCTTTTACATATGTAGGTCTGCTCCCTCTCTTTTATGTAAAAGAGCTGTTTGTATGTAAGAGAGCTGTGTGTACACTGCAGAATACACAGTTCATTAGTGGCTAATGAAAATGGTTGTTTCTAAACTATTTTCTTCATATAACTTTGACAATGATATTGCCAAAATTCATAACTTTGAAAGTATAATTTATAGAGGGTGACTTCATGATTAATGTTTATGTTAATATGTGTTTTCAAGCCCATTTAAATACATGTTGGATAGTATTGCGTATGTTGAATTTCATTATGTTGGCTGTACAAAAGGACGTGGCATTGGTTTAATGTGTGTGTTTTGTGTATTTGGTTTGGAATTATAAATTTCCCTACAGTTTTTAAGGAATACTCTAAATATTAATTTACAGTTTTTTTTAAAAAAAAAATATGACCATGGCAAGATACCATGGTGAAGCGTCAGCGCTGGATTGTCCAGAAGTTTTTAAAAAGGGCAAAAGCAAATTCAATGTTACAGTTGGTCTGCAGTGCTAGAGAGGAAAGTTAACATATTCCATTCCCAAATACTCTTTTTCATTTGAATTGCTTGTCTCCTGGAGCTGCTAGGTGTCCTGTGAGGAGAAGATATTTTAAAACTCAGTAAAAGAAAGGATTAATTCACTCTCCATTCATGCCACAGCCTTGATCCAAACCATCCTTTTTGTGGTTTCTTATGACAACACTTTTCAGTTAAATGAACAAATGCACACATGGGCACAGACACTGTGTAGGGATATCTGGTACTTATGCTATGCAGAATGCAGCAGGGTTCATGTAATGAAACAAGAACAGTTACTCAGGATGTTATAGTAAATAAGAAGGACAACTTATATTTTTAGTCCCAGGAAACAGTGGGATCACTAACGTTGGCGTCACCCGCTGTGGCAACTCATGATGTCACCCCCTTCATTGACCTCCTCCCACACCACACCGTACAGAATCCTTAGTAATTTTTTTTGTACTAATGACAATCGTAAATCATAATTCCTGTCTATCTCTGTATATAATGGCAATAGTTGTGACATAAACAACTAGCAAAATTATAATTATACCTTTAATTTACAATATCATACATACAGCCTAAATGTATTTTCATGTACATAGTTTCATGAAATTTGGTAAGATGTGATATTTTTAAAGAAAATTATAAAATAATTTAAAAAATTAAATTTCAAATTTTTATATATTATTTTTAAAAGCCTGGGACTACTACTTCTCCCACTGAGCCTTGCTCCACTTGTACCATCTCTTCATGTGTCTCTCATTTTAAAGAGACACAGCTGAATGCCACGGTCCATGTCTGCCAAAAGGCAGATGTTTGGGGAGTAGTAGTATCAACCCTCCCCAGAATGTCACCTGCCTGGTGTGGCATCATTGCAACCCCTGCCAGGATATCCATTTTGGCATAAGAAAGGAGATAGACAAAAAGAACTAGCCTATACTTAGTTACAAGAGATCCTAAAACAGGCTATATTAGTTTTGGAGTCCCATGACTGCTCCCTTCCCAGACAAAAGAAACAAACATACTGACTTCTTAAAAGAGAAAGTCACCTCAAAAGGCAGGAACTAAGCAAAAGGTTTAGGTGTGTAAGCATTATATGCTTCTTGAAAGGGATGGAAAGCACATGCAACCAAATAAGTCTTTTTAGTTGCTTTATCAAAAGCTTCCTTGCTAGTAGGCATCTTGTTCAGCTTCTAAGACACTTACATGGAAAACGAAGCTTTATCACTGCTGGATCGCATACCAGTGATAGTGTGGCTACTACTACATTAGTTCTGTTGTTGTTACTTGTAAAGATGAAGGAATGTAAAGGCATGCTGAAGTTATCCATAACTAAGCAATGATAGAATGATGCTCTGGAACCCCGAGGATCATCCTACTACTGCTTAGTTGTGAATGCCTTTGACCTGTCATTAAATGAACGTCTTTGACCTGTCATTGTATTCATTCTTTTTGAAAGTAACTTTCCAAGCCCTGTGGTTGTCTAAGATCTAATGCCAATATATGTTCATATTTGAATACTAAAAAGAGATGAAAATTAAAATCAGTGAAACTTGAATTAACTGGGTTAAGACTGAGATTTGAAGATGTTGAACTTGTTACATTATACAGAACCTAAAGATCAAATAGATGTAGCAGTTTTTGAGTTGCTCTAGAATTCCTCATTATGTTGTTTGTTCCATCCACAGTATTATGAACGTCTAAATGACCTGGTGGCAGCCCCAGCACCAATTCCCCCACTTCTTGTTTCTGGAGGACCAGGGTCTGGGAAATCTCTCCTTCTGTCAAAATGGTACTATTTTTAAAAAGTATTTTCCTACTCGTTATGGTTCCTTGTCTACCAAATAACAGTATAGTACATAGAAGAGGAACTAAAGAAGAGTATTGATAGTTTTTCAGATTACCTTTTTGAGGCTGAACAAATAATTCAAGCACAGCACTAGCTCAGCTGGCATAAAGGCTTTGTTCATACATGCTGACAAACTAGGATTTAACATTACATTCAAAAACACTGGATTACATTTATGACCATCATATAAATGATGGTTAAATGATGGTCATACATGTAGGCATGCATATACATATATATATAAATAATACTACATATATGACCATTGTATAAACTGTGGATATTATTTGTATGACCATTGCACCAAACTCAGCCAGTATTCCCATTTTCCTCTTCTCTTCTTGCACAGTACAGCCAAGAGAAGGAACAAACCAATATTTCCTTCTAATGTAATGCAAGGGTATACAACTAAAAACAGATCCCTCCCTGCCACATGTCCACAACTCTTTATGAGGCAATGATTCAACTGAGGACTAGTTTTACTCCTTTTCCTTCCACGAGAAAAGGAAAAGGGAGCAAATCACTCTTATCTGATCTGTGCCTACAGATCAGACCTTTGGAAAAGGATTGCTTTCAGTCGTAGGGCACATGTTTGCCATGGATGCTCATTCTGTGCCCACCAGGTAGATCTTGGACAGATTGCTGCCTAAGATCTAAGACTCCTAGTCTATGAAGACCATAGGTGCAGCAACTGTGATTATATAAATGTTATTGCATTTTCATTCTGCTGGGTCCCAACCTATTATGGCCATTGGCTAGTAATGTTGCAAGTTGTAGGTTCAACCAATATTTCAAAGGCCAGAGATTCTGTCTAGATTGTAGTGTGTTTGATGGACCAAGCTTTTTACTTGTAACATCTTAAGTGATCTGACCACATTTTCCTTTTCTGCTCTATTAACAACAAACCAATAAAGCAATATCAAAATATTAAAGAAAACTTCAAATGTAACAGTGTATTAATAATTATGATAGCTTTGTAGTACCATTTGGATGAGAAAATGAAGTTTCAAGGAAAATGTGGCTTTATAAACACTCTTCTCCCTCCGCCTTCCATAATAGGATTCAGTTACAACAGAAGCATTCACCGAATACACTCATTCTATATCATTTTGTTGGAAAACCTCTGTCGAGCAGTTCAGAACCTGCACTGATCCTCAAACGTCTCACTTTAAAGGTATTGTCATTTTATTGTATATCAGCACATGCTGTTAAGGACTTGAATGCCTGTATGTTCAATAAGAAGAGAGGGAACACTGTTTGACAGTAGCATATTATAATAATTTTACGTTTCCCCATTGGCTGAAATAGTACTTGTATTGTCTTAAATTCCTATAAACTGGGGGGAAATGAAATGGATGTAGGTGTGCATGTTTGTGTATGTGCCTTGAAGTCACTTGTTGATTTGTAGTGACCCCATGAATTTCATAGGTTTTTTTAGGCAAGGAATACGCAAGAGGTGGTTTTGCCACTTCCTTCCTCTGAAATACAGCTCACAGCACTTGGTATTCATTGGTGATCTCCCATCCAAGTATTAGCCAAAACTGACTCTGCTTAGCTTCCAAGATCAGATGGAATCCAGTGTCCTTTACTATTTAGTAAAAGGGTGTTTAGGCCCTTTACACATGTATGTTACATGTATATGTATGCATGTGCACAGAGCAAGAGCGAGAGTAGGTCTAATATATTCTTGTAGCTATTTACAACCATCTGGACAAGGAAGAGAAGACATTTGTTATTTCTTTTGCTTATAGGCTTAGGCAACTTCAGTCTACTTTTTTCAGTTGGCAGAGCACCACATTGACACTGGGGTTTTTTTCACTTAGAGATAAACAATACAACAATTAGAAATACAGTGGGCCTTGGGCATCTATGGAGTTTGGTTCCAGGACTGCCCATGGATACCAAAATCTCTGGAATAGATCATTATATACAATGGTGTACTAAAATGATGTGCCTTATATAAAATGGCAAAATCAAGGTTCGCTTTTTGGAATTTATTATTTTCAAGCCATGGATGGCTGAATCCGTGGATAAAGAATCCATGGATATGGAGAGCCAACTGTACCTTAATTTCTGTAACAAGGGAGTGATTTTGAAGGTGCACGGTGAAGTGTCTACTGATGACCCTAACGCAGCTAGCTGCCTTACCTATAATGTCCTAAGCCAGGGTCAGCATGATAATGTAAGAGAACGTTTCTCCCAAATGTAAAATAGAATGACCAGCGTCTCCATCTGCTTCTCTTATGGTTTTCAGCTCTGTTTGGAAGAAGTGGGTTTACCTAATGCTTCCATTCCTTTTCTTTTCTCAAGAACTTTAGATTTGGACAGCACTATCTATGAAAATATAAGAAGCAGTTTTATAACACCTGTAAGATTTAACTTTAATGATGTGTCAGGGTCCACTTCTCAAATCTAAATAGTGTCAGGAGAATAAAATCTGGTTTTGGTTCTCAGCCCTGACGCTTTGTAATAAGTTTTCTGTCATTCACAATTCTTTTCACATATCTCCAGCAAGAATTGTTCATCTTCATGTAAAACATGTTTTTAATTTTCTAATGTTAACATAATTGTTTTCATTCATTTTTGTATTTCCTTTTACAGCTAAAATTCAGTTAACTGGAAATGTCATAGGATAATTGATTTGGAAGGTTTGTGTTGAATCCAGAGCTTGGTAAAATTATTCTCTGGACCACAGTACTCCAAATCCACCAGCCAGCATGACTGTGTGTGTGGGATTCTGGGAGTCATAGTCCCAAAAATAATTTTTATAATCTCTGCTTGAATCTAATGTTATGCATGTGTGTTTGTCAGATAAAAACTGTTTCTTATATATATCATTTTGTAGCTTATGCAGCATTCCTGGTCAGTCTCACCTTTGACATTGGATCCTACTAAACTATTGAAGAATTTCCACGTTGGCTAGAGAAGCTTTCTGCTCATCACCAAGGTGGTGTTATAATAATAATTGACTCTATTGATCGGATACAGGTAAATGTTTGAAATAAATCTGTCTCTTACATTATTGAAAGATGAATTTAGAACTGCATGTGTTACTACATAGATATTGTATCTTTCGGCCTTTTTTTTCCCCCAGCTAAATAATGCAGTTGTGTCTAAGGTTATCCATTTTTGTAAAACAGACAATTCAACTCGGTAAAATGTCAGTTGAGATTTTTTCCCTTTTAACTTTGAAAGGTGGGGAAAATAATCTGCAGAAAAAAATATAGAAAGAGAAATAGGGGAAAATATGATTGGGAAAGGCTGGCTCAGGAAGCATTGCTTATGGTAACCTATTAACATTAACTTATCTGGGAAAGCCTCTTGCAGATGTTGGCTGCAACACCTATGCAAAGGTTTGAAAAGTTAATTTTTTGAACTACAGATCCCAAAATCCCTAGTGGTCATGCTGACTGTGGGGACTCAGGCACATATTTCACTAGGATAACAATACTCATATTGCTGAGTTCCCAAATTTTAGTTCAGCTTTTGTTTTTCAGCAAGCTGAAAAACACATGAAGTGGCTGATAGATCCACTGCCAGTGAACGTAAGGGGTCATAGTATCTGTGAATGTTGAAACTTGTCCTCAGGCATGGAGGTACACTGTTTTTTTTAAGTTTTTATCTCTGTATTGTTTTAAACATTTTTGTCTGTTATGCATTGCTTCAGAGCTCTGGTGGGCTGGGTGGTGATACATACATACATTAAATAACTAAATAAATAAACTCTGTGTCCTACAAATGAGCCAGACTATAGTTCCCACAGTTTCCACCCACACGTCAGTAGGGGATGATGGGAGTTGTATTCCAGCACAACTGGAAGACACAAAGTTGGGAAAAATTGCTGTAAACCCTTAAGCTGAAATGAAAATATGTAGTATCCTTTAAGATACAGCTGAATGTGTAGTATTATTTCCATATAATGACTGCAGTATAGTGAACCCTCTCAGGTAATGGATAGGAGAAGACAGAAGTGTGGGGAGGCCCATGGTATATCTTCTTGCTAAGTGGGGGTGAAAGGTAAAGGGTATCAGAAGGGTCCAGGAAATACTTCAAAAAGGGTCTATTACAAATAGGAAATGTTACTTTTCAGGACCAAAAGGTTCATAGTCCCACACCTAGCATACTGGTTGGGGAATTCTGAGGCTAGTAGACAAACAAACAAACAAACACCTTCCCTGCTCTATTCCAGATCCAGGTGAAAGAATTTGCCTGTAAATATTTGCTTTCATGTAAATTTTTTTAAAAATGCAGCCAATTAACTGAAAATACTTTATTATCATTGATGTTCCCTTATTTGCTGCATGGAGTACTCTGGATTAATTTGGGGGCTTGTGGGTTTTTCATGCTATTAAACCATATTGATATTCAAGGATCTGCATAAGATTATGAAAATATTGCTGCACTTAAATCTACAGTACATACACTGTAGTTTCTATATACTACGTATATTGAATTGAAATAGTACATTATCAACCAAGACATTGATTTTCCACTTGCTCATTGAAAGGTTGTGGCCAACCCTTCACCTTGATCCATTAAATGCTAAAGATGTGAAATCTCTCATTAATGAAGAGTGCAGGTGTGCAGACCTGAAGCTGACTAAAGAACAGGTATTGTTACTTTATTTCTACATGAATATTCTAGCCTGATAGTTATCAAACTCAGTTGTAGTGAAACCACCCCAAGCCAAAAAGGAAACTTAGATTTATCAGGATATAACTGTTTTCTTCTGATTAAGGCCAATGTTGAACGATGAAGTGTCCTGAGAAGGCGGGTTGCTGCTGTAGTAAAACAGAAAAGCACATTTACTGTATAGTGTGTGAATAGTTTTTCTGAGCAAATAATGACACATGTAGTGCAAATAAGTGATACATCAGATGTCTATAAATAACAGATAAGACAAGACCTCTTTAATATAATGCTTGTAGTACCATTTCCATATTACAAAAGGAACTGAGCATGGTGATAGCTGTCATTAGGGCCAATAAGGAGGAAACCAAGTGTGTTGAGTATGTTTTTGTCTTTGGAGGTAGAGCTGTCCCAAATCTCTCTCTCTCGGTGATCTGGTGTAAGCAAAAAAAGTGACTGCCAGCCTTGTTGAGAACAGCCTAGCCCCCAAGCATTTGCTATGGAGTAAAATGGCTTCAAATTACATTCCAGATGCTTCAGGCATCTGTCTGTTGCAATCTCAGATGGTGTCCACTCTTCTTGCTTTCAGCTCTACAGGCCCAGAGAACTGAGCCAAATAACATGTGAGGCAGGCCTATGTAAAACCCATCTCAAGTCTCTCATGAGATATGGCTGTCACCAGAGCTTTGAGATTCCTCAAGATCTCTAATCTCATGAAAGTACTGGAACTCTTGTAAGACACCTATCTCTTGAGGAGTGCTTTATATTAGGTCTGCGTTGCATGTACCAACCACTCTTTGACATCGTGTCTTCTGGAAAAATGGCATGAAATCCATAAAAGTGCCTTGGCTGGCATCCTATGAACAATGATTATTTTGAAAGACATCATCTTTTTACATGGAATATGGCTTCAATGTGTAGCTGCCTTTTGTGACATGATAATGTGGCTGTGTATTTTATGTTTTATTTGAGGTTGTATATTTGTGCACCATTTTCAGTTTCTCATAGCAAATGAAATTTCACATTTATTGTGTGTGTGTTGTGTTCAAACCTGTTATAGGAGAAGAAGCTTGAAAAACACAGTCATTCTACTACAGCTTGCAATGCCTTATATGTCACACTTTTGGGCAGAATGATGGCTGGGTATGTTTTTAAAAATTAACATTTTACGTGTGCTTTGTTAGCAAATAATTATCAGTTTAAAAAATAAAACTGTTGATGAAATGGGAGTTTTACTGTTGTCTTTAGTGGCATATGGATTTCACTGTGGCGTGATTTGTATATAATGCTGCACTATGATTTAGTATTTGCATTAACAATCCCCAGTTTTGCATGGTCCATCTTATCTTATTTATGTTTTAAATGAGCTAGAGTTTATCATCAGAGAGCCAGCATGACATAGTGGCTTGTGGCTTTATGATCACCTCTGAGCTGGAGAATAACCCTGGCTAATTTAAATCACATCTAGGCCATAAAGGAAGAGTCATGGATTGTCAAAATCCTGGTTTAGACTATGATTTGTTGCAATCCGTTTTAGGTCTCACATTTGGAGAAATGCAGAATATAACAAATTAATCAGTCATCAACAACACCTTCATCAGTTTGCATGCCACTCTCCAAATCTGCTTGTGATTCTGCCTTGTTAACAAACCATAGTTTAAACAAACCAAGATTTCTCCAGTTTGGATGTTACAATAAACTAATTAATTTAAAACAGATGCTTCCAATCTTCTCCTCTTCACTGTGCAAAGAAGGAATGGACGGCAGAGTACATAATTTCTGCTTATTCCATTATGGTTTAATTTTAATTCTGAAATAAACCATGGAGTGTATAAAAACTACAGTATTGCTTTGTCTCTAGCTCTGCTGAGATATGGAATCTGGAACAGATTATTTTTATTTATTTATTTATTTTGGTCATCACTTTGCTCTTTCTTATGATAGCAGCTGCTATCAATCTAACAGAACTCATACATGAGTTAAAACCCCAGAAGCTGTGAGTTGATGTTAGTACCATTGTAATTCTTAACAGCAGTTACCAATAAGACTCATTGGGGTGAAACAGAAGGGCAGGAAAAAGTGGCATGAAGCTGCCTTTTCTAAAGCCACATTGAAACCCCACCAACCGCACCACCATCTCCCAAGGCAGCTGGAGTGGGCATGTCATGACCACATGATATGGCTTCAAGCCAGGAAGAAGTGGAAAAAAGCTGCTTCTTTTTGAAACGGCATAAGGCGCCCAGAGGGCACTTTCCTGCTGGCTTCAAGGCATGTGTCATCTAAATGCCACACCTTCTAGTCAGCCTGAAAGCACCTCTTTTTGCCTGTCTGTTTAGCCCCATTGTGCCCACACTGTAAAATGTGTACCATACAAAAGTTTATGAACTGGTTTTTTAAAGTATACTTTAACTGGGACTTGCTCAGTTAAAGCACAATAAATGCTTACCTTGCTTCAAACATTTTTTACTAGTAGCTTTCATTCTTTCTTATTTAATCTGCCTCTCTTATTTAGTGGGATTTTTCTTTTACCAGAAGGCTTTTTCTTTTTTTTTGGTAGTAGATGCTTTGCTGACTAAATGAGAACAAGATCACATGGGTTTTGGGGAATAAACATATTTCAGATTTCCCAAATACAGGCCATGCTTTCGTTTCTTTTCCCTTCCCCTTTCTTCCCAACAGAGTCTGGGATACATCAGCAGATGCTTTCAGATGTTGAAATTTGGGGTGCAATTTTACATATAGCTTGCAGTTGCTAAAATTCACAACAAAAAGCATTACCCATATTTGCCAAGAATATCCCATAACAGGTTTGTCTGAAGCTCCCCATAAGGTGGAAACAATCGACGATAACAACAACAGTAACAAGCTTCAGTTGAAATTTCAAACTGTGTGTTTCCCTTTTAAAACTTCCTTCCTTCTCTCTTTTCCAGTGCTGGGAGCAGTGAAAATATCGATGTCGTTTTTCAAAAGTGTTTCCAGTGCCAAGATACAGTGTCACTGTACAAGCTGCTTCTGAGATCAGTTGAAGAATCTTTGAAAAGTGATAAAGACAAAGACTTAATGAAAGAGGCAAGTACACAAGTCTGTGTTTGTATGTTTGCTTTGGAGAGAAGTTGTGTGTTCTTTCATAGATGTGATTTTTTTAAAAAAAATTAGCACAATAAAAACTAGAGCTTGGAAAAAATTACTTTTTTGGAAAACACTTCCTCAGATCTCTCAGCCAGCCAATGGATAGGACAGAACTATTGATTTGCTATCCATCTAATGCATCTGTAACTTTTTTTCCATAGCTAGGCAAACAGCAATTTTGAGCAGCAAATAAATAAATAAATAAATAACCTAAAAGATGCTTTTTACTCAAAAGAATGAAAACTCAGATAGATGAATCTTGCTCATAAAATTCAAGACTGCAACCTCCTGCAAATGTTTTCTCTTTAAAGGAGAGCCCATTGAAGAAAATTATTTAATTAACTCCACAGATCCTGTATTTTGGCCCTGTAGCAACTGATGGAAGGCTAGAGAACAAGTGGTACTTCAGATATTGTTGGCCCGCAACTCTCATCATGCCTCAAAATTGTCTATGCTGGCTAGATCTGATGGGAAACACAGTGCAATATGTATAGAGGGCCACAGATCTCTTAGCTTTGAGCTTCAATTTTTTGTTGGTGGTGCTGTATTAATTAGTAGCAGTCATAATTTGCCCATCAGATTTAGGAGGAGGTGATGATAATAAATCTGTTAAAACTGTTTATGTTTGCTGTATAGATTCTCTGCCTCATTAGTGTCAGCCACAATGGAGTCAGTGAGTCAGAACTGATGGAACTCTGTCCTGAACTGTCTTGGGAATTGTTGGCTTCCTTAGTCTACAGCTTACACAAGATGCGTTTTTTTGACCTACGGCTGTGGCTTGTTAAAGTTTCGGCACCTCCAGGTAACATGCACTGCCTTGTCAAAGGCATTAGTTATCTGCCAGTTTCAGCTCATGTTTACATTAATTTTTTCCCTCCCTCCCTCATGTTTACATTAATTTTAAAGTTCAGTAAGTGAGCATAACCAAGGTAAATTTATCTACACAGTATGACATTTTACACATCTTTTGAGATTCATGCCAATGATATAAAATAAATAGATTTATATACTTATCCAACTGAACAAATAGTCTCAGGGTAGCTTGCATTCATAGAAATCCAAAACAGTCAGACAAATAACAATAAAGCAATGCAATCATGAAGAGAAAAAATCCAGTATTAAAATGTTAAAATATTACATTTAAAAGACCGCCAAAAACCTCCCCAAACAAATAAAACATCCCAAATCTGATTTAAAAAAACCTTCCAACAAACAGAAGATTCTGGAAATCTTCCTCTTCCTCAAATGTGCCCATGCACACAATTCCTTTCTTTTGGTCTCTCTCACAGACACACACACACGTATGCACTTGGCACACTTGGCAAGAACTTGAAAGTTTTTTAAGGTAATGAATTTGACAAGTTTTCGGAGTTAATTCATTTGCTTGTTTTATGAATCTAAAATGTGAAGTTATGCATGTGTGAGTCTTTATTTTTTATTTTTGGCCTCCTGTTATGTGAATTGCAAAGGAGTTTGGAAGACTGGTTCCAGAGCTCAGTTTAAGCCAGCAGTTCTCAACCTGTGGGTTGTTTCACAGGGCTTGTCTAAGACCATTGGAAAATGCATCTTTCCGATGGTCTTAGTAACCAAGACACCGCAATTTTTTGGCTAGAGGAACTGTATTAAAGGAACTGTATTAAAGGGTCATGGCATTAGGGAGGTTGGGAACCATTGGTTTAAACAATGTATTTTTTTTCAGGCTTTGGAAACAGTGAAACTGGAATACATGGAAGACCAGAAGACTTTGGCTTCTTACAGAGAAAGACTGATTCAGTACTTTAGCATGCAACTAAGGTGAGCTTTTCAGCATGCAAGGCAAGGAAACAATATAGCTAATACACAGGTAACTGTGACAGATATTTCTATAGCCTTGTGATGAAAGGACTGAGCTGTAAATCAGCAAATCCCTTTTTCAGAGGTCACTTTTGTCATAATCACATTAAATCAGAGGTGGACAACTAAGGAAAGCTAGGGGGTTGCATTGGTCCCTCAGGAAACCTTGGAGGGCTGCACCCTTCCACGACACTCACAAAAAATATATTTTTTTCTTCTTCGTGGTCTCTGTGCCTCACACAATAGGGTTTTGCGCCTGCGCAGAAGCTCCATTCGGAATGCTGAAAAGCTGAGCAGATTGGCGGGAGCCCCGCCCCTCCCATTCCCTGAGCATGCCCAATCCCGCCAATCTAGCTCCTCCTTCAGTTCTCTTTCGTCCGCCGCGAGAGTAACATCTCCTTCGGAGTGCTCTTCATCGCGACGAAAGCTGAGTAGCTAGGCTTTGTTCTTTTTCAGTTTTTTTCTTTATTTTTCTTTATTTTTATTTTTCGTTACTCCCGTTTTTTTTCCTTGAGCTGCCCCTTTTTGTTCGGAACTCGAGGGTTTTGGTCCGGACGGGCCCCTCGCGATCGGACCGGCCTCTTATGGCCGCCCCGTTCAAGAAATGTTCCGACTGTGGCGGTAAAATCCCGGTTGTGGATGGACACTCGAAGTGCATTTTCTGCTTAGGCAGTTCCCACATCCCGGAGAAATGCAAGCATTGCAAGGCTTTTAACCCCGCCACGCTTCGCCAAAGAGCAGACCGGCTCAAGGCCCATCTGTGGGAAAAGGCCCTTTCGGTTTCCCACTCCTCGGATCCGTCTACGGACCCTTTGGGACGTCTTCCCATCTCTAAGTTCCCGAGGATTCCGAAAATCAAAAGACCGACCTCGACGTCGACGGCGACCTCGGCGTCGGCCTCGACCACGACTACTATGTCTCACCCCAAAGGGCAACACAGAGAGCACAAGAAGCGGCCTCCTCCCATCGAGCTGGAGAAGCCGAAGGCTAAAAAGCATAAGCATAAGGAGGTCCTTACTTCGGTTGCCTCGGCGGCTGCCCAGGCATACCTGGCCATGTCTTTTCTTAGACAGCCTTCGGCCATTGACCTCTCAGTCCCGGCCCCAGTCACTGTACTAGACTCGGCGCCGGAGACTTTGGAACCCGCATTTCAGCCTGCATCTACCCAGGTCTTCGCCCCTACGGGGACGGTCTCGACCTCCGTCTCTACTGTTTCGCCTATTTCGGCTCCGACCTCTGTGCCACCGAAGGAAATCCTAGCCTCTTCGGAGCGTATTTACAGGCTGCGGTTCCCATCTCCTCCACCCCGGAAGTCTCCGGAACCTTTTGAGGAGCACTACTTCGACTCGCCCCACTCGTCGGCCTCCTTTCTGGCGCGACATCGGGCTGAATTATATTGGAGAGAGCGTCATCCATCCTACCGCTCCTACTCTCCTTCGTACCGGGATCGGTACCATGTCCGTGACCTCCACGTCAGAGACTTCTCACGATCTCGATCTCGTTCTCCCTCTCGGTCCCGAACCGAATATAGGGCCATATCACCCCCGCCGGCCTCGACAGCTACGGTGTCGAAACCCCCGGAATTGGGTGCCATTATGACCGTCTCGGCCTCAGCTACCATTACTACTTCGACGTCGTCAGTCTCCGCTCCGATCAGTTACGCGGACGCCTCGACGTCGACCTTCCTTACGGCGCCAACACAGCCTTATGTGGATCCGCAATTGCCAGCCTCCCAGTCCACGGAGGAATCCACGGGAGAGACGGACAACCGTCCCGACTCCCCACAGCCTGCCATCTCCTCTCCCAATGAGGAAGTTGAGGACCAGACACCGGGCTCGCCTGTCGAAGACCTCCATCTCTTCACTGGAATTGTCGACAGGATGGCAAGGGCAGTAGGCCTCCAAACGGCGCAGACGGCTCAGCCCCCCAGGGACCTCATCGATGGCCTCGTGGTGCGTCCCCAGCAACCAGCGGTCATTCCATTCTTGCCTTCTTTTTCCGACATTATGGTGGCCTCTTGGAACAAGCCAGCCTCGACACCACCTGCTTCTAAGAAGCTTGACTCTTTGTATCGGGTGCAGTCGGATACAGCACCGTTCCTGTTCACCCACCCAGCTCCTAACTCTCTAGTGGTGGAATCTACTTGTAAGTCTACAGGCAAGTCCCATTCTGCCCCCGTGGACAAAGATGGCAGAAGGATGGACATCTTTGGTCGCCGTTTGTACTCATCTGCAGTTCTGGCAGCAAAGGTCGCCAATATGCAAGGTTGCATGGCCGGCTATCAGAGGTTTCTGTGGGATCGTGTGGCTGCTTTTATTCCCTACCTGCCTCAGGCACAACAAGAGGCGGCTCAGGAATTTTATGCTGAGGCACTCTCCTTCATTGCCCAGGAAGTGCACTCAGCTAGACATGTTGTGGACTGTTCTGCGAAAGTGATGGCCGGTGCAGTGGCACTCCGCCGTTTCGCCTGGTTGAGGTCCACTTCCCTGTCCGAGGAAGCTAAGTCCAAGATCGAAGATCTTCCTTTTGATGGTGAAGGCCTATTCGCCGCCAAGACTGACGAATCCCTGGACACCATGGCCAAGGCTCGTCTGAACGGGAAGAGACTTGGGCTGACACCTAGCAAGCCCTCATCTAGTCGGGTCTGGCGCCAAAGGCCTTACGACCCTGGCTTCACCCGTTCTCGTTCGGCCCCGTCTTCTACTTATAGGACCCAGCCTTACAATAGGAGGCCTTACAGACAACCTCAACAGCAGCAGCAACAGCAGCAACAACAAAGGCAAGGCCAGCAGCGTCAGCAGCAACAGCCTTCCAGGAAACCATCCTCCAAGTTGCACTTTTGACGGGCTCTTGGAGGCGACACCCAATTTTTGTTTGCCAGTCACCCTCTCCTCAGTCCCCAGACTTCGCCATTTTTACGAGAACTGGTCCAAGATCACCACGGATTCCTGGGTGCTTACCATCATTCGCCTGGTATACGCCATAGAGTTCTCAAGTATTCCACCAAATGGCGTTTTCTGTTCCACTCCCTCCTCTCCTCCTCTTCTGGAGGAGATTTCCTCCCTTCTCGACAAAGGAGCCATACAACGTGTTCCACCGTGCTACAAACACCAAGGCTTCTACTCCAGGTACTTCACAGTTCCGAAGAGAGGAGGAGGTCTCCGCCCCATCTTGGACCTGAGAGGCGTCAACTCATACATCACGATTCGCAAGTTCAAGATGGTGACTCTCCAATCCATCTTGCCATTCCTGCACCTAGGGGACTGGTTTGCATCCATAGACCTAAAGGATGCTTATTTCCACATCAGCATCAGGCCTCAACATTGGAAGTATCTCCGTTTCGCCATAGATGGAGATCTCTATCAATATACCGTTCTTCCTTTCGGCCTCTCTACCGCTCCTCGAGTGTTCACAAAGTGCATGGCGGTGGTCATCTCTCATCTTCGTCTCCAAGGAATAAAGATATTCCCTTACCTCGACGACTGGCTTCTGGTGTCGTCCTCCAAGACACAACTGTACAAAGACGTCCAGTACACTTTGGACCTTCTGGCCGACTTGGGACTCAATGTCAACCTACCAAAATCTATTCTCCACCCTGTGAGGGTGATAGACTATATAGGCACGTCCCTGGACTCTGTGATGGGTCGAGCCTACCTTCCCACCAGGCGGGCGGAGGCCCTCTGGGAACAGCTGCGATTTGTCCTTCACACTCACCGTCCGTCTGCAAAGGACATTCAGAGACTGCTAGGCCACCTGGCCTCAACTACAGTGGTGACCTACCTGGCTCGTCTCAGGCTCAGGCCTCTCCAAGCTTGGTTCCTGGCTTCCTTCGATCACCTGAGGGACAATCCGTCCAAGAGACTCTCGTTGCCTCCTCATGTCAGAGACTCTCTCAAGTGGTGGATGTCTCCCTCCAACATCCTCAAAGGGATGCCCTTCCAGACGCCAGAACCATCCAGGATGGTCACTACAGACGCGTCCATGTCAGGATGGGACGCACATCTCAACGGCTTGTGTGTACAAGGACTGTGGTCTGCACAGGAGGCAGAACTGCATATCAATGCCTTGGAACTGTTGGCAGTCATCAAAGCTTTCAGGGCATTCGAAAATAATCTCCTCCACAGAGTTGTGCAGGTAGTATCAGACAACACAACCACTGTCTGGTACATCAACAAGCAAGGAGGAACTCATTCTCCAGTCCTCTTGCGTCTCTCCCAGCAGCTGTGGACGTGGTGCCACCACCGATCCATTCATCCAGTGGCCATTCACCTGGCAGGAAAAGACAATGTGCTGGCAGACTCCCTCAGCAGGGACAAGGTGCTGCAGCACGAATGGACTCTGTCGAGCCCAGCCTTCAATCTCCTGACGTCTCGTTGGGGAATTCCCTCAGTGGACCTGTTTGCCACACCGGAGAACGCCCAATGCCGGACTTTCTACACCAGAGCGGGCAAAGGAAGAGGTTCCATGGGGGACGACTTCCTTTGCAGTTGGAGTCGAGGCCTTCTGTATGCATTTCCGCCCTTTCCTCTGATCTCCAGGACGGTGGCCAAGATGGCCAGGGATCGGTCCAATGCCATACTGTTGACTCCATTCTGGCCGAGACAACCCTGGTTCACTCCTCTTCTCCTCTTGGCCAAGGGCCAATACTTCCACCTGCCGAAGTGGCCCGACCTTCTGTCTCACTCCAAGGGGGCGGTCCTACATCCGGACTTGGTCAATCTACGGATGACGGCGTGGAGGATCCAGTCATAGAGTCTCCTGACTTGCTCAGGGTCCTGTCTGCCTCGAGAAAGGACTCCACCAAGAGATCCTATGCATATAAGTGGAAGCGTTTCTGTGCCTTCGCGGAGGCTAGGTCTGAACCTTCCTCACCTGTGAGCCTTAGTACTGTTTTGCATTTTCTGCTGCACCTCAGGGATCAAGGCCTGGCCTTCTCTTCCCTCAAGGTCTACTTGTTGGCTATTGTAGCCAACCAACCACCCGGCTCACGATCAGCTTGCCTCTTCACGTCACCCACGTTGAAGAGGTTCTTCAAGGGACTACATCACCTTTATCCACCATTGCCACCACTGGCCCTGGCCTGGTCTCTCTCTCTAGTGCTTACACAGCTTACGAGACCCCCATTTGAGCCCTTGGGTTCTGCTTCCTTGAGACTGCTGACACTCAAAGTGTCTTTTCTTGTGGCCATAACTTCAGCCAGACGTGCTTCTGAACTGACGGCCCTACGCTCGGATGAGCCTTACTTGACTTTTCATAGGGACAAGGTGGTCCTCAGACCGGATATTTCCTTCCTCCCTAAAGTGGTTTCTCCGTTTCATCTCTCCCAGGAGATTGTGCTTCCTAATTTTTATCCAGATCCTTCTTCGCCTCTGGAAAAGACTATGCACACCCTGGACGTTCGCCGTGCTTTGGCTTTTTATGTTCAGCGTTCTCAAGAGTTCAGATTATCCAATAAGTTGTTTATTTGTTATGGTGGTGCCAGGAAAGGCAACCCAGTTTCATCACAACGGTTTGCAAAGTGGATTGCTCAAACCATTGCCTTGGCTTATGAACTGGCTAAACGCCCTCTCCCGGTTGGTGTGCGTGCCCATTCAACCAGGGCTACAGCTTCATCTGCCGCCTTCCTCAGAGGTGTTCCCCTGCCAGAGGTCTGCAAGGCGGCCACGTGGTCACAGCCATCCACGTTTGTGAAGCATTACCGGCTGGACTTCAGATCCCGGAGAGATGCCAGTTTTGGTCGTGCTGTCCTTTCTTCAATCTTGCAGTGACCTTCCCACCTCCATAGGTAAGCTTTTCAGTCACCCTATTGTGTGAGGCACAGAGACCACTGTTTCTTCGAGTGGTCATCTGTGCCCTCACACAAATCCCGCCCTACCTCCCCTCGGTCAGGTCCCTGCCTTTTGCGGCAGACTTGAACTGAAGGAGGAGCTAGATTGGCGGGATTGGGCATGCTCAGGGAATGGGAGGGGCGGGGCTCCCGCCAATCTGCTCAGCTTTTCAGCATTCCGAATGGAGCTTCTGCGCAGGCGCAAAACCCTATTGTGTGAGGGCACAGATGACCACTCGAAGAAACACAGTTACAGGTAAGCAACCTGTACTTTTGCATCCAAATGCTTTATAGGGGCCTTGCAGGATATTTTTACAATGTTTATAGACCACCCTTGGCCATTCCCCTAGGCCCAAAAAAGGCCTTTTTTGACAACAGAAAGTGAATGGAAGTCACTTCCTGTTCAGTTCATGCTTCAAAAAAGCATTCTCCAGAGTCTAAAGTGGTTCAGCTTCCCCCTTTCCTGAAACGTTGTGGAAAAAATGCCCACACCTCTAAGGGCATTTTAGATGAACATTTTCTTGGAAAAGTTTCAAAAATTCTTTTTGACCTCTGGAAGCCTCAAGGGGAGTTGAAATGTGATGGAAATACCACTGGGGACTACAGAAAAGGCCCCAGATGTGGCAAGGCTGCTATATGTGCAGAAGTGGAAAATTACCGTACATACCCAGCTATAAGTCGACTTCATGTTTAAGTCAAAGGCAGGTTTTGGAGCCAAAATGATGGATTTTGATATGATCCATGGATAAGTCAAGGGTAAAACTCAATGGCATATAATCTAAAGGATAAAGCAAAGGAAAAGGGTACCAAAGAACTTAGAAAGTTCTAGTAGGCACAATTGTTTGTGTTCACACTAAGGCTGGATGGATGAGAGAGTAGAGATGGATCAGTGCTTCCAGGGCAGATTACATTCTTTCCTTCCATCAGGAGATAGTTCCTTTTTCAAAATAAGAGTTAAAGTACAGCACTTATATTGACCTGTGATAAGTCAACTCTGTTTTTTGGGGTCATATTTAGTTTAAAATTTCTAGACTTATACAGTGGTCGCCCTGGATACGAAGCCCCCGGGGAACGAAATCCCCGGGAGCCGAAACCGCCGGGACCGCCAAAATTCCCCTGGGATCCGAACAAAACCCTGGGTTAAGAAAGGGAAAAACCGCGCGGCCCCTTTAAATCGGCTGCACGGTCCGTCCCTTAAAGCAATCCCCCGGGAAACGAACATTTCCAGGTTACGAAAGGTAATCCGGAACCTTCGTAACCCGGGGGACCACTGTACATGAGTATATACAGTAAGCAAATGCCAACAATTAATGAATGGATGATCAAATTATGGTACATGAAAGAGTTAAGACTCTTGGGGTATCAGTGGGAATATGATAAATAGTTTGGATGAATATTAGAATAGAATAGAATACAAGAATAGACAATTTTGAGGCAATTAAAGCAGAGATGGAACTTGAAGATCATGAAGCTAGAATATAGTGATTTAACAGAAAGATGATAGATATAAATTATGTAGGGAAGAGTTAACAATATAAGAGTGAAAAGAACTTTATTTTTTGGTGTTATAATTTTGGTTTTAAGAGCAGTGAAAAAAAATGAAACTGAAATGATGAAATATATATATATGTACGTACATACATACATATATAAATACAGTGATCTTTCCACATTTACTGGGGTTGGGATGAAGGACCCCTGTGAATGTGGAAAAACTGCAAATAGAAAACACAATTCTTTTTACCTAAGAGAACACCTCTCTAGGAATATCCATGTCCAGATAATCTGGTCAGTATCTGCCAGAGGTTGATCATAAAATCATGCTGGAAGACCTACAAATGCCTAGAGAAGTGTTTTCTCAAGGAACCTCTACATTTTTCCAACACAACTCTGTGGTCGACCATCTGGCAGAGTTGTGCTGGAAGACCTACTACAGAGAACATTAATAATTTTTTTAAAAAGGTAAAGGTAGTCCCTTGATATGAATGTTTAGTCAAAACTGTAATAATAATCAATACGGAAAATAATCAAAGCTGCAAATGTGGAGGGCCAACTGTATGTATGTATGTATGTATGTGTATGCGTGTGTATATGATTTGAGGAGATTTAGAATGTCAAAAAAAGCTTAGGCTTTTGGCTGCTTCATATGCTGCTGAGAAGGAATGCAGATTTGAAATATTGTATATATTATAGAAACAACCTAAAGCAATACAAGTGATGGTATCATGATGTTTAGGATTGACAAAGATGTAATAATTAATCAGGAATTACTGTATTTGACGAAGTTTTGTTTTAAGTTATAAATATTTTGCTTTTTCTCTCCCCGTATCCATCAGTGAAGAGAGAGTGACTTGGCGGAGTGCAGATGAACTCCCTTGGTTGTTCCAACAACATGGTGACAAACAGAAATTACACAAGTGCCTGCTGAATCTCTTTGTTTCTCAAAACCTATATAAAAGGTACGGAGCTGGCACTTCGGATCTTCTTCTTCTTCTTCTTCTTCTTCTTCTTCTTCTTCTTCTTCTTCTTCTGGTTCTTGTTGCAAAGGCTTTGTTTTCTAAATGAGCACACAATTTTAGAAGTTCAAAACTTGTGTATTCCAGAATCAAATAAAGAATAATACAGGTATTTAATCATGTACTTCAGGTGTTCACAGTAAGAAATGAATATAATGCTTCTATACAGTGACAGAGATTTTGGAGGTTGGCTTCTCAGTCTGTGTGACTCAGGTGTTCAGTCTCATTTATCCTGTATTTTGGCTCATACACAGAAATTAGCATCTAAGGTACCATCAGGAGAGAGAAAGAGAGGTCTGTGAGGACTTTTGTCAATCTTAGGCCAAGGCTGGAGTGGGTAGTCAAAGATCTCCTCTTGTGTGTCTTGGAGTGAGTGACTGGGTTTCATAGCAAGGGAAGGGCTCTTCTAAAGATTATGCTACGGATGGGGCAGAACTGTTGGGAGGAGTTGCCTTCATCCAGGGTTACATAGGAATGCAAGTGTGGGTAGGACTGATACCACTAGTCTTTCAGTCTTTGTTTAGTTAGGATAAGTGAACTGTGGCAGTTAGTGTCAAACTAGAACTGGAGTAGACACAGGTTCAATTCTCCACTTGTTCGTGGTGAATTTCACGTGTGTGACGTTGAACCTGGCTTCCTCAAGTTGCTTTTTTGAACTGCATCTCCCCAATCATGTTGGTTGTGGGGGTTCTGGAATGTCTATATATCTATAATTTTAAATATTCACAATACAAGACAGTTCTTACATGATTTCAGGACTGGTTGAGCCCTAAGTGGAAAGGTGTAACCCAGAGAGCTGCAACCAAATTAAAAAAAAAAGATTAGTGCATAAACACAGTGGGGGAAGAGAAGTGTGGGTATTCTGGCTTGTTAGTTTGTTTCAGATCCTTGTGGGGCACTCAAGGATGTTTAAATTTCTGTTGTAGTTAGTGAATTTTATTCCCTCTACCAGGCTTCTTACTTAGTTAGGAATTTCATTATGTTTTTTGTGTTAAAAACTTCCTCCAAGTTCAGTGTAGAAATCAAATGGTCTGGTGAACAAAGGACCCATTGCCTTTCCTGTTCCTTTGCTTGGGAGACAGTGCTTTTGCTTGTCTGTTTTTTAACTAGCTGGAAACCTGCATTCCTATGCTGGCCTTGGAGAAGAAAATGTTTCTTTCTCTCACAAATAGTGAGGAAATGTGTTGTCGTGTGCCTTCAAGCAGTTTCCAACTTACGGTGAATCTAAGGAGAACTTACAGAGTTTTCCTGGCAAGATTTGTTCAGAGAGAGTTTTCCTTTTCTTTCCTCTGAGGTTGAGTGTCAAAGGTTATCCGGTAGGTTTTCTTGGCCGAGTAGAGATTCAAACCCTGATATTCAGGGTCATAATCCAATGCTAAATCTACCCACTACACCATGCGTGGTCTCAACAGGGGAATACAGGCTTCTAAAAAGACCAAAAAAAAAAGAAATGCATATTGGTCATGTTTGTGGACTTACTTACAAATGCATGTGACCATTCTGGAAATAAAAATGCTTGCTGTTGTTTTTCTTCATTAGAACTTCTGTCCATTGTATTTATTGCACACAGGGGCCATTTTGCAGAACTACTGAGCTATTGGCAGCTTCTTAGCAAAGATAAGAGCTCCATGGCAGCAGAATATTTCAGTTCTCTGAAGATATATGAGAAAAGCTGTGACGGAGAGGAAAGCATGATTTTGTTGGCTGATCTCTATGAGACCTTGGGACGATTTCTTAAAGATCTAGGTCTTCTCAGTCAGGTGAGTGCTTCTCTGTAGCATGTGTGTACAGTTCTGTGTCATACCCTATTTCACATGTGTGGGTTCTTGCAGAGAAAGTGATTCCCTGCGAATTTATTTTATTTTAAACACTGGAAAACAAAACAAGCTACTCACTTTTATGGCTGAAGAGATCAATTTGTAAAAGTGTGTGATCTACACAGAGGCCTAAGAATGCTTGATTCCTTCCATTTCCCATGAGATATCTTCATTTATTAACAAAGTTTGTACGTTGCCTTGTAACTTAAAGCACCCTGATTACAAAAAATAAGTATTCAAAACAAAATAAATGTGGAATGCAGTACACACAGGCAGTGACAGCTGCTATATCAATGGAAGGTAAATCTGCTCTGTGTTTTATGTGTTTTGCCCAGTGCTTTGCCCAAGGAACCAGCAGATCACAAAAGAGGAGGGTTTGTCCCCAAAGTTCTGTGCCGCAGTTAAATGAAGTCAAACCAACAGCTTACCCACCCAACTCCAATGTCTTCTTTTTAGTTCTTTCCATGCCCTGCTCTCTACCAGTGCTAGTCAAAATGGTGGTCCATGGACTGATACTGGCCCATCAACCACTAGGGCATGGAGAATTTACAGAAAAGAAAGGAACAATTGTACCCAGTGGGCATAAATATGGTACCTGCCCCTGACACACACAGAAGAAATTACTACTCCTTATCAGAGAGCTTTCACACTACACAATTATAATGCCATAATTCTGCGTTAACTGCCATGTTCACCAAAACACCAACCAAAAGGGTTCTGTCAAAAATAATAAATGAACAGGATAACTGTGGTCCCACCTCAGTATAAAAAAACAACTTTATAAGGAATACACAACTAATCTAGGGAGCAGAAAAAACAGTATAATTTCTAAAAGGGTAACTACCCCACTGCGAATAGTGCAAAATGTCTAAAGCAAATAGTTATATAATAATAATAAAATATCCAAACTTAAGGCCAGACGCGTTTTGACTAAAAGTCTTCCTCAGTGGCCTGTCTGTGAAATATTAACTATATTTAAACAATTTTAAATCAATTCTTCAGCTCACACACTGTGACTCTGCTAAATCAAAAGGTAAATTTGGACGTGTCTCAAACTCTATAGTAAAAAAAAAAGAAAGAAAAAGGTACTTTGACTAAATAAAAGAAAAATATATATTATAATAATAATTATAAAGAAAAAATTCCCACTTCAATTACCCTTATGTATTTATATACACAATTGTATGTATTTGTATATGTAAGTATATGCTGATATATGGGTATGTGTACTTTGATACATAGGTATCCATTGTGTGTGAAGTATATATATATAAATATATCAATAGGAGTGCATATTTAGATATATCACTCTGATACTCAAAAACTGTTTTCTGTGTGAATTTGGAATATTTTGATATAAGCTATGTGGAAAGAAATAAAATTATTAAACAGATGAATGAAAATAATGCAAGATAAAGGAATTAAACAAACTAGATGAAAATAAGGTAACATTAACTGATTTAGGAAGATTCATAAATGAGAACAAAGAAAATTTAAGGATATCTTTTTTAATGTTTGTTAAATGGTGTGTGTATTTATGTCCTTTTTGTTGTATTGCCTTGTAGAACATTTTGTTTATGTAGAATTAGATGTTGGACTTGTTTGTGGTTTTTAAAAAGGAAATAAAATCTCTTTTTTTTAAAAAAGAGCCCCAAGTAGGTAAAGAAACACTGTTTTAATAGATCCTTTCTGAGTCTCACTTTTAATTTCTTGATAGGCTATTGCTCCTCTGCAGCGCTCCCTGGAGATTCGAGAGACTGCCCTTGATCCAGACCATCCCAGAGTAGCCCAGTCACTCCATCAGTTAGCAGGGGTTTACATGCAGTGGAAGAAGTTTGGCAACGCTGAGCAGTTGTACAAGCAGGCACTTGAAATCTCTGAAAGCGCTTTTGGAACTGAACATCTCAGGGTTGCGCGTGAACTGGATGCTCTTGCAACGCTATACCAGAAGCAGAACAAGTAAGGAAACACTGCTTCCATCTCCTTTAAATCATGTACAGTACTTTGCTTTGGAGCAGTGATGGAATTTCATGACAATTAGAATAGAGAAACTGTGGGGCAAAGAATTCAGGTTTGGAGACACTGGGAAGGAAGACTGGGGAAAAGATTGTTGTAGATTTGAGGCTGGTTTGGGGAAGGAGAATTTTCTCCAATATTTGAGTGAGCTGAGGAGAGTTTGCATCCAGAAATATTTTGTATATACAATAGAAGTGTTTATAATCATTTTAAATATGTCCTGAGGCTTTGGAAATGTTAGAGAGGAGTATGATAAGAAGTTGATATGAAGGGAAACTGATAGCAGTGATGTGCCACGGCAAGGGAAATTTTAAAATAAAATAAAACACATAAGGGATAGTTTTCGTTTGGTTTCTTGGATACTTGCATCTACCCAAGCATCCAACATTTGTGGACTCAATAAATGTCTACATGAAGTAGAATTACACCTTTGTGCCACCGTGGTAAAGAAGCCACATATTACTTCGGCACACCTCTATCAGGTTTCTAATAGGAGCACAATAAAAGCATACATTTGGAAAAATTGTATGTCTGTATGTAAATATTCAGGATACTAGTGATATTTCTTTGTGTAGTGGTCAATGGGCAGGATCTCCAACATTTTCTATCCATCATTCAGTCCTGACAACAATTTCCCATAAATTTCCCCTAAACCTAGATTTCCCCATAACATCGTGGTATAGAAAGATTATATTTTCCTGATAAAAGCTCTGTTGATCCCCCAGTCATGTTGTTAACTGACTTTGTTTCTGTTCATTTTAGATATGAACAAGCTGAACAACTAAGGAAAAAATCATTTAGAATTCAGCAAAAAGCTGCAAGGCGGAAAGGCAGCCTGGTAAATACACACAACTTCATTTTGTGGTTCATACTCTTCTGCCTACATTTTAGCAAGCCACAGCAAAAACTGGTACTTTGAAATGTTTCATTTACGGTATGGAATATGGAAGAAAGTTGTCCAGTAATTTAATCATTCTAATAATTGTAGATTCAGTCACTTTATAGATTTAAGAATTACAGTATTTTGATCTCACTTGTTAATGTAGTTAGAGTTTTAGGTTGTTAGAATGTTTAGTTAAAATAGGTTTCAGTTCAAGTAGAGAAAATACAATACAGGCAGTTGGGTGGAAACCTGGTGAAACCTACATGATTGTGTCTTCACCGATCATTTTACATGATTCATTACTAAAAAATATCAAGTGGGGTATTCTGCTACTGATCTTATAATTTAATCCTGATTTGCCCTGCTCAGGGCACAGCTTCCTGCCTCTGTTTTCTAAAAAATAGTAGTTTATTAAAGAAGTACAAATATTTCTCTCATTATTCTGAGGAGCTAGCTCTGAGTTGAGTTGAGTTGTACTCAATGAGCACAAATATAGTGCTACTTCTTGGCACATTATGGGGAAAATCTGATGGCCCCTACATCAGGTCACTTAAGAAGAACTGGTGGAGGTTCTTGGGTATGAAGGAAATAAGGCATTGGAGAAATTGAACTGGTAGATTTTGTCTCCCTTTCCTCACCACCACTGCACAACCCTGGAAAACGTATTTGGAAGTCCAATGCGTTCAATCCTGGGAACAAATTTCATGACTGGATGAGAAGATTCAGCCCAGAAGCAACTAGAGTTTTATAAGGTAATGTGGAGGTTGACCCTAAGCAAAATACTATTCCTCCTTAATTTGAGAAAAAATAATACTTTGGTCTTGTCCACAGTATGTGGTTTCTCACTTTAAAATCTCAAATATTAGAATGTCAAGGCAGTATATTTCTCATTGTTCTGTTTTAGTATGGATTTGCACTTCTTCGCCAACGAACCTTGCAGCTGGAGGAGTTGACTTTGGGTAAAGATACATCTGATAATGCTCGAACACTAAATGAGCTTGGAGTTCTCTACTATCTGCAAAATAATCTTGAGTAAGTAGTGCTTAATGCCCCTCTGCTTAGATTCCCTTCAGTTAAGACATCAGTAACACCATAAAACTCTTTACTTCCATGTGGAAATGGAAGCTTCAAATAGCCCTTTTGCATATACATTCACACAAACACACACAACTTTCCATGTTTCAGTGCTGTGTATCATGCAAAGGCTGTTATTTTTGAAGGCAATAGCTAAATGGTCTTGAAGTTATAACGTACAAGTATTTTCCTGTGTGGACAAGCTGTCTGTAGTTGGAAAAACACAAGTTGGAGTAAGTTACAAAAGAGCACATGACAAACTAGTACTGGAGTATAATTTTACATCCAACTTTAAAAACCAGTAACATGGATAGTGTAGTGCTGAAGCTTGATAGGAGACAAGGATCTGTTGACCTCATCTCAAGAGTTTCCTAAATTTCACAATATATCCTTCCTTCCTTCACATCTTTTCTCCAGAGGTGAGAACCAAGTTGATTTATGCTGGACATCACATTAGAATTCAGGTCTAAATATGTCAGGTAAAATCAGAATATGGGAGCCACTGTGGTGTAGTGGTTTGAGCATTGGACTAGGATTCTGGAAGACCAGGATTCACTTCCCTGCTCAGTCATGAAAACCCACTGGATGACCTTGGGCAAGTTACACTCTCCCAGCCTCAGAGGGAAAGCAAAGGAAAACTCCCTCTAAACAATCTTGTCAATAAATCCCTGTGATAGGTTTACCTTAGGGTTACCATAAGATGGAAAAAACTTGAAGGCAAACAGCAACAACAAATGTTGGAATCCAGTTGGGACTTTGCATGTGCATCACCATTTTTATTGGTTTGCAGATAGAGGTCTCTGAGACTTCCTTATAGAGCAACCAGGTACCATCTAACTGCCTTCTAGTTTCTGCACAGCAGACAAATAATTCCTTCAAAGTAGATTTAGCACTGCTTTGCATCTTGGTGAATGCCTATGGCTGTATACACAAATATATAGCAAAAACACTGAATATAGGGTAAACTTCCTTACAGGACAGCAGAACTTTTTCTGAAACGCTCCCTGGAAATGAGAGAACGAGTTCTTGGGCCTGACCACCCAGATTGTGCTCAGTCTTTGAACAACCTAGCAGCACTCAACAATGAGAAGAAGAATTATGACAAGGCAGAGGAGCTGTATGAAAGGGCACTGAATATTAGGAAGAGAGCATTAGCACCTGACCACCCTTCTTTAGCTTACACTGTGAAACACCTGGCTGTGCTCTACAAGAAGTTGGTAAGAATTGGTGCACTGGTATGTGTGAATTTTATAGTCATAATTTTAAGTATTAGAATAACTCCTCCAGTATAATCCTTCTGTAAACTGTATATCTGGCCAGATGCTTTTAGGATGATTTGTGACACCATGGTGGAAATAACAACAGGAGTGCAAATGGCTGGTTCCAGAATAAATAACAACATATGCCAAATTAAAACTCTACTTCCGTGTACTAAGCCAAGATGATTACTTGTTATATTTTTAATTAGCCCACAACAATTAAAGCAACCTTTGGGGAAATTACAAAAAATAGAAATAGATTGTAACAAAAGAACTCTGGACAAATTACAAAAATCATAGAGAATATAACAAAAACTAAACAAAACATATGTGCTCTACATGAGGGATAGCAGGAAACCATTTAGAAGAGAGACAGGTCCTTGACATTCCCCCAAAACAGCAGAAGCATAATAACTTATGCTTATATATAAATATATTTAATTTGGAAGAATTAGTCAAGTTGTAGCATCCAGCTTTGCTTAAACCAGATTGAGTTTTAAAGAAGCCCAACTGTTTTGTTCTGAAATGCTAAAAACAAGGCTTTTAGAAGTGTTTCAAGCATGTTTCATTTGTTTCCTAGGGAAAGCTTGAGAAAGCTGTACCTCTGTATGAATTGGCTGTTGAAATCAGACAGAAATCCTTTGGTCCAAAGCATCCAAGTGTGGCTACTGCTTTGGTAAACCTGGCAGTTCTTTGTTGTCAAATGGTACGTTTCCTTCCTCCCTTCCTGTTACACTTTTTACACTTGGTTTCCTGGGTAGGTGCTCTTCATAGTCCATCCTGCTCAGAAGGGGTATTTGTGCCCTCTAGATGTTTTTTGACTTACAGCTCCTATCAGGCCTGACCAGCATAGCCACTGAGGGGTCATGAGACCTGCAACTTCAAAAAACATCTAAAGGGCTAAAGTTGGCCATTTCTCTCATATTGAATATGGAGTATTTTGAAGTACAGTGCATGAAAGTGAAAGCGAAAATGTTATGACTGCAGCAGGTGAGTATGAAATTTTGTATTTGATCTATACTTAGTTGTACATACACTGAAATCAGTGGGCCATGTTAGTCACGACTACCTTAAGACTCATTGGAGATTATCACATAGGGAAAAAGGGTGGGATTCAAAAGGCATACTCCCGGAATGATCGCATGATTGTGCATCAGATTTTCAGATACTGTCACACGCAATTGGGACTTCTCCTGGGAAGAAATAACCATTATATGGGAATAAACTATTCATGGGATTTTTCCAGCGTTGAGGGCGGAGCCATCCTTCATGAGGGTTGGTTCCCCCTGTTTGCTCCAATCAGGCAGGACTATGACTTTTGGGCGTGTCCACCAGGGGAATCCATCCCCCTTGTTTGCCCAGTCTAGTTCCTGCCTTCGCTCCGTCAGGTCGTGTTTTCCTAACTCTCCTTTACTCACAAAACAAAATCTTCTTTATTCTCCTTTTACTCCTTACCTCTTCTCTCTCTGTGAGGGCCGACTAAGGTCCGAAGAGCTAGAGGGCCCAGGCATGTCTGGGGAATCTGGCCATGCTACACAGGCTCTCCACAAGAGGAATGGATCAGCCCTGACCCGGGAGGTGCGGCCTGTAGGCCGCTCGGCGCAGCCGGAGGAGGGATATCCCTTTTCTCCGCGCTTGAAGGCGCCGGACCGCGGGAACCTGTCCCGAAATCGGGAGGGTGCGGTTAGCAAGGAGGACACCGAGAGACCGCAGGAACCTGTCCCGAAATCGGGAGGGTGCGGTTAGCAAGGAGGATGCCGAGAGACCGCAGGAACCTGTCCCGAAATCGGGAGGGTGCGGTTAGCAAGGAGGACGCGAGAGACCGCAGGAACCTGTCCCGAAATCGGGAGGGTGCGGTCGGCAAGGAGGACGCCGAGAGAAATGTGAGTAATGCTGCAGTGAGCAGCTTGGGTACCCTGCAGCCTCTCCCTCCCGAACGTCGGCTCCCTTCTCCTCCTTACTAGCCTTACAGCTGGCGCAATCCTGTATTGCCTCCCAAACGGTCTCCTCTCAGAGAGGGGCCCGTTTTCAGACTAAGGTCGTGGCAGAGAATTCTTCCCAAGAGTCAGGGTCAGAGGCAGAAAGGACTCAGAGATAAAGGAGGGCCAGGGAATTATCTTCCTCTCCCTCATTCTTCAGATTCTCGAGGGACGCCTTCTCCCCCTTGGAAAGTCATCCCTCCAAGATGGACCCCAAGCTCACTGGAGGGAGCTCAGTGGTCCTTCAGCCCCTGGAGTCGGGCTCACAGAGGGACAGGCTCCTTTACAATCCCAGGAGACCTAGGGAACCCTCTTCTTCTTTCCCCCCCGCCTCCCGCTCTTCCAGGGATGCCATTCCCCTTTGGAGCAGGGCAAATTTGCACCCAAACGTTCCTCCTTGGCGCACAAATTCAAACTCAAAAAAGGCGGGAGCCATGCCAATGCTACTTCAGGTTTATTCCTCCAAGCATAAACATAATGGAGACGCCATCTAAGGCTAAGAAGCAAAATGCTTGCAGTTAAAATCCTCAGATGAGGATGTTCTCTCCAAATCTCAGTCCTCTTCTGCCTCTGAGGGAGAATGGTCTGAGGGGGGCCAGAACACCAGCCCCAGAAGGGTTTTAGGTGGTGAGATAGAGACCCTGACAGACCTTGGCGCGGCTGGAGGCCCTGTCCCTGGCCAGATTGCGCCCCACTGCGGACATCAAACCCGGCAAGAGGTTTGGACAGTGGGAGAGAGAGAGAGAGAGAAGGCAGATTTCAAGAGGTGAGTGAGGATTCAGTCCTTAATCCTATGTTTGTGGGTTAAGCTTTACCCAAGAGATTTGTTTCTGACTTGCATTGCCAGCTTTGAAGGAGGCTTCAGTTGCTTCAGAGATTCAAATGGAGAGTTTCCCTCCAAAACCAACTGCCTTCTCCTCTCCTTCCTCCAAGATCCACTCAGACTGAAGGGATCAGAGAGGATTAACAAAAGGATTTCCAGGTGCAGGGAGTCTGCTTCTGCCCCATTGTCCCCTGGTCTAAGGTGTCAATCTCTCCTTGGGAGAATTTGGCCAAAAAGACATTTATTTATTGTGCTTGCCTTTTTAAAAATAATAGGCAAAGCTGGAACTGAAGGTGTGGCAGCCATTTTGATTAAGGGCAGCTAGGCAGAAGAGGAAAGGCCTGCTGCTTCTGCTAACTAATATGCCTTTTGTAAAACAAAGGAAAATAATACCTATAGTTCACTCCTCAGAAGAGGAATGTGATCTGAAAAAGAGTTAAAAATAAAAATAAAAAATAAAGATGAGGGCCTTTCAGTACCTCCTGAAAGCTCCTGAAATCTGTTAGATGTTTGGGGACTGATGATCCTTCATTATTACTGTATTTGTTTATTATTACTGTACTTGTTTTATGGTATTATTGTACAAAACAACTTATATATTGGAATTTAATGTCAACTCTGACCAGTTGAAGCTAGAGGATGATCCATCCTGATTTCCTCAGGGAAGGATATTCCTCCCTCCTCCAAGCCTGGGCCTTCAACACCAAATACTCCATTTCATGCAGATTTTATGAGGATATTAACAAGGCCTCCATAATTTATTATTGTGATTCTAAATCCAATAGCTGTTTACATATATATGGTTACATCTCAGCCCTCTTTGTCATGAGAATCAACGGATGCCACTTGTGGCTGCCAGAGTTTATGCTCAACTAAGGTGTCTGCTATTTCCTTTTTTTCTGGGGCTAAACATGTGTGGCCTAGCCCACTTGTCAAACAAACAAACACTTAAGGTCAAAATAAAGTACTATCAGGGTATTAACTATGGTTAAAGGTAGTGGCTATGTCTGGAGACACTAGCCTAAATGAGATTGGATGTAATCCAAGACCAGTTCAAGGACAGACTTTGACTAAAGAACTGACACATAAAAATGCCCATTACAAAAAAATATCTAAGATTCTCACCACTTAATGGGGACAAATTGTTTGGAATAAAGTCTCTTGGCTGAGACTAGGAATAATAAGAAGACCTCAACATCCTTAAATGTCAGCCCTGGTGGCGCAGTGGTTAAATGCCTGTACTGCAGCCACTCACTCAAAACCATAAGGTGGTGAGTTCAAGACCAGCAAAGGGCTGAAGCTCAACTCAGGCTTGCATCCTTCCGAGGTCGCTAAAATGAGTACCCAGATTGTTGAGGGGCAAATAGCTTACAATTGTAAACCGCTTAGACACTCCTTAAGGGTATGAAGCGGTATATAAATGAAATGAAGCTGTTTGTTAAAATATACTTTGATATATTTTTCTATACCATTCATATGACTTTTCATTGCCTCCTTAAGGTAGAGGAAGGCAAACAAACATAGATTGATATAAAAGTCACAAAATGTCTGATTGATATTGAGGCCATAAAAACATCAACAACAACACTATACTATCTATCTAATAACAATTGAGTTATAATAATCACAGGTTCAGATGGGAGATTATCCAGACAATTCTGGAGACACGTCTCCTCCAAGATTTTTGTGTGTTCCTGTTTTTTGGGTAGTGGTCTCCTGCCCACAGCCCAAGCTACCACGTTATCACAAATATCTTACCAACCTTTCCATACAAGGTTCTACCATTCAGTCTGTTGTTTTCTTCTGTGACACGCACTACACAGATAGACACGTCTTGAAAACAGTGGGACCTTCATATAGACCCATAATTTCAAATGTCCTGATAGATCTCATTCTCTCCCATAGGATATATATAAGATGTCGAGTTGTGATTTCTTTCCTATCCAGACATGTTTTTCTGGTAATTTACGAAAAGAACTACCTAGTTCCATTTCAGAACCTGCATCACTTTGGAGTGGTTGTAGACACATCGCTGACCAGTCTACCTGACCAAGCAAAGGGTAAGATCCATGAAGAACACCCTCGAGCAGGTAGGTTGTTCCCAGTTATTGGACCTAGTGTTACTGGTGCATCTACACTGCCTGATCTGTTTCAGTTAATCGTTTGGCATGAACACCATTTCATGCCAGGAGCCTACAGTAGTTCTTCTAGCTGTATCAAAAAACAGATGGTACACATAAATAATCTGTTCTGACATACACTGATTAAATCAAACCTCTTTGAATGGTGGTTTTTGCTGCCAGTTGTAGAGGATTGCCTGATTTAGGCCCTGTTGAAGTTCCACATAAGGTTGGATGCCAGCTTAGGGTGACGGGAAGCATGTTTGTGGCTCCCAATAGCCAAACTCCAGATCCCTCATGTAGATGCTCCGGTCTCGTCTCTCGTGACTTCAGAAGGGCAGGGTTTCCAGAGATCTTCCAGATGTCACGAAACCAGTTCGTCTTCCAATCACAAAGATCTCCTAACTCAAGGTCAAATACCATATCCAGGATTAAACCTTCACATGTGGATATTGAAAGGCACCTACTGGACATCAGCTCTTCCAATCATACTGTCCCAGAAACTGTCTAATCATTCATATATATGTGTGTGTGTGTGAGAGAGGGTGTATATATAAAGTTTTGAGAACAGCTTCTCTTATTAAACTTCCCACAGTTCACAGATACCCTAATTGGTACCCTCATGTAGTTCTTCAGGCATTAACCAAACCACAGTTTGAATAACTTGACAGAGTTGATATTAAGTTTCTTACCTGGAAAACAGTATTTTTTTTTAATGCTATTAGTTCAGCTAGAAGGTTTTCTGAACCAGGAGCACTATCCACAGGAGTGAAATATGCATCTTCTGCGAGGATTCAGTTCTGCTTGACGGGATCTGATGTTCATGACTAAAGTTAACTTCACATTTCATAGAGCACAGGAGATCATTTTCCCTTCATTCGTTCCTGACCCCAAAAAGGAACTTGAAAAGACTTGGCTCACACTAGATGTAGGCAGAGTTCGGTGTATTTACATCAAACGCACTTGTCGATGGCGCAAATCAGACAGTCTATTTGTCTCCTTCGGTCCTACATACCTGGGAAGTTTTTCTTCATCGACCCTGGCTTGATGGATCTGGGCTTGCATCTCTCAGTGTGAGTCGATGATGGGTAATACGCTGCAAGGAAGGGTCAGCGCTCATTCCGCTCACAGTGCTGCCACACCTGCCGCCCTAACCACTAATGTTCTTCTCTCCAATATTTGCAGGGTGGCCGCTTGGTCATCTCCTTCCATATTTATCCGTCGCTGCCGAATCAATGCCTTCCAACTGGCTGGGGCATCATTTGGTAGACGGATCCTTCAATCCATCCTATAATTCCTTACCTCAGTTCCCACCCATCTAGGGAGCTTTGGTATGTCCCTCATGAAGGATGGCTCCGCCCTCAACGCTGGAAAAACGAACATTGGCTTACCTTGTGAGATGTTTGTTTTCAGCGATGAGGGCGGAGTCATCCTGCCCACCCGTAACTGAGGAATTTTTTCTCGGTGTCGGGGGGTGTTGTAAGGTTAATAGGATCCTTGTTCTAGTGTCTAGAATTGTTATAGTTAAATGGTTAAACTTTCTCTATTGTTGTTAGTATTTCTTCATTGTTATAAACTCTCTCTGCTTGGCTATACATTGACTGGGCAAACAAGGGGGATGGATTCCCCTGGTGGACACGCCCAAAAGTCATAGTCCTGCCTGATTGGAGCAAACAGGGGGAACCAACCCTCATGAAGGATGACTCCGCCCTCATCGCTGAAAACAAACATCTCACAAGGTAAGCCAATGTTCGTATCTCGTGAATAAGCTTCCCAGTACAGCAACTGAAGCATGATTGCATGGATGTGAAAGCCAAACCATGACATTGGGGAAGCAATCCAGGCATTTTAAAGGGACAGCACCAGCTGGGCATCTTTATATTTTAAAGGGAACCGACCGGGGATCGTTCATTTTTAAAGCACCTGTGGGCAGCAGCCAGGGACATTTAACATTTAAAGGGCTCCAGGAAGCAGCCTGGGAAATTTAAAATTTAAATGGCGCATGTGCAGAAAGATCAATTCCAGTGTAGTATCGAATCATTATCTGATATGTGCCAAAAGTAATCGTGCAATTCCATGGGTTTTGACTATTGTTTCTGCACGAGAGTGTGACTGAAAATATTGAGGGTTATGGCGCCAATATTTATTTATTTACTTTTATGCCGCCTTTCTCCTAAAAAAGGGACCCAAAGTAGCTCACAATATAAAAGCAATCAGTAGCCAAACCCCCAACAGCTTGGTGTTACCAAAATCTACCCCTAGATGTGCTTCGAGTTCATTATTCCCATTCTCTTTTCACTACCGTGATTATTGCTACATTGGCCCTGGTGCGATGATCTCCATTGTTTTCCTTACTCTGTGTATGACTTAAGTCTGGATCCAAGACATTGTTTTTAACATTGACAGGGCTGGAAATGTTTGTTTTAAAGTGAATTAGAAACACATGTAGGGGTAGATTTTGGTAACACCGAGATATTGGAGGTGTGGCTCTTGGTTGCTTTTCTCAACCCTCAAGTGAAAGTCTTCGCTTTCTAGCAAATTTCCAATCATCTTTAAAGGAATTACAAGCTGGACTCACTGTCAGGGTGGACAAACCTATGGTTCTTCAGATGTTATTAGACTGCAACCACCATGAACCCTGGCTTGCATAGTTTGTTTTGGGGAATGATGGGTGTAGCTTATTGGCCAGTCTTTGTATTTCGGGTCAATCAAACTCATTTACCTAAGCCCAAGAGTATGCAAGGAAGACTCAGTCAAGAAGAAAGATTTTGCTTACATGCACTGATATTTGGCTAAGATAAGAAACAGCAGGATTCTCACTTGCCCAAATATTGCAGAACATAAGAGGTCAAGGAAAGGGATGTGTGCTGCCAAGCGTTCTGTGTACCAGAGGACCACAGTTTGTGGATGCTTGGTAGTAAAGTCTTTGCTGTCTCTTATAATGCTTCTTCTAGGAGTTGGGTTAGCAGCATTTTACTTTTGGGCTGCTTTTTCTGTTTACAATTCAGGGTCATCCTAGGCTATAATACTGCTTGAGGCAAAAAAAAAAAAAAAAAAAATCCAAAGGGCACTTTCTATCCCCATGGATCTATTGTGCTCTTGTTGTAGTTCCTGTTTATTCTGATGAGAAGACTTCCTGGCAGATCATGTCCCATGGATTGTGTCTGGGTGTTTCGCACACATCAGCTACAAGACTATCCCCCCCCCCGCCCGGCATATTTTTGCCCTAAACGCTCCAAATCACTGCAAAAGATACAGTACTATCTCAGTCTTGATTGCCAAATCCTCCAGTAGAAGGGGGAAAACCCAAGTGAAAAATTATACAAAAATGAAATCAGAAATTTCTAGTTATGATTTGATAAAGAGGGTTGAGGGGTGAGTAGTATAAGACCCCCACCTTTCGTCAAACAAAAAGTGACAGGTGCCCCGCCCCTTTTTGAGTCTTAGCCCCGCCCCCTGAGCTTCTTAGCCCCTCCCCCTGGATATGTGGGTTCTAGATCTTGGGGGTGTCAATTTTGGGGGTTCCCCCGGGGGTTCTAGGTTTTGGGGTGTCAGATGTTGGGAATGGGTTCTAGATTTGGGGGTGCTAGCTTTGGGGGTTCCGGCGGAACCCCCAAAGGTCGGCCATTTTGGTTTTTGGCCCAAGTTGTTTTTGGGGGTATGTGTGACCCCTCTCTGAACCCGGCTCCTCCCGCCCGACCAGTAGGAGAAGGTCCCGTCCCTACCTGATCGAGGGCGTGGCAGCGATCCGCGTCCGAAGATGAGAATGGGCGGCCATTTTATTTGCGCCGACGAAACTTTTCGGGGTGCTTGTGACACCTCTACGAACTCGTCTCTCCCTCCCGATGTGAACGCTCCAGAGGTCCGCCGCGATCTGAGCTAGGGGAAGGCGCGGCGTGCGCTTTGCTCCCCCACGCCCCGCCCATGGGGTCGTGGCTTCAAAATCGGCGTCGCTGATTGGCCGAAAGGTTTACGTAAACGACGCTGATTGGCTCAAATCCCCCGCGCTTCCGACCCGTCCAATGCGGTTCAGGCGGAAGGAACAACGCCTATGCGCAGTAGGGTATATGAGAAGGGGTCTCGGCTTCGCGGACGCTACCGCTGCTTGCTAGCGTTGCTCGCTACTGCTTGCTACGGCCTGCTGCGGCTTTTGGGACGACCTACCCGAAAAAATGCTGAATTTCGCAGAGATGACCCCTGAGACAACATTTCACCGTATGGATTCACCTCCGGTCAAAAAGCGCTGTGTTGCAAGGAAAGATGCCCTGGAAGGTTCTGAGGTGATCAGGCAGCTGTTTTCAAATGAAGCAGAGGAGACCAATTCAGACTGTGTGGAGGCCGAACATGCTGTGGAATCAGAGAGGGTGATGAAAGAGGTGTGTATGAAAGGATGGGGGAAGGTGGGAAGGAGGAGGAGCAGCCATATGAAATGTTATATGAAAGTGTTTTAAAATTAGTTTTAAATATTATCTTTCAGGACAGCGGGGCCGGTGATGGAAAATTGTGCAGCTGTTATGTGACAGAAGACCAAGTCGGTGAAGGCCTTGCCCATGAACAAGTCAACAAAACATTTGGCTTGGGAATAGAAGAGAGCCACTTAATTCCGGCAAAGAAAAGAGCGGCGATGATGGCATCCTTAGTTAAAATTTTATTTTACGCCATCCTTCAATATGCAAAATTTGAACGTTTAAAGGAAAACTGTCCAGGGTGCTTATTTGATGAAGGAAATCAAATGTCACATTGCTGTTTATCTTGGGATACTCGCTATATGGATGATGTTTTAAAATCTCTCTGTTCCAAGATCGATATGCGAAAGTTTTTACATACGTTAATTGCGCTGGCTCTGGCCCTAGATAGCCTCTCATTAAATAAGAATCACCTGAGCCTGGCATCTAAAATACAAAATCGTATTTTACGTTCAAAATTTCCTTCATACACGGTGGCTATGTTAATTAAAGAAAAAGATAAGGTGTATTTACGCTATGCTGAGAAACTAGTCCATGGTTTAAAATATACGTATTATCTCAATTTTTGTGATCTCTGTGTTGAAAAGGAATAAATGAAGAAGAATAAAATAAAAGGTTTAAAGCAACGCTTTTCTCCTTCTTTGTGTGTGTGTGTGGTGATGAAGAAAGACGCACAGGCAGGATGATGGGCTGACGGGATGGTCTCCTACGTGAGGTAGCTCATGCCCCAAGAGACCTGCTAGTCAGTGATAACACAATCATCATCCCCCACCAGGAGATAACGGCTACAGCTGGCCCCCCACACCCAGGGCGGGTTGCCAGCACTGAAGAAAACAACCATCCCCTACAAGTGTGGTGTGTGTGTGTGTGTGAGTGAGTGAAAGGGGGGCCTCATGTAGAACCCAAGCAGCTAAGTTCAAAAGTTTACATTCACAAATTCCATAGGAAAACATCATGCATTCAGTCTAAATGAGAGAAGTGGGAAAGTTACATTATGAAAAAAACAAGATTCAGGTTTTTAGGATTTTCCAATAGAAAATCCACTGCCTTTGGAAGGGGTGGGGGGGTTGCTATGAGAAATGTTTAAGGAAGAAATTTTACAAAGGGGAAATCACCACCAGCTGGTACAACTAGAGAAATACATAATCAGGTCAGGCCCCAATTTGAGAAATGGAAAGGGGAACTGTTTAAGGAAGAGAGAAAACCCAGGGTTTAAAACTTCATTTGAAGCTTTAAAACAAGAATTTAATGGGGGTAATAATATTCTCAAAAAATTAAAGCAATGAAGCAGTGCTGGATTAAAAAGGGAATTTAAAAGCCTTTTCCCTAGCAACCATTGCTTCAGCTAATAATTTTGCTATGGGCCAAACCAATATTTTTAAAATAAAACTAAATATGAAAACTAAATAGGGTAATATTTTTCAGGGTTTGTTAAATGGGATAGGGAAAGGTCAACTTTTACATCTATCTATTGGAGTCCTTTAAATAAGAGGGAGAAAGTCACAAATATGGGAATTGTTTAAGGAAGAGAGAAAACCCAGGGTTTAAAACTTCATTTGAAGCTTTAAAACAAGAATTTAATGGGGGTAATAATATTCTCAAAAAATTAAAGCAATTAAGCAGTGCTGGATTAAAAAGGGAATTTAAAAGCCTTTTCCCTAGCAACCATTGCTTCAGCTAATAATGAGCAGGAGCTGCTATGGGTCAAACCAATATTTTTAAAATAAAACTAAATATGAAAACTAAATAGGGTAATATTTTTTCTGGGTTTGTTAAATGGGATGGGGGGGGGGATGGTGCTGAGTTTGCAAATAAATAAATAAATAAATACCCCACTTTCCAGTGAGAATAGGCGGGCACATTTGGGATGGAGGGGCAAAACACGTCATCATCACGTCAGCATACCGAAGCCAATCACAACTTTAGAATATTTGTAAATTTAAGGGGAACCAATAGAAAGTTGCGTTTGGGGCGGGATTTTTTGAGGAAAAAGTATAAAAACGCATGTTTAGGCCCAGTCGTTCATCGGCTTTCTCAGGCGGATCACGAGCTCCTCTACGTTGTGTTAATCTCTGGTGAGTCTTATTTGAAATATATATATAGGTTGAAGGGTCCCACTTTGTACCCTAACCCTGATGCTCCACATACTGGTGCTGAAGGAGGGAAGGGGCTCCTGCGTCCTCATGGCGGGAGTCTAAAATGCTGAATTCTTGCTGGCCAGGGTCCCCATGACTGAAAGGGTTATTATTTTTTTTCTATTCCAGAAAGAATTCCAATTCAAAATTTGAAATGGCTTTTTTTGGCGGATTTTCTGATGGTAAATGATTATTAATTTCTCTGTGGGTTGATGGAGAGGGGGGCTACGGGAAAGGCCACAAAATAAATGTCTGAATTTTCCCCCATCTAGCTGAGCTGGTAGATCTGACTGATTCGTTGTATGCAGCTGAAAGTCTACATTCTACAGATATTTTACAATTCCAGGGAAGCCAGCGCCCCCGAACTCCAGGAAAAGGTAAAAAAACTTCCTCTGGTAGGAAGGGTCTCTATTGGGGGAATTTCTGTGAGGCTTTGTCAGGTGCTGATTTTCCTTTTATTTTTTGTAATATTTTGCAGGGCAGGCTAATAACCATTTCAATGTGGGGAAGAGCAATGCCAATCAAAATCAGAGATGGTCTTCTTTTGGGCAAGGTATGAATTATAAATTATGTTGGGGGGCCTTGTGTTTTGTGGGAGGTGACATTTGCACATAGGCTGTTTGCAGCATGCTGTTTGCTATATGTGTGCTGCTGCATGTAGAGACCTTTGTGGCTTAATAAAAGTAATAGTGCTTTTACATGAGTTCTGTTAGAAAGTTCTGTTAGACTGCTAGATTAAGACCAGTTTAAGCCGCTTTTATTGTTAGGGCTGGGAATCAACTTTTTGTTCACATGTACAGCTTATTATTATTATTATTATTATTAACATTTAGATACTTCCATGAAAAAAAAGGAAAACGGCCCTAATTTCACAGGAGGCAGCCCATTTCCTGGTAAAAACCCCAGAATGAGCCGAGAAGAGGAGACCCAAGCCCTAAAGAAAAGACGCGGGTCTGCTACGGCTGTCAGACCAGAGAGTTCAGCTGTTTCTACGGCACCTGCCTTTCAATCGCAGGCTCCAAATTTCCAGGTTAATGGGGAAGGGAAAAATCCTGCTGTTTCTCCAAGCTTCAATCAGACTGCCCGCAGAGCTTCCGGAGGCGAAAGTGGACCCCGAGATCCCCGTGCAGCGACACCGAAGGAAGACAAGAAACCAATAGGGCCCCCAATAGTCAACAAGCAAGAGGGGCCATCTCCTGATGGTGAAAAAGTTCCTGATGTGCCTACAGAAGTGGGGGAAGGTACTTCAGGCTGTATTAAAGTCTCTTTAATTGAAATGTATCATGTGGGAATGAAAAAGATTGAAAAATATGAAAATAATGTGGGGGCTTTGAGAGAAAATCTGGAAAAAATAAAAAAATTAATTTGTGAGGATCCCAAAAGGGAGGGCTTTGAAGGGGATGCAATTGCTGCCATGTCAAAAATTAAACGTCTTAAGTGTTTTTGCTGTCAATTTTTGGGAGAAGAGGGAACTCAGAATGAAAATAAGTCACTAGCAACCTCTTGTGGCCAACGCTGGGCAGTGCGGGGGAATAGGGAAATGCCGGCGGGTTGGGGTGGGCCTATTACAAAGCATGAATCCTCATTTCCTCCCTGCCTAGAAGAGGGGGAATGGGCATTTCCACAAAGCAACAGCAATGAAAGCTCAGAGTCAAACAGCCCTCCGGCATCCCCCAGAAAAATCCCCAGCCAAGCCTCACCAGTCCCAGAGGCCCCCAGGGAGCCCAGAAATGTGGGGATCCCATTCCCTTCCTCCACATTCACAGCCATTTTGGGGACGCCTCCTCCTCCTCCTTGCCCCTCCTGCATAGCTGGTGACGTCATCACGGGAGACTCCCCACACACCCCGCCCCCTGAAGACCCCCAGGCAGCACTCATTGCTGCTTCTGAGCAAAGGCAAGAAAACATCATACAGCCTCTGGATTCCCATTTCTCCCAGGGGGATAATGAGCCCTTCTCCCCCTTTTCTGAGTGGGCTTCTAATGAGGGGGCCTCAGGCCTCATTGATGGTGCTGGGCACATGCTTTCCCCATTTTTGGAAGGGCCTGAAGAGGGTACCCCTCCAGCCACAGAGGCGGGCCAGAGTCAGCCCAGACCCCTCCCTTCCTCATTGAGGACGGAATCTCCGCCCTTCCCCCCATCATGTATAGCTGGGCCTGACCCCCTCCCTAATAAGTGGCCTTTGCTGCTTCCAGCGGAGAGGGCTCTACAAGGAAATAGCAAGTCCCATATGTTTTTGCATTGGGAAAGGAATCTACTTCCTACTTCCTCTCCAGAGGCTGAGAGTGCAAAAAGCCCATCTGTAGCCTCTGATCAGGAACCAGAGCCATTCTCTGCAACCCCCCATAGCAGCCCTGAAAGGTTCTATGTGGAAGGCAATAAAGCCTCTTTTGAAAATGTGGGTTCTGCAGGCCCCCATGCCAGCAATCCCACACTAACCACAGCCCCTCACCACAGCCTGTGTGAAGATTCCCTTTTTGAACTCTGGCCCCAGGATAACCCGGGGGCTATGCAAAGGGAGGAAGGGAATAGGGAACTGCCTTTTCTGCAATGGGGAGGCAATTTTCCCTCTTCCTCAGAGGAGGAGGAGGAGGAGGAGGGAGAGAATGGGTGGACAGGGCCTCTGACTTCACTCTCTCCCCAAAATATTGAACTCATGGATAGGCAGGGGCTGGGAGAGGCGTCTGAGTCCTCTGAAAACAATGATCCTACCCATAGCACTGTCAACCCCCTGATCCCTCAAGAGGCGCCTCCTAGTGTCTATATCGAAAATGTCAGGGTGTGGGAAAGGCATTTTCCTAGGTTCCGTGGAAGCGTTTATACACACGAATTTAGATTTCATAATCTAGATCAGATAGATTCGTTCTCTGAAGCTGTGCGGGTGTTACACACTTCAATACAAGCCCTGCTTGATAGTTTTCTGAGTCAGTTGGACGATGGCGATGTGGTACAGATGAGGTTGGAATCCCAAATTCTGCAAAATCCTCTTTTCTCTCTTAGGAGAGGAAGAGATGAATTTAACGCGGAACACTTCCTCAATCATATTGAAAATCTATTGCAAAGCAAAGCCGAGATTTGTATAGATTCGGGTTTGAGGCTTTTTATCAGTGTGATCAGGGCGCCTCGCGGAGCAGGATATCGCAGGCTGCTGAAGTCTATTCCTGCCAGTATGATTGTTGACAAGAAGAGGCGCTTTTTAATAGATTTCAACAGCGTAGGACATAATTTGTGTTTCGCCGGTGGATTATTGGGAGCTATGGATTCTGGGGATTGTACAGATGCTGAATTGTTAGCTGGTGCTCAAAAATTACATATGGATCTGGGGTGGGATTTTCAAAGAAAAGTAGCTTTCTCAGATTTACCCACTGTAGAACGCCATTTCAGAATTAATATTCAGGTGCTTTCCTGGGGAGAAAAAGGATGGTCTCTGTTTAAAACAGAGGAACCTAGATATCCTAAAACCTACTTTATGTTCTTCCATGAAAATCATTTTTATGGCATTAAAAATGTAAGGGCTTTCATAGGCCAAAAAAATTACTGCAATCTCTGCCATTCTTTATATGATAAAAATCACCGCTGTTTGTACATGTGCCGGGCGTGCAGAAGGAGAGAGTGTGACTATGATAAGGGGTCATTGAGATACTGTGATATTTGTAAGGTTCTTTGTAAATCGCAAGTTTGTCTGCATGAACATTTGAATCAAGCATTGGCCCAGCACGGCTTTTGTCACCCCCGTGAATGGTGTAAGGGATGTCAAAGCTTCGTTGGAAGCGATCACGCCGGTCGTTGTCCAGGGAAGCGTTGTAGAATATGCAAAGTTGTCCTTAAAGGGGATGAAAATCATCTCTGCTTCATGCAGAAGCTTGAAAAACCTACAGTGAATGCCAGGCTAGTTTTTTATGATTTTGAAGCGATGCAAGAAACGGGAATTCATATTCCCAATTTTATTCACGCTAGGACACTCAAGTGTGAAACACATCCCGAGTTTGAAGGTAAAAAGAAATGGGCCCTACATAATAAAGAATTCACTTTCAGGGGGCCCTCATGCGTTTCAGAATTTATTAAGACAATCACAAAAAATAGTGCATTCAGGAATTCTGTTTTTATCGCGCATAATGCAAAAGGCTATGATAGCTATTTTATAGTCCGAGAACTTATTCGAGAGAAACTGGATCCTGAACTAATTACTCAAGGAGGAAAACTGCAAGCGGTCATGTTGAAAAGTCTAAAAATTAAATTTATTGACTCTCTTAACCATCTACCCATGGCTTTAGCAAAATTGCCGTCTTGTCTAGGGTTTGAAGGTTCCAAAGGGTTCTTCCCCCATTTTTTTAACACGGCCGCAAACCAAGATTACATAGGGCCCTTACCGGCCCCCCATTTTTATGGTGTAGATGCAATGAAGCCTAAAGAGAAGGAGGTATTTTTAAAGTGGCACGCGGAGAACCAGAACATGACTTTTGATTTACAAAAAGAATTGGAGTATTATTGTAAACAGGATGTTAAAATCCTGGAAGAGGCCTGTACCCGATACAGGCATGAAATCATTTCTATGACCAGAACAGAGGAATTCGTAGAAGATAGGGATGGAAATTACAAAAAGCGAGTCATGGCTATAGATCCGTTCCAGAGCATCACCTTAGCCAGCGTCTGTCTTAAAATGTATAGGTTTTGCTTTCTCCAACCTGAAACAATTGCTATCCCCGACTGTAGGGATTACCACGGCAGCGTTAAACGCTTCTCAACGGCATCCATTCAGTGGCTGTCCTACCTTGAACAAGCGGAAAATATCCAGATAAGGCACGCCTTAAAGGGCGGGGAAGTAAAGGTAGGCTCTTACTTCCTAGATGGCTACGCGGTTGTAAATAACCAAAAAATAGCCTTTGAGTATCTCGGATGTTTTTTCCACGGCTGTCCTGTATGCTATTGTCCATCAGATCGGAATGATTTGACAGGCTCCTCTTTTGAGTTTCTTTACAACGCTACTCAGAGGAAGCTCCAGTATTTGAAAAAATGTGGTTTTCAAGCTAGAGTTCTTTGGGAACACGAATGGTTTTCTATGATCAGATCAGACCCCGCTCTTCAGAACTTTCTTGCGGCCGTCCGGTTCCCAGAGCCCCTATCCCCCAGAGATGCTCTCTACGGAGGCCGAACGAATGCGATTCGTCTCTATTACAAACCCCAGCCCGGAGAGCAAATTCATTATTACGACTTTACCAGCCTATACCCTTTTGTCAATAAGACGAAAGCTTACCCGATTGGGCACCCCACAATCATCTATGATGATTTTGAAGATCTTGAAAACTATTTTGGCTTGGCTAGAGTGAGGCTGGTACCCCCTAGGAAGCTGTATTTCCCCGTTTTACCCGTAAAAATAGGAGGTAAGCTAATGTTTCCGCTGTGCCAAACATGTGCGGAGAACCGCCAGTTAGACCCGTGTTCTCACGGTGACCATCAGAGAGCGCTGGAAGGCGTGTGGTGCACGCCGGAACTGAACTTAGCTCTAAAAAAAGGTTATAAATTGTTGAAAATTTTTGAAGTCTGGCATTTTGAAAAAAAATCTGACACTCTGTTTTCAGAGTACATTAAAATGCACCTCAGGAGAAAACAAGAGGCTTCGGGCTATCCTGACTGGTGTGTGACGGATGAGGATAAAACCAGGTACATTCAGTCTTATTATGAGAAGGAAGACATACAGCTCGATCCTGAGCAGATACGTAAAAATCCTGCCAAAAGGCAGATTGCTAAATTGTTTTTAAATTCTCTGTGGGGTAAATTTGCTCAGAGAGTAAACCTCCCTAACACAGAAATTGTGAGAGACCCAGACCACCTCTTCCAGCTTTTGTTTTCTGAGAAATTTGAAGTATCCTCTTTTGATTTTATCGATGATGAGGCGGTGTGTGTAAGTTGGAAGCATACTAAAGACAGGATAGTGCCGCCTTCTAATACCAACGTGTTCATTGCAATTTTTACAACTTGTTTTGCCCGATTAGAACTTTATGGGCTGCTCGATAAATTGCAGGAAAACTGTTTGTATCACGATACGGATTCTGTCATCTTTGTGAGCAAGCCGGGTGATTATCGCCCCCAAACCGGTGACTATTTAGGCGAATTAACCAGCGAGATAGCGCCAGATCAGCAGATAACGGAGTACGTAGCGGCAGGTCCAAAAAGCTATGCCTACAGATTGTCGGATAACTCTGCGTGTATAAAGGTTAAAGGAATCACTCTGAATTCTGCAAACAGTGATAAGATCACCTTTAACAGCCTGAAAGATTTGGTTTTTTCATATGTCTCAAAAAAGGACGGACAGCCCCCTCGAGAGATAGTGGTGGAACAAAGCGGGATTGTTAGGAACAAAAATCAATTTCTGATAGAAACCAAGACCCTCAGGAAAACACAAAGAGTTGTTTATGATAAAAGGGTCATTGTGGACGATTTCAAAACTGTACCGTACGGGTATTGAAAATCATGGATACCCGTCTACAGCATCCTTTCTCCATGATTTTGGCAGGGCCTAGCAATTGTGGGAAAAGTTACTTTATTAAAAATGTATTGCAGTATGCTGATCATGTGCTTTCTGTCAAACCTGATAATGTTGTATGGTATTATTCATGCTGGCAGCCTTTGTATAACGAACTGATGTCTAAATATTCTTTTATTCGATTTGTGGAGGATTTACCTCAAACTCTGGATGATTCTGTTTTATTTCCACCCAATAAAGTTAATCTGGTGATACTGGATGACTTAATGGAAAAAGCTTGTGAAAATGAATCTGTTCAGGCGGCTTTTACAAAGCTGTGTCATCATAAAAATCTGAGCATCATATATGTCGTTCAGAATTTATTTTGCTCCGGGAAGCAGGGCCGAACAATCAGTCTTAATGCTAAATATATAGTTCTCTTCAAGAACCCTAGAGACAAATTGCAAATATCGATTCTGGCCCGCCAAATGTATCCTAAAAACACAGCCTTCTTTTTAGATGCTTTTAATGACGCCACCTTCAGGCCCTATCAGTATTTACTCATCGACTTACAAGCGGCAACACCAGAGGCATACAGATTGCGATCAGGTCTTTTCCCTCCTGATCTTCCGGCAGTCTATGTTCCAAAAAAGCCTTCAGGCCCTTATAAAAGGCGCTGATTCCTATATACCGAACTTTTAAGCCGTCCCTGGCAGCCGCAGCAGCATGTCCGCCAATATAAAGAAAAACCTGCCCCTCTTGAAAGTCCTTATTAAAGCGGGGCCCAGGCAGAGAAGAGCTATTTTATGCGGTGCCTCTGAGAGTCTTATAGCCGCTATTGCCGAGATAGCCCTTAATACTTTGAGAGGCAACGTGCCCTTAAAGCCTGGGCAGTTTAAGGTCCTGAAAAAGAAGAAGACCTTCATAAAGCAGCTGAGCGATAAAAAGCTCTCATTAAAAAAGAAAAAGCGCCTCATTGAACAGAGCGGCGGTTTCATCGGCCCCTTGCTCGGTTTTGCGATCCCGCTCCTGACCAGCCTCCTCACAAAGTAAGGATGGAATATGCTGAGAAAATGTATCTGGTTCCCGGTAAACAATTGGAAACCTTGCGAGGAGAGCCAGAAAATATCAGAAACGCCGCTGTTAGACGCCTGGACTCGGACATGAGAGAAATTCTCTTAAGGACAGATCTGTCTGAATATGAAAAGGCTAAGCTCTACACCGGTGTTCTGCAGCGCTTTCTAACCCTAAACAGGATGGGTGAAATGGAGAAAAATCCCATTCTCCCTGACCTTCTACCACCACCACCACCACCACCATCACCCCCGTCTCCTCATGAAAAGGATGCTTCCATTCAAGAGATTTTGGAAGGTGTTCACGGCCGCTACAGGAAAAATGCTGAGCTTCTGCTAAATAAATTAAGTCAGCATAAAGACATCTCTGCGTGGGATGATCGAGGAACCTTTCTGTATAGAGGGAAAGCCATGCCCGGCTCCAACATCCTCGACTTGATCAGAGGCGTCACCCATTCTAATCCCATCCCCGATAAGAGAAAACCCCAAGGCTGGGATATTTTTTTGAAAGCTCTGGCAGAGCTAAATATACCCACTTCTCTTGTAGGAAATATGGACGTTAGACAAATTGTGGAGAACTTGAAAATACCCTCCTTACTGCCAAAGACACCCCGTTCCCACCCCAAAAGGCAGTTCAAGAGACCTCCCTGGTTAAAGCTGGAATCCATCCCTGAGACCCCTCCGAGAGAATTCGTTAAGAAACCTGAATGGCTAACTTTCTAACCTGTGTAAATAAATAAACGCAACAACGCTGAATCATACATCGTTCTCTCTCTTTTATTGTATTAGGATTACAAGCGGTTTTTACATCGGGGGCAGCATGTCTGAACATGTTGAAATAAGTCGTAAGGCTTCCGGCACCGCTGGGCTTTTCTGTCTCTGACAAACCTTATGACCATCCGGTCGTTTTTCAAAACATCGTTAGAATACAGTTTTAAAATCTGGTCAAAAGATAGTCCCCTCGCTCGGTTTTGTAAAAAGAAAACGCAGTGGTGCCCGCAGGTCACGGCTTGGGGGTGCTGCAGCTGATTCTGCTGGAACACCGTCTCTTCGGTCTGGTGTTCTAAAAACTTGGCGATGGTCTTAGGAAGGCGGGGATCATCGGGGGCCATGCCGTAGGAATCAAAAAATTCTCCCGGTCCCTCTAGTGGCAGGTGGATAGCGATCCAGTGTTGTCCCGGTAAATGGTGAGGGTGGGTGTTCACCACTAATCCCACGGGCCTTTTGGCGAGGAATCTCTTTGGAAGCAAATCACTGGGGTATACGTCTAGAAAGGTCTTGTTCCGATATAACAACTGCGAAATCTGCCCCGTGTTCATCTTCACATATAATCAAAGAGAATGTTTCTGCTGTGGTTGATTTCAATCACATTGTCAAACACTCCATACAGGATCATATTAATAGTATTTGGCAGGGGTTGAGCAAACCGGATCTCGGCTCTGAGGTTTCCCGTTTTTATGAGGGAATAGTGGTCGGCGCAACTCTGTCCAGGACTCAGGTCAAAACCGTACAAGGTATATCCGTTTAAAAATTCATTACGGTTAATTAGAAGGGCCCGGTCTTTCATTTCTTTTCCCGTCACTTGTACCAGCTGCATGAACTCTCTCACACACTGCTCCTCGGCATAATTGGGTTGGAGGGGCTTAGAGGGTACTTGAACCCCGTCTACGTATAGGGCCACGAAATTAACATTGAAGTGTTTGAAATTGAAGGGATTTAGGGTGTAGTTGCCGCTAAAAGCGGCGTTGTCGACAAAGCCTATGACGATCTGCTTAGGCAGCTGTCCCAAGAAGAGGTTTTCTTGGTTGCATACGAGGCTTCCTCCGGGTATACTGAACACCTTCATCCCCACACGCTCAATGGGGTACTTGGCGTTAGCGGTAAGCAGCGCTTCCGCGTGCCCCAATCGGACACCCGGTGAAACTTTCACCCTTTTCACAAACAGGGCGGCATTCAAAATGTGCAGTTTGTAATTCTCATTTCCAGCACCGCTCATCAGGCAAAATGCGTCCTTGCTGCGGGTGAGTTTAATTTTCACGTCCACACCGTTCAGCAACATTTTATCCTGAAAGAACAAATCGCTGTGCAGAGGACCCATCAGATCCCATTTGCGGCTGCCGGCTGTTAGAGCCGCCCTAGCTCTAAACCCCCTGTTTCCGGCATCTGTGAGGAGAGTTTGCTCCATCAGTCCGGAGGTATCTTTATGGAAGCCCCCCGCCGTGAACTGGGTGCTCAGGGTGTCGCCGCTGTAATTCAGAATCAGTTCCATCATGGCTCTGTAGGGGTAGCAGTTGTTACTCTGAGTGATGAGCCGATCTCCCAGGGTGACGTCAAGTTGAGAAAAAAGAGAGGCTATGGGGTAATTGATTAAGGCCACCCGGGCGCCGTCGTCGATATCGGAGTCGTCCTCTTTTGTTATTTTACAACAGATGTATAAAAGAGTGTTGTTTAGATCGATGTAGTCTTCGCTGTTTCCCGTGATATAAAAATCCAGAGGCGCGTTGGGGGAAAGGGCCGCCAAAGGCGGGACCTCGATGTACATACTGCTCTCGATGCTGGTTTGGGTTGGGGATAATTGAAAGAGATCCAATTCGGACTTGGCGCATTCTTCAGAGGTTCCGTGAATGAATGCCATCTTAAAATATATCTCTGCTGTTCCTTTTCGTCCCGCCCTTTTTCTTCAGCGCAGATTTCTTCTTCTTCGCTGTCTGCCGCTTCTGAATCTTTGTTTGCCACACGACCGTCCTTTTTAAAGGCATCGGCGGCCCCTGACGCTGTTGAGACGCCTTGCGCTTCACTCCGCCCCTTCTTTTCAAGTAGGCCACGCCTGAACCCTCCTGGCGATGCATTCTGTTCATAACTCTTCCCACAACGTCCCCGGCAATGTTGTTCACTGCCGTCTTAACATGCGGCTTCATCAATTCCAACCCTTGCTTCAGAAAAGGAACGGCTTTTCGAAAAAGCCCGCGAAATATCCCTCCCAACCCCGCTCCGTACATCATAGGTGCCCCTATGAATCCGGGCAATCCTCGTCCGGCCTGCGCCCTGTAGTAGGCCCTGTAGGCATCGACGTCCCCGTAGTCTTTTAACACAACCATTTTAAATTAAAGATAGGCTTTCCTGGGTCGGAAGTGCAGCCTCACTATCACCTTCCCAACACGAAATGGTACGTGTCTGTTCAAGTCAGTCTTTATTTCAATGGTAATCGTGTGAATGTGGCTCTTACTGACGGGAATATAATTCGGCTTATCATAGGTCACGGTGATACACTCGTGACTTTTCCCTCTGACCGGTACGCAGCGCAGCAACGGCACCGAAAAATCCCCAACAATCTGGTGCTCTATAATATCCGTGTACAGGTACAGCGAGTTGAATCCTCCGGTAATGTCTGCTGTGCGACGTGGTTTTGTTAGATTTCCACGGGTATTATATATACCCAATATGCGGGATAGCTCCTCGGCTAGTGAAAACTCATAAACATCAGGACCTCTAAAGTTCACTTTGGCCGTCACTGGGTCGTAATACAAATACACGGCGGGAGGGTTTGGTTTTTGTGTCTGTATGGCATGATTCATGGCTTTCACGATATCGGAGACGTCATTGTAATATCCTTTCTTCAACTGAAACTCCCAGTTCTTTGAATCTTTGGACAACTGAAACATCAAATGTTCTGTAACCGTGAACCAGCTGTTGGGGTACTGTATCTCTGCTAACCCCACTTCCCATTCTCCTTGCAAATCTAAAGGTTGAGCCAGCTGTATCGTGAAATTGGAACTTGTATTATGGGGATAGGCATCTAGACAGGCGTTACTGGGCAGGGTAATGTAAAATCCGCCGTTCATTTCTCCCGCCCCTTTGATTTCTGTTCAGGATCCGCGAGCTCTGAAGCGGCTACCCAGCTGTTAAATTTATCAGGCCACCCTAACCACTTCACCAAGTGATATTTTTTCTTTTTTCTGAACCTTGTGGAAATAATTTTTTCAATTTGGTAGCTCCTATTCTGCGGATCGTTCACTTTTTGTAATTCCTCGGGATAGAAACCACCCAACACCGCTTCGCCGTCATAATCTTTTAGCTGGTAAACCGGCCTCTTTCCTCTTCTGTGCACCTCGTCAACTATGAAAATTTCCTGGGAATACGTCCCTTCATAACTTTTTTCAAAACGACCCCTACTTTTGGATACCCTCACATGATCTCCTTTTTTGAAGGCCTCTTTTTGCTCCTTCGTTTGAAAATAGGGCCCGTAAACTCTTTTCCAGACCTGCAGAGAGTTGGAAGAATTCACATCCCGAGGCCTTTCTTGAATGGTTCTATGAAAGCTGCTGTTATAACTCTTTATAAGTTCCGGCAATATGTCGATAAACCTGTAAGTGTTATTGGCTGTAAAGTATCTCCACATTCGTGACTTTAAAGTTCTATTGAACCTTTCCACTATTGCTGCCTTGACTTCGCTATGTGTTGAAAAATGGTGCACCCCGTGCTCCTTTAGCAGCTGTTTCACCTTTTTATTTAGAAATTCTTTTCCCGCGTCGGTTTGCAAATGGCGGGGGGTCCTTCCTTCCCCAAATATAATTTTGAAACCTCTGTACACCTCCGATCCCGTCTTATCTTTCAAGGGTACCGCCCAAGCATATTTTGACAAAATGTCCACTACCGTTAAAATATATTTATAACCCCTATTGTATTTTTGTAGATTTTGCATGTCCACCAGATCCGCTTGCCATTGGGCGTCCACATCAGAAACAACCGTTTTATTTCTTTGGAAATTCTTTCTGGCCTGTTTATGAAGGGTATATGCTTCCTGATCCTTTAACCACTCTTTCACATGGTTTCTAGTTACACTGCTGTGCTTGGAAGCTTCTCGAAAGAGCGCTTCCACTCCTCCAAAGCTACCCGATCCCCCCGGATTATAATATATCTTTTTTAATAAATCATTCTGAGAAACCATATTGAGCGCCGCACATACTCCAATAAAGACACAGGGTCACAACACACTATTTTATTGATCTTTTCATGAAGATTAAGCAAGCCTTTATTTCATCTCTTCTTCTTCGGGTTCAGAATTGGTGACATTTACACAGATACACGTCAGGCAACACTTTGTAGAGGAAATCTCTGTTACTTTTTCTGTATTAGAGTCCCCGTCGGTTATGTCCTGTGCAGCTTCTTCATCTTTTCTCTATCATAAAAACACAAAAGAAAATACCCAATAGCTCATCATATATGTGAACACACACACACACACACACACCACATATTCCTTCTTGTTAGGATATTTACCATTCTGAGCGGGGCCATATCTTCATAAATTGGCTCCTCTTCCTCCGCTTCACGGCTCATTGGGGCCATTGGCATGTACGGGCTTTCCTCTCCATCGCTGCTGGAGATCTCTTCCTGGAAGCCAGCATCCGATGATACGTCAGACAGTGAGCTTATCCGCTTTTCAGAAACCCATTTTTCAAACTGTTCCTTCAGTTGTTCTGGAGAACCAAAGATCCGCTCCTCAAGCACCAATTTTGTTATAGATTCATACTGCCGTTGTAGGTCTCGAAGCCGGGGCACAAGCCGTCTTTCCATTCTCTGAACATCTCTCTCCTCAGTCCCCGGAGAAGGCGGAGGAGTCTCCATCAGAGCTTGTTGAGATCTCTCTGGCACGGTCTCTGCGAAATTCAGCATTTTTTCGGGTAGGTCGTCCCAAAAGCCGCAGCAGGCCGTAGCAAGCAGTAGCGAGCAACGCTAGCAAGCAGCGGTAGCGTCCGCGAAGCCGAGACCCCTTCTCATATACCCTACTGCGCATAGGCGTTGTTCCTTCCGCCTGAACCGCATTGGACGGGTCGGAAGCGCGGGGGATTTGAGCCAATCAGCGTCGTTTACGTAAACCTTTCGGCCAATCAGCGACGCCGATTTTGAAGCCACGACCTCATGGGCGGGGCGTGGGGGAGCAAAGCGCACGCCGCGCCTTCCCCTAGCTCAGATCGCGGCGGACCTCTGGAGCGTTCACATCGGGAGGGAGAGACGAGTTCGTAGAGGTGTCACAAGCACCCCGAAAAGTTTCGTCGGCGCAAATAAAATGGCCGCCCATTCTCATCTTCGGACGCGGATCGCTGCCACGCCCTCGATCAGGTAGGGACGGGACCTTCTCCTACTGGTCGGGCGGGAGGAGCCGGGTTCAGAGAGGGGTCACACATACCCCCAAAAACAACTTGGGCCAAAAACCAAAATGGCCGACCTTTGGGGGTTCCGCCGGAACCCCCAAAGCTAGCACCCCCAAATCTAGAACCCATTCCCAACATCTGACACCCCAAAACCTAGAACCCCCGGGGGAACCCCCAAAATTGACACCCCCAAGATCTAGAACCCACATATCCAGGGGGAGGGGCTAAGAAGCTCAGGGGGCGGGGCTAAGACTCAAAAAGGGGCGGGGCACCTGTCACTTTTTGTTTGACGAAAGGTGGGGGTCTTATACTACTGGGGTGGAAAGGCTTCCATTAGCTGTGGTAGCCCATAAAAGTAGCTATTACAGACCCTGGAGACAACTCTTTTGGTTTGGTAGCATTGCTGAATTTATAAATTGCAGGAGTCTGTTTTGCAGCTCTATGGTTTTTATTGTACTGTAGCCAAAACATGTAAATAACTAGTTTCTTCCCTTAGGCTTCCCTTCCCTGAATTGCAGGAAAAAAGGGAAAAAATTGTCAACATTTTTTTTCTGGTTGTCTTTTATACTCCATCTCTAGAAAAAACACTCTGAAGCCTTGCCTCTTTATGAAAGGGCTCTGAAAATTTATGAAGACAGCTTTGGGCGTATGCATCCTCGAGTAGGAGAAACCTTAAAGAATTTGGCTGTGCTGAGGTAACTTCTATTCAGACAATTGATCTTATGTATCAGGCATTGTTTATCTAATGCTTCTTAATCTTTCACTTGCTCTTGGGTTGCTCTTTTCACTTCAGCCAACATAGCAAATGAAATTGTACATTCCTTTGTGGCCTGTGAGTCTGTAATTTCCATTAGAGTGGACGTGAGATGCTTTGCTGAATGTTCCTCCACCAGAACTCTTGCACCCATGTAAAAATAATCCCTTGTCATACTGAAGAGACTCAGTCCGCTTTATACAGCAGTCCACTACCAATTCGAGGTTTTAAAAATGTAATAAACTGGTATAAGGACATCCTTCATATATTTGCTGATTTGCGGGAGCTTTTTAAAGTAGTTCCTAAAAAGTTAGGAGAAATTATATTCCACCTTTTTTCAATTCCAGAACATATATAGAATGACAATACAGTGGGCCCTGTGAGGGTTTGGTACCACCACCACCACCACCACCCCGTCCCCCATGGATACCAAAATCCATGGATGCTCAAGTAGCATAGTAAAATGGTATCCCTTATATAAAATGGCAAAATCAGTTTCCTTTTCAGAATTATAAAAAATATTTTCAATCCGTTGGATGGTTGAATTCATGAATGCAAAATCTATGGATGTAGAGGGCTGACTGATGCTTTTTATGAACTAAAGATTGGTTATTACATAAATTATAGGGTGGTCCTGCATGGTCCCTGAGCAACTCAGGAGCTTTCAGGGTCGCTTGATTCTACCTGTAGCCATTTTATCCCTGTTTCTGTGTTGCCCCTGCCGCTGCTCCCTGTGTCAGTTATTCCAGATACCAGGTTCAGTGCCCTAGGAACTGAATGCCATTCTTGTAGCAATGTGGATTTTATTTTGGGGACTATTTATTGCACTGTGTTAGTGGTACTGCTTTAGTCTTTGAAAACATTTTTATTGAACTTTCTTCCTCCCCACCATTAAGCTACGAAGGAGGAGATTTTGAGAAGGCTGCTGAACTCTATAAGAGAGCCATGGAAATCAAAGATGCAGAGACTTTGTTGATGGGTGGAAAAGCAGCCTCCCGTCACTCATCAAGTGGAGATACGCTGAGTTTGAAAAGTGCTTTATCTCCCAATGTGCTTCTGCAGCATGCACGAAGGTGATGCACGAAGGTAGAAGACAGAGGCCAAGAAGCAATGGTCTATCCAGAACCAGTGGAATTAAAACTTTCTTCCCTTCTCCCTCCAGCTGCAGCCCTCCATGACTTCAAAAAAACACTCCAAATGAGTAGATAGGAAGCGTGATTACTAGTATTGGCAATGGGATCCTGTTGAAGTACAGCATTGGATCCTGCCTTGAAAGTACAACAACATATTCTTCAAAAGGCTGTAATAAAGCTTAAAAATTATAAGGATTTAAGAGGTGGTAAAAGGTGGACACTGTATTGAAGAAGAAATAGATGGTGGTGGGCCAGAACATGTCTAGAACAGTATTCCCCCTACACACATTGCTAAATACCGTGTGTTGCTTATGACACATAAAACCTGAATACATGGGGGTTTGTGTCCCATTGATTTCAAGAATGGAGGTCTTGGGTACTTGTTTACTGACTTCAATGCCTTAGACTATGTGGCCTTATCTAAATATCATTAAAATTAATCTGTATTTGCACTGTAAGACAACTACCTTTTACCTCTTTCAGAAGTATTTGGAATTAGTAGAATTGTAAGTACATCATATTTGATAACCATGTATCCCAAACTATTTAAGTGTGTCACTTGATGACCACTGGACTTTTAGGAATATTTTCATTGTAGGAAGTAGTTCTTCCTGCTATTGCAGGTGATATTATAGCCCTGTTTAAATATTTGAAGGGATGTCATATTGAGGAGGGAGCAAGCTTGTTTTCTGCTGCTCCAGAGACTAGGATGTGTAACAATGGATGCAAATTGCAGGAAAAGAGATTCCACCTAGACATTAGGAGGAACTTCCTGACAGTAAGGGCTGTTTGACAGTGGAACACACTCCCTCGGAGGCTGGTGGAGTCTCCTTCCTTAGAGGTCTTTAAGTGGAGGCTGGATGGCCATCTGTCAGGGATGCTTTGATTTGGAGTTCCTGCATGGCAGGGGGTTGGACTGGATGGCCCTTGTGGTCTCTTCCAACTCTATGATTCTAATATGATATAGTGGGTTGAGTGTTAGACTACAGCTCTGGAAAATGGTTCAAATCCCCTCAGAGCCATGGAAACCCACTGGATGACCTTGGACAAGTCACATTTTCTGTCTCAGACAAATCTTGCCAAGAAAACCATGTGATAGGTTAGCTTTAGAGTCAGCATAAGTTGAAAACAACTTGAAGGCTGACAACAGCAATAGGAAGTAGTTGTAAAGGAAATTGGTAGTAAAGTAAATTGCATTAAGGGTCTTCATACTTAAACGGTTAAAAAAAACCAGTACATTTCATGTTCATCTCTTCTCAGGTGAACAGATTTATATGTGCGGTCATTAAATTCAGAGGCTGATCTCAATGAGATTAATACCTTTTGCTTACTCTTTTAGTCACATTTAATTTTATTAACATTCGTTTGTGTAGAACGGGAGAGCTAGATAACTTGGGAGATGAAGTGTTGTGAAGAAATATTTCATAAGTGGTACTATGAAACCTGTTGTAATTTTGTTTAAAAAATGCGGAATGGAAAAATTGTTCTTAGCTATGTTTTGCATGGTATCTGAACTGTAAACTCGCCATCATTGCCTTAATACTTCCATACTCCACAAAGTGGCCTTTTTCTGCCTCCAAAATAGAACTGCAGATCCTGAAAGTTTCTGTGAATGGCAGTTTACTTTTTAAATGGGTTACACAACTCTCTCCACTATTTAACATAAGTATCTGGTTTCCAAAATCAGAAATGGATCTCTGCCTACTTTTAGGATTTTCTGGTTTGCGTTTTTACATTTTTGGTAGTCTATGTCCCAAATGATCTTGGGGAAGAAAACAGTCATCAATCCTGCAACAATAATGTTATGTCTGTATCAGATGTTATAAATGTCATATTAAACAGGTGAAAAGTGTATTTTTTTTACTGCCTTTCCATTTATGATAATCTCTGAAGTCTTTTATACATACCCGAGCAGCAAATAGCTGATCAATAGATGGTTTGTACTGTGTTGACTATTGGTTGTTCTATCAACTATACCATGCTAGTTTTAAGACCTAAATGCAACATATGCAGTATCCACCAATGTTACTTTCTTTTCAGATATATTAAATATTGAATAAAATACTTCTGAATATATATATTTTTAAAAACCTGTTATACAATAATCAAAGGCTGTGGTGATGGGGAAGACTGGAAAAGAAAATGGAGATGATATAAAGAGAAAGTAATCATAAAGTATACTAAACTGCTGAAGGTCTTTTATCTTCCCTTGAGTCCCCCCCCCCCCCATCATCCCAGATACTATAGCTATACTTTACAGTATATAGTAAGTAAATAAGTGATACACTTTATGTATGATCCCAAAGTCAGTTTCAGCAGTGGGACTTTTAATGTGTTAGCCATATAAGCATAATTTGAAATGTTAGGGTAGACTGTACAGTTGAACATATATCTTTGTGTGTATCAGTATGAACCAGCTCAAGTCTTACTACCAGAAGCTGATAGTATAAATACAAAAGATTCCATGTAGTCCCATCCTGTTTATTTGCACTTTGGCAAAACGCTGAACAAAGCTATTAGAAGACATGCAAAATGCAACAAGAGTTTTATGAAAAGAAACTGGTCAGTTAGAGGATTATACTTCAGAAACCATTTATAGCAAAATGTGCCTAAAATAGGCCATTCTGGGGAAAGCTGAATTCTTTTTGAAATTCAAACTTCCACAATCCATACCGATTACAACAAAGTGAACACAATGAGTCAACAAAATTATATAAAATACATTAGCAAAGTGTTCACATTTTTAAAGGATTAATACAATAAATAATTAGGAGTCACTCAAGCCTTTTAGAAATAAAGTTTATTTCCAACCAGGATTGGTAGCCCAGCTTAAACTCTCAGAAGGAAGAGGTCAGAATATTGTTGCAAAAATCCACTGAAATAACAGTGCACTTTAGGAATGGAGTATTTGAACCAGTTAATTGTGGCTTTGCTTCACGTGTCAAAGTTCCAACTTTTTTAACATTTGTAAACCTGTTTGATTCTTCCTTCTCATATACTATTCCAGTTGAATGAAAAACCTTGTAAATATTAACAGGGTCTTTACCAAGTATTTCAGTTTAGAGTTCATTACAAATGCATTTCTACAGACAGTTTTAGAAATATTATTCTGATATGAAGCTGTAGGTTACTGAAAGGGGCTTAAAGTACTACAGTAGTTATTTTACATTGAAGCCCAGTGATAGCAGGCATCTCTAATGGATTACAGCCTCATTCTAGAGGTCATTCAGATAGCAGGAACATGAGTTACAAATATATACTACATATAATGTAACCATTATTTTAAAATTTGTAATATAAAGTAATGGTACAGAGCAGTGCAAAGACGTTGCGAGACTTTTGCTGGTCTTATCAGCACTTACACACCTTTGCACAGTGCTTAATTGCTCTGATACCACAAAGAAGACTGAGTTCCTGGGTGCTTGGAGACTGTGTGTGCAGACTCCTCTGGGCCTAAAACCACTCAACACTTGCTGCGTATGTGTGATGATCTATATTTTAACCTATCAATAAGTAACAGCATAGAGGTAATGCTAATTAACTGGCCCAACAAAAGATGCAATTCCTTTAAATTGTCTGGGAGTCTCGATTATCCATTTGAAGTAACTTTAATTCAACTGCTCTACTGTTAGTCTTGTAGCAAACATTTCCTTATTAGGAAATCTGAATTGTTTCAGGATTTCAAGAAGTATTTACCCCATGAACTTAAATAACATTTTTTCACTTTTCCATATGTACTCTTCTTCCCCCCACCCTCATTAATAACCTAGTCAATAGTCATGTTTTTATCATGAAGTGTTACCTTCCCCCAGTGTGTGTAGACAGCACAAGAAAATATATCTGGTTGTGCTCAGCTATGCTGCCAAAATTGTACAGTTTTTAGTATATTCAGTTTTCCAGCTCATGAGTGACAGGCACAAAAAACTTGATGCTGGAATCAAGCAATACTTAGACCCCATGATTTATACTAGTGTGTCATTGTGGTATAGTGTTGGATTGCAACTCTGGAGACCAGGGTCTGAATCCAGCCATGAAAAACCACTGAGTGACCTTGAGCAAGTCACACAGCGTCATGGGGCAAACCCCCTCTGAACAATTTCTGCCAAAAAAATAAATTGCTTACCATCCATACCTGGTCTAGAAGGCAGCTGACATTCTGGGTTACAGATTGAAAGAAACATTTTTGGCAGCTTGCCTTAGCAGGTTTTCACCACAAATTTGGACCCTCTTATGTTCTGAAAGCTGTAAGTTTACAGTTATTAAATCACATAAATAAGCAGACTAATACAATACAATGAATCATCATCCATGAAGGACTAAATGTGATACAAAAGGCATTCTTGAAGCATTTTAGGCTATATAGTCTTCATTTTAGCCATAAGTTCTTCTAGACTTTCCTCTGACTCAGCAACAGTTTCCCCATCTACAAAGTTTTCTTCCTGTTAAAGACACAAGAGAAAATTAACATTATTCCCTGTCTGTTTGCCCAAAATAAATAACTCCAACAAACTAAGTGTCTGAGTACTATACAAGTCAGATACACAGGCCTTGAGCAGAACTTATTTGCGCTTCTTGAGACTTTCACTACACTTTTATGAAAAGCAGCAAGGTCAAATGTATGGGTCCCAAAATGCTGCTGAACTGAATTCCCAGCATCCCACAATATTGGCTGTGCTGAATAGAATTATGGAAATTGCAGTCCAATAATGTCTGGAAGGTCAGCAGTTCCAAAACCTGAGGCAAAGTGAAGTTCAGCAAAGTATATATGAACCAATGGTTTTTAGTGCCAGCTGCAATTGGAAAAAAGTGGTAGAAAATTTCCTCAGAGACACATAAATGGCCAATTTTTATACATCAGCATGTCAGTGCTTGTGATGTTGCAGCTATTGCAGCAGCAGTAATAGGCATCCTAATAGATACACAAGCACAACTGGAGAACTGCAGCTTTCACAACTTATTCTGACATAAACATAGGGCAAAGCTAGTCCAAGTTGAAAACAGCTAGGTAAGCTTTTGTTTTTAAAGAGCAGAGCATTGAGAAATTCTGATGACCTTGTCTGGTATTGTATATGCCAACGTGATTCCTTCTGGAAGATCAGGAACTGGACCAGAAGCAGCTTTCAACTCCTCTTCGGAAACCTCTGAAACCAATTCTATACCTGAATATCCAGCAAAACATAAACACATGAGGAATATGGTTATTATGGTTGTTTTTGGCTTTTCTGGCTATTCCGAACCCATTCCTCTTTCAAGCAATCCAGATGACAGAGTAATTTTTGAAGCCCCTACTATGTGTCACTCTTCATCCAGGATTTCCAAACAGTGGTATGCCAATGTTCTATGCAACAGTAACACTGAATATAGCATTCAATTACCTCTTCACCTGTGTAGCCCTTCAGTCTCTGCAGTCACACGCCTGTACTTAAGAGACTGCATACAGTGGGGTCAAATTATTTGTGTTCCCCTCCATCACTGGTGTTATGTATCAATATATTCTGCCTGGCACACTTCAAAGACTCCCTTGAAAAGTTATTTTCTGTCACCCATATCCCATGATGGACATGTCACATGTTACAAGGAGAAGACTATGGGATTCTACTTGGCTTTCTCCTCCCTGGCAGAGCCTATCTCAGCCCACATTGGCTTTAGTAAACATGTTGTGTTTTTTTTTTAAATGTAGTGCTCACCCCAATCATTCTCCTCATGTACTATTTCCTCTTCCAGTTCAAAGACTTCTTCTTTAGGCTTTCCTACTGCTTTTTTCTGGAAATACAAAGGCACTATGAATGACAACAGCAGCAAAGTTAAACAATTACTTTCAAATGTCTCAGTCTCAGTGTCTAAGCAGGGAAACTATTTAGGGAAGAGTTCATGCAAAAGCTGACACTGAACAAGTCACCCACCCCTTTAAAGAACTTAAGAACTCTGAAGTCTAGTGTCATTTATTTATTAATTATACCTTGTATTCCTCCTGTTGCTTTCTGCAGTTTCTGTCACCACACTGTGGATTGGGCTTCATGGTCATGGTTGGAAAGAAATCTTGCATTGCATTGTAGCCAAGATAAAAGCTCACAGTGCCGAAGTTTAATAAATATCTAGGGAAAATGTGAGAAGGATACAGGAAGGATTATGTCAAAATGAAGATCAAGGTTCACAATATGCTCATGATGGCCAAGTAAGCTTTAAAAATCAAAACATCTTAGGTTCAGTCACTTACTTGAGGACATTTTGTACAAGAAGGCCAGCGACTACGCCCATAGTAGTGGGCAGACTGGCTGCGCATACCCCCTCCCGTTTTAATGTTTTTTCATCTATGTTTGCTGCAACAACAAGTGGCGGTGCACACTGCCGAAAAGCAGGAAAAGAGAAAATACATTTTAGAAACAAGGAGTACGACAAAGACAAAAGTAATCAAAGTGGTGACTCAATGACTATGAATTTCAAGAACTTTTATCAGACTCCCAACCCTTTTCTCCTAGGATAGCCCCCCCCCCCAAAAAAAAGAGGCGAGCAGAGCAACACATACTGCAAAACAAGCTGATTCACCAGGTATGAGCAGCTGGATGTGGCCAGAGACAGCATTTTCACTTACTCCCGATTCCATCCATATTTGCCCAAGTTCATTGCAGGCCTTCAAAAAAATCAAAATGACAACACAATCAATTTATACACACAAAAGATACTACAGAATGTAAGAGCAAGCAACGTAAATGTAGAGTAGCTCCCTCCTGCAATTGTTCTTCAGCAATTGAAATTAACAGGCAACCTCCCTCTGATCTTGGATGCTGCACATAGTTTATACTGTATCATGGATAGTAGCCACTGATAACAATATCATCCATGAATTTATCTAGGCCAGCAGTTGCTACTACAACTGATGGACACAAATTATTTTGTTTGTCTTGAGTGTTCCACCATTTCAGTTTGCCGAGAGACTCTAGGTTCCAAGATTATGAGGGAGCAAAACCTTTTTTTAAATCCACTTTCTTCACAGCGTGCACTGTTTTGTAAAATGCTGGAAGTTAGATCCGCCTTCTTGAAACCAAGTGCTAACTGGAAAAAGCTCCCTGATAATTTTATTTGCCCCTTTCTACATATTTTCCAGTTCTCCAATATCTGCTATACTGAATAGTTTAGTATAATGATAGTTCACATTGTCTGAGTTTGTGCCAGGTGTCACACATGCCTTCATCCTACTTATCAAAAGAGATAAATCAGTTATTCCTTCATGTCAATGTCACAGGAGCTCTTTTTAGTCACTGAATGCAAATCTGCCTTTAATATAAGTATTCATAAAATTAAACAAATATTTACAACTGCAATATCCCAAATGCGTAAGGCCTATCCTGCACTGATTTCCAAAGGGGGTATGGGGTTGTAGATGTTCAGACCCCCACATCTTTGAAACAAACTGAGGCTGTGTAGCATTGATTCATTAAGTCCTATGCAATACACAGCTTTCGGCTGTGTACTCTCCATATTTACATGGTAGTAGGTCATCAAGTAGAAAACATTAACACACAATTGTGATGCTTTACTTACTGTGTTAATTGCCATACGAGCTTCAAAGTTATCCACACAGCTCAATACAAGATCAACTGCTTTCCCTTCTTCTAATCCACCATTACTAAAAGTAAAAATAAATCCCAGATTTTTAAAGGCAACTTGCAAGCAAAACTTCTTAAACAGTCTTCCCTTCTCTCAGCATCGTGATCATATCTGACTGAAGTTGAAAACCTGAAGTTTCTTGGCTCAGTTTTTCTTTCTCCAAACAGCGATTAGAGGTAAGAGAGTATTTAAAAGCATTTAGACTACCCTGCCCCCCAAAACCCTGTTCTTTAAATATTTAAAAACTAGTTATAAGCTTATCTGTAGAGACACATAAACCTGAGCTGTGCTTCTCTCTATGCTTGTAACTTGCTGCCTCAGGGCTTCCTCCTGAATGTAAATGCATAAAAACAAATTCTGCTTTTCATGGTTGGTGGGAAAATATTTAAAATTTTAACAACTGCACCTGTCCTTTCCCATTTCGCTTTGGCTCCACCTACCTTGGTCTTGGCCTTCCCTTAGCCCCACCCACTGACAGAATATAGCCAAGACTCTTCCCAAATTGAAATCTAGCCCATGAAAAAGATTTCCCATCACTAATTCAAAAAACAAAATCAAAACAATTGCTATGTGCTGCTAACTCTTAAATGAATGTTACCTGATCCTATCCATAAAATGTTGAAAGTTATCCACAGTAGTGATGTTGTAGTTATGTACTTCAAACTGGACATCAGGATTGATGTTTCTAAAGGACAAAATAAATGTTGTGTTACCTAAAGACTTAATACGAAAACTTCCAATGGGATTTCTCATACATTTCTTTTGCAAGTAATAGGCTGCAGTCCTTCTTGAAAGAGAGCCCTACATAATTCAACAGAACTAACTTCCTAATGACAATATACAGTATTGGGCTGACCAATTTCCTTATAAAGAGAGGGGATGGGAGGGAGAATAAACACCACCAATTCAAGAGCTGACCAATTTCTGAGATTTAGAAAACGTACAAAAAATGAATCAGAAGATCTGTAACTTTGGGTTTGCATCCCACACTCCAAAACCCCATTTCTCCCATCACATACCTCAGTGTGTGCTCTGCTGCTTGAACTTTACTCAGTCCAGCCTGGTGGGGTTGGAAAAAAAGCCGGTTCATATTCGCCAGCTCCACCTTATCATAATCAAACAGGAGCAGCTAAAAGAAAGATTGCAAACAATACATGAACAGATCCTTTTGGGTTTTTATTTAGAACAAATATGGCCAAACTCTGTACCCTTGCCAATATTTATTCAAACTTATCCAAGTGATTTTGACTACTTCCTTTCAGTCACACTGAGTTGTCTCTATTTAGGATGAGATAGATTAGTCAGCCGAAGTAGCATTTCCATCTAGGACCCAAAACGCATGGGCCAAATAAGGCAGCTTCTGACCGCTTTGGGGGCATGGAGTTCAAATGACACATGTCACCAAAGCGGCTGGACGCTGCTCCGGGGCTGGAATGAAGTCTTTTGGAATGGATGAAATCTGACTCCTGGCAGCACCAGTTTGGGACTGCAGCAGCACAGTTGCCACAATCCCAGTCCGATCGCGGCCTCCATCTGCTCCTTTTGGGCCTAGGTCTTGTTTACATTTAATGCAAGTGGGTAAGCAACACTGCTTCCTGACGGATGGCTCCTACTGCCTACAATCAAAAGGCAAAAGAGAAAGACAAATGGTCATAATGATCTGCATGGTGTATTTTTATGGCTTTTTAGCTTTTTCTATGAATTGTTTGAAATTGTTTTTAATTTTATGGAAAGAAAAAAATTAATGATGAAGAAATGCTAATGATACTCTTCTATATGTTTTAATCTGTATTTTATTTGTTTTAATTTGTTTTAATTTTGTAAGGTGCCTCAAGTCCTGGTTGCAGGAAAAGGAGGTGGGATTAAAATAAAGCAAAGATGTTGCCACCATAGGTTGCTAGAGTGGGGCACATATAAAGTTGGCCCTCCACATCTGTAGCTGCTACTTAACAAGTTCAACCTCTTCACCCCCCTGCTCCTCACCCTTCGTCTCCGCCAGCCAAAACCAACATTATACATTCCCCTGCTTAATGTTTGTAGTCACTCCCAAGGCGATCCAACTTCTTTCTCTTCCTCCCCCTGCCCTGTCTGGCTGGGAGGGAGGAGGAAGGGAAGGAGAGAAACTTGATCCTCTGCAGCAGTGGCTGCTAACATCAGATTAAAAGTGGAAGCACTTTGGAAATGTGGGGGATGCTATGTGAAGTAAGGTGGCAAAGAGAGTTACGGGTGGTGCTCTTGGTGGGAGAGAACTGGTTATCCTTCATGTTTGGGGTGGAGGCTAACATATTCACTTTTTCCTACTTTCACGGGGTCCTCAGCCCCTGACCCCTGTGAATGTGGACAGGATAGATAGGAGGAGTCAGTTACTGCAGAGAGGGAACCATAAGCTTGAAAATAGTTTCCTTTTTGACTTATTAATGATCACCTATTTGTGATCTAAAAGTAAAAAAATATTTTTGTCTTCTTAGTATGCTCTGTTTCTTTTAAAATATGAATTACTGATTTAATCTATACTACGAATGTAATCTGCTTTGTATTTACTATTTTTATATTGTCATATTATTTCTATTTGCAATGGCATTCTTTGGATCTAATATGTATTATTATTTTGTTCCTGTGTTAAATTATATACACAAATATTTGCTAATAAAATTTAACAACAGCTGTAAATAAAAATCTTTAGCCAATAAAAAAACTTATGAAATAATCAATGCACTAGCAATATTCCTTTAAGAACAGATCATAAATAAATTCCAAAATGAGAACTACACACATTTCTATAGCAACATTTTTAAAGGTTGTGCAGCTGTCATTCATCTCAATTTTCCGTTCATTAAAGAAAAAAACATTCTATGGGTCACATGTTATGAAAAAGATGAGCTCCCATTTGTTTCCCACATGTCTCTGCAGCAGATAAAGAAGGACATAGTGGGATACTGTGCAAGAGTTGGGTTAGATGTAGGAAATAGTTGTAGCCTTTTTTCAACTGCTTGTAAACCATCTTGAATCCTGTACACGATAGGCAAGATATCAATTAAATACATACTAACATAAATACACACGTGGAAGCTGAAGTGAAGCAGGATGTGTACCTGTGAGAACAGATACATGTGCCAAAATACAGGAGCTGAGATCGTCTTTGAAACTGGCAGAACATAAAGTTCTGCTAGCATATGTATGGTGCAGGTTAAGAGCGGGAAGGCTTCTTCCCCAGTGGCACAATTGGTTCATGCCAGGGCACACTTCCATGGCCAGAAGTGGACAGAGCTGTGCCCCAGCACTGTCCAACTGCTGTTCGGCAACTAGGGAAGAAGGAATACTCTGTGTACTCCTCGACAATTGCACAATGGCTGCTAGATAGCATTAAGGTACAAGACTATTCCCTGGCCTTAAATGCCATGACAGTGCACTGTGGCACCACTCAGCTGCTGTTTCATAGTCAAGAAGATACTGAATGCTTACTGGTTCAATGCCTGGAAAAGTTCTTATATGGTATAATTGCATCAGCATTAGCTGCCAAGAGGATCCCATCCATGGCAGGCATACATACAGGAGCCTCAGACAAACACATCTGCCAAATCATTATGGTTCTCTATACCTGTGCCTGCCCTTGACATGTTATGGTGGTCACTGCAGATACATGCAGTTGACAAATGAACGTTCAATCTTCCTCAAGCACCCATGATTTTAAGCAGGATTATGTTGTTATAATGAAGAAATATATATTTACCTTACCAATGCCACATCTTGTCAGCATCTCAGCAGTCACGCTGCCAACTCCACCAACACCCACTACTGCTACTGCAAAGGAGCGGATTTTCTGTGACAAAAAAACCAATACCGGTAAGCTCCTGGTTCCCTGAAGCTACACCAAGAAGAAGGCAAAAGTCTACAAGGAACATGAGCCCACCTCATAATCTTTCACAATTCCCATTCTTTTCAGTGCCATCAGACGACTAGAGGGAGAAAGAGGAGGAAACAAAAGCGCTTTTAGCAAGGAAGAACTTCTTTGAGTCAAGCATATGGCACAACTATTTTAACAGCAATTTGAAACAAACAATTCAGCACTTCTTAACAGAACAGAGCCCTTACGTTGTTTTGCCATTTTGCCAACTTTCTGTGCTACTTACAGGCCATAGTAGATCAAATATAAAAGGAAACAATTATTTTAAATAGGAGAGCAGGTGGGATAGATGAACCTTCATGTGGGGAGAAATTATACAGTGTAATGAAACACTGTCTTATAGGTCAGTCTGTTTCTCAACTGAGTCTGGTATTTCCTACTTCACCAGCAGCTTTCTGGGTCTGGTATACAGACTAAATATAGGATAGATTGGTCTATACTGTACAGCGATTCTCAAACTCTGGTCCTCCAGGTGTTTTGGATTTCTGCTCCCAGAAGCCTCAGCCATCTTGGCTAATGGTCTGGGATTCTGGGAGCTGATGTCCAAAAGATCTGGAAGGCCAGAGTTTGGGAATCATTGTTACAGTCTAGCACTGGACTGAACCTGGAATCTTCTGCATGTAAAATATACTTTTACATGCCCTAGGTTCACATATATATGTGTCCTGGGTGCACATATTTAAATATCTGAATCTGTCAATCAGGGATAGGGAAGCCATACTCAAACCACTATGCCACGCTGGCTCTCAAGCTGAGGTGGGGGTGCACCTGCACTACAGAAATAATACAGTTTGACACCACTTTAGCTGCCATGGCTCCACCCTAAAGAATCTTGGGCTTTGTAGTTTGGTGAGGCACCAGCACTCTTTGGCAGAGAAAGCTAAATAACATGTCCACAGCCTTCTTTACCAAAGAGTGCTGGTACTTCACAAAACTCTAGATCCCAGGATTCTTTAAAAGGGTACTACAGCACTTAAAGTGTGTCAAATTGCATTATTACTATTGTGTAGAACAACGGTCCCCAAACGGTGATCTTTAAGGGATTTTGGACTTCAGTTCCCAGAATCCCAGACTATGGGCCAACATGGTTCAGGGGTCTGGAAGGTGAAGTCCAAAATCTCTTAAAGGCCATAGTCTGGGAACCATTGGTCTTCCTCAGATGCTTTTCCTCATCTGACCAAAAGCATCCGAGGAAACAGACTGAAGTCTAGGAAAGCTCATATTGCCAAGTTCGTTCTTTCAATGAACCTCAAAGGTGCTACAAGATCTCTCTACATATTATTATTGCCTCTAAATACATCTGAGGAAGTAGGCTGAAGTCTAGGAAAGCTTTTGCTGCCAACTCCTTTCTCTCAGTGAGTCTCAAAGGTGCTACAAGATCTCTCTAGGTATTATTATTATTATTATTATTATTATTACATCCAAATGCAAATGAAGACGTAGACTGAAGTCTAGAGAAGCTCATGTTGCCAATTTGGTGCTACAAGATCTCTCTGCATATTATGATTATTATTATTATATCTAAATGCATCTGAGAAAGTAAACTGAAGCCTAGGAAAGCTCATGCTTCCAATTTCTTTCTTTCAGTGAGTCTCAAATGAGCTACAAGATCTCTCTACATATTAATATTATTATATTTTACTACATATTACTACTTATCATCATCATTATTATTATTGCATCTAAATGCATCTGAGGAAGTAAGATGAAGTCTAGGAAAGCTCCTGCTGCCAACGTCTTTCTTTCAGTGACTCTCAAGGATGCTACAAGATCTCTCTACACATCATCATCATTATATCAAAATGCATCTGAGGAAGTAGACTGAAGTCTTTCAGTGAGTCTGAAAGGCATTACAAGATCTCTCTAGATATTATCATTATTAATAATAATGTATCGAAATGCATCTGAGGAAGTAGACCGAAGTCTAGGAAAGCTCCTGCTGCCAACTTCTTTCTTTCAATGAGCCTCAAAGGTGCTACAAGATCTCTCTACATGTCATTATTATTATTATTATTATTGCTTCTAAATGCATCTGGGAAAGTAGGCTGAAGTCTAGGAAAGCTCCTGCTGTCAACTTCTTACTCTCAGTGAGTCCCAAAGGTGCTACAAGATCTCTCTACATATTATTATATTATATCTAAATGCATCTGAGGAAGTAGGCTGAAGTCTAAGAAAGCTCCTGCTGCCAATTCTTTCTCCCAGTCAGTCTTAAAGGTGCTACAACAGATCTGTCTACATATTATTATTATTGCAACTAAATGCATCTGAGGAAGTAGGCTGAAGTCTAGGAAAGCTCCTGCTGCCAACTTCTTTCTCTCAGTAAGGTGCCACCAACCAGCCCCTGTCTACCTATTGATCCTACAGACTTTAACACCTGTATGGGTTGGAGTCTGTCACTTCTGGGCTCATCTCTTGGATCTTAGCTCGGGGGCTCTGCAGTTCTCCTCCTCCTCCCTTCTTCTTCTTCTTCTTCTCCTGGGCCAGCTCTTCCTCCAGCTCCTGAATGCGGCGCTGGAGCCCCTCCACCACCAACACCAGGCTTTCCTCCTCTGAGGCAGCCATGGCTGGGTCCCAGAAAGAAGGGATGCTAATAGTCACAAATAGAGACTAAAGAGGAGCTCCTCCTGAAATGAATGGGATCAAAGCTGTTCAATAGAGACACGTCTCCATTCACTGCTTCCTGGAGTCACTGGAAAAAGAGTCCCTTCTCAAACAAGGCTGGATACTAGAGTTCCTGCCACAAATGGTTCCTAGAGTCCACACTGGAGCAATAACCCGGTTTGGAAGCGCTTTAACTCTTTGTTTGACTCAATTGCTGTGGAATTCTGGGAGTTGGAGTTTGTTGTGGGGCCTTGTTGTGAGGCCACAATAAACTACAATTCCCAGGATTCCCTAATAGCACTGAGCCAGGGCAGTTAAAGCAGTCTCAGAGTGTATTATTCCTGAAGTGTGTTTGGCACCTGATATGGCAAAAGTCTCTATGGGAACTATAGTTGTTTTAGAAGGCATTTAACCTTCTCTGTCAGAGAGAGAGAGAGCTGAGGCCACAATAAACTACAATTCCCAGAATTCCCTAATAGCACTGAGCCAGGACAGTGTTAAAGCTGTCTCAAAGTGGATTGAGGCCCCACAACAAACTCCAACTCCCAGAATTCCATAGCAATTGAGCCACAAAAAAGAGTTAAAGCGCTTCCAAAGCTGGGAATTGTAGTGTGGCCTCAGCTCTCTCTCTCTGACAGAGAAGGTTAACTTAAATGCCTCACAAAATTATAGTTCCCTGAATGCCATAGACTTTTGCCATGTCAGGCCCAAAATGTTGAGGCCCAAAACAAAAGTTAACAATAATAAAGAAATGAGGATTGTCCAAACACTGCAGAAATAATAATCCACTTTGAGACAGCTTTAACACTGTCCTGGCTCAGTGCTATTAGAGAATTCTGGGAATTGTAGTTTATTGTGGCCTCAGCTCTCTCTCTCTCTCTCTGACAGAGAAGGTTAAATGCCTTCTCACAAAACTATAGCTCCCTGAATGCCATAGAGACTTTTGCCATATCAGGTCCCAAATAATCCACTTTGAGACAGCTTTAACACTGCCCTGGCTCAGGGCTATTAGGGAATCCTGGGAATTGTAGTTTATTGTGGCCTCAGCTCTCTCTCTCTCTCTGACAGAGAAGGTTAACTTAAATGCCTCACAAAACTATAGTTCCCTATAGAGACTTTTGCCATGTCAGGCCCAACAAAATGTTAAGTTAACAAATAATAATAAAGAAGTGAGGAGGATTCTTCTCCAAACACTGCAGGAATAATAATATAAAAATCCACTTTTTCAGACAGCTTTAACACTGCCCTGGCTCAGGGCTATATTAGGGAATCCTGGGAATTGTAGTTTATTGTGGCACCAGGGTTCTCCTCTCTGACAGAGAAGGCTCAATGCCTCCCAAAACTACAGCTCCCAGGATTCCCTAGCACTGAGCCAAGGGGAGTTAAAAGTGGTCTCAAACTGGATTATTTCTGCAGTGTGTTTTGGAGCCGAGATGAAATATATACTGTTTTTGTGTTGGTTTCGTGTGTATTGTGGTGGTTGTTGTTGTTGTGTGCCTTCAAGTCATTCCCAGCCAGGCCTTTGCTTACGCACTTTGCGTAAAGTGGTGGCTCCCCCTGTTTGGAGGCGTTACGCTCTTGGCGTAGGAGGCGGGGACCTGGGCTGTAAGAACTAGAACTTCAATCTTTGCTTGAAAGAGGCCAGAAGCAGCAGAGAAGAAGAAGAAGAAGATGGCCACAAGTGAGCCTGACACCACTGAGGTCAGGGAGCAGCACAGGCTGGACCAGGCAGCCCTGGAGAGATACCTGGCCCAGCACCTGCCTGGCTTCCCCCAGCAGCCCCTCCAAGGGCTCACCCTCAGGCAGTACAGGTGAGAGGGAGGCAGAGAGGACAAGGAGGACAACAACAACAACAAGGCACCACCACCACAACAACATGGAGGAGGAGGACCCTCAAGGCAAAAAGGAGGACAGGAAGGGTTGGCCTACTTCCTCAGATGCTTTTAGATAATCATGATGATGATGATGATGATGTAGAGAGATCTTGTGGCACCTTTGAGACTCACTGGAAGAAAGAAGTTGGCAGCAGGAGCTTTCCTAGAGTTCAGCCTACTTCCTCAGATGCATTTAAATGCAATAATAATAATAATAATAATAATGTAGAGAGATCTTGTAGCACTTTTGAGACTCACTGGAAGAAAGAAGTTGGCAGCAGGAGCCTTCCTAGACTTTAGTCTACTTCCTCAGATGCATTTAAACGCATTAATAATAATAATAATGTAGAGAGATCTTGTAGCATCTTTGAGACTCACTGGAAGAAAGAAGTTGGCAGCAGGAGCTTTCCTAGAGTTCAGCCTACTTCCTCAGATGCATTTAGGTGCAATAATAATAATAATAATGTAGAGAGATATCATCTAGCATCTTTGAGAATCACTGGAAGAAAGAAGTTGGGTAGACTTCAGCCTACTTCCTCAGATGCATTTAGGTGCAATAATAATAATAGAGAGAGAGATCTTGTATCACCTTTGAGACTCACCGAGAGTAAGAAGTTGGCAGCAGGAGCTTTCCTAGAGTTCAGTCTACTTCCCCAGATGCATTTAGATACAATAATAATACTAATATTAGAGAAAGAGAGAGAGAGATCTTATAGCACCTTTGAGACTCACTGAAAGAGAGAGGTTGGCAGCAGGAGCTTTCCTACTTTGCTTTTGGCCAGATGACTTGAATTTACATATACTGTACAGGTAGACAAATAATAACTCTGCACTTCTCTTTCACCTCCTTTCATTCCTCACATTGAACTTTAATACGCTGTTGTGTAAGTCCTCAGAGGAGTGAAAAAGCTGGAGTCGAGGGAAGGGTGAAGTTTACTCAGCTTGGTTTTCCTTTGGAAGGAAGTCTCTTGGAGCTTATTGGTGTTTTGCCATGTTTGTATTATATGCTTCTATTGTAGGTTGAATATGGATGGTGAGGCACACCTGAAAGCTGTACCTGAATCATTGTTCCCATCTCAGAACTCTTGAGAAACATTCAGCAGCAACCTTAAGATGCCTACAATGTTCCCAAATTAGTTGTGAATTTTTCTGACTGCATCCCCACGGCAGAAGTAAATCAGTCTGACACTGCTTTAACTGCCCTGTCTCAATGCTATGGTATTCCAGAAAGTTCATTTTTGTGGAACATTTAGCCTTCTTTGTCAGAGAATTTTGGTGCCACAACAAACTACAAATCCCAGTATTCCCTAGCACAGAGCCATGGCAGTTAAAGTGGTGTCAAACTGGATTATTTCTGCAGTGCAGATGCTATCTGGCTCTCGTACTAAACTGTTTTATGTTCCCTTCAAAGGTAACTAATTTAGACCTAGATTGTTTTAAATTATAATCTTCTTAAGTCTTATGACAACCCTAAGGCAAACGATCAAAGGATTTTCTTGGCAAGATTTTGTCCAGCATGGATTTGCTTATACTTTCATTTGTGGCTGAGAGAGTGTCGCTTGTCCAAGGTTGACCAGTGAGTTTTCATGGCTGAGGAGGGATTTGAACCCTGATCTCCAAAGTCATAGTCCAAAGCTCAAACCATGCTGGCTCTTGCGTTGTCAATTGTAGTTGTCTGCTGTGGTTGCTACTAATTAACCAGCTTTGGTACCAAAAATGAATATTCTGGTAATAATACTTTATGTTCTTGAGAATGGGTTAGTTTGCAACTAAATTTTCTCCCACAGAAAAAGTATTTTTCTTTCAAGCTGTTTCTGCTTCACAATTTAGAATGGGAGAAAGAAACCACCTTCTCTAGTCAGAGCATTAAACTCTTTAAATCATGATGGTACATGCTTTGACTATCAATTACAGAGTTGGCGCTCCGGCCCAAAGCATGTCAGTTTTATCATCAAAGCAATCTGTTTGTGTAGGAGTTTAATTAGAGAATATTATAGATGATATTCTGGGAGAGCCAGCATGATGTACTGGTTTGAGCATTGGATATTGACTCTGGAGAAAAGGGTTCAGTTCCCCACTTGGCCATGGAAACACACTGGATTACCTTGGGCAAGTCACAATCTCTCAGCCTCAGAGGAAGGCAAAGGCAAACACCCTCTGAATCCTGCCCAAAAACCCCTATGATAGTGTTGCCTTAGAGTCACTATAAGTCAGAAATGACTTGAAGACACACAACTACTACTACCGCCTTAGATGGACTGTTCTTCCATGTGCTCACCATTGTAAACCTTCATTAGGTGGGGAAATCTATGGGATGAAAGAGGCTGAGGCTATTAGACTTGAAGAGATAGTGGGTACTGCCTTGAAGGATTAAATGGAGGAATCCTTTTTGGAATAGCATGTAAAATGTGGTAAAATTTATTAGCCATGATTGTTGTTGTTAGCTGCCTTCAAACTGTCTTTGACTTATGGTGACCCTATGAAAGTTACTGTCCAAGTTACTCTTTCAGTCTACAAGCTAAACAGATTATTATTATTATTATTAACCTTTATTTATATAGGGTGATAAATACTGCCTTGCTTTTACCTTTTACCAACTGAATACCATTCTATTTTTCCATATTCTCTGCTGATATCTTGAGTACAGGTTATACGCTAACATAGTCAAATGTTGTGACACACCAATTTCTTTAAGAGCAGTCAATGGTTTATAGTGAACTATACAACCAAAGGTTTTGCTATAATCTATAAAGCCCAGGTTGATTTTTTCTGAAATTCTCTGGTGCTCTCCATTATCCAACATTCATTTGTAATATGATCCCTAGTACCTCTTCCTTTTCTGAACTCAGCTTGGACAAAACTTAATGTTATGAAATTAGGTATGTGGGTAGTTTTTAATACTAAAGTTGAGAAAATAGCATATTACTTATTACAATGTAATATGATGTAATCATTCATATATTTTACAGGAATATAATATAATAATTATTGACATCTTAATGCCAGATATGATAATCTTAGGATGAAGGAAAATACTTTTGGTGATTTTAAATAAATAAGAAAATAGGGAATGGCAAAAAAGGAATTCATTGGATATTTACTTGGAGAGGCTTGAAATATCTTGAATATTATGTACCCTTTAAAAGAATGGAAGTCTTCTTTGTTTTTTATTCTTAATCCTTCATGGTTTTTCTTTACCCTTTTACCAACTGAATGCTATTCTGTGTTTCCATATTCTCTCCTGATGGCCTTTTATCTTGAGTACAGGTTATAACACTAAGATAATCAAATGTTGTGGCACACCTGTTTCTTTTATGGTTTATCTTTAACCTTTTACCAACTGAATACTATTCTGTTTTTCCATATTCTCTCCTGATAGCCTTTTATCTTGAGTACAAGTTTCACCTGAATGCTTTAACCTTTTACCAACTGAACTTTACCAATGGCATATTACTTATTACAATGTAATATGATGTAATCGTTCATATATTTTATAGGAATATAATATAATAATTATTGACATCTTAATGCCAGATATGATGATCTTAGGATGAAGGAAAATACTTTTGGTGATTTTAAAAAAATAAGAAAATAGGGAATGGAAAGAAGGAATTCATTGGATATTTACTTAGAGAGGCTTGAAATAACTTGAATGTTATGTACCTTTTAAAGGAAGAATGGAATTCGTCTTTGTTCTTTATTCTTAATCTTTTATGGTTTATCTTTTCTCATTTCTTTTCTTTTCTTTTTGCATATTTGTAGAATTTTGAGGTATTTGAAAAATTTTAATAGAAATATATATATTAAAAGGGGTGTGTTTGTGATGACCAAATTGCTGGCTTCACAAAATTAAGTCAGTCACTCTCCTGCTTCATTGCTTGATCTTAGGCCAAATTCTACAATCTTTGGTTCTACTCTGTTTTCTATTTTTGTGTTTCAATTGTCTGTAATTATCAACACGTCCTGTTCCGGTGTGTGATCTGTTTCCTCCTGGACTTCAGCCTAGAATCTTTCAGTTGTTTCTTTTTCTGCCTCTGTAGTTAGAGCACAGACTTGGATTATGTGTATATGAATGAGTTTTCCCCGAAGTCTTACTGACATTATTCATTCAGACATTGCATTATATCCCCTGACTGCTTTTGCTACATCTCTCCTCGCTATTAATGCCAGCTCATTTCTTCTTAGATTTTCATTTCCTGAGTAAAACACGATGTAAATATCGGACTGAAAAAGCCAGTTCCTCTCCACTTTAGTCCTGTGAAATTTATACATTCCATTTCTTGCTTCACGGTGTCTTAAGTTCTCCGATTCATACTTCTCACATTCCATATTCCTATGATATGCACTGTGCAGCTTTAGACTTTCCTCACTTCTGAGCATGTCAACAGGTTAAACATACTCTTTTTGGCTTAAATCCAGTTGTTTGTTCTCTTCCCCTGTAGTTGGTTGAATGCATAAAAGTGTCATTATCTGGCATTATATCTTGTTTTATTTGGATTGTCTCATCATAGTAAAAGCCTTAATGAGTGGTTTACCATTTACCTTCTTCTATGTAGTACTGTTAGCCATGAGGACTATTGATAATGAGTAGTTTTCAATAAAAAAAAACTACATCTTAACAGCATTTGAAAAATTGCATTTATTATTTTTAATTTTTTTAGTTTATATATTTCAATATTTTTTCTTTAACTAGTCAGGTCTGACAGAACTCAAATGGAGTCGCAAAAAAGCATTGACCATCTCACAATCCATGAAGGTGTTATAATCTAAATAGCTCTCTCTCTTTCTCTGTCTGTGTGTTTCTCTCTCTGAGTCTCCCTTACATGGAATTCAGAAATCCAAAATACTTAAAAAACCAAAACTTTTTTGTGGGTGGTTGAGACAGTGACTTTCTAACAGTTCATTGTACACACAGTTTGTTTCATGCGCAAAAATATTTAAAATATTGCATAAAATTACCTTCAGCCTACAATAATCCAGTTTGAGACCTCTTTAATTGCCCTGCCTTAGTGCTAGGGAATTCTGGAAAATGTAGTTTGTTGTGGCACCAGAGCTCGCTGACAGAGTAGGCTGAATGTCTCACAAAACTACAGTTCCCAGAATTCCCTAACATTGAGCCAAGGCAGTTAAAGTAGTCTCAAACTGGATTATTTCTCCAGTGTGTTTTGGCCCATATTCAAATAAAGGTATTCTAAAGTCAATAATAATAATAATAATCCAAAACACTTCTGGTCCCAAGCATTTTGGATAAGAGGTATTCAACCTGTGTATGTATGTATGCATGGTTGTGTGTATACATATGTGTGCGCATACACATGTGTGCTCATGCATACACATACATACATACATACATATGTACATAAGTATGGATTGCATCCTTAAGAAGGAATTAGGCTAATATCAAGGAATCTGGATTGTTGTACTTCTGGGGCTACACAACTGTGAAGGATTTCCTTTCCAGGCTGGCCTTGCAGTATTAACCTTTCAGCTCCTATCACTCACTTTGTCCCTCTTAATTCTTTCCTGGGCTGCATACTTAGGCCTTAAGGTGATATCCTCGCCCCCCCCCCCCCCAATATGAACCAGTGGTTGTATACTTTTGGTGGATTCACTATAATAAACATGGCCAGACTCTCCACCAACTTAATAGGCACAGACAGAGGCAGTGGCTAAAAATAAAATACTGTAAAAAAAAATAAGTGGAAGTTTATTAAGACACACATAAATAATTAAAATCTTGAACTACATAAATCTTCACAGCTCCCTCAAACCATAGTCATCTCTTTCCTATGGCAGACTTTCTCAATTACAGCTCTTCCCTGTTTTTATATCATCATTTCCCTTATGTCAGAATCAAGCTTCAATTTTTGTATAATTTATTCCATATTCCATACAGGCTCCTCATTCGCTGAGCTGGCTGGCTGGCTCTGAACAGGCTGGTTGGCTGTCTGTCTGTCTCACACCTTCACTAGTTGCAATGTTGCAAATTCTTTTGCTGGTTGTGGGAAATGTGCTGCATGAAAACATGTAGAAACATGCTCAGAATTTTAGAGGACCTTTTCACAACTTAAGGAATCCATCTGGATTCTTACAACTATTATTATTATTATTATTATTGTTATTATTATTATTTATATAGCGCTGTAAGTTTACACAGTGCTGTACATACAGTCTTATATTTAGACAGATCCCTGCCCTCAGGCTTACAGTCTAAAAGACAATACTTTTTTATTTTTTTCCTTGTTGCCTCTGTGGCTTCACAAAAGCAGCAGGTGTCCAGAAATGTGCAGTACATGATTTTCTGTACCTAAAAATGATGTAATGCAATCACACCAGGTACCAGTGGTGTCACTAGAGGTGTGTGGACCGCACCAGGTGTCACCGTAAGGGTGTGTGTGTCACAACTGCACCTCAGACACCCACCTTTAGGCAGAAACGGGTTGCGGCATTCATCTGCTTCCCTTTAAAATGCTTTAAGAGATGGTGGGAATGGGGTGAAGCTCAGTGGGAGCAGAAAGGAGAGCCTCCAGAATTTTTAAAATTCTGTGCAAGCAGCAGGGTTTCGAGCCGCTTTTCCTTCCCATCTGTTCCAGCCCTTAGACTACTGTACAACGTTTGCTTCATTCTCCTAGGCAGCAAAATGTCATGAACTCAGGGTGACCAGACATCTTCCTTTTCCAGGACATGTCCTTCACTTCAACCTTGCCTTGAGATAGTACATGACTTAGCCCCTATCTATAGTGTTTCTGATGGCTTAAAGAGATTGCTGTTTTCTTGGGGTTCGGTTTTGAATACATTATTTTTATGAGCTTGAAATTAGAGCTTTTACTTATTCTGTGCTAATTCAGAGTCAATCAGTTAATAAAGCATGTTTTTAAAATAGCTAAAAGTGAAATAAAATGGAACTTAAATATATGCATTTCTCTCTGGTTCATATTAGTTGTTATCACTAATCTGTATCTTTGCTCACTTAGCTCCGGACAGTCAAACCCAACCTTTTACTTGAAGAAAGGCTCAAGAGCCTATGTGCTTCGGAAGAAACCTCATGGCCCTCTCCTTCCTCAAGCCCACAGGGTATGTTAAAATTAGTAGTTACACTCCCTTAAGGATGAATGATTATGCATTTGCAAATGCTGATGCGGTTAGTATTAGCATTCATAATTTGAATAGATTAGGGCAGGGGTTCCCAACCTTTTTGACTCATGGAGCCCTTATTTCTATGGCAGAGCCCCTAAAAGGCCTACCCTATGTCTTACAAGTTCATGGTGTTTAGGATTATATCTAAGAATATATCTCATTCTTTAATTTCGTTAAATTTTTATTTCTTTCATTTTTTTTTGAATGGCCGCGGAGCACCTGGGAAGTGCATGGGAAGTGCATGCAGAGCCCTAAGGGCTCCTCGGAGCACAGGTTGGGAACTATTGGATTAGAGTAAGAGAAACTACGCTCCCTAGATGTTGTTGGACTACAACACCCAGTGGTGTCACCAGGGTGGTGATGGTGCAAGAGTGCGAACTGCACTGGGTGACACTAGTTGGACCCTTCTTCCCCTTAGCTGCAGGAGGGGAAGGGCATAGGATTGCAGCTTTAATCATACACACTTTGTCTGGAGAAATAGCTTATTAGGCAAAATAAGGCACATGCCTCAAGCACAAGCAGCCCCATTCCTCCTGAGTATCTGAGCATTCTGTTTTCTTAGAGTACTGTCTGTCATGTGTACTCTCATGTGTACTGCCTGTCATGTGTTTGCTTCCTTCCAGTGTTATGGAATATGCTCCCCTATTGCTAATATAGTTGGTTTCTGTGCATGGAATGGGCCAGGGTACCATTTTGTTATTTCCTCTAAGCAGCAAATTGTCCCATACCAACCTTGGAGTAATCACCACTAAACTTAGTATAACATATATAATGGGGTGGGCAACTTTGGTAGGCATGCAGGCCAATTTAGGCCCCTTTTAACTTCCCCACAACATAAATGTAAATGTAAATTGGGGGATTTCTTCCCAAAATGTGAAGTAACTAGATGTTCACCTATAGTTATTAATTCTTCACTCCACCCCATACTCTTGATAAAGAAGACTTCCTTGCAATAGACGATAATAACCATTCCTGGAGGTTGGTTACTCTCCATGTATTTCCAAAAATATGTTTTTCTAGTGCTGGGGATGTAGAGTAGGGTGTCTAGGAGCCCCAAAACTGCAGGGGGGGGGCTGCATATGTTGCAGTCATCACATGATTTATAGGATGGAAATGTATTCTGTAAGTATCAATCCTGTAGTTGAATTATTCAGTTCTACTGATCTGAAAGGGTTGGACACATAATTTTCTGTGATCACATCTTCAGTCATTTATTTCTTTACAACTTACTCCTGTCATATTCTGTTTAGATTGACAGGGAATATCGAGTTCAAAAAGCCTTGCTTGCTGCTGGATTTCCCGTTCCTGAGCCCCTCTTATACTGTAATGATGCTTCTGTGATTGGAACAGAATTTTATGTGATGCAACATGTGCAGGTTAGTACTTTTCTTTCAGCTCCACTGACTGCATGCAATCTTTAAAACAACGATGAGATTGTGTTGGAATCCCTCCAGCTCCCATCAGCTCCATCTAGCATGGGAAATGGTTGAGGATGACAAGAGGTATCCTGAACATCTGGAGGAGCAAAGTTCACCCAGCTAGCTGTTCCTGCCCCATTTTCAAGGAGCTCTGGTGGTGCAGTGATTAAATGCTGGTACTGTAGCCACAATAGTGTAAATTCGATCCCAGGATTCCAAAGTTGACTGAGGAGCTGTACAGACCACCCCTAAGGGGCGGCCTACAGCCGCCTCTCTCTGTGTCGGATTGGAGCCACAGCAACTGCATGCTGCGGCCCCAACCTCACCTTTCTGCAGCGCAAAAAGGAGCCAGAAAAGGAGGCTCCTTTCTGTACCCTGGACAGCAAACCTGCATAGTCCCCAATGGTGACATGGCCATGTGCTCAGGACAACAGAGGCTGTCTATAATGGTGGCGTGGCAGCGTGCACACACAGCCATTGGAGCAAATGGAACTTGAGCATCTGCAGATTTTGGTGTCACGGGCAGAACAGATCCTCCGTGGATACCGAGGGCCAACTGAACCTTAGTTAATGGTGATGTGTTTGTGGGCCTTTCTTCTTTAACAGGGATGTTTGGTCCCAGAGGCAGAAATAGCATGGAAAAAATAGTGATGGGTTACTGCACAACAAAAAGAAGAGCAGTTTAACAGGTGTCAGCAAACCTTTTATTCAAAACTAGCAATATGCACAAGTGAAATGAAACACCCAGGCCAGAGAAGGTCTGCATGAGGTGACACCGTAAGGAGGGTATGTGACACCACTGCTCATCAAACACCTGTCTTTTGGCAGAAACGGGCTGCGGCATTCATCAGCTTCCCTTTAAAATGCTTTAAGAGATAGTGGGAGTGGGGTGAAGCTCAGTGGAAGGAGAAAGGAGAGGTCACAAAAAATCTTAAAATTAAAATTTTTAATTTTTAAAAATAATTTTAAAATTTTGATTTTTTTACTAAAAATATATTTTTTAAATTTTTTCTTTAAAACCATCAGATTTTAACCAAATCTTCACTACGTATATGTAAATACATTTAGGCTGTGTGTATGATATTGTAATTTGAAGGTGTAATTTTAATTTTGCTAGTTGTTTATCTCACAACTACAGTTGGCCCTCCTTATACACGGATTTTTTATCCACGAATTTGAGCATACACGGCTTGAAAATATTCCCCAAAAGTATAAATTCCAAATAGCAAACCTTGATTTTCCATTTTTTGTATGGGACACCATTTTGCTGTGTCATTATATTTATTTAATGGGACTTGAGCATACACGGATTTTGTTCTCCATGGAGGGTCCTGGAACCAAACCTCAGTGGATAACAAGGGCCCACTGTATTAGCATTACATTCAGTGGTATATGGGAATTATGATTTATGAGTAACATTAATGCAAAAAATAAATGATTTACTAAGTATTTTGTATGGTGTGAAATGGGAGGAGGTCAATGGGAGAGAGGGTGGCACACGAATTACCGGACTGGGTGACACCAACTCTAGTGATGACACTGCTTTGAATAACTAAACAAAGACATTTTGAACCTTCTTGAGATGACTTGAAGTCACCTTCAAAAATGAATTTAGGGACAACTTTTTCTTTTGTCAACCTCCACTTTACATTTTCATGGCCAAACCTTTTTTAATATGCTGGGGGTAGTTAGTGAGGCCAGCTTATCTGTTGTTGTTGTGTGCCTCCAATTCATTTTTTATATGATAACCCAAAGGCTACTCTAAGACCCTATCATAGGGTTTTCTTGGCAAGCTTCTTCAGAGGGGTTTGCCATTGTCATCCTCTAAGACTTGAGAAAGTGTGACTTGCCCAAGTTGACCCAGTGGGTTTTTATGCTAGGGCGGGGGAGTCAAACGCTGGTCTCCAAAATCCTAGTCCAGTGCTCAAACCATTATATCATACTGGCTCTCTCCAGCTTGTCCCCTCTCCCTTTTCCTCTCTGTTTTATTGTTTGTCCATACAGACAACTACTGTTTATCTTCCCTACTGTAGGCAAGCAGTCATGACTACATTAGGATCCCACCCTTTTTTAGCTCTGGTTTTTATTGCATTGTGTGTCGCACACCTGTTGTTGCAACCCATCACTGAAAGTCTATGTTTCTTTAGCTCTTCTTCACAGAACTCACAATGCTAATATTGCTAAAAAATAAACACTTCCATCTAGATAGGAGGAAAAGGGGTCTGTGTGGTCTTAAAAAGGCTTTGTAAAAAGGAGCTTCTTAGTCAGAGGCTTTAATAAGATATTCCTTTTTTTTTTTGTATAGCATTTTTACAATTTTTTTGCAAGCCTACCTAAGAATCACAATCAACCACTGAAGGAAAGGGTATACATTTTAGAATTAAATATATAGTGCCAATGTGGAAAGTGAGTTATTGCTGATATTTCCCAAATAGCTTTGCAGCATGGCAAGCCAAATTTGAAAATTTAAAATACAGAGAAATAAGTAATTGAATTCAAAATTAAACTCATTTTTGTCAAGTGTTAATTTTTTTCCACTTGCTTCTCCACCTTCTAATGCCTGACTCACAATGTCCATAGGGTCGCATTTTTCGGGACAGGACACTTCCTGAAGTAAGCCCAGCAGAGCGGTCCGCCTTGTATGTTGCTCTCATAGAAACCTTGGCCCGGCTGCACTCACTCAGTGTGAATTCACTTGGGCTTCAAAGCTATGGACGAGGAGCTGGCTTCTGTAAAAGACAGGTAAATGCCTAAACTGTCCACCTTATCATATTTATTTATTTATTTCATTTATATGCTCTTTTTCTCCCCAGAGGGACCCAAGGCAGCTCACAGACATTATATGGTATATGATATCTTGTGGCAGTGTTTTGGATGCAGATGGTCTCCTTGCCACTTGCAGAAAGAATTAATTTATTTTGCATTTCAGATTGTTTGGTTTTTAAAGAAGAAAGTTTTCTTGATAATATGAAACCCTAAAATACATGTTAGTTCCATAGTCTCTTTTTTTTTCTTTTCTTCCTTTGAAGAATCCCTAGAGAAATAGAAGTTCAGTGATGACATTCTGTGACATTGTTACTTACACAGTTATAAACTCAAATTTCAGTGTCCTCAGTTTGCAGTTATTTTCCATGTTCTGTTCTTCTATAAACAAACAAGGGGCAGATTGGAAGAAGTCCCCAACAAGAAATACACCAATTATTTCCAATGGAGTTCTTTCATCTCCATATAATGTAATTTATTAGGACAAATCATGTCCCATGCTTTTTTGGAGGGTTGACAAATTATGGTGCATTGAAGCAGAGCTGACATGTATGAGGATTCTCAATGTTCTCAGGAAATACAAATAACATTTCCATTTGGAATTGGTTTTTAGGTATCTGGTTGGAGAAGACAGTATGAAGCAGCTGCTCATGTTGAGATCCCTGCAATGAATCAGTTGGCTGAATGGTTAATGAACAACCTGCCATCCAGTGATAATGAAGAAAAGCTAGTTCATGGAGACTTTAGACTAGAAAATATCATCTTTCATCCAAGAGAGGTATCTGTCAGGTGGCTTCAGTTTTGCTTGTAGCATTCTCAATACTGTTTGTACAGATGAGAGGCCACTGGCTTTCTAGCGGTCCAGAAACTGGCAGTAGTTAGGGACTGTGGGAACTGTAGTCATAATGGAGGGCCAGACATTCCCTACCCTTGGCATAGACACTTTATAATAATGTTTCAGTTTGGACTGAATTTGCTATCCCAGTTTCAGTATACAGTAGTTGGTGGTTTGCCATTAATTTGGAAGTGAATGAGGAAATGACTGTGCTAAGGGCAAGGAATAGAGAGGGGAGAGGGACCTTGCAAGTGCAGGGCTTGTTCATGCACTGTACAAGCATGATTTGGCACAAATTTTGTTCTGATAATAAAAGCTAATCTAGTGATTTGATAGGTATTAACACTGATTAGATTTTACGCAGTGTTAACTACTAGGTGGTTACTGGCAAATTAATTGCAATTTTACCTAGCTGTGAAATGGGCTTATAAAATTTATAAACTTCCTTATGAATTTTTGCTGGACAAGTACATGGAATATTATTGTAGGCCATCTTGGGTCCCATGTTATGAGAAAAATGCTATGTAAATTGTTGTTTTGTGCCTTTAAGTTGTTATTGATTTATGGTGACCCTAGAATGAACCTACCACAGGGGTTTCCTGGCAGGATTTGTTCAGAAGGGTTTGCCTTTGCTTCCCTCTGAAGCTGAGAGTGTGTGACTTGCCCCTGGTCACCTAGTGAGTTTCCATGGCTGAGCAGGGATTTGGACCCTGGTCTCCAGTATCCAGTGTTCAAACCGCTACACCATTGGACACTGGTCCTCATATTCCATCCTTAGCTGATACATTTAGATCTCAACTCTAACATGATGCTCAACACAAGCCAACTTCCCACACCTCTGATTTGAATTTGAACATAGAAGATGTGTAGGTCTGGTTTATTTCAAGTAGTTGTGCCAGTAGCAAGGGTTATTGCAGACCAGAAAATTATTTATTTATTTATTTCCAGGATTTATATCCCACTTTTCTCCCACAGTGGGATTCAAATCCAAAATGAAGCTGATTTTGAAAAAAAAAATCGGTGTAGACAACCCCTCAGTGACAAAACTAGGACCAGTTTGTCAGTGAAATATTATGACAAGCAGGCATGGATCTGCAGCCTTGATACAAATGTAACCAATGCTAGCACACAGTTCAGGAACTTTTTTATATTTCAGTTATCCTCAAAAACCTCTGTTACCTTGAAGGACTCACTTTTTGTTTCTTTCTTCACAAATGGTGTGAATAAATATGGGCGTGATGGTTGTATATATGCAACTATATGTGCTTGAAATGTTATCATTATAGTCACTTCATCTTTTATTCCTGTTTTTCTCCATTTCTAGGCTCGTGTTGTGGCAGTGCTGGACTGGGAACTTTCAACTGTGGGGCATCCATTGACAGACTTTGCTTATGCTGTTTCATTCTCCTTTTGCCCCAGACCTCTAATGCATATAGCATCTAAGTTGTTCAAGAATGTAGCAAGTGTTGCAGGTATGTACCCTTCTTTCTAGCCAATGCTTTCTCTTCTGAAAACTCTTATGTTTATAGTTTAAGCAATAATTTGTACAAATAGGGGACTACCATTTTCTTACCACAAGCTGGCAAGCACTGTGTAAACTGATGTGTTTAAAGTAAGCTTGATACAGCATATCTAGAAGTTATATCTGCATCAGCACCAGCACTTAATTTCCCAGAATCATTTAGCTAATTTTATTCTAGAAACAGTTTCTATAGAAATGTTAGATGTGGTGTCTATGTGTAATTTTTTCCTTAAAAGGATTTTTTTTTTCATTAAAAGGAAAGGAAGGGACATAAAAACAAAAGCAGTAACAGTTCAGGAATGTGTTTTTACATTGCAATTGTAAAAACATTTATTAGCAAACAAGATCTACTGAACATAGTAAAAAAAAAAGGGGGGGAATCACCATTTATGTGAAGTCAGATTTTTGCCTGTTTCACCAGCTAATCCATCAGATCGAAACATTTTGTCACATTAGGAACTTGTGTCTGAATTTCCTTTACCCTCTCCATCACCCTTTCCTCTTGTGCTTTGCCTTTTTAAAGATTGTAAGGGCAGAGTTTATTTCAATGAGTTATGTCTTGGTTTAGTTTGTTCTCAAAGAGCTCCAGTTACATTGAGTCATATCCAATGAAATGGTAATGTAAAGATACTTGTACAAGAGCATTGATAAAAGGGAGATTTCCCAATTATCTCTTGCTACTCAAAAGCCTTTCCTGAGAAATGAGTTCCCCCCAGAAGGGCCAGGGACCAAGGGGACTACAGTGGTGACGCAGGCCACAGAACCTTCTTTTTGCAGATATCCTTGTGTAAATGCTATATTGACTGCACCACTCTGAAGAGAAGTCCTACTCAGAAACTGAAATAGCTCATTTCTGGGGGGCGTAATGCCCAAAATCCCCAGTGGCCATGATGGTAGAGGGATTCTGACAGTTAAAATGGTATCCATGCTCTGGGCTAGTATATCTGAGTGCCATAATTTTATTTAAAATTATTAAATTTCATAAAATGTGTAAACTGTATACCAAAGCCAAGTGTTGACATCATTCTGTGTGGTTTTTCTAGGAATTCCTTCTTTTGAAGAACTGGGCATGGTTTACTCTCACTGCAGGGCTATCAGCTCTTCTCTGCCTGACCTGAATTTCTTTCTTGCATTTTCATATTTTAAATTAGCAGCAATAAGCCAGGTAATATCCACTGTCATGAATATGTGAACATTTTTTTAAGTTTCAGAATGAAGTGCTAACAACCTTGCTCCTCAATTTAAAGGTGCTGAAGCAATCTGTAAGAAATAGTAAAGATAACGATGAGCTACTTTAGCTAGCAGCAATTCCTCAAATCTGATACTTTACCAATAATTTCAGTGGAAGATTTGTTTGTTTGGATTGTACTATACTATAACAGTTGCATGTTGCTCTAGTAGAATTCACATACCTCCCCTCATTATAGTATTTAGACAGATTTGCCTGTCTGTGGCCCTTTCACACTACACAATTATAGCACCGATTCCACTTTAACTGCCATGGCAGCATTTGACATTTTCATGTAGAATGCTCAAACTCTAATGCTTCACCAAACTACAGGCCATAGCAGGTAAAATGGAACTGTATTGCTCTAACTGTGTAGTGTGAGAGGAACCTATATTCTGAATTCCAGAAGCAGGAGGAAGTGATGGAATGTTATTTCTTTCGCCAGCCACTGTTTACATTGGCCTTTCATGTTTTAAAAAACCAAATCAATCTATTTTAACTGTTAGTTCCATTACTCAAGATTTAATATATTTGTTCTTTAGGGCGTGTATGCCAGATATCTCATTGGAAATTCTTCTGCAGAAAGCAGCATTGAATTTGGCGAGATGGTAAAACCCTTAGCAGAAGCTGGATTACAGTTAACAAAAAGGTAAGCACAATTTCTTTGGAAGGTTTTAAACATGTACAGTCCACCCACCCCTACCACAGGCTTGTCATCTATGGATTTGAGCATCTGTGGGATGGCCCTGCCCCATTCAAGTGAAAAGTAAATCATGAAGGTTGAAAGTGTGCCCCATATTAGTCCATTTCACATGAATAAATTGCAAGTTTTCCAGCCCAAAGAGAAAGATTTAATTTGTATTTGCAAAACCTTTAGGACATCAGGACCAGTGGCAGGCTTACAAGGCTGGCTAAAAAAATTCTGCTGACTGAGTCAAAGAAAAAAAACACTGTATACCCTTCCATTCCATCTGCATAAGCTTACTGAGTTGACAGTTGAATAATACTTCAACCCTGGCAATGAGGCAATGTCCTCCAGTGCACCTGATAGTGGCAGGATATCTTAGGGAATAGAGAGCAGGCTGAGCAACATACACAGTTCTGTCCTCTAAAACCTCACTGCTGTTTTCCATTTGTTAGCATTTATGGTTTAGGTACTACTGCTGCCTAGTGACTGGTCCTGCAAATGTACTAATTGCAGCTTCAGTGTCTTGAGCAAACTGACTAAAAGGCCAGAAATATTGAATTCCTTAATAGAAGAAACTCACTCTCGCTCCATGTAAATGATTTCAAACTTACCAAGCATTTCATTGGGAAGGTTGTTTTTTTTTTTTTTTTTAAAGTTTACATATTTGTTGAAGTGGTTTTATTCTTGCCTCGTTTTCATTTTCCTTCCAGAACATCTCTTACCACTGGCACTCCATATTATAGCACAGGAGAGGGGTTTCAGCAGTCTAAGGAGGGCATGGAAGTGCTTCAGAAGGTGAAGGAATTCATGAAAAAGTATGTTTTTCCAGCAGAAAAGGTGAGATGTGTTAAGAAAGTTGATGCAAACAGACTAAACTTGAGGACCTTCCACAATGAACAAGAATGTATTTTGCTTTTGCTTTGTTTTATAAAAATGAGAACTAAAGTGAAACAAGCTACCTCACTGTGTGTGGTACTGAATTGTGACTCCAAACATGGACACAAAAATATTTTCCCTTTGGGTGGTGGTATTTTTCTCATACATCAAATGAGTCACAGACAGAATAGAGAAACTGGTGAGGAAACACAACCTCCAAATGGTCTACAAACCAACCAAGAAAATCCAGCAAATAGTGTGCTCAGCCATCTCACGGCTGTAGGAGATTACTGTATACCATGCAACTGTGGACTAGTCTACATAGGGACCACCAAACGCAGTGTTCAAACACAAATCAAGGAACATGAGAGACACTGCAGACTGAGGGGCTCGATAGACTGCCCCGAAGGGACGGCCTGCAGCTGCCCCTTTCCTACTGACATCGGGGCCGTAACTCATGCCATGCCTCTGATCCAGTCTTTCGAGAGTGTAAAAAAGAGCAGCAAAAAGCAGCTCCTTTTTGCGCCCTCAAAAGGGCACCATAGCCGCAGTGGTGTGGCTATGTGGTGCTCCTTCAGCACTGCATTATCCGGCGCAGCACAGTGGTGCGTGATATCAGGGTGCCTTGGGGCTTCGGAGTCAGGCATGCATCATGAGGACACTATGCCTCAACTCTGCCCCCAGGCCGGCCTTTCAGGCCGGTCTGTAAGGGGCCTGAGTCAGCCAGAAAAATCAGCATTAGCAGAACACATTATAAAACATCCTGAGCATAAAATGCTGTTTGGAAACACTGAAATTCTGGACCATGCCAACAACTATCAGGTCAGAATGCACAGGGAAGCCATTGAAATCTATAAACACCTGGACAACTTTAACAGGAAAGAAGAAACCTTTAAAGTAAACAAAATTTGGCTACTAGTCTTGAAAAACAGTAAAATCAAGACCCAGCAAATGCAAATGAAAACCATCCAGGGTGAGGGGGGTGGATCATTAATTAAATAGACACTCTGAGGCCTTGCCATTCAGCAACAGACCAACACAGAGATTAATATGTAAACCACTTGCTCTCAACCAAGGGTCACACTGTATATATATACCCCACTCTGTTCCATGCTATCATTCTCTGAAAATGCCAGCCACAGCTGTTGGTGAAATTTCAGGAATAAACTCTTCTAGAACATGGCCTTATAGCTCGAAAAACCCACAAAAAACTATGGATGCCAGCCTTGAAAGCCTTTGACTTCACAGACTTGAAGGCATACAACAGATTTGTAAAGAGGCACCAGAACAGTACATAACACAGCCCCTTTTTACTTAATTGAGGGGCAAATATTAAGTACAGTGTAGCTTTAATAATGTTTGCAATGAAGCAAAATAAGCATGGTGCGGCAATTTTTGCTGTTCATCCATTCTGTAGAGCTTAAGATATTTCAGGTTGCAGTAACTGATGTTTATGGCTTTTTCCTTCGGTTACTTACAATTTCTTACCATATTTGAGGAAAATAGAATGAAGTGATAATCTGTATATGCATAGATATACTATGCACTAAACCAATATATATTACTGTATTATACTGTATTCTCAACTGACGTCATTTATTTTCTTAGGAAATGGTAGAGTATTATGCCAAAAATAAAAATTCACCTGATGTATGGAAAAAGCCTGCTGTGCTTGAGAGACTGAAGGTACTCATGTTTCCATTTTGCATAGTATAATAGCAAGACTTATTGGTGCAGTTGTATCCATATAGTATATTACTTGAAGAATAACTCTTGGAAAAAAGTGCAATATATTTGCCTGATCTAAAGGTGAAGCAAAATGGCAAATGTAAAATACATTTATCTTAGTGATTTCAACGGCAGATAAGATAAGGCTATGTTCCTCTACATTTCACTGGCTCATGCATTAGGCAATTCACCATAAAAGTGTTACTAAAAATGTTCCCCTCAGTACCTAACTTTAGTCTTTTGTACCTGTGTTTTGATTTTTTCAACAAATAGAAGAATTGTTTTCCAAAGTAACACTTTGGAGTAAGACACATGTAGAGGAATATAAATATTAAACTGTTTTATCCTTGGAAGTAAGGACAAATAACTTCTCCAGTTTTCTCCCCACTGTGGAGAAAAATATTTATGTGCAGTTTTCACCTTGGCATTTGCACATTTCAAAGTGTTTTGGCAAATTATTCTGTGCAGAATATATGTTTTGTATTGTTTTGTTTTTTTTTTTTTTGCATGAGAACCATGAGGTTTTTGCACATTCCCCCCCCCCCCCCCCAGATAGCCAGGTCTAGGTTTTTTTGTTCAAAATTCTCACTACATTTTATTCTTTCTGACTGTTGAGATTCCAATTTTTCAACCAGGAAGTGAATAAATGTTAATATACTTTCCATGCCTGGCAGGGAGGACTTATTATTCTGGATAGAATCAGGTTGTTGTTGTTGTTGTTGTTGTTATTATCCTTTATTTATATAGCGCTGTAAATTTACACAGTGCTGTACATAACATCTTATATTTAGACGGTTCCCTGCCCTCAGGCTTACAGTCTAGAAGAGACAACACCAAAGGAGAACCAATGTTCAAGAAATGTTGGGCGTGGATATGTATAGAACTGATGTCATTTCTGACAACACTGACCTCAATTCTGGCTTGATAAGGGAGCATAACTAGATTTTCTATGGTATTAGAATTTCATCCCTAAACAAAGAACTTCCAAAAATGCTGTAATCATATTTGCTATTAATTTACAGTGGTCCCTTGGGATACGTAATCCCCGGGATCTGAAAGTGCCGGGGCCAGAAAAACGGCCCCGGTTCCCGAAAAAATTCCCGGGTTGCGAAAAAAAAGCAACCCGGCCCCTTTCAATCAGCGCGCTCCGCTGTGCTGTGCATCAAAGAAAGCGGTCCCCCGGGTTACGAAGACTTCCAGGTTACGAAAGGTAATCCGGAACAGATTACTTTCGTAACCCGGGGGACCACTGTATTTTTATTTATGTTTTTGTAAAATGTATGTCCTGCCTTATTTCATACATAATAAACCAAGGCAGATAATATACTTTTGTTGAGCACTAGCATAACATGTGATGACAACTTTTCTAGAAAGGGAAGTGGGGAGTTTGCCTTTTTAAAAAGAAACTGCAGAATGCACAAGCAATAAAAATATAAGGAAATCCATATGATGGATTTCTATTTAGTTTATATCCGATCTTTTGTTGCATGTCAACAATAAAATATAAGATAAAATACAAAATTATAATTAAAACAGCGAATTAAATCATTAAACGCACAGATACCAAAAGGGAAAGAGCAGCCACAAGTTAAAATAGGGGTGGGCAAAAAATGACTTTCCACATGTTGTTGGACAGCACCTCCCATCAGTCCCAGCCAAAAGAGTAAAGGATGATGGGATTTGCAGTTCAGTAACAACTGAGGGTCAAAAGTTGTCCCCCCCGATTTAAAAACTTACACCAGTGCATAAATCAGGTTCTTAAGAGTGAAGCATTTCTAAATACAAATGTTTTTGACTGCCAGCAAAAATAATACATGAAAAAAATAATAATATTGGAAAGCTTATACAGTATTCAGGATGGCAGCTGTGATGGAAAAAAGGTGTTCACATCAAGGCATGAGAATGGTGTGAACAGATAGAACTTCCTCTGCTATTTTCTTTACTTCCTCTCCAACAGCCGATGAAACAAATATATTTTTATTTAAATGCTGCTATGGATGGCATAGTGAGGCACCAGTATGAATTTAGGAGGAATGGCGAAAGTTACTAGCTTGAATATAGAGAAGAGTTAAGAAGAAGGAAAATAAGATATTCATAAAGTGTCACCCAGTCCAAACCATTTTTACATAGAAATGATTCCCATGATTTCTGTATAAATTAACCCCCACCGACATTTCACTTATGTTACAGTTACTGTTGGAAAAGTTATTGTTTGGAACTTCACCTCCTGGAATCCCCAGTTGCTGGATGGGGGATTGGGGGAGTTGCAGTAAAAAATAACAACAAAAAATCCTTCTTACTATTTTTTCACAATTTTTCCACACCACTTTTTCATACATTCGATGTAAACTACTATCTTCCTCCTTTTGTCAGGAAAAGGCCAAAGCAGAGGGCCTCTGGAATCTTTTCCTTCCGGCAGTCAGTGGTCTTAGCCAACTGGACTATGCATTAATTGCCGAAGAGACTGGGAAGTGCTATTTTGCTGCAGAAGTGTTCAACTGTCATGCACCAGGTTTGTGAAACTCCAGCTTCTTTGCCATAATTTATATAGTTCTTAATTTTATGCTATTTATGATGGAGACTTTAAACATCAATCTTTCTTGTGACCCTAGACACAGGAAACATGGAGGTTTTGCATTTGTATGGGACAGAGGAACAGAAGAAACAATGGTTGGAGCCTCTCTTGGAAGGGAAAATTAGCTCTTGTTTCTGCATGACAGGTAATGATTTACTTCGTGAAGAAAAAACAAACTCTCTGTTATTAAATTGTATTTTTACAGGCACAACTTCAGTTGCAAGAAGTATAGATTAACCCAATCCCAAATTTTCTCTCTCTTCCTCACCATCCTGTGTTTTCTATGTCCCATAAAATTAAAAAAAAAAATCTAGTCAGCGTTTCAAACCTAATAATAAAAAATAGTGTGTGTGTGTATGTGTTTGTGTGTTAGAAATGGTTGAGCTCTTCCAAGATCACTTTAGGTTTACACAACCGCAGAAATTATTAAAGAAAAGTAATTGTAAAATCTCTATTTTTTTCCAAGCATATTTCAGATAAAAGGCTTGAGATGGAATACCCTCCCAAAGTCTGGTCCACTCGTGTTCTCAGCCAAAGCTTGGAAAAGTTACTTTTTTAGACTACATTTCCCTTAATCCATCAACCAGTAGGGCCAGTATGACCAGTGACTATGCTGCTATATTTTGGATTTATATTGTTTAAAATGTAACTTTTCCAAGCTCTCCTTTCAGCCCCCAAACACATTATCCCTTTTCCTTCCAAAGTTGGTGGTGAAAGCAGCAACACCAAAAAAAGCATTGTGAAACTGAAATAATTGAAGATTTATATCCCGGTTGTTGTTGTTGTGGTTTGGTGGTGATGGTGTGCCTTCAAGTGGTTTTTGACATATGGTAACCCTCAGGTGAACCTATGACAATATTTGCCTTCTTCGAAGGCTGACAGAGTGTGACTTGTCCAAATGATTTTCCATGGCTGAGTGGAGATTTAAAGCCTGCTTTTCTGGAGTTCTAGTCCAACACTCAAACCACTGCACCATGTTGGCTCCCATCCTTAACAAGAACTTTACCGGTACTTCATTTTTCTCTTTATGTAGTAGCTCTAGTGCTACTATTATCACCTGTTGCTTGGACATGAGGGGAAAATGAAAATGTGCTAAGTCTCTTTAGTATGGCTTCAGACATGAATGGTCCATTGCCTGATCAAGGGACATGCCTTACCCCCAGAAGATGGATTGAGCCTCCCCTACCCCTGAACAGTGAGATGCCAGATGCTTCAAGTGCAGCAGACTCCAATGTTTGATTTTTCTGGTTGATACAGAACCTGATGTTGCTTCAAGTGATGCTACCAATATGGAGTGCAGCCTTCAAAGAGATGGAGACAGCTATATAATCAATGGCAAGAAATGGTGGAGCAGTGGTAAGTAAGCATATTCCCCATGGCAGAATATGTAAGGCACAGGTTAATAATAATAATAATAATAATAATAGTTTATTTATAGCCCGCTCCTCTGTATATACACTCGGAGCGGGGTACAAGTAAAAAAACATAGATTAAAACAATCCCATGACCCGTTTCCAAACCTCCCACCCCTTAAAAATAGATTAAACAGCAATGATTAAAACAGTTATTTAAAAACATATAGCTACATCCTAACCCTTCCTTATGTGGCCACGTCATAAGTGGGGATCAGAACATGGGAGTAGGCAGGAATCAAAGTCTGGAACCGAAGCCGGGGATAAGGAATTTCAGGGGAAGGCCTGCCGGAAGAGATGCGTCTTTAGGGCTTTTTTGAAGCAATCTAGAGATGTCATGAGACGCATCTCATCCGGCAGACCATTCCAGAGCTTGGGAGCGGTCGCAGAAAAGGTTCTCTGGGAGGTCTGTGCCAGCCTGGTCTTGATAGGCTGTAGTAAGTTCCTCCCAGAGGATCGAAGTGTGCGGGGAGGATCGTACGGGGAGAGGCGGTCCCTGAGATAAGATGGGCCCAAGCCATGTAGGGCTTTAAAGGTTAAAACCAGCACCTTGTACTGTGCCCGGAAACTAATTGGCAGCCAGTGGAGAGATTTAAGCACTGGAGTTATATGTTCTCTCCTAGATGTCCCAGTAACTAATCTGGCTGCCATGTTTTGGACCAATTGAAGTTTCTGGGTTAGGTACACGGGCAGCCCCATGTAGAGCGCGTTGCAGTAGTCTAATCGTGAGGTGACCAAAGCGTGTACCACAGTTTCCAAATCCCTCATCTCCAGGAAAGGGCGCAGCTGGCGTATCAGCCGAAGCTGATAACAGGCACTCCTGACCGTCGCATTCACCTGACTGGTCATGCGAAGTGACGAGTCTAGGAGTACCCCCAGACTGCGAACAGGGTCCTTCGAGGATAGTGTGATTCCATCTAGGACCGGGAGTTGTATTCCCAGACCTGGTTTCGGGCCGGTGACTGTCAGTACCTCCGTTTTGTCTGGATTCAGTCTCAATCTGTTTTCCCTCATCCAATCCATTACCGCTGCCAGGCAGTCATTGAGAGAGGAGACGCCATCTGAGGTCTGAGCAGATGATCGGGTCATGGAGAAATATATCTGAGTGTCATCAGCGTACTGATGACACTGAGCTCCATGCCTCCGAATGATCTCACCCAGCGGCTTCATGTAAATATTAAATAGCATCGGGGACAGAATGGCGCCTTGTGGGACGCCACAGCTTAGCTCAATTTTGGAGGAGCAGCTGTCCCCGAGCCTCACCCTTTGGGTCCTGCCGGAGAGAAAGGAACGGAACCACTGTAAGGCGGTGCCTCCGATCCCCATCCCTCTCAGCCGGTCCAAAAGGATGGCATGATCTATGGTGTCAAAGGCCGCTGAGAGATCCAAGAGCACCAGCAGGGTCACACTACCCCTATCAATGCTCAAGCAGAGGTCATCTGTCAGAGCAACCATGGCAGTCTCAACTCCATAGGTTGATTCTACTTCTTAATTTATTCTTCCCATATTTTTATGTTCACTGCAAGAGTCGTAGAAAGATGGCTTTAGGGAGCATGTATTATGTTTGGAACTTCCCTAGTTCCAATTGAAATGGTTATTTCAACCATAGAATAGCCTGCATTTGATTTAAGCATAGATTCTTTTAATTTAGATAGATCCTGGACCCAATTTCCCCCAACAGTTGTAAAAAATAATAGACACGGGTTTATGAATCCCCCTATATATCCTGTATTTCTTTCATGTGTATAAATCCAATAATTCTGAAATATACTTTATACATATTCTTTAAGAATACTTGTAAATATATCCAAAATTGTTTTAAAATATTTTATTCAGATACACTGTTTGTATCCTATACTGTAATATATTTTAATAATACTGTATAATATAAAAATTCTGAACTGTTTACTTTCTTTCTTTCTTTCCCACCTTTTCCCAACATTAGGACTTGAGGTGTTTTACAAATTTAGAACAAAAACATTAAAACACATACAAAAAATCAGTAAAAACATATCAAATGTATTTTTAAAAAGCAGTTAAACCATTTGTAGAGTTAAAACCATATAAAAGACAGAAGCAAATGGTACAAATGTATATACCTGTTCAGACATCACACATTAACACAATAGTGTTCAACTGCAGTCATTTATATGTTGCATTGTTATTATAAAAAATCTAGAATGACCTCCTGTCAACATTGCCCAAATAGCAGAATGAAATTCTCTGATTTTTACAAATCAGAAAGGCTTCAGTTCACTTACTTGACAGTAATCCCTGTTGAACTCAGTGGGATTTTTCAGATGCAGGAGCACTTAGTTCTGTTTCATCTGTTTATCTATTATTTTTACTTCTATTTTAATACTCTTTTTTTCTTTTTTTTTATCTTTCTGGCAAGGAATAAAATGAACAATTTACTTGATTTGAAGTATTCAGAAGTCCAGGCTTTGGTTGGTGAGGCGTAACACATACAGATGCCTACAGCTGTGCTATTAAAAATCATTCACATTACACTCATATGTTGGGGTACAGCTTAGTAAAGCTCACGTCTATCATGAAGGAGTTGCAGGTTCACTCCCTGACATTGCCAGCTGGAACAGAAAAATTCTTCTATGAAATCCAGGAAGCTTGGTCTCTAAAAATGCAGTGGCTCTCAAGAGGGAGAGAAATCTCCCCTTATTTCACTTTCACATGTGAAAATGAAGCATTTTCAAAGTTTTCTATCTGTATGGGGTTTCAAGCATTTTTGAGCTATTTCTCCCTCCCCCTGCCTCAAACACACACATTTTAAGGAGTATTTTTGTGAAAATTCTGCAAAACTATATTTTCACAAAAACCATATTATATGCAAAATATTTATTTTGCACAGATATTTATTTTCTCCAAAATGCAGTGGGGTTATGAAAAAACAGTGGAAATTGCTGATCTTTTTTCTCTTGTGAGAAGATGAAAATAAATCTCATGATGGCTAATAATAGTTCATTAATTTTTTTTAATGGGCTACTTATTTTTTTGACATCCCCAGCTTCCTGGTTTTCAAGCAGAGGTTTTTGTCAGCCCAACATAGAGATGTCAGGGATTGGCCCCTGAACCTTTCTCAAGTCAAATGTGACCTTTGCTACCAATATATGACTGCATGGTAAATGATCATTAACAGCATTGCTCTAGGCATCTGGTTGAGGAGTTCAAAACCGGTTGAGATTTCCTGAACAACCAATGCATTGACTTCTGAATCCTTCAGGTTAAGTAGACTGCCCATATATTCTTTGACAAAAAAGAGGACCAAAGTAGAAGCAGATCTGAATAAATTTTACTGTACATATATACCATATATACTCAACTATAAGTAGACCTCATGTATAAGTCGAGGGCAAGCTTTGGAGCCAAAATTATGGATTTTGCTATGACCCATGGATAAGTCGATGGTAAAATTTAGGGGCATATAGCAAAGGATCTAAATAATGAAGCAAAGCAAAACAATGTCAAAGAACTTATAAAATTCCAGCCGACATAACTCTACTCTTAAAACTGGATGGATGGGAGAGTAAAGGAGGTTGGTGCTTCCCATATTAGACTCTTGCTTTACACCAGGAGATGGTTCCTTCTTTTAAATAAGAGTTAAGATACAGTACTTATATTGACTCATGGATAAGTCGAGTCAGTTTTGGGGGGTCAATTTTTTGACCTAAATTTCTAGACTTATATATGAGTATATACAGTAATTGCACAGGTATAAATGCACATTAAAAATGAATGTGTATGTTTGTGCCTTCAAGTCACTTGTTGACTTATGGCAACCCCAATAATTTTTTATAGTGTTTTCTCTGACAAGGAAAACTTAGGGGTGGGTTTTCACTTCTTTCCTCTGAAATAGAGTCTACAACACCTGGTGTCTTCCATTATAGTACTAACCAGGGGTGACCCTGCTTTGCTTCCAAAATCAGGTCGGATCTAGTGCCTTTTAGGGTAGAGCACAATTTAAATAGAATGATGTGACCAATTGACCCACTTTGTTATCCAAAGCCTTGAAGTTGTTAGCTTACTTCTTATGGTTGTGTGTGTGTGTATGCCTTCACGTTGCCTGTTGACTTCTGTTGACTACATGAATTTCAGAGGATTTTCTTTGGCAACAGATTCTCAGAGTTGTTTTTGCCAGTTCCTTCCTTGGGAATATAGCGTTACTTAACAGATGTAAGGTTTTTTAACACTGCAAAATAGATTCTACTGTAATTAAGAACATGATATTGCTGAAATACTGTAATATTTTTGAAAGGCTAATATATGCAATAACAGGAACAGTGAAAGGAACAATCTTGGAGAACATCTGAAGATTGTAGGTTTTTCACCCAATAATCAGGAGCAAAATATACCCCATATTCTTAGGCTGTCACTCTCTGCATTTTTTTTGGATCACTTCTGTACCTAATTGTCTTGCAGTGACAAGAGAAAGCATAGCATGAGTATATTTTGCTAGAACAGAATCAGTTTGTCACCCAAAATCTAACAGAACACAGAAATGATGATGATGATGATAATGATGATGATGATGATGAGCAAACAACTTTTAAAAATAAATGATGCAAATGAAAAAGGATGTAAAACAATTGCAGCATTGGATTACATGTAATTACCAAAGCTAAAATAATACAAAATAATGTTCAGAATACAACAATTAAAATCTGAAACAAACAGTAAAATAGCAGCAATTTGAAAATTATTTAGAGCATCAGTGGAAACATTTTTAACAGTCTTTAAATTGCTCATCATACTCCCTCCTGCCCAGTTAATTAAAGCATTCTGATTTCTAGTTTTCCAGCTACATAAATTTTAATAAAAATAAAATTGAGAGACAGGCAATTCAATCCACAGCTGAGGTCTTTAGACGATTTTTTAAGGTGCATTTGAATCAAAGTCTTAAAAGATTAGTGGCTTAAAAAGGAAGCAAAGAGAACATTATGTCAAAAAGATGGGTTTAATTACTCATCTTCCAATGGGATATAAGTTATCTTCTAGGCCTGTAATGATGAACCTATGGCTCGCATGCCAGAGAGGGCATGCAAAACCATTTCCGCTAGTGCATGGAGGGTGGGGAGGAGGAAGAAGAGGCGCACACCTGTTCCTCCTCCTTCCTGGCTATCCCAGGTCTACAGCTTCTTCTCCGAAGACAACTGAAGGCCGGTGACAATGCGGGGGGAGGTGGAGGAAGTAGCGCGAGGTGCTTCCTCCTCCTTCCCGACCCACCCCAGCCTCAAGGGACAACAAGGCCTGGGACAACGCTGGGAGAGAAGGAAGAGGCATGCATTGCTTCCTTCCTCTTCCCAATCCTCCCCAGCCTCAAGCTGCCTCTCTGGAGGCAGCTGAAGGCCAAGGACTGCATGGGGGGAGGAAGAGAAACAGGTGTGTGCCTCTTCCTCTTCTTCCCCCTTGCCCCCCAGGGCCTTCAGTAATCTCTGGAGAGGTAGCTGAAGGCCCGGGAGGGCGGAGGGAAGAATTCCTGCCCCAGACATCCTGCCCCTGGAGGGCAGAAGTCCCGTCCCCAGCACCTGATAACACCTGGTGTCAAAAGACTTTTTAGTTTGGGCACTTGGCCCCTAAAAGGTGCACCATCACTACTCTGGACTAAATTCAACAGTCGTATTAGAATAGCTAGGGATTTAGATTTTAACAAATTTTGGGGCTAAACAGACTACCCCTTTGGAGCAGCCTTCTGCTGCCCTTTCACTACTAGATTGAGGCTGCAGCAGCTACATGCCTCAGCCCCAATCTGACCTTTCCCCAGCACTAAATACTTATTTTGATCTAAATAAGGCCTGGCCCATTGATTTATCTCGTTCCTTTTACATTCCAGTCCCAAGGACAAAGTCTGCATTCTAAACTGATACAGAGGAAGAAAGGAACCTGAGGGAAGGGAACAATTATAGTCATGTTTTTGGCTCAAAAGAAAATCCAGGCATGCATAGTCCTTCCATTTCCCTGTAGACTAGAAACCCCAGACAAGAGTAACTCAGATGCCATCCTCCTTCCTTATCCAGGCTTCCAGGCAAAAATGTCAAATTAAGAACAATAGCTTTTGAAAACATCTGATCCTCCGACTTCCCTGTATAAGCATAGCGCTCCTTTTGTTTTTCTATGGGAACCTTTCATCAGTATGACAATCCTGTATGTGTTTACTCACAAATAAGTCCTGCTGGTTTTAGTGGGGCTTTTTATCCAGTGAAAAGAATATAGGATTGTTGCCTACAGGTATTGTGTTGTTGTTTTTTAATGCTAAATTGCTAGAAATAAAGTGGTGTTTGCTCTGTTCATAAGTTAGATGGTATTAACTATATCATATTCAAAGTGAGAAAAAGTTACTTATTGAAATACCACTCTCAACTGGCAGCAGATTGGGAGACTCTGAAGAATTTGCTGACAGGGATGTTTTGGAAGTTCTAACAACAAAAATAACTGAACCTATTTTTTATTATTATTATATTGTACTGCAAAGTAGGAATGAAAAAAGGTGTGCTGTGCCTGTGTTGTTTGGAGATCAGATTACTTGGCTACCTCTTTAACATGAAGTTTTTAATGAGCAGATGCCTGGGAAACTGTGGACTGCTAAAAATAACCAAATAAATGCGTATTAGAGCAAATTCAAGACTAAAGTCACTCTAGAAGCCAAGATGACTAAACATATCATGAGAAGACATGACTCACTAGAAGAGAATTAAAATAATGCTTGGTAGGGAAGAAGGCAGTAAGAAAAGAGGAATACCACATTACAGATGGATAGACTTAATCAAGGAAGTCACAGTCCTGAGTCTGTTGATGACAGAGTTTTCTTGTTCATAGGATCGCCATAAGTCAAAGTCGATGGCAGTTAACAGTAACAAAGGAATTATTCCAAAATTATTATGCAATGAGTAGGCAAAACAGATGGAAGAATCTATTGCTTATAAACTCCATATGTTGCTAAATTCCAGATCCCATCAGCCCTGGTCACTGTGACTAGTGGACAAAGATGTTGAGATGTCCATTAGCAGCTAGAGGACCACAGAGTCTGCACTAATTTTCTAAATAGTAAAACTGCTTGTTTCTTCAGCTGATTCTTCAAAGCCCATAGGAATCTCTTCTGGTGGTGTGTTCTGCTGTCTTCTCCAATAGCCATAACGTTTTGCCAGTTTCACCATGTGCATTCTGAGGGATGCTCCCATAAAAAAATACAGGAGGGGGTTCAGGCAACTATGAAACAAAGCAATACTGTTGGTTACTTGGAGTGCAACATCCATGGCTTTGCTTTTCGTGCAGTCTGTGATCAGGGGGTAAATAACATCTATGGCTCTCCAAAGTTTGATCACATTGTAGGGCAGCTGGGTGACAATAAAGACAGAAACAACTGCCACAAGAATTTTCAGAGGTTGGGATTTTTTAACACTGGGACTCTTGAAGAGCGCTCTGGCCACAGCTGAATAGCAGATCAACATAATGAAGAAGGGCAACACAAAACTTAGTGCCATTTCTCCAGCTTCAATAATCATTTTAATTATTTTGCCCCAGCTCTCTGGAAATGTAGAAATACATATACTTGTCCCACGGAGCTCCTTGACTTCGTTGAAAATGAGATCAGGAATGCAAAGAAATGTGGCAGCCATCCAGACAAAGAAACAGGTTTTACTGCACAGTTTTGTGATTCTTTGTTGACCTGGGGATTTGACAATGTTGTTATACCTATCCACACTGATGCAGGCCAGAAACTGCATGCTGGCGCTGAAGGTCATGGTGTAAGTGGCAGTGGTGATTTTGCATAATGGGATGCCAAACACCCATCCATGTACAGCATTCGTAGCCCAAAATGGAAGAGTAAAAAGCAGTAACAAATCAGCAATTGCCAAGTTCATGATGTATACATCCGTCCTGGTCTTTAGCTTCTTGATGTAGGCATAGATTGCTATCACGAGGGAATTTCCAGGCAGTCCGAGAAGGAAAACAATGGAATAAAATGCCGGTAGGAATAACTTGTTGAATGTTCTCACCTCATCTTTGAGGCAAAGCATTTCATGTGAAGTGTAGTCAAGCGTAGCATTGGGTTCATAATAATAGTCGTAATAGTGTTCGGAAGAGTTTGTGGAGGACTCCATAGAAGAAGCTGGCAGATGATACAAAATACTACTGTCATTTGTATCTTGAAACATTTTTAGTATATTTTCAACAACAAAAGAAGATTTTTCAGATAATTTGAATTTGAGACCCTAAACCCAAATTAATCTATAGCCTAGACTATGGAGGAGGAACAAATGTAAAATTTGTGAAGGGCTGGTTTGCCTACCATTGGCCTTACCCCAGGCTTAATTTATAATTTATAATTTACTGGCACCCCAAACAAGAATGAATCCCTGCAATGGGCAATTCTAGAGTTTGAGATATTAGTTGCTCTAGATCCTGTCTGATTTGAGCTACCCGGGATAAGGAATCTGCAGCCCTTCAGATGATGTTAAACTGCAGCTCCCATCATCCATAATCATTTGGTTATATTGGCTTGGGATTGTGCAAGTCCAACAACATTTGGAGGGCCACAAGCTGCTTCTTACTAAGCCACACTGTCACTCTAGATAAATGTATGCATATAAAATCAGCTACTCAGTGTTCAAATAACATAATTTGACTCTGAATGGTGGTGGTGTATTTATTTTCATCCACATTCATTCCCATTCCAGTAAATTTTGATAGAAAATGATAGGAAACAAGGAAAGCCTTAGCCTTGTCTACACTGTGGCAAGGAGGAGAAAAACTATCCTTCACTTGCCACCAGGGATCCCAAAAGAAAAAGTAAATGCTTTGCATGCATATGGTCCTGAATCCAATCCACGGCCTCTCTTGCAAGACTAAACATAAGACTACTGTGACAGAAATTCTACAAAGTGTATTCTGTTCCACTTAGTGGATATGAGACAGAGATAGACAGACCAATGAGAGCTAATATAAGACAGCTTCATCTGTCCCTTCATCTATTCTTCTCTCATTGTTATGATGGACAAACTACTAATCATTTATCAATGGAACCCTCCCAAAATTCCCTCTTATTTTCAACTGCAAGTAAGCTTGCTGCATTTCAGAAAAGACGGGGAAAACTGACCTCTTTTTTCGTCTCAGTCATAGAAGGAGCTGCTGTTTTGATCTTTGCCTGTGGAATGCGGTTTCTTTTTCTGCCTCAGGATTTTTGTTTCCCCTCCAAAACTACCACGCCTCTTATTTCCAGTGCATCATTTCTCACTCACTGCCACTAACAGTTAGTATGGGTTGTGGTTTTCTGGAAACCATCTGTTACATCTGAGCTGTAATGGACCTACTCCAAGTTTGCCTTCAACCTGGAGGTCACAAAGTACGCAAAAATAAATCTCATTAGAGGCACAGGGCTCCAAAGTATTAAGCTTAAGAAATGAGGAAGAGGTTTGGGTAGAACCATAGAATCGCAGAATCATAGAAATTTAGAGTTGGAAGAGACCATATACATATATGGCTTTTTCTAGAAAGTAGTTCTGTTACAGCTCCAATAAAGGGATGAATCTTGATTTGTTGCTGTTGTTGTGTACATATCATGGGACTTTCTTGGCAAGAGGAGGAGGTTTGCCTTTCCCTTCCTCTGAGGTTGAGAGAGTATAACTTGCCCAAGGAGTCACCCAGTGGGTTTCCATGGCTGAGTGGAGACTCACACCCAAGTCTCCAGAGTCATAGTTCCAACACTCAAACCACTACACTGCACAACCTTCTTGGGCATGTAGAGTACATCTAGATGGATGGAAGGAAATTTCTCAGTTCCCTTCTCCCCACAGCAAACTTTCCTGCCCCCCTAAAAATGCTGCATAGACGTTTGGGAGACTCGGTTGGTTGGTTGATTGGTGTAGTGTACTCTAGTGCCTTTAGGTTATTTAGGCCTTACTTGGAAGTACTCATACAGTGATTTAAAACTGATGACTCACAAATGAGAGTACCTGGTCTCCATGGAGCTACAGTGACAGGTGAATGCAGTCCATAGGGCAGGGACTGGGGAACTGAGACCCTCTTGATGCTGTTGGCCCACCTCCCGTCAATTGTAGCCAGCATGGCCTATCTTGAGGGATGATAGGAGCTGGAGTCCATCAACACCTTGAAGGCCACAGGTTTTCCATCCCTGCCATAGGATCAGCACCTGACATCATTTAGAATACCCCTTTCCATCCTTTAGTACCCATTTTAGGAATTGTAAGTGTTAGCCACTAGGTTATGCTCTTAAAAATGAGAAAAAAATATTTCAATACAGACAGTAAACTTATATGCATTATTTAGATCTTTATTTTAAAAGTGTAGCAGGTTTCAAGTGTACTAATGGATAGATCCATAACTCACTTAAGCCAGTTGGGAATAGAAATACTTCAGCTTTGTCTGTTTTGTGAATAAGTGCTGGGCAACAGGAGCTCCTGGATTTCTGCCTTAAGTACTTAGGCTGCTACCTTATACAGTACTTTGAATTTTTACTTTTTCAATTTTGGGAACTGTAGTCCAAACAAGTAAGTTTTCCATTCACTTTCAGCATGTCAGGCTCTAACTTAGTATTTTCAGCTCTGGTGGCAACAGGCCTCGAAAATCACAGGCAGGAAGTTTTCCATACCGCCTCCTAACAGAGCCATTGTACCCGAGACACTTGTTTACTTGAAAGCAAGTTCTGAATATCAATCATTGCCAAACAGCTCTAAAACTGTTCTCTGAGAAGTCTAATCTCTTTTTGTCTCTTAGGCGCTGGAAATCCAAATTGCAAAGTTGCTATTGTGATGGCCAAAGATAAAAACACATCTGGATCCAGGTAAGAAACAAGTTATAGTTTTAAAATAATGGTGCATCAGTCTTTGTGGTGCATCAGGGACAGAAAACTGTGATGAGCTATAAATTTCTAGAGAAGCAATAGGATTAGGACGGCTGAATGCCTTTCACTGTTCAGCATTGCATTTTGCTTAGGAATTTTAACGCACCCTCATTTCCTTGTGATTTGGAGAAGAAGAAAAAAATCAGAGATGGTTTTGTTTTATGCTGACAGTAGTCCTGTGTGAGTAGTTTTGCAATTCTGGGCTCTTATTGTCTCCATTGAAGAGCTTTGAAAAGTTCCTTTTTGAATTAGTACTCCTGGAATTCCTTGGCCAAGTCACTTGGAGATGATTACATTGGACTGCAACCTGTATGAAATGCCATTGTCCTCATTGTACACTGGCTAGCTGAACAAAGAATATGAGTGGTACAATCCAACTCTATAATGTAGCTAGAGTATAGAGGGAGTCTGTCCCCAAGTTTGTGACCCAATGTGGTGTAGTGGTTTGGGTAATGGACTAGGACTCCAACAGACCAGGATTCAAATCCTTCTTGGCCATGGTAACCCACAGGTGACTGGGCAAGTCATTCTATCTCGGCTTCCGTGGAAGGCAGTGACAAACATGCTCTGAGGAAGTCTTGCTGAGAAAGCCCTGTGACATGTTTCCTTAGGGTCACCATAAGTCAGAAATTGCATGAAGGCACACGACAACAATACAAAAAGTTAATGCATCCAAGCTCTGCTGTACTGTACAGGGTCTCTTGTGCTAGCAGGCCAGGCATAACCAGCCATCTGTCACTGACAGCAATATCCCGACTGGATACAAATGGGTCATTCAGCAGTGGAGGAACTGCACAGTGTTGGCCAAGAGGCCCCTTGCTATTTTCATTACCTTGCCTGACTATGGTCCTGAGCAGCTTTTGATTAAGAGGTAGTGGCAATAAATGATTGGAAATCAGCACAACATCCTAAGAGGCCATTTCCTATGTATTGTGTTCCATATGTTTTTTAAAGACTGAGATTCAGCTGTATTTTATTTCCATTAGATACAAACAGCACAGTATGATAATTGTGCCTATGGATACACCTGGGGTCAAGCTCATAAGACCTCTTTCAGTTTTTGGATACTTTGGTAAGTGGGGTTGCCAAACATATGTTCAAAATTTAGCCTGGCAAATGAATGCTAAATCTGGTAAATTTCAGAGCTGGTCCATTAGACAGTTGATGTTGGTGACTATGCACCTTGACTTAACAGCAGTGGCATCACTGGGAGAGTGCAGGGGAGTGTGGATTGCACCAGGTGACACTCCACAGGAGGGTGACACTCTGGTGGGGTCCTCCAACTGTGGCACAGGGGCGAGTGCACCCCTTGTGGTTTTGCAGCAGTCCTGGCTCTCTCCCGAGGGAGAGAGCTGAGGTGGCGGCAGAAGTACAAGCTCACACCTTGTTACTTCATTGCTGGCCTGGCTCCCTACCTAGGAAAGGAGCTGGACAGGCAAGGGGCAAGAAGGGATGAGGGGGCGCTCCCATTAACCTCCCCGCTTAGCAGCCCCAGTGCACCGGATATCATTAAGCATGATAACCCACTGCTTACTGGTTCTGCCTATTAACTCTGATGGTGTGTGTATTAAATAAAAAAGGGCAGCTTTCTTGATGTCTACTTTAAATCTTTCACCTTCACGCACTTATCAAAGCCAATATCAGTGCTTAAGTTTAAGATTCCTATGGTCCTTAGATTTGTATATACAGGGAGTATTTTCAAACCTTCGATAAACATACCTAGGCTCTATCTACAGTGTCATCTAGGTAAGATAATGTTGCCAGTTGTAGCAGTTTGGACTTACGTGTTACTTCATGCCTTAATCTTGGGGTGGGCAACCTGTAGCCCTCGAACCAATCCCAGTTTGGCCATTTCTTCCATTTTTCCCCTTTGAGTGCTCATGTTAATCCATGGCAGCTTGTCTAAATCAAGACTTGTAGCAGATGGAGACAGGAGACTTGCCCAAAGCCATCAGCAGACTATAAGTTGCAACAATTGGGATCTGAACCTGCAGACACCAAGCCCTTCAACTATGTCCCTTTTCCTAACCATCCTTTGGCTGGTGTTTCTTGCACTGCCATGGGATATATGGTCTTAATTGCCCAGTTGCCTCCTTCCAATCTTTCTGTGTTTGCAAAGGGAAACAGAATGAAAAATTCAGGCAGCCATCTTCTTCACATAAAGCAGGAATAACTCACAGAAATCCTGCTGTGGGTGGTCACATGTTTAAGTTTTTTAAAACGTTAGGTAAAGCTAAGGTCTTTCAAGAGATGGGAACTCTGAGGGGGAAACTGAAACTATGTGTTAGTCAGTATTTGTTCTTCATGCAACCTCTCCTAAAATTCCTTTGTTCCTCTGACTCCACTTTAAAGGGTGAAGAAGATTCAGAGGCCCTGTCTGCACAGACCAGGAAGTCTAGATCTAGACGATGCCCAGACTGTTCATTGCCAAGCTCAGGGTATACCCCTCTGATTTTAAAAAGTCACTAGTTGTTCTGCATCTTCCGGAAGATCTGGACCCATCTGTCCTAATGCCAGGCAGCTGTTTAAAATGTGTCCTGCTGTGACATTTGGCACAGCTGTCACCACCACGTCGCTCACTCTGGGGCAAAAATGAGGCACCCACATATGTGGTTGGTGCTGGATGTCTCATTCTGACCTCAGAGTGAAATGACCTGCACCACTGGCCACAGAGGGCAGCACAACAGCATCTTTTCCAGACCATTCTGCAGCCTCCAAAGACAGTCTGTAGAGTAAACGAAGGGTAAGAGCTTTATGTGAAGAAATACATAAAACTGTGAAGATAAAGTGAATCCTGTGCAACTGATTTGGAGTTAGCTGGTGATGCAGTGCTCTGAGCTGGGGGCAAGGATAGGAAGACAAGAGAAATGAGGAAAAGAATTCCATGCTCCTTAAGACCAAAAACAATTATAAAAATCAGTGCACAGGACATATTTGCACTCCTCTGCTGGCCTCCCGATTTGCATGAGAAAGAGAAAGAGAAAGGGAATGAAGAGTGAATCACTCCTGATCCCTATCACAAGGTCAAAAATTGTACTGAAAGTCTGTAATAATTTCTTCTGTGTGGTCCCTTCATTTCCTCTTCAGATGGCAATTAACATTATTATTTTAAATGGGTACTTTGCTCTTAAGTGGACTGTTTGTTGTACTTTCTGTATACAGAAGGAATAACACAGATCTGGTACTTTTAATAAATATTGACACTGGCAGAATTTCTCTCCATTGACCTTCACCTTTTTTATTTTCTTGCTTTCCTAGATTATTCTCATGGTGGACATTTTGAAATCCATTTTAACAATGTTTGCGTGCCGGCCTCCTACTTGATACTGGGTGAGTCTCAATATTTTCTTTTTTCTTGACAAGAACCTGGGAAGCTTTGTGAACATCCATTGGCAAAAGGAGCTTAGCCAGCTTCATAGCTTCAGTTCTGTCAAACAGTTCAAGACTTCAGATGGAAAATGTACTCTAACCCAGTGTGCAGCTAAATTTCACTGGGGAAAATATAATTACAGCTAAACTAGGCATCCCAGGCTCATCAGGGCCATTCAGTATGGGTATTTGGAGTGGGCTTAAAGGTCTCCTCTCAGGTGATTTCTTCCCTTAAATTCATCCCCCTCACCAGGGAATAATAAAAACAACAACATTGGCACCACTAGAAGTTCTTCTTTCTTTTTCAGTATGGGGATAACATTGGTATAAAAATTTGGCTTCCCTTCCTTGTGCACAGTGGCTGGATACAGAGTGGGATCTTATGTACCTGCTTGTGATTCACACAAAAGTAAAGTTTAATTAATTGTTACATACTATGTGTTCTACAACTAAACATGTTGCATAGTTCACTTGTTGAGGGTCTCTGTGGTATGAAACAATTTAGAGAAAAAGGAGCCCCTTTCTGGTGATGGATTTGGATGACTAGGGTCCAAAAGACACTGCAGAAATAATCCAGTTTGACTTCCCTTGACTATTACTTCCCTTGACCTATACATTCTCTGAAGATGCCAGCCACAGATGCTGGCGAAACGTCAGAAAGGAACTCTTCTAGAACATGGCCACATAGCCCGAAAGCTCCACAAAAAACTATATATTATACTTCTGTTGATGCGGCCTAGAATCGCATTGGCATTTTTTGCTGCCGCATCACACTATTGGCTCATGTTCAATTTGTCAGCAACTGCCCTGCACAGGACTCAGTTCCTCCACTTAAGCATAGACACCCACTGGGTGATATTAGGCAGGTCTCACTCTCTTGGCCTCAGAGGATGGTAATGGCAAACCTCTGAAGAAATTTGCCTCCCCCCCCCAAAAAAACCCTATGATAGATTCACCTTAGGGTTGCCATAATTTAAAAATAATGAGGCACAAAACAACAAACAATAAATCAGTTAAAACAGTGTTAAAACTAGTGTAGGTGGAATGATTAGAGCCTAAAAGGCTTTATTAAAAAGCCATGTTTCAGCTGGGCACAAAAAATGAAGTTGATTTAAGGGCTAGCAAAGTCTCTAAGGGAAGGAAAGGGATTCCATACTGGGGGTGCCACAACAGAGTAGGCCCTTTCTCACATTTTCATACAGGGCATTGCTACCACTGGGGCTTCCCTATTCTTTCTCCAGCTGTCCTTGGGCAGGCATTCCTTCAGGTATTTAACACATTAAATGTTCTCAGCTGCACCTTGCAATGGGACTGGAAGCATATGGAAGTAGGTGCAATTCCTTTAAAACTAGTGGTATATGGTTTCCATATGGTGCTCTCATCAGATACTCATAGTCTGAGTAAGACTATGAGATAGGCAGAGAGTAGATCTGGACCTGGCAATAGAGCTTTTCTTGTTTTGCAGTATATTAGCAAGAAAAAAAATATTTCCTTTCCATCTGGGGTGTACTTAGGGGTAGCTGAATTAGTGGAGGACTGTGGGCTCCGTGAGAACCATTTTGCCAACCCAAAATGCCTAAATTCTCACTATATGCCTTTGGAACCTAGCTCTTTGATGAAGCATAGCTTTCTAGTAAAATACAAAGAAGATCTCAGAAGCCTGGAATAGCATATTTTACCAAACATACTATGTTTTCTTATGATATTGCCTTCCTCTAGGGAGCTTGGGGAGAATTTCCTGGAATTAACGCATTTTCTCTTACAATTACCCTGAAGAAAGCAAGGTCCCTTTACCTCAAACCTTCCCTCTCAGTAGCAGAACACATGGTCTGATGCAGATGGTTCATGGTTCAGTGCCTCCCTTTTCCATCAAAAAGAATCAGGTAGCTGCCAGTCCAAAAATACAATACTGGGCTAGGAAGACAACCTGTCAAGCCTGCTATATAAGGCACCTTTTAGTTTTCCTGTTTCCCCAGTGAAGTTCCCATGCTCTGCCCAAGGTCCTGTGTCAGCTATCTACAGGTATTACTTGCAGTCAAGTAGATGATTCCCCAGAAAGGCAAGTAACAAATCTGAAAGATCCAGCCTTTCACTTTTTGTTACACAGGAGAAGGAAAAGGATTTGAAATTGCTCAGGGTAGACTTGGACCAGGCCGCATCCACCATTGTATGAGGTCAATAGGGGCAGCTGAAACTGCCTTGAAGATTCTGTGTGAACGTTCAGCCCAGAGGATGACATTTGGGAAGAAACTGTACCATCACGTGAGTCCCCAGTCTCTGTGATTTTTTTATGCCAAGGTCAGATTCAGGAGAAAGAGGAATGCTTAGGTTCCAGTACCATAGTACAGATTGTGTTTATGCATTAGATGGTAAACTTTCAGAAATGGGAAAATGTATTTGCCTCTTATCTGTATCTGTCTTGAGGATGAGGATGGGTTGGCCTACAGGCTATATATGACCTACCATGGGTGTTTGTGCCACTCCCCAGCTTGCCCTAATGCTCCAAGCTGTCACCTCAATTTCTTGGGGCCAAAATTACACAAATATTGTTTTTAAAGTTCTGAAAATATTGGGTTGCTAGTCCTGGAGCCCCACAGGAGTTGCAATTTGCACTCTAACTCTCCTCCAAACCTCTTTCTCTATTTGTCTTCAGCAAAAGTAAAAGCTATTTTTAAAAACATATTAATTTATGCATGTGATTTTTTTTTCAAAGTACAGTCACTCCTCTATTTTCAAGGAGGATCCATCCTGGATGCCTCCCCCCGAGAAAATGGAAAATTGCTGATATTCAAGCCCCATTGGATTGGATGGCGGTGTGTGCCCGCAGGCACCTACAAGCTCAAACCCTGTTTGCTCCTTTGCTTGCCGCTCATGAATGGGTGATAGACGTGGATTCCAAGTCCATGAAAATGGAGGGGCAATTGTAGTTTGTAGCAGTAATGAAGGATTCTGGTTCTTGTTTAGATGCATGACTATGTTATCGTAAAAGGATGGTTTCCATTCTCTTTTTCTTCTTTCTTTCTCTTTATGCTCCTACAGGAAGTTGTTGCTCATTGGATTGCTGAATCCCGCATTGCTATTGAACAGGCAAGACTGCTTACGTTGAAAGCAGCCAACAAAATTGATACCTTGGGCAACAAAGCAGCCAGAAAAGAGGTAACAGAATAAATCTTTAAGTTCAAAGGGAGTTAAGAACCTCCTGAGTTAAGAACAAAAACTCTTGTTGGGTTTCCTAACCAATACAGGCTTAAATTCCATTGGTTAATCCTGACAAGAGTATTCCCATTGAATCAATTGTTAAATGGTGAGTGAACACATATGCAATTTCTATTGATTCAGTTGGTTCTCTTGGGGTGGGACTAAGAATAAACTCTGGGCCACAGTGGGTTAGATCAATAAAGCAGGCCCATTGAAATCAAAGGGATTCCCCCAAGTGTGACTACATCTGAATCCAATTCAGTAAACTTTTCATTCATATATATGCATGTGTGTTTAAGGCTTAAAGACAGTGACTGGCCCAGTGGGACCTACTGAACTTTATAGCTGAGCACAGCTAGGAACTGGTCCTCAGCTCATACTCTTTGGTTCCTTAACCTTTGACCCTCCAGATACTGTGTATTTCAACTTCCTTAGACCAAAGTCTAAGATTTGCTCCAAGATTGTTGGGGGCAAATTAGCTTACAGTTATAAACTGCTTAGACACTGCTTAGGCGGTATGAAGCAGTATATAAATGAAGTTTGTTTGTTTAACAAATTGTAAGCCGCTCTGATAACCTTGGCTGAAGAGCAGGGTATAAATAAAACATCATCATCATCAGAACCACAGCTCTAAACAATCTCCACTGCGTACCATAAGAGTTCCCCACAGCTGTTTTCAGCTGTCTTGGAGACTTTCTAACAATCAGTCTTTAAACTTGGTCAGTATTGCTGAGGCCCTCCCTTATTTCGATTGATTCTCATTTACTGTGTTTGATGAGGCACACAATTTTTATTTTTTATTTAAAAAATGCAAGAAAGCTTTTGTTTGATAAGAGTTATACACTCAGTCATCCAACTTCTGACACCACACGATGTCTGAAAATTAGCTTTGAAACCTCAGTTTATATAGTATTGAAATGGTAAAGACAACTTTTGGCCACATTGTATATTAACAGAAGACTGCCTGCTTTTTTTTCCTACCTAGGAAACCTCTAGTGTAGGCAGGTTGCGAACAGCAAAAGCAAAATATTAAGTGTTTTCTCTGTCCTACTTTAGAATTCTGCTTTTCTTCCTGAAGAAATCTAAACATTTCTCACTCACCTTTACAGGTTGCTATGATCAAGGTGGCAGCACCCCGGGCAGTCCTTAAAGTAATTGATTGTGCCATTCAAGCATGTGGAGGGGCTGGATTTTGTGACGACTTCCCATTGGCTCAAATGTGAGTGAAAGACTGATATACAAATTCACTTTTCTACCAGTAATGGGTAACAGATGACAAGGAGCTCAAGATTGAGATCTTATTGTAATGCTAGCAGAGTGTTGAGCTCTGTTAGTGTATATGCATGGATGGTGGTGGTGTGGGTGGTAGCTTCCCAGCCATTCTGGTTGCCAGATCTGGTTTCCATTGCAAATTGGGAAATGGCTCACATAAGAGGGTTTGATATACGTTCTCATGCAAATGTTTTAGACCACTGATGGCAGAACCAAAATTTGAAGCCCCAAGAAAATTCAGGCTCCTCTTATTTTTGCTATTTACGTGGAGGCCATGACATACAATTGCTGAAATGCATTTGGTTTGAAAGATCACAAGCTTGCTGGCCTAAATTTCTGTCTTGAACTCCACTGATATCAGTGTCCTGCTAGCAGCTTCTCTACTACTGTTGACCGTAATGGACAACTTAATTATGCACAAAGTCCCTACAGTAATGTTGCAGCTTTCCCACCTTCCTCTGTAGTGAGCAAGTGCCAGGAGGAAGCCTGGTACAGATTATGCTAGCCTCGCACAATACTTGTTAGTTAGTCGAAGCATTTCATTTTGCAATATGTTATCCAGTTGTCCACTTTGTGATCTCAGAGTACTAATTGAATTTAGTTTACATTGATCCATTTCCAATCTAAAATTTGACAAAGTTATTTTGAGATAATAGTTTTAAAGTTATTTAAGCCTCAACAGACCGGCATAAACAGCATCAGGGTGGAGTGGGGGGGCGTAGCATCTGCATATTGGCCACCCGGACACCGCATGCCTACCAGAAGGTGGGTGCCATCATGCCACGTCTTCGGTGCAGTGCTTACATGCGCTGCGCCAAAGAAGCGGTGAAAAGCCACCGCCACCGTGGTTAGGACGCAATAAGGAGCTGTGGAAATGCCCAATTGGAGCCAGAGCGTGTAGTTGCACAGCCCCAATCCAGCAACGAAAGAGGTGGCTGCAAGCTGCCCCTTGGGGCGGTCTGTTCAGCCCTTTAATCTATAAACATTGCCTCTTCTAGAAATGTATATATTGGCTGACATGCTGTTAGTAACATACCAAGTATAAAAGTCATATCTTTTTTGGGAGGTTACCAATTTTTTCCCCTCAGCAACAAGCAAAGCACCCCCTTTCCCATGCCCATTCAGTGGCTAACTGGCTGTCTGCATAACCAGATCATGACTGATGACATATTCTACTGGAGTCCTCTGGAGGACCCCAATGGATCATGTCTTCAGCCTGCATCTTCTCTCATTCCTTTCTCCACTGAATGGCAAAGGGTAATGCAGTTTCACCTCCAGTACATTTGTTTCACAGGATTTTGACCACTGTCAAAGTTCTGCATTTGTAGAAGAGCCATTGAGTTCAATGAGGCTTAAAAATGCTGACCATTGATAATTTTGGATTGTATCATCTCAAACAAATGATGAATGTTAGCAAAATGGAGAGAAATATCATTTTGGAAACTGCCTGCAATCTCTTTTATGGTAGTCAGATAGAAAGACCATCACAAACTGATGTCTCATGTCTTGCACAGGTTTGCATATATTCGAACATTACGCATAGCTGATGGGCCTGATGAAGTTCACCTCTCAGCAATTGCAAAACTAGAACTTCTTGACCAAGCCAAGCAACTGAATGCGCATCTTTAATATTAAGAATCAGACTTTTTCTGAAAATTAGACATGAATGTTGATAAAGCGAACTGAATGTTAAAAATTCTTATTTTGACATTGTTCTCTATCTTTGGATATTTTGAAAAACTTAAAATTTACCATCTATGCCATTATTATAGTGAGGAAGAGAATCTATGGAATTTGTTGTAGACTCTACCAACAGCAAATGAAATTTTATCTCTTTCCCAGGGGTTCAAATTGAGGAACATTCCCAATCTACAAATATTTCTATTTATTTGTATAATTGTCTTGCACAAAATCAGTTGTTAGCACATTCCCCTATAAAGATGACCTTTAACTACCTTCTGGGACTAAAGGTGCAGATGCACAACCATAGCATCATTGAGTTTAATTTCATTTGATCAAGTATCAAATCAACAATCCAGTTCATAGGAGCATCATACTTAGAACAATAATTTTGCAATGCCAAAGTAACTTGCCTGGAATAACTTGCTGTTCTGTGGGACATGCAGATAAAGTCAAATATTATTGAAAAGACTTCTAATCTAGCCAAGAATTAAAAAAAAAAAAAAAGGTGAGACATAAGGAAAACTGTTTTGTTACAAAATCCTCTTTCTTCATTTAACAGCAATGTATAGTTATCTATTCAAACTAGAATGCAAACTCTACTACCCGTATATACTCGACTATAAGTCGAGAAATGTATGCCACAAAATGGACTTTGGAAATCCTGTGGGTGAGAAGAGAGAGAAAGGTCTGTCCCCTCCCCATTTGCAAGCCATGGGCCTTGGGAATCCTGGGGGTTATGTGCAGAAAAGAGAGGTTTCTACCCCCTCTTGCAAGCCATGAGCCTTGGGAATGCTTTTGGTAAAAGGAAAGTGTGTGTGCTGAGGTTTGTTTCCCCTTTTACATGCTGAGACTATGACCCTTGGGACTTGGGAGAGGTCCAGAGAGGGAGATGTAGGGAGAGAAGTGGTGATTTGTTTCCCTCTTTAGATCTTTTGTAACATGCCCCAGTGTTTGATCCTCGACTTATCCACGGGTTATATCAAAATCCATGATTTTGGCCCCCAAAACTACCCTCGACTTATACATTAGTATATACGGTACTTGTGTAAATATCAAAGCAATTTGTTTTCAATGAACTGTCACTGACGTTCCTATTCCATTAATAAATTGTTTTTAACTTATCTGACTTGTTTTTCGGGTTAGTGCTGATGCCATAGTTTTTCAGTAAGTGAAGAAAATTATTCAGTTTTCCATGAAAACAATTCATTTTAATACATTCTGCCCTCTCGTTTTGCTAGCTACTGCCCTGTTCTGATTGCTTCAATGGGGAAAGTAAAACTATTTTCTAGCTATTACTTAACTCCTAATGATAACAAGAAGCAAGGAAATTAATAGTTGTCTTGTAGTTTTTTGGTTACTGCTGGCCAGAGTTCACTAAACAGAGCCAAGTCCCCAGCAAAACGCCCCCCCCCCAACACCACAGAAAGAGAATCAAAAGCCTAATCTGTGTTTAGAGATTCACACAAAAACTCAAAGCAGTAAAATGAAAGGTTTTACTGTCAATAGTCATTCTTGGATGACTGAAGGAGCAATCTATCTGCTCCTTCAGTCAGCTATAAAATGTGCTGCAGCATTATTTCAGCTGCCTTGCAGCACAGAACTACTGTGGACACATTATCCACTTGCTGAAGAAGGAAGATATGTGCGCAATCTTCTTTCTACATTTACACCGGAATAGAAAGGCAGAGGTAAACATCTGTCTCATCAACAAGGCTTTCAGTTCCCTTTATTTTTTAAAATTTTTATGTACATATGAATGATCTGTATAATGTACATTCAATATAGAAAGCATTTTTTATACTGGATAATGTATAGAACATATCACAATTACACTATGTTTTTATATAACATGTTAACATCATTTTTAAATAGTTTTTTTTTTTGCTGCATTTTAATTGTTCAATTTGGTAAAGCCAGTTATACATACAAATATCTCATTAGATCTTGTAAAGGTAATGTTAATGATTGAGGACACAGGCAAACACCAAGTCTGTCCAGTTCTGGGAGGATGATCAGGTCCAACCTGGGAGTATGGAGATAATCATCTTCTAGTGAGGTTGGGAGGATCAAGTGATTTAGCCCAATTCTCTGAGACTGCAGTTCAACTTCAGTCATGCTAGTTCATAAAATACAAAAAACTAGGAAAATTGTTTTGATTCACAGTCTTGTAAACAAAAATATAAAGGAACAAAATGTGCTTATGTACAACAAGAAAAAAAAATTCTTGTGTACCCTTTTAGGCTGATCCACAAAGTACTTTCTTCTTATGTTACAATGTGATAGAATTGTGAACTTTTTTTTTTCTAAAAAAAATATATTCATAGAAAAAGGAATAACACTGTCATGAAACTGGAAAGGCAGGCAGATTTTGTTCCAAAGGTTTGAACCAATGAATTGGGGCCTTCCTTCTCACTGGCCAGTCTGCCTTGGAGGCTCTTGCAGGCATTTCTGGTTCTTTAGCCAGTATCTCCAGCTTCGTGGTCTACTGGAGGTGGGACACTGGGCATAACAGAAGAGGTCCTCCCTGCAGTCAGGTAGCCAGCGACTCCAGGACCTGTTTCAGAGATAAGGATAATTTTTAGCAGCTTCATAAGCAGCTGAGTGCCTTTCAAATTGTTGAAATTTCAGTTTCACCCAGATTATTGAATGGCATGACCATAGTGTACATTTAAAAATCTCTCTAGGTGGAATGCTACCTACTACTCAGTATCAGACTTCTACTTTCCCATCCGTCACTATATTAAAACATTATTTAGGATATGCAGTTGGCCCTCCTTATCCACAGATTTTTTTATCCATGGATTCAAGCATCCACAGTTTGAAAATATTCAAAAATATATACATTCTAAAAAGCACACTTTGATTTTGTCATTTTATATAAGGGACACCATTTTACTATGCCACTGTATATAATGGGACTTGAACATCCACGGATTTTGGTAATCACAGAGGGTTCTGGAACCAAACGCCAGCGAATACCAAGGGCCCACTGTATGTTTTATATCAGTCATGAAGAGACACCAACAAAAACATATGTAACCTTATGGAGACAGCTATCATTTGAAATACGAAGTTACGGTTGCAAAAAGCACGGCATGCCAACTATACAATTCTGCAGAAATCTAGAAATACCAAATGTCTGTCATAACTACATGCCATGCATCTAGTAAACACTTAGTTCTAGGAACACTGCAGATGCAACATGCACTGAGCAAAAAGGTATCTACCTGCTTTAGAGAGTGCTAGAAAGAAGTTTAGCAAGCCTGCCAAATGAGATCTAAAGCCCACTTCTGAGATGAAGGGGACTGCTACCAGATAGAAGGGAAGGAGAGGAGATACCTGAGGGAAAAAGAAACCAGAAGCAAGGGAAGTAAAGTAGCAAAGCACTTTGAAGCAAAAGTGAAGCACAACTCCATTGTGTCTTGAGCAGACTTGTCGTTTTGACATATAACCAGTATTCAGCACAGCACACTGTAGTTCTAGGAAGACTAGCTGTGCTTTACAAATGCAGAATTAAAGATGAGACGTTCATTTAATCTGTTTCCTGTATCCATCAACTGGTAGTTATGTTTCCACATTCATCTCTTCAGTGGTGAAAAAACTGAAACCCAACTTTACCACGAGTTGCGTTAGCCTATTTGAAACCATTTAATCGTTTCATTAACAACTTTCAGCACACAAACGAGAGGTAGTTAAGTGAATTAAAAGTGTTTCTCAGAATAAACAGATCACATGAGCACAGAACAAGCAAAGGCTAAAAAATGGAATATTCACAAACCTGTGAGGTACCCTGCTGTTTGTGTCTCAGAAATGAACAAGTCATGTTTCTGATCTTTGAAGGCACTCCATACAGAAGAACGAGAAAGAATTTCATTCACCTGAAAAAAAAACAAGAAAGTCTAGAGATAATAGATATAAATGTACAACCAACTGGAAAGGAAACACTGCAATTCTCTTGTTTTCTTTCTTTTTCCTGGTGGCTGAGGAACTCTCCAACAGAGAAGGCTGGGCTGGCCCTTCCCCATTGTCTTTCTCTTGGCAAGCAAACAACTTTTTACTCAGGCAGGCTCCTGGTGACTGGCCTTAGCTTTTAATGCTGAATTTACTTTTACTGGTATGCTTTAAGATGTTTTTTACATATTTTGTGTTTGAACTTTTAAATGCTTTAATTGTACCTTTTATTCAATTTTACTGTGAGCTGCTCCGATCCCTATGTGGGGACAGAAAGAAACTGTTCAAATCCAGTCAATCAAAATCAATGAAATGTGGCTTCTTTTACCTGCAGGTGTTTTGTTGTTTTTTGAACTGCACAATTATAAAGCATTGGTCTGTTGTCCAAATCTAACTGCAAAGTACTAATATCTTACTTTATGTATTTCACAAGATGTATGGGATGTTTACCTGTTCCCCGTACTGTAGACTGCGAGTCATTGATTTCAAGGCTTTAACAATCTGCGCTTTTGTAGCTGAAGGGCTTTCCAGATTCTCAAGGCCAACACCTTCAAGCAATTTTAGAAGATAGGGGACCAAATCTGCTTTCAGAGCCTGAAAAACCATGATTATAGGATATTTAACAGACCTATTCAGGTATAACTCAGCACACTTTCTTCAACAAGGGGATAAAAGTAACATCCAGACCCATCCCTCTCCATTGTAATTTTCTTCATGTGGAAAGTGCCATGCCTGAAGAACCCCACAAGAAGGATTTCCATGTAAGCATGTCACTCATTCTAATTCAAGTGATTCTTGAATTCTTGTCCATGTGAACAAGAACTCTTATTTTCATGTGTGCCTTGATATACAGTAAAATGCAAGATGAATTCGCCACCTTTCTAGCACAACTCTACACTATTGTGATGAAAACAGGATGATAGCTTTATCAAACATATAACATTATCCACCTCCAAATCTACAAAATATGTATTCCCCCCCCCCCCACACACACACACTAATAATGAAAAGCAAGCCTGCATATTCTGGTGTGTAACTAGATGACTACAAAGTGAAACACAGTGCCCTAGGAAAGTCAGCTTACTTGGACTACTAGGTCATTTTGTTCTTTTTGAAACATCCGATTAAGTGCTTCGCAGGCCACGCCAATTGTGTCTGGTCGTTTCTTCATTCCATTCATCAAGGGGCCTATGGTCTCTAATGTTGCCATTGAACGCACGCAAAGCTGTGCAAAAGAAGCAAAATAACAGTTTTATTCCATCTGTCAAAGATTCACATCTAAGAGATGAAGATATCTGAACTAAAGACACCATGGAATATATAGCAGAACAAGTTTTGCTTCGAAAGATAATGTTATTTAAAGCTAACGACAGCTAATTTCTATAGCAGGGAAATATTTCAGCCATTTAGTAATAGTGTTCAAGTGGACTTTTGACAGTTTTGCATACTGTACCCCAAGCTACAGGCAAGTATGTGTTAAGCTGGAGAGAATTAAGAGAACACTGGTTTTTCTTAAGTGTGATACTTACCTCATTTGAAAGATTTTAAGCCTTGTCACTGATTATCAAGGCTATAAACTAGACATGCTCCAGTAGGAGATTATAATTCTGCAGTCAAACAGGAAACATTCTGGAAGACCTTATTCTCCTTGAAGATAAAATTGCTAAGTCTAACTTAAGTAGCATACCTCATTATCAGACAGGATGTGTATGACACGCATGGCACTTTTAGGAATGGCATTGTTCTTGTGATTCATGCCTTGGATAATCTTAGGAAGATGGCCAAGTGGAGGGACTTGGTCTGCTAGCTGAGGCTGAGCACTAAAGAGGCACACAGTTGCTGTTGTTACTGTTTCCAATGTTTCCCCCTGTTTCAAAAGACAGAATGTAGAGCGAGTCAATGTTATTTCCGAATCTAAAAAAAGGAAATAAATTTAATGTCAACCACATTCACATGACAATATTTAGTAACACTCAGGAATCATACGATGAAAACATCTTTAAAATATCAGATGACAACATATGCATATCCTTTTAAGACAGAATTATGGTTCCAGTCCCAACCACCTCTTCAGCATACTGAGCACTTTCAGTTTCTTAGGCTAGTATCCTGAACCATCTGGATTATATCCAAAGAATGTGGCAAATTTCAATATCAGTTACACGTACTCCCATTGGAATCTGCGTCAAACTACAGTTTTAGTAAAGGCAAACTTTACTTCAGCACTGCACTGAATTATAAAGAATCTGAACATTCTTTTCTCTTAAGGACTTCAATGACTTACTACCTGTTTAAAAAAATGTAAACTGTTAAGTTCCACTTACATGGGGGTTATTTTTCTCCAGTAGTTCAGTGAATTTTTCTAACAGTGCAATGAGAAATTCTCTAGGTTTTCGTAAGACCCAGGCCGGCTGGACAATAAAGATTCTTAGGAAAACACCCCCTACAGACAGTTCGCCTTCCGCTTCACCATATACCACAGCAAAGTCCTCTGGCAACTGGGGAAATCAGAAAAGGGAAAAATGTTATTCCATTCATCTATTAGGAGAATTTATTAAGAAACAGAGGGAACTAAGCTAAGTAAAGGTATGAATCCAAGTGCTACTACAAGGATGTAAGACATTTTAGAATATTCTGCAGTGTGGTTCCAGCCTATTACAGTCCTGGCAAACAACAACAAAGACTGTGCGTTCATATAATAAATATCTGCAACAAACAAATGTAAAAAGAATATATGAACAAGAAAAAAAATGCTTGGGTTCTGTCTCAACTCTTCTTGCTGATAATAACTTTTTTTTACCTTCCAGTTAATGTCAGGGTTGTCCCTCTGTAGTTTAAAGTGCCTTTTAAGAAAGGGAAAGAAAAGTGTTAACAGTAGTAGTATTAGTAATAATATATTTGTATCCTGCTTCTCCAAAGAGATTGAAGCGGCTAACAAGTAAACATCCTTAAAATACAATAAACATACAACAAGCATCTCACTGTCAATTATATCCCAAACCCTCCCAACCTTCCCATCTACAATAAAATACAATTATTAACAAATATTAAAAACAGGGCAGAGGCAGCGGGCAGTTACTAAGTGATTAATTAAACTGACAGGGGACTGTTGGAATGTTAAGCCAGAAAGGTCTACCGGACGGGATATGTTTTGATTGCTTTTTTAAAGCTTTCGAGACTGGCAACATATCGGATTCCTTCCAGCAGTCTATTCCATAACTTGGGAGCAGCTGAGGAAAAGGTTCTCTGAGTAACTGCAGCCAGCTTAGTTTTGGCTAGCTGCAGTAAGTTTTTAATAGAGGACCTTAATGTGTGGGGCGGATTATATGGGAGAAGGTGATCTTGTAGGTATGTTGGGCTTTGAAGGTGATAACCAAGATTATGTACTGTGCCTGGAAATTAATAGGCAGTCAATGAAGTGATTTTAATATAGGTGTGATATGGTAACTTCTAGATCTTGCAGTGACTATTTTGGCTGCTATATTTTGGATTAGCTGAAGGTTCCAGACTTGGTGCAAGGGTAGCCTTTATGTAAAGCACATTGCAAAAGTCAAGATATGAGGTTACCAGAGCGTGCACCATAGTTTTCAGGTTCCAGGAAGCAGCGCACTTGGCGTATCAATGCTAATAAAGCAAAGGTTAACAAATTCCTTTGCTAATAAAACTGATGTAAAAATGAATGAATTTCCCTTCTGTTCAGCTATGACTCAAATTGCACAGCTTTTTAGGGTTCATAGTGTTCTGGTTGCTCCAAATAATTCAGTACAGAATATTTTTGCATTATAAACCTTGAACAAACTATTCACAACAATCCTAGAGGACTCCAGACTGAATCCACACCTGGTTTTTGTTTTGCTTCTGCTATGTTTTACTAACATTTTGGTTACGCAAGAACAGCAAGTTATTCACTATTTTTGTGACATACTCTAGCATCATTTCACGAACAGTTGTAGACACTCTCTCTCTGGAGCTGTCATTCCATATTAACTCTGGATTTTCATGTGTTCCTTCAAAAATGTGAACAGCAGCTTCAGGATTATCTCTCATGGCATCCATAAAGACACCAGGCAGAAACTTCATGAGGATAATTCTAACCTAGAAAAGAACAATGCACACATTATAGAATCCATCAGAGTATTTCTCAAAGGAAATAATAAAGTATCCTGACAATTCTTGAAAGAAATACAACTTTTCAGTTAATGTTACGTGGAGACCTATCTTCACATGGCTAACCAAAGCACTAGAAAAGTTCCCTCTTTGCAAATGGCCTACAGTTATCCTATGATTTCAGATGAACTAACCTAGAGTTAAGGAGAGTTATCACTGTGAAAATAATGCAAGGCTATTTAAAGATGTACACACAGAGTAATTATGACAACTCCTAGCCCATTGGCATTTTTGATGTCTCAAGTCAGGACCAAGTATGAGACAGTGCCACACAAGACTCATGCAAACCTCCTATCACATGTTTTTAAAAGGTCATTTCAAATACCTCAAAACGATTTTCTTACCTTTGGACCAACCAGTTTGTCTGCTGTCATTTTAGCAAAAAGCTCTGCTGTCTGAGACCGAACTTGCGGATGTGTTGAATTGCAGAACATATCAAGTAAGTAGATTAAAGCACCTAGCGAAAGACAGAACTGTTGATGTTTTTAACCACCACAACAACAGATCATTAATTTTTGAATGTGATAATGATACAATCTGATACAAACCATACCTTTTGCCATGGCCTCCTTAACAATTTTGGTACTGGAAGTCAAAGCATACAGAGTTTCAAGAACAAGCTGCCGACCTGCCAAGATTAATGATTGTTCGTGAAACAAAACTTCTATATCTACTTATATAATATAGAACAAAGACACAGCAGGTTTAAAATAATCCCTTTTATGTTAGGAGTTGCAAAACTGCTCAGATTATTTGGTCCATTAGAAAAGAGTGATTTAAGAGGAGAAAAATCTTCCATGGATTTAGTTCCAAAGGCATATTCTTCTGCTTAACTACTGTAATTAAGACTTACACTGTATTCTTTTTAAAATCAGTGATATAATCTGAAAAGCTATTTAGTATTTAAATGTGTATTTTCTGTATCAGAATGTATGATTTATATGAAGAAAGGTAATTCAGGATTCCAGATTACTGGTTTCCCTGCCTATCCAATAAATTCAGCAGCTTCTCCTTAGTAGTGATACACACCTAGCCAAAACTTTGCATCTCTCTAAGCTAAAGTCCAAAATCCAGTTGGGGGCGGGGGGGCACTGCTAAACAGTTCCATCTTAAAATTTAATTTAATTATTTGTGATGTCTGTTACTATCACCTCTACTATCTTATCTTAAAATCACTTAAGGTGATTTTATTATGATCTATGGCTCAGTAAGTTATACACTTTAAACCCAGGAATAAGCAATTGTGGAAAGATAAGGGGCCACGTTAACCTCCCAGGAGATCTTGGAGGGCCATATCCCTACCACACCTGCTTTTTTCATCAACTTTTTAAAACTTTAAATGCCCACTAGGGAGACAAGGATTTGCCAAGATCATTTCAAATTTAGAGGCAAGGTCTCCAGGTTAAAGAGTATCTTTCTTAAAACAGTACAGAGCCCCAAACATCCCTCTCAGGTACATAGGATAAGTCTCACTGAACTCTGCTGGGCTTACTTCTGAAGAAACATGTTAAGGATTAGGCATAAGGGCTACGGCAGGCAGAAGTCAAGGCAGTTCTATTTTTCCTCTTTGTATTTCTGTCTAAAATCTTTCCTAAATATTGTTTTTCAGTTCTTTTATCATTTAAATATTTAAATACGTATCATTTATTCTTTTATCTCCCTTCTCCTTTTGTGTTGTGTCTTTTTAGATTGTAAGCCTGAGGGCAGGGAAATGTCTAATTAACAAATTGTAAGCCGCTCTGATAGCCTTAGCTGAAGAGTGGGGTAATAATAATAATAATAATAATAATAATAATAATAATAAGATTAACACAATCTCTACATACTTGAAGGTAGTGAATGCAGGAGGGCTAGTAAATTGGAAAGAACCATGGCTTCCGCAATATTATTTACACATTCTTGGTTACTCGTTACAATGTTCACCACCTATTAAAGAAAAGAAAATTATTAAAACTACTCCGCAAAACCTTTTAGAAGCAGCTAGTTTTCAGAGCAAAGCAGGACTATCAGTTAGACTAGGGCAGCAGTAGGAAGCCTATGGCATTCCCTACCTGTATCAACTATTACGGACATTATCATTCACCACTGACCAGACTGGCAGAACTGAGGGCAGTTTGAATATAGCAACATCTAGAATCCTGACAGTTCTCCATACTGGGATTAGAAAAAACTTGAATTCTACTTCCAGTAAAACTATTATGGTTTTTTACTCTGAAGATCTATGACAAGATACTCTCCTCCATCCTCTCTTCTATACTTTCCAAAACTTACTTTTTCACATTTGTTCATTTGTTAACCCTCCCAGAAGTTGCTTCTTGCTGGCTAAATGATTCCACCCAAGCAAGGATCGTATATGGCAAAGCTAAATCAGATTTGTCTACATGGCAAAATGTGACCCTGGGGCTGCATATAGCCATCCAACACTATTTTTGCAGGCCTCAACTCTCGCAACTTCCAGACTCCTTAAACTGTCCCCTTCTGGCCAAAAATATGGCAAATTGCTTCTCCTATAAGCTTTTAGGAGAAGCAGCTTATCTACTGATCCCACTCTGAATAAATGTAGAGAAATGAACCAAATGTCTATTACCTAGACTGCTGTTGTTGAACAACAAAGCTGCCAATGTTCAGGGGCAGGAGACAGGAATGGCCAAAATATTTTGACAGGTATTGAGGGAAGGAGCCATAATTCGATAACTCATAACTTATGAAAAAGGCTCTATGCTGACGCTTGGAAATCTTTGGGTAGGGCAGGGAAGGAACACCATAACACCCCTGCCAGTTAGCAGAGACAAGAATTACTTTGGCATCCAGCAGTTTCCTATGTCATCTTTTCTCTTGCCTTCTGTAAGGGTGCTCCTAAAAGCTCTTATTTACACAGTCTATAACCCAAAAATAGGAGGTGAAAACTTACAGTAACTATTTGGTGTCTAGCACTTCAACCTCAAGCTGTAAAATCCCAAATTATTTTCGTCATGGCAAGCCATGTTTAAAGAGATTTATTATTATTATTTTACCTCCAGGGCCAGTTGTTGTACTTGACCAGCTCCATGGACACGCAGCAGTGAGAATATTAACTTAAAGTGACCTATGCATTCACATTCTGAACCTAAACACAGAAAACAGAAGAAGTACTACAGTTAAGGCAAAAAGATGAACTACAGCTATCAACTGAACATTAAGCAGAGGAAACAGTAACACAAAGATTTTTAACCTTAAAAAATAGCCATGCTGTTAATGTTATATAGCTCTTGCAGTAACATGGTGAGAGACAATATATCAGATCTTTAATAAACACACTGAAAATCTAAAGTTAAACCATTTTTAGCATGAGTGTTTAAAATATCCAACACACTTCACATACCTGGGTTGTGTTTTATTACATTTCTCAGAGCCTCCAAAGCCATTTCAACCCTTCTGAGTCTTTCTACATGTTGGTTAGACTCAACTTTTCCTGTCTGAGTCATAGCCATTAATGTATGAAGGTACTGTGCTTGTGAGCCTATGTAATCTAAAAGGCTTCCAGCAAATGCTTTTGGAACCTGTAAGTCAACAAATACAATAGCTTGGAGTAGGTTCAATGCAGTAAATAAATTGTAAGGAATATCAGCCACCAACAAATCACAGCATATTTACAATCAAGGGACATAAATACCATCCTTGTATCCGAGAAGACTGTCTAATTTTATTAAATAAATCTTCCCTAGAAAGGAAGGACCAGGCTGGTATTTGGCACTACACTATGTGGTTATCCCATTCAGAGTAGAAGCCATTTTTTATTTATTAATAAAGGAAGACGAAAGAAAGACAAGGGCACGGGTAAATGGACATGAACTCCTTGAAGATATATACTATGCTGATCAATGAACTCAAACTGGAACAACATAGTTTTCATCTGGAAAACCAGAGCAGTGATTTCTAACACATTTAATACTAATATACACAAAACTGACTAGGCAATTTAAAACTGAACGTCCGTCCTCCTATATAACAAAAATAGAATCTCACCTCTAATTGGAATGTGGGGACCTCATTGTAAACTCTGACAAAAATCTCTCCTACAATAAGCTCTTTTGCATGATCACTGAAGATAAATTCTGATCCATAGCTTTTATCACAGTCACCCTTTAAAAAGAAAGAAATTGATTTGATATCTGCACACAGTGAATTATATTATAAGATGATTAATATATTGCTTTCTAGAACATTAACTCGCTTAAAAACAAAGTGGCACTGTCTGAAATATTACATTGTATTCTAAATATTTAGAATCTGGAATCATAAAGTTGAAGCAACATAAGCATTTAAGTACTCTTTTATTTTAAGATAGACAGAAAGTGTAGACAGGAGAGACTAGAAGGCAATCTGGCCAGTACATATACAGTAATAGATATTAGTTCTATCTTTTCCTATGGCTTTTGTTGCTACTTTTTCCCCAGGTCCCACCCTCAGCCTTTATGTTCTTATAATCCACAAGCATTGCTGAAAAAGAATCCTGCAACTAAAAATCAAATTTGGCCAATTTGAACAGAATTTCTGTAACTGTTATTCCAATTGCAGAATTTTAATTATTATGCAATATACTAATAACATTGCTTACATGCAGTGTAAACTGGAGACAAAAAAAGAAAAATGTAGAAAGCTACAACAGCACTGTGATGCACTACTGACAAGAGCACTATAATCTTTTTCTGTATCTCTTGAGGGTAAATATTTGAGGGAAACACAAAAATTTCAATTTCTGACTTCAAATAAGTTTTATATTTTTATATACTGTTATGAAGTGATACCGTTTATAGTAAATGACATACAAGCCAAATCCAGAGGATCCAGCAAACACATTCAATGGATTCAAGATGTTGCTAAATGACAACAGTAGACCCATAAGGAAGAAACTAGAGGGACTTTTTAAATTACAGAAATCTATAATCACAGTCCCAGAAGGAAGGAGGGAGCATATGAAACAAAACTCTAGAAATTAACCAAGTACACCTTAGTTTACTGATTGTGAAAAATGTACCACTGAGACTGTACTTTTTCAGCCACGAACAATTAGCCAGCCTGAAATCTTTGAAAAAAAGTGCCTTACTCTTTTAATCATGCTTTCCTGCTGAGATTCCAAAAACTCAAGGAGTTCAGCTCTTGTCCGATTGTTCCAAATCAGGTAAGGATTCTCTGTGTTGCTATTGAGCATTTTCAAAATCTAGGTAAGGAAAAAGCACATCAAAACACATTTCTCAGATTTTTTATTATCCTACCTCTGATTAACTTAAGCTCTCCACAACACTTTCAGGGTCACCTTTGGCCTACCAGTTCTTTAATACACCAAGCTACTTTCTCTTGCTTCATATTTAATACATCTGTATTTGCAATCTTTCTTCACTTAACAAATATAGCTCTACTAATCAGGCCCTATGTTCAACAGGAGTGTCACAGAAGCCAGTGCAAACAACCTCCATGTACAGTTGTTGCATGCAGACATAGAGAGGGATATGTGCCTATGTACCACATTGGCACACAGATTAACCTTCTAAATATTTCTGTTTCTCCCATGCTATAAGTAACTACTGTTTCTGTAGTTACAGAGAGCCACTCTCTAGTATACATAACGGCTTACCACTGCATGTAATTTCAAGCACTTTCCTCATGAGTATGTAAAGTACCCCTTACTTCTAGTCGCATCCCCCGCAACATCACAGGCAGAGGTTGAAATTTTTATATACATTTTATTAAACCAACTTTGGAGTATTCTTCTGAGCGTTACTGTCTACCTGACAACCATGCTCTCATACCTCAATAGGATTCACCACAGCAAGTTTCCTTGCAATATAAGGGGTCAGCATGCCTGCAAGACTTTTCCTTATTGTTGGGTTTTCAGGTGTAGCTTGTTCTCCAGGAAGATAGCCGCCAAGGCGACTCAAAGCAAGGAGGCTTAGCTTGGCAAGGGTATTAGCTACTTCCTATTAAGAGAAAATAATATCAATCATACACTTCAGTTATCGGAGTAAAGGAAGAAACCAGGAACTTCATCTCCCACAAAGAATACAGAGGAGAAGGTACTCTTGCCCCATATGGGGCAACTGCCTTTTCCCATTACAACCTCCTATGCCCCTCTATCCTAAAGTCAGGTGGGTTTTCAGATGGCATTGTGGGGAGAGTTTAAAGCTAAAGGACTCCTTTTCTGATGCTATGGCAGAAAATTCAGCAGTGGTGGGGGACTGAACAGCCTCTTGTCAGCTCTGAGGATATTGCTTCAACTCCCAAACAACCAAAGTTGGCCACCTCAAGCTAGAAGTACAAAACATTAAACAAGTTTGCAAACCATTTCAAGGAAATGTTGTTCGAGATATATTCAGAATTTATCATTCTTAGGATACCTGCTGATTGGAGTCTTCACTCTTTTGAATTCCACTCTCTTCTAGCGTGTAATCGTAGTTGAAAAGGTAGCCTAGTAAATACCACAGAACTCCAGCTTGAAACAGATGTGTCTGTAGCCAATAATCCACAGCAAATGAGCCAACACATTCTACACCCAGGGAAGCCACACGTGCAATGTTCTAAAGAAAACAGAACACATTTATTTGCTTTGGACCATGAGTCACACATGTTGCAATCCATCTTTAATATTATAAGACTCTATCTTAAGCTCTACAGAGGGGAGGGCTTTCTCTCAGTCCAGTCACTATCACAGGCCTGGCTGGTGAGAACACGGGAACAAGCCTCAATGGCTGCTTCCACCCTCTGGAATCCCTCCTGCAGAAGGCTAGGTTGGCCCCCTCCGTGCTTTCCTTTCGCCAGCAAGAAAATACTTTAAAAAAGAACAAAGAAAAAAAGAAAGCTTTTAATATGTAATTGCTTGCCGGGATCCTTCTTATCTGGGATTGTACTTTATTTTTTAAAACTTTTGTATGCCTTCTAAATAATGCTGTACTGTTTTAACATGATTTTAATTGTTCTAAAATTTTATTGTTTGATTTTTATGAATTCCTTCTGTAAGCCACCTTGGGTCCTCTCAGGGATAAATGAAATTAATTCTCCTCCTCAAGGGCAGCTGAGGCCCTCTAAATGTTGTTAGAATGCAACTTTGGGCATCTTTCAGTACTGCCTAAGCTGGTTAGTTAATGGGAGCTGCAGTTCTATGACATCTGGAAGTCTACAATTACCCACTCCTCCTCTAAAGTGTAGAGGGTAGGACAAAGGGGCAGCCCAATGAATGTTCATTAGGATACTATACAATTTTTTTCACATAAACAAAAAATGTCTTACGCATGTCTCAAAGGCCATGAAATGTACTTTGAATTAGGATGTTCTCAGACGTTTTAAAGAATTCAGAAGTAAAGGTTATAGGCCCAATGTGCTCTACATATTTAATGAATGTCCGTGACATACTCATTTTTCTCAGCACACACAGGAACTATTCCATAAAAGGTCAGAGGAAGTCATAACACAATAGCCATACATGAGCCTACCTTGCCATGATACAGCACTCTACAGAGGTCCTTGATGATATTTGGCATTTCAGTTATTTTCTCTCTGCATTCTTCAAATTGGGCTGCCACACTGTAACATTTACTTATATGTCCACACACCTATAAATAGAAAGATTTTCCTAAGATGCTAATTTGTAACACAGTATACAACAGAATACATGGGAAGAATAAACGTGTGTTCTTTTAAAAAGAACGAGGAGGTACTTCAAGTAAGATAAATACAGCATTGTTATTTGCTCAGGTTTAGCCTGTTGTTCTCCTCACCCATTATTACTAAATAATAATAATAATAATAATAATAATATTTATTTATACCCCGCTCGTCAGCCAAGGCTACCAGAGGCTATAATTATTTACGAAGCATTTAATGTTGCACCAAGGAAGCAGATTTTAATTTCTACATGTTGTGTAACAGAGGTCAGAAACCGCTGAATGTCCAATGTCATTCAGCAGTGAAGCATTTAATGTTGCACCAAAGAAACAGATTTTAATTTCTACCTGTTGTGCAACAGGTCAGAAATTGCTCAATGTCCAATGTCATTCAACAATTCCATGGTCAATAAAATGTGAAGAGACCACTTGTTTTGCCTTCAGAAGATTGCAGAGCCAATCCCTGTTTTCTACAGGGGAAGCTGGGCAAAACTCTTGTCTGAAACACTGCATAGCTGCTCACAGTCAGTTTGCAGCCAACAGTAAACTATATTATACAATAGTTTAAAACTACTTCCACGTTCCCAAGGAACTGATGATCTAACAATTTATGTTTTAGCTCAAGTAGCCACACAGGTCAATTCTTCCATTACAGGATTTAAAACTTACCTGAACTGACATATCATCTGGCTTACTAGAACGTGTTAGAACTGCAACACAACGATTAAAAGCCTCCTGCAAGACCTGTGGGGAAAAACGTATTTTTTTCTGTAGCTTGCTAGGAAACCTAACAAAACCTGTATCAGAAAGCAAATGCTTCTCTCTACAAACTTCTGATACTATTTTAGAGCTATGACATAACATTTAATGTGTTCTGTACAAGCTGTATTCCCCGCCAGACTACTGAAACTGTTTAGAGTACTGTTTAGAGTTTACTGACTAGCCAGCAATAGTTGTGAGACACCATCATATGTACAGCTAACAAGCTTGAGCTATACAGTACTTTCCAGAGAATGTCTAGCCATACTAATAAGAGGAATTTTTTTTAAAAAAATGGACAAAAATGTTTAAAAGAAAGATAGAAATAAAACCTTTTTCTCTGCAAAACAAAAAGCAATACTCCAACAAGATTCTACCTCTATTCCATTCTCTCTTCTTAGTTCTTCTGCATTAAGGGCTGAACAGTTGACAGTGTAGAAAGCCAGCTCAGTTGCAGCAGGCAACAAGGGAGACTCTTTGGAGAACAAGAGGTCATCTGAAGTTTCTATTGTGATTGTTTTGATCAACATAGGATAGCCTGCATATTTATAGGGCTTCAAATCTTGAAAAGAAGAGAATGTCAGAAATCAACATACACACCATTGAATCAGTTTAGTTATGATATACCACAGCTGCACTTGCCTTCCTGCAGCCCCAACTTCTTTGTTTTTACTTAAGGCCCCCTTCTTCCCATTAGAGATTGAGGGGTAATTTTGCACATTTTTGCTCTCCCAGATGTTATAATCTGGAGGGTAGAGCATTTTTTCAAAACTGGAAGTGTCCAAAGTCATTTACAATTTTGTACAAAGCCTCCTCTAAGTCCAAAGCAGCTGGGGAGTTGGGGACAGCGAAGCTGCCTCTGCAGTCAGCTCAGTGAGGTCCTGGAGGACATATATGCAGACCTCAGATTTCTGTAACTTGCTGCCCAGCATTTCAAGGGACATACTTAAAAACTTATTCTATATCATTTAAGTAACATTATTTCACAGATTATTGCTTCAAAAGGCCAATAACATCAGGAAAAAATTCCCCGAGTTAAGAGCACACATCGTAGAGTTAAACTGACTCTGTGATGTATGTTTAGTTCTCCCCAAATGTGTTCTAAAGGACAAATTATAACAAAAATTGTACTTTGACACAAAAGAACCTTTCTATAGACATTCATTTACTCAGTTAACAACATTTTAAGCTTTAAATGTCAATTCAGAACTGTGCAGTGTGAATGTATATGCCAGGACATGAAACAGAGGACTAGTTGTCCATCATTAGTCTTATATGCTGCTTCTGGTAATGTCTCAGACTAAAAGCAGAATTTCTATAGTCACATACTAAACAAAATTACCTTCTTTGTGTCTGTTGAAAAGAATGCTCTGAGCTTTCAAAATCAAAATTATATTCTCAGGATCTGGACCATCTACCATTTTGGCTGACTTGGTACACAGAAATTCATATGCTTTATTCACTTTTTCAAACATATCCTGCAGATATAGGCATATAAAGAAACACAGAAATCTCATTTTAAAAATATATTTGCTACAGCTACCAAAAAACCCCAACCAAGCATTCCCAAAACACCCCAACCAATCCGTATTTCAGATAAAATGTGGACTTTATTCTACATTTCCTAGGACACCTGTCCATTTCTGAGATTGCTTTAATACATTTCTGATTTTCATCAAGGATTTTTCTCTGGAAAGTCCTGAAGTACACTCATCCCTGCCCTCCTCCAAGCCCAGAGTCTACAAAATCAATATCAGAATAGAACTGCATTTAGTATTCCGGTACCTCAAATACATGGCCAAGAATTGCCTAATGTAAAGACACAAGAACTGTACAAAGCAGAGTTACATTTATATCATGATGAAATTCCGGCAACATGAGCTGCCACAAACACATTAAGTGAAGGAAGTGTACAGAATATGAAATTAAATACAGAGCCAAATAAATGGAGCAGTTACAGCTACGAACTGGAAACCGTATGGTCAAAAGCAATAGATCAGAATGAAGCACATCTTAGAAGTATATTGCATATTTAACATATAGCACTTACTCGACCTTCTGGATTCTTGTCAGGGTGATATTTCTGGGCCAGTCTAAAATAAGCTTTCCTGATTTTGCTTTCATCATGCCTAACAGGTAGAGAAAAATAATTACTCATCTAAGATGCAATATCTGACCATTCGGTCAGAGAAAAATATGTTAGCTTTTGCAAAGTATTAATTGATACATTATTTTCAAGGGTACTCTGACAACAGATATTTTGAGCTGTAGATTTCAGCCCACTATCATAGCCATTTTTCAACTGCTACGGACACACAGAAATCCCAGTCTGCTGTCTCCTGCTGAATGCAGGCAATGGCAGTAATGGTACATTTACAACTTAGGGAAATGTACCAACACTCATGATATGGTAGCTCCCTCGCCATTCTGTAATTGGCGAGTGATATTCAGTACAGTTAATTATTTATGTCACATCATGTTTTTGAAAACAAAATACCTTGTTCCTTCCCACTACACTAGAGCTAGGTGAATGTGTTGCCCTCAGGATATGGTTGGATTGTAACTTCCAACAGCCCTAAACAAAAGAACAGACGGTGAGAGCTGATGGGAATAGCAATCCAACAACATCTTAAAGGCCACAACCCTTTCACCCCCACATTATAAACGTATTACTAACACTCTAGCTATGTGGTACAGAGCTAAATCATGAGATGTTCTCAAACAAATATGCAATCTATGCTGAACTACTGAAATATTGCTACCACATAAACTTGTCTCTGAGATATCATGACAGCAATTCTTCTACCTTCCACCAGAGGTTAAGTACAATGCAATGTACATAAGATTTCTTCAGAATTAAAATGTCATGTTCATTTGTTATGAGACTTACTGTCCTTGTCCCTTTGGAAGATGGAGGACTTCGTAAGCATCATCTATTGACATTGTAGGTGCCTTCTTCTCCACCTCCTTCTTCCAGGCTTCTAGGGTATCTTTCAAAAGTTTAACCTAAATGAAGGAAATGACTAATGAATTCTTATTGAAACAGGGATGAGAACTATGAGGATCTCCCAATGTTGTTGGGCAACTGTCCTAGCTGTTAGAGTAGCAACTTGGAGTTGCAGCTCAACAAAACCGCTTTGTAAACCGCTTTGATCTTTTTGGAAAGGCGGTATATAAATAAATAAATCATCATCATCATCATCATCATCATCATCATCATCATCTGTGGGCCAAACATTTCTGATCCTTGTTCTAAATTGTACTTTTGACTCTTCCAGAACAAAAAAAGAGCTGCTATTACTCAGACATCTAACACCTCCTATCAGAACAGCTGAATTTCTTGGACTGAGGAAATTTAAAGAAACGACAGTTGAAGCTTGATTTTAGTTAATAAACTGAAAATTGCCAGCTGTGCAATCATGGCTTTAAAACTTCTTCACGTATTTCTTTTTATTTCTCCTTCTGCTGTGTTACCAACTGGGAAGAGTACAAGAAGCATTACTTACTGGATCTTTAATTGGCCAATCTGGAAAGCGAAGCTTATCACAAAGATGTCTGAGGTAATAAATGTTACAAAACAGCTCATTCTCCAGTTGAGGGTAGTTGATGACTGGTATGGGACAGTATTGGTAAAGTGCTCTTGTATTACTTTGAAGACGAGGAGTGAAGTCAGCAAGATGAGCAGCTATCTTTTCTATCATAAGGCGTCTGTGAATTGCAAAAGGCCTCTTTAGGCAAGCAAATATTGATGTTCAGAATCAGTATCTGATTCTGTCACCAGATTATTAAAACACTCATTTTCAGCAAGACAAAGACACTTGACTGGTTTAATCACAGCAAGGAAACTGCCAGAGGGAACACAGGTCAAATTTTCCCGCTCCCGGCCCCATCATTTATTTTACATGAAACATTATTTTACATGAAATCACCTCATTTCGTTGCTCCAAATGGCTTCTGGGGTGTCAAATTCACCCAAAAAGATTTCAGAAAATTTTTCTGGCTCATAATTTTCTAAGTAACACACCATAGCTTCTGGTAGGATATGTCCAAGGATACTTCTCTGAACTATATCTTGCCCTTTTGTCTATAATAAAAGAAAAAAGGAACCAACTGATTCAAAAATATCTGCAAATAAAAAGAGCGTGCTTATGTGAATATTTAGGCAGGGCTGGGAAAACTATGGCCCTGGGATTACCTACACCTTTGCAAGATTATACAGGCGGTACCTCCCTTTTCCAGAAATCCAAGATCCTTTAAAAACTAAAAGATTTTGCAACCAATTGCCCACTTCTACCTTCAAGGAAAAGGGGTTAGTCACGCATCCAGCACCTGCTGAGTTTTCCTCAAGGAGCCTTTGCTATACCACTGTCAGAAATTCGATGGGGGAAAGAAAAGAGGAAAGACAGAGTAAACAGTAGACATCCCAGATGCTTTCTCAGCTGTCAACATACTTTCTGCCATTTTAGAAATGTAGCTGGGAAGGGAGGGAAAATTTCAAGTAGATCCAATTGACTCCAACAACTGATGCTTCACTTGGTTGGTGTATCTCTGGTAGCTGAGAAAGGGCACTTCACTTGGCTGTTGTAAATAGGAAGGCAGGGCAACATTCAAGCAGATCCAGCTGAGTGAGTTGAAAGAAGCAGCCAAATCTATTTCGATGTTTCCTTCCCTTTCCAACTATGAGGACTACTTTCCTAGCAGGCCAGCTGACAAACAAGAAAAAGTCTAGGTTGTCTGCTTTTTGTAGGGACCTTGTGTGGAACCAGAAATATGAAATACGTCTGGTCCCAAGCATTTTGATAAGGGAGGCTCAACCTGTATTCTCCATAATCTGAAGATGACTCCAGACTCCAGTATCATTTTCTTCAGCCCCAAAACTATGGACTGCTTCTCTAAGAGCGGCATTCCACCTCTTAAACATGTTGCATGTCCCTCCTATGATGTTTAACATAAAACTCAGGAATTTTGCAAAACCAAAAGTGGAGTTTTGGTCATTCCAGTCTTTTACTTCCCCTCCCCCCTCTGCATTTTTGACTGTGTAAGTAATGCCTGAAAGACTGTAGGGAGATAAAACTGGCCTAACACAATGGCTGAAGTCTCCCAGTCCTGCATTAATGGATTGCTTCCTTTAGAAAAAAAAAGTTTGGATATTAATTTTTCCAAGAAAATATTAAAACACAGAAGGCACAGAAGGCCCACCAGGCTCAATGGGACTTACTCAAAGGCAAGTGTATATATGATGGCAGCCTTAGTCCCTTGGGATTTATTTAAAGCATTTTTGTCCTGCTCCCCTTGGTATTTGCGGACTTGCCATCCGCAGATTTGAATATTTATGGAGGGCAAACCTGCGTTATCCTCAATGGTGGGGCATGCACATGGCCGCGCCACCATTAGGGACAGCCCCACTGTCCCTAATGGTGGCACGGGTGCATGCATGCGCCAGCACTGGAGACAATGGGGGGCTGTCCCTAATGGTGGTGTAGCCATGTGCACATGCTGCCACTGAATTGTCTCTAATGGCAGGGCAGCTGAGTGCTTATGCCGCCACTGAGGACAACGGCATCCCAGAGTCCCTACTGCGCATGTCTAGGGTTCGGATTAGGAGTGGAGCTAGGGTTTGGGAGCTTTAAAAAACTTCGTGGTTAAACCCCAGCTTTTACACCTGCAGGGCATTGAGCGTTTTAATTAGAAGTGAAGTCCACACCACGCATGCTCCCATCCCACGATCCATTATGATCCGCACCTGTATCGCTGCCTTTAAATGGGTGCTTTAAAGAGAAGAGCCCCATTTAACCGTGCAACTACACCTTAGCCTTTAGATGCAATAGCAATGTTACCCCCTTTTTAAAAAAGTAGTGGGAAAATAAATCAAGCTCCTTTTTAAAGGCGCTTCTTCTCCCTTAAAACTCCAAAATAGTGTTTTCATGGCACACTTTCCCTTTTTCTCATCTAAAGGCTGGGCTTTCATGCAGCCATCAACATACCTCTTTTTGCCAATCTAAAATGGGCCTTTAATGTTTCAAACTCATCAAGGTTTCCTGATACTACTAACATTAGCTATTATATTTCCATTTGTATGTGGCTGGAAAGCAAAGTTCTCTCCAAATACTGGAATGCATCTAGATTCAGTCATCCTCAGATTAAATTCAGTATAGTCAATGCAACTTTTGTACTCATTAAGTGCCATTAATTTTGATGAGTCTCCTGCAAGTACAACTAAATCATCATTTTTGTCAAACTAGCTTTGTTGAAACTTTTGAAAACAAATTACTTAAAAGGTTGGTATACAGGATAATTCTATCAAACAGGACTGAGCTAATATTTCATATATTAAGTGCTCAATAAAGTCACCAATACAGGCTCATTTGCAGAAGTATTACAAGCTTTGTTCTAGAAACTGAAATTTACCTCCTCAGATTTGAAAGCCTGTTTTGCATGTGTATACTTCAGAAACCTAGAAGATAAATTAGAATATAATTAAGGTATTTGTACTTTAAAAGGTATAAGTATTTGCATATAGGCCAATGTATACTTTAAGCAATCTCTCAAGCATGTCTTTTCTGGATCTCCTTATTACCATACTCAACCATATAACTACTATTACACAATGTAGCCTACATTATTTATTCCTTCCATAAAGAGAAAGTTTAAAAAACAAATGCTATATTGCTACATATATAATTAACAGTATGACATTATGTCATTAAATATCTAAAATATGCTAAACAATCTTTTTGTTTTCACCTTGCAACAGGGAGTACGTTGGAACCAGTGTACATCATAATGAAGAAGAATACTCCACTGAGGTAAAGACGAGGTAACTGTGGGTTGTCTTGCATGATGTAGAAAAGCAATATGGCCACTTTCTCAACAAGAATGGGATCAAATGTCAGCAAAAGCTGCAATGTGAAAAATAATTTGTTTAAACTGTTCATTATAAATCAAGTTCCTGTTCTCCTTCTCAGTTAAAGCATGTAGTTCCCAAGATAAAGAAACAACAGCAGAATATACAGTGTGGTTCTAAAAGATCAGATGACAGACCAACTTACCTGAATAATATGAGGAAGGCAGGTACTGTCTGAAAGAAGCCTCTTTACTCTTGGTAAAGGTCTTATAATAGCATTATCCTGATCTCTGAAATGAAAAAAAAAATGTTTTCCTACTTGGATCTGTGGACTAATTCTACTCTAATCACTTTCCAACACATTTTAAACAAGTGAAAATAAACTGTCTTATAATAATAAAAATTCAAAATGTGCTTCAATGTACTTTAATTTAGTGCTACAGTTTTAATTTAGTGTCTGTTTTTAGAATCAACTTGACAAAAATTAGCAAGAACAATAACATTTCTAATTATGTTTCTAATTGTTTAACTGTTAATTTAGGGTACTGTTGTAGTTATTCTCCCTGGCTTTGGATTTCTGGTAAGACATACATACTGTATATACTCATGTATAAGTCTAGAAATTTAATTCAAAAAATTGACCCAAAAAACCTGAGTCAACGTATCCATGGGTCAATGTAAGTACTGTATCTTAACTCTTATTTTAAAGAGGGAACCATCCCCTGGTGAAAAGCAAGAGCATAATCTGTCCTGGAAGTACCAACCCCCTCTACTCTCTCATCCATCCAGCTTTAAGAGTAACCACAAAGAGTTATGTCTGGTGGAATTGTGTAACTTCTTTGACATTGTTTTGCTTTGTTTCATCCTTTAGATCCTTTGCTCTGTGCCCCTAAGTTTTACCCTTGACTTACCCATGGGGTATAGCAAAATCTATAATTTTGGCCCAAAACTTGCCCTCGATTTATACATGAGGTCGACTTATAGTCAAGTATATATGGTACCTTTTATTTTGACAAATTAGCTGTAATATTACAAAGTTCTTTTATGGACACGTATTGTTGTTGTGTGCCTTCAAATTGTTTCTGATTTATGGTGACCCTAAGGTGATTCCATTACAGGGTATTCCAGGGCTGAGAGTGTGTGAGTCGCCCAAGGCCACCCAGTGGGTTTCCGTGGCTGAGTGGGGAGCTAAACTCTGACCTCCAGAGTCATAGTCCAACACTCAGACCACTACAGCCCATTGTATGGATGCATAATTTACTATTATTTATTTTTAATTTATATTCTATATTTTGCCTAGTATAGGATTCAAATTATTATTATTATTATTATTATTATTATTAAACTTTATTTCTAAAGCGCTGTAAATATACAAATGGCTGGATCTAGTTCTGTCAACAACTGGATCAATTTTCAATCCAGATCAAAGTCATTATTTCTCTATGACTACAGGGAAAACCCATTTGTAGGAATCTAGATTCCTTAACTAGGGTCTAAATACCTGTAAGGGACCAGATCTCACCTGAACTTAGAAGCTAAGCAGAATCAGTCCTGGCTAGTACTTGGATTGGAGACCATCAACACACCAGGCGCTATAGGATCTATTTCAGAAGAAGTAACTGGAAAAACACCTCTGAATATTTCTTCCTCAAGATAACCCTATGATAAATTAATGGGGTCACCACGAATTGATAGGCAACTTGAAGATACAAACAGAGAGATTCCTTACCTACTGGGAAAATAGCTACACATAGTGACCAGCATGTTGAGAATAAGTGTTGCAAGATCTGTCTCATTCAGCACCGCCTGTCCAGTGGCAAGCAGACACCACTTTAGCTGAGGGATAACCTGCAGTGGGCGCCATCCATCCATGCCCTGGGCCCAGCAACGTGTTTTTGAGGTGAGCGTCCCTTTGTTCCATAGCTCCTGCATCTAAGTTAGAAATGGATTTTCTCCGTGAACACATGAATATCATGAACAAGATTTTTTTTTTTACAGTTTCATAGGTTGTGCTGAATAAGAGGCACATATTTAAAACATTTTCATTCCATGTAAATACCAACACAACCTCACATTTACGAACAATTTATTCTAGGGAGTAGTTAACAGAGTTGGTGCAAATATCAGGGCCTGTGATCAAATGAAGAGTAGTCTATAGATTTCACAACTACTGAGTTACAAGATGGCTGTGGTGCAAACATGATCAAATGACTCAAGCAGCTCAGCTGTTCTGTAGCACAGTAACTCATCAATATAAAGCAACCAGACGAGACACAACTCATTATCAGTCAAGAAGGACTACAAGAATAAGGAGTAAGACACCCGCTAGGAGCATATGTCCAGCAATATAAATTGAACAGCAGTGTTAGTCTTTTTTTAAAATAAAATTTTTATTTCTTACCAAAAAAAGGGCAAAGAACAGTAACAAATACAAACAAAAACAAGCTAAAATACAAATGCTTAAAAACATCAACAATTCAAGGTCACATGGGATGTAAAAGGGCAACATTACATAAAAAGAAAGATGAACTCAGAATAAAGAAAGACCTTTGCACCAGTTTGATTATCCAAAGGGAACCATATTACAAAAGAAGACCCACTTCTGCTCCAATGTTATTGAGTTAAGATATAAGTGGGGACCATCGTTCTTCAACTAGATGACTAGCAGGGCTAGTCTTGAAATTAACCCAGTAAATGTATGAGCTGAAGATCTCAGGAATGCAGATGGTGAAATAACATGGACCCCTGCCTCACGGTGGGGCTTGGTTTAAAACCCAATGAAAGTGGATTGCTCTCCCCTGCCATCCCAAGAATAAATCTTATCTCTTACACAGATATGCTCTGTGATATCGAGCTTTTATATAAATTATCTTCAAATTGAAAAGTACAAATCCTTGCGAGTTACCTCATTAAAACTGTAAGGACCACTTCTTTCCTTGTCTGCATTACCAAAATACCATTCTTTTTCACTCTCTCTCTTCATATCAGGCGAAGCTTCGATTACATTGCTCTAAAAAGAAAAGCAATACACCTGGTCATTATTTTAAACAAGGAAATACAGATTTTTCTACTTAAATTTTAAGCAAATTTCCTTCTTAGGAGGTGACAAAGATGTCATACTTGCAATGGAACTGTTGCCCTGCTTGTGTGAAGATGAGCCAGAGTAAGAAGATCTACAAGAATTCTTATGCCATTTGAATCCATAAGCTCCTTGACATTTTTCTGCAAGTGAAAAGAAAAACTCCAAAACTTTACAGTTGGTCTTTTTTAGTGCAAACTCTTCAGCTGTTTGTAAATTATAAGAAAAAACTACATTTGAGAATCTCCAAAGTAAACCACAGATTGATTTTTTCTAACTAGGTTTTTTTAGAACCTTTATTCAAACTATATCATATATATATCGTACAATATCTCACACTCATAAAACAAATGTATAAAAACAGTATAAACATTTCATAACATTGAAAAACATTCCTTATTAAAGTTTTATACAATTCAGTTTATTTTAAATAAATCTGACCATAAAAAACAATAGCTAGATGGAGGAGAGATGGATATAAAATTTATATTAATATAGTCTATAAGAGGAGACCATTTTTTCCTGGAAAGGTCTTTGATGTTGTTTGAATTATATTTTATATTTTCTGTTAATTTGTCCATCAGCCATTGATCCCAAACTCTTTTCCACCAGGGATACAAACCTACAGTAGGTTAAAACAGCAGTGCAACTTGGAATTAAGATTTCTGATTATAAAAGTGTATTTATTTATATAATCAATTTATATCCTTCTTTCGTCTCCAGAACTAGGCCTCGTGGCAAACAAAATATGATAGTTCATAGAATTTTTTTTTAGCTAAAAACATCCAAATGGTTATTGCAAAGTGTAATTGAACTACATAGAACATTGATAACATATACCCATAAAAAATAAAATAAAAACTACAGTACACTGAAAGCATCAGATTCCATCTGATACTGGAAGCTAAGCAGGGTCAACTCTGGTTAATATTTGGATAATAAACCACTGAATAACAACAAGTGCTATAGCGGTGGTCCCCAAATGTTTCTGAGCTACTGCCCCCTTTCATCTTTATCAACTATGCTACAGTCCCACAATGCCTATTTCTTGATATTAGGTCTACTGTTTTGCAGCAGCCAGCTAGTCAGCAGCGTCTACTGCAGCTGCCCTAGCTTGCCACTGCCTCCTCAGCCTCTCATGTGTGAACACAGCAGCAGCCCAGGCATGTTCCTCCCTCTCACCTGCACCCGCATTATAGAAAAAGGAGGGCCAGCCGCTCAGTCACTGTGACCAGGACGACCAGGTGCATAGTGTCTGCAGAGCTGATCAGGCTATGACTGAGCAGCTGGTTACCTTGGGAGCAGCAACCAAGGAACTGGCTAAGTAGCAAACAAGAATCCTCTCGCACATGCTGCCCTTACAGCAAAGGCCAGCACAGGCAAGTGACTTCTCAGTTGCTGCTTGACCAGCTGCTCAGTTGCTGATCCCAAGGTGACCATGTGCCAGGAAGGAGAGGGGCACAGCTGGCTTCCCATTTTTCTTCTTGGTGAGGACGAACTCGAACACAAGAGGTGAAGGACTCGTTCAAAGAACTGAAACTGAATTCTCCCCCCTCTTCCTTCCCTACAGATGTGCCTTCCCCACACAGCTTCAAATTGTGCCCCACCACACACAAACATTGTTTGTTCTGCCACCTATTATCTCAGCTGTCATGAGCATCAGAGCAGCTCAAACCTGCCAGCCAAAACTGTGGAAAAAACACAAAGCTTCAGCAGGGTCCCAAATGTTAAAGCACCTTTTTTGCGACTATTTCTCCCTTGGTGCCATGTGCTCTATTGCTTATCTCCACCATGGTTCTAATAGCTGTTGGTTCCCCTTGTGTTTCTAGTATGCCAATACTTTGAGGTCTTTATATGTTGACAGGCCCGAGCATGCGTGCACACACACACACAATTAAAAGCCTTTTTCTTAAGAACAGTTTCCAGATGCCTTCAGAATTTATTTACTTTTTAAAGAGGAGGAGGTCAATCTGGGCTCCTTAGAGTGGGAGCCTCAAAGTCTGGGGACAGTCACTCAGGAACATCTTAATTTGGTCACATATTAGCAAAGTTTCAACATGAACAGGCGGCTAGTTTGACTGGTCATTACAGAACTCTTTGAGAGATTTCAGTAAAACACTCTCCAGAAAATAAACGTTTATTGTAAAACCTATTGTTACAGTTTTTCTGGAATATTTGTTTGTACTGTAAATAATTCTTAAAGTAATCTTACAGATATCTGATGCACAGGAGACAGAAAAAAAATTAATAAAACAAGCATCCCGAACAACACACAAAGAAATGTATATGTTCAGTATCCATTAAAGAATATCAGCAAGAGACAGGTGTAGGTAAACATGTCTTCTAGGCCATAGGCTACACTGCCATCAAATTTTGGCATGTAGCACCAAAAAACCCATAATGCTCTTTAGAAACAAAGTGCACGGGGAGCACCAACCTTGTTTTGAAGCACAACTGTGCTTCTTTCAGCAGCCTGATTCTGCTTTAAAACTAGCCATATGTTCCCTGTCTACTTTGCCTATTTAAAAACCTATGATTTTGTTATTATGCTACATTTCAGTGGCACAGTGGTTAATTTAGTAACAGAGAAACAGAAGCCACCTGTCCTGTTTGGGCTCCAAGCCCATTTCCTTTCTATTCAACTAAGGTTAGTATCAACACATGTCCTTTTATTGTTGTATAATACTAGGGATTCAAAGAGTGACCAAATTCATATTTTAATTTCCCTGATATTCTTCTCAACTGGAACATTACACACATTGTAGGATTATTTCCAGACTTTTGAATATGATTTGAATGAATTTAAGATAAATAATATGCTCACTGTATTACATCTAATATTGCTATTAATTCAAGATATATTATCTTCTATTTTATATCTCTAGGTGTAAGCACAGATGCTAATCAAGAGCTATTTGAGGTAAGGATATCTTCATGACTATCTCAAACTGCAGTAACAGCTGTACAGATAGTGCTTTATTAAAACTTCAAAATTTGACAACTCTGTAAAGTTGCTTACCTTGTTAAGGATTAGCTTGTTAAGAAACAGTATCAGCCGGTCCCGCTCAAGTCTATCAGTACACTACAGAAAAAATACATAGATACTTTTAATAGTAAATAAAATCCTGAGATATGCACTACATATGCAGCCTTTCATTTCTTTTAGAGTAACAACATGCCTACAGCAATATTTGGACAATATCATCCTTGAATTCCCCAACACTGTGTCCACTATTTGTGTGAAAATATAGTAAATTAGACACTGATATATTATAATCATAACCTAAGAACAATGCAATTCTTATAATTCTGGCTCTAGTAAAACAAAATAATCTAGAGGTCAAATCAAATTACTGAAACACTTATAAAAGCTACTCCCACAATGAGAACAGCAAAAAAGCTTCATTTATATACCACTTCATACCGCCTAAGGACTGTCTAAGCGGTTTACAACTGTAAGCTACTTGCCCCCAACAATCTGGGTACTCATTTTAGTGACCTTGGAAGGATGCAAGCCTGAGTCGAGCTTGAGCCCTTTTGCTGGTCTTGAACTCGCAACCTTATGGTTTTGAGTGAGTGGTTGCAGTACAGGCATTTAACCACTGCGCCACTATTTTTGGTCTTTATTTTCCTTCTTGCAAGTCTCAAATGATCACAAGTATAACTTTTTCTCAAAAAAATACTCAACATGGATATATAACTTGATCAATGTAATAGTGGTGGTTGGGATGGGAACAGAGCACTGTTAACCAGGAAAAGTTAGCAGTCATTTTTATACTAAAAGGTTCAGCTTACTGCCATATTTTATACATGCTAACTGTTAAGGTATGTACACATTGACTGGTATATACATGTTCACAAGTTGCAATGCTCAGGTATGATACTTCACAACTGTGGGAACAAAGGCAGAACAGTTGTGTGATCCAGTAATACCCACACTAAAGAAAGTCCAGATATAAATAGTCAAATAAGGACTGTAAGGCACGGGGTCAAAAAGCCGGCTTACCTTTTCCAAACTGAATTCTAATTCGGGCTGCATTCAGGTCATATCACCTCTGAATACACTGCCTGGATAAAGCCTGGATGTACCCCAAGTTGAAGCTATGCTCAGAAAAGCTTCCAAATCTAAAAAATGGCAGCCAAAGCATCTCTGGTGACCTGGGCTGTATCTGGGTGGTGGTTTCGTAAGCAATTTACATATGATAGGACCCGGCAGCCTCCCAAATTAGAATTCAATTTGGGAAAGATAAATCGGCTTTTTTACCCCATGCAATAGGGTCCTAAATTCAAGATAAAATATAATTAAATGCTTTCTTAGGATAAAGTATGAAAAGAACAAATATTCTGTCACTAGCAGTTAATAGAAAAGTTCTAGGCAAGCTTCAGTAAGCGATGCTTGCCTACCCTATGCTTCCCAAATGGTGTGCACTCATCAAAAATCCACTCACCCTTTCCAACATCCCTATGATATATCTAGTGTCACCAAATGGGCCTATCTCTTCATAGCATCTTCCATAAACAATGGCCAGAGCTTGCAAGCACAGGCATTTCATATTTATTTTAGGGGTCAGCAGGAAACGATGGTACAATTCATTGAAAAATTCATATCTGTAGGAAGAATGAGTACAACAAAAGGTTTAGGGGTAGAACATCAGAGTTAAAGCACAAGAGGACATCTGGATAATAGCAACTCACGATTTTTTTATTGCTCCACTTTCGTCGCTTTCATCTTCTTCCAAGAGCAACCTCAAATAATAATCGCCTATTTTTATTTCCTCTGACAGACACTCATATTTCACCTTAAAAGGAAGGTAAAACAGAAACATATAACAATACCAGTAGCATTTAACAAGAAGGTACATGCTTAGGAGGTCTAAAGAAAAGTATCCAAGAATTTGGCAATGTTTTCCTCATCATCCAGGAAAAGAGAAGTCAACTGAAGAAGATCATGTTCTCTGGCTTCACCATCAGTTTCAAATACAGCTGTGTGCAGCTCACTTCTTATGGAGCAATGAATTTTTAGTTCTAATGAATAGATCATAGTTGAGGAATGAGGCATGATAGCCTCCTGAAGTGCCAAAATATGCTGTGTGTTAATACTTTGGTCCTGTGTGTGGATACTCCGGGCCTGTTTTGTCTACCATGAAAATGGACCCCTGGGTCCCCCAAGCTCCTTAGGAGAGGATTCGGTGGATGCCTCTCCAGAAGGTACCTTCATGTTAAGCACCAATGACCTCCAAGGGAACAGGAAACTCCAGAAAAAAACTATCAACTACAGACTGATAGGCATACCTGCCAAAGGCTGCCTCTGCCGAGATGTAGAGAGCCATATGGTAACAGCTGGTGAATGAATGGGCCCATGTTGCTATCCTGCTGATTTCCACCACAAGGAAATTAGTTTGAGAAAGACGTAGATATAGATGATGTTCTTGTGGAATGGACTGTTAAACCTCTCTATCAAACAGCGTGTGGGGAATCACAACCTGGGTTATATAGGCTTTTATTCCCCTGCCAATGGTTGGTCTAGATATTTTTTCCCCAAAGTGGGGTGAAAGGAAATAAAGAGTGAGTTTGTATCTTGGTGTGTTATGTGCACCTGATTATACTTTCAAGACAATGCACATGTCCAAAGTATGTCAACGTTTTTGTGGTAGGATGAGAAGGTTTAGGCAAATGTATGGGAGACCCATCATCAATGTCCTATTAAACAATGTGTTAAAGTTTGGTCTAAAAGAGGGATCAGGGAGGATAGCTGAGTCTGAGTTGAATTAGAAGAGGTGGTTTCAGCCAAAGAACACTTTTGTTTCTGATACTCCTGGCAGAATAAAGTAAGCAATCAAGGAAGCTGCTTTGCGTGTCAGGATATGAAATATGCCAGTTAAGTTAAGCAGGAGACCTAGTGTGGGCTGTAAGGATCACATGGAGATTTCAGGCAGAGTATGTGTTTATGACCAAAGGGGAGATCAGGAAGGAAGCTGCTTTCAGAAATGCTTTGTATGAAGGACAATGGAAAGATGTCATTAATCTGACTTTTTCAGTACTGCTGATAAGGAGGCAGTTTACTTCCAGAATACAGCTGATATGAGCCCTATGTCCAATCCTGGTTGATGAAATGAAAGCAAATCTTTCACCCCTGTGTTAGCTTTGGAGGTGGACTTTATACTGGGTCCAGCACAGAAAAGCCTTCTAAGTTGCTGTGCAGACAAATTTGCAGATGGCTTTCCTGGATACCAGATGGGTGTCTAAAATCTTCAGCAGGCATCCTTGCTTTAGGAAGGCTTTGTACTTGGTCTCTGGGCTGTTGGAGCATCTAATGCATCTTCATTAATCCCTAACAAAGCTAGCACCTTTGACAAAAGAGCAAATAATCCTCAGAAGATGATCCCTCCACTGACCATTCTCCCCTGCCCCCATTGTAGATCTACAGCAGAGTCAAGAGATTCACCTCATTTATAACAGATGGATCAAGCCAAAGTTTGCTTCAAGAGGATTGAGGGAATGATAATACCCTCAAAAATTCATCTGAGTAAGCAAGAACATCAGAAATAACAGATTAGTAGAGCTAGGGTGGCAAAGTGGTTTGAACATTAGACTATGACTTTGGAGATCAGATTTCAAATCCCTGTTCAGCCATGGAAACTCACTGGGTGACCTTGGGCAAGTCACACTCAGCCCCAGAGGATAGTGACGGCAACCCTCTCCAAAGAAACTTGCCAAGAAAACCTCGCCTTAGAGTCACCGTAAGTCAGAAATAACTTGAAAGCACACAACAACAAAATTGTTTATGACCATCTCTGGAGATCCCCTGGTGGTTTCTGCCAAAGAATGACGGGTATACTTTTTAGTATGATAAATACCTGCATGTTACTTTTTAGCATGTTTGGGGTAGAATGGGTAGAATCTTTTAAAGATTGAGAATTTTGTTTACCACCAGACTATTAATATTCTGCAAAAATCATACCCCCATTAAAAGGCTCAAAGCCTATTGGAACCAAGTAGGGGAACACTTGTGGCTGAAGACATAGCCTGTCTATCAAGATAGCTGAAGCCAGACCACGTCTCTCTGTCTCTGGGTACAGCCATGTCATAATTTCATCTGCTGGTCCGAGGGGAAATCAAAGTGAAAGGAAATGATAAAGAAATGAAGAGGAGAAGGCAACGGCATTGGCGCTTGAAGCTCAACATGTCTAAGATAGAGCGTATTATCTTCCCACCTAAGCTCACCCTTCAATACTCCTTTTCTGTTTCTGTTGGTGACACTTCTATTCAAATGGTTCAGCAAGCCCACCGTCTTGGTTTCATTTTTTATTCTTCTCTGTCGTTTATTCCCCAGATCCAGACCACCGCCAAGGCCTGCAGATTCTTTCTTTACAACATGGCTAAAAACTGTCCATTCCTCTCAGCCTCCACTGCCAAGACTCTGGTCCATGCCCTACTGGTCTCACGACTAGATTATTGTAACCTTCTTCAGACAGGGCTTCCTCTCTCTCACCTCCATCCTTTAATCTCTGTCCAGAACTCAGCTGCACATATTATCACATCCGCTCGCCGCTCTGACCATGTTTCTCCTCTCTTATCCTCCCTTCATTGGCTCCCCTTCTCCTTCCACATCCAGTACAAGCTTTTGTTGTTGACTTTCAAAGCCCTCCATGGACTGGCCCCTCCTTATTTATCTGAACAACTTTCTCCTTACATTCCTACTCATACCCTCCATTCTGGTAGTCAAGGTCTCCTGTCTCAGCCTAGGATTGCCACTGCCCCGTCCTGTATTCGTCCCTTCTCACTTGCTGCCCCTTACTCCTAGAACTTTCTTCCTCCATATGAGCACCTCATCACTTCTCTAACCAGTTTCAAAATTGAGTTAAAGGCTATATCGTTTAGGGAAGCGTTCCCAGATGTGTGCCCTTGTCTGCCCCAGGATGTGTCCTTTTAACTATTCATTAAGAAGCTTTGCCCTCCCTCCAGTCCATCTGCCTTGGTCCAGGCCTCAGAGGGAGTGAAGAAATGCTGGACCTGATCCCCTTCCCCACCACCATTCCCTTCTCCTTTTGTGTTGTATCTTTTAGATTGTAAGCCTGAGGGCAGGGAATCGTCTAATTAAAAGATTGTATGTTCAGCGCTGTGTAAATTTACAGTGCTATATAAAGGTTAAATAATAATAATAATAATAGGAGGAGGAGTTTTTTTCTGAGTAATAACTGGGAGAAATAAACTTAAGTGAAAAAGGGAAAGGAGAAAGGATATTTGGAGAAAAATGTTATGTATAGAAAAGGAGATAATTGAGAGGAGCAGGAGCTCAGAAACAGATTTTGTCCTGGGTGAGGTAAGGAAGATAGTGGATGAGGAGCTGGAGACAGAAAACTTTTCTTCTTTTAACAACTTGTTGTCTTGCCTGTTTGGAGGCAAGGAGAGGAACACAACTCTCAATCTTAGATGCTTCTCAATGACCTCCCAGAGCAGTTTCTGATATCACTGCTAAGAAAAAACAACATACACCATATGATGATCAAGTTTCTGCAGAAAGAAATTTCTTTTAAAAGGTTGCAGATCACAAGTACCAACTCAGGAATGGTATTTCTTCCTGTGTAAAAGATGAGGTGGGGGGACTCTAATATAAAGGTGTTCACTATGACACATACGCACATATCTGCAAACAAAGGCTTTATTTTATCTACACCTATTATATAATTCAATCCAAACATGAATGTGTTCAGAGGAGGGTGACCAAAATTGTGAAAAGTCTGGAAACCATGCCCTACAAGGAGTGACTTAGGGAGTTGGGTATATTTAGCCTGGAGAAGAGAAGGTTAAGAGGCGATATAATAGCCCTGTTTGAATATTTGAAGGGGTGTCATATTGAGGATGGAGGAAGCTTGTTTTCTGCTGCTCCAGAGAATATGACAAGAAGAATGGATGCAAGCTACAGGAAAAGAGATTCCACCTCAACATTAGGAGTAACTTTCTGACAGAAAGAGCTGTTCGACAGTGGAACACACTCCCTTGGGGAGTGGTGAAGTTTCCTTCTTTGGAGGTCTTTAAACAGAGGCTGGATAACCATCTCTCAGGGATATTTTGATTATGTATTCCAGCCTGGCAGTGGGTTGGATTGGATGGCCCATGAGGTCTCTTCTAGCTCTGTTTTTTCTGATTCTATGAACTGTCAGCCAAGACAGCAATTCTATAGTTATTAATTTGGGGTAAGTCCCACTGAACTGAACAGGGCTTGACTAAATAGAGATTAATATTCATTTGAACAAATTACACAGCATAACTCATAAGAGCAATGGAATGACATAATTAAATAATACATACTTAGGTAAAGGATAATGAGCACAACTGTAACTTAACTGTTGGAATCTCGCCTCGATCCAATGGGAGAGGCGGGAAATATAAATAAACATCATCATCATCATCATCATCATCATCATCATCATTATTCACAATCCATTTCAAACAGAAGCTTACTTTTTATATTAGCCACTGTAAATAACAAAATATGAATCCAGGTGCTAACATACATATGTTTAATATGAATGGTACTCTGTCTGCAGGAAACATTTGCCTAAAGACACACCTCAAATTCATGGTGATTCCAGGAAATGACATTAGCGCTGCCAAGTTCTCTGTCAATCTGAAATGCCCGCATTTCAGACTCCAAGGTATCTCTCAATTCTTCCCGTGTTTTGAAATTCCAAATGAGATTGGATCTAGCATGATCTTGGAGAAATCTGTACAAAGGATATGGCAAGAAGTTTTTATACAGTGTTTCACCAATAAAAATCCACCGTTTTATTTAAAATATACTCAAATACTGTTGTATTAAAATCAAGTTTAACTGATAGGCAGTTCCAATTAACAATTTTAATAAAATGGCTAATGTCCCACAAACACTTCACCCCAGATATTCACCTATAATAGAAAAGATCCCAGTTAGCTTGTATTTTTATCCTTTGTCTTCGTTTCCTCAGTATTACTGGCTTTTGATTAATATTCTGCAAAGGAAGTGTCAGAGTTTAGAACAGTGCCATAAGACATGAAATGAGATTATACTAATGCTTATATACCAGTACTAACAATAAATGAACATGATAGAATAAAACCCCAAATTTGTATATATATTCTTCTTTCAAAGATAAATATCTCTGAATTGAGATTCATTCTTCTCCCCCAAGGAAAGCAGTCAGAGGGGTGTATACTGTAAAGTTAAGTATCAACATGAACACATTTTATAGAAGTTAAGCAAATAAAATGTATTTATCCAAGCTGAGACTCTTTTGCTTAGAAATGGTATCATTTCACTACCAATGAGTGCAATCTGTTCATCAATCATATTGTGTTACAGATAAACACACATAACTGCATCTTTACAGTAACATCAGAGACTGAAAAGTACAAAATAATCACATATGCTAATCAAGAGTCGATATGCATAAAAGGACTGGAAAGACTAAGTCAGAAAATGGAGCATATTAATTCCTTACAGAATGAGACATTAAGCATCATGCCAAAGGTGGACAACCAGTATTTCTAATCTAATGCACACTGACAGTTAAGTCACTACATGCTGAACATAATTCAACACAGTCTACAGAAAGGGATAAGGATTCCAACTCACCATATTGTTTCTGTCCTGGTTGCATTTGGAAAGCAGAAAGAAAAATAAAATTGAGCATTTAACAGGAATGCCTCTCACATGGTTGAAAAGCTAGAATGATCTATAACAATCAGTTTTCCAAGTTAACAGAATCACTCCATGGATAGGCAGAAACACAAACCCACATCTTCAGTTTCTTTAGTCTAAGCACAAACAACTGCTGGGGTATCTTAATGGTGCCCTATTATTAGATATGTCAGTTTGGAAAATATGGGCTAAATCCAACATTTGTCCCACTAGAGAAAACTCAGTGAAATGAATGGGGATCATTAGTCATTCATTTAACTCGTTTTCTTTAAGTAGGATTAGTGTTAGAATTTGCTTTAAACTATTGTTGCCATGACATATGCCACGTATAAAGCATGCACACCTATAAAATAAAACATTGCTGATTTGTCTATCTCCTAAAACCTTGGGTGTTTTCACACTGTACAATACAACAGAAAGCTAAAAGTGGCTTAAGATCTTTCACATACAGTTTTTTATTAATACCATATACACTGAACAACAGAGATTTCTTTTCCTTTTTTAAAATTTTTATTATAAAGTACAAATTGTTACATATATTAAGAAAACATACAAATAGACAAATATATAAACAAACAAACAAACAAACATATAACAAACTTATATCCTCTGATGTTGATAAATTAAATCAACTTTGTGGCTAACAAACATGAAACATAAAAAGATAAAATAGAATTATCAACAGTCTTCTATTGTAAACCTTCCTAAATCAGTTAAAATCAGCTTATCATAACTAAATTTCTAAATTTCCTGTTTACATCATATATTCAATAGGGTAGTCCCTGTACTTTTCAAACGTTCCTAATTTTCAGTGTTAGTTCGAGGTAGTAATTGAAAGAAAAGTTGTAATTTCTGATTCCTTCAAGTGACTAACAGAGATTTCCTAGAATAGTGTTCCCCAAACTTTTTCGGGCTAGTGCCCCCTTTAGTCTTAGGTGACAACCCTAGTGCTGCATATTTCTTTGATATTAAGTCACTGTTCTACTGCAAAACCACCTATCCTGGTTGCTGCTCCCTTTGCAGCACTCAATCACCTTGGGAGAAGCAACTAAGCTGCTGACAGTGCAGTGACCAAGAAGCCTCTTGTTTGTGCCAGCCTTGCTGCTAAGGCCAACACAAGTAAGAGGCTTCTTGGTTGGTGTTTGACTGGCTGCTCCATTGCTGCTCCCTTTGCAGCCTGTCATCCTGGGAGTAGCAACTGAGCAGATGGCTCAGCAGCAACCGAGAAACCTTTCACACGTGCCAACCTTGCAGCACAGGTCAGTGCAGAGAAGAAGCGTCTTGGTTGCTGCTTAGCCAGCTGCTCAGTTGCTGTTCCCAAGCTGACCCAGTGTAAGGGAGAAGCTTCTCCCCAGAGAAAAGGGACTTTCAATCCTTCATCGAGGCAGAGAAAAGAGCAGCCAGTGTGCATGTAGAGGCCACATGCTCTGGACTGGAGACTCGTGTGGACCAGGAAAGGGAGATATTTTAACTACAGGAGCTGCTCCATGACAAAGGACTCTTTCTAAGAATCGAGCACAAATACTCCTTCCCCAGAGACATGTCTATCCCATACAGTTTCAAGTGTCCACTCTCCACAAAAAATTGTTTATTTTGCTACCTATTCTCTCAGTAGTTCAGCTCCAACCTTCCAGCGAAGTCCCAGCAAAGCTCAAAAAGCTTAAGCAGGTTCCCAAATTTGAAAGCTCCTTTCTGCCAACACTTCTCCCCTGCCACCATGTGATCTAACTCTTTGCTCCAGTCTCTTCCAAAATGTTGCTCTAAGCCACAGAAGCCATGCCCTGTGCCCCAAGCATTCCATGGGTTTCCCAACTGCCACTACTAGTGAAAGATGCTGGTAAGGGAGTGAAATCACATGGGCAGGCAAAGAGTGGGAGACACCACCGCACAAAATGATTTGTGAGGCTGTGTAGTGGTTTTTTGGGGACCCTGAAAAGAAGTATTGTCCCCACCATGGTTCTAAAGGCCACTGGTTCCCCTTGTCTTTCCTGTACACCAATACTTTGACTGAACCCCCTCTGCTGCCCCTTTTCCCCTCACCGCCTCGTACTACCCCCTTTACATCTAACCCCTCCCCCGGATATTATCACCGCCCCCATCAAGCACCAGTCAAGCACCAGCTTGCTGTTGACTGTCAAGTCACCAGCAAGCACCAATTCCTCAAAGACTAAAGGGCAGAATATTTAGCAAACAACATCTTGATTTTGACCAGGCAAATATACCTAAGTGCAGAATGCCAACAGAAAACCATAAACCATATGCACAGAAGACTAGTAATGAAGCGTGTAAACAGAGGAAGATAAGGGGAACTGAATTACAAAACATACGAACACACACCTGAATACTTATACAGTAAAAAATACGGTTGTTACTCATGGCCATCTATTTTAAACATTCATCAACAAAAAGAATAAAACTTGATTGGCATCCAGGAATAATAATAAATTTCATAACCATATATAATGCAAATAAGCTATCTTCTTAACTACACTAAAGCTGAGGATCTTAAAAAAAAGCAATACTCTTCATCCAATATTACTGAGAATGTTAAGGGAGAAGCCTCAGTTCAAATGTTCAAAATCTGCCCAGTATGGGACATCCCTGTTGCCTCAGTTGAGGAAAAAGATAAGACAGGAATGCCATACAATTTGCACAGTGCTGCTGCCCCTTTTGGTGCTGCAGAGATAAATTGAGTCATCCCTTTTTTAGGGGGAAAAATTGGTTGTAATTTCTCATTGCATAAAAACATATTTAAAAGCTCAATTAGACATAGAAAGATACCAATAAAATCAGTCAAATTACTAGAGTAGTGTAGAATTATGAGGGATTGTTTAAACTGATGAAATTGTATTAGCACCCAAAACACAAGTCTTACCTCTTTCTGTGCTATTCCCATTTTGTCTCTCCAGTGCATCAAAACCAAATCAACCTTCTCTTTGGCAAATTTTTCAACTTCTTTAGCAGCTTTTCCTGCAAGTCTCTGCCACTCTGGCACTTTATTGAACTTCCCATATTGATCCTGCAGAACAAAACTTATCTCTAATAAAAATGCATTTCATGGAAACATGAAATGTAATTTTGCAAGATGTTTCAGTTATGAGTCTGAGGAGTGCTTTGCCCTAAAATTATGTAATACGCACAGTAAGACAATTCACGCCCATTTAAATCATACTTACATTTGCAATTTTTAAATTATCTCTAATATGCATTCTATCAGAATCCTTTTCAGGAACAGGGTCGTTACTGTCCAGGTATGAGAGTAAACCTGATGGCTAAAGCCACAAAAAAAGAAAACATAAATTTTTTTAAAATTCAAAAGTACAGTAGGCCCAAGTATTACACATGTTTGCACGATGTTATAGTTATATGTGATGGGAAAAATACATTTTCTCTAGCCATTCTGTGGTTGACCACAGAAATGTGCTGAAGGACCTAGAGATTCCTAAACAGAACAGTTCTCTAGGTATTTTTATGTCCTCCAGAGCAACTCCATGGTCAACATCCACAGATAACTCAGAATAGTGCTGGAAGACCTAGAAAATACCTTGAGAAGTGCCTTTGTCATTCATTTTGAGTAAGAAAAATAGGGTTCCAGATTATATGTGAAATTCTATATATGTGAAGGCTCCTGGAACACTGAAGATACTATAAAATAGAATACAATTGAAGAATTATTAATTAAAACATATGAAAGTTTTGGGTTTCATACAGGGAAAACTCAGCAATGCCGCTGATAGCTATAAGGAATTCAGTCTGAAATTTTACTGTTTGTGCGGATGCTCATATAGTTGCCTAAGTGATCCTGGAAGGCAGGGATTCACTTACCAAAATACGTTTCAACAAGTTCAAAGCAGTTGCATTTTCAGCTGTCCAGAGACCCACAAGATGTCTGCTCAGCTGTCTGAGAACAGATTAAGAAAAGTATTACATATCAGTTTTTTTCCCCTTAAAAATCAGTCTACATAAATTATGTCACCAATAAACTACTACCTGTATGGCTCAGTTTCTGCAAGCTAATTTCCATTTTAAATGTTTGCTATGTCAAGACCTCAGGATAAATCAACCACATGGATCTTAAAAATCAACCACTACTAAAATGCTTCCATCTTATCTCTGTTTCTCAGTTTTAATTGAGCTGGCCAGTTCCAAGGTTGAAAAGTTAAGAGCAATTGTAGGGAAGAATCTCCAGTAACCGTAGATTTTTGTTCTGCTGTAATCCGCTTCAAGAGGGGGGAAATTATACAATTTAGAGTCTATTACATGAGAGATGACCATTAGTGATATCATTCTAGACTTACCTGTTTGTAAGCATCCTTTGATCTGTGCTTATTGTAAACATAGCAGTGTGCAAGTGACGAGGTAAGGCACCTTCACTGAGGGCAAGATCTTGCATTTTGGTTGCTATCTCTTTATCTCCCTCCTTTGGAAACCGGGAAAGAAGATAATTATGAAATAAATTAATTGATGCTAACCTGCACAATTAAATGCTGAAGTGTTAGGACTGGCAATAAGTTGTACCTCTAGCATAGTTCAAACTTAAAACTGAAACCAAGGTACTTCACTGAACAACGCTTCCTTTACTTCTAACCTTAGTGTTGATTAATGAAACAAACTGGTTCTTACATTTTCAAAATGTGGCCACTTAACATTTCTCCCAAAGTAACCAAATTACTCAGCAGAGCCTTCTACAACATCATTTTAAGACTAACAAACTCCCTACTACCACCACTTTCCTGTTTAGCACCAATCCTGAGGAAGAGTTCCATGAAGCTATAAAGCTAGGTCACTAGTCTTATGAACTTTACTTAATCCTAATCATTCCATGTTACTCCTCTGTTTTGGACTCTTTACAAATTGCAAACAGCAGCCTTTATAAAGAGCTTACATGAGACTAACTGAAAGAAATAACAAGTTTATTGATTAGTCAACTGACATATCAACATAAAATATAAAATATCAGAATACATACAACGATAAAACTGAGTCGCTCCTTGAACTCAAAATATTAACTAAAAGTTAAAAGTTAAAACTGAAAGAAAAAATTTGGTAGCCTGTGCTTTCATAGACATCAGACTACATTATTTATTTACATTATTTATTACATGCATCTGAGGAAATAGGCTGAAGTCTATGAAAGCTCAGGCTGCCAACTTCTCTCTTTCAGTTACTGTATATACTCATGTATAAGTCTAGAAATTTAGGTTCAAAAATTGACCCCAAAAACCTGAGTCGACTTATCCACAAGTCAATATAAGTACTGTATTTATACTATATAATGGTGAAAGGGCAAGATTTTAATCTGTCCTGGAAGCACAGATCCACCTCTACTCTCTCATCCATCCAGCCTTTAGCTTCAGCACAAATAGTTATGCCTGCTGTAATTTTGTTAAGTTTTTTTGGCATTGTTTTCCTGTGCTTCATCCTTTCACCTTTATTACATGCCACTAAATTTTCCCCTCGACTTATCCACAGGTCATATAAAAATCCATAATATTGGCCCCAAAACCTGCCCTTGATTTATATATGAGGTCAACCTATAGTCGAGTATATACGGTAGTTCCAAGGGTGCCACCAGATCCTTTTACATAATGATTCTCCAAGTTTTTTTTTAAATTAGCCTTTAACTATGAAAGTCTGAACCCAGTGAAGCCAAACTAGCTGGCAGGCCTGATTACATTCCACACAGCTGAATAAACCTGTGCAAAATAAATAAATACAAAAATGTTCTTTCCCAAAGAAGCTTCTCTAGATGCTTGTTTTATAGAAGGTGCATGCTGTTTGTCAACTATTCTTTACAAAAGAAAATGAAGTATTACAAAAGTGTTACACAAATCTTACCTCTATTATTGCCTTCATAACCAATCCAGCCCCCTTCACAATAGCCATGGAAGGATGCTGTGAAACCAATTATAAGAAAGCAGGATATCAGTATTTCCCAGCCTGGCACTATCTGACCTCTATGAGGAGAAATAATTTATGACACAAGCACAGGGTGAACAGGCTAATCTGGAATAGTAGCTGTCATTCTGGCACTTGGTAGCTGTTGAGTATTAGTTTGGATATGCTTTCATAGTTAATCTTTCTTCATCTAAAAATTTAACTCATGAGAATAAAATAAAACCATATTTACAAATATTATCATTGCTTGACATGCTTGACATAAAGCTCACCTGAAAGAGCTTGAAGAGGGTTCTCCCATTAGATGCAACCATTTCTAGTAACATATCAAACTGTTGCCCCTCTGTTGTCTCACTATATGGGGCACAGAGGGCAAAAGTGAGGAAGTCCAGAAGTGAACTAATAACTAGGGCACCCGTTCCATATTCCTAAAATTAAAAACATTTGACAATTTTAATTATAGCACTGTATTTGTATAAAAATTATATGGCTCATGCTTTCAATTACAATTATACATCTAATGCAATATTATACAAGCCATATGATCAAATCCACACCATGCATTCATTAAAAGCCAGGCAGGGATAAAAATGAAAATTATTGCAAATTTTTACATTACCAAAACTAAAATTAAATTACCATATTTTCCTTCTCCCCCACATTCAACACAACAGCCAATAGTATACACCACTGCTGTAGAACACTTACCACATGGGAATTAAATTTCTCCAATAAATTTTCCAAGAACTTCTTTGAAGAAAGAAGGGATGCTTTGTTTAGCTGCTCTTGCCTCAAGTCATAGTCATCATGCATAGGCTAGAGATAAAGGTTGTGTTTCATCAGAATTATGTTTCAAATCCTCAAACAACTTAAGGGCCTCCTTTGTGAACACTACGCTTTAAGGCTACAGTTGCATGAATGAGAACAGGAAACCCATGATTAAAATTAAAGGATTCAAGGTCACAGCTTGCTTTATTTGTTCCAAGATAATGAAGACTGCCTGTCTATTTGGAATGTCACATGGAGAAGCATGCATTTTACAAAGCGAACACATTGCTGTTTCCTTCACCTAAAGTTAGACTTAAGATGTCAAAACCTCTTGAATTTAAACTAAAGCTTTCACACTTTCCTTCTCTCTCCCCCCCCCCCCCAACGCCTCCATTCAGGCATTCTGGACAGCAAAAATATTTTTTTCTAACTGTGCTCTCACCATTCAGACAAGTTCTGCATTACCAAGGGAGGCATTTCTCAACAGGAATCACTATATGAAATTAGATACTGCAGTTTCTCCGGTGTAGAAACTAGATGGTGTAGTAGTGGTGCTGAGACTTGGACGTCATGTTCATAACTTTACTCAGCTATGTAACATGCTGGGTAGCTTTGAGTCAGTCACAGTCTCTCAGCATGACCTATCTTATAGGATAGTTTTGAGAATAAAATGGGGAAGAGAAGGCCTATGTATGCTGCCTTTTGCTCACTGAAGAGAAAGTGATATATAAACCTAACAAAAGCAGAACACTCAAGGGATGAATACTTTAAAGTATCGATTAAAGTACTTACACACATGAGGGCACAAAGCATATCAATGGAAGCATGAGTTACTCCGTCATTGTTCCTTTTAAGAGCCTTCACTACCTTCACACCCAAGCGTTCTCGAAATCTTTCAAAACACAGAAATAAATTACAGCAAATACCTAAATAGCAGAAATATCCATGTTCAGTAGTGCAGTTTCAAATTATAATTGGTCTTACAGTCAGAGATCCAGACCAGCCAGGATGTTAAATGAAGAGATCTAACACCAGCATATTTTGGGAGCATTGTAGCAGTGCCTTGGATGAAAGGCAGGCTATATATACTTTAATAAATAAAGTTGACATCTCAAGAGCCAGTATGATGTGGTTTGAGTGTTGGACCAGCAATCTGGAAAACCAGGGTTCAAATCCTTACTCAGCCATGGAAACCCACTGGTTGACTTTGGGAAAATCACACTCTCTCAGTCTTAGAGGAAGGCAATGGCAAACCTCCTCTGGATAAAATCTTGCCAAGAAAACCCTGTAATAGGTTTGCCTCAGGACTGCCATGTAAGGAACGACTTGAAGGCACACAGAAACTGAACTGACGTTGATTTTTAATTATGCTCAATAAATTACATTATATATATATATATATATATATATAATCAAAATAAATAATGGGAGCCAAATAATATGGACTGATAACTGCACACAGTATATTCTAAGCAAAACAAAAAGCTTACTCGCCTAATAAGCTGAAGCTAAAGATTCATTATCAAGAATACAGACATATAGCTGTATCAGAATGTACAGTATCAGAATGTATCAGAATGTAGAGAGATCTTGTAGCACCTCTGAGACTAACTGAAGGAAAGAAGGTAGCGGCATGAGCTTTTGTAGACTTTAGTCCACCAAAAGCATCTAAGTAGACTGAGGTCTATGAAAGCTCATGCTGCTAACTTCTTTCTTCCAGTTAGTCTCAAAAGTACTAGAAGATCTCTCTCCACATTACCAAGAATAGTTAGGAAAAAATTACTGTGATAGGATCTTAAATAGGATCTTAAATAGTCTGATTGTATTTAAGGATTAAGTACTACTAAAGGTGTAACCTAGCCAATGGGCAGGGAAAACAGAGGGTGTAGCATATCTGAATCTAGCTGTATGTGGCCTTGGTCAGTGATCCAAAAAAACCCCACTAGCTAGTTTTATGCAGGAACAATATAATATAAATATATAATATAACAATAAACAATAAATATATTGCACTTGCTGCCAAGGGCAATCTCTGGGGAAAAATTACCATAAAATAAATTTTAAGTGGCATTATGATTATAATTATGCAAGTATTACCAGGGGCATTACTAGGGGATGTGGGCCACACCAGGTGACACCCTAAAGGGGTTGGTGACACCAGTGCTCCCCAAGCATATGCCTTTTGTCAGAAATGGCCTGTGGCATTCACCAGCATTTCTTTAAAATGCTAAAGAGATGGGGTGTGTGGTGTGAGGCTCGGTGGGAAAAGAAAGGCGAGGCCACATTTTTTAAAACATAAATTTTAATTTTTTATTTTTTTTTAAAAAAATTAATTATTTTAAAAAATTATTTAAAAACATCACATCTTACCAAATTTTCACTTTAACCACATGAAACAATGTACATGTTAATACATTTATGTTGCGCATATACTGTAATCTACAGGTATAATTTTAATTTTGCTAATTGTTTATGTCATAATTATTGCCATTATATTTATTGATATATGGGAATTATGATTTATTAGTAAAATTAGTACAAAAAACTACTAAGGATTCTGGATGATGTTGGTATGGGAGGAGGTTGGGAGGATTACACCAACCCTAATGATACTGAGTATTACACGAAGACCTGCTAAACCTCTCGGTCCAAAAATAATATTGCCTCTAAACAGAAGAGATAAACCCCCCCCCCCCCCAAAAAAAAACCCAGCATCACCACCACTCACTGAAGATGTAATTATGTATGTGTTAGCCTTAAACTTTTTTGGTTGGATCCAGTGACAAATGCCTATACAGTATCACCAAGAAAGGTCATGAGATTTCTGACCAGCTTGAACACTCCTTTACGGATGCAAACACTGAACTGAATGTATGTCAGCACTGATATATAAATTTAATCTACAATTTTAAGAGTTGCCATAGCTACACTCAGGTAGCATTCTGAACACACTTGGTCTTACTACTCATTCTTGGGGTACAAACCATTTTAGCATCTATGTATCTGAATCCATACTATGGAAAGTAATGTTTTTAACTGCCTTCTGCATAAATCACATGATAAGCAAAGGTCTTAATTGTACTATACAAAGATAAACAGCAAGTATAAAGGGAATGAAAACCTGAAGGTTATTTCCTGGACACCAACAGCTTTAACTGTAATTAATCCAGGAGTCTATACAAATAACATTGAAAGTTATGTGCCACTGGCATCACTTGTCAACAACAAAGCAGGGATTATAATTGCCACTACAGCATCGGTGTCACTTTGCAGAAGTCATTATTAAAGCCCTAAACTTTGTTAAGTGGTCAGAAATATAAATTTATACAATACTGTATAACAGGGCTATTGAAAGTGAAGTACTCACTTTGGAAGCTGAGTGAAAGCAAGGAATCCGGCTTTAGAGGCAACTAATCTTCTAACAGCTTGGAATTGGCTTTCAAGCTCAGCGGTTGATGCTGTAAGGTCACCCTCTTGAGAGAGTAATGCTGTTATAGCATTATTTATTAACTTTTCTTTGTTTTCTGAAAACAAACCCTACACAGGAAAAATGTTCATTATGTTTTTTTGTCAACAACAGTGCATTTTTTAAATGAACAGAAGATTTTCTTTTTAACTCACATCTTGTGTCACTGCATGCAAAACTCCACTGTATGAAATGTTTGAATTGAACCTAAAGACAGCATCTGCAAAGTTGCCATCTGCAACAGAACAAGCATGAATAAAAATTTCAGATGGAGCATTACAGGATATCAGCACAGAATTGATTTATTACTCTGCAGAGAACTCACAAAGCACTCTGTTCAAAGTATATAAACCCCAAGCAGAAATCTTACTTGGAGGTGCTGCCAAGAACCTGAGATGAAGGCTTTCAACTTCTTCATCCACTGGCATACTCAACAAACCCCAGCGCTGGCCTTTGTCTGTAGGTGTCATTTTCACACAGACATCCCTATTGCCGGAGGCTCTTACTCCATCCAGCAAACTGGCTAACAATGAATCCCTAAGAAAATTGTTCAAAAAGTTAGTTTTCCAGCCAACTGAACCAAATAAGCTCACAAACAATCAAGAACATGTGCATTTCATTATAGAGAACTCTATGCAGAGCAAGCATTTTTGAAAGCTGCTGTAAATACAGAATGCTTCATAATACAATGTTTCAACTTGTTACAACCTATACATATGTATCACGGAATAATATGAGGTGGGGTGAGAAATGTGACCTGTAATATATGTACTGATTGATGCAACATGTTGACATTCAAGGAAGCACATGATTTAACAAACGGCTTGTTGCAAGGCAGCAGTAAGATAATAGAACTTGAACACCTTTGATTTCTTCATCTTCCACACTCATTTGCAGAGGGAAAATAAAACTACTTTGGTGGGTTTAACTCTCTGGTTACATATTTGGTTTCATTGTTTTTCCAAAAGTAATTCCTATCTCCCCTCCCCTGTACGATATAGCTATTTTTGCTCCTGGGATAGTGCTATTTCATTCATATAAGAAGCTGTTAGCTACCAATCTATTTAACTATCAATCCATAGAGATCCTTATTTTCAGAATCTCACTTTGGATCTGCTCCAGTATTTGCAGGATATGACAATCAAGGCCAAGAATCTACTGCATTCCCTTTCCAGATGTTGCATGGGCTTAATATTTCTGCAAAATGAATCAAATGTAAATACAGGTATTGTGACCTACTTACAGTAATGAAGCTACTACATGCTACATGCTTTGCATAAAATCTAAACTGAAACCTCAATAAAGTAACTGATAATAAATAAATATTTAAAGATACCTCTCTGTTGATGAATATTTTCGGATTTGTCCCTTGATGAACTCAATGGTAAAAAGCTGTGGGTTTTCAGAATCACATACTAGTGCAAATACCTTTAAAGAAAGAATGCATCACATAGGAATTCATACAACTCTGTACAACATGCATTTAAATGACATTAAATTGTGCTTTTTTTCTTCTGGATTCTGTTGCTGTCTATGAATGGAAATCTCAACCATGCTATAGATTGAAGAAAATTGTGGCTGGAAGTCTGAATAGGATATTTCTTTATTCTATCATTCTTTGTGAACTTTAATATTTTTTCCAAATCCAAACCACTAAACCCCTTTCCCCTTACCTCTCCTAAGGGTTTCAGTGTTGCAATATTGTACGTGGCTGGGTCACGTTCCACTAAGCAAGTTTCTGTAAGAGCTAATATCCTTTTCACTGGTTCCTTCCAAAAAGATGGAGAGAGAATTAAATTGTAATTGATGGAATTAGAGAAACCACAATAAATTCTACTAAAACATTTCTAATAGCAATACTAATAGATTTTGTTTACAGCTGGAATTAGCTAGTGGCACTAATTTTACTGTTTCTAAGTTACTATGGAACAAGAAGCATGAAATCCCACTGTTGAATATATGGACAAAAAAAGTGCATTCCAAGAAAACATTAAAATTGCTAGTACTAGTAATTGCTAGTAATCAAACGTCTTCATTCTTCCCCTTTTGTAGATTTGTGTAGAGTGGAAGAAAAATGTCATCATGGTTCCATAAGGAATCATCATGAGTAACACTTAAAATATATTTTTGACATTTTAATCATTACCCTGGACTTGTTGTTTCCAAATTTAAATATCTCTAAATAAATATTTCATAAAAGAGTTACAACCAAGACTATTACTGCAACCCAAATACTGCACAGAAATTAAATACACCTTCATACCATGTTTTTCTGCTGACTTTATACTGGACTCTATTGATACATGTTTTACAAAGACTATGATCCAAGTACTGATGCAGTTCATAAAATAATATGATTTTCCCAGTGTAACTTTGACTATTCCTCCTGTAAACTGTTGACTTTTTCAATATGACAGCATTCTCAAAATGCTGCGCAACATTGGTGGCTACCATTCAATAAAAAGGGCATTAACACACCTTTGGCCACATAGAAATAATTTCTGTTTCCTAGTCACTAGGCATCTTACATTTAAAAGATCTGTCAAAATATTTTCTATAAAAAGACATTATTATTATTATTATTATTATTATCATCATCATCATTATTATTACTATTAAATGTCTAATTAACAAATTGTAAGCAGCTCTGATAGTCTTGACTGAAGAGCGGGGTATAAATATTATTATTATTATTATTATTATTAGATACAAGATTAAAAATTAACATTGTTTTATCTTCCTTACAAAAAGCATACTGTATATACTCATGTTAAGTCTACAGATTTTAGTGAAACAATTGACCCCAAAAACTTGAGTCAACTTATCCATGAGTCAGTGTAAGTACTATACTTTAACTCTTATATCAAAAATTTTTGTAAGTTCTTTAGCATTGTTTTCGTTTGCTTCATCATTTAGCAACTTTGTTACATACCTCTAGGTTTTACCATAGGTCATATCAAAATCAATAATTTTGGCGCCAAAACCTGCCCTCGACTTATACATGAGATCAATTTATAGTCGAGCATATGCAGTACTGTAGTTGCATTAAAAAGAAACTTATAATTCAAATTCCAAAAAACTGAGCAGGGGCAGGCAAGGAGAAGTAGAGATGCAGCTGCACATAAAAAGGGAAGTTTGCCAAATTAAAGACACGAGCAATGCATTTTAATCATTAGGCCTTACCGAATGCCTAGGAGATATCTTTTGGACCACAAATTCGGCTAAAGATGTAATTGATTCATCATTGCTGTATTTTCCAAAACGAACACTCAAGTACTGCTCAAACTCTAAAGGTTCTTTCCGTATCCTCAGGGAGATGCCAACGTAATTGCCAGCATGTTCTATTGCACTTTTGATAATGTCTTCCCTTTGCTCAGAAGCAAATAAATGCTGCAAATTTCAAAGAGACTTCAATAAATGTAACGGTATGATCAGATGAGGAACGCTGATAAATCACAAAGGCAATGGCATTTCTAAAAGTGAACAATACCATCAGTCAATATGCATTCAATGAGGAGGAAGTGGCAGGAGAAAAAGGAAGAGGAAGGAGGCGGAGGCAGCAGCAGGAAGTGGAGGAGGAACGAGGAGGAGGAAGAGGAGAAAGAGGGAGGAGGAAGAGGCTCCTGTGGGCTGATTGTATTAAAACATCCAAGAGCAATCCCCAGGAAAATAGTATTAATCTTACTAGCTAAAGCAGTCATGTTTTCTACTTAAACAAGATAAAAAATACTTAAATACAGCTGACAAAGGTTCAATTATGTATTTTAGTTCACATACTCTTCTCAGTAGTTATGATACAAGAAATATACAGTGCTAAATTCAGTATTAATCACAAATGGAGTAGAGTAATTGGAATATATTGTTATGGTGTGCTTTTATGTAGTGTCTGATTTATGGCGACCCTCGGGCAAACCTATCACAGTGTTTTCTAGGGCTGAGAGTGTGTAAATTGTCCATAGTTGGTTTCTATGTCTGAGGGGGCGAACTGAACCCTGACCTCCACAGTGATAGTCCAAAACCTGAACTACTACACCATCCTGGCTCCCAGTTGAAATATAGAACATATTAATGTTAATGAACAAGTTCTATTCATCGCATTCAATCTATTTTAGTTGGGATTAACACTGGATTCAGCCTATGGTTATGTTCCATTTTGTTATGATACTTACTAGTCTGCTGAATCCTCCATAAAGTATACAGAAACCTCCTGGATAATCAGACAGATCAACAAATCCTTCAATATTTCGATAATCATAAGAACACAGTACTTTATTTGTTGCAGGATCAATTTGATCAAAGCCTCCAGGAGTTACTTCTAGAATTACAGGTTTTCTTGTGTCACTCCAATGGTGCTTGTAACAGTTGTATCTCTGTAAAAAGGAAGTAGTTAAAAATAATGTGTACAGGATCATACCTTAGCAGAACAATGTTTTAACATGAAAGCCAAAAACAGTTTAACAATTTGTAAATGCTTTTAAAATACGCAGCTGCATATACAACAATTTACTCTACATGTAGACTACATCTGCATAGGAAGTGCTGTTCCAATACATCATTTTACACCATTTAGATGCTGGAAAACCATAAATTTACATACTGTGAAATATACATGTGCTCTGTCTCATGCAGCACTCTTATATACTGTATATACTCATGTAGAAATTTTAGTCAAAACTTTGGTCCCCAAAAACTGAGTTGACTTATTCATGGGTCAATGTAAGTATTGTACTTTAACTCTTATTTTAAAAAGGAATCATCTCCTGGCAAAAGGCAAAATCATTGAACCCCCCCCCCTCCCCCAATTCTCTCATCCAGCCAGCCATTAGTGTGAGCATAAATATGCCTGCTGGAATTTTCTAAGTTTTGGGGCATTGTTTTCTATTGCTTTGTCTTTTAGATCTTTTGTTCATGCCTCTAAGTTTTACCCTCGACTTATCCACAGGTCATGTCAAAATCCACAATTTTAGTCCCAAAACCTGCCCTCAACTTATACATGAAGTTGACTTACAGCCAAGTATATATGGTGAATTTCATATTCAATCCTACACGGTTGCTTTCTGTTTAAGAAAAATGCAACCTATGAAACAGCTTTAAGAAAGCATGAACTAGTATTATTTTATTCCTGGGAACACGAGAAAAGTAATGCTGTGCAATAGAAAGTAAAGAGTTTTAATAATTAGATAAATAGAAGAATATCAGGTTTTTATTTCCTTTTCTTCTAATGTATTTTGGTGTTTTTCGGGACTGAAAATCAAGACCCAGCAAGTTCAAATGAAACCCACCCAGGGTCAGGGGGGTTTCCTAGTACAAAATGGATCACTAATTAAATAGACACCCTGAGGCCTTGCCATTCAACAACAGACAAACACACAGATTAACACATAAATCACTTCCTCTCAACCAAGGGTCACACAGTATATATAGCCAAGTCACTTCCATGCCAGCATTCTCTGAAGAAGCCAGCCACACATGCTGGCGAAGTGTTAGGAATAAACTCTTCCGGAACACAGCCACATCACCCGAAAAATCCAGAAAAAAACTATGGATAGCGGGTGTGAAAGCCTTCAATTTCACCTTAACTGCATGTTAACTGTTAAGCTGACTTTGATTTATGTTGACCCCATGAATGAGAGACCTCCAAATCACCCAATCATCAACAGTCCTGCTCAGGTGCTGCAATTTCAGGGCCGTGGATTCCTTGACTGAGTCTATCTATCTGGAATGCAGTCTTCATCTTTTCCCAGTGCCTTCTACCTTACCAAGCATTATTGTCTTTTCTAGTGAATCATGTCTTCTTATATCTTGAAAAGTACAACAGGTTTAGTTTAGTCATTTTGGCTTCTAGGGAGAGCTCGGGCTTGTTTTGTTCTAGGACTTATTCATTTGTCTTTTTAGAAATCCACTGTATCAACAGAACTGTTTTGAAGCACCACATTTCAAGTGAGTCACTTTTCTTCCTATCAGCTTTCTTCATTGTCCAGCTTTCACAATCATACACAGAAATGGGAAACATGATGGAATAAATATGATATATCTTTACACTTCAGTATCTTGTCTAGTTCTTTTTTGATAGCTGTCCTAGTCTTCTTCTGATTTCTTGACTGCAGTCTCCATTCTGACTGAGCTAAACTATGGGAAATCTTGAACTATTTCAATGATGTCTACTTTAATGTTATAGAAATCATCTATGGCCATTATTTTCTTAAGGTTCAACTGTAAGCATGCCTCTGTACTTTCTTCCTTAACTTTGTTCAGTAATCTTTCCAAGTCTACTATTTTCTGCTATTAATATGGTGACATTTGCATTTCTTACACTGTTTAAGTTCTTTCCTCCAATTTGCACAGCTTTGGACATTTTCACCTCTGAGAACATCAACAGCTGAACATCCTTTCGGCTTGTGCCCAACTGCAGCATTGGCCACAGTGCTACTCCTAAGTGTCCTCTGCTCTTCTTCAGTGGCTCACTGAGCACCATCTGACCTGAAGTCACATTTTCTGGCATCTCTTGCTTCATTTTGGATTGTCTCATTTCAAGGTTTTCATGGTAAAAAACATTTGAAACAAGTTTATCATGCCAACACTAACAGGTGCTGCTGTGACACAACTACCACTTTCTCTGAGAGAACCTCTGTTAGTATCAGACCTGCACCCGTGCTGTTGCCTAGTAGCTGTTTGGCACCTTTAGTCTGGCTCCTCAGCAAAAGTCTGTCTGGTATGCGACACCCTTCTAACAGCACTGCTACCATCAGCATAGTTTACCTTCCTGACAGGAGTATGCAATCATACCACCACAGAAAAGTAATGCCATGATGAGTCTTAACAGAATCAATACACATGAGCAGTTTATTGTTTTTCTAATTTCATTTTCATAATAAATAGGTATTTTTTTCTCAGTTTGCGAACATAAAAATCTACTTTTCAGGCCTTTCCTGAAAAGAAGAAGGCCGTCCCTCCATCCACTATCATCTAGAGGGAGAGAAGGGCAGGTCAACACAATCAGGACTTGCCTGAAAAGAAGAAGAGCCCTCCATCCATCCACCATCATCCAGAGGGAGAAAAGGGCAGGCTAGCTCCATCGGGCCTAGCCACAGTAAGAAGAAGGGCCCTCCCACCAGTCCATCTGCCATGGTCCAGACCTCAGAAGAATAGAAGATCTGCTCAACTTTTCCCCTTCCTCACTGCCATTCCTTTCTCCTTGTTGTGTCTTGTCTTTTTCAGATTGTAAGCCTGGGGGCAGTGAAATGTCTAATTAACAATTTTTAAGCTGCTCTGATAGCTTTTTGGCTGAAGAGCAGGATATAAATAAATAGATGATATTATTATTATTATTATTATTATTATTATTACTTAGGTAATGAGATAAACCCCATTATTATAGTCATATATGTGGAACAAGGTGTCACTGTGGCTGAGATAGCATGATTTATGACAGTCCTACAGAACAGCACTGCATTATATATTTTTCTAGTGGAGAATGGGCAATTAACAGCCATCTGTAATAGACTGTTTTTTAAAGGAAAATACAGTGATGTCTGTCTGCACTTTTATGTGAGATATTACTTGCAAGTGCATAGTTATTGTTAATACCTAACACATAAATGAACACACACACCACTGTAAGATATGAATTAGAAGTCCTTTTTAATCAGAATGAATTAGAAAGATCATAAAGTGATTCAATATTGAGTAGATTCCAGTAGACAAACTATTTTCCAATCTCGGCTACATTAAAATCTCTCCCCCTCCAATTATTTTCCATGAGTAAGAATAAATTCACAATAAATAAATAAATAAATAAATAAACAAACAAACAAAAAGGTTTATACTGATGCAGGAATTATTTAACTGAGGCCATCATTGTGTTTATTGTATATGACCTCATTCATTGGCGGAAAATTTAGGGTTTTCCCCCCACAAATAGGCAAAACATTTACCTTGTTCCACAGGTTCTACAAGGACTTAGAAACTTCCTCCCCCCTCAGGCTTAAATTCTTCCTGTCCCCCCCCCCCCAGCTATACATATCCCTAGACAAATATTATGACAGAAGTGAAATATTTCTGAACTCAAATCTTGGGTATCTCTTACAAAAGCAGTATTATGAAAGATCGTACAGTATTCTAGCGTGCAAACTGAGTGTGCTGTTTATATTTCATTTAATATAGTTTGACATGAGTACTAGTATGTTATTCTACTTCTCTAACACCTGTACTAAAATCTCTGAAGATACAAGGAAGGAGGGATTCCAGCCCAATGTAATCGCCTCTGCTTTGGCAGGAACCTCCACTGCTAACAACTTTAGCGGATTAGCCCAGTTTAGCCTGAACACAGTTCTAAGAAACAAAAACAAAACGATCCATATGCCTGAATGTACGTAATGAATACATATGGTTATAGCACATTCATCTTTCGATTACATGAGTTTCAATGCAATTTAAGGAAACTGAAACAATAAAAAACTATCAAATTCTTTTAAGTTTTCTCACTGGTGACAACGGACAGAATAACTACTGTCATCCAAGGACAAATTAATTGTGCTTATCTTACAGGAAATAAAAATGGGGAGGGGGGAACCAAGCAGGTAAATTTGTCAGCCAGTTTAAGTAAGTCCAAAATCTTTCTAAGCACAAATCCTCAACATGGAGGAAAAACTAAATTTCTAATAAAATTCATTTGTGTGGTAAAGTAAGAGATACTTACCCTTCCTGTGATTTTTCCTTCAGCAAAATCAGTTCTGAATCTCTAAAGTGGAAACAAAGGGGAGGGGATTAATGGCAGTTGCCAAGTTATGTTAAATGCAGTGCAGATAATTCAAACTGTTGCACGTTTCCTTGAATTTTAGCATACTGGCTTGCTTTCCAAGGCACTTTTCAACTCATGGACGTAACTGTCCTTTCAGCGCTTGAGGAAAGTCAAACTAAATCCAAAAATATTCTGTGCACAATGTTGCACAAACAGAAACAGAAACTGTACCACATTCTTCAGAGTTCAAATACTGCTATAATAAGTAGTAATAATGTTCAGTTTCGGTTCTGCAGTCCAGTACTAAAAAACGAAACAAACAAACAAAACCCCCAAGCTCTCACAGCAGAATCTGCATTAAAGCTATAACTAGTGGGGATGTAACTGCTGTTGCTGAAACTGCTGGCAACTAAAATTGTAACTAAAACTGGTATACAGTTGGCCCTCTACTTTCATGTTTTTAACATTCATGTATTCGATTATTTGTGAATTTGTCTCCGTTTGTCCTCTTCCCCTCAGAGTAAAAAGCCCATGAGGGAGGGAACAGCCTGGAAGGGCATGTATGCACCCCTGCTGCCTTCCCCCATGCTCATCCAGCTTAAGCATGGACAGGGAAAGGAGTGTGCAAGCCTTAGCTGACTGAAGGAAGCTTCCCTTTGCTGTGTAAAGCATGGGGGAAAGTAGATGGGGTGTGCATGCATGCTCCTTCCCCATCTCCCATGCTTTAGCCAGCTGAGACAAACCAGCTAAAACGGGGGGGGGGGGGGGGGGGAGGTGAGGGACATGTGCATGCTTCTCTTCCCCCCTTACATGAACATGTGTACCCCTCTTGCCTTCCCCTACTTACTGTTTTTTTTTTATTTTCATTTTGTGGGGGTTTTGCATCCCTAACCCCTGCAAATGTGTAGGGCAGACTTATGTGCATAATTTTATGCTATATGTAAGATTCAGAAGAAAACGGCCATTTCACATTTAATACAATTAGCAATAGAAAGTGCAAAGCAATAGAAAGTGCAAGGCAACAGAACATGAAGATATTTAAAACAACAGGTTCCTACCAGTGCTTCTGTAAGGAGTTCTGTTCTGTGTTCTGTAGAAAACTTCAGCGTTTCAGACTTCTTCCCACTTCCCTTACGAAATGTAAGATTGAATTCTGTTCCTTGTCCTTTGCCAACAGGGCTAATGCTACAGATGTCTCCATAAGGCCACTAAACCAAAAGATCAGTCTGAGAACATTTTACATTAACTACCATTATAGTTAAAATCCAACAGTCCACTGTGAAATCTTTGAAATTCTGCTATCTTTTCCTGTTCCCCACAACCCCTGTGACACCAAAAACTGACTCTGGTGGGTTTCACAGCATTCTAGATCCAGAACCCACCAACATAATAAAAACTCTGTTATATCTGCTCACACCACAAAAATATGCCAGTTCTGAAGTTTGTTGTTGTTGTTGTTAGCTTTATTTATAATGCGCCGTAAGTGTACACTTTCACAAACCTTGAAATCACAAGGCACACACAGATACAAGCAAAGTAATATTTCCAATATATATTCTAGGGCCAGTGTTTGCAACTATCTACATATATATTTAATGAGCATGTGTTAGTTATTAACTAACTGTATCGACAGACAATATATATTGCCAAATCGTGACATCAAAAAGATCCATATATTCTATATTGGACATATATTCTCTATGTAACCAGAGACTATACAAACATAAAATGCTCAATGACCTAAATACAATTGCTAATTCCATCAGAAGAGAAACAATGAATCAATGAATTACATATATGGTGATTTACCAAGTTCTCATTTATTCCATTTGTCTACTCTAGCTGGGATTAGCAACTAGATTTCAGCCAATACAAGGAACAATTTAACTTCTGTCAACTATTTTTGTCATTTTGTAAACCTATCAATGTCTCCCCTCTCTCCTAAAAGACCAAGTATTTGCCTATTCCATAATGATAAAAAGAACTCTCTAATTAAATATTATTATTAATATTGTAATAGTGTAAACTAATGTAATCCTCTTTTTTTAGTTAAAAATGTTTTCTAATAGGAAGGGCAAACTTACCCTTCTATTAACTTGAGCATCTGCCAGTGCAAATGCACAATATTTCTTGGGCATGCAACCTAATAATAAATCAAGTGACACAAATTACCCAGATCATTAGGTTTTCATTAACTGATGGAACTAACATGAGTCCTCTCAGCATTCATTTGCTCTAAGAACAATGGCCAAAGCCAACTTATTTTCATTTTGGAGATAATACATGAAAGGAAAGCTACTGTCTAAACACCATTACCTGATTTGTAACTTCTAATGTGTTAGGGTTATAGGTTGTGATGGCATGGGTTCCAACTGAGAAGACTCTCTTATACCTACAAAGGTAAGAAAGAAGGATTTTAGTTTGAGTGCTTACCCCATGTCCTAATAAAAAATGTATGATAGTGTATTTACTGGGCAAATATATGCAAGTAACACTTCGGATTTCATTGTTTGGAGATACTTGGCGAAACTAAATCTTTTTTCTGGAGAACAGAAGGTGATGCTTAGCACTAACCACTGTAGCTTTGGCATATTGCCTGAAAAGGTATATCCTATCAAAACGGAAAGAAGATACAGTGAACAATGTAATGCCGAGGTATCCAAACAGAACTGTATGAGACCACAGTACATCTGATTGACCCAACGTGGCCATGCCTTTCTATGGTAATGGGACTGCATGCTCCTGTGAGACAGGAAGCTATGCTGATGGTAACAATACTGTTGGTAGAGCCTCCCATGTCAGATAGGCTTTTGCTGAGGAGCCAGACGAAGCATGCCAAACAGCTACTATGCAGCTGCAGTACTGGGGGCAAGGGGTGGGGAAGTGACACTAGCAGAGGATCTCTCAGAAACAACGGCAGTCACACTATAGCTAATGTTTATTAGTACTGTGCAGAAGGAAGCACAGTAAAACACTTTTGAATGTCTTTTACCATGAAAACTCTACAATGAAATAATCTAAAATGAAGTATGAGACAGTGCCAGAGGATGAGACTCCCAGGTCAGAATGACTCAACAGCTACTGGGTTAGAACAGAAGACAAGTACGAGTAGCGCTGTGGCTAATGATGAAGTTGGATTCAAGCCGAAAGGATGTTCAGCAACTGATGGGCTCAGAGGTGAAAGCGAAGTCTGAAGTTGTCCAACACCTATTATAGGAACATGGACTGTGAAAAAAAAAATGTATCGGGGAAAGCAGACATAGTAAAACAAGAAACGGATGGTATAAACTTTGCAATGTTTGGAGTGAGTCAGCTAAAGTGGACAGGAAGTGGACATTTTGCATTAGAGAATTACAGTGTGTTGTACTCAGGAGAAAAAAAATTAACAAGAAAAAGGGTATCATTAATAGTGAAGATGTAGCAAAAACAGGCAAAGTAAATAATGCAAAGTTTGACCGAATCATATCAGTAAGACTCCGGGGGGCAGGGAACACTCATCGATATAACCACACTCCAAGTTTATGTTCCAACTACAGAGGCAGAAGAAGAAGAAATTGAAAGATTCTGTGCTGGGGTCCAGGAGGAAATTAACCATACACTGAAACAGGACTTTGTGTTAATCACAGGTGGCTGGAATGCAAAAGTAAGTAACAGATCAGAAACAAAGATTACAGGAAAATTTGGCGTAAGATCAAGAAATGAAGCGGGGGAGTGACTGATTGAATTCTGTGAGGCCAACAGTTTGTTCATGACAAACACACTCTTCAAGCAACCAAAGGGTAACTATACACTGTATACAGACACCATCTGATGATTAATATAGAAATCAAATACAGTACATAATTGGTAGCAGAACATGGAGAAGATCCATTCTATATGCAAAAACAAGACTAGGAGTAGAACCTGGTCTCAGAAGGAGAGAAACAGGCACAACTTATTATCAGTATTTTAACAACTGATTTTAAATTGTAAAGTGTTTAATCCTTTTTAAGGTTTTTTTTAAAGATATAGTACTGTACAGACTATATGTAGTGTATATCAACTGTCTTTTAATCATGTAAGCTGCTTTGATTGCTCCTGTAGCAGAAAAGCGGGGTATATATAAAAGATTTATTTATTTATTTATTTATTTATTTATTTTAATTCCACTATATACAGTCCAAAGGCATATGAAAAGCCCTCATCCATCTTAATTGCTACAGCCTTGGCTTCAAAGGGAAAGAAGAAGAAATAGGCACAGTTCACCATGCCTAGCCCCAGAGCAGATGAAGGGCCTTCCCTCTATTCCAACGGCTACTGTCCCCTTCTCCATTGCCATTCCTTTCTTCTTTTGTGTCATGTCTTTTTAGACTGTAAATATGAGGACAGGGAACAGTCAAATTAGCAATCTATAAACCTTTCTGTAAGCCTCTGTGGCTGAAGAACAGGGTATAAATACTCTAAATAAATACAACACAATACAATGTAACATGAAGAACATCTTTGTGCAACTTAAAGAGAATGTTAAAAAAAGATTTGCATTACTAAGCATGACTGACTGGGAGCCAGACCTCTGGATTCAAACCAGAAACACTGTCAGGGAGTAATAGCGAAAGACACTTGGTTGTACCGTGTTTCCCGAAAATAAGACACTGTCCTGTATTTTTCCTCAAGAAGACACACTATGGATTATTTTCATGGGATATCTTATTTTTATTAAGTATGGTACAACAATCTACATTTATTCAAATATAATTAAGTCGTCTTCTTATCGCATGGGCCCTGGGGAACATGCCCAGTGTGGAACAGAAGGGGGAGGGAAGGGAGTGAAACAGGGATATCACACATCTTACCGCACAGGGGAATGCCTCGAGAACGCCGCCAGAACTCTCCATTCCATTTCCCATCTGTCCCACAGAGGCTGATTTTCAGGAACTGTTACAGTTCTTGAAAATTGGCCACTGTGGGACGGATTGAGAACGGAACAGGGACTTCCAGCAGCAGTGGCGTTCTTCCGGCATTCCCCTATGTGGTAAGATGGGTTATATCCATGTTCCGCTCCCTTCCCATTCCCTTCTGTTCCGTACCGGGCAGATCACTACGTCTTATTTTCAGGGTATGGCTTATATTGCACTAATGCTTAGAAATCCAGCTACAGCTTCTTTTATTAGTATGTCTTATTTTCAGTGAAACTGGGTAATTAGCTGTCCTCAACTCATGGCAATCTTATGGATGAGACATCTCCAGGACGCCCTATCCTTTATCCTTCTGTCCAGGTCCTGTTGCTTCAGGCCTATGGAAACCCTGATTGAGCCTACCCATCTGGCTTGTGGTCTTCCTTTCTTTATGCTGCCTTCAACTTTTCCTAGCATCACTGACTTTTCTAAAGTGTCTTTTCTTCTAATAGTGTGTCCAAAATAATGGCAACCTCAGTTTAGGAAAGTATTGCATTCACCTTACAGCAATTAATTCCTGGCTGGATAAAGTCGTCTTTAATTTTAAAAGTGGTTATTATTGCACTCAGCAACAGCAGGGAAAATGTAACCTGTCTGAAGCTCGGATCCCAGCCACACTTATCTGGAGGCTTTTCGAAAACGGGAGCTTGCCATTTTTGAAAAGCTGCTGGATAAGCGCAGCTGGGATCTGGGCGGCACTTGCTTGGCCACAGCTGAGTACGATAACACCCGCTTTTAAAATTAAAGATGACTTTATCCCATCAGGGATAAGTTACTTTAAAGTGAATGCAATAATCTCCTAAATCATCCTGGCTTCCAAGCAGAGTTTGGGCTCTATCTGTTCAAGGGCCCAATTGTTTTTCTTTTTGCTGTCCATGGTATCCTCAGCACTCTTCTCCAGAACCGATCTTAAATATGTTATTTTTCTTTCTATCTGCTTTCTTTATTACCCAGCTCTCACATCCATACATGATGATGAGGAATACCATGGCTCGGGAGATCCTGACTTTAGCATTCAGTGTAATGTCTTTGCACTTTGGGATCCTGTTTAATTCCTTCATAGCTGCATCCCCCAGTCCTAGTCTTCTGATTTCTTGACTAAAAGTCAAGACAATGAAGGTTTGAGCATCCACGGACTTTGGTATCCATTGGGAGGTTGGAACGGATCCTCCACGCATACTGAGGTCCTGTTGTAATCATGACTCTAAATAAATACAACACAAGGGAAAGTGACCACAGGAACATGGCATTAATATTCCATACAAGCAAAGTGATGTGTAAAATTCTACAACAAAAACTTTTACCATATATGGAGTGAGAAATGCCACTTGTCCAATCTGGGTTCAGGAAAGGAAGAAATACTAGAGATCATATTGTAAAACATGCACTGGATAATGGGAAATAGGTATACTACTAGAACATTTTATTGTCCTGACAATACACAGGACAAAAGGCTACAGTCAGGTCAGAATACAAAGAAAAGAATGGTTTCCAGTTGGCAAGATAGTCAAGGCAAGACTTTCTCACTCTGTTTAACTTGTATGCTGAACATGTCATATGTAAATCAGGATTACATATTACTCGGAGGAAGGAGGTGTGAAAATTCGAGGAAGGAACATCAACAATGTAAAATATGCAGATACCATACTAGTAGCAGAAAACAGAAAAGACGTAGAATGATTAATGAAGAAAATCAAGGAAGAAAGAGCAAAGATATACTTATAGATGAAAATTAAGAAAATAAAAATAATGACCATGGATTTAGACAAATTTTAAGTAGATGAAAACATTGAAATATTTCAAGATTTTCCAAGCTTTGGTTTAGTCATTAATCAGAATGGAGACTGCAGTTAAAACACAGAAGAAGACTAGGACTTGGAAGGGAAGCTATGAAGGAACTAGATAAGATCCTGAAATGTAAAAATACACCAGTGAATACTAAACTTTGGCTTGTTTGTGCAATTATATTTCCCATTTCTCTGTATGGCTGTGAAAGCTGGATAGTGAAGGAAGTGATAGGAAGAAAATTGATTCATTTGAAATGTGGTGATGCAGAGGAGATCTACTGATACTGTGAAACTATAAAAAGACAAATTAATGAGTCCTAGAGCAAATCAAGCCTGAACTCTCCCTCAAAGCCAAGATGACTAAACTGAGGCTGTCATACTTGGCTATATCATGAGAAGATACGACTCACTAAAAAAGCCAATAATACCTGGTAAGGTAGAAGGTATTTGGAAAAGAGGAAGACCACATTACAGATGAATAGTCTCCATCAAGGAAAGCACTTCCCTGAGTCTGCAAGACCTGAGCAGGGCTGTTGGTTGTGACCTGGATGTCTCCCATTCACAGAGTCACCATTAGTCAAAATCAATTTGCTTAACAAGAACAAATGTGCTGGAGCTCAGTGATTTCATTTAAATACAAAACTGGGGAAGGGCAACAAAAGTCAAAAAGTACTTATTCTACAAGAATTGATGAAGTATATGGATTGCTTTTAAAAAGTGACCCAAGGGAAAGAGAATTTGTTTTGATTATAAATAAATAAATAAATAAAAATAAAAGGCCAGCAAGTATCTACTATAAGACTTATCTGCACAGAGGAAAAAAAAAATCCAAGTTTGTGAAGTATGTCAGATGCATGCAAATATTACGCAAGTTTTGCTCCTGTAATTTATGTAAATAGTTATTTCTAAGCAGATCTAAATCAGATATCATTTAAATTGTATATGTGCTGTAATATCTGAGCTTAAACTTTATAAAGTTTGTCATTATGTACAAACCTGTGCTTTAAGTAAACTGCTAACACAAGCTCACAATAAACCCCATGTTGTTCTCCTGGCTTGTTTAAAAGTTTGTTTTAAACTTCAAATCCTGTTCTACAAGCAAACCAGAAAGCAAAACTGAATTTTGGCCCATTTCTTTTCATGGTAGCATGAGAAAAGGAAGTGCAAGGTCCTTTCTGCTTGCACACATATCATTCAAAGGAATAGTTGATCATGAAAATACTACCAGTCACACATATAACATGGATTGTCTGAGAAATCCAAACATCAGTATTTGTTCTATACAGATCAAAGAACAGTTTGAGAAGTTATGGGAATTTGCTACTACAGCCTAACCAATGACAGGAAATCAGAAAGCAGGTGCTGAGAATAGTAAAATAAACTAGTATTTAGATTAAACTTCTTTTGTACAAAGTGAGCCATGCTTTTTCATATAGCTTCTTCCATATATATTGCTAACATAGCTCTTAAGTAGTTGAAGTGATGCAAAGAATACCCTTTCCCCATCCAAGTGTGCATGTTTCTATGAAACATGTGTGTGCACACATGCATGTCTTCAAGCTGCTTTTGACTTATGAGGACTCTATGGATATCATAGGAGTTTCTTAGAATAGGAATAGTCATGTGGAAGACTTCCTCTGAAATACAGCCTATGTTTTATTCCTCGGTCATCTCAAACCCAAGCAATAACCAGCCTAACCCCATTTAACTTTCAAGATCAGAAGGGGTCTGATGCTTTCCATATAATGTAAGCCTTCTAGAAAATACAAGTTATGTATAAACAATAAAACCTAAACAAAACAAATTACACAGTCATTATAGATTATAGATACATAAATGCATCAGAATAAATATGCAGGACAGGGGTGGAGAAAGTGAACTCTGTTCCCTTTTTTGCAGCCCCCAAGCCCCCTGCTCCCCCCCGCCCCCGGTATTTATCCCTGGGTAAATATTACTCAAAATTGATACTGTCCATCCTGGAGGCTCTGGAACCTCCAGATTACTTATTCCTATTAGTCATACCCAACCCATAAAGCCTCCCAGACAAAACAATCCCATAAATCAGAACTAGAAATAACATCTGGTTTCAGCAGAGAATGTAATGATGCAGCTGCTGAAGTTTCTCACCCAGGATACAGAATTTTGATAGGACCTCATGAAACAAAATACTCTAGTGTGGAATACTCTTGTTCGGGTTTCCATCCATTCTATGCCTTCTTTCAAGACATACCATATTTTTCAAGATATTCCACCTATGTGTGCTTACTTTTTTTCAAACACTAAATATATCTTTGTTTTGCCCTGAATGGTGTCATTTGGGCTAAACGAGGATCCCATTGTATATAGGATATCACTTTTCTAATTAATATATAGGAAGAACTCAAACTGACAAATCATTAACAATATGGTGTGCAGATTAAGAAACCAGTTCAAATACAATTCCACATTAAGAGAGGTCATGTAGATAATTCAGTAGTGATTATTTATGAATTATGAACTATCAAAGGGAGACAGCAGGATGAATAGTGTACTCAAGTCCAAAGATATTTTGAATAGAACAATTTGAGAAATCACAGCTTGATATCAGAAGTAGGGTATAATTACCCCCCAAACTGAAGAATAAAGTAAGGCAGACTACTTACTTCCCCCTCCACGAATGCTTTGTTGTGTAGAAACAAGCCAAATCTTTATTTTCCCTAATTATATTCATTTTGTGTGAGGACCTGTAACAAAATAAGCTGTGCATTAATGAAATGTATTAACAAATTCTGATACGAAATATCATTACATTCTGTATAAAGAACTGAATATACAATGCAAGCAGTTTACTGATTATCATTCAAAATATTTCAAAGAAATATAGCAAAGAAAGTGACTTTATACTTCAAGAGTGCTCTCATATGCATTTAGTAAACAGCTATAACTGGCTCCACATTTCCAGGAATAAAGTACAGTCAGACTTCTGTGTTTCAAGGATCCGTTTCGGACCCCCCACCCCAGGGATATGAAAATCTGTGCATGCTCAAGTCCCATTTGTTTTAATGGTAGCATGGCACATATGTGCCCACTAATGCAATCGCGTGCACATGCCATTAACAAAATCAGGGGTTTGCCATCAGCGGATGGTTAAATCTGTGGATGGCAAGTCTGCTGATAAGGAAGGCGGACTGTATTTAAAGGGGCTACCCTGCTTAAAAACCTTCCTTTATTTAAAAGATCCCCACAAATAAAAGGTGAGTAGATCAGGAGAAAAAAAAAACACAGCCTTTTCACTGTTGTACTGGTTTTCTATCTACAGGCACTTAATATGGGGAAGCATTCAAAACCAATCCTTTATCTGCAGTTCCAACTGAATTCTATCATATCTTTCTAGTTTTTGTGCAATTAAAATAATAATTACAATAACTGCTTTGGATATTCATAAAGTTTTTTTTTTTACTGTACTCCCCTTCAGGACAAATAAAGTTTCAGACATAAACTAAGGCCCAAGACAGACAGGTCAAATAAAGTGCCTTCTGTGGCATAATTTTGGGGGCATGGCGTTCAAACAGTGCATGCCCCCAAACTGCCCAGAAGCCTTTCTGAGGCTGCCCAAACCCAGCCACCAAAGGAGCAGCAAAAAGCTGCTCCTGCCGGCGGTCCATTTGGGACTGAGGCAGCCACCAGCCTCAGGACTGTGGCATCAAGTCCTTCTGCCCCATCTGCGTGACCCCTAAATTACAAATCCCATCTGGATCAAGCCCAATAAATCAAGAGAAGTTACACATGCACTGACTTAGGATTCAATAAATCGTTCAACAGGTCTTCTCTGGTTGGAATTACACTGGATTTAGACTTTAGAACCAAACAATGTCAAAAGACAGTATTGTCTAAGACGTACACATTTAAAATCCTACAGTATTTACAGACTTCATTCTCATAGGACCAAAAATCTAAAGAGTAATAATAATATTAATAATAATATTTATTTCTTACACGCCCCTCTGAGAAAGCAATCGGGGAGGGGTACAACATGTTAAAAACATATACAGTTAAAATCCCCCAAAGATACCCACCTCCCTCCCCTTAAAACAGTATTAAGCTAATCATAATTAAAAGAATCAAGATTTAAAATGCATTCATTCAAAGTCCCCTGTAGGCGGCCGTGTGCATTTGGGCGGTCATATGGTGTAAATTCCAACATGATATACTAACTATGCAAGAACCTAAAGCAGATAAGAGAGTGGAAGGCAGTAAAGAAGTTAAACAAGAACACTGCCTAGAAAAACAAAGGCTTAAGGAAAGCATTTTATATGTGAATGAGTCATTAGGTTACTTATGGAAACAATGTTAAAATATGCGTAATATATTTTTTTTCTTTTGCACCCACAGATATATTTTCTACATGATTTCTAAAATGCTTGTTTTCCACTGTTTACATTAATTGTTCAGATAATATAATTGTCAACAGCTGATCAAGCTTTGAAGTACTGTAAACATAATCAAGTACATAGTATATAGTGGCTTTCCATCATTTTAAAGCAACCTGACAGATTTCATCATCATGCCAAGGTATCATTCAAGATAAAAATGGTACAGGTAATAGAATTTCCAACTAATTTTCTTTTTGTATTGTTCAAATTAGAATATAGCTACTGCCACATAGCTACTTAATAATGATCTTCAATAAATATATCTTATTTTACTGTTCTCTCATTATTGGTTACAGTTGTTCGTATCACATTTTCAGACATTTCTAAATATTCCATATCCATAATTATTATTGCTATGCATTTTCATTTTGATCCTAAAATATGTAACAAGAAATTAGCTGTCAAGTCTCAATATGACAAGTCAAAATATTGTTGCTTTAAATGTCTTCTGATTTGGCTTTCCCAACACTTAATGAGAATTCACTGTTTACCCACTGGTAGATAGGGATACTAGACTGTTGTATATGTGGCAAATGCCAACATCTGGGAGGGTTTGCAATTGTTGTTGTTGCTGGTGTGTGCCTTCAAGTAATTTGCAACTTCCTGGGAACCTAAAGCAAATCTATCACAGGGGGCTTCTTGACAAGTTTCTTCAGAGGGGGTTTGCCATTGCCATCCTCTGAGGCTGAGAGTCTGTGACATGTCCAAAGTCATCCAGTGTGGGTTGGCAGAAATGACAGTCATACAAAAGGAAAGCCACCAACACTACTGAGCAACTTCAAAAGACTACATTACAACTACCTGTTTTCTAAACTTATATATTACCATTCATCAAGTATTTCCAGGGGCCTTTACAAAGTTATACAATGCCAATAAAGAGCAACTAGAAATCACACCATTTATTATCAGCAGATTCTTTATGATATTGCTTTATGATATAGCAGCAGATTCCTTATGATATGTTGTCTAAGGAGGGAGAGGATAATGGGATTATCTGTGTACTGTAGGAATTTTATTGTTGTGGTAAGTTGCCTCAATCCTGTGGGAGAGGCAGGATAAAAAGAAATTTTTATTATTATTTTATTATTTATATATTTTTCCAAGTATGATATTTATATTTATATACGATTATATGCAGATTTCTACTTGTTTTTTAATTTACAACTTCCCGCAAAAGGTGAAGTTATATTATTGAATGATTCCTACCATATTCTGTGTCTGTGCCTTCACGTTGCCTATCAACATATGGCAACTCCACAGATTTCATAGGGTTTTTCAAGGCAAGGAATACTCACAGTTGGTTTTACTTCCTTCCTCTGAAATACATCCTACAGCACCTGGAACTCTTTGGCAATCTCCCATTCAAGTACCAACCAGCTAAGCTGACCCTGCTTAGCTTCCAAGATCTGGGGCCCCTACTATGTTCTAAGATCTACCAATTGCGGATTAATGCAATCCAAACAATAGTTTTCAAAGTACATTCCAGGGAACTCCAATACAGTCTGGAAGATCGCACTGAAATCAGCAATAGACACATTTCCTTTGCAAAAAAGAGTTTGTCTTTCATTTCCAATCTTTCCAGCAATCTGCAGATTGAGAAGAGTGTCAGGCTTTCTCGAAACCATACTCATTTCACAAACCAGTGGTAATGCTCAAGATACCAAAGCAAGTTTTTTTGTTGAACATATCCCTGGGACAGATCACAGCAATTTCTGCACTGGAGTTCCATGAGAGATGTACAAGAGTTCCTCTGCAAAAAATCTGATGTGGAAATGTTTCTTGCAAGTAGAATACAGTTCAGCCAGATAAATTCTTAAGCTATATAGAATCCAACAAAGTAGTAGTATACTGGTGTCTTCTATTTACTATATATACACTCCTGTATAAATCTAGAAATCTTAGTCAAAAAACTGCCCCCCAAAACTGAGTCGACTTATCCATGGGTCAATGTAAGTACTGTATTTTAACTCTAATAAAAAAAGAGGAACCATTCGCTGATGAAGAGGATAAGCTGTCCTGGAATCACTGACCCCCCTCTATTCTCTCATCCATCTAGCCTTTAGGGTCAACACAGTTACGTCTGCTGGAATTTAAGTACTTTGGCATTGTTTCCCTTTGATTAATCCTTTACATCCCCTTTGTTAAAAGCACCTAAGTTTTATCTCAACTTATCCACTGGTCATATCAAAATCCATATTTTAAAAATAAAATAAAGAAATATAACTGGGAATGTGTCACCTTTCTCTCCCCTCCCCCCCCCCCCCGAAAGGTCTTCTGGAGCTTCAAAAGGGGGTCTCAAAGACTATATGTGGTTGTGAGGCCACACTTTCCACATTCCTGATATAAACTCATTAATGCAAAAGCATTCGGAGACAGAACTTTTACACACGTAAATCCATACAGAAATTTCTATTGTTGTCCACAAAGCATGGAACAAAATCATGCACTGAAGTCAGATTGTATCATTGAAGTGGTAGGTCAATGCATGAGTAGATATTTTTAACAAGCAAAACTCCTTCAAAACTTTGCTGCATTACACAAGTAATTGAGTTACTAAAGTCATCCTTGGGTGTTCAGCATTGTTGTTTGAATACTGCTATAGCTAGTACATTGTGTAACAAATTATATTAGATCTGCCATCTCATGAACTGCGTGTTAAAAATCGTAAGTTTAAAATAAAACTGTCTGGCTATTGAGGTAGGGATATATTGAAGGAACAGCCTGGAGTTTTAAGTCACAACAATCGAACTAGCCAACCTTTTAACAGAGACCAATACAGGCAATTTTAAGGGCTCCCAGAGGAGCAAACCATACTTTCTTACTTTTGTAATTAACATATTTACTTCTGTCTTTGTAAATTACTCTGAATCCCATTGTGGGAGAAATGAGAGATATAAATCCTTGAAATAAGTAAAATCTATAAAATAAAAGTAGAGAGCCAAACTAAAAGTTGTTGGCCTTTGGAACCAGGCTGGAGAGAGAAGCAGTGAAGCTTTTCTGTAAGAGGGAAATGTCAACAATCTGCTTTCAAGCTCTATATAAGCATACCGAGTGTCTCTAAGCCAATTTGATCAGAGGCAATTGTGTCATAGGAAGCCGCTGGCTGCCTGTAACCCTCAGGATTGGTGAGACTATATATTAACAATGAAATGCCACTCTAGTAGATAGAGGTTTATGCTCTATAACAGCAGCTCTGCTGAATTACTGCAATCTATGTATCTTACTAGAAATCCTGTGTTGTGGAATTGTTTGAGTGCTGAACTATGACTCTGGAGATCAAGATTCCCATTTCCCACTCAGCCACAGAAACCCATTGAGTGACCTTGTGCAAGTCACACACACTCAGCCTCAGAAAACTCTGAGATAGGCTTGCCAAAAATCAGAAACTTGGAAGGCACACAACAACACATCTATATTACAATGCTGAGCTAAGTTAAAGGTACTACAGGTTGAGTATCCCTTATCTGAAATACTTGGGACCAGAAGTGTTTTGAATTTTGGAATATTTGCATTTATATGATGAGATAACTTGGGGATGGGACCCAAGTCTAAAATGAAATTCATGTATGTTTCATATACACCTTTTACACATAGCTTGAAGGTAATTTTATACAGAAAATGTTTAATAATATGCAAGAAACACAGTTTGTGTACACTGAACCATCAGAAATCAAAAGCGTCAGCATTCTAGACACCCATACGGATAGTTTCGGAGTATTTCTGATTTCCGGACAAGGGATACTCAACCTGCACAATGAACTAAATTAAATGTGTCTGAATGGTACTGATCAAGAAGCTACATGCCTTACATGTCAGGCAGAACACTAAAAACGATGAAATGCCACCAAATTGTGAAATATACAGTAATACCTGTCTTAGTTGTGTACTTTCCTCAACAGATGAAATGTGAGGTATATTATAGTCCCGTAATACAAATATGGTGTATTTGCCATGTACCATAAGCATCAAGCGTCTCATAAGTACAATGTGCCTCTGCACATAGAATGTGTACAATGACCTGGACTATGAAAGAAAATGTGCCTGGACTGAAAATGTCTATGATATATGATGATCTGTACTAAGATGTGTGTAACTTTACAAGTTGATTGAGATACTGTTGCATATTCATTCTTCTGTCCTATAAATTTCCTCCAAGTCCAAAGTTTAAGAAATACTCAAGGAGAATGTTGGTGTTGATCTGCCTATTTTATCTCGTGAGCTGCCTTGGGTCCCTTTTTTGGGAGAATGGCAGCATAGAAGCAAAATAAATAAATATTAGACATTAACTCTTGGGAACTAAGGGGAGCAAAAGGGTGATTGCAAGGAACCCCATCTAAATGTAGATTGAGAAGCATTAAGACAACAAGCCTGCAACTCCTCAACAAAGAGGTGGGGTGGAGGAACCATGGGGCTAAGCAGACAGGTAAAAAGAGATGCTTTCAGGCTGGCTTGAAGGTGTGGCGTTTACATGACACATGACTTGAAGCCAGCAGAAAAGTGTCCTTATGCAGAGACAAGCCATTTCAAAGAGAAGCAGCTTTTTTCTCCTTCTTCATGGCTTGAAGCCATGCACACTCCAGCTGCCTTGGGAGCCAGCAGTGCGGCTGGTGGGGTTTCAATGTGGCTTCAGAAAAGTCAGCTTCAAGCCACTTTTTCCTGCCCATCTGTTTCTCCCCATGTCTGTTTTTACTGCTACTCTTTTTAGTGAAAGGGAGCCTTACCATTGAAATATATACCCCCACTGTTAGTTACATCTTCACCACAGCTTACATAAAACATTAAATACAGGTTAGCAAATTGAGATAAAATATAATTCTACAAATAAGCAAATCCTTAAAAGCTGTGTAAAAGTAATACAGGAGCCACATTAACAGAACATTTTAAAAACTAGGAAAACAAAGATTTTGTTTGATAAAAGAAAGACAATAGACTGAATGCCAGGAGAGCATCCCAAATTCAGGGCATCAATCCAACAATTAATAGGCCCTTTCCCCAGTAACTATGGCACTCACAGTACCTCAAGATGGCAGAGAAACCTAAAAACGTTTACTTCAAAAGTATGGGTAGGTAAAAATGGACATCAGGTAGGTATCTTGGTCTCAAACCATGAAGAGGTTTATATATTTTAAGGCCAACATTTTATTTCCCCAGACAGAAAACAGCTCCAAAGGGGCAAGAAAAAAGTACCTTCAATTACAATCCAAGGCTCCTTTCAGATGAAAAGTTAACATAAGCAATAATTCCTCAAGCTTTCACTATTAGGTTTTCCAGCTCTGTGACATGAAATTAAAGAGTAATTTCTGCTGCACTGCTTCTAGTAATGCTTCATACAATGAAATAAAAGAGGCAATGCAATGGTCTACTGATTCAAGTAACTATATCCATAGACCTAGCAATAGATGTGGAAAGGAAAAAAAAAGAAGTGAGCTGTTGTTGCCTGGAGTGCCATAAAGACAAAGCTATACACAGCTCATGTTAAGAAAGCATTTCCTTGCACTTATTTGTGTATAGCCTGAAATTCTGTTTTGCTGTACAGCTTCTCACTAGGAAACTTGGTTGTAATGCTGTACCAATAGAGCTGATGGGCTACTCAATTATGCTCCAGTTCATTGTTTTCAGCAGACACATTGAAAATAAAATCACAGCATTCCTGCTTTTGGGAAGCATAATGCTATCTTCTCCATCAAGACTTCTTCTTTAATTTCTTGAAGAGAAAAAGATGTACAGTAAATGCAAAATGGCTGAACAATAATACATTTCAAAATCCCAGATCTATGGCTTGAATAGGGATAAAAGCACACTACATGGATTAATCAGGTCACCAATGCAAGTATGGCTGTTATCACCAACTGTTTTGCAAGCAGCCACCAGTTTATATTCAACATTTAATTTCTTGCTGATTTCATTGTTTAAATGAAGAGGGGTCATATACCCATTTATCACTACAGCCCTCTGTTCTCATGGTCTTCAGACTTGTGTCCCTCGCTTATGCGTGAGGGATGAACAGAGGGAGGAAGAATGGGGTGTGCACCCATGATGCATGCCCACACGCACACCTGCACCTATATTCAAGCCAATGGGACTTGAATATAAGTGAAACTCCATTTTCGCGAGGGGATCTATAAATGATCCCCCACGAAAAAGGAGGGGCGACTGTCTATAAGTTTATTAAAAGCTGCCAAGATGGAATCCTCTAGATATTATCTCCCATAATTCCTGACCACTAGTCACACAGACTGGGGATTATGGAAGAGACTACAGGACACCTAACATAGCATACACACACACTGATTTGCAACTCAGACCATAACATTATTTGTTGTTCTTGGGCTCAAGGCATCACAGAAAAGCAAATTATTTCTCTTTCTCGGGAAAAAAGTGTGTCATGACTTCATTTAGCTCCATTCTGAGAGTTTAACACATTCTTCAGTTTTTATATATTTGAAATAACATATGACTTCAAAGCAATACTGAATTTAACCAAAGCTTTTATTAGATGAAAGTCCCGCTGATTCACTTAACCACAAGCCTCAGGCAGTAAATTTATAATCTAAGTGACAAGCTACATGCTTTTGACAGACAGTTTGACTAACCTTCAGGTGCATCGTGTTTTTGTAGGTTTCACTTACAAGCCAAGAAATACAGAGATAGGAAACCTAGTGATGTGATCAAAATGCCTTCAGTTTTAAAGGATATTTAAGTTGTACTAACTTTATGCCATTCACTTTCAAGCTCAGATTTCACCAACAAGGCTTTGGGTACAAATCCTACACCTACTTTTCAGAAAGTAAATCCCACTGACCTTTAATAAGAAACAGAGGGGCTTTCTAGATTGGTAAAAAGAAGTGTGTTCATGGTTGCATGAAACTCTAGCCTTTAGATGAGAAAAGGGGAAAGTGTGCCATGAAAACGCTTTTTTTGCGTTTTAGGGGAGAAGAAGCGCCTTTTAAAAGGTGCTGGTTTTCCCAGCTTCTTTTTTAAAAACTGTGGAACAGCGCAGCTCCATCTAAAGGCTGTGGTGCAGCTGCTAAGCATTAAGGAAAAGGCAACTTCATGTCACACTTTCCTGCCAATCTAGAAAGCCCCAGACATAACTTATTTTATTGTTGCATTTTATCATTTTTGCAAACCAACTTGGAAGTTTTGCAAGGACAAAATACAAATGTTTTAAAGATTTTAATTCAATATAACCCTCTGAACTGTTTTCAGACTTTGCTCTTCACAGACTTTGTTTTACACTTTGTTCCACACGTATTGTGAGAAACTTTGAAAGTAGTCAAGTCCAGGTTTCGATAACCAAAATTTGAAGTATTCTCACTATCATCTATGAATTGACAATTCATTCGTGACAAAGTCATAAATAACATGCAAAAAATTATATTTGTCGCTAACCTCACAAACATCCTAACAAAACAAATTGGAAAGAAGAGGGTTGAAAGGGAAAGGGTTTTATGAAGGAAGAGCCACAAAAATGATGGGTTGAATAATGCTACTTCTATTGCTTTAGTCAGTTTGAAAACCAATCAAGACTTATTGCTATTCATAAAGTGGAGCATACATCTATTAAAGTAAAAACACAACTCTGAAGCCAAAGGCATGGAGAAAAGTATGTAGGAACAATTATGAAAGTCTTCCTTCGTGTCACATTTGTTCACATATAGTGGGCCCTTGGAATTCATTGGAGTTTGGTTAAAAGAACCCCCATGGATACCAAAATCTGTGGTTGCTCAAGTACGACTAAATACAATGGCATAGTAAAATTTTGGAATTTATATATTTTTTAAATATTTTCAAGCCGTGGATGGTTGAATCCATGGATAAAGAATCTGTCCTACCTATAAAAGAACAACCATTCAAGAATACAATCAGAAATACACCTATCTAGCAGGATGTCCCACTGAATTCAGCTTCTAAGCCGACCTGTATGCGACTGAACCGCATGCTGTTAGAAGACAGGAAAATTCAGAATGGGCCAGATTGAATTAAAATATTGATGTCAAGAAATGTTAATAGTAAAGATGTTAATATTTTTGCTGAGTTTCATTTAACCCCATGTCCATGAACTCAGCAGCAGAATTATAAAACTGTCAATCCACAGCAATTTACTTCTAGCTCACAACTTCAAGACAATAGCACAGACATGGCTAAAAGGGAAAATCAGATTTCTCTATATCCAGTGTCCAGAACTGAGTGTTCTTTGGCTTATACATCTCACACAGCAACCTGAATACATTCCTAGATAAACATGTAGCTTCGTCAATGTGATTCCCTAACATTATGTATCAAGTGTCAGAAAGCTTTATTTCTTCAGACAACATACTCGACTGCCACTGACATCAGAAAAGTTACCAATGCCACTTACAAAAATGCCTAAGTTACAGATATTGTTACAAGGCCTTTAAAAAGAAGGCAGCACATGTTCAGTTGTTACTTATTAAGTGATGACAGGTGGAAATTTTTTTACTCAGGCCTGTTCACGTTCAAATTTAAATTATTCACAAGGCCGGTACAAAACATTCCAGAATTACTTAGGCTTCTCTGGCATGGAGGAGATTGGACAAACATGTTACCATCTCATTCAAAATCTATAGCGTATATTGATTTGTTTCTTTTTTTATCTTAGCTTTCTATGTGAGAACAGCAGCCCCCAAAAAGATTCTCTTCTCAAAAACTACAACCTGCACAAATGTAAGTACACTATTTCCTGGAAGACAAACATCCCTAGATTGTGGTAAATTGTATAAAATGATAGTTCTTCCCATAAAGCTACAAAAAAACAAAACAACCCCCCCCCAAAAAACCCCCAAAACAAGAACAAAAACAAAACAAAAACAAAAAACAACCCAGGACCCCAATACATATGGGTCATGAGCTAACTGCTAGCGATTTACTGTTTTTGAGAAACATGCACAGGACAGACCGGTTCAGCTATCTTAGCAAGGGAAATTCCAGGATATTTGGAAATGTAAGGCTTCAAATGACCAAGACGGTTGTCATTTCCCTAATTATTATAGTCTGCTTAAAGACTGGAGCACCCACATACAGCGTGACATGTATTAAGGGCAGAAAAGAAGATGAAAGAAATGCTCCAAAAAGTTACAGCCTGCAGGGACCAGAAGGGTTGCAGGAAAGTTTGAGGGCAAATGTTTCAGGAAAGGGTCAGAACAGGAACATCCAGAACTAGATACCATTCTAGGCATTTACAGAAGCAATAAGCATAGAACATACACGCTTTCTAATGCCTGGAACATAACAGTCAACACAGAGGGAGGCCAGATGTCTTAACCACAAAGGAGGATAAGATGTAGGACATTCAAGTAAAATGTAGGATATTACAAAACAAAGCTAAAAAAACTCATAAATATAAAACCATGCTTCTTAGTCCTGCTCAAAATGGAGGGCATTTTGGAATACCTCCTGGGCAGAAGGGTGAAATGTAGGATGTGTCCTTGGAAAGGGAGGACGCCTGGTTATCAGCTACCATGTTACAATACATAATAATAATAAATGTTGCTTTGGCAGAGTACAGATTTTGGGAGCCACCACTGACAAGGGTGGGAAACTGTCGTCCCCCCAACTTATTTCTCCCACAATGGTTGGGGGGGAGGAGAATTATTACTTATTTTAGAATCATAGAATCACAGAGTTGGAAGAGACCACAAGGGCCATCCAGTCCAACCCCCTTCTGCCGTGCAGGAACTCCCAATCAAAGCATACCCGACAGATGGCCATCCAGCCTCTGCTTAAAGACCTCCAAGGAAGGAGACTCCACTACACTCCGAGGGAGTGTCTTTCACTGTCGAACAGCCCTTACTGTCAGGAAGTTCCTCCTAATGTTGAGGTGGAATCTCTTTTCCTACAGCTGGCATCCATTGTTCCGAGTCCTGTTCTCTGGAGCAGCAGAAAACAAGCTTGCTCCCTCCTCAATATGACATCCCTTCAAGTATTTAAACAGGGCGATCATATCACCTCAACCTTCTCTTCTCCAGGCTAAACATCCCCAGTTCCCTAAGGCGGTTCTCATAGGGCTCCATGGTTTCCAGACCCTTCACCATCTTAGTTGCCCTCCAGTTTCTCCACATCCTTTTTGAAATGTGGTGCCCAGAACTGGACACAGTATTCCAGGTGGGGCCTGACCAAAGCAGAACAGAGTGGCACTATTACTTCCCTTGATCTAAAGAGTCTAGATATTTGAAGCCTGGAGAAGAGAAAGTTAAGAGGAGATATGATGATAGCCCTGTTTAAATATTTGAAGGGATGTCATATTGAGGAGGGAGCAAGCTTGTTTTCTGCTGCTCCAGAGAACAGGACACAAAATAATTCCACCTCAACATTAGGAGGAACTTCCTGATAGTAAGTTTGACACTAAACTCTATACTTCTATTATCTTTATTATTTTATGTATTTATTATTATTATGTTAATGGAGGAGCACTCACCAACCAGTAGAGGAGGGGAATAATAAAGCCCAGCCTGGAGGCTCTAACAAGGGTTGTTCCCTCCCCTCCCTTTGCCTCGTCAGAGCTGGCCCTCTTCCTCTTGGAGGCCGCCCTTCTCTGGGCTTCAGCCTTGGCCCTGAAGCCTCTCTCCTCCTGCCTCCCTTCAGAGCCTGGCTCTGGAGGCCGCCATCTTAGCTCAGGCTGGGAAGCAGCAGCAAACGCCCTCCCCTCCGCCGCGCATGCGCAGTCGCCGCCGCTCAGCTGATCCGATTCCCTTCCTTTTGCCAGGAGTTCGGAGGACTTCCTCGAGCGATGTGAGCATGCGCAGAAGCAGCTCTGAGGGAGGCGGGGCCTGAGAAATAAAAGCCGGGAGGGGGAGCTCTCTCTGACTCCTCTTCTAAGGCCGACCCCGGCTGTTGTGCGCATGCGCACAATGAACTGCCTCTCAGGGAGGCGGAGCCTAAGAGAAATGAAAGGAGGGAGGGGGAGTTTTGAGTGGTCTTCGTTCTGCGCATGCGCAGATCGGTTGAGGAAGTGCCTCACTCCTCAGAGGCAAAACTTTTTTGACTTAGTGAGGCACTAGCTAGACCGATCTGCGCATGCGCAGAACGAGCTGCCTCTGAGGGAGGCGGAGCCTAAGGGCTTCTTAATAAAAGGGAAGGAGAGCTCAAGTTTTTTTTATTCTTCTCAAAGGAGAGAAGTGTGAAGAGAGAAACGTGTAGAAAAACACAAACACACTGCAGAAACAATAATCCAGTTTGAGATGGCTTTAACAGCCCTGGCTCATTACTAGGGAATCCTGGGAATTGTAGTTTATTGTGACACCAGAGCTCTCCTCTGACAGAGAAAAGCTCAATATCTCACAAAAGTACACAAGTTTCCTAGCCTTGAGCCACAGCTGCATCCATAGGCTGCATTCACACTGGAGAAATAAACCGGTTTAAGTGCCATGGCTCAATGCTGTGAAATTCTGGGAATTGTAGTTTGTAGTGGGGCCCAGAGCGGAGCAGAGCTCCGCTCTGGACCCCACAACAAACTACAATTCCCAGAATTTCACAGCATTGAGCCATGGCACTTAAACTGGTTTATTTCTCCAGTGTGAACTATAAAAAAAATTACCCGGTTTGGCCCTGCTTTAGCTCTTTTCTGGCTCAAGGCTCTGGAATTCTGGGAGGTGGAGTGTCTTGTGGGGTCCACGGCGGAGCTCTGCCTCTTAAAGTGGAAAGATAGTCCCAGAGTTGGGTGGTAAATGAGGCTATATTTGCACTGGAGAAATAATCCGGTTTGATACCACTTTTACTGCCCTGGCTATGTGCTATGGAATTCTGGGAACTGGGGAAGTGTAGTTTGTTGTTCTGGCACCAGAGCTCTACAAACTATGTTTTCCACAGTTCCATAGCACTGAGCCTTGGCAGTTAAAAGTAGTGTCAAACCGGAGCTCTGGTGCCACAACAAACTACATTTCCCAGAATCCCATAGCACTGAGCCATGGCAGTTAAAAGTAGTGTCAAGCCGGAGCTCTGGTGCCACAACAAACTACATTTCCCAGAATCCCATAGCACTGAGCCTTAGCAATTAAAAAGTGGTGTCAAACCAGAGCCCTGGTGCCGCAACAAACTACATTTCCCAGAATCCCATAGCATTGAGCCATGGCAGTTAAAGGGTATCAAACAGGATACAACCCAGGTCCTTCTTATGTCAGCATTTAATGACATCCTGAGTGAAACTTTTATCAAGACTGAAAAGTGCTAGACATGGGACGGAATGATGACAGCAAAGCTCCTTTCCCACTAAAAATTAAATACAACTGCAGACCTTTTGAATTAATTCAAAGCCATAGTCATATTAGTGTGCTTAAACCTAAAAAGATATGAAGCAATCTAGTTTAACACCTTCAAAACCAGCTGGGAGAAAGAAATTTCTTGCACAAGCTTTCTTGGACGCTGTCCACTTCATGAGACTCATCACTTACAATTCTTAAAAATTTATTCTTCCTAGTTAGTCCCAAAAGTGCTATTGGGTTCCTTTGTCTTTTTTCTTTCTTTCTTTCTTTCTGCTGAATGAAGAAAATTAGCACATCATCTTAGAGTTCCTCATATTCATTACTTAGGAAATGAGTATAATGTTGAGACATCACTATTTTTTTCATCATGTTCTGAATATTATTGTTGTGCTTGTGCATGTAGTTTATGTGTTTAAAATATTTTTAGGCAGCTGCCTCTATGCAAAGCCTCCCCAAAGCAGTTAATGGGATTAAAAATTGAAATATTAAATGTAAACTGGAGTCAATGAGCTTTCAAAGATGGGAGAAAACTTGGGGTGCTGTCCAGCAGTTAAGACTTGGCAGATCTGACACTGAACCAGTATTTGAATAGATCTCTCTCATATCAAACAGCAGAAAAAGAAATGGTAAAACAAGGATAAGTGACCTGTGGCCTTCTAGATGTTTTGTGACACCAACACCCATCAGCCCCAGCCAGTATAGCCAAATATTTGTCCTGAAATGTTGCTGGGTCTCCATCCTTGAACTGAACAGCTAAGCAATCTCAAAGCATCAACTCCACAAATTTGAGTCCCCCACACACACACTCCCTCCCCCCATTGCTTCAAACTTTTTTTCTCACTAATTTATACAGCCAAAAGGGCAGGAAGGTACCATCTGGACAAACCTTGTGACGTATTTCTAAAAATGAATGTTTGTCTGTTGGTGAGTGACAAATTCTAACATACGTCCTTATCACATAGGAGGGAAGTGCCCAAATCTCGTGGATAAATGGGATTTAAATCCAAAAATATCGGGCAAAAGAGAGATTGTTTTCGGACAATGTCGGGCTAATTGAGCATTAACCTGACATTAACCCGTGCAGAAAGTGGTAAAATCGGCCAATTTTACTTTCGGGATTTTCCCCAAAGTAAAAAGTAGGTGATTTCGCCCACTTTCTGCATGGATTAATGTCATGTTAATGCTCAATTAGCCTGACATTGTCTGAAAACAATCCCGTTTTTGTGGGATATTCACGGGATCTAAACTCCATTTGTCCACAGGATTTGGGCACTTTGCATCCTGTGTGATAAGGTCCATAGAGACTTCCTTTCAAATAGTTATTCAGAAGCCCTCTAAAAACTCTTATATTGGGTGAATGTTATGGCTGATTAATGTTAATTTGATATTTATTAGATTTTTGTAACACAACTTGAGTTCAAATGATAATTGTAGGGGTCCCTCCCCCATTTACTTGTACCTTTATTGTAGAACTTCAGCTTATAGCTTGACAAGTAGGCATTATTCAGATTTGTAATCAACTTCAAAAGAAGTAGTTTCCAACGCTTCTAACAATGATAATCTCATTCATCCCTGCTGTTAAACTCTTTATTTCATCCATTAACATTGGATCAGGACAGATGGAAAAACAGCACACAGTTTCAAATCCAGCTGTGCCTCTTCCATATTCCTTCTTCTTGTCACCTGAATTGAAGATGAGATTCTTCAAGGTGTCTCTTATTTGTCTGCAATAAGAATAATAAGGCAATTAATGCATTCTAAATTTGACTCTAAGAGACAAAGTTAATACTTTATCCTCCTCTTTCTGCTTGGGCAGCATTTCCCTGCTGTCACATCTCTAGGTTGATAGACAACTTCCAGTTGACCACAATTTATGGCGACCCTGTGGCCGAAACATCTCCAAAGACCCTCACCTTCCACTGCTCTGCTTAGATCCTTCAGATTAAGGCCCATGACCTCCCTGATTGAGTCTAGCCATCTAGCATGTGGTCTTCCTCTTTTTCTGCTGCCTTCTAATAATAATAGGAATAATAATAGGATTTATTTCTATTCCGCCTTTTCTGGGAGGGGAATCAAAGCGGATTACAGCAGTCATTAAAAACAGAATACAATAAAATCACAGTCAATTTAAAATCCCCTTGCCCTCCTTCCCCCCCCCCCCCCCCCCGCCGCCAAGACATACACATTTTAAAACATTAATCTAAAAAGGAATTAAACAGCAGGAAAAGTTAAAATGTCTATACAAGCAATTTAAATAGAAATAAAGAGAAAGATGCTACTTTCCCTAGCATTATTGTCTTTTCCAAGGGGTCGTGCCTTCTTATGATGTGGCCAAAATCCAAGTCTCAGTTTCATTATCTTGAGTTCAGGCTTGATCCCTTCTAGGACCCATTTGTTTGTCTCTTTGGCCACCTACAGTATTCTTAGTGCTCTTTTCCAGCGCCATGTTTCCAGTGAGTTTGTGTTCTTTCTGACAGCTTTTCTTCAACGTCCTGCTCTCACGTCCATACATGGGGAATATAATGGCTTGGATGATTCTAATTTTAGTGTTCAGTTGTATATCTTCACTCTTTAGGATCTTATCTCATTCTTTCAGGGCTACTCTTCCCAATTCCTAGTCTTCTTATTTTTGACTGCAGCCTCATTCTGATCAATGTTTTATTCATGGTAAGGGATGGACATTAGAAGTACAGTGGGCCCTTGGTATCCGCTGGTTCCAGAACTCCCTGTGGATACCAAAATTGGTGGATGTTCAGGTCCCATTAAATACAATGGCATAATAAAATGGTGTCCCTTATATAAAAGTGGCAAAATCAAGGTTTGCTTTTTGGAATTTATATATTTTAAAAATATTTTCAAGCTGTAGATGCTTGAATCCATAGATAAAGATTCTGTACTACTTATAAACAAATAACCATTTCAAGAATATAGTCAGAAATACATAGGACGGTGTCCCACTGAATTCAGCTGTGGATATGGAGGGCTGATTGTATTTAAAATCCACTGGCCAACTTAATTGCTCTCTGAAAAAAATAGAACAAACAGTCAGCTAGTGCAGTAACTTGGCCTTTTCTTTTTTTAAAATCATGAATTTTGACTGCACTGCTTATCACGAAAGAGGACACGACACATTTATTGTTTCCAGAAATTCTGTTACAGTTCTGAATGAGGGAAGTATCCTTGAAATAGGCCTTAGCAGTGATTTACTCACTAAAAAAGGAAATTGTCTCCTGTTTGGAAAAAAAACACACACACCCTGCAATCATGTGTTTAAAGCTATTGTAAGTAAGGGTTATTCCGTTAGCTCTTACCTTGTCAATTGACATATTTTCAAATTGTGACTTTGTGCTATTGGCGAAGAAGGCTGTTGCTTGGGGAAACCGTTGTGCAGTGCTGTAGCATTATTGTGTTACAGTTTACAGCACTATAGCAATGTATTAAAAACTAGTTTTGTTTAATGAACTTCAGCTTTACTGGAGAAAATTACAACGCATATACAGAGAGGCACATTCTGTCCTCTACCAAAGAGGGTACAGAGGACTTCTTGCTGGCAGTCTTGAACATTTCTGTTTTAGCAAAATCTATCTGCTATACTCCCAAATTTATGGGGAAAATAGTGTAGAAAACTATTTAGTTTGACATCAGGGCCAAATTGCACATCATGTTGACAAAACACTTGGCAGTTCCCTGGAATCTTTGTTCAAGTACTGCCCATATGTGTGTGTGGAGGCAGGGTGATTTCAAGACTGCATCATAGTTGGGGAGTAGTGATTTCTTCTGTATTATGGTACCCACAAAAATCCCCCACATATTTAAGAAGAGCCATCTTCATTGGGGCTGATGCCAAGAAAGGGAAAGGACAGGCCTTGCAGTCCTCCTTCTGATAGGAGACTGTAAACTAATTACAGTGTCAAAAAGAAAATTCCATACATTCCAAATAAATTGTTTTCATCATGTATGTTTGCACACACCTGCGTGTACTATCTTCAGGAGAGATTTTTCAGTCCTACAGCCCTCACAGGCATGGCTGGTAGAGACCTAAGATAAAGCCTTCTTGGTGGCTGCCCCAGGCTCTGGAACTCCTTTCCTAGGATGGTTCTCATTGTGTCCTTCCAGTAACAAAGACTTTTTTAAAAATTCCATCAAGCTTTGAGAACTGAAGGTTTCTAAATAAAGGGCTATTAAGAGGATGCTGTATTGGCTTAATTGTACTGCTTTTTAACCGTTTTTATCCTTTTGATAAATTGTTTTAATATTGTGAATAGTTTAATTCTATTTAATGTCAACACTTGAATGTTTTTAGCTATATTGTTTGTTGTTGTTGTGGTTGTGTGCATGTAAGTAGTTTCTGACCTATGGAAACCCTGGAAGGCAAACCTATCACAAGATTATTTTCAGAGGCGGTTTGATTTTGCTTTCCTCTGAGGCTGAGAGAATGTGACTTGCCCAAGGTAGGTTTACATGGCTGAGCCAGGATTCAAACCCTGGTCTCCGGAGTCATAGTCCAACACTCAAACCACTACACCACACTGGGTCCTATATTACAAGCAGCTTTGAGTTCCAATGTGTCCAGGTATACGTAATGGTGTGGATAATGATAGTTTTGTGTGTTTTCTCATTAATGTTTGCTGTCTTCTTCTTTCCTGACTACACTTTTGAATACACTATAACATTGTCAAGCCACACATGTGTCAGTTTTTATCTGTGAAATGTTGGAGGGTGTAAAATTGATCCCAAGAGGCAAGACTGCAATTGCCAGCCAGATTGGAATACATTGGGCTAGAATGAGCAAGTAATCTGATGTGTTGTAAACTCAGAGAAGTTACCTTTAAGATTACAATTATCCACACTAGCCCTGTTGACTGCACAATTCTGAGTATTGCAGTCCCAAGCTCTGAGGCCGACTCAGTGTAAGGCAGCTTCCTCTGTTGTGCCTTGAGTTTGAACCCACATTTGATAATGGGAGGTAACAGCCAGCAACAGTTCTAATCTGCACTGCAGAATTAATTCAGTTTGACACCACTTCAACTGCCACGACCTGGGATGTGTAGTTTGTTGTAGTGCTAGAGGCTAATATCTCACAAAACTACAAATCCCAACATTCCAAAGCATTGAGGCATTGCAGCTAAAGCGGTGTCAAACTGAATTCTTTATGCAGTGCAGACATGGGTCAGCTTTCAAGGAGGCGTGAAGGCCCAGTTACTTTCCCTGGCGAATATAAAAAGAGCAGTTTTGTGGTGTGCAATAAAGCAAAAATAAACAAAGGAGAGGGAAACATACAGTAACGGGGACAGAGTGGGAGTAGATCAGATCCTGAAAGGTTGCCATTTGAAGGAGGGACTATATTGCCTATGATAGTATACCTGAGACCCAAGAAGACCTTTATTATCAAATTCCATTCTGCACAGATTGACAGAGTGCATGTGGTTTTGTTTCTCTACTCTTTCAAACGGGAGGAATTTCTCCCAACTTCGAATGGAGCCAATGCGGATTCATGTAAATTCGCTTGTTTAGCGAATTTACATGAACCCCTGCTCCGTTCGGAAGAACCCCTGCTCCGTTCGGAATTACTTCCCATTACCCGAAAATAACCCCCTCCTGCCCGAATTTGCATGCGAAGCTTTAATTCGCAATAACGTAAAACCCATGATTGCATTCGAATTGGCTTCCCTCTTGCCCGAATTTGCGTGCGAAGAGTTAATTCGCAATAACGTGAAACCCATGATTGCATTCGAATTGACCTTAAATTATACTTCCAATTTAGCCTCGTATGAAAGAGTCCTCTGTTTCCTGAATGGTGCATAATTCCCGTACACTCAGCCTTTTGTAACAGATAAAGCACGGAGTGGAAAAGAAATTTCTGTGACAGGAAACAGGAAGTGAGAAATAAATGTTGGTGAAAGAGCAGAAAGAGGCTATAATATAGGAGACAAGATGAAAGTCACACAGTAAATGCCACTCCTAACATTCCTCACTGGCTATGATGGCTAGGGCTAATGGGAGTTGCAGTCCAATGATATCTGTAGAGTCTACCTACATAAGGGCATGAAATCAGTCATTTTTGACTTATGACGATAATAAGGTGGCCCTATCAATGGGTTTTCCCGGCAAGATTTGTTCAGAGAGGTTTTCCTCTGAGGCTGAGAAAGCATAACTTGCCCAGGGTCACTCTTTGGGTTTCCATGGCTGAACAGGGATCTGAACCCTGGTCTCCAGAGTCATAGTCCAATGCTCAAATCCCTACACTATGCTGGCTCTTTACGTAATCAGTAACCAAGTGCAATTAATGATACTTTGCCTATTTGGACAGGGATTTTTTTCTTCCTTGTGCCTCCCAAAAGCCAGGGGTTAGGTGACATTTGTTCCTAAATGTAGTCCTCTAGATATTGGAATGCCATTTCCATCAGCCCTAGGCAATATAGCCAAATGAAAGGAATACTAGGAGGTGCTCTCCAACAACAACTTGAGGGCTGCATTTTGCCTATCCTTGCTATGAGCAGTCAGTATTTTCAGCACAATGCCAGTAAACATTCTTAAAGGAAAAAGCAGGTTTAAAAAATATATCATGCACTTTTAGGGACATAAGACATATGGCGTAAGGCAGCATTTCCCCATGCTGGCACCTTTTGAATGTTTTATGATTACTAGCTGCACCATCCTTTTAGGAAGGATCTAATTAGGGTAATTTTATTTAGCTCAATATTGCAAGAGTGGGGCCCTAACAACACCCCTCGAGATCGTGTCCCGTCGTATATACCAAAGGGCTAAAGAATCCTTTGAGAGATGACACAGAAATGGACTATTTCCTATTAATATCTAAAGTTTATTAAAGGGGGAACACACATACACACACACACACAGTGCTTAGGAGGGAAATTGTGAGATAGGTTGAGAGAGGCACCACTACGGGAAATACGTACCTCCGAAGACTTCTCCGGGAGTCTGATGCAGGCTTGGATGATGGAAGAGACACGGCTGCTGAAACGTAGGGGAAGGAATGACCAAGTGAGCTAAAATCAGAGTTCAGTCTAGTGTGGACTGGCCTGTATTCTGGTAATACTAATAGCACACCAAATGGTCAAATTCTTGGGGTCTTTATAGGAAAAATCTAGTCTCTAGCAATGAGCTTAATGGTCAAGACAAAGGTGTTTGATTTCCTGGGCTTTGTTATGCTGAGGTGAGGACAATGCAGATGGGTCTGGACACAATCGAGGAGAACAAGCTGATCACTGACCCATTAGATGTGAGGCTGAAAACAAACAGCTAACATTGTCTAAGTCTTGGAGGTGATGGGCTTCCCTTTGTGCAACTCCCAAACCTCCCTGTGTGGAATTTCTAGTGTAGTATTACTAAGGGGTCCTGTGAGGCTGATATCATAGTGTCCTGGCTGGCTACCTGACCTTCTTGCCTAGCCATAATGGCGAACCTATTCAAGGGGGTCAGCTTGGGGTCATGGAGGGAACTCCACACTTCTAAAATTTTAATAAAACAGATGGCTTTATTCCTGGGAATTGTATTATTGTGGCACCAGAGATCTCTGACCTTCTCTGTCAGAGAGCTCTGGTGCCACAATAAGTGTGTCTCTCAAACCTACAGTTCCCAAATTCCCTAGCATTGAGCCAGGGCAGTTGAAGTGGTCTCCCACTGGATTATTTCTGCAGTGCGTTTTGGATTTAGGCCTACCATTTACTGGAAAGCCTAATTTCTGTCTTAAATGGAAAAGTCCTTTCTGGAATATTTGCCGATCTAGTCTATAGGTGATAGGAGTAGGACATGTAACAAGACCTACAATAATAAAATGATTTTTAAGCTACCCTGAATCTCATCTTGCGAGAAAGGCAGGGTATAAATTCAATCAGTCATTAAACAACTCAGTCAATAAAATGACCACGAGCAATGGATGGACACGTTATTATCTCATTGTTTAATTCAGCAGCCATTTAAGATTGTTTCCATAAAGATTGAATTTCCCTATGGTAACTGATATGTCATTGAAATAAGACTAAATGTGACCTCACTTGCTGCAGTAAAGATTTTTAACTTTCCTTTCAGTGATGCCTTTTATATTGTGTTCTAGAGGCAGTGCAGTGCGTAGTTTGAGCGTTGGACTCAGACTCTGGAGACAAGGGTTCAGTTCCCCACTCGCCCATGGAAACCCACACGGTGACCTTCGGGAAATCACACTCTATCAGCTTCAGAGGAAGGCAAAGGCAAACTACTGTGAACAAATCTTGCCAACAAAACTGGAAGATAGGTTCGCCTTAGGGTCACCATAAGCACACCACCACAAAAAAACACCTCTTTATAGATTTCATACCAAAGTGCATTTGGATAATTAATCACAGCTTTGAGCAACATTTGGATAATAAATAAATAAAGATAAGACACTAAACTCAAGCTTCGAGCTAGTACTGGGCAATGTTTCCTTTACCCTACCCTCTTATGCTGCCGTGCCAACTGTTGCTGTAGGGTTTTCTTCTGTTTGGAACAGCTGTACAAAGCTATGAATACAGGATGTGACGGGGCTCTGAATGTTGACTCAGCAGATAGATGCCAGATTCTTCTGAATAGCTAGCATACAATAGCAAAACACAGACTTTGCTGATTAGATGCAAAACAAATGGAAACCAAAGCTTGCCAAAAATTCCAAGTTCAAACGAAATAATCACATGTCTAATTGCTCTTTCCCTTGACATGCCAGCAACCAATGCATCAGAAGTCACGGCTTGCACATCTTCATAGCCATTAGTTTGCAGCTTGCACCAGCTGCATATATCTTTCAGAAATTGGCATGCTTTCCCCCATTGTCATATACGGCTCTGCTGGCTTGGATTTATGGGACTTGTAGTCTAAGGGGCTGTACAGAAACCCCCTAAGGGACAACGCGATGCCGCCCCTTTCCTAGCTGGATCGGGGCCACGGCCCCGATCTGACCTTTCCAGCTCCTTTTTGTGCCCTGGAAAAGGCTCGATAACCGTGCCACCGTGGCTATAAGGTGCTTCTTTGGTGCTGTGTTGTGTGGACGCAGCACTGGAGGAACCCCGTGATGCCATGCACCATGTGGAGTGGCATGCGACGTCAGGGCACCTGGGGGCAGGGGCAGGGCATGCATCATGCATCATGCCCTGACTCCGCCCCCCCCAGCTGGCCTTTCGTGCTGGTCTGTATAGGGCCTTAAACATTCGGAAACTCAACTGGATAATGTGGTATGGACTGTGTTGTATGAAGTGTTACAGGTCTCATATAATTCAAAAGAAGAAGAGCCAGCATGGTCTAGTGGTTTGAACATTGGACTAGGACTCTGAGATCAGACTTCAACTCCTTGTTTAGCCATGGAAACCCACTGGGTGACCACAGGCAAGTCATATTCTCTCAGCCTCAGAGAATGGCAATGGCAAACCCCCTCTGAAGAAACTTGCCAAGAAAACCCAATGGTAGCTTTGCATTAGGGTCACCATAAGTCAGAAATGACTTGAAGGCACATAACAGCAACAAAGAATTCAAAATAGCTATCCCGGTGATGATCAACCTTTTAGGGACTGAGTGCCCAAACTAAAAGAGTGCCCAAACTTCTGGCACTGGGTGTTATCTGGTGCTGGAGGCAGGACTTCCAGGGGGAATAGGACTTTTGGGGTTGGGATTTCCACCCTCCAGTGGTGGGACCTCTGCTATGCTAGAAAAAACCCTATTACGCCCCAGAAGAAGTTATGGAGCCTGTGCCCACGGTGTGCACACTCCACAATACGCCGTGGGCTCGAGCATATGCGTTTTCCCCTTACGCTGGGAGGGGGTGTCCAGAACGGATCCCTGCATGAGGGAAGGGTGCACTATACTTTCTACTTATGGGCACACTAAGGTGATTGTATCACAGGGTTTTGTACAATTGGTTGAGAGGGGTTTGCCCTTGCTTTTGTCTGAAGTTGAGAGAGTACGACTTACTCAAGGTAACCCAGTGGGTTTCCATGACCAAGTATGATTTTAAACCTTGGTCTCCAGAGTCCTCGTCAAACTCTGAAACCACTACACCACTGACTCTATACAGTTGGCCCTCCTTAAGCAGACAAAAAGGGAAAAAATCTTTCTTGATACAGCTTCTTGCAAAGACTTTTCATTGCCTTAAGGTGATGTAAACAGAATCAAGGGAGCCAGGGTCCCTTTTTGGGAGAAAGGTGGCATAGAAATAAAATAATAAATAAATAGATAATTTCCCTGCCCATGACATGTCAGAACATTAATGAACACATTATGTTACATAGATAGGGTACAGCTCCCTGTATTTCTTTTAGAATATGTTCAGGGCTTCCATGTTCAAATGGGGATCAAAATTAACTGGGAAAGAGGCTTAAACCCTTTACTCTCTTAACTGTGAATATCTGTCCCTCTGGATTCAGATACAGCATGTGAGCACACAGACAAGAGACAGAGTGACTGCGCTGCCAGCTATAAACATCTGACCTGTATTGTCTCTCACTAGATTTTTACAACAGTGTAAAACACATATAATATCCGCTATCACTACTAGCTAGATTATCTAACCCTATTCTTTAAGCTTATCCTTAAACCATTTTGATATGGACTCATTACTGTTTCTTTGTTTCCACAATCACAAAGCTTCAGATTTTCCAGAGTGTGATGCACTCTGCCTCAGGCTTTGCTTGAACAACTAAAAATATTACAATGTCTGGTAGCTCTCTTTGTCTGCTCTAGTACATGTTGCAGAGTGTGTGGTGCTCCTGGTGTCATTGGACTACAATTCCAGTTATCCCTCACCAGTAACTTTTAAGTATTATGGAAATTACATTCCAATATCATCTGCTCCATCCCAGGTCAAGTAACTAAATTAGGCTACAAGAAAAGCCTTTTGTTTTGTTTTCGTCTTAATTTTTTCAATTTATAATGTAGATAAAATTAAGCATAAGAATTCTTGCTCCTGTTGAAAGCTTGATTTGTCCCGAGACAGTTTCATTATCAGATGTAGTAACTAAAAGGAAGCAGAAGTGCCAAAAGTAAGCCAAGGAACTTATTTCTCATGCTAATTTCTGTCCCCTTAGCTGCTTTGCCATGTAGTTATGTTCAAGGCAATGCTTTTACTGTAACTGTATTATAGTATTTATAATTGTATTGTTTTATTCAGGGCATCATTAGGGGAATAGAGGGATTCCAACCTGCTCCAGGTGACTCCCTAAGGAGGGGTGACACCATTGCTCCCCAAACACCTGCCTTTTGGCTGAAACAGGCTGAGGTGTTCACCTGCACCACTTTAAAACTTTGGAGCTCAGTGAAAGAGATGGTGTGAGTGGGAGGATAAAGGAGAAACCTAAAAAAAACCAACCCCACATCTTACCACTTTTTCACTTTAACCACATGGAACTATATACTGTATATGTGAATACATTTAGGCTGTGTGTATATTGTAATTTAAAGGTATAACTTTATTTTTGCTAGTTGTTTATGTCACAACTGTCCATTTCATTCAGTGATACAAAAGGGAATTATGATTTATTAGTAAAATTAGTAAAAAAAAAAAGTCTTCTGTATGATGTGGTATGGGAGGAGGTCAGTGGAAGGGGTGACACCGTGAGTTACTGTACCAGGTGATGCCAACCCTAGTGACACCACTAGTTTTATTATATGTAATTGCTTCAAACAGCCTATAGACTAATGCAATAAATTGATCTGATGTAGTTAATTTCGTACTCCATAAATACACCTCAGCAATCTCCATAGACAGCATCAAGTCTCCTGAAGTTTCATCCTCAGAGCTCAGCTTGGTAGTAATAGATTTTCAGATATCGTATGTGGTACAGTCAGGGGAATTGGGGCTTTAGAGCTACATTCATAAAGCCAGCTTTAAGCTTTGCAGTTTTGGAGGACTTTAAAGACAATGTGCATGTGTGTGTTTTACCAGAGAGGAGTGCTGGAAAAAGGTGCTGGGAAAAGCTTGCAATATGCAGTTAAATGATCATGTTGCTTTTAAAGATGCCAAAAACACAACAAGCATGAAGTTAGCATTTACGACAACTATAAATAAGGCAATACATTTAATATGTTTTAAATGAGGAGTTTCTAAAATATATCTGTCCTAATACTGTACATGATATTCCACATGCATTTTTTATATTTCAGTACATGTAATTAATTAATTACATAGATTCTCTGCCTTTCCTCCAAGGACTTCAAGGAAGCGTTCATGGTACTCTTCACCATTCTGATCCTTACAAACACCGATATCGAATAATTCTATATGTAGATTTATTCAATTTTATGTATCAAGTTTAAAAATTTTATGCATCGATTTTATATAAAATTTATATATGAAAATATTAAATGTTTCAGCGTGGAATGCTTCCTTTGGTAACAAAGCACAGACAAAAATGCTTGAAAGAGCTCATGACTTCCACCTGTACCAAACAACCAGCTGTATCACACTAACAAACAGTATTACCTATTCCAGTCCTTCCTTCACAATTACATCAGGTTTCATCTATGCGGTTAGTTTGAGGTTGTGTACCTGGCCCATTGCCAATGGACATCATGTTCAAGCAGGAATTTGAATCCTGACCTTCCTGGTTTAACACTCTCACCATTGCACCCTACTGCCTCTTCATCAAGATCACTATGGTGTTTAGGAGTTACATTTCCGATTACCACTGTAACTACATGGTTGTTTGTAAAGGTTCTCCTGTACAAAGTTATCAAGATAATCCTACCACGTGATATCATGGTTTCCTTGGATTCCAGAAGCCATCTTATTTCTCCATCAGTCTTGAAGAGAAATTGATGTCAAGCTTCAGGTTCTTTCAGATGAGAGTCAGCTTTAAGAAAGGCAGCATAAGACAGATGTGTTAACACTTTGATTTGCTGGCCCAGTAGGATAATTAAGATTTATAGGGCTTCCAGCTGCTTGAAAGCCTCACATTCAGAATTTACTGGCAATGAATGACCAGCAGAGCTGTATTTCAGCCTTTAGGCAAGTACACTTCATAGGAATGTTATTTTAAGAAGACTTTTAATGCATTCTTGAGCCTCCAAACTGTGTGTCACTATCACATTATCCTCCAAGGGAGGAGCATTTGAACATCACTCAGATACTACTATCTGTAACTGCATGCCCACAAGTCACAGACCAATGCATGTTAAAAATTATGGTCAGTTGCATTTTTGGTTGTTCAGCATGCTGGTTGCATGAAGATAATGGTATTACTGTATGAACTTACTGTACGACAGATTCTGCAAGCAAAACTTAAACTTTCTTTATACAGCACTTTTATTTTTGAAGAACTGAAGAGCTTCCTATGTTAGTATGCATTTAACAGGCTTTGATCTCAAGTCTCCATTTAAACTCCCCCACCCCCCACTTTGTGACATCATTTAGAGCAGAGGTAGGAATATTTCGTTCCCCCCTCTACCGATGTTTGGACTTCCTTCCAAGAAGCCAGCCAGCATAGCCAACAATAACATATTGTGGGGGTTGCAGTCCCAAATATCTCAAGGGCAAGAGGTTCCCAGCCTTTGCCTTGCTCAGCATAATGGATGGCAGTAGCAGAGGAGGAAGGCCATATTAGAGGAGTGGTCCAGTTGAGGAAGCCATGGCCTTGAGCTTGCAAGACCTTAGCAGGGCTGTTAATAACAGCATCTCTTGGTAGTCTCTCATTCAGAGTGCTGCTGTAAGTTGAGGCTACCGGTAACTTGATGGCATGTAACAACAACATTTATACCCCTTAGTAACAGGGCCAATGTAAAATTTCCCCAAGCAGCATTAATTGCAATCCTTTGCCTCCTAGTGTTATGTGCAGAACTACTTTCTTTTTAAGCACTCATTAGTCTTTTCTCCAATCAAGGGTCACCAGGTGTTGTTTAATTACAGTTTGTATAATCTCTGCCCAGCATAATCAATGATGATGAATGATGGGAGTTATAGTCTAACCAGTTGTGTTGTTAACAGCCCTGTAGTGAAGGGACTGGTAAGAGCTTTAGGCACGGAAATCTGATGAAGACTTGGGCCTTGTTAGCAAACTTTACAGCACCTGACATCAATAGCTTGCATTACCATTCACTGAAACAGATTTTCATTTATTTTTGCAGGTTGGCAAAAGCATCTATTATACCTCTGACCTGGAAATGTAGCTGGTACAATTTTCATTTCTTGCATGGAGATTGGCAGGAGGGGGCGGGAAGGTATATACCTGTCTGGTTGCTCTTAAAGAATCAAAAGTGCCCAAGCTGCACTTTCCTATAACACAGTTATGAACTCCACAGCTCCCATAACACATCTGGTAAAATAGTGTTACTGAGGGGGGTGGGTGGGGGGATGCGGACTGCACTGGGTGACACCATAGAAGAGGGTGACACCTGGTCAGTCCCCCGCCTCCAATGGGGCCTTCCTGGGGCCTTGGGACTGCTCTCCCAGCATCTCCAGGGCTTTCTGGACTGCTGGGGGCATGTAGGGGCTGCTCTCCCAGCCACTGCATAGCTTTCTGAATTGCCAGGGGAGGGCAGGGCCAGCTATCCCAGCTGCCATGGGGCTTTCTGGGCCACTGAGGGAGTGTGGGGCCTGTTCTCCCAGCCACTGTGGGGCTTTATGGGCTGCTGGGGGAACACAGGGCCTGTTCTCCCACCTGCTGCGGGGCTTTCTGGGCCACCAGGGGAGCATGGTTGCTGCTCTCCCAGCAACTCTGAGGTTTTCTGGGCCACTGTGGGGCCTTCTGGGCTCCCAGATGAGTGTGGGGCCTGTTCTCTGGCAACGGGGTTTTCTGGACCACCGCAGGGCCACACACACATTTTCCCAGTGCTTGCATTTGTATGCCATGTGCCATGCAGCATGTTCACTGGACATCCTGCCCCCTGAAGCCCCGGTCCGTCGCACCAAGTGACACCCTGTTGGTTAGGGTTAGAGTCCCACACCATCTGAAAAACCACATCATCTCCCATTATTGATCCAGATTCAAGCATTTTAGCTTGTGTGGAGAGGGGCATTCAGTTTTCCAATGTTGTAAAACTGCAGTTCCCAACATTTCTCACCACTGGCTAAACTAGATGCTAGGAATTGCAGCCCACTAGTGTCTGGAGAGCCATTCTTAGCTCCTTGCCCTATAGGAAATAAAATATATAGTTTTGTCATGAAACACACAAGATTTGAGCCGTTGTAGTATTATGGTTTGAATGTTGGACTATCACTCTGGAGACCAATAATCATTCCTAGATCAGCCATAAAATCCAAGTCACATGCTCCCATCCTCAGAATAAGTCAAAGGCAAACCTCCTCTGATCAAATTTTGCTAAGAAAACCCCATGATAGCTTCACCATAAGTCAGAAACCACTGAAGGCACACACCAACAAGAGCAAAAAATATACACTCGACTATAGAGGAAGACTAGGCCTAGGATAGTATAGTAATCTGATCGGGATTCCATCTCTGTAAGGAGAGAAATATTCACCTCTTGCACTCTTAGTGGTAGTAAAGCGAATGCTCATTTATTGGATTGGTATCACCCATATTGTAAGATATCTTATGGAGAGCAATGTTGACGCCAGCATACGATTGTGAGGCATAAATCCTCTCACCTTCCTGCTATTTTTGTCACAATTTTTTGTTACATCTTGCACTCAGTAGTAGTAAAGTGTGTGCTCATTTGTTGGGTTGGTGGCCCCTTGTTATCTGTTGGGTTTTGGTTCCAGGACCCGCATGGATACTAAAATCTGTGGATGCTCAAGTACATTAGGTACAATGTGGTAGCAAGATGTTATCCCTTACGTAGTATAAAATGACAAAATCAAGATTTGCTTTTGGGAATTAATACTTTTTGGAATATTTTCAATCTGTGGATGCTTGAATCCGTGGATATAAAAAAAATATGTGGGTATGGAGGGTCAACTGTACATGGAGAGCAATGTTGATGTCAGTGTAAGATTCTGAAGCATTAATCCTCCTACCTTCCTGGTATTTTTATCCATGCAAGAGACAGCAGAGCAGATTTGGGCAACACTGCCTTTAGAAAGTAAAAGAAATAGCGACAACAAGAGAGTCCAGATTGTACATGTCTACCTTTTAGCCACATGATCTCTTGGTGAGCTTCAAGGAGTTGGTTGAATGAGAGAATGATCAGGAGAGGGACTATTCCTCCACAAGCCACTAAGAACAATGATGTGGTGAGGATGATCTAGGAATTATCTAGCCCCTGTATAAAAAGTTAATGAATGATGAAAGGACATTCTAGCGTAAATATATATACTCTGAGTGTATAATATATAGAACCCCAGCTGAATTACCGGTAGTCATAAGGGATTTTTAAGGATCATAGTGACCTCTAGTGATTACATTGTTTTTTGCAGTCAGCCTGATGAATTCAGGATTACAGTAAGCCCTCTGTGTCTATGAATTCCTTATCCACAGATTCAGCATCCACAGTTTGAAAATATGAATATGTATATATGCATGTGTGTGCGCGCATGTGCAAGCGTGTACATATATACAAACACCCCAAAAACCATACTTGATTTTGCTATTTTATACAAAGGATACCATTTTACTATGATATTGTATTTAATAATTTAACTTGCCAATGATTTTGGTATCTATGGGCGCTCCTAGAACCAAAACTCAGTGGGTACCAAGGACCCACTGTACTTTGGAACACCCACTTGTTAGTGTGCAACAACCTTTCTCAGTCCAATACTCTCTGGTGGTGAGTTGGACTACAGCTCTCATGATTGTGCAGGCTGGGGATGATGAGTGTTGTAGTCCAACCTATCTGGAGGTCAACAAGATGGGAAACATGCAAACATGTAAAACATAAATAGTGCACAGGGGGTATGTTTACTGTGGGTGATAGATCTCCGTTAGGCACAACTGTAGTTGTGTGTGCCTTCAAGTCATTCCCAGAGGTGGTTTGCCTTTGCCTTCCTCTGAGGCTTAGAGAATGTGACTTGTTCAAAGTCACCCAGTGCTGCTTCACTTACAGCGTATCATAAGATGGCATGACTCACTGGAAAAGACAATAATGGTTGGCAAGGTGGAAAGCAGTAGGAAAAGAGGATGACTGCATTGCAATTGCAGCTGGACTGATTCAGTCAAGGAAGCCACAGTCCTGCATTTGTAAGAACGGGAGCAGGGCAGATGGTGACTGAGTGGGGATCTTAAAGGTCTCCCTTTCAAAGGTTGCCATAAATCAAAGTCAGCATTACAGCAAACAACAAGAAGCAATGGGTATAAAATGAACTGCAACTGTTGCTTTGATAGGGCACACTTCTAGGTCTTTGGCACTAGCAGCACTGTGCCTGAATCCAGAATCACATATAAACATTCACTGCAGAATCCATCATGCTATCAGCAACTTAATATTATTGATGTATAATATAGATATATTTAGGGATGGCCAGGTCTGTCACCTTTGGGCTCTGATTATTCCATTCTTAAATTCAGATTATCCCAAATTTTGAAAATTTATCCAGTTCAATCTGGTTCTACCTGATCCTTGGGAATTTGTTTAAAATGTGCATGAAAACATGTAGATGGTTTTTGTGTATATTTCCTAATACATGTATATCTTTATGAAGTTTTATTGAATACAGTTTTTGGCAAGTATTCTCCATAGTCATGCATTTTGAATGTTATGTTTACTATACACATTTTTAAAAACTTTCCCCTAATATACACAATTTCTCTAATACAGCATACACAGTTCCCTAACATACACTGCACTGCAAAAGTCAGATAAATGTTGATGTAGTGGGATAACTTAGTTTTTCTGTGTATATTTGTTCAAATGTGCAAAAATGTCTACAATTAGTTCAGAATTTAACCCAAAACATTTCTCCTCCATCACTTATATTGATACTACGGCTTCAAAGAGAAATTATTTATAGCATGCCATTTGATTCATGGGGCTGCCAACTAACTGAAAATTTGCAAGGATCAATGGCAATTTTCAGTTACAAAATAAAAATGCTACGGTATAACAGCATTCAAAAATACCATTCATGGTCCTCTGAAAGAACCCTAATATGAAACAGTGAAATATCAACTGTATAAACAAAAGCTACCAGAATTAGAAAGAGAAATAATCTTTACTGGCTAGTTCATTATAAAGCTAGCAGTAGAACTTGAGTTTAAAGATTCAACTGAACACAGTTTCAGTTGGACTGAAAGCTTGGAAGCCAAATAATGTGCGAGTAAACTATTGACTGGTCTCCTTCCAAGAAGGAAGGAACTGGAAAGTCTTTACAGTTTTTGTGACAAAAGACATTTTAACTGTTGCAAGATAAAATAACTTAGAAATTTCCAGTGGAGCAAAGAACATTGGTGCTCTTTGTCACACCACTACCAACAAAGAATTATGGGATACCATAAGACTGAGCAAATTTATCACGGCATAAACTTTGCTATTTCATCAGATGCATGGAGCATTAGGCTTTCAGATTATTTACAGATTTTATACTGTATAAAGAGATATTGAACTAGGACGTGACTTATTTTGAATGATATCAAAAGTTGAAATGCATTTAATTAATTAAATGAAGAGTCAATTAAAAGTAATTAATTAAAATCAATTTTTACTCATGACTAGGAGTCTGACGGTAGAAGACTTATTATACAAAAGAGATGAGGAAATTAATGACATTTGGAATGAGGAGCTATTTGAAGATGAATTTTAAATTCTAAGAGGTGAAGTGGAATCTGCAGTAAAGGAAATGGGGAAAAATTAATCACTGGGAACAGATAATATCCCAATTGAACTGCCACAATGCCCACAGACAGATGCAACTTCAGTGCTAACTGAAATATGCCAACAAATAGAGAAAACAAAGAGGTGACCAACAGACTGGAAACACTCGATATACATACTAATCCACAAGAAAGGAGATACAAAAGACTGAAGCAGCTATAGGACAATATCGCTATTTTTACATGCAAGCAAAATAATGCTCAAAATTCTGCAGCACAGATTCCAATCATACACGGAGAGAGAAATTCCAGAGGTGCAAGCAGGATTCAGAAAAGGAAGGGGCACTATGGACCACATTGCAAACACACAGTTCGAGGGGCAGGTCTGACTCCCACCTTTTTGGGGCCCTGACAGGTTCCTTTCAAAACTTCCTAGTGCTTTCCCCCTTTTTTCTTTTTCCTTTTTTTATTAACAGTATAAATAATATGTATAAGTATCAAGCATAGATATTGAAAGAAGAACTGAACGATTACATATGAAAAGATGGAAAAGAAAACTTCAATTTGTCTTTATGTTTGTTTTACTTTATTAATTGCAATTTGTTGTGTGATATTTTTTTTGTTATGTACTGTTGACAATAAAATCTTAGAAAATTAGAAACTCCTGGTGCTGAATGGTACTACCCATTGTCTCTCAGGAATGGCTGCCACCTGGGTTTCCTTTCTTCTTGTGCATCCTTACAAACTGTCTTCCCCATTGGCAGCAGTCCATCACTGATAAGCTTTCATGTGTGTGTGATGGCGTCTAGTGGCTGCCCCACCTCTGCTGGTCGTGCTGTTGGATTGTGTACAGGCTCACCCCTTAGTGCCACCTCCCTAGTAAGTGGCTGGTTCCGGCAGGAAAGTGTACTCACTAACAAATGCTGCAGAGGAGGAGAAGAGCTGCTGTCAACCTCCCCCTCAGATAGCTCACAAAAAAGTTTTCTTGGTAGTGGTGGAGCTGCAATGGGCCACCAGAATTGGCTACTTTGGTATGCAAGCAAAGAAGCAGCAGGACCACCACTGCTGGGGCCTCCAGTGGTAATAGGTAAGGGAGCCCTGTTGGCGTAGAGGTTAAATGCCAGTACTGCAGCCACAATGTTGTGAGTTCAATCCCAGGGCTCCAAGGTTGACTCAGCCTTCCATCCTTTCATAGTTTGGTAAAATGAGTATCCAGCTCATTGGGGACAATTGGCTTACAGACTGTAAACCGTTTAAAGAGTGCTCAGTTCACTGAAAAGCGGTATAGAAATGTAAATGCTATTGCTAATAGACACTGTGGGTGAGCCCAGGCAAGGAATCAGGCCCCAGGGACCTCTTGGAGATGCCCCACTACTAGGTGCTGGTGAGGATTATAAATGGTGAAGTCATAGGGCAATGAAATGCAGAAAGTGCAAGCAGTGACAATTATCAGCCATTCACAAAGCAATATGGGTGTGACCCCAAACAACCTGGCATGGTTATTCTGCATAACCAAGCTCTAATGGACTCCCCTTTAGTTCAGCGGAGAATATACTGGCAAAGTTTCTTGTGGGTTAACCACATTAGCCTCTGTTAGCCTCATATTATATCATCGTCAGCTCCACCCATAATCAAAGGACAAATTTTCATTTGTTGTTAAAGTTTTTGACTTTTCCTGAAGAAACCATATATATAATTATTGACTTCATTAAAAGATCATGAGAAGAGATTTAGTTAATGAACTCTGATGTGGATGCACCATTCTCTTTATTATTTTGAATGATATCAAAAGTTGAAATGCATTTAATTAATTAAATGAAGAGTCAATTAAAAGTAATTAATTAAAATCAATTAATTCTGAGTCCTGTGAGAGCAATCTGGATGAGGAGCAGGGTGACAAAAATTAATTTTCCTAGCCATAAATTACATGTATCACCAAAAGGATATGACAAGATTGGAAAATATCCTATAAAGATCCAAATGAATATACACATTTATGTTTCTAGGTGGATAGCTCCTTGTTCCAACAATTTTAAAAAGTCCAAGTATTTGATTTTCTTCCCCACTATAAATTTCCATGTACAGTGGTCCCCCGGGTTACGAAGGTAATCCGTTCCAGATTACCTTTCGTAACCCGGAAGTTTTCGTTTCCCGGGGGACCGCATTAGGAGACGGACCGCGCGGCTGATTTAAAAGGGCCGCGCGGTTTTTCTCCTTCGGATCCTGGGGGATCCTTCAGATCCCGGGGGATATTTTTTGGTCCCGCCAGTTTCGGGTCCCGGGGATTTCATTCCCCGGGGGATTCGTAAACCGGGGGACCACTGTATGAGGAAGGGCAGTCACATGATAAAAGTCTCACGTGGAAGCAACTGAAGATTAAATTATATTAAATTTTAAAATAAAACTAAATTAAGCAATATCTTACATCTAATTATTAAAAGGGGGTAGTTTAAAGGTGCTACTGCACTCAGCTTTTAAATAATCATAATTTGGAATATTTCAAACCTTTATTCGAATGCAAAATAACATAGGTAAATCAAATTTGATAACATTAGTTATATAGCATGGATACATTGCATACAAAATAACCTAAGAGAAGGCTACTACTGTACATTTTATGGACTGTGCAGGCCCTGGGGGACAGAATTACTCTTAGATCACCTGTCAATAGTACTGAAGCTATATGCAGTGCTGTACTGATGCACAAATTGTCCTTGTTGGGCATTTTGTGGAATGGCAACAGCACTGTGCCCACTTTTTTCATGTTCTTCCTTTAAATTGAGAGTGGGAAAAACATTGCCCTCAAGATACCCTCCGCAGCTGCCATCATTTCTCACCATTGGCTATGTTGGCTAGGGCTGATGGGAGTTTAGTACAAGAACATCTGGAGCGTTACAAGTAACTGACTCCTACTTTAATATGTTTGGAAAGTTACCTGATTCCCCCACTCCCTCCCATAGTCTGCCTGTACCCTGCAGTGACTTTCACTGTATCTCGTTGAGTTTTGGTCATCCTTCCTATCAGAGTAGTCTATTCATGGATAAATAAAAGTGGTTTTTGGAGAATCTGGTGTGAACCATTCTGGTAAAATGGGGATATGAGAAAGATTATGTAATTCTGTAGCACTTTGGAATATATATATATTTAAATCTGATTTGTCATAATTGTCAAGAAGGCTGCAAAATGAATCTCTGTCCACAAGCTTTTTCCATAATGACATTGCAGCACAGGCACACATAATCCTGAAAATTATGTGGCAGCTGATAGTTTTTCAGGCTAATTTATTGTACCTTTTCCTCCCGATTTTTATACATGTTTATTTGATTAGGAGTAATCATGGGGAAAAGGACAATCATGCTGATTGGATCTGACTTGTTTGCCATCTTGTTTTCTTCCACTTGAGGTGTTGATTTGCTGCTTTGCCCTTCCTTTGACATTCTTCTTCCTTCTGATGGAGAATGAGACAAAACAGCAATATGTCAAAGGGGCAACAGAACTGTCAATACTAAAAAGAATTTATCTGGGAAATACAATTACACTTATTTCACATTTTACACACACACTTTAGGTATCATTCCTATTGTTATTAATAATAGGAATGGTACTAGAAAAATATACTCCTTTTACTTAGAACAACTCAGCAATTAAAATATAGACAAGTTAGAAACAAAACAAAACAAATCAAAAAAACAATGAAAACAACATGTGATACAAAACTATACCTTTCCCCCATAAAAATTATAGGGAAAATCAATTTGGCTAAGGCTGATATTTGAAAACTGTCCAGTTACATCCCATAAATGCCTGAAGGCAGAGAAAGATTTTAATTTGTCACCTAAAAAATAATAATCTCAGGGATATGCAGACCTCACTATAGGTGTGGGAGCAAAGCATAAAAGAGTATTGTCTCAGAGCCATATCTGTCCCCACCCCTGATGTTAGCATATCCTACACTCCTCTAATTGAATATCATATTTGATATCTAACATCAGGTATGTTTTTAATAGGAACACTAGAAAGTTTCATGTGGGGAAAGTATGCTGGCCCAAGAACATGTGGAAGACATAGATAATACTGCAACAAATATAGAATGGTTTTGCTGATCACTTCATCCTTCCCCAGGCTTTCCGCATATCCAGTCAGAATGGGGACTGAGTGTGTCCTATCACAAAACTGTTAAAGACCACAGCTCCACCTCATCCTAGGCTGTGTCCCTATTCACCCTTTCTATCAGATTATCTTGTCTCAAATCCTAGCAATGTTTTGGCACTCCAGAGATAAAGCCATCAGTCAATCTGGAATCCTTTTGCCAATTCCATGGGAAACCCACTAAGTCTTTATTACACCATATGAGAATGTCAGGTACCCCCCGAGAGTGTAAAACAGGATGTAAATATCTACCTCACATACGATCAATTCACTGGTAGACACCGAGGCTCTATTCCACAGGTCAGAGCCCACTTTCAGTATAGGCCTCAGATTCTGTCTGAACCACACTCTGTTTTTCCATGAAATCTTGTGTTCAGGACTGGCAATCATCACCCCCTCTAATTCCCGAATCCTCGCTATTCAACATTTCCTTTCTTTCTGTTAGCCCTGTATAGTTCTTAAAGTTGCACTGGATTGGTATGTTTGCGTGCAACTTTGCACATTTCTAAATAAAACTCTTTTACACTTTGATACCAGAATCTCTCTGTAGTTAGTACTGCTATACATAGGTGGAAAGACCCCCTTAAGTTACCCATCTATTGAAGACTTCCTTTTGCACTAATAACCCCCCCCCCCAATACCAAGAAGATGCTGACAGTGTTGGTGGGGACCCCAAGTTCCCCCCCCCCTTTTTGGGTAACACCGACAGTGCACTAGCAGAACTTGCTACCTGACAAATTCAGATATTTTTCTCAGCAGAATGCAACCCTTTAGAAGAGAGGGTTGGCCATGTAGGCAGAACTCGGAAAAGTTGCTTTTGGGGACTATAAGTCCCCAAATCGCCCAGCTACCATATTCATGCTGGCTAGAGGATTGTGGGACATGTGGAGTGAAAAGAACTTTTCCAGCTTCTGAATAACAGAGGGGGGGGGGGAAGGAACATTTGTGAGTGAACAAATGTGAGATGCCTGGGAAGCAATCTATTCTTGCTAGTGCTTTTCCCTCACCTTCCTGAAGCCTAATTATAAAAGAGCTCCAAAATGTTGAGGGTGTGACAAAAGGCCAAGACTCCATTCACAGGTTGTGAAGTATAACATTACACCAGTGGAGTGTTTGTATCACTCTGTTGTGCAACTGATTGTCTAACAGGCAGTACAAAAAGTCAACCGCTTGAATAATGGTTTAGGAATAGGGCTTGTTAATCCTGGATATGATAACACTCTTGTGCAACCTCCATGAAAGCAGAGCCACTTGCATGCCAGCATTTACACCCGTGTGAAGGCACTGTCTGATCTTGGATGGGAGCTCAACAATGAATAACAGGTGCTATAGACTATATTTCAGAGGAAGGAACTGGCAAAACCTCTGAGTATTCCTTGTCTTAGAAAAAAACCCTTTGATGTTGCTATAACACAACAGGCAACTTGAAGGCACGGACACAAAGTTTTGATGTGATCCAAGATAAAGTTTTGTGGAAAGCTGTACTCCTTCAGTCCAAAATATCCTAGGCAGCATCTATACTACAGAAGTAACACAGTTTAACACTGCTTTAACTGTTATGGCTCAGTGTTATGGAATTCTGGGATCTGTAGTTTGTTGTGACACCAGAGCTCTCTGGCAGACATGGTTAAATATACCACAAAGCTACAAATCCCAGAATTGCATAGTACTGAGTTAGTTAAAGCGGTGTCAAGCTGCATTATTTCTGCAGTGCAGATGCAGCCTTGGGAGTTTATCACATGGGGGGAAAATTGGGACTTTAAACAATGATTAACCTCAGAAAATTGCACAATTGACATTAAAACACAATTAAAATGAGATTAACATAAGACCCATTTTCCTGTGAATAACCAGGGAATAACCAGGCAATAAACAGCAAAAAGTCATTCTCAGGAAAATCCCATGAAAGATTTGCAGCTGTTTTTTGCCTAGTTATTGACGGGTTAATGGCACTTTAATCACATTTCACCTTGATGTTGTGAGAAAACCATCAGCACAATTGCACAACAATGGGTTATTTGTGGGATAATATCACTTTGAACATGATGTTGTGTGAAAACCATTAGTTCCAACTGCAGTATTATCACATGCTAATTATCGTTTATACTTCCAGTTGTCCCCTATGTGATAAACCCTTTAGTCAAGACGGATGGGAGTTTCTCAAAAGGGAGATATTGAAGGCACAATTTCAAACAGTTCCAATGAGGAAGAAAAATGGAAGATGTCTCAAGAAGCCAGGATGGATGACTAAGGAACTTTCAAATGAGCTAAGTTTTAAACGGAACATGTATAAGAAATGGAAAAATGGAGAAATCACGAAAGAGGAATTTAAACAAATAGCCAGCACATGTAGGGGTAAAGTCAGAAAAGCTAAAGCGCAGAATGAACTCAGGCTTGCTAGAGAGGTTAAGAACAATAAAAAGGGCTTTTTTGGATATGTCCGCAGCAAAAGGAAGAAGAAGGAAACAGTAGGGCCACTGCGTGCAGAAGATGGCAAAATGCTAACAGGGGACAGAGAAAAGGCAGAATTACTCAACACCTTCTTTGCTTCAGTCTTCTCAGAAAAGGCAAAAGGTGCTCAACCGAAGGATAATGGAGCAGAAGACAGAATAGGGGAATTTCAGCACAGAATAAGTAAAGAGATAGTACAGGAATACTTGGTTAACCTAAATGAATATAAATCTCCAGGACCAGATGAACTACATCCTAGAGTATTAAAAGAACTAGCAAATGTAATATCAGAGCCATTGGCAATAATCTTTGAGAACTCCTGGAGAACAGGAGAAGTCCCAGAAGACTGGAGGAGGGCAAACGTTGTCCCCATCTTCAAAAAGGGAAAAAAAGAGGATCCCAACAATTATCGTCCAGTTAGTCTGACATCAATTCCAGGAAAGGTGCTAGAGCAGATCATTAAGCAGAGAGTCTGCGAACATTTAGAAGCCAATGCCATAATCACAAAAAGCCAACATGGGTTTCAGAAAAAGAAGTCATGCCAAACGAACCTGATCTCTTTTTTTGATAAAATTACCAGCTTGGTAGATGAAGGGAATGCTGTGGATATAGTATACCTCGATTTCAGTAAGGCCTTTGACAAGGTTCCCCATGACATTCTTGCAAACAAGCTTGCAAAATGTGGGATAGACAAGTTAACTGTTACATGGATTTGTAATTGGTTGACTGGCCGAACTCAAAGGGTGCTCAACAATGGCTCCTTTTCATCCTGGAGAGAAGTGACCAGTGGGGTGCCACAGGGTTCTGTCCTGGGCCCAGTGCTATTCAACATCTTTATTAACGATTTGGATGACAGAATTGGGGGCATACTTATCAAATTTGCAGATGACACTAAACTGGGAGGAGTAGCTAATACCCCAGAGGATAGGATCAAAATTCAAAATGACCTGAATAGACTAGAAAGCTGGGCCAGTGCTAACAAAATGAAATTCAATACGGAGAAATGTAAGGTTCTGCACTTAGGGCGGAAAAATGAAATGCACAGATATAGGATGGGGGACACCTGGCTGAACGAGACCACATGTGAAAGGGATCTAGGAGTCCAAGTAGACCATAAGCTGAACATGAGTCAACAGTGTGATGCGGCAGCTAAAAAAGCCAATGCAATTTTAGGCTGCATCAATAGAAGTATAGTTTCTAGATCAAGGGAAGTTATAGTGCCACTCTATTCTGCTTTGGTCAGGCCCCACCTGGAATACTGTGTCCAGTTCTGGGCACCACAATTCAAAAAGGATGTGGAGAAACTGGAGCATGTCCAAAGGAGGGCAACTAAGATGGTGAAGGGTCTGGAAACCTTGCCCTATGAAGAACGCCTTAGGGAGCTGGGGATGTTTAGCCTGGAGAAGAGAAGGTTAAGAGGTGATATGATAGCCCTGTTTAAATATTTGAAGGGATGTCATATTGAGGAGGGAGCAAGCTTGTTTTCTGCTGCTGCAGAGACTAGAACGCGGAACAATGGATGCAAACTGCAGGAAAAGAGATTCCACCTCAACATTAGGAGGAACTTCCTGACAGTAAGGGCTGTTCGACAGTGGAACACACTCCCTCGGAGTGTGGTGGAGTCTCCTTCCTTAGGGGTCTTTAAGCAGAGGCTGGATGGCCATCTGTCAGGGATGCTTTGACTTGGAGTTCCTGCATGGCAGGGGGTTGGACTGGATGGCCCTTGTGGTCTCTTCCAACTCTATGATTCTATGATTCTAACATGCCCACATTCACTGTTTTCAAAGAAGAGCTCAATCTGGGATTTGAAATCAGTTTTATGGACTGTTTAAAATATCATTACCAATACCTATTCAGATACCAGATAAAATAAGGAGATGAAGAATTTGAAAACATTAGTCTTTTGGATTACATTATCCATAATCCCCAGCCATCATAGCTATTATTACAGAATTATTGGAGTAGCTGTTCAAAAAGGTAAATTGTTGAAACTCTGAAAAGTATAAACAAATGCCTTACTTGTCATTTATGATTTTGTTCTAGACTTTGTTACATTCTTCTTCCACATTATCTGCTATGATGGGAGAAACCAGCTCTTTAAATTTCCCCAGTGGACATGACTTTGAACATCCTGGTAAAGTGAGCGGATAAGGTTCAGCACTGGGATCAGTCCGATAATACATCTCAATGGTATGTTCACTGATTTAGTGGTGCCCAAAAAAAGAAGAAGAAAGTTAGGCTATTGTCTTATATCTGAGTTTATTGTATCTTCATAAATGCAGCCTTCTGGTACACAGGCTCATTATCAAATGCTTATTCTAAAACAAATACTTTGAAAACCCTTGTTTACAATTTTTGCTGCTAATAAAGTAAGGCTGAACATGTCTCTGTGACTATCTGGGCTGAACAAAAATAGTCTTGGAGGGAGTTCAGTGATGGATGTCCTTTATTTAGCATGTGAACAACAAATGGTTTGCCACAAACTGAGAAGCCGCGTAGAGTTACCTTATGCCCTGGTAGCCCCCGTGTTAGTGGGGTGGTGTGAATGTGGCCTGGATTTTAGTCTAAAGTAAAGTTGCTGGACTCTACCCTCCAAAGCAGTTCACCACCTCTAAAGTTCAGATTAAAACTTGGACTGGATTTGCCATCCCACTGATTTGGAAAGCACCAACTGCCACTGGTTTTATGCACATTTATTTGGCGGTCAGGCTGATTTCAACAAGGGGAGCACACAAACAACTGAATTGTGAACCAGTGGTGGGTGGTAGTGGCCATGTCAACAGGGCTGTAAATCCATTCCAGGCTTTGGCTAGGTTTACAGAAGAATGCTGAACTTAAACAGGAATAGGATAACTTTTTTAAATGATGGATTAAAATCTCCTACTGAGATACATATGGGCCAAAAGGCCTGTATCCTCCCAGCCATTAAACATTAATAGACTGAACAGTGTTAGGTTAATCGCTAGAATGAAATAATATTTTTCAACACCCTGAGACTTTGGTCAAAAACATACTGCAGAAGTAATCCAGTTTGAGGCTGCTTTAACTGCTCTGGCTCAGTGCTAGGGAATCTTAGGAACTGTAGTTTATTGTGGCACCAGAGCTCTTTGACAAAGAAGGCTAAATGTTGCATAAAATTACAGTTCCCAAAATTCTCTAGCATTCAGCCAGGGCAGTAAAAGTGGTCTCAAACTGGATTATTTCTATGATGTGTTTTGGACCTTTGTCTCTTTTCTGCGCCCCTTCTGTTGGGTATTACCAGAGCTCTTTGCTTTTTGTTCAGATAAAATGTTCAGGCGGTTTGCATGGCAGCCTCCCAGCATCTGCCACCCAAGACAGTTCCTTCACTGAGTTTAATGTTAGGACTGTGCTTGTACACAGGCTTATGTTCTAGACATAGGACTATAAGCTTAGTGCATATAATAATTGGAAGTAAGCCTAACCATGCTCACCAAATGATACTCCCAGTTAAGTGTGAGTAAACATTAATTTCACCAAGAGATGTCATTGTTGCTTTAGATATTAGTGCAGTTAAGTGGATTCGCTGATTGTTCAAACCTAGATTTGTTTCTACATACGAAATGGAAGCATTGAAATCCAAATGCATACCTGGCATATTCAGAAATTGCCCACAAAACAATGCAGGCAGAGTGATCAAAAGTAAATCAACTTGCTCATTTTGTGCAATGATATTTAGTATGTGTATTTTATGAAGTGTCTAGTATTTTACTTTTTTGTAGAATGTTTTAATTATTATTTGGAGGAGAAGAATGGTGCCAGAATTTTAATAGAGGACTATTATGGGAAGAGAGGAGTAATGTTTCACAGGGCACTGCAGAGCTAAGCACAGTTAATTTTGGGATTACAACATCCAGAATTCCCCCTCTATAAAATTACAAAAGAGGTGCATAGTGTGTTTGCAAATGCAGACACAATCAGATTAAAGTTCCAAGGGCTGAAATGGACAAGTGTTACTGAAGTGTTCCACATGAGTTCCTGGTAGATCAGGAGCTGTGTAATTGAGTCAAAAGTAGTTATGAATTCATATCAACTGGATACAAATGTGTGTGCATTTACGGATACAAAACATCTATACTGATGCCTCTTTATACCATAACGTACAGATATATATTCCCATGCACTTTGCAAATGTGTGTCCATATACTCACATCCATCTAGCAATCCAGATGTGTATCCCTTCCTTATATCTGAGGTTACCATCTACACATACTGTAACATAAATGACTGGAATCTTATGTACTGCTGGCAAGGCACAGAAGTATATTCAAGCAAAATAAATAGCTGCAAAAGTGTGATTCAACTCTCTGTTGCCACTCTGTAGAATTAATGCAGTTTGACATTACTTTAACTGTCACGGCTCCATCCTGTGAAATCCTAGGATTTGTAGGTAGGCACCAGAGCTCTCTGACAGGGAAGGCGAACTACTGTACAAAAATACAAATTCTGGAATTCCATAGCATTGAACCATGGCAGTTAAAGAGGAGTCAAATGGCATTAAAGCTGCAGTGTAGTTGCAGCCCTATTCTTTTATCTTTCTGAAGTATATGCGAAGCCACTCATCTATAAAAATAATTTTCAATAGCATTTGGAACAGCTGTGCTTCATTTTCAGCATGGACAAAATACAATGGATTGTCTCTGTATCTTCTTTGAGCAACTCTTATATTCTGGGGAGAAATGGTGTGTTCAGTCTGGTTGCAAATGATTTTGCAAAAGTTCACCCAGTAAATCATTGTTGATTATTGCACCCATGAGTTAAAAATACTTGCCCGCTGTCTTCTTTATATAATTCAAAGAATTGGCAAGCCGCATAGGGAGGTAGCTTTGCATCAAAAACATTGAGGGCTACCTGGAGGGCAGCTAGTGTCATATCATGCTATGCAAAGAAAGAAAAACAAACTGTAAAACTCCCAGAACAGAAAACATATTAGTGAATGCAAGTTTGTGAGAGAGGATTCTTTTTATCTCAAGTGCTACAATCTTGTTTGTTCACACCAACCCAGGGCAATTGTTGGTGCTTGGGAACTTTGGACAGGACAAAAAGGGAAAGTGTGATGAATAGGGGGAAGCCAGAACATTTTAAAAGTGGGACAACAGAGGATTGGTTGGAACTGTCCCTGTGAAATTGGGACAGTTGGAGGGTATGATCATGCCTGCCTGAAGGCTTTTGGGGCATGTTCATCCATTTGCTTTCCCAATTTTTTTTAATGTGGGGAAATGTTTTCCCACATTAAAAATCAGAATAGAAATTAAAACAGTAATTGATTAATTAATAGAAATCAATACATTAAAAACAGAATACAGTCACTCCTCCTTATCCACAGATTTTTTTATCCATGGATTCAAGCATCCACAGCTTGAAAATATTCCAAAAAAGTATAAATTCCAAATAGCAAACCTTGATTTTCCATTTTATATAAGGGGCATCATTTTACTCTGCCGTTATATTTAATGGAACTCTAGCATCCACAGATTTTGTTATCCAGGGGTGATCCTGGAACCAAACCCCAGCAGATAACAAAGTTCCACTGTAGAAATGGGAACTCTGAGTTCCTTAGAGGAAAGGTGAGATACACAAGTAGCCAATAAAATAAATAAAAACAAATCTATTTATTAGGTAGTAGGTCTAAACTAAATGTTACCTTAATCAGCTTCTTGAAAGAGTACGTGAAGGTTACAATTTCTGTTTTGTAGAAAAACTGGAGTGCAGGGATCCAATCCAGATTCACACCCTCTGTCTGGATCAAGAATTTGTACACACTTCCTACTAAAAATCTGTTCTATTAGGTGGTATTTCCTCCCCGTTTACTGTGTAAATCCCCTATGCATAGAATCATAGGACCTTATCAGACGGGGAGGAATTTCTCTTTATTGCGAATGGAGCCAATTCAAATTCACGTAAATTCGCTAGTTTAGCGAATTTACGTGAATTCCTATTGCAATGTGTAACTGAATGAGTACATATGGTTTTGAAGAAGATGCAGGGCTTTAAAATACCCACGAATATCTTCATATGGTATTTGGCTTCCAAATAGTCCTGAAGGCATATCTACTCCCCTAGAGGCTTCTGGGGAGTTTATCACATGGGAGGAATTTCTCTCAATTGCGAATGGAGCCAACTTGCAATTACATGAATTCGCTAGTTTAGCGAATTTACGTGAATTCTAATTGCATTTGGAATGCGTTCAGAATGACTCCCTATTACCTGAAAATGACCCCCCCCCCATTGCCCAAAATTGTGTGAGATGCTTTAATTTGCAATAACGTAAAACCCATGATTGCATTCGGAATGACTTCCCTTTTGCCCGAAATTGCATGAGATACTTTAATTCGCAATAATGTGAAACCCCATGATTGCGTTCAGATTGCCATTAGATTATACTTCCAATTTCTGACGTCTGATAAGGTCCATAGAGTTGGAAGAGACCTCAAGGGCCATCTAGTCTAACCCCCTGCAATGCAGGAACACACAATCAAAGCAACCCCAACAGATGGCCACTCAGCCTCTGTTTAAAAACCTCTGAAGCAGGAGATTGACTCCAGATTGAGAGTGCAGTGCCTTACTGGGGTTCTGCACAATTGGTTTTATTTTGGTGTAAAATTATGTTCAGCACACATTTCTAAACCCAACACTGGCATTTTGAAATGCAGTAGCAAGAGGTCAGGAGCTATGTCATATATGTTATGTTATGCACGGTCAATCTGAAATGTTCATACTTACTCCTGAATACATTTTCATTTTTAGTTCAGTAGCACCCTCAGCAGCTTTTGTGATGTCATCCAGAATAGCTTTCACAAGTACACCTTGGTGGGTATGAAAAAAAAGAATTCAAGTGCTAAAAGAACCAAGAGGCATTTCAAAACGTACTGCTGCTATTTATGACTTTTGAAAACTTTCAGAAGGAGGGATGGCACAGGCAGTCCAAGGGCTTCTGAATCTTTTTTTCTTCCTTAAACATGCTGCTTAGCTCAGCTTGGCTCTACCCCTTTCAAAAGGTAGAAAAGGGAGGGGCATTAGGAATCAATTGGATCACCTTATTATTTAAACTGCATGTTAATCTGAACCCTTGAATTGCCAACTCCGCCAGCAAACCATTTTCATCTTCTAGTTTTCAGTGATGCAATTCTGGCAGACTTCACAGATCTGACAGACATTTCAGGACAACCCTAGGACAAGGCTCTTTCACATTACACAGTTGTAACACTATGATTCCACATAATTGCCATGGGAACATCCTATGAAATCCTGAGATTTGCTGTTTGGGAACAGGCATTTAGAATGCTTAGCTAGAAAACTGTAATGCCTCATCAAACAGGACTTCATAGGATGTAGTTATAGCAGTTAAAGTGGAATCATAGTGGAATTACCCATATAACTGAGAAATATGGAGATGAAAGTTTTGACACCAGGATGGGAGGGGCAGAGTGCACTGATCTAAGTTTAAAGAGATTCCTGTGTCTGTGGAATATGATGCAAAGCGGTAGATTTCCTGGTTGTCTCCACATATGATTAACTTGCATGTTTGGAAATATGCACAAATATTACATAAATGCCTTGGATCTCCAGTGATCTCAAAAGCAAACTAAATCCAGTTAAGCGTTGCCTGTGGACCTTCTCGCCACTTGGCAGTTGGGGAGTGCATAGGGTTGCCAGAGTGAAAATGGGAGAGAGCTCCTGTACCTTTAATAGTTGTGTAAAAGAAGGAATCTCAGCAAGTGTTGCTTGTTATATGGTTGCATGAAATCAACCAGACTTCCCCCCCAACAAGCGCCAGCGCTGGAGGACCTTTCCCGCCCAGCGGAGGACTTGAGTTTGTGATTTATTGACCTATGTTTATTGTAATTGTATTGCAACTGTAATTGACTATGTGCATATGGTGAATTGTTTTTTGATATTGTATTGTATTAGTTAAACTGATGTTATGCATAGGCGATGTTATGAAATTTTGTTGATATGGTATATGTTTACATTATAATAATAATAATAATAATATGATTTATTTCTATACCGCCCTTCCATAGATCAGGGCGGTGTACAGCATATAAAAACAGTAAGACATAAAAACCATGTAAATTAAAAACAAGCCAGATACAATAAAACAGTAAAACAGTAAAATCACAAATCTCAGTGCAAGTGCAAGAGCATGTGCGGCAGCAGAACAGTGGGCGGCATTACAACAGGTTACAGTATTTACAGTATTAGGTTTTCTAATTTTATTACTCTGTTGATTGTATTGTGTGTATTATAATTGCTGTAATCCCGCCTTGATCTGAAGGAAAGGCGGGACATATAAATAAATAAATAAATAATAATAATTAGACGAACTGGCACCCTCTAGTTTTGAATCTCACAATGCATAACAATATATTTCATGTTTATGATGGTATCCATCATGAGATTCTAGTGTTCTTTTAAGATATCATTAATGTGTATAATTAATATACGAGTCTGTGTAGATTACAGTCTTCGCTCTCAAACCATGCAGGTTCTTTGTATAGTGTAGGACCCTCACTATGGAAGCTCATGTTTTCAAAAGCTTGCAGGATAAGCACGGCTGGGATCCGGGCTGCATACGGGTTGCACTTGCCCAGCCACGGCTGCATGGGATAACACTTACTTTTAAAATTAAAAGCAACTTTATACTGTTGGGGATAAGTCACTTTAAATTCAATGTGATAATCTCTTACATCTGAAGAAGAGTCCATATGTTCAAAGTTGTTGTTTTTTTTCATCACGTGTAGGCAAAAAATATGGGAGTTTATCAGACGGGAGGAATTTCTCTTTATTTCGAATGGAGCCAATTGGAGCCAATTCATAATTACGTGAATTCACTAGTTTAGCAAATTTACATAAAATCTAGTTGCGTTCGGAATGCATTCAGAATGACTTCCCATAACCTGAAAATGACTGCCTAGTGCCTAAAATTGCATGAGATTGTTTAATACGCAATAACATAAAACCCATGATTGTGTTCAGAATGACTTCCCTTTTGCCCGAAATTGCGTGAGATACTTTAATATACAATAATGTGAAACCCCATGATTGCTTTTGGATTCCCATTAGATTATACTTCCAATTTCCGTTGTCTGATAAACTCCATGGAAGCAACACATTACAAGTAATGATGTTACTTCTAAGATTACTTCAGTGAGTAATTAGGTCATAACTGTGCTCCTTTGGCAAAGCAATACAATAGCAACTGGTAATGTCAGTAATGTTTTCATGTAATGAGTATTGGTTACACATTGGTTTTTCTCTAATGCTTTGGGAGAGATATTGATTGTTTCACAAACTTTATGACATTTTCTTATATTTAGGTTAAGTAGCTAAAAAAGTAAAAAACAAACAAACAAACAACATAAAGAGGTGAGTAACAGGAAAAACTGAGAGAGAAGCAACAGTAATGGTTTCATGTAAAATGTAATGTTCCAAGCCCAAGGTTCAAGCTTGCTACCATAGTAATGCCACCTGTCAGATAGGTATATACTGCTTCCTTAAGAACGTCTGAAAATAGCTTAAGAGAAATCAGAGTACAAAGTTTGGGTTGCACTTGCAACATACATGCCACTGTGAAATATCTTGGTTTTGTGCTTACCTCCCTGTAGCCGTGATTTCTCTTCTCTTTTGTGTACCCCAAACATGGCATTTACAGCAAATCCCAGCAGTTTTTTCATCTTTCCCATGGCTCGGCAATCAGCCCAGGTTGGTACAGGTTGATTGTGGATTTTCTAAAATACAGTAAATGGGAAAAAAGGGATTTCTCTGAGGCTTGCCTTTCCTCTTTCATTCCTGCTTGTTCTCTTTTATAGCCCTTCCTATTTATATATGTTTTAAAACTGTTCTACCCCATGTTTTGGCCTACTCAGGAACCACAAGATGGCTGACAGCCACAGCTTAAGAATACAATACATGGAGTTTTCTTTTAAATAATATAAACAGGTGTTAAGATTCAGCCAGCTAAGTCTGTGGTGGAACTACTTTTGTTAGTGGAACTAGGAGAGGAGGGCAATTTTCCTCTGCACAACAGTACACTGTGCTACCAGAGCCTATTCTAGTGGGCTAGGAAACTCCACTCAGCCAGTTTTTGTGTGGTGCAGTGGGCTGCAGGACTTAAAACATTTCTGTTAGGTGTGCTGGTGCAAAGTTGTGCATAGACCATTGAGTTAAACTCTGAACCACTTTTAAAAATGCTTACAATAGCCATCTGTGCACCTTGGTGTGTTAGGTCCATGCGGTAGAAAGCAACCTGGAAACATAAGCTCACCTTCAACTCCATGTCAACCACAGTTTAATTCTATATCTGTGTGCAAAATGACTGACAATCAAATACTCTGCTAGTATTTCAGCCTTGATGGTGCCCTTGATGTGCAGAGGTCAGAGTAACAACGTCATACCCTCCCACATTTCACAGATGAAAACTGGGACACATGTTGACAAACAACATCACAGTGAGGTCAAAGTGGCAAACATTATTCATGAGGAAGAGCACAAAAGTTAGGAGAGGGTGAAGCAGCTTGCTTTTGCTTTAGCCTACAGGGAAGGGCAAGATTCTACCCCTCCTCTCGTCTTTCCCCTTGAATTAATTGAGTTCAAACTACTTTTGAACTTTGGAGTCAATCTGTAGGAATTGGAGTAAACTGAGTACAACGGGGGAAGTGGAAAGAGGAGAAAGAAACTGGGAAGAGTTGAAGAGTATGCATCCTTGTAGTCAGAACAGAGTACTCAGGTGAGAAGGAACTCAAGAAGAGATTCTCAACTAAGGAAGAACTCCAGATGTTGGACATTAACTCCCAGAAACCCATCAGTGTGGCCTGGTCAGGGAGTCTGGGAAGTGGAATCCAAAACCCCCTGTAGCCTCATTGGTTGAGGACCGCTGGAATCTGTCTGCCAGGAGCCCTGTTCAATCAAGACACAACTGGAACCTTAGAAAGGAGACATCAGCATGGTGATTTGTCAGCATGGGGCATTCCTTATATATTTTAAAGGAGTCCATCACATGCATCTTGCCCATCAATATGTACAGCTAGCAGTGAAGTCCCTCCTTTTGGTGCTTCAGAGGTAACAAACCTGTGATCCTGCATTACTTGACACTCCTCACCTCGGAGAACTGTCCATGCTAGCTGGGATTATATGTTAGTTGGCAGTCCAAGAGCATTTGGAGGGTTATCCTCCCAAGCATTATGAGTCAAGCTGACTAAGGAACAGAATATTTAGCTAATTCCTTTGCCATAGGGGCAGTTGTCATGGACCATATGGTTTTATTTTTTTGCTTCGCATGACATAGGATGTTCCCAATATTTCTGGTTGAGAGACACTGTGCAGCAATTCCATCTTTATATTCTTAATGGATTTTGTGAGCTGGGCAAAATATGTCAATATTAAGAAAATACAGGAAGACTGCAAAAAAGAAAATGATGACCTCTGGGGAAAAAGGGGATAAGGTGGCTGTATGATAGAAACCTTAAATAACAGCACTGTTATCCTGAATTACTTTGTCTTGTAGCTGGAGTTTAATGTGACATAATGGTTTATTATAAGTACCTGAACTAGTAAAGTATCGTAGGCATTCCAGAATTTTTGATTGGTAAAATCGAGAAGACTCTTTACGTCATATCCCATATAACCGGCTATTTTATTCATAAATTTCTGAAAGATAAAACAAAGACAGGTCAATAGATTGTCCATACAGATCAATGTGCACAGATTTGGGGCTTCTTTCTGCCATGATGGTGTCTTACCAAATTTTAAAGATTGTATTCAGTCCTGGATCAAAAGGAAAGAAATAAAGTAAAATGAATAATGGAAAAAATGTAACACAAAGCCAATACAATAAAACTTAATGAAAGAATAAGCAGTTTATAACAACTAATACATTCAGCATTTTGACCAGATTTTGAATTTTGCTCATTTTAAAGATTTACCTTTAAGTTCTTTGTCCATTGAATGGTCCTGATTTTATTGTACTATGATCACCTGAGTGAATGATCTGCACTTGAGTATTGACAGGGTGTGTGTGTGTCCTTGCTAGTGTTTTGATCCTCTTAGTGTCATTTGATACCAGCAACCATGGTATTCTTTTGGAATGCCTGGGAGATTTGGGAATTTGGGAATTTGAGGCACTGTGCTCCAGAGATTCTGGTCCTATTTCTCAGGCATGTTCCAGTTGGCAGTAGTGTTCCGGGATCGGTGTCACCCCGTGTGGAAGGGGAGGGGGCGCATCCAGCGGGACTTCTGGGGCAGTGCTTCCAGCAGGGTTTTGGGGAAATGGAGCAGCATGCGCAGGGGGATGGAGCGGCATGCGCATAAGTGACAGACAGGCACGAGGCAGTGAGCAAGTGCAGGGAGGGGGGCAGACAGGCATGGGAGGGGTGGTGGACATGCACATGTGCACATGGGAGACAGAGTGATACATGTGGCAGATAGAGTGTGGGGCATGGTGTGGGGGACTGGATACCACCCCCCTTCTGGGATGTCAACCAGTGCAGTTTGCACTGCCTGCACCCCATTAGTGATGCTACTGCCAGATGGTGGCGCTTGGGGATAGATGCTCCTCAAAAAAGGAGCTGTTATATGGCACACCACAAGGTGCCATTCTTGCTTTGTAACATTTACCTGAAACCACTGGAAAAGATTATCCAGAGGCATGAGATGGGGTGCTATCAGTATGTTGATGACACCCAAATATATTTTTCTATACCTTCAAATAAGGCCTTGGCTAAGGATGGTGTGTCTCCTCTGAATGAATGTCTGCAGGAGGTAAGGGGCTGGAAGAGGGAAAATAAATGGAAGCTGAATCCAGACAAGACAGAGTTGCTTAATGTCAAGGATCCTAACCTGGGTTTGGAAATGAGTCAACTAGTCCTGGATGGGGTTACACTTCTCCTATAAGACTGTGTTCACAGCCTGGGAGTGCTTCTGGATCCATTGCTCCAAATGATAGCTGAGCTAAATACAATGGCCAGGAGCGCTTACTATCAACTTTGGCTTTTAGGCTAGCTGTGCCTTCTAGAGCTGGAAGACCCGAAGAAGGTAGTGGACGGGCTGGAAACCTCAATGCTGGCCTTTTGCTATGCTCTGTACATTGTGCTACCTCTGTACCAAGTTCGGAAACTACAATTAGTGCAAAACACGGCAGCCAGCTTGGTTACTGGTACATTCAGGAGTTATCATAGCACATCAATATTAAAATCACTCCACTGGCTTCCAGTTAGCTTCCAGGCAACTGGCAAGTTAAAAAGTATTGCCTATTACCGTTATAGCCCTTCATGGTTTGTGTCCAAATTATCTACAAAATGTCCTCTTCCTGTATGATCTGCTCCATACACTCAGGTCCTCTGGCAGACATTCACTTCAGTCAACCGGTACTAGATTCGCAACTGTCAGCCAGAGGACTTTCTGTTCAGCTGCCCCTAGACTGTGGAATGACCTGCCAGAAGAGATTCGGCAACTGAATATGCTGTCTGAGTTTAAAAGAGCATTAAACACCAATCTATTCTGGCAGGCTTATCCAGATGATTTTTAAACTGTGATGATTTTTAAAAATGTTAGTTGTTTTAATATATATGTGCTTTATTTGAGGTGTGTTTTTAACTGATGTTGTGTGTTTGTTACTCTGCTGTCGTTCCTCACCTCAGTCCATGGGGAGAAGTGGGTTGTTGTTGCTATTATTATTATATCATCATTATCATCATCGTCAACATACAGCATGGTGGTACAGTGGTTAAATGCCTGTACTGCAGTCATTCACTCACAAACCACAAGGCTGTGAGTTCAATATCAGTCAGGGGCTCCAAGGTCGACTCAGTCTGGCATCCTTCTGAGGTCACTAAAATGAGTACCCAACTTGTCGGGGGCAATTAGCTTACACATTATAAACCACTTAGGGAGTGTTTCAGTGCACTGATAAGCAGTATAGAAATGTACTTGCTATTGCTATACAGCATAGTAAAATGTGTCCCATATATAAAATGGCAAAATCAAGATTTGTTGTTTGGATTTTTTTTTTAAAAAAAGACATATTTTCAAGCCATGCATTCTTGAATCCATGGATATGGGGGCGATGGGGGCGACTGTACTTTAATTTTTGGCTTCCCTTCATGCTCTGTTGTGGATGTTGAGACAAGTGGTGGAGGGTGGCTTCCATGTCAGTAAGATGGTGTGTTCACTCTGACCTTTAGTTTAAACTTTAAGGAGTTACCCAAGGCTCTGAATCTATTTTAGGAATCAGATTCAGTAATGGATATTTCCATAAAAATTTGTAATAAAGCCTAGAGCAGATTTATAGCTCCAGTGACATGTGACCTGCCAGCTACCTCTGGCTGAGGTCACAGTGGGGTGGATGGGGAGACTGTGTGTTGTGCACCACAGGAGCCTACTACTTTATTGCTAAGGTTCTAGAGAATTTAAAAATTAAGGACAGCAATTGTAAGTGGGTGGGAGTTTAAAGGGGAAACAGGGAGGAGCATAGAAGTTATGGAGGTATAAGGGATTTGACACACCTGGTTTGTCATAATTCAGATGATAAATATACATATATATTTAAAACAAACAAACAAACAAACAAACCATCTCACCTTTCAGGGGAGAAAAGGAGAGGAAATAGGCTTGTATTAGTCAAGATCCTGCATTGTCAGATGTAACTATAACGATAAGAGCTCTGGAGATCAGAGCCCTGGGAAATAACATCTTCAGCTCTCCTCATCACAGAGCACATTGAGAACAGGCAGCCAGAGAGGCTCCTCAGGATCCCACTGCGATTGCTTCTCTCAAGGCATTTTGCAACTGGGAGAGTGCTATGGACATAATTTCCCAGCACCTTGATCCACAGCACCTCATAAACCCTTGGCTGAGGATCTGCTGGGCTGAAGCAATAATTTTGGGGGGTCACATTTAGTTCTTAATGACAGTAAACATGAATCTCCAGCAGTTACGAAATTGTAAGTCCACATCCCGACACATTTGTCCCGTGCTTGCATTCAGTTTCTTACCATGTGTGACTGCACTTGACCCAGGGTTTGTTTTGCTGCCATGGTTTCTTTTAGGAGTACATAAAAACGTTTACAGGTGCGGGTAGGATATGATAACAACTAAAATACAAATTAAAAAAAAAAGTTAGCTGATAAAGAAGCTTTCCTGATACTGTCTGTTACTTGTCCATAATCCATTATAACTGGATTTATTATTATTTCTAGTTTGAGGTCTTCATCACATATGAGGCATTTGGGGGGCAATATAAGTATGCTCAAAGTACAGTGTGTGTGTGGATCTGTATGCATGTGCCTAAGCATGTGTATGTGTCAGGAGAACAAACACATAGGGAGCTGTTTGTTTGCAATGCATTTGGGTTACGGCCTGCCCACCTCTGCCTCATGCTCCAAACATACTTGTTCAGAGTCTGTTATCTGACCCTCTGACCCAATGTGGAGAATATGAATAAAGAACAGCATAAGGTAAAGGCAGGTGTGGTGTGACATAACCTGGTTCCTTAATGAAAAGTTGTTTGCTCTCCATTTCCTTAAAATACTGTTTGGGAGGATAATAGGCATGAATACTCTTCCACCCATATCTGATGTTTTTAAAACATTGACCTAATTTAATTTCAACAGGGCCTTTTTTGGCAAAACTGCTATGGAGTCAAGCTGGGAGAAAAGGTTTTTCCACAGTTTCATAACATTCTGGTCATTGCCTAACTCTACCAGGGAAGGCGGAAACCTTTCATCACCCACTTACTAGGAATAAACCTGTTTGGCAGGGAAGTCTTGAAAGGAAATAAAATATTTGGGTCAAGTTGCTCAAAAAAAAAAAAGCTGTTTTATCTTTCATGTGTAAAGTCACCCATAGGCATCCCTTCCCAATAACAAACCCATGGATGATGCCAAAGGCTTCTGGTGGCATCCAAGAAGTAGTTCTCTATATAAGGAATACATAGTTATATGTGGCCATTTGCACCCTCCTCCCCATTTGTACCCAAAATAGTGGATCCAGGATCTACCATCTATAAAGAGAAGGGCTGCCTGCTTACAGAAGGTGCTCCTACCTAATTTTCAGGAAGTTCACTTCCCCCTTCACTCTAGCTTATCCCATTCACTAGGGTACTCCAATATCCAGTACTGTATAGTATTTTTAAGGAGGTAGGAGGGTGCATAGTTGTGGGAAGGGCATTGGGAACCCCCCTGCTTCCAACCCTGTTGCCCACACTTAAATATGAATCTAATCCAATACTTTGATGAATCTTGACCCTGTACCCTGCCCAAGGGTTCTCCAAGCTTGTACTAAACATCAAAAAGGCCAGGATGTCTTGTCTTGAAAGAGGGGTTTATTTTTATATGTCTGGCTCAAGTAAGAAATCATTCTAGGGAAGAATGTTGGCTTCCCTTCTGATCTATTTTGATATCCTCCCTGCCATTTTCTACTGCCATTTTGCACACACACCGGCAGTCATTTCCACAACAAAACCCACAAGCACCCATTCCTCTCTTCTTCCCTTAAATCGGTTACCGTGCACAAAAAGTAGTAAAGGTGAACAGCCAAATAGGAATGGCAAAGGGTTTCCTCCTTACTTCCAAAAAGTCATACTGTCTTGGCTGAGCCTATGGGAGTTGTGCCTAGGGTTGCCATATTCCAGTTCCTAACATTTGCATATTGTGAATTTACCTGTTTTGCAGGTTTTCCTACTGTGCACCACCACTGCAACACTGCTGTGCTGCCACTGAACTTGATACTTTCCAAGACAACACAGAGAGCCAACACAAATGTGTACACTCTTTCAGTCTTGATATGCTGGAGCCCAAGCGGGCTCAAGTCCAGCAGTAACAGCAGCAGTCACCATGACACTTTCCAGCTACTCCACTGCCAGATTGTTCAAAACTGTGTTTCATTTTCCATTCCCACCTTAAATAGCAGTGTCCCACTCCCAAGCACTCAAGTTAAAACAAAACAAAACAAAATCCAGTTCCTGCTCTTGTGTCTCTGCTATGTTTCAGGCACCACTCCAATAGGCAACTGGCTAAGCTTTGCACTTCTCAACTGCTCCTGTTTCTTGTGATGCTTGCTAACTATGCCTGCTTTTGCTACTACTGCTTTGCTAACTCCACTGTGTACGTACTTACCCACCATTTCTACCTTCTCCTGTTCTACTTGCCTTTTGGTATTTTTGCAAACACATACACACACCAGCTGTTGGGTGATGGGATGGATGGTTAGAGGAAAAACAGGCACCTGCTCAGGCTTTGCAACAAGGCACAACATTGTTTATGGAATTTCAAAATAATGGCATTACATTTTGTCCTATATCTCAGTTTCTAGAAGGACCAGAGAGTATCTTGTTTAAAAATGAAAGATTTGTTAAAAATGAAATGTGTTGAGGAGTCCTCAGTCCTTGCTCTCACTATGTGTATATATGTACCTTCAGGTCACCTGTTGAGTTATGGTAACTTCATAATTTTCTTAAGCAAGGGCTACTCAGAGGTGGTTTTGTCAGTTCCTTCAACTGAAATATAGCCTACAGCATCTGGTATTTGTTGGCAGTCTCCCATCCTATTATTAACCAGGGCTGATGCTGCTTATCTTCCAATTTCCGATGGGATCTGGTGCGTTTAGGGTATATACTCATTAATAACTACTATATGAAATAGCTTCAGAAAAGTAAACTGTCTTCAGAAATAAGTACTATACATTTCTGACACTGTATAAAGGATAAAGCGAAAGTAATGCTCTTCTTCCCAACATGCTAACTTTCCATGCATAGGAATACTGAATGTTTCAGTCCCTTATCAGCATTTTGAAATGAATACTGTATATACTCATGTATAAGTCTAGAAATTTAGGTCAAAAATTGACCCCGAAAAATGAGTTGACTTATCCATGGCGCAATGTAAGTACTGTATCTTAACTCTTATTTAAAGAAGGAACCAACCTCTGGTGAGAAGCAAGAGTATAATCTGTCCTGGAAGCACTGACCCCCTTTACTCTCTCATCCATCCAGTCTTAAGAATAAGCACAAAGAGTTATGTCTGATGGATTTTTGGAAGTTATTTGACATTGTTTTGCTTTGCTTCATCCTTTAGATCCTTTCTTATATGCCTCTAAATTTTACCCTCAATTTATCCACGGGTCATAGCAAAATCCATAATTTTGCCCCCAAAACTTTCCCTTGACTTATACATGAGGTCGACTTATAGTTGAGTATATACAGTAGTTTAGTAGTGCTGCAAGAGCCAGTGTGGTACAGTGGTTTGAGTGTTGGACTAGAAATCCATGTGCCCAAGATTTGAATCACTTTTCAACCATGGAAAACCACTGGGTGACCTTAAGCAAGCCACACTGTCTTAGAGGGAAATAACAAACCTCCTCGGAATAAATTTTGCCAAGAAATCCTTAGCATAGGGTCACTGTAAAGCAAAGTTAACTTGAAGACATATAACTGCATCAAAGGAAAGTTGTATCATATAATATTTTAAAATTTGTAGATTAACTCCCAAAAATAGATTATACTAATCTTCAATCCTCCTACTTTCCTTCCGTGGCTTTATATTCTATATTTACTTCTACCTCTTGCCTGAATTACATTTTAATGGGCAGACTCTCATTCTTTCACCTCTGCTCTTGTCTTGCTTTTGTGCTTCTGAACCGCTGCTCTTACTCCCCACTTAAAATTGTGACCCTTGGCCTTTTCAGGGAAGAAACTTGATTTCTGCACCACAGTGCCAAGATTTCCCTTTATGATAAGCATCATATATTTACTTGCCTTTTCCTGTGAACGAGGCACTGTATGAACTGGTATAGGTTGCCAACGGATCTTATTGTTCCAGACCTGACAGCCTACAGGAGGAAAAATACCAGCCAGATTGGCTTGAGCGCTCATAATGGTTCGATCATAATCTGTACTTTGCACATAAATCTAGAAAAGGAAAGAAACAGGAATCAATATCTCAGTTGCTACATTGATTCTGCACCCTTCTTTACCGCAACACTACCTACAACAGCTGTATTTTCTTATCACAGCATCATGTGCATAATCTCCCATATATATATATATATATATATATATATGTGGTAAACCAACCAGGAAGCCTCAAAGCAATATAGTTTTTCAATACATCTGACAATGACAGGTAGGATGGGAAGGCATGCTTAAAGTAGGGTTTGAAGCTGGCTTCCAAATCTGGGATTATTTGGGAGGAGTTTACCATGGTCTTGAGACTTAAAGTGAAGCTGTGTCTTATCATAACCCCAGCCTGTTTGCCCTCTCACTTGAAGACAGTAGTGGGCTGCATGAACCAATACCTCACTTGTTGACATCATTGTTCTATATAAGGTACCAAGAATTGTGGTTTGGCATGACATGTGAACTTGACCACTGAGTGAGACTGAATTGAACCCCAGTAAAATATTATCTTGGTAAATGCATTTCATTTTGAAAAAATAATCTTCGTATAGTCTGGCCTGGGAGAGAGTGATAAGGCAGGCTCAACTCCGTCAAGCCTAGCCTGAAGAAGAAGAGCCCTCCCTTCAGTCCATCTGACATCATCTGGCCTGGGACGGAGTGAAAAGATAGGCCCAACTCCAAAGCAAGAAGAAGCGCCCTCCCTCCAACCCATCTGCCTTGGTCCAGGCCTCAGAGGGAGAGAAGAACTACTCAGCTTTATTCCCTTCCCCACCACCATTCCCTTCTCCTTTTGTGTCATGTCTTTTTAGATTGTAAGCCTGAGGACAGGGAACTGTCTGAATAACTATCTGTAAGCCGCTCTGAGAGCCTTTAGGGCTGAAGAGCGGGGTATAAATATCGCAAATAAATAATTAAATAGTCTCATTACGTATAGAATCTAAATAATTAAGTTTTGACATACACAACTTTTGAGCATCACTGTACATGTGAAGTGGACATAGTGACAATTGAACACCTAGATTAAATCCTGATAGACCACCAGGGGCCAAATTAAATTCTTTCATGAAGTGGATTTGGCTTATAGATAGGGAAGTGAAAAAGTCTGTTTCATTTTTATTCCATTTCTGAGACTCCACCAACAGTCTTCTGCTCCCATTCTGCAACAGGTTTTGAGACTTTCCACCCTCTTTTGAATGAAAATTTGTACATATTTTGGCATATGTATTTCTTAAGGTATGCTTTTTATGTATACATGTTTATTATGGTGCACATTTTTATGCATTTTCCTACTGACAAAATCATATATGTGCACACATTTCAGAGAAATGCATTTTTTCCACAAACATTTTTTCAAACATATTTATGGTTTCACGTGTCTATTTTTCTTCACTGAAACACAAGCTGGACATGGAAATGCATGGATTTCTGAGTCAAGATGCCCTTGTGTTGTTGCCATTTTCAGGTGGTGAAAAAGTCATAATTTGTTAGAGAAATTGGAATCCATTTCTTGCCTCAAGCACTTTTATCTTTATATTTGTATTAATATTACTTTTAAGGAAAGGATGTCGTGTTAATTACAGTACTTGCCTCCTTTCGGTTGTATTCTGCACTGAGTAAGTTTGAATATCTCTTCCTTATGTATTTCCCAAGCTTATAGTGTTGCTGCATTCCAATCTGTGGGAAGAACAATGTAAATATGTACATAAGAATCATGGTAAATGTTGTTACTGCCTCGTTGACCTATCTTTGTGCTAACTAATTCTTGTATTTTTATCCTAACAGTGCTGACTACATATGGGAAGATCATTATATAAGGAAAAAACTGAGCTCTGAATTTTGACTTAATGACTTCATAGCCTCATCGCATCTAAAGGCATAATATTAGCATCTACATCTCCAGGACTAGTTCAAAAAGAAATAAGGCACATTCTCCTGTAAGTTATGGAAGTGTCTTTGATAGCAAAAACTCTAATAGTAACTTGCGCCATTTTAGAATTGGATGAAGCAAGTGCTCCTATCTTAAGAGCCCCACCTACATGCTAAGAAAATGGTGATACAGTATAGGTGATTATGTTTGGATAGGGTTACAAGACTGAAAATGGGAGATCACTCCTGTATCTTCAGGATACAGGGAATTTCAGCAAGTGTTGGTTGTCATACAACCAGGTAATAAGTAATACCTGCTGAAATTCCCACCTCTACATAACCATTAAAAATATAGTTGCCATTTCCAGCTTTCAATCTGGCAACCCGAAATTTGGGGTATGGGATTTGCACTAACTTTGGAGGATAGGGGCTTTTTGAGAGTGCTATTAGGGTCTCTTACCCCTTATTTTAAAGCATGCCTTTTGCCACCATGTTTTTTCTTCTTCCCACTGTGCCCTTTGATCTGGTCACCTCTTCATCATGCCTTAGTGGCAATCCTGTGTCTCATTCTTGAGAAGGAAAGGCAACACCTAGAGTGGCTTTTGCAACAAGAGCAAGCCATTCCCCTACTGCCTCCTGGCAAGCCCCAATAACCTTGCAATTATTTGAAACCCCTTCCAATCTGACGATGATATTCAGGACCTGCTTTTCCAATCTCACCCATCAGGATTTGGGAGCTGAATTGCACTGAAAAACATTGACTATTCCATTCATGTATATCCATCCAAGTCAAGCAATCCCTGGATGAGAAGCCTTGCAGATGAGGAAATAATAATAATAATAATAATAATAATAATAATAATTTGGATTATACTCTCCAAAATTCCTCATGCTAGCTGGACAACATGCTGGAGAATCCTAGTAGTAGTAGTCCAAAAAAGGAATGCTTATATCATCCAGTAACTGTTGCAACCTCTTTAAAAAAACAAAAACAAACGAGGTTGAAAATATTTAAAGAGAGAGGGCAGGAATTCTTTAAAACAAACAGGAATGTTGAAATAGGCTCTTGGCCATGCGAACTGGGATTTGAATTCAACACGTTGTCTTTAGTCTGTTGTACCAAACTGACACGAAAATGCATTGAGCCTGACATAACCATTTCATAATGTATTTTTTTTTTTATCAATGATTATGTTTTCATTTCTAAAAGAAGTTTATCAGACCTTGGTGAGCTGTCCATATCCTTGTGGCCAGACATCTTCCTTGACTGAATTAGTGGGAAAAGTTCCAATTGGGGTTCGATCACCGTGTCGGTAAACCTGGTTAAATCATTGAAAGACTGTGTTAACTTTCAGAAGAACCGGTATAATTTAAAGTACGTAATTTGAATCAGTTCTGGGTCCATTTCACACTTCGGAGGAGCCATCCAAGTTCTGAATCCTATCTCTAAAATAGCTTCAGTACCTTGGACAGCCCTTTAAAATTTTGAGTTAAAGCCTGGAGTAGATTTACCACCAAACCACATGAAAACCTCTAACCACCCCTGATAAGCTACACAGAGTTTAGTAGAGATTGTTCTCATATCAATGAGTAGGGAAACCTGCTAGAGTATGGGTTGTGGCAATTCTTTGCTAGTATAACACTGGTGGTGGTAGCAGTGCAGGTATATGTGTGTATGTCATTTCTGAGAGCCAAACACAACACATGGTAGAAATGTGCAACGTGATCAGATTATGGAACAGGTGTAAAATGAACCAGGCATTGCTAGTTATGATACTTTTAGTTGTAGTCACATATTTAAAAATCTTTAACAGGGATTTTTTGTTTTCTTGTTATTATATACCACCTTTCTCGTGGAGTGGGATCCAAGGCAGTTCACAAAAATAATTATCCAAAAGTAATAAAATTACACACAACTACAACCATCGCATTAAAAAATAGATTATAAACACTACACAATCTTTAAAAACATACAAATATTAAAAATAAAGCACCCCCTGTGAGAAGCCTGCCTGTGATCAATTGCACATTAAAAGCCTGCTTGAACAAAAAAAGTATTTTCCTGTCAGCAAAAAGAAAGCAGAGAGTAGGCCATCCTAACCTCTCATGGAAGGGGTATTGAAGTTTTACTGAGAATAGATCTGTAAAATCATAGCAAATTGGCTGACCCAGAAACAGTGTACTGTGAATGCAAAAATGTATTTGTGTAACCATTGTAATGTGCAACAATGTACTGAATACAGGAAAGAAAATGGAAAAGCAGTCTACAAAAAACTATAACAGCATGCATCTGAGGAACACTAGGCCCAAGTCTCTGAAACCCTGTGCCATCAACTTCTTTCTTTCAACTAGGGTCAAAGGTGCTGCAAAGGTGCTATTTGCATAGTAACATGCTCCTTTCATAGTATATTCTGAGTAGATGTGAAAGCAGCAGAGCCATCGTATCCATACAAACATGTGCTGAGTCTATCGTGCTCTGACATAAGCTAGGGCTGCAATTCTGTCCATATTTACTTGCCAGTAAGTCCTATTTAACAGGCCTTTAGGTACATTAGAAAAGAAGCAGTAATTGGGGAGTATTCAACAGAATCCACAGAAGACATTGGAAAAATGTTTCATGATGCTCAAAGGATGGTTGTTTTATTTAAAATCCCAAGGCTTTAAATTTTATAGTTTTTTGTGGAGCTTTCAGGCTATGTGGCCATGTTCTAGAAGAGTTCCTTTCTGACGTTTTGCCAGTATCTGTGGCTGGGCTGAAATCTCCACAAAAAACTATGGATGCTGGCCATGAAAGCCTTCAACTCCACTTTAAAATTTAGTTAATTAATGAAACAGTAATCTTCTGATGAACATCATGAGATATGTCTCCAGTTTTTTTCTTGAGTTACATTATAGGAGGGCTGTTTTGGAGTACAACATCCACAGCTTCTATTCATTGGCCATGTTGGCTGAGACTGAAAGGCCAAAACATGGGGGTGAGGGGGGCAGACAAAAGAAAGAAGGGAAAAAAAACTATTTTAAATGTCAAAGTGTATGTAATTTGTCTTTTATGTTATTCACAGTGGCCTGAATCCCATGGTTAGTCATAATTAAATTAGACTCATAAAATCAATTGAATTTACTTACATGTTGACTCATCATTCCACAATTGATTCAATGAGCTTACTCTAGAGGGGCTTAGCCAACAGGATTCAGTCTACTTTTAACAGATTCTACTTTATTTATTTGTAATTTTGCATCCCCTCTGAGTTTTGATGGTTGTATATGTACATACGTAACTGCAAAACCATCTCACCTATAAAATCTAGTATGTTGTGGTTAAATCTTCAGACAGAGAGCCAAACAATGATGACTGTACTTAGTTAAGGTCACTAACTTGGTGGGTACTCCTTTAATATGTATATTATATGCTATCTCCCCCTTTATAGTACTGCCCAGTTCTGTATGATGCAACGAGGTGGTGCAATTGCATCCTTTTATATTAAGATTCTGATTAATTTGAAAGGAACTGACTTGACCCATGAACTGACTTGATCCTGGAATAATTTGCCAATCAGAACTTTGTTGTTATTTAATTTCACACTTCTTGAATATTCTGACAGAGTTCTTAATCAAAAGTTGTAGCAAAACATATTTATAAAGTGCAGCTCATTAGATGATTTTTTGAAAAGAATGATTTAAGAGCAAATATATGTTTAAATGCAAATTCTGATTTTTTTTTAATTAAGGAGGAAATTGGATGGAAATGAACTAAGTAAAGTAACATGGGCCAAAAGACTGGTTCATCCGTTATTATTTTAAAGAGAGGGAATACTGTTACTATGGGGCCTAATTTTTTTTTCCTCGTCATTTCTGTTTTTTGGGGTTTTTTTTTCACATAAAGGCATAAAATGTAATGGCTGGGAGATTCTGGGATCTGTAATAAAAAAATGGAATTTCCAAAAATATAATTTGCTTCCTAGTTGGGACCAGCTTTTGCAAACATTGATGCCTACAAAAGTCTATCAGCCATATGTTCATTTTTGAGTCCTTATGTCAAAGTGTGGTGTTTATCTTTAGTATAGCACTTGGCATCAGAGTAACTGAAAAATGCCTATTCTCACTTCACCTTGTCCATACACTAACCTCACCTCTGAAGTGTAAACTCCGATGCACTTAATACAAGACAGGTGGAAAACAGGGAGAAAGCTATCCCTATTATGTTGTACCCAGTGATGTACCAGGGGTTGATGTCACCCAGTGCAAGGGGGACAGTGGGGGGGGGGGCAGACTGCCTTGGACCTTGGAGGTCCGTTTGTGCTCCGGAGTGGCTGTGACCACACTAAAGCCTGAATGGTAAGGACTGCCCCCCAGGTACTGCCATTGGAGAGCCCCCTGGAGTTATATTAGGCTCCAGCATGGCTGCACCCACGGCAAAGCCCAAATGAAAGCGACTGCTGGGGCTGCAGGGCAAATGAGAAAGGGACGTAACACCCTTTCTCGCTTGCCCTGCAGCTGTGCCAGGTGTACCACCCCACTGGATGACACCCCCCTCTGGGGTGTGTCACCCACTGCAGTCCGCATCTCCTTAGTGATGCCACTGGCTGTACCATATACAGGTCTGTCCTTGTGTGCGTGTATGTACAGTTGGCCATTAGTATTCGTGGACTTACACACACACACACACATGCACACGAAGACAGACATGTACCGTGTTTCCCCCAAAATGAGACAGTGTCTTATATTAATTTTTGCTCCCAAATATGCGCTAGGTCCTATTTTCAGAGGATGTCTTATTTTTCCATGTAGAAAAATTCACATTTATTGTTGAACAAAAAAACCCAAAATAATTTATTATATACTGTATATATATTTATATACAAAAATGTTGCTAAGTCTTACTTCTGGGGGAGGATTTATATTTAGCAACTCAGCAAAACCTTTACTAGGTCTTATATTTTGGGGATGTCTTATTTTCGGGGAAACAGGGTATAGGGTACAGCCAGTGGCATCACTAAGGCGGTGCGGACTGCACTTTAATATGCTCTCTGTGAGGCTGACTTTGATGGGTGCTCAGAAACCACCTGGCCCAAAGACCTGCAGCCAAATAGTTAACTCGAGCAGATGACAGATAACATACAGCACCCTTATTACAAAAGATGCATTGGCTGTCAGTCTATTTCGAAGCATGATACAAAGTGCTGTTTATGACCTACAAAGTCCTATACAGCTCATGCCCAGGTTATTTGAAAAACTGTTCTCCCATACAAATCTATCCATGTTTTGAGATCTCCTGGGGAAGCTCTTCTTTCTGTCCCACTATCCTCACAGGTACACCTGGGGGAGGACTTTCTTGGTGACTTGTCCCAGACTTCCCAGTAAGGTTAGACTGACACCCTCCTTGCTATCTTTCCACAGGCAGGTGAAGATCTTTTAACTTTAACAACCTTTTAAGAAGGTGTTGGGGTCAGATAGGGCCATGCATAATGTGTTGGATTTTCTATTTGCCGTGTTCCTTTTATTGGTTTATGTTTTTAAAAGGCTTTAATTTTTAGATAGCTTAATCACATTTTAAACTTTTGTACTGGGCAAAATTTTAGTTATATCAGTTTAAACTGGGGAAAGGGTGGGCATATAATATAATATAATACAAGGAACCTGAAAATCATCATCAAAATCACATTAAACTAGTAGTACACAAACACATGCACACACACATCCTACATTAAAACAGTGTCTCGAGGCTTAGGAAGTCCAAAAGGCCAGGGCAAATAAAACAGTCTTCTTGCAATTCTTTAGCTGGTGCAGCATTTGGCATTGGAATGTTGGAACAAACTAGGGAGTTTCATAACTCAGCACATTTCCATTCAAACTCAATCAGACAGAAATATCAGGATATGGGAAAGCGGCTTAATAACACCAGGGAGGAAAAACAACAAGCCACTCTTGTGGAGTGTGTTGAAGGCTTGTTTCAACAATGCCATTTCCCCCTACCTGGAGATAAAGAACATAGCGATAGTGAAACAAATCCTGCCGATATATGACAGTGTACATGATTTCCTTTGTAAAAAGATTATCTCCATAGACAAACCAGACAATAGTTGAAGGAGCTTTTATACAGAACGTCACCACGGTAAGTGCACTAAAAGTTTCATTTATTTGTGCAACTTTATATTTTTCAAATTTAATATTGATGTAGGAAAGAGGACTTCCTTGTGCTACAAAAAGCCAGGGCAGCTCAAAACATTTTATACCCAAAGCAGAGTAATAATGATGTCCCCTATTGACCCAAGCCAAAGGGAATAAGAGCTAAAAGCAGGCAAGTTATTCTGGCACATGAGAGAAAATCCCGCGAAACACCTCTCCCTGCTGAACTTGTTGGAGACAGGAAGGAACTTTTTGCTACATGGCTGCATTGCTGTTAATCATAATGTCCCATAAACAGTACAGGAATTTATTTCTTGTCACTTGAAGATAGATAGGGCAGCATGCCTATTTAGCTTTGGGGTGTAAATCAAACATGGGTGGAGAGCACTCCAGAAAAAAATTAAGACAAACAAATGGTATTAAAATTACTGGAGCTCCTTCACTTTGCAGTTGTGGCTTTACTCACGTAAGTCTCATTGTTTTTCCTGGTAAATTACAGTGCTGAATCCATCAGATCCCATTAAAAATGATTAAAACCAATGATCTTTATTGAGCAGTTTCTGATAGACAGAGGATGCTTAAAATCCAAATCTCCTGATTAGTTTAGTACACTGTTCAAGAACTCAAAGATAGATGAACCAGGAAAGGAACACTGCACATGGCAGCTGCTTCCCCAAGCATATTCTCCACAGTGTGGACAAGTAAATTTTTATACTATAGCTCCTCAAATCTCCCAGCCAGCTTGGACAATGGAAAAGGAACTGTCCACTGCAATCCACATTAGCTATGCAATCTATCATCATGTTTCTTAAATTATCTCATATATGGAACTGGGAATTTTTCTCCTCTAACATACCAGAGACTGGTACCATATTTGTTCCCCTTGCTATAATAGTACCATAGTTTTTCCCCATGGGAACTTTCCAGGGACCAGTAGCCAATGGCTCAGAGGTGGCCACCAGTCCAGGGACCACCACTCTTAGCCCTGATCTATATGATGTAACCACTATGGATACTATATAGTACAAAGGGAGCAGTAATTTAACTCACACTATAATTTCCCATCCAGTCTAAGGTCACCTACAAGTGACTCATTGTGCCCACTTGTTTCGGTGGACTGTAGCTGACAAGTTTTGTGACAACAGAGACGTAAATGGTTTATGATTTTGTATGTCACAGCCTACATCATCAGACTCATGAAGCAATGTGTGAAACGTACTACAAAGTACATTATCATGCATTCAAGTTGTACTGGAAGAAAAGCCAATGGTAACAAGAACTAACTGTAATGGGAATATCACCATGTGCCCAAATAGTTAAGAGTGTTTAGCAGAAATACAATCCAAACATTTGTCAGGGCTTGAAACAAATTTATAGTTAACAGTCGCACAAAACAGGAAGAGAAAATACAATCAAATAGCAGTAAGGAATTGTTTGTAGTGACAGAAACAAATCACAGCCTTTCTTCAAATCCAGAGACTCACAAGTATGAGGTACTGATTATTGTATATATGTTTGCCAAATTCTTTCTTTCTTTCTTTCTTTCTTTCTTTTTTATTTTTTTAAAAAAACTATTCTCACTCACTGACTCCTTTACTGAAGCCTGGGGCATAGAAATTAAACACTGAAAGAGTTCCCAAGCTCTCTCTCTTTTAAATGTGTCAAAGTATTTAAAAACATATAGAAAATAGCATAAATGTGGACAGAAAAATATTAGAGCTTACAGATAAACTCCTCAGAACAAAAGGTCTCAAGGATGGACAATAAAATCAGTCACACATTGACATGGAACAAATTGTGGATGATAAATCAGTGTGGTGAAGCTGTGGCAGAGGAAGGCAGGCATCAAAGCTAGGTCATGGACTAAAATTACAAGAAAAATTACAAAAAATAATAATAATCTAATTCTGCTTTTTAATGTAATTCTGCCTCATTCTAATGTCTTTGGGATACTGATTCTTTATTTTGGGTATTGCTCCACTATCTTGCATGAGGATGGTGTAAGAAAAGGAAATCAATCTTTTCAGTCACAGAAAAATGTGCAAGGTTACATTTATTGTGGGAGTATGCTACAGAAAAGGATCTGTCGATCTAAACTGCAAAAGTCACTGGCAACAATGAAAAGAAACCTTGTACTTACTACAACCACGAACTTTAAGTCCCTTCCTGTGGTACTTTGGAGAAGCAGACCAAAGAAGAGGCTAAGGAACGTGAAGCCAAAACGAATAAAGTTGTGCATCAGACACATCACTGACATGTCCATCCTGACAGCAGCATGAAAAAGCTTTTTAGTGGAAAACAGCCCACAAGGGAAAAGCTGTGCTTTATACAGAGCAAACAGAGGGGTGGAGACTTTCTCTCTTTTCCCTGTATGTTTCATCTTGGATTTTAATTTGAACATTATGGCCACTGATCTATTTCTTTGTCATTTAGTTGGGTTCAGAAAATTCAGGGGTTGGATGGCCAAGGAAATGACACAGTAGATGCCCAGAGGCTGTGCCCATTTTTTTTCCCCTCCTCCAAAACTATTAGCGAACAATCAAGCATTGGGGTAATAGTGGCTAAGTAAATAAACTATGAAGTGGCAATCTCTTGTTCATATTTAAGTTCAGTGGACTGCCTCTCTTTTGGAGGCCAGCCCAAGACATTGTCCAGCCTGATGGAAAAGGCGAGATGGCTTCCACATAGAGAAGCTGACTGGGCTTAACTCAGTACTGGTGATGTGCTAACATAGTTAAACTATGGAATGTGTGAAGTAGTATCACCTCTTCCTGTTCTGAATCCCCCAATATTGACAACGATTGTAAAATACTTTGTACATTCAGCAACGGAAAGAATGTAATATAAATACTAACTCTTAAGCACATTAGCTAAATGCCTATGTCATGATGGGTAATGAACATTTGTGGGGAGGGCCTGCAGGGAATCTATTAACAAATGCCAGGCCATGCATTGTCCACAAGTTTTGCTTTTCTCCATGGGAATGAATGTCAGTTGTGCGCTTATATGGGAAGACAATAAAAGGGTGCAGTCTGATGTTGCTAAACTGGCTACCTGCCTTTCCTGACACCAGTTATTAATTCAGTTTCTTAGTAACAATGATATAAATACACTAAATTTTATTATATTAGGGTGCATCTATACAGTAGAAATAATGTAGTTTTACACCGCTTTAAGTATTGTAGCTCCATCCTGTGAAACCCATTGTTTGTAGTTTTACAAGGTCTTTAGCCTTCTCTGCCTAAATAAATAAATAAATAAATGCTGGTACCACACAAAATAGCAAATCCTAGGATTTTGTAAGATGCGGCCATGACTCCCCCACTTTGTAATGCAACAGCAACTTTTAAATATACTTTTATAGGTATGGGGTGTGACCTCTCTTACACAGTGGAGGAGGTATCTCAGGTGCTTCAAGTGCTGGCTTGTGCCCTGCCACATGCCACAGCATTCAGAAAGTAATTTTCCAAGTTCAGTCCCATACCTATTGCCTCTATGTAGGTTCTGCCTAGCTTGCCAATATGTTAGCCATCCCATATTACTGTGAAAGAGCTTGCAAAGGTTCCCTCTCAGGCTCCTTAAGGCCTTCACTGGATGCCTGAATGCAAGTCTCATCAGTGGGGTAGGAAATAGTTGGGACAAGACATTTTCTTTTATTTTGCTATGCAAGTGATGGCGGTGCTTGTAGGTTTAGCTTACTTACCTTCCTTTCCCATCCAGCAGACAAAGCTCAATTCTTTGAAAGAGACCTTTAGGAGCTACCATTCTTGAAAAGACACTGTTACCATACAACATTCACAGTTGATACTGAGGAATTCATTTCTGTCCCCCAAGAGCCTGGAGTCAAGACAGCTTACAAAAATTAAAACAAATAAGAGTTAAAAGCACTTACAAAGACATGAGTAAAAACCTATACAATTGTTGTAAAAAGTGCAATTAAAGTATCCCTGAAATTGCACCCAGTTTAAATAAATCCATAAAAGACAAGAGAGAAAAGTCAGTAAAACTGCACACCAACTTACAATCAATTCCTACAAGCCTCTTGGAATTTGAAAGTTCTCACTTCATGATGAAAAGGTTTTCACTTCAGCCAAGAGGGAACTACAGGGAGGGAATCACAAAGCCTGGGAAGTAGTCACTAAGAAGGCCCTTCAGACATCCCCATGAAAGTGGTTGTGCCTAGAAGGCCCTCCTTTGAGGATCTTAGAGCCTAAGCATCTAGGAAGATACAGGCCTTCAGATATGCTTGAATGAGCCATACAGGGCCTTATATATCATAATCAAAACTTCGAATTGTGCCTGGAAATGGACAAGCAGCTAGTGAAACTATTGCAACAGAAGAGTTGTACACTCCCTGTAAGCAGTGCCAGTTAACAATCTCATTGCAACTGTTTGGCCAACTGAAGTTTCCGAGCTATTCCAAAGGCAGCCCATGTAGACTGCGTTAAAGCAGTCCACATAAGATGTAATGTGTCACTGCATGTGTCACTGTGAACAGACTGGACATTTCCAGGGATGGGAGCTGCTGGTGCATCCACTTTAATTGTCCAAATGCAATCCTGGTCATTGCAGAAATTAGCTGAGAGATGAATCCAGGAGTGTACCCAAACTGCAAATCTGTGTCTTCAGGGGGAGTGTAAACCCATTCAGACTGAATTCCCTGATTTTCCTTTCAACTCATCAGAGGCAGCTCTGTTTTGACTGGATTAACCTTCAATTGATGCGTCCTTAGGCAATCCACTACTAATGATAGTCTAGAATGGAAACAGCTTCTTTGGAGTTAGGTGCAAAAGAGAAATAGAAATAAAACTCCATTCAACCGCTCCCAGAAATTTCATGTAAGTGTTGCAAAGGTGACAAAACAGAACCCAAGACATAAGGATTCAAACAGGAATTCCCATCCAAGAAGGGGAAACAGTGCCTCCAAGTTCCATTCTGGGCCTCATTCCCACTACCTTTTAAATCGGATCTTGAATCGGTTTGAACCGATTCAAACGAACCTGGTTCCCACTTAATCCAAATCACTGAAGCGATTCCAAGAGGGGACCATGCTCTAGACCCATTTAACCCACATCTTTTTGATGCTGATTTTTTCTGCTTCTTTTTTTTTTATAAATCGGTTCTGTGCAAGTGTGAACCACAAGTGGATCAGAATCGCCCTTCGGCTGGCTGGAACTTAATAATTTTGAATCGGTCCATTGGTGAAAGGGAACCACAAGTCGGTTATTTATTATTTTTTTTTAAATGCGATTGGGACAAATGTAGTGGGAACCACACTCCGCTGTTGAATTGATCCATCAGTTCGGATCACACACCAGTTTATCTGTAAGTGGGAATGAGGCCCTGGACAGACAATTCAGAATAATACCATGGTCAGCAGTGGTAGCATTAGGTGAGTGCAGGGAATGCAGACCCCACCAGGTGACCCCCTCAGAGGAGGGATGAGTCAGGCTCTCTTCCCACTGTGAGGTGTTTATGTACACTGTTGCTGTGCCCAGTGCCTTTCCCTTTGTCTCTGCTGCCCTGGCTCTCTCCATGAGGAGGATGCCAAGGCAGCAGAGGAGGAGGTGCCCCTTCCATCCCCTCCCAATGCCTCACTTGCCTGGCCACCTCCTGGCAGCCCTGGGTGAATGGTGGGTGGGCAGCCATGTGAGTTAGTGAACGAGGAAGTGGCATGGGAGCATGGAGGGCCAGGGAGATGACTGCTGCCAGGGATGCTCCACAGCCCTTTCCAGTTCTGGCTGGGTGGCAGCTGACTGGAGTGGCGGGGGGGAGGGCAGGTGAGAAGTGAAGAAGTGGGAGGGGATGGATGAACATGTCCTTCTTCACTGCCCTGGCTCTCTCTCTGAGGAGGAAGCTGACCCACTGGCTTCTCTGCTGCTCCGACTCTCTCTCAAAGGAGGAAGCCAAGATAGTAGACGAAGCGTCCTGGCTTCTTTGCTGCTCCACCTCTTTCTTTGAGGAGGAAACTGAGGCCATAGAGGAGATGGGGTGTTTGCTGCCACCACCGCCACCTGACATCCCTTGCTGGCTGGTGGCAGTGGGAGGGGGTAGGACAGGTCACTGCCATTGCTGCCTCCCCAAGCAGCTCCCAAAGCTAGTGATGCCACTGAACATCAGTAGTGTCAAAAGCCTATGAGAGATCCAACAGAACCAACAGGGGCACATTTTCCTTGTCCAGTTCCCAGTGTACAACATCCACCAAGGTGATCAAAGCCATCCAGACTGGAATGGAATTAGATATTCCATCTCATCTAGGAATTCCTGCCGCTGGGAAGTGGCAACACAATGTCCTATACCTTGCCCCAAAATAGAGTATTGGATATTGGCTGATAGTTACCCAATACAATGGGATGCAGGGAAGACTTTTTCAGTAGCCTTACAAATGCTTACTTCAGACATGTTAGGGCCTTGCCTTGCCATAAAGAGGCATTAACCACTCCCATTCCACACTCAGTCAAACCCCCTTTGGCTTGTTTAATGAAATAGGAGAGACAGGAATCTAGAACACAGATAATCACCAACCTTCTGACCACATACTGGGTCTCTCTTGACCATCAGAGATTCTTCTGTGAAGACATTCTGGCCTGAGAACTCTATGCTTCTGCTTTAGTTCTCCACAAGGAACTCTGGCAACAAACATGGCATCTCTAAAAGTCTATGACATCCTTCTCAATCACAGAAGAGCTGGTTCACAATTTTTTTTTCTGACATGCCTCTTACAGAGTAGTGATCATATGACACTTCTACAATAAAGAAAGAACCTGTTCAGTGTTGTCTCCTCTTCCTCCTCCTTTTTCTCTCCTCTTCCACCATTACCACCACCACCACCATCACCATCATGTTTATGCTCTGATGCATCCACACCATATAACTTTACCGTGTTTCTCTGAAAATAAGACAGTGTCTTATATTATTTTTTGCTCCCAAAGATGCGCTAGGTCTTATTTTCGAGGGATGTCTTATTTTTCCATGAAGAAGAATTCACATTTATTGTTGAACAAAAAAAATCAATATACAAACATTTCGGGGGAAGCCTTATATTTAGCAATTCAGCAAAACCTCTAATAAGTCTTATTTTCTGAGGATGTCTTATTTTGGGGGAAACAGGGTAGAAGGCTAGAGTTTTGAAGAGTTACCTTTTGGTAGTAGAGCTCCCAGAATTTTTCATCCAAAATGGTTAGATTCCAAACTGGGTATGGTGCCTCCAGGCTATTGAATACTGGACTATGGCAAACATAATTTGAGGAACCTGCTGTAACAATGATACTGTGCTCCCACTTGGGTTCTGTTCTGTTGCTGCCCCTGTTGAATTTGCATGTGGAAAGAACAGGATTTCTCTCCTCAACACACACTGAGCTCAAAAAGTTACTTTTTTGGTTACAGCTTCTAGAATCCCCAGCCCAGCATTGCTGGGAGTCATAGTCTCCCCTCCCAAAAGGTAACGGTTTCAAGCTGTAAACATGTCCAATATTTATGGGAGTGTAACCACACTGCAGAATTAAAGTAGTTTGACACCACTTTAATCAATGACTCTATCCTACAGAATCTTGGAATTTATAGTCTGTGAGTTACTCAGCTTGGTCTGTCAGAGAGCTCTGGTGCCTTACCAAGCTACAAATTCCAGGTGTCTGTAGAATAGAGTCATGTCTGCTAAAGTAGTGTCAAACTGCTTTAATACCCTAGAAGATTAATAAATTGAGCATGTCATTAATCTAGGGCACGAATAAATGTGCACATTTTGAAAAATGCATTTTGACAACTGTACACATTTCAGTTCTGGGAGAAAACACCAATTCCGCTGAACTTATTTTTTAAAAAAGGATGGGAAGAAATTGAGGTAAGATAGTGACTATGAATATGCCAAACTTTAATCTCTTTTGTATGGTGGTTCTGTGTATTGTTTTCATTGGCTTTTTCTTTGTACTTGCTCAAGTATTCCCCTAGTGGTTATATTGCTTAAATTTCCCTCTGAATTCTTGGATCTTGTGGAAGAGGTCTCTTGTTATTCCTTTTTTGTTGTGGTCTTCTATTTTTCTTCATTGATTGTTATAGTAATTCTCTTTGTCCCTGTGCATAGATCATCCAATGGGGCTTTCCTTTCCTTTTGGGTAGAGATATTGTCTTTTCGCATTCGTCCCTCACAGTGTCCCCAGCTTGAGTCTAGAGTTCTTCTGACCCCAGTCAGTTAGGCTTAATAGTGCAAATCTATTTTTTTTTTTACATTAGCTTTAAATTCTAAAGGAATGTTTCATAGAATATGCTTTTCTGGCTGATGAGAGTAATTATGCATCAAGTGGACTGTGATGGGGTTAAAAATAGGGCAAAGGTACAGCGTGCCCATGCTGTACACAGACTCACCATACATGGACTTGAGGTCATACATACAGTGAGCCCTAATATGGTGAATGGGGTGTGCACCCACACTGTGCACCATGTGCTGCACACTGCACACTGCAGGGCCACACCACATTCAAACAAATGGGGCTTGATCCTACACGGAATTTGCCTGACGTGTGTGTGTGTGTGTGGGGGGGGGGGGGTCCAGAACAGATCCCCTTCATAAGGTGAAGGTGCACTGTATTGACTTTTAGTGTAAGATGATCTCTGTAGAGTAGACAGAGACTCTTGTGGATATTTGAAATACTTGTGTAGACAAATAACCATGGACATCAAGATTGGAGTTAGTCAAGGAGGACAGCCAGTCAAGAAGGACATAAGTACAGTACAATACCATTAGCTTGACAGATCACGTATTCTGTGGTCATAAAAACAGGGAACATTAAAAGGGTTGGGTACATGATATTGCAAGATGAGAAACAAATGGTGCACCATTATTTAGCATTAGCCTTTAGCAGAACATTAAACACAGATATTTCAAAGCTGAAAGTCCAACATTGCAATAGTCGCATAGCCAGAGTTGGAACAAAACTTAGTTATATTTAGAGCAGGCCCACTGTAGTCAGTGGAATTTGAATTAGTCCTGATTTAAATCTTAGAGATTTAAATGGATCTACCCTAAGCATGATTGCAAGGGCACAGGCATCCATCATAGACAGGATCATGTTTCTTAGTCAGTACTAGGGTCTGCAATTACCATGTTTCCCCAAAAATAAGACAGTGTCTTATATTAATTTTTGCTCCCAAAGATGTGATGGGTCTTATTTTCAGGGGATGTCTTATTTTTTTCCATGGAGAAGAATATTCACATTTATTGCTCTACAAAAAAATGAACATTTATTATATACGGTATATATATTTATATACAAAAACTTTGCTAGGTCTTACTTTCAGGGGAGGCCTTATATTTAGCAATTCAGCAAAATCTCTACTAGGTCTTATTTTCAGAGGATGTCTTATTTTCGGGGAAACGGTAGGTATGAGCAAAACAGCTAGGGGATGCAACTAGGTATGAGCTAAGCATGCTTCATTGTTTTGGATGCTCAACATTTTGGCACATCATGGTCAGAGCTTGGAAAAGTTACTCTTTAGAATGACAGTCTCCAGAATCTCTAACCATGACTGTTGGGAGATTCTGTGAACTTGTAGTCAGCTTGTTTAATATGTCTTTAGTTTCTTAAATTATTTCAAATTGTTTTCATCTGCTTAAATACATTTGACTTGCGCACCACCCTGAGATCTTGTGATACAGGTCAGGATAAAAATAATAATTAATTTGGATAAATAAAAGGGCAGCACATGTTGTCATTTCCAGTGCTTCCAGTGACAATTTTGTAGATGGATGTTAGGGAAGACAGACAGACAATTGGAGGAAATACTTGTTGCTCATGTACCACGTCAAGTTGTAGGCTGGTGACTTCCAGTGAAGTAGTGAGTTTGATTCCAAAATCAATAGAACTGTCCTGGGTGCTGAACCTGTTTTGTGCACAGGGGAGCTGCAGTTCAGTCTGAAACCCAGGGCAGATTCAGACCCTCATTGACATAGAAGCCAATAACTCACTATGTTCCTATAACTCCAGTTTATTCCTATATATGATCTAATTTGTTTTGTTTTTCTTTGAAACAATTGAAATCATTGCCAGTCTTTGGAAGCAGCCTAAAATGGAATTACCTAGGCACATGGGCTCTTTCTAAGTCCAATGTTTTAACTCTCATAGCCTAGGATAAATGAAAATGCATCTGTCCTCTAGCACTTGAAAAAGTTGCTTTTTAAAATTAGACCATTCAGAATCTTCCAGCCAGCATGGCGAGTGGTTTCTGTGGATTGTAATACAAAGAATAGGTTCTCAAAGCGCTGGAATAAACACACCCAAAAGATACCAACCAGAAATAGATTGATCCATCCAGTTGCACCCCAGATTCTATGGTATATCCTAGCAGACTACAAAATGGACAAATATTCAGATGATATTCTTAAGGTTAGATGAGCACACAATAAAATAGCAAAAGCTGGTTAGTCTAAACAAGTATAAAATGATACAATTTGGAAGAAAGGAATAATTCTTTGTTCATATATCTTCACTTCATATATTTACTGGTGGAACAGAAGCATAATGACTAACCAGGAAAGAAAGATCTTGCATTTGTTATGCTCAGGAAAAAAGAAAAACCTTCAGAGCAGCAAGTGAAAAAAACCCCACACACTTCCACTAGGAGATATTAGGAAAGGGACTGAAAACAAGACAGCCAATACCAATATTTCAAAAAGCCTGTAGTCTGGTCAACGTTTTGGAACACTGGGCAACATTTTGGCTCTGCCATTTCAACAGGATATCGGAGAGTTGCAAAAGGTCTGGAAAGGGCAACAAAATTGATGAAGGGCTTTCCTATTGGAAAATCTGACTCTGCCAGGGCTTTTTATTTTTTAAAAAAGGGTGACTAAGCTGGAACATGGAAAAGATTTATAAAATGACACAGGATATAGCGCCATGAGCAATGACAGCTAACAAGATAGATTTTTAGCCCAATTCAGCAGGGATCTTCTTATGTTCTAAAACAGGATTTTACATGAAATACATTTTTGGTATCACCCCAGCAGGTGAGACCAAAAATGTATTTCTTATTTCTGCTGTTCACCTTTTAAGATGAGTAAACACACAAAGTAGCTCATATGCCAGACTCTTGCATATTTTCAGTGGTGTCGCCTCTCTTATAGAACTCCCTTCTTAGCGAGGGGATCACTACACTACAGAAATAGTGCAGTTTGACACCACTTTAACTGCCATGGCTCCATCCTACAGAATTGTAGGATTTGTTATTTTGTGAGGCATCGTCCCTCTTTGTCAGAGAAAGCTAAATACCTTGCAGAACTACAAATCCCAGAATTCCATAGAATGCATCTACAGCACTTAAAGTGGTGCCAAACTGCATTATTTTTACAGTGTAGATGCACCCACAGCTATTATCTCTTCAGGGTTTTAAGCCTTTGAACTAGGTGATGGAGCTATTGTTATCACTGCACAATAACAATGTTATTTCTTTTTTTGCCCATAGCATTGACCCATGGCAGTTAAAACGGTGTCAAACGGCATTATTTCTGCAGTGTAGATTCAGCCTACATATATCCTTTGGGCGATGGTGGCTCTCAGTATAAGGCTGTTTCTATGCAGCTGTTGTTAGTTGTGTAGTTAATGTTAGTGTATATGTTTTTCTTACCTTTGCATTTTGTTGTTGTCTTCAAGTTGATTCTGTTTTATGGTGACTCTGTTATAAGATTTTCTTGATAAGATTTGTTCTGAGGAGGGTTGTCATTACTCTTTTCCGGTGGGCCTACCCACCTGACACACTATAACAGATTATTGAACGACTGTCTAAACCAGATCAATGATGGAAGAGATAACACCTACCTACTGTGCCGAAGGATCAAATTTTATTGTTCTTATTGCTATTTTTTACTGTTTTATAATTAACTGTGTAATGACTTTTAAGATAATTAACTATAGTATAGATTGATGCAAACTGTATTTTAATAATATGTTGGACTCCTGCCTCGATCCAAAGGGAGAGGCGGGAAATAGAAATAATAATAATAATAATAATAATAATAACAACAACAATAATAATAATTTTCTTGGAGTGCTGAGAGAGAGTGATCTGCCTAAGGCATCCAGCAAATTTCCATGGCTGAGCAGCATTTGCACCCTGGTCTCTTGGAATCCTAGTCCAACACTCAAATCGCTACTTGGCTCTTTCTGTATATAAACCTGAAGCGTGATTTTCTCTTAAAATTTGTAAACTAAATATAAGTGTTTGGGGAGATGTTTACTTCATATTTTATCATCAGCCATGTTGAGTTTTGTGCTTAATGTTCATGGCTGGAGTGATAGTGCTTGTGCGATTACTCACATGCAAGTATCTTTCCCTATCTATTCTTTGATGCAGTAGGGATCTTCTTATGCTCTAAAATAGGATTTTACATGAAATACACTTTTGGTCTCACCCAGCAGGTCTCTTCTTATTTCTGCTGTTCACCCTTCAAGATGAGCAAACACACAAAGCATGTGGTGGCAACACAGGATGATATATAACTCTGACATTATTATCTATGTATTTCTCTCTGACCTTTCTGTCAACATGTGCACTGCCCCTAAATATATAGATCTAAAATGGTTTGCCAAAATAAGAGAATCTTCGCTGTCTATTTAAAGCAGGGAGGGGAAACTTTACCAGGTCTGGGGGCATTTTTGTCCTTAGAAACCAATAAGTTGCATATAGTTCTTCTGATCCCATGACTTTGGAAAGCACAAATGTCTGTTTAAATTTTAAAAATTAGAGATAACCAATCATACTGAATTTTTCCCCCCACAAGTGGTTCTGAGGTAGCATTAAGGACCTTCCTGTAGATCGCCGGATGTTCATTGCCTGTCCTTGATCTAAAAGCTGCCAGTGATGGGACCAAGTATATTTTTTGTGGGATTCAATTCCAAATTCTGGGTGCCATAGATGAAAAGGTACACTACGGCCCCTGAAGAATGCCCTCAAAAAATCTCAGTTCACATGCAATAAAATAAATAAATAAAATGAAATGAAAATAAATGAAAAATAAATACCTTTTGTAACAGATACCAGAAAAGTTGTTTTGTTTGACTATTATTCTCACTGCTTATGCTAGTTTGGGGATTCTGGAAGTTGCACTCCAACACTACATTTGTCAGGCCCTGCTGGATACAGAGATTTAAGTTTTTTTGTTTTAAACTTGCAAGATATACAGGTATAGACATCCACAAAGCTGACATATGTGGCTATGGCTGAATGACTCACAGTAAATACAAAGCTCAACGATCCCCAGCATGACCAGCTAAAAAGGACAACTGAACAATACAACACCATTATCTCAATAGAACGAGCATGCTGTATTCCTTGGAAAGTGAACATTACAGGAATTAAATGAACGATAACTACAACCATAGCTACAAAGCGGCACAACACTGGTTACATCAAGCTCTTTGCAGAACAGTGAACACAGCAATCATAGAGACGATCAGCATTTGCTAGCACTGCTTAGAACCATCGATCCAAGACCAGTGGGAGACCTGTATGCAAGGAAGCAGGCTTCTCTAAAGGTGTCCCTAGTTTGGTGGATAAAGTACATGTAACAGGTGCTGCTTGTATGATTCCCTATATTAGAACAGTGTCAGAAAAGTTAGGAATGGGTATACTGGGTCAGGGGCAGGGAGGCAATGGTACCAACTGATTTGCAGTGTAATATCTATCTATCTATCTATCTATCTATCTATCTAGCACTAATTAATTTCCGTTATGAACTCAGAACTGTATGTATGAATTTTTATGTGCTTTCTAGCTATGAGATACATACACACACACTCACACCCAAGTGCATATGTAGATACATATATACATACATATCTACAAACATATAGACATATATACTCAAATCTAGATTTGGTCATACTGTAGTCAGGAAATTCCTATTCAAAGCAACTGGACTGAAGTTACTCATAACTTACCACTCATTGATTTCATTGAGTATGCACCAACCATGGGTTATGATAGATCAGACTTAAAATCACACACTCTCTCTGTGTGTGAAGATCATATTGGAGAATGAATCCTATGGCTACTGCATTTGAAAGCTCCAGAATTCATGGACTCTAAAGTTTTATTTGCAAACAAGTACTCTGATTTTAATTTTACTTAAAGCAAATTTTGTTGTTAGTGTGTGTTATCTTACAAGAGATTTTGCTTTAATTCCTCCAATTAATTTTTAAGAGATACTTTGCCAAAAATCATTAATGACACAAGTAAAGGGCAAATGTAAAAACAGATACCAAGGTGTTCCAGAATGTCACTTTTTTTACCAGCTTTTTCTTGTTAGTCAGGTATCTTTGTAGTATCTCTCTTTCCGCACAACTTAGATATGAACAGAAGATACAACAAAATGCTGGTAGTCTGCTTGTGTTCTGTTCTGTTTTAGTTATCAGGAGGAACAGGAAAAGGCCTAGTGAGTCACTTACTCCAATAAGTTCTTGGACCAGACTGGTGCCATTTTTGCCTTTACACCCAGAACCCCCCCCCCCTTCCTCTGGCTTTGCTCCATCTGTGATATGTGAAAGGCCTTAGATGGGCAGGCCTTGGGCAGGCCTTTTGTATTCCAAGAATGCCTTCCAGACATGTTTCCTATGATGATGCACTATCTCAATGGATCATGGTGCCTCGTTGAACTCAAGGAATATAGTGTCTGGTTTGAGTTTTGGGATGTCTAGTTTGGGAGTCAGGCTTGGAGATATATGATTAACTGGTGGCGCTCAGGCCTAGTGCCTGTTTCATCAGTGCTTACTGGTTGTTCAGATTGTTTATTCATGTCCAGGTCATTGTCTGTGGGAAATAATTATGATAAAAATTATTAAGAATTAAAGATATCTGTGCACAACCTTTTTTCTGATAATAAGTTTTTGAATTTTACCAGAGTGCAAATCTTGAGCTACTTATTTAATCATCTAAATCATGGCACCCAGATAGCTTCAGAGCTGGTGAAATGTATCCTGGAATTTGATGTTATAGTTGTGCTCCAAAATCAGCTCCCTAGTTAGCAGGGGGCATACATGCTCAAATGTGGGGTGTTGTCACATCACACATACACAGCACTTTGATACCACTTTTGCTGCCATGCCTTCAACCTATGGAATCTTGATATTTACAGTTTTGTGAAATACTTAGAATTTTCTGTTAGAGAGTTCTAGTAGTTGTTATGTTTAAAGGCCTGACGTTCTTGGAAGTAATAATGTAGGCTCCCTGAGATATTAAAAAATACAGGCCTGTTGTGCTGTAGTTCCTTCCCTTTCCAAGGCCAGAGGCTAGCTGTTCTAGCATTTTTACACAAGTAAAAAAAACCCTATACTTGATCAAGGATATTCTAACAAACCATGCCTTGATCAGAGAAATAGATCTGCCAGAAATGTTACAGTACTGTAGTTTAGGGGAGTGCAGAGAATTCTAAGCACTTCACCAAAGTACACATTCTAGGATTCCAGAGTATGGAACCATGGCACTCAAAGTAACAGCAAACTACTATTTGGTGCAAATGTAGATTATCTTCTAGGCAAGCTACCAAGGCTGTGTAGATAATCTGGAAATCAAAGGTACCCATCAGGCACAACTATGCTTGCTTTTCTATTTGCAAGGGATTTTTCAGGTAGTGGATCTTTCAGAACCAGAACCACGTCATTCCTGTGGTCAGACGTGGTGCATCTTCTTTGCTTAAAGCCATAGACCAGACTGTAGTTTTATGAAAATACCAATAACTGGAAAATAGTTTTAAGCTTGGAGTATCGTATAGATCTTTACTTATTTCATCTTTGCATGCAAGAACAAATAGTTTTCTATTTCAAAAAATTTTCTCCCTGTTGGGTGAGATAACAAGCATAAGCGCATTTTTCACATCGCAGGATTTTTTTTTTTTTTTGCAAAAGCATTGAACTAAAACTCCTTTTATGCCCAATCTGCTCCCTCCCGCCACTCTGCTGTGTAGGTTGTGTAGGGCATGTTGTGAAAAAGTGATTTCTGCACAAAATGTTTTTGTACAAATGGTTTCACACTTTTTTGGGAAAAAGATTCTGAAATGTGAAAAAGCTCATGGGAGAAATCAGTGGCAAAGAGTTTTTGTCAAAAATAAGAAAATTTTGGATGAGTTTTTCTTATAATCTTATTCTGGACTAATCTCTGTTTTGGGATGGGGGAGTGTTGATTGCTTAAATAGGTATATGTTATCTGTCTGGATTTCATCCATCTTGGTGTATGTGTGTGAAGAAAATGTAATAAAAAACAAATAGACAATATAATAATATACCTTGTACATTTAAAATAAATCTACCCACACACAAAGACAAAGCAAACAAATAAACAACCAGACATATTTCAGTTGCTATAAAAGAGATACTATAGTAAAAAGCTGCATTAGTAAAACACTGAAAATAATAATAAAATGGCTAATAAAATTGATTAAAATTTATTTAAAGAAATGTGGGTTCTTAAAATTTTTTTAATGTTGTTGAACTGAGCAACCACAGATCCCTTGGGAGTGCCATAAGGTAGGGATGAGCTTTGAAAGGCAACTTTTTGTGGACTATTTTAAAACTATAACTCATAAAAACATAACCAACCAGCATGTGCAGTGGTCACTACTAAAAAGCCCTTGTGCCCTAGTCCTCAACAAAATGATCTTATGGACAGGCGAACAATGGCAAGGAACCATATTTATCCATTAACAAAAAGAAAAGGTAAGCTTGCTTTAAAATATATTTTTCTAAACCGAATCCATGATACAAGAATATTTCACATAACACCAACACCTGTTATTACAAGATGTGTATCCCTTATCCAGAATTCTGAAATTTCTCCAAAATCCAACGTTTTCTGAGCTACATTACAAGTAGTGTAGTGTGTTTCTGGATGTAGGCTTGGAGAGAGAGGTGGCTAGAGGGAGATGTAAGATGAATTCAAACCTCCTGCCGTTTCACAGAGCCTCACTATATATATGTATATAGAGAGACCTTGTAGCACCTTTGACACTAACTAAAGAAAGTCTCAAAGGTGCTACAAGATCTCTCTACACATACCGATTCTACCGATTAACATGACTATATCTTTGAATTCTATATATATGTAAATACAGATATTCTCATTTTTTTTAAAAAAATATTTGAAATATGGAACACTTCTGGTCCCTTGCATTTTGGATGTTGTGGATGATAGGAAGGGCAAGACATTTTATTCCCTGAAGTAAAGCACAAGACGGCAATCCTTCCATTTTACATGCAGAAGCTGACTAGATTGGCAGCTGAATTTTAATTCAACACGGGCATTAGAAGAGGACCCTCCACCACCCTTGAGGGCAGTAGTTTAGGCGAAGGGACACCTGGCACAGGCACAACTCTTTTCCTAAGTGAAGGGGGTGCCAGAATGGGGTGACTCCATTGCTGACTCCAGCAGCTGCATCTCAGTGGTGGCTGACAGCCCCCATGTTCAATGGTGGAATGAATTCACTCCAGGATTGGGTCTGAACTTTAAAGGAACTATCCAAATCTATCGAAAGGCCATGCTGACATTAGGGAAAGATATTTAGAACTTTTCTTAAAGAAAATGAAACACTGTGAAAGAGAAACTTAGTTACTTGTTGCAATCACCAAGTCAACATGTGATCCAAAGGGTAGCAGCGTTTGCAGTAAAGGTCACCAAGTGTAGAGAAAAGTATGCAGAGAACATATAAATTGACATGGAATCCTGAGTTAATATGTTTAGAAAAGGCTTTTTGCTATCATATCAATGATTATTTTGTTTTAAAATGCAAGATATGTACTCTTTGTATAGGCATGTACTTGTTTAATATTAATTTTAATAATAATGTTTAAATGTTGAGTTTGCAGTTGTAATTGTATGCTTTATTTTCAATGGTCTTTGGACTGAGCAATATATATGTGTGTGTGTGTGTGTGTGTGTGAATAGACTTGATGGATCATTCTTTTAACATTGAGACTAAAACTTGCAGTGGATTCATCACCTTTCTGGCACAGAAGGCTTTAGCCATATTGGCTAGAATTCCTTTGGTGACATTTGTTGTTATTGCTGTATGCCTTATGGCAAACCTAAGGTAACCCTATCATGGGGTTTTCTTGGCAAGATTTGTTCAGAAGAGGTTTGCCATTGCTTTCCAAAAAGGTTGAGAGCATGTGACTTGCCCAAAGTCATCCAGTGGGTTTCATGGCCAAACAGGGAATTGAACCCTGGTCTTTAGAGTCATTGTCCAACACTCAAACCACTACACTACACTGGCTCATACATACATAGTGACATACACAGTGACATACTGGTGATATACACAGGGGTAATTCCCAATGACACCTGAAAATAAATTTTTAATGTTGTGAAGGAGGGATTCAGTATCTTATAGCACAATGCCTTCCTTTTCTTCTGTCTTCTTGCATTCACTTTCCCAGTCGTCTACTAAGATAGGAGAAACCAGTTCTGCAAATTGTGATAGCGGACACGCAGATGAGCAGCCAGGCAAGGTAAGTAGATAGGGATCTTTTGAAGTGTCATTCCGAAAATGAATTTCAATTGTGTACTCTCTGATTTGTGGAAGCCAGAAGAAGAAAAGGTGGCACAGAAAGAGAGAAGAAGAAGAAAAAAGTCAGATTACCAAATTTTCAAGAAGTCTCTTCACAATGCAGAACTGAACTCCAGAGACCTAAATTACCACAGTGTATATAGAGAGATTCCTGAATGGGATAGATGATCTGAGACCACACAAATTGTAGCATTATGATTCCAGTTTAAATGCATGGTATCCTGAAATCTGTAGATTAGGGATGTGCCGAACTCAGAATTTAGAATTCTTAGTCAGACAGCTCTAGTGCCTCACCAAATTACAAACCCCAGGGATTCCATAAAGTGCAGCCATGGTAGTTAAAGTGGAATGATAGTGCCATAACTGTGTTTGACTGATAAAAGGGTCCCTGTTGACCTCAAGATCTTTGGGGACTGCAGTTCCTGGCTTTAGGCCATGTTATCTGAGGCTGATGGGAATTGTAGCCTAAAGCTTGCAGAGCAAATCCAGGTGCTTACTCCTGACTTAGAACAACACAAAGATGTAATGCAGAGCTCCATGTGGCCATAGGCATACGTTAGTTTTACGTATACGTTCAAACCTAGAGCTTAGAGGGTCACTTTTAAAAGACATGTACTTATATTTACAACTCTCAGTCTCTTCTAGCCATTATACTTACAGTTTTAAAAGTGACTCTTGTTATTCAAAAGTAGCTAAAATAGTTGCTTTCAGTTGCTTTCTGTTGATTTCAGTTGCTCAGAAACCCATAAGAATGCTACAAGTCCCTAGCCTGTGGTATAAAATAAACCTAACAATGAAGCTACATACCCACTTCGGTGTAAAATTTAATGCGTGCACACACACACACACACACCAATAGAGTGAAGATACTCTTCTATTAATCTAACTTAGCTGTGCCTTGGAATTGCAAAAATAACTTCATTAAAGGTTATTGATTATTAGCAATCGGTATTTTGATGGAAATCCCCACCTCTCTTTCTCCAAGAGTAACTGAATTATGTTACCTTGCCATTTGCACTGTTACATTTATATACCATTTAAAAACTACAGGTAGTACAAAATTTAATGTTGATGGGTCAGAGTAGGCATCAAAAAGAATGCACATTTCCCCACAATTAACCTGTTTTCTCTCCCACAATGGAATTTCTTTACAAATATCTGCCTCAGCAGTCAGATTTGCAAAGCAATCCCATGTTTATATTTCAATGACCAATTATACAATAAAACACACTGAATACAACATAGAAAGGAAAGGAAAATAATGTGTTAAAATAGACGCCTTTCACTAACACCGCCACAACAAAAACATTATAAAGTCAGTGTTTTGTCTGAATTAATTAGATTACTAACCGATATTAACTATAAAGAACATATCTTTATAATAGATGGGGAGCATGGATATGGCGCAGAAGGGATTCATATATATATATATGGTGGGAATGCCCACTTGTTCAAGAGTTTTGGATAGAACTTAAAGAAACAGATAAATATAACATCAGAGATAGAGCAACAATTAAGCAAATAAAATTGTTTAATTATTAATTTAGGGGAAATGGGCTTGAATAATAATCAAAGATATGTAATGAAACAAATTTTAAAAGCTGTCCATGCAGTGATTGGTTTAGAATGGGAAAAGAAAGAAAATTAGAGTAAGTGTCATTTGTTTAAATATATAAAAGAATATATATTATTTGATTTTCTTATGAAAAGAAGACTTAAAAGAAGGCTTATTGGAAAAAAGTAATAAAGAATCATGGAGAGGTGAATAGGAAATTGTGATTAAGAAAGCAGAATTAAAAATAGGGTATTTAGAGTTAGAAAAATTAATTAATGATATATTCCATATCTTCAAAAATGATTGTTAATTTAAATATAATGTTAATGCTCTGTGTGACTGTGTGTGGGAAGTTGGAGGGAGAGGGAGCAAAAATAGTATATTATGAATTTTGGATCCTAGCGTTTGTAATGTGTGCTATGCAAAAATTAATACTTTTATTTTATTTTTTTAAAAAAACTTTTAAATAGGTGGAAGTGGGATACCTGCCCCAACTATATTTTTCCTGCACGAAACACCCATAATTACATTTTTCTGCCTTTCTGCATGTTTCTTCTGTCCTAATTCATGGCACCTGAATAGAGACTCTCTTACCTGTCATTGAGTAATATTTTTTATCAAATTATTCATTCAGCAGCTGAGAATGTTCTAATTGACTTAATGGCTTTGTCATATTCTTACATTGAATGGGTCTATGCATAAAAATAGAAATGTATTTCAGAAGACACTTTCCTCACTGACATAAAGCAAGGTGTAAATGAATGGAGATTGGCATTTGGTAACAAAGAGATAGTGATTGTTGACAAGACAATAAAATACTTGCCCATTACTTTCTTGATACAGTTCAAAAAACTGACAAGCAGCATATGGTAGCAGTTTTTCATTGTAAACATTGAGTGCCATCTGCAGGGCTCCAAGTGTTGTATCATGCTGCAAAAAACAAACCAAACCAAAAACAAATATGTACAGACATTGCACATTACGTTTGACAAATCAAAAAGCATTGTGCATGGTGGGGTGAGTTTTTAACTGTCAATATCACTAAAACCTAGGTATAGATTCTAAACATAGCTCTTAGTGATACCTGTATTATTAATGGTCAAATGCAGAAAATTGTTGATGTCTTTTTGCAGCAAACCAGAAAATAGTTAGTACATAGTCTTCTTCCTTCACTCATCTTCCTCTACAGGAAAAAAAGCCAGACATACTAACACCATTAACATCATGAGTGTGAATATTTGGCCCTGTAGACATCTGGCCAGCTTGGCTGTGCTGGTGGGGCAGATATGAGTTGTAGTTTAAGGCCTAAATCCAACTGTTAGTCCCTACCAGAGCATACTAATTGTGTCAATTAGAATTTTGGTAAATCGACAAGTATGGAAGTCCTTTTATTTAATGGTCTTCCCATTAAATAAAGGTGAAACAACAACTGAATTTAGGACCCCAACATCTGATAAGCCAAAGATCCATTCATCAGCTGCTGTGTAATTCTAGCAGGACAATAATCTTTAAAGCATGCTTACAAGTATCAATCCAGATCCAGTGGATGGTGCTTTATGTATTCCTAAATATCCTCTCCAGGAAAATCTGCCCCTCTTAAACTTCTGTTCAATATGAAACTATTAAAAGTACACATGCCTTCCAAGAAAACAAATCGATAACTAAGTAGGTGCTAAAACCCTAAAAGCTCAAATCCATATTAGAGCTCAGCTCTTTTCTGTTGTCTCTCGTCACAAAATAATATGGAGGAAAAAAGCATGAGTTAGAAGACTTGATGATAAATCTGACACCCAAACGTATAAGAATTGTGGTGAATTATTTTAAGTATATCACAAGGCAGAAGGATTATTTGGAGTGTACCACAAATGACAATCTGTGTCTGGAACTTTATAAGGTTCCTCCTAGCCAAATTTCTTTTTGATGCTACACCATTCATTCAGTTATGCCTAACGAGCTTCTGGTATCTTTGAGAGGAATGTAAATGGTAGATTTTCAAATGAAAACTGAAACCTCAAAAAAAAAGTCATGTATAACACATACAATGTTCCAAAAGCAACTAGAGTAGACTCATATAATCAATTGTTGAATGCTAAGTCAACCCACAGGTAAATTCCATTGATATACCCTCCAATACTTCACAAAAAAAAAACCTGGACATAGGTGGCCAAGCAATATCAGAGTGTAGTCAAGAAGACAAAAGTTATTAATGAGTAATAGGTGAATCAGCATTCCTCGTAGCCTCAACAAAAGGCAATCCACTCCCTTTGATTTACTAGAAAAATGATGGGCCAGTGGAGTAAGTGCCAGGCCTACATTTTCCCCACCTTGGTACAAATGATGACTGTAAGTTTAGCTTGATGTGGGAAAAAACCCCCAAATAATTTTAATCTCCCATGATATTTTCCAGATATTCACTTTGACAATTTCAAAATATTTGCTCTTGGTTATTGTCATCTACACCTAGGATTCTCCAATATCAGAACTTGGTCTTCAGTCTTAGTGCCTGAAACCTTTACTTTAAAAGTGTATGCATACCTATGTTTTTCTCATTTGTTAGACTTGGTTTTTAAAATGTGAATTTAATACTTTGTTAGATGCTTAATGAAACTTGATTAATGCTATTGCCAGGACCTGCCTTCTATGACATTACAAGAGATTGTCCCTATGTCACACGTTTTGGTTCTGAGGGCCTGGGATTGTCCTTACCTGGTGATCCTATCTACCCCAGAGAGTGAGTGGCATCTTGGAGTTATAGACTTTAGAACTGCTTTGATGAAGGCTAGAATCCTCCACAGATTTAAAGAACATAAATCCCAATTAACTTTTGCAGTCAAACAATGCACACATCAGCAATCAAAGTTTTTTTTTAAATAAAAAAATACTCACTGCAGAATAGACCAGCATTTTCCTCTTGTCTGGATATTTAGCAGCATTTGAAATATTTTCTAGAATAGCTTTCACAAGAAGACCTTCATAGAGATGGGAAAAAATGTTAATATTGTTCAGGAGGAATATTTCAGTGTGGACAATGTTCCAAACTTATAGCCATTTTCCTAGCAATAAGCTGAGTAAGCCCCATTGAACTCAAAAGGATAGGTTGGTCTGATCATGTATAGGACTATATGTATATGCATACTGTAGGTATTGTTAAAGCTTAGGATATAATGTCTGAAATGCTGTAATTTTCATACATTATAGTGAAGAAATGAGAAGAAAGGAATCATCAGTTTAAATAATAACAGATAGCAAGACTATACAATAATGGCCTTTCCCACCCCTCTACAAAATGCAAGGCGAACAATCTTCCTGAAAAATATTAAACAAAGGAAGTTAAGCACATGCTTACATTTCTTACCGGGGAATAATGAGACTTGCAAATTATAATAAAAGATTTGTTGAACCAGCAGTCCTCCAGATTTTGTTGGATCCCTTCAGACCAGCGAGCATGGCCCATGGACAAATATCAGGTAGGTGATATAGTTCTGCACTATCTAATATGCCACAGATTCCTCAGTTCTGTGTATTGTCTGTGATCTTACCAAAACCTGCCACCTATATCCTTCATGATGGGCATAGTTTTAAAAAAAGGGAAAAAACATAACAACCCATGAGGGATCATTCAAAAACCCATGAGGGATCATCACTTTATAAAGAGACATTAATGATATTTCAAGACTAAATCTCATTGTAAATAACTGAGAACACCCAGTGAAGAATGCTCTGTGATGCACGTTTTATAAAGCTGGTATTGATACAAGTTACAGATAATTACTCTTTGCAGAAAATACATCTATTTTCCCTGGTTTTAATCGCAAGAATTCAGTGTATCAGCAAATGGACTCCCTAACATCCATAACCACCCATCCACATATAATCTGTCACTGTAAACTATTATTGAAAAGAGGGAGAAAGGAACAAAGGAAGAAAAGAAAGAAGAAATTATTTCTGAGCTTATCATGTTTCCTGCTCTACAAGGATAGTAAATGACTCCTCATACTGGCAGTGTCCTGAAATATGCTCTGTGTAAATATCTCAGGACAATCTAACCTCCACAACAACAACAACAACAAAAAGACATACAAAGGCATAAGTAGGATTTATGCTTGTATAAAACTAAGAGGATGCTGGCAATAGATTCCTACTGAATCCCTTTTCCTTGAGCTGAAGTATTTCTTTCTGGGGAAAATTGCTTCTCTTCAACTTTACGCTCACGATGGAGAATCTCTGCTGGTTTACCCATTTCCATGAAGTATTTGGGACTGTGTAAGACTGGGATAACAAACCTCCTAGATACCTGCGTTCTTCAATTTGGGAGAGTTGGGAATGAGCTGCAACTCCCACATCTACTAGCAGAAAATCGCAAAACCAAAATAGCATTAAAAAAAAATTAATAATTGAATAAATAAAGCAAACATTCCCTTAACTCAGCTTCCCCTGCTGATTAAAATTGGCCTTCACTGATTAAACAGTGAAGTTTTTGTTAATTAATGTATCAATTAAAGCAATTAGAACTTCTAGCCTGTATATGTTTTGGAAAGATGTGTCAATCATCATCATGCCATAGCGAATGCTTCTTGCTTACCTCCTTGAAGCCGTGCCTTCTCTTCTCTTTTGTAAATACCAAATAACGCCGACAAAGACATCACTGTTAGTTCATTCAGTTTGGCCCTTACGTCTTTGGTTACCCATTTGGGTAGTGTATAATTGTGAATAGACTGAAATAAAAATAGAAACATGTTTTTATATTCTTGGGTCCTTTTCAGAGCCTTGAGAATGTATATTGGGACTATACCTACCATAATCTCCATCTTAACCCCCCCAGTGGCCATTAAAAATACATTGAATATTTTAGATCCCCCCCAGTTCTGGAGCTTTTCAGTTGTACTTCTTCTTGCTATATTGTAATACAGAAGAGGAGGTTAAGTGGTGGGCAGCTAGAGGCTAAATAGTAAAGAAATTGCCCTCTGCTTAGACCACGAGACACTTGTATTTGAACTTTCTGTCATCTACTGTCCCTCCAGTCCCATTTACTGAGACATTGATACTCTTGAGGCCGCCCACTTATCCAATTTTTAGAGCCATTAATGTCTAATGTTCATCTTTTAATGTTTCACTGTTTTAAATCTTATTCTTTAATCTATTTTTAAGGGGTGGGAGAAAGACCGAAGTGTTATTTTAACGGTATGCATTTTTAAATGTTGTACTCCGCCCCGATTGCTCACCAAGGGGGGCGGAATATAAATAAATATTAATAATATTAATAATAATAATAATAATAACAACAACAACAACAACAACAAAAGCTTTCCAGAACTTTCAGCAACCTTTCAAGGCACAGAGCAATGTGCTCAGCCTTACTGATCTTACAACCTGAAGGAAGCCCCAGTATCCAGACCAAGCAGCTGCAAAAATATTTTTATCACTATTTCTTCTCTAGGCCAGATAAATTTTGTGATCATATATGTACAGTAGTCATGCAATCAAAACGTTCTTTATTATAGGGATTATAATAGGGAACATATTCCCTATAAACCCATATTTTAGAGAATATTTTAAAAATTTAATTTATTTAAAGAGGTGCATGGAAGGGAACATATCATTTCCCAAATTTACATTTTCACTTCCATGAAATTACTCAATGCAAGGTGGGGTTTTTTTTCCATAAAATCTCTAGATATTTGTTGTTAACTGCCTTCAAATCGACCTCGACTCATGGTGACCCTGTGGATGAGAGATGTCCAAGCCCCCCTATTCTCAACCTCTCTGCCCAGATACTGCAGGTCCAGGCCCATGGTATCTATCCATATGGCATCTGGTCTTCCTCTCTTTCTACTGCCCTCTACCTTCATCAGTATCAATGTCTTTTCTAATGAGTCATGTTGTCTCATAATGTGGCTGGATTCAACAGCCTCAATTTAATCATTTTGGCTTCCAGGGAGAATTCAGGCTTGATTTGTTCGAGGATCCAATTGTTTGTGTGTTTTTGGCCCTCCAAGGTATCCTCAGCACTCTTCTCCAGCACTACATCTCAAAATAAATTAATTTTCTTCCTGTCTGCTTTCATCACTGTTTAACTCTCACATCCGTACATGGTAATTGGGAATACAAAGCTCAGTCGATTCTAACTTTAATGTTCCATTGTATATCTTTTCACTTTACACTTTTTCTCTCTAGCGGAGCAAACAAAATATACATTTAAAATTTTAAATATTTTTTTAAAAAAAACATAAAAATACCTCACAGAGTAAAGTGTCCTGTACGTGCCAAAGTTTGAAATTATCCAAATATTTCAGAGTGCTAGGGTTATATCCTGAATACAAAGATATTGTTTTGATAAATTCCTGAAAAGAAATAAGAAAAAAAAAGTCTTCATAAGCAAATCAAGAGACATTCAGGGACCTATCACATGAGCTGTGATTATGGATTAAAGGAATGTAATCAATTACAACTTGAATTTTGAGGAACTGCAGTTATGTGTTTGTGTATATATAGGATGCACAAAATAACATTAAAATACATGGAACTTAATTATACCTAATGATATACAAATCACATTTCAACCATAGACTGTCATAACCTAACACTGTAGTCTGGTTCTGGATCTTGGTTTAAGAAGAGGAATTATAAGTGAGCTTTGGGGTCACATACACTTTGAGATCCTGCTCTGTGTGCCATAGTAAAGCCTGGGAGTGTTCTTTTAAACATAGTTTCTTGTTATGTCCAACCTGGCAAGCCATCCTTTAAAACCACCTTCAAAACATACTTTAAGATCCTGGCTTGTTCCAAGTCTGATTACCATAGCATGGAAATAGTAAAAACATTTTTAATGCATTTTAGTATTTGAATTATTTTAATATATGATTATTTAATTGTATATTTTGTACTTTCATGTAACTTTTACAGTGGTTTTCATCTGTAGCAATAGCAATAGCATTTACATTTCTATACTGCTTAATAGCGAACTCAGCACTCTCTAAGCAGTTTCCAGTCTGTAAGCCAATTGCCCACAACAAGCTGGATACTCATTTTACTGGCCAATGAAATGATGGAAGGCTGAGTCAACCCTGGAGCCTTGGCATCGAACTCACAATGTTGTGCCAGCAGTACCAGTATTTAACTGCAGTTCTATGTGGTGAGGTTCTAGTTTATACTAGAAACTGTACTGATCTCCACAACAGAGACACACTCCTAGGCAAAATAGAAAAGGATAATAATGTTTAAAAAGTGTTTAGATAGTAATTTAACAACTTATGACCTCCTACGCAAAATAATTTCTGCCATATTATATTCAGTTGCTCACTGGAGGGAAAAAATCATGCAGCCCTGTCCCATCAACCTGTGTTACATGTGGTGGCACAAACTATAGCCAAAACCTAAAGTGATGCAGTATGTAGTATCCATACTTGGTGTTGCCTGTGGTGGAAAAGGCCCACATTTCTTCATGCTCATTGTGAGTACTGAGATCCTTACACTTGATCCTGTGAGTGTTGGAGAATGTATCTGTAGGATGGAGGCCATGTAATTTTTTTTAAAGGTCCTTTAATAACAGACAGCAATAGATAGACTATTCTGTACTGTGGCACTCTTTTTGTAAGAAAATCCTGCAAGTTCATATATCCCGAGACAGATGCAGGGATTTCAGGAACAACATGGGTTCACCTTTCTCCCTCATTGCTATCCTTGTCCATTTTTATTACCTGATATGGCTGAATTTTGGCCTGGAATTCCCTTGAGGCCATCGTCTCCTTCAGAAGTTCCAGATAACGTGGACAGTTAAACATTGGATAGCGTAATTTCTGAAACAAATGTAAGATTGATTGTAACCAGCTTTTGTTTCATTTCAAATTTCCCAGCGAGGGCTCTTATATAAGACCTATCTTTATGCAGGCTGATCATATCCATCAGGATGCTTAAATAGCCCATCTGTGGGGCAAAATGACCGATGAGAATCCACATGGTTCAGACACTTTGTTGAACCTGTGTACATCTGGTCATTGGTATGATGGGAGACCTCTTGGATAGCTTTTGTATACCACTGTGAATTCTCTGGTAGACAAAAGGTAAGTCACGAGTCAGCAGTCTTGTATTTCAGGGGCGGGTAATATCAGCCTTTCAGATTTTGCTAGACTGCAAATCCCATCACCTTTACCCAGTGAACCCAGTGATGAAGACTCAGATGACAATACAGCGCCATGCATCCTCCCCATCACTGCTATATGTATTTAGCTAACTCTAAGTCCAATTGAAAAGAATTCGACTGCCTCAAGCATAAAAATGTATAAGTGTGTGCTGTCAGTGGGCTAACCAGTTGCTAGAATGACATAGTGCAGCATTTGTATTACTGTACTTTGAGAAATGGCTTATTTCTACTGACCTCAAGAAGTTATGTTGATTGTTCTTGATCCTCCAACTTTTGAACAACTTGAAGCAAACATTGCTGGTGAGAATACAGGACTGAGAGGTCACATTCTATTTCTACTGCCTGAGATGACTCAAAGTCTGTCATTCTTTATGTGGAACAAAGGCATGCCCAAGATGATTATATGTTTTAAGTGGAAAAGTTCTTAAGCAAAAGTAGGGATATAACTCTTTGTAAAGTTCATTCTTGCAAGCAAGAACAAATAATTGTGTAGTTTGGTGTAGGTGTGGTGCAGTGTAGACTATTTGCCATTTATGAATTATCCTGACCAAAAATGCATGTGTGTTCTGCATAATAAATAACATTTCTGCACATATGTCAATTTCTTGCACAGAAATGTTTTGTTGTTGTTGTATAAAAACCTGTTTTCTGTGCAGTAAATTTGTTTTCTGCAGAGAAATGTAATTTTCTGGGCAAAAATGTCACATTCTGTAAAAAAAAAAAAGCACACAACCAACAACAATGCTTTTTTGTGCTGAATAAGTCTTGATCTGTGAAAATTTGCATCTGTCTAAGATTCTCCTCACCAGTTTTCTCCAACATTTGTGAAATCCATGGCTCAGGAATATTTTTGAATATTCTTTCCATCCCTAGGATAGAGCTGATACAGTAGAGCAGTGAAGCATACATGTCCTAGGAATACCCATTGCAAACCTCTAGGTGACTTCCCATTGCCTGAAATTGCGTGAGATACACTCATTCGCAATAACATGAAACCCCATGATTGTGTTCGGATTGCCATTGCATTATACCCCCAAATTCCATCATCTGATAAACTCCATAGAAATGGCATCTCTTCAGAATGGTCCCCCAAAGTCTGGTCCTTCCTAAGACACTGGCAGCAACCTATAGTCAGAAGCAAAGTGGAGAAGGACTAATCTAGATTTATCTTCTTTTGTTGGCACAGGAAATCTAGCACCCCAATTCTTTGTTTTAATGCAAATGTGGACCAGGCAGTAAAGCGGAGATAGAATGGAAGAGCTAGAAACTGAAGTGTGTTTCTTTCTACTGTTTGGGAACTTTTTGCAGGCTTTGTAACTTTTTAATTAAGGAAATTGATTTCTTTAAATGGGATGGTATTCCATTTCAATGAGATGGTAGATCTGAACATTTAAGGAGCTACCCAAACTGATGGATTTCTTTGGGATTAGAGGTCATCTTGGATAGCTCCTATAATGAATAGACTAAAATCCGGAACAGGTTCACTGGCTGCACTGAACTGAAAGCCACCAACCACCACTTCATAAAAGACAGACAGGATTGTTTTATTATTGGTACTTACTGGATTATGTTCCTTGGGTACAACATGTACTGGGATAGGTTGCCAAAGGAGTTCTGCATTCCAAATTTGATCACCGGTAGGGGGGAAAAGACCAGCAAGATTTGCTTGGGCACTCATGATGGTTCGATCAATTTCTGTGCTCTGGATCAAAATCTAGAAAAGAAACAAAGGGCTTGTAGTGTAACTTGGGGACTTTTCTTGTTCTTCTTCACTGATGGAATTCTCTGTTGGATCCTCCATCAACGAGGAGGGGAAAAAAGTTTCAAGATTTGTGCTTTGTCTGGCACCAACCCTCAAGCAGATCCCTTTCCCAATATCTTTTAAGTACCCATAAGTCCTTCCAAAAGATCACATTGGTTCCATCTTTACCACAAGGTTAGTCCCGGTGGTGGTAAAAGTAACTATTCCCAGAGATATACGAGTGCCACTGGAGTACATGTTGAGTCATAGGAATGCTCCCTGAGGTGTCTGCATCCTCAGAATTGGATGTTATGAAAGATGCATAACATAGAAAATATTGGAATCATTAGTGTCAAGTAACAGTAGCCAGGAAAAATGTAACGGTGAGAAAAGGAAGTTTAATGACAACAGTTGGCAGGAGCATTGCATTTTTGGACTAATGCAATATCCCTGTCAGTGGCTGTGCTAGCTGATGGATTCTACAAACTGTAGTCCAACAAAGTGACACTTCGATGCTATGGCTAGATGAAATAGATAGAAGGTTGAGAGAAGAATGGTTAAACAAGGTGAGTGAAGAAGGAAAAGAAAGCAAGGTAAGAGCGAGGAACTGAAAAGAGGAAAGGAGTGGTTTTCTTTGAAATCCAATCATTCTCAGAGCAATATAGGTCCAAAACACACTGCAGAAATTATTCAGTTTGAGACCACTTTAACTGCCCTAGTTCAGTGCTAGGGAATTATTGGAACTGTAGTTTTGTGAGACATTTAGCCTTCTCTGTCAGAGAGCTCTAGTGCTACAATAAACTAAAATTCCCAGTGTGGTCCAAAATACAAGGTAGAAATAATCCCGTTTGAGATTTAACTGCCCTAGCACTGTGCCAGGGCACTTAAATCTCAAATTGGATTATTTCTGCCATGTATTTTGGACCATACTGAACTAAGAACCCGCGAGAGGGAAAATGTGAAAAGCAGGTGGGAGAAGGAGATCTGCATTGTGGAAGGCATGCAAGCTGTAGGAGTATATTGTTCTCTTATTATTTATTTATTTCATTTATATGCTGTCTTTCTCCTGGAGTGGGACCCAAGACAGCTTAAAAAGATCACATCTAAAATACTCTGGACACATAATAACTGGTATCAAGTCCTCACAGTTATTCATTGGTGGTCTCCCATCCAATTATTAACCAAGACTGCTTAGCTTCCAAGATCAGAGGGAATCTGGTGCTTTTAAAGCATTTAATGGATTTGGAAGGACAAAACATGACTGATTTATCCATGTTTTTTTGACTGGCTTCTTCAATCCCCATCTTGGATCTCCATTTAAAACAGGTATCCTGGGCTGCAGCTCCCATCATCCCTCCTTATGAAGGTTATGGCTCATGTACCAGAATATGTGGCCAGCTCCAATGTGCCCACTTTTCATTTTACTGAAACACTGCCAAATGTCTGTCCACAGTTGGAGATAACTCTTTCTCATGAATTATATTTTAAGTGATTTTAAATTGTTTTAAATTAGAGGTTTTTACATCATTTATTGTGTTTTGTTAAGCTTTACTTTGTTAAAACAATGTATGCGGTGCACCTTGGTTTCCCTGTTGGGAGTATGGTAGGATACCAGAAAGAAAAAGACAGACAGACAGAAAGAAAGAAGTCTCAGTACTCACCTCTTCTCGCTTGTAGGTAGCACTCAAGAAGTTTGAGTATCTCTTCCTTATGTACTGTCCAAGCTCATACTGTTGCTGCATTCCAATCTATAGGAATAACAACATGACTGTGACCTTGACCGAAAACAGAAATTCAATCGTACATGTTTTCTGGCTGTTCTAAATAGCAAGAGTACAATGGCTAGGAAAGTAATAAATATGACCCAGCCCTAAGGATGGTAAGTTTTTCCTGCAGCTAGGACCACTGTGTTGGATATTTTTCACTAGTAAATGGAGAAAAAAAATTCATATGATTATTGGTCAGCCACAGAGAAACAGATACCTGTGTATCTCAGTAGCTGCTGCCTGGTAAGTGTGGAATGACGGACTTTCATAGTCCCTATGTATCTCCTAAATTAGAGGCTACATGGAGATCATGAATACGAAACAATCGCAAGAGTATAACTCTAGGTTATTTATTAATAACCTTCCAACAGGATTCCAACCAATATAATTTATTTGTCCACGTACTTGTCGTTAGTATTAAAAATGCCAAAGAATCATTTATCCCTTTTATTATCAGTGCTATATTTCTCTGTGTTTAAACATGATGACCAACCATATTTTGGGAAAAAAGGGGCTTCTATTAGTTTTAGGGTGTATGTTCATTCAGTTAAAAGCCTTGTACCTTATCAAATGCACCATTCTGCACATCTATTGCCTACTGACTTTCTAAGGAAATCTTTCCCACTACTTTGTGAAAAAAAAAATCCTATAAAATTGGAGCTGGGATTTTACACAAATTCATAATTTCAGAATTCAGATTTTTTAATTGGTAGTTTCTGTATCACTTACAAAAGTGTGCTTTCTCTATAGCATACAGAATATATGGAGTAATGTGTGTTTATGTGCTTAACTTGGTTTGTGCCACTCTGCTGCCTAGAGCTTGGCAAAGTCAATCCTTTCGACTTTAATTCTCATAATCTTCCAACTCATATATCTACAGATTGGGAGATTCTGAGAGTTGCAGCCCAAGTCAAGATCCTATTCAATGTTTACATAGGCTGCATCCACACTAGAGAAATAACCCAGTTTGGCACCACTTTAACTGCCTCGGCTCATGACTATTTAATTCTGGGAGTTGGAGTTTGTTGTGGGGCCCAGAGCAGAGCCCCATGCTGTTGAAATGTTGGAGGAAGGGAATGAAAATCAAATTGAGAATCAGACTAGGAGAATGTGAAGTTACATGTCTGAAAACAAATTTTCTAGCTTTTATTTCCGATACCCCCTCTACTTCATTTTCATTCTACATAAAATAATTATAGAAGATAAAGACTAGGGGTAGAAATAAGCTTAAAAAACTAAAATGATTTGTGTAGAGTGAATAATTTTGCTAAATATTCTCAAGTAAATAGACTTTCCCATTTCATTCTTTGCATTGCAAGAATAAATATAATCCGATAGTACCTACTCTGAAGTAAATGTTGTTTTCCATGGAGCTTATTAAGGAATAAGTAAATAACAGGAAAAGATCATTTCTGGTTAAGCCTCAAACACACTCTAAAGGTATTTTTTGGAAAATCAGTATTTGGATGTCCACAGGTTTCCCAACCCTAATTGAATGTTTGGTCACTATTCTGACCTTGCACAACTGTTAGCTAGAAACCAGGGATGGGAAACAGAAGCTTCAAGAAGATCTTGGGCTGTAATTCTCAGCATTTGTGACCAGCCTTTGTTAGAGATGCTGAGAATTGCAGTTCAACAATATGAACAGCCAGGCACAGCTCCATTGTGCCCCAGCTCCAAGGTCTGGTGAGAGATCCTTCCTCCAAATTTTAGCTGCCATTGCTCTGAGGGAGAGAAGAGCACTCAGCTCTGATGGACTTAATTCTTTCTCCCATTGCCATTCCTTTTTCCTAATGGGTGGTGTTTCAATTAAATTGTAAACCTGAGGGCAAGGAACTGTATTACTGAATTAATCACATGCTCCCTGGGGAACGAAAATGGGGTGGAATGGAAGGGAGTGGAAACGGGATGGAACGGGCAAATCACGCATATTATTGCACGGGAGAACAACGCAGTTGCTGCCAGGAGTCCCCAATCCATTCCTCATCGATCCCACAGCAGCCGATTTCAGTTCTTGGAAATCGGCTGCTGTGGGATGGATGCAGAATGGATTGGGGACTCCCAGCGGCAACTGCGGCCTGTTTTCGTTCCCCATAGCCTGTGTGATAAACTTGAATGATTTGTAAGCTGCTCAGAGAGTCTTTTAGGGCTGAAGAGTGGGGTGTAAATACTCTAAACAAACAAACATCAGGAGAGCTGCATGAAACCTGCCCCTGTTATAGAACATCAGTTTAAAAACGAATGCCTTATTGAAGTTGCCAGTGTTTAGATACTAATTTCGGGCCAGACACGTTTCCTGTGTTTGATCGGCAAATACTTTGCCTTCTATGAAAAGCCAACAAACCTTAGTCAGTTGTCCAAATCCTTGTGGCCAGTCGCTTTCGCTGTGTAGGCTGGTAGGATATTTTTCAATGGGGCTTCTGTCACCATGTCTATAAACCTGAAATTTGAAGACTATGTTAATCCACGTTCTTTCTTTTCTCGACAAGCCTTCCAATACAAATTTCATTCAAATATTTTAACAATGGTGTTTTAAGAAATATGAAAACTAGTTCTGCAAACATATCGGTAAAATATCACCTTTTCAGTAGACATTGGCCATATGTTATGTCAGCAGAAAAACAGGGAAGAAACAGCAATAAAAATGATTGAGTGTCATTAATATAGTTTGATCAAGTGCACTGAACAATCCAGTTTTAGAGTTTTCCAATTTAGAGTGGATGACTTATCTCTTTCCTTGTGACAGTAACCATACTAAGGACTGTGGGCTTGCCCAAGCTGAGAAGTCAGCTCTGGAGGCTGCACTGTATGCCTTTATAGAAACGATATGTGATGCAACCATACTTGGAATATAACAACAACAACAACAACAACAACAACAACAACAGTTATAGGGCCCGTTCACACTACACATTTATAGCGCTACGATTCTGCTTTATCTGCCATGGATCCATCTTACAGAATCTTGAGGCTTGCAATTTAGGGAGAGATATTTAGAATTCTCAGCCAGAAAGTTTGAATGTTTCACCAAACTACAAACCCAGGATTCCATCAGATGTAGCTATGGAAGTTAAAAATGAATCATAATGCCCTAACTGTGTGGAGTGAAAGGGCCCTTGCTCACCATATCTCCAAAAGACATTTTCTGGAACAGGATCAGAAAGGGATAGCCAATTGATGAGGGATCTGAAACTAGAGCAATATGGTGGAGGTTTATAAAAATTATGTCTGTTATTGAGAAAGTGATTAGAGAGAAACTTTTATTTACTCTATCACAATATTAGAACCCCAGGTTATTCAGTAAAAGTGATGGTTAGGAGTTCCAAGAGAGACAGAAGGAGACCTTTTCGCCCTGTTCATTGTTAAACTATGGAATTCAATAACGCATAGTGGAATGACACTATACATTCGTCTAAAATTAGCATAGACAAATTCATAGGAGTTTATCACATGGGAGGAATTTCTCTCAATTGTGAAACGAGCCAATTCACAATTATGTGAATTTGCTAGTTTAGCGAATTTACGTGAAATCTGATTGTGTTCGGAATGCGTTCAGAATGACTTCCCATTTCCCGAAAATGACCCCCCCATTGCCCGAAATTGCATGAGATACTCTAATACGCAATTATGTGAAACCCCATGATTGCGTTCGGAATGACTTCCCACTTCCCGAAATTGTATGAGATACACTCATTCGCAATAACGTGAAACCCCATGATTGCGTTCGGATTGCCATTGGAGTATACCCCCAAATTCCGTCGTATTATAGACTCCATAGAGAATGAAGTTATCAATAGCTATGGGTCACCTCGTGCTACCAGGATTAGAGACAACATGCTTCAGACTACCAGTTATAGCCCCACCTCTGAACTAAGCAGCCACTGATTGTCTGAGGGGGACAGGACAGGAGATTCGCTTGTACAGTTGCTCAGCTGTTAGCCATTACCTTTCCAAAGTGCCTGCATAAATATGTTGACAGAAATTTCTGCACTACCAGTATCAAATAGGATAATGGCCTGGAACTGGAATCTTATATCTCTCTGATGATTATCATATTACCCAGAAGTGGTAAATCAGTTTTCAGTTGAAGATTTAATATGAAAAACAATAAATTGTATACATATGCTGCCTCTCCCGCAGGACTGAGGCGGCTTACAACATGGAGTAAAACATGCTTGTCTCCACATGGACTGCCTTGATTGTCCACACAGTAGATTTACTTTGTGCTGCAGAATCCTCACACCGATAGAAAGCGAAGGGTGCGTGAAAATATGCACATTTGGCAAGTGTGCACAGAAGAATTGAGACATTCCAAATACGTGCCAAAGCATTGAAAAAATAACCCCTCCCCCAAATGGCTGGAATTCCACTTCTGTTTCTTAATTTTAAAAAAAACTTTTAGATGTTAAATATTAGAGGGAGACCTTGCAATCTATTTGAAAAGTAAATTGTTGGACTCAAAGGGTTTCAGGGACAGCAATTTGCATTTTAATTGTGCCCCCAAAAGAAAAAAAAAGGTCAATCGAGGTATTTTGAGGACGTCAAGAGCCAGGGGAACAATACTGAGAAGCCAACTGTAGCCTCAGGAGCATATTTTGCCCATCCTTGCATTAGTCTGGAGGGCCATCAGCTCCTTTGTAGCACCAGGGTGCTATGTTCAAGCAGTTAGTGGAGACAGGAGGAGAAAAAAGAAAACTAAAAAGATAAGGAATATATCCAATAAACTTTCCTGAATATCATTTTGATATGAGGCCAGGATTACTAGCGTAGTGTAGTGCTTTGAGTGCTGGGCTATGACTCAGGAGATCAGAGTTCAAATCCCTGTTCCATGGAAACCCACTGGGTGACCATGGACAAGTCGCACTCTCTCTGCCTCAGAGGAAGGCACAAGGCAGCCTCTTTCTGAACAAATCTTGCCAAGAAAAAACGATGAATACCATAAATTGGAAACTATCTGAAGGCACAAATTACTATTCATTCCATTTGTATAGTCCTGTTCTTTCACACTACTCCAGGCAGCATGTACAGGGCTCCCAGGTAGCCTTCCAACCAGTCACAGGCCAAGTAAGACATGCTTACTGATTGATGTGCCTTCTGCCATAAAAAATGTCAGAAGAGTCACCTGAGAAGCTCTCTTCTGCCCTCCCAAATATCCCATTTATCATTAGTACATTCCCCTAAACCAGAATTGACATGAATATTAAGGATGGAGTAGGTTTGGCTGCTGTCACAAACGCATCCTTAAATCTGTGTGTCACAACGTTGCCCTTCCTCTATTACCAAAGAATGTTGTGCAACTAGAATGGCAATGAGTGCTCATTACAAGTTTTTCCTTCTCATTCTCCATCATTCTTTTCAATACGCTATGCTTTAGACAGTCTAATGTTCAAAGGAGGGTGTTATAGTGAAGAAATATCCTGTAAAAATATGGCATGTAAGCTGATCATTTCTACAGGCAGGTCGAGGGGGGCTGTTTTTCTGATTTTTCATTCTATCTTTCAGGCTTCTGAAGGGGAACCTGAGGAATCAAAGATGTTTGCAATGATGTGTTTGGTCACAGTCTAGCTCAGTCCCAAATTTTAGTTCCCAGACATCATTGAATTTCAGGGCTCAAAAGTCCCAACCAGCTTGGCTAACAGAGATTCTGAGAGTTGTAGTCCAGCAATATCTGGGGGACCAACTTTGAGAACCACTTGTCTAGAAGATTTATTATTAGATAATGACAAATGGGTCCTTGTGGATTATTTTAATAGGAGCGCATGGCATTCCTTTCTTGTATTACTTCTTGTGAAGAAGACAATTGCATGGAATGTATTGGTCTAGATTTTTTTTAAAAAATGTATTTGAGATTTGCATTCCTTTCTATTTTTTTTTAAGTAATTTTTCTCTGAATTGTGGTTTACATTGTATAGTTGTTTAAAATGTTGCGAGCTGCTTCAAATTGTGCATAGAAAAGTGTGGGCTATAAATGACAAATTAAATAACTAAACAAAGGCTGTAGTTTGTTGCACTTTTCTCGTTTATTTGGACAATTGTACAACATACCCTTTCCTGGGGGAAAATCTCACTTGAATTCAGTGGGACATCTGAATACAGATGTGTAAGATTAAATTCATAATTATCTGTTGACACTGCTCGCTCCCATTCACACCCATTATGAAACATGAGATTCTAATTTAAAACTGGAATTACAACAAGGTAACTCATACATGCAAATTATATATCCCAGCATGGGTTTTCCTCTATTACTAGCCAGGCAGTTTATAAAGCAAATACAGTTAAAATAATAAACATTTACGTGATCATATATAGCAGAGGTGGATAACCACAGACCTTCCAGATGTCTGGGACTACAAATCCCATGATTTATTGCTATTGCCTACATTGAATGGGGCTGATGAGAGCTGGAGACTAAAACTACTGGTGACTCATGGCTTCTCTGTCAATAGACTTTACTCCAAGCTATCAAGATACTGAATCCTACTCTCAGACAGGCTCAGCACCTTGGATACACCCCTCAATATTTGGACTAAAACCTGATGTGAATTCACCAGCTCACTGAAATGGAAGCCACCAGCCATCATTGGCTAAAACATCTGGAACGCCAAAGGTTTCCTAGTCCTGATAGTTCTCATGTATGATGTCATTTAGTTTTGATGTCTCTGGACAGTCATGTATTTCGCCTCGGTTCATAATGGCCAGAAAACTGAAATGTCTGATTCTTTGAAAAAGAGTTCTGAGTTTCATAGAAACCTGGAATTGGAGAGGGCATTGTTCCAGGCTGGTCAGTTCCATTCCTTATTCAATGCAGCAAATTTAGAGTTAGAGCATCCCTAATAGATGGCTGTCTGGTCTCTGCTTACAATTCCAGCGAAGGAGAAACCACTACCCACTACGCTAACTGTTACACTGATCAGGGTATGTTGTGTCAATTATCATTATTTCAATATATTTTTAAAAAATGCCTCACTAACTTATTTTTAGGATAAAAGTCCTATTACTCTTGATAATATGAGTTATCCTGGGCAAAAATGCCATTTATACGGCATGATGGACAGTGACCTCACCTCTGCTCATAAACTGGATCACATTATTCTTAGGAAGCAACTATCTCAGCATATCCAAAGGAGCTTCTGGACAGAGAGCTCCTGTTCACAGCTGAGAGGCTTTGCACAGCCATTTTTTTCCCTTAACAGATTTTTCTCTTGCAAGAAAAAAAGAACGAATAAATGAAGGAGAAACGTGAGACAGCTACCAATTGAAACCGTCACGATCCAATCCCATTGCTAGTGTTACCTAGAGCAGATCCATGAAATCCGTTGTCGCTTTGGAATATAGGGAGATGCCTTTCACAGAGTTAGAACATTAATCCATCCAGCTCAGTACTGTCAGCTCTGGCTGACAGCAGATATTCAAAATTTCAAGCAGGGTTTTTTTCCCGTAGTCCTACCAGGAGATATCTAGTATTCCAGGGATCTCCAAGTATCCTAATCTCCCACCCAAACACTAATCAGGGTCAACCCTACTTCTAAAATCATATAAGATGTGTTTAAGGTGGTATAGTATAAATTTGGAAAGCCAAAAATTACATGTCCCCCCAAGAGTATCTCACGCAATTTCGGCCAAAAGGGAAGTCATTCCAAACGCAATCATGGGGTTTCACGTAATTGCATATTAGAGTATCTCATGCAATTTCGGGTAATGGGGGGTCATTTTTGGGAAATGGGAAGTCATTCTGAATGCATTCCAAATGCAATCAGATTTCACATAAATTAGCTAAACTAGCGAATTCACGTAATTGCGAATTGGCTCCATTTGCAATTGAGAGAAATTCCTCCCATGTGATAAACTCCAACGATATGTTTTGTTCTCCCTTGCACACCTACTGATGTGTAGTTAAAAGCAATAAATGCCTTCACACCTTCTCAATTCATCTTATCCATCCAATAGCAGTTTGTTTGTCTTTGCAACAATAAGAAGCACTACTACTTTTCTGGATTTAGATTATACCACAAAAGGTAGCCATTTTCACTAGTTTCCCTGGGAAAAATGGGGCATAAATTAAAATAAATTACAGATAAGCTCAAAACAGAGGAAGGCCATGAATCATTTCATCGTCATATCTATGTTTTTTTAGTTTTCCGCATTTTGGCACTGTTGCCTATGGTGCTCCTAAAAGGCTCTAAATAAACTGTGTGATCTTTAATGAAAATGGACAGATTCACTATAATTCAAAATAATGGAAAATACAAGAATTAATGGAGCACCTGGAACATGACAGGAGTCTCCTTTCATAATGTGCAGCAAAAAAGTCAAAGTATTACAATCTGAAATACTCAGTAACTCAAAGTGGTTCTGTAATCTTATAGGAGAAAAGAAAACAGTGATAAAAATCCTCATTTTCTAAACCTGATTTATGCATAAAATCAGGATTTTACCTGATACCTGAAAAAAAATCCTGGAAGAACTCACAGGGCAAAATCATTTATGAAACCTTTTCCTTTCCTTTACTTACTAAGAGCACAAACTTCAACTCCCGTCCAGAGGCAGATTGGAGGAGGAAAAAAAGCAGGCTCAGCAGGGATGAGTAGAGCTTCTTGGAGCTTCTTGTTAGACTTGTTCCTCCCATCTCGGCAGAAGATTGTCCTGATGTTTTCTCATCAGGACACATGCATTTAAAAAGGGATCAGGGGGTGGATACTTCATGGGAATTTCAAATAGGAAGTGATTATTAAGTGACCGTAGATTTCTTTCTAAATCTTGTTTCCTTTGTATAGTTGTGACATGAGGCCCCGAAAATGGGAAGTACCAAGAAGGGGTGATGAAACCTTTTTTTTCTGGAAAAATTCAGACCAAAGCAGGAATCCTGTATGATCAGCATAGAATAATACAGTAGGCCCTTGGTATCCACTGGGCTTTGGTTCCAACCCCACCTCCCATGAATTCCACAATCTGTGGATGCTCAAGTCCCATTATATACAATAGCTTAGTAAAATGGTTTTTCTTATATAAAATGGCAAAACCAAGATTTGGATAAATTTTTGGGGGGAGGGGGGGAGAATATTTGGGGAATCTACCAATTCCTGTTTGTGGCCGCCTGAACTAGCTTTCTAACTTTACACAACAGAGTGGAATATTTTATCCTCATTTGTTTCTACGGAGTTTATCACACGGGAGAATTTCTCTCAATTGCAAATGGAGCCAATTTGCAATTACGTGAATTTGCTAGTTTAGCGAATTTATGTGAAATCTGATTGTGTTTAGAATGTGTTCAGAATGACTTCCCATTTCCCGAAAATGACCCCCCATTGCCCAAAATTATGTGAGATACCCTAATATGCAATTATGTGAAACCCCATGATTGCGTTTGGAATGACTTCCCTTTGCCCGAAATTGCGTGAGATACACTCATTTGCAATAACGTGAAACCCCATGATTGTATTCGGATTGCCATTGCATTATACCCCCAAATTCCTTCGTATGATAAACTCCCTTATTAGTTCAGAGTATAGGAGTTTTCCCACCCCATCTGTCTACTCTACACTACACAGGTCAGAACTATGGCCCTCCTTAAGGATTGGATACTTGGCACAGTTTCCTCAATGAGAACTGCTACTGCGCTTTGGGTGATCAGGAGGCTTGTCAGGTGTGTAGCATCCCATTCCTGAAGGGTTCAGGCCCCAAACCTGAGACCAACAGGTGGATCTTGTGGTGTTTCAGGAACAGGCCTTTGTAACGTAACAGGGATGGGTCTATGGGATGTAACGGATGTGGTGCAGGCAAGAGTTGGTAGAGTGCTTCTCATTCTGGTTGTGGAAATGAAGGAAATCCAGGTATATGAGCACAGAATTTGGATAAAACACAGTTAATTAGATAATACGGCAACTCAGAGAAATGGGGGAAAGCACTTTTGGAGAGGTGGCAAAATGACCTGTATCCCATGTAGCCTACTGTGTGTGTGATATTTGGCGTACTATTCCAGGCTCTGCCTTGCTGGCAGAACCTATAGATGGCCAGTCCTAAAGGAGTTTTTCTCCCAGTCTCTCTGCTACTTCTTGTATAGTGCAAAGGCTGATAAATTACAATGCAGGTGCTGTATTTCTACCTCTACTCTTACCCCTACTGTGTTTCCCCATACCTTCTATGACTTTTTATTTTATATAGTGAAAATTCATGAGATTATGCATATTTTGTATTATAAGGTGGTTCAAATGCTGTGTTTGTTACCTGAACATATGTCTGTGTCAATATTTGTGTGTAAAAATGGAAGGTTCCATATAAACTACTTTTACCAATGGTACAAAGGGTACTATTTATTGGTATCCTAAGCTGTCCGGAGTGAATGTTTCCCTTTGCCACACTTTCTGGCTCGCTCTGCATGTGCATGGCATATTCTCTCTCTCTCTCTCTCTCTCTCTCTCTCTCTCTCTCTCTCCTTTCCTCTATATTTTGCATGGGAACTCAATGTAATGCTAAGTTCAAACTAATTTAGACCCATTAGCATCTGCTATGGAAAATGGTTTCATCTACAGGTCACTGAACCACTGCACCTCTTTTTCAGTCAGCTGCCAACATATGCATATTATTTCACACAATTTCATAAAGGCGCTGACTTTTCTTTGGCCAAGCTATGCTTTTGTTATCCCAGTGAGGCCTTTAGGGGGATGAAAATAGACCTGGGTCAGACAATTTCCTGGGGTCAGGATAGGAAGCAGTAAACATTCTTCAGATCCACCAAGGGCTACATAGCACCAAGGCTCCTGCCTCAGTTACACTTCCTATAGAAATTGCCATACTATAGAGTCCTGCTGGCCTGCAGGGCAGAGCATCTCACTTACTCCTGGAAGGCAAGAACAAAGCTCTTAGGATGCAGGATCTCGCATCATTTCATATTTTTATAACCTTTTTTTCCCCCTGTTTAATAAGAAAGCTGCGCCCCTTGTTTAACCCCTAATCTTATATAGATCTCATAGGTCTAGATAGATCTTACATGATCTGAAGTAAAACCAGAATATTCCTTCCCTCCTCATTCCCATGCTGTATGCAGCCCATGGCAGCACTACTGTGGGAGGCTTGTAACGTATTTCTGCTTATTGGCTACAAGTGTCTTTGTTTTTCCCCTTTGGAAACTTGCTGTGAACAAGTCCCCAGACCCCCAATTTAACTATCTCCAGTCAGTGGTACTTCGTCATTAGGGAAAAACACATCGAACCCTATAACTACCAACAAAACTCGGAAATATTAGTACTGTCATATAGTTATCAATGGAAAGGCCCACTGATCTGTATGATGCTGACCCATGCAGAGAACAAGAGATCAGGTTACTATTGGGTTCCTAGTCTCTAAAATCACCTTTTCCAGCCAGGCTGTCCATAAATGCCTCTCAGCCTGGAAGAACTAGAAAAGATTGTTGGTTCCAGGTAGGGATGTAGATCATCAACTCTATTGTCCTCACATACAAGAATGTATGATTATGGTAGAAATATTCCTTTGCAGCATTCTCCACATCACTGAATATCTTGAAGTGCTGCAGAGGAATTATTTGCTGAGAAAAGCAAAATTCCCGTTTTCTGTACAAAAGACAGGTTTCCTGTGCTGGATATTGTTTTCTGCACAGGAAAGCCATTTTACGCCCAGAAAACAGATTTTCTTTCCTTTTTCTTCTTTGCAAAAACATATGTTTTTCTTTGCAGAATAATTTATGCGCAGTACTTTAGGAAGTTATATGCCAGGAGAAAATTATGTAAAATTCTCACGGGTCTATTATTTATCCTCATGAAGTTTCCTAACAGTCAAGAAACTGATTTTTCACCCTAGGAGTGTCTAGTTACAAATATGCTTTCCATCCCTATTTCAGGGTGGAACTTTATCTGAGTAGCATCAAACCTCTGGTGTGACGACTCCTAGTCTTGTTCCATTCTTTTCTATATAGTTCAGTGCTAACAATAATGCACATCAAACATTGCAGAAAAACATAGCCTTCTGCTGAACATGGTGTCTCTGGAGAGTCTTCACTTCCATGAACATCTAGTTCAACGTACCCCGTGTTCTAGTTTGTCATGAAATATCACTGGCAGATGTACGACATGCATCTCTGTGTCACATTTTCCCCTGGAGATTTAAGGGAGGCAGTTGAAACAACTTCTTTACACTTGTAAAGGAACACCTGGAAACTGACAGGAGGCTTAATCTAGAAATAAATTCAATTAATCCAGATAATATGGGGATGGTGTGGTTTCACAAGACTGCCAATTCAAATTGAGTTTCACCACTAGTTTTGTATGATGTTGCTCTGTTCCTTGAAAAGTCAGAACAGACTTTTCTGTCCCAGGGCCAGTGGTTTCTATGGGAGCAGGACATGTATCAATAGCCAGAAGAACCTTTTACCTGCTTTAGTTAGTTTGTGAGCTGTGACCCTATTTATAAGAACTAGGCCTAGATGCAGTTATATACACTAGACTAGTCTACTGTAATGCTCTCTCTGGAAGGTTATCCTTAAAGATAGCCCTAAAAACTCATGAAGAATTCACTTAATAGGCTGCCTGAGGACAGCAGAGCACCATAACCTCCAATTGTTCCCATTTGCCAAAGGACAATCCTGATTAATACTTTGTCGTTCCACTTTTCGTCTGCTTGTAAAATGTACCAGTTTCTCCCTCCTCCCCCTTCATTTTTCCCCTTTGAATCCAGCTGCTTCAATTTCTACAAACTAAGTTCAAAGTGCAAAAATAGTTTGCACTCATTTAATTCACTGGTGGGGAGGAGGGGAGGGCTGGAGTCTTGCCCTTCCCTGTAGCTTCTGGCAAAAGCAAACTGCCGAAGCTCCTCCTAGCTTGTTTCTTCTTCCTCATTAATAGCTTTTGTCATTTCGATTACACTCTGCTGTTGCCTAGACATACAATTCCTGTTTTAATCTGTGAAATGTTGAGCGATGGGTATGGGGCCTAGATTAAAAAAAAAAAACTTTTATAGCTGCATCTTTATAACCACTCAGCTCACATGAAGCCCACTTGGACTAGCTGAACTTATTTGACTATGCATTCATAGGATTATATTATCATGTCCTTAGAGTCGTGGTAGGAACTGTGCTGATTTGGACACACTTTTCCCTTGGAATTCCTTGACCCTAGTAAAAGAAGTGTTGGGACCTACTTCTATACGATGGTTGCAAAATCTAGTTGACCTGGGCTATCAACGGGATGAAGACATTAGAGCCTGTGGAACCTTCTGCCCCTGAACCCCTAAATCCCTCCAATAAAAAAGTAAAAAAAAATTATAATGTAGGTGCTATTATAGGCAAACCAGAACCCCTGAAACAGTAAGTATAAAAGTTAAAGTTAAATTGGAATCATACTCAGTCTCAGGCAGAAAAATTTGGGGCAAGGTCTCATTCTCATATAATATTTTGTGCTTAGATGGCTGTGTCTGCACTGCAGAAATAATCTAGTTTGACACCACTTTAGCCAGCATGGCTCACTGCTATGGAATTCTGGAAACTGTAGTTTTGTGAGATATTTAGCCTTCTCTGTCAGGTTGCCCTGGTGCCACAACAAACTACAATTCCCTGAATTTCATAGCACTGAGCTGTGGCAGTGATGTCAAACAGGATGATTTCTGCAGTGCAGATGCAGCCCTATGCCTGATAAAGAGAGAGGAGGAAAGTAGACTACAGAGTGGGATTTGTTTCCTTTATACTTTGAAAACATGTCTCCCATTAACTTGCTTTTACCATTGCCCCATGAAATGTTTCCTATATCCCAAATAATCCTTGATGGTTTTTGATGCCTGAAATGCCTGAAACGCCATTATACATCTAAAATAAGTGAACTAAGTTTTTCAAATAAAAGCAGCGGTAGCAACAGCAACAGCCCAAATCTTCAAAGGCCGCATTTGAAGAGAGCAGCTGTTGAACTTCTAATGTGCCTCTGGAGAGTTTGGTTGGATTAACAAGTTCCTTGGAACCTTCTTTTATACACTGACAACTGTCAGCTTTCTGCTGATGGTCTCTTTCCTTCTGCTACCATTCTGTCTTCTCGCACCAAGAAATTCCCCAGAGGACCTTGGTATCAAAGACGTACAGGCCTGTCTCAAATCCTTATTGCAGGCTTCATGCATATTTGAGATGCAGCAAATAAGGTGAATTACAATGATTCAGTTCCCAAAGTTGCAAAGCGTCAGATAGCGGCAATATTCTTCAAAGGCCCCAATGGTCTGAGGCTTTAAACATCTTTGAGGAGGTTAAATTCTTGATGAAATGACTGCTATTTTGGATAGTTTCTTTAAGAGGTGGAATGATGTCTCTTTTTCTTAAGTTGGAATTGAGCAGCTTGCAAGTTATATCAAGCCCATTAAAGCCCCCCTTTGTAGTCATCAGTACTCTTAAGCACCTCCATTGCAAAAGCAAACAAAAATCCTCCAAAATGGAGGTAGTCTCCTAGGAGTTTATCATACGATGGAATTTGGGGGGTATAATGCAATGGCAATCCGAACACAATCATGGGGTTTCACGTTATTGCGAATGAGTGTATCTCATGCAATTTCAGGCAATGGGAAGTCATTCCGAACGCAATCATGGGTTTTACATTATTGCATATTAGAGTATCTCATGCAATTTTGGGCAATGGGGGGGGGGTCATTTTCGGGAAATGAGAAGTCATTCTGAATGTATTCCGAATGCAATTAGAATTCATGTAAATTCGCTAAACTAGTGAATTCACGTAATTGCAAATTGGCTCCATTTGCAATTGAGAGAAATTCCTCCCATGTGATAAACTCCCTAGAAGCCTCTAGGGGAGTAGATATGCCTTCAGGACTATTTGGAAGCCAAATACCATATGAAGATATTCATGGGTATTTTAAAGCCCTGTATCTTCTTCAAAAACATATGCACTCATTCAGTTACACAGTATTTTGGAAAAAAGGGGAGTGATCCATGGGAGTCTGGGGTATGTGGGGAAAAGATGCATGTGCCCCAATTCCTACTGCAGGTGTGGAGCATTTATGGTGTGGTGGGAGTCCTGTTCTTGGGCAAGCAGATGTAAAACCATATCATTTTTATCCCCCCTCCCAACTAATGGTCTTTTTGCCAACAACTGCAACAGTATGAGGTGGTACAGTCTTGCAATGGCACAGTGGGCTTCAGGCTTCAGGTTGAAGACATCATTTTTGAAGGGAATTGCATGTTCAGTTGTCCTTTCAGTTTTTAAACAATACCAAGCGCATGTTGGAAAATGACATTAAGCTTTGTCTTAGGATGAATTACTCTTCCCAGCCTGGTCTTACTTTGTTTCTCATTTTTCCTCGCTGAAGTTTGTTCCATCCCATTTTCACATCATTAAAAAATAAATAAATTATTTTTTATAAAAAAATTAAAAAGCACATCATTTTTAAAAAAAGTATTATAAATGCAGCTAAATCTGTGTATTAAGGTTAGTCTTCATGGAGTATTTAATAACAGTCCCCTGCCACCCCAAGTTATACTCTGTGCTGTTCAATGTCTTTCACAAGCAATGTAAAGACATTTTTGGATTCCTGTTTACTGTCAAAACCCTTGGAGAAGATCAATATTTGGAAGCACTGATCTTATAATTTTTCACCGATATATACTCAAAGAGTCGAAGACTAGAAAAAGTGAGAATAATTGATTGCAAACTATTCTATTTTAGAGTCTCACATTAATAATTACTATAGCACATATGAAGGCAGATAATGACCTCTAGTGGCTAGTCTTTTTCGACACGGCATCGTTTTCCAGGATACTACCCAGCCTATATCCTCTCTAAGGAGTTGAAGAGTCCTTTGTGTTTGATTTGCAAGCAAGACTGCTACCCAGTTAGGGATGAAAAAGAATTTTGCATTAACCATTTTTAAAATGTATTAATTGCATTTGGGGGTAAAATTTCCCTCACTGGAAAGAAATAGCCTGCATCATTTTTATTTTTTAAAAAAATCGTTTTAGAATTCTGTGCAAAATAACTGTGTAGAACCTGAAGTAGCTATCAACGAAGAATGCACAAAAACCAATTTTAGTCAATAAAAATGTGTACAAATGTAGACGAAAATGGCTGAGATTCTGTATCCCCATTGCAGTAGCTGCTTCTTTTGATGTTACTCCTCAATAATATCTGGGAAGCCAAGAAGTACTGCTATTGAAAGGATCACTGGGGCACTGAGAAACAATGACAGCAGCACTCTCCTGGTTATGAATCATTGAAAAGAGCAGTTGGGGAGAACCATTGGGATCCTGTGGCAGCTGCTTGTTGCAATGGATCCTGTGATGGGGAGATTCCTGCAGTCTTCATTTTTCAGTGCCTTGATTTTCAGCACCTCGGAAGCCCTTTGGTTTGAGTCCTGCCTGACTTAAAAGGTAGGATTTGATGTCATGTTTGGTCACTAATGACTGTAAACATGAACTCCAATATTGACTAGGTTGCCAGCTGATTCATTTAAAGATATACACAGGTAGAGGGGATTGTACCCAAATACAGGAATTCTCTTGCAGGAAGGAAAAGCAAAGTCTTGCAACCCGATATGAGAAAAAGGAGGAAGAAAGTACAGATGGGAATCAGAGAGATGCAATTTAACGGAGAGGTTTTTACATCTCTGTTTCCAATTAGCAGAAATGTTTCCCTCCTGCTTTCATCCATCACTGTGGCAATGTTGGAGATGCAATCATAAAGATGTTGCCACACACTGGAGAAAACATTTCTGTTTGTGGATTGTCTTTTTCCATCCCCGTGAGACCCTAATATCATCTCTGTTAGACAGGATGATCCATTACTTGCAATTGCAAATTACAGCTTTGGTTGCTGAGTGAGATGCTCCATATTCTCAGTTTATTAATGTTGTTTGTTCATGAACTGAAGTGATCATGACTGAAAAAATGGGTAAAGTAAAACATATGATTAGAATAAGAGCAAAGCAGAAAATTTACAATGGCTCATCTATATGTATATCACTTATGTCTATTTTCAGGTGTGATATCATTTCCCCAGCGCCTTTCAGAATTAAAAGTTTATTTGCTGAAAGCTGGTGGTAAGCAGAACTTTAAAAAGTTAGTTTTTGACTATACTTCCTGAAATTCCCTAGCCAGCCTGGCGACTGGGATTTTGGGAGTTACTGCCAAGATAATAACTTTACCAAGCTCTACCTCGGAGCTTACAAGCTGAATACAACTCTGTCAAATTTTCACTCCTGAAGGAAAAAAATATTTCTAAGTGGTAAGAAATGCACATGGCCTTTCTTGTTGTTTTAGGGAAACCTCTGGTTATGACTTGCCTAAGAAGATTGTATGAAATTCTTGAGGATGTCATAAGTAAACAGATGGCATGAAGTACACAGAGACACACACACAAATGATGTAAAAGTTCATAGCTCTTTGGAACAGAAATGGAGCAACTATGCCAACTTTTTGTTTGAAAGCATAGGCCAAGGGCTATTGTTTGGAATGATCGTGATATCCCTTTTACAATATCCTTTATTGAATTATTTACCTGAAAGAATCACAGAAGATTAAAAAAAAATGTTTGTAAGGCCATTTAAGAATTATTAAGAAACAGGCATATACATTTTCATTAGAGCTTCTCTTTTTCTTTCCAGCTTGATTCTCTTTAGTGAAAACATGTTCATTCTGTCTTCATGTCTTCAATTTTGTAACCCTGCAAAAACAATGAATAAATCTATCAGAAAAGGGGGGAAAGTGAAATACATGATTTAAAACTAGAGAAGATGAGATGGAAACAAGGATGATTCACTAACTCATCACATGTGGACATTTAAAGCCATTCTCATGAAGCAAACTGAAGTGTCTTCAGGAATTGTGGGGTAGATTCATTGGAGTTTATCATACGACAGAATTTGGGGGTATAATGCAATGGCAATCCGAACGCATTTATGGGGCTGCCCATTATTGCGTATGAGTGTATCTCAGGCAATTTTGAGTAATGGGAAGTCATTCCAAATGCAATCATGGGGTTTCATGTAGTTGTGTATTAAAGTATCTCACGCAATTTCAGGCAATAGGGGATCATTTTTGGGAAATGGGAAGTCATTCTGAATGCATTCTGAATGCAATTAGATTTCACGTAAATTCGCTAAGCTAGCGGATTTATGTTAATTTGAATTGGCTCCATTCAAAATTGGGAGAAATTCCTCCCATGTGATAAATTCCATTGAGAGGTGGGTGAAAGGTGGGGGGAAAAACTGTTTTGGACATGCTGGGAAGGACATAGGACAAGAAGGTGGAATTATGAAGGCTGGCATGCACAAGACAGTCCAGGACTATAGGTGCACTATGGCACTTCTGAAGAGCTGTGCAAAAATGACTGTCCCCAAACTGGTATGTTTGCATTTCCCAAACTAATGTGAATATGGCATCTTAGCAGGTTGGTGTGATAAAGTCTGTAGTTTAAAAACAAAACAAAACATTGCTTTCCTAGTGGAAGCACTAGCTCTGGCCAGGATTTCAAGCTTTCCTGCAAAAATACTATGGTGATTACTGTTCCACAAAAGCTTCTGAGTTACCTTTGACTTTTGCTTCTATTCTTTACATGCTTTATCCCAGTCTTCCACGATGATTGGAGAAACCAGCTGAGCAAACCTGCTTAGAGGACAGGAACGTGTACAGCCAGGAAGCGTGAGCGGATAAGGATCCCTTGAAGTGTCATTTCGGAAGAACATTTCCACAGTGTATTGCCTTAATGAGGATCCCAAGGCAAAGGAGAAAAACAGATTGATCAATTATGTTATTTAAAAGATGCCTCTTCACAGAACTTGTGCAGTAATCAACCGGATACATTCAAGTCAGGAATAGGACTCTAGACAAGACAATAACTACTTGAACTTGAATCCAAGCCATAATGAGCAATTAATCGAAGCAAGCATCCAGGAATTCCACTTGTGGTGAAGTACTGGAGTTGTTCCCTGTTTTTGTGTTAAATTAAAAAAAAAACCCCAACAACACCCAAATATTATTGAATTCATTGCTGTGTGCCTTCAAATCATATCCAGCATAAATTTATCCTATCATGGGGTTTTCTTGACAAGAGTTGTTCAGAGAAGCTTTGATATTGTATTCCTCTGAGCCTGAGAGAGTGTGACTTTCCCCGGCCACCCAGTGAGTTTCCATGGCTGAGTGAGGATTTGGACTGTGGTCTCTGAGTCCTAGTCCAATACTCAGCCCACTGTACCATGCTGGCTCACTATCAAACATGAGATAAATGAAATAAAATAAGATAATGAGTTAAAAAGAAATAGAACTGGTTAAGTGCAATCTTGTGTTAGTATACCTTTGCTAGTGCAGTAGGACATCTTCCCACTCCTGCATGAGAAACTCACTGTTAATGTGTCTCCAGAAGACTTTCCATCTTTAGAGAGTAGGGTTTTTTTTAAAAAAAATGTGAAATTAGATAGACTAATAGCTGGGACCAGTTCCATGACTCATAGATAGAAGAGTATGAATCGGGTAAATTATTTCCTTCCATGTCTCTACTATGGCTTCCTCTTCTTAGAAAAGAAGCCCAATATATTGGAGTGAGTGAGGGAGCTGTGGGAATGGGGAAAAGGAAAACACTCTGTTCCTGGTTCCACTCCTCTGACTTCATTAACTCAGAATATGTTAGTGATTTGTCATTCAAAGCATAGTGGATTTGATTTCTTACAAATCATCCAAGGATACATACCCCTTGCCATCTTGATACAATTCCACAAAATGGCAAGAAGAGTAGGGTGGCACTTTTCCATTGTAAATATCAAGTGCCATCTGGATGGCCGCAATGCTGGGTGAATGCTGTGAAAATAAATGACAGTAGTCAGAGAATATAGAATATACCATACTACAGATACATAGGTATTGGCGTGCATACACCCTGAGACACAGTATCTTGAGAGTCCAATCCAGGCAAAGAAAAGTGAATTGGAGCTATATTTAATCAAACATAAAATCAGTGGGAATTAAAGTAGTCATGAGTAAATTTATTTGTTTATATATTTGATTTATCTTCCATTGTGCAGTCCTATAGTTGTCCATTGGGAGATAAGAACAATGGGACTTATGCCCAGATATTATATGTATGATCCCAATGTTTGGCCACTTTGGAACCCCTCTGGAGAATAAGGTGGAATATAAATTAAATATACAAATGAATAAAAAGCAGATATGGGCTGCCAGGAACATGAGCTGGGCAGGAACCACTCTCAAACTGCATCAAGTCAAGCCCATCTCCTTCCACACCAGCTAGACTCTCCTTAAGTAAGGCAGGGAAGAAAGGAGATGAGGATGGGGTGATGGTAAATGCTGCTTCCTTTTGAAAATGAAAGTGCTCCCCTTCACAAAAGAACCCTATAAGTCTCTTGCTGCTGAAGGAAAAGGGTAGGGCGAGGAAAAAAGGAATCTAGCAGCCCCTTTAAGACATTTAAGACTTTTGACGTTTCAGTCCACTTCCCTCAGATACAATTACTGATATCCACAGATTTGTTGCTTTGTGCCTTCAAGTCATTACTGACTTATGGAAACCTTAAGGAGCCCTATAGGAGCCCTGGTGGCACAGTGGTTAAATGCTAGCACTGGTGGCACAACGTGGTGAGTTTGATCCCAGTGCATTTTCATGACCAAGTTGGAATTTGAACCCTGGTCTCCAGAGTCACAGTCCAGTGCTTAAACCACTATATCAATTGGCTTGATATCCACAAAAGCTCACGCTAAAATATAAATTTAGTCTTAAAGGGTCTGTAGATTCCCTCTTCCCCTTTCATTTTCCTTTGCGCTCATCCTCAAATGTGAGTTATAATTTTGCTTCTTCAGAACCTTTTCTTCTCTGTAGAATTGTGAGTCCAGTGGAAACTTTCCAGAGCTGGGGGTGGAGTGGGAGATGTATCAAAGGCTTATATTGTAAGGTTCCCATATGCCCAGATTGTCCAGATTAAATCCAAATTCTTTGCATTGTTCCTAGTACCTGTTAGAATCAATAGCTGGCCCAGAGTCTAAGATTTCAATCCACCAAAGCATTAGGAAGAACTTCCTGATGGGAAGAGCTGTTTGACAGTGGTGGAGTCTCCTTTGTAGGTTTTTAAATGGCCATCAGTCAGGAGTGCTCCTAATGTGTATTCCTGTATGGTAAAGGGTTGGACTGGATAACTCTTGTGATCTCTTTCAACTCTATGATTCTGTGAATCCAGCCATGTAACTGCTAGATCTGAGTTGTCACTTCCTTTTCTTTTTTCTTTTTTTTTTTGAGATTTGCCTCATCTTTAACACCTGTATGGTAGATAGACACAGTGCAGTTCTCCCCATGCCAGAAATAATTATATCTATTGAATCCATCAAAAGGGAAGGATTTAACTTCAATTTAATTTTGAAAAATTAACCAAAATGCACACTTTTCTTCAGAAAGAATCTGAGGTTAGATAACTGAAATGTGACAAAAAGGAAAATTGCCAGAACCTCCCATATTTAATATATATGTACTGATCATTCAAAGCAAGAAGGTGATCTGATGTGGCAACTGCACATAAACTATGTATACATCAATGTGTCCAAAGACTCCCTTTAAGGGGTGGGGAATCATATGGCCTCCCAGTTCTTGTCAGACTGCAGATTCCAACGTTTATAGTCAAAATACCCACTGGTATACTCGGAGCTGCAGTTTAATGTTTTAAAATGACTCCTGTGACTTTACATGCTGGTTCAACATATCAATCAGAGAGGGCATGCTCACATTGCGCATCAGCAGTTTGGGGAGGTGAAAATTAGATACCTCTCTCCATGTGTCTTATTTCCACACGCAGAGGACATTATATTTATTCATTTGTTTGTTCAATTTATATTCCCCCTTTTCTCCAAACAAGAAACCCAAGGTAGTTTATAACAAGGTTAAAACAAGATAAAACAACAAGGTATGATGATAACAGAAGTTAAAACACAATTATATTAGCTACCTTGTAAAAACACCCATAATTTATAAGAGTATAAAATATTTAAAAGGTATACCCATACAGTAAAAAATGCAGCACCAACACCTCATTAAAAGGCTCTTTGCATGACCCATTAACAGGTACATAGCTGGGGAGGAGGGAGGCAAAATGCTCCTCCCAGTGATATTTCTTTCAGTCACCTAAATCCTAACATTGAAGAGAATGAGATACTGAAAATCATTCGTACCTAGACATCTTATGTTCACTGTGTTCTCATATTATTGGTAGCTATGCTCCTTTGAAAGCCTAAACTCTGAATGCTCAACTGAAGTTTTAAAATTACTGTGGTGCTGGAATTTGGGGAGGCTTTAGAATGTAAGCCTGAGGGCAGGGAAATGTCTAATTAACAAATTGTAAGCCACTCTGATAGCCTTGGCTGAAGGCTATCGGGGTATAAATAAAAATTATTATTATTATTATTATTATTATTATTAAAATAAAGCTGCTTTGGGTCAATTTGGAGGTATGCTGTTTAAATGATGCATGCGTCCTAAGATTCCAGAAGCTGCGCCAAAGCCATGCTCCAATCCTAAGGACTGGAGCACAACTTTGGCACAGCTTCGGCACAGCTTCTGGCCTCTTAAGATGTTTGTATCATTTAAACAGCATGCCTCCAAAGTGACCTGAAGCAGCTTTATTTTAGAAGGAGAGGATTCTTACCGGGAGGCAGGGGTGGTAATGCCCTCATTTTGTTACACACACACTTGTAGCATCATATGTCTTTTAAAATACATAGTTCTTTACCTATTAGATCAAAGAGAGATGAGAAGAAGCCACTCTAGCCTTCCAAGTAAGGGAATTTCACAATCTGGGAGCAACCACTGAGCAAGCCATCTCACATGTTCTCACCAGATAGTCATGTGTGGATAGTGAGACCATAAAACACCCTAGCCTGATGATCTTAAGACTATGATAGATTCATAGAGGAAGATACAGTCTTTTTGATAAACTGGATCCATGCCATCTAGGTTTTTATAAGTGTTAGCCAGCACTTTGAATTGCATGCAGAAACAAACAAGGGCATTAGTTGAATGCCCTTCCATTCCGTTTTTGGCTCCCAGAATAGTGAAGAAAAATAATCAAATACTTACTGCAGAATAGGCCACTAATTTCCGCTTATTCCCACTGGCTGTAGCAGCGATGAGCTCATTTAGGATAGTTTTCACAAGCACACCTGCGTGAATGTGGAAAAAAATCAAAATAACAGTAAAACGAAATCCATGTTTCACAGTAATAAAATAATAATACAGAACACTTTTCTGCCATGTCATAATACCTATATCTTCTGCTTCATACAGACTGATGACAGGGCCAGCCTAGGCTCCAGAAGGCTCACCACTCATATAGGGTGGGGTGGGATGGGAGGTAGACCTGCAGACTTGTCCAGGCGACTCCCAGATAAAGTTGGGTGACATTCTGCTTACCTCCTTGTAGTTTTGATTTCTCTCTTTTCTTGTAAATTCCAAAAAAAGCCTCATGAGTCAGCTCTGACAGCCTTTTCAGTTCAGCAAGTATCTCTTTTGTGACCCAGCTTGGTAGAGGGTAATTATGAATAATCTATGGCAAATTTAAAGAGGAAAAGGTTAACTCTTTTATGGGCCCCTGCGTTTCTTTGCAATGAGGTTTGTCTAATTTCCAGTCCACCTTCTTTCTGGTGATCTCAGAGAGGTCCACTGGGAAGGAGGAGGGAAGGACTCTTCTCCTCCCCAGTTTATTCTCATAACAATCCAGTGATGAAGTTTATTAGTTTATTCATTTATTTAATGTATATATTGCCTTTCTCCCAAAATGGAAAATGAATAGGACTTGTACTCATGTGGTATTGGGGCAATAGATCTGACAATAGCAATTCAGAGGAAGGATGGCACTAGCTTGGCCACTGCCAAAACTGAATGCTGGATTAGTTCGTTTTACTATTATGTCCACTATAGCTTTCCTTTTGTTTTCATGCTTCAGGATGTTGTGGGGTATACTTCTGATTCAGGGCCCAAATTACAACTTGGTGTTGCATTCCAGCACTGGATAGCACTCACAATATGGGGCTAACACAAAGTGAGTAGTAACTTAAACCATTCTTGATGACTTGAGCAGTTTCCCCCCATCATGTGAACCACTGCTTAAGTATATGCAGGAGTAAATCCCAGTGCAATTCCCTTGTGGCCTGCAAACCACAGTTCATATCCCATTTCCATGTGAGCTTCATGAGCTTTACATAGCTAATATCTGTTATTGCTGATCACTGATTTGAGATAAAGATGAAAAAATCCTGCAAGTTGCTGGGGACTCAGGCCCCCTTTCATCCCCCTTTCACACCATACCCCCTCTTGGACTTTATGGTTTGTGTATGTTGTACTTACAGCCATTGGAGGTATTGCACTTTCCCCTTTTTGCATTGCTGCCCCAACTACTGGCTCCGTTCTTTTTAAACGTGCATGCACACTGATGCATTTATGTGTCAGGTTAGGGTTAGGATGGAGTGCTCCGTTGAGACTGGTCTTGTGTTGGGGTGTTTATATGCACAATTGAAGGCATGCACTTTCCTGACCAGAGTGGTTTTTGGTTGCTTTTAATCTGGATCCCCCCACCTTAGAGCAGCTGCATCTTTTAAACGCCATGCCCCCAAAGTGGCCTGAAACTTTTGGCCTGTCTGCTTGAGGCTTGACCCCAGATGCTAGAGAGAAAGGTAAAGGATACATTACAGACAATGAGGTATTCCAATTGCAATCTTTCTCCACTTGGGGAACCTAGATGTTCTTGAGTTTCAACCTCCTTTATCTTGACCAGAATGATCAATGATAAAAGATGATGCGTGTTTTAGTCCAGAAACATCTGGGGACTTAAGTTGAAAGAGGCTGATTTGCGGTGGTGCTTCTGTTCAGACAAATACAGCTTTTTTGCTGATTGCAGTACCTTACACATTAGGGAACTGTGGACATTCATAGCTTTCCCATTATTTAGATTTTTGAGTGTGGCGACATCGAGACCTGTGTACTTTGCCAAGTTGTGGAAGAATTTCTGAAAGAGAAGAGGAAAAGAAGAAAGTCTCAGTCAAGGCCACTTCTGTGTATATCGGTACACACCCCACTGTTTGACAAAGACATGATGCATTTGGCTTTAGGACAGGAGGCTCATTCATCAAAGCTGTAAAGTTTATCCCACCTGTAAGGTCACATAATTACATGGCATTTTCCCCAAATGAATAAATGCATTGAAAAGATTGATAGGTAGGTAGATAGACGGACAGCTATCAATATATCAATAGAAAAAGTTTTCAAATACATTTTCATACAATCGTGCGACTATCAAACATTCATTTTTATTCTTACTTACCATACTGGGTAACATTGTTTGAAATACGCTTGATGCCATGGTTTCATTCTGAATCTTCTCATATCGTTCACAGCCAGGAAAAGGAGGGTGTATCTTAGGAGGAAACAGTAAATAAATTATTTTTCTTAAATACAAAAGCTCATTCTATCTTAATCTCTCTCTTGGTCAACTAAATCACATGCCAGTGACAGGAACTAGCTAAATTAACTTAATTAAGTTATTAAGTTAATTATTACTTATCCTATTGAAGACATGGGTCATTTTCTAAGGAAAAAAAAGTACAATTAAAAATAATAAAAGGAACCATGATACTGAAATTAGATACTTCTGTTTATCTATAAAATTTGAAATATTTCAAAAAATTATGAAGTAAAAAACATAAAAGACAAATATCCTTAGAAAACAAATTTAAACAGCTTTCCCCCTGCCATTTACAAAGTATTATAAAATCAAATTCCTAGTCCCAACTAAAATAGAACTATTAAATCAATTGCTGAATCGTAAATCAAAACGTATATATAGTCAGTTGTTTCGATGAGGTTACTTTACCTGGGACCATCAATTGGATTTAGGCCATAATTTAAAAGACACATCTGTCCAAACCTTGTGAATCACCAAAAATCAGTGTCACGAATGCAAGAATGTTTGAGGCTTTGCCAAAGCTGAGGTAAATATTCACCGAGAAGTGCTTTTACGCACCTATTAAAGTCTGCTTAAATTATTTCTCTTGCAAAATTGCAAGGAAGAAGGCAGAAGGAGGACTTGTTAAATATAAATATTTAACTATAAATATATTTAAATATAAAGGATATGCACTATAAAACAGATGGTTGTGCTCATTTAACGAAAAATAAAACTATGTCAGAGTGTTGGTTTTGGTCTAGAGAGATCTAGGTTCAACTCCCCACCAAACCATTAAAGTCACTTGGGCTGCATTTGTGCTGCAGAAATAATGCAGTTTGACAAGGGTTGAACTGCCATGGCTACATGCTATGACATTCTGGGATTTGTAGTTTGCTATGGCCACAGAGGTCTCTAACAGAGAATGCTAAATGTCTCACAAAAATGCAAATCCCAGGATGCGATAGCGTGGAGCCATGGCAGTTGAAGCTGTGTGAAAGTGCATTGTTTCAGCAGTGCGGATGCAGCTTTGGTGACCCAGGGCCAATTACTATTTCTCATCTTGATCTATCTTACAGGGCAGTTGTGAGAACAGAATGCAGAGGAGGAAAGCTATGCATTCCACTTTGAGTTTATATAGGAGGAAAGGTGGAGTATGAATGCAAATAAGAAATAAGTACATAGTTTTCTACAAAGAAAGAGCTTTTATCCCACAAAGCAACTTAAAAGAGGATTTTGGTAGGGGAAAGAATTGCAAATAAGGCCCATTCCATCTACAAGGGGATTAAAAATATTGCATATTCAGTGAAGGAAGCATGTATGCCTAATGATTAATTTCACCATCACTTAGTTTAATAAATGCAAATAGTTACAGAAATCTTCATTTTTTTAAAAAAGCAAATTAGATATGATACTTTGGTTAATATCAACATTGACAGATTTTAAACGTATAAAAAGGGCAGTTTAAAAGCAAGAGTAATCTTCTATGCATACCAGTGATTCTACCATCATCTGCAACAAATACTACATAGAGGCTCCTCATCTGCATCTAGAACGTCTGCTGGAATTCACATGGGAATTAAGGGAAAATGAAGGGGGATAGTTAAGGAGATGAGATTATAAAGAGGGAAAGGGGGGAAAGCAAATGAAGGGGTTTGGAGAGAGTGGATGAAAAATATGTTTCTCAAAATTTTATGCACTGTTTCTTCTCTCTCAGGCTCAACATTGGGTCACTGGGAGGTGGTGATCAAAATGGCAGATGACATTTTTCAGCTTCATTCTCATAAGGCTTTCATTGCAGGTATTTGATTTGAATATAAATGGCAATTTAACATAAATTTAGTACTAATATTTCTCATATACACTCGTCTCTCTGAATTTGCTGGGGTTAGGGACACAGAAGCCCCATGAATGTGGAAAAACCACAAATACCAAAACGCTATGTTTTTGCCTGAGAAAACACCTCTCAAGGAATCTCTAGCTCCTCCAGTGCAACTTTGTGGTCAACATCTGCCAAACATTGACTGTAGAATTGTGCTGGAGGAGCTGCAAATGCCTAGTGGAGTCTAGATCCTTCAATGCGATTTTGGTTAAAGTTGAGTATAGAATTGTGCTAGAGCACCTAGATATTCCTAGAGAGAACATATTAATAAAATCCGTGAATAATCAAATCCGCAAAAATCAAAGCCACAAATGTAGAGGGATGAGCAGCAACCACAATAAACTTTTTCACTCTGTTGGCTTCAGCAAGATCTTGGCTTATGCTCTGTGTGACATTTGCAAAATTTCTCAAAATCTTTGGATATACAGCAGTATAAAAGTGCCTTAAATGACCAGATGGATTAAGACCCATTTAAAAGTTTACCTTTGATTTGTTGTGTCAAAGTAAATGTATTGCCAGTATTTGTGTGAACAGTTTGGCAAATCTGTCAGTTTTCACATGAAAATTTAGGTGCCTATTTGTATGCATTTTTCTTAATGCATGCATCTTGGCACACATTCGGGTTTAATATGTATTTATTTTATTTGCATAGTTTATTTTTGCAACTATCTCTTTCTGATTACAGTAATTTTTTAAAATTAGTTTCACAAATTCTGCAGTTTTGTGTGCAACTGGAGGGGTGGGTAGGGTGGAATGGAATTGTAATATCTTGAAAGGTAGCATGGGGCTTGCTGGAGTCCCAAAGAACAAGATTCTGCAATGCAACATTTCTTCCAAATACTGCTTGTTGTTCTTCTAGTCTACACCTCCTACATTCTATTACTCTTGAAGTCTAGTTTTACTGTGGGGAATTTTATAATTAATTGCAGGATTGAAGATTGCATATTCTGTTGCACAGCTCTCCTTATTGCCTTAAAAAACAACAGGTCTTCTGAAATGACACTGGCAATTCCATTTAACTGGATAATCATGGGCCAAATAAAGCATCCTCTCCTTGTCGGTGGAGAAACCATAGGATGCATGACCCAAACCCAGGTTCTGGTGCAAACAGACTGGATGACAGCTGGTCCATTCTGCACCTGAACTCAAGTATGACAACCTTAAACATGGATTTACATCATCCAGTGATGCAAAAATACATTACTCAGTGGCCAAAAATATATCACTCTTTTCTCCATATTTTTTGGAAGACCCAGAGCCCTCTCTTTTGATGCTGGGTGGCTGTTTGGTACATGCCCCACTCTGCCACCCGGTGTGTCCATCACTGCTGCCAGTTACTCATTCTACAGCAGCAGCAGAAACACAAGACAGGTCAGCAGGATGCCCATGTGACCATCCACCCAGCTTTGTAATGGAGGGCCTCTGCAACAAGGGAGGGTCAGGGCAGCCCTGGGGCCAGAATACTCTGGGTTGTCCTATGCCAGTGCAGATAGGCCTTAGGTAAAGATCCAATGTAAAGTTAGTAGAGAACAATGCAAATGAACTGGATATAACCCTTTCGAAAATGGTAGCTGTCGAGATAATTTTCATATGTGGCCTGTACTGCATGACTGAAAACTCTCTTGGGTACCTCGTTTGCAATAATCCCACAAATCCATTCCTACTAGCACCATGACACTACTGGGTTTAGATCTTAACTACCACCTTATAACATTGGCCTGCACATTCACTAGCTGCAATCCTGCATGGATTAGTGTAGTGTAACAGTTTCACATGCCAAACTATCCTATGCTGGGCCATTTACTACCCCTGAGACCTACCGTAGAGCTCCTGAAGGCTCCATTCCATGACTTTTCTATGCCTGGAGGAGAGCATGGGGGAAGGAGTTGTGGAAGCATTTGGCTATGTCTCTGTAGCCAGATGCAAAGTGATTACACGATCTGCTGAGGTCTACTCTAGAGGTCTCAGTGACGGAGGTACTCATTTCATGTTCAGCTATGGGACACACAGCCAGACGGATCTGCAATGCTCCCTCATTCGGGCATGGAATGGTCATGTAGAGTTTCAGCATCTCTATAACAGATCTGTGGGGGCAGGGAGCTTTAGTTGCTGTGGAGGGAGGAAGTGAACACCAGCCTCCGCAGTGACCAAAAATAGACACACACAGGCATAAGATTAACTTACACCTGCATATGCCACTAATAGGATGCCAACCACTGTGTTATCTGAGCTAAAAATTTTCTCTTTTAGACTGACCTTGAGAATAAACATATCAGGCAGAGAAAATAAGGAATGAAATTATGACTCTAAATTGCTTGAAACTTCTGCCTTGACAATATATTTTGTAGGTGTGAAAGGACTTGCGTTTATCATGTCTTCTAAGGTAAAGGAAAGAACTCTGGCATATCTTTTCCCCTCAAAAGATTGTGATGTGATCTTTTGAGGAAAAAGCAAGGATGTCCAGGTTCTGGAAACATCACAGGGTAGTCTTTCAATACTTGTCTCCTTTTTTTTTCTTTTTGACAGATGAACTCTTTTGTAGCCAGCTGGATTGATTTAAACCAAGACAATCTAAAGCTATATTGCAATTATGGCATAAATACATGGCCTAACCAAATACAAGAAGAGTTTTAAATCAGGTTTTCTATTTATGCATCAGATATTTCATTAAAAATAGCAAAATATATAGTAATTGTTTGATGTCTCCATTAACATGTTGATTTACAACAGAATGTACTTCCTATAGCACTTAGTTGGGTGCATTTTACTTCATCAGTATCAAGCATTTTGGTATTCATTAACAGGTAAATTGCTTTTGGTTTATGATTTGTCAAGTTGCACAAACATAGTAACTGGACATTAGCCACACACGCATATTACAATATGGATTTTTGTTTTCTTTCTTTATGTAGAAGTACAACAACAGCAAACAACATAAGTATTGGTCCAACAAATGATAAGATTTTTCCAGAAAGAAAGGCTGATCATTACCAGGGAGTTACCTTCTAGGAATCTTTATTTTAGTATACGACTACATGACTATGATTGCTAGAAATAAAATTATTTAAATGGAAAAACAAACTGAATTATCTCTATTCTTTCTGGTGTTGTTGGTTGTGCTTTTCAGACATCAAGGAAAGGATGGATGGACCACTTGGGTTGAATAAAGATGCTGGCTGGTACCGGTATGAAATCACAACAAGCCTTATAACCAGGGAGGGGAAAGACCTGAAGGTAAAAAGTAGTTGTTGCTACACTATGATGAATTGGTGTTTCTGCAAAGGAAAGCTCCACAGTTCATAGGAACAGCCTTTTTGTTAGAGCTGGCATGCCCATTCTCACCAACAGCTAGTGTGACATTTGTAGATTTCCTGTTTATTTCCATTAACATACCTACTCTCTTCCTGCGCACTAACTTGCCACCATTTTTTTCTCTTTTTCTCTCTCTCTTCCATTGGGCCATGTATTTGATTATGGACAAGTACTATAAATTACTGCCATATGTTTTACACAGAAGAGTAAACCTATTTCTTTCTTTGTTGGGTGGTTGAGAGACTGATTGTTGTTCAGCTTCTGCTTTGTCAGTTTGATTACTCTGCTTGAGAGATCCACTGCTAACTCGCATACTCCCAAAAATGTAAAAGTAAGCATTGCTCAGAGGAACAGTCTTCCCCAGGCTGCTTTTGGTTTTCATATAACAAAGAAGAAGATGTTTGATGCTTTGAAACTATCATCAACATGAAGTAACACTCTTTCTAATTTTATCTCTCCATTGTTGTACAATTTTTTTAAAAAAGAAAAATCAGGACTTTTAAAATCCATCCTGTTTTGTGGTGATGGGATGCAATGGAGACAAAAGATTTGCCTGCTGAATGTTTTAAAAACCTGTTCTGCAGATATTAAAATAATCTTCTACCAGAGATAAATTTAGTTAATATGAGCTGCTCTTCTTGTAACAACCAGCCTGTATTTCTAGATTCAACACTACACTGTTCCTCTTTAGTGTTTATTTATATCCCACCTTTTTCTCAATATAGGGACTCAAGGAGGCTAACAACAAATTTAAAACAATACAAATTAAAAACAATGCAAAAGCATTAAAACGTGTAAAGTTTTTAAAAAAATTAACAATGCATAAAGTTAAAAAACATCACACATTAAAATATTAAACCCTTGACATCTGAATTGCACAACATTTAAAAACCTAAAGTATTGGTTTGAAAAAGCCTGAGAGCACAAAAATGTATTTACCTGCCACCGAAAGGGATGGAGCCATCCTGGCTTCTCTAGGGAAGGGAGTTCCAGAGTCTGGGAGCAGCCACCAAGAAGGCCCTCTCCCTCGTTCCCAGCAAATGAGTTTCAGGAGTTAGTGGGACAGAGAGAAAGGTCTCTCTAGATGATCTTAGCATTCTCATTGGGCTCATAAAGGGAGATACGGTCCTTCAAATAACCTGGACCCAAGCTGCACAGAGTTTTAAAGGTTAAAAGCAGCACTTTGAATTGTGGCCAGAAATGGACTGGTAGCCAATGGAGCTGTTGCAACAAGGGAGCTTGTGTGCTACTCGTAGCCAGGCCTAGTTAACAACCTTGCTCCAGCTCTTTAGGGCAACTGAAGTTTCTGAGCACTTTTCCAAGGGAGCCCTTAGAATCATAGAACCATAGAGTTGGAAGAGACCACAAGGGCCATCCAGTCCAACCCCCATAGAGTACATTACAGTGGGATGTAACCAAGGCATCTTTCCCCGAACAAACCAGAATGGAACAACCTGGTCCTTACTGGCAGTCTGCCTCTCACTGGGGTGGCGTGGGGGTATATTATGAGTTTAGATCGTGTGATGAACGTTGGAAGTACATCAGCAAAAGGTAGGTTGACCATATTTCATTGAGAAAAAAACAGGATGTTGGGATGGCAAAGAAGGGATGGGATTTTGTAATATTCTGTACTCATGAAAAGTAAGATGATAATAAACGTTTTATTACATAAACATATTGCACTAACAATTATTCTACAGTGACAGAACTAATACAAAATTTTAGGTAGATGCAGAGCGGGATTGTATTTCACCACAATTGTACCATTAATATTTCTCTGATCAAGTAATGTTATACAGCAAATTTTGGTCTTTCAACACCTTATCATAAAACTTCTCACACTCCATGACACTTTTTTTTTTTTGACAATCACAGTTTCAAACAGGGATTGTCAAACTATTTTTGCAATATAACAGGATTTTACTTGAAAAGGGGACAAAATTGATATTTATATTAAAACATCAGGAGGAAATATGAAAGAAAGGGTACTGTCTCATTCAAAAAGGTATGTATTGTCAGCTTAACCAAAGGTATCCTTCCTGTTTCATACTTAAGAAAAACAAACAACAAGCAAAAACTTGTTGGAGGCATAAAAAATGGAAGATTTAATTAGTTTAAAAGTTTAACAAAATGTCCTTTGTTAATTCTGTTTACAAATCAGTTCTAGAAATGGACAGGTTGTTAGTGAGAGAAAGATATATGGATGGCATGCTATTGCATATAATGAAAGTAGAGGTGAGAGGGAAAATTGATGAAAATAATCTAGATGTTAGCCAACTGACATTGGATTAACACAGAACGTGATGTTTATTTATAGATCTCTTCTTTGTACTTACAAAATCTCGATACTGGGGTACCACATGTACTGGGATGGGCTGCCACAGGATTTGGGGATTCCAGATCTGGTTGCCAGTTGGGGGATAAAGGGCTGCAAGAGTGGCCAGCGCACTCATGATTGTCCGATCATAGTCTGTACTTATGAATAAATTCTAAAAATGAAAAGACAAATAAAAACATTGATTGATAATATTTCACCAAGCAGCACAATCTGATAGCTGTTGCCCTTAGCAATTCTGCCTTTTGTAAAACATTAAAGTTGTACGTACGCCATCCAAAATTGGTGGTGAATATAAATCAGAGCTTTAATTCAGAATTTGGCTGGAATCCTGGCCATACAGATTGAGAGATTCTGTGAGTTTTAGTCCCCCAGAATTAACGTTATCAAGCGTTGGTATAAACAGTTTAGTCTAAACGCAGAAGATGTTCTCACTAGATTTTCATTTTTATTCTGCAAACTAATGGTGTAATACTTTGTGTGCATGTCCACTTAAATAAGCTGAAATCATATGTAATATTTATCAGCTTGTAAGCAATTTGAGGAGCAGAACAGCATACATAAGACTTCTGTCCTGAATTTGCCAAACTGCACAATCTCAGACCACACAGGGGAACTATGTGTGTGTGAAAGGGGGGAGGGAAGAGAGGGAAACCTTCGATTAGTTGCCTTTAGGATGATATAAAGTTAATACAGAATCAAAGCTAACTATTTAACAGACCATTCTGCTTAAGTTAGTGGAATGACCAGGGTTGTCATGTGTCCTCTTTTCTCAAGTATGTTCTCTTTTTCAGAGCAAAAATTATGTCTGGCTGGATATTTAAAATTGCTGCTGCTGCTTCACCTCCTGCCCATTGATGCTTCCTCTTCATTGCCATTTTGTCAACTCCATCAAGAACTCCAGTAAGAAAAGGGATGGAGGCCAGGACAGACTTGGACATGGAAAGTGAGGTAGCCAAGTGAGCTAGCCAAAGCAACTGAGGGAGAGTGGGAGCAATGGAACATGACAGCTTGGTGGAGTTGGTGCAGCGGCTTATCAGAAAAGGCAGGGAAGGGTGAAAGGGAAGGCAAAATCATTGTTATTTAAATACAATGTTAGGAATATTTTTAGTAGCAGTTTTCATAGAGGTATTTAAAGTAGCTAACCCCACTGAAAGGCAAAAGAAGTATTAACCGTTTTTAATGATGGTAGCCACTTGAATTTCCCCAAACAACAACATCCTCTGACCATCAAAAATATAGCCAGGTAGCTGAAAAATATGTTTGTCCATTTAATGCAACCCTACAAGAGTAACCTAACTTCATTTAAGACCCTCTTGCTTCTATATCCACATTCTACATATTGTTTTTCTTTTCAACTGTGAGAATCAGAAATGTGATTTAAAAAAAAAAGCAGAGATTTCTGGAATGCACCATTTTACTCTACATACAACTTGACTGTGACAATAGATGCATGAACAGACATGCACAGCCCTAGGTGTTTAGGCTGCAAGAATGGGTTGCACTAAGTAAGGATGACAGTACAGTGGTTCCTCCACATTCGCTGGAGTTAGGGGTGAAGGACCACCACGAATGTGGAAACACTGCAAATAAAAGACCACTATTCTTCTTTCTTTGGATAACTCTTCTCTAGGAATCTCCAGGTCCCCCAGTGCAACTCTATGGTCAACATCTGCCAGAGGTAGAATCATGCTGGAGGATCTATAAATGCCTAGAGAAGTGTTTTCTGTATAAACTCCTAGGTTCTCCAGCGCAACGCTCTGGTCAGCTTCTGGCAGAGTTGAGTTGGAGGACCTAGAGATTCCTAGAGAGAATATATTAATCAAAATTGCAAAAGTCAAAGCCACAAATGTGGAGAGCTAACTGTATATATAATACTTGCCTCTTCACGCTTATATTCAAAGCTAAGGAATTTTGCATATCTCCTCCGTAGATACTGTCCAAGCTCATACTGCTGTTGTATTCCAATCTGCATGAGGATAATGACAGTGGTATGAGCCATCTTGAAATGGGTTTCAGAATATTAGTATTATTCTCTTTCAATTAGTTTTAAAACACAGCGATTTAACCCTTATGAAAAAAAACATGTCTATGGTGATGTCTGGATAGGTCAGAATATTTCAGGAGCAGCCTCAGCCTCCTCACTGTATGCACTTCTGTTGTGAGGCTGTTTGCATGTGTGTCCCACTGTGCCTGCAGGAATGGCCGCTGCTATGCAAAGTTGTTCACTCTGAAGCCAGAACAAGATGCTTAGTAACAATCACATGGCTGGGCACCTTGATCTGACCTCTGACCACATGGCTGGGCACCTTGATCTGACTCACTATGGCGGCAATGTGCAGAACAACAAGACACACTGTAAACAGCCAACCGACATTGCAACAGAGGGCTCCAGATCTTCTGGGAAGATCTGGAACAAATAATGACTTGTTTTAACCCATTACAATGCAGCAGGTTTGGTGCTGAATGGACCAGACATCATTGGGACTGTTCACAGCAGAACCAGAATTTGGGCTGTGTGTTGTCTGGACTCCCCAATGAGAAGACATTTGGCCTGTGTAGACAGGGCCCACATCAGGGAAATTATTCATAGCATCTACAGTGCAACTAAGACAAAAGAATGGTAAACAGCTTTTCACTCTTTGAGAAGGAAAAAGTATGAGGAAGATCCCTAGAGTCCAAGTTGGTTTCCCAAGTTGGAATTCTGATTACTGTAAAGGTCTATATCCAAAGTCCTTTCTCCTCTTGGGATACTCCTAATGCAAAATGAACTGTATATGTCTTAAAATGCATCTAACTCATAAATTATTTTTTCCCCTCAGAATCCCCAGAGTTTCCCAGTCTAATATCTCCTATCATCACTTTTTCACATACCTTAGTAAGTTGTCCATATCCTTGGGGCCAATCACTTTCCTTATGTGGATCAGTTGGGAAGCCTTCAAGGGGAGTTCGATCTCCATGCCGAAAGATCTGTAAAACAGTATAAAGATTGCACTATTGGATAATTCCAGTATATGGAATCTCTGTGGCATTCACAAATTTTTTTTCAAGGAATGAAATGAGCACGCAGGCAGATGGTTGAGAGGTAGACAAGGTCTGGGAGGGATGGAACTAAGAAGGAGGAAGAAAGACAAGCAAGAAGAAATGGATCACAAAAAAGCAGACATGAAAGTGGGTGGAAACTGACATGAAGCTACATTCTGGGATGGAAACCTGGAGCAAAAAGAAGCTCTGATACTCTGCCTCGATGTGAAAAATAATCTCACATATGTGTAAACAGCATGGTGTGAATGTGAGAATGTGGGACAGCCAAAGCAACATACAGAAACAGTCTGGAGCATACACCCTCAGACTGGTGAGATGCAACCAGTTGTGCCATTGCTTGCCATACTTTTTTCATTTGAGCATACAGGTGCAGGAATGGCTGGCTGCACCATCATCCCATCAAACTGTCACACACCACATGATGCAAAAATAAGACAAACATGGCAGATCACCAATAATGCAATGGATGTAATTAACACATACACAAACTGGCCAGTCCAATGGGGGGCATGAGGTGAAGGGGGGAAAGAGTGCTTGTATGGGGGCTTCCATTATTGTGCTTTGTCAATGTATCACTGGGTATACTGATGCACTGTAGCAAGCAATAGCATTTCTATACTGCTTATTAGTGTACTTAAGCACTCATTAAGTAGTTTACAAAGTGTGTAAATTAATTGCCCCCAACAATCTGGTTACTCATTTTAACAACCTTGGAAGGATGCAAGCCTGAGTTGAGCTTGAGCCCCTGGACTGGTATTGAACTCACAAATCTGTGAGTGGGTGGCTGAAGTACAGCTTTTAACCACTGCGCTACCAGGGCTCTGTAAAGCCAATGTATCACTCATGCAACTGCGTGGCTGGTCACATGAGGCATCCAATATGATGACAGGTAGGTAGGAAGGGCAGGTAATTCATGTCTCAAGAAGTGTGTTTGTGCATGGTGTGCATGCATGGGGGTAAGTAAAAAAAACAACAACAAAAACAAACCAAGAGGTCAGTAGGTGCAGTGCATCAGTAGGTGCAGTGCAGCTTGGCAACATGTGGTGCAGACTGCCTGTGGGTGTTTGGTATGCCTTGGCTGTGCAGACAGCAAAGTTTCCAACCAGTTTGGGGAGGGGGGGGATGGGATTTTCCCCCTCTTGTCTGTCTGATCAGTCCCTTGGAGAAACTTCTTGTGACCAAGTTGATAAGACTGAGTCACTTGAAACTCCTTGTATGTTAGAGGCGAAGGCCTGGGGGAGGGGGAAATTAGGAAAAACGTACAGTTTAGTTTTCCCCAAAATCTTTCTTTCTTTAAAAATAAAAAAAATAGATTGTGCAATTTTTTAAGAATGATGAATAAAATGTTTAAGAGCCTTATTGCAGAAGAAAACAAAGCTGGAACAGAGCCACAGAGTAGCACATTTTGCATCCCTTACCATATGAAATTGTAGCACTTAAATTCTCTTCCTATGGCAGATGGTAGTCAAAATGAGTCTTTTGTCAAAAGGGGTTTTCTGGCTTGAAAAAAGGCTTGCTATGATGACCCTCTCTGACAGGAAGAGAATGCAAGTTCTATGACTTAATGCTGTAAGACACAGAGAAAGCCGTCATTCTGTTGCTCCATTTCAATTTTGTTTTCTCATGCAATAAAGCTCAAACATATGGTACTCAAACATTTACTGCCCTAAAATCATTTCTAAAAACTGTTAAAGACTTTCATGTAAAACTATGTACAGTATCAGATAATTACAATTCCTGATCATGGTTTCCTTTTCTCGGTCCTTTTTATGGCAATTAGTGTGTTATGTCTGTTTGACACTATGGACAACTAGATGAGACAAAAACATTTTTGCAGTTTTACCAATGTTGATTGTTTCCCCTGTTTTTATTAAGTTTTTTGTGGGTGGGAGTTCTCCTCAAACAGAAGAGGTTCCTTAATGGGCTCCTTACAGTTCAGGACACAGTGGTTCTATTTGTAATATCTTCTGAATTACATTTTGTAATTACATTATGATTAATGTATTCTTTTTATGTACAGTATAACAGATTATAATTAATGCCAAACCAAGGGGCTTCACAGACTGCCCAAAAAGGGCAGTCCGGAGCCAACCCTTTCTGCTGCGGAGGGATGCTGCAGCTGCCAAACTGTGCAGCATCCCTCCGGACAAAAAAGAACCCAGAAAAGCCAGGTTCTTTTTGGCGTGCACAGACTACATCATCAGCGTGCCATTGGTGCACTGTGACACATCCAAGACACAAGTGTGGCACCTGGCGGTGTGGACATGGCACTGTGCTTATGTCGGGCACGTGCACCACATATGGACGGTGCCATGTAAAGATGGCAGTGCCCATATGTGTTAGAGTTCCAGAGCGCGCACTTGCTGCATCCTCCGGAATCCTAATATCAGTGGCGGCATGCCTCCTTTGGGTTATCTGTCTCAGCCCCAATGCACTTTGATCATAATATTACACTTTCTCATTTTTTTCCATATATATATATATAACCATTCCCTTTCCTCCCATGGCTTCAAAATTTGTGGAAATATTGCATCTCTACTTTGTACAGGATGTTTTAATTATTGTTGTTGCTGTTGTTGTTAATGTTAGATGAAGATGCGTTTGCATGCATCTATTAATATGCAAGATACAAAAACTAAGAAGTTTGACTTCATCCATCATATTTAGCTAGATACAGTTGGACTGTCATTTGATTGAAAAGCCGGCTACAACAGCAGAAGTGAAAAGGAAGGTTTTGACAAAGCAGGTGGGTTTTTTATTGTTGTTGTTAAAAAAATCACTTTTTGCACAGTCAAAGAGACTAATGGTCTCAGAACTGCAATTCAGCACAAAGGTAGAAATTATCTGGCAAAAGCCTGGCACGTCTCCAACATGCATTGTGTTCCTGAAAGAGAGAAAGAAGAACATCTATTCTGCATTTCTTTGCTGATGCTTCATTTTGTGTTATTGTTTGCTTGCACAGGAGATGTAAATGGATCTCTTTCTGGCACATCCTTTCATCATATCCTTTCAAAGCAGTAAATATTCTCACAGGGAAAGGTGAAATGAACACATTCACATACCTCAAAAGAATACTTTTAAAACTTTTGTCCCAGCCATAGTGGCTGTAGATGGCATCTGAGTCTTCCTTCGTGTCAAGGTTTAGCTGCCATGAACTGCTTCCAGAATCTGCCCCTTTCAGATGAGCTACACTTCCAGTCATTAGCCATAAAAATCTGTCTCCATGTTATGAATTTACTTATCTGTTTATTAGATTTATCTCCTGCCTTATTCCCAATAATGAGACTCCAGGTAGCTGACAATATAATTTAAAACAGATTAAACTTTACTAAACTTTAATAACACATAGATTCAGGCAGCCCTCTTTTTTTCTTTCTTTTTTTGGATCATTAGAGAAGAGAAAAATTTAAAAGCCTTTCTCTGAAACAAAATGTCTTCAAGACACTTTGCCTGAGCAATACTCAAATCTGAGAAGCAAATTATCCCACATTTGCCAGGGACCATCATCACTTTAACCTTTGAAGTTTAATTCACCACAGAATTGGCCCAAAGGTCACCCACACATTGATGAGATACATTTCAGTTGTTCCCATTGACTAGGGACAGTTCTTATTTATCGCTGTGTGTCCCTGGTAAAATTAGTTCTTCTGTTAACAAGAGCGCTAGAACACATTTACTTCCCTTCTGTTCCCTTCATCACCACAGTTGCTTATTGGGCTGGTGAAATATTGCCAAGGGTGTCTACGATGCAGCTATTCTTTGAGAAGGTCAACCAGATCTTTTGTGACATTATTCTGGAAAATAGTCTAAAGAGTTTTGGAAAAAAAAGACCAAAGGTGTCAGTTGATAGAAGCACCTTGCTTCACAAGACTGTACAGAGGGCAAATTATGTCAGAATCAATAGATGCAAGGGAATGTAGGGAATATTCATCTATGATTCTTTTTCAGTTACATTATAACCTGTCTTTCTTCCAATAAACTAAGGATGGTGTTCATTGTTTTCCTCTTCCTCCCCACTTGATTTTCACAACAACCCTGGAAGGCAGATCGAGCTGTGAGAGAATGACTTGCCCATGATCACTTGTTGAGTTTCATTGCAACCAGACTTTTAATCTCCCAAAGTCCTAGACCTGCACAATTTGTCACTCCCTAAGCTGACAGCACACAAGTTGTATAAAATGGCCCCATCAATACCTGATTCCCCTCCTGTTATTACACTGTGGCTGGGATTACAGAAACGGCAGAGCCTGGTGAAGTTACTTTTTTGTGTTATACTTCCCAGAAATCTCCAACCAGCATAGCCAATGGCCATTTCAGCTGGGAGATGTAGTCCAGAAACACAACTTTTCTAGGCCCTGAGAAGCAAAGGAGCATTGGTTAGCTCATAGTGGCAGCAGGAGAGGGGATCACAGGCTTGTGCAGGTTCGCCATAGCCAGGTATTAAATAAAGCATTTATGTACTTACTATAACAGCACACTTCAGTTCTCTTCCAGTGGCACTTTGAAGAAGAAAAAGGGAGAAGAGATTTAGGCAGAAGACCAGAGTCTTGGGCTTGCATGCTAGCTTTGTTACTCCCATTACGGCAGCTGTACCAAAAAAGAAAAACTTTTATAGTTTGGCAATCTTCCTCAGGATTGAAGAGGATGTGTACAAGACTCTCCCTTTTAAAGGTAAGCAGGGAGGAAGGTGTTCAATTCATCTGAAGTATGTGAAGGCTTGGAATCCAGTTGTGTAACTGGGGAATTCTCCAAACTGTTTGAAAAATCATTTTAAATGTATGTAAATCTACATCAAATGGCATTTAAACAGCATTAACAATGGCAATATAAATACAATCCCAAGCAACTGAATGTGCACCTAATGGCATTCTAGCAGCAGTGCCAAGGATTGTATTCCTTGAAGTATCAATGAAATGTGTTAGATTTACTTCAGGATAAGCATGATTTGAACTGCACTGCACGCCCGGTCACATTTCTATTGTTTTTTAATTACTCTACTCACAGGTAGTGTTCTTGACCTTGTTGAATGGGGGCATTGTTCTTGTTGAAACCGGTTATACATACACTTTGTTCTTTGTGGCTTATCATTCTCTCTAATGGTTTTAGCTTTTTCAAAAAAGTCAAACTAAGTGGTGTAGAAACCACACAGGCCTGCAGTGCTACCTATCCAAAGCAAGGAAAGTTACCTTTGAAATATAACATGTAGTCTGGTATCATGTTCCGTATTTACAAGACCTATAAGCTAGACCTATGATCTTATAATTTTGGGGATTCACATTTACAATGGTTAATGACCGATCAGCTTTCATTTCCAAGATGTTGCAGATTAGGATGTTGGGAAATGATGGCTCCAGTGAGACAAGCAGCTGTGGAAGAAGCTCAAGGGGTCTCTCCAGCTATTTTTCCCAACCTTCCTGCAACCAGGCGAGCACTGCATTTATCACTTCTCAGCACTCTGATCTGCTGTGCCTTGAAAACTCTCCATTTGCAGCACTGTCTGGCTTGATAGGTAGTGTTTTTTTGGGGGGGGGGATGGTATCAGCAGAGGTAGCTACTGGACAGTATCACACGGGAGGCAAGCATCATGAAAACATGATTAAAATGTGGTAGTAGTGTGACTGGAGGGAAAATGATCACATCCACATGTGCTTCTCTCATTCATGTCCTGTGCGTAAACTGTAATGGATACGTCTTTGAGTAATAATGGAAATTCCCTGATATAACTCTTAGGACATCCTGGACATGCAAGATTCTGCAGAAGGCTGTCTGTAGGCCACCTCTCCACCTAAAGGCATAATCTCCACCTAAAGGCATAATCTAACCTTTAAACCTAATCCAGCCTGTTTAAAAACACTCATGACAAAAGATGTTGTCGACAAGGAATGAATGCCAACATACTTGTTATGGAGTGGGTATAACCAGCTCTTACTGATCTAAAATTTAGTTATGGCAACAACAGGCATGTAGTTTGAAACTCATGAGAACTAAACAAGGAGCTCCTGGTAAATGTAAGAGTTGAATGTGCTTTATGTAATATGTTGTTAAGCATCTTTGGGGTTGTCTGCACTGGCAAAATAATAATAATAATAATAATAATAATAATAATAATAATTTATTTATATTTCTTGCCTCTCCCTACGGATTGAAGAGGGATTACAACATAACCAACATACACACAATATATTTAAAATTCAGTATAACAATTAAAATACATCTAGTTAAAATCAATTTAAGATCTGCTAAGTAGTGCAGTTTCTTCCTGTTTTGAGCCTCAGCTGTTAATACAATACATAAGGCCAAAACAGGATGAAATCAGGATGAAGTCACACTCTGGGATGAAAAACCAGAGCAAAAAAATAATAAAAAAATGCCCTTTTTATTTCTCACTAATGTGGAAAGTGCATTATTGCATCAGCATATAAAAAGCATGACATGAGTGAGGGAATTCAGGAAAGCACAGGTAGCTTACAGAAGCAGTCTGAAGCATGCACCCTATGTGTGGTGAGATGGAGCCACCAGTGCCATTGCTCACCATACCATGTTTTTCTTTTGTCAAGCATACAGTAAGCCATCATACATCCCATGAAGTGAAATTCTGACTAACATAGCAAGTTGCCAATAATGCAATAGATGCAATTAAGTCATACACAAACCAGACAGTCCAACAGGGGACTATCATGTGAACCATCAAAACTTTTTTATCACACAAAAACACCCCTTGAAGGCATGAAATGGGATATAAATATACCACCACCACCCACCTTAGCCATGTTGTTCACAGACGAGGGCTCCATACACAGATGGAGATCTCTTTGCATAATCCTCAGATTATGCCTGCGTCTCTCCAAAGCGTGCTGGGTGTAGTGCTGCATTTTCCACAGCCCTTTCTTCAGCACTGGTAACCAGACCTCTCTCTATCCAACCTTTTAAGCCTTCTTTCTAGTGGATTTGTATGATTCTTAAGATTTTTTCAGTTCTTGGATGTTTAAATGCACCTTTACACATTTCTGGATAAAATATGTTACTTACTGAAAACTGGAGTTTATTACGGTATACATAGGTGAAAAGATCCTTGCCAGTTACCCTCCACTCACAGGCCTCCTCCACCTTTTAGGGCAACACTAGCCATTGTCCAGATGGGCATCAGGAAGAACTGATTAGCATCATCATACATTGTGCATCAGCCCCCATGCACATGGGTCCCAATGTGCAACCATCACTTTGTTGGCTCTCCTACGTAGTAAAAAAAAGGCAGTCCCTTGCTGAATATGGATGTTGCAAAACTGCTCAGTTCTATTTCCTGCAAATGCAAGCCCAGTTATTAAGAGGAAAGTCCCATACTGAATTCCAACCAGCATTTCTTCTATCAAAGAAGATGGATGGGCAGCCTGCAGTCAAATAGTTGCAACTGGCTTTTGGCCTAATTTCAAAAGCCCCCAGAAAGGTATCAGTTTGGGCTGGCTGCTGGATGACAAGAGATGATGAGAGGAGGGAATTTCAAAATGAGAAAGAGAGAGAGAGAGAGAGAGAGAGAGAGAGATTTAAATAAATAAATAAATAACCCAAAACCAGAGAGAAAATGGTGTAGCATCTACTTTTGGTTCTGGTCCTGTCCCCTGTTGACTTATTTATTAACAATTATTAAATAATATTATTAATATTAATATTTAATATTATTTCCCACATAGTGCTCCTTTATTGCCAAAGGCTCTCCCAAAGTAAGGCACATAAAAGCATAAAAATAATATATAATGTATGTATAAAACAGAGACTAACCAGTCCTATGGATGTTTCTTTCTTTTCTTTCTTCCCACTATCCTAAATAATTTGCACAAATCCACACACAGCTGCTTTGTACTTGTCTCTTGATATCCTAAACAAGTCGTTTGAGTCATATCACCCTGAAACACAACCATATGTTCATAAGGCGGATGCACAGCTTTTTCTAGGCAGTGATTGACACTGGCTTTGTGGAAAGACAGCAAGCACTGAAAGAAAGCATACAAGGCATTCAGAACAATTTTGAAAGGTAATCAAGTTGGGAGTTACTGGGAGTTGGAAATAGGCTCAACCTAAACATTGGACTCAGAGCTCAGAAAAGTTATTTTTAGACTGCAATTCCCAGACTCAACCAGCCAGCATGACCAATTGGCACATTGGCCTGAGGGATTCTGGAGTCATAGTCCAAAATATTACATTGGCCCCTCGGACTGCCCCCTCCTTACTTGTCTGAACTTCTTTCTCCTCACACTCCTTCTCGTACCCTCCGTTCTGGTAGTCAAGGTCTCCTGTCTCAGCTGAGGATTTCCACTGCCCTGTCCTGGGTTCGTCCCTTCTCACTTGCTGCCCCTCACTCCTGGAACCTTCTTCCCCCACATGTCCGCCTCATCACTTCTCTAACCAGATTCAAAATTAAGTTAAAGACTATATTGTTTAGGGAAGCGTTCCCAGGATTGTGCCATCTGCCCTTTTAACTATGTATTAAGAAGCCGTGCTCTCCCTCCAGTCCATCTGCCTTGGTCCTGGCCCCAGAGGGAGAGACGAACCACTGGACCTCATCCCCTTCCCACCACCTTCCCCTCTTCCTTTTGTGTTGTCTCTTTTAGACTGTAAGCCTGGGGACAGGGATCCGTCTAATTTATGATTGTATGTACAGCACTGTGTAAATTTACAGCGCTATATAAATAATAATAATAATAATAATAATAATAATATTTTACACATTAGATCCTATTTTGGGAGAAAGGTGGAATATAATAAATAAATAAATAAATATCCATGCTCTGGGTTTTAGGCCTTCCAGCACCAGGCAGTTTGTCATGTGAATGTGGTAGGTCACAAGATATGAACTTCATGGCTTTTGAGTTCCCTATGAGTATGCCATGTACTTCAATTGTCCTGATCTGGCAGGGACAGTCCCTATTAATCCTCTGTCATCCCACTTTTCCAGCTCCTTTTAAAATGTCCCAATTTCTCGCTTCTCACTTCCCCTTTTCTCCTGGCACACTTCAACTGGTGCAAACTAAATTCAAAATAGCTTGCATTCAACACATCAGAAAGGAGAGGAAGGGCAGAACCTGGCTCTTTCCAGTAGGCTCAGGCAAAATCAAACTGCTGCAGCCTCTCCTTGCTTGTCTGTATTTTCTGATAACTTTGACCATTTTAGCCATATTCTGATGCGGCTTGGCAATATATGTCCTGGTCTTCATTAGTGAAGTGTTGGAGGGCTTGCTTTGCAAGAAATTAGGGCAGAAAGGATAGGTGTGGGCAAGAATGTTCACAGAAGCCTTTCTCCCATCTTCTTCACTTGTGTTGGCTTCAGCCCCCTGGGCTGATCCAAGACATTTTGGTGTTGTAGCCAAAGACAAGATGATGCCAGATTTCATTGTAAACAGGGAGAAGCTGATTGGACTAGCAGTTCAGTCTTATGTCCATACTTTGTCTCTCATCACAGCAGAGAAAAAGAGAGTAATAGCTTGGGGTGGAGAGAGACACATGGCTTTGTAGTCCTACAGCTCCATCCTCCAGAAGAAGAAAATTTTCTGGTTGGCTCAAGAAGAAATGTAACTGGGGTTGCCCCTACTGCCTTCTTTCTGCTGCTCGAGGCAGTTGCTTCTCTGAGTTAATAACTTCTAAACACAGACCAGAGTTTGGAAAAGTTACTTTTGAAGATTATACTTTCCAGAATGAACCAGCCAACATGACCACTGATGATATTGTCAGGAAATGACATGGATGTGACCAGAAGATGGAGCTGTAAGCCAAGTAATGAAAAAAGCTAAGCTCCAGTGGCAGGTGTGTGTGGGTTAACTATAGGTATTATGCACACTTGGGATGGGTGATGCAATGAGCATTTGAACCATCTGTATAAGGGAGATGAGAAATATTTCCATTGTGGGTTTGTTGTAGAAGGTGGTTGGTGTAGCAGTTTGTTGGTGAATGAGAGATAGAGAGTATTTGTGATGGCTGTCCAATACTCAATGTACATATCTTTGTATATACTGAAAATGAAGATTAAAGCCCTTGTATCGAGTGAAGACTGACAGTGCCTGTGTCTTTATTCAGCAAGCAGGGAGCCGAAGGTCATTTGCTGCTGTGAAGGAATTTTTCCTTCCTGGCCTGAAGACTGTTGCAGTTATCTCTCCAGAGACCTTCTTCTTGGTGTCCTGTCTACGTGACTCCATTCTGCAAGTCGTTGTAGTGGACACAGCGAGTCTCTCTATGTCCCTAACAGATATAGCATTGGAATAACTGGTTGCTAATTAGTAAGTTTTAAGTGGTAATACATTGCAGAATACTCCAATATTGCACCTTATTGGATGCTTTGGTTTTTTGCTCTTACCTGTCCCTCCCCAGAGCGTTAGGGCTGGGTGGTTGTTTTGCCCCTAGGGTATTTCAGTATGGCGTAATGCTTAAAGAAGCTGGGCTGGAGATCCTCATTCTAGTCCCCACAGAACCATGAAACTTATTGGGTCATCTTGGGTCACTTGCTCACCTTCAATATGACTTACCCCATAGGACTGTAGCAAGAATAAAGGGTGGAAGGGGGAGACTCATACAGCACTTGAACTCAAGCAGATAAAAATAATTTAAAAACCAAAGTTGATTACCAAATCGACACAATAGTAGCTCTATATGCACAATGGTTTCTGTGGGAATACCCAGGACAGCAAGGACATAGAGGCAACTCTTGTCTTTAATTCTTTTGAGACAGCTGTTTGCAGAGGAAGAGGGAGGGTGGATCATAATATACTGTCAGCAGCTAACTTAAAAAAAAATACAAGTAAAAAGCTGTACCACAGCTGTTTTCATAATTCATTTTTGACATCTTTGTGAAAGTGCATTTATTGGCAGCATCCCTGTGTCAAGCTCAATATATTTTTGTCAGTACTAGTTTATCACGTGCTTTGTTGTGGAAGAAAATCTATCCTTGGTTAGACTGCACTCATGAGCATGTAAATAGTTGATTTAATTTAGTATGAAGCTTCTTGACAATTTGGTATGTCTATGCTCTTTGACAAAAAGAGCTTCTCTCTTCTTGCAATCCATCCAGTTTTACTAAGAATAAGAGCTCTTGGTCATTTTATTATCCCATTTCAATCTCATCCCCTTTTTGTATCGGTTAGCTTATAAATATACAGACAGGGACTAGGCTGCATTTTAAAATCTTTGTGCTAGAAAATTACAGCACCTTGTGAAGGAATTTAAAAATGAGGATTTTACTGTGTGAAGTATAAGAGAGAATTACTTTCCCTCTAATTTCAGACACAGAAGTGAACTGGACTGGCAATTGTTTTTTAATACAACAGGAGTGATGATGAGACAATCAGTGGCATCACTTGCGGGTGCAGGGGTCCAGACTGCACCATGTGACACTTTAAGGTTGACTGCTCCTCAAACATCTACCTTTTGGTTTTGGCATTCACCTGTGGGGGTGGGGGGAGGCTCACTGGGAGGAGAAAGGATAGATCCCAGGGTTTTTTTTAAAAATAAAATTTAATTAAAATTTCAAATTTCAAAAATTAATTTTTATTTTTTTTAAAAAATAATTTTTATTTTAAAAGTTCTTTACAAATATTACATTTTACCAAATTTTCACTTTAAGCACCCGAAACTATGTATATGCAAATACATTTATGATATGTGTATGATATTGCAATTCAAAGGTATAATTTTAATTTTGCTAAATGATTGGTACAAAAAGCATTATTAAGGCTTTGGAGTGGGATGGGAGGAGGTCAACGGAGGGTGGTTGACATTGTGAGTTAAAGCACCTGGTGACACCAACTCTAGTGATGTCACTGGGGACAGTCACTGGCTATTAGTTTAGGGGTTGTAAGACAGACTGTAGGGGTACACCATAGTTTTCTTTCAACACAAAGGAATGGTCAAGAGGTATGGCTAGGGAACTGGTGCTGTTGCCTCACAGCATTTGCTGCCCAACTTATATTTCTAGCATACTACCTTATGGTAGGGCTGCTACCTGACTACTCAGTATTATATATTCTGATTGACAAGTGCCTTTCTTTATGTAAGACAAGGTCTTACACCTAGCGATGTTATCTGAAATCATATCCATTGGAGATTGCAGTGATAAAACCTGAGACGACCTAATTATAAAGTTATGGCAGTGAGCTGTGGTACTTTCCCAACTGAAGTCTCTCATTCTCTTTCTGTTGAGCTGTTGAGTTAGTATGGCCCTGTTATATGAATGAATGAATTTTTATTTACAGTCGTAGACCAAAATAACCCTGTTATATGTAGACTGCTCCCATTTACAAGTTTCCAAATCCATGTTGAACAAGTACTGAACAAAAGAAAATAAAAATCATCTGGTTCCAAACAAGCCTACCATGAGACTCTGCTCATGGAGGGCTACAACTTGGAGGGTTACAGAAGGTGATACTTTACCCGTTGCAGAAATGAGGCTCTGATCTGGGGAAGGCTATGTGTCAAATATGGCTCATTACTCTGCCTTGTGGTGCAGCCAGCACTGAGGAGTCACGTCTGAATCAGACAGAGTTCCTGCCTGATTCTAAACTGGACCAAATTGTACTACCCAAACTGAATCTATAGGGTGAAATGGGTCTTGAGGTAGTTTCTCAGGAGTCTGAGTGAATTTTCCAGGAAGAAGAATGGACAGAGATGTATGGAAATGACTGGACAATAAATGCAAACATCTTATACAAAGAGGTGTCATCTTCATATGACAATGCCCTTTGGTTTTCAAGTTTATGTCAAGTAACCAAGTGCATCACCCTTCTCTTATGCAGATTCCGGCCTCAAAGGACCTTTCCTATCTAAATGTGCTAGCACTTCCAAGCGAAGCTTACTGGATCTCCTTATTTGGGCTGGTTATTGTTCTCACATTGGGATGCCTTCTGTGGCTATGTGACTATGTGACTAAATACCCCTTTTCATATTAAAAAGATATCAAAGATTCACTAGATGTGAAGGAGAGCTATTCCATAGGGTAACACATGTATGCCAGGTCATTTAACCAATGGACATTTTTGCCTTTCTGATTTCTCTATGATTTTAGCTCTGTATGGAATGAATATCTATCTATTAATCTCTATCTCTATATCTAGATAGATATATTTCCCCTCTATGTCTCCAGTGGCATACTTTGGTGAAAGACAATAAGAATATGAGTTGTATTCTGATCTGTATGTTGTGATCCATACATTACTCTGCAAGTGTGGATCAGGTCAGATCAAGTTGGAACTCACAAATATCAAATTCCTATCTCATCCCTGTTCCTTGCCTCAGGCACCATCATGTCTTTGACTGGCTTTAACTTGGAAGCTTTTATCTAGCTCATGAGACTACAAAATTGAAGCATGAAAGAATGAACGGACAGAGAAGTGACGGAAATACACTTGAAGAAAACAAACTGGCTACAGTCCCAGATTCTTTTCTTGAAGCACTTAGGACTTTCTGCTCTGCTCAACACGCAAAAATAGTTTGAGAAACCCAAGTCTCTGTCTAGTGAGAGAGGAAGTATTAGTCCAAGAAACTGCCCCAAAATTAACTGGAGCAGGTGCAGTCATTTTATTGATTGAATTGTGACTGAAGATTCTTGATGCTGTTTTAATATGAATTCGTCCATCTTGTAGTTCTCAACTGCATGATGAGCACTACCTCTTCAGAACAATAGATAATGCTTGCATTTTAGCTTTAACTGGGTTTTAAAAATCTATCATACTTTCTAAATCAGAGGTGGGATTCATTTGGCCCTCCAGATGAATTATGGAACCAGTGTGGTGTGGCAGTTTGAGTGTTTGACTATGACTCTGGGAGACCCAGTTTTAAATCCCAGCTTGACTATGGAAACCCACTTAGGTAACCTTGGACAAGTCACACTCTCTCAGCTTCAGCAGAAAGTGGAAAAAATCTTGCCAAGAACAACTTGTGATAGAGTTTCTTTGTTGCACCAAACCCGAGAAAGCCAGCAGTATTCATTATTTATTTCCTAGAGATGCTGGGAGATTTCTGAATGATACAGATGATTTTTAATCATTCTTCACAGCATCACAAAATATCAAATAGTGTTGCCTAGCTTTAGAATGATCCTTAGCAAGATGAGACTTATCTTATTTTGCTCTTCTGGTAGCGTTTGTGCTTTATTTCTGTCTTGACTGCATATTTCTGACCTCTGCCCTACCAGCAGTTTTCTTCACAGAGGGAACAGAATATTCTTGCTGTCTGATCTTGCCTTTGCTAGAAGCCTCCTGCTATATCAAGGGAATTAATCAGTGCCTGCAACTTTCATTCTCTCTTGCAAATGGAGCAAAAGATGGGATTATGAACAGAAAAAGAACTATTTGCATGGAATGTGTTCTTCCATCTTTCAGCATGCCATTTGCTGTATCTTCAGTTATAGAAAAGTGCAACTGGCATGATAGAACCAATAAAAGAACCACTCAGAAGACTTTAATTACAGGGGAATTTAAAACTGCTAAAATAACTGTTCTAGTCTTTAAGGGAATTGCTCATTACATGACAAATTTGTCCATTTCATGATGTGAAGCTGTTCAGTGTGAGCACACATTTAATTTAGCAACTGGACAAAAATTCTAATCCATTTAATGAAAAGGCAAGCATATATTTCCCTCATGATTAAACTTTTATGAATTGCTTCAAGGGGACACAAATTGGTTAGTTTTATGACAATATCTCTCTCCTTGAGGCAACTACTGCATATGGACTTTGTATCAAGAGAATCAGTGCTTTTGGATCAGACCACACACATTGACATAAAATACAGAGATGGTCTAAGCTACCTTTTGATTGTAAAAGATTTCAATAACAGAAAGCCCAACATCTAAAATTTATTTAGATTGGGAGATCTGCTTTAGGTTAGATCACTGGCTCTTAAAGCAGACCTTTTTCTACCCATCCGTATGCGAAGTGAACATCTTTGGAAATATAAGGATTTGGGGGGTGGGGGGATTGCACCAAGAAGACATTGAGACAAAAGCATGCTAGGATTCAATGAGCTTAATTGGAGCTCTGGAGGTATCTGACCATTTTTCAAGTAGGCAGGTCCCCACAGCCAGGTTTAATAATCTAGAGTCAATGCCTGTAAGGCCACCCACAGCCAGCAGACAGACCAGTCAAGGATAGTCCAGAGTGTTAGAATATGGCAAGGATCAAAACAGATCCTATCGGACAGACAAACCAGTTTGCAATCCAGAGACCATGTTAGAGCTGCACATTACCTATGGTCCTTCCGTCTGAGCACATGCAAATAATAATGCTCAGCAGTACTGTCAGCACCTATAATCGTGCAAGGTGCTAAAGAATAACAGAGTCTCCAAGTTCTATATACAGAACTTTACTGCAGAGTATTTACAGCACTATATACAAATCAACGACTATCCAAGCAACCAACCACTAACAACAGCGACCCAACATAGAACATATGCCACCCCCATATTTATACACTTTGTTCATGGCATGATTGTCTCATACAGCTATCTGCAATAGTCCTCTTGCATCAGTCACTTGCATCATGTCTGCTGTGTCATCCTGGGTGTATCTTATATGGTGTGATTGATGACACTCCATGTGAATCATCATGCTCCAACCGTTCACTTGTGATGTATCATCTGGCATCTTCATTCAGCAGCCATATTCTGTATGATGAAATTCAATTCCATTTTTACAGACACTCACAGACCAGCAGGGAAGTCACAGGTTATAAGCCACACAACTACAGAACCTCCTCCTTGCTACATATGTCTCTTAATGCTGGAACATCTGCAAGTGAGCTCTGGGCTTGGTTCAAACAACCCAACTCTAAAAGCTTCAGAGCTAGTTTAGGTATAATCAGAAAATCAGAAATAAGCAGAAATAAATGCTGTTTGCTTTAACTGCCATGGCTCAATGCTGTGGGATCCTGGGATTTGTAGTGTGTTGAGGCACCAGAGCTCTCTGACAGAGAATGCTCAATATATCACACAACTGCAAATGCCAGAATTCCATAGCATTTGACTAAAGCAAAAGCAGCTAAAGCAGACGGCATTATTTCTGCTAATTTCTGATTTTCTGATTATACCTAAACTAGCTCTGAAGCTTTTATAGTTGGATTGTTTGAACCAAACCTAGAGCTCAATTGCAGATGTTCCAGCATTAAGAGACATATGTAGCAAGGAGGAGGGTCTTGCTTCGAGAGAGTCTCAGACTCCTATGGGTAAGCACTCCTGAGATCCTCACTCATCATTAACTGGGAAGGCAGTCGGACCCCAGAGTCAGGCCACTATGAATGGTGATTCTGGCTGAGAAATTCTAGGAGGTATATTCCAAAATGTTTTTTCCCCAAAGTTCAGGACTGGTGAGATGATTCTGAAAAGATTTTTAATTAAAAAAAAAGCTTTGAAAAAGTTATCCATAGTCATATTTTGAAAAATATTATTGCAAATCTCTCTTTTTTGTATCAGAAAAGTGTAGTTCATGCCACTCCACACACAGTTACTATGCTTCGTACTACAGTAATTAACTAAATGGTGTTGTAAAAAGGATTTGGTTTTATGTCACATTTGAATCAAGATTTTGTTTCTACTCTTTCTTTTGATTATTAGTCACCTTCAGTGCCATTTCTGTTGGGAAAATGGGTGATAAGTTTAATAATCAAGAAAGAAGGAAAAGAGAAAGAAAGAAAGAAAGAAAGAAAGAAAGAAAGAAAGGAAAGAAAGAAAGAAAGAAAGGTAACTAAGTAAGTCTGGCTAGAATCATAGAAACATAGAGTTGGTCCATCCCCTGCCATGCAGGAATACACAATCAAAGCATCACTGACAGATGGCCATCCAGCCTCTGTTTAAAAACCTCCAAAGAAGGAGACTCCATCACTCTCCATGATCCTGCCCTCTGGGTTATTAGCTACCCCTCCTAATTTGATCTCATCTGCAAATTTTATAAACAGGTCCTCTATTCCTTCATCCAAGTCATTGATGAAGATGTTGAGCATTACTAGGCCCCGGAACGAACCCTGTGGCACCCCAATGGTTTCTTCTTTCTAGGATAAAGAGGAGCATTGTTGAGCAGCCTTTGGGTTTGGTCGGTCAACCAAGTACAGTTCTGCCAGCAGCAGCATTGCTTAGTCCACATTTTATTAGACTTTTTGTAAGAATAATATGTAGGACCTTGTCAAAGGCTTAACTGAAATCAAGATATGCTACATCCACAGCATTCCCTTCATCTACCAAGCTGGTGATTTTATCAAAAAGAGAGATCAGATTAGTCTGGCATGATTTGTTTTTGAGAAACCCATGTTGACTTTTTGTGATTATGGCATGTTCCTGAAATTAGAATTGACTGATAAAACAAGGGACAGAGCTCCTGTAACTTTAATGGTTGCATAGAAGACAAATGAAATTACCTCTTCTACATAACTTTTTGAAGTACAAGAGCCCTGTCCCTTTTTTCACCTATAAATCCTACCTGGAATGCTTCTATTTGTTTTGGAGGTTATCATTTGCCACTGTGATATCTAGTGGCAGAATATAAGCATTTCAACAAGAGTTCTTTACAGTTATTCAAAACTGCTTTCACTTAATAGGTGCAACAGAAGCCACTTTTGTCAAATTCCTGATCAAGTAGATACAAGGACTTTCTAGAAATATCTCCTCTATTTCTAGTACTCAGATTTTTTATGCTGTTGCTTATATAACCAAAAAGGGATGCACACCAGGGAGAACTGAGCAGACTTAGGGGTCTTCCAGGATTTCCATAATCATCAGTAATAATCATCATGATGAAACCTTAAAGGTGGGGGGCAACCCCCAGAATAGTCCAGTGAGGACTGTTTATGTTCTCTATTCACACTATGTTAATTATTGGACAGGAACAAAATATGTAAGAGATATGAAGTAGCTGGGGAATTCTGGGAGCCTTAGTTTAAAAACTAATTTTTCCAAGCTCTGTCTGGAACACAGAGCTTTGTCTTCCTCATCTGGCTCCTGAGGATATATCTTTAAATATGATTTCATTCCCTAGCCTTGATAAGAAGCTGAAGAAAACTTGCCAGCCAAGGACACATTACAAACTTGGAGTGATTAGAAAGCAAAAATTTTTTTGAAAAATATGGGGCCTTTTCCTGAACTGTATAGAAAGTTTTTTTTTTGTTAAATTATGGATTTGAAATTTTAAAATATATGATGTGAGATAGCCTGAATATATCGCAGCTAAAAAAATGTGCTTCACTTAAAGGTGCCAAAGGAAGGTTACTTAGGAATAATAATGGATATTTTTTCTGATGGTCTTTTGTATTTTTTCCCCTTCAGACATTTTCTGACAATAGTATATGTAACTTGGCTCTTTGACTAATCTTTTTAAAGCAGCCAATGCTTGCCTGTGTCTTGAATGGTGGCTTCAGAGAGTTTTCATTGTACTTTCTTCATCCTTTTACCCCAAGTAGTGCACTAAAGTAATTAGTTTCAAGATCTTTTCTTTTTCTTATCACTTGAAGAAGAATACAGTATCTCCACATAAGGAGGTACAGGTGAAAGCATAGAAATTTTAATTTCCTGCAAGTAATATTTCTGGATGTGCTGGCAGGCTTAGCTTTGTTTGATCTGTCTCTGAACTTTTATTAAGGTACAGCAGAAAAGTATAGCTCTAACTTTCCCATTGTACCATAGGCTATATTATAGCAATGACATTTATAACCTGGGAGGTTCTGAGGTGTTATAGAGTTATAAAATAAATGGAGGAAAAGAAAAACCTGTGTCTGTGTGCATGCGCTCATATCTGTCTGATTGACACCCTGGTTATATGGAAAGGATTTATGGAGTAAGGCAAATATTAATGTTGAGGGGAAATTGTCATCTTTGGTGCATGATACAACGAACTTAGGTTTTTGGTTGACATTTCTGAAAGGGGTTCCAAAGATTTTCAAACTCAAAGCACTGTAATAATAAAATTATTCCAGGTACTTTGCTCCCTCTTCTCTGTAGTCTTTCCAATCGTCTTATAAACCAGAACAATATTCCTATTTCCATAGAGAAATGGACAGCTGTTGCTAAGATGTTTTTCCTGAAGCTGCTGAAGCTGTAACCATGGGATGGGGCCCAACGGAACTCAATGTGACTTGTTTGTAACTAGAAACAAATAACAGGTGTGTGGAATCTTTGGTTTTCCACATTCTTTGGACCAATTTGCAAAAGCTACAGCAAGGAAGACCAATGGTAAGGGATCATGGGAGTTGCCGTTCCAAAACATCTGAAAGACATGCCAGCTCCTGATGTCTAAGATTGTACTATTAGTCAGTTTTCATTTAAGATATGGGGACCTTTCACTCTACACAATTACAGCTCTATGAATCCACTTTAACTCCCATGGTTCCATTTTATGGGATGTTGGGGTTTGCTGGTTTTTTGGGGGGGGGGGGTTAATATTTAGAATTCTCTCTTTAGAATGTGTGGTCATTTAAAAGTAAGTCTCTTAAGAGAGAATTAGGGGCTTGACAGACTGTTGAAAAGTGCCGGCCTGTGTGCGGGGTGAGTGCTGAGTGTCCCTAAGCTCCAAGCCCTCACAGTGCCACCTGTACACCATTTTGGTGCATGCCTGTCCACATGGGGTGTACCATGATGATGCACGGGTGGCACAACCCTCAAACGGTGCAGCACGGACGCTGTGACATGGTGCTTATGATGCTCCTTCCAGGAAGCTGCTTGGGGTGGCTTCTTTTTGCTTCCTACAGGGAGCAGATTGGTGCCACTGCATGCGGCTGCTGTGGCACCGATCTGGCCAGTACAGAGGTGGCTGGATGCTGCCCATCTGTATAGGCCCTTAGTGCCCTAGAGTCTAGTGCCTCAGTAAAGTACAAAGCCCAGGATCTCTGAGGAGTCCGCCATTCCAGCCATAGCAGTTAAAGTGGAATCATTGTGCTATAATTAAGCATTCACTTACTCATGAAGATCACACACATTTCCTCCCCCTACCTCCATCCTATAGATACTTTCCAGATCTCTGCATGAGTGAGTGAATGATGGGGGAATGGAGAGAGGGACTGAGTGTGATCTTCATATGAACAAACAAGTGAAATATTGAGAGGGGGGAAGGGAACACATGCATTCCAGTCACTGAAGTCAAAACAAAAAACAACACAATGCTGATCAAGTGAGAGGGATGAAGGAAGAAGAGTATAAACAATAAAGCAAACATGACACTTGGGAAGGGGGTGGAAAAGAAGAGATTGAGCAGGTAATCTGGTCCAACCCCTCATTGCTGGTCTCATATATGAACATATATGAAATAGAAAAACATGGCGATGTACACCATTTTTGCTGGACTCAACCAGTCCCACCCACCAAACACTCCTCCCATCCCTAGCAGCACATCAACATTGCTATGGAGCTCAGTTCACACAGTCACCTCAATACCTGTATTTTCCACTCAAATCCAGAATAAATCACACCCTTTCCCCTGCAGATTAAAGCCCTAAGGTATTAAAAGGGCCAGGATTTGGTCCTAATCTTCCTGGTCATCATCTGGACTGCTTGCAGTGAAAATGAGATGAGAGCACTTCATTTGATCCATGTAGACAAGGCCCTAGATTGTTTTGTAACAATCCTAAATAATGCTTGAAGGAAGGGGCCTTCAAGGAAATGATACCCTTTTACTAATGTAGAAGGAGCTTATCCCATAGATTACTAAACCAATTAGCTCTATCCGTTTTAAAGCTTAATTCGGGCAGCATCCTGATATTATCAGAAGATTTTTGCTGCTGAACTTGCAGCCTGAATACAGCCTGGGTCCATCCCTGCTTCCAGGAACTCTGCTCATGGCTCTTTTCAGATCCAGGAGTTTTCCGAGTTAAGAAAATGGCCTCTGGAGTGCTCCTGGAAGCAGGGATGCACCCAAGCTGTATTTGGGTGACAAATTCAGCAGCAAAAACCTTCTTGATAACATTGGGATGCTGCCCGAATTAAGCTTTAGGAGTAAAATGATTTAGTAAGCCATGGGATAAGCTCCTAAAACTGGTTGCTTAGAATAAAAGCTTTTTCTTTAAGAATCTCCTCTTTTCCAAGCTCTCTTGACATGCCTTTGCTCAGGAAGTGAACTTGTATAGGTATAGGATTCTCATCTTCCACAGAAGGGAGAGGGAAAGTCTCTGCAGTCAGAGGCGGGAAATGCGCAAGTTAAACCCCCCAGTAACTCCCACAAGGTTACTGAGTCATATTGGTAGTGGCAGCTAGATAGAACATCAGGGGTCCCCTCTGCTACTCGGGAGCATGAGATAGGGCCAGAGGACCAGTTACAGGTTTTTGGTTACCAGTGGTTACATCCATATAGAATTCACCAGATTAGTTTATGTGATGAAAATCAGGGTGCTTTTAGACAATCTTATTCACATGCAAGAAATAAGCTTCCAAAAAGCCACGTTTTAAAAAGTATGTGAAGGCCTCCATGAATCATTACTTTTCTTCTTCTAATCAATAGATTCAGGATACAATATTTTGGTTTATTTTAATCTCCTATCCAAGTGTTTGATGTCATTTGAGGATCTCTTCTATGGACTTTATCACTCAGGGGACAATACCATGAATAAATCACATTTAATCCTGTCAATATCCCACAAGAGTGGGATGATTTTCAAACAATGTCCCTTGACGCTGCCATTATCAGGACATTATCTTGTGAATAAAGGGTCAAAATTGCACCGCTTTTTATTTTCAGGATTTTCCCATGAATAAAAAGTGGTTTGATTTTGCTGGTTTTTCCCCCACAGCATAATGTCCTGATAATGCTGATGTTGGGGGACGCTTTCTGAAAATCATCCCACTCTTGTGGGATATTGACAGGATGAAACATGCTTTATTCACAAGAGGAAGACGCTTGCCTCCCTTTTTATGTTAAAAATCCTAGATTGTTTAAAGACAATTTGGTCAGGAGATGAACCAAATAGCCCAAGTCTAGCCTGATGAACTACCCCTCTTATGGAAGTCAACTTGGTGGCCTGCAATAGCTTGATTTAAAAATACCAAATAAATAAATAAAGAAATAATAAAAAATCAAAAAAATCAGGAAGAAGTTGTGTAGATTCTCATTATTCCCACCTGACAATGATGTAAACAGAACATCTGTATGAGGAATATTTTTTGTGGACAGACTAATTCGTACACAGAAGAGAGTCAGCTCTTTTCTTAGAGATCTAATAAGAAAGCAGTAGAATTTGGCTGTCTCTTGGCAGTGTTAAGCTTTTGCCCTCCACTCATGTTCAGCTGGTATATATTTTTCAATAAACAAAAATATTACAAAATGCCAATAAAGCCTCAGGTGCTCAACAGGAACCAAACCTAGATCAATACTGCAGGTCTTAAACTTTAGATTACTCAGAGAATCAGGGTATGTGTAATAATATGCTTCCACTGCTGATGCTAGAGCAAAAGATGCATCCTGTTCTATAAGTGGTTGTTATGTGCCATCAAGTTGGCATCAACTTAATGGAGACCTATAGTCAGATACAACTTGACAACCTTTACCTTTAGGAATGAGAGACCTCCAAGAGAGCCTATTATTAACAGTCCTGTTTATGTCTTATGAATTCAGTGTTGTGGTTTCCTTGACTGAAATGCTCTATCTATAAAGTGGTCTTCCTGTTTTCCTACTGTTTATAACTTTATTAAACATTATCATCTTTTTCAATGTCATGTTGTCTCAATGTAGCATTTTGGCCTTTAGTGAGAATTCAGGTTTTGTTTGCTCTCAGACCCATTTTATTTGTCTTTTTGGCAGTCCGCGGGATCAGTAGAACCCTCCTCCAGCACCACAGTACAAATGGTTTGGGGTTTTTTCCTCTTTCAGCTTTCTTCACTGTCCAGCTTTCACATAACATTAGGGCCAAGAAAGGCTATTACTAAGATCAGCATTCACTGATAAAATCTTCAGTGCTCAGTCATCGTGTGAAAGTTAGGTTCTCCACTTTGAATATAGGAAAGAGATGCAATTATTGATTCACCACAAGGGAAAAATGAAATATTTGTCTATAAATGGCCGAATGTCCATATTTTTCATATTTTATTTAAAGAACCCATCCCTACCTATATGTGTTTGCATGTGAGAGGCACTCATTATTTATCAGGTCAGCTTTAATGAGGTTCAGAGTCAGATGTTACATGCTAAAAAAGAAAAGAAAAGGAGACATGATGCTATTCATGCCCCTCTCACCCCTGGGATTAATTAAAACAATGACAGCCACAACCAAAATAACTCTTGATTTTTGTCACTTAAAATAAAAATGACTGGGGAATTTTCTTAGAATTGTTTATCAAGTATGTGGGGCAAATAATTATTTACTTCAGTATTCCTCAAGGAATACTTCAGAATAAGGGAAGGATGCTTGGTAACATCTTCGTGACTGTTGCTTTCTCACTTAATTTCATCTGGAAAAGCTAAGATGCCGCAAAACACAAAACTTTTTGCACTGGATCAGAGGAGGAGCACCTATGGGTGGATTCCTTCTATGGATAGTTTTCTGTGGAGTTTTTGGGCTATGTGGCCATGTTCGAGAAGAGGTCCTTTCTGATGTTTCGCCAGCATCTGTGGTTGGCATCTTCAGAGAATGTTTGCCTGGAAAAGGTTTGGGTATATATATCCTGTGTGACCCTGGGAAGGGAGGAATGATTGCACATTGTTCTGTTGCACAGAACAATAAACATGCAAATCACTCATTCCTTCCCAGGGTCACACAGGATATATATACCCAATCCTTTTCCAGGCAAACATTCTCTGAAGATACCTGCCACAGATGCTGGTGAAACGTCAGAAAGGAACTCTTCTAGAACATGGCCACATAGCCCGAAACCTCCACAAAAAACTATGGATGATGGCCATGAAAGCCTTCGACTCCTTCTATGGACTTTATCCCTATCCACTCATTCCATACAGCACATAAGGGCTCAAAGGACCTTATCAGACATTGGAAATTGGAAGTATAATCTAATGGCAATCCAAACGCAATCATGGGGTTTCACGTTATTGCGAATTAAAGTATCTCACGCAATTTCAGGCAAAAGGGAAGTCATTCCGAATGCAATCATGGGTTTTACCTTATTGCGAATTAAAGCATCTCACACAATTTCGGGCAATGGGGGGCCATTTTCGAGTAATAGGAAGTCATTCTGAATGCATTCCAAATGAAATTGGAATTCACATACATTTGCTAAACTAGCGAATTCACGTGAATTCCAATTGGCTCCATTCGCAATAAAGAGAAATTTCTCCCGTCTAATAAGGTCCAAAGTAGAGATTGGGGCAGAGCATGGAAAAGTACTTTTCTAGAGTACAACTCCCAGAATCCATGACCTCTGACGTTTCACCAATGAAAACTGGGATGCATGGCGCCAAGCAATATCACCAAGAGGTCAAGATGGCAAGGGTTATTAATGAGGAAGAAGACATGAGCTAAGAGAGGCTGTTGCAGTTTGATTTTTTTTCTGAACCTATGGGAAGTGCAAACTCCTGCTCCTTCCTCCTCCTCCTCGAGTTAATTGGGTGCAAACTACTTTTGCACTTTGAACTTAGTAAGTAAGATGAGGACAAGGGGAGAAAGTGGGAGGAGAAACAAGCTGGGCTTTTTTTAAAAAAATCAGCTGAAAATGTGGGATGAAAGAGGATTAATAGAGACTATCCCTGCCAAACCAAGATACTTGGAGGGTATGCATTATACTGCACAAATGTTAACACTGTATAGATACCTTTTCACATGGTTGTAAGAATATCTGTGCCTGTGTTTGTTCTTGATTTGTAACTTGGTACAAGGATTTAGAAGAGCCAGCATAGTATAGTGATTTCAGGGCTGGATTAGGACTCTAGAAAATCAGCATTTGAATCCAGGCTCAGCCATGGAAACTTAGTGCGAGAATTTGAGTAAATCACACTCTTTCAGCCTATCAAGAAGGCAATGGCAAAATAGTTTTGTTTAAATCTTGCCAAGAAAGCCCCAGGATAGGATTGCTGTAAATCAGAGTTGACTTGGACTACATCTGCACTGCAGAAATAATGCATTGTTGACATTACTTTAACTGCCACGACTCAGTGTTATGGAATGCTTGTGAGATATTCAGTCTTCTCTGTCAGAGCGCTTTGGTGCCACAAAAAATTATAACTACCAGAATTCCAGAGCACTAAACTCTGGCAGTTAAAGTGGTTAGCCTGAATTACTTCTGAAGTGTGGATGCAGCCTTGAGGACAACAAACAAGAATGTAGAGTACAGAACAAGTGTACGGTGGTTCCTGGGTAGAATGAAGACTTGTATGTTGTGTGAATTGATGAACATATGTTCACTTTATGTAAGCATTTAAGGTTTGCATGGAGAACAACTCTTTTTGTCCCTAAGGTGTCCTATAGGAAATTCTGTCAAGGATAGTTTGTGAATTTGTGAAGCTGTTCTGAAAGAACGTGGACGACCTGAGAAAGTAAAAAGACCTAAGAGAACATAGAACATAACAGGACCAGCTAATACTCTCAACTCAAGTAATCTAGATACAGCCTAGAGCCCACAGAACACCTAAACCAGGCCTACAGCTGCATTCTGTTTCAGGATTACGTAGTCTGAGGAGCTTATTGCTTGGTTTTTAAATTCGGTTTATCTCTATCCAGTTTAAAGCTTAATTCAGGCAGCATCCTGATCTTATCAGAAGGTTTTTGCCACCAAATATGCCACCTTAATACATCCCGGGTGCATCTCTGCTTCCAGGAGTGCTTGTAGCAGCTCTTTAAGGATCTGAGAATTTTCCGGCTTAAAAAATGGCCACCAGAGCACTCCTAGAAGTGGGGATGCAGCTGAAATGTATTCAGGCAGTAAATTCAGTGACAAAAACTTTCTGATCACATCATGATGCTGCCCAAATTAAGCTTTAAGCCAAACAGAGGTAAACCGAATTTAAAAGCCAAGCGATAAGCTTCTGAGATAGGGCCAAAGTGGATGTCTGAGTTATTTGACATCATGCTGCTGTTTTGTTCTGTGAATAACTTTGCTTGGAAGTATCTATCATGAATTGTTGTAAAAAATGTATAATGAGAGAAAACATGAAGCAATCTATAGTGCTACAGAAATAAACATTAGTATAGCCATGGCACTCTTAGACTATAATTTGCCATGGTTCATTTCCATCTATATATATTTGGTGGCTATTCAAATTCTCTTCAAGAAGTAGTAATACATTGTTCATCGCCAAATTCTGGGTGTCACATTTTATGGATGCTGACATACTGGACCATGTCCAGAAATGAGTCCTGCAATGACAATTTGACAGTATTTTCAGTACAGGGGCTTAAAAGGAGACATGATAGTGCTCTTGAAATGTCTGAGGGACAGTTGGAAAAGGGACCAGAGTTGAATAAAACTGCAGGGTAAAAACTTCAAGGAACTAGATTGTGCTAAATTTTAGAAGAAACTGTAAGAACTGTTTGACGGTGCGATAGAGCATTTTGGGAGGCAGAGGAGGCTTTTGTAGGGATGCAGGGAAAAAGATGTCAGACCAATGCACTGTGATAATTCCTTCTCTTCCTCCATGCTTGTTTGGAATAAAAGTCATGCATGTTTTAAATAAATTGTGGTTGAATATGGAGCAGAAAGCTTTCTAAATATTCCCTATAGCCTGATTAATATGGAGTAGACAGTCTGCCTAATCAGTTCACCTGCCTAATGAATAGGTAATAAAATGGCCCCTTCCTTCCCGTCTTCATTCCTGCACTTGCCTCTCCTTCCCTTTTACTGGGCATTGCTTTGGGCCTTCTAAATTAATCTGGTATATGTATGATTTATTACAGCTGTGGGTAAAGTGCAATTCACAGATTGCATGAAGCCTTCAGTGATCCACAGGACCTACATGTGATCCACAGGACTCCCAGAACCCTTTTACATTTTCCAATATTCTTTCAATCTTCTCCTCCTCCTCCTCCTCCTCCTCCTCCTCCTCCTCCTCCTCCTCCTCCTCCTCCTCCTCTTCCTTCTTCTTCTTCTTCTTCTTCTTCTTCTTCTTCTTCTTTCATTTTTTGTTTCTTGTCTTCCTCCTCTTCCTTCAGTGTATTTGAATAGGTCAACAATACATTTATTCTTACATTTTTACAATTTCTCTTTAAATTTCCCCTGCTCTCTTTCTTTCCTCTAGTCTTATTTTCGGTCCTTCCTTTACCTTTCTATTCCTGTTTCTTTCCTTCATAATCATCGTTATCCTATTGTCTACAACCTCTTCATCTTTCTTCTTTTTTTCTTCTTATTTCTCTCCTTCCCTTCGTATTATGTTCCCTTTCCTTATTCCTTCCATCCCTTCTTCCCTTTCTATGGGGCACATTTGAGGGTATTTTCCACCCAGCCTCTCCCCGCAATTTCCCAAAGTCACCTAGAAAGGCAACAGCTTGCTCCTCTAAACCCTTAGGTCCCCAAACAGACAAGAAATAAAGGTGTGAAAATTGGCCAAAATGGTGGCTGAAGTGACATCATGTTACTTTGTGCTGAAAATGTGGTCCACCAGGCAGGCAAAGGAAGGAAAAATGTTTCTTGCCCTGTTTACAGTTGCCTACCCCTGATTTATGAGGCTAGAGCTCTTGGCACGAAGCTAAAAGAATGAGATAGGCATCACCTACTACAATTCTGTTTGTCAGGCTGACATTAAATGTGCGCTGCAACAGGGTCAAGAGGAAAGTTGACAGCCTTGATTCTTCATGCAGAGCAGTAGCCATTTTGGAGACCCCTAATCCTTTGGAGCTCTGTATTTAAAATCTTTTCTTTTTACTGCACCTCAAGATCCTCTTTACCTTCAGTTTATAATCTCTTATTTTTAATATACCTCCCACCCCAGTTTGTCAGGTGGAAGCAAACATGTTCTAGACTCCTTTGAACTGTTGGAAAATGGCAACTAACTTCGAACCGTTGGAAAATAATAACTAAACCCTACATTAATGAGTCCTCAAAAAACCATCACAGCCCAGTCAGTCTTCGCAGTCTAACTAAAGAACAGGAATTCTAACAACTAAACTTGATCCTTTGGTTGGTTCCAAAGAGAGTAGGCACACTGAATCAAATGGCATTTGCTATATCAACATTTATGAAAGTCTCGTTGGAGTTTATCATACAACAGAATTTGGGGGTATAATGCAATGGGAATCCGAACGCAATCATGGGGATTCACGTTACTGCAAATGAGTGTATCTCACGCAATTTTGGGCAATGGGAAGTCATTCTGAACGCAATCATGGGGTTTCATGTAATTACGTATTAGAGTATCTCACACCATTTCGGGCAACAGGGGGGTCATTTTCGGGCAATGGGAAGTCATTCTGAATGCATTCCGAATGCAATCAGATTTCACGTAAATTCGCTAAACTAGCGAATTCACGTAATTGCGAATTGGCTCTATTCGCAATTGAGAGAAATTCCTCCCATGTGATAAACTCCATTGATTCAGTTCATTTACTTCCATTGAGACTAACAAATGGATTTAGGCCAAAGACTCCTTGACTGAAAGGTAAATACTTGAGTCCAATTCTACATCAAAAGGCGCATGTTCTCCAATGATCTGTGTGTCTTGTTAGTTGTAAAATTACCATCGGTACTGAATATGTTTGCTTACAAGTAGGCACCTTCAAATTTAATAGGGCTTGTACCTGGGAAACGTAACTGGAAGTCCCAATTGCCCAGATTCTCAGCCTGCTATCATGAATCATGAAACAATGCACCAAAAGCAGCCCCATGATCAGAGGCTTCTGCCTCGGAAATCTTTTATACGTAAAATAGCTTCCTACTCCCCCTTACTTTAGTCACTCTGAGGGAGGAAAGGGCATTGCCTAAGTTTGTCTGTGGGAGTAAACAAAGGCATTTTCTCAAGTATGTGCCATCTTCTTCCCTGAGTTGAATACCAAAAACAAACCCTCTCCACTTCCTGCTAGAGATGCTTGCAACACAAATACTAGTGTTCTCCTCCTCCTTTTTGTTGAAATTACAAATTTATTATCAGATATGCAATTCAACTATTTACATTTCAAATGCTCAAAAGCAAATGTGCCTTCTTGTTCTCTAGTCCTGAGGTCCCAATTGTGTCCTTGGCAGCTCTCAAATGTAATGATCTCAGGGATGGATTTACAAACACTGTTGAATATCTCTCTCCAAGCAAAGAAAAAAGCAGAAAGCCTTACACAAAGATATAATTTACCAGAGGTATAAGAGAAAAAGATAAGAAGAAAGTTCACTCTGCCTACAGCAGGTTTTTCTTTGCTGAAAAATGAAATAAAACACTAAGATGTATTTCATCAATCCAGGACCAAATATTTCAATCTATGGTTATTGTGTTTGCAAAATAAATTGCAACTGTTATTTAAAGCAGGGATTCCCAACCTGGGGTGCAAGATGTAATTTCAGGGGGTGCCACAAAGAGTAGCTTGTGTCCTTGAGTGATGATTCACAAGTCATCACTCATTTTTTTCTGAATATATTAGAATCTAATTTATGCGAAGTTCAGTTTCTTCACCCACAGTACTGCGTATGGTTCAATTTGTGGTTCAAAAATAACAAATTGGACTTCTTCATCTTCAAATGTGATATTACTTTTGTGGGGGATGCAAACAGTTCCGCGGGATGTGGGCCATAGAAAAGGGTCCTCTTGCAATAGGAGCACCACAGAATAGCTGCCTCTGGTTTGTGTGCTTAAGGTTAAAAATCCAAAATACGCTGACATGGGAATAGAAAGAGTTTTGGTCCTTCCCACATGTGAAGGTCAAGGAGCAAAGCCATGTGCTTGGCTGAAGTTCAAAACGCTCCACCTAGTGCTTTGATTGAAGACTCTCTGATATCATCTGGCCCATGAAGGGAGAGAATCTGTTCCTCCTTAAATGTAGCTTTGCACATGAAATAAAAAGGATGACAAGAACTTGAGGAAGAGGAGAAGCCCAGCAGGCATCCTTGTCTTTGGAAAGGATTTTGTCTTTGGAAACCTCCATGTTTTAAAAATGTCACCACCAGTTCTCTTCTCACTTCAGCTTTCTTCCACCCATTACTCTTTTTTTCATTTTTATGATTGCTTACCATAAATAATTGTGTGTGTATATACATAATTGGATATTAATAATTGTGAGCCATGTATATTGCAAAGAGGAAAAGTGAAAAAGTGACTGTAAGACCTAAATGAGGTAGAGCTATTGAAGAAAACAAGTTTGCTTAGACAGAAAATGTTGTAAGCTCTAGTGCTTTCAAGTTAAGATGTTCCAAAACACCTTGATATATTTTTACCAATAAAATAAAATAGGTAGAATACTGGGAAAAGATAATAAGAACAAATGTGACACACATTTGTAAGCTGTGCTTACTCCTAACTGGTGAACTTGTCTGACTGTCATTGCTTTGTGGCTCCATCGCTGCCATTGCAAGTTTGTCCAATCAAAAATCCACCAAACAGTGAGACCTTTATTGGCCAAGGTATCACTATTTGGTGAAATTTTTATTGGATTTGCTAAATGGCCAACACTCCTACCCCTGGATATTTTACTGTATGTTTGTGTAAGAATTCGGCATAAAGTTGCTTTCATTGCATGTTTGGGGTGACAGAGTCCACCAGGTGCTGCGCAAAATAAAATATGTTGAGTTGAATCTACTACTAGACTATATTCATGATACTTAAAGGGTTAAAAATCACTTCAATTGTGTTTTAATAGAAAAATAATAATTTTCAGCCTATGTTAACAATGGATAGAAATCACATCCTACTACATTGTGCAATTTTTAGTCATGCTTCCTGGAATATTCCAGTTTTCAAAGTCATAACATATCACTGAATATTTCTTGCATACCTAAGTTGATCTCAGCATGGTGTAGCCATTTGATCATTGAACCATACACATTATTGTGGGCGAAGAAACTGAATCTGGAGATCAGGGTTCAGTTCCTTGCTCAGCCATGGACACCCACTAGGTGACCTTGGGCGAGTCACACACACTGATGCCCAGAAAACCCTGTTATATGGTTGCTTTAGGATCACCATGAATTGGAAACAACTTGAAGGCACGAACAATAACAACAACAGCTCCTCTATATGGATTCTATGTGAGCCCAGCTGAGCCTGAATTTTCCTCCTTGTTCTCTGTCTAGCTGGAAAGGTTTTTTTTTTTTTTAGCATCATTGGCACTGAGATTTTGAAAGAGGGCTATAAAAACAAACTTTTTTGTGCTAGGTTGCAGTAGTGTAAGCAATGCAATATACCTTGAGCTTGGAAAGAATGGGATTATACTATATGTCTTACTGTAGCTGTGTGTGGTTATCTACAACAGACAAGGTAAACAGCAGCTGTGCTTACTGGGCATACAAGAAGAGCAAAATAGAAAAGGGGAAAAGCAAGATTAACATGGCTGGCATGGTGGAAATATCAAAGATTTATAAGTTTGGCCACCAAAATGGAAATCATAATTCTTGATGCTGACATGTTGAAAAAAGCAAAGGTTTATAAGTTTGACCATCAAAATTGAAATCCTAAGAAAAGTAGAGACTAGTGAAAACACAGGGTGGGGAATCTCTGAATGCATTTTGGAAGAAACTTTCTAGCTGTGTCTAGAAGGGTCAATATTTATTTGTTTCCTTATGCAAAGCTTATCTGACCTGGCTACTTCACTTTACCGGTATGTGTGCATATTGCTAGTTTTTAATTAACAATTTGCTGAAATATGTCAAACTGCTCTTTTTTTTCTGTGCAGAAGCCTATCCCTATTCTTTCCACACAACTCTTATCTCTCCAAAGTTTCTATCAAATAAACAAAGCCCAGGAACACATTTACTTTGTTAACTGAGATATATTTATATTAGTGACTAACTAACAGTTTTTATGGGAGTGATACTTTTGCCCAACTTTGCCACCTGATTCTCTGTTCTTCATCTCCCTGCTGAGAAGGATATTGGAGTTAACCCACATTTCCACATAAAAATAATGGTAGAGTGAAAACTAGCAAATGTGGAAGGTAAATATGGGGGTGTTTTTGTTTTGTTTTGTTTTGTTTTTTTGTACAAAAAGGATATTCTAGCTATTTCTGCAAATATCGCTTCTCGGCCTTTTGGCTAAGACCAAGTTAGTGTGCATTTCTTGAAATAGTAGTTGCTTCATAGTCCAACGTTGGCACAGTTTTGCTTTAATGTTCAGATTTAAAAAAACAAACAGTAATTTAATGGTAACCTCAATGTACCACCATTAAAATGCAGGCCTTGTAAAGTGGGGGTGAAGAAACTGTAGTTCACATGCAGTCCCCCAAATTAATATTTTCAAGCCCTCAAGCACTTCGCAAAAGCTTGCTTCCAAATTTCAGTTGCAAGTTACCACTGAAGTACATCAGAAAATCACTATAAATGTTCAAAGCATGCAGAAAATGCTTGCTTTAAATAGGTCTTTTTGTCATCCAATTGTTTTCATCACAAGAATAATCTAACTGAAGTAAGCATTTCCTTTCAAGCTACAATAAGCCTGTTGGCTTAATTCATTGTGAGATGTTATGCCAACCTGTTCTTTGCTTAGTTCTTCCTCAGATGTTACATCATTTTTCTCACTTAGGCCTCGGTGCAAAGACTGCCAAATCAGAAATCTGCAGAGATAAAAATGCCAGCCTCCTCCAAGTAAACTTGGGATTCAGATTCAAGGGTGGGAGGTGGAGAGAGTGAGAAGAAGTAACATATATTAGCCAATGGAGAACTATACGTAAAAAACCAAGCCTGCAGAAATAAGTGATGAATGTTAGATGCTGGCAAGTTCTCTCAAGCCCTTTAAAAACAGCCAGTGCCAAGGAAAAGGTTCCTATAATGAATAACATAAGGCTTAAAAGTATTTGGCACCCTACCTCTCTTTCTGTGGACCTTATCAGATGGGAGGAATTTCTCTTTATTGCGAATGGAACCAATTTAGCGAATTCACGTGAATTCCCATTGCATTTGGAATGAATTCAGATTGACTTCCCATTACCCAAAAATGACCTCACATTGCCCAAAATTGCATAAGATGCTTTAATTCACAATAACGTAAAACCCATGATTGCATTTGGAATGACTTCCCTTTTGCCCAAAATTGCATGAGATACTTTAATTCGCAATAATATGAAACCCCATGATTGCGTTTGGATTGCCATTAGATTATACTTCCAATTTCTGATGTCTGATAAGGTCCTACATTTATTTGACATTGCTTTCAAGAATTCTTGCTGTTGAATCTTAATGTGAATTATATTTTATCTGTGAAATCATTGTTGGTTGCTGTGGTACTTATGCAAAGCTTAGTAAGTCATATTTAAAAAGTAATTATTACAGCCAGTAGAAGCCATTAAATAGTTGTCTAGTACTGTGATGCTTATCAAGGTAATGTTTTACTTTCCTTATTTCTGAAAAGTAAATGAAATAGTTACTTTTAATTATACTGAAAAAACATTGAAATACAAAATTCATTCTTTTCCCATCCATCTGGTTGCATCTTCTACACCCACAGAGCACTAGGTATCAGCACAAGGATTTAAATCATGTTATATTCTGCCTCCACTATTTGACACACTCCCATGTCTATAAACACTATTAAAAATAGTGTTATAATGCACAAAAAGGGCAAACTAGCTCTTGTTTAGTTGCAATTTTCATGATATATATCTGTATAACGAGAGAACTGAATGATTGCAAGTAACAAGTTAAGTGGTTGCATTTTAACAAGTTGCAGCCGTGTCTGCTTATGTTGCAGTAAAACCCCGTACTTAGAAAAATATCAAATTGTGTGGTTATGTACAATGTAAAATTCAAAAACATGTCATTTTCAATAGTGTTTCATCTAATTGTGCTATATTATACTTTATTACATTTTAGTATTATAACTTATAACAGTAAATTAATACATAGTAAGTATTAAGCTTTTCAGGAAGTAAGTATCCAAAATCTGTCACGTTGTGACAGATGATATGAGGATGATAAATAAAAAAAGTCTCTATGGCCTGATACAGACCCATCCCAGTGCTTAAAGGGGCAGCTGCAGACCACCTCAAAAGGGCGGTCTGTAAAGCCCCAATGGGCTGATACAGACAGCCAAAAGGGCTGTCTGTAAGGCACAATAAGAGTTACGGAGGGTGCAGCATCTACACCCTCACTAACTCTAGTATGTATGGACACCACCATTTTAAAATGGTGGCATTCATACGGGCACACCATGATGTCATCATGGTGTGCGCCATGTTTAGGTAACGTGGCGTGCGCCTGACAACACTGCGCCAGAGCTCCAAAATGGAGCTCTTTTTTGGCGCGGGTCTTTGGCATGGCCTTTAGACAGCTGCGCCAAGGATCCTGAGGGAAAAGGGGCTGTGGCAGCAGCCCCTTTCTTCCCTCGGCAGCGCAGGGGAGAGTGGGGTGCAGCGGACGGCCAGGGCACCCGCTGCACCCCGCTTTTAGGCTGTGGAGAAGCGGCAGTTCGCCACTTCTCCGTGGCCTGCAGAAGCGCTGGGATAGGGCCTCTGGGGCTGCCGGTGAGACAGCCCTGGCCTCATCTCGCCGCTTCTCTGGGCGAGTACAGACCACCCCTTTTGGGCAGTCTGTACAGCCCCAATGTGTTCAAGTTATTTAATTTCAATGGAGGGGGAATTAAAAAGAAATGGGCACGATAGATAGATAGATAGATAGATAGATAGATAGATAGTAGCCTGCTTTTCAAAGAAACTTTCATAGGCTAGCCATAAATAAATAAATACAGTACAACAAGAATAATAAAATCTATTCAATAAACAAGAGCAATAAAATATAAAACATTATTCCTGGCTGATGTTTGGCCGGCCTGTTGCTATTTATTTACACGTTGTGCATTTTCCTTGGGACTATTTATCCCAACAATTGCTGCTTAGATTCAATTTAGGATTGAGAGTAAGAGAACTTCATCTCTAGTGCTCATTATTTTTTCCCAATAGGAGAGTTCCATGTCCCGCACACATATTGAAAATAAATGAAGGGATTTATGTTAGAGGAGGCAGACTCTATTCATCATCTGTACTCAGCCAACATGTGAAGGGCCTTTAAGTGTGTGAAACACACCCAGAGAGGCAGAGGGTTTACTGGGGTATGTGGTGGGTGCAGACTGCACCAGGTGACACCTCAAAGGAGTGGTGACACCCAGCTGGTCCCTCCTCCAGCTGCAGGAGGGTGCACTTCTCTGCTGCTGTGGCTCTCAAGGAAGCCAAGGTGGATTTGCCTTGTTATTGTTAGGTGTGTTGCACATTATCACCATACTTGTTAAACTTGTACTCAGAAAATATCATACAAAGAGGAGGGCTGGACTCAGAAGGAGGGAAGACAGGAGGAAGGAACATCAACAATCTAAGAGGTGCAAATGAGACAATATTAATAGCAGAAAACATCAATGGTTTGGAACAATTACTAAGGAAGGTCAAGAAAGAAAGTACAAACGTAGGCCTGTTGCTGGACATAAAGAGAAGAAAAATAATGACCATGAAGGACCTACATAAATTGAAATTAGTAAAAAAGTCAAAGATTTCTTGTACTTGGGATCAAACATTGCCCACAATAGACACATAGTCAAGTGATAAGAAGAAGACTAGGAATGAGAAGGGCACGCATGAAAGAGCTAGAGAAGATCCTAAAGAATAAAGATGTACAACCGAGCACCAAATGTCACCATAAGTCAGAAATGACTTGAAGGCACACAACAACAACAACCTTATTAATTGCTAGTCTGAATGTTACTCTTTAGGAATTTAGGAACGACATATGTTTATGGTACCTTCTAGTTCGTTTGCTCTTCTACATCCAGTCTCTTTCTTCATCATGCTAACCTGCAGTCATTTGTTCTTTTCTCCCTTCTGTCCTTTGTTACATTATGTATTGGCCTATGCATAAGTGTTAGGAACTAAAGTTTTTAAATATGCTTTGCAAAAAGGATTACACTTGTTTATTTTCTCTGATAAATCCAGTGCGTGGGAGTGATTGTTGTTTTATTCTTCCTTGTATGTTTTGTTATTCTGCATGCGAAGCCCAGTCCTAGATCTCACATTTCCCAAGAGAACCATTCACCCAACATGTCAACATGAGTCAGGAAATGTTAGAAATGGATGAGTTTACTTGACCGTAACCTCCAGCTACCACTATTATTTTGGAAATATTCCATAAAAACTTAATACCATGCTGACCTGTAGTCTTTAAAAAAATTATATCACTATTAAAAGAGGTAGTAAGATGACATTGGAAAACACTTCAGTACTCCTTAGTTTTTAATTAAACCTAGTTCTGTGTAAGTAACTATAAATATTTCTGGACTGCTGTTCCTATAAAATAACAATAAATCACATTTTATAAAAATTCTCTTATACCAGGGCTATATGCTCACATTCTACAGACACAGCTTGATGGCAACAGTGTGCCTCTGAACTTATGAAGATCAAGAGCCATTTAGATATCCACCATGCTAGAAAGATTAAACAATCCTCAACATTTGCTTATAGAAAAGAGAAACTTTTGTTAATGTCAGAGCTTCAGTGCAAAACGGAAGAGTCACCCATGAAAAGATTACAGGGCAATTCAAAATGATGTGAACAATGCAGTAGCTCTTCTTGTTCAGAGGTTTTTCCTCTGCATTTGTCCTTCATCTCGATGTTTAGAAATCAATTCCAATTCTTGAATGTCAAACTCCAGTGCTAGCAATAACAATTTTACTCAGCTGCAGCTCCTGAACTGTTAAATGTAACAAAAGGGAGAAAAATAGGGTGGGGTTTCCTTTTCATTTATGTTTCTATTTTTATTTCAGTGACATCATTGTCATCTGAATTGTCACTGGAAATCTTTGCATTGTACAACATTGTACAACATTGTTGTCCCTAGCCACCCAACTGAAAACCACAACAATGCAACCCTCAAAACTTTCACTCATAATAGCAATTTCAATACATTTTTGCCCTTCCTGGGCTGTTTGAGGCCCAGAACAGGGCTTTAACAAGGAACTAATTTGGAACTTGGATTCCATTTCATTTCCCCAAAACATAATATTGAAATGGAGGGATATTTTGAAAGAAAGTAGTGGTAGAGTCTCTTTCTTTGGAGGTTTTTAAACAGAGGCTGGATGGCCATCTGTCGAGAGTGCTGTGATTGTCTGTTCCTGCATGGCAGAAAGGGGTTGAACTGGATGGCTCTTGAGGTCTCTTCCAACTCTACGATACTATGATTCTTTAACAGAAAATTAGTACCAGGGACAGAAGGAACATGTAACAAATAGGGATAGGTTTCTGCATCACGAAAAAGAAGAGCAGCTTAACACATTTCAGCCTTTTTAATACAAAACTAGCGATATGCACAAGTGAAATGAAACAACCAGGGTCAGGCAAGCCTTGCAGAAAGAAGCAAAAACATCTGAAACTTCTAGAGACCATTTGTAGGCTTCTTCCAAAGTGTATTCAGGGATAACTGTTTTTCCCCCTTCTTTTCCAGACTCCGTTTTTCTTATGATTTCTATTATGGTGGCCAAACCTATAGATCTATGTTAAAAAAAAATTAAAAAGAAATCATGTGGGGGTTGTTGGTGAAGCAAGCCTGTCTGCTTTCTCCTTTTATCTCTGTTTTGCTGTTCACACATGCTCAGTGAGGATTTCTGAGGTTAGCTGCTGTTTACTGTTCTAGACAAGTCCATTTGGCTACAGCAAGATCAACTAAAGTAGAATCCCATTCTTTCCCAGCTTTAGCTTTTTTTATCATGTATTATGGGCATGCTGTTGCAACCCAACAGTGAAAGTCACCAGCCCTCTATTATCATTTTCACAGTGCTGATGCTGCTAAAAAAATCCTTATAGCTAAACAAAGGATGAGGAGGGGAAGAGAGGTTGTGCCAGTATAAAAAGACTTTGAGCCATTCACACTGAAAAATAACCTGGTGTGGGAACCGGGTTATTTCCATAAAATGCCAGGATTGAATCTCTCCATGGCATTGATTGCCGGGATCGATTCTATCTGTGACATTGATTTTCCACAATTGTGGCATTTTACCCCGGGATTACATTCACATTTGTCAACTGGATAAAACGCCATGATCCTGGCATAAGGGGGGGGGGATGAAGGGGAGGAAGAGTGGAGGTGGCTGAGGGAAAGGAAGGGGAGGAAGGACAAGATCGGAGGTGGTGAACGGATGTGGTTGGGAGGGAGAGGAGGAGGAGGAAGGATAAGAACGGTGGTGGTGAACAGAGGTGGCTGGGAGGAAGGACAAGAAAGGAGGTGGCAAACGGAGGCAAGAGCGGGATGGAGACAAAAACCGAGGTGGCAAATGGAGGTGGTGGAGGAGGAAGGAGGAGGAGGAGGAGGGGGGGCAAGAACGGAGGTGGCAAACAGAGGCAAGAACAGGGGTGGCAAATGAAAGTGGTGGAGGGATGCAAGAACGGGGGTGGTTGAGAGAGAGGAGGAGGAAGGAAGGAATCGGATGGGATTGATTTTCAGGTTACCATTGGCAGTCCCTGCAAAAACAACAACAACAAAAATGGTTCTTTTGAAAAGAACTGCAAGAAAATCCACGGCAAAAAAAACACATAGGTTAAGGGGGACTTACACCACGGCCCCCCATTCAGGTTAGAAAATCCCGGCACAAGTATGAATGACCCCCCCAATTCGGGTTAGGAAACCTCAGCACAAGTGTGAATGACCCTCCAATTCGGATCAGGAAAACCCGACGGAAGTGTGAACAACTCTCATTTAAATCGAAATGGAGCCCAGGTTAAAATGCAGTGTGAATGGGCCCTTAGTAAAAAGGATGAGGAGGGAAAGAGGTTTTGTTAATTGAGGTATGCCTGTACATTGTTTTAAACGACTTTAAATCATTTTTAAGTGTGTGTTCTAACTTGTTTTAATATAGTTTTAATAGTTTGATTCTATTTTCATGTTGAATTTTAAACTTTTAAAATGTTTTTGGCTATATTGTAATCATTTTAATATGTAAATGTGGGATCATGTTGAAGATCAGGCTGAATATTCTAGAATGTTATACCAAGTGATATTAAATTAGCTCCGTTTTATGTTATATTATTTTAATATCCTACAGTTCTATAGCTGAAATATAACTTGGGGGCACAACAATGGTATAACGTTGTCAAGATTATTTTAAAGGACATCTGTACAATAGAGAATGAATCCCTGTATTTTAATTAGATTTGTGATAAATGAGCATCATAAATAATTTATTTAAACTCCTGTTCCCACTCGGATAGCTTTGTGAATAGATTCAGATTTGCATGGATTTCCTCATTATGAATTCTTTGAGTAGAGACACTGCCTGATCCAGGAGTTCTTTGAGTTTGCAGGATGCACATATGGTGATTTTGCCAAATATGAAAGCAAAGCTTTTGGCTTTATGGTATCAATCAAGTCTGCCCACCAGATTTATAGGGGGATGCAGGGGGGGGGGGGAAGTAATTTTTAAAATAAATACATAAAATCAAATCTCCTTACCTTTTGGAATGCTCCCCTTAGCTACAATTTTTATAATGCTTTGGTGATATAAGGGAACCACGAATTGGCTCAAAGTGAGCAGTGAGAGTTTCAGGAAAGCAGCACTGGGCAAAGTAAAGGAACCCAGCATAGCCCCTCATTTTACACCATCTTTTTTCACAATAAAAAGTGATTTCTGGTCACTTATGGTTTTGGAAAAAAGGCTTCCTCCTGGGTATAATCACTTGGTAGGGAAGAGGAAAATCATGGTCCTACAAGGCTCAAAGAGGTTTTCTTTGGTTGTGTGTTTTCAGGTTAAAAAAAATTTACACATTCAGATTGGGAGACAGGGAGGCTTAACAGGAGTCATCTGTGAATCCCAGACCTTGGTAAGACCTTGGTAAGTTTCCAATCTGTATGTTATTGTTTGTGGTGTTGTGATGTGTCTTCACATCATTTCAGACCAATGGTAAAAGTACTATAGTTTTCCCGGAAAAGAAATTGTACACAGTTGGTTTGGCATTGCTTTCCTCTAAGGCTGAGAAAGTGTGATTTACCCAAGGTCATGATTCTATGGCCTCATTCCCACTACCTTTTAAATCGGATTGTGAATCAGTTTGAACCGGTTCAAATGACCCTGGTTCCACTTAATTTGAATTGCTGAAGCAATTCTGAGAGGGGGGCCATGTGCTAGACCTATTTGATCCGCGTCTTTTTGATGCTGATTTTTTTTCAGCTTTGTTTTCAATAAATTGAATCTGCGCATGTGTGAACTACATGCGGATCGGAATGGATTTAAATTTCCCCTTCGGACAGCTGGAACCAAATCATTTTGAATCAGTTCATTTGTGAATAGGAACCAGAAGTGGATTATTTTAGAGGGGAAAAATGTGATCGGGGCAAATGTAGTGGGAGAAAACGCTCCACTGTTGAATCAATCAATCAATCAATCAATCAATTCGGATCACACACCGATTTATCTGTAAGTGGGAATGGGGCCTATGTGTCTATGGTGTCTGGGTGTGACTGAGTGGGGATTTTAACCCTGGCTTCCTGGAATCTTAGTCCAGTACTCAGGCCACTATTATGTTGCTTCCCACTACACCATGCCAGCCAACCTGTTTAGTAAAGGCTTCACTCCCATAAGGTCTACTTCAAGTACAAGTGATTATGCCTGTGGGGAAGCTTGCCTATAGGGCAGCTCTTTGTATATGTTGTGGTATGTATAGAGATTTAATTCCGGACCATATGTCCCTTTGGAAAGCCAGCATGGCATAATGGTTTGAGTGTTGGACTATGACTCTGGAGACCAGGGTTTGAATCCTAGCTTCGCCACTGGGTAACTCTGGGTAAGTCACACTCTCTCAGCCTCAGAAGATGGCGATGGCAAACCCCCTCTGGGCAAGAAAACCCCTTAGGGTCACCATCAGTCAGAAACTACTTGAAGGCACACAACAACAACATGTCTTTTCCAGCTTCTGTTATCAGTATATTATATCCGTACATTTATGTGGGATGATTATCCATCAACTTGTTTGATTGCTACATCGTGATCCAAAGCCAGAAAGATCATGACCATAACACAGAAGTTTATTGTACTAAGTGACAACATATGTTGTTGGATTAATTGCATTTAAGTGCAGAAGAGCATCACCAGCTAGAAAAGAAGTTCAAGTCCTTGTACCTTTGATAACTGTGTAGTGATTCCAGTTGGTACCAATGGCATGGCAGTCTTACCTTGCTGAAACTCCCTTTTGTACAACTCAGTTTAAATCTTATGTCATGTACACACTGTCTGTTTCTCTTTCCTTTGGAAGTATTCCTGTTTGTTAATAGGCATGCTTGCTTTTTGTTTGTTTTAGTACAACGTTCTTAGTAGTGTTCTTAGCAACTTGTAGAACAACACATATTTGAACTTTGTTTGGGTCTCCAGTTCTTAGCTTTGACCAACAGAGAGGCAATTTTGAACTTCACGGATTGGTTACTTGTTTACTAATACACTGCTGTGGTTGTGTGCCCTCAAGTTATTTCTGACTTATGGCAACCGTAAGGCATCATGGGGTTTCCTTGGCAGGATTTGCTCAGAGTAGGTTTGCACTGCCCTCCCCTGAAGCTGAGAGCCAGTGACTTGCCTAATGTCACCCAATCGGTTTCATGGCTAAACTGGGAATCAAAGCCTGGTCTCCAGAGTTGTAGTCCAACATGCAAACCGCCATGCCAAGATGGCTTATAATACATAACCAGTAATTTGAAATTAATTCCTTTTCCCAACAGCATAGGTGCAACTTAACAATGGACAACATGTTTTCTTTTCCATTGTAACTGTAACTTTTAGTTACTTTATAGTTACAAGTGCTTAGCTTAACTAAATAGTGGACGAGGAACACTACTTGACTGACGTGCTGACTCCAAAGTTTAGCTGCAGGATAAGGCATTGCCCCCTGCCAAAATAGGAATTGTGCCCCCCCCCCCATGAAATTTTCTTCACATTTCTGTCATGCAGTAACTTTAATTTTCAGTTGAGGATTCAGAAATACAGGTTCAGCTTCCAAAGAAGAGGGGCAGGCCAAGAGAATGTGAAGAGTGCAAGCATAAGAGTTCTAAGTAGGAACAGTTTTCAATCTTTTGCTCTCTGTGATGCTAGAAATTTGGGGACTTATGGACAATTCTATTTGGATGAACAGAATTCTCATTGGAAGGATTCCCTCATACCGCCCCCTTTGCATAACTACACCCTGGTCTTGCTCATGCTGTATTTCATGTTGCTGTCTTGTACTCTGTTGTGAACACTGAAGCAATAATGAGGTGGGAAAGGAAGATAATATGCTCTATGCTACAGGCCAAGCTATGGATGAATGATTGATTTCTCATCATGTGGGACACACATCCACTCTTGGTTATATGGCTGTGGCTTCTCCAGTTCTTATGGTTCTAAGGAAGCAATCTACGGTAGGTGCTAGACTCTCTTTCTGACAAATGTTTGGCACTGGGAAGGCTCCCAGACAATACAGCAGGAAGAGCTCCTATAAAACATAGAGTGGACCCACTGCTCCTGCAGTAATGGATCTAAAGGCCACCTCACAAGAACTTGTACCATTAAGACCGCATCTGCACTGCAGAAATAGGCCAATTTGACACTATTTTAACTGCCACGGCTTAATGCTATGGAATTCTAGAGTCGTTGTGGCACCAGAGCTCTCTGATAGAGAAGGCTAAATGTCTCACAAAACTACAGTTCCTACAATTCCTTAGCATTGAGCCAGGGTAGTTAAAGTGGTCCCAAACTAGAATAATTCTGCAATGTGTTTTAGACCTGTCATCCATGGATTATAATGCTGTCAAACTGGATTGTTTCTGCAGTGTGGATGCAGCCCCAGACAGTTTTTTTTTAAAAGAAACTGAGCACAATCATTTCACTTACCTTTGAAGAACAGGAAAGCAAAATATTGTTTGTTAAACACATCATCATCATCATCATCATCATCATCCCATTTATTTGTATAGCGCCATAGGCTTTATATAGCACTATATAAAGGAGAGAAAACAACAATCCAAAATAGAAACAAAAGCTTGCCTATGGCGCACAATCTAAAACCACAAACAAGATTATAGAAGTATCAGAGTACAGTAGATAACTGCTTGAGAAACCTTGCAACTGAATCAGCAACTAATTACTTGTTAGAAGTAATTTTCCAAGCTCCAGCATGACCGGGTTGGTTTTTTTTTAATACTGGTTAACTGATAGACTTTGGGACCAGATACATCAAAGAAACCTGACTGGATGGTTTAGTACTGTTTATTCTATTCACTCATGCTTTTTTCAAGAAGTGATTTAAAGAAAAAGACATTGACATTGAGACATTGTTCATGCAGTGTCCACTTGGTGGTGCTCTGTCAGTGAATTTCTGCAAAGTCTGTAAGGCAATGCCATTAGTCAATCAATTACACAACCCAGTTCAGCATGTTGTGTTAAAGAGTTTTCCCTCTCTCATGCAATTGTAGCTGTTAAAGGCCATGCCCCTCAGAGGTGTGTCATTTAGATGAATGGTATAATATCCCATGCTGTGGTTTGTTCCACCTTAGAGCTGGATGATTTTCACTGGAGACTTAAGTCCTAGGTTTTATTGTTAAGTGGAATAGACACCGTGATTCTGTATGTCTGAAGCCATATTGCATCTGATGGTATCATGCAGCCATTCCATTACAAGTGCCCAACTGACATTGAATGCCATCCATGTAGAATGGCAGAGTTGGCATGGGCCTTGAAACTCACCTATTGAGGCAAATGAGAAGGGCAACATGCAACACTTTGGGCCTATAAGGGGACTTACATTTCCACCAAACGTGAAAAAGGTCTGCCTGTGATGTTGAACATTTCCAACATTTTGAATTTCCAGTCCTATATATAACATTTAATTTTTTGGGTGAAAGGTACCATCTGTGCACCATCTTTATAAAATTTTCTTTATAATTTTGACAGAGCAAGAACCTATGAGAATTCTTACAAGCTTGTTCCCAATGTTTTAATTGCATGGTTTCTCCAATGTCTTGCGACCACTTTACCATAGTATGCTTTCCTATATCTTGTTCCATATCTCTTTCTTTAAGAGCCGTGTAGTATTTTTTTACGTTTCGCTGTTTTTCTTCCACAATGATTTTATCTAATTCATTATCTCCTTCTTTAACACCCATCCTATTCATATCTTGCTTAAATCTTTCTTTTAATTGCATATACAGAAACCAATTATTCTTTATACTTTCAATTCCAAATTGTTCCCTTGATTTCATTATGCATTGTTTTCCTTTTTCATTAACTAATATGTCCTTGTATCTGATCCATGATTCTTTGTCTCTATCTCTACTGAAGAAAGCCTCTTGCGTAGAGACCCATAGTGGAATGGGTCTATAAAATTTCGCGTTAACTTTAAACCATATTTTAAGCAAAGCTCTTCCACAAACGTGGGGATCAAAATCTTTATTATTTTTTAATTTATCATACCACATGAATGCAAGGTTTTCATATAAAAACATACCCACCAACATTTCAAAGATGAAATGTGAGACATGTGTGATCATGCAACATTAGAATGTGGTCAAGTTGGCAAAAGTTATTAATGAGGAAGAATCTACAAGCTAAGATAGGCTGCAGCAGTTTGTTTTTTCTGGGCCTACAGGGAAGGGCAAGATTCTGCCCTCTCTTCTCATTTCCCCCTGTCCAGTTAACTGAGTGTGAAAGACTTTGCAGCAACTGATGTAAGCTGAGGACAAAGGTGGAAACTGAGAAGAAGGAGAGACAAACTGGAACATTGTTAAAAGCATCACACAATGGGACATCAGAAGGTTAGCTGGGACTGTCCCTGCCAAATCAGGACAGTGGAGTGTATATATAAAACTGCAAACTTAAAATTTTGACATCCTTCCATTTAATCATGACAATCTTTTTTCTTCTTCTCATACAGTTTCATTGATTAGTTCTGATTGTTCTGGAACAGGAATTTGCCAATATAGTCTGCCTTTACAAAGACCTGCTCCCTTCGCATGGAAGTAAATTGTAAATAAATAGCCTTTTAGGAGCATAATTAATAATAAATCAGAATAAATTATGAATTTAATGTGACTGAGTATAAAGTCCTGGCAATCAAACAGAAATCTAGATATTGATATTAAAACTTCCTTCCTCCACTGCCTCAGAATAAGAAGATATCAAAGTTGGTGCAGATGTTAGCGAGATCAGTGTAAAAAGCGTTGTGGATGTCAAGACTCCAGTTTTTATCCTTTTATGAAGGGAAGAAAAATTGAAAGCAGACATATGGTGTGCCTTTACTATGAGTGACAGTCCATTGAGATCAATGTTGAAATGATTTACTCCACTTCCCTTAGGATTGCTTGGAAACATTGCATCAGTTGGCTATTAATTAATGAAAAACAGATGTGAAGTGTGTGCTGAATTAGTTTGCTCATATTTATAGGGTCATAGTTGCTAAGGCTGAGTCAAATGAATCACATCCCATTATTTTAGGCAGAAATTAAATGGGGCAGGAAGTTCTACAACTAGGGTTATCAGATGAAATAAGAGGCAGGCTCCTATCCATGTAATGATCTTCTAAGCTAAGTAGGGTCATTTCTGGTTAGTACTTGGATAGACTGCCAATGAATATCAGGTACTATAGGCTGTATCTAAGTGGCAGGAACTGGCAAAACCACCTCTGAGTATTTCTTGCCTAAAAAAAACTTGTGAAATTCATGGGGTCCCCATACAGTGAATGCACACAGAGAGAAGAGGAAGTTTCAGCAAGTGTTCTATGCCACACAAGCAATAACTGTTGAAATTCCCTCTTCTACACATTGATTGAAGGAACAGGAACCTTGTCCAGTATTTACAACCTTAAATACAACCTACAGTGTATTTATCTATGTATTTATTTAGAGTATTTATACCCCACTCTTCAGCCAAAAGGCTCTCAGAGCAGCTTACAAATATTTAATTAGACAGAAGATGGCTTTGAGTTGATCTGCAGCTTGGCTGGTCAGAGAATAGTTTCCTGCCAGTTTTGAGATAAAACACCTAAGTTTGAAACCTTTTTAAAGAGAGGAAATTATGAGCACTTCTTGATCAACAAGTAAAAATTTTGATTTTTAATTCAATGGCCCTGATTTGAGTATTTCGCATAAGCAAAGCTACCATTCATGTTGGATTTTTCTTTCAGAGGAATGTTCTTTAAACTTCTGCCAAACTTCCTGTTGGCATGCTAATTGAGTTTGAAATGTTCGCCTCCCTTGTCTTTTGTTTTCATTCAAGAATTTTGTGAAAAATACTTCTCCATAGGGAGAGAAAAGGTAACCTTTTGAACATGGGACTTTCAAAAAGAATATTTTTAAAAAATATTTTTGGGCCTGCTCATGAATGATCTATCAAAAATGTATTAAAATGATCAAGTACAAACAAATATTAAGACAATGATTACTGTCAAGCATTCCCAGGAATCTATTCTGTCAAGCATTCCCTGTAATCTATTCTGTGCTCACTTACTTGGAAGTAAGCTACACTGAAGGCATGGAAGGAACTTCTCAGTACATGTTCTGCTTTAAAAGCCTTCACATTTCAGCATGTTTTAGTGATAATGGATGGGAAAAATAATTTGCCCTCCCCCTGCAAATGCCTGCATGTAAGAGAAATTAGTAGCAACTTTCTTGCCAATGTTGAGTCCCTGTCCTTAAAAACAGTTCTGGCATCCCTGTTAATGATATTGTCTGTTTTAAACACATAGGGTTCACTAGAGCATGGCTGCATCTACACTGGAGTTTATCACACGGGAGGAATTTCTCCCAATTTCAAATTGAGTCAATTCGAATTCACGTAAATTCGCTAGTTTAGAGAATTTACGTGAAATTTAATTGCATTCGGAATACATTCAGAATAACTTCCCATTTCCTGAAAATGACCCCCCATTGCCCGAAACTGCATACTCTTATACACATTAATGTAAAACCCATGATTGCGTTTGGATTGCCATTGCATTATATCCCCAAATTCCCGTTGTATGATAAACTCCTCTGTAGAAATAATGCAGTTTGGCTTTGCTTTAATAGCCATGGCTCCATCCTATAGAATCATGAGATTTGTAATTTGTTGCGGCACCAGAGATCTCTGACAGAGAAGACCAAATATCTCACAAAACTACAAATCTCAAAACCCCATTGTGTTGAGCCTTGGCAGTTAATGTCACATCGAACTGCATTATTTCTGTGGTGTGGATGCAACCTTAGAGTAGTCACCCAGTTTATCTCTTTGAACAGCATCTTCCAGATACATCTAGTATCTACTCTACCGTAGCAATAGTACAGTGTGTTTCCCATTTTTTTCTTTAATGTTTTTCTTCCTTCCTACTTCATTTTCAAGACTTCATAACCTGGGCTTGCTTAGTATATGTTCTGGTCCAGTGAATCTTAGGGAGGCCAGGATTAAAGGGTGTTAGAGTGGCAATATGACTGATTATGAGAGGGACAGGCAAGAATAAATGGGAGGAGATCCAAAGACAGAAGTCTATCGAAGAAATCTGAAATTGTTGGAAGCTAAGAGATACCAAGGCTTGTATAAAATGACTAGTGAGAAAGGGGAATCTGGATAATTTCTACTTTGTGTTTTAGCTCTTGTACGTTTCTTTGGTCTATGTCCTCAACCCTTTCACTTCCTTCTTCCCTGTTGAGGTCACATCTCCTATTTAAAAGAAGTTCATTGGTTTCAGCCCCTTTTATCTCCTTCTGGCACATACATGGGGCTCTAAATCCAATAATGGCTGCTAGCTAGCCAGTTTTTATGCACTCTTCTAACCAAATATAGTTCATTTCTTTTGTCTGTCCCCTTTTCTGCCCTAAGATGGATTTCTTAAAACAATAAAGATAAGATTTCTTTTTAAAAAAAACTTACAAGAACATCCTGAGAAATTATCCCATTTTTACCAGAAGATCATATTGCATTACCCCTGGTAAACTCTGCTTAATATAGATACCATGTATTTGTATAGAAATCACTTTATCCCATAGGGGATGAGAAAAAAATGTCTTTCGAATAAGAGGCAAAACACACACCTCAGTTCTTTCACATATTTATGTCATCGTTATACCAAACTGTTTAGACATTTGGTATTCACCATAAGCATTATAATCTGGCTATTTGTAAAAATAAATTCTATACCTCATCTTCAGAAAAATCCAGAGGTTTACTGATCTGTTTTTCAGTCAGAACTGCTCCCTCTCCAGCAAGAAATACGATCATTATTGGTCTAGTGGCAGTGTCTGGACTAAATCCGAGGAAAGTTGAATTAGAGAAATCACTGTGCCACAATGAAGAAATCCAATGTTAGTTTAGATAACAATTCAGAATATCAGTAAATTGCCAGTCTTTATTGTCTACACTTTGGAGGACTATCAAACCCACTATTTAAATCATAACATGAAATAAGATGTTTTTTTTAAAAAAAAGTAACACATAATCAGCTTTCCTATTGCATGGTATCGCTAACAGTTTTCTTGTTATACTGTCACTGAAATGTACATTCAAAAGTATTTTTGCTTCCCAAATACTTTTCCCCATCAGAACTTGTTTACTTGTCCACTATTAATGGTGTTTTACCCACCAACTTTTAGACAGCTTATTTTGCTCAATAGTACCTTAAACGTTGTCTCAAGTTAGTCCCATAAATGTGGTTAAAAAGCTATTTTATCATTTTTTTCTAAGGAATTTATCACATGAAGGGAATTGGAAGTATAATTCAATGGCAATCGGAATGCAATCATGGAGTTTCGTGTTATTGCGTGAAAGCTGATCACAGACATTTTCGGGCAAAGGGAAGTCCTTCTGAACACAATAGTGGGGTTTCACGTTATTGCATGCGAAACTATCACACGCAATTTCGGGCACTGGGAGGCAATTTCGGGCAGTTCCAAACTCAATGCAACGTCAATACGCAATCATGTAAATTCGCTGAACTAGCGAATTTACTCAATTCTGAACTGGCCTCACTTCCATTTCTTTCGAAATTTAGAGAAATTCCTCCCGTGTGATAAACTCTTAAGTTTTCATTTGAGGATAGGCAGGTTTGTCTTCCTGTTTTTACAATGGGAAGTACTGCTGTTTTGAGTATAGAGTGGATGTAGGAAATATATACTGCCACTACTTGAACACTGCAAGTAGTTTCATTCCCCGAGGTAAATGTTTGTGAAGATCGCTTTGCTTCGTGTCAGCTGAGCAAATTATTTCTTGACATTTCACCATTTTTACCACCAGAAAACCCATCAAACAAGGCTGGGATGTCATCAGTTGATGATATTCAAGCTCTGGATATCCTGCATTGAGCAGGCAGTTAGATTAAATAGCCCACAAGGAGGCCCCCCCCCAACCCTAAGTTCTATGAAAAATTTGGGATGTTTAGTTTATAAACAATCACAGTTTCTAGTCATCAACCATGAATATGAAAAATGTCCTTATATGATAAAGGCAGTGCTTCAGTATTCAAAACCCTAAAGAACCAGTATACAAACATATGTACAGAGAAATATTTATTTCTTATCCACTTCCAATAGCATTCTAAGAAATACAAAATGAATGGGGGGGGGGGGAATGAAACTTTTGAGCGGGGCAAATTGCATGGATTAGTTAACCAGAATTTTCTGTTCCTACATTACTAATGAGAAAATGTAACTGGAAATGCTCAGTTCATGGACATCATTCCATTCTTCAAGGAATAATGTAAAACATTATTTAAAAGATAAAGTGAGAAAGCCTCAGGACCAAAATATAATTGCTGAGATTATGTCCTTTAAAAAAAGCCACATTTGAGAAGCTGCAGGAAGCAATTATATATTTTGAAAACTACAAACTGGTGAAGTTGGGAACAGTATATAAAACAAAGGCGTAATTAAAAACACTGAAGAGTTTTCCTGCCCCAAAGCCTTGTGTGGTAAAATCCCAATTTGTTTAGGAAATTAAATATGATAAATTGGACCTTGATATGAAAATTTGCCCCATGCTTCCCCTCTCCCCACTTCTTTGCCATCTGGCAGGAACAATACATTGTCATGAAACATTCATTATGTTTTTTCCGTCAGCACCTAGAACCCCATTGTGCTAGGCATTGTGCGAGTGCAAGAAAAGGTCAAATCACACTTCATTCAAATATTGATCCGGTTAAATCACATTCTGTTTTTCTTTCCCCTCTTCCCTTCCTCTTTGGTTTCTTTTCATGCTATAAGCAAGTTACTGTTTTGCTCTTGTTATTACTGCTTTTTGTCTTCAAGTTGCTTGTTGCTGTAAGAGCTTGGAAAGTTACCATTTTGGATTTTATGATTTCTCGGAACTGCCAGAAGCGTCTGGAAGTTGTCGTCCTAGAAGTCTTGTTTCTTCCCAAGGTTTTTATACTATAAGCCACACTGAGAATTTTTCTTCTTTTTGCCTAGGGTAGCGTAGGAGCATCAAAAATGAAGTATTTACAACAGATATTGGCAGATATTGGCAGATTCTCTTTCTTTGAGTTCAGTCTGAAAAGCCAAGTAGGGCATCTATGCTGAATGAGCCAGTGGGCTGTATGCATCAGTTTCAGTTCACCAGGAGGACATCATTGGCTAACAAAATGGATCCCCTCCCTGCTTCCATCCTCCTTGATTTCCCATTTCTAAATCTGCTCTGACAGGTTCAAGGATTCTCCAGAGCAGATAGGTTCAGGCGCATAAAAGTGAAGGGAAAATATACTGCAAGAGCCCATATCTGCTTCCGTCTGTTTCTGTAACGCTGGTAGAATTCAAAGATGTAGCCATGTTAGTCTGTAGGATCAGTATGAAGAGAGATCTTGTAGCACCTTTGAGACAAAATGAAAGAAAGAAATTGGCAGCATGAGCTTTCGTAGATTTCAGCTTACTTCCTCAGATGCATATGGTGGAGTGGAAGCCAGACACAGATATGGTCATATATATATGTCTCTGTCTGGCTTCCACTCCACCATATGCATCTGAGGAAGTAGACTGAAGTCTACAAAAGCTCATGCTGCCAATTTCTTTCTTTCAGTTAGTCTCAAAGGTGCTATAAGATCTCTACATTCCTTAACTTTAAACAGTGTTGCCAGAATTCCTCTACCAGGCCCATAAGTACAGTCATCCCTCCATATCCACAGATTCTACATCTATGGATTCAACCATCCACACTTTGAAATGAAAGAAATAAAGAGGAAAATCCAAAAAGCAAGCTTTGATTTTGCCATTTTATATAAAGGACACCATTTTACTATGCTACCATATATAATGGGACTTGAGCATACATGGATTTTGGTATCCAATGGGGGGGGGGGGCTGTCCTTGAACCAAACCCCAGAACCAAAGGCTTGCTGTATGCTGAACAAGGGCTGCAGTCCAAAGAAGAAAATTTACCAAACAGTGTTGATAAATACATCATTGATGAAAGACCATCAGAAGATATGGGACATTAGGCAGAGGCAAGGAATAACAACAGCAAGGCTAACACATAACTGAGGTTTCATTTTGACTGCCAAGCTTTTACAACAAATTCTGTAAAATTCAGCCCAGGAGTTAAATTCCAATTTAGGAAGTGTCTTACGGCAGCCGTGGCCAGGTCTAAATTCCAATATAGAAGGCACATTCCAGCAATAGGCAGACATTGAGAAACCATCTTTTATCACACCAGGAGGTCAGGTAATCTTAGGAAGTCCAAGATAAAGGTATCGAACATGTCACTGTGTACTCAAACAGATTGGAACAGAGGGTTCATGAGGAATAAGTGGGATTTTACTACTGCTTTCCCCCAATGTCTGCTGCCTGGGAAAGTGACCTCACTATGGTAAATGGTAGGACTGGCCCTATTGAGAAAGGAACACCTGTCTTTATTTGTTAATAATATTTTTCAAAATTTATTATTGAGTATCACTTTGCTTTGGATTGCTAATGGTTGCTGGCATATGCAGACACAGTTTGGCAAATTCATTCATCGGGCTTCATGGCTTTTGTCCCATAAGAAAAAGCAAATAGAACAGCCAACAAGATGGGAATTGCCAGAATGATTCAATTCAATATTTTCTTACTGTACGTGAACAGATTTGTCACCCTGTGTAATTAAGTTAGTGACTCACTGATATCCTAATAGATTTTCCCCTTGAAATTGTACCATTCACCACAGAGAAGCTCCCGGTAGCATCTAGCAATACAAATAAGACCAAATATGTTGTGAACAACCAAATCCTAGAAAATCACATTTCTGTGTGTACAGCATTTTACCAGATGTTATCTAAAACATCTGATTCCAAGGGATTCTGATCATTGTTTTGTGAACAAGACCTGGACACTCATGTTTGGAAAAAAGCAGACCACAACATTTATTAACAATACAACACAGCAATCTGTGGGAAATCAATATTGGATCGCTGATCCATTTTCCCACATGTCATTCGACTATCTTTAGGATCAGCCTATTCCTAGCGCAGTTGAGAGTCATTTGTGAAAATGCATACAAGGCAAGTTACCAAGGAGCCACCCACAGTTGTCCAAACTGAAAAGTGTTCTGCAGTAAGCAATTCATCTTTCCCATTCCAAGCTTTTCTTACTCCCAATTTGGTCTTTCCTCTCCTGCTTACTCCCCCCAGTTCAGACATAAGTAGTGTATTCGAGTTCAGAATGAACTTCTACTGAAACAACAAACCATCTAACCAGTAACACCAATATACTTGCCCTGTGGGTAATCCCTGGATAAAGGGAAAAACATGCCACGATGACATTAAAAAAAAAAAATCCTTTCATTCCCTAAAAATGATCATCCAAAGCCCAGGGATATTCAAGCCAATGTGGAGGGAGAGTGAACATACATTGGTTGGCCGCAAAAGAGGCTGAGGCACAGGTGCACACAATATTGCCTGGAGTGCCTGCAAAAGTCTCTCATGAAGTCTTCCCTAAATGTCATAGACCCTTCTAGGCTCATGTGGTCTCCCTGATATCTCATGGACCTTCTGGACTTGCAGTGTCTCACAATGGCTGCAGCTACAGGACTTAGTCCTCCTCATTTGTCGGAACAGGCAGCCAAGTTGAGACCAGATGTTTGTTTGCTTGCTTACCATAACAGAGGCCCATAGGGTAGGCGTGTGTGGGCAGGTATTTTGTGGTTAGCAACAAACCAAACATTTGAAAGGGCAACAGATGATGATGGTGATGGTGATGATGACGATTTCCCACCCTTTCCCCAAAACTGGGATTCATAGCAGCTTACAAAATTAAAACAGTAAAATTAAGACCATAGAAAAGTGTTACATTAAAACAGAATTAAATTATAGTATAAAAACAGATAGCATATAAAATTCATTTAAAAGAATACAACACCCAGCCAAAGTTCTTTAAAAACTTTATTTACCTCTATGGCAGTTCATTCACAGGTTTTATTATGAAGCTAGCTAGATGCTTCTGGTCCCATGCCACTAATAAACAGAAGCCATTGGCCTAATTTATAAGTTTCTGGTAACATACACTTTTACTTTGAGAGGAAACTGCTTTGTACTTATTTATTTATTTGCACTCCCCATAGTATCTTGAGTGTAACTCCTTGGTGAGACCACGAAGCACAAATCTTAGACCTTCTAAAACTAAACAGAAAATAATAACTAAACTTCCTTATCTTATCTGATGAAGAAAATGGATCAAGACGATTCTAAGAACGAGACTGAAAGAAAAAGATTCTGCCATGTGGGACCTTCCCTACTATCTTCACAAAAGTGGTGTGATTTTTTAAAAAAATACTTAATTTATTTAATACATCCCAACCTCCCCTTTGCTTAAGGCTGGTTGACACAACCAACCTGAATCCAGCACAACTAGAATGATCTTTGACATAGGTTGAAGTAGATCAGGTAAATTGTTTTGTGATGATGAAGACATTGCTTGATAGATCAAATTCACTGGAAAATTCATTGTACAATTTTCTGGGCTACACCAGCAGTTCTTAATCTATCCACATTTTAACAATGTCTGTGAGTGATGCCTGCAGGACAGTTAAAAGTGACCCATGGTTGAATCTCAGCTCAACATGCTGGAAGATCAGTTTAAAAACAGCCATCTAAAGCCACAGTCCTATGAAAGCAAAGTCCTTTTGAGATGTGCAATGCAGGCCAAATGACTGTGCAGGAAGGGTTCTGTTGCCAATCCATGTATGTTTGTTTCAGCTTCTGAAGCAAACCTACTCACGTTATATTCATACAAATTTATGAGCCTTTCCATATAATCCAGTTTATTACAATATGCTGGAAAGCGTTGCTGCAATGCTGCCCTCATCCCATTTGGGTGGAAGACATGTGGCTTTCTGGATGTCATTGGCTGCCAGCTCCCATCAGCCTTCTCCTGCATGGACAAAGTCACAGTGACAGTCCAAAAACCTCTGGAGATATCCCCATCTCTGATTTAATATCGGAAAGACACTTACATCCCATTGAAATCAATAGTACTCACTTCCATTTATCAAGCTGCACATACAGCAATCAATATGCTTCAGTCTGTGGCATGGGACTAGTATGGGACTAAACTTGGGTCATGCTATGCCTTTAAAAGGATCTTTTCAGAAAGAGAAAATATGAAGATTGCATTATTATTTTTCTTTTCATCTGTGTTGTTGCTACCACTGATTTATGAGAGTTTGGTTTGTCATGGTAGGCATGAAATAGGGGGTAGGGGCTGGAAAAATGACCTAAAGCCACTCCTAAGCCAATGGTTCATTAATAGTTCTGAGCTGGATCATTGATCTAAGTTTTCGCAGAAGGTGGCTGCTGCTACCAGCACTGTTTTTAAAAGAACAGCCATCTGAGAATGAGGCACAGGTTTCTTTGAGTTAAATTGATTTGAATGTGCAAGAAGAGCTGAAGTATAAGTTGGAGACCAGGAAGAAAACTGTGTGAAACAGGCTAGGGATTGTGCGAATGAGTTCAAATGTTACCATGCCAACATGAATTTGCCTTTTGGTACTCTACAAAGAAGTGAGTAACAATGTTCTTACTATGTGTGTTCACAGAAATAAGGGCATCATTTGCACATTAGTGTAGTGGGTCAAAAGAATCACACTGAACATATGTGGGATCCTTTCATACTACATAATTATAGCATTCCACTTTAATTTCCATGGCTGCATCCTGTGGAAACATAGAATATGCAGTTTGGTGAGGCTCTAAAGGTGTCTCTAGCTGAGAATTCTAAATGCCTCTTTCTAAAATACAAATCCCCGGATTCCACAGGATGGAACTGTGGGAGCTAAAATGGAATCACAACACACTACATTAGTCCAGTTTAAAAGGATCTTTGATTTCCACTGATTTAGGAAGCTACGGTAAGTATTGTCAGACCTGGTTAGTATTTTGATAGTGGGAATACTAGGGTGAATGAGGGATCACCAATGATATCCCTAATGAACGACGCCTTGGAAAGTTACTTCCAGGCAGATATGGAAATGCTGGGCTAGATGAACTGACAGTATAATGAAGCTTCCTCTCTTCCTAAAACTATGGCTTACGTGTGAGATAGTGGTTGGGATCTGATGGCCATGTTACTTTTTAAACATTACTAAAAATTCACTGAAAGATGTTATTCTCAGCCTTGCTGTGTTTGGCCAGTTCCTAATTGTATTTTCTTTTCTTCCTTATTTCATATAGGTTTACGAGACTTTGTTTCCTATTTCACATCTGTGTGCCTTCGGGCGAGTGTTTTTTCTAATGAACGTGGTTTTTTACACTGTTGTCTTTATGCATATATTTTTATAAATTTTTTACACTAACTAACTTGTCTTTTCTGAACAGTTTTCAAAAGATAGACATTTTGAGTTGTGTTGAAATTGGTTGCATTTAATTCAAAAAGTGAAAAGAAATCCAAACTTATTCCACATAGGACACCATGATAAGTGAAGACCTTCTGGGCAGTATTCAAAAGGACAGAGTGTTAATATTTAATCTATTTTTATGTCATAATAAATTGGCAGCTACAGAAGCTCTCTCTGTTGCAGAAAGATGCCAGAGTGTCCTATTTTACTGAAGAGGCCTGATACTATGCGACACAGAGCTTCCCTTTTGGAAGTAGGGGGTCTGCAGCCATCTCCATCTTTGCGAGATAGGGGCTGCAGCAACTGCATGCCACAGCCCTAATCTGGCCTTTCCAGTGTGTAAAAAGAAGCTGCAAAAAGTGGCTCCTTTTTGCACTCTGGAAAGGTGCAGTACCTGCTCTGTTGCAGCTTTGTGGCACTCCTTTGGCACTGCGTCATGTGGATGTGCCAGAGGAACACCATGATGCTGCGTGCCATGTGCGCAGCGTCACGTTGCCATAGGGGTGGAGTCGGGGTCTGCGTCTTATGGACACCTTGCCCCGACTCCTTCCCCAGGCCGGCCTTAATGGCCAGTCTGCACAGTGAACTAGATTGGAAGCTGTATTCATTTTTCCTGCAGAAGTGCTGCCACCAGTTTTTGGCTGCATGGTTCACCATGAAATAAGCAGCAGTGAGGGCTGAAAGAAATGACCTTAGGATACTCCATACAGCATTTATGTCAACTATTCCTGCAACATAGGGCTTCCCAATCCATGCCTGGATGGAATGGTTTGGAGCTGGATTGTAGGCTGTAATCAGTGCAGCACATCCAACAGGACTGTAGCTGTGACTGAGACTCCTTATCAAGTAGAAACCTGGTTAGGTACTGTTTTGTTGTTGATGGGCTGGGTACAGTTCCCAGAATTGAACTAGCTTTTGAGACTGTACAAGGGCAAAAGGCAGCTGGTTGGCCCATGGTCTCAGGTTGGGATTCTTCTCTAAATTTCAACTGAGTCCCTAAATGTTCTATGTTGCAAGGGTTGAAGGGGCTGTAGAAACCAAGTAAATAAGTGCATATGGCTGGGCATATTTTGAGATTGGAAAGAGAAATGGGTTTATAACTTTGCTGCAGTGCCGTCAAATGAAATCCAGAACAACTTTCACACTACACAATTTTAGCAGTCTGTTTCCTCTTGAACTGCCACGCCTGCATCCTATGGAATCCTGGGATTTGCAGTTTGTTGCAACACATGAGCTAACTCTCTTAGAACTGCTAAACTGAGGGTTCTATAAGATGCGGCCGATGCCAATAAAGTGGAATCATAGTGCTGAAATTGTGTAGTGTGAAAAGACCCCTGGTTAACTGAATTAATCATGAGAACTACATTGAGAAGACTGTTATTATGCAATGTTTTGATTCATGTTGTACCTCATAGCACCTGTATATACTTGCAGTACTGATGGTGGTAACCAGGAGTGTAAAATGTATCTTGAGATAGCTCTGCCAGTGAAGGAATCCAGCTGTGCAGAAAATCCTACTTTTGATGGCTCCATGCTGGTTCTGAACAGCCATTGGTATTAACAGTGTGCTTCAAATAGTGGTTGTTCTTTTGGAAGCTTCTCCTTTGAGGCCAATATACAAAGTATTGTAATATAAAAACAGTGAATGGCTTGATCATAAATGTAAAACTAAATCAAAGATTTAGCATCTATCCTTCCAAACTTTTTCAATGTTCTTGGTTAAATTGAATGAATAGGCTCGGGTAAAGATTGATGTCTTTATAGGGACACCTCCAAAATAGCATTGCTACTCCTACTTCTGGAATCTGCTTATTAGCAATGTGCTTCCATTTTTTTCTCCCTCCAACAACTGTGTGTGTGGGAGTTGTTATCTCCTCACTTGGATCCCCCACATTTTTCCCTTTTGTATTTATGTTTTGGATCGCATAAACAGAATATGTGAAGTCACTGGGAAATTTTAATTTTAGGTAAGTCAACTGAGATCTCATCTCCGGGAAAGCAAACTGGGGATTTGTTCCAGATCCTGTCACAGATTTGGCAGTACTCCACCTAAGTTAATAGAAGCAAGGAGATTTATGCCTGCAAAGCCTATGGCCCACAGGTGTCTGAGCAATTATTATTAGTAATAAAAGGTCGTTGCCTTTGGGAAATGTCAAAGTGTCACCTTTTTGCTTTCTCTTTAATCAGGTTAGAATCTTAGGCTTGGCATACTGAAAGCGGAGTAGGTGCAATTCTACTGGGGGATTTGGATGATCCCTTTACCTTCACAAATGTGAGTTGCAAAGGGAGGCTGAGACATGAATCAGAAGTCTGCTGAGCAGGTAAGAGATCCAGGCAAGATTCAAAGAGAAGAGAAGAGCAGCTGTGTTGCTCATACACGTGAATCAGAAAAGCTGCTTAAAAGCCAGACAAAAGGTAGAGAGACTACCAGAGATATTCTATTTTCACTATCAACCAATTAAAAGCCTGTTGGCTGTTTGGCTATTGGGATTTTAATGGGATAATCTTCACAAACCCAGGGCAGAGCTTAGAAAAATAGGGTTTTTTTTTTGGGGGGGGGGTGACGGTTCCCAGAATCCACAAGTAAGTCTGCTCCCCAGGAAACTGTAAACTTTAAAAATAACTTTTCTATATTTAGAAATAGGAAACTTTTCTGTTCCAACCTCAGGGGACAGATTTTCTCACTGCACATTCTCAAAGACTAGGGGATGTTGGGTTGACCTTTCTCCTGTCCTCCCATGCCCTTCGTCCTATCTCTAAGATCACGGGACTTGTACTCTGTGCACAGAGTGGTATTGTACAGTGGAGGAAAGGACTGCTTTTCCTTGTTCCTTGGTGCTAGAGAAACACTGCCTTTAAGAAGGAGTGAGCATGACAGCAGTGGCTGGGTAGAGCTGAAAAGGGTGGAGGGGGAGGGTGCTTGGCCTTGCATTAAGCAATGGATTCATGACTCAACCCTTTCTGGAACTTAACCAACTGCAGAACTATATGATTCAGCAGCAGCCCCTCTTTACTGATAGTATCATCATGATGTACATTGACAAATCCATTGCGATGCAAGGGAAATGGGTATAAGCTGGAAGAATAGTTGTGAGCAGGACAAATATGGCATAGTGGAGATGCCATAAGAAACTCACAGACTATAGGTATGCTCTTGTAAACCATAGCCAGGTTTGAGACCTTGCACAAGACATTTTCCTCCCAATGATTTCAGTAAGAAGGGGGTAAATAAGAAAGAGCTGTTCCAATAGCAACACTGCCATCAGAGCGAGTAGGATATGCCACAATACATTGCGCAATAACAGCACATCATCAGTATCTATACTTTGGAAAGAGGAAGACCACAACTTGGTGGGTAGAGTATTTGTCATGTAGCTTTATTGATCTGGCCTCAGGTCCTTTGAACATAAAGGACCAATTGGTTGATTTATATTTTGACATCTGCAAAATTTTGGCAGTGTTCTTAAGCCAGAGCCATCTATTTCAGTGGTAGCTGTAAGCGAGCAATGGAGTGGTGGCTTTCATGCTGCCTAACCTTGCAGCAAAGATGGTGAGTGCCTACCGTTGATAGATCATTTTTACGTTTGGCCTGCCTGTTTAGGAACTTGTGAATGTTCCCATGACCCTTCTATTCCTACCTTGTATTGTCCGCTGCAGGTAAAACTGTGAGCAAACTCCTTGTAACTTTGGAAAAGTTAAGATTTCAGTTGATGTAATGGAAGGTTTTTTGGTGATTTAGTTTCATGGAGGAGAACAAAGAGAGATGTTAGTAATTTTCCCTAGACACACTGGGTATAGCTGAAGAAGTTGATGTTCCTCTGCTGCACTCCTTTCCACAGTACAGCATTATAAAGAACACTGACACAAATTTGCCCTTAATAAATGTGTTCCCTTGCTTAGCTTACACAAAAATTCATAAGGTGAATCACACCTCCACCTTTGTGCTTGTATCAAATGCCTACTCCATACACTTCCAGTCAGCTCATGAAAAATGGATTTGCAGATTATACGTTCTCCATGGTCCTATGCCAGGACAATATTATAGAAACCATTTATTGCTCTTTTAATTTCAACCGTATAACAGCACCAGCCATAACATGGAACCTGTCCCACTCATATGGGAAATAGTTGGAAATTTTCCACTGATTTTGTTTACCCAGAGTAAGTCTGAGCACACTGCTAGTTTTGTTTGTTTTGTCCCCTTACCTCCTTCTGAAGAGAGATAAATTTTATATTTTACATCATGTAGTTCTGTTATACACTTCCCCTCACCAGCTGCTGTGTTGTCTAGAGTAATAATTTTTAACACTATGCAGCTAGAGGCAGAATAAAAGGATTCTAGAATCATTATAAAGTCACATTTGTTTCACAAAAGTTGAAAATATAGACTGACTACACTGCTGGGTGGCTTTGAAAAGGAAAGCTACAGAGGTGAAACTGGATTATACTGAATAACATAATATTTCCCTAAAGTACATACTGATTAACAGAAGAAAAGCGCCTCAAACCAACAGTTACATTAATGATGTGATAGATGTGCCAAATAGCTGGTACAGGCTAAATGCTGGTCTTTGTGTCAGTGATTTATGTTCTGTTTTTTAAAGCCAAGATCCTTCAACGTGGCTTATATACAAACAGTACAACATAAGATATCCAATCAATTTGGGGGAAAATCATCTAAATAAAACCACAAACATAAAAAAACCCAGCATTTTAAAAATTACAAAGCAGTATCTGCAAAAACTAATTTGATATTTTAAAAATTCTTCAGAATTTGCTTAATAATCAGCAAGGTCTGGGCTTTGTGTATCTCCCAAGGGAAGGAGTCCCCCAAATATGAGGGTCACTCTCTTGTGGCCCCTTGCTTCTTGTGTTTTAAAGTTAACTTTGGATCTAGTTTTCATGCTGCTGGTAATTGCTATTTTTGTAGTTTTCTAGGAGTTGCATCCTTGCTCCTCTGAGAACCAAGGGGATTTCTTTGTTTGCAAAGAGAACTGGAATTCAGCATCCTGGGGGAGAAAGCAAGTCACACGGGATATTCCTCCCTTCTTCTACAGCCCCATTTTCCCTCCCACATCATTTCACAGTATATGAGGTGAAGTGCAGGGTGGTAATGCTTGCAGTTTCATGGGAAAGGGAATCAATGGAAATCACTACATTACCCCCACCATTGTCTATGAAACTCTGCTGAGAACACATTTGTCTGGATCCAACTACTTATATTCATTTGTTGTTATAGGTTTTTATTTTATCTGGAAACCACTGTGAAAATTGATGCTAAGTAGTATCTATGACCAGCACTTCTCTCAATAGGTGCCACCCAATCTTCTGTCCTTCAGACAGGCAGAACCGATGAGAAGGGCTATTAGGGCAGTGTAAGAAATGAATGGGGGATGCTGTTTCATGTCTCAGCACATGAATAAAAAGATTTTAAAGTTGTTCACAAAAACAGACAAGGTGACGTACAATTGGAGGCATAGCTACGAAGAGGAGAGCAAAATGAAGATGTTGCCACCCAAATAAAAATTCTGCCCTCCCAAATGAAGTGTTCCCTGAGTCCTGCTTTTTCAATCCCTGTAGTAAATTAAAGTTTTGTGGGTGGCGGGACACTGCTCCTTTCCTAGCTGGATCGGGGTCATGGTGACCTCATGCTACGGCCACAATCCGGCCTTTCCAGGATGCAAAAAGCAACTGCAAAAAGCAGCTCCTTTTTGTGCCCTTGAAAGGGCACCATAACATCTTTGCTGTGGCTATACGGTGCTCCTTCAGGGCTGCATCATATGGACGCAGCACCAGAGGAGTGACCACACGCTGTGTGAATGGCACATAGCATCAAAGCTCCCTGGAGTGCGGAGTCAGGGCGCGCATCATCTGGACGCAACGCCCCGACTCTGCCCCCAAGCTGGCCTTTCAGGCCGGTCTGAAGAGGGCCTAAGTTGGATTTAGAAATACAGTTCAGGTACACAAAGCAAAAGGGCAGGCAAAATTACAAAGAGAATGTTTTAGATGTGAATGATTTCAGTGTATCACCCTCTGCAATGCTAGAAATGTGGGGTCTGAAGCAAAATTTCATTTTTTGGGGGGTGGAAAGTTCTTATTTGTCCTTATCCCCACCCAAAGCTACACCTTTGTAAAATAAGGAAAACAGAGTGTCAGTAGAAAATATTAGGTGAGATATTAGCTCACCTCTTCCTGCTCAACCTGTGATGATGATGGTAGTGACAATGATGACGACAATTATGATTTCTCAATTTACACAGTCATTATATGGGATTGCTGATATAATGTACTCTCCTCATTTTGGAAATTTAAAGCACTGTATTGATAGTACATTTTATTATTTTAACATTGCAGTAGATGTTCCGCTAATGTGTTAGATCACAATCTGAATTTGATACTACCTCCTCCAGTACAGGTTTGTTTAAAATCTATGTAAACTAACTAAAATCCAGGATGTAGTCAATGCATCCCTCAGGGAAGGTATAATTCCATCCTGTCTGATGGAGGCGGCTGTTAAGCCTCTCCTGAAGAAACCTTCCCTTGATCCCCTGGACAGAAACAACTATAGACCAGTTTCCTTGCTGCCGTTTTTAAGCAAGGATGATCGATAGAGCAGTTGCCTCCCAACTCCAAGCTGTCTTGAATGAAACCAATTTTCTTGATCCATTTCAAACCGGCTTCCGGGCAGGATATGGAGTCGAGACTCCCATGGTTGCTCTGACAGATGACCTCCGCTTAAGCATTGACAGGGGTAGTGTGACCCTGTTAGTGCTCTTGGATCTCTCAATGGCCTTTGATACTATAGATCATGTAATCCTTTTGGACTGGCTGAGGGAGATGGACATCGAAGGCACTGCTTTGCAGTGGTTCCGGTCCTTTCTCTCCAGCAGATCCCAAAGGGTGAGGCTTGGGGACAGTTGCTCTTCTAAAATTGAGCTTAATTGTGGCATCCCTCAGGGCACCATCCTGTCCCCGATGCTATTTAACATTTAAATGAAGCCGCTGGGTGAGATCATTCGGAGGTATGGAGCGCAGTGTCATCAGTATGCTGATGACACTCAGATATACTTCTCCATGACCAGATCATCTGCTCAGACCTCAGATGGCATCTCTTCTCTCAATGACTGCCTGGCAGCGGTAATGGATTGGATGAGGGAAAACAGATTGAGGCTAAATCCAGACAAAACGGAGGTACTGACAGTCACCAGCCCAAAACCAGGTCTGGGAATACATCTTCCAGTCCTGGATGGAGTCACACTTTTCTCGAAGGACTCTGTTTGCAGTCTGGGGGTATTTCTAGACTAGTCGCTTCACATGACTAGTCAGGTGAATGCGACGGTCAGAAGTGCCTGCTATCAGCTTTGGCTGATATGCCAGCTGCGCCCTTTCCTGGAGATGAGGGACCTGGAAACTGTGGTTCATGCTTTGGTCACCTCACGTTTAGATTACTGCAATGCGCTCTACATGGGGCTGCCCTTGTGCTTAACCCGGAAACTTCAACTGGTTCAAAATATGGCAGCCAGATTAGTCACTGGGGCATCTAGGAGAGAGCACATAACACCTGTGCTCAAATCTCTCCACTGGCTGCCGATCAGTTTCCGGGCACAGTACAGGGTGCTGGTTTTGACCTTTAAAGCCCTACATGGCTTGGGTCCATCTTATCTAAGGGACCACCTCTTCCCGTACGAGCCCCCTCGCACACTTCGATCCTCTGGGAGAAACCTGCTACAGCCTAAGAAAACTAGGATGGCCCAGACCTCCCAGAGGGCTTTTTCCACTGTTGCTCCCAGGCTGTGGAATGGCCTGCCGGATGAGATGCGCCTTATTACAACTTTGGACGGTTTCAAGAGATCTGTCAAGACACATCTCTTCCGGCAGGCCTTCCCAGACAATGATTAAATTCATGACCGCTATTGTCCACCCAGCCTTACCCATAGAGACATTAGTCATTCGAGGCTGCCTATTCATTTTTAACGAGTGTCACATTAATATTTTATGGTTTTATTCTACTGTTTTTAAATCTTATCTCAGTTTAATTCAATCTTAAGGGGCGGGAGGAGGGATTGGGTTGTTATATTTTAATTATATTTGTATTTTATATGTTGTACCCCCCCCCCCCGATTGGGATATAAATACTTATTATTATTATTATTATTATTATTATTAAATGAAGTAAAGTCAGAAATCTCTGAGTAACCCCATTGCCTTCCTCTTTTGGAGATGCAAGTGCTGTTTCTTAAATTGGCTACGTTGTCTCTTCTAATTCTTTCAATGTGTCTCAATCTGAAACATGCTCATTTTGTCCACTTCTGCCATTTGGTGCAGAGCACTGGGCTGTAATTTTATGATCAGTGAGTTATACCCACTTAAATCACATTGGATTGTAACTTAAGGTCAAGTAGCTGGATGGCAAAATGGCAAACTGCAGCTGTGCGCTGTTGCTCACACAGAAGTTCTTCCCAAACAAAAGGGATGTCTGCTGTGCACATAAATGATTACAAGATTGCAGGTGGCATTCTTCATAGCTTCATAATCCTATAATTTATATACAAGCAAATAGAGCTTGTGTTCTGCAAGCAGAGATACACTCATTGTGGCAGCGTCTGAGAAACTTCCCCGTTTGAGGATTTTAAAAATGAAACTGTGTGTGAGGAGGTGGGAAGAAGTGGAGTGGAAACAGATGGAGTGAGGCCTAAGCCTTGTATTCTGTTAGATTGTAACTTGGATTTTGGTCTTCTGGGACTTAAATTTCAGTGTGTGCATTTGGAGCAAGAGGAAATTCAATGTCTAAATTCAATGCTAGAAGACCTGTTGAAATCGGTAAGACTAGAATTAGTTGTGACTAACAAGTTCCATTCACTTCAATGGGACTATTATAGAAAGGTAGGACTAAAATTCGATTTATCCCTTCATTTTGCTACTAATTAAGAATGACTGCATTGCATCCATACCAAATTTCAGCTCTTTACCTATCATTAAAATATTTTGAAGTGATGATAACCTGCTTGTCAATTCAACGAGTTATCACCTTAAATAAAAACAATGTACACCTTTTTCAAAATTTGGTTCACATGATGGTCCAGTGGTTTAGAAAACGATGTATTTTTGTTTGGGCTGCTTCAGACAGCTATCACTTGTTCCATCTGGGGTTACTGGCTGGACTTTGCATCAGCTATATCTTTAGTCCATTTCTGCAAATATAATTTATTTATTTATTTTTTTAAAAAAAACTTTTTTAAAAACAAAGTATCTGTACAAAAAGCATCATGTGATCTAATTGCATCTGAGGAAAGTTTTTTTAAAAACACTTTCCTTTCTCCTTGCACAGGAGAGAAGGGATATGTTCTATTATATTATAACTAAATCTTATACCAACAAGTAATAAATTACTCAAGGCCATCATACATAATTCTTACGCAAAGAAAGAATATGCATCCCTGGTATCTTACTGAGCATTTTCAGACACAGTAATAAATTACTTAAGGGAATCATTCATAACCCTTATGTGAAAACAGAATATGCATCCCTGTTACCTTACTGAGCATTTTCAGAGGGAGAGAAAAATCAGGGTCACGACCAAGTTGAAATTAAATCCTGCTGATTTCTATGCTGAGGGAGGATTTTAACAAATACTTATATTTCATGTTGAAAGCAACAGCCACTGAAAGTGTTTAGTTTGGCCAGATTATACAGTCTATTTACTGTTTCACCTTAAGGTAGCACTACTTTGGATCCGGCACTTAAAGGTACTGCTACCATATTGTATTCTCCAGCAGTGGATGGGGAAGCAGTTCAGGAGGGATAACTATGGCACTACGATCTCATCTTTGACATTAAAAGTCAAAATGAGAAAGGCCAAAGGTTTTCGTTGTTGTTGTTCTGCTTGAAGTGGGAAAAATTATTGTTTGGCTTTGATAGGTAAGAAACTTTAAGAGAAATAACAAAATCTTGGGTGCAGTGTTTGGAAGGATAAGATTTTTCATTCATTACATGCTTGTGGTAGGCTGTGTAAAATTTCACTGTGAAGTGTTGTTGACGTGGCAGCAGTGGGAGCTGCTACTGTTACTGCTACTCCTGCTTCATCCCAATAATTCATTTGGTCATGGACCAAGGAATCCCCAAAAGAAAATACTGATATTCAAACAAAGCAAAAGAATTGGTTCCTTAATAAGACTGATCAAATGTACTGTGGTGCTGGAGTCTTCATAGGATAAGCTTTAGCGATATGCATGCCATTAGTCAGAATGAGGTGGCTACCTCAGGTAGCATCAAACTGTTTTCATTACCAGAGATGGGGAGAGATGCTTCTGGAATTTCATGTCATGTAACAAAATACGCTCCCTGAATTAGAGTAGTATGGATCTTGTCTTGTAAGTAGGAAATAATGGGCCTTCATTGGTAGTTCTACTTCAGGCATCAAAATGTCTTGAGCTGTCCATGAGGTTTAATTTCATACTACACTTGATCTTAGCCAAAAGGCTAAGTATTTATTTTTATTTCTTTTACAAGTGTTGTTATTGTATATAATATTTTGCAGGCAGTATTTTGTTGTTCTTTTAGTGTTCTTATTACGGTCTGTGACCATAATAAATATTTGTCTGTCATAGATATTTGAATGTTGGTGTGTTGTTGTTTTTTTAAAAGGATTTTAGCTTTTGCCCCATTCTGGGCCCAAACCTAGGGTACACACAACTCAAATATGTCTTTTAGGAAGGTCACAATGATTAGCCTCTAATATTTGTAAAGCAACATTGAAAGACTTTTTTTGAGAGTTCATTGAAGAGGTAAAAAGTTTCCCAAAGTGCTGCTGTCAGAAGCTATTTTGACTAAAGAGCTCCTCCTGTTCTTTTAAAGCCTACCTAGATCAGAAATAATGTGATTAAGAATGATCAGCTTGTCACATTGCTGCAGAGGAGAGTAACTCACATTCTGTGACCTGTGTACTCCACTACAGTTAGGGGCTGTAAGGCTTCACATGGGATGGATTTGGCAAAAACTGAATATTTGAGTAGGACAGTGAGCCTTGGAACTTGGTACTTTTTATTTATTGCTAAAAGCTCTGGGCCATTGCAATCCCAGAAACTGAAATAAAAGCCAAATGGCAGCATAACTTTAAAATTTGGCACCAAATACAAAGTAGAAATGATAAAACAAAAAAAAATTGTCAAAACTATAAAAATGTAATAAATGTACGACATGGTTCTGACAAACCAGCACAATAAAATTCTCTACTATTAAAACTAATGCTTTTGATATCCAGCTCATATCTTAATTGCAGCCAAAACAAATTTTGTCACCATCTCAATAATATATACATCATTGCCCGCTAACAGTGCACAAATTTGCTCAAAGGTGAACTATTTGCAAGGGAACAGAGAATATAACCTAAGAACCTTTGTCTTGGGGATATGTATAGAGAGCATTTTGGCAGATACTATTGTACGTCCTCCACTTCCCTAGACCTTGGGTCACAGAAATTTTGATACATCTTTTCAGGTAATCTGTCAGCATACACTGAAATCTTACTGCTGTACATGCTATTTTATGAACAGGATCATGAAAACAATCATTTACCTTTCATGAGATACTTGCATTGCAGAGTATTCAAAAAGTATGACTCAGAAATCATGTACCCAAGGGCCCATAGTCAGAGCTAGAAAGTGAACTGCAGCTCACAAAATCTGCTCAGACAACATGTCTTATTTAGTAGAAAAACACATGTTTCATGATAAGATGTTTCTTGGCTTACTCAGTAGCATCTCCCCTTAAAGCACAGGCAAGGGATCTCTGGGACTATTGGTCAAGTATGTCTTATAGGGTTACACACATGTATCCAGAAGTGTCTTTTTTAATGCTGACAAATGCCCAGATAAGCACCCTTACAATCGCCAGGAACAGACAGTGGAGAAACCAGGCCAGTCCCAGAACAGACATAGGACAAAGGATGGCAGCAGAAGCATGGATCTTGTCAGTGTGAGATCCAAATGTGAAAAACAGTCATGACCAGGGTCCAAATCCAATAAGTGAGTCACCAGAAAGAGTAATTAAATATACATGTCAGAGACCCACAAAGCCAAACATATCAGACCATGTCACAAAAGGGGTGTTGGCATTTATTGTTTGCAACAATAAATGCCTGTGTGAATGGCCTTGGTGAAGCAGAATGACCAGCTGGCCTAATCAGCTGTTTTATTTTTTAAACTGGATCAGGGCATTTCTTGTGCTTTACCACTGGTGTTTTATTCCATGAAGCTCAACAGGATTAAGTGCTTCTATTTCTTCCTCATAATCAGCAGGAGTTGCATGGGATGTCCCAGGCTCTGCTTCTGTCTGTGCCACAACAGGACTGCCAGCCTCCTTTGGCTTGACTGGGGCCTCTTATCTTGGCTTTCCTCTTCTCCTTACTAGTTTGAAGAGGCCTTCTCCATGACAAGAAGGGTCCTGAGGATGTCAACAAGGGAACCTACACCAATTCTGTCTTGGTTGGTTATTTGACCAATCAAATCAACATGGGATTTATATATAATGGGATTTACTTTCCAGTGCATCTGGACGACAACAGGTTTGGAAGGTTACAGAAACATTTGGGTATGTCAGTGTACTAGCATGATAGAGCGACCATCTCTTGATGCCAGACTAACAGCACATTTGTGCTAGGACAGTTCTGGCTTAAATAACCCCTATTTCCCAATACAGCAGAACAGACGCTGCATTTTAAAAATCTTCTTTAATTATTAAATATGCCTCCTTTTGTTACTGCAGTAGATTTTGAGTTGTTACTTGTAAATAACCACTTCTGCAGCAGCCTTCTAGGAAGAGCTCCACAAAGCAATTTGGGTGAGAATGGCTGATTGCTGTGTAAATGGATTTAGAGAAAGGATCTCTCCTGGGAAGAGAATGTTTGGTATGGAAGATTTACTTTAAACCCTTCCTACATTTGTTTGTGTGTCGTGCATTTAATATTTAGTGGAAACTCCTCTAGGGGAATTCTTGCCTATTGGATTTAAAGCACCTTGTTTAAAATGGATAATAACAAACTTTCAGTTGTCTACTTGAGGAGACGAAATAATGTATTTTGGAACTGTCTTTCAGCTTTGTACTGTGATATTACTTCACTTACTATAGGTCAGGGAATTCCAGGCTATAGGTCATGTGTGGCCCATAGAGGTTCTCCATCCATTCCATGGATTTCTGTGAGAAAACCCTGTCCTATTTGATAAGACTCTCCCCTGCTGCAAGTCCCATCCAAGATATCCTGAATCAAATCCCCACTATCTCTGCCCTTATTAACTTGATATAAAAAATTTAGATTATTTAATAACAAAGTACACTGTGGCTGATGCTATGTAAGGAGTGGGGCTGATGCTACTGAGTGCCTGGTTTTACATGGCAGTTCCCACATTCATATGTTCATACAATGCACATATCTGTTTGAACAAAGTAGTATCCATTCCAACCCATTCCTAGCATTTATCAGAAATTTTTCTTTTTTTTCTTTTTTCTTTCTTTCTTTCTTTTTTCTTTCTTTCTTTCTTTTTTTTTTTTTTTTTTTTTTTTTTTGGTGAAGGTAAAAATTTAACCTCTGCTTGACTACAGTTACACTGCACTGTGAGTGTGCATTATTTTATACCCACATCCACTGTGAAGTTATTATGAAAATGTGGTTATCAACCCATTTGCAAAACCTCTTCCACCCCTCTTTTCCTCTGACCAAATCTTGGCATTAGTTGGAGACTTCTGGGGCCCTTTCACTGTACATAATTATTGCACTATGATTCCATGTTAACTTCCATGACAACCTCCCATGTAATCCTGTGATTTGCAGTTTAATGAGGATTATTTAGATTCTCAGATAGAGACCTCTAGTGACTCTCCAATCTACATGTTGCCATAGCAGCTATAGTGGGATTACAGTGCTATAAGTGTGTAATGTGGAAAGGTCCTTTGCCATGTTTCTGAAAAGGGTTATAGCCATTCCTGCATTGGATGCCCTTGTAGACCACAGTAGGTTATAACTCCAGTCCTTGTAGCTGGCAAAGCAAAGTGTGCAACAAAGCTACTCCATAAAATAGTCCTCTTCAAAAAGAAAACACACACAGTATCATCTGAAATTCTGCATCTGCAAAGGGAAAGCATAATGCTGCACCTGTACAGTTGCTTTGCTGTTCTATGGAAGGGGGAAAAACAGCACTTCTAATGTTAAGCACCCCTACATATCCCAGACTATATTTTGGGGTCCAGGTAAACAAAACCATCAAATCTAATGTGCTCCCTCCTTCCATTCCAAAGGATCTCTTTGCACCAAAAGCAGTAAGCAATCCCTCTCTGCCTATCCAATATGAGATTATAGAAGAACTTGATGAGGATGATGTCTATGATGGATAAAAGACTATAATGATTTAGAAGGATGGTGATCTTACATGTGTTAATTATTACCATACCTGTTAAAGGGATGCAGAGTGATCATAGAATCATAGAGCTGGAAGAGACCTCAAGCAACCCCCCTATGAAAGTCTAACATTATAATAGTCTCATCCTGTGATATAATGATATGAATAATATGTTACACGCAATAAAATGTTGTATAAAGAAGCTAAGAGCCCAGACATTGCTATGCCTGTGTTTCTCCCCAGACTGAATGTGCATGTTTGTACATCTTCATATACTTACTAAAAATAGCTTTATAGTAACAAAAGAGAGTGCTTGTTTCCCATGTAAATATCCTGAAATTCCCATACTTCAAAATGCTCAAATGGAGTGTTGATGATAATCTGGTCTGTCTGGTTTAACTACCCTCTTGTGTTGGACATTCGGGTGATCAGAGGTTGACAAAGCTAACCCCGAACACAATCCAGATTGGCAAGGACCCTCAATCCCTCAGTCTAAGCATTGAGGTGGGGAAACCAAGCCTGTTTTCAACAGAATACAAGTGTGAATAGTAAAAATGCTGCAGCACCTTGAAGTTCTTCTTGTTACAAGCTTGTTCCATAATGTGAATTTATACGATATAACATCTGTAATGGGAGAATTCGAGAGGATAAGAGCGTATATTGCTAGGTAAATTCACATCAAGATTCCAGGTTGCTTTGGTGGCTAAAGCAATAAGGGATAGAATTGGACCATTCATGTAAAAGGACCGTTCTGCTGTGAGCTCTTTCAGAATGTGGATGGGAACAAAGGAGAAAACATATAGGACAAATATACCGAAGGGGGAAATAGTGAGAGTTAGTATAAGAAGAAGAAAAAAGATGAGAGAGGGAAGGAAAAAAGAGAAAGAAATGGGTGAAGCCAGAGGGTTGGGAGGCCTACGGTGAACACAAAAAGATCAAAAGTAAATAAACCAATTCTGTATGTTTTTTTTAAAAAGATACTTTCTCCACTAAGCAGTGCAGCTGCTATTCCGAGGACCCAACACAGACATTCACAGTGTTTCATGCTGAGAAATGAGCAAATGTATTTTTATCTTGCGGAGGTTGTTGTTTTGAAGGGTATTTTGAAGCAAATGATAAAACGCCCTCATTACATGTGATTGGCTTGATAGAAAGAATCAGGATCACTCCTGGCAATGCTTTTTTAACTTGTGAAAAGTTTAAAAGGGCATGCTGCGAGTCTTTCCTCATTAGAAAAACTGGTGAGGAGGGAAAAAATGCTGCAGCACCTTCATGTTCTTCTTGTTACATTCAGCAACCTGGCAGAAAAAAAATGTCACCTCAGCAGCATCAGGAGAGGCGATGACGAGCATAAGAGAAAGGATTTCCAGGAAGAAAGGATGGAGATCTTTCTTCTCTGTGACATAAAATACTTGGAGAGCAGATTCCATTTCAGAAAATGTGGCTCTTGACATTTTAGTGTCATATAATATGCAGGATGAGCCAGACATTTCTTTTTGTGTGTGAGTGCCAAAATCATTACCATTTGTATGCCTTTTGACTTGAGCTTCCTTGTAAGTGATGGTAAAAGAACAGTGATGTCTAGTGGCTTCCATCAATGTGACTGGGGGTTGAATCCAAATATTAAAGGATCTATCCAAGGTGATGAATCGGCTTTGGAGGAAAGCAACACTTTGGGTAGCAAAGTGAAAATCCAGTCACAAACCCAGAATGGATTCATCCACTTGAGAACAAGGGAAATATGATATAATAGGCATCACTGAAACCTGGTGGGATGAGTCTCATGATTGGAATGTAGAAATAGAGGGATATAACCTTTTTAAGAGAAACAGGCCAAACAGGAAAGGAGGAGGAATAGCATTATATGTCAGGGATATTTACACAAGTGAAGAGATCCAGGAAGTCAATACTGGAAGCCAGGTGGAGAGCATCTGGATAAAAATTAAAGGAGAGGGAAATAACAGGGATGTTACTGTGGGAGTCTACTACAGATCCCCAACTCAGACAGAGGAATTGGATGATGCCTTTCTAGAACAGATGACCACATACTCAGAAAGGAGAGATGTAGTAGTGATGGGTGACTTCAACTATCCGGATATTTGCTGGATGTCAAACTCAGCCAAATCCTCAAGGTCTAGCAAATTCCTCACTTGCCTGGAAGACAATTTCATTGTCCAAAAGGTGGAAGAAGCAACAAGGGGATCAGCCATCTTAGATCTTATCTTAACCAACAGGGAAGACCTAGTTGATGGGGTGCAAGTGGTTGGATCCTTAGGTGGAAGTGACCATGTTCTCCTGGAGTTTGTTATACAGTGGAAAGGAGAAGCCAGGCATAGTCAGACACGCACTCTAGACTTTAGGAGAGCTGATTTCAATAAACTTAGAGAAATACTGGGGGTGATCCCATGGTCAGGAATACTAAAAGAGAAGGGAGTTCAAGATGGATGGGAGTTTCTCAAAAAGGAGATACTGAAGGCGCAATTTCAAACAGTTCCAATGAGGAAGAAAAATGGAAGATGTCTCAAGAAGCCAGGATGGATGACTAAGGAACTTTCAACTGAGCTAAGTTTTAAACGGAACATGTATAAGAAATGGAAAAATGGGGAAATCACCAAAGATGAATTCAAACAAATAGCAAGCATGTGTAGGGATAAAGTCAGAAAAGCTAAAGCGCATAATGAACTCAGGCTTGCTAGAGAGGTTAACAACAATAAAAAGGGCTTTTTTGGATATGTCCGCAGCAAAAGGAGGAAGAAGGAAATGGTAGGACCACTGCATGCAGAAGATGGCAAAATGCTAACAGGGGACAGAGAAAAGGCAGAATTACTCAACACCTTCTTTGCTTCAGTCTTCTCAGAAAAGGCAAAAGGTGCTCAACCCGAGGACAGTGAAGAAGGGGACAGAGTGGAGGAATTTCAGCACAGAATAAGTAAAGAGGTAGTACAGGAATACCTGGTTAATCTAAATGAATACAAATCTCCAGGACCAGATGAACTACATCCAAGGGTATTAAAAGAACTGGCAAATGTGATATCGGAGCCATTGGCAATAATCTTTGAGAACTCCTGGAGAACAGGAAAAGTCCCAGCAGACTGGAGGAGGGCAAACGTTGTCCCCATCTTCAAAAAGGGAAAAAAAGAGGATCCCAACAATTATCGTCCAGTTAGTCTGACATCAATTCCAGGAAAGATTCTAGAGCAGATCATTAAGCAGAGAGTCTGTGAACATTTAGAGGCCAATATCATAATCACAAAAAGTCAACATGGGTTTCAGAGAAACAAGTCATGCCAAACGAACCTGATCTCCTTTTTTGATAAAATTACCAGCTTGGTAGATGAAGGGAATGCTGTGGATATAGTATACCTCGATTTCAGTAAGGCCTTTGACAAGGTTCCCCATGACATTCTTGCAAACAAGCTTGCAAAATGTGGGATAGACAAGTTAACTGTTACATGGATTTGTAATTGGTTGAGTGGCCGAACTCAAAGGGTGCTCAACAATGGCTCCTTTTCATCCTGGAGAGAAGTGACCAGTGGGGTCCCACAGGGCTCTGTCCTGGGCCCAGTGCTATTCAACATCTTTATTAATGATTTGGATGACAGAATTGGGGGCATACTTATCAAATTTGCAGATGACACTAAACTAGGAGGAGTAGCCAATACTCCAGAAGACAGGGTCAAAATTCAAAATGACCTGAATAGACTAGATAGCTGGGCCAATGCTAACAAAATGAAATTCAATGCAGAGAAATGTAAGGTTCTGCACTTAGGGAGGAAAAATGAAATGCACAGATATAAAATGGGGGACACCTGGCTGAATGAGACCACATGTGAAAGGGATCTAGGAGTCCAAGTACACCATAAGCTGAACATGAGTCAACAGTGGGATGCGGCAGCTGAAAAGGCCAATGCAATTTTAGGCTGCATCAATAGAAGTATAGTGTCTAGATCAAGGGAAATAATAGTGCCACTCTATTCTGCTTTGGTGAGGCCCCACCTGGAATACTGTGTCCAGTTCTGGGCACCACAATTCAAAAAGGATATAGAGAAACTGGAGCGGGTCCAAAGGAGGGCAACTAAGATGGTGAAGGGACTGGAAACCATGCCCTATGAGGAACGCCTTAGAGAACTGGGGATGTTTAGCCTGGAGAAGAGAAGGTTAAGAGGTGATATGATAGCCCTGTTTAAATATTTGAAGGGATGTCATATTGAGGAGGGAGCAAGCTTGTTTTCTGCTGCTGCAGAGACTAGGACACGGAACAATGGATATAAATTGCAGGAAAAGAGATTCCATCTCAATATTAGGAGGAACTTCCTGACAGTAAGGACTGTTCGACAGTGGAACACACTCCCTCGGAGCGTAGTGGAGTCTCCTTCCTTGGAGGTCTTTAAGCAGAGGCTGGATGGCCATCTGTCAGGGATGCTTTGATTTGGAGTTCCTGCATGGCAGGGGGTTGGACTAGATGGCCCTTGTGGTCTCTTCCAACTCTATGATTCTATGATTCTATGAGATCTAAACCATTACCCACAACTAGGAAGATCCAGGTTCAAGGCCCTAACAAAGATTGCAAGCAACATCTTAGAGTAATAGAATAATAGAACCATAGAGTCCAGTAGGCCATTGAGTCCAACCTCTTGCTCAATGCAGGAACTTCAGTTAGAGCATCCCCAGAAAGTAGCTGTCCAACCTCTTTTTTGAAGACCTCCAGTGAAGGATACCTAGCCACCATTTTAGCTAGTTGGCTCTATTGCTTAACTGCTCTTCCATCAAGAAGTGCCTCCTAATGTTCAGTTAAAAATTAATGTCCTGTAACTTGAAACCATTGGAACTGGTGCTACTCTCTGGGGCAGCAGAGAACAAACTTGAATCTTTCCTTTTGTGAAATATGAATGAGTATTACTACTAATTATCGATTAGTGGCTATGTTTCCGAAAGAATCGAATATAAGATATCTTTCTGCTCCCCAAAATCTCATGTAATTTAAGGGCATGTGTGGAGGAATAATATGGGGGGGGGGGCACAATTTTCTTTTGTTGCATTGCTTTCCCCTTTCACCACTTCCTCTGCTCCTGCCAAAGTTTCTGGAGCTTTTCACTTTGGGGTGGCTGTTCACGGCAGCAAGCAGTGTGAAGCACAATGGCGAGCAAAGAACAAAAGGGAGGGAGGCGCAGGAAAAGGAAGCTAAGGAGGTGACACATGGGAAAGAGGAGGTTAAGACCCAGGAGAGATGATGGATGAATTTTTGATGAGATTCACACAGAGAACAACTAAATGAAAGATGGAAGAGACAGGATGTTGAAGATGTGTCTTGACAACATGTACATTGCCAACAATATGGGAGAAGAAGTCAACTTTGAAAGAGGGGAAATTTTGCAATTAGACAGCACAGAGAGTGAGAGACTGAACAGGAAACAGAAAAGAGTGGGAAGTGGAAGTGAAAAGTTCCCTGTCCCCAAATCAGGGATAATTTTATAAGTGATATGATTATTTTCAATGTTTTAACAAGAAATAGAGAGTAGTATATAATTTTAGTATAGATTTTTTTAAATAGTTGCAGGTGGATATGTGCATTTTAGATGTTTTAAAAAGCAATGTGCAGGAACTGCCTCTGAAAGCAGTTACAAACAGCTAGGCTGCTAGCTCCATGTCAATGACTCACAAAAGCTCCACCACTCAGGAACAAAAACACTCCAAGCTTGAAAAAAACCTCACCCAGTCAAAATGGCTTCTTAGGCATGGCTTCTCTTTCCTCCTGTGCAGGAGGTTTTGGTTGAGGGAACAGCAGTAAGAACCATTCCAATTTGGACATAAAAACTGACTTGCCAACCCCCAAGCTACTTCTGGGAGCTGGCAAGGCAGTTTTCTCTCCTGATGGGGATGGCTTTTGCTGCAATCCACACTACCATGACATATTGGTCACGAAAGTGACTTACACTGATATAGGTGACCCTTATGCCAGTGTAAGCCCCCAAAGAGATACCAATGAGAATCTGCTGTCCCTACACTGGGAACCTATGCCAACAACTCCCAAAAAAGAATTATATGTAATATCCAGTATGTGTGTATATATATAAGGTTTCCTTATAGATACAGATATAGTATGATATCTAAGAGTTTTATACATTGTCCAATAGGTTGGATAAAAAGTCTGCAACACATGGACAACCTCAAGGCTCCAGAGTGACAAGGAATGCCAAAAACCTTCAGAATAGTATCTTTTATATATATAGTGTGTGGAGGAGTTTGTGATTCCTTGCCCTCATGGGCTGCATTGTCACATTTCAATGATGTTGTGTCACTTCCAGTCAGTATTTTGGCTAATTTTTTGGCTGTGCTTGTGTGTGTGTGTGTGTGTGTGTGAGTCAAGAATAGGAGGGTTGTGAAATTGGTTGATGATTTGAACCAGCACATTTGTAGGGGGGGTGTTAATACATTTTTTCCCCAAAACATTTTTGGGGGTGTCTTGAGGCTCCTTTTTGTGGAGTCAAGTCAAAGACTAACATTTATAGGCCTCATTCTCACTACATTTTAAACTGGTTTGCAAACCAGTTTGAAGTGATTTAAATGACCCTTGTTCACACTTGAGCTGAGTCACTGAAGCGGTTTGGAGAGGAGGGCCATGAGCTAGACCATTTAACCTGCTTCTTTTTGATGCTCATTTTTCTGTGTCTTTGCAATAAATCGATTCAGCACAAGTGTGAACAGGATGAGGATAAGAACTGATTCTTTTTTTATGGTGTGATCAGATGATCATCCACTGAAGAGTGTCCCTTTTGGAATTGAATCATTGGTCAATGTCAACAAGAAGTGGGTTATTTTACAACAAGAAAATGCGATTGAGGCAAATGCAGTGTGAACCACTTTCTTATGTCAAATCAACCCAACACTTCAGATTGCAAACTGATTTATTTGGAAGTGAGAATGAGGCCATAGATTTGGTCTTTACTTTTTGATTCCTTCCCTGGTAGAATTAGAAATATTACAATGATGTCCCAAAATTTATCTTTGTTGCTACATAGGAAGGGGGGATCTGAAAGGTTTTTCATTCTCTCCATGAAACAAAGAAATAGGGCAGCATGTTCTTCCCTTATGTAGAAACTCAGAGTAAGCCCTTATGATGTAGCAAGTTTGCCACCTATTTAATTTTAACACAGATCACTGCAAATCTTTGTTAACAGGATTATCTCAGGGGAGCTATATCATTCACACTTCCATATCCAGTCACTTATGTACAGAATCAAAGTATACGGCATCTTATAGTGGTGCAAATCTGAAGCTTCTGTGTGCCATTACCTTATCCACTTTATAAAGAATATCTGTATTTTTAAGGAAAAAATAATCAATTTTTATTACTGAGCAAAGGATACTGAACTAGGTAAAAATAACTAGTTACAGTTTTAGTTCAAATTTCACTAAAACATAGATAGCTACCATCTTCTTACAAACTATTATCTACTGATTGTTTAATTTTGTTTCCCCAAAAGTAATTAAAATAGTTACTTTCAGTTACTTTCTATAAAAGCCACTAATGTAACAAGCTGCTTACCTGTGATACAAAACACACTCTTCTCCCAGTCACTTCAAGGTTACCTCATCCAGATTCACAGCAGAACAAAAGGCATGAGCACAAGACAGGGCATGTCAGCCCCTGAATATGATATATTCCGCCGTAACCATTAATTTGGCTACATCCTGGTAATCTATAAAAACAACTAGAAAATTAGGTACACCTTAAAAGGATTTTCCTATGAATAAAAAGTGGTGCTAAAATTACTCTTCATTCACAGGATAACAACACGATCATGGCGATGTCGCACCACGTTGTCTGATAATCTTCAAGAAACTGCACAATAGTGATGAAAGCATCCCGCTATGCTCCCATCACTTTTCGCCCTGTGAAAGAGTCCCTAGATTGAGTTATCATCTAATATCATCTGGGACCCATGGTCAGGACTTACTTCCAACCCATGTACACAATCATCACAATACAACCACCTTTATTCAAAGTAAAACATTTTGAGGCATTGGTTTTCATTGGAAGACTCTCCCAGGGACTTCATTTCACAGACCACCTGAAGGATTTTTTTATTCAACAGAAAGCACCATTATACACTATACATTATACATTATCTGAGTTTCTTCCTATTGTTTAGTCTAAATCTCCCTCTGTCTGGTTTTAACCTGTCCCCAGTGGGTCAAATGGGAAACAAACTGTCTTACTTTCACAAACACAATCTTGATTAATCCTCTGTTATCCCACTTTCTCAGTTACCTTTACTTTGTCTCTTTTTCCATCTTCGTCCTCAGTTTACCTCAATTTCTGGAAACTGAATTCAAAGTGCAAAAGTAGTTTGCACTCAGTTAACTCAGCCATCAGAGAGGGAAGAGGGAGGAAGCTTCCCCTTCCCCTTCTGGCAAAAGCAAATGGTGCAGTCTTTCCTAGCTTGTAGATTCTTTTTCATGAATAACTTTTGCTACCTTGACCACACTCTGATGTTGCTTGCCCCCATGCATCCCAGTTTTCATCAGTGAAATATTGGAGGGTATGTTCTTCTCCTCTTAAGGAAGAAATGGAGCCGTGTTTCTGCAGCACTCTGTCTGCCTCTCTTCTGCATGGGCTGCATACCTTAAAACAGAGTTTCTGAACTCCTAAATTGTAGCTATCGGGATGTGTCCTTGACATTTCGGATAATAAAGTTAAAATAATGAGGTTTCCTCTGCTACCTAGAAGATTTTGATGTCTGTGGTCTCTTTCAAGATGAGGACTCCATTCCTGTTGAGCAAAATTTTGGGTTGTCTGGCACACACAAATGCTCCCTGTTGTGCATGAAAACTTTAGCAGAATAGATCCGGGCGTTTAAACGCAAGGCATTGCTCTAAGTCAAATATGCTTTTTTATTTCTTCTGCTCAGCCAGTTTTGAAGTGCAAAAGCAACAGCTCATCATGGTCAAGCAAGCTTTGCAGATCCCCGCCTTCAAGGCAATAACATGAAAATGGCATAATCAGGTGAAATTTGACAAAGGCAGGCCGTGTGAAGTAGCCCAAACCAGCAAGTGGGCAGAGGGAAACTAGGAGTAAAGGCGAGTGATAAGGGGACTTTGAATGAATGTATTTTAAATCTTGATTCTTTTAACATGTTTTTAACATGTTGTACCCTGCCCTGATTGCTTGCTCAGAGAGGCGGGTAAGAATTATTATTATTATTATTACTATTATTCAGAATGCATTCCAAATTGTTTCTTTAAATAGTTTACTACTATAAACGTCAATCATCCTAAATAATATGGAATGCCACAATTGCTTCTGCACTAGCCATCTGGACTGGAATTAAGATACATTTTAGAGCTAATCTTGCTTTCTTGGGGTTTTTTTGGGGGGGGGGAGCTGAATTAGGTGGTCTATTTTTAATTTCTATTTTTAATTTTTAATTTCTTCTTTTTAATCTCAGCTCATGTGATACAGCAGCACTAGTCAGGATAAATAATGGTTAGGAATGCGGGGAGCTGCAGTATTACAACATCTGGAGAGCCACATAGTTCCCAGGTGTAGGCCATTGCAAATCACAAAATCCATACAGAGCTCTGTGCCTAAACCAGGGGACACAACCTGAGTTGTACTAAATTGTACAAAACCATAGCATTCGAAGGCAGAATCACCCTGACACCTGACAGCATTCTTGTTTTTTTTTTTTTTAAAAAAAAAATTCTTCATTAGACAACAGTATCAAGATAGAATAATATTACTGCAAAATGGAAAGTTGGAAATTCACAGTGGATCAATTTTGGGGAATAAATTTTCAGACTTATAGACGAGTATATACGGATTATTGCTTGTTGTGTATAAGAAATTCACACTGGGATATTTATGGTGGGCTCCTAGGACTGGAAACATAGGGCATGAGGGAAAGTTATAATCATTTGCTCTCAAAACTACTCTTCCTCAAAGCTAGACAAAACCCCCAAACCCAATCCGCTCCCTTTACTGAAGCCTATTGAAACCTCCTAACTCTACCCTGAAGTGAATAGTAGCTTGTTGTTGTTGTTGTTGTTGTTGCTGCTGCTGCTGCTGTTGTTGTGTCTTCAAGTCATTTCTTATTTATGGTGACCCTATCATAGGGTTTTCTGGGGCTGAGAAAGTGTGTGTAGAATTCCTGAATTGCTGTTATTAGTTAGTTCCTGCTTTTTATATGGAATTTGATTTTAGTGGGTCATTTCCTAATGGGTTGTACACTTTAGTATTTGTTAGGGATGTAAACAATGGATTATTTCATCCTCCTATATGAGGATGAATAATTACAATAGTTTTTTTTCCAGACTGCGGAAGAAGACGAATATTCCTTCACATATGCTTGTGTCCCAAAGTATTTTGGAGGAATTATTCTACAGAGAAAAATACATATTTTGTTTTGGTGGGGAGTTTTTTTCAACACACACCCCCTGCTTTCTCTATAGGAAACACTGAACCATTTTTGCTCAGAATTTGTGTGTGTGTGTGCAAAAAATGTTTTTCTTTACATAATAATTTTTTTGCTACACTTCTGGACACTGAATATCAGGAGTGAAATGTGCAAAATTCTCACTGGTGTATTCTTCCCAATGGAAAGAATAATTATAACCTGGAAATGAATTTTTCAACCTGAGAATGACTAATTACAAATATTTCCCATTATAATACTGATTATTTTATTGAACAAAATTTTGCAATCTCACAATTGCAGTAATATAAAACAATGAGCAATTTGTCTGGGACTAAGTGAAAAAATTCTATTTGCAAAAAACAGGAATTGGCTACAATCAGCCCTCCACATTTGCAGCTTTGACTTTTGTGTATTTGATTATTCACGGATTTGATTAGTATGTTCTCTATAGGAATCACTAGGTCCTCTAGTACATCTCTATGGTCAACCTCCACCAGAAGTCACACTGGAAGACAGAGATTTCTAGAGCGAACACTTCTCTATGCATTTCTGCATGCTCCAGCACAGTTCTATGGTCAACTTCCAGTAGATGTTAACCATAGAATTGCACTGGATGACAAAGAGATTCCTAGAGAAGTGTAATCTCAAGCTTTTTAAATATATATATATATATATATATATATATTAATTTCATGGAGGTCCTGTGCCCTTCACCCCAACAAATGTGGAGGGCCCATTGTAATTCAATGCTGCACAAATATACGATAGCCTCAGTGCTTGGCAGGATTAAATGGGAATTTTGCTTCAGAATGAAAACAACCTGAGATTTTTTAAAAAAATATATTAACATTGGTGCAACCAAAAATTGACAGACTCATCCATCCCCACACAGGAGCTTGAAGTGATTTACTGCTCCTAAATTTGGATCTCCCTGCCTTGGTTTTTTTTTTTTTTAATTATTTGTATAGCGCCATCATGCTTTACATGAGCTGTTTACGATTGTTAATTTGACAATTACCTGCCCTACAGTTTACAATCTAAAAAGACACAAAATGCAAGAAAAAGGGTGGCAGTGTAGGAAAGGATTGCATCAGAGGCCAGAGCAGCAACATGTGGAAAGGAGGGAAGCTATGCAGGCCTTCTCTGCTGTTGCTCCCAGGCTATGGAAATGGCATGCCGGATGAGATGCGCCTTATTACAACTTTGAACGGCTTTAAGAGAACCACCAAGATGCATCTCTTCCGGCAGGCCTTCCCAGAAAACGACTAATTTTTCTGTCATCTATTGTCCCTCTAGTCTCATTCATTGAGACATTTGATACTCTTGAGGCTGCCCACTTATCCAATTTTAGTTAGAGCCATTAATGTCTAATGTTTTAATGTCCCAGTGTTTTAAATCTTATCCTTAGTTTAATTTATTTTTAAGGGGTGGGAGGGGAGACCGAATTGTTATTTTAACTGTATGTATTTTTAAATGTTGTACTCCGCCCCGATTGCTCACCCAGAGGGGCGGAATATAAATAATAATAATAATAATTATTATTATTATTATTATTATTACTCTTTCTACTAGCAAGAAAAGACCTCTTTATTCAGACAACCTTTCGACTAGTAAGTGGTTGTTGTGGAGGCTTTTTTTAAAATAAAATAAAAAATAGGGGACGCTCTACACATATTCTTATTGTTATATTTTAAATGCTTTTCAAGTATTTTAAATTAGTACTATTTTAACAGGATAGCTCAATTGCTTTTAAATTATTCCCCACCTTTTCTGTTATGAAGACGATTGTGTTATTGAATGCATTTTGTTTTAATCTGTGTTGTAAAACACCTTGGGGTCCTGTATTGGGAGACAGGTGGGTATATAAATAAAATAAATAAGTAAAACAAGAGACAAGTAAAACATAGCAGTTATGAAATAATGGCAGGACATGTTCTCCAGATACCTCCATGTTCAACAGGAGATGGATGGGTTGAAGAAGACCTCCAGCAGTTGCTTAGCAACTACAGCTTATATTTTCCTAGCCTAAACTCCATGAAGTAATTGCCCCAGCAAGGATTAATCTATAATCTTAACCACACAATTGGTATCAAAAGAATTGAGAGTCTTATCACAGGTTTACTGGATGCCCTTATCTCGAGACAGCTCTATTTACAGACTGATAGAATCATAGAAGTGAAAAGGACCACTAAGGTCATCTAACAAACCATCCAGAAATACATAGCTTCGGAGAGCCATCCAATCTCTGTTTAAAGATCTCCGGCGGAGGAGAAACCATAATCTTCTGATGCAGCCCATTTCCCTAGTCAACCAGTGCTTACTATCAGGAAATTCTTCCTGGTTTTTAGTTGGGATTTCTTTTCTTGTAATTTGGATCCATTTGTTCATGTCCTGTTCTGTGCAGTCATGCTGGCCACACAATCACAGAGTAGTCTCTGACAACGCTGGCTCTTTAGCTTACTATGGTCGGACACGATTTGACAACCTTGTCAACGGGGAATACCTTTACCTTTTATCTTAGTTCATGACCTAGTCCTACTTCTGTGGGAATATCATAGAAGTGGAATGACAGTTTATGTCTCCTGTTAGGAAAATGTCTCCCCTTCAGCGCAGGGGTGACCAATATATGCCTTATACTGGCATGCACGCCCTGGCTGTTTTTACAGGATCCATCAGGGATTTTACTAATGTTGAATTTGCTGCAAACATAGCAATAAAATCAGATGCAAACAAAAATCCATCAGTTATACTTTCATTGGCCAATTGAAATGCACAATATACTTGTTGCAAGCTTTCAAAGCTCCATGGTCATCTTTGTCAGGCAAGATGTTACAAACCAAACAGGAGACAAAAACAACAACTGGAGAGTACAGACAGCCCCTAAGGGATGGTGGCATGCCACCCCTTTCCTAGCCAGATCGGGGCCGCGGCAACCACACGCTGTTTTTCAAATATTTTCAAAATCTAGGAAATTTAAAGTCTATTTGTATATCAACAGGGACCCCTCTTTTGCAATAAAATCAGAGTTTGTAATGTACGTTCTCACTTAATTATTTTTTAAAAACTACAGTCAAAATTACTATTGTGCCATAGGGCAATGCAGAAAATGTTATTTGCTTACCCCAAGAAGCCAATTCAGATATTGCATTTTTAAAATTCTGAGGAAAAACACAAAAGATATTACAAAGCAATCTCTCCTAGCTGCAGCACCCATGTGACCCTTCTACCTTTCCTTCCCATTGCTTGGACTGAGCCTCCCCCAATAAGAAGTAACAGCCAGAAAACCTGTTCCCAGCAGTGAATTGCACCTATGTAACTCCTCTTCAGCTTGTTACTACAAAAGTAATTACTTTCCAAAGTAACTCATTTGATAAACACTACCTCTGCGCAAATCACTTCTTCACAAGTCAAACCAACAGTTTCCTCCACTCCTACTGTTGGGCAGAGGATTGATTACAGACTTTTGAACCGTCTTGGTTCAAAACATGTTATTGCAACTGCTTTGAGATGATAAATATTGTTGAAAGCTGCAGGGAAATCAAGACAGATTGTTATTGTTGCTGCTGCTGTTGTTTTTATATTGCCCTCTGTTGCACACACGCACACACACAGTCTCTGCTTGTAGCTATTTCCTGCTTGGGTTATATAGGCTGATCATGGATTGGAGGAGATTTGATGAAAAAGCTGTCTTGTGTTTTTGTCTCGGTAGGTCCAGCTTAGAGATTTTTGGGCTGCAGTTCCAAGACTCCCTTTTCCAGCATGGTGGACATAGCAGAGGACTCTTGAGAACTGTACAGCCAAAAACTACTTTTTTTCACTTTCTAATCAGAGTTGATGGATATTTGGGTCCTTTTGGCTCGTTGACTCTTAAGCCACGTACATTTTGTCATGGTGGAATGTCTTTTATTTATTTATTGTGAAGAGCTTGATCCCCCCCCCCCCCCAACAACAAATGTAAGTGTATCAGCCTATAGCCAGATGTCAAGGATCTAATTCAGCTATGGGAATCAAGTGAAGTCATAAACTATTAGAGCAGATGTGAAACGATCTGTCTAGTCTGTGTGACTTTGACATGCAATCATAGCCTTGTCAATCCAATATTTCCAGCGCTTATTGTTTTCTATAATTCAAACCATGACTTCAAGTCTCTCACACAGGCCAGGGTGCATTGGCAGAACAGCTCCTGGGAGCTGTTTGTACAGATGTTATTGCCAAATTGATGAGTGGATTGGGATGGGTCCCTGTCTAGGGTATAATTCGGCAGTCCTTTGTGTGCCATGACTCTATCTTCTCCTGTAACTCATGAGTCAACTGGTAAAACAATGTAAGTATCCAAAATATGATTTCCAAGTGCAACAACAACAGCAGCAACAGCAACCCAGCTTCCCCACTGCTGGGCTGGGGATAACATAATTCCAGTCCCTGGATTCATGACAATAAATTAAATGATTTGTTAGCTGGGAAGAAGAGATTGTTATAGCATATGACAGGTGTTTTTTGTTTTCATTATCTAGGGGGAATAGGAAATTAACAGCCACACATCAATCTAGGTAGGGTTTATAGGACAGGATCCTTATGCATAAATGACTTCTTTAATATGCAGATATCCTTCTGTACAACCTGTCTAGGAACTTAGTGTGGAAAGAACAGATATCTTTTTTATGTTCCGATATAAAATGTAAGCTCTGCTACAGTGGGCCAATATTACTTAAGTGGAATATAGCTTCTTTGTGATCAATTGCCATTTAAGCCCTGTGCAAGTATAAAGGTATGTTTCACTGACATATTTGAAGGGAGCAACATGCTCATCCCATTCTTTCATTGCTATTTCTGTCACTCTGATACACATAGAAAGTGACTGTCATGGCCAGAGAATCCCTGGTATGCATGGAAGATATTCACTTGATTTGAAAACATGGGCTTCTAAACATGGATTTCTGTTTTGAAGGACAGCGTTGTTTTTTGTTGTTAACTGCCCTATAGTCAACCCTAACTCATGATGACCCTGTGGAGGAAACATCACCAAACCTCCCTATCCAGCATTGCTCTGCTCAGGCCCTGCAGATTCAGGCCTGTGCCCTAACTGATAGAGTCTAGGGACCTTATCACACCGGCACTTACTGCTGCTCAAACGTTGCTGAAGTGTTGCCCAAATGTTTCAGAAGCACTGGAGGTGGGGTCATCTGTCGCGCTTCTGAAACGTCATTGTGTCAAGCCTCAGAGAAGCCATTTTTAATAACAGAAGATCCCGTTATTCTAAAGTAGCTTCTTCAAGGCTTCCCCGTGAACACTTCCAACATGGAAGGAAAGGGGGAAGCCTCAATGAGATTGAGGCATGCAGTATTCCTCTCCTTCTACTACCCTCTACTGTTCCCAGCATTATTGTCCTTTTCATACCTTTCCATAGTATCTTCAACACTCGTCTCAGCGCCGTATCTCAAATGAAAGGATTTGACTCCTATCCTTATTCTTCACTTTCCAGTTCTCATATCCCTATATGGGGTATACAATGGCTTGGATGATTTTAACTTTAGTATTCAGTTGTATATCTTTACGTTTTAGGATCTTATCCTGTTACGGATCCATAATTGGTCCATATTTAGTAAGACCACTTGGTCATGACTGTGGCACTTTTGCCACAAACATAAACGACTCCCAGGCTGACCTTAACAGCCAGCAGGCTCATCATATTATCCGGGAAGGATAATATTTCCTACCTCTTTCCACTAGAGAGAGAGGCTGAAACAATTAGATGCAGGTTCTCTGTTGTAATTCCTTGCTGAAGCATCATTTGCTCAAGGAAAGGGGTTGGAAGCATCCTCTCCTTGCCTCCTGATTAACAGCTGAACAGATTTCCTTGGCCCAGTGTGGCTGCTGGCTGTTAAGGTGGTCTGAGGGGAGGGAAGAGACATTAGTTACACACTCATAACTATGTAGATGATGTAAGATATCAGCGATGGTTTTTCAAACTAGTTGACCTTCTTGCACAGGAGCACTGAATAAATAGTAGTACCTGATGGCATCCATTTTAGTGGAGGTTATGAATACAATCCTAGTTTGTCTGAATTTTAGGGACTACCTGAAGTCCAACTATATATTGGACTACTCCTACTATATATTTTAGTACTTGGACAGCTCCCTAAAGGTTTGGGACAAACTCAGAGCATATTCGCTGCATCACTGATCTATAAGCCACTAGCTGCCACTGAAAATACTTTTTAAATGCTTCTATAGGGCTCTAACAGAGATAGGAATGGAGCAGCCTTCCAGAAGTTGTTGAACTGCGCATGCATACACACATCATACTGGTAAAGCTGCTGGGAACAGTAGTTCAACAATATCTGGAGGGCTGCAAAATTCCAACTGCTGGTATTATAGGCTTAGGAACATGGAAACTCTGATCACATGACTTGAGTCCTACTTGATCTTTTTTCCCCCTGCCGACTGCCAGGAGGGGACAGAACAAGGTAACTAAGACAATTCTACAGGAAGGAATTGTTTTTGTTTTATAGTTGACAGTCTTCTATTCAACAGTATTATCTATTTGAAGGGCTGTACAGTCACTCTGGAGATCCGGTTTGATACCCTGTGGGCCATGAAAACCCACTGGGTGACCTTGGACAGGTTAAACCCTCCACCCCCCAAAAAAACCCCATTATATGTTCATTATAAATCAGAAATCACTTGAAAGCACACAACAACAACAACAACAACAACAACAACAACAACAGTCTATTTTAAAGTTACAGAGCAAAGGCAGGGAAGTTGTCCATTGGTATTTAGCACCTTATTAGCAAAACAGATTCATTTATATACCGCTTCATACTGCCTAAGGAGTGTCTAAGCGGTTTACAACTGTAAGCTACTTGCCCCCAACAATCTGGGTACTCATTTTAGCGACCTCGGAAGGATGCAAGCCTGAGTCGAGCTTGAGCCCTTTTGCTAGTCTTGAACTCGCCACCTTATGGTTTTGAGTGGTTGGTTAGAGTACAGGCATTTAACCACTGTGCCACCAGGGATCTGCAGATTGAACAGACATGCAGGACACTGGTCATAGGCGATTATCACATGGAGGCTTACTGTGGCTAAAACATGGCTAAGTCATTCCCAAAGTGCACACATGTAATAGCCAATCACACTTGTCTCCCATGATTTAATTGTCATTGAGGCGTCCCACTCCTCTCCCATCATCCAAGTGTTTGCAGAGCAGCCATTTCTCCAATAATGGAAGTCCCTTCTATAGTCATGTTATGTTGTTGATGCTGGTGTTGTTGCTTTGTTCATGTATTTCCTGTTTTCTTCTATTCTCTGGACTTTTTCACATGAGGAAAATCAGGGGTTTAAAAAGTCAACATCCTGGAAAAAATCACACAATTGTGGTGGAGATTTTCACACACCAGGGAATAACCAGCAACAAATCATTCATGGTATTTCCCCATGAATGATTTGTTGCTGGTTATTCCCTGGTTATGCCCAGGATAAGTCCTCTTTATTCGCGATGTGTATGAAAATCTTCACTGCGATCATGCAATTTTCCAAGGATACTGACTCCCATGTGATAAAGTTCTTTGGTTTCTCTTCACAGAGTATCAACTTTTTCTGCCTTTTTGTAAAACTCCACTTTGTCCAAAGGATTGACGTTTCCATTCAATGCTAAGGCAATACAGGGACAAATCAAATGAGGAGCCAACAGTCACCTTGACTTAGAAACCATAAACTGGACATCTACTTATATATTCTGGACTTCTCTTTTACAAGACAGCAGCACCATGTTGGAGTTGCAAACTGATTTTTATGTTTCACCCAGTTCAAAAGCAGCTTGTGTTGCTCTGTTGGTGAACTGATCTTTGCAAAGTGAAAAAATGGGAAGCCTTCTACATACTGTACATCCCAAGAAAAAGCAAGTCCTCAGATCATAGAATCTTAGAGTTGGGAGAGACCACAAAGCTCATCCTGTCCAACTACCTGCCACGTAGGAAGACACAACTAAAGTAGTCCTGAAGGATGCCCAGCCAACCTCTGTTTAAAGACTTCCAAAGAAGGAAAGTCCACCATCCTCTGAAACAGTCCATTCCACTGTGTTATTATTACTCACCCCATTGAATGACACATTTGATATTTAGAAGACAAGTTCTGCACTACATGCCATGCATAATTCTGCAAGAAAAGCCTCTCTGAGGATGAACAGATTTGTATGCTGCTCTTCAGGGACCTTCCTATAGTGAACTTGCTCCCCTTATGAAACGGAGTAAATATTATTTATCTAAAATAGGGGCTAACATTGAATCTGCTTGCTTTCTTACCCAACTCCCCCCATGGATTGAGGCAGGGTACAACAACAAATACCAAATACGTGACATCAGTTAAAACACACATCAATTTAAAAGGGCAGATAAGATATATACATTAAAACAATCCACATTTAAAGCCCATCATTTAACATTCACAGTTTAAAAGTCCTCTGGGTACGCCTGCCAGAAAAGACTGGTTTTTAGTACTGTTTAAAATTCAGACAGTGTATGCAGCTGTCAAATCTCTTCCAGCAGGTAGTTCCACAGTCTAGGCACAGCTGGGGAAAAATCATCTGGCTGACAATTGTCAACCTAGTTCTGGCTGACTGAAGTAGTTGTCTCCCAGAGGACCTGAATGTGTGAGGCACATTATATGGAAGAGGTGATCTTTTAGGTAACTTGGACCCAAACCATGGCTCAATGCTATGGAAGTTTGGGAACTGTAATTTGTAAGACGTTTAGCCATCTCTGATGCCACAACAAACTGAAATTCCCAGAATTCCATAGCATTGAACCACAGCAGTTAAGTGGTGTCAAACTGGATTATTTCTGCAGTGTGGATGCAGCCATACTGAAAAACAGTACTAAAAAAACAGAGATCACAACACTAAACACATTTTCCCTGGGGAGAAGCTGAGATGCTGGCTTGGGAGCTAGTACTGTAGAAATCCTTCCTGGCCTTCTGGAGAATTTCCCGAATACCGTCTTGTGCCATCCCCTGATCTTCTGCATACAGCACAATACTGTGATCTTTATTCAGAAGCAATCCCACTTTTTCCAGTGGGGTTTAGCCTTACTGAGTGCATTACTGGACTGCAGCCTTAATCTTTTGACAGCACTGAAAACATTGATATTGAGATGTTGTGCCATTGAAAACCTCTAATCCTTGCCACTTTGGAGAGGGTTACATTCCCCACCTCTACTTTCTGTTCTGACATTTCTTTCTTATATTTTAGGTGAATCATGCTTGCGTGATTATTAAGCAAGGTTGCACTAACAATTCTGAAGGCTGCAAGCCAAAAAAGGTAATGTTTCTGAAGCTCTTATTATACAGTAGCTAAGCAAGGTTTATTACACACACACACACACACACACACACACGTATACATACATATGCATGTGTGCACACACATATAAAAATAATGTTTGGGTAGGCGTGCTCCCTAAATTTTCTTTTGTAGCAATCTGCATTCTCAAAGGGTGTTGGAAAAGTTTTCATAGGTCATGCCCAACGGTGGTTGCAGGGCTGGCAGTGTGTTGGTACCAGTTATTTAAAACTGCTGCATTGATTTAAATTGCTAATTTTTTTTTAAAAAATGACAATATTGGCAGGAACAGAACCTTCTTCTCCCAAATGTGCGTCTGTGTGTACAGACGTAAATGTTAAGTCACTTTCTGTCTTTCTTTATGAGCAAACTCTTGATACACTAAATATATTTTGATGCCACCCACAGAAGGAACATAGTATTTTGACTTCCATTTCCTTTCTTGCTTTGAATACTTTCACATCCTATTGGGAACATGAAACCTGGTCTAGCAACGCTAGATGGAGACTTAGCAGTTAAATCTAGCAAACTATTGAAATAGCGAGAAGCATATCAGAGAGATATATAAATAACCACAGGGTGATATTCAAGGCTGCTTCTTATATACATAAAAACATCCATGCTGTGCAGCTCTGCTGCTGTCTCACCCCCTCCTTGCGGCTGGTTTATAAGACAAGGAAAGACAGGGAACAATTTTTTAAAATACTCTCACAGTCAAATAAAGAACCAGCACTGAACATAAAGCTTGTTGTCTTGGTCCCTATGATCTTTTCTCAGTATTTTGCTGATATAATAAGCACAATGCTCTTTTGATTGCTTTTGGGACATGATGCTGGCCAATTTGTTTGAAATAAAAGGATAAATGGACTTGAAAGGGATAAAAAGGAAATAGGGATGGGAAGTATGGAGGGTGGAGGGAAGAAATATCTAATGTGCATTTATTGTATATGGAGTGGCACCAGTCCATTCAAACACATTTCTTTAATGTATGATTCCTTCACTTTGCAATTTGATACCAATCTCAATGAGCTTTTGTAGTATTCCTTGGTTTTTTCCTAGGAGTTGTATGACAGAAAGAGGAGCTGCCTAAGTAAGTATTGGACCAGTACTGTGTGGGAACGAGAAGCTGCTTTTATGCAAACAAATTAGTTCTTTAGTTCCACGAACACAACAAGCTTTAAGTTCAGCACTTGTTGTGCAATATATTGCACATCCATCTAAGCAGCTCTGAATTTCCTGCTTATGTGCCCAGTCTTAGCTAACATAACATGCTAGACTTGATGAGCCTAGATGTTCTCAGCCAGATGTTGGAAAAGGTGACAGGCTTGGTATTCTGGGGACTGGAATCCCCCCCCCCCCAAAGGGTTATATAGCTTCCAGCATATGCTGGAAGTTGCACCAGAAGAAGTGGCACTGTGTGCCGGAAACAGCAATGGTGCATGCACCCATGGCACATGGCACCACGCGCTGCTGCGTGCCACGGCAGGCACGAGCCCCATTCACTTTAATGGGGTTGGAGCATACATGAAATATCCGTTACGCGGAGGGGGGGACGGATTCCCGCATAAGGGAAGGCACCACTGTACTCAGAAAACATTCTGCTTTAATTCAGAAGGTTATGTTAGTCAGCTACACACAATCACCCCATTCACAAATTTGTCCACATCTGTGAAGGCCGGGTCTGCCGGTGTGATGGGAAAACGTATTTTGGAAATGACTGTTGTTTTGAGATTTTCAAAAATCTTAATTCTCTGTCCAAAAATACACACAAATTACTGGGAAATAAAGAACACAGGTGCATATACACAGGTTGGAGTGTTGATCAAGTCTGTTCATACTGCAAATTGCGGAAGAAAATCTATATTTCTTTTCTTCCCATCTCATAGTTGTCATATCTTAGTTCTTCTTTCCTCTGCTCTGACATGTCTTAGCTAGGACTGTGTGATGCTCCTTGTAGTCCCTTATGCTATTAACCTACAGACCCTGATGTCCGTATACAATGCCAAGATGTGAAAATTATCTCTGCTGTTGATGACCAGGAATGGTTGAATATCTAAGATGCTTTGCTGTAGATTTTCTAAATAAGGAATCAGGAAGAATACACTGCTTTTACATGGATACCAATAAGCATAGAAAGGAGGTGAGTGGAAAACTCACACAGGAAATTGGTGGTTCGGAGGAGATATTACAGGCAGATTTAAATCTCACCTAGAATTATTGTTTGAAATTATATTTTTGAGAGTTTTTGTTTGTGTTTTTGTGGAAGCTACAACATGTTGATTGATTTTTTTATTCTTATATGAGGTTGCAAGTAAACTGGAAGATAAGCATATGATCCTGTAGTTTAACTCAGTTGGGTAAAACACATTTTAAAAAAAAAATGAACTGTGCATCTGTGCTGAGAAAAATCAAGCCTTAGATCTTTAATGTGTTTCTAGAAAAGAAAAGAAAAACACCCTGGAAGCTGTTGATACCACCTAATTAGACAGTGAATGCTTGTTGGCAGGGCATCTCAGCTCTCCATTACACATTATTGTTGCCGGATGGCTCCCCTCCCTGCTTTTTCCTTTTTAAGGTGGAGAGAATCTATGGGTTGTGACAACTCAATATTGTTTTCTACCCATCCTGCCTCTCACTGTGTATATGCCAACTACCAGTATTATAAAGGTTTACCAAACCACCTACTTTCGCTAAGTCTAAGGTCCAAAAATAATGTATCAGTATCTTCTGTCCTTGAAGAATCTCTCTCTGTGAGGCTGTGCAGACCGCCTCTAAGGGATGACCTGCAGCTGTCTCTGGCTGTGCTGGATTGGGGCCACAATAACCGCACACTGCAGCCCCAGTCTGGCCTTTCCAGGGCACAAAAAGAAGCTGTGACGCAGTTTTAAGGCGATCCTTTGGTGCTATGTCATGTAAATGCAATGCCAGAGGAGTGCTGGGACACCATGTGCTGTGCGGACACTATCATGCCGCTATGAGGGTGGAGTCGGGGCATGCGTCGTATGGACACCATGCTCTGATTCTGCCCCTAGGACAGCCTTAACAGCCAGTCTGCATAGCCCCCCCCCCTTTCCCCCACACACATTCTTTCTCACACACACACACTTACACACATGCTAGGCTGACCTAAGGACCCTTTCATATTATGCAGTTATATCAGCATAATTCCACTAACTGCCATGGCAACATCCTATAGTGCCGGTGTTGGTTGTACATCTATAGGACTAGATTACCCTATATTTGCCATGGCAAATTCTATGAGCTCCCTGGGATTCAGTTATTAGAGCTTTCTGGCCTAGAATTCTAAATATTCCTCCCAAAACTGCAAATCTCAGGATTCCATAATGCTGCCATGCCATTTAAAGTGGAAACATACCACAATAATTCTGTAGTGTGAAAAGGTCCTAAATCCATTTTACTAAAGAACCAGGAAAAACAGCATATCTAATGAGGACGGTTGAACTATCTGACTCAAGAATGCCATGTAGTTATTTAATGTACAGTACCGGTCTCCCTCTCTCTCTCTAATTATTTCAGACAGACAGTATGGAATTGTGGTTTGAAAGTTGCACTGGAATTGTAGGAGACTGTAGGAGTTTTCAACTTGTGGTGATTCTAAAATGAATTTACCAGGCGGGTTCTTGGCAAGATTTGTTCAGAGAAAGTTTGCCATGGTTTTCCTCTGGGGCTGAAAGATAATCTGAAACATAAATATCAACTTTGGTAAAATCATCATTTGATTTTCTGCTGAAATTCTTTGTAGCATTGAAAGATAAAGTCTTTTCTATTTCTCCAAACCCTTCTTAATCTTATTCCACATTTGGATATTTTTTTTATTTTCATAAAATCCTTTCCTCCTCCATTGTTTTTTAATCCCACATCTTTTGATTTGCTTTCCTTAGGGCTTTTTTCTGCCCCTTCCCTTCATCTCTACTCTGTGGTTTTTCCAGAAATTACTAGCCTTCTCCACTGAATTCAAATGATTTTTTTTCTGGTTCCAACTCAGTGATATTTCTTTGGGGTTTTGCCATCTGTAAGGAATTCTATGGGTTCTCATATTACGAAATTGTTGTTGTATTAGGAAATTATAGTCCTTCCTTCTCCTCAGGACCTTTCCCAGAATGTCCTTGAAAATTTGGACCTCCTTTACTTCTATTACAAGTCTTTCTTTATAGTTTTGCTGTAATATTCAATCGCTGGTTCATTTTTTTAATACAGTCTATTATGACATCATGTGGAACTTTCTTAAGTTTGGCAGCTCTCTCTCATCTTTGTTTCAAGCCAGATAACGGCTTCTTGGTTATCTCTCTCTTCCTTTGATATATCTTCAGTTTTTATTTCTAGCTGTCTTCTTGCCGTTTCTAGTGTTTCTACTTTGTTGCTCAACTGTCCCATCTCATCTTTCCCATATTAAGTTTTACATTTGCCAATTCTTTACAGAAATCATGTTTTAGTTTGTCTTTCAGTTCCTGGAATTCTTGCTTTCTATCTTTCCTGTTTTGTTTCATCTCCGCCCTTTTCCTTCTGATCTCATCTAGAATTGTATCACTCAGGTCCGTTTATCTAGATGTCTGTTCAATGGGTGGTCTTCTTTGAAGTTGGAGAGCTGCTTGAGCTGCTGCTGCATGCTTTGCTGTTGCCATTTTGTTTATCAAGTCAAAATACCCCTTTCAATAAGTCATAGAGTTCAGCTAAAGAAGATGTGGAAGGGGTATGGGAGGATGGTGTAACCCACTATTCCCCCTACTGAGTTTAGTCACAAACAGAAATGGAGATGGAGGGATAAGGGATATAAGAAGAAGATGGAATTTCTCCTTCTTCCACTAGGTGTTGTTGAACTTTAATTTATGTCTTTCTGTTTCAAACCTCTCTCTTATATTTAACTTTCAGATCTTTCCTTCCCTTCCCTTCCCTTCCTTTTCCTTCAAACTCAGCGTTTTCAAGGTCACACCAGATAATTTCCCTCCCTAGGAGGAACGGAATATCAACCTCTTTTCATTAGTACAATAGCCCTTCACTACTATATAACAATTCTAACAATCAAAAACTATATATAAAGAGTCATTTTGGGGTAGATATAAATCATTTTGAAGAAGATAAAAAAGTAGGATAGTATGAGGACAACTACTTTTCTTACTGTTTCACTTCCACTTTCCACTTGGTGTCTTTCAGTCCCTTTCAAACTCAGTCCTTTAAATTCCTTTATAGATCACTATTTTCAATAAGTCCAGATTTATATCCAAATTTTTATATCCCTTAAATATTTATATGTCTTTTAAAAATTTTGGGTCTTTCTGTTATGTCTCTAAACACCTTTTTACAGCATCTGTTCCTCACACTCTGTCCATTAAGCTCACTGTTTGATGAAAAGTCTTCTTTAACTATTTCCTCCCTCTTGCCTTTATTCTTGCACTTGCCTCACAATTTACAGTCTCTCACCCCTCGCCCACGCTCTGAGCCAGTTGGAAGAAGGGAAAGGAAAACTTCTGGTGCTCCTTCTGATACTGATCTGTGGAGCTGAGTACATAAATCAGGAGGTAGCATACACCAAAGAACAGAACAACTCATGGCTCTTTCTTTTTCGTTTGTCTTTTCTCAAGTTAAAAGCACTGAGTGGTGGCTTGTCCTGTCTAGCAGTTACTTGCTGCAGCCATGGATCGCTCATGGCCCTCTTTGGTTTTGCTGTCATCTCTGTTGATCTCAGAATGTTCCTGCTGGATCTTAATTAATCCGCTTTGGGAGATGACTAGATGCTGAAGAGAGAGCCCCAGTGAGCCCTTTTGCTTCTCCTTTACCTGTGAGAAGACCAATATCAGGCAACAAATCACCCCATCTTGATCTTTCTGTGACAAGAAAGATCTTGTTGACAAGTCAAAGGCCCTAGGAGCTCCCTCAAGAGGGACTTGATCACTCCACCTTGCCCCTTTTCTCCCAATAATGATGGCTTACAACATATCTAAAACCAATTGCTGTTGTTGTGTGCTTCCAAGTAATTTTTCTTTTACTTATGATAAGGCGAACCTATCATAGGGTTTTCTTGGAAAGTTTCTTAGGAGGGGGGTTGCCAGGGCCATCCTCTGAGGCTGAGAGAATGTGACTTGCTCTAAAAACAATACAGATCTTTAAAAGACAATACAAAACATCAATAAAATATATATGTAAATGTTATTTTTAAAATGTAAAATGTTAAAAACATTTAACATGTAGTATTTAGAAACACCATTCAGGATTACAAAGAACGGGGCAGACAAAGTTATCAAGGGAAGGAATGTAAGTGTTCTTGGTGGGAACAACTTCCTAGAATCATAGAGCTGGAAGCAACCCCAAGAGCCATCCATTAGGGAACCTAATTAGGGATTTAGAAATACTGTTCAGGAACTCAGAGAACTCAGAGACAGAGGCAGGCAAAGTTACCAAAGAAAGAGGAACACAGCAAATGTAAGTGTTCTGCGTGGGAATGATTTCCTAGAATCATAGAGCTGGATGTAACCCCAAGGGTCATCCATTAGGAAACCTAAGTCAGGATTTAGAAATACAGTTCAGGATTTCAAAGATTTCAAAGAAAGGGACAGACAGAGTTACTATGGGAAGGCAAACACAGCAAATGTAAGTGTTCTAGGTGGGAATGATTTCCTAGAATCATAAGGCTTGAAGCAACCCCAAGGGTCATCCATTAGGGAAACTAATGAACTCCCTAACAGGGAGCCCAACCCTATTCTGCCATGCAGGAAGACACAATCAAAGCACTCCTGTCCTAATAGAGTACTACAAGAAATGACCGTTCCCAGAATCCCATAGCCTTGAGCCAGGGCAGTCTAACTAGATTATTTCTGCAGTGTGGATCAATGGCATCACTAAGAGGGTGTGGGGGAAATGGAATGCACCAGGTGACACCCTAAGGGTGTCCACAAAACTTTGTTTCTTACATATCTGTGTTGTGGCATTTGCCTGTAGCCATATAAAATTCTGTAAGAGATGGGGTGAGTAGGATGAGGCTCAGCGAGAGGATAAAAAAGAGGCCCCAGTGTTTTTTTTTAAATTAAAATTTAAAATTGCAATTTTTAAAGAAACAATTTAATTATTTTTAATTAAAATTTTATTCTTTTAAACTTTCTTCACAAACATCACTTTTTACCAGATTTTCACTCTAACCACATGTAATTATGCACTGAGGCTGTGCGGATGATATTGTAATTTAACGGTATAATTTTGCTAGGTGTTGATGTCACAACTATTACCATTAGATTCAGTGACATATGGGAATTATGATTTATGAAGAGTGGTATAATGTCTAGATCAAGGGGAGTAATAGTGCCACTCTATTCTTCTTTCGGTCAGTTCTGGTAACCATAATTCACAAAGGATGTTGACAAGCTGGAACGTGTCCAGAGGAGGATAACCAAAATGGTGAGGGGTCTGGAAACCATGTGTTATGAGGAAAGACTTATTGAAAAGTTATTGAAAAGAAGGTGAAGAGGGGATGTGATAGTCATGTTTAAATATTTGAAGGGGTGTCTTAGTGAAGAGGGAACAGGCTTGTTTTCCACAGTTCCAGAGACTAGGACAAGGAGCACTGGATTCAAACTACAGGAAAAGAGATTCCAGCTCAACATTAGGAAGGACATCCTAACAGTAAGAGTTGTTCGACAGTGGAACACACTCCTTCGGATTGTGGTGGAGTCCATTCTTTGGACTCCATTCTTTCCATTCTTTGGACAGATGGCTGGTGGCCATCTATTGGGGATGCTTTGACTATGAATTCCTGCATGGCAGGGGATTGGACAGGATGGCCCTTGAAGTCTCTTTTGATTCCATGAGTACAAAAAAGTATGCAGAGAGATCTTGTAGCACTGTTGTATTTAATTCTCTTTTAAGGAGGCAGGGGGCAGGGGTTCTCTCTTTTTATCCAGACAATGTTTTATTTAAATCTATTTTATTTCATGTAAGCCACCTTGACTGCCCAGGCAGAAAGGTGAGATACAAAAATAAAGTTATTATGATTATGATTATTTGAGACTCACTGAAAGAAAGAGGTTGGCAGTATGAGCTTTTGTAGACTTCAGTCTACTTTCTCAGATGTATTTAAATGCATCTGAGGAAGTAGGCTGAAGTCTATGAAAGCTTATGCTGCCAACTTCTTTCTTTCAGTGGGTCTCAAAGGTGCTACAAGATCTCTCTACATATGGATTCTACAGACCAACATGGCTATATCTTTGAGTCCTTAGTATAAAAAATGTGACTAAGGATTCTGTATGATGTGGCAATGGCAGGAGGTCCATGGGGGCATGTGGGGTGACGCTATGAGTGACTGCACTGGGTGGCACCAACCCTACTGACGCCACTGGTATGGAGGCAGCCCTCCGGACCAGTGGCATCACTGGGGGTGTGCGGGCTGCACCAAGGGACACCCTAAGGGGGGGGGGGATGACACCTCTTCTGCTAAAACACCTGTATTTTGGCAGAGACATTGTGGCATTTGCCTGTATCTCTTTAAAATGCTTTAAGAGATGGTGTGAGTGAAGTGAACCTTATGAGAGAAGAAAAGAGGAGCCCTAGAATTTTTTAAAATTAAAAATTATTTTTTTAAAAAAATTGAATTTTTTTTTAAAAAAAATTATTTTAAAATTTTCTTTTAACAACATTACATTTTAAGCAAATGTTCACTACATTGTATATGTAACTACATTTAGGTTATGCAAATAATATTGTAATTTGAAGATATAATTTTTAATTTTGCAAGTTATTTATGACATTCAATGGTATCTGGGAATTATGATATATGAGTAACATTAGTGCAATTTTTTTTTTACAAAGGATTCTGTATGGTGTGAAATTGGAGAAGGAGGTCAATGGGAGGGTGTGACACCATGAGTGAATACACCGGGTGACACCAACCCTAGACAGTGGCGTCCCTAAGGTTGATGTCACCCAATGTGTTCACTCATGGTGTCACTCCCCCATTGACCTCCTCCTCCCATTTCATACCATACAGAATCCTTAGTAAATTTATTTTTGCACTAATCTTACTTGTAAATCATAATTCCCAAATACCACTGAATATAATGCTAATAGTTGTGACCTAAACAACTCACAAAATTAAAAATCATACCCTCAAATTATAATATCACATGCATAACCTAAATGTTATTTACATATATATAGTGGAGATTTGGTTAAAATATAATATTTTTAAAGAAAATTTTTAAAATGGTGAAGAGTCTGGAAACCATACCCTATGAGGAACATCTTAGGGAGCTGGAGATGTTTAGCCTGGAGAAGAGAAGGTTAAGAGGTGATAAATGATAGCATTGTTTAAATATCTGAAGGGATGTCACATTGAGGAGGGAGCAAGCTTGTTTTCTGCTGCTCCTGAGAACAGGACCCAGAACAATGGATGCAAGCTACAGGGAAAGAGATTCCACCTCAACATTAGGAGGAACTTCCTGACAGTAAGGGCAGTTTGACAAAGGAACACGTTCCCTTGGAGAGTGGAGGAGCCTCCTTCTTTGGAGGTCTTTAAGCAGAGGCTGGATGGCCATCTGTCAGAGACACTTTGATTGAGAGTTGCTGCATGGCAGGGGGTTGGACTGAGTGGCCCTTGGGGTCTCCTCCAACTCTAGGATTCGATGAATTCTGTGATTCCGAGAATAATTTTTTTTAAAAAAAAAAGATCAAAATTTAATTTTCTAAAAAAATTAATTTTAATTTTATTTTTTTAATTTCAAGACCCCTCCTTTCTCCTCCCACTGAATTTTGAAATTTTAATTTAATTTTTTTTAAAAAATCCAAGACCCCTCCTTTCTCCTCCCATGGAATTTGAAATTTTAATATTTTTAAAAATCTGAGACCCTCTCCTTTCTCCTCCCACTGACTTTTGGAATTTTTCGTTTTCCTTTTTTAAAAACAATCTGAGACCCCTCCTTTCTCCTCCCACTGAATTTTGAAATGTCTATTTTTATTTTTTTCAAAAAAATCTTGAGACTCCTCCTTTCTCCTCCCACAGAATTTTGAAAATTTAATTTTAATTAAAAAAACACAAATTCTGAGACCCCCCCCCCTTTCTTCACCTCACTCCCACCCATCTCTTAAAGCCTTTTAAAGAGAGATGCAGGCAAATGCCACAAGGTTGCATTTGAGCAGAAGTGGTGTCACCTGGTGCATTTCCCCCTCAGCCCTCTATTGAGGCCAATGCTCTGGAGCCCTCACCTGAGAGCATCCCAACCTTGGCTAGCCTCTTATTAAAGAGCCTATTAGAGAGGAAGGATGATGCTGAGCTCCCTCATGGCCTCCAGGGGGCGCTGGAGGTGGGTCTCCCCTTCCCCTTCCCCTCCCTTCCCAGCCTCTGCCTCTTTGCAAGAGCTGAAGGTGGGACTCTCAGTCAGTCAGTGCTGCTGCTGCAGCTTCAGTGAGCATCCTCCAGCCTCCTCTCCTTCTCTCTCTTTCTCTGCAGAAGCAAAGAGGATGGAGCTGGGCTTTCCAGAGGGATGAAAGTCCTCCTTTCCCTTGCCTGGCTCCCCTGAAGGAAGAAGGAGCCAGCCCCAGGCTTTCTTTCTCCAAAGCTGCTGCTTCTGCTTCTCCTTTTCCTCCTTTAAGCTCCAGACTATAGCAGCTGCAGCTCTTCCTTCTGGCTCAGTCCTTCAGGTAAGGCTCCTTTGGGACCCAGCCCTTTCCAAAACTTTTCCTCCCCTCTCAGCCCTTTTGGGTGCCCTCATCCCCTTTCTCCATCTTCCAGCTCTTCTGTGCTTCCATTCCTTTTTATAGGGAAGGTTTCAAGGGACTTGGAGAGATGGAGGGAGCCAAGCATGCCTTTGGTGGGGAAGTTTGCAAATAAGAGAGCCTCTCTGCTACTCCTGGGCAAAGCTTTCCTCTTCTTTGTTGTTGCTGTTGTGTGCCTTCAAGTCCTTTCTGATTTATGAGGCTTTCTTGGCAAGGTTGGTTCAGAGGTTTTTTTGTTATTATTATTTACTATTGCCGCCTTCTCCTGAGGCTGAGAGAGTGTGACCAAATTCTGGGTGCCACATTTTCACCGACATTCTGGACCACATCCGGAAAAGAGTCCCGCAATGGACCTTATCAGACGTTGGAAATTGGAAGTATAATCTAATGGCAATTCGAACGCAATCATGGGTTTTCGCGTTATTGCGAATTAAAGTATCTCATGTAGTTTGGGGCAAAAGGAAAGTCATTCCGAACGCAATCATGGGTTTTACGTTATTGTGAATTAAAGCATCTCATGCAATTTTGGGCAATGGGGGGTCATTTTTGGGTAATGGGAACGCATTCCAAACACAATTGGAATTCACGTAAATTTGCTAAACTAGCGAATTCACGTGGATTTGAATTGGCTCCATTCGCAATAAAGAGAAATTCCTCCCGTCTGATAAGGTCCAATGACAGGTTGACAGTATTCTCAGCCTAGGTGCTTAAAGGGAGGCACGAGAATGCTCTTGAAATGTCCGAGGGACAGTCGGAAAAGGGAGCAAAGTTGTTGCCTCTTCTTTCAGAGAACAAGAATAAAACAGCAGGGTCTAAAACAAACAAACAAACAAACAAAAAACTTCCAGGAACTAGATGGTGCTAAAATTTAGGAGAAACTGCCCAATAGTAAGAACTGTTTGACAGTGCGGCAGAGCGTTTTGGGAGGCAGAGGAGGCTTTTGTAGGGAGGCAGGGAAAAGGTGACAAATCCTGCTTTTCCTCCATGCTTGTTTGGAATAAAAGTCATGCATTGTGAAGTCAAAGGCTTTCATGGCCGGCATCTGTATTTTTTTGTTGGTTTTTCGGGCTATGAGGCCGTGTTCTCGACGAGTTTATTCCTAACATTTTGCCAGCATCTGTGGCTGGCATCTTCAGAGCATGCCAGCCACAGATGCTGGCAAAACGTCAGAAATAAACTCTTCTAGGACATGGCCACATAGCCCGAAAAACCCACAAAAAACTCCGTCAGCCAGGAGGTTTCATGGCGGAGTTGGAAAGGAACCCTAGTCTCCAGAGGTGTAGTCCAACACACAAACCACTGCGCTCCAAGATGGCTTATAATACATACCAGTAATTCCTTTTCACAACAGCAAAGGTGCCATTGTATGATACGGCCACTGCAGCTTAATAATAGACAAGATGTTTCCATTTCCGCTGTAGTCCAGTGGTCTAACTGCTACGCCACACTTTCAGTCAATGGTCACTGTAGTCTCTGAGCATGTACCGAGTGCCTTACTGAGCATGTAGTTGTTTCTCCTCCTCTGGTTTCCATGTTGAACTGTGACTTTGGACACCAGAGTTTGGTTCCTGGTCATGAAACCCATTTTGGGCAAGTCACACTTTCTCAGCCTTGGGGACGGTAATGTCAAACTGCCTCTGAACAAATCTGGCTGAGAAAACCCCATGATAGATTTGCTTTTGGGTCACTATAAATCAGAAGGCTCACAAGACACACACAGATACCAAGCGATGTTCGGGTGAGTGTTGGAGGTGTAGCTACAAAATGAGGGCTATGCCTTCCACACAAAAGAATTCTGCCCCTGTTAAATGTTTCCCTTCAGTCCCCACATTTTGAGTACTGCAGAGAGGGAGCGATTGGAAATCACACCCCAAACTCTGATATTTGCTGTGTTTGCATTCCCTGGGTAAGTTTGCTCCTTTTCTTTGGATGCCTTATATTCTATTTCCAGTTGCCGGACTGAAATGTGAAGTTACAGAAATGCTAGCTATTTGGAGACTGAAGGGAAATTCCGTTATTTTTGGGGGGAAGGGAATTCATATGGGGAGGCAATGCCTTCATTTTGCCTCCGTAAATCTACACCCTGGTGGGTCAGTGTGGGTTTTTAACAGAGTCTCCCCACTTGCTCTCCAGGTAGATGTTACTTACTTACCCTCTTGGAAAAGTTAGAGTGGGAGAAAAGAGTGAGAAGTGAGAAACTGTTCTTTTGGATCTGGGTTAGTTCTGTGTGTGTTGGGTTTTATGAAGTATTTAGAAATTGGATTGTTTTTAGATGAATATGTGAGGTCTTCTTTTTATGTGTCTCTTTGCCTATTTGTGTATCTCTGTGTGTTATTGGTGGAATTCCTATACTCGCCACTCATTTGTACAAGTCGATTTACAATATATGAAACAATAAAATGATCCAGGAAGAGCATGCATAATCGACTCTGAAAGCTTGGTAGGTGTTTGTTTTGAAACCTCAGTGAATCTCCTTTTCTTAGTTTCCGTTTCAAAATCCCTGTGGTCCTTGTTACTTTGGCAAGTATCTAGTTCATGCAAACAACTCCTTTCCCCTCTTTTGCTGAGAGAGCCTGCCAGTGGAATGCTGACTTTGCTTAAGATGCACCTCCTTAGTTTCCAAATTGCTACCTGGAAGTGTATACATCTTAACTCCTTTGAGCTGAGCGGTGTTCATGTAGCAACTATTACCTGATCATCTGGTGAGTAATGATCAGGCTCCAGTCCAAGGCATGCTTACCTGGGAGTAAATGCTGTGGAAGTTAGGGGGACTTATTTCTGAGGAAACATGCTTGGATTGTACTGATAGTCTCTGATAATTTGCTAGTGAATCTCAGTAACCTAGAGAGAGGCAGAAAACAGAAAGAAAAAATTAATTTACTGAAATGTACAGTTAATCTAGAGCCAGTAGTGGTTTGAGTGTTGGAACACTCAAATTCCCACTCAGCCATGGAAATCCCCTGGGTGAGCCTAAGCAAGTCACACTCTTTCAGCCTCAGAGGACAAAAGCAAACCCCCTCTGAACAAATCTTTCCAAGAAAACTCCACGATAGGTTCTCTTTACAGTTCTCACCAGTCTGAAATGACTGGAAGGTGCACAACAACAAACATTTGCTTGGTCCTGATTCCAATATTGCAATGTATTGGAATAAAGGAATTAGACTGTCTGATCATTTGGGTGCTTGAATTTGTGTGAGATCTGGGTTCAGACTTTTTAGCAGAGTAGCATAGTTTACTCTCAGTCTTAATCTTCCACTTAATCTTCCACTTCCTCTTATTGTAACTTGCTAACTGTAGTGTAGTGGGTGAGTTTAGATACCGTTGCTGACATTAAGGTTTACAGAGGTGAATAAAATCCTTTCCCTTGCTGTAGTAGGTGCTTCCTGTCATAAAGTGAACCCTTAGGTTCCTTCATGTTGGATTACAGCTTCTGCTGCCCATGACAATTGGTCAGGTTGTCTGTGGACGATGAGAGATGGAGTCTAACAATATCTAGGAATCGGAGGCTGGAAAAGGCTCAAGAAACAGGGGGGAGCGTTTGTGAGCATAATCTTTTGCCTTTGGTCCTAAGATGTTGATGCAGTTCTGAGAAAGGTCTACATGGTGCTCTCTTATTTGTCATCAGTTGTATTCTATTTCTGTTATTTAAATGTCCAAACACTGTTGAGACAAGAGTTGAGCAGCAGTTCCTTGATGAATAACAGGCAACCTGAAATACTTACTGTTCCTTCCTAATAGCTGCCATAGGATGATACAAATGAAAAATGGCAATATCCACATGAAGAGAATTCAGAGACGTAGCTCTGTTAGCCTGAAATATCAGTATGCAAAGGGATCTTGCAGACTAACTGCGTGAAATAAGTTGTTGCATGAGCTTTCTTCTGCGAAAGATCATGCTACAACTTCTTTCACACAGTTAGTCTCAAAAATGCTGCAAGATTCCTGTTCAGATGAGTATCCATGTGAGAGGGAGGTAAAGAATGTATGTGATGAAACAATATAAAGATGTGAATGATGTTATAAACGGAGAAGAAGAGAGTTTCTCTTACGTTATTATTTATGGATCAAAAGGTTTAACAAGGAGCAAGTTTTAAATAGAATAGAAATAATAATTTGATGATGATAATTAAAGAAGGGGTGGTTCAAATTTATTCATCTTGATCTGAATTCACATTTCTGGTAAAATTCATAGTCAGAACATTCAGGTCTGGTGTTTGACTTAATCTTTTTTTAAAATAACTCCTGATTTGAAAACTTGGCTAGGATGTATCTTTGGTTTATTTCCTTGGCTAGGATGTATCTTTGGTTTATTTCCCACCTATTTCCATTAACACATTCATATGCAATTCAATAAGCAGGTAAAAGGTACCATTGGGATTCAAGAAATATCTGACTTTAAGTGTTTTTACCTAGGAGTTCATACTTCCTGCCAGGTGGATATGTGTAAAAGTTTTGCTTTAGTGAAAAATGCTCTAAGCAATCATCGTATGCACTTATTTAAAAGGGGGAACGGTAGCATTTTATTGTTTACTTTCCACAGTGCAACTCCTGGTCCAGTTATGAAGTGAGGAAAGTATATTGACTTCTGTTTTAGTACAGAAAGTCGATGTGGTGAACCATGACTCTCCAGTTGCATGCTGCTGGAGTTCTAACCAACAATATTTGGTGAAATAAGAAAGAACTAAAGGTATGTGAGCAGGACTTCATTGCTGCACTAAACTTCATTGCTGCACTAGACTTCATTGCTTCTTACAGTGCTGAAACTGTCCTCACTTCTAGAGAAACTAGAGCGTAAAGAAGAGCCCATGGATTTTACTCTGTGTGGAAATATGTAGTGAAGATGATAGATTAATAACAATACTACTTCCTTTTGGGCTTTATCAGAATGGCCAGATGCCATAACTGGTCTGGATAAAGCAGTGTTGTTTTTGATTTTGCCAGTAGCGGCTCTGATGTCAGTGGTGCAACAAATCCTCTCTAGAGTTTAGTTTGAAAAAGCTGTCAAAAGTGCTGTATCATAGCCCACAAATATTTTCAGAACCATGGATAGTTCCTTGGATAGTTCTTCTGCTGTGGTAGTTTTGGGTTTGTTTTCCTTGACGATTCGGAGAAATAGGACTGCAGATTTTGCCTACTGCAAAACAGGAAGACCAGTTTTGTACCATACAGTGATCCTTGGTACTTTAGAGCTTGTAAGAGTTACCTGTTTTGACTGCAGTTCACAGAGTACCCTAGCCAGTGCCTTATGCAATTTGTAGTCTAAAAGGAAGTGCTTCCCAGGGCTGACTCCATCGGTAGATGCAGTGAAAATTGGTAAGAAAGTGAGCGGGTTCAAAACAAGACATGCAGCCTGATCCTATGCTTGTTTACTTGGGAGTAAGGCTTGAGCTGAAGGTGACTGCATAAAAAAATACATCTGAAAGATTTCATATAGTACAGGCAGCCAATGACTATGGCTGCAACCTGTCCCCATCTACTTGGGAGTAAGTGCTGTGGAATTCAATGGCACTGCCTTACAAGTAGACGTGTATATGATTACACTGTAAACTAGAATGCCTCACCAAATCATTCAGCATCAACACAAGAGATCTATGGTTCAAGTGGGAATCCTGCTGGCATGCCAACACTGACGGAGTACTGACAGATGATGACCTGGTTAAAAAAAAAAAAAAATAGGAGGAGAGAAATGCTAGCTGTGTTGGACATTTTACAGATGAGGTTTTCTTACTTGGTTACTGTTACATTTAAATTGGTCCAAAGTCCTCTTGAGTTCAACGAGACTTTAGATCAGATTGGAGTTTTTAGGTACATCAATGGGAAAATAGGCATCTCTATACAGATATGTTTTTCATTAATAACACAATTGTAAAATGTATTTTCTTTGGCAGTATGTCTCACTCATTTCTATGGCTCTTGCAGCCAAATAATAACTCACATTGCCGTACAAATGTTGCCAAAACATGTTGGGTACAAATAAGCATGGATAGGAATATCCTATGCACACTCTTGAGGGAATAGGAAATTCCGTGGAGCTTATTTCCAGTTGATGTATCAATATCTGTGTATGAAGAAGTCAGGGCACAATCTACTAGAACAGAAGGATATGAACTATCCCAAAATCTGGAGAGTGTCCACAGCATATGGATAGCACTGGATGAGCAGGATTCTGTACATTTCCAACCTTGGTTCCCCAGCCTCTTTGGAACTAAAGCTCCTTAAATCAAGCCATTTGGTTGTGCTGATTGGGATTTTGATGGGTTGGATTCCAATAACATTCGATGACACAAAGTGAGGAAACATTGCCCAACCACTGCTCTGGCAGTTATCTGAGATGGGGCTGAGACCAGATCAACTTTTCAATAAAGTCAGTAAGGTTGCATTTGTGATTCATTCCTTTAGGCACAGTATGGATCCTCAGTTGCACTATTTGTTCCATAAATGTAAGGAGAAATGATGTGGAAGGTAACATTTTGTGTTAGATTATTAATGCAGGAAGCACGCAAACTTTCTTGCCTCTGTTACTCATATCTGTCTCCTTTACGGAAGAATATAAGAAGCTGTCTTATTCCAGGACACATTGGCCTGATCTAGATTGACAAAAAGAAGTGTGTTCATGGCTGCATGAAAGTCTAGCCTTTAGATGAGAAAAAGGGAAAGTGTGCCATGAAAACGCTTTTTTTGTGTGTGTGTGTGTGTGTGTGTTTTAGGGGAGAAGAAGAGCCTTTAAAAAGGTGCTGGTTTTCCCAGCTTCTTTTTTAAAAACTGCGGATCAGTGCAGCTCCATCTAAAGGCTGTGGTGCAGCTGCTAGGCATTAAGGAAAAGGCTTCATGTCACACTTCATGTCACACTTTCCTGCCAATCTAGAAAGCCCCATTATTTGTCCATTTAGGACACTATTTTTTACTGCAATTGCAAGCAGCTCCTCCAAGTACCAAGTAACCATTCCTTTTACCTGTTTCCTGATGATTTTTCTCTGGGGATGCCATGGTCTGAACCTGAAACATTTGGTAAGCAAGGTCATTGAGACTATATTGTACTGAACTTTGCCATAATGGTGATAAGATGGGTTTATCAACTCTCACGTGCAAAAGAAGTGCCAGTCCTTCGGTCAGAGCTATGATTGAAATCCTAAACTTGGAAGTGAGTTTTAATGGGATGTAATTGGATTTCTTTCTGTGTGAAAACATATTGATGAAAGGATAATTATTTCCTCATGTTGTGACTGATGGATTCATTGTCAGTGGAGTGGTGGGTTTGATTTGAGTTTTAATCCAGACTATAAAGTTGCTGTCTACAGTTGCTATCCAAACCATAAAGCTGCTGTCTTACTCCAACATAAATACATAAAGCTCATTTAAAGTTTTGACTAAAACCCAGAACTGTTTCACTTCTGTGTAAACTACCACCCAGCTCTGATCTTTCAACCTCTGCTCCAGCCCATCATCTTTTTGTCTGTAATGATGACAGCTGATAGTTTAAACTACCTCCATTGGAAAACATCCGCTTGGACGCAAGCTTAGTCATACTTTTGAGTAGTCCCATTGATTTACGTAGCCGGTCTTCTGTAAGTGAGGCTAAGTGCTACTTAGTGTTCGGTAAGTATACTGTTCTAAGTAAGACAGACATTTCACTGTGTTTAAGCTGAAGTGAACATTTCACTTGGATTTCCCATTGACAAGTGAATAGTATTTATTTAATATGCCACCTTTCTCCTAAATTGAGCTCAAGGCAGCGTACAGAAGATACTTTAAGAATACAATTTTAAAAAACAGAATTAAAAACATTGCATAAATACAACAAGTTTAAAATGCAAAATTGTTAAAAACGTGCTAAGCTAAAAATATAAAACCCTCAAAAGCATACAGAAGCCAAAACCCCTGTAAAAAACTTCTCTGGGTACAATTACATATTAGAAAGAAATGTCTTTGCCTTGGTCTTCCAAACCCATTCATACCAACCCTTCTTAAAGCAGAGGAGCTCTGCAGTCTTTTTGCATGTGGCTACCCTACATGCCTTCATGAAACAGCCCTACACCTGACTTGCTTCCAAAATAACTTGGCCCTGATGATCTGCCAATATGTGATGTCCACTAAGTAGACTGGACTAATGGCAAACAGAAGCTTTAAAGACCAGAATTTTGTGTGGGTGAGAAAACCCATAATGCTATTTTCAGCTTCTGTTCTGATGTGTCAGTACTTTTTAAAGTCTTCCCCGTCTCCATACTTTAACTTGCCCATCTATTACATTCCTTTCTTGTACCTTCCAGTGTCATTAGATCACAATGTTAGCAATAAGATGGAAGATGTCACAACAAATAATGTTTGCAGCCTCAGATGCAAGGAAAAGATACTCTTTTTAGACATTCAAGATGCTTTAGTGTGATATTGACTTCGTGATCCATTTTTCTATCTCCGTGACTGTTCATTGTTAGTTCCACATTAGCTGTGTAAAATAGGCAATGATATGGTTTTATGAAGTGGTTCTTCAAAAAGAAAAGGTTCATGTCTACCTGAGAAATAATAATAATTTCATGAAGTTGAATTAATGCAGATTCAACAAAGAAGGAAAAATACTGAACATGCTCTTGGGTAGGGTTAAAATGGCTAAAAATAAAGCATATCCATTACTTTTCCATGGATGAATTGCAGCTAACCAGGCCCAAGATTGAACTTTATAGATCAGATTATACAATAGAGTTAGTGGTGGTGGGACAGGCTCTTTAAGGATCCCAAGATTAGTATTTGTTGTTTGTTATACAGTTAGCTTCAAGCTAATTTAATACCTTTGCAGAAAGGTTAAGGAGCTCACATTTTAAAAATTATTTCTTCCTAATCTATGAACTGGAGGTGCATAGGTTTTTGTATCTACCAACTGGAGCGATACATGCAGCAAAAACCTTGTCATCTCTTTGTTTGATAAATCTATTCACTAATTCAAACAAATATGACCACAAACTAATAGGGTGTAACTTTTGGATAAGTTGATGTAGCAAAGCTCATAGGAAGAAAAAAAGACTAGTTTTAATCTCCCATTCGTTTCTCCTATGTCATATTGGAGGGATTTCCAAACTTTCCAGAGGAATATTTTGGGGTGCAGGTCATTCTGTGGGAAAAGAAAGGATAGGGAACTGTCCTTCCATGAATATACAAACATTGTTTTAGATATTGTCTGCTTTCAAGTCATTTCTGAGTTATGGCAAACTTAAGGAAACTGTTAAAATGGGACTACACAGAGTTTTCTTGGTAAGATTTATTCAGAGGAGGTTTGCCATTTCCTTTCTCTTCAGCTAAGGAAGTGTGGCTTAAACCACTATGCCATGCTGTCTGTCTGTCTCTATGTTTGCTGCCAAGCCATTAATCTTGAATGCATGGCAATAGAAACACTGAATTATTCCATACAGTAACCATAATCCTTTCCACACAATAGACATAGCCAGCGTGGTGTAGTGGTTTGAGTGGTGGATTGCATTTCTGGAGAATAGGGTACAATTCCCCACTGAACCATGGAAGCCTACTGGGTGAGCTTAGATGATTCATGTACTTTCATCCCCAGACAACCCTGTGACAATTTCACCTTAGGGTTACCATAAATCAGAAACAACTTGAAGGCACACAGCAACAACAACCATGCCTTATGTGATTTTGGGTTGTGGCTAACTTCTTTAGATCTGGAGCATGGAACAAATAGCTATGATCAGCAATGATTGTTCCTAATAAATCAATTCACTTGTAAAATAATGGATCCAGATCTCATCATACTTACATTTGAAGCCAGTAAAATTTACCTCAGCTTGATAGACTTAAGTCCCAATAATTTCACTCAGTCTGGTCTAAGCTTGGCTCAGCCTAGAACCAAACTGATATCTTCATTTTATATCATTGTCACATTGCATATCACTGATTTTCACCGTCACCTTCCCCATAATTTGTTAACGCCCCTCATTGTTCAACCTTAAATTAGGAAGGGAAAATCTGTAGGAGTTCAATGTAGCAAACGTCGCATATGTTTAAAGTACTGGTGCCTGTGTTCAGATGAACACCTAGATGCCAAAACTATTGTCTGAGATCGTTTGCTGAAGTCTTGGAAGCATTGTCATATGAAAATGTGAGTTAAATAAATGTAACGAATCTACATAAGTCTGCCATTCTCAACATACTTACTGGAAATTCGAAGTGCGGTCCCATACATTTCTAAGATACATCCCTCTGAGTACAATGGAAACACAACTACAGTAAGACAGTAAGTATAAAACTGCAGCCTAAATTCCACTGATGTTTCACATCTCTTCAAACAGGGATGGGGAACCTGTGGTCTCTAGATGTTGCCAGATTCTAGCTCCTTTTATCTTTATGCAGCATGGTCAGTGGATGGGAATGGTGGGAGCTATAGTTTAACAACTTCTGGAAGACCACTTCCATTTTAACAGAAGATATCCCTTCTGCAAAGCACAATGTGTTTTAAAAGAACTGAAATCTGTCATTAGCCATTTTCATTTCAAAATGCACAGTGCAAAACTTGTAATCTTCTGGATGCTTACTCAAAAGTTCCACCTTATCCTAGCATGTAGGAATTGCTGTTGTAGGAATTGCTGCTGTAATGTATCCTGTTCTTTGAAAAGAGTGACAGATGTTCTGTGATTTCATCACTTTTAATATTTCTGTTATGTTTTGATGGAATGGTGTAGAGAAATTGTATAAAGAAATTTAAAAGGAAGAATATTATTTTTACACTGGAACCAATTTTTACACTGGAACCAATTTCCTACAGCTTTTCCCTTAAATAATAAACAAACAAATGGGACTATACGGTATTCGTGAGATGATCATTTCAATTGGTGATCAGTTTAACTATTCAGGAAAGGCCTGCTGGAAGAGATCCATCTTGTCAGCTTTTAAAAAGCTTTCCAAGCTGGTAATATGAAGAATCTCCTCCGACAGGCCGTTCCATAATCTGGGATGCTTATGCTTGAATCCTCAGCATGACCAGATGTGATTTATTAAGTTTTCAGGCAAAGGTAACCAGGTTTGTTGTACCGTAATCTATCAAGAATATAGGAAGCTGCTTTACATGGAATCAGAAAGTTGGTCCATTTAGTACAGAACTGGCAGCAGCTTTCCAGAGTCTTAGGGTTTCTTTCGTACCTCTATTTGGAGATCCTTGGTACTCCCTGATGGTATGCCATTCTGTGCCTGACCTTCCTTAGCTTACGAAATCAGATGCAACTGAGTGTATTTAGGAGGTGGACATAAAGGCTTGCTGCATTTTCCAATAAACATCTATCTAGCTTTAGCCCAGGGCAGAAAATATACTAGAGTGTGGAGAATTAGAAAATGGTAAGCAACTTTCATGGGTGGAGAAACTGCATGGGTGTTTGAGACCACAACAGGGAATGCAGGGAATGCATCTCCTGGTATTGCCCCATTGCCAAATTTCAATCTTCTGTCGGTAGTACTTTGCAGCATGGTGCGCAGAGAATACCAGATTGGTTTCAGGCTAGTGAGCATTCTTTGAAGTACTGATTATCTTAAAAATAAGGCATGTGCTGTCCACACGCATTGTTGTAAAAGCAAATTCTGCTCTGCTATGAACACTTGACAGTGTGACAGCAGCAGAAAGAAGTAATTCAGAACTTGTTTCAAAGCAATTTGTGCAAGGTATATGTGCCTTGATTCTGGGAGGGCTAATCAGCTGGAAGACAAAGTGAACCTTTCTTGTGTATCTTGCACCTTGAAACAGTATCCTGGGCTTTTTTCCTGCTTCTGCAAGCATGGGGCTTCCCAAACTTGTAACACACTGGCTCATTTTAAGTATATGTAGTCATTACCTGTGAGGACAGGGAATAGGAGCAAGCATATGGGCTCTGTCCTTTTCTTCATTCTCACTGAACTGGCTGTGAAGATAACAACTGTTCTAATAGAAAGTCCATGGTGGGTTTCCATGTGATTTTGTGATATCTGAGGCAGAGCAGTGATTAGAACCTATAGCACCTGTAAAGGTGACTAGAACCCAGCACCAACCACATTATTTTGGCACCTGAAGCAGGAAATTCCACATCCCTGGCAGTAAAAATATGGTAATAATAGACTAAAAACTAAACAGCCTCCTCATCACATCCAAAATCTGCTGCCTCAGGTGCCTGTCTTGTTCCGACTCATGGCTGAACTTGATCTGCACCATAATATGGTATCACAAGAAGAAAATGAAACTTTGTGAATTGGGTTGTACCCTACACAGCCCACGGAAACCATTCCAGTCAAAATGGCAGCATTTTTTCTTGCCTATGTAAAATGGTAGCTGAATTAAGCCAAATATTTTAAGCAGCAATTTCCAACTTTCTCAGTGTGGGTAGTAGATCAGATTATATGGCTGATTTGGGAATTGGACTATTAATTATAAATATGCATAATGATATGGTCATTATGATTAAAGTTTGGGGCATAATTAATCATGGGTCTTGTAACCAAGACTACCAAACATGACCTAGCACTCCTTTGGAATTCTTTCAAGAGAGTACTGAGGCCTATATTTAGGATGCCTACTTGAAGAACTCAATCGTTCTCAGAAGTGAACTTTTCGCTGCATTATCTTGAAGGAATCAAGCATAGCAGACAAGCTATGTGACTGATTGTGGCTAAATTCACAATCAGACAAAACCCGTCCACTCCACAATAACTGTTTAGACAACAGTGGTCTATGGAGTTGTAAAAAGCTTCTTATTTGCCGAGGTTGGAAGTAGCAGGTTATTTGCAATTAATTTTAATAAGGAGGAGTTTGTAAAAGTTAATTTTTAGTAGCACTTTGCATTTGATGAAGTAGACTTGGGCCTCAAACAGACAGCTTAAAAGGGCCACCGTCAGGCTGCATTGGGGGCAGGGTGTGCAACTGACATACAGTCCAGATGCAGCCAGAAGTCACCCTAGGCACAGCTGTTTTCCAAAGAACTGGCCCAAAATTAGCTCAAAAAGGAGCGGAAAAATCTGCTCCTTTTCAGCAGACCATTTGGAGACGATAGGACCCAAATTGGGACTGGGTACATGTGGCTGCTGCAGCCCCAATGCAAATGGGCCCCAAATGGCCCCGTGCAGTCCCAGCGCGGCCGTTTTGGGCTGTCTGTTTCATCCCTTAGTGCCCAAAAGCTTATGCTACCAATTTCTTTCTCCCAGTTATGACTTTATTTATTTATTTATTTATTTAAGGAATTTATATCCTGCCTTTCTCCCAAAAGGAAAGAAAAGAAAGGCAAAATGGATTGAGAGAGCAGTGGCTTTCTCTGTGTTGCAGCTACCCTCCCAATCAGTTTTGCCTTTTCTTTCCTCATGCGGTAAAGTCCTTAGTCTCAAAGGTGTTTCAGGAGCCAACTGCATACTGATCCAGATTAACACAGCTGTCTTTGAATTTATTTTTTTAGATTACAGTTCCCTGAATCTCTAGACAGCATGTCTCTGTATGACTACTTTTACATTTAAAATGTAACACTACAAAGTTATAATTACACCGCAAAATGTTACATCACATTTTGTGGTGTAACTATAACATTTTAGTTATAGCTATAGAGGCATGTCTTCTCTGAATGATAGAAGAGAAATATCTCAGGGTTCAAGTGCTGGGTAATGTTGCTGCTTCTTCCTGTTGTATCATGGGTTTCAAGGTAATAGTGTTGTGAACAAGAAGGGAGTGTATCTTGTACTACAGGACAGCAGCTTGATTTTTTTTAAAAGGTAATAACAAAGTGGAAAGACCTGTAGTTATTTTTTGAGAAACTGAGAATTTTGGAGAAACAGTCATCTTTTTAGAAGCTGAAGTTTTTATGAAAAAAGGAAATGTCAATGCAGTCTTTAGGATTTGGAAGAATTGTCAGATGTGGAGTGCTGAGGATACCCCTTGTAAACATGAAGGAAAGGATCCATATAAAGGGATGTGTCTTTGAGGTTGTTAGTGAGAGGTGTGAATAGGCTGGCAATTGCTTTTTGAATCTGAAGGCACGAGGGGGCACTATAGTACCAGCTGAAACAAGGCTTGGCAAATGCAGAGGGAATTCCCTTCCCCCTTGTGTGAACTGCTCCAGGTGTGTATGCATGCATGTGTGTGTTGTGTGATGTCTTTTGCTGTTAACTTTGGAAATGGCTGCACACATTTTTATTCCTTGTCCTTTGAAATAGCCTTTCCATAGCCTCCCCGTGTGTCGGAAATTGCACCTGGTGATTCTTAAAGGTGGAGGTGGGAAGCTCTGTCTCTTTGCTCTCTCCTGCCTTCAAATTGTTCACAACCTTAAGCTCCATCTCCCTCAATATGAAAAAAAATGTGTGTGTGTTTTTGGCAAATTCTGTCCAAAATAAACTGAAACAAATTTCTGCCTTGTGTACACTGCAAAAGTTCAGTAGCTGCAGCTATTCCCAGACCCAGTATGGAGAGGAAGAGGACCTTAAAGTTATAGTTGTTAAAGATAAACTGCTGTTGTTACATGCCTACAATTTGATTCTGACTTATGGCAAACCTATCATACGGTTTTCTGTAGACAAAATTTATTTGGAAGAGGTTTGCTATTACTTCCCCCTGAATATATCCTACAGAACCTGGTATTCCTTGGTTGCTTCCATTCCGTGTACTAACCAAAGCTGACACTGTTTAGCTTCTGAAATCAAGCAGGATTTGATACCTTCAGGGTATTTAGAGACCTCTCATAAAAAAATGGTGCAGCTCATCACTTAACATGATTAAATATCCAAAGATTCAAACCCTGACTCCACTCTGAAGCCCTGGACCTGGGTGGATAAATCTTCCTGTTTCTAATTTTCTTCTCTTCTATTTTAAAATACCCTCCAAACCTCAGAATCTTTCAGTCCCAAATATTGGTTCTTTATATGCAACCACTAATCAAGAAGAGAATCTTGCCACCTCAATAGAAACTTCACTATTGACCTTTTCAGACGGGAGGAATTTCTCTTTATTAAGAATGGAGCCAATTCGAATTCACATGAATTCGCTAGTTTAGCGAATTTATGTGAATTCCAATTGCGTTTGGAATGCGTTCAGAATGACTTCCCATTACCCAAAAATGACCCCCCATTGCCTGAAATTGCATGAGATGCTTTAATTCGCAATAACGTAAAACCCATGATTGCGTTTGGAATGACTTCCCTTTTGCCCGAAATTGTGTGAGGTACTTTAATTCGCAATAACGTGAAACCTCATGATTGCGTTTGGATTGCCATTGCATTATACTTCCAATTTCCGATGTCTGATAAGGTCCTTGGTAGCAAGCACTGAAGGTAAGGAGAAGAACTCTGGTTTCTTCCTGCTTGTTAATAAGCCTAGTTTGGATCATCATGCAGACGTCCATTAGCATCCTCTGTATCCAACAGTGGCCAAGTAGAGATGTTTGGTGGCAAAGAAAACCTTCAGCAGCTTTTATTGAAATGTTTAGTGCTGACTTTTAAAGTTCCTTCAAATGAAAGGAAACAGAGGAATAACCGAGTAGCTGTTTCAACGCTAAGGGTGTTGGATTTCATCATAGATTACAATCCTCTTTGTATTCCCACCTAAGTCCCATGAGCATTCTTATCTTTTCTAATAAGTCATGCCTTTTCATGATGTAGCCTAAGTGCAACAGCCTCAATCTCAGGGGCCGTGCAGACAGCCCCAAAGGGGCAGCAGGGGCAGCTTCCAGACACCCCTTTTACAGCCAGATTGGGGCCACATGTGAAATGAGTTGGTTTTCTTTTTATCTGCTTTCTTCACTATCCAGCTCTTACATCAGTATTAAGTTTATCAGACGCCGGAGATTGGAAGTATAATCCAATGGCAATCCGAACGCAATCATGGGGTTTCATGTTATTGCGTATTAAAGTATCTCACGCAATTTCGGGCAAAAGGGAAGTCATTCCGAACACAATCATGGGTGGAGTCGAAGGCTTTCATGGCCGGCATCCATAGTTTTTTGTGGAGCTTTCGGGCTATCTGACCATGTTCTGGAAGAGTTCCTTTCTGACATTTCGCCTGCATCTGTGGCTGGCATCTTCAGAGAAAGATGCAGGCGAAACATCACAAAAGAACTCTTCCAGAACATGGCCACATAGCCCGAAAGCTCCACAAAAAACAATCATGGGTTTTACGTTATTTCGTAATTAAAGCATCTCACACAATTTCGGGCAATGGGGAGGGGGTCATTTTTGGGTAATGGGAAGTCATTCTGAATGCATTCTGAACACAATTGGGATTCATGTAAATTCACTAAACTAGCGAATTCACGTAAATTCGAATTAGCTCCAATTGGCTCCATTCGAAATAAAGAGAAATTCCTCCTGTTTGATAAACTCCTATGTGGTGATGAGAAATACAATGGTTTGGACAATTCTAACTTTACTGTTTGGTTGTATATTTTTGCTCTTTAGAATCTTGTCTAGTTCTTTCACAACATTACATGCAAAAATGGGATAGGGTGGCTCTCTGGGGTCCAGAGCATGCCCACTCCTGTTATAATCTCCTGCCACCTTGAATCCCATTTTGGGAGAAAGGTGGGATATAAATCTAATCAATCGATCAATCAATCTATGCTCAGTTACATGGGAGTTATTTTAGTTGTCTTAGAAGAAGACATAAATAGAACTGCAGAGTTTTTTAAAAAGAGATATTCTAAACATTTGGGGCTTGGTTTACCTTCAGTTGCAAATATGGAAATGGGGTAAGGAGAGAAGAAAAAAGAAGAGAGACTAAAACGTAGCTATATTTTGATGTAACAGATTAACTTCAGCTAGGGAGGTATAACATCAAACCAGACAGCTGTGCCTTGCTGGATACATTGATAATTACTTTTCCAAACTTGAATATTTGTGAGGGTCTAGATAGCATAAAGGTACATACACAAGATATGTTGAAAGCATGGTGTGTGTGTGTGTGTGTGTGTGTGTTGATGGATTAAATCTCTTTATATCATCTCTTGTAAATATTCCACAGACAGTTGATAATGCTATTACATGTAACAAATATTTAGAGATGAGCTGAGCTTGTGGCAGACCTGTCAACCAAATAATCTTGGATTTAAACTATCCAAGAGGAGATGCAGGGACTTCTCTGTGAAATATGTGTATATAATAAAACAGAAAAGATGGATGATTTCCAAAGTATGAACAGCAACCAAGAATCACTCCTCAGTTTTCCCTTACTGACTGCTTTTACAGCCCAGTGTTATGCCCCTTTGCACATACTTGGGCCTGCTATCCATGCACAGTAAACTAGACCTCTCTGAAACTTCAGTTACTTTTTTATTGCAATAATTTGGTTATTGGGGCTAGTGATACAGAATACTGTATATCGCACCAAGTCTTAAAACAACTATATTGGTTGCCAGTCTGTTTCCGATACAACCCAAAGTGCTGGTACGTACTGCATTTATACAGCTGAAATCCTGGATTCCTCCACTACCTTTGCCACCTCTTACCCTCTCCTATGGGTCCAACTCTTTAAAATTAGGGGAAGTAACTATAGAGAGAGCCTCTGAAACTGTGGCATCCTGTTTGTGGAATGCCATCCTCACTGGGATTTTCCTAGCACCAATTTTGATGTCATTTTGCCACTTGGCAAAGAGGTTTTATTCTAAAATGTTTGTAATTCCAAGGCTTACTGAAGGTTAAAAATGCTACTAATTGATCACACACACACACACACATATACATATAAGATACATTAAATATGTTAAGGGCCTCCCTTCTGATCCTTATCCAGACTAAATACAGCAGATATTATGTCTCCCCTGCAAACAGACAGCAAAGTGTAGATGAGACACATGAAAAACCATATTGCACTCCGCCCACCATGATGCCCCCACATCTCTGATACTCCAACCAATAAATATCCAGTGATTTACTCTTTTCCCGATTTTCATCATGTAAATTACCAATATTAAGGGGTGGCATGTGCATGAGAATCTAGGGCAGTGACGCGAAACCATTTAGAGACCAAGTGCACAAACTCAGTGGCATTCCCACACCAGGTGCCACTAGGTGCCAGGGGTGGGACTTCTAGGGAGTGGGGCCAGTGTGGTGTAGTGGTTTCAAACAGAAACCCACTGGGTAACCTTCAGCAAATTACACTGTCTCAGCCTCATAAGGCAATGTCAAACCCCTCTGAATAAATCTTGCTAAGAAAATCCTGTAACAGGTTGGTTGTGACTAGTTCTCTGGGAGATCAGGGTTCAATTCCATTGGATAACCATGAGCAAATCACACTCTCTCAGCTTCAGAGAATGGCAATGGCAACCTGCTTTGATGAAACATACCAAGAAAACTCCATGATAGGGCCACCAGAAACAACTTAAAGGCACACAACACACATCTCACCCAAGGAAGGGGAGGAGGAGAAGGTGTCTCTGGGGGACAGGGCTTCTGGCCAGAAGGGACAGGGCTTCTGGCCAGAAATGGAGGGGCTTCCACTCAGAAAACTTCCACCCAGAAACTTCAATTAGTTCAGAACATGGCAGCCAGGCTTATCACAGGAACATCAAGGAGAGAGCACATAACACCAGTGCTTAAGTCTCTCCACTGGCTGCCGATTAGTTTCTGGGCACAGTACAAGGTTTTTACCTTTAAAGCCCTACATGGCTTGGGTCCATCTTATCTTAGGGACCGCCTCTTTCTGTATGATCCCCCCTGCACACTTTGGTCCTCTGGGAGGAATCTGCTACAGCCTATGAAAACTAGGCTGGCGCAGGCCTCCCAGAGGATGTTTTTGGCTGCCGCTCCCAGGCTATGGAATGACCTGCCAGATGAGATACGTCTTATTACAGCTCTTGATTGCTTTAAAAAAACCATAAAGACACATCTCTTCCGACAAGCCTTCCCAGAAAGTTCTTTACAACCAGCTCTGTTAGTGGCTCAAGCTCCCCCCTCAATTTTTAACATTTCGACCCCTGATGCCCATGCAATTGATCTTTCTGTTACGTTGTGGGAATTTTAATTATGTTGTTTTTAACTTTGATGTCAGTTTAATCTAATTTTTAAGGGGTGGGTGGTTGGGTGTGGATCATTGTAAATTTTACCTTTTACCTTGTATTTTTAATTGTTGTAACCCACTCCAGTTGGTTGACAGAGGAGCAGGCTATAAATAAAATTTTATTTATTATTTTATTTTTATTATTATTATTATCAGAAGGCTGCGCACCATCCCTCCTTGTTGCGGCTTGGTTTTCTGCAGGAGGACCAGACCGCGGCAAGAGCCGGCCCAGCCATTCGTGCCTCTCCCCTCCTTGCTGTGGCCAAGGCATGCCCTTGGACATGTGCTAGAGAGGGCATGCATGCCACAGGTTTGCCAGCATGGCTCTAGGGTGAGTGGACTGCTGGTTAATAGTAAGCTGAGCCATACTCACCACCTTGGTCAACTACAATGGCCTGCTGATCAAGTTTCCGAACCTGTTTGAGGGGCTGTTGTCCTCTGTTAGTGCACATTACCTGGTTGTTGCCAACCATTGTGTTTTCCACAATGCATCAGCATGATGCTAGGTCAGGCATTATGGGAAATTTAAAATACGACTTAATCTAGTAACATGGTGCAGCTTGGAATGCCAGGCTTAAAAAAAATATATGAGATGGAGCTAAGGGAGGCATCAGCCAGTGGCACTTGGTGGATTCCCAATTAAATAGGACAGTGTAGTTGCTTCTGGTTTTAAAATTCAGGTTTCCCTACCTGTGGTTCTTTATTTTTAAATCAGACTTGGACTGGACAGTCTTTTGGTAGAAGATACCTTCAAACTGAAGACAGCAGTTCAGACTGAGGGCTCTCAATTTCAAATTGTGGACTCTCAGACTTGATACCAGATCCAAAGGTTTTATACTAGTTAAATGAGCTGTAGCTTTATATTATTTGCAGATTACACCATTTTATAAATAACACCCACCCACCCCTCAATCTTCCTACCTAAGTAAGTCATAGATTGTTAGTTGAGTCGGGAGGGTTGTTTAGGTTTGAAGTCGGTGACACACAATTGGAGATTTTACTAGTAAACACAACTGATGGTTAACAAGACATTGCAAAGTCCAGTTTGATTATAAACACGTTAAGGGAGTGTGAAAAATCTTTAGGGAAATATTTGCATTATCATTAATACTTCAGGTCTACTTAACCATATAGGATTTTATTAGCTCCGTTAGAAAGGCTTTCATACTATGGAGGGGAAATTAAATTTGTTCCGGCATATGATAACACAAGCAACAAAGATGATTGTTCCTAATATACTGTTTAACTTACCAACAGTTCCAATAATGATTTCTGATGACATGGAAATTGCACAAATGACTTGATGAATTTATAGGGAATAATATTTATTTAAAGAATAATAATCAAAGATGACCGGGAAATAAGAGAGCTTTCAGTCTGTCTGCTCTGCATAATCATTTATTGGAAAGCAACAATATATTTCTCTGTGTCTCCAACTGTCGCAGTGACTAAGGATGGCATCTCTTCTCTGGATGCCTGCCTTGAGTCAGTAATGGGCTGGATGAGGGAAAACAAACTCAAGCTGAATCCACAGAAAACAGAGGTACTTGTGATAGGTTCTCCAGGCCCATGGAGGGAGATTTGTCACCCAGTCCTGGACGGGGTCACACTTCCCCTAAAGGACAAAGTTCACAGTTTGGGAGTACTCCTGGATCCATCTCTATAGTTGTCATCTCAAGTAGATGCGATAGCCAGGAGTGCTTGGTATCAACTACAGCTGATATGCCAATTGCGTCCCTACCTGGACCAAAAGGACCTTGAAGCAGTAGTACATGCTCTGGTAATCTCTCGACTAGACTTCTGTAATGCGCTCTACATGGGGCTACCTTTGTACCAAGTTTGGAAGCTGCAATTGGTTCAGAATGTGGCAGCCAGATTGATCACTAATACACCTAGATTGGATCATATAACTCCGATCCTAAAATTTCTTCATTGGCTGCCAGTTAGCTTCCGGGTGCAATACAAAGTGTTGGTCATTACCTTTAAAGCCCTACATGGCTTGGGACCAAGTTACTTGAGGGAATGCCTCTCCCAACACAATCTGCCCCACACTTTCAGAACATCTGGAAAGAATTTGTTGGAGCACCCAAGAACCAGGTTAAAAACTACATCCTATAGAAGATTTACTGCTGCAGCCCCCAGACTTTGGAATGGCTTACTGGAAGAGATCCGTCTTATTACAACCTTTAAAAAGGCATTTAAAATGGATCTCTTCTGGCAAGCATATAATAATAATAATAATAATTATTTATTTATTTATTTATTTATTTATATCCCGCCCCGCTGGGTAAGCATCTGATCTCCTATAAGAGATTGCTGTACATCCCTCTGTTCTGTTGGAATGCAATTAGATAAGTTGTTATATTTTATTCTATAAAGTAACCTGTTTTATTGCTGTAACTATTTATGTTTTAATGCTGTAATCCCACCTTGATCTATAGGGAGAGGTGGAAAAATATAAATAAAAATTATTATTAAAAATATTGATGTAATTGTGCTTCATACTGGTTATAGCTAAAACCATCTGTTTGGATTACATGGTTTTAAAGATCATGTACTGTAGTTAAACTGTGGAGCAGTACTTCTCAGTTTTTTTGATGTGGGACTGACGATTATTATTTTTTAATGTGTCTGGGACCAACACTATATTTGTGTCTACTGGATGCAATTGTTTCTTTCTTTCCAGGGATGGGCAACCAATGGCTCAGGGACCCAGGGACCATCACTTTGAGTAGCACTGCTTTAGTGGATATATCCTAAAGGAAACAATAAACATAAGGTAGACCATGAATATTGAACAGGAAAACTCAGAGTTCCACTAGACATCACTTGGATGTGAATGAATCAAGAAAATGCTCTGTTGCAATACCATAGCAAGATGTTATTTCATTTCATTTTGTTTGGGAAATGGTCAGACTTCTTCCTTAATGGAACTCTCTAAGCCACTGTCTGTGTCCTTATGCATGTGTATCTCTATGATCTTTGCAGCCCAAAATGAAATGGTGCCTGTAACACTGTAACACAGATAGAAATTGACTAGAATTACAGTTTACTAATTATTGCTTTTGTACACTACTTCCCAGACCTAAAGACAAACTGGAATACAGATCAAAATCAGTCAATTTTAAAATTTAGAAATGGGAAAAACAATCTTTGATCCAGACTATTGGAAAGACTGTTCCTCACTGTGTGTAGAGAGATCTTGTAGCACCTGTGAGACTAACTGAAAGAAAGAAGTTGGCAGCATGAGCTTTCATGGACTTAAGTCTACTTCCTCAGAAGCATATGGTAGAGTGGAAGCCAGGGACAGACATACAGTATATATGCCATTGGTATGTGGCAATGTCAATTCAAATTCAAAATCCTTTTTGTATGGAAGTGAAGTGGCAAGTCCAGTTTTAACAATGGTCGTTTGTGAACAAAGGCAGTGGAAACCAGCTGTGTGAATCTTTTCGAGTTATGGGAACCTTGGGGCAGTGGCATCTGATGGCCCCCATGTCATTCCTTAAAGTCTTGATTAAGGCTTGAATTCACTTTCTCACTAATGTGACAGCCATCAGCCACCACCTTGGTGGTGAAGGTTTTTAAATGTGGGATGCTGTACTTTTAGTACCTATTGTTACTTTTTCAATGATTTTTAATCAGTGTGTGTGTGTTTTTTAAAAAAGTATAGTTTATTTGATGGTTTTAAAATACAATTATGATTGGGTTTTAATTACATTTTCTGTTGATCTATGTTCTGAGCTTCCTTGGGTCGCACACAGGGGAAAATTGGGGAGATTAAATAAATAAAAATATATGAAGTATACAAAATGTCTACATTTGAAACAGGGTACATTGAAAATTGTATATTTGGAGGGGATAAGCTCAAACATTACAACCTGTACTTGAAAATGTTTTATTCCATTAAGACAATGTATATATTTGCAAAACTGTACACATTATATAAATCTGTACAAAAAATGTGTCCTCCTCCCCCCAAAAAGCAAGTCAAGATCCCCAGAGAATGCATTTTCTAGTTAAAAAGAAAGTAAAAGAAAGCCCAAATGAAATTAAGCTTGACAGATTTATCCATTCCCAGTTAAAGAGGAAAAAATGCTCTTATTTTTAAAAGGTAGAGTGGTATCTATACTGCCTTTAAAAACATTTTAGTTCCCGGGTACCAATATCTGCAGTTATCATGAAGGAAAAGCAGATTGCTCATATCTGTAGGAGCAGTTCAGGGTTTTAATACTTAAGAGCTGTTAAGGATGGATGAATCATTCTGTTGTGGCTCCAGTCTGATCAAACTTGTTTCCACATCATTTTTAAAAATGCAGTTTTTAATAAATATAGTGTATTGTAAATCTTGTAGATCTTTATTCACAATTTGTCCTAAAAGACATATTTTATATGGATTTTGAATCAATGTATGAGACCACATTACACCACTGTAGTATCATTATTCTTACTTTTGCTGCTACAGCTACCTCCTGTGGAATCCGGGAATCTGCAGTACAAGGAAGAACATTTAGAATTCTCAGCCAGAGAGCACTTTAATGTCAATAAACTACAAAATCCCAGGATGCCACAAGAGGCATCCATAGCAGTAAAAATGGAACAATAACATCATAACATTGTTAATATAGACTCAATTGCAAAGCATCAGGGAGTTGAGAAAGCTGAAAGACAGCTGTGTTCCCATGTGCGCATTAGTCCCGGAAATGTGATTGGAGGAGTTCACAAACAGATGTTTTGAACATCCCTAATGCCTAGCAAATATACATACTTCTAAGTGGTATCTCATTGTGGCATTATACTACTTGGTTAGAAACAACGTACACAAATAAGCCGATATACTAGCAGGAAACAGAAGACAGTGGCAACAATTCAGAGGTTAACCGTCCTTTCATGGCCATCTACCATAATCAGAAAAAAATACATTTTCAAGTAATGGCAATGATGGTACCTTACCCCTACAGAAATACGTACGCCCCAATACATATTAGAAATATGTGGAAACAAAGGAACATATCTATAGATTTAGCAGTCATACCCAAAGCCAGCATTCCCCAATCTGTTGGCTGAGGATAATGGGGATTGTTGTCAGCAGTTAGAGAGCATCAGGCTGGGGACACCATCCAAAGAAAATCCAATCCTGTGCTTCAGATTTTAAGTATACAGTGTCCACTACCAGATTTTATTTATGTAGTTGTACATACTGCCCTTTCCCCAAAACAGGGACTCGGGGTGCATCACCGAATTAAAAGGGGTGAGTTGAAACATAGAAATTATAATGTTACAATAGAATAACAAACTCGCCCATTAGAAGCTCAGCCTAAAAATGTTGTTGTTTTCTGGCAGAAGGACAGTATATAATTGTCTTACACACGCATACAATTTTATTGCATTATCTGGTGAACAAGAATATTCTAAGTAAACAGTGTGAATTAATTGGCCTTTTAAAACTAACTAAACTTCATTTAACTTCACGATGGGTTTGCCTTCAGCCAGCAAATATGAAGATGGTTTGTTTATAATGAATACAGCATAGGTGCAAATCAGAACTGCTTTCCATTCTAATTTCAAGAGTGATTTGCGGGTGGTGTTTCCCATATCTAATGAATGTTGAGTCTAAAAAGAGGATATCATGTCTAAGATTATATTCTGTCAGAACTGAGCCTGACAGACAAAAGGACAAATAGAACAGCTTTAAATGATGTTGAGGAACATGATGCACATTTGTAATGGGCTACACCTTCCATGAATGTGATCTCTGTTAACTTTGAAAAGAGAATATGTAAGTGAAAATTAATGGTTGTGCTTGAAATGAGGGACTAATGAAATGTTGGTTAACGTATTGCTCATTTGTAATTGAAAAACCTTCAAATGAAGTACTTGAAACAAAATAGTAATATCAGCTGGCTGGGGAATTGTGGGTTTCAGTTTGCTGCTAATTAATTAGAAATTTTTCTCTAAGGAATCTGAGGGACTACACACCAGGCTGTGATTCAAGAGACTTGTGCCAAGAGAGAAGAACTCATATTTACTAATGATTTAAGAAACAACACCACACAAAACCTATGTATGGTATACTTTTAGCTCAGATGTACACGTTTATAGCCTGCAGTCTAAGTACAACAATCCTAAGAGAGCTGTTGGTTTTTTGAGGTGTTTGTATCATTGACTCTAGCATCATAGTTGTTCAGTTCTATGATAAAGTAAATGGTTATAGTGAAGGTGCAAGATTGGAGAAATGTAGTATTGCCTGTAGGTGAGTGGAGTGTAAGGTCAAGGTATGGCGTGCAGGGTTCAGCTAGATCCCTATATATATATATATATATATATATAATGCAAAAACAATTTTCTAGTTGTTGTTTTATGGGTCACATTCTCTCGCAAAATAGGCTTCTCCTGAGCCTAAAAGAATACTAAAAATGGCATTTTTTATTTTTATGTTTTTCCTGGGGGACTACACCTCCCATCACCCCTGACCATTGCCTCTATAAACTGGGGCTGGTAGGAGTTGCAACGTAACCGTATCTGTCAGATTACAGTCCACTATTGCCAGTTGTGACTTGATTTCTTTCATGCTTTCTCCTATGAAGTTCTAGAGAGAGGAGAGACTGGATGCTATTTTGCTAAGTACTCAAAGGGATAAGCCCGCTCTTGGTTCTTCAGCTTCTCCTCCTCTTCTCTCTCCTCTCCAATCCTTGCTTTTTAGAATGAAGTGTTTTATCATGGCTGGAAACTTTACTTCCATACAGCGTATTCAACAATACTCTTAATCACTTTTGAAACCTCACTGGTGTTTTCCAGTCTGTCAGCCAAATAGATGCTTTGGAGGTATTATATGTGTGTATGTGACTTTTTAACAGAAACTACCCTTGTGATGCCAGAGGACAGGAGCAACAGTCCCCTGACCATTCCCCCTGAATCTTCCTGCCATTACCCCTTTATGGGAGGGCAGAGCTGAATATGTCACACTCCCATGACCTAAAACAGCCAGCAGCCTCCAGGTTTAGCAGAAGAAGTAATATTTCACCACCACTAAAATAAAATTCATCTGGGAGACCAATCGTCTTCTCCATGTGGAATGGAGTCTTGTCTTTGCAGTCTTGTCTTTGACCTGTGGCAGCAAAACATCTTGGGTCAGTCATGATTGAAACACATTAAGTGTCCTTCTTCCTTAAAATGTGGTATAGTTTTGTAATTGTTGTTGTTAGTTGGCAATAACTCCTGTGGACACACACACAGGCATACATTGTGACTGGATAGAAAGGAATGGGTTATATCCTTTCAGAAAGAAAACTGCCTGACTGGACACCAGTGCCAAAAAATAAAATAAAATAAATATGGAAAGCTTCAGAAAAGAAAAGACAGCTGGGAAGAGAAAGGTTGTTTTCATGCCTAGATGTTTCATGTTATATGAAAGGGGAGGAAAATCCCATTTAGCCATTGCATGCTTTATTTTAGAACTGTTGCTTTGCAACTGCTGAGAACACTGCTGTCAGTTCACACATCTCACACAATTTAGCCCACCTGATTCCTCCTCCCTCTCTTTTTCTCCCCCCCCCCCCATGTATTATTTTTATTAACTAAACACAAGGAGAGAACATCTGCCATTTATAGAGATGCTGCTGCCTGCCTTGCCCCACAGGGTCCCTTTGCACACTTCACAAAAGAGATGAGTCTCAGCCAGCATTTTCTATCTTGGTGGAGCTTTTCCTTAAGCTTCATTGATTTCAAGGAGAGAATTTGCTTTCTCTCTAATAGATGGGATTTAGAAGAGCTTAAGCTTGCCTGGAAAGTGCCTCTTATTCAGAGAATGGAAAAGCTAGGGAATTCTGGGAACAATAGGCCAAAAGGCAGGGTTGCTAAGCTCTGTTCTTACCTGCGCTGTCAGCCCCATATTGCCCTGGATGTGGACTGAAAGAGGTAAAAGAAATGTAAATCTCTTGTATGGTTATGAAGCAGTGGCTTAAACTGGAAGCAATGGGAAACAGTCTGAAAACAGATGTCCTATTTTGGCATATACCTGGTAATATACATTGCATGGAAAACAAGTATACATGTGGCCAATCAATATCAGAATGAGGTCAAGATGGCAAGAGTTATTTATGTGGAAGAAAAGATGAGCTAGGAGTGGCTGCAGCAGTCTCTTGTCCCCCATCCCCAGCACCAAGTGAATTGAGTGCAATTTTTCTTTTGCACATTGAACACAGTTTGCACCAGTTAGCTAACCAAAGGGATCTACTGTTTTTGCTTCTACAGTTTGCAAGGAGATGCTAATGAATATTTTGTATAGATTACCTGCATCATTTACCATCGATAAAGCCTATGTTAGATATATGTGTCAGTTTTTGGTACCAAACAACATCTTGGAGAGTCCTGGAATTGCAGCCAGTTGCAATTCAGAACAGCTACAATGCTGAAGAAGTGCACCTCAACAATGCCACACTTTCTTGCAGGTGTCACTTGTATTGCCGCTTGTGATGGTTAGCTTGTTTGATTGTGCTGTTGCAATTCCTGCTTTATTTATATATTTTCTTCATTATTTTTAAAATACTGTCAGCTACCTTGACTATCTGACAGAGCCAGGTAGATATTTCAGAGAAGTTATTTGCTTTTATTTCCCATCCAGCAAACTTAGACTAATCTTGACTCTATGAATGAGAGACATCCAAGAAACTTGGTCATCAACAGCTTTGCTCAGGTCTTGAAAACTCAGGGCTTCAGCTTCATTTATCAAGCCATCCATAATGTGATCTTACTCTTTTCCTACTCTTCCATTTTATCAAGTATTATTGTATTTTCCAATGAGTCATTTTGTCTCATATTCTGCTTAAAGTTTGGTTCATTCATTTTGTCTTCTAGTGTCAGTTCAGGCTTGATTTGCTTTCATACCCCTTTAATTTTCTTTTTGGTAGTCCATGGTATCCATAGAACTCTCCTCCACCACAACATTTTGAATGAGTTGATTTTCTTCATGTCACACTTCTTCACTGTCCACCTTTCACAACCATACATATAAATCAGAAATACTGGGACAAGATGTGTTTCCTATTTCTTATCTTTCATTCTATTAATTATTTCTAGCTCTTAATAACTTCTAATCTCTTCTTTGTTTTTTAATTATTATTATTAATTTTATTTATATAGTGCTGTAAATTTACACAGTGCTGTACATACAATCAAATTAGACGGATTTTTTTGTAGGAAGGAAGTTTGTAGGAAGGAAATTTGAAGTAAGTGAGTAATGCACAAACTTGAGTGTATGAAGATAGGATGCTTTGTAATGTATGTTTTTCTGTATTTTAACACAAATAAAAATTAATTAAAAAAAAAAGAAATACTGGATGATTCTGACTATGGTATCCAGTGATATATCTTTACTCCTGAGAATCTCATCTAGTTCCTCCATAGCTACCCATCCAAGCCTTGTTTTCTCATTTCTTGACTACAGTCTCCATTTTGATTGACGACTGAGACAAGGTACATAAAATATCGGGTATTGTATACTTTGGCCCTATGCAGATTGGCACTTTGGACCAGCCAGGGGGTGGAGTCGGGTTTTAGTGTTTGCATGATGCATGCCTTGGCTCTGCTCTTGGGCGCCATGATGCCGCATGCCACACTACACGGCACACAGCGCCATGACACTCCTCAATGGCGCTCCTCCATCTGCGTGATGCAGCATTTAGCCCCAAGAGTGGCACTTGATCTACAGTATAGGCTACATATCAGGACAATAGGATATTATGGAATGTCTGTTTCTGTTAGAATTTTACCAGTTTCTCATTATCTGTACAATCAATTGCTTTGCTATAATCTACAAACCACAGGCTGATTTTCTTCTGAAATTCTTTGCTATGCTTCATTTGCCAGTGTATGTTTCCACTATGATCTCTAGTGCCTGTTCCTTTTTTGAAGTCAGCTCGGACATTTTGCCTTTCTCATTCCATATATGACAAAAAGTCTTTGTTGTAAAATCTTGAGCGTCACTTTACCTACATGGAGATGAATGCAATAGTCCAATGTTTACCAGAATTACTGGTGTCCTGTTTCTTGGGGATTGGAATGTGTATTTAGTTTAATTTCCAGACTTCAAGCCTTTGTTCCATTGTTTATATTTGTAGGCAGATTTTTGTTAGAATTTGAATGGATTCTGTTTCTGTAGTTGAAACAGATATAATAGTATGTCTTATCCTTTTGGTGATTAATTTCTTGTTTTTGCAAAGAAAATGGAGCTTCTCCAACTTCTGCTTTCTGTTAGGTAGTGTATCTGTTTTTTACATTGGCCATCCAGTAACAATTTCTTGCATAGAATCATCTGTTGGTTTCCTGAAGACTATGTTTGCAATGAATAAACTGTTAGCCTCACACATTTTGATAAGTTGTTCTCTTACTTTACTTTTTGATACTAGGCCATATTCTTCTATACTTTACTGTTCTATTCTGTTTCCTGCTTTTTCAATCCAATCACCTTTGGTTATCTGTTTTTGAGAAAAAACAGATTTCATCGCACACCAAAGCGTCCTCAAAAAGGCCCCATTCCAGCGCCTGGCACCAGGCCATCCCTGTTCAGTGCTGAGGAGTGTCATTTTGGTCAGACAGAAGTTTTCCGACCTGAACATTTAACACGCCTCAGCACTGAATGGGGACGGCCTGGTGCCAGGCGCCAGAATGGGGCCTTCCTGAGCATGCTTTGGTGTGCTATAAAATCTTTTTTTTCTCAGCTGTGCTTGCCCACGAGCCTCTCCTTCCCATTCCCATGATGGGGGAAAAACGGGTGCAATAAGATCCCAAGACTCCCCATCCTCCACTGCTCTCCTTAGGTCCTGTAAATTCATACCCATGACCTTCATAACAGAGTCCATCCATCTAGCATGTGATCTTCCTCTCTTTCTACTTCCCTCCACCTTTCCTAGTAATAATGTTTTTTTCCAATGAGTTGTGCCTTCTCATGGCAAAGCCAAAGTATGACAACCTCAACTTACCAACGCAGCTTCTAGTGACATTTCATGCTTGATCTATTCTAGGATCCATTTGTTTGTCTTTTTAGGTGTCCACAGTATGCTCAACGCTCTTCTTCAGCACCACATTGCAAATGAGCTGATTTTCTTCTTATTCACTTTTCTCACTGTCCAGGTCTTGTATCCATACATGGTAATGGGGAATACAATTCTAACTTTTGTGCTCACTTGTATATCTTTATACTTTAGGATCTTTTCTAGTCTTTCATAACTGCCTTCCCCATTCCTAGTTTCTTCTGATCTCTCAACAGCAATGTTTGATCCAAGATATGGGAACTCTTACTATTTTGATTGTCTAGGTTAAATTTGTGTAGATGCTCCATGGTCATTGTTTTTGTTTTCTTTTTGTCCATCAATAACCCTGCCTTTGCACTTTCTTCTTTGATCTTCCATAGTAGTTGTTCCAGATCTGTGATGTTTTCTGCTAGTACTATGGTGTTGTCTGCATATCTTAATTGCTGTTCCATCTGCCTATCTTCACTCCATCTGTATTCAAGCCTGTTCTTCATGTGATATTTTCTGCATACAGGTTGAACAGATAGGGTGAAAGGATGCAACCTTGCTTGGCCCCTTTACCAATTGAGAAACATTCTGTTTCTCCATATTCTGTTCTAACAGTAGCCTCTTTTCCTAAATATAGATTTCTCATCAGGACTATATGATATGGTGGCACTCGCATGTCTTTAAGAGTATCCCTAGCTTTTCATGATCTGTGCAAATGACGGCTTTGCTATAGTCTATAAAGCACATGCTTTTTTAAAAATAAATTCCTTAGTGCACTCCATTAGCCATTGTATATTTGCTATATGGTCCCCAGTGTCTCTTCCTTTTCTGAACCCCACTTGCACCTCTGAAATTTCTCTCTCCAAGTATGGTTGGAGCCTGTGTTACAGAATTTTAAGCATAATCTTGCTTGCATAGGAAATTAATTCTATAGTCCTATAGTTGATGCAGTCTTTTGTGTTTCCTTTTTTGTGGATGGTGATGTATATTGATAGTTTTCAATCTGTTGGCCACTGTTTTGTTTTCCATATTTGTTCACATATGTTAGTTAGCATTAGAATTGACCCTGTCTGTGTCAATTGTAGCAGTCCCTTCCTGTCCACTTTAGTTTGTTAACATCAAGTATAGCAACATTTGTAATTCCCATTTCTTGTTTTACAATTTCTAGCTTCTCTTGCTTCTTGTTCTCCTATTATATGCTTCATACAGGTCTGGATTTTCATTTTGCATTTAAGCATGTCAGCAGCTGAACAACCCTTCAGCTTGAGTTTAGTCATATCATTACACAGAACACTGTATTTGTCCTTGTTCTTCTTCAGTAGTTGGTTGAGTCTCCTTTGACCTTTGAGTCTCAACTTACAGCACAATTTTCTTGCTTCATTTTGCATTGTTTCAGGGGGTTCAAGGTAAAAGACATTAAAAATGGTTTACCATTTCCACCTCCTCCACATTAGTAAGAACAACAAGCATGCCATTGCTGTTGTTACTGACAGATCCTCTGCCACTGCTATTCCCCACTACTTCTGCCACTCAATAGCTTCCTGTTGCCACGTTAAGGCATTTGGTACTTTTAGGGGTTAAATACACTGGCTTGAAGTGGTGACATGGGTCGGCATGGGGAGGTGCTGTTTGGACTCCGCATGCCACAACACTGCCCCCATGCTGGCATCATGCTGCCCACCTGACTACACAGCAGGCAGCGTCACGATATTCCTTTGGTATGGCATTTATACGCTGCATGCCGAAAGGAGCTCTGAAAAGTGCTGTGGCAGTGGCAAAGGCGCCTTTTTGCTGGCTCTAAAAGGAGCAGCATTTTGCTGCCTCTTTTTGAGCTAGCAAACTACCACATTGGGGCCGCGATATGCAATTGCCATGGTGCTGAAAGGGGCAGCAGGATGCCGCTCTAGTGGGGCTGTCCATTTTACTCCTTAGCCTGAATCCTCGGGAAAACCTTGATTGACTTGGGACACCCAACCAAGTGCCACTGCTGCCTTGTGCATAGTCCCTTGCCTCCATGGAGCACACCCCCAACCCCATGAAAATGTATTACCACAGTGAGATAACTATTGTGTATAGAAAAGCCAGGTAGAAATTTCAGGATTACTTGATCATTAATCACCTAAAGGATTTAAAAAATATTGTGTAAGATTCTTAGAAAGCCACAAATGTCCTTTCCACTCTACAGTTAAGCAAAGACTATGTGGCAACAATCCCGTACAATTTACATTGCTTCAGGATGTAGATGACAGAAATTTGCAAATGTTTCTAACATGTGTGCTAACAAATTGGCCACTCAAATCTGAAAATGGAGTCCCCTAGAAACTGGCTGTTAGTAAAGTGTCAAGTTTTCTTCTTGTACTTTTACTTGCTGCATGGATTTCATCCTACAAGAGTATTTTGAAGCTTGCTCTGTGTACCACAGTTTCTGTTTTCTTGATTATCTAGGAAGTCAAGGCTGGTTTGTTCCCAGTCAACTCTGTCCACTCCTTACATGCTCTGATTTAATGTGGGCAACTGCAAATTGTGTGTGAAGACAACAAAAGACTGCAAAGAATTCCCAAGGACACAGCTCTTAAACTCTCTAGCAGTTCCTTACAATGAAAATTCTAAGGACATTATGATGCCATAGAGACTTGCCTTCATTGGCTCTGTATAAGTGGTTTTGTTGTTTTCCTGCAGGTAGAAATTATAGCTGTGTGACAAGATACTATTTGTTTGCACCTATTGCAGCACAATTGAGGATAACTTTTGGCACACAATTCATAGAAACATACGTGCTTAATTTTAGAAAACTAGCAGAATATCACTCCTATCTTGAGGCAGTAATGAATTGAGCTCCCTCTCTCTTTTAAAGAGAAGGTAATAAACTGGACTGCTTGTCATTTCAAGTCCTTATCATTGTTCTACTTGCTTATTTGTTTATTGAATATTTGAATACCACTGTGAAGGGGAGTAAGGCAGAAGGCTGTCAAGCCCATGTAGAGCCATCCATTCACAGCCCTTGGAATGCAGGGGATGGGGGACTGAGGATTATAAAAAGGCTTGGCTTTATACAAAGATAGACTTTAGTTAAATAGAACCTGGTGTGTTTGGCATAGCAGGGAGGAGGAGAGTTCAGGGAGAGTTTAGAGCAGAAACAATCTGTTACTTTGAAATATGTACAGAGCCAATTGACAAGCCTGATGTTCTGAACCTGTATGCTGTTCAAGAAAACCTTTGTGAATATTATTGCTTACATCTGAGCCTAAGTGTTATTCCATTGAGGGTTTTGGGAGTCAGGCACGTATGCACTCAAACTTTTGTTGGAATACAATGACCCTACATACTTAAACCTTTGGTGATGATTGTTGTTGTGTGGTTACAAGTCATTTATGACTTATGGTGAGTCTAATGTGAACCTGTCATGGGGTTTTCTTGACAAGATTTGTTCCGAGGATGTTTGCCAGTGCCTTCCCCCGAGGTTGAGAGCATTGACTTGCCCAAGTTACCCAATCTGTTTCATGACTGAATGCGAATCAAACCCTGGTCTCCAGAGTCATATTCCAACTCTCAAGCCAGGGAGTGCTTTTAACATTTAGGATTAGATGTCTGGGTAGGCAACTTGGTAGATGTGATCAGCCACACTAACTTTTCATTAAACAATAATCCCAATGAAGCCAATCAATAAAATTGTAAAACAATGATAAGACAGTAAAACAGAACATTATAATTAGTAGAGTATTCAGGTTAGTGACCAGGAAAATCAGGTAAGTGACCAGGAAAATGATCTCAATGGAGACAGCATTGCTTGTGGTGATCCCACAAGAAAGAATGAGATCCACACACCAACAAAATAAGCCTCATTAAGCCAGGGTAAGGTCTTTAAAGATTAAAATGCACCTGTCGTGTTGAGCTTGGAAGACAATGAAGTTCTTTTCAAATGAAATTATCATGCTGGTTTTTGCTAGTCAACATTTGTCCATCTCCATTCTGAGACAGTGGAAGCTTCCTAAGAGTATACCCAAGTGTGAGAGGATGGAAAGTTTCTCCATGAGCTAAGTATTCCTGATAGGAGAGCATGTGCTAGTGAAATGGAGGGGCATCTCCAGGATCGCTTGATTAAGAAATTGCATTAATATTCTCAGTGACTCTTTCAAGTAGGAGTATTATTATTATTGGGAGATTGGCTTTCCAAAGAAAATTATTGACTTTGGATAGTGAAATTTTACAGTTGGCATGTTTGGCAACCTTGCTGTATTCCAGTTGAATAGAAACCATGAGTGTATATTTTAGGAGGAAAAGCACAGGTTTACTAGGGAAACAAATGATCTTCTAAAACATCCCCCCCCCAAGGTGGGTAATTATTTTGGATTTATTGAATCAATAAAGGTACTGCTACAGTTGGGGCTTGGTATCCACTGGGGTTTTGTTCTAGATCTTCATAACCATGGATAGCAAAATCCATGGATGGTCCGGTCCCATTATGTACAATGAAGTAGCAAAATGATGTCACTCATATAAAATGGCAAAATCAAAGTTTGCTGTTTGGATTATTTTTCCAAGCCATGGATGGTTGAATCATTGGATACATCATCTGTGTACATAGAAAAATATATGCCTTTAGAAGAGATGTGAATGAAATGAGTATGAATTTTTAAATCAAATATTTTAAATCAAACAATATGACACAAATGTAAAGTTGGAAAAGATGTAAAATCATAAAGAACAAAACAGAATAGCTCCATGTATCCCTAGTCAATTGGAGGGGAAAACTCAGTGCTCAGTCTGCGGAAGTGAAAATGCAGATCTGTTTAAAAAGAAGGAAAAAAATTCTCAAAAGTGTGCTATACTGTTGAATATTCCCTCTTTTTAACTTTACGTAGGCTTGATATTACTTCTGTGTATTCATAAAAAAGGATGACTGCCATCTGGCAGCAAAGTGGTAGGAACAACAGTGCAGCAGGATGCTATAAGATGCAGGGTTGCAAGCATTCTTAGCTTGCAATAAAATTCTGCACCTACCAAATAGTTTATAATGGGTGATTGGTCACTTGTAATTCTTCATGGTTGGCTGGCAATAACTCAATCAGAATAGGGTAGTTCTAGCTGAACCTGGGATTAAATTGAGTTATCAGATGCCTATCCCAATCAGAACTGCTGATCTCAGAAATAATGGTATATTTAATACATTGAGTGCCATGACAAAATTTGCACTCAGCCATCTTGACTAATTTCTTGTCAAATTAGAAAATATCCTGAACCAGAAGTGGCCAGAATATTAGGCAAGGGAGGCTCTGTACACAAAATCTTGCCTCCCTGAAGCAAGAAAGAGGACAGAAAATAGTGTTTTTAAAGTGGTGGTAGCTACTGTGACTTACCTCCTATTTCATCCAGCTATAAGGGTGTGTCAACACTGACAGGAAAATCAGTTTACCTTTGGGGTATCCTGATCCATAGTAACACAAGCTTGTCTACACACACTGGGATGAATTAGAACCCACCCAGATCTGATAAATCACTGTATGCATGGTCAAATGGACTGGCCACCCCGTTTTTAAACCTCTCCTGCCATGCCTGTGAAAGTATATACTTCTTTTTCAAAAAAATATTTTTATTTCGGAAGCTCTTCCAGGCCAAGTCTGTTCCAGTGTTTATTGCATAATTACGGTATGTTCACACTGCTCATGTACCTAATATGCTCACATAAATAATATTTATATTAAATCTCCAAATTCAGAGAATGTGACATGTTTTGGACTAAGATGTTTTGTACATCAAAACGCATAGAAATATGAGGTCTGCCTACAAAGTTGTGTTGTCTGGCATAAAGGAATACATGTTTTCAAGTTGCTATTTCCAACCTCTTTGATAGGGGATGATACCAGACTTACGTACACATGGCTGTCATTTAAATTGCACCTTGTCATCATAACAGTTCTCCTTGTGTGATGCATATAAAATAAGTGCACCTACTTTCCTGGCTCTTTGTGCTGGAGCGTATGCTAATATGGTGCTAAAATAATATCTAATCAGTTTGGTGTCCCATTTTCACTTCATCGTTGATGATACAAATATGGCAAATAAAAATAGGGAAGGGAAGGGAAACAGTAGGGCTGTTCAACCCAGTCAGGAGTAAGACACCCTGGGAATATCATTTATGGATGAAAGCGTGTTTAGGATACAAATGCACCAGTTCCCTGCACATCTCTCGGTAGATGAAACATGTAGGTAAACCCCTTGATACTTAATTGCTTGCTATATGATGAGCTGCCACTTGCTGTGTGGATAATTAAAGCTCCTCATGTACACAAGCCCAAGCAAAGCCATGGAGATGTCCTCTTTTTAGACATCATTGCTAAAAGGCACTTTTTCCTTTCTATTGTTGCAATTTGTAATAGTACAGTAGAGACAGTTGATTACAAGGCGACCTTTGCATCTTGCAGTGCTGCAGAAATGTTGAATGTGAGTTTCTTAAGTAAGAGGTTTCCAGAAACGCACAGAGCTTCGGAAGTTACTTTTTTTTAAAAAAAAGTACTTCATTCCCATTGGTGTAGTCTGTGAAAATTAATTTATTGTCACTAGTTGTTTTCATTGCAAAAAGGTTGACACATGTTTTTGTTGTTTTCTTATTACTTTATGTTCCTTGATGGAGGGAGATATAGTTGGTGAAAATGGCAAAAAGACTTCCCCAAAAAACATTCCTATCAAAAATCTTCCAAAATGCCTATAGATGACTTTCAAAGGTAACTTTTGAATGTAAAAAAAGATTACAGGTTCCATACCAGTAATTTTGTTCCTATTTGTTATGCCCAGGTGGCTTCATTATGCCCTCATTACCAAAATCGTAACTCTATACAGGTAACTAGCCTCCTTGTATTTTGTTACCTCCAAGCTTTGGGAATGCCACTGATTGGTATCCTGGTTGAAACTCTTATATGATGTTTGATTTCTTTCTGAACTGGTCTTTATCAGTCTTCTGTTTTCTGCATGGTGAAAAAGAAATGGAAGATGATGGTGAGGTGATGGTCTGGCATGAAGTTAATTTCCTTCACCACTGCCCCATGTGATATGGTTTAGCTCTCACTTGAGTGGTCTTAGGGCATCGCTGTAGATAAGTTTGTGAGCAGAACTGAAAGCTGCTGATTGAACTGTCAGGTTTCATTAGGAAAAGGTGACATTTGTGACATAAAGGCCATCCACATGCCCTTCTTCATTATTATATGGCCTATTACTTGTTTTATACCTTTCACAAGTTACATGTACAGTTGCAACTTTTGTTTCATTGGTGTGGTTTTTAAAGTGATTACTTTTTGCCCCACAAAAAAATTGTATTTGGTGCCAAAGCGTGGTACCTGAAAATGTGAAATAGGATAGAAGTTGGCCTTACTTCTAGCCAGTTCAAGCACTTTCCATGGTTTCCATAGCTTCCATGGCCAGGAATTCAAGCAAAAGTGTAGCAAGCAATGGATGTATATACGTTTTGTTTATATTCCATCTTTGCTCCAAAGAGTTCAAAGTGTACAAAGAGTACAGGAGGTCCCTGACCCTATAGCTCCATCTCTCCTATTATGGAGATAGTAGCAGCCACTTGAAGCACAGATATTGAGTGTCATGAAGTTGCACCAGATGACTAGCAGGTTTACTTTGTTGTGCTGAGACAAAATGTCAGGCATGGAATTATGAGTTGGAAAACTGGCCACAACTTTAATGTAAATATAATAAGCATAATCATATAGTTATACAATATGTATGTGAAAATAAGACAGAGCCTGACGGATCAGGATGAGCTTCTACATGGGGATGGAACCACCATGGATTTGTTAAGTCCCAGTACAGGGAATTCCAAATAAGCCAACCATGTATCATGTCTGAAATCCAGGTTTTTGATGTGGCCTGACTGCCGGTATCCCTCCCATCCACCCCAGTGGTGTTTTCCCTGCAATTTAACTTGTGCCTGATGCCTCCTCCTCTTTCCATATCTACCCATTGTGACAAAGCAGCAAGGCAACTGGAAAACAAGATGTAGGGAAGCTGATAGGCAAGCACAAGGTACAATGTGCAGTGAAAGTAAGCACAACAATAAATACAGAATGCTCAATGATTATTATGAATACAGAAAGGAACAGCAGATAGAAAAACAATAACAAAGACTGACAAGCAGTTTAGGAGAACACCCCCAGGGAAGGCAAAAACCTTATTCCTTTCCAGCCCCCAGAATTGGCAGTCAAAGTCTGGGGATGCCAGAAGTACAGAGATGCAGCAAGGGAGGGTGTGTAGGTCATGCTGGGATCTGGCTGAAAATTGACTTGCGGGCAGGCCTATATGGGCCTGCCAAGTCTCAAAAGCCTGAAAACGATTGGCGGAAGCCATGTCACAGCCATCTAAGGCAGCCCAAATCAAGCCACAGAAGGATTTTGCTGGTGGTCCGTTGCAAGTAAATTCCTTGCTTGCAGTCTGTTGAGGATGGCTGCAGTGGCCGGCCTTGGGACCGCTGCATCTGGTTGCTGTGATCCCATGCTGAATAGGGAGTGACTAGCACTGGAGCATCTAGAGACTGCTTCCAGCTGCCAGTCTGCTTGACCCCAAAGTCTCATGAGAACAACAGTCTCAAGAGACTTTCCAAGGTGATCTGGCATGAGACTTGTGACATATCTGAAATGAGACTTGTGGTAGATCACATACGAATGTGATCTGTCATGAATCACCTTGGAAAGTCTCTTAAATCTGTTGTCTCAGATTTTATCTGCAGCTCTGGTGTCCAGCCAGTGCCACAGCTCACCATAAATAAGCCCCCTCAGAGTAGTTGGGATAGGTCTTGCCTTTTCAATGCCACAAAGAAAAAGCTGCTTGTAGGATTTTCTTTCTCAGGTGGCAAAACAACCCGGTTAGCTTTGACAAATACACACTTGGAGGGCATTCAGTCTTCTGCATCTAGAAGCAAAATATCTTAGCCCAGCCCTGCTGACCTCCCACTCCCATTTAAATCTCACCCTCTTCCCTGTTCTGTAGTTTCAGCTGCAACAGAGAAAATAGCCCTCAGAAAACCCAGTTGACTTCATGAAGATACGAACCAGGTGTCCAGGTTGTTTTTGCTGGCAGAAAAAGGTCTGCAACTTTCAATTGGTTGTACAGAAGTATTTGTTAATGGTGTGTGCTGGGCTTTGATATTTATCTTTGGAACATTTTTTTTAAATTATTTAAAACAGGTTGAAAACTGTTGTAATGTTTATTGTTTTAGTTATATTTTGTTTTGCATTTATTCTGTAAGCTGTCTCGAGCCCCATGTTGAGGGAAAAGCAGGATATAAATAAAGCAAATGTTCTAATAAAGTGTCTTGGGTCCCATATTGGGAGAAAGGCAAGATATAAGATAAATTTTAAAAATATTGTGACACTTTGATCAAGTGTGGCCCTTCAGAGTTTGTTGGATTGCAACCCTCACTTGCTTTAGCTGCTATAATGTTGAGCAGTCCTGGGATCTGCAGTATTACAACATTTGGAGGAACACCATTCCTGTCCTCTTCCCTGGTCTTATTTATTCCACCACGTTGTAGAAATGCACACCTGGAAAAAACGAAAGGGATGACTTCCTAAAAAGGTAATAATTAGAAACCTTGGTTAGCTAGATGGACACTCCATGTTGCACACACCTGTATTTCACTGTCAAAATAACAATACAATGGTCTCTCCTTATCCATGGATTATTTAGCCACAGATTCAACTATTCATGGCTTGAATTTAAAAAAAAAATCCAAAAAGCAAACCCTGATTTTACCATTTTATATAAAGGTAACAATTTTATTATGCCATTGTATATAATGGGACTTCAGCATCCATGGATTTTGGTATCCAAAGAGGATCCTGGAACCAAACTCCAGTGGATACCAAGAACTCACAGCACAAGTATTGCAAACATTCTGACTTAGCTCCTCTCCATCCATTTTAATGTTCTTTCCAAGTACCTTGAAACAAGTTCTTGTGAATACTTCATAACCTGAAAGAACCAGTCCCTAAATGGGCATGAAAAAATGTCTTTTTCAGTGCTTGCCTCCTTTTTCTATTTAGCATTACACTAAAGCTATAACTGCTGTAAGGTGACTAGACACAAGGTTATTCATAGTTGGCATACAAGTAACATAAACTCTTGTACTATATATGGTGCATCATTCTCCTTCCCTTTTATAAGAGATGCTTTACTTGACAAATCTCCTCTGAAGCTAAGAACTTGTTTGATGAGATACCACCACCAATTTGCAAAATAGTGGTTGAGGGCACACAATAATTTCTGTAATATTAAGAGAAACAAAAAGCCTCATATCGATAACCAGCTAGTATATATAGCATGAAAGCATATATTCTAGAAAAAAATGCTTCCAAGATATATTCCTTTTTCTTATTTATATTCTGCAATCAGTGAGGTCATGTTTAATAATCTATTGAACATAATTTTATCATCAAACACATTGGAAGTACATTCTGGTTAACCAGGGATCCTCCCTTCTGTCTGTTCACTGTATCATAATGTTTCTGAGATCTCCCCACTGACTATGTTGTTGTCATAGTGACAATATCTTCCTTGGAAAATATCTTTTAACACTTGGGGGAAGTGATCTGTTGGGCATATGTTAGCTGTCTGCTGTTTCTTAATTCACAGTACATTGGGCAGGACAACAACAGCAAACAATTCAACACCCCTGCACTTGTAGAAGATGAATAGTTGGCTGAATCCATATGGCAAAGCTAGAGGGCTTTATCTGGCCAGTGAAAGTTGCTATTGCAATTCAGGTGTGACAGTTTTAATGAGGGAAATCTCTATTGCTCTTAAACCACCAAAACAGAAGGGAGTTCAGTCTTGGTCTTCCTAAATATAGAACTGGTATACATCTTGGTAGAATTTGGAGACATAGAGCCTGTACAGACTGGCATTTACACACTCAAAGCCCTACTATCATCGCCCAGCCACCATCATAACATGTGTCCGTCCAGACGGCATGAACCATGATGACGTCCCTCATGCCCGGCACCCAAATGGTGTTGTGCATGAGGGGTGTCATAACTTTGCTGGTGTGCAAAAGAAAATGTAGCATAAGCTTTTTGATGCATGGAATGGTATACATTTGATTAGAGTTTAGTAGGATTAACACTAATGAACTGTTTGTCACTTAACCCTCCATTCCAAAGCCATGGCTGGCCTTGCTGTAAACAGGGTCAAGCCACTGCTTGAAACAATAGATGCTAAAAGTCAGGGGGAAACAGTGATAGACACCTATTTTCTGGGTAAAAATGTACTTCCTGGAAGATCTGCATTTGGCACAATTACTCATCACCTATTCCACTGGTATAAAGCTGGTTTCTAATTACTTAATATTTCTAGCAATTCTGAAAAGTCTAGGTGTTTCACACAGCATAGGTGTTTTACACAAACTCTACTCTGAGGTTTCCAAGCTCAGTGAGGCAAAACAGAAAAGAAGAGAGGAGAAGAAAGCTATATGATGAGATTAATTACAGCATTGCGCCTTCTGTTGTTGTCAGATATCAATTTCCAGAGGTCCCACCCAACATGACTAATCAAGGATTCTGGCTTGTGATCCATTGATATCTGGGGACCAAACTTTGGGAACCACAAGATGAAAATATACTAGCGTGATGAACTGAGGCCTTGTACAGACTGGCCTGAAAGCGGAGTCGAGGTGTCGCGTCCAGATGATGCACGCCCTGACTCTGCCCCCAGGGCATCATGATGTGCATCATTATGGTGCTCCTCTGGCACTGCATCGATATGAAAGGGTGACGTATAGCTGCACTGCCATGGCTATGGCGCCCTTTTGAGGTTGCAAAAAGGAGCCACTTTTTGTGGCTCCTTTTCGTGCCCTTGAAAGGCTGAATCGGGGTGCAACGTGAAGTTGCCACAGCCCTGATCCAGCATGAAAAGGGGCAGCCTGTAGAGCCCCTGAGTTTTTTTTAAAAAAAGAGTATTAAAATACACAATGATCCAAATAAATGTTCAGAAGTGAATAAATCCAATATTTAGAGGAAGCAAAGGAGAAGAGACAGAGTCAATAAATGGAAGATGTAATTTTCTGTAGATTTTTTGGGGCTACGTGGCTTCGTTCTGGAAGACTTTATTCCTGATGTTTTTCCTGCATCTGTGGCCTCCATCTTCCCTCTGAAGATGCCAGCCTCAGATGCAGGCAAATCATCAGGAATAAATTCTTCCAGAATATGGCCACATGGCCTGAAAAACCCACAAAAAACTATGGATGCTGGCTGTGAAAAGCCTTCAATATCAATCAGAAGATGTAATCTTTCTAGAAGATGGGATGCCATTGGCTTAAAGCAGCATGACTGGAGTGAAGATGAAGTGGATAAAAAAATGGCAAAAAATAAAAAAATAAAAATGAAATTATTTAAAAGTTAAGGGGCTGAGAGAGAAAGTAAGGAGACCAAAACAAAAGAATATCAAAGTAGTCAGTGTGAGAGATAACAGAAATGTGAACAAGAGTTTTAGTAGGATCTGAAAGAGAAAAGGGCAGCTTTTATCAATAGGATAAAGGTAAAAATGAGAAGATGTATGCATTGATATGCCAGTCAGAAGAGAAGCTAAGATTTACTTGGAGATAAAAAGCCTGAGAAGTGAAAAAAGCTGTAGATTTTCATCTAGCAGAAGTGAAAATAAGTAGCGTTCTCCTGGCTTATTAATTCATTTTACCTCTCCCAGTTTAAATTTCAATTTGGGCTGCATCCTGATCTTATCAGAAGGTTTTTGCTGCTGAATTTGCCACCTAAATACAACCCAGGTGCACCCCACTTCCAGGAACACTCCGTGTGGCTCTTTTCAGATCCAAGAATTTTCCAGTTTAAGAAAATTGTGACCGGAGCACTCCTGGAAGGAGGGATGCACCCGGCCTGGATTTGGGTGGCAATTTCGGTGACAAAAACCTTCCGATAAGATCAGGATGTAGCCCATATTGAAATTTAAACCAGGAGAGGTAAAATGAATTAATAAACCAAGCGATAAACTCCTTAATCTCATTTTTGAAGGTTCTAATCCATAACACCATAACTAACTACATGTACCCAGTGGGACATCTGATTATTTCCATGTCACTGGCATCCTCCATATAGCATAGCAATTTGTTTTTATGAACCAGGGGGAGATTTTTAATTACATTTTGGCACCAACCTTTTTGGCACCAAGCTTTAATAGATTATTTGCAGAGGACACACATTTGCTTAATGAGACTCTGACCCCCAAATTGGTAATCATTCCATTCTAGTTGGGCCTGTGAAAAAGCATTATGAATTCTTGTTGTATCTGTATTAAACATTCACTGCTTTTGTATCAAATCAACTATCTCCTTAAAATATTTAAAACATTTTGTACCACATTGTCATCATTCCTCTGGGGGAACAACACTTACACTAGAAACAGCTGGGGCCTTCATGTGAGCTGAAAACTAACAGTGCTGAAGAAATTATAACAAAAGTGGAATTGGTTTTGATTTTTAAATAAGCAGATTGATTTTCTGTTGGCATTTATGGGTGAGAAAAAGAAATTGCAAGTGGAATTTTGTCCATGAAGTTTGAACATACCTTGCTAGTTCTGCCGGATGTCCCATTTATGCTGCATAGGTTTGGACTGAATCTGATAATAGGGTTATGGTTTCTCATATTTTCTTTTCAGATTTCTTTTCTTGAATGATTGCTCTGGTACAAATATATCTTCATTAAATATTATGTCAGATATGTCACTCAGTACAATTCTCTGACTGGTGGCAGAAGATGATACAGGTTGAATCTCCCTTATTGGAATTTGAAATCTGAAATACTTAAAAATTGTCTACATGAGTGGCTGAGATAGAGACATCTTTGCTTAATGATGGCTTGGTGTACACAAATTTTGTTTCATGCACAAAATTATTTAAAATATTGTATATAAAATTACTTTTAGGAGATGGGTATAAGGTATATGGGAAACATGAATGAATTTCATGTTTAGACTTGTGTCCCAACTCCAACATATCTCATTATGTATATTCGAATATTCCTAAATGGATAAAAAAAATCTGAAATCCAAAACACTTCTGGTCCCAAGCATTTTGGATAAGGAAGATTCAACCTGTAATTTTAATACCTGACAACATGAATCAAGAACATGTGTTTTTGTTGTTGATCGTTGTGTGCCTTCTAGCAATTTCCAGTTTAGGTAACCCTAAGGCAAAGCTATCATGGAATTTTCTAGGGCTGAGAGTGTGTGACTCACCCAAGGTCAGCCAGTGGACTTGCATGGCCAAGCAGGAAATTAAACTGATCTCCAGAATCATAGTCCAACACTCAAACCATTACACCATGCTGGTTTTTTTTTATTAAGGAGCTGCCTACCAGTAGTTAAAATTTCAGTTCATGCCTTTAAAATCTTGCTTGAGGTACTTAGAAACTGGAGGGGGGGGGGTCTCCAATATTTAATTCTGAAACACTCTAAAACTGGTGGAATTGTGTGTGAATAATGGGAAATGCCAAGAAAAAATATGTATAATTTCCTCTTGTAATCTTTGGAAATAGGGACACATCATACATCATCCTTGTCATTAAAGCTGAATTCCTTCCAAGGTTGTCTGTAACTGACAGACTGAAATTTATGGCTAACAAAAGAATTGGGCTGTGTATAAAGGACAAATAGGTTCGAATAGCTTTAAAGCCCCCCCTCCCCCCCCCCTTTGAGACTGAGCTGTCTTTGATGGCACGTAATGTGTCTTATGAAGTGAAAGAAAATGTTTGACAGGCTTGAGATTCTTAAATTACTTCAAAGTTCACTGAACGACAACTGGACCTCAAAAAAAAAAAAAGAAGGCAAAATTTGCTTTTCTCTTAATTCTGTTACTTCTGCAATTTTTATAAATTTTGTATATACATTTTATTGAGGCTTGCCAGAAGCTGCATATCTACTGACATGGTGAAACAAAATAAAGACTGTATTTTAAATAATGTGAAATTTATGGAGAAATGCCAAAGAACTCACCTTATGAGTTTGTTCACATCAAAAAGTTTAAAATGGCAGTCATCTGGATTAATATGCATTATATAGATAATATGCTTCAGATAATTATTAATATTAAACTGTTCATTTTAAAATAATATTGAAATAAAATTATTATATTGTCTATGGATTATGTAGATAATTATAATTATGTTGCATGCATTCAAGTCATTTCTGACTTATTCAGCATGAAGGCAAATCTATCATGGTAAAGTGAAGTCAAAGGCTTTCATGACTGGCATCCATAGTTTTTTTTTTGTGGGTTTTTCAGGCTATGTGGCCATGTTCTAGAAGAGTTTATTCCTGACGTTTCGCCAGCATCTGTGGCTGGCATCTTCAGAGAAATGATGCTGGTGGAACATGTCCACATAGCCTGAAAAACCCACAAAAGCTATCTTGGCAAGATTTTCTCTAAGGCTGAGAGAGTGTGATTTGCCCAAGCTCATCCAATGGGTTTCCATGGCCAAGAAAGGCTTTTAATCATGGTCTTCCAGTATGCTAGTCCAGCATTCAAATCACCACACCATGCCGGCTCTCAAAGTTAATTATAGATTACTGCAAAATCTACATTATTGTTGTAGTTCAATTTAGATAGATAATGATTATTTAGTCAATATGGATAATTTACAGCAGGTTACATATAAAATAGGTTCTATCTAGGGTATGATTTGTGTATATGGGTAGTTCTACATAGAGTCTGGGCTGGCATGAGGAGGGGAACATGTGGTCCTCTAGATATTGTTGGAATACAGCTCCCATCAGACATAGCAGCCAGCATAGCCAGTGGTGTGGTATCAACATATTTGTATTGTGTTCAGTATGAATGCTGAATCAGAAGAAAATCCCACTGTATTCAGTATGTCTTACACTCATATAGGTGCACATCATATTATAGATAATTGTTGTTGCTCTATCCATGCAATCTTTACCATTTGAAAAGTTTCTCTTTATATCTAATGGTAGGACCTAATATCCAAGGGCTAGATCTGGCCTTCCAGGGGTCCCAATCTGTCACTTTGGAGTGCCCCAGATGGTCTCCCATCCTCGTGATACTCTCCATGCATGTTTTCTCACCTTTTGTAAGGGACTTTCCCACTCTGAATTGGTGAAATGCCTCTCATAATGGTTGTTGTTATTTTTGTTGTTGTTGTTGTTTTCCTTCAAGTCATTTCCAACATGGGTACCCTAAGTTGAATGCAGCATGGGGTTTTCTTGGCAGGATTTGTTCAGAGGAGATTTCCAATGTGGAGTTGAAGGCTTTCATGGCCAGCATCAATAGTTTTTTGTGGGGTTTTCGGGCTATGTGGCCATGTTCTAGAAGAGTTTCTTCCTGGCATTTCACCAACATCTGATGCTGGCGAAACGTCAGGAAGAAACTCTTCTAGAACATGGCCGCATAGTCCGAAAACCCCACAAAAAACTATGTTCAGAGGAGGTTTGCCATTACCTTCCTCAGGGGGTGAGAGCATGAGAGTTACCCAAGTTCACCCAATGGGTTACTTATTGACATTTAAGCTACAGTATGCTAGCATTTGTGGTCCCCACCCTTTTACTTGGTCCCTTCCCATCACTGGAATGCAGATCTCAAGAACGTTTCTGAAATCCACTTGTGGTGATAGGTTCCTCATCCTTGATGTATGGTTTGCATCTAGAAGAATGAGAACATCTTCTGTTGTGGAACATCTTTTCAGCAGCATATAAAATCTCTGGTTTAAATGAGAGCTATGTCATTTAATGATAACAACTCTACACGCAATTTCTTACCATTCATTCTGATCTCATACATTTCTCTAGTTCTCAGATGCCCTTTTGTGATATTTGCTACATTTTAAAAATGAGTGAATTAGTGGGGCTTGGCTGTCTAAAAATATGCTCATTGGTAGGATTGCCAGACTGAAAACTGGAGACATCTCAGCCTTAACGGTTGTGTTAGAAGAGGGAATTCCACCAGATGTTGCTTGTTACCTGGTTGAATGAAAAGTAACACTTGTTGAAATTTTCTCTTCTACAACAGTTTTAAGGATACAGGAGCCATCTCCAGTTTTCAGTCTGGTAACCCTACTCATAAAAAGGCAAATTCACAGTAGTGTATGTGCCTACACGTGTGTATTTGCCTTTAATTTTAAGATAATCTTTAAAGGGGTAGTTTAATTCCATGACAATTACTAAGGTCTTTTATTGTTTTAAAATTGGTACATACCTGTTTTGAAATGTTTATTTCTGGTGCCCAAAGATCAGTTTATAGTTAGCATGGATGGGTTGCTCTGTGTACATGTTCATGTTCTGCACTTTGACTAACACATATTGTGTTGCTGTTAAATTCACCAATTTGCTACGCTCTGCTTGAGCAGTCATTCGTGTAGCTCTGAAAGGCAAGCTAGTGACATGCCATGAAGGCTTGAGGGCCAAATTAAAGCCTTTTTTTTTTTTAAAAAAAAAAAACACAACAAAATATTATGCAACGCTTTAGCAGACATAGAAAAATGTCTGATGGCATCTCTATGCAGTAACAGGAATGTGATTGTCTATATGAACACGCTAAATAGGAAATTATTTTTAAGCCATTAAGGTTGCTGTACAGAAGGAGTGGTACAGGTGTGGCCTATAGGCTTGCATGCATCTCCCATCCCCACTTTCGCAGCCTCCAAAGTCCCCAACCAGTCACCCAAACTGTCTGGAAGTGATGCAACTCCTGGTGTTCCCAGAAGTGTAGCCTATGTGGGGGAGGAGAAATTGTCCTCATGCAGTTCCCTATCTCTGCTGTCCAGGTCTTTTTCAAAACTCAGCACCACAGAAAGTGAGGGAGTATGTGCACCTGAACCAGGATGTATATATGGTATCTTTTATTTCAGAATTAATGTTAATAAAATTAAATATAGTTAAAATCCATAGATGGAATAATAGCTTTATATCTGTTCTACAACCCTCTAGGATGGGGCTTAGGCAATGTTCTCTTATATATTCATAGTCCTAATTATTAAGGTTGTCACAGAAAAGGCCCTGTGCTGGGACTCTACTGATATGGGTTGGCTTACAGCTGGTCTTGTGAAATGAATGAATATGAATTGATGATGATGATGATGATGATGATGGAGGAGGAGGAGGAGGATGGGACAGAGAGAAGGGCTTCTCTAGAGGATTTCAGAGTCCGAGCCAGGTCGTACCAGGAGAAATTGTCTGTGAAATAATGTGGACCTGAGCCATGTATGGAGCCTGTCTCACTCATAGAACTTTATTGTCATGGTTTTCAGCCCAGATGTGGAGGCTCTTTTTTCTTTTGATTTTGCTTTAGAAGATCTTAGGAAAAGTAAGAGAGTATGTGAAAGAAAGTGTGTGATGTGAGTGGAATGTAAAGATGGTAGATGTGATAGAAAAGCAAGAGGGTAAAGGAAGTGAGAACGCAAGGAGTAGAGGTTAAGAAATGTAAGGAGAAGTAAATGTTGAAGGAAATGGGAAGAGGAAGTAAAGGAAAGAGAAAATAATTTGATCTGAGCAATAGAAATAACATGAGTGCTACGCTGTTTAAATGTATGTATGTTTAAATGCATGTATTGATTCAAATGTATTTGTTTGGCGATGGTATGAAATATCATCTTGTAATACATATTGCATTTTTTTAATGATTGTATGTATGTACAGATTTTAATTATTCAATAAAATTGTTTTTTTTTTTAAATAAGATCTTAGGAAAAGTAAGAACCATGGTAACAGGGAGACTTTGTTGTCTAGATCATCTGAATTGGTACAAGCTGATACTATATTTTGTGGAGTAAGCCATGGATGTAGTGGTGATGGAGGAAGTCCAAGGAAATATCTTTTCTGTTATCTGTTTCTGAAATTGTAAGGACTCTTTCTCAGAGACTTAGTTCTGCCCATCTTTCTTTCACTACACCTCAGTGCTTGATGTTGTTGTGTGCCCTCAAATCATTTCTGACCGATGGCAACACTCTGATGAGGCTATCCCAGGGCTTTCTTAACAAGATTTGTTCAGAGTGGATCTAACCACACCTTCCACTGAGGCTGAGAGAATGTGCCTTGCCCAAGATCATCCAGTGAGTTTCTATGGCTGAGTGGAGATTTGAACTGAGGTCTCCCAGGGACCTAGTTGAATACTAAAATCACCACACTACCATACCGTGCTAGCTCAGTGCTACTTGCCTTTCATTCAGAGGAGCAGTCCATAACTTATTCAGGGGTAACCTGAATAACTTGTGGACCATAAGCACTCAACAGTGCATTGGTGGATACCATTTTGACAGACTGTAACTGTTTTAAAGATACACTGAGCTTGGAAAAGTTATTTTGAAAAAGTAGATTTCATTCTCTTTAATTCTTTAGTATTTGAAAAAGTAATTACAGTTGGTCCTCCATTTTTCCAGGTTATCCGTTCTGGATCCCCCCCCCCCCTTGTGAAAATGGAAGCTTGCTAATATTCAAGCCCCGTTGACTTGAATGGTGGTGCATGCTCATGAGTGTGCACAGGCATGTGCCATGGGTACATGCCCTATTTTAGTCCCCCTCCATTTGCCCCATGGATATGCATGGGGCATGGATTTCAAATCCATGAAAATAAAGGGTCGGCTGTACTTGGAGTTACTTATTTCAATGTCACTTGTCTTTTTCACGGAGTCCCTTGTTTCTCTGTTGTTTGCAAAATCATAAAAATGAGTCTAAAATGGCTAAAACTGATCTATAAGTACCTGGAAAATGTTATTGTTACACCAATAAAACAATGGCAGCTGAAACCTAATTGTAAGGGTACACCCATTGAAGTAATTGTTTTTTTTAAAATGTTGACTCACAGTTAAGTCATTGAGTAGTTTTACTCCTGTGGGACTTTGCAACTGGACAGAGGCCTTAGTTGCCACTCATTCCTTATTTTTTGAAGATAAGATAATTGTATCCTTGCTACCAAAAAGCAGAACTTGCTACAGGTGACTGTTTGTAACTCATTGCTTCCAAGTACTGGGCTTCTTTTAAAATATATATTTAATAACAGGCAAGAAGTACAAATACAAAAATGAGCAATAAATAAAAAGGAAGATCCAATATCACTGTGCGTAGACTATATTGCAGTACTCACTATCCAAAATTCTCATTTATCCAAATGAAATTCTTCCAAATGTTTCCATGGGTTGAGGGAGCTTGCTTCCACATGAAGATTAATATTGCTAATAAAAGGAAATCAAATTACTCTAAAATTGTCCATATCTGTGTCTCCATTCAGTTCTTCAACTTTTTCCCTTAGCTTTTTTAGTACAGCAAGTCCCTAGACCTTAGGATTTGCTAGCATTTAGTATGTCAGTGGTTTTCCAATTAGAAACTATTGATTGCCAGGTCTTTAATTACAAAGATGCAATAAGATCTTTTTGGGATAAATTAACATTGAAAAAAAATGTTCAATGATGCCAAGCTAGGAATAGGTCAAACTTGTCGATTTAGTGCTATTACCTATCGTCTGGAAGACTTCTTTCCAGAACACAGAAACTTTCTCACAGTTCCACCATGTAGAAAAATAATTGTATGATGAACTAAAAACTATCTAACAAACTGGAGAACTGTGATGGAAAATTTGTGGTGTTTTCATTGGCATTAAATATAATCTGTAATTAGTTTGTGTGGTTTCCCTAGATTTTGCAGAGGTTGCTTTGAAGGGTTTCATCATCCATAAAGTCACCTACCGAGCTCTGAGCTTTATTGAACCCGTGTTCCAGCCACATGTGTTTGTGTATGTTCTAGAGAGAGTTGAGTTCTGCTTTTAAACCATTTTTCCAGTGGGAAATCACCACTGGAAATCACCACTTTCTTTCTTTCCAGAAAGAAAGTCCTCCTCTTCTTCTTTTTCTTCATGCCATTTTGTCCCCCCCCCCCCACACTTTAATAGTGATGATAGTGCTATAATTGTATGGTATGGAAGGGACTTAAGTTCCTTTGCAATGTCTTAGTCCATCCTCTATGTCTCTTTCTCTTCCATCCTCTCCCAGAACTCCTAATTTACCAATAATTATAATTTATCCTTATGTCCAGGATTGAGAAATCTGTAGTACATGCTGGCCTTAAATCTGGCCCACTTTAGTTCATGCTGGCCTTGGGAAGACACACAAATAGTATCTGCTTTCAAGCACCTCATTGTTATTGCTTTTGAATTAATCTTCCCCACACTTTTTTTTACACATTTTCATGCCTGCTTCATTTATATACGGTGAGTTAACCAATTCCCTAGCAGAAGTTTTCAGTTCTGCCAGGAAATTAAAAAGTTATTGGCAGCTCCATTAAAAAAGAAAAGAAAAGAAAAGACTTAAATTTAAAGAAGTCTAACACAACCCGTCTGCATATATTTCTCTGAAATTTTGCAAATGTAATTCAGTCCTATGGGGCTACGGAGTCCTTGTATTTTATCTAATTAAAAGAAAGCAAAGAAGAATTTTAGCTATTTTTAAAAATTATTTCTCATGATAGTCAGTGAGACGCACAAACATTTAGATTTCTAGTTGTCAGCTCAAGTTTACGATTCAAGACAAAGTGGAATTGCACTGAGTAGCAGTCAGCCATGTTCTGAAGGGCTGAATTGGATCTGTAAAAGAGATCTCTGCACATCCCTATTATATAGTCATCATGGCTAATAGCTATTGATAGACCTATCCTCCCCACAGCATGAAAAGTTACCCAACCATTACCTTTCTTCCCTTTGAGTCAAGTTGAATAAATATACCTTGTTGTCTTAGAGAGATGTCTTTATTTTCTTCCAGTGTGGCTCCCCCTTGTAACTTTATACTTCAAACAATGGGTTATATAGTTATCAACTCTGTTAGATCTGGGTATATTTCCATTTACCAAGTTTGCACTTTGTTCTTAGACCTTCTACCCTACTGTCCAGCGGCATTAGTTGTAATAAAAGCCTCCTCCTAGCACCCACAGTTACTGTATGCATTCAGCTATTTTTCTCATGTTGTCATCTTGTTGAATGTATTGACACTGCTCCTTTTGTGATGAGCTCTTCCTCTCTTTCCATAGATGTCATTTTAAATAATCGTCCCCGATTGTTGCTTGAGCCACACAAATATCAGCAGTGGAGCAGGATAAATTAATTTTTCATGGGCATGGCTTTTTCTTTGGAAGAATGCAGCTCACCTCTTGCCTTTCTCTTGATAAGTGACAATATATATTCCGTTTAGTGCTGACAGTATACATCGTGTCCTCATTAACAGAGATAATTTTAATAGGCTGTTGCCTTATCATCATAGAGATGGATCAGGGCTCATCCATTTAAAAAATACATTTTCAGCTCTCTTTATATGGTTGTCGCGAATAGTGGATAACAGAAAACTCTCTGCCATTTAGTGGATGTCAGCTGATAGCTGTGATATTAAATGGTTGTAAAATTGTGTGTGTGACAGAGGGAGTGCCATTATGAAAGTACTTCAAAATACTTTGATAAAAGCTGAAACAGTATTAAGAGCATAAGGAGCAAAGAGCCAGAAGGACAGGAAGAGGCAGAAGTTTTATTTGGGGGCAATGGTCTTATTTTTCTCTTCCCCTTCCCCCTCTGCTATATCCTTGACTAACCATTAGGACTATATATTGCCTCTAGTAGCAGAAGTAGTAATGGGGAACATGAGTGGGTTTCACAGAAACAGATTTAGTTACTGTGCACAAAAAAAGTTGGACTAAATGTGTGAAGGCGGTTTGACCCTTTACCCCTCTGCCATATCTTCCTGTGAGCCTTTTGTTTCATGTTCCCCAGATATGTTTATTGTTTGCCATTCTCAGATCCTAAATGGGGAATGGAAAGGCCTACCTAGGGGGAGGTAAAGACAGGAAGGATTGCGCATCATATCTATCACCCCTACTTGCCATATTCCTTTCATTTTGCAAACCAGTGGGAGGCAAGCCATTGTTGGAGTAGAGAGTCATTGGAGCTAGCCATGGTTCTGAATTGATCGATCTAATTGTTTTCAGTATTTGCCAAAATAACATTCCCAACTCAGGGGACTTGGTGGCTTAGTGGTTAAGATGCTAATTCTGATTATTAGAAGTTTGGAAAGTTGGCAGTTTGACACCCAAGTGCCCCATGAGTTTGTGAGCTCCCATCACTAGTCCCAGGTTCTGCCAACCTAGCAGTTCGAAAGCATACAAATACAAGTAGATAAGTACGTACCACTTTGGTGGAAAGGTAATAGCACTCGGTGCAGTAATGCTGGCCACATGACCACCAGTGTCATATTTGGACAACACTGGCTCTTAGTAATGGATATGAGTACCACCCCCTACAGTCAGTTATGACTTGACATTCATGTCAAGAGAAACCTTTATCTTTACCATACTCAGTGCTGTCCCTCACTAGATTGTGATAAATATGGATTGTGTTTCGTCTTGCTTAGACTTACCATAAAGGTTTGCTACGCACATCAAAATGAATAAAACTATTTTTAAAAATTGGAAACACAACCCCCAAACAATAACAAAACTGCTTCACCACACTGCCAGTAGTAATATTATTCAACTGAGTGTGGCAGTCTGTTTGAGTCAGTCCACATGTGCTCTTGCAACCAAGTAAATGTTTTCCTATATTGTTTTGTTGGACTATCAGAAATGCAGCCAATGGGAAAGAATTGGCTGGCTGAGGATTTTCTCTGAGGTTAGGGTTGCTTTTTAAAAACCTGAATGGCTAAGCAGCCAATACATTTGTGTCGAAGTCCCACAAGCCATTAGTTCAAGCCTCACTTCATTACTGTAGTAACTCTCAAGCTGAATATGTATATTTTAAAGTCTTTGGAGCTCATAGCTAGTATGTCCTCAAGTAATCTCTAAATATATGGGGGAAATGTGAACTTAAGCTTTTCTTATATGGTCCTTGAATAAACTGCTTAACCTCTGTGATTTGCCATCTGTAAAATGAGTTGACAGAAAAGTCATAAAAATTAATACTGGAAAACTATTGGGGGTTCATCAGAATGTAGTTGCTTGCAAACCATTGTTGTGCTATAATTACATTGAGAAGGAACATTGAAATGAACATTTGCTTCAGTGGATTTCAGTCATTAGTATGCATGAAAATTTATTGGCCTTTCTTTTTGAGTGATGATCTAAAGTCATTGCTGCATATGTTTATCCAAAACCCAGTACACTAGTAAAGCAGAAAGCTCAAGTTGTACACAGAGTGAATACATAGCATGGTTGAAAGTTATGCAGTTGTGGCGCCATCATTGTTATCTGTATCTGAATATCCTTTATGAACATTCCCGAAATTTGTGTTCATTATCTCAGGCCCATGCCTGTCTGTTAATTTATAACAGGTCGATTCTCGAGAGAAGGCTTCTTGTGTAATATCACCTTAGTTTTGAAAACCCATCTTTATCATCCCTCCGGCATGTGGTGCCGACAGCATTGCAACAGAAGAGGAAAGAGAGAACTTTTGTGTTTTTATCTACATATTGTTATGAGTAGTCATTAACTGATATTCTAAATGTGCAATATAAAAATGTAAATACAGTAAAGGTTTTCCCTTGACATGAATGTCTAGTCCTAACTGACTTATACAAACATGAAAATAGCTGTGAAATTGGTTGTGCTTTCTCAGAGATGTCTAAGACTCTACCTGCATTGCAGAAATAATCCAGTTTGACACCATTTTAACTGCCATGGCTCAGTGGTATGGAATTCTGGGAAGTGTAGTTTCGCGAGACATTTAGCCTTCTCTGCCAGAGAGCTCTGATGCCACAACAAACTACAATTCTCAGATGCATTCAGCCATGGCAGTTAAAGTAGTGCCAAACTTGATTATTTCTACAGTGTGGATACAGTCTCAATCTCTTACATGTGCACATGCAGCCCTCTCTTTCTCTTTTGACTTGGTGGCTGCAGAACTAATAATGAGTGTAAGATTAATCCAGAAATTTACTAAATAACTAATAGTGCTGAAGCATTTACCTAAAACACAAAGCTAAAGTAGACCCAAGATTTTAGGGTACATTTTTTCCCTTGCCAAATAGAGATGGATGACTATTTGGTTCACTTTGAGTTTTATAAAGAACTTTCTGAAAATTTCAGGGGTTTTTTTCATAAATGTGACGGAAATTGATTTAAAAAAAAAATGAATGTAGGAGAATGCAAAAGTGGCAAATTCACCCATCCAGGGAGAGAACCTTGAGTGCTTAGCACTTAGTTTGAATCTTTGTGTATTCAACCATGTCTGAGGTGCCGAATTAGGTTTGCCACCTTTTTCTTCTGACAACCTCCTGAAAGCTACAAGGCAGACATGATTGAGCAGCATCATACTGAAAATAACTATCTGCTGAATTTGGCAGCACTGATAGTTGAGAATTTATTTCAGTTCATTCTTGATGAGAGCAGATTTCTAAAATCTCTTCATAAACAGACTGGGGGAAACTTGAAATTAAATGTTATAATACTGTAGAAAAAAGGAAAAGTGATGGATGCATCCATCCCCAGTAACCACCCCCCCCCCCCCCCCCAAATTGTGTTGTTTAAAAGCACATGAATATTTTTCTTTGGAAAAATGCCTTGCCTTTAAAAAAAAGTTTGTATTTAGATAATACATCAGACAAAAATTATACATAAGTATGTAATAAAAAACAAATGATAAAAATAATGAACACTTGGGCATTGTAGCAAGATTAATTAAAATAAGGAAGTGCATAAACTGTCAATTGATCCAAAATTAGAAGCACATAATTTAAATAATAATAATAATAATAATTTGAAAGGTTTTACTTGATCTATTATTACTTGGCCTGTTATTGACATATTCAGTAACTACCAAAAAAACCAACAACAACCATATAAAAACTTTCAGTTATTGGTATGTTATTCAAAACTTTAGATGGAGTAGTCAGTTTCTCCATTAGAACAAAATTCCACTTCCCTGGATGCATGATACAGGTACTATTCTCAGAACTCATCCCATTGCCTCAGATGGTGGGTCAGCAAAGCTCAGTGTGACATCATATTTCATCTTAGAACTGAACTGGCCTCACCTCACTTTCTGAAACAGCAGATACCATTCCCATTTAGTACATTGCAAACATCAGCAGAAGCTCATAGCTTTTTTATATTTTCAAAAATCTATTTGACAAAACTTTTTTAAAAAAATCTGGAGACAGAGTAGGCCCCTTTGAGGAGGAGAAGCCCACCAAATGACAGCCAGAGGCCTGGTGTGGGTGGGTGCACTCACACTCATTGGAACTTTTCAATTTGGGTTTAAAATCTCCTTATGGTTTTCTGGATAATTTATGTGTTCTCTTGTATGAGTCTCGTTCTCTCTCTTACACACACACACATACACACACACACACAGAGTACTCAAGTAATGCTTGGTGTAATCATCTCTGTTTGCAAAGCCACTAGTGTTCCATCACACTCATCAAGCTGGAAACAGGTTGCCTCTAATAACTCTTTATTAAGAACCAGGTTGCAGGGTTACATTAAGGCAACCAGCCAATTTAGCAGCATCTACATTTCCTCCCAGCCAAGCTATTAAGCTCCTTTTATATTCCTCCCTACTGTTCTTACTGTGATTGAAAGAGAAGGGAGATAGAAAAGAAACCCCTGGCAAAATTGTTCCCTAGTTGAAAGCTACAGAAGCAGATGCATCTTAGCCGCTTGGACTGTATTCCCAAACATCCTCAAATATAACACAGTTCATACTATCTGGGGATGATTGAGGTTATAGCCCCTCGAGGATGCCATTTTAAAGAATGCTACTTTAGATTATAGAATCTTTTATTTTCTGACTGATATTGTATCTCCTGCCATGAGTTCTCTCACTGGTTAAAAAGACATGACTTTCTGAGGAAGTCCCTTAGTGGCATAATATGCATGTTCCTTACTGAAAAAGAATGAGAAATGGAATCATAGTGGCAGTGAATGAAAAATGCATTATGGTGTGACCTGGAGAAGGCGGTGGCTCAGTCAACATAAGATAGTCATCTTTCTGCATCTTCCTCTCAGGAATTTTGACTTCTCATAGGTGATATTCCCCAAATAGTCTCAGCACCCTGAAAAGTTCCAAAAACGTGTATAATGGGGTGGGCAACTTTGGAAAACTAGGAGCTGCATTAGCTTTCCAGGAGACCTTGCACCTGCTCCAGACAAAAAACGCACACCTGAAAACAGGTTTTTATAGGTGATATAGGGGCATGTTTGGGGGACTTTTGGAGCCCCTGGAGGGCATTTTGGAACATTTTGAGGCAAAACATTTTAATTGCAAAATTCCATTTTGACCATTGAGGATCCCGGGAGGCTCAAGGCATGTGGAAATGTATGAGGGTCCTAGAGATCATTCTGGAACATTTTGGAGTAAAAATAATATCTCCAAGGGCCTCTGGGGGCCACATAAATGGCCATGTTAAGTGGAGTGCCTACCAAAGGGGAAGAGGAGGAGTCATTGTCAGGTATCCTTGGGAGCATAATGGCTACAAATAAGCCAAGAGAAAGTCATATGTCAAATCTGGCTGGGAATGTGACTCAAGTTTGCAAGAGTAGAATCCTCTTCATGATGTACAGTTAGTGTCAGGAAAATCAAAGTTCTGCACCCAGTTGGAGAAATAAACTCATATTCATGGTTTATGGAAGCCAGTCCCTCTTCCTTCTCTGCAACACAGTTCATTATTTTTCTGCTCCACACAGCAAACATCTTTGAAATGCTATTGGGGGAAAAGTCAAAAAAGTTTTCATCTGAATTGCCCCCTGGATCAGAAATCAGAAGGGAAACAAGCTACCACATTATAATTTCAGTTATGCACTCAGACTCTATTTTTGACATTCAATCAAGAAGCTGATATAACAATTTAGTGAAAACCAATCGGTATCTAGCGTGGGCACAAAGGTCTCCAAGTCCTGTGGCTCACCAACTTTTCAAGGTTGTTGCATGCACCATGGAACTTTGAAACTTTAAAACATTAACACTTCAACTGCCCTTGCTATATGCCAGTTTTAAAATATTTTAACTGTGGTGTTGTCTGGACTAGGATGGAACAAGGCACTTTGCTGAGGTGGTTCTGCTTTTGTCTGAAGGGTCAATTGTATACTGACTGGGAGGACTGGGTTTCTGCCCTTTTAGCACTTGTGCTGTGGGGTGCCCCAGGTCAAACTCCTGTCCCTGATGCTTCAACATCTGTAGGAAAGATTGGGAAGAGTCATGAGGGGACTTGGCTGGGGTGTCATACATATGATAGTTCTGCTCCTCGATTATATCTGAATCCACTGGGACTATACACAATGTAGACGGATGCCTGGGTGCAGTGCTCACCATAATGAGGTCTAACTGTCTGAAATTAAATCCAGGAAAGATGGATCTTGGTAGTGCTTCACCGATCTGTCCCGAATGAGGCTGCATTCTTGCAGGGACAGGTACATAGCCTGGGCATACTTTTAGATTACTCTGTGTCACTAGAGGTCCATGTGTCTTCAGTGACAAAAAGCATCTACTACCAGTTACAGTTGACACGGCAGTTAAAGCCATTCCTGAATATTGATCCATGCACTGGTAACATCAGGACAAGATTATTGGACTATAGTAATATACTCTATGTGGAGAATATTGAATGTGGAGCGAGTTGTGAATGGCTCAGAAACTGAAGTAGGGGTGAATAGAAAGTAGTGACTAGGTTGCTTAATGGATGCTCCGGCTGTATGTGTAAAACTTCTATGTAGAAAGATCTTCACTGGTTGCCAGTTGGCTAGTGAGCCAAGTTCAAGATGTTACTTTTGGCTTTTAAAGCCTCACATAGCTCAGGATCAGTTTATATGGGACTGTATCCTATATGGATCCCTGCTATCTTTACTGTCTGAGGTGAAGACTGCTTACCATACTCTAGCCTGGGGAAACTCATTGGCAATGCGAAGGAGGGCCTTTCCTGTTGTGGCACCGTCATATGGAATGATCTCCCACAGGCTCCTAAAGACCTACTCAGTTTTTCAGGCATGCTCCTGATTGTTTACCAGATTACTAATGTGGTCTGTAACCCCTGCATTTTAATGAATTGTTTTTATAGTGAATTGTTTTATTTTAGTAGTTTTGAGTAACTAATTTTATTCAGTTTGCTTTTATTGTGAGCCATTTGGTCAAAATGAAAAGCAGTAGAAATATTATTAAATAAATCATATACCTGATTTTACGTATGATGGATATGAAGTATGAAATGTACTTGTCAGTATGATTTGTTATATTGTTGTCACTGTAAAATAATTCCTGTTTCCTATTATATACTTGACTTCTCTTTCACTGCATAAACATGACTAGTATCTTGGGAATTCAGCCTTTGTTAACTGAGTTTGTTTCCTATGATGTGTCACTGCCTAGTACACTAATTGCAGAAACTTCTTACATGAGTGTGAATACAAAACAAAATTAAAAGGTTGCTGCTTCAAAATGGTTTTACAGCTCAACATTTTCTCCAACAGATTATGAAGAAAATGAGCAACATCTATGAATCAGCGGCAAATACCCTGGGAATCTTCAGCAGCCCATGCCTGACTAAGGTGGAACTGAGAGTTGCATGCAAAGGCATATCGGACAGGGATGCCCTCTCCAAGCCAGATCCTTGTGTTATCCTGAAAATGCAGTCTCATGGGCAGTGGTTTGAGGTAGGATACCACTTAAATATATCTTGGATGTGTTCTCCCTCTTCTCTCTTATGATTTAATGTCATAGTTGAATAGTACCATCAGATTTGGGATCATAAAAGCATCGGCATATAGATGCACAGAAGACTTAAATTTTGTCAGTGGGAATTTTGGGAAAATAGGGCAGTGGGTGTTGAGAGGATGAAGGGACAATGTGTTAAGAAATTTGTTGAGACAACCAGTATGTGATTTGAACTGCAGAAAGGAAAAACAAGATGTCCAGTTGAGAAGTATATGCATGCATCAGTAGGCAGTCTTCTGCATGCCAGTATTGATTCAGTGTACTCAGAAGTAAAATGGCTTGCACTGCCGGCACTGAATTTTCATATTGTGATGTACAGCACAGGTATCTGTGCTCTGATCTGTTCTTATTTGGTACCGTGTTGCAAGGAGGAGATCTCTGTGAACAACTTGCTCTGACAAGAGCTGGGTGGACTGAGGCCTTACAAAATCCTGTCTTTGTTCCACTCCAAACAAGCACTGCCCCTTGCTGAAAGAATGGAGAGGCTCAAAGGGTCAAGTGATGGGTTTTAGATTGATACTTCTCCACTTCTGCCACTGAGCAGGTGTAACAGTAGAGTAGGCACATGGATCCTCAGATTCAGAGGAAGGCGCTGGTGGAGATCCAGGAGTCTAGTCTAGCTGGTCAGCCAGTGTCATGGCTAAATTCTCCCCCAAGCCCAAGGCTGGGATCATGCCAGTTCCTAGACCAGCACTAAAAGCATGGAAGAGTACAATTCATACAGCTTGGTCATGCTGGATGTGGCATTCTGGGAGTTATAGTCTCCAACACAAAAAATAGCATTCACTAATGTTGAATGCACAGGTGCAGGATTTCATGGTGTGGTATTATTTAAGTTTCCTAAGGCTTCAGCCTTTAGTAAGGAAATAAAAATTTTGAAATATCAAAAGTGTCAGTGCCAAGGCTGTTAGGGTCTAGCTTTAAATCAGCAGTATAGCAGAAATGTGCCTTTGTCTAACTATGCTTCCTTAAGAACGGAGACTGACTCCAAAAACAACACATGTAAGCTTGTAGTTCAAACAAAAGTTTACTAATTGCTTTAATCTATATATGCATAAAAGTGATATCCTAATCTAGCTGGTCAATAGTTCAGGTAAAAGAAATCTTTATCTCACCATCTTTCCAAAGATAGCTGAGAGAAGTGGAAGATGGAAAACCAAACAGCTCAGGAGAAAATCTTTGGGAGAGTGTCTGTTTGTTCCAAAGAAGGAGTGACCTAAATCACATGTTTAGTTTGAATGAGAGAGAGAGAGAGAGAGAGAGAGAGAGGAGTGTTTGGATGCAGGATATCCCTATCTATCTAAAGAGGGGGAAAGAGAATGCAAAAATCTTCCAGCACAAGGTGGAACAAGTGGGACAGGAGTTCCATTTTTATACATTTTTATTCTTCACCAAGCAGATCTGAACCTAGGTGTGTGCCTTCTCTCTCAGCTTGGTGAGTTTCCTGGAAAGCAGCCATTTAATACAATTTACCACTTAGCACCTTAGTGTCCTTAGTCTATGAGAGCAACTTCAAAGGGAAAACGGTTTTCTATAATTCAGAGGTCTTTTTCATATCACCCCAGGTGATGTTAATACTGAGATAATCTGATCCTATTCAAGTCCATCACTCCATTGCATTTAATAGGAAGAAGAGAAAGATTTTAAAATTATCTATTGAGTATTCTAAATCTGTGACCACAGATTGGGTGATAGAAATGGAGAGAAATTACACCACCACCACCCCACTCTGCATTATACTAGGTGATGAATTGTTACTCTGTGTATTTTGTGTTCAGATTACCCTTTTTTCCCTTTGTTCCCAGGAAAGAAGGGCTCAGTATTGCCATCTGTGGGAGCACAAAAGTGTAAAATGACCTTTAGGATGAAAATAATTTAAGGATAACAGGATTAAAAATAAAACCAACAAAACTGATTAATCACCAACCATAATTAAAGCTTTTTCTTCTGTTGCATAAGGTCACTCACTTCAAAACATATTAATTATGGAAACAAATTTCCCAGTAAAAATTTGCCTTTATCAGGAAAGAGTGGTTCTGACATCAACAATATGTCTTACAGACATTCATCATTGCCTACTGTTCCAATTTTAAACAATTATATTTCCAAAAGAAGTACATTCAACAACTAGGAGGTATGACATGAACATCTTGAAATGTCTGGGTGGTTGCTAATTCCCTTTAAAAAGTGATTTTTTAAAAAAAAATACAAAAGGTGTAACAGGGAGCAACAAACTAATCTTAGGTAGCTAGCTTGCATGAGATATTCCTGGTAGAATATACAGTAATTCACTTTCCAATTTACATGGCCACAAAAAGTGAAGGTTGGGGGCAGGTTTTCTCCTTACTCTTTCCCTCCTGCCTCTGTGCAGCAGAACTTCATTTTATTTTTTTCTCTCTAGACAAAAATTGATGGGAAGCAAAAATGGGGAGCAAAAATGTCTATGCAAGTTGAATGGATGCATATTGTTCTAGGGGCATGTTCACTGGTCGACTTCTTTCAGAACAAAAGGCAAATGACCCTGGCAGATGGCTGTGTCATGTCTTCTCATATTAGTCAAACTGTCTTGCAAAACATTTCACAACCTGGGATGCCTATTTGGTGTTTTAAGCTTGCATGTGGTTTGGATGTGAGATCATCCAAGACATGACAGTTTGGGGGGAGTGGGAGAGAAGATGATTCTGTGTCCCTGCTGTGATGGGCTGCTAGATAGTGGTTAATGCGGGCTACCTTATTGCTTCAAGAAACTGTTTTGGTTCCTCTCTTAATTGTTCAGAAACACTACAGGTTTTTATTATACTGCTGTCAGTGATAATGTACTCAGCTTGGCAACATGCAGCCTACATGTTGTATTGTTGGTTGTTATTTGTCATCAAGTTGTCTTTGATTTATGGCAATCCTATGTATGAAAATCCTCCCAGAGACCCTATTAACAGCCCTGCTCAGGTCTTACAAATGTAGGGCCATGGCTTTCTTTTTAGATTGCATCAATCAATTTGTAATGCAATATTCCTCTTTTCCTACTACCTTCAATTTTACAAGCATTATTGTCTTTGCCAGTGAGCCATGTCTCATAATATGTGCAACGTACAACAGGCTCAGTTTAGTCGTTTTGGCTTCTAATGAGAGTTCAGGCTTGGATCAATTTATTTTTGTTTTTTCATGATGCAAGAGGTATGTAGAACTCTTCTTCATGTGGCCCGCCCTGATTTTTGTGGCCATGTGGGTGTATGTAGGTTGATGACAAGTTTGGCAATTCTCATTCAAACAAGGCACTGATGCCTTATATGCCTTGTTTTCTACCCAGATATATTTTTTATGAATTCAAAAGTGGGCCTCTGGTCAGTTCTACTTTATGGTCTTTGCAGGGTGTGTGTGGCCTTTGGTGGCTCCAGAGGTGGAAATTAGTCCTGGAGGTCTGGATCTTTAATGTAATCATAGGAAAAAAACAGAGAGAGAGTGAGAGAGGGACAGAGAGGTGCTTCAGGAAAATATTTTTTATTCTGTAAGTGTCATGGCACTTTTGCAGAATTTCACAGGGTTCTGCTCATAACCCTCCTGTGTTTCCCTACCATTTCATCCAACTTTTTTCTTATCCCAAAATGCTCATTAAGGACAAAAAGATGAAAAAGTTGTATAATGTCTTATGACTGGTCATCCTCCTCCCTGCTATGGTGAGAGCAGCCCATTTAAATTGTAGTAATTTTTTTCCAAATTTGCGTCTATGCATATAATTTAGCATATGCACAAAATCTCCTTTTTACAATGCATGTCTTTGTCTGCTGGTGTATGTATATAGGCACTCTTACATTCACCTGGAGGTATGTACTACAGAACTAAATTAGACATATTTCTGAGTAGGTAGCATGTGCATTTTAAGCTCATTGTCACAACTTTTGTTCTTAAGGAGGGAGAGCTGGTTGTATGCTAGCCGTGTTTTGCAATAAACCATTTGAAAGTCTAAGATGGAAGGTGGCCTCTGCTACCTTGTTTCTCCCTGTTTCCCTTCAGACTCCTGACATTAACTTTATAATGCTTAAACTGGACTCTTTACAATTGTGCATTTAAGCCTAATATATATGCGCTTGTCCAATCAGAACTTTGAATAGTTACTTTTTGGATTACAACCTGTGGCTGAGGTAGCTTCCATGTCATTGGGGCAGTGAATTTGCTTTAAGGGGGCTGTCTATTGTGCTAAACCTCTTGGGGGACAAGAGGTCTGCTCCTAGGACAGCACTTTTAAAATTCACACTAAGCTGGAGTGAAATCACTGCTATGGAGTTCACCACTGACTACAGCTCTCAGAATCCCCCATGCTGACTAGGGGATTTTGGAGATTGTAGTCCCAAATTTGTTTTAATGTTAATTATCTGATCTCTAAATTCAGCATATTAATAGCGTGGTTTTAATGAAGAGTCACCTTGGAAAACCACTTTTTTGCTATCTATCCACCACCGGTCCAAATGCAAATTATCAAACAAAAGTACTTGGGGCCACTTCAAATAGATGCTGACATTTTGCCGTTGGGTGAGTTATTTTGTGTGCGTTTGCTCACCACACAGATGGGCCTCCACTATGATATGTCTCTGCATTGCTGCCAAATCCTCTGCTCCTGTTACACTAGGCCTACACAATTTGTGAAGTGCCAAGCAGTCCCCAGTCCACCTCCTGTTGCCTACCAGATGCTTGATAAAAAGTTGTGCAGGTCTCTTGCATTTTTGCAACAACCTAAGCATGAAAGGGAAGGTGAATGGATGGGAGGGATGCAGACCTGTGAATGTCTTGTGTTCATCAGAACATTGTAAATTGCTGATGGCCTAAGTTCAGCCTGATGGCCCACACAAATTCTGTATTGGTCTATTATAATAAAAGCAAGATTAAGCATGGACTTTTGTACATAGTTTGATCTCTTTCTTCACATTTGCCTTGCAGCACTAACCATGCATGAGCTTACATTTGTGCTCACAATAACTTGCCATATTTATCCTGCAAGGTAATTTGATGTCACAGAAAATAATGTACTTTAGCAAATGCTTATTCTCATTTATGAATCTAGATTGCCTTCTTGAACAGACCAGGAAAAAAATGATTTTCCTTTTTTAAAAACTGAGAAAGCGAGAGAGAGAGCACTACATGAAAAGATGGGCTTCCCTACTTCTTAAAAAAAGTTCCTTGTGGGGTAAATGGGTTTTCTGGCCATTAACTCACAGCTGGTAATTGTTGCCATGTCAATCAAGTGCCTTCTCAAAATAAACCTTTTGATGCAATCTCTCCACTGGGAACTTTACATTGAGTGTCTAATTGGAATTGCAGATTATTGGGGGGGATATCACAGGATTCACCTGTATGGCACTCTTAAATTCTGCTTCCTTGGTACTCAGAACACCGCGTATTTATTCCTACCTAATGCAAATATATGGTTGTGAGCTATCTCTGTTGCGATGTAGAATATCTTCATCTGGAATGAACAGTTGAATAGACAACTGTAATGTCTTAATTTTGAACAGGCCATTTAAGACTAAGAAACCTGAACAAAGACCTATTTGTGGTGGAAGTGAAAACTAATAAAACTGGTCTATGGATCAACAGTTTTTTGGATTCTCCTTGTGGGAGAATTTGTTGATTCTCTTTGGGGGCTTGGTTCTGAAGATTGTCATGACGAGCCCTCCTTCAAAATGTTCCAGTACTGGTATATGCTGCACATGGAAACTATTTATTAAAAAATAATTCATTGTCCTTAATTTGTTAATTTTTTTCGATGGCATTTTAAAAATTAGTGTATATAGTCATAAATAAGTCTAGACAATTTAGTCAAAAAATTAACCCAAAAAACTATTGATATAGGGAGGCCAGAATTCAATTGCAAATAGTCAAAATAAAATAAAGCAAAGTAGGAAGTTAAGATGTATGTGTTTGTATGATGGAATGGATAGGAGAAGAAGAGTGTAGTATGTAGTAAAGTTGAGTGATAAGATGATTAGAATGGAGATGGAGAAAGAAACAAAGTATAATGAATGTAAGAGATGTATAAAATGTGATTGTTGAAGAGTGTTGAAGAGCATTGCTGTCTGTTTGATATTCTTTTGGGATTTTTTGTTTTCTTTGTATTTTTTTATTTTTATTTTCCTCTTTCCTTTTTTTTTCTTTTGTGGTTTTTGTTTGGTTTTATGTATATTTCAAAATTTAATAAAGCATGACTTTAATTTTTTTTTAAAGTATCTGTTGCTCCACACTTGTCTGCATGGACATCTCACTAGGCCAGCTGATGCTCACTACCTCCATAGATCACTTGTTTTGAAATCAGAATGAGGTGTCCAGCTTGTGACTGTAACGGGGCACTCTTTTCTGACCTCAGAAATAAGATCCCTATGGCAGCAATGGATATGTCAAGCTGTCACATGCTGGGTGCTTTGTTCTGACCTCAGAACAACTGATCTTGTGGCAGTGGGGAATGCACTGAGTGGCCCACTGGGCAACTTTTGCAGGCAGCCACCACAGTGTGGAAACAGAAACCAAGGTAATGGGGCAGGTTGGGGTAGCTACAGGCCAGGATATTGTGAGCTTCCCTTGGAATCCTGGCCAGTGCACAAGGTGTAAATTGATTAGATTTTACTGGAGCAGAAACTGTTGTCAAAATCTCAAGCTCAGTTAAACCCATTAAGACCTGAATATTAGCCTTGATGCCAGAGAATTCCTTTTGTAGGCAATCCAGACTCCCTAAAATTATCTCCTTACCGACAGTTTCATCTGCAGGAAAACATTGGTCTCAATGACGTTCATACACTGCAAAGATTTCTCATGCCATCTTTTCTGTAGCCATAGGCTCGTTCCAATTTACATTTAAACCAGTTTGCAATTTGCCTTCGCTCCGTGTTGATGAATCAGTTCCAAAAGATCTGTCGTTCTCACTATGAAAGTGGATCTTTTCATTATCCCCTTGTAATCACTTCTTTTTTTGGCATGATTATCATCCCCACTAGTTTATGCTGCTTCAAAATGCATGTAAATCATCTGTGCATCATCAGGGATGTAGGTGGCAGCCTGGCTTGGGAACTATACACATTTTTCTAAAAAAATTAAATTGATAGAAGATTCAATTCATTGGTTTTGCAACTACTTACCTCACTATGAGCTGCCATCGTATTGCCCAGGGAACCGAGAGTAGTTGCAAAACCAATGAATTGAATCTTCTGTCAATTTTTTTAAAAAATGATAGCAGATTCTATATATTGGTTTTGCAACTACTTGCTTCACTGATTGCAAGTAGTTGCAGAATCATGTGCCCATAGGTCACATCACAAGCACAAAGGCTGTGCTGGCGGGTGGGCGGGGGAGAGAATGGTGGATCTACCAAAAATTGAAGAGGGATGGTAAACACCCCTCTGCCATTAGTCCCTCCTTTCCAGAATGACAAGATTCAGATCTGTTATTCCCACTTATTGAATATGCTTTGGAATCAATTCTTTTCAAAAGAATCGCCAAAGAACTAGTGTCAGGAAAGATCTTTTTTTGTGTTCGTTTTGCTTTATCACGATTGAAACCGATCATACTAGGATCGGAACCGGTTTCAAATGGGAACGATGGTCTTATAACCCAATCAGCAATTCACTTTAAGTTACAGTGGGAACGTGGCCCATATCTGAAGAGTGAGCCTGTTATGCTGGACTTTGGCTTGAGTTTAACACAGAAGCATTATAGACATAAGGATTTTCACATATAAGTTCTGGAAATAGAGACCAATTGCCCAACAGTTCTTGATCATATATCTCTACCAAAACGTCCAGCTGATCTTCTCTAACATTATTATTTACTAAATAAACTGAATTTAATGTGTCTGGAACAGTAGCAGTAGAAATCTCCTCCATAAATATACCTCTGGATTCCACTAGCTAACAGTATTCTAGAATAGCCTTTTATGTGAGTGCAGAGCAGATTCTTTGAATCTCTGTTACTTTCTCTGGGCTCTGGTTGCTGCCATAGTGACCTAGTCATATGTTCTCCAAAAAAAAAAAAAAAAGACTCCAAACATACTTCTCCTTTCTCAGGAGAAAGGTGGGGAAAGTCCTTTAAGTTCTCAGAGCCTTGTTCTTCTCCTGCCTTTCTCCGCCAGCTTTGACTAAGGGATGGTGAGAGTGACAAAACAGTTCATTTACAGTGCCTCTTCTAGATCACATTATTATCCTAATTATTGTTAAGACATAGAAACTTTGATGTCACCATTATCATAAACAAACCAAAGCAACAGTCTACCAAAAAGATCTCTTTCTTTTCCTCTTCAAACGCAAACATCTTTTAACAATCTTTCAAAACTTCTGATAGTTTTCAAATGTCTGCCAGCAGAACAGCAAGCTAACTAGCACAGGGGCAGATAGCAAATGCCATTTCCTCACCCAGAAGTCACAATTTTTTTTTCTATATAATTGACAAATGAATTACAATCTGCTTCATGAGATTGCTGTCTTTTGCTACAAGCAGTTCTTATTTAAAACAAATGTTTTTCTGTAACGTGCTGCGGAAATATCAGTGTCAGTTTTATCATTTATCTGAGGTCACAGCCTGTAGTTCCTTAGGAGGCCATGTCCTAAAAAGGGCTGCTGTGTGCCATTGTATTTTATTGTTTGAAAACCCCCAGTACAAACTCAGAGAAGGTATTATCAAAAATATCATGAGCTAGATCAGAGGAAGTTGAGGAGCAAGACTGCCTTCTTTATTTTTTGTGACCTTGAAGTTCTTCAGCAGGCTGACATTTCCCATCCTATGAGAACTAGAATATACTTTAAAATAGCTTGCAGTGTATGGTCAGTCATCAAAACTGATGTATCTTTATCTCTTTCTTTGCCACTATTCAAGCACATATGCAGATGGGTAGGAAATGCAGAAAGCTTTCTTATTTAAATGTCAAAGAACTTGGCTATGTGTTACAGCTGCCATGTGAGCAACCCAAACATGAGACAGCTGCCTGTTGGAGAATTCTGACCATTTCTCAGCAGGCATAAGAGACTGGACAGAAATTGTACATGCAGTGAAGGAGAACCTGCTGGTTGCCTTTCTCCTTCATAGAGAAAGCTAACTTTCCTAGGAGTAAGGAGTGAGGAGCAGGGCAAATTAGCTGCTAGAGGAGACAGCTAAGGTGAGATATGAAACAATGCAGAAAGAGGAAATATTACTTTTGAAACTACCCCCCACAAGAATCTCTAGCTAGGCTGGTCACTGACTGGAGACTCTGGAAGTTATAGTCAAAAAGTAACTTTTCCATGCTATGGAGTTTCTGGTTGCACCTCTGTCTGAGATGACAGACAGATAGATACATCATTTTTGCAGGCATCCGTGTCACCTGTTGTTGTTCTTTCAAAAGATCAGGCAGCAGGAAGTTTGAAAACCCTAGGACTGGGGACTTGGATAAATGGTGTAGTGAAGACAAGGGGACAACTTTCCCAGGCCTGTTGTAAAAGAAAAGTATTAAGGTCTTCTGCCCAGGAATTCTGCCCAGATTCATCTTGCTGTGGCCAGTGAATGATGTGATAACAAGGCTTGCAGTTTTTTCTGTTGTAAATGACAAATTAGCATGTAGAAAGTAGAAAAATGAGAGAAACCCTTAAGTGAAAGCTGAGAGACCTCTTTCATACCCCCCCCTTTTTTTGGTTACCTTCATACAGTACAGTAATTCTTTGCAAGAGCTCTGGTGCCACAGTGGTTAAATGCCTGCACTACAGCCACTCACTTACAAACCGCAAGGTTGTGAGTTCAGTCCCAGCCAGGGGCTCACACTCGACTCAGGCTTGCATCCTTCGATGGTTGCTAAAATGAGTACCCACCTTGTTGGGGGCAATTAGCTTACACATTGTAAACCACTTAGAGAATGCTTAAGTGCACTGATGCGCAGATAGAAATGTACTTGCTATTGCTATACCCTGACATGATGAATACTGCAAAATAAAACGAAAAGTACTGAGACAGGTGAGCAAATAATATAACCTATTATAGGGCAGATTATAGAGTCAAGCCATAAGAGTGTCTTATAACTAAAGGGCTAGGAGGGAACATCAGTGAGAGCCCCTCTCTGAGTCCAGACAGCACTGAGTTAGATAGTCTGAAAGGTGTACTATGAAGCAACTTCAGACAGTCATAAGTAAATGAGGCAAGTGCATTCTATCAGATTCTGAGTCCAGTTGGACTGATCTATGTCTGGCTAGAATGTCTTTGCATTTCATGAGTCATTTTAAGGCAACATTTAAAAGCAGCTATAGTGTGCATGGATGGGTGCACACAATTGTGCACGCATGCACACAATAAAGGGATGCAGTGCCTCAGTGGTTAAGATGGTGACTGTTGATTGTAAGATCAGCAGATTGGCAGTTTGAGGCCCAAGTGCTGCATGATGGCGTGAGTTCCCATCACTAGTCCTGGCTTCTGCCAATCTAGCATTTCAAAAGCATGCAAATGCAAGTAGATAAATAGGTACCACTTCAGTGGGAAGGTAACAGTGTTCTATGCAGTCATGCTGGCCACATGATCACAGAGTGGTCTTTGACAATCCTGGCTCTTCAGCTTAGTAATGGAGATGAGCACCGCCCCCTACAGTTGGGCACGACTTGACAACCTTGTCAAAGGGGAATACCTTTACCTTTACTTTATAGTATGCTTGAATGGAGGCACACAAATGTGCATGCATGTGCATACAATACATGCACACAAATACTCCAAACGTAATTATCTAAAGTTTGGAATGATTATTCCCATGTTGTCAAATTTCATGGACATAAGTGAAAACAACAGTTTTAGTTTCTGAAGGCAAATCAGTGTTCCACATTAAAATTGAGATTTCCAAGTTACCATTTGGATTCAGCTCTGAATCAGGTCAGGTCAGCTTCAATGAATCAGGGATAAATCCAAATCAACAAATTGGGGCCCAAACCAAATGGGGAGGATTGTTTTTGCATAGCCTTAACACAAATGCCCCATTGGTTCTTCAGAATAACTTGTGAACTCCTGAAGGAAACACACAACCCATTTAAATGTATCTAAAATGCCTTTTCTAAAAAATGTTGTGTTTGTTTAGAAAGAGGAGTTTGGTTTTGACTTGTGATAAGAAAAAAAAAAGAATATTTCTTCTTCTAGAATAGTTCCCCACCTCCACATTCAAGATGGAAATTGTATAAAATATACATCTGGCTAACAGTAGATTAGACTGTAAGATCTTGTAAGGATTAGTTTTATCATTTCTTAGAGGAACCATAGATATCTATGGTGTATGCTCATGAGGAGGGTCAGGGAGAATTTTGCACAGGTCAGTTTAATAACAACTTATCAAGAACACAATTACTATTTAATATTTTCAAATCTACAGAATTTTGTGATGCAGTTTTCCTGATAGAAAATACATACAAAACCATGTACCGTAATGAAAAAAGCACAAATCAGTATTTTAAAAATACAATTGGAAATCAGCACTTTGGGCAAACTGAGTATTAAGGGGAATGGGTTGGTAAAAATGCAGATAAATTTTTACACACACTTTTTAAAAAAGTCACATGCTGATGCAGAAATAAAAAAGAAAAATGAGAAGCACACAGAAAAGTAAAATGGATAGATTTGTCCATCCAAACTATTGAACCAGGGCTTATAATATACACTTGATGCACAAAAAGTTAGCAGCCAAACTTCTTTTCTAGCATAATAAAATAGTGGAAAGTCAGGTAGTTGAATTTGTATGTTCTTAAAAGCATAGAAGCAGGGCATGGAAAAAAAAAGTGATGGGAACCCTGAGCATAGAAAATAGCTAAGAAACATGTTGCCTAACTAATATTGTGGTTTTAGTATCAAAGAAAGCATAGACAGGGTTAATTTTTCTCTTGTCTTGGAAAATGAGCCTTCAACAATGAGTTGCTACATGTCTCTAAAGAATTTGCACCTAGTCTTTGTCTAAAACTGTGAATATTTATTGGAATATTATCTTTTTAAAAATTAAACTGCTTGGTTTTTAATGAATGTCAAATATTAAAGTAATTGTCTCTTTATCAGTTTACAGCCTTTCCTTGCTCCTCCATTTAATGCATTGTGTCTTTTTCAAGTAGCCTAATCAGCCACTTGAATAGATAGAAATGAATTTTTCAGAGATACAGACATATTAGGTTATTCTAGGCCACAGGTCCCCTGACACAGTTAACACACACACATACACGCTGCTGCTGCTTTTCACAGCAGATATGCACAACTTGTTTTGGGAGTGCATGGTTTGAAGTGTCTTTTCTTGGCGCTGACTTACTTTTGAGTAAAATGCATAGGATTGTAAAATATCCCTCTGAGGGGTTTTGTTTTGCTGTCTTGTGCATTTCACTCAACTACAAGCTATATGAACATGGGTATGTTTTAAAAGCAGCATTTTAAGTGTAATATTTTAAGGTGTTTTTTTTAAAAGTATCCTTGCTGGAGAACAGGTATCACTTTATTGTTGTTTATTAATTAATCAAATAAAATATTTAGAACCCACTCAATATTTAAGAATTTTAGGGTGGCGTACCGTAGAATAAATTCTAATAGCTAAAAACAATGTGAAACAGTAAGAGTAACTGGAATAGACTACATATTAAATAAAATGGTACAGTATTTTCAGGCTGCAGAGAGAGGTGGTTGGAGAGAGCAACTTGGATCATTCCAAGTTTCACCCCTATCCCATATCCTAGTCTGATCAGTTGTTTGCAAGGCAGAAAAAGGCAGCTGGCAGATATTCCAAACTCCAAAACTATCCAAAATCCTTACCACTCCCAGTCCCAAGCATTTTGGATAAGGGATACTGAACCTGTATTAACATACGAATATAGGTGCTGTATCAGAGAAGACGCTTAAAATATTGACATTTTCGTATTAATACTATGACTATAAACATGAAAATAAAAAGTTACTCGATAAACTGCAACTGTGGCATCTACCAGCAGCCCATGGACTGAGCTATGGACTGAGCCATGGACAGAGTCCTTTCAGACTCTGGACTGCCAGTGTGGACAGTAATGAACTACCTTGAAATGGTAACTAATTACTTTTAAAGTTGCTCTGAAACCTCTGCTTCAAAACATGGTTTATGATGCCTACAGCTTTTATTAACTGGTATTAACATTAACCATAGTTACTGCATGACAAGGTGAGGTTAATCCAACATCACAGTGGAAACCTACAGTCTTCATTTTGTGGAAAGAGATGGGTAGAGCAAAGCTCCTTCTCATAATTATATAGTATTATGACTAGCATAGTTTGGGATTATTCCTAGATCCATCTCTGTTGCTGGAGGCCTAGGTGGACTCAGTGGCTCAGAGTGCCTGGGGTCAGCTTTCGTTGGACCATCAACTATGACTTTTCCTGGAGAGGCTGACCTAAAAAGTACTGGTAACTTCCTAATTAAACTACTTCAAAGTGTTCTGTACAAGACTGCCCTTGAAAATCGCTGAGATGCTGTTGCTTGTAAAAAAACATGACAGCTAGATTGCTGACAGGGACAGTGTGTGGAAACTATATAACACCAGTTTTGAAGGAATTCTATGGGCTGTCAGTAGGCTTCCAGCCTGAATGTGCAGTGCTACTAATTAGAGCTAAATTCCTAAAAGATCTGGGAACTCAGTGCTTAAAGGTGCTTCTCTCTTTAAACATACCTGCCTTACAACTAAGGTATGCTGGATGGGTTCGCATTTGTGTCTGATCAGTGAGGGAAATACACTGAATGAGGATGTGGAGCACCGCCATCTCTGCTGTGGTGTGCCCCAGTTGCAGAATACCTTTCTTTTAGAGGCCAACTCTGGCTTCATTCCAGCACCAAGTTAAAATAGCTCTTTGGGGTCTAATGATTTTATCTGTTTTGCACAAGTTGTTTTAGCTTGTTTTAAATTATGATATTGATCACCATGTTATTGGCCTGTTTAAATTATCATTGCTGTTTTAAAGTGTTTTAAATTGTTTGAATTGATTTTATTGTATGTCATCCTGAGATTTTATATATATGTGTGGTAAAATATAAGTATTTTAATACACATATACATGCATGCATAGTATATATACTATGGTTTTCTTAAAAATCTGGACTTGATTGGTTTCTGAGGTTTGAAATATTTGCTTATTTTGTTCACACATGCAAAAATAAAGGATTTCCAGTGTTTTCTTTCCACTGGATGAATTTAAAACTCCCTTTTTACATTTTCTGTTTGCATTTCAGAATACAGTTTTTTTTGGGGGGGGTGGTACAAAAATGAAGATTTTGGCACAAAAGATACCATTTTCTGTGCAAAAAACCTTTTTTGGGCAAAAAGTAATGTATTTTGAGAGAGAAAAAGCCCTGCAGTAGAAAATCCCATACTAGTTGATCATTTTTTCCACATGATGTTAAGGTATATTTTCTCAGTGAGGATGAGAAGTTGTATTCCTACTAATTTCTTCTATATCCCTAGTCCACAGTAGGTCCACAGCAAGAAAAAGATAATTAATTGCTCCTGTTTAAGTGGTTCTCTCTGGCCTAGCTTTTATGATACATTAGCTCTGAAAGCATATGAATAATGGTGCAAGACTCAAGCTGAGATCCTACATCAACTAGGCAGAGTATAACACTTCCCTTGTGTAGTTCTATGTCTCCTCCCTGCCCTAACAGGTTTCATGATCTAGGAGGGTCTGTTGCTACTGCATCTCCTTACTGGTAGAATGGATGGAGACGGGAGATGGTTTCAGTGAAGAAGATATGACCAGTGCCATCTCAGGATGAGAGAGTGCTCACAAATTCTGTCTGCTACCTCCTTGCAAGGGTTCTGCTTACTTGCTATAGCATTGGTGAAGTAATTTTGAATACTAATAATAGAGGATGAAGCTAGACTTGTTGACCTTTTGGTCCTTTTTATATAACAATGCTTTATATAACAACGCTGGGCCTTCCCATTGTGCAGGTCACACACTTGATGGGATTTTTAGTACGGAATAGGAGTATCCGTGGGCGGAGGTAACCAAAATGGAATGGACTGCTGAATGAGATGCGTCTTATAACATCTCTTGACTGCTTTAAAAAAGCTCTGAAGACGCATCTCTTCCGGCAGGCCTTCCCTGAAACCTCCTAGATCCCGGCTCCGAAATGGGACCTATTTTGACCCCTTGCTTGGTGCTATTTTCACCCTCATTTAAGATCTATGAGGATGTATTATGTTTTTAATATAGTTATGGTTTTAAACTATTGCTAATTTAATTTATTTTTAAGGGGTGGGTGGCTGGGAATGGGTTGATGAAGTATTTTAATTCGCTGTACCCCGCTCCGATTGTGCTCTACAGAGGAGCGGGCTAGAAATAAAGATTTATTATTATTATTATTATTATTATTATTATTATTATGGACCCTGGAAAAAATTCATCTTGAGGTTTATGGCTTCCAGAATCTGCGTGCAGGCTGGGAAGCTCTTGTTCGGGGCCACAAAATTAATTTTTCCAAGTTCTTTTCATAAACTCATCTCTTCAAGAATGTTCCCTTGCGTTCAGTGGGCCTTGTTCCCAGAGAGGTGGCTATAGGATAGTGGTGTTAGTAATCTTTCAGTCTAGACTAGAAGACTGAGCAATGTCCATGATATACTTTCCACAGGCATGCTGATCACATTGCCTCCCTATGCTAAATCATCCCACTCCTAGCTGTAATGTATAGAAGCACCCTCAAAGCCATGACCAGTGGAGATTTAGCAAGGGAAATGGATAGTCTGTTCTCCAGTATTACAGGGCTAAGTAAACCGTGGAAAGTCAGGGCATGATTAAACCACACCACTGTGGAGTTTATCACATGGGAGGAATTTCTCTCAATTGCGAATGGAGCCAATTCACAATTACGTGAATTTGCTAGTTTAGCGAATTTATGTGAAATCTGATTACATTAGGAATGTATTCAGAATTTCCAATTTCCCAAAAATGACCTCAGGTTGCCTGAAATTGTGTGAGATACTCTAATACGCAATTTTCTGTTTAGTTCAAATATGAGAATTAGTGATCTTCCAAATGTCATAGCTATAGAAGTGCTGTTCCTAGCATTCATCACCACTGAATATCCTGTTGGTGGGTGGTCCAGATGATGCAGGGCACAATCCCCAAGTTTGACACAAGCAGAATGGATAATTTTCAACCCATTCAGTGCCAAGCCCAGGTATACCCTTCTTAAAAAGTACTTTTAAAAAGTCACCAGTTGTGCCAGATCTCCCTGGAAGGTCTGGAGCCTTCCATTCCAGTAATGGACAGCTGTTTAAAATGTGTCCTCCTGAACCAGCTTTCACGGCTACCATTGCCATGCATCGCTCGCTCTGAGGTCAGAACAAGGAGCTCAGCTATGTGACTGATGCTGGGCACCTCATTCTGACCTCAGAGTGAATATGCAACTGTGGCAGCTGCACTGGCCAGCACAGCAGGACACATGTTCGGACAGCACAGTATCAGAATGGAGGGCTCTGGGTAAAGGTGGGGAGGCTGTGGTCATTCCCGATCCAGGAGACTCTGTGCTGCTCCAAACTGGACTACAGTTCTCCTACTGGCTAGAAAGTTCAGAGAGATAATATTCAAAAAATAATTTTCTTACCTTCTGTATCACCTCAAGCATAGGCTATATGCTCACTGTATACAGTACTGTATAACTTATTGTAAATTTTCTTTGATGTGATTATAATAGAAAACAGGAATAAGAAGTGGCTTTAATATGGAGTTTTACTAAAGCAGTCACTTGGCAGGTAAACACAAGTCAAACGCAAAGTGTTCCAAGTGTGAAAATTGGCCCATCCCTTACAAGGCTCCTGGAACAATGCTCTGAAGAGAGAACATGTAAGGAAAGACATGACCTACATAAATCCAGAGACTTGGGAGGATTGCATAAGGAGATATGTGTGTTTATTACTTGCATAATCTCAAGATAATGGATTCAAAATTATTTTGATCATATTATCAAATAATGAAAACAAATATTTGAGATTTGGGACATAGTTGCCCTCCACTGGAGAAAAATTAAAATTGCATTATACTTCTGCGTTCCACTGCATTTCTTTTCTTCCACGTCCTATTCCCCACCCTTCCACCCTGTTCTTCAGTGAGATCACAATTTCTCTGCTTCTACCAGTAACAGGGAAGTAGCAATCTTAGCAGCACAGTTACTCATTATTAAAACAGAAGCTGCTAAAGGCAGCTGCCCGACTCAATGGCTCCTGATTGGCTCCCAGGCCTATTTAAGCCATGTGGTGCCCGGGGATGGTGCCATTCTAGCTCAGCTCTTGGCAACATAGGTGGGCGTAGTTTCCAGAACTGCGTAGCACTGGATCGGGAGTCCAAAGAGAACCTGGGGGTGCTGTAAGTGTTAAGACTTTGCCATTGCGGAGGCAATGCTGATTCAGCATCTCCCAGTGAGAAGGGGTAGAGATCCACACATGGGATCAGCTGGTTACCAGAGATGCGAATGGGAGAGTTACCCTTTTGTCATCCCAAAGCTTGGCCGTGACCAAGCAAAATGGTTCATCCATCAATAATGGATTGGTCAATGATAGATCCAAACCTCATGCTTTGCAGGCCAACCCTACATTTCAGCTGTTGTCAATAATGTTGTGACCGTTTCCTTCTAATTGGGCTTAGTGTGGTCTTTCTTGTGACCTCCTCTCCATGACAAAGGCAGCCACCTGACTCACCGGGTTGGCTGCATTGCCGCTGGGGGGGGGGGGGCGCTGGCCAAGGGAGCCTCCAGGCCCAGCAGCCCTGGCATGCCTCCCCCTGGGCTGCCATTGGCTGGTGGGGGGCAGACGGAGAGGCACTTCCTGCCAGGTGCTGGGAATACAGTTTTCAAAAGGCACCACAGCAGGAAGTGCCACCTTATTGGGCAGCGTCACAGGCATCGGCACCTGCGATTAGAAGAGAGGGCCAGAAGGGATGGAACATTTGCCCTTCCCGGCTCCTCATTGACTCCCAGGCCTATTTAAGGCCACATGGTGCCTGGGGATGGTGCCCTTCTAGCTCAGCTATCCCCACTCTCCCTCTCTCTTACTGGGTTCAAGGGGGCTGTGTTGTCACAACTTTCCGAGTTCAGTAGCATAGGTCTTGGATCTGGTGGGCGTAGTTTCCAGAGCTGCATAGCACTGGATCGGGAGTCCAAAGAGGACCAGTGGCACTGGGAGCGTTACGGCTTTGCAATTGTGGGGGCAATGCCTCAGATCCAGACCTCATGCTTTGTGGACCAACCCTAAACTTCAGCTATTGTCAATAAAGTTGTGGCCTTTTCCTTCCAGTTGGGCATAGTGTGGTCTTTCGTGCAGCCTCCCTTCCATGGCAAAGCTACTTTCTTCACACAAAAGTTCCCAGAACCACCCAGCCAATATGGCCTGTGGCCTTTGTACTAGTTAGTTCAGAGTCACCCATGTAATTTTCCCCAGCTGTTTGGGAGAGACATTCACCTCTCCTACCTTCCATCTAACAATCATGGTTGAAATTTTCAGTGATAGCACTGCTAAAAATAGTAAAAGAACTCCCCCCTGCCCCTCACAGGCACCATCCAGCTGAGAAGAGAGGGAAAGGCCATAGTGGAAGTAGCTGAAGCCTACATGTGGCTCAGGGGACATGGGCTGTGCACCCTGACTTAATCTGCACATGTCATGTTTGTTTGTTTTTTATTCCAAAAAAAATGTTGCTCAAATCTTGTTAACGGTGCTATCCGGCCCATTTTGCATTCAGTTTTAGAAAGCGATATATACAGTAATCTACCATTTTGTTATATTTTTTCATTTTAATACTCTCAATATCTTGGCTGCCACCAAGCTATTAGATCTTTTTACAGTAAATTGTTGTTCCTTCATCAGTTTTGCATCTTCACATTCTGACACCTTAACTCCTATTGTCTTTATTGAAAAATAATTCTGTCCTGCTTTGGAAATTTGGGGAAATGTGTAAATGCAATAATTTAAAAATAGGCTTTGAAATTTCATTTTCTCTTTTGGCAATGTTGGTTGCTATGGTGCTCAAGTAATAGGTTGTGATTTTTAACGCTGAATTAATTACTAGTTCTCACTCACAAAGAACATCTAATTATACATATTCATGAAAAACAGTGTTTGGTATTCCAGTGGGAGAAAGAAAGGGTTTTGTTTTGGTTTTTTGTGTGTGCTATGTATACTGCATTTGTTTTCATGCATACTTCTTTTGAAGATCTTTCAGAAACTTTTTAGATCTTGGTCTTTCTTAATTGGCCCAAGTGGTTTGAATGATACTTGAAAAGCTGGCCCAAGAAACGGTTGTCTGAGATGGAGCAAGATATAATGTTCCTGCACCCCACTTTCCACTTGTAAGTCAAAGTGAAAAATACTAACACCATCACCAATGAGGAGGGGATTCAGAGGAGGAGTCTGGAGAAGAGAGCACAGTGACATGGCTTTTCAAACTTGTAAGAATAATTTGTTTTTGTGCTAGCGGAGTGCAGTGGTTTACTGCTGTGAGCTTATCACTATAAATTAATAGTAATTTCACTGGACAGTAAAATAAAAACAAATAACTTAATTTTTTATTTTCAGGAAGTCTTTCAAAGATACTGCAGAGTCCCTAGACTTGGTCCAAAACACAGTGCATAAATAATCCAGTTTGAGACCACTTTAAGTGCCCTGGCTCAGTACACAATAAACTGCAATTGTCAGGATTCCCTAGCACTGGGCACAGGGCATTTAAAGCAGTTTCAAACTGAATTATTTCTGCAGTGTGTTTTAGACCTTGGTTACAAAAGCCCTTAAAAGTGGGTTACTTGTCCACAAGTGTATTCAGGCAAGTATCACAGAGATTCTATGTACTGATTGCCCCCCTGTCGTTTGGAGGATAAGTAAGAAATGACATTAGAAACAGGAGGAAAGAAGTAACCTAGGTCCTCGTTAAAACTACAGCTCCCAGGACTTTATACCCAGGACTATCATGCCACTCTAACTGGATATTGTGGACAGTGTCATGATTCTGTTGGCTGGCATAAGAACACTGGCTATGATGATGTAGTAAGCAGACAATAGCAAGGTAAAATGGCTGCAGGAGCTGCAACAATAGGGAGATAGCAGTGGAAACAGTCACTGTCGAGAGTGAAAGCTGCCTTGCTAGTTTTCATGCTGCCCTGGCACTGGCAGAGGTAGCTTTCTCTGGCAATGAAAAAGGCTTTCTCTGCTGCCCCCCATGCAGACTGCTGTTTGCCTTACACCAGTATAATGGCTTGTTTCCCCACCATAAGGTTAACAAGATTATGGGTTTAGGAACTTATTGCATTAACAAATAAGACGGCTTACCTCTTCTGGCTTGAATTCAGGATCCGGGATGCTCCCAGATATTATCATACCTAAATTGCCACCAATCTAGGTGGGATGCCACTGCCCGGATGTATCCCGGATCAAAGCCTCACTCAGCCAGTACTTTTTTGAAGTTGGAGAACTTCTGACTTCAAAAATTGGCCGACTGAGTTATGCTTTGACCCAGGATACATCCAGGTGGTGACATCCTGCCTAGATTGGTGGCGATTTGGATAGGATAACATCTGGGGACATCCTGGATCCTGAATTCAAGCCGGAAGAGGTAAGCCAGTTTATATGTTAATGCAATAAGCTTCTTAGTTACACTGGCCAAAGACATTTTGCTGCTAGAGGATTCCACCCACCCTTGCTCAGTATCCAAGGGCTGTATTCAAATTATTCATCCTTATAGTAGCTCTTTGGCAGTACAAACATAGTTGTTATTGTTGTTGTTGTGTTGTTGTTGCTATCCTGCCTTCTCTGCAAAACTGGGACAGTACCAATTAAAGTGATTGTACTCTAGTTAAAAAGATACAGAGAGGGAACATTAAAGTAGAATACTAACTATGGGGTGAAGCAGAAGGGACAAAAGGAGCAGCAAGCTCCCGTGGCAACTGGACACTGTGGTCCTGAAGCCGGCTACTGCCACAATCCCGAATAGGCTGCGGGCAGGAGCCAGTCCTTTTTCCAGCATCTTTAGGCCATATTAGCTAACCTCAGACAGGTTTCTGGCCTCTTTGGGGGCATGCCCTCAAAGCAGCTGGAAGCCACTTTATTTGGTCTGTCTGTTTTGGGCCAATATAATATTGTTGATAATAAAATTTAACACTATTATAACGATGTAAAACAGTTAAAAAGCTTTAAAAGTACAATTTAAAGCAATACAGTACCCTCTTAAGGATATTTTCACCTCCTCCTCCTCCTCCTCCTCCTCATCATCATCATCATCATCTTGGTTTCAAAGTTACCCAAGTGTTACTAATGGCGCTGTGATTATGAGCATAATGATAATCAAACAGCTTCATTTATATACCACTTCATACCACCTAAGCAGTGTCTAAGTGGTTTATAGCTGTATTAGGCATGATGATGATGCCTGATAATAATGATTTCCTGCCCTTTCCTAGCATCACAAATCAGCTGCCTGAAACAACCATATTCACTTGATCTGTGTTATTTCTGGTGCTTCCTCTCAGGATCATATTCCTAAATTCAATAAATGGGTGGTAGTGCTTGCACATTACCATGTGGGATTTATTCCTTTCCTTTCCTTTTGTAGCACCTGAAAAAAAAATTGGTTACTTCTGTAGTTACTGGGGAGTACCTTCACTAAACGGCAAAGGAAGATTGTCATGTGGTCCAAGATCCAGATCATCATGGTGTCTTGTGCTCTATTGTGGGTACTGAGGCAGTAAAAAGGTGGGTCAGTTTCATACCACAGATCAGCAGGATGTAGCATTCAGATGTTGTTGTTGTTTCTAAAAACAAAACTAAACTAAACTAAAAGTATCTTGGAAAGTAACCCTCCAAGTTCTGCTGTTCTCTGACAAACACACTGGAATTTCTTTTCTTGTTGTAGAACTGATGGCTTAGGTTATATTGTATAAATGTGCTATACAGCATTCTTGTCAGGTAATGTTGCCCCCCCCCCTTTTTTTTTGTACTGGTTCAGCCCCTCTAATGCATTTAAATGGTAAAAGTATTGTTTCTGATTAATATTTCAAAGTGGAGCTAGACATTACATTTAATCCCACTTGAATGTACTGAGACGTATGGCAACCAGCTGCAATGAAGGTACTCATTAGTTTTAAAAATGCTTTCAGGGGCAAAAGAAAGCACATTTAATTATATGTGAAAAGCCTATGTTGTGGTTAATATTTAAACCAATAAGTGGTTATGTAGTTCAAGCTGTTAAAAACATGGTTTTTATTGCATGTTAATGCAATTAAAATTGCATCGGAATTTGCTAAATTATTCCCATACCTCCTTAAATGGAACTGTAAATTCTGAGCTGTCCTATGGTTTTGTACAAGGACTGAAAGTTTTTAGGAAAGAGGAGTTTTTTGTTTCTTGATATATAGTGTACATTTTCATTTCAAAAGTTTCCAAGATAGACCAAAACTAATCACAAAGGTTTTGTAAACATGTAGCAATATATAAATGATTAAACCCTTAACAAATTGAAATAAAAGGCATTCCAGCTGAAATCACTCACCCTAGTTTACCTTTCTATCCATTAAAAATCTGTAATGGATTCTATTACTCTGTTTGCTCCCCATAGTACTTATCTCATTTTTGAATTATTAAAAGGGCAAACTACATGGGATCCAATCAAAGGCCTAACTAGTCCAACATTCTGTTCCCATAGCTGCCAACCAGTTGCCTGTGTTAAGCCCATAATCATGACGTGTGTGAAATAGCACGAGTCTGTTCATATTTTCTAGTATCCACAATTCAGGAATTTATTTTGGCGGTGAAATAGAACCATCATTGAAAGATTTCTCATACAATTTCAGTGGGACTCTTGAATAGCACAGATGCTTCACAGTTCAGTGCTATGAAGAAATCAGGCCAAGATGTGTGACTGTACCAAAGCCATCCACATTCATTCAAATCTGTGTCTCACAAATCCAGACCCAGGATTGTAAATTCATGGTCAGAGAGATCATACACATACAGTCAGCCCTCCTTATCGATGGATTTTTTTAAATCCGTGGATTCAAGCATCCACGGCTTGAAAATATTTTTAAAAAGGCATAAATTCCAATTAGCAAACCTGGATTTTATATTTTATATTAGAGACACAATTTTCCTTTTCCATTATATTTAATGGGACTTGAGCATCCACTGATTTTGTTATCCATGGGGGGGGGGGTCCTGGAACCAAACCCCAGTGAATAACAAGGGCCCACTGTAGTTATTGCTCAGTCCATGTTATGAGAATCACAGAGCCCCCCCCCCCTCAAAAAGAGCATCTCATAACCCAAGGCGTTGCTTATCCCATGTCATAATATAAGCATGTTGCAAATTTCCCCATTCTTGCTTCTAGCAGCTACCAATGATATGGAGTAGGGACAAGGGTATGAGAGTGTACAAAACGACATCTTCACACAGGACAGATACTATAGGTTTTAGAGTAAAGAAGAACTGAATTCAGGGATGCCACATTTGATAGTAGTTTGGTAGCCCGTATAAGTTTCAGCTGTTGATTCTGCCTGGTTGATTTTATGTGGAATGTGCATATATCAAAAGTAGTTACAGCACATGAGATCAGGCACCTCCTAATTTGCAGCAAGGCTGGTGTTAGCAGCTGGCATTCTTCTATAGCTGACAGGACCTCAGTGCTCAGGCAAGATTCAGTGCCAGTACTTGTTCAATAGTGCCTAAATCTTTCATCCTTTTTTTGGCCCAGCACTCTGAGAACTGTTGGTTAGCTGCGTCTAGCCACCATTTTAATTTCTCACCTAGTATCACTCTCTGTAATTAAGGCAAATGAAAATATACACAGGGTTTCTTAGAGTGCTCCCACCATACCCAGAAAAGCCCTTTAACACTCCCACCAAAAGATGGCACTTTGCCATCCTTTCATCCACAGAACTAGCCTTGTCCTTTCAGTCACAGTTCTAACCCTGTTATCAGTGGTTTCCATGTCTGAATATCCAAATGATATTCAACTATATCTCCTGGAATTTCATGACAGTACGGCCAGGAATTCTGTGAGTTGTAGTCCAATAATGTCTGGAACATTGGATTGTCAGGTCTCATGGTGCTGATTAAAGTGTCCTTCTCTGGTTCTCCTTATGGAGAGGCAAATGCCAGGATAAACAACACAGTAAGATGATAATATATATATATATATATATATATATATATATAATTTAAGAGATGGCTTTAAAGCATGGGCAGGTGATTACAGTGAATTTGGGTTTTTTGGGGGGCCGTCATGATGACGCAAGCACAGTGCAGCGTCAACACGTCATGGTGCTGTGCTTGCATCATAGATGCACCACAGGGCACTAATGGTGCCTTGGCGGCATTGTGGGAAGGAGCTCCATTTCAGAACTCCTTTTTGGGGTGGATCATTGGCGTGGCCATGCGGTTGCCATGGCAATGATCCAGAGGAGATCTGCCCCTTTCTTCTAATCTGTACCAGGCCTTTCTTACCCATTTTAAAGTTATGTTAGCCCTATGGTGAGAAAATCCTATGGTGAAAACAGTCCAAAATGAAAGGAAAAAAAATCTAACTTTAGAGTGTTGGAAATGGATTTGAAATATATACCTTTAATTGGACTGTGCTAGGATTTAAGAGAAAACTTGCTATAAATAACAGTATAGATGGTATCTGATTTCACAGTGGTTGATTTATGAGTTATGGATAATAGCCAGAGAGGTGGGACAGCAGATATTTATCTTATGCTCATAGATGTGGCTATGCTTATTGGTTAGACAATTTTGGATTTATATTTTGGAAGAAAAGGGAAAATAGCTTACGTTTTGCAACTGGCTCTATTAATAATACTATTTGGCTTGATAAAGGTGATAGTGGAATAAAAATGGAGCATTAATGGTACACATAACCATTTCTAATGATGGGGGGAAAGATCTCTCCACTGTAGACAAAAGTGATATATATGATATGGGACATGGCATATGGTAAAGCTGATAATGTAGTTAGAGTCTGAGAAGGTAGTCAACCAGTCAGCTGTGCTATTGAAAAATGTCTTTATTCATATGCTATTGGACTGATAAGGCTCAAGATAAACTGATCCATGAGTGAATCATTGAACCTGTTTGAAAGTATTGAAAGCCATAATCTTGTTAGTCTGCATTAGCATAAAAATATATAAAGGAATTCAGTTTTTCTGCATTCTTTTCATTCCTAAATGAGAGTACCAGTCCTGGGAACCTCACAGTGGGAAGGAAAAGTGGGAGGGTCATCCAGCTACTAGAATGTGGTTGTTAGTTAGAGCCGGGTGCAGTTCTTTGCAAATTTTGTTTTATGAGGAAGCATCAAGTGATTTTTGCAATTTTCTTCCTGCCGCAAGATTTTAGAAGACTGTTATTTGCAGAATTTGCACCTTTTGTTTTCTGCAGAAAGTAGCATTTTCTCCAAATGTAATAGAATTATCTGGGTGTATAATTTTGCATCCTGCACAGAAAAAGCTGTTTGCTGCATATGTGCGCGCACACACACACTTGTGAATTTTCACAGAATAAATCCTAAACTGTTAAGATTCTTTAGGATTCTCCTTGTCAGGGTTTCCCAACACTCAAGAAATAGATTTTTTAATTTTTTTTAGGCATTAGAACTGATAATACTGCACTAAGAATAGATTCCAGTAGTGTATGTTGCCAGACGTGTCAGATCTAGAAATGTTCATTTTGTCCTACCTGGTGCCAAAGTAGGTTTCTTTAACCTGGTTCCCTCTACATACAGTATATTGGACTGCAACTCCTTTTACCAGGCAGGAGATAATAGGTGATATAACCCAACACATCTGCAAGGGGCTGTTTTAGGGAGATCATTTTGAAAGTATCCACTGCCTTTTTAACAGGTGATAAAGAGGCTCAAAGGGGACCATGAAAGGCCTCTAAAAACAACAAGACAAGTGTGAGAAATAGACAATTTAAGTCCTGAAGCAGCATGACATCCTTTGGACTGTCAGCTGCAAGGAATATCTGGCCTTGATTAAAATGTACAGAGAATTACTGGCCTGATTTAAAAGGCAAAAAGAAAAAAAGAAAAAGAAAAAAGAAGCAGTTTGACAGTAGACTCTTGTGACTTCTCAACTTGGAAATGCAAAAAGAATTTTTAATCACATGTATATACATGGCTACTGAAGCTATTGGCAGCTGCTGGCTTCGGATGGAAACATTAGTTTGGCTAGACTCATCAGTTTTGTCAATGTATCCTTTCAAGCTGTCTTCCCTCAGGATACTCTCTGTGGTGATTTGTCTTTTTCAAGAGCCCTGAATTTTGCAGATGATGTAGTGAGGATAATAGGACATATCCAAAGCAGAGGCCCAAGCATCATTCAGGGAAAACTGTCCACCCTTATTGATCCTCGCACCAGGGGACCCATGATAATCTTCAGATGAACTTCATATTAACTTCTGGGTTTCCTGACATACGTAGTTGGAAAAAGTAGAGTTGAGCAGTGCTGCAATGGATATGATACCAAAATTCTCCCAGTTTGAAGTTTTAGCACAAAGTTCATCTAACTAATTTCATTGACTAAATGTCTAATTTAATTGATTAAGGCCATGCTATCCTGATTCCTTTTTCAAGTGTGAATGACCAGAGCGAGAGAGAGCGAGAGAGAATAAAGATAATGAATTGACATTCATTTTTGAAGTTAAAACCAAAACAAACTTTCAGCCTTGTTGCAGGTACTGTTAATTTCAAACAGTACCTGCAACAATCACCAAATTACTACTTTTGGCTAAGTTTGCTAGAATTGCAGGGGCTCATGTTGCCTTTGAAGTCACAAGAAATGCTTATGCTTCTCTAGAGGCCTTTCACACTACACATTTGTAGTATTGTGGTTCCACTTTTAACTGCTATGGTAACCTCCTATGGGATCCTGGATTTATAGTTTGGTCAGGCATTGGAGCTCTCCAGCTGAGAATTGTAAATGCTCCTCTCTGAACTTCAGATCCTAAGATTCCATAAGGTGTTGCCATGGCAATTAAGCTAGGATCACACTGCTGTATCTATGTGATGTGCAAATTTTCTCAAGTCTCCATGTGGGGAGAGAAATCCCAAGGCAAGTGCCATTGGAGAAGGAAGAAATTTTGCTTTAGTGTGTGATGAGGCTTTAATGTTTGGGCACCCATTTCTAGTCATTCCCAGCTGTTGCCAGACCTCACCACATAGGGGTTTGTCTGAATATAACTTTTGGTACAGGAAAACAAGCAAGTGTAGATGTGTGGAAAGAAAAAGAAAGGAGGAAAAGATGGATAGATGCACTTGGGAGTTTATCACATGGGAGGAATTTCTCTCAATTGCGAATGGAGCCAATTCGCAATTACGTGAATTTGCTAGTTTAGTGAATTTACGTGAAATCTGATTGTGTTTGGAATGCTATGACATTGCACGGGGACTACCATATGAGATCACAGCATTACACTCTGTTTATTTTTGTCTCTGCAATCTCAGTAAATAAGATGTTGCTGACCTGTCAAATCTAAAGGCCACAACTGTACACAGCTGTGCATGGGGAAAGAAAGTGAATGTCTCTAAACATAAGACTGAGCCACAACACTGTGATAAAGAAGAACAAAGAGGGGGGAAACACCAAAAGCCCTAAGAAGTAAAAGAAAAAGTAAACACTTTATTGGTAACTGTACTTAGGCTATGGCGCTTCCTTCCAAGGTAGGATAGGCTGCTCCCTTCCCTGTTTTTCTTGCACCAGCCAATAAAGACCATTTTACTTTTTGCAAGGAGGGAACTGACTGATAGATGAGGAAGGCACTTTAAATAAACATTTCAACTGATGTGCTTTTAAATTTGACTTTAAAATTCATTTGTGCTTTGATATTATAACTTTTAAAATGTTTAAAATTTTCTTTTAATTTTAGAGCATTTTGTCTATTTGTGTTTGTATTTGTACCTGTATTTTAGTGTTCTGAGGCCTAGTTTTGAGAAAAGGTGAGATTTAAATAAAAGACATACCATGATACAACATGCCTCATTGGAAAGAAAATAATCCTCAGTAAGGTGGAAGGCAGTAGAAAAAGAGAAAAAAAGAGGACAGATTGATTCAATCAAGGAAACTATATCCTTGAGTTTGCAAGACCTGAGCAGGGCCATTGATGTCAGGGCTTTCCTAGGTCTCTCATTCACAGTGTCACTACAAGTCAAAGTCAACTTGACAGCAAAGAACAATTGTTAACAAATCAGATACATAATAAAGGCACAAAGTGGTACTTGGAAATAATTTGTTTGCTTTTTATATCTGACACGGCCAAAGGCATCTGACAACCAAATGTGGCTAAAATTCAGTTGTAATATTGAAGCCAGCACTAAATAAAAAACAGCTTAAAAGCAGTTAAACAGAACAGAGGAGGGGAAAATTTTAATTTCTATTAAAAGACGCTTCTTAAAGCTGTCCAAGGCAAAAAGTGCCAAACTAACCTCCCATGGGAGGATGTTCCATAGCCTAATTCTGTATCAAAAAGAACTAGGGTTAAATCCGTGTGTTAATCCTAAATAGAGATCAGTCCAAGAGAACATGGTAAGTCAACATTTAATATGTTTTACTCAGTTCAGTGGAGCTGGTCTTGTTCCAACTAACAGTTGGGTTTAGACCTTGGTTACTGAACCACATTTAAAAGTTCAACATGTTTTGATCCTTTGTGGCAAGAGAATAAGGCAAGAAAAATGAGGCCTTGCTTTTTCTTTTCCTTCCACCCTTGAACCTTAGCAGCACTGGAGAAAATGTGTCTTTCTTAGTCTGTCTCCCAGTGTGAACATGACTTTGAATATAGATTAATAGTTCATGTTTTATGCCTAGTTTTATTCTGGCCCAGTACTGTTTACAATCCTCTTTTTGCCAGTAAACATCTCTTGATTTCTGATTAGGGCCAATATCATTAATATACTTGTTCATAATGATTCTATCATTAAAGCATTTACTGGGAGAGGAAGTAGGTTCACAGTTGATCCAAGTGGCTGCCTTTCTTTCATTTGTAAATGTGATGACATTTTGAAGTTTTTGTATAGTCTTCAGGACCCCAGGAAGCTCATGACAGAATGATTTCTTTCTAGAGATCATTAAATGAGGTTAAATCAAATTTATCCTGTACAAGGAGAAAATATTGCTCTGGTTAGAGCCCAGTGAGGAAGAAAAAATACTGGCATATATATATATATATATATGCAGCCATTTTCTTCAGATTAAAAAAAACATGAAAAACTGACTAAATATAAAATTCAATAAAATATAACACACTGAAGATGTGAGTATAGCAAATTCAGGTGAAGTCCATTTTCAGTGAAATTTACTTGCCTTAGAGACAAGCAAAAGCTTCAAAACTATATTTGCTGTTACCTGGGAATAACTCCCATTGAATTCAGTGGGTATTATTATTATTATTATTATTATTATTATTAGACTTATCAGGTCCAAAGCTGCTTATATAATACAGATGGTGAAACACTAATCACAGACAAAGCCTCCATCCTGAATCGATGGGCTGAACATTTCCAAAGTCTCTTCAGTGCCAACCGAGTAGTCCAAGGCTCAGCTATCCAACATATGATACAACAACCGATGAAAAATGAACATGGCACCCACTTTGGAAGAGACCATTAAGGCCATACAGCAGATGAAAAATGGCAAGGCAGCCGGGATTGATGGAATCCGACCTGAAGCTTGGAAACACGGAGGTCATGTACTCCATGCTAAATTCCATGAGCAACTTGTGAGTTGCTGGGGAAAAGGTGAACTGCCATCAGATCTCCGAGATGCAGTTATCATCACCCTGTATAAGAAAAAAAGAGCGAAATCTGATTGCTCAAACTATCAAGGTATAACACTGCTCTCCATTGCTGGAAAAATCCTTGCAAGGATACTCCTGAACAGATGAGTTCCTGCTGTTGCAGAAGAACTTCTCCCTGAAAGCCAGTGTGGCTTCAGAGCTAATAGGAGCACTACAGTTACGGTATTTGTTCTTAGATAACTGCAAGAGAAATGTAGAGAGCAGAACAAAGGACTCTATGTAACATTTGTTGACCTTACCAAAGCCTTCGACAGTGTGAGTAGAAAAGGTCTGTGGCAGATCCTGGGACGACTAGGATGTTCCCCCAAATTCCTCAAAATGATTATCTTGTTACACGAGGGCCAGCACAGACAAGTCAGATATGGGAATGCTCTCTCAGAGCCCTTTGTAATAAACTAATGGTGTGAAACAAGGTTGTGTTCTCACTCCAACTCTATGTACAGTCTTCTTAAGCATGATGCTCCAAAGGGCTATGGCAGATCTCAAAGAAGAAAATGGCATCTATATACGTTACCGTACTGATGGTAGCTTGTTTAACATAAGCCGTCTGAGAGCTGCTTTTCACCGACGATGCTGCCCTTGTTGCCCATACAGAAGCAGCTCTGCAGTGCCTAACATCCTCCTTTGCAACGGCTGCAGAGCTGTTTGGGCTGGAAGTCAGCCTGAAGAAAACGGAAGTTCTCTACCAGCCTGCACCACAGGAAGAGCACTATCACCCCCACATCACCGTAGGCAAATCTGTGCTTAAATCCATCCACCAGTTCACCTACCTGGGAAGCATCATCTCCTCTGATGCCAAGAATGATAAAGAGATCAATCACAGATTAGCAAAGGCATATAGTGCATTTGGGAGGCTTCACAAAAGAGTCTGGAGTAGCAAACACCTGAGGTGAAGCACAAAAATCAGTGTGTATAGAGCCATTGTACTGTCCATTCTCCTTTATGGGGATGAAACATGGGTCATCTATCGCCAACATCTATGACTCCTCAAACGCTTTCATCAGCGCTGTCTACGCACAATCCTAAATATACACTGGACTGACTATGTGACAAATGTTGCTGTCCTTGAGCAAGCAGGAATCACCAGCATTGAGACCATGCTATTGAAAACACAGCTGGCCTGGGCAGGGTACTTTTCTAGGATGGAGGACCACCTCTTCCCAAAAATAGTAGTCTACAGTGAACTCGCCACAGGTCAGCATAAGAGTGGCACCCCAAAGAAAAGATACAAGGACTCCCCGAAACAACATCTCAAGCTCAGCCAAATTGATCACCAACAATGGTCCGCCTTGGCCTCTCATCGGGAGGCATGGAGACACACTATCCACAATGCTGCAGTCTCTTTTGAAAACTCATGCTGAATGAGTCTCAAAGAGAAACAACAACACAGAAAGAACCACAACATGGAAACATCACCCAAGGAAACTTTTTCTGTGTTTTCTGTAACTGGACTTGTTTATCTCGGATTGGCCTTTTTAGTCATCAACACACTTGTAGAAAGTGTGGGATGAGTCCTTCCTGAATCTTCGTTAGTGAAGAAAAGCCAGAGAGAGAGATTAGCAGCAGAAGCAGTATTATTAACTTGGAATGCTTATATTCTACATTACATCAAAGTGTCATATAAAAGAGTATAAACTGGGGATGGGAATCATGCAGCTCTCTAGATATGGGTGTACTGCAACTCCCAGCATTGCTTACCATAGGTTTTGTTGGCAAGGGTAAATGGGACTTGCAGTCGAAATAACATTTAGAGGGCCACACAATACCACCTCCTGAAATATAATCACTCATAAAGTTGACTACAGGAAGAAAAATTACATGGGTTTCCAGAGGAAATGGATGTAACTTAGCTCAGGATGGAGTGAGGCTGAGTCAATGGATCTTGCTCAGTCTGTGACAGAAGCAGGAGCCACATGTCTGTCCCATATATATATATATATATATACACACACATACTGTATAGCCAGAGGGCAAAGAAGTCTGTGTCTTTTTTAAAAAAATGATAAGAACACCTGAGGGAAGGGAATGAACCCATCTTATTCCTTTGCCTTACTACTATGCTATCTTTTGTTGCTTGAAGCACTTTTCTTTCTTAGTAGTGTCATGAGGCCAGAACTTTAATGCGGGTGTTTAGAACCTTGGATGGCTAGAAGAGGGAGGATATTGCCCAGGATTGTGGTAATTTTAATAGCACAAGCTACGCCTTCTGAAATTCCCTCTTCTGTGCAGCAGCCATCTCCTTTTTCTGTGTCTGGTCATCACATATATCAAGATAACACCCCACCTGCAGAAGGAGTAGGAGGGTCCCCAAATGAAGCAGAGCTGGCTTGCCAAATTTTGAAGTATACTGTGATCTTGGGGGAAGACTGCCTTCGAGATTGTAATCCAGAGCCTAAAATATTGCCTAACTGCATCATTGAGCCCAGTTCTGATAAGAAAAGATTGCTGAGCTGGAAAGAAAATGCCTTGGCAGTCTGACTGTGAAATCGTTCACATAGCCATAAAAACAGATAACGGCCACTATCGGGTTAGTGGCACATACTTAAATGTAGCTTATACACTCCTGAGTCTTCTTTTTGGATGGCCATTCTCTTGATCTTCTGGGACTATCCGAAAGCCTCCCACTGTCTGGTAGCTGTGAATCCCAGGAACGGCTTCTGCTGCTGCTGCTCCTTCTTACTAGAAGAAAGAAAAGGGAGGGGGAAGGCAATTCAGACCATGAAGATCTGGCCGCTCTAGACTTCTCAGGGGAAGAAAAGGCAGGGTACCCTGATTTCTTCCCCGCAAACTGAGGCCAGCTGCTACTGCATGCTCTGAATTGCCTTCCTTTTCCTTCCCCTTCTCCCAGGAAGCAAAGGCATGGGCCCTTCCCGGAGCTTGAAAGTTGTCAAGCTATAGGAAGGCATGGAACTGCACATGTAAAGTTATGCACACAGATAGGATTTCAGCCTTGGTCTTTACCCTCTAATGTCAATAGTGTCTGACTTTGCCTAAGACTTTCCCCTTGACTTGCTATGCATTTAAAAAAGAATGATGATGATGATGATGATGATGATGATGTGTACCTTCAAGTCATTCCTGACTTAAGGCAATCCTAAGGAGACTCTGTCATGAAATTTTTGGGAGTTGAGAGTGTGTGAATAAAAGAACAGAAATGCTTTATTTATTGCTGAATATTTCCTTTATTCATATGTGAAGCATTACCTTTTAAGAGTCAAAAAAGCCTGATGAATCTGAGGAGGGAAAGTGATTGAATGTACCACATGTCTGACTCTGAATAATAAGCAGAAGAGCTTACTTGAGAACATACAAATGACAATTTGCAACAAGATTAACATGGAGTGTGAAAACAAGTACAGAGGATGTGTCATTAGCAAAGATTCTTGTCACCTACATCTAGCTTTTCCACAGCCAAGTAATGCATCCCTACTGATAAGGAATCAAATACCTAAGAGTCTTACTGGATCAAGAGAAAGGTTCAGCAGTACCGCATGACTGCCTAGTAATAGTGCTGCCCCTATGCCAAATGTTTTGCCAGAGCTTGAGCAACAAATGGCACCTTTCACTAGTAGTGGTAAATCTTAATTGTACTGATTCTGGAGATGGTCAAGGCTGGCAATGAATCGGTTTTGATTCCTGTAGCTGTTGAAATATTCAGGGGATTCCTTTAGCTGGAGACTCTTCCTGGAGACACTCAGGAGGTTTTTCCCCACAATGACAGGAAGTGCTGCACCTTTCCTATGAAAAGTGTAGTTGTGCAGAACCAGTGCAGCTTCTCCTTGGATCTATACAGCTTTGTCTGAAATCTGTGCAGCTTTCAGCATGGAAAGTTCAAGGCACTTGTACAAGCCTTGGTCTCCTGTTGAGCAAGAGTGAGAAAAATTCCCCACTCATATATCCACTTCTATTTTTGAATTCCTATCCACTCAGAGGCAGCTCCCCCTCTGAACAAATCTTGTCAGTAAAACCTTACGATAGGTTCACCTTAGGGTTATCATAAGTCAAAAAACAACCTGGAGGCACATAACAACTACTACTTCTGAGTGAATGTGAGAGTGTCAGTGATAGCCTGTTGCAAGACTCGAGAAAGGTTCATGGAGAAATTCCCCCAGCCACATTTTCACCTTATATGATTAGATATATTGTGATGCATTATATACCATATATACTTGTGTACAAGTCAACCTCATGTATAAGTCGAGGGAAGGTTTCAGGGTCAAAATCCTGGATTTTTATAAGATCCATGGATAAGTTGGGGGTAAAACTTAGGGGGCTATAAGGAAGGATGGAAAGGGGGAAATTTCACTTCTGTCCCTCCTTCTCCTTCTATAGACCTCTCCCAACTGATTCCGGGAGGAGAGATTGTAACATTGGATTGAGAAAGGAAGCAAGTGGATTTAAATGGAGAGTTGTTTCCATAGGAAGCAAGGTCTTTCAAAATGGACTGGAGACAGAAGCAAGTGGTTTTAAATGGAGAGTTTTTTCCATAGGAAGCAAAGTCTTGCAAAAGAAACTGGAGAGATGGTTTTAAACGGAGAGCTGTTTCCATAAGAAGCCAGGGCTTGCAAAACAGACCAGAGAGAGAAACGTTTTTAAATGGGGAGTTTTTTCCGCTTGGAAGCAAAGGCTTGCAAAATGAACTGGAGGAGGAATTGGCGTCCAGTGGAGATTGGGGCATCAGGTTCACTTGCTTTAGGACCTTTCTAAGCACTACTGATGTACTGACTATCCAAAAATTTAGGGTCTATTTTGGAGCATAAATTTCTCAACTTATAGTTGAGCATATACGGTAGTTACCTCATTGTCCAGTCTATATGTTAATTTGACATTGACAGGAAGGAGTGCCACATTTTCATAACATGATTTACTCTCATAATTTTGCCTCCATCAAATGGCAGTGGGAACTAAAACCCCCAAACGGCTAGAAACAGTCTATCATCAACACAACATAGGAGTTTATCTGATGAATATCCAAGAAAAATCGCCTAATTATGTGAAACGATTTCACATCATAGAAAAGCCACCATTAAAGTGGTCACAAAGAAGCATTAACACGCATCTTTTTACTTTTGGGATTTCAGTGACAATGCATTTCCGATATTTTATTTGTGCAATTGTATGTGATAATCATTGGTGTGTGTGCATACATGTGTGGCAGTTTAATATAGGCTGATTTGACAGGAAGCTAGTAAAACTCCTCAGCTTTATGGTTACTGCAATCATTGTGTGAGTGATGGACCATCATGAACTATACTGCTTCTGAAAGATTCCTCTGCCTTGTCCTTCATGACTGAAATGAAGAAATGGTCTTCATCATGCTGCTTGTGAAGAGATATAGCATGCAATTTAGTTTTACACTTCGTACAATGTACATATAGGCACAGCTTTCTATACATAGTGAAAACACCAGAAGTGTGTGTTTTTCTGCTTCACAGGTCCTCAGACTCCTTCACAGTTTGAAAATTACTCAGTTATTGTGGAGACCTCCCCCCCCACACACACACAAATATGTTTCCATAATGTTGCAAGAACTCAAGTTCTGTTTCTAGAGGGGTCCAGAAATCTAAATTCATCCTGATTCAGGAAACTGGTGAACTTATATTTCAGCTCAACTCCTATCCATTCGAGTATGTAATGCTTCAAACCATCCAGCTTATTTCAACACATGAAAGAAGCAGGGAGAGGGGAACACAATTCCCGGAAATGTCTGCCCAGTTACTGTCGGTAAACATGCAATGATATTAAACCATTTGCTGCCTTTTTATGAACTGTAAAATCAACTGCTTGGTGTGACTACTTCACCCTTAGCTTCCGAGACTGGAGTGGGAAACCTCCTCTGAAGAAACTTGCCAAAAAAAAAAAAAAAAAAAACCAAACCCATGGTGGCCTTAAGGTCACCATAAGTAAAAAATGACTTGGAGGCGCACAACAACAACATATCTGTTTTAGGAAGGTGACACTCATGCATTGTCTCTACAAGTGGCTGCCTAGTCAGGAGTCAGGTGTCAGGTAACTGTTGTCAATGTGATGTGCCCCTTGCTCTCTCTTGATGCTGCATAAAATAGGAATCAGTCTTGAGGAAAAAAGGAATGACTAATATAGTATATCACAGGCTGAGAAATTGAGATGATTTTTTTTTTAAAGTGTGAAGTTGCAAATAGAGGTGCCAGAGTTAAGGCTACCAGTGACAGATGCACAACAGAAAGTATATAGTTAGTTGTTGAAAGGAGAGCTTTCAAACAACTTCAGAGTTTGAGAGGGGGGGGAATATTCTGCTCCTACATAAACATACCGAATGGCCTGTTTCCTTGAGCTTGTAAGGTCACATCACATGCAAAATGAATGTCAGCTAGCCTACTTGGCTAGGGACTCTTTCATACGAGGCTAAATTGGAAGTATAATTTAAGGTCAATTCGAATGCAATCATGGGTTTTACGTTATTGCGAATTAACTCTTCGCACGCAAATTCGGGCAAGAGGGAAGCCAATTCGAATGCAATCATGGGTTTTATGTTATTGCGAATTAAAGCTTCGCATGCAAATTCGGGCAGAAGGGGGTTATTTTCGGGTAATGGGAAGTAATTCCGAACAGAGCAGGGGTTCTTCCGAACGGAGCAGGGGTTCATGTAAATTCGCTAAACTAGCAAATTTACATGAATCCACATTGGCTCCATTCGGAGTTGGGAGAAATTCCTCCCGTTTGAAAGAGTGCTAGCTGACTAGTCTGAGTATTTCCTTGCAATCTACCTAATAAATAATAGGGCAGAAACTGGAACCATGTGGATTTTAGAGCAGAGCAGAGGTTGGAATTGTGCTGTTGTTAGAATAGGACAGAGGTTGGAATCATATGGCTCTTACAATAGGGCAGATGTTGGAGTCATGTGGCTCTCCATATATTATTGGACTGCAGCTGCAACAATGCAGTGACATTCCAACAACATCTAGAAAATTTCATGATTCTCGCTCCTGAAATGAGATTATCACTACTGGCCACATGATGTGACTCAACGTGAGATCAACTCAAAGTAACTAAAGCCGATAAAGAAAATCCAAAATTCGAAGATGAAAGCTGATGAAAAAGCTTCTTCACCAGAGAAACAAGACACAGTCATCTCCTAGCAATCTGCAGCGGGGTGCATTAAATTTTATTTTCTATGTGGGCAGACTATTTTGCCACAAATACTGCTGCTCTGTTTTTCACAGCTGGCTACATGAATATTTGCTTTGGCCCTGGAATAATCTAGCAACTACACTTCTGGCATGAAATAGCAAGATTAGTGTGACTACTTAAAAGTATTTTGTCACTTTAAGGCAGGCACAAAATGGTACCCCTGCCCCCCAAAAATGCCAGGTGTAGAACTGCAGAAATTGGCAATTGAACCTTATTTCAATTTTGCAATGGGAGAAGGTCTTCTCTGCCACTCCTGAGAATAATAGTCAGTTTAGGGGGTATGTGGAAGATTGTGGGATGCACAGAGTTCTGTCTTCCAAGAGATGGGATAGGCTGGGAAATACAAAAATTATCGTTTCTTCAAAACAGTCAAGAAAGATAGCTAGGAATCAAGAAACAGTCTCCTAGCAAATATTTGTAATTTAAAAAACACATCAGACCACTCTGAGCTATTACCATACAATCTACTTAATACAGGCTTTAAAGTTTGCATTTAATTGTCCAAGTTATTAAGAATTCATCCCCTTGCAATCTAGAACTTTTGTCTTGCCTCTAATTTTATGTCTGTTTAATGCTACCTGTAAGATTCTATGCATTCTAGTATCTAATCTGCAGAAATAATGCAGTTTGATGGCACTTTAACTGGTATGACTCAATGCTGTGAAATTCTGGAATTCATAATTTTGAGAGATATTTAGCCTTATCTGTCAGAGAGCTCTGATGCCACAACATATGACAAATCCCAGGATTCCATAGCATTGAGTCATGGCAGTTAAAGCAGTGTCAAAAATAATATGAAGAGTTTGGAAAAGGTTACTGTTTAGGCTACAACACCCAGAATCTACCAGCCAGACAGATGACTGGGTTGTTGTGGGAAATATTTTTCCAGGATCTAGCAATATGGTAAACTGAAATATTGAAATGTGCAGAGTAATTATCCATCAACACTTGATCTTTTCATCTGGTAAAAATGTACCAGAACTTAAAATCTGAACCAATTGTTTGTCTGGAACTATATCTTTCAAAAAGGTCCCTTTTTGGCACAATATGTTTTCAAAATGGTGTGATGACAATTTCACATGCTGATTAATGTGGTGTTAATTCTTCTGGAAAGCTTTTTGATGAAATAAGTCTATTTGGCTTCTCTCCTAATAGCAAACTGGATTAGCAGAAAGCTTCTTTCCTCCCTTAAACTGATTTTGAAATGTAGATAAAACAATCCACATGCCAGAAGGCACATTACACTTTAGTCTGGTATGGATTATGTGACTCAAGGCTTCCAAATGACTGTACAGTATTTTCCATGGCTGGGCTATTAGAAAGCATTTAGAAACCATTTAAATAGTAATGGAAAGACACTGAGAATATAATATCCCTTAAAAGTAGATGTAAAAGTGTATAGTACACGTCAACATTCATCTTAATAATGTCTGTTTTTCTCTGTAATATTGGATGGTGTCATTCTTGTAGTCAAATGAAATGGGGTAGTTTGACTTTAGACCAGTTCCTGGTTGATTCCCATGGATATTTCAGTTAAGAAAGGTATCATGGAAACACAGGTAAAAAGAGAGAAAGTGGTGACCCTAAATCATGGTGTTTTCTTGACAAGATTTGTTCAGAGGACGTTTTGCCTTTGCCATCTTCTGAGCCTGAGAGAGTGTGACTTGCCCAAGGTCACCCAGTGGGTTTTCATTGCTGAGCTGAGAATCAGAGTCTAGTCTCCAGAGCCATAGTCCAATGCTGTAACCACTATACCATGCAGGCAGGCAGAAATGTTGTTTTTCTTTGGAAAAATTTCCACTTCCATTAACCAATATGTCAATCACTATGTTTATATCCTGTCTTTTCCCAAAAGTGGGACTTAAGACAGCCTGGTGTGTGTGTGTATGTGTGTTATCTTTTGATGGGCTGGGCTCTTGCATGTCAATCAATCATGTTTGATGGACTAAATATAGGGTATGAAGTTCTAGTTATTCTTCTAAGTAAACATGCATTGACAAACCCTAATACGCAGAGGACTAGATGAACAAATGAATGCTCTGCTAAGCTTGCTTACTCTTTCACAAAATACCTTGGTTCTCAATCACTCCCCCAAATATCGGTAGTCAAGATAAATTGTGAAATGTTGCCTATAACCGAAGACTCACACACGCTTTTTAGTGTTATAAATAGTTATTTCTTAGCAAAATAAAAGTGAAACTGTTAATACAGTGTATATTATGTTACATACAGCTTTCTTTAGGTATTTGACCATTACAAAATGGCCTGTTGTACATAGCATAGTGAGTAGTGAGGGCATATATGTCTTCTCCTCAGCATCTCTATACTATTAGCTGGGTTGCTGAGCTGCCTTTTAAAATTTCCAACAATGTCCTATAGCACTGGTTCCCAATCTTTTGTCCTCTATTTGTTTGAGACTTCAGCTCCCAGAAGCCCCAGCCAACTTGGACAACGTTCAGAAATGATGGGAGCTGAGGTTCAAATTTTCTGGGGGACCAAAGCTTGGGAGCCACTGTGCTAGACTGATCCTGTATCAAGGGCTTCATGTATGTGCGTGTCCACACATATGCATGCGCACACATGTGCCTTCAAACCACATCAGTAGAATATTTGCCCAGAGCTAAGTCACTGAATTTATCTTCTGTGGATAGGTGGGAGTCTCAAAACTACTGGCTAATACCATCACTTTGTTGATTGCATTCCCATTTTAAAGCAAAATAATCTGCTTTAAATGCACACTTTTAATGCACATACACACATACTCACTCTCAGGTTGCCTGTCGATTTATGGTGAACCCATCACTTTCATAGGGCTTTCTTTGGCAAGGGATGGTTTTGCCAGTTTCTTGCTCTGAGATAGTTTTGCTAGTTCCTTGCTTTGAAATATAGCCTAGAGCACCTGGTATTCACTGGTGGTCTCCCAGCTATGTACTAACAAGGGTTCACTCTCCTTAGCTTCCAAGATCAGACAGGATCTCGTACCTTTAGGCTATTTAAGGCTCAAGGACATCATTGGTGATTTAAAATGATAGCTCACCCAGCTGTCACTAGGTATGTCCATGGTTTGCAGTCTACTACCCTAAAATGGGACCAGCCAGACATCACTATACTGAGGGCACCTTAAATATGGAGTTCGCCCACCCAATGAGGCAAATGGAAATCAAATTAAAATTCTTATTTGTTTGTAAAAATGGCTGGTTATTACATAAAGGACAAAATCCAAAGCCATATCCAGCCAGTAATATGAAAGGTAAAACAATGTTTTAATTAAATACAAACAAGGATTTAGCAACAGGAGCTCAGCTCTTAGCCCCGATTGAAAAAAAAAATGATTTGGCACCAAGTCATTCTTTGGAAAATATCAAACATACAATTTTTTTGTATCAGTGTTTTGCATTTTGGGAAGACATTTGGAAAAATCTAACAGATTCAGAGAGAGGATTTATTTGCAGATGTGATCAAAAAGGAGAGCAAGGATTCATGCCATCTGAAGATGTGGCGTAATATCTACAAAGCTTTATGCTAAGATATACCAGTCAGTCTCAAAGGTGCTGCTGGATTCGTTCATTCCTTCCCATTTTTCTCTTTTTATGCTGAAACAAACTAATTCTCTTCAAAAACCACAAAATCCCTGCATCTCTCTCAGAGCTTGTTTACACCACTGAAAAACTTAGGGTGCGACCGAGATGTTTTTGGCCTGGATTCACTCCTGTTTGTGCCACACCTACCCAGGAAACTCTGTATTGAAACTGTAGTGATGTCCACACCTGAAATCTTTGGTTGGGACCCATTTTGCTGTCCCCTTCTTCCCAGGGGCACTGGACAAGAGCTCCCTGGCAGGGTCCCCGGTGACATCACATTTCCTCTCTTCTTATAAGGAGCAGTCAACCATATGATCAGCAATGAGCCCCTCATCACTGACCATATGGCTGAGTTCCTTGTTCTGATGCCAGGCAAGTGATGTGTCAGCAGTGGGGATATGGAGAAGAGTTTGGCTGGGAAAACAGACGTGGCTATATGTAGAAGGCACAGATCTTTACCCTTCCCTGTCCTGCATGGAACAGGTATCAATAGGGGATGACGGTGCAGATTGCCATCTATTCTGCCTACCCCAACCTGAATCTGGTCCAGTCCCCTGTCCATGTTCAGGAAACCTCAGGTTTCTCTGGGAAATCCAGAGTAACATTCAAGGTTTTTAAAAGTGGATTAAGGGTTAGGAGCTGATTCACTGTGAATCAGGCCATACATCACATAAACAGATCGTTGTGGATACTGGGTGGGTCTAGGGGTTTAGGCCATTGTATACTATCCCCCAGAAAGAGTTTTCTCTTTTATTTCCTGATAATGGCTTTGAATTTGGTCACATGTTTGATTCTGCCTCAGGGCATAACAGCTTCAGCCCCAAATCTGGACTGTTTCTCCCATATCATCAGCCAAAGATAAGATGATACATCTTTCTTGATGCCTCTTCTTAAAAATGTTAGCTGAGAAAAAGTAACAAAGGATTAATGGTTGAATCACTTTTATTTTTGTTCATCTTAGTTTTTCACTTTTGTATGGATAAGTACATTTCACCTAATCTGCTCAGCTGCCTTATCTGATTTCTTCTTATGAGGGAAGAAGACAATCTTATGAAGAAAATAATAGAACAAAGCTACGGGAAGCAATGGTTTTCTGTTATTAATAACAAGTGTAAAGTGATTGGATTTGGAGTGGATAAAAAGGATTGTTTGAAGTCCATTTTTTGGTAATGTATTTTTTTTCTGTCTGCATTAGCAATGTGATATCTCTGATGGGATCTCCTGCATTAGGCTTCTCTCAGTTTGAAACTAGATAGCACAGTTTTGTCTGTGTTAGTTATTCTGTCATTCCCCGGGGTTGGATTCAGGATGACTGGCAATAAAACATTGAATTGAACAATATATTGCACAGATTCTATCTGAAGAGGTTCTACCCACTTTTATCAGACTTCTAAAGCCTTTGTGCTCTTCCAGTCATGCCAAAACATTTGTTTATTCTCCTTATTTCAGGTAATGTCACACTGTGAAATCATTAACCGCATTTCTTGGTAGTGGGCCGACCAACAGCATTGTTTTGTTCAAGGCAAAACAAGATGTGACACCTCTTATCAGTGGCAGCTGGTGGATTCCATGTCAGTAGGATGGCAAATCCACAGTGGGTTTAGATTTTAAAGCTGCCATCCAAGATGTTGAATCTATTTTGGATATAGATTTCGGAACCTTGGATAGCTCCTTTAAAAGTCTGCATTGTCCCATTGACATGTGGAAGCCACCAGCCTCGACTGCCACCATCCAAGTCAAGCTGCAGAATTCTCCAAGTGAACCTGACTATTTTGATTCACAAGACAGAAAACCTCAAAAGCACCTCTTTATATCTCTGAGAGTAAACATGAAATAAGGAGGCAGTAAGGAACTAACTTTTGATGATATCCAAAATCTCCTACTTGAGATGCCTGCTTTGCTTTTTCCAAAGGTACCTGGCCCTGAACCTAGTTCTGGGTCTCTCTGCTTCCAGTTATGTTATTACAGAGATGTTATTCATTCTTGTGAGCATTGTTTCAAGTTTTGGATCAAGCACTCAATCTTCAACTGAAAGTTAGGTATAGTGTTTTCATCTTCCTGCTGATTTTTTATTTGTTTTTAGCACACACAAGATTTTGGAAAACCTCTACCACAACAAAATATCCACAACTATAGGAGTATGTCATATGTAGGGTTGCCCGGTCAGGAAAATTCCAGGCCCTCAGATTTCAGGACTGAAAACTGAGACCTAGGGCTGTCTTTAGACTGTCAGAGAGACCCCACCAGGAGCTGTGGGTGAGGAACAGAGAAGGAGAGAGGGGATGAGAAACAAATAAAAGGGAAGGGATTTGATATATTTGTGTATGAAGGAGAATAAAGACAAGAAAGAGAGCGAATGGAGAATGAAGTCAAAAATGAGTATAGGCAGGAGTTCATGGTGGGGAGGAAATATCGGACTAGAGGTAGAAAAGAAGGAGATAGGGTTCCTAGATCTCAGGGGCTGGCCCTTCTTCTCTGGATATGAAGGCATGTAGAGGAGTCTCTGGACAAGAACACTGTCCTGAAAACAACCTTGTAAAAAACACAGTGGTCCTTATTATTGCAGACTGCCTTGGAGTAGGTACTGTGGTCACCTCCACTTCTGCTCCCCCTGCCTTTGTCTCATTTGTTAGACTTGTACTTATCTGAATGTCATATTCTGAGCAATACTAGTTCATGCTTAATGTATGATGTTTAATATATCATGTTTACCTCACAGGCCCTGCCCCTGTGGACCACCAGTCACCTCCCCTAGGTGCCAGGATTTGGTGCTGAAATCTCATGTCCTAGGATGCTCCTGACATGGCAACTTTAGAAGGAGATGCTTATCCAGGGCTTGTGGGGGGGGGGGGATAAAGAGAGCAAGAAAGAGGCAGAAAAAGAGAAATAAAGAACTAAAAGAGGAAGGAATCAAGTGCTTACATAGAACTGAAGAAGAAAGACACTCCTGTCTTTCTTTTCTTTTCTTAAATGTTCATTATCAGTGGTACAGTATAACCCACATGCAGTTCAAACCAAGAAAGGAAACTGTACAGTGGTTCTAATTATTAAAGGTAGGGTGCAGAAGGGGGGAATAGGTCTGAGAAGGTTAACAGTAATATAAGAAAGTCTGAAGCAAGGAGAAGGGGTGAAAGTGGGCATGTGACTCACTGAGAGAAGTGATCTCAGGTGAGAGAGTCAGCTTGAAAAATTTGAAAACATTTTTGGCTTACTGTGTTCTGTTGGCTCCCAATGCTGAAGTTTGGTTCAGGGCAGCTGATGCACACTAAAGAGTTTGCATCAGCTGCCCTGAACCAAACTTTAGCATTGGCAGCCAACAGAACACAGTAAGCCAAAAATGTTTTCAAATTTTTCAAGCTGACACTCTCACCTGAGATCACTTCTCTCACCCCCCATTCCTGGGGGAAGGAGTGGCTAGGCCCTGACATCTGGAAATCCTACTTGAATACAAACATGGGAGTTAAAATCTAACTTCAGAGAGATTAGATGTATATCTGGTTGCTTTGTGCCTGGATTCTTTAAAAGCATTTTGTTTTCATTTTGTGTTTATTGTATGTGTCTCTGTATGCACCTGTGTGATTTTGCTGAAGCTTCATCTGAAACAGTTGGAAAAAAATAGCAATAGCATTTACATTTCTATACCACTTCTTACAGAACTAAGTAGTCTCTAAGCCGTTTACAACATGTAAACCAATTGCCCCCAACAAACTGTGTACTTATTTTACCAACCAATGAAAAAATGGAAGGATGTGTTGACCCTGGAGCCCTTAGGATCACAACATTATGGCTGCACTACTGGTATTTGGCCAGTGCACCACCAGGGAGAGTGCTCTCTCACAGAGCTGTCTTATAGCTTTCTTACAGAGACTCAGATCATTTAGTCTATCCATACACTGGTCTATTGCTGTGTGTCTATATTGGACTAAATTACTCATAATTTTGGCCATCATGATGTGCTACCTGATGCTGTAGGTGACAGGTAATATAACCCAGCACATGTGGAGGGTGAGCCAGGTTAAATCTAACCTGAATTGGCTAACAGTGGCCATCCAACTGATCCTGCTACCTCAGATCCTTTAAAAAGAAGATACTGAGATCTGTACTTTCAACCTTGTCAGGTGGAGGGACCAGAGACAACTAGTGCTGTGCAGAGCAGACATGGCTCAGAGACTGAAACTGAAGGGGCAGGGGAAGTTAGCAAACTCCATGGAAGGCAAGCAGTCAACTCATGAAGGCAGCAAGCATACATCTGCAGAGTTCGGGATTGTACTGTAATGCAAGGCAATCCAGAGGTCAGGTTTTGAGTAGAGCAAGGCAGGAAATTACATTACTCCACTAATTAAAACATTAGTTGGACTGGGAACCCAAGCCCAAAATACTTGTTGCATAAAGGTGATGTCATGGCCAGCCAAGAGATGGAGTCAGAGGATGAGGAGGAGGACATGGCTCCTCAGGAGCAAGAGGAGTTGGAGGCCAGACCAGGTCCCAGTTCTGCCATGCCAGACCCCAGTCCTGACATTTCAGCCCCAGGAATGGGAGCCCAGCCAGGCTCTAACACTGTGGAGCTCCCTTCAGAGGCTAAGCAGCTGAGTGAGGTTTCAAATGAAGAATCCAGTTTGGTGGTTCCCTCCATTAAGGAGAGGAGGGCTGAGAGTCTTGTGTGCGTCGGTCCCACAGGCTTGCTGAAAAGCAAGCTGGTAATAAAGCACAGCTGCCAACAGGGAGGGTGTCTCCTACTTAAGCACTTGTGGGATGCCATCCCTTTGCCAGAACTTATTGTAAGTCTCTTGGTGTGACTGTGTGCTGGCTTCATGTTTTTGGGACTCTGGTTTGCCTTGACCTTGGAATGACTTGGACTTTTGCTGCTTTCTCCTTGCCCTGACCTCGGACCAGACTGACTTCTGTGATCTCCCCAACCCTGACCTCGACTATGGCTTTTGGACTATTCTTAGGATCAATGTTTAGGTTTGTGGAAGTGCCTTATCGGCTTTTGTTGGTATGTGCTGGCTGCAGTCTGGGACAGGTGACCAGTTTTCTGTGTGTCCTGCATTACCTTATTGGGTCAAAGTGGTGAACTGCAGTCTGTCTTCCTGCTGCTAAGGTGGCATTGTGGAGCTCTGAGGCTGACACCACAAATTTCCTCAATCAGCAATGCTACTGAGTTGTGCTGACATTTCTCTGGACTGATTAAGCTTATTCCTTACAGACCTCTGTGTGGAAGACATGAGCTATGTCTGAGATATGGCTATTCCCGTTAAAGGCAAGGTATTGCTGGCTTCCAGCTGAAAACTGTGAATTTTCCAGCATTACATTCTTGGGCTGTATGTCTAAAGGAGGTTCCAAAGGTCTGGGAGCTACATATACTGCCAATTGAACCTTGGAGGGCCACACACTCATGCTTCCTGATTACACCTTCCAATAAAATTGCTTTGAAAGCCCTCTCATACATTCTGAGAAATTTATGGGCAATTTTGACATGCTTCCCCCCGGCATATTTTTAGCCTAGTGGGTAGTTCCCCCCCCCCCAACCTGGAAGTGAGTGTAAGCTTCTTTTGATTTCGACAAAAGCCGTCCTGGGCCTAAAAATACAATGTGACGAGTGAATATGTGCCAGATTTCTTCCTGTGTCTCTGGAGGATTGAGGGGCCGTTTGAAGATATTCTTTAAAAAAGAAACTAGTGTTGGGTGCCATAATGGAAGCTCCAGGGTTGCATATGGCTGATCAGCCCCTATCAGCCCATTATCCCAGCTTTTGGTACAGCCATAATACAAATGTGTAATATCAAAGATCTGCTAAAACTGGTGTGGTGATTATGCTGCCCTCCACATACTGATGAACTGCTGCATGTAGCATTCCTTATGACTAGCTATGTTGGCTGGACTGGCTGGGAATTGCAGTCTAATAACATTTGGAATATTACACAGTTTGCACCCTAATGTTAAAAAGTACTGGGGAACAGATTCCCAGAGGACTGACAGTAGACATGGATCACACAGTTAATGACATATTTTCAGTGGGATAATCAGTGACTGAAAACTATTATTCAAGACTAGATTAACTTTTGCAAAATAGTTGTTAAAAACTCAAGCCATCGTTTCCAAAAAAACTCTCGCTATTGTATGCACAATTGCCTGCGTCTTTGGCTTTTGCTGTTCTTCCTTTGATGGATTGGCTTTCTGAAGGCAGCTACCACTTCTCAAGATATTGAAGGCTGAGTGTTTGACCTGAGCTGTTCAGGAGTTTTTTCTTCAAGGATAAACCTTTCTAACTGTGTTCCTGAAAATATCACTAGATTGTATTGAGCTCAAAGGTTTCCTTGGTGCCGACTAGGTGTGGGAAGTCCAGTTTGAACTGACATTCATTCAAGTGAATTTGGAAAGTCTGATGCCTTGTATTTCCTTTGAATCGACACGCTGTTGCCAACCTCCTTTTCGTAAAAGTGATGACAAATGGGATACAATACATAATTGAAGCTATATTTGATATTATAGGAAAGGAAGAAAAAGTATACATGTGTTCAGGGCTATAGCTATAGGAGATGGGAAGAAGACGTTGCCCCCAAATAAGAACACTCCCTCGGCCATGTAATTTTTGGTCAGGGCATAGCCCCACTGCAGGAAAAAAAAGCAGTTTGACACCACTTTATTATAATTTTTTATTCAAAATTACAGAATACAAAAAAGAAAAAGAAAACACCTCAAGAGGAAAAACAAACAAACACCAAAAAACTTATAGCAACAGAAACATACAAACACAAATATTTACAAAAAGATAACTGGAAAAAAAAACTTTTCAATCATCACTTCCATTACAAATGAATCTACCTACGTCAAAGTAGCCTACATATCTCTCTCCCTTACTTATAATTCTTATAAACTACGTTACCATATTAACAGATGTGATATCCCAAATATTTAATTTAATCACAGTTTAGTTTACAATAGAATTTAATTTCCCTCCATATAGTTTAAGACAGTCCCAGTTTAAGACAGTCTTTCCTTAGTTTTCTCTTTCATAAATGCAGATAATATATCCATGTTTTTTTGCTTCATACAATTTTAAAAGCCACTCTTCTGTAGGTGGAAAATTCTGACCTTTCCATTGTTGCACATATAAGGTCCTTGCAATGGTTACCATATACAAAATAATTCTATTTTGTTTAGAACTTTTCACGTTATGGATCATGTTTAACAAAAATAAGATTAGGTTCTAAGAAAACATATATACCAAGAATCTATTGCATCAACTCATGAATATTCTTCTAATATACTTTTGCCTTAGGTGACATAGCCACCACATATGAAAGAAATTTCCTTCAGGGTTTCCACACTTCCAGCATTTTGTGTTGCCATTTTGTGTTGCCATACTTCCAACATTTTGTGTTGCAGTACTAGAAATTGGGGAATGAAGAAAAATTTCTTGGAGGGTACAGAATTCTTAGGAGAGGAATGCCTCACACACCCCATGTGTGTGTCCATTGAATGCCCTTGTTTGTATGTGCACTTAATGTCTATTTTATGCAAAGCATGAAATATTTTTAATAGTCCATTGAGAACAAAATGGTAATTTCAAACAAGTGCTCTATAGTAATGGCATATGATGAAGCTCTGTCAGAGATGACCAAAAAAAAAAAAGATGACATTTTGATTTTTTCACATTTTCTTTTTGAATAATTATATCTACTTGTCTTTGTGAATCATTCATTTTTTTAAAGTTAGGAAACCCAAGTAGGACTGGGTAGTTTATAGAGGGGCATTTAGAATAAAGATTATATAAGACGTTGTTGTTGTTGCTGTTGCTGTGTGTCTCCAAGCCATTTTTTAAATTTATTTATGGTAACTCTAAAATGAACCTATCATAGGATTTTCTTGGCAAGTTTCTTCAAAAGGGAGTTGGCCTTGCCATCTTCCAACGCTGAGTGTGACTTGCCCAGGATCACCCAGTGGTTTTTATGCTCAAGCAGGGAATCAAACAATGATCACCAGATTCATAGGAGTTTATCAGATGACAGAAATTGGAAACATAATCCAATGGCAGTCTGAACGCAATCATGGGATTTCACATTATTGCATGAAAGACTACCACATGCATTTTCGGGCAATGGGAAGTCCTTCTGAACACAATCATGGAGTTTCACGTTATTGCATGAGAAACTATCACACACAATTTTGGGCAATGGGAAGTCATTCCAAACACAATGCAGCACCAATACGCAATCATGTAAACTCACTGAACTAGCAAATTCACTCATTTCCGAACTGGCCCCACTTTCTTTTCTTTCAAAATTGAGAGAAATTCCTTCCGTGTAATAAACTCCATAGTCTGATGTTTAGCTCACTACTGCCTCTCCTAAATACCCTAAAGTCATCAGATCCTTTCTCATTTTGGAAGCTTCTAGTTAGTACTCGGATGGGAGATCACCAAACAATATTAGGTGTTGTAGGTTATATTTCAAAGGAAGGAACTGGCAAAGTCACTTCTGAGTATTTCTTGCCTAAGAATATGAAATTCATGGGGTCACCAATATGATAACAAGTGACAAGAAGGCACATATCACACACACACAAGCCATAGTCTGCTCAGGCTGTCATGCATGCTTCCTGAATGTCTAGTGGTGGCAGTTAAGCTGGGTTGACATCAAAGATTCATGATCTCCTACAGTGCTGGAGCCAGGAAAAATGATGAAGACGACAATAGTTTCAGAGATTTTCAAGCTGAGGGCAGGATTTAAGATACCTAATTAAAACGTGGAGCTGAAAGGGGAGAATCATTTTGGAATGCAGTCTCATGGGAACCCCTTCCTACTGAACTGTGGGCTTCATCTCAGTGCTTTCATTTACCAGAAACAAAGTTGAAAGGAGGCATAGTCCATTGCATCACACGTTACATAAGGACACATTCTAATGCTCCCTTATCATTTTAATGCCTCAGTGACATAATTGATTTGCCACTTGAATTATACCGTTGAAAGTGAATTAATAAATTTTTCATTAAGAGCATGTCATTAGCAGATAGATTTCTTAAACTGACAGCCACACTGGATCTGTATCAATTGACATGATTCATAAACCTATCACTGAGAATTAATATTAGTAATGCTTTGGTTACCTTAGTGTGCGCATTGGGAGAACTTTAATGGCCTTGCTGGATTGCTATTTTTAGTCAATTCATTAAACTACTAATTAAAGAAACAATGTAATGAGGTCCCCCTACATCTAATCCCACGCTGTCTAAATAGAAGATAAAAATCTTCATAATAATATTAATGTAACATAAAGCTTTTTACCATCAGGCAGTATTGTTGCAGTTGCTTGCTTAGGCCCAACCACAGCCCATAAAGTTTTTTAAAAGTAATCAACTGGTTAAAGTCCCAACCCAATTTTGTATATATAGCCATGATTAATCCTCTGCCATTCCACCTTTTCAGCTATATTCAATATGTCTTGATGTCTTTCTTTCTTTCTTTCTTTCTTTCTTTCTTTCTTTCTTCTCCTCCTCCCCTTTTGTGTTTGTGTGTGAGGCTAAAGATTATTGGCAAACTGGTCTTTGAAAGTCTAATCTGCATTTCCTTGGTAATCGCAGATGATTCCAATTTTTTTTCATTTGTTGTGGCAGTCTTTTGTGTTATTTTTGAGTTCTGTTTCTTTTCCTCCTCCTCCTTATTTTATTCTTTTTGAGGTGTTTTTTTTTTTTTTTTTTTTTTTTTTTTGTAATTGTAGAATGATAATTATTTTAGAAATAACCCCATGTATACTCAAGGGTGGATATCAAGTTTTATGCATAACCCATTTTAAAACACTCTTGTGCAGGAATAAGTATATCCTCTGTCCCTTGTTTAATTTACATCTACAGTTAGAGATTTGCTAAAAACTTTTCTCCTCAGAATAGTTCTTGAAAATAAAGGACAATATGGAGCATCCACATAACTCACATACATTTTATAGAATTTGACATGAATTAGCAGAATTTGCATGCCCTTTCTTAATTCATTCTGTCAGAGTGTCATGGTCAGGCCTAAGAGATGTTTTCTGAAAGCAGAGAAGGCTTGTCCAACCTTATTTCTTGGATATTTGACTGGAAGCTATCAATGATAAAGTTAAAAGGGTCTTCAGGAAGTCTTACCTAAGCATTTATATTTGAGATTAAATATTATTTGAAAATGCAAAGCAGATTGTTGTCCAAATCTGAGACAGACATTTTATCACACAGACACACAGACACACATGTACTTGTCTGTGAATGGATGGGCTTTGGATCCAAAGGGTACTAGTTGATCAGAGACAATCCAAGTTAATCCTCTGCTGTTTTAATCTCTACCTTCCACTTTCCTCCTTTATCCTTGGTTTTCTTCATTTTCAGGGAACTAGAGTCAAACAGGAAAAGTAGTTTTCACTCAGTTAACACAATATAAGGGGCAGGGGAGGAGAGGAGAGGCCAGAGTTTTGCCTTTCCAAAACGCAGTACTGTATGTAAATACCAGGATTTTTCTTGTTAAAACAGTAGTTTTATGTGTTATTCCTTATTAATAACTTTTATCATCTTGTTTCCTGGCCACATTCACTCTGATGTGTCTCAGCCACACAAGTCCTCGTATTTAGCTGTTAAATATTGAATGGTATGTTCTAGTGAACCAGAGCCTCTCCTCTCCTCACATACATCCAGAATATCTCCTTTTGCTCCACTCTGATGTTCCTGTGCAAAAATAGCACCGTCTATGGATCTTGCATCTCCTCTCAAAGCAAGTTTATAAAGTCAGGTCTCCCTGTTCAAAAGCAAGTATCTCCACCTTCAGACAGGGAAACTGAGAAATCCTAAAGTACTCCAGGGACTATAGAACTGCATCATTAGCGTGCATAAGTGAAATTTGGAGTTCTGTAAACTCAGTAACAAAACACCCATTGTACCACATGGTAGACACCTATAATTTATCAGCTACTGTTTGGATTCTTTGAATTGCCTCTTTCCATCAACTTGATTGTAAATGCTGTAATCTACAGACAAATAAAGCTGAAATCATTTGTCAAAATGGGCATTCTCAAATTGACGTTGTCTTGGTTACAGGATAAAACAGAGTCTAGAAAATAGAACAGTCTGCTTAATTTTGACTGTCGTCTGTCTGCCTTAAAACCATGCCATGTAGTTAAAGAGCAGTTGAAAACACGTTAAAACTAATAATAGTAATGGTAACAATAGTAATAATTGTTATATCATCATCATCATCATCATCATCATCATCATCTCTAGTGTCACCACTTGTCGTACCTGGCTCCTCAATTATTTACATTAGTACCTTAAATGTCACAGTGCTTATGTCATTGAGAGCAATCACTCTCGTCATTGCCTATGTTCTACCAAAACCAAGAAACACTATGCAGAAGACAGATAATAGCAGGCTTGAAGGACTCCAAGTTCTGCTTAAGTACAAAAATATTTGGAAGAAAGAAGACCATAAGTCTTATAGACCACGATAACTAAACAATTTGCAGTAGCCATGGAATTTGTGGTGCTCTCTAGAGACCTGATGTTTATATTAATCCAGTCCAGAGTTTACTATGAGCATTTATATGCAAGCAAGACCAGGGTTCAATTCCCAGCCATAAAACCTACTGGGTGATATAAGTTACATGCTCTCAGCTTCAGGAGAAGGCAATGGAAAATCTCTGAAAAAAACTTACCAAGAAAACCCCATGAAAGGGTTGCCTTAGGGTTGCCATAAGTTGGAAGTGACTTGAGGGCACACAATAACAACAACAACAATTGATCAGTTCTGCCCTTGGTATTCTTCCCTGAGCAGCTGTACAGACAGGGTGAATTGCTATGAGCAAATATTTTTATGGCTATCGGGTAAGCAGGTAAGTAACAGCTTTCTTTTAGAAGTTTCTATAGAAGCAGAAATATTGCTAGCACAGAGTTCTGGCTTATGGGGAAGCCTACGTGTATACAGCTGTACTTGTGAATATTTCCGCTGAGCAGATTTTCAAGACATAAGTGCAGATGCCTGGAGGAGGAGCTGAATAGTGTATGTAACATTAGGAGCTATTCACGTGGTGGTGTAAATATGGTAGCTGTGTAGGGCTCTCGTTGCTCTTCCTGGCTTGAAAGGTGCACATCTTGCAATGTTTTCTCATAGAATTACTTTCAAGATTGGAGAAAAAACATGGCAAGAGATAAATAACATGGTAAAAATTTAAACATTAGCTGAGGCTGTCCTTTACTTGCACCCTGTCTTTGATGTCCACCCCATACATGAGATACCCTCAAGTGGCAGTGGTTGGTAATTCCCATGTCAGATGGTGAATCCACTCTTGGTTGTAGTGTGAACTTTAAAGATGGAAACAGTTTGGGGATAGGGCTGAGCATCTTGAATATCACCATTACAGCTGGACTAAAACCTGGAATAGAGTCACTGCCCCTCAATCATGGAAGCCACATTCTGTAATTGGGTTACCATCTCCTAAATGGCTGTGTATGCATGGAGTGGTCCTATTAGGAATTGGTGAATCTGTCAGTTTTGCTTTCTCTCTTATTTGGATTTTTAAAAATCTCAGTTTCTTTCCACTGAATTTATAATTTGTAAATTTTGGAAGGTTCTTACAAAAAAAAAACAGAATCAGATAAAATACTTATTCATTCTTAATATATCCAGATTCATCTTAGAGTTAACATCACCTCTCATTTCTAAAAATAATGGCACTCCTTTAATACATTTCCAATTTATTTCAAGAACTGGGTCTGTTGATGGTGATGCTGCTGCTGGTGGCGGCGGCATTTAAATTGATTAATTCATAAAACTTTTGAATCCTTTGTCCTGCTCATTCCATTCTTATGCAGCAATGAATATTGATTTGTTTTTAATATATATTCCCCATACTTTGTTAACAACTTAGTCAAGGGAGGGAGCTTACAGTCTAAATAAAACAACGAATCCAAACAAAATAATCCTAATGGCAATTTGCTTAAAACTTAATAAAATGAATTTAACTTTCAGAACAGTTCAGTTTGAGCTTTAAGAAGACCATCAAGGTCTCCACACTATTTATAGCATGTTTGTCAATCACTACCCACCAAAAATTCAAACTGAAGTTAAAATAAAAGAGTACGTACTATAGAAAGACAGCATATTCTTCCCAACCCAGTTATCAGGAGCCAAGCTCAGTCCTCAACTATCTGTACAGAAAATGGAAGTAATCCTCAGTGCTGATAAGTGTCCTAGTGAGTCCCTAGAAATGATTGTTTTGTGAAGGATATGGGAGTATTATCAACACTGAAAGGGAAGAACACCATTAACTGAAAGAAGGGGAGGAGGTAGAGTGCAGTGTTCAAGTCAAATTTTTCATGTATCCTTTTTCATACCTGTCATTCTTCTGTTCAACTGCATGACCTCAACTTTTTGTCCTCGCTTCATCTTGTATTTGAATGGAGAGTCACACCTCTTGCAGAAACTGTTTCAGCCTCTGGAATTCTGGACCTCTCTGAAGCAGCACATTTGAATATACTTGAAAAGATCTGCTCTTGAGAATACCTAATGATTATGTTCAAATGGCAGTTCAAAGAAACGTAAAGGGTTTTTTAAGCAGGAAAAAATGATCTGGCAGACTGGAGTGTGTGTATATGAGAGAGAGAGGGCGAGGAGGGAGAGAGAATTCTAAAAAATGTGCAGATTTATTTGCTATATGAGAGCCAGCATGGTGTAGTGGTTCAAATCCCTGGTTGGCCATGGAAACCTACTGGATAAACTAAACTCTCTCAGCCTCAGAAGAAAGCAAGAGCAAACACCCACTGAACAAATTCTGTCAAGAAAACCCCAGGATAAGCTCACTTTAGGGTCGCTATGAGTCAGAAATAAGTCATAAGTCTACAACAACAACAAACAGCAAATTGTCTATATATGAGATTTTGAGGAGCAATTCAAGCCTGAACTCTCCACAGAAGCCAAGATGACTAAACTGAGACTGCCAGTACTTTGGACATATCACGAGAAGACGTGACTTACTAGAGAAGACAATAATGCTTGATAAGGTAATTGTTCTTGTGTGCCTTCAAATCGTTTCTGATTTATGATGACCCAAAGGTGAGCCTATCACAGGCTTTTCTTGGTAAGATTTGTTCAGAGGGGAAGTCTTCTGAGGCTGAGAGAGTGTGACTTGCCTAAGATCACCCAGTGGCTTTCCATGGCTGAACAGGGAGTCAAACCCTGGTCTCCCGAGTCATATTCCAGTGCTCTCTCAGTAAGGTAGAAGGCAGTGGAAAAAAGCAAAGACTTCATTACAGGTGGATAGACTCAGTCAAGAAAAACCACACCCCTGATTTTTTCCTGAGTATAACAAGGGGACTTGGAGGTCTCTCGTTCATAGGCTCATCATAGATTGAAGTCTACCTGATGGCAGTTAACAACAACCACAGTACAGATATGGCAATCTGAAAATGAAAGACTGGAACTAAGGGGCAAAACAGAACCGGCACAATACGCCAGCTTGGAGGCAGTGTGTGGGTTTGGTGTTTAGACAATGCATGCCCTGACACCGCCCCCAAGCTGGTGTCACACCACCCACTCACCCAGCAGGCAGTATTGCAGCACTCCAGCAATGCACCATTCATACTCCGCATGTTGCAAGAGGGCAGAAAAGCCACGGCGGTGGTAGAAAGGCAGTCTTTTGCTGGCTCGAAGGGCCAAAACAGACTGGCTCAAAGGGGCAGTTGCTGTAAGGTCCAGTAGACAAATAGGTTATAGTATCAAGCAGGATGCACTGGATGGAAACATCGTAGTCCTCTTTGCTAAGTCAAATACATTTTTGTGACTTGTTTCAATTTATGTGTGTTAATTCTGTATATGTACAAGCTGTTTTTGCTAACCCCACAGTGCCAGCGTGTTATTGTCACTGCTAACTTACTGCGGGTGAAATTGGTGGCAGTGACACTACCAACACAAATGCACCACTGCAAAAAACACAAAACAAAAGGCTTTCCTTTCCTTGAGCTACAGCCCCTCTAAGAAGGGTAGGAGATGCTCTAATCTGTTGATCAGCAGGGGTCTGTGATCAGTGAGGGCACCCTCCAACACCATAAAGAGCTACTTCAGTTGCTGCTGCTACAGTGGAAACAAAAACCTTGCTGGCAGCATCTGAATTTGAGCAACAGCAGTGCATTGTGCTCTCAGTGCATTGTGAGGATGTCCAGTGTGCCTATCCCTAGAATATTGTCCACGGTTGATGTGCTGAGTACAGAAAAACAAAACACTTGGTTGGAGAAAAAACTTTAGGGTTAGTTGCCCCAGTGATTCACATATATCCTTGCATCCCATTGCTTCATGATTTAGCAGTCAGATATTAGATGAGCACAACTTTCTCTGTTGAAAAGAACAAAGCAGCATCCAACATTGGATTCTTTCACATCGGAGGCAAAATATCATTAAAACATGGTTAAATCATGGTAATAGTGCAATCGGGGGAAGATTATCACATCCCTGCATACTTCTCCAGTTCATGTCCTGTTCGTAAACTGTAATGGATGCATGATAGGTTAATAACAGAAACTCCCATTATTAGCCAATGACGCATTTCATTACAGTTTACAGTGGGTGGGATAACCTCTGTGTGAAAGAGTCAATTATGTGAATAAGACTTCTCCTGCTTATCTGCCACCCTGAACCCACCCATGTAATAATTTGTTGTGCCAGTGGTGTCCATTATTAGACACAGTTCATAGGCACATTTGGACTTAATCCATTATGTTCATAGAATCATAGAGTCATAGAGTAGGAAGAGACCACAAGGGACATCCAGTCCAACTCCCTGCCATGCAGGAACTCCCAATCAAAGCATCCCTGACAGATGGCCATCCAGCCTCTGTTTAAAGACCTCCAAAGAAGGAGACTCTACCACACTCCGAGGGAGTGTGTTCCACTGTCAAACAGCCCTTACTGTCAGGAAGTTCCTCCTAATGTTGAGGTGAAATCTCTTTTCCTGGAACTTGCATCCATTGTTCTGAGTCCTGTTCTCTGGAGCAGCAGAAAACAAACTTGCTCCCTCCTCAATGTGACATCCCTTCAGATATTTAAACAGGGCTATCATATCACCTCTTAACCTGAGATAAACATCCCCAGCTCCCTAACTCATTCCTCATTGGGCATGGTTTCTAGACCCTTTCACCATTTTAGTTGCCCTCCTTTGGACTCGCTCTGGTTTCTCCACATCCTTTTTGAATTGTGGTGCCCAGAACTGGACACAGTATTCCAGGTGGGGCCTGACCAAAGCAGAATAGAGCGGCACTATTACCTCCCTTGATCTAGACACTATACTTCTATTGATGCAGCCTAAAATAGCATTGGCCTTTTTAGCTGCTGCATCGCACTGTTGACTCATGGTCAATTTATGGTCTACTTGGACTCCTAGATCCCTTTCACATGTAGTCTCATTCAGCCCGGTGTCCCCCATCCTATATCTGTGCATTTCATTTTTCTGTCCTAAGTGCAGTACCTTACATTTCTCCATATTGAATTTCATTTTGTTAGCTTTGGCCCAGTTTTCTAGTCTATTCAGGTCATTTTGAATTTTGATCCTGTCCTCTGGGGTATTAGCTACTTCTCCTAATTTGCTGTCATCTGCAAATTTGATAACTAGGCCCCCAATACTGCCATTCAAGTCATTAATAAAGATATTGAATAGCACTGGACCCAGGACAGAACCCTGTGGGACCCCACTGGTCACTTCTCTCCAGGATGAAAAGGAACCATTGTTGAGCACCCTTTGGGTGCGGCCAGTCAACCAGTTACATATCCATGTAACGGTTACCTTGTCTAGTCCACATTTTACAAGCTTGTTTGAAAGAATGTCATGGGGAACCTTGTCAAAGGCCTTACTGAAATCAAGATATGCTATATCCACAGCGTTCCCTTCATCTACCAAGCTGGTAATTTTATCAAAGAGAGAGAGAGAGAGAGAGAGAGATATCAGATTTGTCTGGCATGACTTGTTTCTCTGAAACCCGTGTTGACTTTTCGTGATTATGAAATTATCTTCTAGATATTCACAGACTCTCTGTTTAATGATCTGCTCCAGAATCTTTCCTGGAATTGATGTCAGACTAACTGGATGATAATTGTTGTAATCCTTGTTTTTTCCCCTTTTTGAAGATGGAGACAATTGTTTGCCCTCCTCCAGTCTGCTGGGACTTCTCCTGTTCTCCATGAGTTCTCAAAGATTATTGCCAGTGGTTCCGATATTACATTTGCCAGTTCTTTTAATACCCTTGGATGTAGTTCATCTGGTCCTGGAGACTTATATTCATTTAGGTTAACCAGGTATTCCTGTACTATCTCTTTACTTATTCTGTGCTGAAATTCTCCTATTCTGTCCCCTGCTCCCCTTTCCTCAGGTTGAACACCCTTTGCCTTTTCTGAGAAGACTGAAACAAAGAAGGTGTTGAGTAATTCCGCCTTTTCTCTGTCCCCGTTAGCAGTTTCCCATCTTTTCCGCACAGTGGCCCTACCATTTCCTTCTTCCTTTTGCTGCGGACATACCCATAAAAGCCCTTTTTATTGTTAACCTATCTAGCAAGCTTGAGTTCATTCTGCACTTTAGCTTTTCTGACTTTATCCCTACAGGTGCTTGCTCTTTGTTTGAATTCCTCTTTGGTGATTTCCCCATTTTCCATTTCTTATATATGTTCCGTTTAAAACTTAGCTCAGTTTTAAGTTCCTTGGTCATCCATACTGGTTTCTTGAGACATCTCCCATTTTTCTTCCTCATTGGAAGAATGTTGACATGATGCAATGGATTTCCCTATGGAGGTATTCAGTTTTCAATGTCTGCTTCAAACATTAAAGCCTTTATTTTGATAAATGTTCAGGAATAGCTGGTTGTTTTCATGTCAGTGCTACAGTGGATCAGTCCTGCATTTTAATCTGAATATTAATGAATAATTTAAAGCTGGTGAAACATTTTGGGGACTGACTTCAGCACCTCAAATAGCTCCTTCAGTGTCCAGAGTACATCCTGGAACAGATTCACTGTCCCGCTGAAGCGAAAATGACCAGCTGCCTCTATGAATGTTTTATCTGTGAGCATAACTAGTGGTGTCACTAGCATTGGTATCACTGGTGTGGTAACTCATAGTACTCCCCCCCCCATTGACCTCTCCCATACCACACCATACAAAATCCTTTATAAATTTTTTGTACTGCTGTTACTCATAAACCGTAATTCCCATATATCATTGAATGCAGTGGCAACAGTTGTGATATTTACAATTGGCAAAATTAAAGTTATACCTTTAAATTTCAATATCATATGAATAGCCTAAATATATTACATGTACACACACACATATATATTAAATAAACTGGGGCTTTTGCTTTTTCTTCCCACTGAGCCTCACCTCACTCACATCTAGTATTGTTTCAACACCTTGCTGGGAAAAGGTTGATTCCACGTTAGCTGTTCATCAGTACGGTACCGTACAGTTTGTGGGTTAAGCATTTGTGGTTTTGATTATTCATGGATTACTGTATTTGCAGTCACCTCTGCTGCTGCCTTATATACAACCAAAAGAATAAATCTGGCAGAGATTGACCATAGAATTACCCTGAAGGACCTAGAAATGCCTAAAGAACTGTTCACTAAGGTAGAAAAATAGTGTCCTATATTCACATTTTTTTTTCCATTTTCACAGGGATCCTGTGCCCCTAACCCACACTAAAGTTGAAGGCTAATTGTATTTTCAAACAACTGATACTATATAAATAGCAATTATAACAAAATGTGACCTTTTTGACCACTTTTCATTTGTGGTATGGACATGAAATGATGTGAAAAAGCAGTTAATAAAAACTTACCCATAAGCTATCAAATAAAGTAGAAACTGCTTTGTGCTGGTATTGGAATCTTCTATAAATTATTGCTGCTTGGAAAATTTCATCTTGATTATTTTCATTTGCCCTCAGAATAACACAGCTCTTCTCAGCCACAAAAGAGGTTTTCTTTCTTGGGCTTCGTGGATTTAATCAATATTTAGGAACTGATGTGAATTATTATATGCTCACACAGAGTACTGTAAAACATTCTTTTAGGTGGGACATGTTCAGGCTGCAACCCTAACAAATACATGGGAGTAAGCCCCTTTGAATATAAGATTTATTTTTCTTTAAACATGCACAGGATTGTGCTGGATCAAATGCTAGAGCTCATTAATACGAATTCCCTGTCCCCTCTTTTATGATCTTATTCCCCCATTTTTCAGTCAAAAAATTACAGGGAGCTTCTGTCCTTGTCTTTATGTTTGAAGCTGAAGAGAGCTTTTTAAGAGGCCTCAGACCATGGAAAGATGTTGTAATTTAATATTTCTACCTCTGTGGGCTGAGGAGATATGAATCACTGAATGACAACCACTTTGGGCACTGATCTTTCTTTCTCGATGGGCATAATCTGGTGAAAGGCAGTCACAACGAGGGCAATATTTAGGCATTAATTAAGAACATAGAACCAACAGCAGTTCCATGTTGGGTCCCCCCTTTTTTTCTTTTGTAACATGTAGTACATAGCAATAAGTACAAATGCACATCATGCACTGGATTGTTTATGGCATCACCCTGTAGAATGTTCCCAAGAACTTATGTTACTCTAGAAAGAAGAGAAGAAGGGGAGATCAAGATGAGATGGCCATTTTGGGTGGTAGGCCCATGTTCTACATCATATCCCATATCCAGGGCTCACAAGCATGAAGTTTTCCCTCTGAGCTGAGCTGGAATGCTTACGGTAGCTGCAGGAGAAAATAGATTCTCTCAGGAGAAATACTTTGTTGTTAGTTAGCACTGTTTTAATACAAAATGTGTGTGGGTGACTTGTTTTTGAATGCACAGATAAGACCCATTAGATTTATAAAAGGCCTGCTTTCTGGTAAAGATGAAAACTGCTAGAACTGGATTGTTGCCTGCATTTTTGGACTGTCAATGGGAACTGCCATAGCAGGTGCCTGCACTTTAGAATTCACCACTGCACTACCGATTATATCTGATTCCAATCTGAGCCACTGCACCACTAGGGATGTGCAGGGGGTGCCGACTGTACCGGGTGACACCAGAGAAGAGGAGTGACGTCCAGTTGGGCCCTTGTCCCGCTTGGATGCTCTTTCTCTGCTGCTCTGGCTCTGGCCAAAGGAGGCAAGACAGCAGAGAACAAGGGGCAAATGCATGTGCCTGCCTCTCCACCTTCCCCAGTGCCAGCCCTTGACCAGCTTGCACGAGGTAGCCAATGCATGGGGAAAGGAGGGGGGAGTGTGCACACGATCGCAATTGCCTGCCCCACTGCCTTCCCCAGTGCCTTGGCTAGTTTGCATGAGCTAGCCAAGGCATGGGAGGAGAAGGGAGAGTGCATACATGCACCTATTCCCCACCACCACCTTCCCTAGTGTCTTGGTTGGTTCCTGGCCAATCTCTGCGGGCAGCAGGGAGGGCCAGGCCTCCAGCATCCCCAGCATCCACATCAGGTGACACCAAGCCTAAGAATGCCAATCTCTTAGCCTCTTTTAAAAGCAATGTTTCTCGGTCTGGTTGCAATTAAGTCCCATGCCATGATTTTCAATGTGCTTTAGTTATGACTAACTTTTCCTGGATTTATAGCCTCATGTTCTTTCCTGAAGGCTGTTCATGTTCCCTTGTGAAAGTTCACAGTTAAGGAAGTGTTACGAAGTATTCAGTCTGGCATCAATCAATGCATTCCAAATGCTGAGATAGTACATTTTAATATAATCACCTCATTTACTGTCTATGTATGAAAGAATTCTCTTTGCGTACCTGCTGTGTGTTCATTTCTTCACTTCTTCTGTGGCCTGTCTCCCTAGAAAAATAGAAATGTTTAGTAACTTTCACAACCATTTTCAATGAAGGACAATGTAGCTAGATAGCTAAATAGATAACTACATGCAATCTCACAAAGATGAGCCATAAGTTTTAATTTATTTTGGTCATTTTTAATTATTTTTAAGGAAAATATTTTGTGTTTTAAAAAATAATTATTTCCTGCCCTTACTCCATTTGGTGCCAATATTATAAAATCCAAAAAGTTACTGACATCAATTCTCTCTTAATTTACAGGTTGACAGAACAGAAGTGATTCGGACTTGCATAAATCCTATCTTCTCCAAGCTTTTCACAGTGGACTTCTATTTTGAAGAAGTCCAGCGGCTACGGTTCGAAGTCCATGACATCAGCAGCAATCACAATGGGCTGAAAGATGCAGATTTTCTTGGTGGCATGGAATGCACTCTTGGACAGGTGGGGATTATGACCTTCTTGGGTTTTTCTTCTTTTTTCTTTTTTCTTTTTGCATTTGTTAAATCCATGACTACTCAGAAAAACTCCAGCAAACTCCATGTGATATCTGTAAAAGATGAAGATTTGAATATGAAGGATTTATTTTTGGAATGACCAGCTGTGTGGTGGCCACAGTAACTGTGTGATAGTGATTTCTCTTTAAGATCAACAAGAACACTCCTACACCTACTGTAATAGTAATTATTATTATTATTATTATTATTATTATTATTTATATCCCACTTCTCTTTACTAAGGCAACCAGGGCAGCTCACAACAATTAAAAAAATATATACATATCATATCCCCCCAACCCTCCCCCCGTTCAAACAGAATTAAACAATTTGCAGTCTAAAACATATAAAAGACAATTAAAGAAAAATGTAATGCATTTGACATGCAGAGAAAAAAAGAGAGAGAGAGAGAGAGAGCACTTTATGGATTTCCTGATCTGGTTTGGTCCTCTTTGAGGAAAAAAATTGCTTCATTTGCCCTCACTTAGGACCTTATCAGACGTTGGAAATTGGAAGTATAATCTAATGGCAATCCAAACGCAATCATGGGGTTTCACGTGATTGCGTATTAAAGTATCTCACGCAATTTCGGGCAAAAGGGAAGTCATTCCAAACGCAATCATGGGTTTTACGTTATTGCGAATTAAAGCATCTTCTGCAATTTCAGGCAATGGGGGGGGGTCATTTTCAGGTAATGGGAAGTCATTCTGAATGCATTCCCAATACAATTGGAATTCACGTAAATTCGCTAAACTAGCAATTTCACGTGAATTCGAATTGGCTCCAATTGGCTCCATTCGCAGTAAAGAGAAATTCCTCCGGTCTGATAAGGTCCTTACATTACTTAGCCCACTCTGACAAGTTATGTGGTATCATGATTCTGAAGTTATGATGTGATTCTTGATTGGGTAGGAACTCGTGTGTTCTGTGGTTTTGTTGTTATTTTTAAAAGGTTTCCTGGATCAGACAGGATTGAAATTAAATATAAGGAGCCCCAACATAATGGGATTTTTTTTAGGGCATATTGCCCGCTTTAAAAAAAAAAAGCAACATTAAACACCACATTTTAAAATGTTGCTTAATGTTATTATTCCGGTGAAAAATTCAGTGCCGGGGTGCTTATAAGTATTTTAAACAGAAGCTGTTTTACAGGAAGCATTCTCCAGACTGGTATTAGTTCAGAGATCGATGTCTGTAACCAGTCATTCTATGTCATGGACCTTGAATCATGAAATATAAGCAGATGCAAAGTTATTTTATTTACCTCCAAGAATTTCATTCCCTTCATAATTTAAAAAACTCCCTCTCCCCCCCCCTCTCTCTATATATATGATTTTTAAGCTGAGCTTCTAAGGCCTTCTTGTGTACAGTTTTTAAAGCAAAGTTGGTATGAATTTATCCATAAATGGTCCAAAATATTGATAACTATATAAGCCAAATGGAAAATTGCGCCTACCAAGGATGAAACTGGTTAAAAGCACTTAAATGTGGGCAAAATTAATCTCATCTTTGGGTGTATCTGCACTGTAGAAATAACACAGTTTGACACCACTTTAAATGCCATGGTCCCATTCTACAGAATCCAGGAGTTTGTAGTTTTATGAAGCACCAGCACTCTTTGGCAGCAAAAGCTAAAGACCTTGTAAAACTACAGATTCCAGGATTCCATAGGCTGGAGCTTCAACACTTGAAACAGCGTCAAACTACATTATTTCTACAGTGTAGATGCACCCTTATGTTCCCCCCCCCCCTTGGTGTGTGTGTGTGTGTGTTTGTTTTGTTTTTTTGCTAGCATCCATCCACCAGGAAATCTAAAAATACTAATATTTTACAGAAAGGCATTGTATGATTTTTTTGTCATGTGGGAATAGGTCCACTCAAATATACATTAAACTGAGCTGGAACCTAGTAGCCTGCTTCTCATGGTCCTTTAGGGGGCCTTCAGAAGAGGAGATAATGGGCATACAAGCCCTGTGTCCTCCAAACTAGATCCAGTCCAGTGCAACACTACCAACGTTGGGACAAAGAGACAAAACAGTAAGAAAACAGTAAGCAACACAGCTTTTACACCCTACAAATGCCAGATAAGAGCCATGGTGTGCAGTTGTCACGGCCCCGATCTGGCTGTAACAAGGGTGGCTCCAGGCAGCCCCTCCATGGTTACGTGTACAGACCTTTGGTTTGTTTGTTTATATGCATTCTTTCTCCTGAATGGAATTCCCAAAGTTTTCCAAATGGACCTGAGTGAAAACTGTTGTAACCATATCCTACAGAGCCTTATGGACTTCTGGTAAGCTGACAGTTAAGGGGAGCAAGAATTTATCAAGCACAACACAATTTTATAATATCTGGCTTTCCTTATGTATAATATTTATGTATAATATTTTAAAGATCATCTCCAGTCTTTAGGGGTAATTTATAAAAAGATACCTTAACCTAAAGATGACCCCCCCCCCAAAAAACCCCAAAGATCATAGTGCTATGTATGGCTGGGTTGTGTCTTTAATTTATAGCTGATGTCATGACCTTTTCTGGGTAAAGTTCAATGTTATATAGTTTATTTTTATTTAATTATTTTTTTAAAAAAAAGAGAGATGCTAGGTGAGACACCAGTTACTTTTTCAGTCCTTGTCCACTCTGAGGCATCTATTGCAAATGCCATTTGATACCTGTATGAGTTAGGTGTTGAATGAGTTATGTGTCCCCTGTGAGTTAGGTGTTTGGAAACAACTAACTCATTATTTTTGTTCTTTTATATGCCCTTGTGTCTGAAAGTTACAGGTAGCTCAAGGTCCATAAACTCCCTCCCGGATGTTTTCAGAGACATCTTCACAGGCCATTTTGTGCGTTATTGTCAAACATTGGTTACACACTCACCTCTTGAGACAGCTCATTGTGAACTGCACTAACACCTGCCAATCTGGATAGCAGTGGCTGGAATTCCTGGGAGACCTCTGTAGCATATTGACGGGAACTTACTCAGGGTCCATCTGACATAGTATGTAGGAAACTGAGGACTACACAGCCAGCCTTGGTTTCTGGAAATGAAATATATGTGACAGGGAAAAAGGTGAGCTGAAGGACCTGGTACATCAGAATGGCACGACATCCTAACAGCACACCTGAATGTAGAACTTTCAAGGCAGCATTTCTCCATCTTGGAACCAGACTTTTACTGGAATGCAGATGTTGCTAGATTACAGTATTCATCATCATCAATAAGGATGGCAAGTTATTAAGAGGACTACATATTGTAGTCCACCAACATCTGGGAACCCAAGGTTAGAGAGGTTTTACGATATTATAGTCTAGTTTTCTTAGTCTCAGAAGCACTTAATATTCTGGGAGAAAAGTATGTAAATCTGTTATAGTTATCAGCTATGAAACAAAAGTCGGCTACTTCCTACTGGCCTGTACTCTTGTTTAGAACTATACAAAATAATAATCATCATCATCAGCAGCAGCAGCAGCTCTGCTCGATTCCTTGATAATTGTGTCAAGAGTAATTGATAAGCAGCCAGCGGAAGTAAGTTGAGATTAAGGCCAAAAGCAAACATCCAGATTTCTGTCCCTTGAAAAGAACGGTCTCAATACACGGAGACATCCCACTGAGAAAATGACCAGTTACTAAGAGGATGGGCTATTTGTTTTTTGTTTTTTTTCTTTTTGAGACTCTTTTATGAATAATTGATTCCTAAAGAAAACTTGGGTTTGTTGCAGACAAAACATATTTTTCACAGTAAACAGTACATTTTGCACAAAATACTGTTGTGTTTGGTGCCAAAAAAAAAAAAAAAAAAGTTTGGGGGCAAAAGATAACCCACAAAAAAAACCTCCAAAAGTCTGAAAAAAAAAATCATTAAAAATATAGTTAAATTCTTGTAGTCTTGACCACTGGGGCAAAAACATTTGAAATTATTCATTCTTCCATGCAAAAACAGAACAAGTAAAGATTTACATCCCTAGCTGAGAACTGAAGTACAGTCAGAGCAGAAAAAATTATATCAGAACTGAAAAACTCATTTCTGCTCAACGGTTTACAACTCTTCCTGCCCAAGAGAGTTCAACTCTAGTCTGCTTGGGTAGGGCCAGGCTGAGATTTCTTCAGACTCATGCGGATGCTCTGAGCTGTGCCTGTTAGCTCACTACATGGTGTGCTTGCCCATAGAACTTAACAGCTTCTGACATCTTGACTGGTCATAAGAATCCATCTGTGCCTGGTTAGCTTCTCAGGTTTGTGTGCATTAAAGATTACTTTTGTACAGACACTTTTTCCTCATCTTAGATATGATCACTAGAACAAAATCTGAGCACTATCTTCTAATCAAAATGACAGATGACATCTGAGCCTGAAAAACAGTTTTCTCCTGTACACTGTAGGCAGCAGTGTCAACCTTAGTAATTTCAGGTGGATTTTAACAAAAATCTGCCCATTCAGTTGTGTCAAAGTTCCACCATGATGCCTGACCCCTGAACTGCTGCTATTTGAAGGTTTGCTGTATATTTGATATATTGGTTGATTCCAATACATCTCTGTTCTGCTTGGCTGCAATTTGCTTGCTTGGAAGCCAGCAGTCTTTGTGATCTTCCTTTGTAGGGGATTTTTACACCTATAAATAAGCAATAAACATGATTTATAATTGATGGCCCTTTCCAAAAGGTGACTTAGCATGCATATTCAAAAGGCAGTTTAATGCCAGTAAAAATTGATTTCCTCTCAATTATATGAATGATGCCCTGCATTGCCTAATTATTAATTACTCTTGAAGGCGTTTAACAGCCAAATGGATCTATTTTACTTCTCATTTGTTTGACAGCTGTTGGCTAGGAAAGTACAAAAGCAGTATTTCTGTATGAAAAGTGTTAGCTATGCAAAAACATACACAGCATTGTTGCTGTGTTCCTTGAAGCTACTCAGCGAACCAAAGCAAACCTATCATGGGGGCGTCCTGGTAAGATTTGTTCAAAGGGAGATTGCCTTTGCATTCTTCCAATGCTGAGGAGAGTGTTCCTTCCCCAAGATCACTCACTGGATTTCCATAGCTGAGCAGGGATTTGATCTGGTCTCCCAGTGTCCTAATAATAATAATATTTATTTATTTATTTATTTATACCCCACTCTTCAGCCCTAAAGGCTATCAGAGCGGCTTACAAATATTATTTTAACTAGACGGTTCCCTGCCCTTAGGCTTACAATCTAAAAAGACACAACACAAAAGGAGAAGGGAATGGTGATGGGGAAGGGGATCAGGTCCAAAAGTTCTTCTCTCCCTCTGACGCCTGCACCAAGGCAGATGGATGGGAGGGAGGACTCGGCTTCATACTCTAGGACAGGCCTGATGGAGTTTGGCCTGTCCTTTCACTCCCTCCTGGGTAGGATGGTGTAGCATGGAGAGAGGGCTCTTCTACTTGAGGCGAGGTCCGATTGTGTTGCTAGGTCTCTCCTTTCACTCCCTCCTGGGTCAGATGGAAATTTGAAAGGCAAGGAACAAGAGGTTCTCAAACTTTTTATGACCCCTTTACAGCTACATGCTCCCCCTGCTGCCGCCGCTTGACACAGTATATGTATAAAGACATTTTGTTTGTTTAGTATGCATATTTTCATCCACACATTTATGCATATTCATATTTTAACATTTCATAAGGGAATAGCTCTTCTCTTCCATCAAACACCTCCCTTGCCTTTCTCTTCCCCTCCAGGATAAAAAAAGTTTGGGAAGTGGAGGAGGAGGGATCAGGGCCTCCACGTCTTGCACCCCCCCCCCAACAATTCATGCACCACCACTCCTGGTGGTGCCGTCCCATAGTTTGAGAACCAACGTCCTAGACCATCATTCATACCACTACACCATGCTGGCTCTTAACACTCAACGCATACAGAGCGACATTCCTTCAAACTGACGGAAGAATAGAATCATCAAAATAATCCAATTTTTGTTCAAAAAATATAGCTTTTGTGTGAGCAGAGGTAGTGATGATCAAAATGCAGTAACTCTCACAGCTCTTATCTATCTATCTATCTATCTATCTATTTATTGAATACAAAAATGGGATTGAAGGCGGTTTACAATAATTTGACAAAATACTACTAAAGTATTAATTTTCAAAAGTTAAAAAAGAAATTAACATCAGTATTATTAAAACATGCTTTTTTTTCAGGAGAGCTTTGTTTATTTAGACTCAATTATACATATCCAGTTACACATAGACAATTATGAATTACATTCATATACATCATAATAGTGCTATAAAAGATTGATCTTATGATCTATCCTGTATACAATCCAAAACTAATACCCCTTACTCCTCCCTTTCTTTATCCTACTAATTATTTTGTCTAGTTTATCTTTGAGCAAATTCAATGCAATACTCCTAACTGTATGATCTGCTTTACCTTCTTTTATCAGTGTCTACCTTGTAATATCAATAGCATTCCAATGTCTATACCACTGTCACTGGAATTAAAACATGCTTTAAAACAGCACACCACTTACAGCACTGTTATTATTATCATCATCATCATTTGTATCTCGCTCTTTTCCCAGGACTGGGACTTAGAGCAGCTTCACAATATTAAAAAACAATACAATTAAAACATAGAAAAATGATACATTAAAACAGAATTAAATTAAATTGTTACAAGATTAAAATAGATTGTACTTAATTAAAATTAGTTCAAAAGCCTGCCTAAATAAAAACGTCTTCTACTGTCGACAGAAAGAAATCAAAGAGGAGGCCAACCAGCCTTCCCATGGAAGGGAGTTCCACAGTCTGGAAGTAGCCAAGGAGAAGGCTCTGTCTTGAGTCCTTACCAGCCACACTTGTGAAGGTGGTGAGACTGAGAGGAAGCCCGCCTTTATTTATTACAGTGTTTTTAACCAATTCCACATTATGAATATTTCACTGTATTATTTATTAGCTATCTATCTGAAAGCTGGAGGGGGCTCCTGTATCTTGAATGATTGTTGAAGAGCGAATTTCAGCAGATGGTGCTTACTACCTGGTTGCACAACAAACAACACCTGCCGAAATTCCCTCTTCTACACGAATGTTAAAGACATAAGGATTTAATTCTTCACTATCTTTCTTCTTGAAAGAAGCAACAAGCAATTTCACTCCTGTCATTCCTGCTGTGAAAAAGTCTTGGAAAATTATGCAGTTTTGAAGCCTATACTCAAGTCAGGACTTATTTTGTACAAAATTCACTCCTGGTTATTTTGCACGGAAACCAGCATTTTATTTTTATTTTTTGCCCAAGCAATATTTTCTGTGTAAAATATAATATATCTGCACATAATTGTTATTTTATAGCCAAAGCTGTTTCCTGCACAGAAAATGCTGTTTTCTGTACAAATCAAACAGTATGGTTTTTTGCATTAAATAAGTCCCCAATTATAGCATTTTTTCACAAAAACATCTATTTTCTGGGTAGAAATATTATTTTCTACTTTCTAAATACTGTAAATTACTATTTGCAGGGCAGTGGTCACATTGTGTCCACACACACACACACCATATCTATACACAAAGAAAGAAAAAGTGTCACGTCCCAGCATTGTGATTGATAATAATTATAGCATGAAACAAAAAAATGGAAGGCAAAGGGTAAGTAAGGGGTAGTTTTGTGAAGTCACTTGTCCTTCCTCCAGATCTCCCACCCCATTTTGGAACAAAATGTTTTGAAAACAACGCTCTTCTCTAAATAAGCAATTGTTTGTGTTCTTTGATATTAGCATTTGCAAGGAAACTACATATATCCTACCCGAAAAGTTAAGCAGGTGCTGCTTAGGAACTGTGGGGTCAAGTGAAGCTGACTTGCTGAGGTGCAGTGAAATCCATTTGAGGTTTTATACACTGAACCGTAAAGAAGCTGTCGAAACTGCTGAACCTTACCCCTCCCTGCCATGATGCATTCGTACTAAAACCTGGAATGGATTCACCACCCCACTGACACCAGCACTACCAGCTGGCACTACTCTGTTTTAGTTAATTATGTGATGAAAAACATAGATTTGTTCCTTAGATGAAAATTGCATCTCCAACCTAGAAACTCCTGTCATTTTTCTTATGTTCTCGTTATTTTTTTGTACAGATTGTTTCACAGAGAAAACTCTCAAAGTCATTATTGAAACATGGGAACACGGCGGGAAAATCATCCATAACGGTAGGTCCCTCTAAAGTGTTGTTCCTTTCCTTTTATCTTGGAAGACTTCAGCAACCTGCATATTGTCCATCCACATTTAATTACAATCGCTTAGTGTTTGCTGGCATGTTCCCTGTGTTTTCTAATAACTGACAGTGAAAATATATAAGACATGACACATTCCACCTGTTAAAGCAGGAGTGAGAATTTGGCCAAGGGCAAATTCTAATTTGGAAAGGGATTGGAGAACGCATTTCACTGGTGGGTGGGTCTAAGGACATAGTATGGTGCCAAATCAAAGTAGGTAAGGTCATACACAATTTGTATCAAGTAGGGCATTGGCACAGCACAGACAGCAAAGCACTGATGGCAAAGCAAAGCTCAATTCCATTCAAGAGATAAACGAAGAACCTTAAGGGAAGACGTGGAACCCACATGACCCACATAAGACCCTGGGGCCAGAGGTTCACAATCCCTGCTTTGGAAGAAAGTAAAATTTCTTAACATGAATATTAAACATTAGCAAGAGCACTTTGTTCAGAACTTTATCTGAAAATACTACTATAATTTCAATGGGCAACTAAGTACTGTGTCCCTGCATGCCATTTCAAAGCATGTTCCCTACAGTTTGAAGTTAAGAGGTCAGGCAGCAAAAGTAATCTGAACTTCCAAAATTGTAAAACATGCAGTCACTGGAAGCTCATGCTATAATAAATCTGTTCAAGAGATGACATGAATCTTTGTTGATTGCCCTTTAAAAAGGCCCTTTATGTATTGAAGGCGCTAGTGACTGCTATGGAACAGATATACAGTCGTCCCTCCAGATTCGCTGACTTTCCATTCATGGTTTTGAATGTCCACAGACAGGAAGCCAGGAGGGACAAAATGGTGCATGCACCTGTGGTGCCATGCACAGAGTATGCAGCCATTAAAAATGGGCTGCCAATATTTACGGTTTTTCTGATTTGTAGGGTGTTCCAGAATGGATCCCCCATGAATGGGAAGGGACGACTGCATTTAAATTGTATCAGTGAATCTGCTTTAAGTATGAGTACATCTGGATCAGTTACATAATCTTTAATAAATAATAATAATAATAATAATAATAATTTATTTATAGCCCGCTCCTCTGTATCCAATCGGAGCGGGTTGCATCAATTAAAAATTACAAGATAAAACATATATTGCCCATGCCCAACCATCTGCCCCTTAAAATAGAAATTAAACTAGCATCAAATTAAAACAACATAATTAAAATTACAATATAAAAATAACAGCCGTTGCATGGATATCCAGGTCAAGATGTTGAAGAATTAAGAGGGAGGCTTGATACAAACAGAGCGGGGAGTTAAGAGCTTTCTGGGAAGGCCTGCCGGAAGAGATGTGTCTTTAAGGCTTTTTTAAAGCAATCAGAAGATGTAATAAGATGCATCTCGTCCGGCAGGCCATTTCATAGTCTGGGTGCTCTCTCCTCGATGTTCCTGTGACAAGCCTGGCTGCCATATTCTGAACTAATTGAAGTTTCTGAGTTAGGCACAAGGGTAGCCCCATGTAGAGCACATTACAGAAGTCCAATCGTGAGGTTACCAAAGCATGTACCACTGACTCCAGGTCCTTCGGCTCCAGGAAAGGGGCGCAGCTGGCGTATCAGCCAAAGCTGATAGCAGGCACTCCTGACCGCCGCATTCACCTGACTAGTCATGTGAAGCGACGAATCAAGAAGTACCCCCAGACTGCGAACAGGGTCCTTCGAGGAGAGTGTGACCCCATCTAGGACCGGAAGGTGTATTCCCAATCCTGGCTTCGGTCCTGTGACAGTTAGTACCTCCGTTTTGTCCGGATTGAGCTTCAACCTGTTTTCTCTCATCCAGTCCATTACTGCCGCAAGACAGTCATTGAGAGGAGCGATGGCCATATGAAGTCTGGGCCAATGATCTTGTCATGGAGAGATAGATCTGAGTGTCATCAGCGTACTGAAGACACTGAGCTCCATGCCTCCGAATGATCTCACCCAGTGGCTTCATATAGATGTTAAACAGCATCAGGGACAGGATGGGGCCTTGAGGGATGCCACAATTAAGCTCAATCTTAGAAGAGCAACTGTCCCTGAGCTTCACTCTTTGGGATCTCCTGGAGAGAAAGGACCGGAACCACCGGAGTGTGGTACCCCCAATCCCCATCTCTCTCAGTTGACCCAAAAGGGTGGAATGATCTATCGTATCAAAGGCTGCTGAGAGATCCAATAGCACCAGCAGGGTCACACTACCCCTGTCGATGCACAAGCAGAGGTCGTCGGCCAGAGCAACCATGGCAGTCTTAACTCCATGTCCTGTCCTGAAGCCAGTTTGAAATGGATTTAGATAATCGGTTTCATCCAAGATGGCTTGGAGTTGGGAGGCGACTGTTCTCTCGATCACCTTGCTCAAAAATGGGAGCAAGGAAACTGGTCTGTAGTTGTTTCTGTCCAGGGGATCAAGGGAGAGCTTCTTCAGGAGGGGTCTAACAGCCGCCTCCTTAGACAAGCTGGCAGAGATGAGGAAGCAGCCCATTAAAATTAGTTTGGATTCAAATGTCCTTTTCTGGTTACTAACTAGCCATGCCAAGCATATGGTCTTTGGTCAAGATGGCATTTTTAGTGCATTTAAAAGTAAAAAGCAAAAAAGAAGCAAATCTGTCTTGGATCTCACCATTTAGTGAAACACCTCTTAGTGAAACATGTTTTTACTCAAGTGAATTTCATAGCTCATAAAACATACAAATGACCACTAAATTATATACTTTGGCAAACCTGCCATCCTAGAGAAGCATGTTATTTCTTTAGTTTCTCATTACATAAGACATTCGCAGTATTATAATATTATAATGTGGCCATAAAATGCAACATATTAAAACTCTTGGGAATTGTAATGGGATATGTAAAGATATATAACCTAAATAAATGAAGCACACTAATTTGAAGCAGACTGTACAAATAGGATGAGCTGGTCTGTGAGCCTGAGAGAACAATTTTATTTAGACCAGGGAGAGCAGTTAAATGTTCAGCGACATTTGTCTACAATATATGAATGGAAATTAGTGACCCTGTAGAACTGAATAAAAAGGAAGAAGGGAAGGGTAAAGGAATGTAACAGCACCTTTAACACAAAGTGGTTTTTATTTTAGCATTATATAAGCTCACCTCCTCAGATGCGCCAAGAGTGATGTCCAGGCCTCAGGATATAAAGCATATTTATACATTTGTGGGAGTGGTATGGAATGTTATAGGATCCGGAAACATCCAAATCATGACCCTTTCCCTGAATTTTCAAAGGGCTATATAAAGTGATACAGGTCTTTCAGACCTTTACAGTGGTCACTTAGTATTTATGTATCAGTGCAATAAACCTGCTTATCGACAGTTGATTTCCTTGCATTCAGAACCTTTTAGAAAATCCTTTTTATTACATGTGCAGTAGCGAGGAATCTTATATTAATACATGGAAGCCATTGTCCTTGTTTATACCTACTAATTGATTGTAATTTGTAAATATAATTCAATCCAGCTGTTCCTCTTTCCAGTCTTCCTTTGTAATTTCCTTATTCAATGACTGAGACCTTTAAATCCCATAGCATATGTATCGAGAAATTGAAATGTTCTGCAACTGGTTTTTGGGTATTGCCACTTCTAATGCTCAATTTGGATCCATTTGTCCTCTTGGGTAGAGACTGTCATGTTTGTCCAATGTAGAGGGTAGAGGGGCATTGCTGGCATGGGATGGCATATACCACATTGGAGAAAGGACAAGTGAATGTACCTTTGAAGTTGTGTGTGATATTGTTATTGTGGAACTGAAGGAAATGGAAACACACACATACAAAAGATAGAAAATAGCAGACTTTCATTTTGAATTTTTTAATCGAAACCACATATTTGGCTCCTTTTGCTGCATCCTGATGAACTGAGTTGGTTTGCTCTTCAGAATCACTTCTTCTTGGCCCAGGCATGGAAAAACAACTACTGAGAGGCAATCAGTCAATCAATCAATCATTTATTTACGGTCTTTGACCAAAATAAACTGAGAGGCAACATGAATTATCTCCTAGATTGAATTGCATCCATAATAAATCTGTTGTTGGGGGCTGGGTGAACTCTAATGGTTGGACCAACATTTTCACCTTCCCTGACTCTCATACCAGTGCACTTAGCAGTGACCAGAAGTGGCTTTTAGACTTTATTTTACTTCTTGTTGGTTAGGAGCATTTTCAGCAGGCCCTTGGTATCCACTGGGAGGTTGGTTCCAAATTTTTTTATTATTATTCTTCAGGAGTCTGGTTATCCCTAAATTGATGGAGAAGAAGCAGGATGCACCTACTGGCCACATTCCTAATTTATGTGCCTTGAGCCAAGCAGATGATATGTCCAGATGGCTAAGTGGTAATTGATGGACCATATGTAGCTTCCATCACCATTTTATCTGGCTCCTTATGACCCTTCCAAATTTTAATTAAAGTTTTTTTTAAAAAAAAAAGCCTCAATTTCAGTGATAAATTGTGTTGGGGAGGTCACGTTGTATATGTGAGTACTTATTTGGATGTTGTACCTCAAGGCTGGGAGACGTGAGCCCTTTCACAGGTTGAACTGCAGCTCCCATCAGACCTATGATGGGAGCTGCAGTCCAACATCTGGAAGGCTACATGTTGTCCATTCCTGTTAGGGCTGGCTTCTCCATTAGCTACAATGATGCAGCTTTCTCTGGCCACAGATCTTATGGGGGTTGCCAAATTCCTCACTTGCCTGGAAGACAATTTCATTGTCCAAAAGGTGGAAGAGGCAACAAGGGGATCAGCCATTTTAGATCTGATCTTAACCAACAGGGAAGACCTAGTTGATGGGGCGCAAGTGGTTGGATCCTTAGGTGGAAGTGACCATGTTCTCCTGGAGTTTATAATACAGTGGAAGGGAGAAGCAAGGCATAGTCAGACACGCACTCTAGACTTTAGGAGAGCTAATTTCAATAAACTTAGAGAAATACTTGGAGTGATCCCATGGTCAGGAATACTAAAAGAAAAGGGAGTTCAAGACGGATGGGAGTTTCTCAAAAGGGAGATATTGAAGGCACAATTTCAAACAGTTCCAATGAGGAAGAAAAATGGAAGATGTCTCAAGAAGCCAGGATGGATGACTAAGGAACTTTCAACTGAGCTAAGTTTTAAACAGAACATGTATAAGAAATGGAAAAATGGAGAAATCACGAAAGAGGAATTCAAACAAATAGCCAGCACATGTAGGGGTAAAGTCAGAAAAGCTAAAGCGCAGAATGAACTCAGGCTTGCTAGAGAGGTTAAGAACAATAAAAAGGGCTTTTTTGGATATGTCCGCAGCAAAAGGAAGAAGAAGGAAACAGTGGGGCCACTGCGTGCAGAAGATGGCAAAATGCTAACAGGGGACAGAGAAAAGGCAGAATTACTCAACACCTTCTTTGCTTCAGTCTTCTCAGAAAAGGCAAAGGGTGCTCAACCTAAGGATAATGGAACAGGAGACAGAATAGAGGAAATTCAGCACAGAATAAGTAAAGAGGTAGTACAGGAATACCTGGTTAACCTAAATGAATATAAATCTCCAGGACCAGATGAACTACATCCAAGGGTATTAAAAGAACTGGCAAAGGTGATATCGGAGCCATTGGCAATAATCTTTGAGAACTCCTGGAGAACAGGAGAAGTCCCAGCAGACTGGAGGAGGGCAAACGTTGTCCCCATCTTCAAAAAGGGAAAAAAAAAAAGGGAAAAAAAGAGGATCCCAACAATTATCGTCCAGTTAGTCTGACATCAATTCCAGGAAAGATTCTAGAGCAGATCATTAAGCAGAGAGTCTGTGAACATTTAGAAGCCAATGCCATAATCACAAAAAGCCAACATGGGTTTCAGAAAAAGAAGTCATGCCAAACGAACCTGATCTCTTTTTTTGATAAAATTACCAGCTTGGTAGATGAAGGGAATGCTGTGGATATAGTATACCTCGATTTCAGTAAGGCCTTTGACAAGGTTCCCCATGACATTCTTGCAAACAAGCTTGCAAAATGTGGGATAGACAAGTTAACTGTTACATGGATTTGTAATTGGTTGACTGGCCGAACTCAAAGGGTGCTCAACAATGGCTCCTTTTCATCCTGGAGAGAAGTGACCAGTGGGGTCCCACAGGGTTCTGTCCTGGGCCCAGTGCTATTCAACATCTTTATTAACGATTTGGATGACAGAATTGGGGGCATACTTATCAAATTTGCAGATGACACTAAACTGGGAGGAGTAGCTAATACCCCAGAGGACAGGATCAAAATTCAAAATGACCTGAATAGACTAGAAAGCTGGGCCAGCGCTAACAAAATGAAATTTAACACAGAGAAATGTAAGGTTCTGCACCTAGGGCGGAAAAATGAAATGCACAGATATAGGATGGGGGACACCTGGCTGAATGAGACCACATGTGAAAGGGATCTAGGAGTCCAAGTAGACCATAAGCTGAACATGAGTCAACAGTGTGATGCGGCAGCTAAAAAAGCCAATGCAATTTTAGGCTGCATCAATAGAAGTATAGTTTCTAGATCAAGGGAAGTTATAGTGCCACTCTATTCTGCTTTGGTCAGGCCCCACCTGGAATACTGTGTCCAGTTCTGGGCACCACATTTCAAAAAAGATGTGGAGAAACTGGAGCATGTCCAAAGGAGGGCAACTAAGATGGTGAAGGGTCTGGAAACCTTGCCCTATGAAGAACGCCTTAGGGAGCTGGGGATGTTTAGCCTGGAGAAGAGAAGGTTAAGAGGTGATATGATAGCCCTGTTTAAATATTTGAAGGGATGTCATATTGAGGAGGGAGCAAGCTTGTTTTCTGCTGCTGCAGAGACTAGAACGCGGAACAATGGATGCAAACTGCAGGAAAAGAGATTCCACCTCAACATTAGGAGGAACTTCCTGACAGTAAGGGCTGTTCGACAGTGGAACACACTCCCTCGGAGTGTAGTGGAGTCTCCTTCCTTAGGGGTCTTTAAGCAGAGGCTGGATGGCCATCTGTCAGGGATGCTTTGACTTGGAGTTCCTGCATGGCAGGGGGTTGGACTGGATGGCCCTTGTGGTCTCTTCCAACTCTATGATTCTATGATTCTATGATTCTATGATTCTATGAAACCTCACTCTGCCATTCTCATTCTGCCCTCAGGTATGATGGAGGAAGTTGTCTTGTTCACAGTGTTGAAACAGGAATCGGCTAAGGTTGACTATAGTATGTGGACTTGACGGGTGAAACTTCTTGTCCTTTGCTTCAGACAGGAAAATGCCTTGCGGCAGCCTTGATCCCTATTGTATATAATGTTCTGAGGGCTTGTGTCCAGTACTACCTATGAGAGCTGGTCCAGGGCCTGGAAAACCAAGGAGGGGTCTGTGAATGTCTGATAGCCCCCTCTCTCAAAACTTTAGTAACTGACTACAAACTTAGCTATTTCCAAATGTTTGAGAATATTGTTGTCAATTCCGGCGACAGTAGTATCAATAGCATCAACATATCAAAAATCTTTTAATGTCTACCATGTCTCAAAGCTGACTTGGTGATTTAGCAAGACTGTATATTGAATCAAGCCTTGCCAGTGAAATTTATTTTGACAGTATTGTTATACATTTTGCAAATAAAAAAGGCAAAAAAGGTTGTTTCATTAACTAATTAGGCTTCTCATTGCTTTGGATAAGATATAAAGTATATTATAATCTGGTCATTCTGGTGTACAGGGAATAAAGCATTTATGAAAGTTTATGGTCATATTTAGATAGCCTGAGACTAGCCAGGATATTCAATAATGATAATCATACACCAAAAGCTATCTATTTTAGCATAACCATATTTTTCTATAACAAATGAAAAACTACAACTTTAAAATGTTTTTTAAAATAGTTTTATTAAATTTAAAACTTTAAAATGTGATCTTTTATTGAAAAGATTTAATGGCAGATTTAAGTTCCTTTTGGACCTTAAATCCACAGTTGAGAGATTCCCCCTTTCCTCCAGCCCCAAAGCAGTCTTGTGACATTTGTCTCAGAGGCCTTGCATGTGTCCTACCGCTTTAAAGCCTTTAGTGCTAGAGGATGCCCAATTTATTACAGGGCCTGAATAAGTGAGGATGTCAACTTCTGTGAGAATTAACTTCTGCTCGGCCAGACTGTTGTCTGGGAAACAGTGGCGCCCAAGAGTACAGATATTGGATATCCCTGCTTTAAATTATATTGGTATTTGTGTGTTGCTTTTGGCAACAGAACTGTCACGTTTCAGCTGCCTGTTCTAGCATCTCTGTGCCTCTGCACATTAGTACATGGCACAATTCCAGATTGCATTTCTCCCATCCGTTTAAACAGAACTGTGGGTTTTTGTTTTTTTTCTTCACTTAGGTGATTGCTGAGGAGTTATCTGGCAATGATGACTATGTTGAACTTTCCTTCAGTGCACGGAAATTAGATGACAAGGTAAGCCAGTATTTGACGTTAACTTTACCGAAAGACATAAGAATGCAACAAATGTGATTTAGTCTGATTTAATAAGACATTCCCCTCCGGCAGCTATTTTCGGAATGGCGATGTTATTAAATATAACTGAAATTTCAGATCAATGCTCATAATGAGGCTTTCCTCGAGTTGCATAGTAATTAGAAAAAAGTCTCAAAGGAATGCAATTAAGACCAAGACAATTTAATTATTCTGAGACCTCGTGTATTTAAAATGCCACCAATCACATCAGTCTACTTTTACAAGCCATCAAAGACATAACATTCAAGGTTGGCATCTTGAAATATAAATTGAGGAACTCTTGGGAAGTAGTTTTGAGAGCAAGTTGTTGTTGTTGTTGTTGTTGGAGGTTTTCCTAGTTAAACACTGGAGGCATCTGGGAATTTTGTGCTCTTTGTGTGCGCTAAACAAAACTTTTTGTCTATTCAACCCCCAAACCCTGAATAAGAAAAAGGTCTTTTCCCCAAAAACATACTTTTTTGCTCTTGAGTTTGACCACTGTACTGTACTATTAAAATGGGCATCACTGTAGCCTTTTACAAGGATTCTTGGAGGCTCAGAGCACTTAACTTAAGACACACACAATGGTTGAAATTCTACATCTGTATGGAGCTCCACATACATAGTTCTGTATCATTACATTTCAAGGCATACATCAAGCCCTAGGAGGGGCATGTGCGGCATGTTGGGGAGGGAGGGGAGAGGCAATTCAGACTATGGAGAAGCAACTGGTCTCAGCTTGGTGACAGATAAGGGTGCATTCTCAAATGGAGTGAACTCACCTTTGCCTTTCCCTGGGAGTCCAGAGCAGCCAAATCTTTTTGGTCTGAATCATATCTCTCGTTACTTCCCTCTCAACCATTATGCAAGAGTAAACAAGGGTCCCTAGCAAGGCTTGACAGCCACTATGCAGTAAGAGGCAAGAAAATTGCACCCTGAACCCCATCCAAAGGGTGACTTTGGGGCACATAAGCTGCATTTATGCCTGTGCAACTCACTGACAAGATGCCAGCTAACCTGTGTCAGTGGAGGCTGAACTACCTGCTGCCAGGTAGGAGAACACCAGTCCAACTCCCACAATCCCCCAATTACTTTATCTGAAACCATCAATGATTAGTTGACAGCTGATGAGCCAATTGTGACTCCTAGCATCATTTCATCTGGTCAGCTTGTCAGTTGAAACTTCTCCATGGTTTTGGTGGTTCCAGCAGTCAGAAGTCTTTGAGTCTTAAACTGATTGTATCATCTCAGCTCTGCCTCTCTATCTGGGTTCTGTTTCTTAGTCATGCTAGTCTGGTATTTAAGAATGGCAGAATTCTGGGAAATAGATAAACACATTTCATATCCTTATTTGTCCTAGGCTCCGTCCTGTTGCAGGGGCGAGCAAAGTGTAGCAGCTGCATACTATTTACAAAGGCTGTTTTTTCCAGCCCTAAACTTTTTCAGATTCCCTTGGCCATCTTATTTCCGGCAAAAAGGCATAACGCCCCAAGAAGCCTCCAGGAATGACAATTCACCTTTTAAATATTGGGGTGAACTATTTAATGTTTTCTTTTAATGAGAGCTTTCTGGCCACCTATAAAAACAAGGTGGACTTCTAGCAACTTCCAGTTCTGTTTGGGATGTTTTGTTTTGTTTTGCATTTTTGGTAGTCTGTGCAACTCCCCTCTTTGCCAACTCCTTGGCCTCTGAATGCAGCTCCTGAACATCTCAAAAAGCACCCAAAAGCACATGACATGAGAGGGGGTCAGCCTCCGGGTGCAGGTCAAAGAGTGAAGTCAGGCAGGTGGCTGAGGGAAGGCTGATGGTTGTGGGTGGCAGTGATTCTATGCCCATCCCCACAAAGGCTGAATGGAGCTTCAAGTAATGATCAAACTTCCAGGCCCCCCCAAAAAATAATTTCCTGGTGCCCTGGCAACTCTCCATCCTAATAGAGAAAATTGTAATGTCCCATAAATCATTAAAGCACTGCTATGTTGGGGACACTACAAAATATTTAAATGGTGGCTTTTGGAAGAGCACTGCTATTGCTATTGCTCACCACCCTCTAGGTAAGACCACATAATTTCCCACATGGATTGCTGAAATACAGGGTGGAAGCTACTAGAGGCCATGTTACTAAGGGTCCCATCACACCTGGAGTGAGCACAGAGGTCCCTGCAGAAATTGTGCCATTGGTGGTATGTGTGTACTTAACAAGCGGTCAGAATCAGGTAGGCCTCCAAGATATGAATGTTAGACTACAACTCTCAGCATTTATAACCAATGACTCTGGCAGTATCTACATAATAGAATTAATGCAGTTTGACACTGCTCTAATTGATATGGCTCAATGCTATGGAATTCTGGGATTTGTAGATTTGTAAGGTATATAGCCACCTCTGTCGGAGAGCCCTGGTACCATAACAAACTACAACTCCCAGGATTCCATAGGATTGCAGCCATGACAATTAAACCAGTGACAAGCTGCATTAATTCTGGCTAGGGCTGCTGGAACATGCAGTCCAAAAACACCTGAAGGGCCGCAATACTCTCGCTCCTGGTTTAAACCTGTGAACAGTCACTGCCTCATTTCAGTGGATCAGTGGAACCATACTGGCTGGGATTTCACATATACTGGTTTGAGCCTTGCAGCTAAAGACAGTTGACGGTTGTGGAAGCCAGAACCATTGGGAAGGAAAATGAGTTCTGCTCACATGGGAGGAATTATGAATACAGACAGCATTTGCCTGCATAGGTTGTATGTGATTAGGAGTAGCTAATCAAATTAAAACTGCCAGAAATATTTAGGTTGGCAGAGTGTAATGGATTTGTAATTTAACTAAGGTGTAAAGGTTAATAGCATCCCTAAGTTGGGGATCTTTAATCACTCAAAACATTCAGGACCTTGGTTTTGTTTCTCATTTGAAAGGTGAATTTGGGAAAGAACTTCTTGTTCTTGGCCTGTTTTGAAAACCTATTTAACTTCTTGGAGGTGAGTTTAAGCAGCTAAATTTAGGCACATTTTTAAAAAAGCAAAACACAGCATGAAATTATAGCGGACTTGTTAGCTATATCTTATGGTCTTCTGAGCATGCCGTAGTAAGGCACCTTGAAATACAAAGGAGCAGGTGCTCCATCAGTTGATGTTCCTTTGATTTCAGAAATGTACTTCAAAATCTGGGAGAAATGATGCCTTGATAGGTAGACAGTTACCATTATAGCTTTTAAGTCCACCAAAGCTGCTACTTTGTTTTGGGAGGAGCTGTATATAAGCAGCACTGAAGTCAAGGAGTGTGTGCATCAACTGCATGCTAGGAGACTGTATCCTTGTACTGACTCCATTCAGGCCAGCCTTTCCATTCAAAACACTCATACAGTGCGGGGTGAAATAGCTTGCCAGAAGGGGCGGCTTGAAGCTTCCCCTCCTGAAACCAGATTGGGGCCATGGCAACCACATGCTGCAGCCCCAATCTGACTTGAAGCTGCCTGAAAAAGAAGCAGCAAATAGCTGCGCCTTTTTCACCTGTGCTACAGCTGGAAACTGGCTCCATGAAGCTCCAGCAGCATGCAGTGTGTAAATTCTGTGCTGCCGAAGCATCATGAAGCCGCCCCTGTGTAAATAGCTGGGCAGCTTCTGGGTGCATTGGGAGCATGCAGCGTGTAAACACCACACTTTCAACCTGCCCTGAAGGCAGTGCAAAGGGGAGGTCTGTTTCACCCCTGTATCAGCAGGGACTGTTCCTATAGGATCAATTGACTGGCGACATACCAGGTGGAGGTGAAAATACTTTTTGAGTGTGTTTACAAAGATATTACAAAGATAGACTAGAATAGTCTTTTCCAAGCTGGTGCCCTTCAGGTGTTTTTGGAGTATAATGTCCATCAATCCCTGACAGCATACTGTCTCAGGGCAATGAGAGTTGTAATCCAATATTTCTAGCAGGTGCCAGGTTGTATGTAGTATATAGTTGCGTACAATGGCTTCTAGTCTTGAAATTTCCTTCTCTGGCTGTTAACCTTCATTTCCCTACAGACCAAACTATGGCCCAGTACAAATGGGTGCTTTGTGGCGCCCTGGGGCCAAAATTAAGGTTCAGGAGAGCGGATCGACCACATGCTCCCAAACCTTAATACGGAATGGCGCTGCCATCATGGCGATCTCCCGTCCACACGGGTCACCATGATAACGTACACGCCATGCAGCATCCAGACATCACTGGCAGGAAGTGGCATCATTTTCCTGTTTGCATCACCGCAAAAAAGAAGCTGCTCCAGGCAGTTTCTTTTTTGCAGCATGTTAGTGCTGCAGCGTGCAGTTGCTGCAGCACCAACTCGGGGCAAAGACGGATACCACAGAACTGCCCATCTGTCAAGCCCCTATATTTCTATTGTGCCACATGCAATTGGCACCTGACATCCTTGGGTGAATGCTGGAGATTACATGCAGTTGTAGACTAGTATCTCCCATTAATGCTGATGTCCACAAGTACATATGGCTTTTATTAGCAAATAAAATTAGAATTAGCAATTAGAATTAGAATTTGCATTAGAATTAGCAATATGGCAATGAAATAGGCGACAGATAATAAATTGTTTCCCAGGGCAACTATGAATGTCACTAAAGATGACAAGATACACACACACACACACACACGAAGGGGGATCCAAAATTTTTAATTATCACCTTTTAAAAAATTTGATAGAAAGTTTGTTTTGATTTGTAGTTGCTAACTTATCTCTATGTAGTCACTATCTAGATTTATACATTTTTCCCAGTGTATCTTGACTCTCCAAATATCTGATATTGTAGAAGTCTGCAGATTACACCTTACGAGGGGTTATCATAAAGTAATAATTATCATTCGAAAGTTATTATGGCATATTGATGAAATTTTGTCAGTGTCATCATTGGACCTTAAGTAGACGTTGCTGAGAAAATCAACTCATTGCGTCCTTTATTTTTGTGACTGGCTCTACCAGAAGTGACTAAAGTGTAAAATCCTTGTCAGGCTGCAGACTTCTACAATATCAGGTATTTGGAGGATCAAGATACGCTGGGAAAAATGTAAAAATCTAGATAGTGACTACATAAAGATCAGTCAACAACTACAACTACAAATCAAAACAAATTTTCTGTCAATTTTTTAAAAAGGTGATTATTAAAACTTTTGAATACCCCCTTGTATATATGGGTGACATGTTATAGTAGAAGATACAAATTGTAGTTATTTTGCACCTGATGCCAAATTCTTTATGGATGCTGAAGACATACCTTTTCCTGACCACAGAAACACACACACACACACAAAAATCATTTATATTGAAATAAAATCTGACCAGCCTCCACAATGGTTTGTTTCATTCTGGTGTAACTATGGCTTTCAGATTGTGAAAAGTATTTTCATGTTTTTATTGCAAAAATCACCATTGTGTATCATATACATAGACAACATTTTATTATTCATACAGTGATAAATCCTTTCTTTCTATAAACAGGTCTTCTCTCAGTGTAGTATAAAGAAACTTAGCCAACTATACTATTTAGCTCATTTTTACCAGTCTAAACATTTTTTTAAAAAAAAATACTGTGTATGAATTGAGACTTGCTGGATCAGAACAAGCAGAATAAGCAAGAATAATTTTTAATTGTAACTGGACAATAACAGTAGAAGAAACTGTGATAATATCATTACTGTAGGGGAAAAATTGGTGCTTACAGTGTTCATTTATAGTCCTTCTATGAAACGGTATGTCCTAATTTTCTCTCTTCCAGTCTGGAAAATTACATTTTAAAAGTAATTTATTATGTAGCCCATTACAAGCCCCTCCCCTAACAATAATTTCTTAGCAGCAACACTCCAGTATGTTCTTACTATCTTCTTACATATTTCATTGCTTCATTTGTTGTTCTTTTTTAAAAAAAATAACAGTCCTTAGGTTTGATAGGACAGTGGCATAAAACTTTATGCTGCTAAAAATATATGGACTAAAAAGGATTTTTTAAAAAGTAACTATGGCCCGATACAGATGGGCGCATTTGGGTGCCCTGGCGACATACTAGGGTTGCCCGGGAGGGGAGCTAATAGATGCTCCACAACCTTAGCATGTGGCCAGGATGTCATCACTCCACAGTGCTATACAGATGGTGCACGGAGCGATGATGTCACAGGTGCACAGCAACCAAATGGCGCTGTGCACCTACGACGTCATTGATACATCTAATAGAGCCTGTAGCGTCGCAGGTGTGACACAAATTTTTCGGGCTCCTATTTTCCTCCGCACCTTTGCTGCTCCATTTGGTTACTGCGGCGACGGTGCGGAGGAAAAAAAGGTGGCGCCAGACCCCCCCCCCTTTTTTGGGTAGTCTGTAAAGCCCCTAACAAACATTACCTGTTACACCAAAAAACCAATATTGTTCCCATTCATCACATTACTTTTGAAATGTAATTTTGTTATATTGTTTCTGCGCCCCAAAAGGACAAGTCATGAGAAGTAACTTTGTTACACAGAACTGATACACAGAACACTGTAACTTTGAGCTGAAGCACTCAAACTGAAAGGAGTGGCCTCTCGACGCTCTGGCTCCAGTCGTGCCAGGACGGTGGCAACTGCATGACTCACTTCCAAATTGGATTGCTGCGGCAGTCCCAAATAGGCTGCTGACAGGAGCAGATTTAATCTGCTCCTGAAAGGTCTGGCTCTTGCCCCATAAGCAAAACCTCGGTGCAACTTCCAGATGCTTTGGGAACATGCATCATCTAAACTCCACACCCCCAAAGTGGCCTGAAGCCACTTTATTTGGCCTGTGCATTTTGGCCCTTTGTTACACAGTAACTTTGTAACTTGTAACTCCTTATTTCCATACTCTGATCTCCTGTTGTTTAGCAAAGTCTAAATATTGAAGCAGAACCGTGATTCTGATTTCTCAGACTGAGGCTCTCATGTATTCATTCAAATGAGACCCAGTGGATAGACCTATCATTACCTCATTCTCTGACAGGCCTAACGTATTTAATTTTCCCATCATACCTTTTTTATTAAGAAGAAACTTTACTTATGTGAGAAGATTTATAAATATATTTTCTGCCACATATATTTCACAGAATACAAAATCTTTCTGTTTTGTATCTAAAGTCCCATTCTTCCTAGGATGCCAGATGGCATAAAACTAATGTCAAAATCATAATTTTTACAACATATGTTTGAAGCAACCTATGTCCTTTAAATCTTGCAAAGTCAGGGACTAATGTTAAAGTAAGTAGTAGCCAGATCTGCAATTAAGGAAGAATCAGCTAAATGAGAATTAACTCTCCTCCCCTTTAACATCTGATGAGGTTACAATTTTTAATCAAGGAAAAGAGTGATAACAAGAGAGAAATTTATATGCATATGTAAGAGCCACCTGTGGTCAAACTATTCTCACCTCTGACATCCACTGCACAAGTAAGGTTGTGTGTTTTATGGATTCTCCATATGGCCATCCCATTACACAGATGGCCAACTAACATGAATCCCCACCCCATCCCAATTTAGGCTGCATCCGTACTGCAGAAATAATCCAGTTCAACACCAGTTTAACTGCCATGGCTTAGTGCTATGGAATTTTGGGAATTGTCATTTGGTGAGACATTTGCCCTTCTGTGTCAGAGAGGTCTGATGAAACAACAAACTACAATTCCATAATTGAATAGTACTGAGCATCATCTAAACTCCACATCCGCAAAGTGGCCGGAAGCCACTTTATTTGGCCTGTGCATCCTATTCTAAACCCTGTATATCTTGAATTTCAACTGTCGACATCAACAGTAAGAGAACAGAGATATTGGGTGCTGAAGCAGACAGCCAGGAAGAAGTGCCCTCCAACTGCTCTGGCTACAATTGGGCCAGGGCCAGGGCCATGGTGATTACACAGCCTGTTCCCAAAGCGGGCCACTGCCTGTGATCCCAAGCCACATGCCACAGGAACTGGATTAAAATGGCTCCTTTTTGATCCAGTCCTTTGGACCAAAGTGCGGCCTCGCCATGGCTTCTGGCCAATTTAGGGCATGTGTTGTCTAAACACCATGCCTCCAAAGCCACTTTTTTGGCCCATGTGTTTTGGGACTGTGTGGATAAAATCTAATAATCCTCACAAACGAAGTTCTGTATATTTTGATTTCAGGATTTCTTCAGTAAATCTGACCCATTTCTGGAAATTTTTCGGATGAATGATGATGCCACCCAACAGCTTGTTCACAGGACTGAGGTAAGCTACAAACCAGTTTTGAACTCAGATGGTTACAACTGTGGCAGATGAAAGGATATTATTATTCACACTTTTATTCTATGAAACTGTAGACCAGGGGTTTTCAACTGCTGAATATCCAAATATTTTGGACTTAAACTCTCAGAAGCCTCAGTCAGCATGACCAATAGTTAGAGATTTGCGGACTCAAAGTCCAAACCGTCTGGAGAAACAAAGGGTAAAAGCCACTGCTGTAGCCACTTTGTCAAGAAGCCACCTAATTTGGCTGCTGTGGGGGAGATTTAGGATCTTACTAGAAATAATAAAAAGTATATGAATTCATTTCAGTTCTTTCTTAATGGTAGCATTGATCCACAACAATAGGATTATGTGTTGTAACATGTAATAGAAGCAGGTAGCTGCACTGGACAGTAGAAGGTCAGGCTGGGTTGACACAATGATACGTTTGTTGACTGCTGTTTAGAAATCCAGGAGTATGCATTTAATTGTTTCCATTCTACTAGATATTTCAAAGAACTGAAGGCAATACTGTTCGTGGCATTATGTGCAGGGTTTACCTTACGCTACAAGGTATTTCTTTGACAAATAGCCAGCCCAGGATGGAGTCAACTCCAGCAGGGGTGTGCAGAAGGGCAAAATGAAGGCATTAGCCCCTTCAGTAGGGATTTTGCCCCCAAAGGAAATTTTCCTTCAGTCTTCAAATTTTTAGGACCCTGAAAATCATTCACACTTAGAACTCTGATCTTTGCCGCATTGGCTTTTTCTTGATAACTTTGCCTGCCCCTTTTCTTTGGATACCTAAGCTGTATTTCTAAATGCTCAACTGAAGTTTTAAATTACTGCAATACTAGAAATTTGAGGGATTTCTAATACACTCCTGAGCTCCCATTCTCTCTAGTGGGCATAACGTTTAAGGAGGAGTTCTTTCCCCTTCTGCTATGATTCTGGTCTGGATCAGGGCTTTTTTTATTTTAATTTATTTTATTTCTATGCTGCCTTTCTCCTGAAAAGGGACCCAAGATTGCTCACAAATAATGACTCTTTAAAAACTTGTTCTAATAAACAGTTAAAACATCACATAAAAACAATATAAAATTACAAACATTAAAACTACAATAAAACCATGACACCCACCCCAGATAGCAAAGACACCATGCCTGCTGTTTGCAGGATGGGAAATGGTGCCCTTGGAGTGAATAGAAGCTTCCTATCCAGGTAAATTAGTGCACACACATTTCTCCAAATCATGACTACAGCAGGAGCTTAAAGTACCCCACTCCCTATGACCCAGTCCTAATTAAATTCCAATGCAGGAAAATGTTTTTTAATTCAGAGATAAATTACATGAATGATCTTGCATATAGTTTGACCTTAATCGTTAAATGAGAGAGAGAGACAGAGACAGAGACAGAGAGAGAATGAGGTGTGTGAAGATGCATTAAAGAATGCAAGAACTTGCGAAATGTTCCTTCCAGTGGAGGTAAGCAGCTTTGCTGTTTGGCTCTGCCACTGAACAATCCTGTGCTTGAATGAGGCTTGAATTGCCTCACGAACAAGTGCATGGCCTTTAAAAATATAAATAAAAGGAAAGGTAATATAACTTTGTAAAGTTCACAAGATGCTACAAGCACAACAGGGAATGCAGTTGTCCCAGAATTATAGGCACTTTTGGGGTAGTATCAAAGAAACCTAGAGCATGAGAAAGTTATTTTTGGAACTACAGTGTCCAGAATATACAAAAATATATTTCCCAAACTGTGAAGAAATCCTACTCCTTCCTTTGTTCACATGAAGAAAATTTGTTCCAAAATCCCAACAGTATAACTCGGTGTGCTTAAAATAATGGGAGGGTTCTCCTCCTCTCATTTCTAATTCACCTTCTGCTTGTCAGTCGATAAGGTCAGATACAGCATTTTGTGATACTGGTACGGTTCCCACAGCGGTAAGATGGGATGCTGCCAACAATGCTCTGAAATCATTATTTTTATCATACAATGAAGGGCACATAGAGCAGCCCAAATGCTCCCTTTGTAAACTGATTTAATAGTCACGCGAGAAGTGGATGTTTAGGTCCAAAAGACAGATAGCTGTTGATAGTCACTGTTCTGTAAGGCCTTCTCCTTGTTCAGATTCTCAGAACCAGAAATGTTCACAACATGTTGCAATGTGGAAAGCTTAGAATGAGGTCCAGCTCTACCGTTAAACAGAATGTGGTAGCTGCCTCAGGTTGCAGATAGTGAGATACGAAAAATGAATAGCATTGCACATGCCATATGATCTACCTTAGTAGGATACAGAAAATTTTCTAGTCTCTTGGTTACATTTTTTTTCTTTATTCCACTTGCATGATCTCATTTCAGGCTGTAAAATTTTTGAGTTTTTTCCCCACTTGGAAATCTGTCTTCATTTTAACACATTTTCCTAAAATATGCATTTATTAGTGCATTTTCATTTCATTTCATTTAGAGCATTTATACCCTGCTCTTCTGCCACAAAGTCTCTCAGAACTGCTTACAAATTGTTAATTAGTTCATTCCCTGCCCTCAGGCGTTCAATCTGAAAAAGACATGACAAAAAGGGAGAAGGGAATGGCTGGTTCTTTTCTCCTTCTAAGACCAGGATGGTGGCAGTTGGAATGGAGAGAGGGCATTTCAATTTATGTAGCACATCTGCCTCATGGAATAAAGTGTGTTTGTGCATTTTTAAAATTGTGAACATTTTAATCATTTGCCTATTTGCATTTCTTTTCTGCATGCTGTTCCTCCAAAATGCCCCCATGAGCCTTGCAGATGTGCAAATTCTTATGGCAAGGTAACTCAAAATTAGTCTAAACACGTCCGTAAAGGCTACTTTTGTCAAAAGGGCCAAATCCAAAGAAATACTTTCCCCTCCTTACTTTTAAGCCAGGGTGCTTTCTGCAGGTGCAGTAAAAGACATTGTCCTGAATCCAATAAGACTCATTTTTCACTGATAATTCTGATAGGAAGCAGGGAATACAGTGAGACATCATCCTGCCCATTGCCTCAGGTTCCAACATGTTTTTGTTCATGGCTTTAATCCCTCCATTCAACATTTATCTCCTAGCAAATTTTAAAATTTCTTCCAACAGTAACTCAGCATTCCATGGGGCCACAGAACTTGCTTTCTTTTCAGTGAGCTCATTTGGGGAGTCAGCTTCTGTCCACAGAATCTCACTCACAGACACAGACTATTGCTGCTGCTAAATATGCCCAGAAAGAAATACCTTTTTATGCTAAAACTGTCATTTCAGCCCCTATCCTAAACAATTTGTTGCTGCTGTTGTGTGCCTTCAAGTCATTTCTGACTTATAGTAAGCCTGAGCTCAACCTATCATGAGGTTTTCTTGGGAAGGTTTGTTCAGAGGTTTGCCATTGCCTTCCTCCAAGGCTGAGAAAGTGTGACTTCCCCAGGTCACCCTTGACCTCAAATTGATTTTGACACTCAAAATCCCTACGCCATTCTGGCTGGACACTCTTTTTATTCATTGCATTTTGTTTCCTTTGTTCCTTTGTTTCCTTTGTTCTCATCAAACCCCAAGGCAAAAATACTCCTATTAACAATAATGGGCCATAAAAAGGGCCTAATTACAAAAATAAATGCTTAGTATGTCAAAGTTATTCCTTAACAAGAGGCACACTCAAATTATATTAAATGAACTGATTTAGTTGAATATATATTTACCCTAACACAGCAACAAAAATATGCCACTATTATTATGCACAATGTGATCTCCCCTATCCATTTGTGTGGAAAAATTATAATAGGACTTCATTTGTATAACCTTATTATTGTTAGTTATTTGTATACCATTATTATTCTTAGCATGTTGATTTTGAATTATGTTTATGTTTCCTTTCTTTTCCTTCCCAGGTGGTGATGAATAACTTAAACCCAGCCTGGAAGGCATTTAAGGTGTCTGTAAATTCACTTTGCAGTGGAGACCAGGATCGAAGACTAAAGGTTGGTGAACATGAGATTTTGCATTTATAAGTATATTCTTATATTTAAAATCACTATTTTTAAAAATATTGATAAATAAAATGGGTTCTTGAACAGATCAGACCAGAGCTCTCTTTAGAAGCTAAGATGATCAAGTTGAGAATATCGAACCTTGGCCACATAATGAGAAGACATGGATAACTAGAAAAGGAAAGGTAGAGAGTAAAAGAAAGAGAGGAAGACCACAAACCAGATAGATAGACACAATCAGGGGGGTTATGGGCAAGGGCTTGCAGGATCTGTGCAAGGAAGTGGAAAATAGAGATTCTTGGAGATGTCTCATCCACAGGGTTGCCATGAGTCAGAACAGACTCGAGGGCAGGTAACAACAACTTTTTTTTAATCACTTCCATTCATGTTTCTTTTTAAGGCACATCAGCTTGCAGATTTAGTCTGCCTGAAATAAAACTTACACAGCAATGTGTTGCCTTAATGTTTCTTCAGAAATATTATAAGGTTCTCTCAGTGCAACACAATTAAAGCCAAATGAATTAAAATATTTTAGAAACCAGAGAAAGATTCCCTACATGTTTGGATCAGAATTTCTGAACAGGCTACTGAAAAACTGGTCTCAGTAAAACCTGGGAGCTATTAGGTATAATATTTTAACAGCCTAACTGTAATTTCATCTCTAACTCTTTTAATATAAAAACAGTGATCTTGGTCCTCGACCTAGTGAAATTATACACACACACACACATGCATATATATAGATTGAGAGAGAGAGAGAGAGAGAGAGCAACCAAGCCTTTTGGTTCATCTCTGCTGTATGACTTTGTTCTACATTAGTCCTGTCATCCTCTGCTGGTGATGGAAGTTGCAGTCCAGAACCCCCAAAGGCTATTAATTTAGGGATAGATGTTCTGTTTGGTTTGTGAATCTGATGTAGATCTTTTACAAATGAAAACAACCATGAAGCATAATGCACAGAGCCATGACATAATGCCAAGTCTTGCCTTACTAAATTGGGGGGGGGGGGGGGAGTGCCAAACAAGGAACTGCTTGTTTTGTATAGGGATGGAACCATTCAGGCAGGTGACCAAATCTTGCTGTGGGTCAGGTGATTTTGCTGCTACTGAAAAAGCCCTGTCTTGTGTATTCACAAGCCAAGCCTCAGAAGGAAGGATATATGGAGCAGGATCTCTATTCTTGATCTCAGTTGTTCTGTGTCTGTCAAGTCCAGACTCTTTTTCTATAAGTTGTATGACCATGTACAGGTTATAAAAAGAGAGACAAAAAGGCACAGATTTCCATAAAATGTTAATATCCTAAAATGTATATGTGAAAGAGTGAAATTCTGCTTTAGCTGATCCTAATCTAGCCATCTGTGCCTGCATATAACAGGCAAGGTTAGCAGCAGCTGCCTCCAAAACTCCTTACTGAATATGGTTGAACATCAAAACAGAGAGAAAGGACAGCTGGTAAGCCTGCCTCATCATCTCCCCCTACCCCAGTATATTGAAAAAGCACAGATCTGTTAAGTTTCATCACCAAACTTGAAATCATAAGAAAAGTGAAGGCTAGTGAAAGAAATGGGGGCCCTGGGGCCATTTTGGACAAATCTTTCAAGAGGTCTCTAGAAAGTTTAACAGGTTTTTCTTTACTGATGCAAGGTTGAGCTGACCTAGTCGTTTCATTTCACATAGCCATGTTGCTTTCAAGAAAAACAATTGCTGAAACATATTGGAGTTACTCTTCTTTTTGTGGTTCAGTAACCTATCCCTATTCATTCAGTGTCATTTTCCCCTCCGGTACCAAAGTTTCTGTTAAAGAAGTCATGCCAAGGAACACATTTACTTCATTAATTGAGGTATACCTGTAATGCAAAGTTAAGAACACATTATCATGTTACAGTCTGCCTTCCACTTTCTTGGGGGTTAGGTGCTCAAGACCCTCACAAAAGTGGACAAAACTCAAATATGTATGGCCAGTGGTGCCACAGGCCTGGTGTCTCCCAGTGTGGGAGGGCGATAGTGGGGGCCTCCCCTGCCTTCCCCATTCACCTGCTCACTCAGCCAGCTGCCTGCTGTGAATAATCGGATCTGTGAATGTTAAATTTGTAAATATGGAGGGTCAACTGTATATTGACAACAACAGTGTCTGATGACAAATCTAGTTCTTCCCTTTGTTTGGGCTTCCAAAAATCTGAACTGGCCAGAGAGTCTGCTCAGGACGGTTTACAGGGATTGATAGTTTCATTCCAGCTGGGGAGAGAAATTATTAACTCAATTTCCTTTTCAATATGATTATCTGTGAAAACTGTGCAGTTTTCAACAACACTCTTCCGGTCTGGGATTTACCCCATGCCTCTGTGTTGTGCATGCAGGGAGACTTTTTCTGTGAACTCCAATGTGCAGAAATGTATGAGAGATCCCTTCTCTTCACTTGGGTTCTTTAGAATTCATATTGAATTTGTAGGTAGCCCAAGAGGAACTGTACTGTGTGAGCAGTTATGCCAAAATATATGGATCCTTTTCATTCTTTTCACATCAAAATTGGTAAATGTGGAACTCTTTTCACCTAATCCAAGCAGAAAACATCCTTCTACATTTTAAGTAGCCCATACCTTCCACCATGCTTTAATTTATGAACAAAAGAAGGGATATGCAGGGGGTCAAAAAGTAGAGCAGAGGTGGGAATCAGGCAGACCTCCAGATGTTGTTTGACAGCAAGTCTCAGCAGCCTCAGCCAACTTATCCAATTTTGAGGAATCCTGGGAATTGGAATCCAAGTATATCTAGAAGGGCACGATTCCCACCGCTGGGCTAAATGGAAATCTCCTTCAGTTGGATGGCCCAAATTCCTATCCATTCCAGTGAGAGAGAAAAACCTGCCCCTTATGTCATGAAAATTGTTATTAAAACTCCCATATGCATTGCAAATGATGGGTCAGATTAATTACTACAATGGATTTGGGTCAATTAGTATGCATCTAAAATACTTTGAAGATGAAAGGACTGTGTAAGTGGTGTCTATTAATGGTTCTAATAGCTTGCATTTCTCTGGAGAGGTTCTATCAAAGAGATAAAACAACTGCAGAATAACCCGCTACTCTTTGGCTCTCAAAGGACTGTTCTGTTTTCAAGGACTGGCAGTTTGAAAGCAGTGGGAAGCAATGAATAGCTACTACCCATGGCAGGACGAGGGCATTCTGAGACATCGCACTTGTGCTCTCTCTCGCTCTCTGCTTGGGTGACTTTTGCAAGCTAACATGTACTTTCAGCCTGACAGAATCTTTTTCTTCAGTTCACTGCCACGGGCCCGCGGTGTTTCCAAAACATGGCAGTTACAGCCTCTTGACACTGAGAAACTGCAGTACATGGGCAGAAACTGCAGGAAGTAAACAAAATGATTGACGCTGGACTTCCCACATTCCAAATGCAGTTTCTGAACCAGGTACACTTTGGACACATGAAGGAAAAAAACCCAATTTTTTAAAGTGACCATATTGGGATAGTTTCCCACAAAAAATTAGAATGCTTCTACCTCAGATATCTTCTTGGCTTAGTATGATATATTTCGTTGGGGTGGGTAACGTGTTCCTTCCAGGCCATTTTTGGAAGTCATCTGCCCCACCTTTTTAAAAAAAGCCCCCTAGAAGTGGACAAACATGGCTGTACCACTGGCCTCTTGTAGTTTTAGGGGTTACAGGCAGTGGTGAAGTAAGTATGGCAGTTATCAACAATGTAATCAGTCTCTAGATAAGGCCACCTAGGCTGCTGCCACACTGCAGAAGTAATGTAGTTTGGCACCTCTTTTGGGATGCAGTGGCTCAAGTGGTTAAGACTCTGTTGATTGCAAGATCGGCAGGTTGGCAGTTCGACCAGGTGCCGCATTATCGGGTGAGCTCCCATCACTAGTCCCAGCTTCTGCCAACCTAGCAGTTCGAAAGCACGCAAATGCAGGTAGATAAATAGGTACCATTTCAGTGGGAAGGTAAACAGAGTTCTGTGCAATCATGCTGGCCACATGATCACAGTGTAGTCTCTGACAACACTGGCTCTTCCGCTAAGTAATGGAGATGAGCACCACTTCCTATGGTCAGACACAACTTGACAACCTTATCAATGGGGAATACCTTTACCTTTTACCTATTTTACTCTCACGGCTCTGTTCTGTGGAATCCTGGGATTTATAGCTTTGTGGGGTACCAGAACTCTCTGACAGTGAAGGCTAAAGATCTCACGAAACCATAAATCCCAGAATTCCATTGCATTGAGCCATGTCAGTTAAAGTGGTGTCAAAGTGCACAGTAATTCTGCAGTGTAGATGCACCCGTGAATAAGGCTGATCGGTGAATACACTGTGGTTCCTTTGGCAGCTGCCCCAAGTTGAATGGGACCCTATCCCTTAAGATGATCTCTTTCTGAACTTGGAAGAACACTAGTAAAATCCAGTTTGGATTTGCTGTTCCTCATGGCATGGATCCAATAGCTGCCCTTCCCTGTAACCTCAGAGAGAAGGGGCTAGATGTTCATAAGTGTGAAGACACATTGGGGGAGATATCTGGAATAGAGGCAGAAAGGGATTCTTAAGGAGGTGTAAATATGAAGACATCTGGTAGAATTGTTTGCTGATGTACATCCCACTTTTCCAAAAAATGCATTTCTGTTAATTGTTTATTTTTTTGGTAGAAAACGGTGTCCATCTCTAATTTAAGTCTGTCATTATTCATAAAAGATTAGAATTAGAGAGATGACTACATTTATTACTCTGAAAGTTATGGATATATTTGACAGGTGTTTGATGTGAGATTATTCTTATTCCTTCTTATTCGTTTTTTTTTTAATCTAAAAAGATGCCTGACAAAATCTCCTTTTTCATGCACAGCTGCTGGCCAAGGTCTCTGTGCTATTTCCTGTTTGAGATATCACTGATATAATCTTGAAACAGAAATGATAAAAGAAGTCCCTGCTTTTAAAAAAAATCTTTTAAAGCTCACTGAAATCTGTCTTGTCTATCTATTTCTCACTTATAAAGCAAAATGGAAAGGCCTCTATTAATTTTTCTCTCCATTTGGTTTATGACAGTGTCTTGCAAAAGACAATTTCATTTTTAACTGAAAGTGTGTGGGGAGATCAACTCCCTAAAACAGGGAGAATGAGTCTCCCTAAAAGAATGAGACATTGCAAATGGTTCACACCTAGATCTCTGATATTTGCTGTGTTCACGTTTTCTTTGTAACTTTGCCTGTCCCTTTGTTTTGGATGCCTAAGGTATATATGTGAGTGCTCAGCTAAAGATTTAAATTACTGCAATGTTAGAAATTGTGGGATGGTGGTGGTGGTGGTGGTGGTATTAATTCAGAGATAGTAAGGCCACCCACAAATACCCAGTGCTGTAGGCTATATTTCAGAGGAAGGAACTGACAAACCACCTTTGAGTATTCCTTGCCCAAGAAAACCCTATGAAATACGTTGTATATATACACAGACAAACACAGTTTTGCAGCGCTCCAAAAATTGTAGTTTTTTGTGGGTTTTTCAGGCTATGTAGCCATGTTCTAGAAGAATTTGTTTCTGACGTTTTGCCAGTATCTGTGGCTGGCATCTTCAGAGGGTGCCAGCCACAGATGCTGGCAAATGATCAGAAACAAACTCTTTTAGAACATGGCCACATAGTCTGAAAAACCCATACTGGCCATGAAAGCCTTCGACTTCACTCCACAAATGGTTGGACCAGAGCTCCCAACAACCTTAACCAATTGTGAGGGATGCTAGAGGTTGCAGTACACCATCTGGGGAGGCATGCTGGCTTAACCAGTGACCCAAATTCCTACCTTTTTGTAGGAAAGAACTATATTTGCATATACTGTACATAATATTGGATTGGAGATGCAAATCTAAACATGAAATTCATTTATGTTTCCTATACACCTTATATAATATCCTTAAGGCAATTTTTTACAATATCTTTAATAATTTTATGCATGAAACAAAGTTTGTTTACCTTGAATCATGAGAGAGGAAAGGTGTCACTGCCTCAACCACCCATCAAAAAAGTTGGATTTTGGAGCATTTCAGATTTTGGATTTTTGGATGAGGGATACCCATCCTGTATTAAGCCTTTCCTGTTTTTGCTCTTTGCACATTAATGGCCAAAAGTAATGATACATCAAAGGTCTAATCGTGCCCAGTTAAAAATAAGACATAGAATGATTATGCTTATGCTTAACTTTATGAGCTATACCGAAACTTTTTTTATACATATAAAAAAGCTATGCTGTCCTAGAGAGATTTCATAGAATGAGGATCTCACAATCCTCCCCAATTTACTCATAAAATAAAATATATCAAGCATATGTGAGACCTTTGTTTTCAGGAAGGTTATATAATGAGAACATAACCTTTAGAATTGAGGAGAGAAGCAGATAAATATTGTCTTGATTCTAAAAGATCTAATTAATTACTTATTAGGTGGCATTCAGAAGTAATAAGTCTGTAAATCCAAATGGGCCTGACACCTGGATGCTTGTCCTCACTTTCTGTAGCCATTGAAAAATATACAAAATTCTGGGGAAATCCTATAAGGCACAGCTTTTCTTATCAGATGTGTTTTCACCCCTCTATAGCTTTCTTTAGTCTGTGTGCGCAAGTCTTTTGCTTCCTTCTTATCTGCAGATATCACTTCCCCCTTTTCTGAAGAATTAAGTCTCTTTGTTTTCTTCTCTGGAAAGAGCAACCTAAACAACAGATGCTAGTTTACACCGACGCATGAGAGCCAGCTTTTAGGGACTCTTGTAACCAGGTTTAGGTCAACTTCTTTTGTCCATCTCTTTTCCTATCCTAAGATGGATTTCCTGAGACAATAAACATAATACTTTCTTACTTTACAAGAACATTCAGAGTCATTTCTTCTGTTTCCACCAAAAGTCCATGCTGCACTAGCCCTGCTTTGTTCTCCTTAATATAGATACTAAGTATTCCTACAATTTCCAGTTGCACCTTCTACTAGCAACTTCATATTATACTTTTTTTATATTTTACAAATGTTTAATCAGAATTAGTGATGGAAACAATATTTTAAAACATTTGAAACATGGTAAAAATATGTATTTCAGTGTTGAGAAACCTGACCCGAAGAATCCTGGATTGTTGAGAATCTTCACAGTTCAGACTGACTCTGTGCAAAATTTGCACATGGTTGTTTTGTGCACGCAATAGCATTTTCTGAACATAAATTTATATTTTTAAAATGCTGTTCTCTATGCAAAATAACCATATGTCAATTTTGCTTAGATGGATCCTGAGTATGGTTTTTGAAGACTTCCTTCAACAGGGAAAAAAAAAATGCTGGAATTACGCATTGCTACCTTCGAGAAGAAACTTAGGGAGGAATTACTTAAAATTAGATTTAGTCTTCTGGTTCATTGAACTTCCAGTGTGAATTTATGTACCAATGAATATATCACCACTGCATATATTATTCAGGTGTATTTTCTGTTATCATTGTAGTGCTCAGAAAAGTGCATATTAAGCTGCAAAATACGTACTTCAGGAACCAGGTTTAACCAAGGCTTTGATTTCACACCTGCAATTATTCTGAGCATAATTAGTCCTATTAGGACAACCTAGCTACCTGTTAAGATATTCAAGACTAGCAGTTAAATATCTAAAGAGCCTGGCCTACTTCCTCTTAACTGTAATTAAAGAGAACAATCTGTACATTGGCAATTGAAAACCTGGCCCTGTATTTCTCTTTTGAAACTAATTATTTTCTTTTTCTTTTTCTTTTTTTTTTAAACTCCTTTGAAATAATTAATGGCTAGAAGGCAATTTATAAAGTGCAGGTGCAATGTTATGTATTTTTGAATCCAATGGCTTGCCTACTGCTGTGTGGCATAAACAGTATTCTAGACATAATAATGTACAATATTTTGTCCCTTTCCATAGATTGCAGTCTGGCACATTATCAGTAGCAGAACAGCATTATTGAGATAAGCAATCATATCAATATTATAGTTTCAGCACCGCTTTTTCCAGAGATATCCAAGGCAGTGAACTCTATTGCTTCAAATCTCAGTAGGTCATAATATTTTCTACAGAATGAAATAACTTCAAGAGCAATGAAGGAATGTGACAACACAGAAAAGGTCCATTTAAATGTTACTTTTATTACACATCCTGCGTTTTCCATTTGATATGTGTATTTTTAAAGATTTCTAATCCACTTGAATAGCCAAGTCTACTTAAGAGGAGAATTGTGATATTTTATGATAAGATAATGAATTAGAACATCTTCCATTTTACATAATGTTCATTCAAGCTATGTCCAGTTATATTTTTAAAATCTCACTGGCCATAGTCAGACTAAATAATAGGTTAAGGAAAGGTAGTCTAGTATCTGGAAGGCTGTGCATGAGGCCTACTAAGCAACCTAGATCTCCATCTTTCAAAGAAAGAAAGATCTTCTCTCTGCAGGGATGAGGGTGCAGGAAGAGGTGTGGAAAACATGCCCTTATGAGGCATGGTTAGGGAGCTGGGTATGTTTATCCTGGAGAAGGGTAAGAGGTGATTTATAGCCCTGTTTAAATATTTGAAGGGGTTTCATATTGCGGATGGAGCAAGCTTGTTTTGTGCTGCTCCAGAGACTAGGACATGGAGCAATGGATGCAAACTACCGGAAAAGAGATTGCAGCTCAACATTAGAAGGAACTTCCTTGACAGTGAGAGCTGTTTGATAGCAGAACACACTCCCTCGGAGAGTGGTGGAGTCTTCTTCTTTGGAGGTCTTTAAACAGAGGCTGGGTAGCCATCTGTCGGTGGTGTTCCATTTTCTGCATCAGTCACATCTGTAGCTGTAGTTCTGAAGTCAGCGTAGATTAGTGTTGCATAGAACCCCATTCCCTGTGTTAATGAAATTTTTCATCCTCTTCAAAAAATAGTATGTATTCTTCCCTCTATCATAGGGAGAGTGAGCTTGGTCAAAATGTCTTATTGCAGAATGAGGGAGTGTACATGGTCATAGCTGTGTTTGTGTACATCTGTTTATTGGGGTAAAAAACCAAAATCTTTTAACCTGTCTCCCATGCAATGAGACCAATACCTCCCCTTACGTAATGAGACATTTCAACTAAATTCTCTTCTCTTCTTCTTCAGTCATTTTATGGCTTTCCTCCCTATTCTCCATGAACTGCTAAACCCATCCCAGATACTCAGCTCTGCATTAGTTTTAAGGCTATATTAATATAATGTCACCCAGCATTTTTTCAGTACGGCTGAAAATACTGCACCATTTGTGAGTTAAACCAGTGAGTTGTTCAGAACAAACACTCTTGTTGTTATTCATTGCCTCCTTATAAGCAGTAGCAGTAACCATCTAAGTTTCTGTGACAAATGGGGCCAGCTCCAGGTTTGGGGATAGTGTTCCCCCTACATTCTTCCAACATTCAAAGTTGTTCTCAGTGTAGCAGAGCTGCAGCTAGAAAATGAAGAGAAACTAGCCAGTTTTAGTAGCATAGAGCTAGGGACCCTGTGGCCTTCCAAATATTAACTACTAGTCCCATCATCTCACAAGCTGTACGGGGCTCCTGGGAACAGGAAGTCAAAAGCCAGTGAGCTTTACAGCTGGCATGTGAGCCCAGCTGGTATCCAACTATGGAGTTTATCACATGGGAGGAATTTCTCTCAATTGCGAATAGAGCCAATTAGCAATTACGTGAATTCACTAGTTTAGCGAATTTATATGAAATCTGATTGCGTTCAGGATGCGTTCAGAATGACTTCCCATTTCCTGAAAATGAATCCCCCCCCCCGTTGCCCGAAATTGCATGAGATGCTTTAATTCGCAATAACGTAAAACCCATGATTGCGTTCGGAATGACTTCCCATTGCCTGAAATTGCGTGAGATACACTCACTCGCAGTAATGTGAAACCACATGATTGCGTTCAGATTGCCATTGCATTATACCCCCAAATTCCGTCGTATGATAAACTCCTATGAGGACCATTAACATTAGGTCTAAGGGGCAAATTTGATTCATAGTATTCTTCTTTTTCATAAAATCTATGATGCCTCACAGTAGAAACAGAATTAATGAATTAGGTATGTGAATATTCATCATAACTAAACCAGCACAATTTGTTTGTGCAAGCTCTTATCTTTTTAATAGCAAATCAGTAAATTCTGATTCAGTTTAAGACTGCATCTTTTACAGCCCAGGCCTGTGAGCTAGTTTCCCTCTCAACATCCTATTAACCTCCTCATCCCTTGGTTCTATTAACTATTACCATTTATCTTCCACGAGTGTCTTATCAATGGCTTTGTCAAAATCACGTTGTCTACCAAATTTCCTTTACCTGATGTGACGATTAATATTTGGGGAAAGTTCCTAGGAAGAGCTGAATTAAAATCTCTGCCTGTTCAGACCTTTTAGAAAAGATTACATGCCAATTAAATGATAGCGTCAGCTCTGCTTCTTGGAAGTCTAGGAACCTATACTACTCAAGGAACAAGTGGCAATTGGTGTGGGCTGTTGACAGTGCATTGGTCTTGGACTTGGGAAATTTCCCATCCCAAATTGGATTTGAGTATTCTTGTTATCTTCCCTTATTATTTGAACTGTAATTTCCATGTATGTCTATTCCATTCTTCTACAAGAATGAAAGCAGCCACAACCATAAGGGAATATGAAGCAAAGTGGATTCAGGTATTACAAATAACTACCTTACAAATCACAGTGGGACCTTGGTGTCTGCTGTGGTTTGGTTCCAGGACCACCATCACCCATGGATATGAAAATCTGTGGATGTTCAAGTCCCATTAAATACAATGGATAGTTAAATGGTGTCCCTGATATAAAATTGTGAAATTAAGGTTTCTTTCTGTTTGTTTAATTGTTTATTTAAAATATTTTCAAGCCATGAACATTTGAATTCCTGTTTAAATAATCTGGGGATACAGAGCACTGACTGTACAAATAACTATTAACTTGCAATTAGTATTCATCTGCCAATATTGGACATATAAAACTATATTTCTTTTAAAAAACAAACACAAAAACCCCAAACTTTAATTCAGTCTATATTCCTGTCTCTTTGGGCTAAGGAACCAAGTGATATCACTTCTGTCTTACCATCACAGGGCATGATGGGCTTTGTAGTACCATACGTGGCTGGAAAGGAGGAAAGCAAATGTCATCTGGTTCAAGTGTTACCATGTAGTACTGCCTCAAGGTCTCTTGTAGGTGTTGAAGAAATAACAAAGTGAACATGAAAGAAGAGTCCATTTTGTACCTCCCTCCAGTAACTTGTAGCATTTAATTCTTTTAAAAATACTATTTACTTACTCTCTAGGAATGAGAAAGCAAAGAATAGCATTTAAAAATTATAACTGTAAATAGCTATTCTGGTGACAGCCTTGGAGCTGTGTTGCTGTTATGTGGCTTCAAGTCAATTCTAACTAATGGTGACTCTAGCCTAGGTTTTCTTGGCAAAATTTATGTAGAGGAAGTTCACCATTGCCTTCCTCTGCCTCTAAACGATTTTAGGCTAAATTAGGTACTGCAGTTCTAATGTTGCGGAAAAGAATTCAGTAAAACCATCATCACTCATAATATTCTTCAGCACAGTGAATGATTTATTCCAGCAGTCTTCTGTGTATCAGAACCCTGTCCAACAATGTCTCCTGGTCTCCAGATTGCCTCTGTTCATACACCCTCATTGAACCTTTGTTTCTTTTAAAGTAACACTGTTGTGTCATGGAATCTGGTGCACTGCTGGCATGGTGGCTTCAACTGGAGAGGTTGTTTTGTTTGAGGTGGGGGCATAAAATAAGTATTGATACAGTTGGCCAATTGGCAGCACACTTGCTCATTTGAGCATTCTGTGCTCTTGGTACCTGCATCTCCCTGTGACACTGCTTGCCTTCTGTACTGGAATCTTTCCCTCATTTGTTCCTGGATGGGCCTTCAGATTGCTTCAGATTCCAGATTCCAGCTTCTAGATTAGTGTTTGGATCATAAGGTTGAATCAAAGACAAGACATCTCCCTCCTCAGCCTCTGTGGTCACCAGTAATTCCTGAAGAATAATAATAAAAATAAACAAACAGGAAATCTTCAAGGGAGTTTTGATATCTCATTTCTTTTAGATAAACCGTAAGTAGTTTGTGCAACAAAAAACCATAAGTAGTTTGTACAACAAAAAAGGGGAACAAAAAAAAAAGGCTTTAAAGGCAGAATAATGATTGTAGATATTGACAAGATGGTTTGGCAGCCTTAGCAATTGAGAGACATTCTGAAAGCAGTATTTGCAAAAGCAGTAATCATACATATGTTGCTTTTGTTATGTTGTAAAAACAGTGGCGTGTTTAGCAGAAAGCTATACAGCAAAACATTGATTCACGGGGCCAGGTTCTCAATTGATGTAATTAGAATAATGCTATCAGCAGGCTGGTGCTTCTTAGTTCCTTAATACATTCTTGTGTTTCATCTGTTCAGGTATTGTTCAGGTATTGTTTGGAAAGCGGATAATGCATTAATAGCATTCTTTATACAATTCTGACTTAGGAGATAGAAACCTGGAAAAGTGTTAATAATAAATATTGTAGAAAGCCAGGGTGGTATAGTGGTTTGAATGTCAGACTAGGACTTTGTAAGACCAGTTTTTGAATCCCCACTCAGCCATGGAAACCCACTGGGTGACTTGCTTGGGTGTTAGTCTCAGAGGAAGGCAATGGCAAACCCTCTCTGAAAGAAATCTTGCAAGAGAACCCTACACTAGAGTTACCATAAATAGGAAGCAACCAATAATGTAGTACAGAGGTGGAAAATGAATGTGGGGACAATCCCCACTCCGACAGGCAGGATAACATCAGGCATGCCCCTCAGTATCAATGGTTCCATGACTTTTCCAGTTTATCAATGAGGCAAGGGGACAAACTTGGGACCATTTAGTTCCCCTGTCATCTAGGTCCCAACTTCAGGAGTTATGTTGTTCTCCAAAACCTGACTGAATGTGCTTTGTTCCTTCCTGCCTTCTCCATATGTGAGAGAGTAAGGGCTTTGCTTTGTTCTGACTTTGCCCCTTCTCCCTCTGGAGAGCCTTTGACACTGGGTAATTTTTAAAGAGAATTTTGTGGACCAAATTGGGAAGCCCAGGGGGCTGAATTAGGCCTAAAGGATGTCAGTGCCTCCCCTGCTGTTACTACTGACCTTGGGCAAGTCACTTCTCTCAACTTCAGAGAAGGGTAATGGCAAGCCTCTTCTGAATCAGCCTTGCCAAGAAAATCCTATGATAGGGGTACCATAAACAACTTGAAGGTACAGAACAACAATGCAACAGCTAGACAAGGCAACTGTTACATGAATTTGTAATTGGTTGACCAGCTGAATCCAAAGGGTGCTCAACAATGGTGACAAATGGAAGTGACAAATGAGGTGCCACAGGGTTCTGCCTTGGGCCCAGTGCTATTCAACATCTTTACCAATGACTTGGATAACAGAATTGGGGGCATACTTATCAAATTTGCAGATGACACCAAATTAGGAGGAGTAGCTAATACCCCAGAGGACAGGATCAAAATTCAAAATGACCTGAATATACTAGAAAGCTGGGCCAAAGCTAACAAAATGAAATTCAACTCAGAGAAATGTAAGGTTCTGCACTTAGGGTGGAAAAATGAAATGCACAGATATAGAATGGGGGACACCTGGCTGAATGAGACCACATGTGAAAGGGATCTAGGAGTCCAAGTAGACCATAAGTTGAACATGAGTCAACAGTGCAATGCGGCAGCTAAAAAGGCCAATGCAATTTTAGGCTGCATCAATAGAAGTATAGTGTCTAGATCAAGGGAAGTAATAGTGCCAATTTATTCTTCTATGGTTCCTACCTATCCATTTTTTGCAGGTATCAGCCTGCAACCATCACCACAACAACAAAAACCATCACACATTCTGTGGCTTTTCATTTTTCCACAGTATCAGCCCTACTATTAAGCAGAGTGAGTGAGGCACCCTGCTCAAATTTCTGGCTGTGGGTGTCAGCAAAAACATATTAAAACTATTTGCTGAAATGGCAGAAAATAGCTTTTAATATATTTACTTAATGAATTTATATCTTACATTTCTCTCAAGATGGGCTACAAGGTGGCTTGTTATTGCCAATGATGGAGGAAGGTATTTGTGAGATTTGTAGCCTCATAATCACAAAATAGTTTGCCGTGCTTTGGGCATTATGCTCTTTGAATGGGGAGAAGCACCATTTGATGCTCTGCTTTAGACAAACATTTTTAAGGCTAGTCCTGTTCCTCCTTGTCTGCAAGCAATTAAAAATATGGTTGATGGGATGAGAGGACATTGTTATACTATAGGAATCACAGATGTAACAATCCATGGAAGCCATGCTGTGGTGATATGACTACAGCTCCAGAAATATGGCAAGGGAGAGAAAGAATGCTACCTGGGATATAGTCCTTCACTGATTAAATTGTCCCTCAACAGAATGTCAGTTAATGAGACATAGTCTTCTAAAGATAGATTTTAATAACTAATGATGTTCATTAAAAACATCCAAGGTTAGCCATGTTGCAGAAAGATACATCCAAAATCCATGAAACAGTGGGGTGAAACAGATGGGCAGGAAAAAGTGGCTTGAAGCTGCCTTTTCTGAAGCCACATTGAAACCCCACCAACCACACCAGTGGCCCCCAAGGCAAGCAGAGTGCTCATGTCATGACCACATAACATGGCTTTAAGTCACGAAGAAGCAGAAAAAAACTGCTTCTTTTTGAAATGGCTTTTCTCAGCATAAGGACACTTTTCTGCTAGCTTCAAGGCATGTCATCGAAATGCCATGCCTTCAAGCCAGCCTGAAATCACCTTTTTGCCTGTCTGTTTAGCCCCAGAGATACCTTTATAGGCCAATGCGCAGAATATGCCATGCTGCACTTGCTTCTTCATCAGGCAAAGGTATTAAAAATTATACAGGAAAAGAGGAGGAAATGGCGATGTTGAAGTCATAGGCCTACATTTGTCAAGACGCTGGATTTCTTTGTTGTTGTTACCATCTGTTAAGATTGTCTGGAGGAATATCAGTGCAGGCAGAGGCCACTGCTCTGTTTCGCAATGTGGACTCTGGGAGACAGTTGTAAAATCCAGGCAATAAAAATTCAACTCCATTGACAATGTAAAAAGAAACTTCCCTTGAGAGCCAGGTTTTTAATGTCCTGGGTGAGGCTGCGTGCCCCTTTCTTAGGTGTAGGAGAACACTGAATTTTTCAAGAAGCCTCTGTACTGTTGCATCTGGAAAAACCTTTAGTTGCTGTATTTGAAGGGTCTGGAAACCATGCCCTATATGGAATAACTTAGGGAGCTGGGGATGTTTAGCCTGGTTACATTACAAGATTTACTGTTTCCATGGTCCTGTATCAGGACTTACCCAAAGCATGGAAAAATTACATTTTTGCCTGCAGTTCATACAGTCCTCCAGCAAGTATGCTCTCCCAAGTCCACAGAAGTAACTTTGCCAGATTCTGGTCTCACCATTGTGAACTGAGAGTGTATCTTAAAACACAATCAGCTTTCCCCTGAGACCAGTGTTGCAGAAGAATATTAGCAATGATTAGCACTTTATCATATTTATTTGATAGTTGGCATACTGTATTTAATATTAAGAATTATCTGATAATTGACATAGGCTGCATCTAAACTGCAGAATTAATGCGGTTTGACACTGGTTCAGCTGCCCTGGCTCAAGGGGATTTGTAGTTCTGTGAGATATTTAGCCTATTCTGTCAGCTAGCTCTGGTGCCACATCAAACAACAAATCTCAGTAGTTCATAGGATGGAGCCATGACAGTTAAAGCAGTGTCAGACTGCATTAATGCTGTGGTGAGGCAGAAGTCAGGGTCTTTTAAGTCTTATAAAAGTCTTAGTGTTTTGTTCAGCCAAGAGTAACTGATAAATGTCATATAATAGAAAACACATGATATATTATTATTTCACAATATATGGCATGTGAGATTTAATTTTTGAAATTTGCTATATACAAATTATCAAGGGATATCATCAACTGAAGACATACCGGTAGTTATTCACCAGGGCTGGGGTTGAATTCGAAAACCTGAGTATGGATTCTCCTCGACTTTTATCATTTTATTCTAGATTGTCTGGTTATTGCTATATTATGTATCCCACATCAGAAAGTGTGTTTATAATGAGATGAAGGTAACAAGTTTCAGAAACAAAATAAAATAAATTTGGAAACCAGAATGTATTTTAGTTGAGATTTTAGTACTGTGCAGAAGCACATTGTCTGTGGCATAATTGTCCAGGATGCTATGATTGTTTGTAACCAGATGTAAATTTCTTGCACAATAGATAGCTATAATAGGCTATCTTAGAAATACCCTTACCCTCACCCTAATTATAGACGTACAAACAACATTGAAGTAATAATGGTTTCTTTTGTCCGTGAACTGATTGGTACCAAGATGAATTGTTTCCTTCACAAAAGCTAAAGTTAGAAGTCCACACAAATGAGCTAAACAGCCTTGACCTTGTTAAATGTAATTTGACTTTTAATGATCTCCAGTTAAAAATTCAAACCTCAGATAATCCAAAACAGTCCTGTCTTCTTCTGAATAACTTTCTGCCATTATAGCAAACTGCAGATAATGAACGGATCATTAGTGCAATCATGCTTCTTTGTTCTTTTTCTTTTAATCAGCAACCCCGCTGCTGTCTATGTTTGTTTTTTAAATGGAACACAGGAGAGGAAGGAGGAGTCGATGATAAGTTCATGAAGAAATGAAGGATATTTGGTTAAAGGCTATGTATTCTGTTGTTTCCTCTTCGATAAAGAGAATAGAAGATGAGAACACGATAGTAACCCGGCTATTAGCTGACCAAATAACCAAAGCAAGACACTGAAGCTCTTGATTTAGCATCTCTAGGAGAGCTTGGCTCTCTGCTTCTTCTCAAGAAATATTACAATGTATTGATGCTATTTAGCAGTGGTAGGGAAGATCTATGGATCAGTAGCAGAGCACATGCTTGGATGCCTACCATACCGAGGCCCATGCCTGAAATCTCTGGATACAGCCAAACCTTTAGAATAGCTCTCTACTGAAAAGACCAGGGAGCTGCTCATAATCCCTGTGTATACCAGAGAAGAGGAACAGGCATTAAATAAATTATCTTATTTAAAACAGCACTCATTGAAAAGCTTGTAAAAACACAGCCATGTGGATAAAAGTATAGCATCCTCCCCTGAAAGACCCTCTCATAGCAACCAATTAATAGCCAAACCCTAAATGAAAAGACTTTTGTCCCCCAGTGAAAGGAGAGCCAGGCCCGAGAGGAAGTTCTGAGAATCTGGGAGCAGCCACCAAGAAGGCCCTCTCCAGGGTTAAGCTTCTCTCAGTGTGCCTTTGTACTTACACACAAAATTAATCAACTACAGTTTTGTGCTTCAGATTATGAGGGTATCTCTAAATACAACCCCTACACTAAATTTCAAGTTTTACTAATTGCTGAAATTAAAACCCTGTTTATTGGGTAGTGTCGTGTAACGTCCTATTACATTTGACATAAATTAGAGGAGGCATGAGTAACTTCAATGTGTCCAGGAACTAATTTTCACTCTTCTGATCCTTTAGAGGGAACAAGGACTGCCAGAAATAGCCAGAAGTATACTTCCAATAAGGGGACTGCAATTTATTTAAAAGGTGAATGGCTAGTCCTAGAAGTTTCAGAGAGAAGTAAAGTTGGGGAAGTGAGATCAAGATTCCCTCTATTTCTGCCTTTTCCTCAAATATGACCTTTCTCTTGATGCAATGACATATCTGAGGAGGAGATTTTTGACAGAAAAACTCCAGAGTGGGAAAATCACTCAGACTTTTATATAGACCATCATAGTGGCAAATCCAGTCTTTTAAGACATGGGAAATAGATGCAACTTTTGAAACATGAGTACTGGACATCATTAACTTACTTCATTTGGCAGTGTGGAAAACAGCCCTTATAATTTTTCAATTCTTTTTAATAATTCACATTGATACCATGAGGCAAAAAATTAGATGAAGCAACCTATTGTTCAGTCCTGTTATTCTGTTCTCATTGTTTCCCACAATAGTGTTTCCTGGACACCTTTCACACTACACAGTTGTGGCACTATGAGTCCATTTTAACTGCCATGGCTGAATCCTTTAGAATCCTGGGATGTGTAGTGTGGGAAAGCACTAGAGCTGTCGTAGAATTCAAAATGCCCCTCCCTAAACTGCAAATCCCGGCTATGGCAGTTAAATAAGAATAACACTGCAACTATATGGAAGATTTATGGGTCTGAACAGAAAAGGAGCACGAGGGGAAGAGTTTTTCCCCCTCTGGTCTGTTTTCTGTTCAAAATCTTTTTTCCCCAAGTGGCTCTTTCTGCCATACAGTGATTATCAGACGAAGATATATATCATGATAATGCACAAACAATAATTTTGAGCCTGTACTCTCAATATCAAGAGGATAATAATTTACAAGGAAGAGGAGCAGTTCTATAGAAATCTCATTTTTACTTAGTATCACTAAATAAATATATATAGGGCGCATCTCTCCTATTTCTATCAAACCTGTCACCAAATTGCACTTTGCTGGGAGAAATGCGCATCTTGTGGTAGGCTCAAAGGTATTACATCCCTTTGGGATCTAAAGGTCAAAACTACAGGCTTAGGTGGTTAAAAAAATGACAGAGTGCTCTAGAGGAATGTTCTTTTTCGCTCTCTGATCAGAGAATTTCTCGAGTCAGAAAAGCCACTGGAATATTCTCTTCAGAATCTTTTTTCCACCACCTGCCTTCTCTGTGTGTAAATGCATGTTCATGGGTAGGGAGATTCATACAAACTTCTCCCCACTCACAGAGCATGTGAATAGTAGCAGCTGCTGGCTCCAGCTGTCATTTTGGTTGTGAACCTGCTCCAGGTTTTAGTGCCTTCCAAATTAGAAATGTAAAAATTTCCAGAATGTTGGAAGTCAGAGAAAAATCTTTTGTCTACACTATCTCTGCATAGTGTCACGCAGACATGATGTACTTGTTTCCATAAAAAAAGAAAACTGCAAAAAAGGAAACCAAGACCAAGAATTGTTATGATCAGCAACAGTATACAGTCTTACAATGCCTTTTTCTTACATCACTTTAAAAAATGATATTGTTGTAGTAAATATATGAAAACCTTGTCTTAAAGACTGTATTCATCATTCTAAAAGAAAATATTCCATAATCCATTTTTTTCCATTCCAGTTTTTTTATAGGCCTTCACAGCTCTAAAGTATAGTACATATGTGGGAGTATCCAAAAGTTTTAATGATCACCTTTTTTAAAAATTGACAGAAAGTTTGTTTTGATTTGTAGTTGTTAACTTCTCTCTATGTAGTCACTTTCTAGAGTTATACATTTTTCCCAGCGTATCTTGACCCTTCAAATACCTTTGTAGAAGGCTGCAGATTGTGCCTGATGAGGATTTTACCCTTTAGTGACTTCTGGCAGAGCCAGTCACAAAAATAAAGGATGCAATGAGTTGATTTTCTCAGCAATGTGCACTTAGGGACTAATTATGACACTGACAAAATTTCATCAATATGCCATAATAACTTCCAGGTGATAATTATTACTTTATTTTACTTTATGATACGCCCTCGTAAGGCGTAATTTGCAGACTTCTACAATATCAGGTATTTGGAGGGTCAAGATATGCTGGGGGAAATGTATAAATCTAGATAGTGACTACATAGAGATAAGTTAACAACTACAAATCAAAAGAAACTTTCTGTCAATTTTTTTAAAAGGTGGTTATTAAAACTTTTGGATACTCCCTTGTACTTTGGAGAATCTTCACTAGCCTGGCATGCCTGACCTGCATGTCATTTGCTCAGAAACTATTCTAATAAAATTGTGAGGGTGGGGAACACTTTCAATCAGGCATAGTCTCCAGCACTCAAACGGTATTGTGCCCAATAAATCATTAATATGCATATGCTTCTCAGTGTCCATTGTGTTCAATGTGTGTAGTCTCAGAAAATTTAAATATCAGGCAACTATGTTAAGAAGCCATCTTTTATAAATTAGAGCAAAAGTTTTGAGTTTTGATACAGTAACAAATGGATCCCAATAGTTTTCAGTTCAGGTACATTTTACTCCCTAAACAAAGTGTCTGTGTGTTGTTGCAGAGCCAGGAGACTAGAGCCATGGAAGCCCACTGGGTGATTTTGGCCAAGTCACACTCTCTCAGCATTAGAGGAAACCCTTCTGAACAGTTTCTAAAAAAACATTGTGATAGGTTCATCTTGGGGTCCACATAATTCAAAAATGACAATAAGTGTGGGCCCTATTACACTACATTGTTGTAGGACTATTATTCCACTTTAACTGCCATGGCAACAGCATTATAGGATCCTGTGGTTTGCAGTTTAGGGAGGAGCATTTTTAGACTTCTCAGCCAGTGTTTTCATGAGACTCACTAAACTACCAACCCCAGAATTCCACAAAATAATAGTGCTGTGACGATACAGAGTGATAGGGCCTTGTGTGGGATTAATGTGGAACAGAGATTTAGGAGATCATCAGATGCCTGATAGTGACAGGAGCAAAGCGGGATGCTCTCATTACAGTTGTGTGACTGGGGCAAGAATATCAGACAACATTGCACAACATTGCCATTATCCCATCCTTGTCCCGTCCATGGGGAAGAATTTTCCCCTCACTTTTTATTAATGGAAATTTCCTGTTAATGAAAAGGGATAAGATAATTCCTTCACCACAGATGGGACAAGGACAGGGCAATTGCAACATTGCACAATGTAATCTAATATTCTTGCTTCAATTGCACGATTGTGATGGGAACATCCCGCTTTGCTACCATCACTTTCAGGACTCTGATCATTTTCAATGACAGCGAAGTCAGGGGTGTAGCTATTGGAAGGAGCAAAATGACATTGTTCCCAAATACGGATTCTAACACCTGCTCCATGAGGTGGCAGGGAAGAGAGAAGAAGCAGTTCTAATGACCTTCACACACCTCTAAGAGAGGAGAGAGAAGTCTTTTTCCCTCCATGTATGAGGGTTGAAAGAGCCAGCATGGTGTAGTGGTGTGAGTGTTGGATTATGATTCTGGAGACTAGGGCTCAAATCCAGGGTTCAGCCATGTAAACCCATTGGGCAAGTCACACTCTCTCACACTCAGGATAGTAATGGCAAAGCCCTTCTGAAGAAACTTGCCAAGAAAAGCCTATGATAGGGTCTCCATAAGTCAGAAACAACTTGAAGGCACACAGCAGCATGAGGATCGATAGAGCTACTGTACCTATTGTGTTCCTCCTTCCCAGGAGGACACAGTAGGCTGGTGACACTGATTCCCAGGGGGACACAATTATTATTATTATTATTATTATTATTTTCTATTCCGCCTTTTCCAGGTGAGAATCAAAGCGGATTACAACAACTCTGCCTGAGTGCAGAGAGGTGGGATATAAATATTATTATTATTATTATTATTATTAAATATTAAAACAGAGTAGAGTTAAAATCACAATCAAATTAAAATCCCCTTCCCTCCCTTTCCCCTTCCCCCCAATCATATAAAAACTAAAACATTAAAATCTTTTTAAAAAGTATTAAACAACGAAGAGATTAAAATGCCTGATACAAAGTGATTTAGATAGAAATAAATCTGCATACAAACCCTAATGAGTGTGGAAGGGATACGTTATCCCTGGGGAGAAAAGCAGAGTCAATTGTCAAGGGGAGGGAGAGGAAGACTGAACAAGGTTAGTCTGGAAAGGCCTGCTGGAAGAGATCCATCTTAATAGCCTTTTAAAAGGCTTCTAGAGTGGTACTATAATAGATCTTGTCCAGCAGGTCATTCCAGAGCCTGGGAGCATCCGCCGAAAAGGTCCTCTGGGTCACTGCTGATAATCTGGTCTTTTTAAATTGTAATATATTCTTCCCAGAGGACCTGAGAATGCGGGGTGGATTGTATGGAATGCGGTGTTCCCTTAAGTAGTCAGGACCCAGGCCATGTAATGCTTTAAAGATAATAGTAGGCCAGTGACGCCCAAGGGTCTTGCCCACACCCCAAACCATCCTAGTTAAGCACCAGTTCTGGCCTCGTTCAAGATGCAAATCTTGTGTAGCTTTAGTCCGCCATGAATATTCAAGAGCTAAATATTGCTCCGACTGCAGTGGGAAAACACATTTTAACTATGTCTGTTCTTCCTCTGAGCTGTGAGAGATGATACTTAGCTACAGTGGCATAGTTTTGCCAACTGCAGTTAAAGCAGATTTGTAGGATGTGGCTTTGAGAGATAATGGATAGAAAATGTGTGGTGCCTTTGAGACCTGCATGCTAGACATTAATTCTGTGTAAGAAAAAGTATCATTTCAGCTTATTATGTCGCATTAGATCATGTTTACCAGTGTAAAGGCATTATCACAGCATAGCTGCATATGGGATGTAAATGGAAATAGCTAATACGTTTTATTCTGCTTTCCTGAAAGCTGCTGTCCACTCATCTTCTTAGCCCTTTCAAAGAGATGGATTTTTGTCTGTTGTCACCAACTGAGAACCAATTCATGGACTATTTTATGATTCCCAGTGTGGGGAACAAAAGCTGGGGAAGTACATTTCCTCCATTATTCATTACTTACAGCCTGACATGAACATAACATGCGGGTCCAGGACAGCATAGACAGTGAAGCATTCCTATTTCAGCTGTTCATGTCACCTGAACTTGCTTACTTCACCTTTCCTAGATTTGTTATGCATTGTTGGAGCTGAAGGGCTGCTTCAAATCTCCTTAGCTATAGTGTGGGTGGAAAGTATGTGAAATTTGTTTTGGAATTACAACTGAGGGATCCTGATTCCCACAGCTGGAATCGTAGGGAGGATATAGTTCCAAAAGTAACTTTTCAAAGCTCTAATGGGATGCTTTTGTGGGGTTGGTCTCGGATCAAAAGGTTCAACTTTCCGATCTTTGTTCAGTTTTGAAGTCCATTTTGTGGTCCTGGTATTTCAGTCTAACTTTCCGCATGATTGCAGGGAAATGCGATTAGAATGTGAAAGCTCTTTCTGTACTCTTATTTTGTGGATGATTTTTTTTTTTTTTACCTGAGACCTCTTTCTAGGGAAAGTTCACATTTTCTTCTTTTTGTCTTTCAGTGCATAGTTTGGGACTGGGATTCCAATGGAAAGCATGACTTCATTGGAGAGTTCAGTTCAACATTCAAGGAAATGCGTGGAGCAATGGAAGGACGACAGGTAGGTCCCACTGATTGCATGCCATTTGAAAGGCATTGAAGAGTTAAAATATTAACACACAGTCAGGAGGAAACAGGGGAACCAGCAATGCAGAAGTAGAAAGAAGGCAACGCATCTGCCTGTTGGCCTTAGCAAGGTAATCTGCACCAGCTGGGAAAGGATGCAGTTGTAGCAAGCTACCTTGGAAGTAATGTTTAGGATGGTGAGTTAAAAGGGAGTGGGGGAAGTAGCAGGGAAGGCAGAAGGAGCCAAGTTGGCTTTACAAACAAACTGGCCAGGCTCTGTGATCCTAAGCCAAGCAGCCCTACCTGTGACCACCATGCTAGAAGCAGCTGTAGGTAATTTGACCAACGGAGGAACACCAGGAATTATCCTCTTACCCAGCAAATCCAGAGATAACAGGCTTGGTCAGTCACCGAGGAAAGATGTATCTTTGGGGCTTGAAACTTTAGAGCTCCAGGGAAAAGTTTACACAGGGGTTCTTAGAGAGGAAAAAGCCAGAGATTTGCAAAAGATATTGATGTAAAAGTTCATTTGGAGAGACCTTCCTTGGAGGGAAGCCGTTGTTGTAAATCTGGGGGAAGAAAGCCCTGACTGAAATAACCAATAACATCTCTTGAATAATAGAACTGGTACAGGCTCATGAATTTCCAACTGCAAGCTGCTGGGGAAGGACACCCAGTGAATCCCTCCATTATTCCTTTATTGGCGATTAGTGACCAAACCTAGCAATATAACTAGCAAAATGCATGAATGAGCCAACGGTTAATTTATACCCTGTCTTTCTCCCCAAACTAGGACTCAGGGCAGCTTGTAGCATCACCAAAAAACCAGAAACAACTTAAAACACAATGATTTATATTAAAATACTATTAAGCATGTCTTAAAGACTTAAATATCAACAGCAGAGTTCTGAAACTATGTGGGAAAACAAGGGGGGAGGCTAAAGGCATGCTAGATAGGGTATAAAGCAGGGAGGCAGGATTAAAGGAGATGTCAGGAAGAGAGTACAATGGGAGTAAGAGTCCTTGTCATTCAATTGAAAAAGGTGTAATGATGGCTGCCTGGAAAGTAGTATGTTGCCACTGTATTTGGGCTTGTGCTGTAAAATCCTCAGCCACCAGTGCATCACCAGATGTTGATGTGTGCTTTAAAGTCATTTCCAGTTTATGGCAATCCTAAGGCAAACCTATCACAGGATTTTATTAGCAAAATTTATTGGGGGTGGGGGTTGCCTCTGCTTTCCTTTGAGGCTGAGAGCGTGTGACCTGCCCGTGATCACTCAGTTGGTTTCCATGGCTGAGTGGGGATTTGAGCCCTGGTCTCCAGAGTCATAGGGTGCATCTACACTGTAGAAATAACACAGTTTGATACCATGAACTGCCACGGCTCCATCCTACAGAATCCTGGGATTTGTTGTTTAGTGACACACCAGCACTCTTTGGCAGAGAAGGGTAAAAACCTTATAAAACTACAAATCCCAGGATTCCATAGGACAGAGCACTTAAAATGGTATCATTATTTAAAGTGCTTAAAGTGATATCATTATCGTTATTTCTACAGTGTAGATGCACCTGTAATACTACTACATCATGCTGGCTTCCACAAAACTAGAATCCCAGGATTTCATGGGATGACACCATAGGAGTTAAAGTGGAATTAGAATGTTATAACTGGATCGCATGAAAGGGCTCCAAAATACTATGTTAGGAAAAAAGGCTTTTGGCCTGCAGGTACAAGGACAACAGGGAGAAGGTTAGCCTAGCCTCCTTCAGAAAGGGTTCCACAAAAGGGAGCAGCCATCAAAAACATATTGTGAGGATGACCGACCTGGTATTTTCACCAAAGGTACCTTTAGGGTGATAGAATTGACAGATGTCTCCTAAAAATTTTAAAAGCCAGGCAGCTTCTTATGGGAAAATATCATCCTTCATATAATTTGGATCCAGTGACACAGGACTTTCAGATCATAAGCAGGACACTGAATTCTGTGTAGAAATAGACTAGCAAATGAATCTCTCATAACAAGAAACTTGTGTGCTTCCCATAACTGACTTCAGCAATAGCGTTTGGAATAGGCAAAATTTTTCAAACACTTTTTGAAAGTGGTTCCACAAAGTATTAACAGTAATCCAAATATGATATAACTAGGACAGCATGTCATCAGGTCCAAATCTGACATCTCCATTACATGGAAGTGGAGGGGAGCATCTGGAAGACATGCATAAACAAGGACATCATCTATGGCACCTGTTTTTGGTGGATTGTAAATATCTTAACAAATAGTAGAAGGGTTATTGTATTTTTAGATTCATTTTTCTGTAAAATGTAAACAGCTGTTCTTGCTACCCGCCCACACATCCCTTCTTTGTTTGGCATGTAAGCTGTGTTAAAATGTCACTAGTGACTTCAATAGGTACTGGGGCTGAACTGGATTTTAATTGGAATTTCAGAGCAAGCTTCTTACTCCTCCGTGTGTAGGTGACCTCCCACTTGGTAGGGTCAACTTATTAGCAACCTTGAGATCCCAAATGCTGCCTGTTTGTTTCTGGAAAGGGTATTAAAATTTCTGATCCTATCTTGGTATAGTATCTTCTATTATTCTATAACTTGTATTATTCTGTAACTTGGGGATACTAATGCTTTATGGAAAAGTAGAATGCTCTTCCTTTCCACCAGTGTTCCTCTTCATTTCTGTAAAAGAAAAATGTGTGGGAGGTGGTAAAGAAGGATGTGTTGTGATGTTTTAGGGAAGGGTTGTCCAGTGTGTGGCCCCAAGGGCCATCCATCTTCATTGTTGAAATATCTACAACTTTGACAACAGGGCTTTATTTTGTAGGGCAAGACCACTCTAGGTAACATGGGTACCTTCTCTGAGAGGCTAATCACCATCGCTGGCTTCCTGCAAGTGCAAGTAGATTTATATGTAAAGCATTTAGTAAAATACTATTAACTTCTAAGAGATGGCAGATTTAGCATGTGATACAGTGGGCCCTTGGTATCCACCGGGGTTTGGTCCCCTATGGATGCTAAAACAGTGGATGCTCAAATCCCATTATATACAGCAGTGGCATCGTAAAATGCTGTCCCTTACATAAAATGGCAAAATAAAGTTCAATATGCAAAGGGCTACCTTACTTCCAGATGCATAGAAATGGTTGGGTGATTGGGCTTATGTGTGCACCTCATCTCCAGTTTTAGCTCTACCAGTAATCAAGCAAATACCTAAACAGGTCTTTGGAGTACTTGGATTTGTAGTTTGATGAGGTACTTCAAAGTATCTGCCAATCAGATATAGGTCTGTAGTTCAAAGTGAAGCACTAAAAATCTCTAAAAGAAAATTCTATGGTTGAATGTAGCTTCGAGATTTAGTTTAGGGAGAGGTACAGGTCATAAACTGCCAGTATGTGATTTGCTGCAAAGAAAAAAGTGTATCAGAGTAGAGGGAAAGGGGGAGAAAGCTCAAGTCTTATTCATGTGCTCCCAAACCAATTAAATAAGCCTAAATAATTTGCCCATGAACTTCATGCTAAACTATAGATCTAAACTCATATTTCTTTGGTCGAAGTCAAATGGTCTATTCATCTTGTGCATCCAAAGAGAAATAGCCTTTTGAGTTTGGCCTCTGATTTTTTTTTTTCTGAAAGAAAGAGCGAACACACACACACACCCCCAAATGTTTACAGCAGTTCATTTTACCACATCAGAAAGGGAAAAATATGTGATCTTATGTGCCGTATCAAAGCTGGCTTTTTCATACCTTCAGGGCTGCATGATTCTCAACAGTAATTGATACCTGTACCTCCTTAAGTTTTTAACAAAACAAGGCATTTACACACAAACCTTACAGAATTTTGATAAGAAATTTTGATCAAGCCAAGCAAGAGTGCCAAGGAAATTCCTCTGCTCTGCTGAAGAAAACTAGAGGGATTTAAAAATAACCCTGAAATGAAGATGCACCTGGACAATTAGCAATGGGAATATTATGTAACTAAAAATCTGTTTCTATTATAGGAACAAATAGTTAAATGAATGTTTAGAAACCCTCTTTCATGTGCAATCTCCATGGAAATTTCCACATGGTAATGTTGTTTAACTTGGCTTCTTTATAATTTGTGTATTATAAAACACTCATGAGAATACTATCTGAACTCTGGTAATTTATAGACAAGTGGTTGGTGTACTAAGCTATTCAGACTTCAGTGCCACTGAAATCATTTGCCATAACTGTGATTTCAGTGATCTCAGTGGAAATGCCCAGTAAATAAAGTTTAACAGCTATGGCCCATATCCAGCCTGAAGTATGGAAAAACACTGAGTTAATTGAAACTAACGTCTGTTAACTATAATCCTGTTAAGCGTTGAAGTGGGTACCATTTACCATTCTACACATATCTTATCTATGAGAACACTCTGAAATTAATACATTTTCTAAATTCCATACATTTGAGGGCAACTGTTTTATTGCTGTGTGGTGTACAGTGTAAATGTAAAATTGAACAGCCACAGCCAAAAAGCACATGGCCAGATGAGATGGAATAAATGCTTTGAGTAGTAAGTCAACCCTCCTTGTTTGCAAAGACAGAAGTAACTAACACAAATATTAGTTTATTGGACATTTTTTCCCAACCATGTTTTCTCTGTTAAGCAGGTGTTTAGCAGGTAGCTGAAACTTGTGAACGTTTTTTGCAACTTTTTCCCATAAAATGCCTGTCTTAGAGGTCTAAATTCGGTGTTAGTTCATCAACAATGAACTAGTGAGTTCATCTCCCTGACTCTGGGAGACTAAAAGGTCCCATCGATCTGAATAAGGTATGTAAATAGAATAAAGTCCAAAACACATTGCAGAAAGAATCTAGTATGAGCCCACTTTAACTGCCCTAGCTCAATGCAAGGGATTCAGGGAACTGTAGTTTTGTGAGACATTTAGCTTGCTCTGTTTGAGAGCTCTGGTGTTACAGAAGTTTATCACATGGGAGGAAGTTCTCTCAATTTCGAAAGAAATGGAAATGAGGCCAGTTCAGAATTGAATAAATTCGCTAGTTCAGTGAATTTATGTGATTGCGTATTGACACTGCATTGCGTTCAGAACTGCCCAAAATTTATTTATTTATTTATTATTTATTTAAAGTATTTATACCCCACTCTTCAGCCTTAATTGAATTAAATTGCCTCCCTATGCCCGAAATTGCATGTGATAGTTTCTCATGCAATCACGTGAAACCCCATGATTGCATTTGGAAGGACTTCGCATTGATTGCCCGAAAATGTATGTGATCAGCTTTCACGCAATCACGTGAAACCCCATGATTGCATTCAGATTGCCATTGGATTATACTTCCAATTCCCTTTGTGTGATAAACTCCACAGTTAACAATTCGCAGGATTCTCTAGCACTGAGCCAGGGCAGTTAAAGCAGTCTCAGACTGGATTATTTCTGCAGTGTGTTTTGGATACCAAAGGTCATAGTAGACACATTCAGAATTTTTTTTCCAAGAACTATGTTTAGTAGCTTCAGAAAAATTATAACAGTGACTTACCTAATATGCAAAGGGCTTTTGTAGCACCTTTGAGATTAGCTGAGTAAAAGTAACGTACTTAGAGGCGAAGGAAACTGAAAGCAGCTGAAAGCGGACTGCCGCTGCAGTCCTAAATGGGTTGCCGGCAAAAAGCGGACTTTTGCCAAGAGGATCCTGCTCCTTTTTCCAGTGGCCTGAGGTTGCCTTAGACAGCCTCAGAGCAGCTTCCAAGTGTTCTGGAGGCATGCATCATCTGCAAGCCCTGCCTCCGGAGCTGCCAGAAGCCTCATTTCCTGTCCCATCTGCTTCAGGCGTTAGTTGGTGAAATTGTTTCATTGGAACTGTAACTTAACTAGTTGCTTTAAAATGTAACTTCCTACACTCTGTGTATCCGTTTGTAGTCCTTTGTAGTTCCAGAACAGGTGTACCAGTGTTGTAAAAAGACGTGACAAATTTTGAGAGACTATAGTTCATCCTTAGCATCAGATAGCAGTGTCAAAACACTTTATGGAGGACAATTTTTTGATGTTGAGTTATTGAACTGAAGCAAGGTTCAGGATTCATATTATGTCCTGCCTATGCCCAATACTGAGTTATGAGGTTATCTCTGTCAGCTTTGTTTTCTAACTACATTCTGAAAAGTCATGTTTCTCTGTCAGGATGTGGAACAGGGACAGACTGTCAATGTGAACAAGCGCTCAAGAGTATAGGGGGGAAGGAAATGTTGGAAAATTTCCCAGGCACATGTGGTCCCATGTCTGTCTGTTACCTCAACTGGAAAAAAAATAATTTCACAAGATGAATAATTGAGCTGCAGGGCATACTGGAGAGTGTTTCGGTGTCTGGGCTGCACAGAGTTAGGAAGTATTTCTCTTGTTAGATTGTCTAGTTATCAGTTCCATTGCCAGATTCCAAGATGACAGGATTGAAAGTTCTGCTTGGAGAGCATATTTTCTGCTTTTGGGGTTTACTAGGCATTTGAGCAGCAGCAAATGCGTTGCACAGCAGTCATTGGAAGGATCAATGATCCTAAGAAGACATGAAAAGTATCAGCAGAAGAATATTAAATGCTTGATAATATTAACTTGCAGGAAAAATGCATCCATGTCTTAGTTCTCACAAACTTCAGAGGAAAGGAAACAATGCTAGGGAGAGCTAGTACTGCACCAAGAGGATGATTCATAAAGCACTCACAGTAATGCTAGATTTTTCATCTACAAATAATCCAAATGCATGCATCCAACAAGTTTCATTCTTGAAGTGGAAATAAAACTTATTAACAGTGGAATGCACTATAATTTTTTATAATATACACAGAATTCAGTCAGGCAAGGGGTTTATTCCCATGTTAGTGTATATAAGATCAGACAGTTAGCCCAGATGAACTTTGTAAGCTTTACTTCTGAGTGGATGTAGAATTGCATTGTCAATGTAAAATGTCAGTTTAAGCAATTTGTGACTTCAGCACCAACCATTTACTCAAGTGTAAATGGTTGATTATTTACCCTCCAAGGAATATTGCCAAGCCTATTAAATAGCACAACACAGATAAATAGCTTGCAAACACAAACAAGTGTGTTAATGGACTATGAGTACTGAAGTGTGATCGCATCAAAGAAATGGACATGATAGAGAGACAGACAGACACACCAACACCCTTGAGATGGTTTAGGAACCATTCATGCTGACTTAAATGAGGCAGTTTATAAACATTCTGCCTTGCATGGTTTGGAGAGTGAATCCTAAAGGACATTTCATTGTCAGTGGACAACAGTTTAAATAATCACAATATACATGTTGGGAATGTGTCCAAACATGAAAGATCAATTTCAGTGTAAATGTATATTTCTGAGATTAACCTATATATATAAAAGTGATATGAACGCATAAAAAATTGACTGCTTCAGCCTCTATCAGTGTTCAGTGTTCGGTAATGCTGCTGAAATTTTGTCAATAAAACTGAGCTGTAAAATAAAATAAAAAAAGTCTTGAATATGGGAGCTAGAGAGAGAGATGGCAACGTGCTTCTAGTTCTGTGCCATAGTTTTCCAGATGTGGATGTCACTGGTTTTGTCTCCACTGTATTTGGATACTACCAACTATTCTGAAGGCCAAATGGAAATATGTATTACATATAGTATGCTCCACAATTCTCAAAGAATTATTTGAGGCAGTACGTTACCAAATGGACCTATGACGCACCAAATTATGGCCACTTCCTATAAATAGCTTTGTCCTTTCCATACTAAGTAGGAATACATTTGCACATTTTATTGAATTATACAAAATAATAATAATAATAATCTGAAATAAAATCCCCATCCTATAACCAACATCAAGAGGAACATGTTGTAGCTACCTGCCATATAGATGTTAAAGATGCAGTACGTCTTTGGAAAATAAAGGTGTCAAGCTGTATACACTGTTGTCTCTTAAAGCCTGGGTTCTGGGTGGACATACCTGTCAATTTCAGGTTTCTCTGATATTCTGGCATTTTTAATCTCATATTCTATCCATCCTGAATTTTTTGAATTTTGACAAACTCTTATCAGAACCAGACTAAACTGAAATTCTCATCCATCCCTAATACTGATGATGTTGATGTTCTTATTGAAGAACTGTGGAAAGAACAGATTTTCTATCAATTTGGGAGAGCAAGTTTCTCTAATTACCAAGTAATGGGGGAAAAAAACTAACAACAGACAGCTTATGGAAGAGGATGGAACTGCAGCCCATGTACTTCATTTGGCCTGCTCAAGATCTATGTCCAGCTTGCAGAAAAAAATACTACCTCTCTCACCAACAGATCTTGTCTGATCTTGGAAGCTAAATAGTGTCATCCTTGGTTAGTAACTGGATAGGAGACCACCAACAAACACCATGTGCTGTTGACTATATTCCAGAGGAAAGCAGTGGCAAAACCACCTCTGCATATTCCTTGCCTAAGATAACCCTATGAAATAGATAGGGTTGCCATAAGTTAACAGGTGATTTAAAGGCACACATTTACACATATCATCTCTTAGCTACTAGGGAGTGGAATCCCTGCTATCTGACCAGGGATCAGATGCTGTGGGGATGATTCTTCTGGTTTTCAGCTGGCACATTTCAAGAGTTGTCTGGATTCCAGTTAAGACTCAGCTAGCTCCTGGAAATGCCGGCAAAACACTTCACTCCTCCTTCTCCCTCTTTCCCAAGAGATGAAGAGGGAGGAAAAAATTAAAGCTGGATTTCTGACCAAAGCACTGGGTTAATACCACTGGGAGTAGGCATGCCCTGATGTCAGGGTGTAGCAACACGGACTGACAACATCAGGCCCAGGGAGAACTTGGAAGGGGGCATCACAGATTATGGCCATTTCCACAGTCTTAGGGAGTTTATCATACGATGGAATTTGGGGGTATAATGCAATGGCAATCCAAACGAAATCATGGGGTTTCACGTTATTGCGAATGAGTGTATCTCACGCAATTTCGGGCAATGGGAAGTCATTCTGAACGCAATCATGGGATTTCACGTAATTGCGTATTAGAGTATCTCACGCAATTTCAGGCAATGGGGGGTCATTTCGGGAAATGGGAAGTTCGTTTGAACACATTCAAATTTCACGTAAATTCGCTAAACTAGTGAATTCACATAATTGCAAATTGGCTCCATTCACAATTGAGAGAAATTCCTCCCATGTGATAAACTCTTTATGTGTGGGTTTCTAACATTCAGGCTGATGTTAGAGATGGAATATAACAGTTAAAGGGGTGTGGGCAATTGTGGCAGGGAAAAATTTTACACCCCTGTCCTTTTCAGCTAAAAATCTGAACCAAGAGTCACTTCCAGTTATGGTTTCTGGATTTGTGGGGCTAGGTGTTTTCAGAGGCCTCCATAAGTAACAACTGATCTAGGAGGATGCAGCTTCCAGCAAGGAATTGGGGTGAGATCAGGATCTTGAGAGTCACAAAAATTGTGCTTGGAACCAGATAAGGCCCATAAGCTACTCTTTCCTCATCCTGGCACTAGAATTTAGTAGGGGCAGGAAGACCCCAGGTGACCCACAGTAGGTGCCTGACTATTCGATGGAGAGTGAGAAGACAAATGAAGATCGATTTGCGTTCTCCGGAGAGGCAGAAATAACTCACATCTGAATCACTTTGCAAATACATATGGCAAATTAGTCTTCCCAAACATGTCTGCCAAGTTAGACAACTAATTTTTGCATAATTAATATTTCTACCCGGCTCTGAATTAGGGTTAATTCCTCCATTAATTTTTAATGTTTAGATGTCTTTTGTTGTGTGCCTTCAAGTCAATCCTGATTTATGGTGACCCTATTATGAGGTTTTCTGGGGCTGAGAGTGTGTGACTTGACCAAGGTCACCTATTAGGTTTCCATGGCTGAGCGGGGAATCAAACCCTGGTCTCCAGGGTCATAAACCAGTGCTCAAATGACTACACCATGCTGGCTCTTAGATGTCTTTAACTTTGGGTTATATTGTGTGATATTTGTTTTTCATCTTCAGAGTGCACATTATGCAACCAGAATAAATTATTCACTTTCTTACATGAAATTGCTTTCATGCTCTGACTTGTGTTTTCGCAGGTACAATGGGAGTGCATAAACCCCAAGTACAAAGTAAAGAAGAAGAATTACAAGAATTCTGGCATCGTCATTCTTAATCTGTGTAAGGTACTGTCATTTAAACAGCGTTTAATCTGAGTAAGGTACTATCATTTAAACAGCATTGTTATTAAAACTGGACATTAACCAGAATTAAAAGCCAAGTTAAAAAAGGAGAATCATATTCAACTCTCTACATTTGTTTGGACTTTCTATATTTAAACTTGCTTCTCTTTGCCCGCCCCACAAGAAACACTCGAATATGTCATAGAAATTCATTATAGTGAGGGACTCCCAGAGGTAGCATAACAGATGTTGCTAAGTCAAGGTGGATCAGTGTTTTCATAGGATGACAGTTGCTGCTCAGAAATGTGGTTGCTGACCCTTACAGATTCATTCTGTTCCCTGGGTATATCCAAAGGCATATTTGCTCAATGCTTTACTGGCTTTCCGAATTCATGTCACTGAAGCAAACGTGGATACAATCTAACCAGATGGTGAAGTGGATGCTGTAATACACATATCATTTTATTGTTCATGATGCTCTGTTTTTTACATAGCAGCTGTCGAGATCTTACATTCTAGGTGTGAATTTGATTATTGGGAAACAAATTTAATGCACTCGCTATCTATCTTGAAGATATGACCACAGAAAATTCAAATACAGGAGTGAATGCAACAGTGTCTTAACCAGGATAATGGAACCATTACCCGCAAGCCTAATTTGGCCAACAGGTGGTCCCAATCAGTCCTAGGAAGGATCTGAATGACCTTGTCCCTTTCTACCCTCTTTTAAAAAGTCTGTCCCTTCAGGATTCCCTTCATCTCACTGCTGCCCCTTCAGACACTGGCTGGCATCCTGTTAGTGACATATGCAAGCATATCCACCTTATGCCTACATAATATTATCATCATCATTGTCATCATCTCATAATATCCTGCCTCTTATTCTCAGTCCAGGGCTCAGAGCAGTTTACAAAAATTAAAAGAGATACAGCTAAAAAAAGTAACATCATACAAAAGTTAAAAATATAATTAAGCTATCAATAAAATTAAAAGCAGTTAATAAGAGTAGCCATTAAAAAGAAAACCCACTAATATAAACAACACAGCGAATGAATTTGCCTGGGGCTGTTGTTGTTTTGAAGGTTGGCATTCTCTTCCACACCCTACAATGACCAAAGCATGCCCAGTCACATTTTTGCTGTGATAGCCCCATTGAATGTCCATTCCATGAATAGCAGAAAGAATGGGAGAGTGGAGAAGCATTTGGCTATGTCCCATAGCCAGACATAGATCAGTGACATTGTCTGCTCAGACCCTGGGAGATCCCAGCAAAAGATAGCACCAGGCTCCTCCATCCAGCTATGAGAAATAGCCAGCTTCTTTTCCACTAGCCATAGAATGGCTATTTAAAGGCACTATGGCAGCAGAACTGTCAATTGTGGGGATGGTGCGCAGGAAGATGTACATAGGTTCTGCCTTCAGAACTCTCGCACTATGCTGTGCAATGTTGTATCTCAACCACAGAACTAGATTTCTTATTATTTCTCATTCAAAATAGGCCTTATGTTGAGTGTCGCCAGGACTCAGGGCACTGTCTGAAAATTTTAATCCTATTCTTTTGTGGGTCTCCAGGTCAGTGGAGAAATCTCTGGCAGGTGACTTTAAAGCATGAGTGGTCAAAGTGTGGTTCATGGGCCACATGCAGCATTGAGACCCCAAAGCATCCCCAGAACCCCTCCATATCTCTCCAAATTAATTTTTGGGGTGATTTTTGGGTGACTGCTTCTCTTGTGGATCATCCAAAAATATCCAAAACTGTCTGCTTCTACCAACTCCTTAGAGCACCCCAAACTCCACCCTAAAAATGAAAAATAGTCCCAAAATCAGACCAACTAGCAGCCAAAAGTAATTTTCAACATGCTGAAATTCATCAGTGTGGCCTGCCAGGTGGACAAAGGGGGAGGAAATGGCCACCCATCCCCTCTGCATTGCCCACTCCCACTTTAGACCCTGAGCACCTATGTCTTATCTACTTCCCATTGACACCAAAACTCATTGGTTCAGCATGAAGTTGTCTGGATATGTATTGCATTTGCACAGTACCTTCTGCCCAGAAGTCAGGAGCATGGGGAAGGCAGTAAGGGAAGATACCCAGTGGGTGCATGTACTTGGGCCAGTTTTGGGCCTATTTATCTTCTCCCTCCCATGCTTGTTTCCCAAAATCTCCCTTCCTTGCTTGTTTCCCACAACAACTGGGATGGACTTAATTCTTGTGAACTTCTATCCTTTGCCTTCTGTCTGCTCTCTTCTCATTCTTTCTTCTCTTCTTTTTAATCTAATTTCTTACAGTCTGAGCATGTTTCAGCTTATCTTGATGGCTTTTTCCACTTTTATCAGTCATACTGATCCCTTTTCCTTTCTCACAATGGGTGTGTGAGTGTATTGCTTGTTCCTATCATACAAGCAACACCCTCTTCTACGCAACCATTAAAGGGAGCGAAGCCCTGTCCCTTATATACTTGGAAAGCCTAACAAGGGACCATGATTTTTCCCCTCTGTGCCAGCATTGGAAAGCCGTACCATGATCCCCCAATGAGATATTGTTGCTGCATAGTGGTTCATATGATTATTATCTCTTTTTAAAATCAGTTCCATTATTCTCAGTGATGACACAGAGAATTCTGTTCTCTTCCATTTATACTGGTCCAAAGGTTGGTGTGGAGGTGGAGAATATTGCTCTTTATTTCTGCAGGACCATGCTGTCAGTGATCCATTCTTCAACAACAACAAAAATTAAAACCCCAACTTCCTCAGCAAAATTAATTAAAATTAAGTAAAATTAATAAAGTGCCATTCTGATCAGAATCTTTTACTTCCAGATTCACAAGATGCATTCATTCTTGGACTACATCATGGGTGGTTGCCAAATACAGTTCACAGTAAGTGTTTTTTAAGTGGTTTTTCAGTGGACAGATGGAAACCTTTTGCAGTCCTGAATATTTAGTGTGTGTATGTGTGTGTATCAATAAACACCAGGTACCATTTTTGCATACATCATTTACTGTCTTCATAAAAGAAAGAGAATGTGAAAAATTCATAGATTTGTATCTATCATCTTCTATTCAAAAGGCATGTTTTCTGTGTTAGAACTTTTATAAATTGGTGATCTTTTTTTATATAGCAAAAACATGATAGCAAAAAAAAAAAAAGTTTGGCTGTAAACCACTGACATTCATATAGGCAACAACCAAATGGTACACCTAGTAAAATCATATGTAAAAATAAACAATACAGTGGGCCCTCAATGTCCACTAGGGTTTGGTTCCAGGACACCCCATGGATACTCCTTCTGGTAATATACAATGGCATAGTAAAATGATGTCCCTTATATCAAACTGAAAAATCAAAGTTTGCTTTTTGGGATATTTTTAATTAAAAATTATGATTTAGAACCATGGTTGGTTGAAGATATGGATACAGAATCTGTGGATCTGGAGGGCTGACTGTAATTTTTCAGTTTTTAGGTATTTCTCATTTGTGTGTGTGTACAACAGGGGTGGGCACGCTCCAGAAATCAAGGCAAAGCCAGCTGTGTTCACATCTCAATTTTGATTTAGTACACTGGGAGAGTCAACGAAGCCATGGGGGGGGGGGGATTTCCCTTCTGCTGAAATGAAAGCAATGTCCCCAAGGGTTTTATGTGCCTCAGTGTTCCTCTTTTTCTTCTGAGAGGAACTTTTTCTGATGAAGGGAGCAAAAATGGTATTGGGGTGTGTGTGTGTGTTGCCACTTTGGATGTAGAGTCTTAGGTTGCATCTACACTGCAGAGGTAATCCAGTTTGACAGCGCTTCCATCACATTGAGCCCCGGCACTTAAAACAGTGTCAGACTGGATTATCTCTGCAGTGCGGATGAAGCCTTAGATCTGCTATTTGAATTTTGTTCAAATAAAAACGCTTGAAATTTCATTCTCTATCTATTGTATTGCAAACTGGTACTCTTTTGCACTTTCTTACCAAAAGTGCAGATCAGAATATATTTATCCTTCTGGTTTTGAACTTTTTCAAAGCAGTTTTACCAACAAAAAATATGCATAAAATATAAAATTTTCTGTAAAATGCATATTTTCTGCTAAATAATGTTTAAAATAGCTGCTTTATAGTGCATGAAATGTATCCATGTGTTTATGCAGATCCTCCTACTCCAGTAATTGCAGATCAATTCATATATCATATATGTAATAAAAAGACTGAACACATGCAAAACTGCAATGGCTTGAAAAGTGAGTGATCTGTAGGTCCCTAGATGAAAGTCATATCTTTCTATCAGTCTGAAAATATTACTTTTCACTATTGTCATACTTTCCTCAAGTGTTAGAAACTACAGGTTAGTCCTGCAAACTAGATAAACAAAAATGACAAGTTCTTATTCATAATTCCATAACATTTCCCCTATGGTCTTCCTACTGAGGGACTTGTTGTGTGCTTTGAAGTGATTTCTGACATGGTGACCCTCAGATGACCCTATCATGGTGTTTTCTGGGGTTGAGAGTGTGTGACTCACCCAGGTTCACCCAGTTGGTTTCCATGGCAGAGCAGGGAGCCTGGTTTCCAGAGTCATTGTCAGATGCTCAAACCACTACACCACACTAGACTAGCCCTGTTTAAAATGTTTAATCATCATACACAAGAAAAGCTTGAGGAAGCAAGCTTGGTTTCTGCTGCTCCAGAGAATAGGACCTGGAACAATGGATGCAATCTAAAGGAAAAGAGATTCCACCTCAATATTAGGAGGCACTTCCTGACAGTAAGAGCTGTTTGACAGTGGAACACAGTCCCTTGATGTGTGGTAGAGTTTCCTTTCTTGGAGGTTTTTAAACAAAGGTTGGATGGCCATCTGTTGGAAGTGCTTTGATTGTGAGTTCCTGCATGGCAGGGGGTTGGACTGGATGGCTCTTGTGGCCTCTTCCAACTCTGATTCTATAGACGTTATCAGACGATGGAAATTGGAAGTATAATCCAATGGGAATCCAAATGCAATCATGGGGTTTCACATGATTGCGTATGAAAGTATCTCACACAATTTCGGGCGACAAGAAGTCATTCTGAACGCCATCATGGGCTTCATGTTATTGCATATGAGAGTATCTCACACAATTTCGGGCAATCCGAAGTCATTCTCAGGCAATGGAAAGTCATTCTAAATGCATTCTGAATGCAACTAGAATTCAGGTAAATTCGTTCAAGTAGCGAATTCACATAATTGCAAACTGGCTCCATTCGAAATTGAGGGAAATTCCTCCCATCTGACAACATCCTATGATTCAAAGCATATGGTTTTTCAAGATGTAATCAAGATAATTTGTGGCCATGGAATTTCACCATCATCACTCATCAATCATGTTTGGGTGGTTCTTCAAGGAATATTTCTGATCCATCATGCCAGAAACTACATTGACATTAGTGGCTGGAAATGATATCCCAAAATTTATAACATCAGGCCTAGCAATGTAAGATGCAAACAATCATCTGAGAAAATAACACAAGGCATATAATGCATGATGGCTTCTAATCCTGTGAACTTGGATCTAAACATGAAAACCTGTGCACTTGAGAGGAAGTAAACATGAAATCTTGTGCACTTGGGAGGAAGATTCACTGAAGTCTGTTGTACTTATAAGTAGACAGGCTTAGAAGTGGCTGCAAATCTCATGGAAACAAAATGGAACAACATGGTCACAAACAGCTTTAAGCTACAATCCCATGCATACTTATCTGCAATTAGGTGTAATTGAACTCACTGGAACTTACTTCTAAATATATGTACATGGAATCACAATGTACATATTTATTTATTAAAAATATTTCAATGCTGCTTTTCTTCACATGAAACCTGAAGAGATTTATGAACACTGTAAAGGAAAACAATGGGAATGCAATATTAGAATCATAAAATTACAGAGTTGGAAAGGACCCCAAGAGCCATCTAGTTCAGCTGCTTGCCATGCAGGAGCACACAAGTAAAGCACTTACAAAAGATCTATTTAAAGATCTCCAAAAGAAGGAGAGTTGACCACCCTCCAAGGTAGTCTCTTGACCCATCAAGAGTTCAAACCAACTAAATCCTAGGGAAAACTAAAATATTCAATAAGCTCCTACAACCTGGATAGTCAAACTCAGTAGCACCAAAGGATAATTTTTATACCTAACATCAGGTGCAAGCTGCACCAGGCCTGAAAATGGGGTGGGGGGATCTAATGCAATTATAGATTTGCTATTTCTGCAGGCTACATGAATGTCAAATCATCATTTTTGCTTTAAAGAAAAATAAAACAGCATTGGGAATTTGGGGAGGATGCAACATCCAAAAAAAGCCTTGGAGGACTGTACTTTGAGAAACTGCAGCCAAAAAGATGCCAGCATTGAAGCCTGAAATTCCAAGAAGAGATCATGCCATGGAGTGGGCCCCACCCAGACACATCCATCTCTGTATTTCTTACCTATAGAAATCCACAGTCTGTGGCATAGATTACAGTATGACCCATGCATCCGAAGGACTGGCACCTGTGGTTTCATTCACTTCCATCAATTAAAAAAAAATTATCTAGACATTTTCTAGGTTTTCCAGCACAATTCTGTTGTATACTTCTGCTAGAATTTGAACATAGAGCTACACTGGAGGACTTAGAGATTCCTAGAATAGTTTCTAGGCATTTCTAGGTCTTCCAGTGTGATTCTTTGGCATTTTTCCTCTGGAGGTCATTTCATAAAATCATAGAGTTGGAAGAGACCACAAAGGCCATCCAGTCCAACCCCCTGCCATGCAGGAACTCACAATCAAAGCACCCCCGACAGAAACCTCCAAGGAAGGAAACTCCACTACTCTCTGAGGCAGTGTGTTCCATTCTCGAACAGCTCTTACTGTCAGGAAGTTCCTCCTAATGTTTATTTATTTCCACAGTAAGTCCAGGAATGTATCCCTAATGGATATGGGTGTCATAATGTATAGATATTCTCTTATATTCAAAGTGTCTTGACGGGAGGGTATATGGAAGGGGTGAGCAACTGTGGAAGACTAGGGGACGGCATTGGCACCTCCCAGGAAACTTGGAAAGCCAAACCTCACATTACTTGCTCTCACAAAAAAGAATTCTCCCGTCGCCAAAAACAATATATCAGGAGATATGGGAGCAGTCCCCCATGTTTTGGAGCTCTCCTGAGAGAATTTTGAGTGAAAAATGGAAATTTGGAAAATTTTGCAGAAATTTGTTTTGACTGCTGGGGGATCCAGAGCAGTCTTCACATGTGGTGGGAATGTACTCCACATCCTCTCGTGGTCATTTTGGGGCATTTTGGAACAAAATAAAATTTTGCAATTTTTTGGAAATATTTTTGCATTCAGCCTGTGGGCCACATTTTGGCCACCCCCTGGTATAGGGAAAGACATTCCTGAAGGTAAATTCCATTGCTTCAGAAGTAACAGTCTGAATTAACTTTGGCTGAACCGAACCATTATTTTGCAGAGGCTACGCACACATGGGGCAAGGGGAGAGAAAGACTAAGGACTTATTTTTTTAGCCAAGATTGAGAAAGAGAGAATGAAAAGGGGCACTGCGGCTATATTTCACTGCTAGATTTCTAACAATATCCACAAAAGACAATAGCCCCCCCAGCCTGGAGGGCTTGATACCGATTAAGGGCCAACTTTTATACTGACACAATTTCTGCAAAAACAGGTGCAGACTTCTGAAGTTATTTGTAAGTCAGCCCACTCTCTTGTTGTTTTCAAATTAATTATGTTCCTATTGAGTTCAAGCAGGGTGTAGACAATGCAATGCAGCTGTGATCTGAAAGGCCATTTGATAGGGGAGGGAGATAGATACCAAGCTTGGGTTTGTGAACAAAAAGCTCTGGTATGAGCTACCTGCTAATTTGAAGCGCTAATGAGAGCTTTTGTAATATCATGCTGTGCGTACTGAAGATGCTCTGCACATCCTTTGGAAGCACATCATTTTTGGCTAGAAAGTATAGATATCAGAAAAATAAAAACAAGCATTCGGTCTTTTGAAATCCATCTGTACTGACCCTGTGATTCCTTTATGGTCAGAATGCTCTTTTAAAAAAGATTGTAAACAGGTCCTAGATTTTGCAGGGCCATGGTGGGACATTTTATTTGTATTAACAGGTAAGGGAAAAAAAATGATCTCACAGCTCAACCTTACTTCTGATGGTATGGAATTTATATGTCAGATTTTGACACTGCAGTCTTCAGTGTAATCTAATAAGTGTGCAAAAGAAATGGAGGCTGGTAATTATATGGAAAGGGATCTAAAGTGAAACTAATGTGAATATGGCCAAAGACTGGAAAATACTGTCAAGTCACCATTACTTGGCTTTATGAGAAGCGACTTTAATGGCAAGGATGGGAAATTCTGATTTTGTTTCTGCTTCATCCATTCCAGTCGCAATAAAAGAAATTTATTCTATTTGTAGTCTGTCCTCCTGCCCACCAAGGCAGGAAAAAAAAGAACATAATTGGAATAAATCATATACATAAAATATACACACTGTAGTAAAAAACAGAGAATTGATACAGTTGTTGGCAGAATTTAAAATAAAATTACATCAGTCCTGCCCTCGCACCAAAAAACTGACAGCACTTGCAAAAAGGGATTGTTGCTACAAGATTTCCTGAAGGATCATATAGAACTTAACTGTCACGATGCTATAGGAAGAGAATTCATCAGGAAAAAAAGCACCTCAGGAAAGGCAAAGGAGCCTCAGGCAAAGCTTTGCCTGAGAAATGTAGGATCAACAGGGTTTATATAGCACAATGATTTTCCTTAAAACACCTGGGGTCCAGATTATTGCATTTCAGATGCCACGATCCAGTCTACCATGAACATAGTACAATGGTTGCCTCAGGTAGTGTAAATACTAGGTTGAGTTGAGCAGGCAGCAATGTCAGATCTTTTCAGATCCTATCTGTTGCACTACTTTATGTTCCAGGCACCCTGCTTTGCTCCCACAACTAGACTGCTACTAGTAGCATAGGTATAAGGCAGAGGGCAGCAAACCGAAAATGTTCCTATGGATAAGAATTCCCATTCCATTTTTTATACATATGCCCTATAAAACGGCTATTTTAAACATTCCCCCAATGAAATTTTCATTTAGTCCCAAAATCGTTGGCATTGCTCTAAACTTCAGTGGAGCATCTAGAAATATCCACACAAAAAGGATAGGTAAAATAACCAAGTGAAGATGAAGACAGCAAATTTAAGAGTTCCAAATATGGATGATTTCCATTGTGTCACTCTGCAATGTTAGAAATGTGAGGACTGAAGGAAAATTTCATAGGGTGACAAAATCTTAATTTAGAGGGACACTGCCTTCATTTTGCCACCACCCAAAAATCCTGCTCAACTGGCACTGTCTCCTGTGGCAGATGCTATCTATCCTATTAGCAGTATCAAAGTAAGATTCAACTACTGCACCACTTGGCTATTGGTGCTGGAGTTTGGCCTCAGGCATCAAAATTTCTTGGACCATTTCTATTAAAGACACAGTCAAGCCTCTTGCACAACTGGCTCATAACCTCCCAGCAAGATTCATAGCTCAGTGGGGATTTAGAATGTCCAAAGACGCAGTTCAACACATCCTACTGTCTGTTTCTTCTGTAAGTGTCCAGCAGATTCTCTTCTTATCCATAGCTGGCAAACACTTTCACTCTTAGTTCACAACTGCATGTGCTTTTTCTTCACACTGTTGAATCCCACTCCATGTTTTATTACTTCAGTTCACGATCTCATCCAGTTTATCTTTTGTGTTTGTCCTGGATCACTGAGGACAATACATGATGACACAATCTAGTCTTCAGTGATCCGCAAAACACTAAGAAGAAAAACTATGAGTTTTTAAAAGTTAAGTGTAACTTTTCTTCTTTTGCTGCCAGATGCTTTACATCTACTTTAAAAATAAAAGAGAGAGCATGATGCACCAAAAATCTGTTCCAAGCACAAATTTGAGTTTTGCCTCTTGGCTCACCTTCCAGCTCTCTCTCTCATCTGTAAAAAGAAGTGAGGAATGGTTAATTGTCTTATAGGATTATTTGGGTATGGAAACTACAGTACCAATTGTTAATTTTAGAGCCATAATAATAACATTTAAACAGTAAGAATGAAATGAATGTAGGCATCTGATACCACCTGGAGTTTAAATTGATATATACAATGTAGAATATGTTAATTTTGTCATGATTTTATGCAAGACAGATGTGTGAACCCAAACGCACCTGAGTGTAGGGAGGATTAAATTAAGCTCTGATTGCTAAGAACTTATAATTAGACAAATGAACATTGTAATATAATTGGGAGAGACAGTGTGCTTCATTTATTTTACTGTGTTAAGCTTTGTGGAAACAAATAGAACACAGATATTTAACTTTATTTTTGTGTATTGAGATTTGGAGACATTTGCAACTTGCGTTGACAGTTATCTGAAAATATCATGTAATGTTTTAGACAATGCTTGAATTACTGTGGGGTCAAGGTATCTTCCTTAAGCAGTTATCCTTAGCGACTCTATTAGAAGGGTGAGGCAGAATTTCCCCTCTCACAATGGCTGCGTCCACACTACAGAAATAATCTGGTTTGGCATCATTTTTAATTGCCATGGCGCAATGCTATGCAGTTCTGGTAAGTGTAGTTTGTTCTGGCAGCAGAGCTTTGCTGTAGCCGGAACAAACTATTCTTTCCAGAATTTCATAGCATTAAGCCATGGTAGTTAAAGTGACACCAAAACAGATTATTTCTGCAGTGCAGATGCAGCCAGTAACTCCCTTACCTATTCTTTTCCCCATGTCTCTCAATGGCCACATGCTTGGCTATGAAGACGCTTGATCAATAGCCCTGGATTGTTTTATTTGAACAGGATGCCTTTCCAAGTCTCTATCCATGATCAGCAGTTGCACCTGTACTGTTTTTAGAAGGTAAAATGGAGAGGGTGGCATTGGAAGGCATCAGACTTTTTGTTGATTTTGTTAACACTCCATGTCCACTTTTCCCACATAATTCAAGTTCTGGTTTTAGAAATGTGGATACAACACAAGTATCCAGATGCCGACTGAGAAATAATATTATCTGAGGAGAAGGACAAGATGGCAACCTTCTCCCCATCCCCACAACTCACCTCCATAACCTGACTGGGCTAGCAATTGAAACTTAATGGAATATTGGCAACCAAACAATGGCCTCCATTACATCTAAGGACTGCCTAGTTTAGAGCGCAGGGCAGGATACGTGGCACACACCGTTCTGTCCTCCAGCACCTTGCTACCCCTTCTCAGAATCTGGCCACAAGGTATTGAATGGTCTGGGAAAAATTTTAGAAGTACAAAAGCCTTGAGCCCATCTCTCCCTTCTCAATTGATCAATCTACAGAATCCAGACTGTAGGTGTTTCCACACTGCAGAATTAAAGCAATTTAGCACCATTTTAACTGCCAAGACTCTATACTGCAGAATCCTGGGGTTTGTAGTTTGGTGAAGCATTCACCCTGATTTGTCAGAAAGCTCTGCTGCCTCACCAGACTACAAATCTCACGATTCTATAGGACAGAGACATGGCAGTTGTCAAATTTTGCAGTGTGGGTACAACCTGTATCATTACACAGGCAAGGAAGCCTAGCCATGTGCTAGAGAGAAACCTAAACTGCCATCTTTGAAACTTGGTTCTCCCCTGGAGGTCCTCTTCAGAGGAAATAGTGCTGTGCTTAAGGGAATTCCAGTGGGGGATGAATGGAGGATGAAGTCCATTCACATTGAATAAATAATAAATAATAAAAACTTTATTTGTATACCGCCCTTCCTACGATCAGGGCGGTGTACAGGATATACATAGTTAAAAACATTCCAACAGAGGACAGAACAGCGTTAATGTCAATAAACATACAGTGGCAATATGCTGATAGAAGAATATGTCAGCCAACTCAGGATGCGGGGAAGGGGGGGAATCACCGTAGGGAAGGGGGAGGGGGTTTCAGGGGAAGGCTTGTCCAAATAGGTATGTCTTTAGCCCCTTTTTAAACGAAGTAAGGGAGGGAGCTAAGCAGAGCTCAGTGGGCAACGAGTTCCAGAGGCTAGGGGCCGAGATGGAGAATGCCCTCTTCGTAGTAGTTGATAATTTAGCCTCTAAATTTAGGCTCTAAATGAAGGCAATGTGGTAGTTAAGAGCTTCCTCTTACTTAGGCTCTAAATTCTATTCTCTCTATTTGCTGTTCTTTCATCTGTTATCACTTTTACTTCTTTATTATTTCATTTTAGCTTGCTATTTTGGTGGATTTGGATTGTAGGGTGAATTGTATTACTTCCTGCCCTCATCTACTTCAGTTTGTCTTAGGCACCTCTACTGGAAAGAGAGGGAACATATGATTATTACATATATGTCATTTTAGAGTATTTGTTGCTGTTAGTTTTTTTTAATTATTAATTTGTATCTTGGTCTTGGTTGGTTTTTAAAATTTTTCACCGAATTGTAACTTGTGGTTTATATACATAATAATACACAGCAGTTGCGATGCATTTTGCACAGGTATATGTCTACTTAATAAGAGATACCAATCTTTCATATATATTACACAGGTATTATTATGTACCGGCCTATAACAACTTTATCACACAAGCTATAGAAGCAGAATTACAACAACCTAAAAGTGCCTTTGGCTAGTATTTATCACAGGATGTCATCTTCGTCCTGCTGTTGTCTTGCATTCTGTTCACTATTGTAGTGCACCTTTTCATTGGTGTATAAAACCTGTCAATGGATTCTCAGTTTTGCTGCTATTCTAGTAGTGTCTTCATGCGATAGGCTCCATCTGCTGCAGTTTCACTTCTCAGGTAGGCATGTGGTGTGAGTGGGGGTGATTCTGCTCCTCTCCACCCTCCCCCTTGCAACAATCCTGCACATTCACATAGCAGCTGGCTTCTGGAGGTTGTTGGCAGCCACAATTGTTTATCCTCTTGTCCCAAAGCATGGGGCTACTGTGTAAATGTACACACAGCTGCCCCACGCTTCAGGAGTGGGGAAGAGCAGTAACAGGGGCTGCCAACACCTTCCCATAGCCAGTTGCTGTGTGCACATTCACACAGCAGCTGGCTTTTGGAATACGGTTGGCAGATGTGATCACTTGTTCCCACCCTTTCTCCTGGAAAGCAAACAACAAACAAACAAAACAAACAGCTTCATTTATATACTGCTTCATACCGCCTAAGTAGTGTCTAAGCGGTTTACAACTGTAAGCTACTTGTCCCCAACAATCTGGGTACTCATTTTAGCAACCTCGGAAGGATGCAAGCCTGAGTCGAGCTTGAGCCCTTTTGCTGGTCTTGAACTCACAACCTTATGGTTTTGAGTGAGTGGCTGCAGTACAGGCATTTAACCACTGCACCACCAGGGCACCAGGCAGTATTTGACAGTGCAAGAAACAGATCATGTGACCATGGACCACCAAAGCGCTATCATAAGCAAAAGTGTTATAGGAAATTGTATCAAACTGATATGTTTCCATTCTTACACTAATGTGATTATTGCAGGACAACAGGCTGGTGTTATAAAGTCCAAAGACACCGAGTTTGTTTGGGGCATGCAAGCATCTGCAGTGTGCAACCAGCTTTTTCTGTTCACAGTCTTGGGCTGCTGCCATACTGCAGATTTAATGCAGTTTGACATCACTTTAACTGTCATGGCTCCACCCTATGGAAACCTGGGGTTGATAGTTTGTTGTGACACCAGAGTTCTCTGACAGAGAAAGCTAAATAGCCCACAAAATAACAAATCCCAGAATTCCATAGCATTAAACCATGGCAGTTAAAGGGGTATCAAATTGCATTAATTTTGCAGTATAAATGCAGCCTCGGTTTCTAAAGCTTGCTACCATTTTTGTGACAAAGGAAGAAAGGGGTATATAGCAGAGAAGGTGCATAGCATAATTTATTCTCCTCTTTTTCTCTTCCAGGTAGCTATAGATTTTACAGCCTCAAATGGTGATCCTCGGAACAGCTGTTCACTCCACTACATCCATCCCTATCAGCCGAATGAATACTTGAAGGCCCTGGTAGCTGTCGGGGAGATTTGCCAAGATTATGACAGGTGAAAGATAACTACATTTGTTTCAGAGTAGCTTCTAAATGACATTCAAGTAATATGATAAAGCTAGTGGTTAGATCTTGAGAGCTATCATACAGTAGAGCCAATAGAACTGAAAAATTCCATGAGCTATAGCATAAATAAGTGCTAAACAGAAATTTTGGAAACAGCAAAATAAGCCTCAGTAAGGCCTACTGAAGCCTTGTCAGAAAATTCTCAGACCTATCCAACAAATGGAATTTGGAAATTTAGATCCCGATATCAACCGTTGCACTGAGATCCCTAGTACAGTCATGTCTTAAATCTAGTTTTTAATCCCAACTAGAGTAGACATATTGACTCAGTGGAATTTACGTAAGTGCTGACTTGCCAAATTCCCCTGACTCACTGGATCTATTATAGTTGGGACTTTCAAGTTGATTTAGCATCAGGATTCCAACCAGTCACTATTCATCCTCAGAACTAGGAAAGGGTAACTTTTTAAATTACAGTTCCCAGAATTTCTGAGTCAGCAGAGTTACTGACAATGTTAGATGAGAAATTATGGGTATTTCATTGCGTTTAAAAAAAAAACTTTTACAAGCTCTACTCCTTCTATTGCCACAGCAGCCTTTCAGAAATAAAATGTATGCGCTTATATCTAATTGTCTGGTACAATGGGCACATATCCACATTATTATCAAGATTTCTGGTCTTCAAGCAGGGAGCCATGTGATCTTAATGTGGGACCAATTGAAGACTGTAAGTGTCTAAAATTGCTCATACACAAATATTTCTTTGTTTCAATTCAAATTGCAACAAAGATTGTCACAATGTCCACATGACAGTTTTTGACCCCTGGTAGGGTGATAATGCCAAGTTTTTTTCTCATACAGTGGTCCCCCGGGTTACGAATCCCCCGGGGTACAAAAACCCCGGGGTACGAAAGAGCCGGGGCTGGAAAAACGGCCCTGGGTTACGAAAAAAACCCCGGGTTGCGGAAAAAAAACCGCGCAAAATTCAAAAGGTGAAAAGTTTTTCCCTATACTTACAGTGGTCCCCCGGTTTGTGAACTTTTTCGGCTTACGAAAGTGGTGCTGGAACGGATTACTTTCGTAAACCAGGGGACCACTGTATATATTTTCCCCACACACTAGCATAAGCAATACATAGAACCAAATCTTGTTGATTTGGGTTTTGGGATCTAAGTGGAAACCCCGCTAAATTTCTTCTTGCCATAAGTTTTGGAAGTGGCAGTATAAGAAAGATTTTGCTGGTTTTTGAGACTGTTTTCGTGCATGTCTATAAAATGTACAATGCTGGAAAATGCAGTAACTATTGCCCTTTTGCAAAGACTAGTAATAGTAACAGCATTCGAGTAGTTGTTTGTGTCTTAATAATTAAACCAGCCTTCCTTTCGTGTTCACTGCATGTGTATGGTTAGCTTCACTGGGGGGGAAAGGCACTAGTATTATAGAGAACTATTGTGCAAAAATGCAGAAAACGTGTTGCAGTTGGGGGGGGGGGTTGGATCTGGTCATTAACTTTGCACAATAGGAGAGATCTCACAATGGAGTTTGGGAATCCTTGACTGTCTCACCACGTTGTCTCACCCAAATTCTCAGCAATGGCATGATTTTTTTTTTCATAACCCGATTTGAACTGCTGTTACTTAGGTCTTTCTGGATGCTAGTATCCTAGCTTGCATCTGCGTGTCTCTCTGTGTTGTGAAGAGCTGTCATTTCCCATGTGTGTGGTGGTATCTATCATACATACTAGACAGAAATATTTTTATCAAATTGACAGTGAGTACCTTGTCAGTCTGATGCTAATTATGCTTCTGGATCATTCTTGAGGAGTTTACCGCTGTCTTCGATGTATTACACTACAGGGTGCAGTAATTAGCCTGCTTCAAAGGATAGCTATTTGCATGGTAATGAAACTTGCTTTCAAAGACAAGTGCAAGAGTTGGAGTGGAATACTGCTAGAGTGGCGTAAATGGAAAGCCTGCAAATTGGAATAAAATCCCCAGAGTAACTACTATTAAGTATGAACCAGTAAAGGGCTTGGGTAAAAACTGATTACTATTGACTGCCTTCACCACTCCTTTGTCCACAAAATCGTATGGCAATGTTTCTCATTATAGTTGTGGGGATTGCATTTTCAGCTGGCAGGAAAGGCCTTTAGTTTAGAACTCATGAAAAAAAAAATGGTTCCAAGGGGGAAGACGATACAAGAAAGGCAACAACAACAAATCGTGAATATTTCTCGTCAGCAGCAGTATTGATATGTTATGTGTGTGAGACTGTGTATGTGGGGGGGTGAGTGTGTAAATAAAATAGATGGATCAAAAATATTAGTACATCTGTGTAGGTCTACTAGTTCATTGGAACTTACTCTCAAATATGTGTGCCTAGGTTTACAGCCTTAATTGTTGTTCTCAATGTAACAAATCTATAGTAAATTATATTAAAAGAAAATGAAATATTTTCTTGTGCAGGCAGTCAAATACCGTATGCAGTGCAATCTTTTTACACAGAAGCTGGCTGCATAGACTTCAACAGGTCTTATTTCTATGTTAGTATGCATAGCATTGCAGCTTTATTTTTCTCCAGATACTAGTACTTTTCCCATGGGAAAAATTTAAAAAAAATGGGTATAAAGCTTTCTAAGTCATGTTAAAACAGATACAACCATCTAAGGCACTGGCTTAAGAAGGACCTAAACATTATCAATACCAAAGATTTACATGTAGAGAAAACATTAATGAGAATTATGTGTTAACTTGTGGCCCTGTGACATTTTGCAGTTGGATGATGGTAATTTTTAGGACCTTCTTAAGGTAGTGCCTTATTCTAAATGGTTGCTTCTGCTTTAATTTGATGCAGAACACATTTTACTAATTTTTGTAGCTACCTTGCATGAGAAAAGTACTAGTATCTGGAAAGCTGCAGTGCTATGCATACTAATATAGAAATAAAACCCACTGCAGTTGATGCAGATGGCTTGTGTATAAAAACATTGCATATAGTATTTAACTATGTGTATAGGGAAATTTTTCATTATATTTTAATTCAAGCCAACCTGCCTACCTGCCTGGCTTTCAGCCTTTATATCCCACCTTTCAAGATCAAACATTCCATGGAAGCTTATGAGACGTTAAAAATGCAGTATTCATTGTAACAGTATTGCATTCAATAAAACAACAATAAAAAGGTTATACCATTAGTAATTGAAACAATATAAATTGTATAAAATAATAGAGATATAGAACCAAACACTCACAGCAATAGAGAAAAAGATTTTAAAATAGCTGTAGGTCAGTAAAGAACACTAAATTCTTTGGAGGGTGATACATTAAAGAATTGTTGTAGGTCTACTCTAAAGTAAATTTGACTTACTTTGAAGGGTCTTGAATTAAAAAAAAAGATTTTTTCTTCTTCTTATCAAGTTTGTGATGTACAAGGGTAGAAGACGTGTATACTATCACAAACTTTATTAAGGGGTGTTGGATGACATACAAGAAAAAGGTAGTTGAGACTATTATTGATGATGAAATCCCAGAAATAATAAGGTGATTTTTTTAAATAAAGTTATTTAACTTACATCCCACCTTTTTCCTGATCTGAGGCTCAGGGTTTCTTACAACAATGTTATTAAATTACAGCTAAAATCTTATTATGCAAAAATAAAATAAATAGATAAATGAACAATTATATTAAAAGCACAACATTAAAACAGTTTTAAACACATTTCAAACATCTAACTACTAAGCAGAACATTATGGGTAACAATGTTCATTTGTGAATTTCAACCATCTACCAAAATTTTCATTCTAATGCACAGTGGACTTCAGAACGTATCATCATTAGAACATAATAGTGCCCTCATAGTAATACTGGACTGAACTTACTGCTACCCTGGCTTACATAAGCCCATCATATGTTTCAAAACCTTACGATGATGGCGGTGGGAGAATAGACTGTTGTCCAGACTGCTAGGTGCACACTCCCTCATGCACAAAAGTGTTTCCATTCTCACATATGAAAAGTCCAAAAGATACAGGTCTAAAACACACTGCAGAAATAATCTAGTTTGAGACCACTTTAACTGCTCTAGCTCAGTGTTACGGAATCCTGGGAACTGTAATTTATAGTGGTGCCACAGCTCTCGGACAGAGAAGGCTAAATGTCTCACAAAACTACTATTCCCAGTATTTCCTAGCACTGAGCCAGGGCAGTTAAAGTGGTGTCAAACTAGATTATTTCTGCAGTGTGTTTTGGACCACAGAGAGAGAGAGAAAGTTTCAAAGGGCCATTTAATCTTTGCAAAAGTGGGAAGGAAGGATTGCTCAGCATATTGTCTAAATTTTATCATTTCACACTGTCTTCACACAGGCCAGGAGTCATAGACTGAGAGCAAACTCTGTTTTGCAGTTCTGATCTATGAGAGCATAACAAGCCAGGAGCCTGAGTTTGGAAGTATGCCGAGCTTTCAATTCCTGGTTGGTTTAGCCTCTTCCATTTAATTCATCTTTGTGGTTATCTTGCATGTTTAAGAATTCATTTAGTGAAGTTGTAGAAGCGTGGATTGGTTTCTATTTTGCTTTTGCCAGACCAGCTCCTTTTAGTGCTAATCAGTAAAATTTATGGGGATAGTATTCAGATTGTTAGTTAATTCATTAGTGGATACCTTTCAGAAGTTAGTTTCAGAGTGTGTGTATTCCCCAAGTTCATTAATTATTCTTCTTTTAGGTAGCAGACTTGCACATTCTATCTTTATGCGCTTAAAGCTCAATTATAGATACACATTTCTTCATAGTCAGCAGATAACACTTTCCCCAAGGAGCCTCCGGAGCATTTTGTTTTAAAGGGGGGGGAGGATAAAACTGACAGATCACTAATTAAAGTGGGTGCATATATTTTAATCTTTTGGTTTTTTTAAAAAAAAATATCTTGTGATCTTGTGAAAGAACTTTCCCTCCACTGTCACTATCTCAGTATAGTTTTTACATAGCTCACTGAGGTGTTTCAAATATATAACAATGAAAATCCATCTATGGGCTAAAAAGCTACTGTCCACCAGGAGGGCAGCTCCTTGAAATGTAACGCCAAGGTCCCTGGGAATTAACTTGTGTGTTTGACCTTCCAAAGCAGAGACAGGGGAATGCACATGCAATGTGCATGACCCATGTGCCTGTTTTCATTTTTCTAGATGCAGTCTGGCATGCTGGGAAACCCACCAACAACGGTGAAAAGAAATATTGCTCACCCTTGTTCCAAAGAGAAGACAGACAAAAATCAAAGAGCTTCATGTGGGCAGTGGTAGCGTGGAGCATAAGTGGCAAATTTTGAGGGGGCAGACAGTCTTTTTATGCCAGCCAAATAAGCAAGGCTTAGATATATGACATTTTTCAACTACGGCTCTCAGAATCCCACAACTACCATGGCCATTGTCCATCCTGGTTGGGGCTATCTAAGAGCTGCTGTCCAAAACATTACTTTTCCAAGCTCTGCAAATATCCAACGTTGATCCGTACGCAAGACATTTTGTCACGATTATCTCAGTCAGACCTAATAGACCAAGCAAAATGCAGGCTGAAAGATCTGCAACATGGACAATCAAAGGGATCACTAAACCTTTTTGTGTTGCCTTCCTCAAAGCTGTGGAGGCTAGTGAGTCCAACAATAGTGGAGCAATGAAACCACTCCAGGTTTTAATTTGTCCATAAATGGAGATATCCAAGGTGCTGAACTTTATCTCCCAGTTCAGTGCCCTGGACAGCTCTGTGTAAACCAAAAGAATCTGCAGCAAGTTCAGTACTTCACCACACTGGAGCCAGTAGCTTCCACCACTTACAAATGCCAAAGCATGCAGGAAGGTGTTAAGCATCTCTCAAACCACAAGACATAGATGATGGGTTGAGTTTGGCCTGGTTGTAAATGAGTTACACTTGCCTGATGTGGTATGTGTGACAGTGTGTGTGAAATAATTCCGTCTGCATGAATCAGACATCATTGTTAGCCGCAGGTAGCTAGCTTATGCCAGTGAAATGCCTTCATCTGGAATTTTCACTATGGATATAAATCTGGGGCAAAAAGTTTCCATTTGAGAGAAACTCCCCAGACATTCTAATCAGTAAGAGATTATAATATTGGAGGAATGAGTTCAAGTCTCTTATTTGACCAGGACTCTCTCTTGGTGTGAAGAGAAAAGTAACACGGAGCCATGTAGTTTATTTTCTAGTGACTTTCTGGATCTTTTGTTGTGGAATAAACTCAAAATTTTGCAAATACTAAACTTGGATTGATGAGGAACAGTCTTGAGATTTGTTGGATACCTAATTAGGGATAGGAGGGAATCATTTGGTGTATTCAACTATAAAACTGTTTGGCAATAACATATTTTGGACTTTTCCTTACCTTTGACTGAAGGAAGTTAAGTGTTGCATCCAAAGAGAAATGTTTAAGGAAGAGCAAAGATAGTGAAAATTAGAAGCCACTGGTCACAGAGTGTTTTCATTTTATCCTTCTTTGGAGAACTTTCAGCTTTTTAATCAAAATGTTTAAGTAACGGGTGAAGCAGACTAGCAGCTTGGAGCAGCCTCTAGTTGCTCCAGCTCCAGTCAGCACCCAATTGTCCTGGGACCACGAGGACTTACATTGCCCCATGGATAACTCGATCCAGGTTTTTGAAGTCAATTTTTTGACTAAAATTTCTAGACTGGGTATTTTTTAGTACTGGATGGATGGATCTTTGAGAAATATGTAGGGTACAAGATACTCTGGGCCATATTGTCTGGGACTGACTCTGTTAAAGGAATGAAATAATAGATTTTCTTTGTTCATTGGCTGGAAAGTAAGTTCCTGCAGATCATTTAAGAGTTATTCTTTGGGATCAGACTCTAATCTTGTCTGCTCTCTGGCATTTTCTACAAGGTAGTAATTTAGTGGATTCATATGATTTAGTATATTAACTGATTGTAATAATAATAATAATAATAATAGTTTATTTATAGCCCGCTCCTCTGTTCATACACTCGGAGCGGGGTACAAGTAAAAGAAAAAACATAGATTAAAACAATCCCATAACCCGTTTCCAAACCTCCCACCCCTTAAAAATAGATTAAACCGGCAGTGATTAAAACAGTAATTATTTAAAAACATATAACAGCATCCTAACCCTTCCTTATGCGGCCACGTCATAAGTGGGGATCAGAAACATGGGAGTAAGCAGGAAATCAAAGTCTGGAACCGAAGCCGGAGATAGGAAATTTCAGGGGAAGGCCTGCCGGAAGAGATGCGTCTTTAGGGCTTTTTTGAAGCAATCTAAAGATGTCATGAGACGCATCTCATCCGGCAGACCATTCCAGAGCTTGGGAGCGGTCGCAGAGAAGGCCCTCTGGGAGGTCTGTGCCAGCCTGGTCTTGATAGGCTGTAGTAGGTTCCTCCCAGAGGATCGAAGTGTGCGGGGAGGATCGTACGGGGAGAGGCGGTCCCTGAGATAAGATGGGCCCGAGCCATGTAGGGCTTTAAAGGTTAGAACCAGCACCTTGTACTGTGCCCGGAAACTAATTGGCAGCCAGTGGAGAGACTTAAGCAATGGAGTTATATGTTCTCTCCTAGATGTCCCAGTAACTAATCTGGCTGCCATGTTTTGAACCAATTGAAGTTTCCGGGTTAGGTACAAGGGCAGCCCCATGTAGAGCGCGTTGCAGTAGTCTAGTCGTGAGGTGACCAAAGCGTGTACCACAGTTTCCAAATCCCTCATCTCCAGGAAAGGGCGCAGCTGGCGTATCAGCCGAAGCTGATAACAGGCACTCCTGACCGTCGCATTCACCTGACTCGTCATGTGAAGTGACAAGTCTAGGAGTACCCCCAGATTGCGAACAGGGTCCTTCGAGGATAGTGTGATTCCATCTAGGACCGGGAGATGTATTCCCAGACCTGGTTTCGGGCCGGTGACTGTCAGTACCTCCGTTTTGTCTGGATTCAGTCTCAATCTGTTTTCCCTCATCCAATCCATTACCGCTGCCAGGCAGTCATTGAGAGAGGAGACGCCATCTGAGGTCTGAGCAGATGATCTGGTCATGGAGAAATATATCTGAGTGTCATCAGCGTACTGATGACACTGAGCTCCATGCCTCCGAATGATCTCACCCAGCGGCTTCATGTAAATATTAAATAGCATCGGGGACAGAATGGCGCCTTGCGGGACGCCACAGCTTAGCTCAATTTTGGAGGAGCAGCTGTCCCCGAGCCTCACCCTTTGGGTCCTGCCGGAGAGAAAGGAACGGAACCACCGTAAGGCGGTGCCTCCGATCCCCATCCCTCTCAGCCGGTCCAAAAGGATGGCATGATCTATGGTGTCAAAGGCCGCTGAGAGATCCAAGAGCACCAACAGGGTCACACTACCCCTATCGATGCTCAAGCGGAGGTCATCTGTCAGAGCAACCATGGCAGTCTCAACTCCATATCCTGCCCGGAAGCCGGTTTGAAATGGATCGAGATAATCGGTTTCATCCAAGACAGCTTGGAGTTGGGAGGCAACTGCTCTCTCGATCACCTTGCTTAAAAATGGCAGCAAGGAAACTGGTCTATAGTTGTTTCGGTCCAGGGGATCAAGGGAAGGTTTCTTCAGGAGGGGCTTTACGGCCGCCTCCTTCAGACAAGAAGGAACAGTGCCTTCCCTGAGGGACGCATTGATTACATCCCTAAGGAATGTCTTCAATGCGTCCCCTCCCTGGACGACCAGCCATGATGGACATGGATCGAGAGGGCAGGTTGTTTTCCTCACGCTTCCAAGGAGCTTGTCCACGTCATCAGTACTTACAGATGCTGAATGTATTGCTGAATGTATTGCTGAATATCAAACTGGTTTCTTTCTCCTGCTTTTCCCCGACTAGGACTGGTTGCTATTGACCAGATTTGATTATAAATTCAAGGAAATTGTGAAATGATAGGAGACAGACAATAAGCATCTCTTGCTATAATTTAATAAAACAGAAGACACTGTTACCTGCCTGTTTTATTATATCATAGCTGCAGCCACATGCACTGACAGTCCCATCCACTTATTGGTATGTCTAACTGTCAACTCTGGAGTTTATCACATGGGAGGAATTTCTCTCAATTGCGAATGGAGCCAATTCGCAATTACCTGAATTCTCTAGTTTAGCGAATTTACATGAAATCTGATTGCATTCGGAATCCATTCAGAATGACTTCCCATTTCCCAAAAATGACCCCCCCCCTTGCCCAAAATTGTGTGAGATACACTCATTTGCAATAACGTGAAACCCCATGATTGCATTCGGATTGCCATTGCATTATACCCCCAAATTCTGTCGTATGATAAACTCCTCTGTCTTGAACCCTTGTGTTCCCTACTGTTTAAAATGGGTGTTTGTGTCTAAATCCCATTTTAGATTCTTTTCCATTCCTTTTGATGCTTTTCTTTTTGTTCTGAGTCTTTACCCTCTTGAACAATCTGCATACCAATTTTTGATGATTAAACAAGGTTCCCCTGCTTCTATCAGTACTTATTCAAAGAGAAGGCAATCAGCAGGCAATTAGCACAAAATTAAGGTTTCACCACCCACTTTGTTTCTGACACTTCTTGTGAAAGATGGCTAGTTCTTATTTCCAGGACTGATCATCAGTATGCAATAGTATGGCAAGGCAAAGCCCTACATTTGTTATGATTTGTGCAGAAAATTGTTGTGTAGGAAACACAGCATTTTGTTGTAAGTGCATAAGAGTCATGTTTACAGTTGTGGGGAATTAGTTTCATGCTAGTGATCTTCAGGTAATAAATGTAAATGCTCTTGCATTATCCCTTTACCATCCTCTGTCATCTAGTATTGATCTTGTTGAAACTGCTATGGTTGCAAGCCTGTGTTCACTTTGGTAAATTTTGTTATCATAACCTAAAAGAAAGTTTAAAAAAAAGGAAAGACGAAGATCTCATTCTCTGAAGATGCCAGCCACAGATGTCAGAACGTCAGAAAGGAACTCTTCTAGAACATGGCCACATAGCCCGAAAGTGCCACAAAAAACTATGGATGCTGGCCATGAAAGCCTCCACAAAGGCAGATGTGTTGATCCCTATCAGCAACCCAATTCTAGAAGTTTTCAGCTGGAATTCTACTGGGGTATCATTCCAGTGTAATTCTTGGTTACACAAATAATTGTTCTATTTTTGCATTTTGTATAAGGAGGCAGCCAATGTCCCCTTTTGCATGCTAGTTCCTCATTCACCCTTAGTGCATTGGTGCATGGGAACAGTTCTGCTCTTTACACACCACAATTAAAAAGGCCACCAGAATGCCTGCCAAATGGCTGGTAAATTACCAGCCACACCTTTAAAAGCGATCCTGGGATTTGTAGTTTTGTGAGATTAGACTGTTTCTCAGATACAATGAATATAATCATATTAAAAACAGCAGGACAGAGTAAAGGAGCAACTAAGAACTGTTATCTCAATTTTCTTAACTTCTTCAAACTTATTTAATGTTTCACCTTTTAGTGCTTGGTACTGGTAATACTAAAGGGGATGTTAGCAATTCTACAGTGTATCTACACTGCACAATTATAATTTCACTTTAATTGTCTTGGCTCCACCCTATTGGAATCCTGGGATTTATAGTCTGGTGAGAGACTTTGAATTTTCTAGTGCCCTCACTTGAATGACAGCATTAAAGAAGTAGACAAGTCAAGACAACCTGAGTGCATCGTTTGAGTATAATTTACGATTCAATTTGTTATTTTAAAAAGCTCCCTCCATTGTTAGCTTGGGATGTAAATTTTTTTAAAAAAAAATCAGTTCTTAACTGTATATAAAAACAGATTAGTCAAATGGTAGGGAATAATCAGAATAGAAAATGTATATTAACTTCAACAACTTGGAAAACAGAATTGGGAGTTCATTATTATTTTATCCTTTAATAGAATAAGGAGAAAAACAAACTTGAAAAGAAAGGAGCAGACCCCTTTGAACATTTAAAAAGCAATGAAGAAATGACATGGTCTTTGCAAAACCTTCTGCTGTGTGGTGTATGTGAGTGAAACTGAAACAGTTTTAGTCCTGTTCACACTACATAATTAAAGTGTGCTATGATTTCACTTGAACCTCCATGGCAATATCCTATGGAATCCTAGAATTTGCAGTTTAGAGAAGAGTAGTTAGGATTTTTACCCAAAGAGGTCTTGTGCCTTTCCAAACTGCAAATCCCAGGATTGATAGGATACAGCCATGGCAATTAAAGTGGAATCATAGTCCTCCAATTATGCAATATGACAGGATCCTTAATATGTGTATAACAAAGCACCATTCTCAAAGGGACCAGCCCAATAAACCCCCCTGTATTTGTTTTCATTTCAGTGATAAAATGTTCCCGGTCTATGGTTTTGGAGCCAGGATACCTCCGGACTATAAAGTAGGTGTACAGGTGAATCTTCCTTATTCTCTTGGTGTGCATATATCACAGTGTGTAGGTTGCTGCTGCACAGACAACTCATGAGTGAGAACAGGACATGTAAGGCTGTGGGGGAGCTGGTGAGAAAGTCGCACAGCTCAGCAGGAGAGACGGATGAGTGGCAGAAGCAATTTTCAAATCACCTAAGAAGCTGGAGTCTCTGAGGCTCTCTGCTCAATCGATATCACTTTATGCATAGTTATGAGCTCCAAACCAATGTTGTGCCAATGAAAATAATTTGAAAGCCTTTGGCTCTTCACATAAAAATTAACATATTACAGAGTAGCCATGCCTTTCAATTTCCCCTCCTATTGTGACAAATTTTATTTTTAGAAAACATGATTTTTGAAGTATGGACACCCAGCCTAAATATCAAACAGATGGAATTAATATAATAGATGGGGAGGGGAGGAAATCCCTTTTTAAAATGAATGCTCTGAACATTTAATGAACATTCTGAACTGAAGCAACTCTGCTTTGGTAGCCAGAAATTGACTAAATTGTGGTGGTGGTGGTGGGGGGTGTTATACATTGATAAGGAAAAAAGAGAGTGCAGTTATATTTGAATGTATTGACTGGACAATATATGATAGCTGTGTGACTACTAGACTAGAAAGTAGAGTTGGCACAAGGGTCAAAATGGTAAGACATCTGTCAAGGACCTTTGCCCCATTGGGATCCCTGAGGAGATCACCATGAGCCTCCTGCTCCTCTCCACCATTGAAACCAGATTGTACATCCATTTCTCATTTTGGCTCAGACAGTAGTGGTAGTGAGTGATCGACGTCATTTCTTATGGCGAGTACTGAGCAATAAATTGCGTTTCCTGTTTGCTTCCTGGCTATTTGCTATAACAAATAGGACAAAAACAAGCTGCAATACCTAGCAAAAAAAAAAGGCAGTTAGAAAGCAGACTCATTAAGACAGAGTGTGTCTTGCAAAAGAGCCAACAAAAATCTTGCATTTAGTGCTATTGGGAAAGTTTTGGCTGTAGTTTGTGCTTTGAACTATGCTCTTACTTGACACATGCATTATTTACGGGACTGGGTTACTAACTCATTGGTAAACCATAGCCAATAACATGGTTTCAAAATTTAGACCAGAGCTTGGGGAAATTACTTTGCATGTTAATGCATTTATATTAAAAAGCTTTGTCATCTTCCCCTGTTACCAAGGGATTGGAGAAAGTGGCTCGATTTGTGAACTATTGGTAAGATGCTCTCTTAGTCATTAGGTTGCTGTTGAACTACTGAGATCTGCAGAACTGTGCTGCTCATTTGGTTGTGTCCCTGTTGTTTCTTCTGACACTTCCTCCAATGTGCCCCATAATTTCTTGTAATGTTGGGCTTCGCTGGAGACATACATTGGAGGAAGCAACAGGGCCTTGCAGAGCTCTGCGTCTTGGAATATTGTTTCAATGGAGGGTGGGGGTGGAATAGGAGGGGAACTTCTTTGCTATTCATATGTAAGGTAAGAGGTAACATTGGCTTTACCCTCAATAAATTACCATCTCAATAGGGAGGAAATACAAGATAGGATCAATTATGCTGTTTATAACATCCCCTCCAAGCATAATTATGACATACAGTGGCCATACATGCCCAATGAACAAGCTACTTATAGGGGGAAATGTGTTTATTTTCTTGTGATAATTTAAAATAAATGAAAGATTAGACAAATATCACATATAGTTCTGAAAAAGCTGGAAAATGGTCTCTTGAATATTAAACTCTGATTATTTTACTCTTAGTAGATATGTAGCTGGAATGCTATATACATCCTCAGTAGTATTAAGTGTTTAATTGTAAGATCACATTTTGCCTAGGAACATTTACTGGATGTTTAAGCCTGGTCAGTTTAAGTTAAGGTTGCCCTAAAGGCACCAGATCCTGGCTGATCTTAGAAGCAAAGCAAGGTTAGCCCTGGTCAGTACTTGGATGGGAGAACACTAATAAATAGCAACTGATGTCAGTAACATTTCAGACTAAAGAAAACCACTGCTGTGTATTCCTTGCCTAAGAAAACCCTATGAGGTTCTTGGGTTTGCCATGTTAATAAGTTAATAGGCAACACAGCGAAATTAGCTTGCCTCAAATAGGAATGCAGTAAAAACACAGCAATGATGTTGGCCATTAGTTTTGAAATCTCCTCCTATCAGTAGAAGATAAATTCTAATGACTCAGCTCTGGGCAAACACATTCTCCTGGTGCACAATAACAATTTCCAATAGTGGGAAGCAAGAAAATAAATACTCTAAAAGAAATCTTTCTAGTGACTAAGCAGAGATATCCACCTCTCCATCTGCTGCTAGAGAATAAACTGAGTCACTTTTCTGAACTAAAATTTTATCTGGGGTGGGGGATTGGTTGGTTCACAGGTCTCTCATGATTTTGCAATCAACTTTAATGAAGACAACCCGGAATGTGCAGGTAACAATATTCTGTTTGTGCCAAACAAGCTGACTCATCAGATCAAGCATTCTGTTATTTCTTATAATTCCTTGAAATAATGTATGAAGCAGTGGCTCCCAAGCTTAGTTCCTCAGATGTTGTCGGACTTCAACTCGCAGAAACACTAGCCAGCATGGCCGATTGTGAAAGATTTTGGGAGGCGTGATTCACAAATATCTGGGGACGTACAAATTGGGAACCAGTTGTGTAAGGCATGAGACAAATTGAAACAAAGCCAGAATGCTGGTAGGGCTTAATGGTGTGTGTCTGACCAGTTTGCAAGCATTTGGACTTCTTACCAGTTTGTGCAAAGAGGCTTCCTTTAAGCAAGAATTCACCTGGTATACACAGCAGTCCACGGGGCTTCGAGAAATACATACACACACAGCTTCCCCAGCCTCCGCCAGTCCAAATGCATCTGTTCCTTCCACAATCCCACAGAGTAAGCGTAAAGTAGCATACTACTATCCCAACTCTCAAGAGGATTATTACATCCAGAGTCACAGATTTTGGCACCTTCCTTATAAAAGATAAATAAATAGGTGTTATCTGCTGTCATGTAAATTTACAGCGCTATAAAAATAAAGGTTAATAATAATTATTTGGATTGTAAACTTATAAAGTTTAGTTTAGATTAGGTTAGATTATAATTTTATCTTCACCTACGCAGGAATCGATCCTTTTGAACTCAGACTAGTTTCTGAGAAGTCATGTATAGGATTATGAATCTTTGTTTCAGTGAACAAGTTGGTGCGGTAAAAAAAACCCCTCTGTTTCAAACTCTGACTGATGACTGTTAAGCATGTAGTCTTGTATACAGGTGATCCCAGGTTCAGTGCTTGACATCTTCAGTCAAGGCTAGAAAGAACCCTGGAAAAGCCACTGCCCATCACTGTAGACTAGGGATGTGGATCCGTGGATCTTCTGATAATTTGATTTTTAATCCCCAGACAGCATGACCCATAAGGGATTATGAAAGTAGTTGCCTCAAATATCTAGCGGGCCAAATATTTTTCTACGCTTTTAAATTCTCCTAATTTTGTAAACAGTACTCCTGTTGTCAGTAGCCACTACTACGATATGTGAGCCAATTATTTTGATTTAATGCAATTAAGATGCTTATGGAAATATTTTAATTGTCCTGAATGCCAGTTACACTGAGCACCCTGGAAAAGTTAGAGATCAACATTTCAAATGAGACATAGAAGTCAACAGACTTTGGGCAAATCATTCAATAAAAAAACCAATAAATTTTATTTTTCAGATGTGAGAATATGGTTCTTTTAGAAAAGTATCTTTAGAAAATGCCATAATTTTTTTTTTTTTTTTTGCTAACTTCTTTATGTCACTATAAAGAAATATTTGGCTAAGAACAGCAGGGGGGGAAATGCTACCAAGATACCCCCATCTAATAATTAAAATCTATAAGCCTCAATCTGTTGAGGTTTTCTGATGCCCAAATGATTACTGAAAGCCTCTACTGACTGTAAAAATGGAATGCATTTGCAAAGTGTGCTAATATCACACAGTGTGATTAATATCTGCAATATGCACAGTTAAATGCTGCTGGTGAGAAGGAAAGCAAGGCTCATGAATTATATATGGCATAACATCTAAAAGAGGTCAGGTCAGCAGGAGAGAGCTGCTTTGAACAAATTCTTCAGAGTCGCAGCTGTGCAGAATAAATTGGCAGGAAAGTGCTGTAGATCACTTGTGTGAGAGGGAAATTGCAGGAATCACTTTCAAAAGGTATTCAGAGGGAATTCTGGTCTTTACAACAATTCATTCAATGGGTCTACTTTAGTCGGGACTACAAGTCTCAGGGCGGGAGGCAGAAAGCATCTTTCCAAGGCTGTTTTTTTGTTTTGTGTTTTTTTTTACCCCTTCACCCTTTCAAACTCCCTATGACTGCAAACCTTCTGGCCATAAAAAAAAGGCAAATTGTCTTTCTTCAAATCATCAAACAATGCACCTTTAAAATAGCATCTCTTTGCATGGTTTAACATCCCAGAATACCTTTTTACAAATGCAGAAATGAACTTCTAGTCATTTTTTTGTTTTGCTTTGTTTTGATTGTGGTTTTGTTATCTGTATCCCCTGATGCTCCAACATAGAAAATAATCCCCAACTGGCTGTTGCTCACCCCAGCTAATAGAATTAACCTGCCCAAGTCTGCTTACTTGTTGCTTCTAAGCATCGGTTCTAGCCCATCCCTCTGGAGCAATGGAGAATAAGCCTGCTCTGTGACAGCCCTTCAGACACTTGAAAATAGTGATAAAAGCGTAGAAAAGACAAGTAGCTAGTCTTCTCAGCATCTGTATGTGGAATAGACAGGCAGCCTCTTTGTCCTTTTCTTGTCGCACACAGAAATGTTTTGGACAAGACTGGGGCTCTTACTATGAATCATTTTGTTTGACTGACCACCTTTAACGCTTCATATTCTTTCATTACCTAAGGGATCCAAGGAGTGGTTGAAGCATATCAGAATTGCCTCCCTAAGCTTCAGCTTTATGGGCCTACAAACATTGCTCCCATCATTCAGAAGGTGGCTAAATCAGCCTCAGAAGAAATCAACACTAAGGAGGCATCGGTGAGAAATGGACCAGACTGCAAACCAAACTAAGCCTCCTTGCAGGGGTTGGGGTGGGGGGATCAGCTGCATTCTCATGAATGATAACATACATTGTCTATTAGTGTATTCTAACCTCCCCTACACACTCACTTTCTGGGTGATTAAAAATATAGAAAGATGAGTTTCCCTCCACCATTTCAATGTATTTCACTTTGTGCATTCTGGCTGTGGCAATTTCCAGTGAGAGAGCAGAAGTAGCTAATACCCCAGAGGACAGGATCAAAATTCAAAATGACCTGAATAGACTAGAAAGCTGGGCCAGTGCTAACAAAATGAAATTCAATGCGGAGAAATGTAAGGTTCTGCACTTAGGGCGGAAAAATGAAATGCACAGATATAGGATGGGGGACACCTGGCTGAATGAGACCACATGTGAAAGGGATCTAGGAGTCCAAGTAGACCATAAGCTGAACATGAGTCAACAGTGTGATGCGGCAGCTAAAAAAGCCAATGCAATTTTAGGCTGCATCAATAGAAGTATAGTTTCTAGATCAAGGGAAGTTATAGTGCCACTCTATTCTGCTTTGGTCAGGCCCCACCTGGAATACTGTGTCCAGTTCTGGGCACCACAATTCAAAAAAGATGTGGAGAAACTGGAGCATGTCCAAAGGAGGGCAACTAAGATGGTGAAGGGTCTGGAAACCTTGCCCTATGAAGAACGCCTTAGGGAGCTGGGGATGTTTAGCCTGGAGAAGAGAAGGTTAAGAGGTGATATGATAGCCCTGTTTAAATATTTGAAGGGATGTCATATTGAGGAGGGAGCAAGCTTGTTTTCTGCTGCTGCAGAGACTAGAACGCGGAACAATGGATGCAAACTGCAGGAAAAGAGATTCCACCTCAACATTAGGAGGAACTTCCTGACAGTAAGGGCTGTTCGACAGTGGAACACACTCCCTCGGAGTGTAGTGGAGTCTCCTTCCTTAGGGGTCTTTAAGCAGAGGCTGGATGGCCATCTGTCAGGGATGCTTTGACTTGGAGTTCCTGCATGGCAGGGGGTTGGACTGGATGGCCCTTGTGGTCTCTTCCAACTCTATGATTCTATGATTCTATGATTCTAGGGTGATATGCGTAACATATCTACAGATAAGTATGAAAGAGAGTGATTGTCTGCATGTAAGACAGAAACAGTGCTTCTTATATCAGTATTATTCCGGTAGAGTTAATAGAATCACAGTTCCAGATTTCTTTCTGTTTGTAGTTGTATTTATTTAATTAATTCATCAATCAAAGTCCCTGCCTTTCTCCCAGCAAGATGGCGTACAACATTTTAAAAGCACAATACAATATTAAAAACTGTTAATACAAAAAATTAAAATAGAAACTGAATTTTTATTTTAAAAAACATAAATGAAAACAATTAAAACAGCATTAAAAAAACAAGTTGAAAGCTGTGTTAAAAGATATTTTAAAAGATAATAAAATAAAAACGCTACACGGACACCCCATTAAAAGCTTTATTTGCCACACGGACTAAAACCCAAAAGCATCTTTAAATAAAAAGAGCTTCACCTGTCAGTGGAAAAATAGTAGGGAGAGGGGCCAACCAGACCTCCCAGAGAGTGGTTTTCCATAACTTGGCCGCTGAGAGGGCTCTCTCTCATGTTCTCACCAGACATGCCTGGGATGGTGATTGGACCAAGAGAAAGCCTTCCCTACAGGTCTTACAGCACAGGCAGCCTAATATAGGGAAATAATGGTTTTTCAAATAGTTGCATCATGGCAATTCTATCCACATTGACCAGGGATAAAGGAGATTATCACACCAGCTGTTTTCTCCCGATCTGGGTACAGCCTGAGAATGGGCTGAGACCATCTGTTACAGCACAGCTCCGTGCCCAGGTCGGAGGCGTCCTGTACCTGATCGATACTTCTCCCATACTTTTCCATTCATTACGAAGTGTGGGAGAAGTCCCGATTGGCTATGGGATGCCTCTAATCTGAGCACAGAGCTGTGCGATAAAATCCATTTATACATGGTCTCAGCCCGTGCCCAGGTCCGGGGGGGAAAGCCATGCAATAATCCCTTAAATCTTCTTGAAATCATTCTCCATATCAGACCCTTTGGTTTCAGTGGCATTTAGTCATGACTGAACCTGAGTCATAATTCATCATTTCAGTCTCCTTTACAACAACTTGAATTAACAACTAGATTGGCCATTCTACTATCGGGAGCCAAGGAAGCCACTTATACCACTAGAGTACCTTCTGCAAATTCACAATTGCATCTCAGATTGTGTGCTGCTAATCTGAACCTCAGTCAATTGGAAGAATCTTTTCCAAAGCAGAACCTTTTGAGCTTTTTTTTCCCTTCCTTTTATTTTCAAATACTTCCTTGCATTGCCCGCCAAATAAAAATTCTGCCCCACCATTAAATTTTCCTTCAGTCTCCAAATGTCTAGCATTGCCGTATCTTAAAACTTCAGTTAAGCATTTAGAAATGCAGTTTAGCCACGGAAAGGAAATAGGCAGGCACAGTTACTAAGGGAGTCTGAAGACTTGGGGGTGAAGCAGATGGCCGGGAAGGAGCATCCAGAGGCCACTCCAGCTGTGATTGGGCCAAGACCACAGTCACTGCATGGCCTGCTCCTAAAGCAGGCCACCACCACAGGTCCCAAGCTGTGCCAACCAGGAGTTGGTTTATTTGCTCTATCACTATTCCAAAAGTGACTTAGTCCTGTTTCTCCTGTTCTAGGTTAGATTAGTGTAGCAGCCCTAGAGAGTTTTCCTATCACTAATGAAGATCCTATAATAAAATGTTTGTTTTCTATGGCTATTGGTGTCAATGCTCTTTAATCAGGATAGCTAGCTGCTGCACAAACAAGCAACAACAACAACAACAACAGTAATAATATTTATTTCTTACCCGCCCTTCTGAACGGGCAATCAGGTCGGGGTGCAACATGTTAAAAACATATACAGTTAAAATCCTCCAACATTCCCACCTCCCACCCCTTAAAACAGTATTAAACTAGACATAATTAAAACAATCAAGATTAAAAATGCATAATCCTTCAAGTCCCATTTAGGCATCCGGAGGGCACGGGGGGGGGGGGGAGGCATCGGACGGTGGGAAATTAGTTACTGTCCGGGAAGGCCTGCCAGAAGAGATGCGTCTTGGTTGCTTTTTTAAAGCCTTCCAAGGTTGTAATAAGACACATCTCATCCGGCAGGTCGTTCCACAGCCTGGGAGCAATAGCACAGTCTATTAACAATATATTTGTTTGGTTAGGAATAAGTATTTACTTGTGTTGTATTTCACCTATTTAATATATATATATATATATATATAGAGAGAGAGAGAGAGAGAGAGAGAATGAATTTCCCTGTCACCCTCATTAAGAGCACATCACCACATCACTATTGGGTGATAGGGTATACCGGAGAATCTCTGAAACATTTATTTGGCTGAACAGAAACGGAGCTTTGATTTTCTTTTAAAACCTTTTAGCAATATTTCATCTTGCTGATTCTGACGGACGGAGTCATCACAGACATGGCTGACACCCGTGAAGCCATTGTTCATGCCTCCCACCTCCCCATGTCGGTCATAATCGTTGGAGTTGGAAACGCCGATTTCAGTGACATGCAGATGCTTGATGGGGATGACGGGATCCTGAGGTCTCCCAAGGGAGAGCCTGTGCTTCGTGACATTGTTCAGTTTGTGCCATTCAGAAACTTCAAACATGTAAGATCAATTTTCACTGTGTTCTCTTTGGGAAGTTGCTACTGTATTGCTGTGTTCAGGAATTGTAACACTGGACTGTTTCATATCTTGCTTTCTTGGCTAAGGGCAAAGGTTTTCATGTGTAAGATGCACCTTTGTATCTAACGTACAAGGTTGGTTGGTTTTTTAAAAAGGCAAATTGCATTGCCTATGAATGACTGGTAATTAGTAAGATTAGATCAGTGGTGGAGAGGAATTCAGTGTATTCCTTCCCTGCTATGATCCTGAGGATAAAATCCACAAGAAACTGAATTCACTTCTCAAGTTGTGTTTCTGCCAGTGTGTAAACTCGTAAAATCTTCTTCAGCACTTATTTAAAATCAGAAGGTCAGAAGTTTCTGGATCAGGAGATCTCAACCCATTCACTTGTCCAGAATGAGGTCCTAAGAATATAGAGTGAGCCCTTGGTATCCTCTCAGGTTTGGTTCCAGGACTCCCCCTGGATACCAAAACACATGGATGCTCAAAGTTCCATAAGATAAATCGCATAGTAAAATGGTGTCCCTTATATAAAATGGCAAAATCAAGGTTTGCTTTTTAGAATGCATTTTTAAAATATTTTCAAGATGAGAATGGTGGAATCTGTGAATGCAGAATATGTGGATTTGGATGGCCGACTGTACATAGGGTGAGAGACATCTGTGCTTTTGACTGACAAAACAAATATCATTTGATCATATTGAGGTGTCTCTAATTTCTTCTGTGGATTTCACTGGATGCTCCCCAATTTCTGCTTCTTCTGTCCTGGAAAAAAAAAAGCCTTCTGACTTGGCTTTGACGGGAAAATTCTCCTTTGTGTAATCCTACAATTTACCAAGGTGTAAGTGCCACCAAAACTTAATAGACACAAAAAAGATTGTGCTATTAGCAACACATTAAAATCTCTATGCAATAAAGTAGTCATTTATCTGAAGTGGGAAATGTTTGATAAAGGAAACAAAAACTTGGCCTTGACAGTCATAAAAATAGAGGACCATTGAACTGTTTGGAGGGTAACAAATACCAAAATAGATTTCTTTTTGTATGTGTGTAGGTTTTTGGGGCCGTGTGGCTGTGTTCTGGAAGAGTTTATTCCTGACATTTCACCAGCATCTGTCGCTGGCATCTTCACTATATTCTCTTTGGGAAGTTGCTACTGTATTCCTATGTTCAGGAATTCTAACACTGGACTGTTTCATATCTTGCTTTCTTGGCTAAGGGCTAAAGATGCCAGCCACAGATGCTGGCAAAACGTCAGGAATAAACAGAACACACAGCCCGAAAAACCCACAAAAAACCCACAAAACTATGGATGCAGGCTGTGAAAGCCTTCAACTTCACATTAATCCCAATATGTTTAATTAACAATATTTTTTTTTCTACAACCAGCATGTATTTTACACAAGCTTTTTTTCCCACTGAATATTTCACTAAGTGTAAAAAAAATTGAAAAATACATTTTAAAAATCTTGTAATCTTGTTCAACAGATTTTTTTTTTTAAAAAAAATGTGTTATGTTTCCATGTGAGAATAAAATAAGCAAAGATGTATATCCCTGGTTTTGTGATATGCCTTTTCAAAGAAAACACATATACACTAAATTCTACAGCTCTTTAAATTCTAATCTCCAGCCTCCAGTTTTGGCATTCAATCTAGAAAGAAAATCACTATCACTTTTCATCTGCATGAAGAATTTACATGTATTAAAGATTGCTAAATTTCTAGGTGATACTGTTAATCACGTTTAACCCAAAGGAAATTCAGTAGGATTATTTAAAACAGAAGTGTGAGTTTGCTTTTTACAAATAAACTAATGCAAAAACAAACCTAATGTTCATTGTGTGAAGTTCCCTCATTTATATTTTATTTCCCACATTTAGATTTGAATACTGTAGTCATTAAAAATGAATTGTGACCACAGCAATCCTATACACACTTACATAAGTTATTTTCATTTGAGTGAAGCTTACTTTTGGGTAGGCATGCACAGGATTGCAGTGTAAGGCAGACTCCAGAAATGGGGCAGAAAATAATCATAGCATACCACATATATTTTTATTCCATGCTCTGTGACTTTCTATATGTTTCCTATCATAAATTTACTTATTATAAGCAGGATTTCCAAAGTTCACACAATAATCCAGAACCTAGTATGAAGTATACACCTTGGATTGTGTTCTATTATATAAATGATACACAGAATGGCCCTTGTTTAGTGGCACTAAAGAACTTTTGTTATGAATTGTTAAGTACTATTAATTTCAATATAATGATGTATCTGAATAGACTCAGGTTTTGTAAAACAAAACCATAACAGAGTTTTGTGTTTTTTAAGTTAATTAAGTTAATTAATATTAAGTTAATTAACTAATGCTTGTAGGGCTATCCACTTGTGAGTTTTCCTTAGAACAATTTTCTTACAGTGTTCATACGTGCTCCACAACTGAAAGATTGTGCAAAATGTACATCATGCATTGTAATATCACAAGTTTCCCTACATTTGCAAACTGTCTTAAATAACAGGAATAAGGATACCAGTAGGAAGTCTCTCAACAGGATGCCATAATGTCAAAAAAAGAAAAGAGGAATAGAGAGATTGTGTAAAACATGTAATTTTTCTGTTTAAAAACTTCACATGCAAGGGTCAGGAACATTCTTCTGCTACACGGGCAAATTCAATTTCAAATAACTTCCCTGGAGGCTGCATTTCAGTGACAGATGGGGCCAAAGAAAGAAAAGTGAGACCAAAACCCCCAGCATATTTTGGCTGAAAGCTCTTGCAGCCAGCAGGTAAGCCGTAGGAAAGGTATTTTGGAATAAGAAAACCTTGTAGAAAAGCTGAGGAACACCCAAAGATCATGACATGTGGGATGAAGTGGGACCTTCTAGCTCCCCCAAGCCAGTTTTGGCTGTAGGGCATGAGGTTTCCTACCCGACTGTATTAAGAACATCTAAACATTGCACAAATAGTGAAAGGCTCAGATATAAATTTAAGTATATTTTTTGAAAGTACTTTAGGAGAAGATGATTCCATGCCATGTGCGATTCAGAGTAAATGCACTCAGATTTATAACAGTCAGCCAATCCTGGCTCCCTGGGAAGGACAATATTTTTGTACATAATGTTTGCCATATCCACAGGTAATGTTGGTTAGTTCCAACTGGAGTAAACCAGTTGTTAAATGGTGAGTAAGCACTTGTGTAATTTCCACTGATGCAATGATTCCGTTCTAATTAGGAATACTAATAGGATTCAGGCCAGAGTGTAAGATAAACAACTGTTTTCACTATCACGGAATTTACATGAAATCCGAGTTTATTTTTAGGCAGAAGAGTGAACAAGAATGCCAATGTAGTTTTAAGATAAATGGTAATCAATTTGGTTTCCTACCATGATAATATAATGTTAATGGCTAAAAAATTGAATGATGCATAAAAGTTGTGTCAGAGAAATAAAACGGCTGAGACATTTTTAAGGCATAAACATTGAACTTTTTGTTATTGTGCAGAATTCTGAAACGAATAAATCTAAATGAGCACATTGATATTTCAGTAACAGTACATTTCTCTACCCAAAGTAAGTCCCTTGGTTCAATGGGACTCGCTCCCATGTAAGTGAGTACTGAGTGCAGCTTGAACAGAGTACATTTCAAAAAAGTTAATGAAACGCAAGTAATAAAATAATAAAGAAAAGACTACAGAATGTATCCAATGACTCTCCTGTAAGTGCTTGATTCACAAATATAGCAGAGAAAAGTCAAATGGAGTGAATTTAATTTTAGAAATGTATAATTAGGGGGAATAATAGGATTCACAGCTACAAGGGACAGGAGAGCTGAAGTGTACAAAAATGTGGTGAAAACCAATAAATATTCAGAGCACACAAAGACCTGTATAGATTTGTAAAGGCTTTTCATGAATAGTGAATAATGGAAATGACATTGGAAATTTCTCTTGTCTCTGGACATCTGACGCACTGGATATGACTGAACTTAACTTATGCTATTATAATGTGAATGACAAAATGAATGACAAAGTGAATGAAAAGTGCCACTTGTTTCATAGGTTGTGATGGTATTACAGAGCATGCTAGTTATTCATATCTGTATAATAAACTGGGCCGTCTCAACAGAGCTAGTTTCAGTATTTAGCATACCCACAGATGCTTGGCTAGACTGAAGTGGAGAATCCGACATAAGCTGACAGCACAATATTTTTGTAATGATCTTTACATTGTTCGTTATGAAATAATTGGCATCTGATGCCCTGACGTGAGTTAACAAATGTTATTTTCTACCATTTCCTGCAGGCATCCCCAGCTGCGTTAGCAAAAAGTGTTTTGGCCGAAGTTCCAAACCAAGTGGTGGACTATTACAATGGGAAAGCGATTAAACCAAAATGTATGTCAGAGTATGAGTCTTCCAGGACACTAGCTCCTTAAACTTCCCTGGACACTTTTAAAGAGTTCAGAAATGCTATTACTTACAACTACAGTACTTACATGAAAATAGCACGTTTTGGTGATTTTTAACTCAAATAATTTTTTTTGCATGTGTAGCCTAAAGGCTTGCAGGTAAAGGTTAAGCAATTGTACTGTTGAAGACTTTTTATGAGAAAAACAAAACTATAACTCTTTACATTACAGCATGTCGCCTTGAAATGAAAAGTTATCTGTATCTGTTTTTTATACAGGTTTGTTGAAATTTTGCTAAATTTCTTATAATCTTTACACTGTAAAGCATTTTGAAACATTTATTGGAAGTTGATAGTCAAAATGTCTTTGGGTTTATCTGCTATGAAATGAAAAAGATTTTTCAAAATGGCAGATGCATGGACTGTATTTTGCATGTTCCAAAATAAAAACAACAGTTTTGCAGTTGTTGTGTTTATTTCTTGCCACAAAAGTGCCTGCTTAAAAATTCCATCTACAGTTCCATTCTTCAAATAATAAGTTAAACATGCACCCACACAAAATCAAACCATCTTAAGACATTACACTCCCAGAGCATGAATCTATGATGTATACCTAACAAGCATGAAAATAGTTTTTAAGAAATGTGCCTTTAAAGATTGTTTGGGAACTCTGTAGAGTGTATGTAATAGCTGTTGCAATATCTAATATATAGGTATTGGGCAGTACAGCTACATGCCATTTTATGCTGAATTTGGTGATGGTCAAATTTTGGACACATCATTTGATGGTCATATCTTGGACATGTCATTTTTCTAACAGTGACAAAACATTTTTGTTTGTTTATTTTGGTTCTCTGTTAAAGTTTTTATTGAAACCGTGGAAGTATCTTGCATGGCTTTCTTAGACACTGCAGGTCACAGTCACACAGGCTGCTTACATCCTTCAAGTCTTTTGGTTCTGATGCATCAAAATGAGAAAGCAAGTTGCACCATATAGTAGAAAGCTTACAAAAAGAGCAAAACCAACTGGTGCAAAGAAAAGATTTCTTCAGAAGCTATTTTTAAAATGTCCAATAATTCCCAGTTGTGTGATCTCCTCTTTGTTTCATAGCTCTTCTTCCTTCCCAGAGTAAATTTGCCATGCTTTTTGTTTAGCAGCACTAGGAATTATCCATCTGGAAGCACACTGATGGGGATTTTCCTCCTATTTGATCGATTTGACTTGTACCCCAACTTTCTCCCCAAACTAGGATAAAAATTAGCTAACGTACCTCTCTACACTAACTTTGTCTACACCACAGAAATGTGCAGATATATACCCTGTTTCCTCAAAAATAAGACATCCCCTGAAAATAGGACCTAGTAGAGGTTTTGCTGAATTGCTAAATATAAGGCTTCCCGCAAAAGTAAGACCTAGCAAAGTTTTTTTTAATATAAATATATATACAGTATATAATAAATGTTCAATTTTTTTGGTTCAACAATAAATGCAAATTCTTCATGGTAAAATAAGACATCCCCGTGAAAATATAACCTAGCATATCTTTGGGAGCAAAAATTAATATAAGACACTGTCTTATTTTCGGGAAACACAGTATCAATTCACACCAGTGGTGTGCTACAGGCAGAAGTCTATTGCACAGTCAATTTTATCATGATTTTCAGAACAGTGGGCCCTTCCATTACATGGGGATCAGTTCTCCCCCCCCCCCCACCCCGTATGCTCGAGCCCCATTGAAAACACTGGGGTCGTGCATGCAATATGCATGGCAGAGGTGTGTGCGCCATTGCTTCTTCTGGTGTGCGACTTTTAGCATAAACTGAAAGCTGCATATGGCATGCCCGCGTATGACACAGGTGCACTGTAGGTAAAAAGTTGGAGGATTTATTTCATGCAGGAAAAATCTCATAATTAAATTGTAATGTTTTATAAAGGTTTTAAAGCATACATTTCCGGTTTCAAAGAATGTGATTGAATTTTAAAATACTGTAATCCCTTTAATGTGATATACAACAGATATTACAACAACAGATTTTAACTGATCAGCAAACATGATATAATATGATATAATAGGTGTCACTGAAACTAGGTGGGATGACAGGGTTGTCAAGAAAAGAAACAAGAGCAATGTTATTGTGGGGATGCCTTTCTAGAACAGATGACCACACACTCAGAAAGGATATAAAACTACTAGATTAAAGAAAACAGCAATAAAACAGAATGTTCCATTAATAGTCAGCAGAGGTTACAATTCTATGCCCACTTTCCCAGGAGTAAATTCTACTGAAATTAATGTGACTTATTTCAGAGTAAATAGGTATATATAGCTTCAGTGCTGTGCATACTTACCTGGGAATATGTTCCATTGAACTAGGCAAGTGCTTCTTCTGAACTGCAAGATTTCTTGGAAGGTAATCACAAATAATCTGTCCTACCAATTACGACAAGATTTAGGAATCCCCTTTTTCTGGATTGTAACAGTCACCATATCAAACATTATTACTATTTTGCTTACTGTCTAATACAAATTGTCCTAACTGAGGTAACGGATAGCAATTTTACATGGTCATGGCTATACATTGTGAACAGATCCCCCAGCCTTTAAGTGTTAAGTCCTTTCTTTTTTTAATTTAATGGTTGACTGTCACTCAAGGTGTGAGTCAACTGCTTTTGTCTCACAATGAAGTACAGCCTGACAACATTACCTTTGAAAAACAATTTCCTGAAAAACATCAGTTCTGACAATGTATGTCAATCCAAATGCATCATTCAGTGGTTTTTCAGCTCTCTCTGCTGTCGCCTTCCTTCTCTTTTTAGCTGGATATGTGAGTTAAAATGGATAGTGGAAATGTAGTATTGTGCTTCTAGTTGGGGTATGAAGTACCAGAACCTGGATAAGATAATTTTAGCCTGTTTCCCAATGTGTACTATTACAGTAATAAATAGCTGTTGTCCAGTTCCTACACAGTTTCTATATGACAATGATCTTGCATCTTTTTAAAAACAAAAAAACCCACACAAATGAATTTTCATTCACTCAGTAATCTTCCCATAAAGGTTATTTATCTAGCCAAGAAACTAAATCAGAATCAAATCGCACAAAAGTATGAGTGGATACTGGTTGATCAATTACTTGCCAAGAGAATATGCCATCCTGGTTTTAAAATCCAAGTTTCCACTGCTGCTTTTTGTCAGACACTGCATGCTGATTGTTGTCTATTGTTTTCACAATTTGTGACCACTCCATAGAATGCATGTTTACTCTGACGTTAAGTCCCACCATGGTCAATGAGGGGTTTCTTCCTTCAGTAATTAAAAGGCAGAAGTGTTGGAGAAGTAACTGGATGAAAGGAAGCTCACTGGAGGTTTCAAAGATAATACCACTGCTATGGATATGAGCTAATTATCCTCAAGCATCCCACTTTAAGAAAATATTAGGAACAGCCATGCTGGATCAGAGCAAAAGGTTATTCACTTCAGTACTCCCATGGGGCCCAAATAGAGGTTTCCAGGAAACCCACAATCAGGACATGTATGAAATAACATTCTCTGGCTTGCAGCTCTAATCAACAGCGATAAGGATTTGTCCTGAACTTAAAGGTAACAAGCAAATAATTGTTTAGGGTTGTAATCCAAGACATTAGTGCGCCAAGTTCATTGAGACTCATAGAGTTCATCGAGACTAGCCAAATATATAGGGAGATCATGTTTTTACTCCTTTAATTACACCTTCTATTCCAATGATCCAGAAGACATTTTGGTAATTCCAGGACATTTCAGGCTTTCACGCCTAGTTTCCTGATTCTTTTTTGTTTCTGTCAAGACAGCGTTGTTGTTTTGTTTTGTTTTAAACCAAGCAGGAGAAAGGAAAAATCTAGGAGTTCAAGTAGACCATAAGTTGAACATGAATCAACAGTGCGATGCGGCAGCTAAAAAGGCCAATGCTATTCTAGGCTGCATCAATAGAAGTATAGCATCTAGATCAAGGGAAGTAATAGTGCCACTCTATTCTGCTTTGGTGAGGCCCCACCTGGAATACTGTGTCCAGTTCTGGGCACCACAATTCAAAAAGGATGTGCAGAAACTGGAGCGTGTCCAAAGGAGGGCAACTAAGATGGTGAAGGGACTGGAAACCATGCCCTATGAGGTCCGCCTTAGGAAACTGGGGATGTTTAGCCTGGAGAAGAGAAGGTTAAGAGGTGATATGATAGCCCTGTTCAAATATTTGAAAGGATGTCATATTGAGGAGGGAGCGAGCTTGTTTTCTGCTGCTGCAGAGACTAGAACACGGAACAATGGATGCAAGCTGCAGGAAAAGGGATTCCACCTCAACATTAGGAGGAACTTCCTGACAGTAAGGGCTGTTCGACAGTGGAACACTCTCCCTTGGAGTGTAGTGGAGTCTCTGTCCTTGGAGGTCTTTAAGTAGAGGCTGGATGGCCATCTGTCGGGGATGCTTTGATAGGGAGTTCCTGCATGGCAGGGGGTTGGACTGGATGGCCCTTGTGGTCTCTTCCAACTCTATGATTCTATGATTCTATTCCCATTGCCAGTTTTTAACACACCCACCATTTGAAACTGGCCTGCAATTGGTGGTGGGGAGATTCCCCAATAAAGATGTCTTACAGCAACTTACAAAGATTTCAATAATATAATCAAATTGAAGTGTAGCATGCTCCAGAATAGAAATAACACAGTGGGTTTGGCAAACTCAGGACCATGCTTTACTTGATTGAGTGTATCCATCTGGAGTGCAGTCTTTCTCTTTTCTTATTGCTTTCTACTTTACCAAGCATGATTGTCTTTTCTAAAGAGTCATGCCGCCACCAAGGGCCTCCACGGCTGTAAAAATTTCCTCAAGGTGAATAGGCCAAGAAGATTGAAGTCCTTTCCCTTTTAAACCAGAAATTATTAGGATAGGTAGAATAGACTGACTCATTAAAAGGTACACATGCATACACATGGATAGAGAGAGAATATATCTGTTATGGACTTATTTGCAATTACAAGCAATGTTCATTATGTGAAAGTCAAATGTGACATAGGTTTTTATCCACAGAAGACACCAACAACAGAAATCCTGTCTTCACAAAGCTAAATGATTATCTTCAGAATCTGAATAAGAAGACAACTGATGGCTGTTTTACTCCTTCTTTATGGAAGGGTTATAGCTCAGTTGTGCAACGTCTTGCATGCAAACAAAGAAACAAAACTCTCTGGGTTAAATCCTCGATAGGTTTTCAGGTAGGTCTAGATAAGTCCAAGAAAATCTTCGGTCTGAAACCTGGAAAGTCCTGCCAATCAATATCAAGTTTGATGGATCATTGGTTTGACTGGTGCATGACAGCGTCTGGTGTACGAAGACTTTCTAAGTGAGAAATTAAAGTGAAGACTCTCACATGCAGCACAGCAATCATCCGTGGCATATTGCTAGCATCAAGATTTTAACATAAAAAGACAATCGTGTAACTGAATGTAAGTAATGTATGAGGTGATGTGAGACACTGTGTTCAAAGCTTAATGGACTGTGGCATACAGGGTTTTAAAGTCAGGTTTGAAATTCATTGTACTAGATGGAATGACTCAATTCAGAGCGATATTAAAGGTCTGGGTGAGATGAATTGTTAAATAGAGACAGAAGCCACAAAGGAAAGATTTCTTTTTTCACCCTTCATGGCATTTCTCTTGCAAGATTTCTTTTCCACCTAAGACTGCTCTGCCATTATGCTGGCCAGATCAGATCCCTCAATGTTTTTCAAAGTAAATCTATAGCCCTCAGCGTAAATGGCATATTGTAAGATTGAAGTCTTCTATTAGGGAATGTATCCTGTCTTTTCAAAGAAAAGCAAATCTCTCACTTCTGTCACTAAAAGGCTTCTCTGCCACATCAACGTACAAAACCAATCCAGAATTAATTAGCCTGACTGGCTTAATTCATAGATAAAGATCAAGATTTGACAAAAGAGGCAATGAATAAATTCAACAAAAAGGTAATTAAAGTCCACAGTATCAGACAGAAGCCAAGTAAGAGGTGATACACAAAACATATCAGTATCGCTGATTTGTGAAGACGGGTATATTTATTACAGAAAGAGAAGACACAAGAGCTAATATCTTAGTAAGATTATTTTCATTTCCATACAATTAAACCAACACATGTCTAAAACTAGAATGGTGAGATAGTCCCCACACTGGGGAAACAAGTAGCAGCTCCTGATATGAATACTACCCAGAGCAAACTTTTGTCGGCCCCCCCCCATCTTTTCTACCCATTTTTTAAACGCTTCTTTCTGTGCATTTACCAGTCTTGCTTTTAAGAAACAGTTCTGAAGTCCACCAAACTTAATTAGCTAAAAGCAAATCCCTTTTCTGTTGGGGGAAAAAGTATTAAATTAGTGGCAATGTGAAAAAGTTACATCTTCCATTTGTCAGTTCTTCCACTTCTGAAACCATGTAAGAGTGTCAAATAATCTAATTATATACTATAATTTTTATTTGCTTCTTCTCACCCATCCCTTCTCATTGTCTGATTTTTTAATTGCTTGAAAGCATTCCATTCAGTACTGGGAGCTGTTTGCACCTAGAGTGCAAAAAATATATACACTTCTGACTTATCACATAGCCTTTTATTATCTGATTACATTCCATTGTTATAGTTCAAGTCATAGATGTGTGCATACTTTTAGTTGTACAAAAATGCACAGAAGGATTGGCACAGAGGGCCCATGTGCCATTCCAAAGGTACACACAGGCCTGTTGTCATATTATATGACGTCAACACAGGAGACTTGTTTGCATCCGCACGGCAGAAATAATCCACTGAACTATGCCAGTTAAACCTCTGTCAAACTGGATTATTTCTGCAGTGTGGAAGCAGCCACAGTAAGGACGGTGGATGAGACATTTTTCACCAGAACAAACAGTCCAGAAACCAGGTTTGTGTATCATAGTGCTGGTCATGGTCTATAAAACCCTATACATCTTAAATCCAGACTATCTGAAAGACCATAACTCTCCATACAAATCTATAAGAATACTAAGAGCTCCAGGGGAAGGCTTGCTCTTGATCCCGCCACCATCACAGGAGCCCTTGGTGAGGACATGAGAGAGAGCCTTTTCAGTGGCTGCTCTCACCCTCTGGAATGCCCTTCCATGAGAAGCTAGGCTGGCCTTTTCCTTTCGCTGGCAGGCAGACATGTTTGTTTCAGCAAGATTTTAATATGTAACCATGCCAGACATTTTTTTAATTGGAGTGTGTTTTTATTTATTTTTAAATCTTTGTATGCATTTAAATAATTTTATATTTTTTTTCAATTATTACTGTTTTTTGTGGGTTTTTCGGGCTATGTGGACATGTTCTTGAAAAAAAAAATCCTGACGTTTTGCCTGCATCTGTGGCTGGCATCTTCAGAGAATGCTGGCATGGAGGTGTGTGGGTATATATACTGTGCGATCCTTGGTTGAGAAGAAGTGATTTACTGGTCTGTTGGTAAATGGCAAGGCCTCAGGGTGGGAGGATATGCAAGGAGGATTGTGTCTATTTAACCCCCAGCAGACAATGGATCACTAATTAAATAGACACCCTGATGCCTTGCCATTCAACAACAGACCAACACACAGATTAACATGTAAATCACTTCCTCTCAACTAAGGGTCACACAGTCTATATACCCCACACACCTCCATGCCACCATTCTCTGAAGATGCCAGACAGATGCAGGCGAAATATCAGGAATAAAATATTCCAGAACACAGCCACATAGCCCACAAAACACATACACACACACACACACACACACAAAACCTATGGATGCCAGCCATGAAAGCCTTCAGCTTCACATATGACTGGTTTCATTGTTCTTAAAACTGAAATCAATTAATTGATTTCCTTCTGTGAGTTGCCTCAGCTCCTACTCTAGGAAAAAAATGCAAATAAAATAAAATTTAATGCTACAGTTCAATGTAGCATCATGGGTTGGTACTTGCCACTGGAAAACATTGGCCCACTTTTCTTCATAATCACTTTGAGATCATTTGTCCCCTCAGCAGCCTCAACTCATCTTGCCCACTTCTTCCAAGTGGCTATTCAGATTATGTTATGCCAGACAGGGCAAGGACAAGTAAATGGGCAATAGTGACAGCAAGGAATGCAGTAGCCTATAATCCCATTTTCCAGACATGGTGGAGCCCACACTGGTTGTAAGAACAGATATCTTTTAAGAGTCTATGTGAACAGGGTGTCCACTAGATGCCATAACCAGGAAGGACAAAAGCATTACAAAATATAAGCTAAAAACACTCACAGAAATATAAATTCGTGCTTCTTAGTCATGGTCAAAATGGAGGGCATTTTGGGAATTCCTGCTGGACAGAAGATTGAATTGTAGGATATGTTCTGGAAAAGGATGACATTTGGTCACCCTGTGTGTGAGGCCTGTGTGTTTTTCACTCTACCTCTATCCACTTCACATCTCTATACATGCTTGGTATCTGTTTCTAGCATCTTTCTTTCATTGCAACAATTTCGGACAGTATGATGTTTGTTTTGTGTGACTTCAAGTCATTTCACACTTATGTGAAATGACTTAAACTTAAGTTGAAACCTTGCCAGTGGTAAATAATAGTGCTCTATTAGCTAGATAGTAGTGATTTATTCAGATCTCTAGATCCTTGCCATATGTACAACTGCCATCTTGTTTCTGCATGTGATTTTTGCTACCAAAATAGTTACAGTTATCCCTGTTGAAAAATATGTTGTTAGTTTGGCTACTTTTCCAAATTGTCTTGTCTTCTAAGGTGTTAGCTATATATCTCAGTGTCTCAAAATTTGATGAACATGTCTTCTATTCTTTCAACCTAATCATCTATAAAAATGTTGACGACTGGGCCCAGAACACAACCCTGCAGCACACTACATGCAATTTATCTCCTGGGAGATAATGAACACTGTTGGCTTTCTTTTGCACTTTTAGCTGCAACTGTGGCTGTCCTGTCTTGCAGAAACACACCAGCAAGTTGTCTGGTTCTGAAAATTCTTTCAATATTTTCTGAAAGACAGCTATTAGCCCTGCCAAATGAAATGTGTTGTACAGTTATTCTCTCTGTTGATCCTTCATGGAAAAAAAAAACACGTACATGGTGGGAAAACATTGGAAAGTTACATATAGAAGGCAATCTTGTAAGGTCCCAGTGTTGTCTCTTCATAAAATTCTGCTAGAGGTAAATTTGCTGGTTGGCAGTAGACACATATTCTATGCCAAAAGACAAGCAGGAGGTAGCAACTAATAAGGGCACCTGTCTCCTGTCATTGGCAGGCGCTTCCTAGTTTGCATATTCCTGAGCTGAACAACATGGTGGTCTAAGTGGGCAAGCTAAAACATTAGTGATTTTTTTATTTCTGGGAGGAAAAAAAACTGAAGGAAAAGTTGCATTGTGTACAGAAAACATCAAAAGAAGGAGTAGTCAGTTTCTGTCTCAATGGGCTACAACTTGAGGCCAGTGAAAAATATGTACAGAGGATGTATTTTCTTCACACAACTATTTCTTACACGGCTAGCATCCTGCTGGTGTTTAATGAACAGCTGGGTTTCTTTACATGTGTGGCTGTAATTTTTTTTTACCATGGCATAGTAACAGTTGAAGTTCACAATTTTGAGCATGACGTCAGTTATGTAAGTGGAACTCCAGAAGTGTAACTGTTGCACATTCTTGGACGGTGTATAACTACTCATCAACACTTCCAGTGTACCACTCGTTTTACTGGGATTGTTGGATCAGCCAACACATCCAAAAGTCCATAACTGTAAGCTCAATGTGTATTCAACAAAAGGGATGTGCATGTAACCATAATTTAACTATCGACATGTAGATTTACACTATGGGAGCATGATGCAGGATCTCAGCTCAGATCTCACCTTTTCTCTGAGCAGCTTACGCAAAGCCTCCAAATGGTTCCAATTTGAGATAGACAGTTCTAAGTAATCCTCTATTCCACTTCATTCCGCTGCTTTTTAAATGCCCTGGTTTCTCTCTGCTCCTTCCACTTTCCTCCTTTGTCTTGGTTTAGTTCAACTGCTGCACACTGGGTTCAAAGCGCAAAAGCCATTTACGCTCAGCTAAAAGGGGGAATGAATAGAATCTTACCTTTCCCTGTAGGCTCAGATAAAATCCATCTGTGACATAATGTCCTAACTTATCTGTTCTGATTAAAAACTTTCCCCATCTTGATCACACTCGATTTTGCTTGTCCCAGTTTGCATCTGTGAAATACTGGAGCATACACTTAAGGTAGCAGGCATGGCTCTGTCCCTTCACCTTTTTACCTTCCTAACAACATTGTGAACAAATCTGGAGGTGGGAAGCAGAGTAACCCAGTGAATATAATGGCTGAGTGGAGGAGGTGGATTGGAATCCACTTCCACAAGATGTGTTGATAACTGTAATCTCAGGCAATTCTACATCATCATGGAAAATAAGTATGTGATGACTTCAAGTTTCCCCAATACCAGTTGCTGGAAGAGGTGGCAAACATGGCAGGGTGGCTGTTGCCTTCCAGATAAGCTTGTAGACTTCTTGAATAAGTCTATTTGCAGCACTGTATGGGAAACAAAATACCAGACCAGACAGACCTCTGGTTTGATCCAGCCGGATTCTTCTTTGGGATACTTGGAAAGTTAAATAGAATATCACCAAATGCCCGACATAAGTACAAAACACATTGCAGAAATAATCCGGTCTGAGACTGCTTTAACTGCCCTGACTCAATGCTAGGGAATCCTGGGAACTGTAGTTTTGTGAGACATTTAACTTTCTCTGTAGAGCTCTGGTGCCACTATAAACTACAGTTCTCAGGATTTTGAGCCAGGGCAGTTAAAGCAGTTTCAAACTTGATTATTTCTGCAGTGTGTTTTGGACCATTCTCTGCAGCTGTCAACAAAGCGTAGAAGTCCGTGCTTAAACACAGGAGATAAAATAACATTTTAAAGCACCACAAGGGCCCTCCCTCTTTGTTGTGTGCTTCTGTGGGCCTACAAATCATTTCTGAACCTATCATGGTGTTTTCTTGGCAAGATTTGGTCAGAGAGGGTTTGCCTTTGCCTTCTTCTGACACAGTGTGCCTTGAGCAAAGTCACCCTGTGGATTTCCTCCGCCAAAAGAGGATTCAGACGTGAAAGTGTGTCCACACTGCAGAATTAAAGCAATTTGACACCACTTTTGAGTCCATCCTACAGAATTATTTATTATTTTTTATTATTAAGATTTATTTATAAAGTGCTGTAGATTTACACAGTGCTGTACATACAATAAATTAAAATAAAATAAAATAAGGATCTGATGGTGGGATACATTCGACTTAGAACAATAGAGATTAATGCATGTATTGAATTGGAAGCAATAAAATATAAACAGCACAGTTTAAAAAGAGCATAGGCTAACAATGGAGTTTATTAGACAACAGAAATTGGAAGTATAATCCAATGGCAATCTGAACGCAATCATGGGGTTTCATGTTATTGCATATTAAAGTATCTCACACAATTTCGGGCAAAAAGGAAGTCATTCCAAATGCAATCATGGGTTTTACGTTATTGTGTATTAAAACATCTCACACAATTTCTTGCAATGGGGGGTCATTTTCGGCTAACGGGAAGTCATTCTGAATGCATTCCGAATGCAATTGGAATTCACGTGAATTTGAATTGGCTCCAATTGGTTCCATTCGAAATAAAGAGAAATTGCTCCTGTCTGATAAAACTTCAATCTTGTAGGGCCTGGAAACGCTTCTCTAAACAAGATTGTCTTCAACTCCGCTTGGAAACCGGTTAATCCTAGGCTTTTTGTAACTTCATATTATTGTTTATTTTTGTTCTGCTTTAAGATTGGGAGGGGTCCAGGGAAAGGGGATTTATTACTGTCAGTTTCTTGTATTTATTTTCCATTTTATTGATTTTTGTCGTGCTGTTGTAAAATTGTTTTAATGATTTATTTATTGTAATTGAGCATTGTTACTATTATTAGGCATCGGTAAGGGGACAGTACTATGTTGTTACTGTGTTATGTACTTTTGTTTTGTATTGAAAATAATCCGTAGGAGAGGCGGAAAATATAAATAAATCCTATTATTATTATTAATTATTATTAGTGGTTTAGTGAGGCATTCAGCCTGGTCTGTCAGAGAGCTCTGAACTACAAATCCCAGGATTCAAGAACTACAAATCTCAGGATTCTGAACTACAAATCCAAGGATTCCAGAACTACAAATCCCAGGATTCTGAATTTAAAAAAAACCAAGGATTCAAGAACTACAAATCCCAGGATTCTGCATTTAAAAAAAAACCAAGGATTCAAGAACGACAAATCCCAGGATTCTGAACTACAAATCCCAGGATTTAAGAGCATTAAGCCATGGGCAGCTCAAATGGTGTGAAACCATTTTAATTTCTGCAGTGTGGATGCACCCCTGGCCTCCAGGGTCTCAAACTACTAGAAAACACAGTAGTTCCCTCTCTTTCCTTAAAGAGTCAATGATTTTTCCCTCCACCCTGACTGCGCATGCGCGCAGCCCCGCCGCCATCTTGTCGAGGAAAAAGAGAGCAGCCGCTCTGCGCCCGGGATTTACCTCCTCTCTATGGCTGATAAAGGAGTGGGCGGGGCAGAGCGGAGAGAAAGTATCTCTGATTGGCTGGAAATGTTGTCAATCAGAAGCCCTGGCTGAACTGGTAGGAACTAATTGTGCCCGGAACGTTGGTTCGAGGGTTGTGAGGAGGGAAGGCATTTCGGGACGGACTGAGGGACCTTTTTCTTCCGTAGCGAGGCGGGGAGGGGTTTTTTTTCAAGCTGTCATGGCGGCTGTCGGAGTGTTATGTCGCCTGGGGTCCCGGCTGCTCTCCAGAGGGGCCCTCGCTGCCCTCCCTGAGGCGGCAGGGCCGAGGATCCGGTAGGTGCGCTTGTATTTATGGCCCCCAGGAGGAATTTCAAAGCCTTCTCACTTAAGAAGCAGATATAGATATAGGTATAGATATATGAAATTTGTATATATATATATATATATATATAATATTATATTACTATTATATATATAAAATGTGTAGATATATATATTATATTATATTACTATTATATATATAAAATGTGTAGATATATATATTATATTATATTACTGTTATATATATAAAATTTGTAGATATATATATATATATATATATTACTGTTATATATAAAAAATGTGTAGATATATATATTATATTATATTACTGTTATATATATAAAATGTGTAGATATATATATATATATATATATATTACTGTTATATATAAAAATGTGTAGATATATATATTATATTATATTACTTTTATATATATAAAATTTGTAGATATATATATATATTACTGTTATATATATAAAATTTGTAGATATATATATATATATATTACTATTATATATATAAAATTTGTAGATATATATATTATATTATATTACTATTATATAAAATATGTTTTATATATATATATATATATTATAATATATTATATATATATAATAGTAATATAATATATGTATTATATATATTATATATATATTATATACTTATATATATAATACATATTAATTATATAATATAATTATATATATAATATATAATTTGGTGTTTTCAGATTTCATTTGGTCATGCCTTGCCCTCCCCTTGAGTGTCCTACATTTAGAGGCGCCTTTGTCCTACATTTTGAGGTTACAGCATCTGGCAGAGTAAGGAATAAAGGAGTAAGAGTTGTTGGTTTTTTGGTGTTTTTTTTTTTTACAGAAGTAGTGATAAGGAGTAATAAAATACATTTGTTACTCCTTGTTCCTGCTATTATACTGTACAGTACATACAGTATTCCTGTTATTATATTGTACGTGCAAACATAAAAAAAAATCAGTTTTATTATATTGCACTGGGGAAAGGACTGGGAGGCAAAGAGAGACAAATAATAATAAAATTTATCTCTAAGAAATAATAAAATAATAATAAAATAATAAAAACGTACACACACACCAGCCTTGCAAAGCAACTGGGGCTTTTCCTCAGGGCTGGGGAGTAGGAGCAAGGAGTAAAGGAGAATGAGTTTTTTACAGGAGTAGGAGTAACATTAAGAAAAAAATATTTTATTTCGGAGTAGAGCAAGGTAAAATGGTAAAAGTAGTCCCTTGACATGAATGTCTAGTCATGGGGGGTGTTGCTCATCTCCGTTACTAGGCTGAAGAGCCAGCATTGTTCAAAGACTGCTCTGGTTTTCATGTGGCCAGTATGACTGCACCAAACGCTGCTGCCTTCCCACCAAAGTGGTACCTATTTATCTACTTGTATTTGCATGCTTTTGGACTGCGAGGTTGGCAGAGGCTGGGATGAGCGAAAGGAGTTCACCCCATCATTCAACACCTTGAACTGCCAACCTTCTGATCTTCCAATTGTCAGAATTGGCATCTTAACCTCTTGAGCCACTGCATCCCTTCGTAACCCCAAAACATCACCACTGCTCCGGAGAAGGACAGACCTGGCATGGAGGAGAACCGGGATGGAGGTTTATACAAGCACCTTGGCTCCTGACAAAGGGCTATTGTTGTTGTTTTGTTTTGGAGGACCCTGGACTCACCAGGTGTTTTTACCTCAAAGGAGGACAAGGCACCCAAAATGTAGGACAGTCGAGGAAAAATGTAAGGCCATTACCAAATAAAAGCTAAAAACACCATGCTGAGAATGGAGGGCATTTTAAAATTCCTCCTGGGAGATTATCACATTACCTTGTTATAGCGCTATTATTCCACTTGAACTGCTGTGGCTGCCTCCTGTGGAATTCTGGGATTTGTAGTTTAGTGCTTTCTGGCTGAGAATTCTAAACGCCTGTCCCCTAAACTGCAAATCATAGGAGGCAGCCTCAGCAGTTAAAATGAAATAGTAGTGCTATAATACTATGATAATGTTTAGACAGAAGGTCAAAAGGTAGGACATGTCCTGGAAAAGGAGGCTATCTGGTAACTCTGCCTGGACTAAGGGAGGGAGGGGTACTCTGTTTTTCCATTTGGAGCTGGAGAGACTTTTTAAACCAAAATAAAAAAATCAATGCTGTTTCCTCAACCCTTCACTGTTTATTGTGCTCAGCCACTTCCACCTCCTTGTGTTATATGGAAATGAATCTCTGCTTCTCCAATTCCTCTTTTGCTTTTGGTTGTTTGTTTGTTTGGAAGAGAAATAGTAGAAACTGTTAAACATGTACATATGAAAGGGGGATTTTGTAGATATACATGCATAGCAGGAAGCTCAAACCACATTTCTGGAGTTTCATGTCTGCATAGGTCTGTTCTTCTCAAAATACTAAGCATATTGCAAACTCCACCTTTATCTCCATTGCTTGATGAAACTGTGACTTGTGAAAAAGTCCAAAGATAACAATCCCCAGGCTTTCCTGGATTTTCAGAACTGCCACCTATGTGCACCATGAAACTGTGTATCTGTGTGGCTGCTATTTTCTTATTGTTGTTGCATTCCCATTTGCTGATGCCTTTTGTGCCTGTCTGCTAAATGCAGATCCATTACTAGTCCTCCTTCACGGCTCATATATACTTCTTGACCTGTAGTAATGGTCTACAGCAGTTGGGAATCATGTAGCCATATCCTTTGTTTCAATGTCCAAAGCCCACATTCTGATAAGCGCTAACTGTTAGCCTTCTCTGCGACTGCTCCCAGACTATAGAATGGCCTGCCAGACGAGATCCATCTTATTCCCACTCTTGATAGCTTTAAAAAAAGCAGTAAAGACGTATCTCTTCCGGCAGGCCTTCCCAGAATAACTTCCCGGCTCAATAATTCCCTGGCTCAATGGAAATGATTGCTTACCCGTCCCCCCCAGATGCCACTGCCTGTGTTGTCCAATAGTTGGTTTTATTGCATTCTGTCCTCTTTAACAGTTATTTTAATTCTGCATTGATTTAATTTAGTTTTAAGGGATGGGAAGGTTAGAGATTGGGTTGAAGGAGTGTTTTTAACTGTTGTTTCTTTTAAATTTGTTGTATGCCGCCCCAAAGGAGCGGGTTAGAAATAAATTATTATTATTATTATTATTATTATTATTTATTATTGTTTTTAACCCAAGAAGCCAATAAGGTATGTAAAATTCTGTGTTGCATTCCATCTCCAATGTGCTGTTTTAAGGAAATACTGTGGAGCTAAACAGACAGGCAAAAAGAGGTGCTTTCAGGCTGGCTTGAAGGTGTGGCATTTAGATGACAAGCCTTGAAACTATCAGAAAAGTACCTTTATGCAGAGAAAAGCAGTTTCAAAAAGAAGCAGCTTTTTTCCGCTTCTTCCTGGCTTGAAGCCATGTCATGTGGTCTTGACATGCACACTCCAGCTGCCTTGGGAGGCAGCAGTGTGGTTGGTGGGGTTTCAATGTGGCTTCAGAAAAGGCAGCTTCAAGCCACTTTTTCCTGCCCATCTGTTTCACCCCTGTGACATTTACTTTGAGGAATACTAGAAGTCAAATCATTGTGCTTAATAATTATCCATCTGGCACCTTCAGGGCTATATTTCTAAAATGCCAGATCTCAGTTACGATACTATCAGTGAAGTCACTTTACAAATATATATACAAAAATATTGTAAACAATGAAAACAATTGGACTAAAAAAAAAGATCCCTGCTTTCTTAGAGATAAAAAAGGAAGCCATATTCTCAGTAGGCTTCAGAATCTTGGATAAATAGCTAGCTTGTACCTTAACATGGTTGTAGAACTAAAAGTTTAGAACCATGACAGTGCATCACATTTTCTCAATTCTTCTTCTTTTCTCTTCCATAGGAGTCCATGCTGGGTGATATTAAGGCACATTAATAACAATGCTACATGGTGGGATGAGCATCTTTCAGAAGAGAATGTCCGGTTTCTTAAGAAATTGGTAGCAGAAGAATACAAAGCTCAAACAGCCAGTAAACTTTGTCCACTGAAAGATGAACCTTGGCCTTTGCACCCATGGCAGCCAGGTTTGTATACATTGGAATCAGAAGCTAAAGCAAATTTAGGTGTTGAACAGTACTTCCTATTGTAGTTTGATTATTTTGTTATTTGTCTGTTTAAAATCAAAGAGTTTGGTCCAGTATATTGTGGGTCCATTGTGGGTGCAATGGAATTTTGTTCCATTTAATATACACTCACTTCCAAAACACACCTCAACATGTGCGATATCCATTCAGCATGTTGGCCAGCTAATGTTCATTAATTATGTTTATCTCCTTCCTTTCCTCCAGTGGTCTCATGGTTTTATTCTGCATCACTTTGACAACAAACCTGCGAGATTGGGGAGACTGAGAAAGTGACTGGTTCAGGCTGACATAGTGAATTTCATGGCTAAATGGAGACTAGAATTTGGATCTTCCAAAGCCCAGTCTAACATTCTATAGAAGTTTTGCTGGGCTTTGGTCTAATAGAAAAATGGTTTTGCAGCACAATGTTCCCAAATATCCTATAGTGGCTGTGGACACATGCTGTTCATTTCCAACATGTTCCTGTACCAGGAGAGGCCTTTTTGGAAACTATTAACAGGAAGTGACTTGCACTAATTTCCTGTTTTTTGGGTTTTTTGTTTGTTTGTTTGTTTGTTTTTTGTCTCTCCTGGGTCTGAAATGGCCCAGGAAGCCCCCAAAGTATGATGCTCCCCCTGCTCCCTAGAAGGCATTTTGGGGCATTAAAAAAATTGGCAGAAGCAGATGTGGTGAAGGGGTGTGGTCCTCCAAGGTCTCTTGAGGGGCTAATGCAGGTCACCAAGCCTTCCACAGTTGCCCATTCCTGCTCTACAACACCCTGATTCTACACTGTAGATGAGGTGGTAAAGAGGACAGTGTAGTTACTTGTCAAAGATGACCAAGTGAGTTGCACGGCTCAGCAAGAAACTCGAACCTGGATCTACCAAGTTCTAGTCCAGCATCTTAGTGTGGGATGTACGCCTGCAAACACCTCCTGCATCCTACCTAGCTTTTGTCCCACTACCATCAGCCCTAATCCAAGGAACACTAACTCCAAACTCAAAAATGCTATTTGAAGGGCTGGATGGAAATATGAAAGGTGTGCACAAAGTTTTTTTCCTTCTAAAAGCTTGGCATGATGCCTGATTAGGTACCTATATGTACATAGCACAAAGAGTGGGGATCAGGGTTCTGTATACCCATTGAGCAGTATTTCTCTACCTACAGCATATTGATGCAGCCAAGTGCATTATGTTATTCATTATTTGTAAAGTAGGAAATAAACATTTAAACACGGGAACTAAGATGCCACGTTCTCGTTCTTTGACTGTTATATATAGGTTCCAGAAGGGTTGGTGTTATTGCAGTAAAATTAGGAATGATGCCATTGTGGAACAAGAAGGGTGAAAGAATGGCTGTCACACTACTTCAGGTAAGGCAGATCATATTCTAAAACTGAAAAACAGAACATCAAAGCAAAGGACAAACAAGTCTGTTTTCTACATCCAGGCTGGTGTTTATGACAGATCCCCTCTCCAGGACAGCCCCACAGCGACTCCTGTCACTCATCCTGCCCCTTTTCCTTTCAAGAGCCCTCCCTGGATCAGGTACTTGGCCCTCAAGATGATCCCTATGTGGACTAGTGGATATGTTGTTGAGTGGGTTCACTGTGGTAAACTGTGAACAGCCAGACAGTTGAAAAAAAGAATTAACAAGCAGACGTTTATTAATACAGAATTAGATTACACATTAATCTCTGAACTATTTGATCATTCACAGCTCCACAAAACTCTATTCAGTTGTCTCTCCCCACTCTCTCTGCTCTGTCCCATCTCTATTACAGCTTTTCCCCATCTCTATGCCATCTTTACTCTGTCTGTCTTAGAGACAATCAGGGTTGTTGTTTTTTGTCCTTTCTCCCTCTGCCCACCCCTCTAGGCCCCCCACACAACATCACCTGAGCTCTGATCAGCTGACTTACCAGGCTTGTGCAGCTCACAGTATGCCTTTACCTTCTAGTTTTTAATTGCTTTAGTGTTCTTGCACTGCCTTTCACCAAACGAACCCCAAGCCAGCTTAAAAGAGTAAACTGAATAACTGAACTGTTGCTGTTCCAACCAACAGTGTTCTTAGACTGCAGCCACTTTGTGATTAGTCTCAAGATAAGTTTGGAGAGTTGTTTCACATTGAAGACAAGGGGGCTTTCTAGATTGGCAGGAAAGTGTGACATGAAGTTGCCTTTTCCTTAATGCTTAGCAGCTGCACCACAGCCTTTAGATGGAGCTGCGCTGTTCCGCAGTTTTTAAAAAAGAAGCTGGGAAAACCACCTTTTTAAAGGTGCTTCTTCTACCCTAAAACGCAAAAAAAGCATTTTTATGGCACACTTTCACTTTTTCTCATCTAAAGGCTAGAGTTTCATGCAGCCATGAACACACTTCTTTTTGCCAATCTAGAAAGCCCCAAGGATTCAGGTTTTGGTATGACCCTATGATCTTTCAAGTCTTCTTGAACAAGCTTCCAGCATGGCATATCAGTGATCAAGTTATGAATAAGGATTGAAAAGTTTCTATCCTACAAAACTCAATGCGGTGTCTCTCAGCATATGCCTGTTTCAGTCACTTGTGACAGACTGTTTAAAAGGAAGGAAAGGAAGCTAGCCACGTTCATTTTGTAAACACTTTTCTTAAAAGAGCTTGTGATTTACCATAGACAAGCAGCTATTCATAAGAGCCAATATGGGCAATGAATAACATCTGAGTAGGCATCAGGTTTGTGGAATCGTCTTTATTGTTGTTTTTAGCTAGAACTAGTCTACCAACTAGAGCCACATGGGGAGAAGGTGTGGAAGAAGGTACAAAATGGTAATTCAAGGGGACGATCAAATTATCTCCGGCCCCCAATAAGAAGTATACTGGGAGTTGATGAATTTATCAATATAAATTACATCACTGTAGCAGTAGATTAGGGATTCTAGCAAAGAAAAAAAACCTCCCTAGCAGACTTGCATAAAAATGACACAAAAGCTTTCAACTAATCCTCAGAATTTACAGTTGAACATTGAGAAAACTGACTAGTACAAGGCCAGCCATAGCAAAGGGCGGAGGTTTTACTTGCAGTTTTAAGGAACAGGAAATTTTGGCAGCAATCTTGAGCATCAATTCCTATTTTACACTGTTAACACTGAGTCTTAGAGACATATAACTTGCCCCAGCAAATAAATGTATACAACTGTAGCCTTTTTTTGTTAGAACAACTAGAAATCAGGATCTGATCTATCCACTTAGACCAGTCACTTAGAAATCTGCCAATAAATCCTCATGTACTGTTTACCAATCTTTGTTTTTAGGAAGAAAGAAAAAAAACCCTTATCCTTGATAACATTTATCTGCCTTTTAAGATAGGCTTTAAAGCCTCTCCTCTGAGTTCCTTTACCTTCTGAAGGTATGCATGTAGTTGCTGGGATGGAGTTTGTGGTTACTGATGTTTGATATCTTATGGTTTCTGTATTGTCCAGTAACATGTAACAATAAAATATTTTGCTCCTTGACCAAAATATTGTAAGTTTTTAGAACTTGTTTATCATCCTGATTCATCTTTTGAAGGTTCAAGACTGCCATGTGATACGGCACATACCAAAGGAAGAATATGATGGGAAATGCCCTGCTCTGATTGTTGGAGGGAAAAATGTATCTCAGTTTTATGTAAGTTGATTACATTGCTTTTTTATGGGGAACATCAGTTTTTGTTAAATGTCTCCCTTCAGTACATTCATACAGAAGTTAAGGTGAGGTTTGTTGTTGTTGTGTGCCTTCAAATTGTTTCCACTTAAGGCAATCCTAATGTTGTGGGTTTTTTTTGACAAGATTTGTTCAGCGGAGGTTTGCTATTGCCTTCCCTGTGACTGAGAGCATGCCGCTTGTCCAAGGTCCATGCCTTTGTATATATTTAAAGGCCTGTCTTTTGGAAAAGGAATTGAGTTTTCCCTGTTTGCTATAATTTCTTAAGATTAATCTCTCCCTGTACACACACACCCTACTGATTTTACCAATATTTATTAAGCAGAACTTGTGACTTGAAACCATGTAGTCCTGCAACTAATATTTCTGTTTTAACATCAACAGTGTTAGGTTTCTTTTATCAGATTATGTATTTAGTGTCCTACATATTAAGAAGTGTGTTCACTCTCCAAATATTTAGTCACATTAGTTTGAGTAAGGAACTTTTACTGCCTAGTTCTAGTGCTGTTTCTATTAAAATGGCATGGTATATTGAAAGTGGATAGGGAGAAGTCTTTCTCCCTTTCTCTCACTCGATCCCAGGCAGCATGATGACAGTGAATGAGCTTTAGACACTGAGTTTCACTGTCAAAAAGGTCACATACAAAGGAGTACTTCACACAACACATAGCTAAATTCTGGGGGGGGGGGGGGGATAGTAGTGACAATATCTATATATTACCTTTACGTAGTCAAGGCAGTATATCAGTGTATACTAGATGATTGAGGAGCTGCGTGAGATAATAAGAAACGTTCATTTTCTCTTCTGTGTCCTCTTATGGGGTCTGTTTTCTAACAGCTAGAGATCACCTAGAATTGTCAAAGCACCAGTGTACAAGTGTTTTGCATGTTTAAGGTTACTCAAAGGCCCGCTTGTTAGAGGAAAGTACTTCATCTGAGTTCTGGTGGGAATCAGTATGTTTGACAGAATGGTTTGATTTTTATGGGTCCTGATTTGCATGCTGAAATTTGCTGCCAGATTGGGTTTAGTTTCTTTGAGTTTTTGGCCTCACATCTCTCTCTTTTCTTGACTGTGACTTAAGTTTGAATGCAAGTCTTTACACTTTTGTGGTTCTGCCTTCGTCTGTGCTTTTAATATGTATTTAGAGTTGTGTGCATCATTATTACTGCCAGGTATATACAAAGTATTCCTGAATGGTTACCTGTATGTTCTTTCCTAATTACTTTCATTGTTGTTGTTGTGTGCCTTCAAATCATTCCCTACTTAAGGTGACCCTAAGATGAATCCATCACAGGGTTTTCTACTTTTATAAATAAACAAGCCTGCCTCTATATAATGTGTTTGTGGGTATTATTAGAAAGAGCCACTGAAAGTTGCCACTGAATACTGCTTATATATCTTGCCCTGGAACACAAGGATAGTGCAGTGTTTTGTTCTTTGTAGCATTAGAATCCAGGGATGTGCAGTGAGCTGTAGGAGTCTGAGTTGGATGAGAGATTTGGTGGCAGTGTTATCTCATAGGGTTGTATTTATCCAGATTCATCCAGCTACATCCCCATACTACAGTGGGACAATGCTATTGTGCTCATGCCATGGTTGTGAGATTTTCTAGTAGGGTGATAGGAGAGGTAATACAAAACCACAATGTACAGTTCTTCTTGTTGTTTGGAATAAGTGTTTTTTTATATAGCATTATTGGTCTCTCTTCAGCCATGCTCTTTTTCTCTTGGCTCAGAAATTTACAAAAAACGTAACATGGTATCGCATTCTCGCCCCACATTCTATCATATTAGTTAATTGATAGCAAGTAGTGGACAAAGTGCTTGGGAGCATAGACTGAGGATTAAGGATGTGCCTTCAAGTCACTTGTTGACTTATGCAACTTTATGAATTTCATGGGAGTTTCTTAGGCAACATCCAGAAGTGGTTTACCACTGCCTTTGAAAGATGGCCCACAGCATCTGGTATTTCTTGGCAATCCTCCTGCCAAATACTAACCAGGCCTGACCCAGATTCACTTTTGAGATCAGGTGGGATCTGGTGCCTTCAAGTTATTGAAAGGATTTGTGGATGCCAATCTCTATCTATCGATGAATTCCAGTTTGTGCCTACTTATCTGGGTTTTCCTTTATAAAATGAAAAAGCTTCATGTGCCTTCATAGAATTGGAAGAGGCCCCATGGGCCATTGAGTTGTTGATGAATGCAGGATCTCCAACTAAAGCAGCTTTTTGAAGGTCTCCAGAGAAGGATTCCCCACACACTCTCTAAGCAGGGGTTCCCAATCTTTTTGATTCATGGAGCCCTTTTTAGATTTTTTTTTTTCCGGCAGAGCCCTGAGAGGCCTGCCCTATGTCTTAACAAGTTAATGGTGTTTAGGAGTAGTGTTACCCGGGGGAGGGGATCTTATTCTTTGATTTCATTTAATTTTATTTCTTTCATTTTCCTGGAGTAGCCGGGGAGCACATAGGAAGTGCCCTCGGTGCACAAGTTGGGAACTGCTGAACCACTCTTACTATCAAGAATTTTTTTTTCCTAATGTTAAATTGAAATCTATGCTCCTGTGATGTAAAATCATTAGACCTGGTTCCACCCTCTGAGGCCGCAAAGAAGCTTTTCTAAATTCTTGGGAAGAAGTGCAAATATGTTTAGTAAATAATTGACATTGTTTGACACTACACACTCTAATATTATTCTCACATCCCTTAAGGAGCAAGGAAAATAAATTGTTACCAGGTTTCTCAGTATTGTGCAGTTACAATATGCAACTTGTTACACTGTACTTTGGACAAAACCTGTATTAGCTGGTATTTGAGAAAGTGGTTCATCAGTGAGGTAATATACATTTCTTTGTTAATTCTAAATAGGTTGTTTTGCCTATATTTTTAGCATCTGTTTTCTTTGCAAACTGAATATCCAGTTTTATCAGCATGAATACTTTATCTCTTTATTATTCATTAGTTATTTTGAAGATGAGCATATATGTGGGGGGGGGGAATTAATGATCGGTCTCAGAATTAATGATTTTCCAACATTTTCCCAACAATTGGGAGGAGGGAATGGTTTCAGGTTGTTACATGCTTTTCTGAACAGGTGGATCATAAGTGACAGGCTCAGGTCACATAATTTTATCTCTTGCCTCGGTACAACAGGATCTGCCAGATGCCAAAGATGTGCATCTTGCAGACATTTAGTTAACTTTTCTGTTGTCGCAGCTTCTGGAAATGCCTGGATGTGCAGGAGATTTAGCTGAAATAAGTGTGCTGTAAATAGCTGCCAATAACTGTCTTGTTAGATGGAATCTATGTTTAATATTGGAGTGCACAGGTCCCTGTTGACAACAGCCAGGGATAAAATCTCACTCCTAAATTACCATATGCTACGTGTGGCAGAGTCTGCAGTGTAAGTTAAGATAGATCCTATCCCTCTGGAGAAATAGTGTATGATTGTGAAGATGTCAGAGATTGGAAAAATTACTCTAGCAGAGTTGTAATCCAAAAGATAATTTTGCCAAGATCTGCCTTAAGTTGAAAACGGCTTATTTTGACAGGATGGTCATCAGACAGATATACTTAGAATATGTTCAATGTACATTTTACTATAGTCTATATAAACTGTGATGATGGTGTAGAAGGAAGGGTATGGCGAGGGCCTGAGGAGAACTTTGAAGGTACAGGTTGATTTGTCTTCAATAAGTCCCATCTTCTCCTTCAAATGCATTCATTGCACCAGTGTCCCTTAGGAAGACTACAGTCGGTTGGACTCCCAGTTTACTGTGCCAGCTAACTCAGCCTTTATCCTGTATATATTTTGGAAGGTACATTCTATTGATTGGAGATACTATATATGAATCTTTAAATTGTGACAGTTAAAAGCAATTTTAGCCTATGTCTCTTCACACAGAATTGTGAGCATTGTCTAATATTACTCAGCTGGTGTACAGTGTCATTAATACAAAATTTTGTGTAATGCTATATAACTTTAAAATTGTCCTCATGAATTCATTTAAAAGTTCAGGTGTGCATTTTGCTTGGGAAAAAGAAAATCACAATGACTTCTGCAACACCAACCACCTTACAGATGGTGATTATCCAAGTGTGTCACTGCTGTCAGTCACATAAATTGCTTTCTGGGGGGATCCATTTAAAGCACAACATTCAACTATACAGCTTCTTCTATTTTCAGTTTTCTTTCATTTAGCTTTTATTTAGTTAATATGTTGAGAAGGAAAGTCAAGGACACTTTCTGAATTAATCCACTGTAAGCCATTATAAACTTTTTTCTGCATTTTGTTAATGATGAAAGCACCTTTTATCAAGGATTACATAGTTTCTGGTATATTCAATTCAAATTAAGATCTTGAAAGAATCTACTTTCACAGTTTTGTTCTGAATTCGGAGTTATTTGTACATTATTTTACTCAACTTTCCACATTAGTGGATTTTTAAATATTCGTATTGACAGCTTATTGGAATTCCTGTAAGACAGAAGCTTCGGACCTTTGTTTTGTTTGCTTTCCAGTCATTTCCAACATATGCCGACCCTATCTATTTACTATTATATATTCATTTTTTGATTATGTGTTGTGATAATAATAATAATAATAATAATATCTTTTATTTATATACCGCCCTTCCAACGATCAGGGCGGTGCACAGCATATAAAATACAATACAACATCAGCAAAACAATACAAGATAAGTACATAATAACTCAATTTCAATTACAAAACAAAAGTCAATTACTACACCTCATAATTCATCAAATGGACAAATGTTAGCGCTGCTGAGGAGAGAGCCTCCCAAGATCGATCCTGGGGCGAAGGAGGGAATTCCGGTGCTCACATCGTTAATTGAAGGAGGGGGAGTTCGACAGGCCAGCTTAGAGAATGCCGCTCCTATTGTTGGCCCAACCCCCAGAATCCACTGAGCGCTTAAGTAATCCAGCGCTAACACTAAGAGTTCTCCAGACGCAGGCCGCTCCTTTTACAGGGGCCGCTCCTACCAGCTCCCCGCCTCCTCCAGGTCTCCGCCGCAGCCTCAGGTGTTCCCGGCGCTGGCGTTGTGGCGGAGGAAGAGCCGGCAGGCCGGCCTTTTACAGGGGCCGCTCCCACCGGCTCCCCGCCTCCTCCAGGTCTCCGCCGCAGCCTCAGGTGTTCCCGGCGTTATCATGAGGCTGTCTTTCATAAGCCACATTGAGGTTACCTTGATAGGTTGATTCAAAGTGAGTGGAAGAAAGAGTAACCACAGCAGAGGTTTCAGATCCAAAGCCCCTCTGTTACTTGTATATAGTATTTTTTGTGGCTTTTTAAACCATTATTTATGGGAGATCAAACTCTCACATTGGTTTATAGTAATCGATAAAACAACATTAAAATACTGTTGTTAAAAGAAAACATAATAATAAAGAAACAATGAACACACATTAGTAGATTTAAATAACCACCAATAAAAGCAACATTCAAATATTCAGCAGAACAAATGATTATATCACCATACATAGTTCATTGAGGATGCTCTATAAATAAATAATTCGAAAACTGCCTGGAGTGAAAAGATTTTTAGAGCCCACTTAAAAGCCAACAAGAATCTTTTAACAAAATTAGGTCTTACAGAAATACTGTAGATGTAATATATAACCATTTTGTAATGTACATAAATAATACTAGGCCTTATTCACACACAAATGTAATTTAGAGATATACAGCGCACCTGCATCATACACAGGTGCACCTTACACAGTCACACCAGAAGAAGTGGCACCGCGCACCAAAAAGAGTAAAGGCGCACACACCCATGGTGTGTATGCTGCTGCGTGCCGCCGCGGGCACAAGCCCCATTGGCTTTAATGGGACTCAAGCATATGCATAATTTCCGTTATGCAGGGGGGTCTGGAATGGATCCCCTGTGTAAAGGAAGGGACCATTGTAACAATAAGCCTATGGGAGTCTCAGACATGCATACTACAGTATCTTCAGTCATGGCCATGATCAGCTAGAGACTAGACTTTTTTACTTCCATTTTTTATTATATATATGATTACCAAAACTCTTGTTAACCACGTTTTAGTAAATCATGCCAGCTTTGGAAAGAGTTACAAACTGTAGTTAATACTAACTGACTTTCGTACAGTTTTAGATGTTATGCTTAACTTGCTTTAGTTTATTAAAAAATGGCTTGAAAAGCTTCCAAATTCCTCTCTTGGCATGGTTGGATGGGGGACGCTCATTGTCATAATGATAAATTTTGGTTTACCATTACATCAGAGTGGGGCACCTTTCAGTGTCATGTATTGGATAGAGTTTGGACAGAGCGTATGAAAACCTGGATTGAAATCCTACTCAGTCTTTAAGTTTGGATAAACATTGGTTTAAAAAATGTTTATCGGGTAATAGGATTTTGTATGGTTCCACTGTAATCCACAGTTGTTAGACATAGAATTCACCTGAAGTAGTCTCAATCTCTCTCTCTCTCTCTCTCTGACTGCCAGATTTCTAAATAGAGAATTAAGCTGTATTTGTACACAGAAAGTAGAAGCTAACATTACTAATTCATAACCAGTTTCACACACACAAAAACAATTTCTCTTGAAGGATCGTAGTAACTGTAAATCAGGGAAAGTGCTGAGAATTCACATTAAGCTAAGATTTTTTGGCTTGCCTTGAATGAGCAGAGCGCTGGGAAAACTATCCAGGAAGCAACAGCTTATTGTAACGTCTGAATTCCGAATCCTAGTTTTTCACCAATATACAGGCCACAGTTCATAAACCAACATGCTCATCCATACTCTGGATTTTGTTTTCTTTGAAATTTTCTGTATTGGGTGGCAAGAAACCAAAATTCTGGTGTTTGATGTCTTGAAGAGTTATTTCTTACTAGTTGGTCTTATCCATTTACACAGAGAGCGCTGCTATTCCACTGTAACTGCCCTGGCTGCCTCCTGTTGCATTCGGGGATTTGCAGTTTAAGGAGGGGCATTTAGATGTCTCAGCCAGAGAGCTCTTAGGCCTCACTGAACTACAGGCCTCAGAATGCAACAGGAGGCAGGCAGAGCAGTCAAAGTGGATTAGCAGCAATATAAGTAGGTAATGCAGTAATGTGGTAAGTCATTTCTACCTTATGGTGACCCTGTCCCAGGATTTTCATGGCAAAATTTGCTTGCCATTGCCTTCCGCTGAGGTTGAGAGAGTGCTACCTAAGGTCATCCAATGAGTTTCCACGGTCAAGTAGAGGTTTGAAAACTTATGTTTTCCCCACCGGCTCTCCATAGACATACTTACTTTGTAATAAGACTTACTGAAAATGAGTATTTAAGAAAAGATTCTCTTTGCCTGGTATTTGAAAGTATTGTAAAAAGTGCTTAAGCCTTCTCATGTTCATGATCTAAATTCCTGAAATACTCTATTTTTCATTACTGGTTTTGTTTCTCCCAGAAAGGAGAATCTGCAATGGAAATGTACAGAGCAGTTGGTGTCCCTCCAAAGCAGAAAATTTCAATATTTCGAGTGTCAGAAAATGCGATCATTAAGCCAGGTAATCTTTGCAAAATGGAGGACTGTGAATATAATTTTGGATAATATTCTCTCTGGTTAGATCAAAGCCATTCTACAGAGGAGTACACAGAAGGCTGAAATGTTTTAATATCCTTTGGTGAGGGGAGACCAAATCTCATGCATGTAAAAGGTTGGATTAAAGCCACTTGTTTTCCATAGGACAAGAAATTACTGTTATTGTCCTCCAACATGCCTTTTAACATTTTCTTTTTTAAAGAGTGCATATTTTAATATACAATTCATTAAAAAGATAAATACAGTATTGTGGCCAAACCACAGATCATTGTAAGAAATTCTTTTATTTATTTATGTGAGGCTCATAAAATTTTCATTATCTCTTTAGCTTTGTTGTCCAGAATTAATCTCTTCCTATAATTTGAAAATGTGCATTAACAACTTAGAATCATCTGACAGTAGTCTCTTGTGTATTATTTATCTGGTATGTGCATTTCATTTTTTCAAGTATTGTATTGAATGAGAAAGCTGTTGTACACTATTGCTATCTTATCAATAGATGAATTCTAAAAAAAAAAATATTTCTTTTGCACCTCCTTGAACCACAGTGTACATATGTAACTGCAAATAATGGCCAAGGTCCTGAATTGGAGACATAGCTATGGCCTGTTTCCTCATCTCATGCTCTAAACCCCCTGTGATATCCTGTCATAATTGCTTGTCATACTACAGTATGTGTCTCTGGTGGAAAGGGGCTGGATGCTTAATGTTTCATCATCCTGCTTGCTAGTGCTTCAGAACTCCTTTGGTTGGTGCAGCTGCCTCACTTTTAAGGTGGGTTCTAGGGGGCATTTGTGGTTGTGACAATGGGGCCATGATCATATGAACAGCAAAATTTATGAGGCTTTAAATCTTGCTTTTGTTAACTTAAATATTGAACAGATCACCAGCCAGCATTTTCAAGTGACTTGGTGGTGTTCACTTTATTTTCTTATCTCCTCATGCTTAGTAGTCACTGGGGCTAATTGGTTGAATTGCCATGCATTTGCTCTATTTAATTATATTCTCCACTGTCTCAATCTGCTTTAAGGTACTCCACTTTATGCAGCTCACTTTCGCCCTGGACAGTATGTGGATGTTACTGCAAAAACGTAAGTTGTGCCCTATAGCTATTTATATAAGAAGGTTGTTTTAACCACAGAATAATCAGTGGTGTGTGTGAACATATTTTCTGGTATTTTGTTTAAGGCTTTCTGATTCAGCTTCTCATATTTGTATACTGAAATATAGAAACAAAATGGCCTAATAAAGAGTACATAAATAGAAAACCTACAGGACTGTAAAGTAAAGCTACAAGACAGAAAGGTTTTTAAAATCTGGATCTTTTCTCCTCTGGCACAAGAGGAAAAACAGATGAAACTGTCTCTTGGGAACACCAGGAGCTAGACTAAGAGTGGATAGCCTTTAACTTTGCAAATGTTGTTGGTGTGCAGTTCTTTCGTATCTGCTTTGGTCAGTGAAGCATCATTGTGGGAGCTTCATTCCAGTAACATTAGGACAGTCACAAGTCGCCCTCCAGATAGATGGTGGCATTGGACAACTCATTAGGTTTACTTGCCCTGTAGATATGACATTAACTTGTATTTTTGTTCATTCTTGAAGAGAGTGGCATTTGAAAGATTAAGATTTTTCCAGTTGGTTAGAGAAATAGTTGCTTTTTTTTTTCTTTCACATCAAAGATAAAAGTCAGTGTATATAAGATAAGAATGTGGAGAGGCTTTGAGGAGATTTCCATATTTCACTTCAACACTTCCTACTGCTCAGTAGGCTTTTAAAATGCAATATGCGCACTCAGTGCTCAGATTCTACAGTAAAGAAAAACCTATAGCTATTTGTACAGTTTTCTGTTGTATGTATTTCCCTGTGCCTTGAGTATAAATGCTATTCTTTTACTGAATTGCTGTTACATTACAACAGATTAAAGTTCCCAGCATTTTGGTGGTTGAAATTACTCTTCATCTGATACAAAAAGCCTTTCAGGCAGAGTATGCATGGCCACTGGTGTACCCTTATGTGCTTCAGATACATTTAAATTTAATAAAATTAATACATTATAAAAACAAAATAATATTTCGGTTTCCCTTGGTAAGTTTTAGTTTGTCAAGTAAATTTCAGTTGTCTGAGTTCCATGGTCTCAGTTTTATACATTTGTACTCTATTGTGGTTGGAGGGGGGGGGCTTTATGTATTTGTGTTTATTCTAGCTGGTCTCCCATTCTGTAATTCATTTCATGAACTGTGGTCCCATCTCTTTCTTTTTTTTTTCCCTTCAAATCCCACTTCTCTTAAGCCCCTTGTCATTTCCAGAATTCCTTTCTCATCTTCCTGCAATTTCAGACATGTGGCTGAATGCTTATCAGTATTCTGTTTGCACAGAAACGAGATGGGAAAAATTATAGCATAGCTTTCCCAAAGTATGGTGGTTTTAATATATATAGGAGATTTGTTTGTTTTTACATTTATTTTTTGATATGGCAGAAAATGTAGTTAAGTGTACTCCCAATTTTAGCCTGCCATGGTACAGTTTTTGAACTTGTGACAGTTTAGTCTGTTAGTTATCTGGATTTGTTTAACTGTGTCTTTTTTCAATCTAGGCTCTCTTTCCTGGCCTTTCTTAATATTGTGTGTATCTTACCAGGAAGAAAGCAATTATTTGTAGCTCTTTATGCTCAGATCTTGACTTTAACATACAATCAATTAATATAATCAATACCATTTTATTTAAAGAAATTTAAAGAACAAGAGATTCTCTTGTTTTGCCAGCAAACGTCATGATTTATTTTGAAGTGTGTTGGGATTAATGTTATAGAGGAAACTGACAGAATGCCATTCAAAAATCAATACTTGAGTTAATTTTTAGAGTAAACCTTGCTTCATCTTCTATATTGCAGGGTCAGATTTCACATGCAAATATATGTGGGATGAGTCAGTTTGAGAATTACCTTCTGTGATGATAATAGGAGAGGTAGAAGCACACAAGGCCAAGATACACTCCTACTCCCAACAGCTTGTTTGTAGGGCATGGGCGTAAGAAATATCATCTGGAAAAAGCCAAGGGCCTCCACATACATTCCTTCTTCTGGGGCGTGGGTTGTTCCTTTTACATTCTAAAGATTGTGTGACCTGAGCCCTGGCTGTGAATTCATCTTTTTGAATGTGTTCAGAAAGAGGCAGAGTTAATGTGCAGTGATCCTAAGAGATCTATATTTTATTATAGCTTGGACATTTTTACATTGCAATATAATTAGATCTTGTTAAAACTTAAAGCAGACATAGGGGAGAAATTGCACACAGAGATATGGCTTCTTACATGTATACAATTTGTTGAGATGAAATTGCTTTTCGATTTTTATCCCTTGAAAAACCCCATTTATGACAGTCCAGATAATTCTCGTTTTCCCTTTAAAAAGATCCATCTAGATGAAGTGCTGAAGTGGATGCTTAGTCTTATGCCACCAGGGATTACACCAGTCGGTTAAAGTTGACAGAGCTATTTTCTTTGAAGTTAGATGCCTTCAAATCATGAATTGTCACTATAGGTGCTTTCCCCTCCAATCCACTTTGCAAATTTCATTCTATATTTAATACATTAATAACCTCCTAATTTTTATTATAGGTGATCAGTGCTCCAGAACATACTGGTCAAAAATTTTAGCTTTCTGTTAAACATGCTTTTTTAAAAGCAACTTTAAAACAATCCCTCACAAGGAAAAAAAATTGGTATCAGTGGCTATTGGATAAATTAGCTTTGTCAAAATGCATCTTTCAATTGCGCCTCTAGTTTAAAACATTGCACTGATCATTTTCACTCTGCTTTGACTTCACATTTATCTTTCAAAATACCTGAGGAAAAACAATATTAAATCCTTTAAACTCTGCATGATCAGAAATAAAGGCTAATGGTCTCTACATATGGTTTATGTATTGGTTTATTTAGCACAGTGCTTCCTAAACTTTGTTCCTCCAAGTGTTTTGGACTTCAGCTCCCAGAAGGCCTAGCCAGTTTGGCCAACAGTCAGGGATTTTGGGAGCTGAAGTCCAAAACATCTGGAGGACCAATGTTTGGGAATCACTGATATAGCACATGGGTGGCAGCCTTCCAGATGTCATTGGACTGCATCCCTCTTCATTCCTATCCAGGATAGACAATACTGGAGAATGCTGGGAGTTGTAGTCCAACAGTATCTGGAGAACTGCTTGCTTCCCATGATTTAGTATAATCTGTGTAGCACCAGTTCTGAAGGGGCTTACTGTGTCAAATAGATTTGGGGTTGTGTGCCTTCATATCTGACTAAAGGCAACCCTAAGGTGAACCTATTCACAAGATTTTCTGGGGCTCAAATGTATGGCTAGCTCAAGAGGCTAAATTAAATATTTACATAGAGTAGACCCATTACAACTAATAGGAACTAAACTGGTTTTGACTAACAAGTCCCATATATTTCAGTGGGTCTACTCCAGGTAAAATTAGTATTTTACAGTGAAAGAGGAAACTGTAAGCAAGTAATGACTGTGTGCTCTACAAATAATTTTTGTTCTAATTGGAACCATACTTTTGGATAAAGCTTAGAGTAAATGTAGTATATAAATGCAATCCGTAGAGATGTCAGTGCTTTATTAATTCCCCAGTTGTATGCTATATCTCTTTCACAGGATGTTTAAGGCACCATCACATCCCAGACATGCTACAGCATAGGTTAAAGGTGCTGCAGACCTTCCCTGCCACCCGTTCTAATGCTTTGTGTCCTTGCACTGGTGTATGTTACAGCCCAGTGTCGTTTTAATTTGTGGTTTTTTGTTGTTGAATTAGATCTATCATTGAATATCAAGTTTGTTCTAAAATACTAGATTCGGAGATATTACATATCTGTGGATGAACCAACTGCTTTTAGATGAATGAAAGCTATACTTTCAGTCAAGTAACATGTAATTTTAGAGTCACTGATACTCTTTACAAGACACAGAAAATGTATAAAACCAGATATACAAAAATTTATCGTCTTTCAGTGCAGTCCTGGATATGCATATGCAGAACTAAAGCCTCATCATATTTAATTAAGTTTACTCCCAGATAAATGCCCATAGGGCAAAATCCTGTGCAGTTCCCTGCAAGTAAGTTTCACTAAAAGCAATGGAGTTCACTTATGAGTAAACCTGCATAGTTTTGTGCTTTCAGTCCTTTTAAATCTTCAGTTAAAGAAACCCATTTTAAGCCTGGCAACCTGTTGGTTAGTTGAATGGCGAGTCCCCATGTAGGTACATCCAATTGGTTTAGTGAGTCTACTATTGTCAAGATTTACAACAGAGACAGCCACCAGAAATCTCTTCGGACTTGAAGAGTTACTTGGAAGCAATTGGTGTTTAATATTTAAACACAAATGCACATACAAACTCAATAGGGCATTGAGTAGCTGTTTGGAAATTAAAGAACATGTTGTTGCTGTTCTCATTTGCTTAAACAAATGGTGTTGAAAGATGTACGTAAGATATTCTTGTAATGAAAAATAATTATGCTGACAGCCAAAGAAATTACCATACTTTATGGGGAATTTGCCAATTATTTGGTGAGTATTTCCTGTCTGTTTAAAACAAATTATTTTCTAGTATAGGCAGATATAAAAAACATTGCTTTGATTGGCTACACAATTAAGATTATTTGGGCCCCTTTATAGAAAGGGAGTGTATATACCCACATACAGTGGGATGGATCCAGAACAAATTGGTTGCGCTTCAGTCCTGTTGAAGTCATGAGGACTGAAATTAATCATATCTGATTTTTCAGTTAATTTCAGTGAGGCTAAAACGTAATTTGAAACCCACTGGATGGCCTTAGGCAAGTCACATTCTCTCACCCTCAGAAGGTGGCAGTGTCAAACCCACTCTGAAGAAACTTGCCAAGAAAACCCTGTGATAGGTTTTCCTTAGCATAGTCATAAATCAGAAATCACTTGAAGGCACACAACAACAACAACATATAAATGATGTAGTGTGGTTCCAAAGCTGCTTAACTGTGGTTTTCATAGTTAAAAATTTTAATATCCTGATGATTTCAGTGGAAGGTTTAGAATTCTCAGTGGCCAACTGTTTAACATTTTTGGCAAATACTTCAAAATTGCCTATATATTTCTTGATGTTAAATCTATGTCTTGTGTGCCTTCAGATAATTTCTGACTTATGGCGACCCTAAGATGATTCTATCATAGGATTTTCTTGGCAAGAGTTGTTCAGAGGATATTTGCCATTCACTTCCCCTAAGGCTGAGAGCTTGTGACCTGCCCAAGTGGGTTTCATGGCCAACCAGGAATCGAACCTTTCTCTCCAGAGTTATAGCCCCGTGCTCAAGCCACTACAGTACACTGGCTCTCTTCTATCTTAAATTCAAGTGGAATAGACCTTTGGAATTAAATCTGAATAGTATATCCTATGAATTTATTGAATTTACTCCATTTGGGACTAGCACTTGTATTTAGGCCATTGTTGAACTGGCTGAGAATGAAAGTGACCACATCAGCCTCAGATTTTTGTGGGCTGGGTTTTCAAGAGCTGCTTTGATCACTGTGGTTGATGACATTTGCTAGGAGACTGGGCAGTGTACACCTATTGATATATGACTCCCTGGTTGTTTTCACAGTCATCAAATATATCCCTTTGGACTAACGTGGGGTTAGGAGCATTGTTTTGCAGTGGTTTTTCTAACTTACTGGTAAAGCTCCCTGGTTGACTGTTGTTCCCCTTGTGTAGAATTTGCTTGTGGTGTCCTGCAGGACTCAGATGTGTCTTGCTTGGCTTAAAATCTATTGAATCAACTGCATGGGGTCACCTAACGTTAAGGATGAAGTAGGGCTGGCATGCAGATCAGTTGACTGCTCAAATGTCTGCCTGTTATTTGTCTGTCTTTAATTTATATCGTACATTTCTCTTGACATGAGGCCCAAGGCAGTTCTCCAGCTTACAACAGAAATTAAAACAAATAAACTAATAAAAAAGTGTTAAAACAATTAAATAAACTTATCACGTTAAATTGGCACCACCAACTGAAAACAGTATAAAAGCATTTTAAAAATATAACAGTAAGATTAAAAGTAGAGCACACACAACTTTAAAAGACCCTTCTACCCAATCACCTAAGGCCTGTGTAAATAAAAAGATCTTTACATGTCATTAGCTTAAGAGCAAAGAGGGAGCCAGCTTAGCCTTCTGTGGAATAAACTTCCACAGGCTGTATGCTGCTACTGAGAAGCTGTCTCTCTCATGTCTCCAGCAGACAGTCCAGGGGGGAAAAACTGATAGTCAAATAAGTTACATGTTTCTTATAACCAACCGCAGTCAGTTTGGACCTTCTGAAGCTTACAGTTTCTAAAAGTAGCCCTAAGTGTATGACAGTAATCCAAATGGAATGTGACAACCAAATAAAACCAAAGCAACAGCAAAACAAATTCAAATTTGTGATTATCAAGCTATAGAGAAAGTTTGCAGGGCAATGGAGTTTCTTAGCTATCAATGGAAGTCGAAGGAGTTTCTGTATCAGAGTGTCCTAGGTAAGACATTTCAGAGGATGGTGCCACCATAGAGAGAACAAGATGCAGCAATATGCAGCTTGATGCATGTTTATTCAAAAGTAAGTCCCACTGCAGTTGGGCTTGCTCTTTGGGAAGTGTGTATAGGAGTGTACCACACAGAAGCATCTCCATGGAGGTCTCGAGCTAAATCCAGCATTCTGCTTGCAGAAATCTTTTTCACCTCTCCTTGCCACAGCAGGCCCTACATTAACCTAAAACTGGTCACAGAGGGCTGCCTTGGAAGGCTGCAGTGGGGATTCTACTGTTAGACCAGCAAATATCACTGATCTCATGTTCAACATACAGCCATGTTCAACATACAGCCTGTATTTGCTGCCTGTACCCTTCTAGAAACATTGGAGGAGGGATTTTTCTAGATGGATCTTTCAAAATGGATTTAGTTTGGCTTTCTTTGCTTTCAGAATTGGAAAAGGCTTCCAAGGAGTCATGAAAAGATGGGGATTTAAAGGCCAGCCTGCCAGCCATGGTCAGACTAAAACACACAGGCGACCTGGAGCAATTTCCAACAGTGTAAGTATTCTTAACTGTGTTTCTGTTTTTCTGTAAGTCTCTTTCATTTTGTGCATTTACTCTAAAAATGACTATAGATGGATCCAGCCCTTTGAATCAAAACCAAGGCTCCTTAAATTGACAATCTATTGGAATGTTAATTGTCTCGGCTTTCTGGCCTGTTCTCACTTACTTAGGAGTGAGTGCCATTAAGCATAATGTGGCTTACTTCTGACTAAACTAGTAAAGTATTGCACTGTAAATATGAGTTTGATGCATGTGTTATGTGATATCTGAGTTTGGTATCTGACTCTTCTTTTTACCCTTGAAAATGCCATATGTAGGTGCATTTTATGGAATATATCTAAACTCTTTTTTATTATTTTTGAGACAGAAAGTTGCCAGAGTCTTCAAGGGAAAGAAAATGCCTGGACAGCTGGGTAATTGGTTCAGAACAACTAAAGGACTAAAGGTGAGGCTTTGGGGAGGGAGGAGGGCTAAGGGAGAAGTGCTGTAGGAATGTGTGTGATACTTAGGATGGTTTGATAAAGTTAGTTCCAAATAATAGCAGTCATCACAGTAGTTCATGCACTGGTAACTTCCTAATAAGACTAGTTAGTAAAGAAATAGCACTGGCTGCCACATCAAAGGCCCTGCTTGATAATATTGAAAACTCTTAAGTGGCTTGGGACCTTGATACTTGAATGAACATTTCCCTATATACACCTGTATGAGGACTGAGGTCTTCTGGAAGCGTTCTCTGTTCCCCATCAGTTGGAGCAATATATTGTGTGAGGAGACAGGAGGGGGCCTTCTATATTGTGGTGCTCCAGTTATGTTGTGTGCTCTATTCTAAGACCCCCTTGGTAATGGGATTAATTGGCTTTATTCTGGCAATGGATTTTTTTTAAATAGACCATTTTATTCAGTTTGTATATGTAGAGTGGGTTTTTAAAAACTTTTTGAAATGTTTGTCTTGTTTAATATATTTTTAGAATATTTATCTAAAATTATTTTTATTTCAGTTTGGTAATTTTATTCTTTCAGGTGTGGCGAGTCAGTACAAAGTACAATATCCTATACGTACATGGTAGTGTTCCAGGTCATAAAAACTGTTTAGTAAAGGTAAGCTTGAGTCTTGTTTAAAACCAGTATGCCATTATTTAGGAGGGGTTGTCTTCTGGATTCCAGCAACCTTCAATACCTTTTTTTTTCTGGGATGGGATTCACTAAGTGGTACTTAGAAGGAGTCAGAATAGCAGTCTTTATTATTTGCCATCAAGCTGACTTTTATTTAGGGCAGCCTTAGGAATTAGACCTCCAAGAACCATAATCATCAGCTATCCTGCTCAGGTCTTGCAGAGTTAGGGCTGTCACTTCCTTGATTGAATCAATCCACCTGTAACATAGTCTTCCTCTTTTCCTACTGCCTTCCACTTTGTGTGCATAATCATCTTTTCCAGTGAATCATGTCATCTCATGACTGTATTACAATCTCAGTTTAGTCATTATACTTTCTAGTGAGAGTTCATGCTTTGATTTGCTCTAGGACCCATTCATTTGTATTTGTATTTTTAGCAGTCCAGGGTATTTGTAAAACTCGTCTCCTGCACAATATTCCAAATTAGCTAATCTTTTTCCTGTCAGGTTTCCTCACTATCCAGCTTTCACTGTAAATAGAAATTAAAAGCACTAAGACATGAATTTGACTTTGGTATTCAATTATAATCTTTACACTTGAAGATTTTATCTATTTCCTTCGTAACTGACGTTCAAGTTCTTAGTCTTCTGTTTATTTCTTGACTACAGTTTTCATTTTGATTATTGACAGAAAGGTACAGAAAATCTTTAACAGTTTCAGGGTGTTCATCATCCCCTTTAAATTTATGTAAATCATCTGTGGCTATTATTTTTGTTTTCTTAATGTTCAGCATTTTGCATTTTCTTCCTTGACTCTGTTTAGTAATCATTCCAAGTCTTTGGTGTCATCTGCATATTCTAAATTGTTTACATTCTTTCTTTCAATTTTTGAGCCTCATTCCTCAAATATGTTATAATAATGAAGATTTATGCCAGCAAATAAGTATGTTATAATAATGAAGATTTATGCCAGCAAATAACTGTATGTTATAATAATGCCGGTTTATAAATCAGCAAGGTAAGTTACTTAAATACTTGTTACATGTTGTTGTTAACTGCCCTCTAGTTGACTTCATGATCCTGTTCATTTCTTTCATAGCTAGCCTCCCCAATCCTAGTCATCTTCTGATTTCTTGAGTGCAGTCTCCATTCTGCTCAATATTTGAACCAAGATATGGAGACTCTATCTCAGTTGTTTTATTGTCTAGGGTATTGTATAGGATATTGTCTTGTAAATCGTGCATGTTCATTATTTTTGTTCTTTTAGTGTTCAGCATTAATACAGCCTTGGCACCTTCCTCCTTGATCTTCTTCAGCAATTGTTGCAGGTCTTTGTGTCTACTAGTAGTATGGGTATCTTAGGTTGTTAATGTTCCTCCCTCCTATCTTCACTCTGTGTATGATATTTTCTACATACAGGTTGTATAAATAGGGTGATAGCCATTCCTGACCCCATTGCCAATTGGGAACCATTCTGTTTCTCCGTATTCTGTTTTGACAGCAGCCGTTTGTACTTAGTACAGATTATGCATCAGGGCAATCAGATGTTATGACATTCCCATTTCTTTAAGTACAAGGCATAGCTTTTCATGATCTATGCAATCAAAGGCTTTGCTGTTACATACCAAACAGTATAATAACAACAACAACTGCTGAAGGCACTGTCTTGCAACAGAGGAGAAATACAATAGGTACTTCATAATATGCATTTTGAAGCACACTAATGCAACAGTTTTGAGCATTCGCTCTATTTAAGAAATGGAACCAGAGAACCATTTTCAGCTATTCTTTCTGCTTGATAAGGACTGTTCAAAGCACTTGTAAACATTCCTAGATGAATTGTTGAAAATAGGTAACTTTCAAGTCTTGAATTGCAAACCCCCATCAGGTTCATATACCACATTTAAGTCAAATTAAACGACTGAATCAAAGGAGATTTGTCTTTTCCAAAACTTTTTGATGTTGATGTTTGTAGAAAATGGAAACTGCAGACTCACACATTTATGGCCAATGTTTTTGTTTCCAGTCACACAGTATCTCAGAATAATAGAATCATAGAGTTGGAAGAGACCACAAAGGCCATCTAGTACAACCCTCTGCCATGCAGGAATACACAATCAAAGCACTCCTCAGAGATGGCCATCCAGCCTCTGTCTAAAGAAGGAGTTTCCATCACACTCTAAGGCAGCTCTTACCACTGTCTTTTCCACTGTCAAACAGCTCTTACATCAGGAAATTCTTCTTATCTTGTTCACAATTTTTTCACATGTATTTATTTATTTTTGCTTTTTTTAAACAAAGTGTTAATGTGATGCTGGATTTAGGCTTTATTTTACAGACCAATTGAGCCTTCTTTGTTTCTTTTGAGGGTTGTCATTAATTCCTTCAGTTGTTAGTTTTTTGGGGTTTTTAAACATGAAGTTCTTGATCATGCTCCAAGCTGAAAACTGAAAGATTTTTGGCTAGAGTTGAAACCCTGCAACTTAGTCCTCAAGCCCAGACAAAACAGCAATCTCATGCATAAAACTTTCTCTGTTCCCTCCTTCCACTTTGGGAACATGTGGCCAATCTTTCATTTTAAAACAGTTGTAGAGCCTGTGGAACATACACTTGGGACAAGATGTTTGATGCCTTTTAAATGGGAAGCTTAATTTTATTTCTACAGTGAAACCTTGGCTTCATTTTTATATCTCATAGGAAGCTACATTTTCATAGGAACTCTGCCTTACTGTATATAAGCAACATCTTGGTGCATGCTGCCCTGGTGGCTACCATTGACAGTGGGATGGCTAAAACTTTGTTCTGTGTATCATGGTACAACTTCTTGGCAGGGAGATTGCTCTGGTTCATTTCCTTCCCACAAACCCTTTGAATTAGCTATCAAACAAAACTGGTATCAAACTCCAAGTAGCCCTCGGTCCTTGGGATGGTGAGAAGAGGCCAGAGTGACTTTTTCCTTGCTGTTATAATGGCCAGGGCAACTGTTGTAATGAATTATTGATAAATGTATGAAGCAGAGACTTCCACCAACTTCGGTTCTCTCTGTACTACAGTGGGGCAAAAAAGTATTTAGTCAGCCATCAATTGTGCAAGTTCTCCCACTTAAAAAGATGAGAGAGGCCTGTAATTGATATAATAGGTAGACCTCAACTATGAGAGACAAAATAAGAAAACAAATCCAGACAATCCCATTGTCTCATCTGGAAAAAAATTATTTGCAAATTATGGTGGAAAATAAGTATTTGGTCACCAACAAACAAACAAGATTTCTGGCTCTCACAGACCTGTAATTTTTTATTTTAGGAGGCTCCTCTGTCCTCCACTCATTACCTGTATTAATGGTGTGAAGAAATCAACTGTGGGAGCAATAATTAGAAAATGGAAGACATACAAGACCACTGATAATTGCCCTCAGTCTAGGGCTCCACCCAAGATCTCACCCCGTGGGGTCAAAATGATCACAAGAATGGTGAGCAAAAATCCCAGAAGCACACAGGGGGACCTAGAGAATGCCTTACAGAGAGCTGGGACCAACATAACAAAGGCTACCATGAGCAACACACTACGCCACCAGGGACTCAAATCCTGCAGTGCCAGACATGTCTCCCTGCTTAAGCCAGTACATGTCCAGGCCCATCTGAAGTTTGCTAGAGAGCATTTGTATGATCCAGAAGAGGACTGGGAGAATGTCATATAGTCAGATGAAACCAAAGTAGAACTGTTTGGTAGAAAAACAACTCGTCGTATTTGGAAGAGAAAGAATGCTGAGTTACATCCAAAGAACACCATACCTACTGTGAAGCATGGGGGTGGCAACATCATGCTTTGGGGCTGTTTCTCTGCAAAGGGACCAGGATGACTGATCCGTGTACATGAAAGAATGAATGGGGCCATGTATTGTGAGATTTTGAGTGCAAACCTCCTTTCATCAGCAAGGGCATTGAAGATGAAACACGGCTGGGTCTTTCAGCATGATAATAATCCCAAACACAGCACCTGGGCAACAAAGGAGTGGCTTCGTAAGAAGCATTTCAAGGTCCTGGAGTGGTCTCCAGATCTCAACCCCAAAGACCTTTGGAGGGAGTTGAAAGTCCGTGTTGCCCAGCGATAGCCCCAAAACATCACTGCTCTAGAGGAGATGTGCATGGAGGAATGGGCCAACATACCAGCAACAGTGTTTGTCAACCTTGTGAAAACTTACAGGAAACGTTTGACCTCTGTCATTGCCAACAAAGGATATATAACTAAGTTTTGAGATGAACTTTTGATATTGCCCAAATACTTTTTTTCCACCACAATTTGCAAATACATTCTTTCCAAATCAGAAAATGTGATTGTCTGGATTTGTTTTCATAGTTGAGGTTTACTTATGATGTCAGTTACAGGCCTCTCTCATCTTTTTAAGTGGGAGAACTTGCACAATTGGTGGCTGACTAAATACTTTTTGCCCCACTGTATAGTAACTAAGGACACACAAAGCTATTCCTTAGGTTTAGCCTTTGTTCTTTTGTATTCTCTCTACCAAGCTGTCGCTTTCAATTAGGTTGCATGCTGCTTCCAGTCCTGCTTTGTTTTACAAGGTCCCTGGTAGGGAAATTGCACTGTAAAGTTTGAGGAGTCCTTGATACAACACTGCTTCAGTCAGCAAAACTACAAACACAGGGAGCTGGAGTGGAAATGCTGAGCAAACAAGTCTTGTGCAGCTAGTAAACTCTTGACTGGATGAAAATAATTGACAAGATCTCTTTGAATGTAGCTGTTATAGGCATTTCTTTCAGTACCATAGAAGTCCATGTCAGCTTGTTACCGTATCTATTTCATTTTTGTCAATTATCCCCTATAACATTTCATTTTCTTCATTTTTTACACAGTGATGGGTTCAATCTGATTCACATGGTGCCATATATAGGAAGTATGCATGACAAAAAAGAGTGTTCTTGTCTACTCTCGCTTTGTGAACCATGGTCCATCTGCACAAAAGCCCCAACGGTATAATTCAGTAACTCTTTTTGCCATAGGCAGATCATGCAGATGTGTCTATTTGTTGCCATCTCTTTGAATATATAGCAATAGCAGCTTCATTTATATGCAACTTCATACTGCTCTAAGGAGTCTCTTAGCAGTTTACAACTGTAAGCTAATTGCCCCCAACAAGCTGGGTACTCATTTTAGCAACCTCGGAACAATGCCAGCTCAGTTGACCCTGAGCCCCTGGCAGGGACTGAACTCACAACCTTGTGGTTTGTGAGTGAATGGCTGCAATACTGGCATTTAACCCCTGTGCCACCAGGGCTCCTTCCATATGTCCAGATTGATAAACATTTCTACATGTGGTTTTCACATCCTACTACATTCATAGTCTTCTGTCAAGAATAGTGTGAAATAGACTTTATTAAATTGAGTCAGTGGTTTGGATCCAATTGTAAAAGTCTTTGTCTGGTGGAGAAATACAACCCTTACAAACCATTGCAATATTAAGCACGGGGACAGTGGCTTCTCTTTCTAAATTATGCTACCTTCCTTTCAACAGCATATACACTACTGTGATTGTTGTGGGCACAAATTGTATCTTGTGTTCTTATGTTCCACATCTCAAAAAGGATTTAACATAAGCTTTTGTCAAATTGAGCACATTTCTTTTTAAATTGCATTCCACCAACATTTCTAAGAAATACATGAAAGCTCATGGTAAAAGAAAGCAGTGTTACAAGTACAAGACTTCAACCATTCTCTTCTTTTTACACAGCACTTCCCCAGTTCTCTCAGGCACAGTTTTAAAGATACTCATTACGCTCTAGTTCTTCCCATAACCAGCCTTACTGACAATAAAAGGCCTTGTCGATTAATCAATTTACTCTGACCATTATGCCTTAGAGTGCTTTTCATGGTGTAGATTGTCCTAACAGTACAAACAAAATCCATCATCTTGGCCACTATAATGCCATTGTTTAATCATTTGAATTTGACCATCTCTACTAATTGAAATACTTCAAAATCCTTATAGTGCATATGAAGTTCATATAGTCAACATACTGCACTGAGATAGGTTTTACCTTTAGCTACATGTTTAAAGTACCTCCCATAAATGCTGCTGTTTAGGGAGATGTTTGGAGATCTTGGGTTAAATATATGTGCCAGATTCCATGCATTAAACCCATTAAAATTTGATGATTTCACTGTTCTCAAGTGGCATAGTAATACATAAGTTAACAATAAGACTCAGTGTTTTAGGTCTTTTAACAAAAAACATTTTTAAAATTTCTGGAATGCTATTCATATTATTTATTATTGCATTGCCCAAGGGAGACAGGTAAGAGAGAAGCTCTGGTGTCGCTGGAACAACCACACTAGCTGAATTGTGACAATATCCCATTGCGCAACAAGGGCTCCCTGTTTGAGACCATTGCACAGTGGTCATGCTGCTGCCTTCACTTGCATAATAGGTCCAATGGCATAGTTATGTCTTCCCTCCCAAGAATACAAACACATTCCCAGTGACACTACTGTGCCAGCCTTTTCTTTAATCCAGGATTGAGCAAGTGATGTTATGCTCAGATCTTTTTCATTAGTTCCACAAGAGGTATGGAACTCCTCTCATCCTGTCTCTTATCTGTCATCCTCAAGGAGGCATTCCAGTTTCTTGTATCCTACTCGGATGCACCATATTCATGAACCAAAGTTTCTTGTCTTCAAAGGAAGTCCAGGCTTTTGTGGGCATTTTCCTTGTTTACATGCTCCTGAACATAGAACAGCAGCTGAAATTATATAACCGCCCTTCTGGTGGACTTCCTATAACCAATGGTTGGCTATGATATAAACAGAATGTTGGACCAAATAAGCCAGCATAGCTCTTCACATATTCTAATGTTCTTAGTAAGTCCTTTTTCTGAGCCCTAGCCAGCATAGTCAACAGTAAGAGCCGATTTGCAGGCCACAAGTCTAGAGGCTAACACATTTTTCACTCCACCACAAGACAAGTTATTTGAAGTTTTAATTAGCAAAACCCAGGGCCTTTAATTCATTAAACAATTGATTTATGCTTCCACTTTTAGACCAGTCTTTATGATATTTGTCTCTAGGTATCAACTACAGAACTAGAAAATTTAGATCTTTGGCAATGACTACCCTAGATCAGAACTATTGATGTTTTCTTCCCTTTTGTTAGGATGTTTTGCTCAGTTTTGAAGATAATTTGCTGTGAAAGTATATAAAATGTTGCTATGGTCTTGAGTGCATAAAAAAGCACAGCTGGCCTCTTCATTGGTTGCTTGGCAACCATTAAGCCTTTATGCCCCTTGGTAGATGTCAATTTATAGAAAACATGTTTCCCAACAGACTTGAACTACCATAAATGGATGGTAATATGGTATTGAGGTATGATCCTAACACTGCCGAGTCTCTTCTAAGTGAACGTTGATCTATTCCTGATTTGACCAATGTATCTTTTAGCACTCTAGGCAGCATGTCACCTAGTGTGTTCTCTTAAACAGGAATGCTAATCCAAAAGCATGTTTTAGTTAAAGAGACATTTGTGTTCATTTTATTTTTCAAAGTTCTGAATAATGGACTTCCAGATTCTTTGCAAAAATTAATACTATTTTAGTAACATAGTATGTACTTTTGGTTGTATTTATACTTTTGATTCCTAGTTTCAAGCCAGACTGAACAGAATTAAAAATATTCAGCATATTTGTGTGTCCTCCTGTACCTGGGTTGTTCTTTAATTATTATCACCAAGGGTGGAAATTTCTCATTTACCTCTGGGTTTGTAGGAATTCCACCTAAGCCCATTATACAGGAAATAAGCTTTAGAAATGCTTCAGTTATTGTGGCGCATGATGCCTCTGGCTATTGGAACTTAATTGGACAAGGAGCCATAGTGCATATGATGTTGGATTTCCTCAGAATGTAACTAGGGCATGATCTTTTTTCTTTTTTTAAATCTCTAAGGTCCAGTGTCATTAAACAATAAAATGCTACTCACAACATTGTTAAATTAATGTGAGCAGCAGGATCGGGAAATGATGAGTCCGGAAGGTACATGAAAGTCATCTGAGAGAGCTTCTTCTCTCTAGCAGCATGTGCTATACCCAGTAACCATTATCACAGGAACAACTGAGAACAATGAAGTCTTTCAGAAACATATTCAGTGTATGACCTCCACAGCCCTCTGATTATCCAAAACATTTTTACTGAAGCAAAAAGATCTCAGTCTTTGTACTCTTTGTTCCTGCTATGTGAATTCTTGCAGCTTGCTTCAGATAGTACAAATGTACTGCTCCAACCCAGAGCTTTAGTGAACTTCAAAGTGAGTTGTGTGACATCAGCTTATTCCTGAGTATCCAGCTTGCCACATGCTCAAGACATTTTAGCTGATTCTGTTCTTGACAGCTGTGCTGACCATAGCACAAAAATCTTTTGTGTTGTATCCATAGTGCATTTACTTTTCTGCAAAACCTGGAAATATATATTTTATTACTTGTAGCTCATTTTCAAATACATACGGTTTAAAACTGTATGAGGATCTATGCTGCAAATTCATGTTTTTCAACATGGTAGCACCAGAAAGTGTGGGATCAGTGACTTAGTTCTGTCATAGTGGAGATTTTATCTTGGTGTTATCTATGATTTGATGGTGCATTGGGGAACATCCTGTATAAGACATGGAAATACAAGGGGATCCTCTGGGAGGAAAATATATACTACTAGTGATTAACTGGCTCTAAACAGGCTTACCAGTTTTCTCTCTTCACACTGCTCCTTGTAGAATTGCACTACCAGCTCATCCTGCCCACTGGGAGCACAAGATGGGAGCAACACGAATTTGAGTGGGAGGGAAGGTGCTTATACAGGCAAACTCAGCTAGGCTTCCAAGTGCCACAGCTTGGTCTGATTTTCCAGCTGTGAATGCCAAACATTGCTTTCCTGTGGCCTTCCTCACCCAGAGAAAGCAAGAGCCCTCAGCTAGCATTGCAAGCAACATGACTGAGTCCCAATCAAGATACAGCCACAAAGTTTGCAAGTATGGACAAGAGGGCTCCACTCCTCTAGAGCATCAGTGGCTTCTTAACAGGACATCTAAACAGGGAGTAAATTCACTTTCCACTTTTAAAAAAAGGCTGCCCCTGGGCCTAAAACAGCCCAGTGAGGGTGAAAAATATGGGAAAGTTGCTGTCCACATTCCCTGGTAGGGGGGAAAAAAGAGGAAAAGGTGTTTTAAAAGGGTGAGTAGGGTGTAGTAGATTGGCTGTGGTCCTTCAAGATTCCATGGAGGACCATTGCAAACACACGCCTATCAGTTGGCCACTCCTATGTTCAACTTTACATTTTTACTCTCTTGGGACAGGACCCTATCCTCTTATACTCAGCAACAATCGTTAATAATGTCTTCAAATTATCAGTTTTTTGAATCAATTTTGTATTGTGTCTAGACAGCCTGATAATGAGTCATGTACCGACAACTTGATAATGAGTCATGTAACAAATGTAAATAATAAGTTTAAACACTACTAGTTTTCTTCATTATTATAGAACAAAGCAAAGCAAAAATGGTTCAGATGCCATTTACTTCAGTGAGTGAGTGCCTATTCTAGCAATAATTTTGTGGTTTAGGTTTTGTTTGTTTTTTCCCTTCGTTTCCCCCTCCTCAATCAAAATCTGTTGCTCTTGTTGTATTCTAGGTCAGTGATTCATCTTTACCACATTACCGAGATGACTGTAAGAACTTCCCATTCCCAACATTTTTTGCTGATGGGGAAGAGCAGCTGCCTGATGAACTGTATGATGAGGAGGTTTTCCAGTTCACCGAGCCCTCTATTGCATTCAGTTAGCAACTGACATCCTGAAGATTTCCCATCATGAATGTCAATTTGAAGCCGCAAAGCAGGAAGTCCTTGGAGAGGTGGGTCCTTGACATCATCAACTTGCCCACATAACCTTTGGCAACTGGTGATTTTGTCAAGCATTTTCTTCGTGACGGCAGATTCTAAAATTTAAATCTGTATAAATCTGTTATAAAACTGAAGAGACTGAAGAATTAAAAATGAAGACATCACAAGTTAACAACTTTTTAGAGTTTTTTTATCTCAGAACTTCTCAAACTGAGAATGTTATTGTGTCTATAATGTTGGAACTCCTTGCTTCAACTGAACTATGAAACAAAGACACTTCTGTTTGTTTTCCCCTCCTGAAAACAATATTGATTATTATTTCGTTAATAAAAAATACCATATAAGACTATGTTCACTATATGTTCCTTTTGTTATCTGATAATTCAGAAATGTCTAATATTTTGCCAAAAAAGATCTTGCCACCATTCAGTGGCATTGCAGTATCACTCTGAAGTTTAGACTGACAGGCATTTGGTATCTCTGAAATTTACATCATCCAAAAACATCCTATGATTTGAAGTTATGTTCAGTATAAATTAGAATTAGGAACAAGCTGAAATTTGACCAAATGATTGAAATTGGCCCAGTAATTAAAGAAATTTGTTTCAGATATATTCGTTTTATTTTACTGTGTTATCAATAAGTTCACATATAAGTTAGTCTCAGTAAACTTGATGAGATTGCACTATTGATCTCTAATTCCTTCTTCTTCCTTCCTAGGGAGTTAATACAAAAAATATGGTGTGAGGACCCATTTTAATATTTTGGATCTGCTTTCAAATAAAGCATCTTTGGGTTTATGGAGAACACACTTTATTAAAAAAAAAAACCTGAAGGATCAAAAAATCAATTTCAATTGAATGAAACAGCTTTGCAATGATTGTCTTTGTTTTGAAACAGCCCTGTCATAGGACTCATACTTTTTTGTTTTTGTTTTTGCATGAAGGTATAAACTGTATTACGGACTGTATATGGAAAAGTTCACTTAACACTGGCTTTTCAGACTTCCTACCTTTCCCCTACTAAGAATCTTTCCATGCTAGTGAGAAATCCTATAAATTTCATAGATGATCCTAAAACATTCACAAGATGTGGAAATGGTCTTGAAAGACCATCAAAGGACATGGCCAGGGAGAATAAGTCCAAAAAGTCTGGCTGCCATCTAGTTTACAAATGCATTTGTAAGCATTCAGTATTCGTGTTCACGATTGTTACCCTATTGACACAATGCCTTTTCCAACCTACCTTAACAGCCAGCAGCCACACTGAGTAACAGAGCTTTGTTCCTCTGGTGATCTGAATGTAGTAGGATGATATTTTCATCTGTAAAGAGTACTTAAGCAATGTTGTTTCTCTTTGGAGACATTTGCTTTTTCTTGTCCTTAAATAAAATGTAAAACGAAGATGAGAAGCATTACTCTTTAAGTGATGTCTCATACAACAGGGGCCGTGTAGCAACTTTTTGTCACACTACAGATTACTGGTGGGAAGGGGCTGGAAATGTCATATGCTGTGCCTTGCTACCAGCAGAACAGATCACTGTTTGCTGTAGATGCTGGCAGTTAAGATAGGTTTGTGGCATTGGGCCAGGAGACGATGGGTACACATTCAGAATTATGTCCCAGAATCTTAACCAGCATATCCATTGGGAATTGCCACCACAAAATTAGGACCACTTGAGGAATCAATAAACGTTCAAGAAACCGTAAGACTCTCTAGAACACAGCTTCAGAATAGCATTAAATTTTCTGTAAAGAGTACTTAAGCAATGCTGTTTCTGCTTGGCGACATTTGCTTTTTCTTGTCCTTAAATAAAATGTAAAATGAAGATGAGAAGCATTACTCTTCTGAAACCGAACTCCTTGCAGGTATAACATCCAAATGATTCCAACAGTCTGTGCTAGATTAGAGAAACATCTTTGCATTCATAAAAGCCACCTGGTAGCTTCCTTGGCCATCTTTGCTACAGATTGACAGTCAACAAGATAAGCACTTTATTTAATGGAACATTAGCTTCAGCGTTGGGGAACATCTAAAAGTAGACCTACAGAGGAGGTTGCCTGTAAAATCACTTGCCCCTACCTAACAAGTCCAAGGATTGCCCCTGCCCCAAAGTATTCAGTAACAGGTGAATTCAGGAAGATAACACATAAAATAGAATTTCACTCCAATTTCTCCAGGGCCTGATAAAACACTTTTATAGGATTTTCTGCATTTTCAGGCACTAACAAGCTTATGTGCAGTTAAGTCCATCTTCTCCTTTTTTTAGTTCCCCCTAGCAACAAGAATGAGAACAGAATTATTTTGAAAATGCATTTTCAAGTTGTCCTGTTTACAGTTCAATGACAGTCCTAGCTATTCCCTCAATTATCTTTTTTCCCCTCAAAAAGCACTTACAAGTGAAAGAATTGTTCTCCATCACTGCTCATCTCCAGCTTCAAATCCATCACATTAATAAATGTTCAAAGTCTGATTTGATCTGGATGAATGTTGCCTCTTTTGACTGAAATATAATGCCTTGTTGGTCACGCTTACGAATTCTTATCAAGGTTAATATTTTAAACATGCATTCTTACTAACCATGTCACATGAAGTGTTTTTATCTTATTAAAAATAATTGCTTATTTATAGAGATAATAGGTTTTTAATGAACAATTCCATTTTTACCCCCACATATTGAATATAAATGATGTTTTGAAACTACACCTATCTCATTAATCTGGGATTAAGAAACCCCCATATCATTTAATAGTTATAGACATGTTTGTTTACAAGGCATTTTGTGACCATGTCACATAATTGCATGCCCACACACAGGCATAAACAGTTGCTTAACTTTTCAGATCCTTTTTCATAATGTTCTAATTTTCAGATTGTTCTCATGGGGAAGGATAGCTCCAAGCCTGACCTCAGAATAGTTACTACTGTAGTGAATTGGTTAGATTTTTTTTGTAAGCAAGTATTTCCTTTTCTTATTTCTTGGAAGTAACAAATTGTGACTTCAATTTCATTTTTAAAAAATCAGAATATAGCAGGGTGAGGTACAGCACCCAAACCAAATGATAATCCTCCTTTACTATTGAAGAAGGCTACATCATGATAAAAGTAACTAGAAAACTACTGCTACAATGCAAAAGGAGTGAATTATCTTTCATTAAGTTGTAGTTGTTCTGTAATTTAGTTATGCCTTTTTCATTGCAGATGGTAATAATTACAAGTTCCTCACTATTTGTAACTAGTTATTTCCATGATCTGGCTCTCTGTCATCTTTGCAAATATGATTATATTATCTATTCATTTATAACCCATGCTCTAAAGCAGGGCCTAAAGGCAGCTAACAAACATTAAAACAATAAAAGCATATACAAAGAAAGGTAAACGTATGACTATAACTATTGTTAAATACAATTAAAATATCCACAGAATTAAAACCTTTTAATGTAATCAATTAAAAAGACGAAAGATGAAAACCAATGAAATGGTAAACTATCAAAATGTTAAGAGCAGTGCACTGGTTTTACTGGTTGTGGGGAAAACTCTTCCAGTCACTACCTCTCTGTAGGACTTTATAGGCTAAGGGCTTTAAAACAGTTAACCAGTGTGAGTCCAAGTAAAAATGAGGTAGAAGGACAAGCTGATTTTGCAGCAAAAACAATTATTTCTTTATTTAAAAGACAGAAAGCAAAAACAAGCAGAACAGTCTCTAGTCAATGCAAGCTGTTTTTCAAAGTAAAAGAGGAAAACAGCATGGAAGCTAAAAACCTTTGTCCTAACTAATCTAACTGCTTTTTCACACTAGGGGGCAAGCAGGATTTAAACAAGAGTTAAACAGGAAATGCCCTATGTTTATCATAGGACATTTCCTGTTTAGCTCTCGTTTCTCGTTGAAATCCTGTTTGCCCCCAAGTGTGATAAAGCAGTAAGGGAGCTTAAGCTAAGCCTAATGTGCTACGGGCAAAAATGTGTACCTGGATTTTCTCACTCTCTGATGTGAAGAGGAATCTAGGATGGCTGAAGAGTAGACCAGGTCTCAGAGAGGGAAGCAGGTCAGAAAATTCAAAAGAGGGATTCTCTCTGTCTCTCTCTTAGGTCTTTCTAAATTGGGGGCTGATCTAAGAGTGAAGGGGACACCTCTGGTTGGAGCAAAACATAACTTCAACGTTTTTCTTTTTTAAAAACCTCAAGAACATTGCATGCCAAAGGGCAGAGGTGCATGTGCCCTTCATGTTCTGATAAGGCCACTTAAGTGGTCTGAACAGGATCAAACAATGGAATTATGTACAGCAGGCAAAAGGCCAGTCTCAATCAGTGCAACCATTTCCATGTCAGCAGAAGGTGGGAATTTAGAATAAGACTTGGTTTTTCCAAGATGGACAAAAGATCAAGACCACCATCAGCCCTAGTTTGTCCATTCTAAATCTTTAACAAGGAAGGAAATGAGAAACACAGTGACCCCAACAATTGATAGGTAGCTTTCAAAAACGTTAGAAGTTGTAGAGATGGATAAGACAAACCAATTAAAGAAAATCAAATATGGGATTCCTTACTTAAATACTGTAAAGATAGATGGACAAGTACAGGTATAGAGTAAACTGTGGGTGTGGAGGGGGGGAGACCTCTTTAGAATAGGATCAATCTGTAAATATACGATCTTTCAATTCCTTTATTATATTGATTTGCAATGCGAGTTGGATTAAATATAAGATTGGAGGCTTATTGGAAGAATATTAAAGCTAAGCTGTAAATATTATATCTAATTTGGAAGAATAAGAAGGGGGTGGGAAAAGTTTTTTTTCTTTGTTGTTGTTGTTTATTATTTTGTGTGTGGAAAGAAGTCAAGAAGAATTATTAAATTTTAAAAAAATATATTTTAACAATTTGTGCAAACTCTGGCAACAGTATACTTTCCTGTCTTATGGATAGCGTGCAACAAAAAGCATTTGCAATCAATTCCTAAAATACAATAAAGCTGTTTTCACTTGCTGAGGGAAGGATAAGAGGGAAGGAGTCATCCTAGCCTTCCTACGGATGGAGTTCAAACGTCTAGGAGCAACTGAAGAGAAGGCCCTGTCCTGTGTTCCCATTGAACGATGCTGGTATTCTCACTAGCCACCTTGGTTCCATTATCTGTCTCCTATTTCATCTAACATTTTAGTCTGCATCAGGCACCCTAGCACCCCTCATAAAGCTTTACCAGGTTACCTTAGAGATTTTAAAGACTGGGAGAATTTCAGACTGCTCACATCTATGTTTCCATGGTGGATCTTAGAACAAGCATGTAGCGCTCACATTTTCAGGCATTTTGTTGATAGGCCAAATCTCCAAAAACTGGAATGGTTAAGGAATAATAATTTCAAAAAAAAAAAGATAAATGTCAAGAGTCCAGTCTGATTTCTTTTTGCTAATTGGCAGCCACATCCTTAGGTTTTGATTGCGTATCACAAAAGGGATGGAAGAAAAGCAGGCTGAAATGTCTGCAATCCTGGTTGCAAACCAGGCTTTGAAATGCATGCACTAAATAAGTACAATGGAGTGTCTGCCTCATACTGGTAAAAATGTGCACAGTCTCTAGCTGAATTCCCCAAAGTAAACTCAAATGTTTATCACTAAAATGTCTTGAAGTGAAAACAATCACCTCTGTCTTTGTGCACGGAGGTCTTTTAGGACTACAAGACTTAGATCCTACATTGAGCAGACAGAGCTTTAAGCTTTGCCCACAAAGTTTCATGTCCTCCTCTTGCAGCTGTCAATAACCAAGAGAAGCCACTGTTGCTTATTGGTCAGTGAGGAAGTAGTAGTATAGAATCATAGAGTTGGAAGAGACCCCAAGGGCCATCCAGTCCAACCCCCTGCCATGCAGGAACTCTCCATTAAAGCATCCCCGACAGATGGTCATCCAGCCTCTGCTTAAAGACCTCCAAGGAAGGAGACTCCACTACACTCCGAGGGAGTATGTTCCACTGTCGAACAGCCCTTACTGTCAGGAAGTTCCTCCTAATGTTGAGGTGGGATCTCTTTTTCTGCAGTTTGCATCCATTGTTCTAGGTTCTAGTCTCTGGAGCAGCAGAAAATAAGCTTGCTCCCTCGTAATATGACATCCCTTCAAATATTTAAACAGGGCTATCATATCACCTCTTAACCTTCTCTTCTCCAGGCTAAACACCCCCCGTTCCCTAAGTCGCTCCTCATAGGGCATGGCTTCCAGACCCCTATGTAATAGTTGGTCATGGCTCAGAGGGAGCAAGAAAGAATACAGTCGCAGATTGAATACACTCTCCTTTTCTTTCCCCTCTGAGCCCAGAACAGTTACATTTTCATCATCTGCCTTGCCTCCATGTTGGCAAGCAGCAGCTGCGGCTTCTCTTAGGTCTTGCCAGCTGCTGGTTGTGAGATTGTGGACAGGACGCAAAGGGGTAGAGGACAACCACACAAATAAGCCACACTTATGCAGGTGTATGTCATGAACAAGATGCTGCCCAGCGTATGTATGTCAAAGATGGATTCTGTCCCCATAAATTCTCCCTTGCTGATGTGTTCACTCAGCGTATCTGTAGTAACAACATCAAAAGGAGGCTACAGTAAATGCTATAGGCCCCTGGGTGTGAAAGAAAAACCATTTAAAGCCTCTCTGTTCTTCTGCCGTTCCTTTAACCAAGTCTTTCCTCTAGGTTTGACAAATTAACTACAAAATGATGAACTACATTAAATTCAGCCCAAGGGTTGGGCAGTTGGCATTTCAATATGCTTAGGCAGCAGTAAAACATCTATAAGTCGTAAAGGGAAAATGTGCTGCTATATATTATTAATAAAGTTAGAAAGGTCAGGCACACAAGCCCTCGGGTCGGGGGGGCAATCCAGTTCTCCACTGTGCAGCTGCTGTAGCATACTGATTTCAAACAAGTTATTGCCAAGATCCTGTGGTGCCCACTGCAACAGTTCAGGTCCAAAAGGAATCCAAAAACAATCCAACTGACTTCTGAAAGTGCTGTAGACTGCATTGTGCTTGGAATATTTGCCACTGCTGAGAACAATGTGATAGCAAGCACTTGCCCAGCTCTCTCAATCTCTCTGCTACTTACTCATTCTCTCTCCCTCGCTCATGTTTCTGTGCAGTATTTCTGTGTGGCCTGTGCGTATCTATTTATCCCTTTCTTTGGTACCTTTTGACAAATAAGCCACAATCACAAATGAAAAAAGAAGGGAAAATAGTGGACATTATTTTAAAATCATAGTATGAAACACAAAAACAGAAGGCAAAGTCAGCTTCCAGCAGCCTATAACTCGAAGGCCTAGAAATTAAGCAACATTAAGAGACGTTTGGGAAGCTGAATGAGCTCTCGGAATGAGCAAATGGGGATGGGATCTAGTGGCTCTCTTTTGGAAGGGCATATCAGAAGTGAACCAGCTGAGTAGCATAGTTGTTCCCGGGTGGGCCAAGTTCAGCCATGGGGCTCTATGTGGCCTGCAAGCATGTTTTTTACTGCCTTTAGTTCTCCCAGACTCTGGTCAGCAAAACTCTATTCTGGATAGCCACTTGTGAAAGAGTGGCAATTCACACTTAAAATAGATGAACAATTCCGCCGCCACCAAAAAAACCCCCACAATGTTCAGTTTTAACAACCTCTGTTTTCTACCTTCCAACTGTCCTGACTTAGCAGGGACAGTCTCCTAGTTTTACAGCTATTTTTAAAAGCCCCAGTTTCTCCTCCAACTTTTCCTCTTCATCCTCATCAATAACTTTTGCCATCTGGACCACACTCTAATATTGCTTGGGTACACATGTCCCAGTTTCATCTGTAAAATGTCCATGGACGGGCATGCTGTTTTTCAAAACCAATGCACTTATATACAGAGTTGGCTAAGTGTCATCACCTGGTGCTACTCAGCATGATGCAATCCCTGTCATAAGTTTTTGCGTCATGCCAAGTGCTCTGACTCTGCAATTCTAGCCATATAAAATATTTTACAACTCTAATTTAAAGGAACATTGTTCCAACATCCTGTTCTAGAAAATTGTTCCGTTCCATGATGGAACTTCATGGTTCCATCCTATGAGATCCTGGGATTTGCGGTTGACTATGAAGTATTTAGAAGTCTCAGCCGGGGACCTGTGGTGCCTCACCAAACTACAAAACAAAGAATTCCATAAGATACAGCCATGGTAGTTAAATGGGAATTTCAGGGCTATAATTGTACAGTGGAAGGGGTGCAACCGAGCGACAAAATTCCTTGTTTCCTAACCCATTTCTGTGTGTTCTACAGAGGGGAAAAACTGCTTGAATTGTAATTGGTTTATGTGCTCCCAATTCCATCTAAGGTATATCAGAAAGCTGTGAATTATTTAAAAGGCCTTAATCCACATCTTTTTGTTTGTGTATTGTTTTTTTTGGTGAATTAACAGCATTATAATGAGCATCTATGGGGGTGAGATTGCAGGAGGTTTTGAAGAAGTGTAAATAACAGGAAGACAGCTGCTACCTACTGGGTCGAACTGTGTGGTGCAGCACCCCTGCTTGGCTCCCTGGATGAACAGACCATGCATCCTTCATCAGAATATAGTGGCAGTTCAAAAAGCCAAAGGAAAGATTCAGAAAGACTGCTGGGTTTTTCGCTAGCTCTGCTATGATGCCCTCAAAAATAGAAAGAGCCATTGTTTGAGGTGATGGGTAGAAAGGAAATGTAGGGTTGGAGGGAGGAAGGAAGATGTCATAATTCAGGACCATAATTCAGAAAAACTTCTCAACAGCTCTCTAAAAAGCCTTATCCAAAAACTCCAGTTTATCCCCCTGTGGAGTTCTTGGGCACACAGTAGAGCTTTATCGCTGATCTATTTTAGAACCCAGCTTTCACTATACCAAGTCTCAAGGATTAGATAAAATTCTCCACTGGATTTTTAAAAACCACCGAAAATGACATCAGTAAAATCACACACACACCACACCCTCCTACATTGCACTGATGAAAACCTGGACACATGTGGCCAAGCAACATCAGTCAAGATGCTAAAAGATATTAATGAAGAAGAAGACACGAGCGAGGAGAGGCTGCAGCGGTTTGCTTTCCCTGAATCTACAGAGAAGGGCAAGATTCTGCCCCTCCTCTCCTCCCCACCTCCAAATAAGGGAGTGCAAACTACTTTTTGCATTTTGAACTCAGAAGCAATTGAAGTAAGCTGAGGCAAACCGGGACAGTGGGAGGAAGAAACTTGGACCCTTTTAAGGGAGCTGTAAAAGTGGGAAGGCAGAGGATTCATCTGGACTGGACAGCTGGACCTTCCCTCTGTTTCATTTTGAATTGAACTCATCATGGCTTACTGTTGAGTAGATATGTGTGTGATTAGATTATTAACATAAATGGAATATTGCTCTCTGTGGAGGGGAGGGAGGATTTAACATAAATGGAATATTGCCCTGCAGGGGAAGAAATTTACTGTAAATTTCTCCCAATGCAGGACCTCAACAGTTTACTAGGTTTTTTTCATATTGCACTGTGCAGCACTGGCATGTGTTTACATTTGCACATATGTGCACACACATGATGCATGTGACGCAAACGCACACAGGATTTGTTAATCAAAAGGAAAGAGGGGGAGAGAACTGTAAAATGAAGCCTTAAAGCATAAGGCTTGTCCATATCTTAAAACAAACAACACTATAGACAAAACTGGAGCGGGAGGGATGTTTCTAAATTAAGAAATGGTTCTCTGCAATATTGATTCTATTGCATAGAAATTACAGATGGAAAAAGAATCTAAAACTATTAAGGGGGGAAATCTGCATGTCTGGGCGTCAGTGGCATCACTATGGGGGTGTGCAGAGTGTGGATTGCATGGGTTGAAACCCCAGAAGAGGAATGACACCCAGCCCAGTGCACCCTCCACCTCCCTGCCAAGCACGGGCCTACTTGCCAGCAGCATGGCATGCAGTACTGAGGGGTGAGCCCAGTGCACCCCCTACTTCCCTACCATGTGCCATCCTACTCGTGCAGTCATTTTGCACCAGATCCCCTCACTTTGCAGCCAATTATTTGGGGGTGGAAGGAAGGGGGAATACAAGGCTCTTTAAGGAAAAAAGAGAAATTGGGCATGCAAAGGGCTAGGAATGGCTTTCCCAGATGATCTGTAGCTGTTTAAGAGGGCTTAGAAAGTTACTTTCATGCTTCAGAAAAACCTGGGAAGGTATTTTTGAAAAAAAATAATTGGTTACAGTTATAGAGCCCTCCCCCCCACTCCTGCCCAAAGTAATGTTATCACTCTATTTAATATTTAGTTACTGTTATAGTTACTATTTTTAAAGATATTTTTTGCTTTCCCATTTTGCCAAAGTAATCTAAATTGCTGTTTTTCATTTGGGAGAGAAAAACAGCTGAATGCTGCAAGATATGGGATGCATTCTCCACTTTTCTTCCTTGTTGTTTGGTACTACACTATCCAGTGCTTGAACCATGCAATATTCTTCCTCCACCGTTTAGAGAGACTATATCCCTGTAGCTTTGGAAGTAACTTTAAAAATGACAGTTACATCACAAATGGAGTGAGATTAACCATATTTGAGCTACATAGTGTAACTCAGTTATACCTTCGTAATGGCGAAGGGAAATAAATTACAACTAACTGATTACTTCTGGTCTTGGATACACAATATGATATACCATCTTAGAAAAAAAGTTTTAAAATGTTCCTTAATACAATGGAATTGAGGTTGTTACATCTCCAGAAAGAAACAGGATCATATTGTGAAGAACTTTAGAACCTGTTGAGTAGAGGCAACCATGCAATGGGAACAATGACAGAGCTCTTGCATGTCTCCATCTCCCAGTCCAAACCCCTAAAACCCATCTTAAAGGCCAGGCAGTCGTATCAAGTAAAGACATTCCTGTGACTCCGATGAGTGGGCCGTTGAAGAATGATACCTTCTGGACGTCCACGTTCTGGACGTCCAGCCCTCTCCCAACAGTAGATCCATGGTGCAACAAACAGAAGTAGGGACCACCCCTTGTTACACTATGCCTTGCTAAAACGAGAAGTCTGAACACATCGTGCTTTAGCACCCTGCCTGCAAGTGCCATAGAATGATTTTCGGGCTTTTAAATTGGGTTTTAGGGGTCTTTGCAGTCGTGGTAATAGTGCCACAATAATGAATGCAAACACTAAACAGTAATGAGGTTATGTGTCTAGCTTACATAATAACTACCAAGTAGGACACCAGTGCTTCCACTTTGCCACTATCAGGGTGATGATGATCATGAGGACAATGAAGGGGAAAAACAATTCAGGTGTCTCTGGCTTTCATCAGGTGGGACAGGAAATTATGTTTTGGAAGAATAAGAACATCTCCATCAGCACAGTTGGATCAAGATTTTATCTGAAGCTGGTGGAGTCCATTTTCATACTGATGGAGGACATCCAGGGAGGTGGCAAGCAGCTGCCAAAAAGGTGATCTTCTTGGTGCCCCGCAAAGCCAGTCAGGTCAGTGGCTGTTTAATCTGGGAGCAGAATGGCACTATTTTACAGCTGGAGAAATAACACAGTGGAAGGAGATCCTACATACCTCCCTGCACAGCAACTAAAAAGTAGGTCACCAAGAGGATTGCGTCCCCCACTAGGCACAGACATCCCAGGCTTATTGCTTCTTTAACTTACTGCACTTGAGAATTTTAAGTATAGTTTTGACAATAGCAATTGTGCATTCTCCAATAGAGATTTCTTTTAGATATGAAACATGTTAGTCTCTTTACAGTCTCCTCCTCTTTCCTCTTCTGCATGGATGCATGCGCGTGCACACACACACTCTTTCTTTTTTTCTTGGTTGCCTGAGCATTTACCATGTTTGTTATTTCTCTCTCTTGCTCAGGTCCTTTGGGTTTACCTTTCAGGCTGTCACATGTGCTTTCTACTGTATCCTTGAGCAGATTTCCACCTGACTTTTGCAAAATGTGTACGGTTGTGTTCCCAGACTGTTGACCACACCGTTCAGTTCCCCTCCCCATCCTTCTTCCCACTACCCACCCACTCCCATGCGCCACTGCATCTGAGACTCACACCTGTCTGCTTCAGTTTGTTCTGCACAACTGGCTCTCAGCTTTGATTCAAACCCTTAGGGTCAAGTTTATTCTATCATTTACACTGACATATATCTGGGGAAATACTTGCGGGGGCAGCAGGCAGGGAGATTTCTGACTTCAGCCTGAGTGCTCTGAGCAATAGAGAGAATCAGACCTGCATGTAAATGACCAGTTCGCTGCTGCCCAGCACCATCAAGGAAACTAGCAAAGAAGGCATGATACTAAATAAAGATCCTGAATTTTACAAGAGTGTTGCGCTATTGAACTGGCTTTGTACTATTTAAGGAGGCATAGATCAGAAGTGGGCAACTCTTGAGGGCCTCATTGGAGACTTCAGCAGAGTGAAGGCAAAAGGCTGCACCCCCATTACAGTACGTAGAATAAAAACCAAATTCTTTCCCAAATGCCCTTCTGTGGGGGAAAGGGCAATTGTGCTAACTTTTGTGAAATCCCTGGACTGTTTTAGGCCCAGGAGATGCAAGAGATGCATTTTTTTCCAAACAGACATGCCCTGGAAGTGAACTTCCCATTTGTCTCCTGTTAGATTTTTCTTTAGACCCTGGAGAACCCAAGGACTGCACTTCCCTCACCCATCCTCTTGATGGACCTGTTTAATTTCTTAGCTTCTATACACAATTCAAGATGTGAGATTTGCCACATACCTAAAAAAAATTGCTTTCATCCTTGAGTTCTGTGGCCAAGATTTTTGTGTAAATCTATGCCATCATGGGTACGCTGGATCTCAGTTGGACAGCTGACTAGCCAATGGGTTCCAAGGCCCTGAACTCAGGCGCTGTACAATGGTCAAATAGCTCTGCACCTACCAATGCAAAAGTGCATGAGAAGGGGCTGTGTCCTTGCTTCCAGAACAATTTCCTGCACTAGAGACAGTTTGCACAACTACAGTCAGCCCTCCACATTAGCTGGAGTTAGGGGTGCAGGATTCCCACAAAAATGGAAAAGTTGCAAATAACTCTAGACCCTCAAAATCATATTTAACACACACATGAAGTACAATCTGAAGGTTCAACCCACCATGGATGCCTTCAAGGAGGTGGAGTTCCTTTGCAAGCCAGACGTGGGCAGCTGATGGGAATTGCTGCCAACACCACTGCTGCCCTGTGCCATTTTTAAGAGGGACCTACAAGCCTTGTTTGCACTTTCTCAGTCTGGTGGGGCTCCCAGTTCCTAATAAAAATGGTACTAGGCAGCAGAGATGGCAGCAAATAGTCTGTGAATAATCAAATCCACGAAAGTCAAACCTGCAACTGTGTAGGGTCGACTGTATGTTTACACCTGTAGAGTGTCCTAACAAAAGTCTGGCCAATGTGTTTCAAAACACCCTAAGACATACCCCCAACTGTCCCATTTTGGCAAGGACAGCCTCAATTAATCTTATTTCACCTCACTTTTTAAGATGCTTTAGAAATGTCCCAGTCCTCTCTTGTTCCCACCTACTTCCCCCCTTTATCCTAAGCTTACTTCAGTTTCTGCAAATTGAGTTCCCATTTTTTTAAAAAAGTGAAGTGAGAGCTGCACACAGAGCACTTGAGAGAAGTCAGTCATCAAGAACAGATGGTATACCAGTAGAACTGTTCCAAGCTATAGGGACAGAATCTACTCTAGTTCAAGCTAAAATCTATCAACAATGGTGCCCACACTAGAAATGCTCAGTATACATTCCAGTCCTCAAGAAAAAAGACACTTGAAATTTCGGTAATCATTGCATTTGTTTCTCATGCAAGCAAGGTGACACACAAAATTCTACAACAAAGATTCCTACCATCTGGCATTTTTGCTCTATATGGTAGGAATCTTTGTTATAGAATTTTGTGTGTGGGTTCAGCAAAGGAAGCTGGGTTCAGCAAAGGAAGAAGCACAAGGGATCATATAGCAAGCACATGCTGGATAATGGCATAATTTGGAAAGAAAATCAGCTGTCACCAAAAAAATGTGTTTTATAAATTATAGGAAAGTGTTTGATTGTATAGATCATGAAAAACTATGAATCACTCTTCAAGAAATGCAACATTTGATTGTCCTGATGTGTAACTTGTACTCAGGACAAGAGACTACAGTTGGAATAAAACACACAGAAAGGAAATGGTTTCCAATTGGCAAGGAGGTCAGACAAGGCTGTATTCTGTCAATGTATCTGTTTAATTTATATGCTGAAAATATAACACATAAAGCAGGATTAGACTTGGAGGAAGGAGACATGAAAATTAAAGGAAAGATATGCAGATGACACTATACTACTAACAGAATATAGCAAAGATTTGGAAAGATTATTGAAGAAAGCTGAGGCAGAAAATGCAAATGCAAGTTCACAGCTGAATATTAAGAAAACAAAAATATCAACCACAGATGATTTACATAACTTTAAAGAAGATGATTAAAAACAGTGAAACAGTTCAAGATTTTCCGTACTTTGGCTTAGTCATTAATCAGAACGAATACTGCTGTCAAGAAATTAGCAGCTATGAAGGAACTAGGCAAGATCCTGAATTGTAAAAATATATAACCAAATACCAAAGTTATGAGGGTCCACACCATAGTATTCTCCATCTTTATGTATGTTTGTAAAAGCTGGACAATGTTTAAAAAACTGATAAGAAGAAAATCAGCTCATTTGAAATGTGGTGCCAGAGAAGGATTTTGTGAATACCATGGATTGCTAAAATGACCAATAAATGGGTTCTAAAGCAAATCAGGCTAAGATGACTAAAATGTTATAAACTGGGCATGTTACGAGAAGACATGAGTCACTAGAAAATGTACCAAGTAAGGTAGAAAGCAGAAGGAAGACCTCATACCAGATGGATAAATCCAACCAGGGAGGCCATGGCTTTGAGTCTGCAAGACCTGAGCAGGGCTATCGATGAGAGGGTGACTTGGAGGTCTCTCATTCATAGGGTTGCCATAGGTCAAAGTCAACAATCTGTTGTTGATAACTACAGCAATCTGTTTAAAACCCACAGAGAGAAGTATTCGCAGGCAGCACATAGCATGAGAATCTAAAAACATCACAGCATTCAAATTATTTGGAAACACAGCATGGCAGCAGAAATCTATTGACATTTTCTAAAAAGCTGGAGAGAACAAAAATGTATTTACATGGTGCTGAAAAAAGAGTAAGGCCCAGCGTACCTCTCTGGGGAAGGTATATCACTGAGTGACTATAACTGAAAAGGCCAATTCCCAGAGAGTCATCCAATATACATCAGTATTCATGCTTACTTGGAGCAGGGCCACTGGTGATGACACTGAAGCTCAGGGAGAAATGCATGAGAAGCAGTGATTTTTCAAACACAAATGGCTCCATGTTAGGAGGTGTTAATGGATCAAAACTGGACCAAATGCCAATGAAGATGGCACAGTGTTGTAATGTATAAGTATGTGATTCTATGCAATTTATTCAAGAGCATGTCCTTTTCAATTTAGTAGGTCTTACTTTCAAGTAAATTACATGGAAATTGTAGACTACAGTAGATGAAGGTGGGCAATTTGTGGCTTTCTAGATTGTAAAAATAATTCTGTATAACATAATTAAATGCTATGATACAAATATAAGATGACATTCTGTTATTGACATGTGCGCTTGTATGAAAGGATGAATAATTCTAATAGAAAATTGTAGTAATTATTCGTCCTTGCATTCCTCATCTAAGTTTTCATCTGCACCTTCAAAAAACTGACAGTATCAGTAAGGTCCATTAAGTTGTATAACTTGGTTTGTCATTTTGTTTAAACATTGAATAATTTATCTCCAAAATTTGATTATTTTATAACAATATAGGCAATGTGGTACACTGGTTTGACTGTTGGATTAGGAGATCAGGGTTTGAATTCCTGTCCAATCATGGAAACCCCTAGGTGATTTTGAGCAAGCCACAGTCTCACAGTCTTAGAGGAAAGCAATGGCAAACCTCCTCTGAATAAATCTTGGCAGGTATGAGATTCTTTTGCTTAATCCAATATGTTTGCATGGGTGCGCAAAGAATGCCATTGGTTAATTAGGAAGAAGTTCTCCTACAGGCCCCCATACTGCCCTCTTTTTCTTCACCGTCACCCTTCCATCCCCCTTTTCCTCAATGCTCCCCTGGACTTTTCCATTGCCTCCAGGGGGGCAGTACCACCCACTTTGGGAATCACTGTTTTAATTGATTGGATATAATAGTAGAAATAAATGCCATTGATGCACCACCTTGAGGGTAGCATCTTTTGTGGATGAGTATAGGGAAAGAATTTCCACATTTTAGGCCCTTTCCCTCCTCTATTTTTGTTGTGTGCCTTCAAGTCGTTTCCAACTTATGGCAACCCAGAGATAAATCCATCTTGAGGGGGGTTCTTGGCAAGATTTTTTAAGGCTTTGAGGCTAAGAGCATGGGACTTGCCTAACATCACCTAGTGGGTTTCCATAGCTGAGCGGGGATTTGAACCATGGTCTCCAGAACCATAGTCAAACCACTACACCACACTGGCTCTACTACTTGCCAAATCAAATTTCAGTACAATTTTAAAACTCTTATTTGAACCATGTACAGTGGTCCCTTCCTTTACGCAGGGATCCATTCCGGACCCCCCTCCCCCCCACACACACATAAGGGAAATTCCGCGTATGCTTGAGCACCATTAAAGCCAACGGGGCTTGTGCCCGTGGCAGCATGCAGTGGCACAACAGCACACATGCCATTAGCGCGTGCGCCATTACTCTTTCCAGTGTATGGTGCCGCTTCTTCCAGCTCAGCGTCCAGCATATGCTGAAAGTTGCGTATGACGCAGGCGTACTATAATTTTTCAATTATTGCTTTGTGCTAACCCTTTAAAAACAGAGTTATTTAAAGAGTAATCTCAATGATGGAAAATGGTAAAAAATAGTCCATTTGGATATAATTGTTTTAATCTGCAGTCTCTGTGACAATTCAGGCAAAAGCCTTGAAGCCATGTCCTCAACTGTTTTCCTGCAACTGGTCTACTATTAATAAACATCTCTTTAAACCTGTAGATTCCCCTACTTTTCCAGTTACCATTTTGTTAACAATTATCTCTTTTAGGGAATTCTGGGTAGCCCAGGTAAGTACATAAAAGGAAAAATGGAAAGAAAAAATGATTTTTAAAACATGAATATTTATGAAATTCTACTAAATTGCATTTATTATGTTATGTTCTATATCAGAAAGAGAAGAACGTCATCTGTATACAGACTGATTTTACTTTCTTTTTCCCTCCCTCTCTCCCTAATTATCACACCTTTAATATCTAAGCAAGTGTGGATGAATTCAGCCAATGTCTCTATTGCCAAAACAAAGGGAATAAGAAATAAGGCAAAGCCTCATCTGGTTCTACAAGACAATGACAAATTTTGTGAATCCAGTCTTTTTCACATACCATCCCCTCAAACCTGTCAAATAAGTGACTATGCATTTTGACAGTGGTTTTCCCGATGTTGCTCGACCAAAACTCTCAGTATCTCTCATCACTGGCTGGAGATAATGGGAGATGAAGTCCCCCTCCCAATAAAACTGAACGGCTACATGTTGCCCACCTCTATGGCAGACCATCTGGTTTGAACAGACATCTCTATAAAGGTATCACTCCATTTCCCCCAGCTTTGAGGGTCCTTGTCAAATGATAACCACGAGGCTGTATGGGCTGGAGATAAATTTTGGTAGGTCTTTAGTATCTTACAATAGGAATGGAAAAGCTTTCACCCTGCACATATTAACTACTACTACTTCCGTCATCTATCACTGTTGGCCAGGCTTGATCTGACTAATGGGAACTGAAATGTTTCTTTCTGGAATCTGTATTAACCACCCGGTTCAAAAGTCTATCTTTTTAAATGTCTTTCCAGCTACTCCTAGGGCGACTTCTGTTGTCTTTAATCCTTACTAGTCCCATTACTCCTAATCCTTATCTCATCGCCGCTGCCATCATCACCATCATCAATTCTGCTTGTTTTGCTGCCGCTGTTAAACAGCTCTGAACAAGTTATACAGATTGTAGAACCAGATAAACATTGCACTAAGAGTACAAAGCTCAAGGGGCAACCCTGTTCATTTAGCCAGTTTCTAATCTGTGATGGCACGGCACGGCAAAGAAACGTTTGATTAGATTAACTAGCTTATTTTCTGAGGGACTACCGCCGCCTCATCTCCCCCTCCCCACCTGAGGTGGGTTTTTGTTTTGTATTTTATTTTGTTTTACGTCAAGCTGAGTACTCAAGACAATCTGTCAACACTCCCTGTGCAGGAAGAGTGCCATGAGGTTTGCATCGCAGCAATCGGATGACTGCAACACAGCAACTGCAATGCTGGGTGGCAATAAATACAAGCAATAAACACAGAAGTACTTGAGTGCTTCCTCTTCTTCCTTCACCCAATTAAGCCATGGAAAAGATTTCCGAAAGAGGATCTGTCAGCATTCTCCCCACATCCCCAGCCTTTTATTTTCAGTCAACTTGACGAGTCTTGAAATGTATGATATGTTTTGTCAGTGGCTTCAGGTTTTAAAGCAAAACTGGGAGGAGGGAAGATATGGAAGATACCAATATTTTGAACAGGCATGAAGATTTTACTTGAATATTAGGCCTTTGTGGAATTTACAAGATCAATAGATTATTGCTGGAATCCTATATGACCTTTCATCATTGCTGTTCTTAAGTTGTTCTTATTTCCACCTTATGGTGACCCTAAGGCTTCCAATTTATGAGTTTTTCTTGGCAAGTTTCTTCAGAGGGGGCTTGCCCTTGCCATCCTCTGAGGCTGAGAGAGTGTGACTTGTCCAAGGTCACCCAGTGGGTCTACATGGCTGAGATGGGATTTGAACCCTAGTCTCTAGAGTCATAGTCCACTGCTCAAACCATTACACCACGTTTCACACAACATAAAATTGGGCACACTTACCTATGTGGGAGAGGGGCTAAGAAATCCTGCTCGTGAACAGTGAAGATGCATAGCAGGACACCAGCAAGAGTTCCTGATGCACATGGTGCCTGATGCTCATTGGGACCAATGTGATGAGCACTGATCCCATTGTGCATCAGTCCCTTTGTGCCTCTAGTCGATATGGATATTGCATATCTTCACAACTAATTCCTGCACATGCAAATCCACTTAGTAAGATACAATTCCCACACAGGATTCTGGCCATAAACCTCTGGTCATGTCATGTCTCTGTTTTCGACTGGCCCATTTTATCTCTGCATTGTTATGATTTGTTTTTTAAAGTCATCCTTATTCTGTTGGGGATTAAACTTCTTTAAAGTCTTCTTTTAATGTTATGTTTTGTTATGTTTTTACACTAAGCTTTCTTTGGTGGACCACACAGAGAACTTGGAATCTGGGGCAATGTCACAATGAAATTAAATGAAATAAATCCCCCGTTTCTTTGAGAATAAATGAATGAATGGGAATGAATGAATGGAAAATGTGAATGAAAGGAAAATGGAAGTTTTTAACAAAACTAATCCAAACCTACTTTGAATCTGTTTTTTTTGTGGCTGCAGAATCCTGATACAGATATTTTCAAAGCTGGGACTACAGTTCCAGTGACCTGAGGGGCTGAGGGGCTCTGGGACTGGTAGTTCAATAAAGAAATTTTCCAGGCTCGCAATATTTACATAGAAGATCTGTCAGGTTATAAAGTGAGAAAGGAATTGGATGGGGAAGTCTCTTGTCTCTTTTTGGCCTGCCTGAATGCAATACTGATCAAAGAAGAAATTAAAGGGTGACTGATGGCAAAATTAGTAACTTGTTAGACTGAGGTTATGGTTATGTAAAAAGAGAACAAGAAAAATCATATTATGGAAATGGGCAATGAGCAGGTTAAATTATGGCTGCCACTGTACCATTGGTAGTTCCAAGTAGAGTAGACTCATTGCATAAATTCCTGAATGGTGAGTCAATACAAATCCCATTAATCCCATTAATTCAATGGGTCTACTCTATCTTGGATTAACATTCGAATTAGGATAATAGTATTTCCCGTGGCAATCTAAGAAAACAGCATTAAATACTTAGGATTGTTACACTAGCCAATATTTAACTCTGTGTCATTTTTCTAGTTGATGTTATGGTCAGGCTGGAAAAATAACATCTATTCTTTCATAGATGAATACAGATGGGATGAGCACAGCCTGCTTCTAACTAAGTCCATATGTCTGGATCAATTTTAGTTCAATACAATGCCCTTATTGAAAATTTTCTCATAAAATAAAAACCCAATATTTTCTTTCTCACCTCTGAATTTCAAACAACCTTTTCAGCTCATTGTCCTTTAGGGAAGCGCAGCTTCTCTTCTATTCTAAGCTTGTTGCAATAAGATTCAGAAATAACCCAATATGTCTTCACCTTTTGCTGTAGCCTTTTACGTGGTTTCTGCATATATGATGTGAGTCAAAGGAGGAAATGCAAAGATTGGGCAAAAGTCATACATACGGATGCATCTTTAAAGAGATGGTAACCTTTCCAGCTTCTACCAGAGCAACAAATGCTTGTGATAATAAATAATAATAATACATTTTTATTTCTTACCTCTTCCCAAGGCTCCAAGTCGAGTACAACATAGTCCAAAATACACTGTCTAACTTACCATTAAACACATAGGTGATAACACATAAACATAGGATTAAAGTAACTATTACACATCGAAATTATCTAAATTAAAATATATCAATTTAATACTCATAGTTTAAAATTGACTGGGTAGGCCTGCTGGGAGAAATGGATCTTTAATACTCTTTTAAATTCAGACAACATGTTTAGCTGCCAAATCTCTCCTGGCAGGTCATTCCACAATGTAGGGGTGGCCAATGAAAATGTCTTCTGGGTGACAGTTGCTTGTCTACTTCTGGCTAATTGAAATAAATGTCCCCTAGAAGATCTGCGTGTATGGAGTAAATTATATGGAAGGAGGCAATCCCATAGGCAACTTGGACCGTACCATGCAAGGCTTTAAAAATACATTAATAACCAACAATTTGTATTTTGTCCAGAAACTAAGTGGAGTGATTTTAATATTGGTAAAATATGCTCACCAGTGATCAATCTGGCTGCTCTGTTTTGGACTAACTGAAGCTTATGAACTAGGTATCAAGGAACAGCACATTGCAAATGTCCAACCTTGAGGTTACAAGTGTACGTGATAGCAATCCTTTCCAACACTTTATGGAAACAAAGCAATGCACATGTATAACTGACTCAGTTTTAAACTTCTGGGACAACATATGAAGAAAGAATAATAAAATCATAGAGCTGGAAGAGACTTCAAGAGTCATCTACAGCATCCCAGAGGAACAGCTGTTGTAATCCAACAACTTGGAGAGGATTGCATTATTCCCAGCCTGCAACACTGGAGCACCTGACCCCTACTACCTCCACACAGTTCTATATTCGGCTTTTCTATTAGGAGAGGCTACAGGTAGTAAAAGGAGCCCATCTGTTTCATTTTTAGCAGCTGCACTAATGTTCTACATAGAACTTTATAAAATGGCCTATTCTTAGGCCAGCTATCACGTACAGTACAGTACTCCTACCTCATCGTGGCTCCCAATGGTTCTCTGCCTGTGGTGAACAACTTGTGGGTTGTAACTAGCACATGCTTTTAAGGACAAATCAGGAAAGTATTTTTCTTCCTGCTCCTCATCCTCCTGCCCTACCCTGGGACTCTTCCTAGAGGAAAAAATAGCAGCCATTGCTGTGATGAAAGGGAAATGATTACATAGCTTAAAATCAACATCCAGGAAGAACCATGTTTTTATAGCTCCATTCTCTGCAGAAAAGGAGAAGAGAACATTAGAAATCATCACTTTCCTGTGCACTGCAGCAGTTAATTATCCCATTTCATGTCCAGATTGGTACACCTGGAGATTGTTACTTTCCTTTCTTTTGTCCAATCAGAAAATGTTCAGGAGGCCATTTCTTTGATGACCAATTACTTTGCTTTTCTCTGCCACTGACGGTGTAAATTTCATGTTGTATCTGGAAGCAGCAACTAAATTGGCCAAGGAAACAGTTATAGAAAGTTACCTGCTTAACTTTGGCCACAAGTTTGGGATCCTTCCTCCAAAGTATATGGAGTTATGCCTACAGCTTTGAGCGAGTTTTAAAAGTAAGAAAAACTTTTTTCAGGTCTCTGGGTGCTTGTTTTTAAATTATTTTCTAGGATCTTGGAAAACACCTAGTGACAATAGAAAAGCCTGAACAGCGATGTTGCTTGGCTAGAGGCCAAACTGCTAATAATGCCCTTTCCCAGCTTTCTCATTGATTCTACTTCCTCCTTTATTTCCTATATTCAGTCTTATCATCTATATAAAACCACTAGAAAATCACCTGGAATTCTACCTTGTGCACTTGGTTTGCTTAAAAGTGACTTGAATGAGAACAACTAGAAGTACAACAAAGATGAAAGACAAGAGAACAGCAGCCGCAGAGTTACAGCATTTCTATCATTCAGCCCCCTAGGCCAAAAAGATGTGCTTTGAGGCTGTGGCAATTCTATCTGAAAGAGAGATCAGCCACTGAACTTCAGGGGCACGGGGAAGATGGTTTATCAGGTAACACAACACCACATCTGTTAGATCCTGTACAATTACTCCTACTGACTTTTAAAGCTCAAGACCAGCATCTTGACTTGACTTGGTAGCACACTGGCCATCAGGGTAGATCAGTGGTCCCCACCTTTGATTCTCCATTTGTTTTGGACTTCAGACTCAGAAGCACCTGCCAACTTGGCCAACAGTGAGGAATTATGGGAGCTGAATACCAAAACATCTGGAGGACCAAAGGTTGGGAACCACTGGTGTATATGGTATAGATTGGATAAACTCACAGCTTCCAAGATTCATATGGCAGGCAAGCAGCTTTACTGATACTCAATCTTCTTTCTAGCTTTTCTTATCTCACCTCAGCCTTCTCCCAATGCCATTCACTTGGGGTCCTCACACACTACTCAGTTATAGCACTGTGATTCCACTTCTACTGCCATGGCAACAACCTATGGAATCCTGGGATCTGCCATTTAGGAATTCTGGTTCGGAGAGCTGTAGTACCTCACCAAACTACAAATTGCAAGAGTATATAAAATACAGCTATGGCAGTTAAACTGGCATCAAAGTGCTATAATTATGTAAGCCCGAGTGTAGGGAACCATCTAATTATAAGATTACATTTGACCAATATTAAAATGTGTACATTTACAGCACTATATAAAGGATAATAATAATAATAATAATAATAATAATAATAATTGATGATGATGATGATGATGTAAAAGAGTTCCTCTTTGCTCCATCCATGTGGAATGCATCATCCACTTCCGAAAATGGCATTCCTTATGGATGGATCACTGCCCCCACCAACCTTCCCTCCCTTAGTGCCCTGTGAGTGTGGGAACTACCCCCTTCAGTTGATCAACTCCATGAAAAGAGAATAAAGCAGATGCAGTTTCTAGTTTTCCACAGAAAGTTCCATCAGTTGCCTGTTCACAAAAGATTTAGATGTTTGTGACATGTGAACCTGTCTTTGAATAACAGCATGCCCATAAGGCACCTGTATGTGTAGTCATCTCATAAGCATAAGATATAGGATAGGTCCCAGCTGCAGACAAGTTGAGATGCCTACCTTAGGTAGGGAATTATGGGGTGGTGAGAAGGAACACTGTCATACTGTTGTGTGCCTTCAAGTAATTTCAATTTATGGCAACTCTGACCTGGCATACCTATCCCAGGGTTTTCTTGGGCCAAGAGTGTGTAATTTGCCCAAAGTCACCCGGTAGGTTTTCATGGGTGAGCAAGGAATAAAACTCTGATCTCCAGAGTGGTAGTCCAAAGCTCAAACTACTATACCACATTGGCTCCAATGTACTGGAGAACATTGCCACACAGTCTCTCCTGCTTTTCTGAAGCAAAACTGCTGTTTCGGGTACTAAAAAATGATGCCCCTTCACCAGTCTAAAAGTAAAATTCATCCACAAGTCTGTTCAGTTTCTCTGTGGACAGTAAAGGGAGGGCTCCATCTTGCTTCCCTTTGAAAACAAAGTACAGTATCTCAGACAGACTCTGATAAGATATATATACCCAAATATCAGTTGCTGCTCACAAATTCTTCCTGATTCACCTCACAATGTTTCTTTCTGCATTCAAAAGACAGCCAAGCTATTGAACTGAAAGGGAGCTGACTGTTATCCTTGCTCCATTAGACAATTTGGGTCATCAGTTTGGGTTTGGGGGATTATTTTTAGCACTTATTGTCACAGTTTAATATATGTCCTTGTATAGTTTTGTTCTTTGTCTAAAGGTCACAGGTCAAATGGCTTATCTGCACGGAAGTGCTCCATTTATCCTTCTAAAATGATTTCTCTGTGGTATTATTTTCCTCTGCCTATCATTTTCACAGCAGAAGTATACAATTAAGCCATGCGTTAGATATTCCAACTATGAACATTATATATAGAGTTTAAAGAACAATTTTCTAATAAATTTGTATCATTATTGCATCAGAGGATATTCTCAAAAACTTAACATCATTGTACGATTACAATGAAAAACAGGATTTTTTTAAAATTCTCACCATATAATTCTGTATGGCTTTACATATGAATATATTATCACACAAGTTGTGCCAACTGAAATTACTCTGTTTCTAAAGTGTGTGCTTTAAAAGACACAGTCACTTCTTGCATCTTGCAACACAGTTCCTGAGCATTTATGGGGAGCAAAAGAATAAATCTTTGACACAAGCCTATGTTTAAAAAGCAACCAAACAAGAGAGGATAATGCTCTCCATCTAGGTAAGACGCACCTGATCACATATTGGAGAAATAAATATATATCTACTTTTGACAAGCATTGCTAGCTGTTCATCTTTGTTGATTCACCAAAAATGAGAAAGTAAGGATTTTCAAAGAAGCCATGACTGGACTAAAACAGAAAATGTAGGGTTCCTATACTGTTGTTCTTCCCAGTGAAGGTCTTTCCACAATCCAAACATGTATCTGATTTCTCACCTGTGATGGTTCTCTGATGCAAATTTAGGGTTGCCCCCAGCACAACAGGTCTTTCTAGACCCTAACATTTATATAGTTTAGCCCCAGTATGCTTTTCCTTACAAGGCCTATATGCTTAGAAGAGGGCTCAATGCAGCCTGAAGATGGTTGCCAGGTGAACGAAGAGACAAGGCTCCTGTGCCTTTAATGGTTGAGTAGAAGAGAAAATTTCAGCAGCTGTTGCTTCTCCTGCAAGCGACACCTGCTGAAATTCCCTTTGCTACACAAGGACCCCTGTCCCTTGTTTCTGCTGGTAACCCTAGCCTGAACATTTACAATTTTTCTTTTTGTAATTTTTCTGATAAGGAGAAAGATATAAATAAATAAGTAACTTCTCCATTTTCATGTATTGTGTTCCTCTTTCCTACTGCATCTTCAGATCATCTTCCCCATCTCAGCTTGACTTTTTCTGCATTGCCTCCACATCATTCTTTTTGTTTCACATAACTTTTACTGGAAGGAGAGGAACTGGTAAACTGCAAAAGACCTTGCTGAGTTGATTTTGATCTCCAGCCAGAACTAGGGACCAAGAAAAGCCACTTACTGCACATCAAAGTCTCCTCGGTGTCGGAAGGGAGGGCCTATTAGGCATTTTGATACTTAAGCCTGAACAAGAAGAAAAGCAAAATAGGGCACCTTCTGCCTGACCTAGTGACTGCTTTTCATGACTCAGTGAGAAAGCAACAGTAGAGCCTGGCTCAAAGAGTCTGTGTGCCAAAATGTTTGATTCTTGGGGACAATTTTATCATTTGCCACCCCTCTGAGATATTCAGCCCCCTCCGAGGTTAGCTGCAAACACACAGTAGCTGGAGGGAAAATAGATTTTCCCAACAATGATACATTTTTGTGAACTAGTCCAGTAAAGTATGGGAGGGTGATTCAATTTTGATTGTGCATTTAAATTTAAGTGACATTTAAGATTTAATACTCTTTACAAAAGACTGGATCTTGGTAAAAAAATGGTTTATTTTATGGATCAATACAGTTCCCTGCAGTTTTGGACTACTCTTGGGGGTGTGCCTATGGGGACTGAGAGGATGGGTGCCTAGATATCAGGAGGGTGACCCATGGCCATTTTTTCTGGCTGCCAAGGATCAACAGAACTAAAACATTATTTCTTGCAGGGGATGCACCCCTCCAAGGTCTGGAAAGCTAAAGTAACTCCCTAGCTTTCCACAGTTGCACTACACTATTGAAGAACAGACATTAAGTGAAGGATTCGTGCATTTTAAAAAGAAATGATGGCAGGAGTGTTTTGTTTTGTTTTAAAAAACCAAAACAACTTACTTCCCACCCTATATCCAAAGAACTCAGAGAGGCATACAAATAGCATGGTTCCTAATGGGAAAATATAAGCAACAGATTACTGCTGGATATATGTACCTTTGTTCTTACTCTGCTTCTGAGTAAACACAAGCGTCTATCAATATGGTATCAAGGTAGTCCTCTTATGAACTAAGTAGGATTAGTGAACTAAGTAGGATTTTATTTTAAAGTGAGCACCTTGGGTCCCTTTCTGGTTGAAAGGCAGCATACAAATGAAATAATTAAAACAGAAATACTAGCATCTGCAGTTTCACATTTCAAGCACCATCATGATGACAGGATTAAAACGGATGCTCAATTTATTTTGCAATATGTTGCTTTTTCATTCTCCAGGCCCCCAGAGGCTCAGGTCCTTGAGAGATCCACAGGAACTTTGCCCTCTCTGCCCCTTCTCCTCAGTCCTAAATAGATATAACTATTTCCAGCATGTAGATACAAAGCATGTCCTCCAAATCTGTGTTAAAAATGAGGAGCCTCTTAGGAAAAATACAGTGGATGGCAACCTTAATTCACTACTAACATGGTTAAATATACAGTACAAGGATTCCAATTTAGGCTCTGAAGAAGAGAGCATTTAAAATCCTGAGACTGAATTAATCAGTGGGTTTTATCTTGTCACACATTTCATTTTTTTAAAATCTCATGTTTTTTCCCCATCTCAGATACAGAAAAGTACAAATGTTGGTAAATGTCTGCAAAATGCACTGAAAAATATATATTTTCACCCATTCCAAATTCCTGTGGGAATGGCATACATGAATTAATTTTATGTTTTATATGTAACAGTATTTCCTTTTGCCCATTCTGAAAGCGAACCACTAACTCAAATCCTAGTATTCTGCAAATAAGAAGACTATCCAATTTTTGCAGACCATTCACATTGTTATAAACATCTATCAGCTTTATTTTCTCCCTAAACTACAAAGCCCAAGAACTATACTCTTCTGTTGAAGGGAAGATCAAACATCCTTCTCTCTCCTCCTGAACATTTTAACAGCTCCTTTCTGTACCTTTTCCAGTCCTTAATAAGACGAGGCAATGAGAAGTGTAGGCTCTATTTGAAATTCGAACTGTACCAAGGAGTTGTTTATGATACCACCTATTTTAGATTTTCAATCCTCCTTTCCTTAACAATTTCCAGCATTCAAGGCCTTCTTTTTGTTTGTTGTTACAGCTGCCCAGCAAATTGCTATTTTCAGTGAGCTCAGATAGCTTGACCCCCAGATTTTGGTGGAAGGTTGCAACACAGAACATTTAGACTCCTATTAACACATGACCTGTAAGCTGAAAGTTCACAAATCACAATGGCAGGAGCTTCCATGATCTAAAAGATTACCAAAAATACAGTGAACAAAAGATGCTATGATTGAGGCTGAGAAAGCCACTGACATATGCACCAGATGAACAGGGAACTCCCATGAATGCATCCCAAGATGATGTGTGAATGAGATCTTGTGGCCAACAATTTTTTCACACAATGTTGACTATTTGCACAACTGATTTATTTTGAAACTATTCAAAATCAACTGTTGATTTTGAATTGATATACATTGTTTGAATGGTAATTAAGCTTAAAGCAGAGATGGAGAATGTGTAGTCCTCCAAGATGAGGGACTCCTGTCCCATCATCTCTCACTATTGGCCACTGATAGGAGCTTGGATCCATCCTTTATTTAAAATCGTAGAATCATAGAGCTGGAAGAGACCACAAGGACCATCCAGTCTAACCCCCCTGCCATGCAGGAACTGTCAATCAAAGTACCCCAACAGATGGCCATCCAGCTACTGTTTTAAAAAGAAGAAGGTTCCACCACACTCTGAGGGAGTGTGTTCCACTGTCAAATAGCTCTTACTGTCAGGAAGTTGTTCTTCATGTTGAAGTGGATTCTTTTTTCTTGTAGTTTGAGTCCACTGCTCTGGGTCTTGTTCTCTGGAGCAGCAGAAAACAAGTTTGAGCCATGCTCAGTTTACCCTTCTCCTTTCCTTTCATTGTCTCCCCCATGATGAATTTTATATTGTGAACCCCTTAGAGAGGGATCTTTAATCTCATGCTCTACGTGCCAATGGCTTTAAAGAAATAATTAACAGTTGCAGCAGTCTTTTCCTTTGAAAAGGATGGACATCTGTCAGAGATGCTTTGATTTGGAGATCCTGCATGGCAGGGGGTTGGACTGGATGGCCCTTGTGGTCTCTTCCAACTCTATGATTCTATGGGGCGATCTAGACCGCCCAAAAGGGGTGGTCCGTGATCACCCCAGGAAGCAGCGGGATGGGGCCAAGGCTGCCAGACCGGCAGCCTCCGCAGCCCCATCCCGCTGCTTCCAGAGGCTGCGGGGAAGCGACAAACTGCTTGCGGATGCGGGGCTGAAGGGAGGAAGGGGCCGCCACTGCGGCCCCTTTCTCCCTGGGTCTTTGCTGCAGCTGTCTAAAAGCCGCAGCAAAGACCCGCCCACAAAAAGGAGCTCCATTTGAAGCTCCTTTTTTGCACTGTGGAAAGGGGGCAATTTGCACCCTCCCATGGCGCAAAGGCGTTATGACGTGCGCAAGCACATCTAGCAGCTGCACAAGCCATGATGCCATCATGGTGTGCCCATGTGGATGCCGCCATTTAATTATGGCGGCGCCCATATGTGCTAGGTTTAGGGAGGGTTTAGAAGCTGCTATCCTCCCTAACCCTATTTGCGGCACGAAGAGCCCTTATCGCGCTTTTTCATGCCCGTCTAGATCGGGCCTATGATTCTATGATTCTATGAAAGTAGTGCCAGCTCTACGGCAATAAATAAATAAATAAATAAAATCTGATTTTCATGACCCAAAATAAATTATCGGATCCAAATAGAGGAAGCTGATAGATTCAACAAATTTGCATTAATACAATTGACTTAGCACAATCCTTTTCAATTAACGGGTCGACTTTAACTGGGATTATTTATCCAAAAACCTTCCTTGAAACCTGTTTCTCCTTGGTTCCTCTGCTTTACTTCTCCATTTCCAGTACAGATAAAGAAGTAAAGTTTGGTATGACTTCCTTCCCATGATGTGGACCAGATGGATCAAAATCTTAGGAATACAGCTGAAGGTGAGAGGAAGGGGGAAGGGGAAATCCATCTGGGAAGAAAAATATAAGGTTATAAAGCAACCCCATTACCGAATGAAAAAAACAACAAAAATGTCAGTGACATTCTTGAGTGTGTGTAGGCGGATAATCAAGGTAATGATGATAAATTTCCACTGGCTTTCTGCAATCACATCTGCAATGTGAAGGGTTTTTAAGAAAGGGGAGTTGGCCCACTTGTTCTTCAAGATTATGCTCTTTGGCAAAACATAATACAGGAGGGAATGTTAAATGCGCCTGGGCTTCATTTCAATTCTCAGATGCAACCACGTTTCCACAGCTCAGTCTCTGTCGTTTCCTAGCATCCAAGCATGTACAAATATTTTTGATGTTTTTATCTTCTTTTCCACTGTTAGCCAGCATGATAATTAAAAAAGAAAGCTCGCATAATATGGAGAGTTGAACAGAATCTTGAATTTTTTTGTTGCATGAAACGATATTAAAGCTTCAGTCCCATTTGTTAAGGGTATAACAACCAGAAATGTTCAATGCAAGAATTATTTTATGCCTCCCATGCTTTTTATGTATGTTGTATTGATGTGGATGAAAATAGGTTGACTCTTACTGAAAACAGTTTAGATTTCTACATTCAAGCAAGAAAGCAGATAACTTTGAATGTCTTGTACTGCAATGTGGCGGACAGAGAGATTTCTGTTTCTGTGCTCCTGGCTCCCTCTAGCGGTTCATAGCTTTTCAAGAGAGGTGCTGTTAGGTGATCAGGCTTTAATAATTTGATGTAAAATGGAGCAAACTAATTATCTCAGTTTTTCCTAAGAAAATTCCAACATGTCTTTAAAATGGTTATTGTGTAGATGAAAAATCAGGTTGAGCACAGCCTCTGACCAGGCCCAAGTCAATTTGTACAAAATTGTATCATGTGGAGTATGGTTCATGCTGTATGAAAAAGCTGACTTATCTATGGTTTCACACACATCTCAGTGACATCAGTGGCGGATGACTAGCCATTCTGTATCAGCGCTTGGCAGAATTGCCAGAATGAAAACTAGAGATGGCTCCTGTAACTTCAATGGCTGTGTCAAAGAGGGAATTTCAGCCAGCATTCCATGTTTCCCTTGTCTACACAACCATTAATAGTACTGGAGCTCTTTCCTGTTTTTACTGGCAACCCTAGTTGTTAAACTACCTTTTTGGACAACATGCGGGCCTCTGGATTCTGGAAGCTGTAAATGAAATTACTGAGCCGTAATCTATGTGGTACTGTCTTTGAAAATAGAAACATCAGCCAATACCAAAATCTAACCCTATCCAAACCTTCAGCAATTACAATCTCTAAAATTCTGACAGAAGCTGGTTTCCTGGAGCACGTGATGTGATCCTTACTGTAAGAAATTTGCAGATTACTGGTCTGTTTCAGGACTTAATTTAAATCATGGTTATTATTTTAAATTATTTCAATTACTTTAATTTACTTAAAGTATCTGCTCCTTGTGTGGCCAGCTCTGTTATTAGGCAACAGGGGGTTTCTGCCTCAGAAAGCAGTGCTGAATTGCCAAAATGACCTGGTATGCCTTGGTTGCAATGGCCCATGATGTAATAGATAATTTCTCCATTTAAGATTGGGATAAGTCTATTTAAGACCAAAATCATTGAGCAAAGTCTAGCCAGTATAATCCTGCCTCACGTGACCTGGAGCAGAGTTTACACACAAGCAACTGGCAGACTTTCTAGGAAAGATACTGAAATCCCCCCTTACTAGGCATGGTGTGTAAAGTAGCACATTGATACTACTTTAACTGCTATGGCCCTGCCCTATAGAGCCCTAGGATTTGTGGTTTGGTGAGGTGTAGTGCAGTGGTGCTCAGATTATATCTACTGTGGTGGTTCTTAACTGTTGGTCTTCCTGATGTTTGAGTTTTCAGCTGCCACAATTCTTGACCATTAGCACTGCTTACTGGTATTTCGGAGACCTGGAAGTCCAAAACATCTGAAGGAACAAAGGCTGAGAACCACTGATTCAGTACACTCATCTGACTCTACAGCATTAGGGGTCTATGACAGAGAATTCCAAGTACCTCACTAAAACTATGGATCCTAGAATTCCCTAAGATGGAGCCATAGCAGCTAAAATAGTATCAAAGTATTATAACTACATATTGTAGATACACCCCGTAGATGTAGAGCAAAATGATGTAGGAGATCCACCATGGTATAGCGGTTTGAGCTAGGATGATGGGAAATCGGGGTTTGAATCCCCATTCTGCCGCAAAACCCCAGTATCTATAGGACAAGCCACATTGTTTCAGTCTTAAAAGAAGGTAATGGAAAAACCTCTTGTGAATGACACGTCCCAAAAAAATCCCACGACAGCGTCACCAAAGTTCAAAATTGATTTTAAGGTAGACAGCAACCTCAACAGAATGTGACTGTCTGTATTCACTTAAGGACTTGTGTGAATACCTAAGGCAAGCATGAACTGAAGCTACTAATGTGGCCTTATCTTGTCCATGAGATGCTAGCTTTATGTTTAAGTTTTCAATTTAAGCATGCAACCTTCTATAGCTTTGTAAGCCGGCCCATGTCAGTAATGCATTTCCTTTCTTTTGGTGATGTGAAGGACCAGATGCTGTAGACATAATTTGCTGAGTGTGCGACACAAGCTATTATCGTTTCTTCAAAGGCAAGGTCCAAAGATCTATAGGCACAGATGCCTGCCCAAGTCTAAGTACATATCCCAAACAAACAAACCAAACAGCTTCATTTATATACCACTTCATACTGCCTAAGGAGTGTCTAAGCGGTTTACAACTGTAAGCTACTTGGCCCCAACAATCTGGGTACTCATTTTAGTGACCTCGAAAGGATGCAAGCCTGAGTCGAGCTTGAGCCCTTTTGCTGGTATTGAACTCACAACCTTATGATTTTGATTGAGTGGCTGCAGTACAGGCATTTAACCACTGCGCCACCAGGCATTTAACCACAGCACATGTAGCACCCACTGTTCTGCTGGGTCAAACATATTTTTGTGTAGGGTGTGGCATTGTGAAGTGTGCGCCTAGAGAATGTTTTCAGCCTCAGCAAGTATGTCTACAAGTGGATTGTATTTCTCACATTCATCTAATTGTGCCCCAAACTGCACGTTGTTAGGTGACAAAATTGGAACAAACTTGTATGCTTTACCACTGTAACTGGAGGGGGTGAGGGCAAATGGCTATTTGTCTTTGAGGGGAGGAATCCTCTTAGAAACCATGGCTATACAATTGTGGGAAGCCAGCAGTGAACAAAGAAGATAAATGATGGCTGATGGTAGGATCTGGAAAGAAGAGTAAAGTCACAGAAAATGAAAGATGACTTATGAAAATGTTCCTTTGGAGTGAGATGAAATGAGAGATTCATTTGAACAATAGTTTAGGGAACAGCTTGTCTGCTTCACAGGCATAGATGAAATGTTTCTCAGGGTTTTCCCCCCTCTGTTTCACTTGTTATAAAGAAGTCTAATTGGCTATGAAAGATGGTGTAATTTCACATGAGTCTCTTTGCACTCTGACAGTTGCCACTGGGTTTGTGGGCTTGTAACATTACTGACTTTATTCAAGAGAGTTTCAGGACCAGGTTTACAGGGTCATGGCTGGCTGAGGGGAGTGGGAGACAATGACTAAAGCCTTGTTTTTACGAGATCCGGAAAGGGACACGTACACTTTCAAAACTGGATTTTCAGTCTGGATTTGGGATGCCTGATGCTCATGGCTCTGTCCAGTCTGGAGGAGATCTCGATCAGACCCTCTGATGCCTTCAGGGCTTCCTGCAGGCTTTCCTCACACAAATGGAGCTGTTGTTGTTGCTGCTCCCCACTCTGTGGCATTACACAGAGTATTACTTACAAGGTGGTAGATTTCTGAGGCAAGGTAACTCCTCTGTACCCCTCACTTCACATTAAAACAACTAAGATCAGCCGACTGCCTACTGTGTTAATTTTCTTCTCGCAGGAAGCTATTTCTGAGCAAGTTAAAAATATATTTCCCTCACCTGCAGTCTAAAGCAACACACTGAATTCTGCTACTCAGAATTTCCATACCTCATTCTTGTGGAGGAAGTGCAGGTGGTGATGCGCCTTTCGATCCACAATCCTAGCGGCTGAGCGATGATTCAGACCCTGGTCTCCTGGAGTCTTAGTCCAGCACTCAAACCACTACACCATGCTGGCTCTCACAACCAACTTTTCTTGAAGGAAATGTAAGGATTTTTATTGCCTTCATGTTCTAAAATACAGCAGTAAAGTCATTTGTGGAGAGTTTTGAGCTGTTCAGTAAGGGCAGTTGTCCAATCCTTGTAAAGTGAAGTAAAATTAGATAATACACAATGCACTGCTGGAGTGTTTTGTTATTACAGCGGTCCCTCCATATTCGCTGGGGTTAGGGGTGAAGCACCCCCATGAACGAGGAATCTCCAGGTCTTCCAGTGCAACTCTATGGTCAACATCTGGCAGAGGTTGATCATAGAATCATGCTGGAGGACCTACAAATGCCTACAGAAGTGTTTTCTCTAGAAACTTCTAGGTTCTCCAGCACAACTCTGTGATCAACTTCTGCTGGAGGACCTACAGATTCCTAGACATATGAATCAAAGCTGCAAATAATCAAATCCACAAAAATCAAAGCCACAAATGTGGCGGGCCAACTATACTTTTCTTTTTTAGGGACAGGAGAGGATTTACTCTATTCTTGCTAACTTGACAGTTTACTCATATATTTCCATCCTTATTCACATAATGATCTTGTTTCTGCATGTTAATGAATGGTTTTACTTTTCCAAATATTGCACATGATGTCAGCCCCCCCCCCCCGCCATTCAAATAGATTTTGCTTTATTTTTACTTTTTGTGGATTGTCTACTGTGCATACACACACATTGTATTTTCAAAATGAAAATACACTCTCCCTGGTTTAATTTACATAAACCATCTTCTCAAAACTTGGATTTTTTAAAAATTAGAGTTAAATTTAGAATATGAACAAATACCAATTTCTGAGATGAGCCGATCACTTGAAAGCACATCCCTCTATTTAACATTTTCAGAAACCAGGGGATTTAAGGAAAAGGAAATGTTTCTACACTTCAAATGCCAAAACAGAGGGCATTGTCAATGCATATTATGTAAATATTTCCATACAACATAAATATCTATTTGCATGCCATCCATATGGTGTTTGTTCAAACTGTTCTTTTTCTCAGCACAGTGCTCATTTTTCTTTCAGTCACACTATGAGAATATGGGAAAACAATACATGTATAAGGTAACTCTTTCCCCGAAATCTTCCTATGGGTCAAACAAAGAAGGTTTGGTTAGTCATCCAGTTTCTTAAAGGATTCATTCAAATGCAAGTAGCAGAAACAAATTATTAAATATATTTATGAGGTAAATTATATATATGTTACCATGGCACCATATATATATATATATATATACACACACACATTTGTCCCTCTCTTTTTGCTGACTTGCAGTCTGCTGTCTCAGTCTTCACAGGAGGGAAAAGTGGTGGTTTGTGCCTGCACATGACATTATTTTGTGGGACTCGAATATTTGCAAGTCGCCATTTTCACACTGGTGGTGGTCCAGAACGGATCCCACATGAATTGGGAAGGGCTAGAAATTCATCAGGAGTTATGTGTGTGGTACGTTGGAAGGAGGAAAGAAATATTTTTAAAACAATGAATTCTTTCGGACAAAGGCCACAGCAGTAATAGGAATGTATTACCCTATAGCCAAATTTAAACAGCTACACAGCATTCGGTTCACAAGATGATCCCTGATCTCCTGGAACTGTTAACCTAATAAGAAACATTTCTTCCCTGTCAAGTGATTCTGCGCTTTCTTGATCACTGATCACCATCATGGAAGAGGACCATCAAAGTGATGAAACTAGGAAGCAAAAGCAGCAGTAATTAGGGGGGAAATGGCACAAAAACAAGAGACGGGAAAGGAAAAGATGGCAAAGAAGATAGAAGCAAAATATTCTCCCAATTATTATTTTTTAAATAAATATTTTCCTGCTGTTAAAACAGGGGAACGCACTTGTTTGGACCCCAAAGTGAAATGAGAAAGTATTTATTGCAGCTTTATGCATAATAATGCTGATGTCCGTTTTATCAAAGGCCTAATTCAAGCAACACAATTACAAGGTCCCAACACCTCTGGCTTTCACACAAAGATATTGGCGCTTTGCTTGCTTTTATTCTGGTTAGTTTTTAGTATTTTCTGTTATTTGCATTGTGAATTATGTAGGGAGTTTTCATACTGAAGAAAGATGGAATATAAATTTTAAAACACCTTATCTGCATGGCTTATATAAATAAATACAGTTGGCCCTCCATATCCACAGATTCCTTATCCACAGATTCAACCATTTATGACTTGAAACTATTTTATATATATATATATATATATATATTCCCAAAAGCAAATCTTGGTTTTGCCATTTTATGTGAAGGACACCATTGTGTTTAATGGGATTTGAGCATCCACAGATTTTGGTATCCATACAGGATCTTGGAACCAAACCCCACCAGGACCCACTGTACACATACACATCTTGCATAGGCCTGCTCTCTTCTAACAATGAAAAGGTGAAATGTAGATGATGTATAGAGGACTGTGTTTTCATCCATTCTGAGATTACTTGTTTTGCTCTTGTGTGCCTTCAGGTTGTTTCCGATTTATGGTGAACCTAAGGCAAATCTATCATGGGAATTGCACCACCCCCAGTCATGATAGGGGTTGCAATCCAACCTATCTAGAATACACCAGATTGAGAAAAGCTCACACAAGAACATATTCACATAAATGCTACAGATAATGGTGTGCAACTGAAGCATTGATGTTTTATAGAGAAACCTCTTGTGATACAGCACAATCCCTTAAATCCGAAGTTAGATATAGTCCAAGAAAGTTTGTATATAATATATTTGTTAGTTTTTAAGATGCCACAGGACCGTTTGTTGGCTTTACCACAGCAAACTAGCACAGTTACGTCTCTGGAAAGGATTCCTTAAACGCAGCCTTTCATGCTGGAATGAGAGGATGTGACCCAAAGATTTTCCTCAGCAAATGCTCCAGTTTGAAACTGAACTGCTACAACAGCCAAGCAGGAAGGGCAATGTTAATCTGCTCCCAGCAAGCTGTTGCATCCCTTATCAACAGACTCATACTCTGTTCAAGCCGCTCAGCCTCTATAATCTATTTGCTTGCCCTTGTCATGAACACATCTTTTCCGCAATGGTTCAAGCAATGTTTGCAAAACTCCTTGCTGTAATCTGTGGATGGAAAGCCAACCATATAAATGCTAATTTAATGTATTCATGTGGGCTATACTGAAGGTTTATGTGAAGGCCAAGTAAATTACACCCACACAGCCAACCTGTCAGCAGGAACAATGAGCTGCAGTGGGATTGGTTCAGCATGATTTTTATTTTGTGAGCCCATACCGACTATCTTTTAATTAAACTATTCCTTCAGGATCACTGATCATTAGGTTTTTCTGATTTGGAAGCACCCTTGCTGTGCAAAGTGGAACTTCTTGCCTTTCGCCTACTGTTTGTGTCTCTTGTTTAATATTACTATTAAATTTTGCTTCGTGAAACAGGATATCATTTTTTTAAGTAAATAAATAGAATAATTAAAACATTCTCTCATCATAAATATGATATCTTGTCAACAACATCAGTACTGCACCTGCAATGACTCACCTTGCGGCCTTGTCTACACAGACAGCAAAATGATGCGGTCATGAGGTAGAAAAATACCCAGGTGAATGTTAGTTTGTATTAAAGACATCATGCCATGACTCTGCAGTCAGAAAACTAGCTTGATAGGGAATGGGCCAAGAGAGAGAAACATGAATGACATTTTATGTGTGTGTGGGGGGGGGGGGTCTTTGTTGGAAGTGCACAGGAGAACAATTTTAAAAATTGTCCCTGCCTGTAGTTCATGGATACTATTCACTTTGCTACCTCAGATTTCTGTATAGCCTAGAACCAGCATGGGGTAATATTGGACCTAGCTTGGGAAAGCTAGGTTCTAGACCCCACTGATCCATGAAATGCACAGGGTGATCTTGGACCACTCTGTCACAGCCTACCCAACTTCATAAGGCTGTTTGGAGGATAAAATAGGAAAGAAAGAGAGCAGCTTACAGTACTTGGCTGAAGTATTTATTCATATTGATGTAGGCAGAAAAGTTAAGAACTGCAGCGACAACAAAGCCATCAATAACACAGATTGCAAAAATGCAGTGCTAGGGCCAGAAGAGGAACGGGGGAAAAGGAGTGAATGAATGAGGGATGGAGGTAGCGGCTAACTAAGCTCATCTGAGCTTGTGGATCCTGTTTACTTCATAATTATTATTATTATTATTATTATTTATATTTTATTTCTTGTTCCATTTGCTCCACCTCTGTAGCTACTCCTGGCGATGGAGGTCTAGCAATCATCACATGCTGAGAGAGATCCACTAAGAGAAGAGGAGAAGTTAGAATTGCTGCTGCATCTTTCCCTTCCCATCCTTCCATGGCCGGGACTTCCCAATCTGAGTTCCGCAGAGGCCTTAGGGCTCAGTGTGCACTTCCTAGGTGCTCCACAGCCACTACAGGAAAATGAAAAAAATAAAAATTGAATAAAATTAAAGAATAAGAATATATTCTTATACATACTCCTAAACACCATTAACTTGTAAGACATAGGGAAGGCCTTGTAGGGGCTCTGCCATAGAAATAAGGGCTCTGTGAGTCAAAAAGGTTGGGAACTCCTGGATTGAGAGGATGCAGAGTTGTTTGTGCATGCAACTGAGTGCATTGATGGGTAGGCAATAACACTGAAGAGCCGACACAATGGCTGCTGTTTTTAAAAATGCACACCCTCCTGGGATGGAAGCTGGAGTGGGAAGGCTAGGGGGCATTTCTGTTTGTTTCCTCGGGGCCACCAGTACAGCAATGACATCTTCCTCCAGGATCTCCAAAAGACCCCTGAGGAGTCTCAGAGGACACCTGTTGCTATAAGTCCAGCTATAGGAATATAAATTCATGCTTATATTATGAACAGGAATTTCACCAGCATCAGCCCTGCACAATACCACTCGGTAGGATAATCCAGGTTGACACCACTTTAACTGCCATGGCTCAGTGCTATCTAATTCTGGAAACCGACGTTTGTTTTGGCACCAAGGCTCTCTGGCAGAGATGGCTAAATGCCTCCCAAAACTACAATGGCCAGAATTCCATAAGATTGACCCATGGGAGCTAAAGCAGTGTCAAACTGGATTATTTCTGAGGTGGATGAAGCCTTGCACATTCTTTTTAAAACCCCAAGAACTACAGCAACGTATGTTACAACCTACAGCAACATCAAATCACATTTGTACCATCTAGAGCAGCCCAGAAAGTGTTAGAAAAATGCTGTCCTTCAACCTTAAACAATTGAGGGGGTGCCTGACAAAATTGTTTCCTGTGGCCGCTTGAAAATGCAGCAGTATGTGTGGGGGGTCCCTTCCCAAATAGCTGCAGTTCGTGGGGCAGATTACCCTGGGGCCTTGAGAGGCCAAATGCAGCCCACTCTTAAGTATACAGTGGTCCCCCGGTTTACGAATCCCCCGGGGTCCGAAAACCCCGGGGTACGAAACTGGCGGGACCGCTACAATATCCCCCGGGATCCGAAAGATCCCCCGGGATACGAAAGAAAAAACCGCGCGGCCCCTTTAAATCAGCTGCGCGGTCCGTTGCAAATAGCGGTCCCCCGGGGAAACGAATGCTTCCGGGTTACGAAAGGTAATCTGGAACGGATTACCTTCGTAACCCGGAGGACGACTGTACAGACAACACAATGCCCATTTCATCTTGATGCCACACTAATGGAGGCAATAAAATATGATAGTCTTTGCTACAAATCTATTATGGTGTATTTTTTTTTCTCTGCAGCAGCTTAACATGTTTGTGCCTTTGCAAACATTTACCCTAAAGCACCACTAACCAACCAGTAAATCTCACCTCTTCAGATCCCCGCACAAATTTACAAATTCAGTGCCTGCAGTTTTGCTCATCATCGGATGTGTAAGTGAACTCCACACCTTTCATCACACCGAGTTCAGATCTTTTGTCTGAGAAGCAAACCTGTACTCTCCACTGGAACAGTGAAATTCTTATAGATTACCAGAATGGCTCAGGCAAAGCAGAGCACAATCATTTCATTAAAAAGAGTCCATTGTTACAACAGCATGAACTCTAGGTATTCAGGTTCTGGGAATTAAGCCAAATAAAGTAGCCGTGAAGCCTAGAAAAGATGCATCATGCTTTTGCAGAGAAAGCCCTCGGCAAAGATGTCACTCTCTCCCTAACAAAAGTGAGGACTTCATTTATTATCAGTATTACCATTCCAAGGGAAACCTTGATGCTAGTCACACCTCAGAATACTTTTAATACAATATTTTAATTCAAACCCACCCACCCCAATCTCTCTAATGACATTCCTGTCCCAGGGCTGGCCCTACCATTAGGCATAGTGAGATGGTCACCTTAAGGCAGCAGGTTTCAGAGATGCCTCTAAAAGTCTCAGCTGGGAGCACACTAAGTGTCACAAAAGGACAGAAAGGAGTTTAATTGGCTTAATTAATGTATATTCATTATTGGCAGGGAAGGGGATAGATACTTGTGAGATGTTTTTCCACTACAGATAACCAGTTTCAGCATATTAAGCTTCATGATTCGTGGTGGGATCTGGGATGGGACAATATACTTCTCCAGCTCAAGCAGCAAACTATTTTAGACCAGCCTTAGGTATAAGCCCATGGCAGGAGAAAGTTAAGGCAGGGATAATTGTGCCACAGGTAAGTCAGAGGTAACGTGCAAAAAGAAGAAATAGGAAAGATGAAATAAAAGAGGACATTTTATAAGAGATGAACATGCATTCACTCATGTAATGTTCAATCACAATGCAGTAGTGAATCAGGCACGCAGCGCATCATTTCTGCAAGGTGTACCCTACAGTACATATCAAAACATTGACTTCATCAAAAATGTCCAGGTGTCTCTTAGCACACTTGATAAAGGATCAGTGAGTGTGCTCCATGGTTTTTCACAGAGAGGACTTTCTGCAAGAAACAGGTGCCTACAACTCCTTGAAGCATGTAAAAGAAATGCTTTGATCAAATTGATACTTCCTTGGCTTGAAGTGGATTGGATTCATTGAATAATACTGCAATAAAATGTTCCTCTCTCTCTCTCTCTCTCTTTCTCTCTCTGGAAATATTAATTTCAATATTGCAATGTTCATCTTGTCTTTACTGAACTCAATGTTTAGATACATATCCTTGGCCAAAAACAACATAATAAACTCACAGCTTGATTGCAGCCATGAGTGTTACCTCTTATTTGCGCAACCTCCTTTTCTCCCCATTTATTGCTACTGTTTTCTGTAGAAAAATCTGGATCCAAATGTAGTCATTTTTAACTTAAAGCAGATTATTAATCAACCTAATTTAAGTCCCATTTATTCCAATGGATCTGTTCTAAGGATGATGAAATCTGACCTAAAACACTGATGTAAAAGACAGTGCATTAGATTTATTTCTTATTGCTTTGCTTTGTCCACTATTAATCCCCCTTATTCTTTCTTCCACCCCCATCCCCAGACCTTTTGTTACATCCAATGCCTAGTCAGATTAACTTCTTCCCTCTAATCACCAAATTGTCATCCTCTCTTTTGTTAAATACTTTTTTTCTGCAACAAAACCCTTAACCTTGGTTAACAACTCCTCTATTAATATTTATCAACTGTCCTGTCTCTCTTCACTACCACTATTGATTCATTAATCCCTGATCACTTCCCCAAACAACACTGTCCCTCTATTGAAGACTGAAAACTTTCTGGATGTTTGACATCTCAGGACAGAATAAAAATGCCCAATTGCACCTGAATGATTTATTTTTGAAGCCTTTAGCCTCTCCGACCCAAATGATATGGAGACTTTTCAAGTTTGAGCCTTCCATGGGTCAAACTAGACATGACAGGAAAATGCAAGTACCCTTCACTTTTTCCAAAATAGCAGCCATGAGAAATGGAAACGGAACACTTGTTCCCTTTTCTGGCCAAACAGAAATTGTTCTCTCCACCAAAATGGATATTTGGCACTGCAAGTGGCTTTCTTTCTAAGGCAAATAGCAATTTTGGATTGGCAAATTCATGGGGATCATGGCAAGGGGGGGGGGTTTAACTCTCTTTTTCAACTTGTCACAGCCCTTGTGCTGTTTCTTCCTAGACCAGACTGCCCCTCTCTTGCAGCTGCTGTTTAGTTTTTTTTAATGTATCCATTAATTACATTCATATTAATATGCAGAGGGATGTTGTAGTACCTTTGAGACAGACAGGCAAAATAAAGTGTTGCACGTGAAGAGTTACCATACCATACAGAACAAACATACTTGGGCCAAAAATCTTGTTCAATTTCAGCAGTCACATATAAAAAAGAAGTGATGTGCCTTTAGAAGAATTTTGTCTCGAAAATAAAAGCAGAATACTACTGGAAACACAAATTATTGGGAAATACCGCTAAAGATTTATGATGAATGTGTTATGAGCGGAAAATATAATGCCCTGGGTGAAGTTTTTGATATTACAAAAATAGAAGGGGAATGGTTATCCAGTGAAGACAAAACAAAACAAAAGTATCTTCTAGAAGTGGAAAGCAAGAGAGCAGTTGCGTACTCAACAGGTAAAATTGCAAGCAAAGATACAACCCACTCATCAAAAAGACAAAATCCTCTTTTTGGGCTGAGAAATGCAAAAGCAAACCCCCTCTGAACAAATTTGCCAGTAAAGGGCACATAATAACAACATGTGTCTTCAAGTCACTTTTCAATTTATGGTGACCCCATGAATTTAATAGGGCTTCCTTAGGCAAAGATCCTCTCTATTCATAGGAATTTGCCACCACCATCTGGGGCAGATGGCAAAATATGTAGATGGTTGCACCATGTATTATTCAACAGCAGTGACATGTGTGCAGATATGAAGGGTCCACTGTACTCGGAGTGGATTTGGACTTTACTGATGCCAACATAGAGGGCTGTCAAAATTAGTTATCTGTAGCCATTGAGTCAGAGAACCAGCATGATGAAGTGGTCTGAAAGCTGAATTATGGAGATCTTCTTCCCATTCTTATAGCATTATTTGTGAAAATTTATTCATACAACACCATTCTATAAAAAACATAAAAAATTCTTATACTGTCAGTGTCCTGTCTTTAAACGGCGATAGACCACGATCGTGTGAAAGACTTTCACATGACATTGCACTGATCCTGTCATTGGAATTGTCCCATCCTTGCCCTTCATTTTGTAATAACAGAAGAACACGTTAATGCAAGTCCACTTCACTGACAATTTAATGACAGGATCAGCATGAATGTATGAATGTCTTTTGCATGACCTCTGTCACAGATGGGGAAAGGATGGCTTTCACTCCTGTCCCCTATCAATCTCCTATGACTTTGCAGAAGAACAGAGTTTGAATCCATGCTTGGCCTTGAAGTTCTCTGTGTGACACTGGGCAAGTCACAGTCTCTCAGCCTTAGAGGATAGCAATGGCAAACCCCCTCTGAGGAATTTTGCCAAGCAAACCTTGTGATAGGCTCTCCTTAGGGTTGCCATGTCAGAAATGATTTGAAGGCAGATAACAACAACAACACCATCATTGACTCAATGGCTAAAGTGAGATCTCCATAGTCAATTTGGATTCTGCCTCCATTAGGCCAAGTCCTAAGGAACCATGTTTCCTTCTAATGTATACCTATCTGACTACAAATGTCTTGGCCCTGGATATGTTAACAATGCAGTATAATATCTTTGGCTCATTAATAAAATAGATTCATAGCACAACTGTCAGGGCATCTTCTGCTCTTGGTCTATAATTAGAGGCTCATGAGTAGGTGCTAGGGATGGCTAATTGCCGCTATTCTTTTAGTATTGGCATCGTGCTGCACCTAGCATTTTTGATGACAGCATTACAAGGAGGAGCAGATGGAGAGAACATAAACAAAAGCACCAAAGAGAAGGAGGGAAAAGGGATTAGACAAAAAATTTTTTAGCATTTTCAAATTTCTCAAGGGATTTTTCAACAACACTGGAACAACAGAAGGACCCAGGGAATGAAATGCGGATGTTTCACAGAGAGGAGGTCAAGTTTTAAGTTTTCACTCACTTACACAGTTGGACCTAAACCACAGAGATTAAACTGCTCATCAGCAAGACTCTTTCTGTCCTTCATCTCGTGTGGACTTTATACTGGCACAGTATAGTAAAAATAGACCCCAAGTAAGGTAGGAATGGAAATAGGGTTGCCAGGCCAGGATCCTTCCAGGCCCTGAGATCTCCAAGCCAAAATCTGAGACTGAGGCTGCATCTGCACTGCAGAAGTAATCTAGGTTGACACCACTTTAAGTGTCATGGCTCTATGCTATGGAATTCTGGGAACTGTATTTTTGTGAGACATTTAGCCTTCTCTGTCAGAGGGCTCTGGTGACACAACAAACTGCAATTCCTGGAGTTCCATAGCACAGAGCCATGGCAGTCAAAATGGCGTCAACCACAAATTATTTCTGCCATGTGAATGCAGCCCAAAGAATGCACTTTGGTGATGTCATGGGATGAGACCTGGCATAGATATTATCACTGAGCAGCAACTACAGCTGCTCACAGCCAGTCATTCAAACACAGAGACACACACAGACAGAACATGTTTTCCCTGTTGGACATGGTTGGAAATCACGTGTCTCTGCAAATTGCAATGTTTTACTTAAATCAATTAACCTTTGATGTATACTTGGAAATACAATTCACTTGATTGAAATTCATGAGAAAAATGATAAAAAATTAACCTTTGCAAAAGGCAGCCCAGTGCTCATTCAGCTGAAGGTTTCCATGCAGCCTTGTCTGACACCTAGAAGTGACCCCACAAAACTGAAAAATCTGAACCCTGAACCGTCACCTGGCAACCCTAGGTGAGACTCACACAGCCCAGGGGTATATTCAGCCTCCTGGGGCCATTAGGAGATTGCTGTCCATGGAGACACCCACCTATAAACTCCTTCACCCCCAATAACAACATGAAAAATCCAAGCCACTCATTGTCACTTCTAGTTTTTGGGGGGACGGGGAAGTTAAATAATGGGGAGTACAACCCACAGTGGGAGAGGAGCAGATGGAACAAAATTCGCGCTCCTTATTTCTAATCATTCCTTATTCAAAGGGCCATTTACTCCAAGGAGTTTATCACATGGGAGGAATTTCTCTCAATTGTGAATGGAGCCAATTTGCAAATAAGTGAATTCGCTAGTTTAGCAAATTTACGTAATTGCGAATTGGCTCCATTCACAATTTTAGCGAATTTACATGAAATCTGATTGCATTCGGAATGCATTCAGAATGACTTCCCATTTCCCGAAAATGACCCCCCCCCATTGCCCTAAATTGCATGAGATGCTTTAATTTGCAATAATGTAAAACCCATGATTGCGTTCGGAATGAGTTCCCATTGCCCAAAATTGCGTCAGATACACTCATTCGCAATAATGTTAAACCCGATTGTGTTCGGATTGCCATTGCATTATAACCCCAAACTCTGTCATATGATAAACTTCCAAAACTGATTTGATCTTACAAGTATTCCAAGAAAGGAAAACAGAGGCTTTGAATTTCCCCAGCCCCATATGCACCTGGACAGCAGATGAGGGTGATCATGCAGTTTCCTTTATGACGGACAGCCCTCAGTTGGAAATCTGTTGGCAGAGGTTCCCAGACTGGTCCTCCAGATGTTTGGGGAGATCATCACACAAGGGCTATTTACACGTTAATACCACTATTCTAATGTTATTTGGCAAGAATGACACAATGGTGAAATTGCAACACTTATTTTCACATGGTTTTGCAATAATGGGGCATTAACGATTTACAAACAATAAAATACAGTAGGGCGTTTACGGTCCACACATCAATAGAAGCGTTTGTGATTGGAGAGAAAAAAACCCAAATAATTTCTCACCACTAAGGATCTGTCCTGTGACTCACAAGTGTGACAAAAGAAGTGATTCTGCTAAACAGCTCATTGGGGGACTAGGGGATTCAATTTATTTCCGGACGGTTTAATGATGGATTCTCAATGGCGCTATTGAAACATGATTGCCTTTCACACATTTGTAATAGGATTATTGAAGTGCTATTGGCAAACCATTAACGCTTTTTTATCATTAATGAGAAGTTGCACTAGTACAACGCTTCGATGATGGGACAAGTATGGTATGTGCATAACATCGTGTGAAAATCTTCCTGCAAACACACAAACATGAGAGCATAGTGCTCTTCTCCCGTTTCGTGTCATAATCTCTTTGGACTTCAGCTCCCAGAAACCCCAGCCAGCTTGGCCAACAGATGGCCGAAGCATCTGAAGAACCAAAGTTTGGGAACCATTGTGTTGGAAGACAGGTCTCTGTTTATATTTATACTATTTGAAAGGCTTTCTCTTCCAGACCCAGTTTCAAGATAAAGAACACCAGGAATGTACATCTCACTGCCTAGAGAGCAGACCTGGTCACCATCTTGTCCATTATGTTGAGATTTATTGCATGTCAACTGAAATGCAATAAATTTCCAGGCAAGGTACAAAGTATTGATTATTACCTTTAAAACTGTACATGGTTTGATTGCCTCCTCCCATATAATTCACCCCAAACACTCAGGTCCTCTGGCTGACAATTATTGCAGTCAGCCAGGACTAGGTTGGCAACTGTCAGCCAGAGGGCTTTCTCTTCAGCTGGCCTTAGACTGTGGAATGACCAGCAGGAAAAAAAAATTGACATCTGAATATGCTGTCTGAATTTAAAAGATAATTAAAGACCAGCCTCTTCTGGCAGGCTTATCTGAATGATTTTTAAATTGTGAATTTCAAATGATGAATTTTAGGTGTGGATTGTTTTAATATGTGTACATCTTATTTGTCCTTCGATATGTGTTTTAACTGGTGTTTTAAAAATGATGTTGTTTGTTAATTGTTGTTGTTCCCCACCTCAATCCTTGAGAGAGGTGGGGAAGAAATAGATACTATGATTAAATATTATTATTGTTTCTGAATTATTAGCAAAAGCAAATCCCATGCAAATGTCTCTGTTGGTAGTGTGTAAGTACCACTGCTTCAGAGATTCTGATCATTACACATCAGGCTCTATAAGTAAGTTACAGACATTCCTACTTTAGCTGTCTCTTTAAACAGAAGCTAAAAACGTTTTCATCACTGATAGAAATGACATTGGTTTGGCTATAGGGCTTGAAGAACAGCCTTTCCAGGTCATTGCTTCCAATCCCAAATCAAGGTGCTGAGGATAAAAATGACTGAATAGCTGGGGACCCAACTATCTGAATGAGCATCTCCTCCTGTAAAGACTACCCTAAATGTGAAAATTGCAGGGGAAGCCTTGCTGTAAATACCACCTTGGGGTGACAGTTCATAATAGGGTCTTCTAATATGACGACCCTGTATTTCCTCCCCTCTCTTTCACATTGAACAGTTATAGCACTTTGATACCACTTTAACTGCCATGGCTACATGCTATGCAATCCTGGGGTTTCTTACCCCCAAAGTCAGGCCCCTGATCACTCCTCTCAATTGTGATATCAATTTAATATTAGAAGGGATGCTGAGGTGGCTAACTTGGAAAGGCAGCCCCACTGCAGAGACCTGGCCATACTGTATTTGGAAATCCAGATGCATGCAGCACCGGAGGAAACAAGAACACCCACCACAATGAGCTCACCCAAAGTCATCAGCATAATCCCTTTGTCTGTGGAGGGTAATGGTGAGATTCTGGTGATGTAAATTTTCCTCCAGTTCCCAATTTTCTAGCTTTGCACACCTAAAACATTTAGGTTTACTATGTAAGTGTTACTGTTCACAAATAACTCTCTCTGGCTTTTCTTCACTAACGAAGATTCAGGAAGGACTCATCCCACGCTTTCTACAAGCGTGTTGATGACTAAAAAGGTCGATTTGAGATAAACAAGTCTGGTTACAGAAAGCACAGCAGAAAGTCTCCTTGGGTAATGTTTCCAAGTTGTAGTTCGTTCTGCGTTGTCGTTTCTCTTCGAGACTCATTCGACATGAGTTCTTGAAAAAGGCTGCAGCATTGTGGATAGTGTGTCTCCATACCTCTCGATGTGAAGCCAGGGTGGACCATTGTTGGTGATCAGTTTGGCCAAGCCTGAGTTGTTGTTTCAGGGAATCCTTTTATCTCTTCTTTGGGGCGCCACTCTTACACTGACCCATGGTGAGTTCACTGTAAAGTACTATTTTTGGGAAGCGGTGATCCTCCATCCTAGAAACGTGCCCTGCCTAGCGCAGCAAACAGAACTCGTATATTTGCTGTATTAGCATTCCCTTGGTAACTTTGCCTTCCTTTTTTCTTTGGCTGTCTAAACACTATTTCTGAATGATCAACTGAAATTTTAAGTTACTTCATTACTAGGAATGTGGGTGAAATTTAATAGAGAGAACAGAATTCTTGTAAGACCATGTCTTCATTTTACACCCCCCACCCCCAGATACACCCCTGGCACTTGCTTGCTTGCGCTTTTGCATTTTCTCTCCAGTGGACTCTTTCATACAAGGCTAAATTGGAAGTATAATTTAAGGTCAATTCGAATGCAATCATGGGTTTTACGTTATTGCGAATTAGCTCTTCGCACGCAAATTTGGGCAAGAGGGAAGCCAATTCGAATGCAATCATGGGTTTTACGTTATTGCGAATTAAAGCTTCGCATGCAAATTCGGGCAGGAGGGGGTTATTTTCGGGTAATGGGAAGTAATTCCGAACGGACCAGGGGTTCATGTAAATTCGCTAAACAAGCGAATTTACATGAATCCGCATTGGCTCCATTCGGAGTTGGGAGAAATTCCTCCCCGTTTGAAAGAGTCCACTGTAAGCAAACTTTGTCAAATCTTGTGTCTTTCCAAAACTTCACACCAAGGTTGAAAAAGCTTTTAATGATTACTCCAGGGAGTCTAAAAGCACTTACCTTGCATCTAGTAAGTTAGCTGCTTGTTAAAATAATAATAATAAAAAGCCCATCTTCTTTCATAGATTGTATGCCTTTTGGACCTTTTATTTTACTGCTGCAAAATGTCAGATACACTCCAGGTAACCCTCAGACACCAAGTGCAGGCGAGCGGGAAGGGCATTATTGAAGATGGAAGTAACCTTGATTTTCCTTCAATGTTTTCCCCTTTTGTGTCCCTCACTTCCCCTCCCACAACTGCACACTCAATAAGCTGGCTTCCTTCCCAGCCTTGACAGGCTCCTTTGGGGTGATTTAATATCTGACCTACTTTGCCCTGACATTTCTTCTCCAGGTTCCTTGAGTAGGTTTTAATAGATCGATTCAGCTCTTTCCAAGACTGTGGATGTTTCTGCTGTGTTGGGAGAGGGGAGGGAAAAAGAGAGAGGATTTTTTGTTTGTAGCCCCCCCCCCTCAAAAAAAAAAGGGAAAAAAAAGAAACCCCATTAACAAGTGATGAAAAAAGAGTGACAGTGCTTTCCTGGTCTTTCCTCCGGCACTGCCTTGATCAAAACCTTGCCCAGGACCGGCTGGGTAGGAGACACCTAATGACTATTCTTTCCTTTCCTTATAATGGGTAGTGGCAAGAGATCTGATCCTTTTGCTGCATTTGGGAGTTTCATAGTCACTTTGAGAGTCTGAGCTACCTAATTTTAATTGGCTTGTTTCACGACGGGGCTGGCTAGCCACAGGTGCAAGCACATTTAAATTCAAAAGAATCAAGACTTCTGAATGGGAACAGACAGCCACTTTCAATTACACTTATGGCCGGGCCACAACAGGAAAATACCTCTGTGGATGAAAGAAGGAGGGGTGTTTTCTTATGTGGAGATTATGTTGTTAACTGCCTTGACTCATGGCAACCCTGTGGATGAGTCCTCTCCAAGACTCTCTGTCCTCCACTGCTCTGCTCAGGGCCTGCAGGCTCAGGCCAATTGCCTCTTTGATTGAGTCCAACCATCTGGCATGTCTCTTCCTCTCTTTCTACATCCCTCTTTATTTCCTAGCACCATTGTCTTTCCTTTCATGCCTTTTCATGACATGGCCAAAGTACAACAGCTGTACTTGATAGGCTGTACAGACGGGCGTTATGCATTGGCCTCGTGGCAGAGTGAAGGCATGGCGTCCGCATGACTGCATAGTGGGCAGCGTCACAGCACTCTTTGGTGCTGTGTCCAAACGGCACAGTACCAAAAGGAGCGCTGGAAAATGCCACCACAGATGCAAAGGCTCCCTTTCCCCAGCATGAAAAGGAGTGGCATTTTGCTGTTCCTTTTAGCATCAGGGAAAGGCCGGATTACAGTTGCCGCAGCCTTGATCCGGCACTGAAAGGGGCGGCAGCAGGCTGCTCCAAAAGGGTGGTCTGTTTAGCCCCTTAGTTATCCTGGCTCCCAGGGAGACTTCGGGCACGATTGTTTTCATGGTCATATGTTGGGTTCTTTACCATTCACAGGATCCTCAGCACTCTTCCTCAGCACCACATCTCAAATGAGTTTTCTTTTTATTGGCTTTCTTTATGAGGTTAGGTTTTGTTAGTATTGCCAGACTCCAGGATCTGACCCTGAGTCTCCAGTTTTTGTGGGTCATCTCCAAACAGGACATAAGGGTGAAAATTCTCGTTTTCATGGAACATTTCCATACCTGGCAGAATCACTAGTAACTCGTCTCTCAAACATCCCTCAAACATGGAGGAAGCATGTGTTTCTGAACTCCTGGTGTGCTTCCTCAATTGTCACGGAATCGTCTCAAGGGGAGTGGATTTCCTCTGAACACAAAGTTTCCATTTATAGGAAATCCGCTCCCCTTGAGACAATTCAGGGATGCTAGAGGGAGCAACGACTCCATGACAATTGAGGAAGCATGCCAGGCATTCAGACATGTGTGTTTCCTCCACGTTTGAGGGATGAGTTACCAGCGATTCTGCCAGGTATGGAAATCTTCATGGTCAAGAGCACAGGACTGTGTACAAATCTACAGCCCAGCTAGCAAGGCAACTGTTTGCTGCAATTTGCAAAGCTTAATTGACTTGTTGCTGAAACTTGCCAAGACTCTCCAGTGGGTCTTTGTATTTACTTAGTTTCCTTCTTTCTTCCTAGTTGTGGCACCAACACTCACCCTTTCCTCTGCCTTGCATCCACCTTCTGGCTAGACATATGTAGGCCAGATAAAGCATTTTTATCCCATCTCCCTAAGAAAGTGAGAAGGAATAATTCCCTGATGTCATGCTGAACTGAAAACAGCCATTTCAGGTAAGATTTCTGCCTTAATTTCCAAACAAGAAAATATGGGGAGGGGGGGCATGTTTGTGTGTTTCAGTTACATGCTGTGAGCTAGTGGCTTCACCAGGTGTGGGGGGGTGGTGGCTCTGGAGATGGGGCGATGGCAGTGGCCTGCACTACCCTCTGTCCCCCCTCATGGCGTCACCCTACCTGTGGGGTGTCACTTGGTGCAGTCTGCACCCCCTGCACCTGCCCAGTGATGCCACTGCTGTGAGCAACTGTGGTGCATAATACTTAATGACATCACCAAGAGTTATCCCTATATCTCAGGTTTTGATCTGGAAACCTGGGAAGATCCCGAACTGGGAACCTTAGTATATATTAATTAAATTGGCCAACAGCCTGCATCATACAGATCGCTTGGTTATATTCTGGCCATGTAGCCCTGCACACACTATATTAGTCCCCCAAAGCAGTTAAAATGGTCCATATCTTTGCATAATTAAATTTACTGAAGCTGGCAAAGGAATGCACCAATCTTTGGTGGGACATCTAGGAGAGAACATATAACTCCATTGCTTAAGTCTCTCCACTGGCTGCCAATTAGTTTCCGGGCACAGTACAAGGTGCTGGTTCTAACCTTTAAAGCCCTACATGGCTCGGGCCCATCTTATCTCAGGGACCGCCTCTCCCCGTACGATCCTCCCCGCACACTTCGATCCTCTGGGAGGAACCTACTACAGCCTATCAAGACCAGGCTGGCACAGACCTCCCAGAGGGCCTTCTCTGCGACCGCTCCCAAGCTCTGGAATGGTCTGCCGGATGAGATGCGTCTCATGACATCTTTAGATTGCTTCAAAAAAGCCCTAAAGACGCATCTCTTCCGGCAGGCCTTCCCCTGAAATTTCCTATCTCCGGCTTCGGTTCCAGACTTTGATTTCCTGCTTACTCCCATGTTTCTGATCCCCACTTATGACGTGGCCGCATAAGGAAGGGTTAGGATGCTGTTATATGTTTTTAAATAATTACTGTTTTAATCACTGCCGGTTTAATCTATTTTTAAGGGGTGGGAGGTTTGGAAACGGGTTATGGGATTGTTTTAATCTATGTTTTTTCTTTTACTTGTACCCCGCTCCGAGTGTATGAACAGAGGAGCGGGCTATAAATAAACTATTATTATTATTATTATTATTTGGAGTTTTCCACACAGCTAAAAATACCGGGCTTACCTTTCCTGGTCTTAATCCTCTTCCAGGATGCAGCCGGGTATTATTGCTCGCATTTTGCCACTGATGCCACCTCTTGTCTAAAACCCAGCTAGAAGCTGCACTCAGCCAGCCAATTTGCAAAGTTGGGAAGAAGAATTTAGGCAGGTTTTAGGCAGGAGGTGGCATCGGCAGCAAAATGCGAACCATAATACGCGGCTACATGCCGGAAGATGATTCAAAATGGGAAAGGTAAGCCAGGTTTTTTAGCTGTGCAAAAACTCCTTTGTCAGTCTTTCCTTTTCTCATGATGAGTAATTTCAGAAGCTAAAATTGGATATGGGAGAAGCTTGTTCATTTTGTGTGAAAGCCTCCTTAATTCACACATCACATTCCAACACATTTAGTAAATCATAGTTCTGCATTTGCACTCCTGTTAATTTTATGATGCAATTCTCCAATTAAAATATGCATATAAAAATGCTTCATCCTGGGAGGAACTGCTGGTAAAAATGTGTCTGTTAAGGAACATTGAGTATTTCAGTGTGTGTGAAAAGGCAAAAAGATGTGGAAATGGGATAGAACAAAATTATGACTAGAAAAATTAGAAACTGAAATTGGCAGAATCACTGAGATTCATACCAGGGAGGAATCCCACTGAAAAGTGGGGGTTTTCTTCTTTGTTAGCAAGCATAGGGTCAATGCTGGATGTAACTACACTGCAGAACTGAAGCAGTTTACACCACTTTAGATGTCATGACGTATCATACAGAATGCTGAGCAGTGTAGTTAGGTGAGGCACCAGAGCATTCTGACAGCCCAGGTTGAATACATCACCAAACAAATCTCAGGATTCTGTAGGATAAGGCATGGCAGTTAAAGTGGTGTGAAATGGTTTTGATTCTACAATGTGGCAACGCCTGCTGTAAGATACTTCCACCCTATGAATGGTCCTTGTGTTCTGAAATTTCTACTGTATGTTTTTGCATCCAGTAGCTATGGCAATATTTCACTGCAGAAAATCCAACTGTATTCATACGAGAATGGTCTTGCTTCCTTTTTGCATATCCCAAAATACTTGGCAGCATTTTTGTGTAAAAGCATTAGTGTCTCTTAGGTACATTTTCTCACCTTCATCATACCAAGTGCAATAGTTCATTATATGTAGTTTTCTACCTCTTTTGTAGTACGAACTCACAAAGAAGTCAATTAAAATTCAATAATGGCACGGTGTTTATGCACTCATTAAGTCATCATTAGACAGTCAGGAGACATATATCCTACTTCGTGTTTTCCTTCTTTCTTGGTGAATATCTCCTGTAACAAAATAAGCTGGAAAATGTGATTTGCATTTTAATTTGAAACTTGGACAGAAATACTTGCTAGAGAACATTGATGCTGAGGATCTTCTGTTTGCAAATGAGGGCTTTCATCTCTCCATTAATTAATTTCTAAGTATTAAGATGCACTTTGCCATCAGTGCAACACAGAGCTCATTCCAAAACCCTGGACTGAGGAGAGGAAAAAGTAACAGAATGGGCATTTTTATTTCTCTGAACGGAATATGTGTCTTTTTTGAGTTTTCCTGGAAAATGTGAGAAATCATAGGAAAACTGCACTCCCTGGTGTGGTCCAAGTGTACACTGAAAGAAACATATCTCATAGTTCTTCTATGACCATGAAGATGTCAAATTTCTCTGAATAGGCACACCCATTGCACCTTCAGCTAGTACTGATCCTAGACAATTTGCAGACTGATGTGAAGGACATCATTGTCCTCTGCTTAGAATAAGCAGTTGCCAGGAAAGTCAGGCTCTGATATAGTAGTGCAGTCACAGAAGAGTTAAAATGAGGAGAGATGTTGTAGCAAGGTCTCAGCCACTGCAGAGCATTCACAAGAAAAAGGTAGTCAGGAAGAACAAGGCTGAGAAAGTAGAAAGGCAAGTTGTATACCTTATACCCAGCCCAAAGTGTCAGGAGTTCAAGAAAGCCAAACACATAAAATGTTGCTCATTAGTTATCTGCAATGAATAGTCTCCTCTACTACTGGGAGATTTATAGCTGCCTGATCTAGATAGTCAGGTGGTTAATTGCTTGGCATCTGATATTTAACTGTATGAGGCACTGGCTCCATCTTCTGTTTAGCCTATTATTGTTTCATGAAGGAAAGAGGTCTCTTTTCAGCATCCACCTGGTATGGATGATGTGGGGGCTGATCATCCAGAAATTCTACACTGCCTTCATCCAGAGGCATCACTAGGGTAGTAGTGCTGGGGGGGGGGGGGGAGGCCACACCACATGACATCCTAAGGGTATCACTAGGGTAGTGGTGGTGGTGGTAGGTTGCACTACATGACATCCACAGGGGTGGTGACACTTTTGTTCCCCATTCTGCCTTTGGACAAAAATAGACTGTGACTTGCATTCCTTTAAAATGCTGGAGCTCAGCATAAGTGATGGGGTGAGGCACAGTGGGAGAAGAAAGGAGATGCCTCAAGGTTTTTTTTTAATTAAATTTTAAATTTTAAAATAAAAAAATTAAAAAAAATATTCCTTTAAAATTTTCTTTAAAAACATGACATTTAAAAACATGTATGTACATGTAAATACATTTAGACGGTGTGCATGATACTGTAAGTTAAAGGTATAATTTTAATTTGGCGAGTTGTTTACTCACAAATATTAGCATTACATTCAGTGATATACAGGAATTATGATTTATGAGTAAAGGTTTCCCTTTGACAGGGGGGCAGTGCTCATCTCCATTACTAAGTGGAAGAGCCAGTATTGTCAAAGACAACACTGTGATCAATTGGCCAGCATGATTGCACAGAACACTGTTACCATCCTACCAAAGTGGTACCTATTTATCTACTTGCCTCTGCATGCTTTCAAACTGCTAGGTTGGCAGAAGCCGGGACTAGTAACGGGAGCTCACTCCATCCTGTGGCACTTGGGTCTCAAACTGCCAACCTGTCAGTCATGCAGTCGTCAGAGTCTGTGTCTTAACTGATGAGCCAACATTAGTACGAAAAAAATTACTTAGGATTCTGTATGGTGTGGTATGGGAGGAGGTCAATGAAGGGGGTGACGCCATTAGTTATTGCACTGGATGCCAACTCTAGTGATGCCACTGCCCGCATCAACTCTTGATTGGTCAGGCTCTGGGCAGGGGCTGTCTCCTGATCTGACACTTATGTGTTAGATTTCTCAGTTACCGTGGGGCAAGTTATAGCAATGATGCTCCCATCCCTCCACACTCCATGGAAAGAAGCCTACTGGACTCCAGTTCCAGTTCAGTGTTGGAGATGGAACAGCATCTTCTCCCTCACATGAGAGCAGCTGGTGGGCTTAAGGGATGCAAGACATGGCACAAACAACCCTATCTTCCAACTTGGCACTGCCAGTCTGCTGCACTGCTGAGTATTTTATGGTGTAAGTTTACAGATAAAATTCTCAGCTTTGGTGTATGTGTGTGTTTTAAGGGTTGCTATGAAGGCTAGAAAAAGCAATATCTCTCTGGTAATAATGACTGACTCAAGGCGATAGGAGACAATAAACAACAGGGTCCCACAGAAGTGCTCAAACTGATTCTGAATCATCTTCTCTCCTTTTTCAGAAGGTGGAGTGTTCTAGTGGGGTGTATTAGTGAGTGAACAAAAATTAATTCAGGTTATTGCTGACTGGGGCTTATGGCAATTCACAGTGCAGCACTGATGATGATCTACTTTAAAAGTTCAGCTTTAGGGGATGGGGGAAATGGAAGTAATAAACACCAGGAGAGCAAGGCAAGGAGAGCCTGGAGCTTTTCAGAAGAATTCAGTCCCCACAGAGGAAATGCACTCTAGTGGGAAATGTCACTTTCTAGGCAGTCATCTTTGACTATCCTTCTTGGTCTTAGCTGTCAGAATGGTCATCATGTCTCTTTATCCCTCTTTTTTCATTCTAAATTGGCCTTTCACAGCAGTCGTTGGCACACAGAAATGTAGCAAATAAAGATTTTCTTATCCCTTTTATATTTTTGTTATTTGCAGTTATAGCCTGCTTTTCCTCCATGGGCTCTGGGCAGCATACATGACTCTCCTGTTTCTCCCCTACACTTACAACAACCCTCTGAAGTAGGTCAGTTTGAGAGAGTGACTGACCTAACATTACCCAGTGGAGTTGAACCAACATCTCCCAGGCCCCTGTCCAGCATTCTAACCACTACGCACTTGACATGACTTCCTAAATTTGTGTCTGTTGAATGACTTCTGAAGACAGAAACATTCTGAAATGTGTATATAGCCTTTCCTGTTTGGCTTTGGGTTTCTCGGGCTTCCATGACCCAAAACTTTCAGGTCAGGGCTTCCATGCCTCAATACATTCTGCTCTCAGTTCTCTGGCTCTCAATAGCAAGAGGTATTTGAGAAACATCTTTCTTTTTTGTAAGTACAACACATGGAAACACAGTTACTTTGCAGTAGGATGAAAAAAGCTGGACTCACTCCACCATTAAGCAGAATGAGGCAGTGGTAAAGTGCTAGCGACAATAGCAACCTGCTGCAGAACTGTATGTTCGAGGCAGCTCATCCCACATCCTTTAAGCTAACTTCTGTGCTGGAAGATGTTGTCCCATCACCAGGGTAGAATACAGTTGCTGATGCTCCTGTCAGATTCCATGGGTGTGGAATGGGGTTGGGAGAAAAACCATTTTGTCCTTTGCCTCAGGCAGCCAAATGTCTTGGCCCAGACCTGGATGTAAGAAAGGAAACCAAACTATTCCAGACTATACAGGCCCATGAAAGACATTCAGTACACCGCAGTACATTTTAGACTTCCAAGAAACAAGATATTAATAACTGCCACCACTTCCACAAGAGATGAGCTGTGCCAGCTCAATTCTGTTTGGATCTGGTTTCTTTTGGATGAGAGACTGCCATTACAGTATTTTTGTAATGTTAGCTTTATTTACACATACCAAGCAGAGCATTTGTGAAGGCAAAGAAGTACTTCTAACATGCTGCAAAGCTTCAATCACACTTCATTTCTCAGAGAGGCCCTGGACCACCAATGTGCCTTCAGATTGTTCACAACATCATATACCTTTATTCTTTCATCCCTATAAATTCAATACATGCCCTATAAATACACACCTAATCACTCCTACAGGTAAAATGTTCTTCTTTGGGAAAATATCCATTACTATTCAAGTGCATGGCCAATGGTAATAGTTTATGCACCTGGAGCACCAAAGCTTCCCAGCCTCTGCTATGTATGTGTATGTTCCTTCATGTTGCCTGTTAACCTATTGTGTCCCCATAAATTTCATAACATTTTCTTAAAAAAGGAAAACTCAGAGGTGGTTTGTCAGTTCCTTCCTCTGAAATATAGCTACAGTACCTGGTATTTGTTGGCAGCCTCCCATGGAAGTACTAATTAGGCTGATCCTTCTTAGCTTCCAAGATCAGAAGGATCTGGTGCCTTTTAGGGTATTTAGGCCCCAACTGTGCTATAGAGGTCTCTTAAACTGAGTCCTGAGCAGATGAAGAACCCATACCCTCCCAACTGTCCTGATTTGGCAGGGCCAGTCTCAGTTAAATCCTCAGTCATCCTACTTTTTCTGCTGCTTTTAAAATGCTCCATTTTCTGTTTTCAGCTTGCTTCAGTGGTTGCAAACTGAGGTCAAAGTGCAAAAGTAGTTTGCACTCAATTAACTCAGTAGGGGGAGAAGAGAGGTGTAGGAAGAATCTTACCTTTTCCAGCAGGTTTAGGCAAAAACAAGCTGCTGCAACCTCCCCTAGCTTGCATGTTCTTCCTGACTAATCACTTCAGCCATTTTTACCATACTCCGAGGTTTCCTGGCCACATGTAGGATCGCATAGAAATCATAACGATGAATGTTTCATATCATCTCTGCAGTCAGTTGTCATAAAATCCTGGAGCTGAAAGGCATTGCAAGGGTCACTTAATGCAACCCCTGCAGTGCAAGAATACACAACTAAAGCACTCCTGGAAGATGGTCATCCAACCCATGTTTAAACAGCTCCAAAGGAGAGCCCACCACACTTTGATGCAGTTTTTCCCATTGTTCAACAGCTTTTATTTCCCCTTATTTACTTAATTATATTCTGCCTTTCTCCTGACATAGGGCCCAAGGTAGCATACAACATGGCTATAACTAGGGTAATTTAAAAAACACACACAACACAACAAGAACATTAAAACAAAATGAAACAAGCTATTATCTTTGTGATTGGAATCTATTAGTTTGTGTGCTAATCTCTGAAGCAGCACCAGATATGTGCCATCTTCTACAAGACATACCTTCAAATGTTTAAAGTTATGCCACTGTGTTCTTGTAAGTAATCAACAGTATGCTCCCTTGCCTGCAAATTTCTACTCTGGTATAGAATAGAAATTGACTTGCTGGGTGTGACTTTAAAGAAGATCCACCAGGCATATGGAGAAAACTGCCACTGGAGGCTACTGAATATCTTCTTAGGATAGATGTGTACATTGAACACTATTCAAATTGCTTAGTGTGAAAGAATGAAAATACATGATTCCCAGGAAATTTAGCAGCCAGGCTTAACTGACTGTAGGGCATTAGTGAGGTTATGGCACAGAGGTCCAATATACATCAATTTGTCTATATTGACAGGAAGAAACTGCTATTCCTATATTGCTTTTCTTACATGCACTCCCCTCCCCCCACCATACCAAATGATACTGCAGATTTGAAGAGGCAATTTTTTTCTCTCCAGAAGCCACAGTTTCAAGAAAAGTGTCTTTATGAGTTTTACCTTCATGCTTCTCATGAATCTGCATCTGATACCGTGATGGATTCGAGCAATATCTTTCTTTCATTTGCTTCAAGAAATATGTTAGTAGGATTGGTAAGACCTCTGCATGTTCTCTATCCCTTATCGACCTGTTTATGGGCAAAAGGGGAAGGCTAGCAAAATACTTAGCAGTGTCGGTGCCCTGCTTATACTACTGAACATCATTTGTTCATTCTCTTTCTTTGCCTAGTGGCTAAGAACAGATGAAGGATTAGGAATGCTGGTCAGTAAATCTTCATTAACTTACCAGCAGCTGCTTTCTTATTTATACTAAAAATCAATTACAGTCAAATGATCAGACTGGCAAAGGCATCTATCACGAATTATATCCCTAATATTTAGACAACCATTACTAAACTAAATCCTCTGGTCTTGGAAACAAATGGAATATACTACCATGGATTTGATTCAGTAAAACCACCTCTATCTGAGTTATAATTTTCTCTGTTGCATGGATGGAATTAGGTCCCATGCTAAAGTTCATTTTCAGGCATACTCCTGGCAAAGTCATGTAATCGTGCTGAAGATTTTCAGCCACATTGAGCTTATCCAGGACTTAACTCATAAAGTTCCAGGAATACTCCAGCAACAAACCATTCATGGGGAAGTCCCGGGAATGGTTTGTTGCTGGACATTCCTGGATATTCATGGGTTAAGTCCTGGAAAAGTGCAACATCATCTGAATACCTTCAGCACGATTGTGAGACTTTGCTGCAAGCATGCCTTTTTCTTCCCCAATTTCCCCGTCTGATAATCTCCATAGTTCTCCTAACACAAATTATTTTTTCTTTTTAAGACCCTGGCAACTGGGGTAGATGTACCATCAGGCTTAGGTCCAAACTATCCAAAAAGCCATTATGTCCTCATATGAGTCTGCCTAAGTCTTACCATCTTTAAGGGAGGACATTCTCTCTGTCCTACCACCTCACAGGCTTATCTGGTGTGGACATGGTCTTCTCCAAAGCCGCTTCTAGGTTATGAAACTCCCTTCCACTCTGCTTCCTTTTTACTGGAAGCCAAAGATTTTAGCCTTTAACTATTAGGAGAGAAGGTTGTGTTGTTTTTATATGTAATACATCTATGTAATATATGTAATAAGATTTCTGACTATTCCCCTTTCTTGGAGGTCAGAGCTATGTATGCCACACATCCCAGACCTCTGAAACTGGTCTGCTGATGTCATATAGGATGGAGGATTGTTTCATATTCATCATCACAGACTATTTGGGAAAGATTTCAGATATCAATTATGCTGAAAGTGAAATTGAAATTTTCAAAGCTTAGTCTGCCTTGGAAAAAGGACATATAAAAGAAAAGTAGTTGAAGTGGTTTTTAAGTTTACCGGAATCTTTCTCTCCCTTTTTCTCTCTCTTGAATACATAAAAAAAAACCTGAACTCTTGAAAATGTTTCCCTGAAGACAGTGTGGGTAGCAAGAGCATGAATTCCAGACTGAAAAGGTTACTTTTAATAAACACCAGAGTGGTTGACTCCTCCAGGTAGTCTAAATCACCCACGGGCTGTTCTTTTTGCCTTCATATTACCAAAGCCGCAGGAGTTGATGACTCTAATACTGTGATATCAGTCAGTCCTTCAAAAATGATCTAAGTAAGTGAGGCTTGGAACCACAATGGACTATTACCAGCTTGCTCAGCAGAGGCAGCTACATTGCTTCTCTTCTCAGAACCCAGGACGCATATAAGGAACATTGCTAATTGTGAGCTGAAGCTAAACAAAAGTGAACATAAGTGAAACAAATTGAAGCTGAAATGCATAAGGGGAGCAATCTAGTATTTTAGTGTTTTCACTGTCCATTTAATATGCAAGGATGCAAGGCTGTGCTTTACAAAATAACAGTAAAAAGGCTTCAAGGACTTCTAGGTTGAACTATGTTACATTATAAAAAGAAATATGCATGATTTTTACATGACACTTATTTGAGAACGGAATACTTTTCAATAGGGCTGAGCCATTCTTCTAAATGTTTTCTGCCTGTCTTTCTGGAGATCATTTGGAAGACTTGTTTTTTTCATGGAGCTTACGCAGGGGGAAAGTGCTCCATTCCTGACACACAATCAGGCGACCGTCTCTCCCTGTCAATCCTCCAATTCTGCTGCATAGGTAGTGATCACAACTGGTATCAAGCAGAGCAGCAGCAATGCTTCATTATAAGTTTGCCTCTATGCAGTCCTGACTGGTTGTACCTTTAACACACCTTGTTAGGAAAATAGCTTCATGTTCCTATGTTGAGAGTGTAGCTTCAGTCGGATGGGGACAAAGTGAGGACATTAAACCTCAAATAAGAATTCTGTCCCCTCCTAAAATTTTCCTTCGCTCTCAAAATCACCAGCGTTGCAGAATGAAACACTGAAAGTCATTCACACCTAGAACTCTTACGTGTGCTGTGCTTGCATTTCCTTGGTAATTTTGTCCACCCTTTTTCTTTATTCTGTTTGCGCTTTCAGTGTCTAAACTCTAAATGCTCAATTGAAATTTTAAGTTACTACAATGCTAGACATTTGAGGACTGCAGTGCCCTTATTTTGCTTCTCCCCAGCTACAAATGTGGGTGTTGTTATTATCTAGGGAATACAAATTGGTTCTCTGACATTTCTGAGAGCAAACAAAGCTAGTTCTGAATGGGGAAATGTCGGTTCAGAAAGTATTGTCATTAGCCTGAACTAGCTTTCTTTACTATCAGTGTTGTCATCACATAGCCAAACCTCCTCTGCTGTGTGAAGATAGTAATATCTTAGATTTTCAAAACAGAAAATTAATCAAAACAGGAGTTAATTAGAGACGCAAAGAGTAAAAATGAAAGGTAAACTTCGTGATGGTCCCTCAGGCACTGTTTTTCACAGTGAAAATGCTGGTTGAAGTATCCTGGAGAATTCATCTCCACCACGTATAATCAAAAGAGTGCTTAATCAATTGCATTCCCCACTCCGTCTCTACATGATATGCGCAAGCCAAAATAAAGTGGTTTCCCATGCTCCTGTATTGTTCTTCTACTTCATATATCACACTTATCATTGCATGTTTTGAATCACAGATGGAGCTCCAGAACACCACCGTTTCTCTGAATGGTATCATTAATATGGTATGATTGATAACCATCCTGCAGCACTTTTCAAGTAAATTATAGTCAAGATCTGAGTGCCAATGCTGCTTCTGTATGAATCCATTGAAAAGCTCTGATTGATTTTATTTGGAGATGAAGAAGAGTGCTCTTTATCTCATATAACCAGCCTGCAAAATGGCCATCAGTATCTCTATGCTACTCATCTCCCTAACCATATCACAGGATGCTTGTTTGATTCCAATTGAGAACTTGCCATGTTCACTGGTTTCAGAGAATTCAAGTAAATCCATTCTGAGATACATGTCACACTGCGTCATCTTCTGAGGCCTGTAGCTGGTCTTCAAAATAGATGAGCTGATCTACTTCAAAACAGTCACTTGCCCGAGACACCATTTTTTCCAGGTATTCTCTGACTTCATCTTCACTTGCATTTTCCCGTCTTGCTTGGCGGAGGAACTCGTAAACATTTTCAAAGATTTCTGTTCCCAGTTTCTGAATAGCTGACCTGCCAACAGGAGGCAAATGCCAAGGCTAGATTATAAATAATGTATAAGAGCCCATCACTTACTATAATTGAAGAGATACCTGGCAAATTTCTGTAACACTTCAACAAAATGGTTCCCTGGTATTAAAGGAATAATAATGTATGTATCTTGAGACGCATATGAAATAAATGGAGACAGAATTCTGTCATCTAATTCTGTAAGATATTTTATCACAAACCGATTTATGAATGCACATTTACAACCTCTGTTTTTTTTTTACAAAACATGCACTAAACAATTTCCTTAGAGTAAGGAAGGAGAATGCTCACACTTTATAAATCATTCTCTAAACATTCATCAAATAAGAGCAAGACTGTAGTTTAAAACAAAATAAAAGAAAAAGCATTTGTTTTCAGATACAGTAGTAGAATCTAGAATGTTGTATACCTCCTTAAATGCATATTTCTGATCACCTAACATTTGGTTAAGAAAAGGTTTTAGATGAAGAAGGATAGACTTATATAATTGCCGGTGCATTCCTGAGTTGTAGATGCACAGGGCAAGAGGATACTTTCAATAGCAGAGCCTGTTGTTAGCATTCTGTGCCTTCAAGAAAGAGGCCTAAACACCAAAGAAGGTCTTCATGCTTAACTCTGGCAACCATTAATTTATAAATGGAGAGGCACACAGACCTGAGAAGAGCACCACATCATGTTTCTGAAGATTTTGTTGCTGTGTACCTTCAAATTGTTTCCAACTTATGGTGAACCTACCATAGGATCTTCTTGGCAAGGTTTGTTCAGAGGGGGTTTGTCAGGGCTGCCCTCTAAAGCTGAGAGTGTATGACTTGCTCAAGGTCATTCAGTGGGTTTCCATGGCTGAGAGTGCATTCAAACCCTGGGGTCTAGAGCCATAGTCCTATACTTAAACCGCTACGACATGCTGGCTCTTCTAGAAATTACTGTCATTTTATTTCATTCTAGAACATATCATAGCTTTGCCCCAGACATGTGCTGCAACACTTCACTGGATCTCAGTGCAACACTTTACTGTGTCCTCTTATGAACCTGCAAGGACACTGAGATCTTCAAGGGATTGCCACCGGCGCAGGTTTGCTTGCTAAAGATGCAAGTGGCTGCTCCAAATCATTGGCATTCCCTTCTATGGAAGCCTAGGCTGGCCCTCTCCCTGCTTTCCTTTCGCTAGCAGGCAAACCCCTTTTTATTTCAGCAGGCTTTTAATATGTAATAGGACTTGGGAGGTTTTTCCTTTGGGGTATGTATGTTTTATTTAGTTCTTAACTTTTGTATGTTTTAAAATGATTTTAAGTTGCTTTAATTTTAACTATTTTAATAGTTTTTAAAGACTGCACTGTGGATTCTGATAGGGTTCCTGCTGTGAACTGCTTTGGGTCCCACTCTGGAAGAAAGGAAGCATATAAATGAAATATATAAATAAATGCAGTTGTATGGCAAAATGGTGGCGGCTCCAGACATGTGGTATTATGATTCTCTTCTAAACCCTAGAGGTTGCTACCGGTAAGAGAAACTGCTCCTGTCAGCAGTCATGACACAGTTGGTCCATACTGCTCCCTGATAAAATCACTAAGGATTGGGACTAAACTTATACAAATGGTAAGAGTAAGCTTACAAGAGTGGTGAAGGGATGGAGGCTGCTAGAAAACACCTTGCTTAGGGCATCCCTCAATGAACTAGAGGTTGTGTCTGCCAATGGCAATGTAACTATAAAATAATATTCATAACACATTTCAAGTATTCAACATAGTGCACAGCTCCCCAAAAGAAAGTCATGGCAGATAAGAGGTGAGGCTGAAAGGGCAGCAGTTACCCCAGAGCTTGAAAGCATGTTTTAAAAAAAAAGACTACAAATTTCACAATACTCCTAGCCTTCATGGGCAGTAGCCATACAGGTTGGGGGGGGGATTCTGGGAACTGTAGTCCAGGAAAGTAACTTGTCCAAGCCCTGGAAATTCTTAGGTTGGGAAAATCTTAAATCAAGGATGAACTCAACATACTACAGAATAGCTTTCCTTAAGAATTGAATGCCGGGTCGAAGCAGTAATCGTATGCTATTTATAATCAAAAGGTGAGTTCAACATGTTGGAAAGGAATGTGTTTTTTCTTTAGTAACATGCTTTTATTGAAAGTTCTTTGCATTGTAGGTTGTAATGTTTCCACATGTATGTACCGAGGAGCAGATTGTGGTACAGACCATGAACTACTAATATCAAAAATGAGAAATAACCTAAAGAAGAACACTAAACCAACCATTATACTGAAACACAACCCAAGGAACATTCCCATAGAATGTAAAGATAATGTGAAAAATAGATGCCCACTATTAATCCTAATTGACCAGGAGCCAAGGTGTTTAGACTGAAGCCAGAGTCATTGTCAGGGAGAAATAAAAAAAGACATTGTCACAGCCAAAAAGAAAAAGAAGCCCCAATGGATTAGCAATGAAACTCCTCAGGCAGTTAAGGACAGACAAGTAGCAAAAGTAAAACATAACGGAAATAGAGCCAGAACCCTGAAAGCAACTGTTCAATGACTTGTGCTCAGGGCGATGGAAAATTAGTATAATAATTAATGCAGAGAAACAGAAAGTGACAAACAAAAGAGGAATAACAAGAAGTCTCTTCCACAACATTTGAGAAATGAAAAGGAAATTTAAATCAAGAGTAGGGAAGCTCTGTGGCAAGCAAGGGAACAAATTACATGACCAAATAGAAATAAAAAGACAATGGAAACAATACACAAGAGAAATATATGAAAGAGAAGAAAGGGTGACAGATTCAGTCACGAAGAACCATATGAAGATGAACTTTCAATTTTACAAAGTGAAATAGAAGCTGTATTCAGAGCACTTTGGAAAAATTAATCCCCAAGAACAGATGCCATACCAACAGAACTCCTTCAATCTACAGAGGCAGAACCTACTCTAGTTGTAACTAAAATATGTCAACAAATATGAAAAGAAAAAAAGGGCTCATAGACTGGAAATGCTTGGTATACATTCCAGTATAGATATAGCAGGAATTGCAGTAATTATAGGAAGATAGCATTAATCTATGGCATTAATCTACCAGGCAAGCAAAGTGATGCTCAAAATTCTACAACAAAGACTTTTATCATATACAGTAGGCCCTTCTTATTCCAGGAGTTCCTTTCCAGACCATCCTGCAGATGGCAAAAACTTAATGATGGTACCTGCATGCAAGACCACTGACGTCAATGGGGCTTTCCATCCACAGACACTCAGATCTGCAGATGGCAACCCTGTGGTTGGAGCAGGCACACTGTATATAATAAGAAATGCTAGATGACTTCAGTTTTTGCCATCTGCAGGGGGTCTGGAATGGAACTCTCGCAGATAAGAAGGGCCCACTGTATATGATAAAAGTCTTTGTTGTAGAATTTTGACCTCACTTTGCTTGCCTGGGAAATTAATGCCATGGCCCTATGGTTCAGGAAAGAAAGAGGCACAAGGGATCATACTGCAAAAATATGTTGTATAATGGAGTGCACCAATGAATTTCAAAACCAGTATGTGCTTTATAGATTACAGCCACGCCTTTGACTGTATAAGTCATGAAAAACTATGGATCACAGTTGAAGAAATGTATGTGCAACAACATTTGATTGCATTGATGATTAACCTATACAAGAGGCTGTTGCATACAGAATACAGAGAAGTGGAATGTTTTCCAATTGGCAAGGATACATTTTATCAAACTATCTGTTTAACTTGTATGCTGAACCTATACGTAAAGCAGGATTAGACTCAGAGGAAGAAGGTGTGAAAATTAGAGGAAGGACCATCAGCAATTTAAGATATGAAGATGACACCATGTAGCAGAAAACAGAAAAGGCATGGAACAATTACAGAAGAAAATCAAGGAAGAAAGAGCAAAAGGCAATGAAAAACCTCCCTGAATAAATCTTGCCAAGAAAACTCCTAGATAGAGTTGCCAATGCCATAAATCTGAGTCGGCACATAATAACAACATTGGCAAAAACATATCAAAATACTGATTAGACAAAGGAAATAGCTCTACAGGTGTTTTTAGAAGACTTTCCATATACATCCATTACTCAGTCAGAGTTCTGACATCTGAACACCATAGGATTCATAGTAAATATAAATATTTGCTTTCCAAATTATTTGCTTTTAGGAAGAACATTTTCAGTTCCAATGCATAAACATAAAGAGACATCAATGAAAAATATGATGGTACCCCCTTCTCCTGAACTTTGCTTGTTAAGAATATTTGCTGAATATGTTTCTTTATTTGAAGGATGGCCCCTAGTCCCCAGTCCTGGGGTGGGGAAAACCTTGCAGAAGTAGACTTTAATTTACTGCTAGGGATAAAAATATTTTGCTATAGCTGCTGAATCAATTATGTATCGCAGTGGAATACCAATATGAAACACTGGGATAATAAGATGAGGATGAAAGTGGGCTTATGTGTTTGATAGACCGCTATCATAACCTTTCATCTGCATCATCAGAAAGAACATTAGCCACTGTGTTGAAATAAATTGTGGATTACTTTGCAGATACAGAAGTGACTTTGTTCGCAAAGTTTATAAAAAAATATCTACAAATATTAAAAATAACACTGAGATACAGGAAATATCAAACACCTTTTTCTTGCCATGATCAGAAGATTGGTGTACAGTTTAGAAGCTCACTAACATTACTCCTTGATGATTCAGAGTTGTCATTCTTCCATTGTAAACCACCTTCTGCTATAAAACGCTATGCTAGAGCACTATTTTAACTGACCTACATGACAGTGAGGCATTTTAGTCTCCCAAGGGTCATTTTCTGTTGCAGAATCCACACAGAATTAGAGTACATGTATAGGCATTCTGCAATGTTATCAGATAAACAGCTGCAAACAATTTCTTCAAATTTCAGCTATTTGCCAGATACAGCTTGGACAAAAAAAAAAAAAAAAGAGGCCCAACACATTTATTTATTTTTATCCTTAAGGTACTTTTTTATCCCAGGTATTGTAAGATACTGGGACAAAAACAATGTCCCATGTCATGGGGGGGGGGGGAGACTATAATAACAGATGTGGATATGACATACTTTGATTATCAGTAGGCTGGAGCCAGTAAAGAAAAAAATGAACTGGAGGGACACTGGGATTCATTGGGGTCAGGAAATATCCCTTAATACAAAAATATATATGGCAAGCATCCCTTTCGTCAGTTACAATGTTGTACGTTAAGACTTACGACCCCATAAGTGTTTCATAGTCACATCTATGATTGTAGCTGTTGGCACGATCATAAATGCCTCTGACACCCACCTTAAAATCCAGCCAACCACACTGAAGGATAGAGGTCTTCAGATGAGTGGGTTAGTGAAGGATGACACTTCCAACCCCCTCCTGCCACCAAGCCTCAGTGCCTCAAGGAGTTACAAAAGAACTTAGCAGAGGTTTCTGCTTCTCCTTCTTGCACCATAGTATGCTGGAGAAAGGAGGCTGGACACTTCATCCTTCATTGACCCACTCCTCTAAGCTTCAGAACTCTGTGCTGCTGTCTCCATTTTAAGGTAGTTTAGGTGAGTCAGATTGGGAAATGGATCATAGCCACAATGCCATGGTAAGACATCTGATGCAGAATCTTGGATTATATTTTCATTTATCATTAAACTTTATTGCAGCTTATGTTTTCTGACCCTGTGCGCACTAACATTCCTTTGAACATGTGTCCTTTCTACACTCTGCAATACTTTGATATTCTTAGCAGGGCCTGAAAACAATCCATAATTCAAACACTGAAAATGTTTTTTATGATAGAGCAAGCAGATACAGTGATCCGCAAGGCATGCTCCCACCCATTGTATTACCCTGTCATTATAGAACATGTGCCTAAATCCAACTGTAATTCTGAATTAGAGGAGACCAACTGAATCAATTTAACTTACATATATGTTGACTTTTCGAATTCCTGTTGATTTGATTAGTCTATTCTAGCTGGAAGTAACAATTAAATTTAGGCTATAGTTCTTTTCTTTTTAAATCTTATTATCTGTGTAAAGCCAGGCCTGTTTTGATGCTGTTTTGTTTGTTTTAATATTATGAAGTGCAACAAAATTATTTGCTCTTTAGACACACAGAATTCAGTCTCTTTCCCCTATGCCCCTCCACCATATATTACAGGAAAATAATTAACTGGATTACTAAAATGTTTAATATAACATGCAGTTGGGAACTTTGCCTTAATATGAAAACCTTGGGTGCACCAATAACTGATAGAACCATCAGTAGAAAATACAAAAACTGGGACCCTTTTGATTCCTTTTGCTCATGGAGATACTAGGCATACCCTTCAACATTTCACAGATGAAAACTGGGTCATATGTAGCCATGGTCTAATTTGCACTGCAGAAATAATGCAGTTTGACACTGCTTTGACCGCCATGGCTCCATTCTATGGAATCAAAGGATTTGTAGTTTGTTGTGATACCACAGCTCTCTGATAGAGAAAGCTAAATATCTCACAAAATTACAAATGCCAGAATTCCACAGCATTGAGTCATGGCAATTAAAGTGGTGTCAAACTGTGTTATTTCTGCAGTGAAGATGAGCAGTGATGTAGATCTGAGCTGATTGACTCAGACTCAGGTCATTTCAATGATTCAGTTTGGACTCAACTACAGTAAATGACAGACTGACTTGACTTGCGACTTGTGTATTTTTAGTGACCGACTTGCTGGCCTAACTCCACAAACATTACATAACGGAAAATTTTACTTTTTGCCTATAGGTCACATGAAGGAAGCAATACTTCATGTTTGTCAAAAAGTAAGCTCTTGCTTCCTATAGATCCCTGCCTTAAGCCCCTTGCCTAACATGTTTGCCATTCCCCTCTGAGAAATGTGACACACATTCTGGGCTTGAAGTGTTGGTTGAGTCTACTCAATCTGTTCCTGATGCACATTGGAGGAGCCTTCTAAAGCTTTTCAATAATGCTGTCCATTAATTATTTGTTTTGGATTGTTGTTTTTTTACAACAACACAAAAGAATCTGAGTACTAGATACAATCCTGGGTGTCCAGAAGCAGAGTCCTGACACACATTCTTCCAATCAGAATAAGAATTAGCTGCTTATGGTCTGAACACTACCTTATCTGTGGAGTTCATAGATCATACTAAGAAAAAGTAAAGCTGCTGATTGATGAGGAGAAAAATGGTCTTATCCTTGCATAATAGATGTAGTACAGTGGTGGGCTAAGTGTGCCCTAAGGGCTGTAAGCAACCATCCAATATCATTTTTGTTCCCTGCCAAGAAAGCAACTTCCCAGTATTGGAAAAAGCAGAGGGTTCTCCCTCTGTAGTCCTAGAGGATTCCAGACGTGATGACTTGGGGCTTAAGGCTAGAGGGAGGAACCTGATTCCCTGCAACTAAAAATTTCAGTCCAGAGCCTAGTTATACTACACAACTATAGCATTTATTTTACTTTAACTACTATGGTAGTTAAATCTTAGGGTCTGTAGTTTGGTGAGGCAGTACAACTCTCGAGGTCAGAATTCTAAATATTACCCCCCAACGTGTAAAATCCCAGGACTCCATAGGATGGAACCATATTGTTATAATTGGATAGTGTGAATAAATAATAATAAAGAGGAATCATATTGCTATAATTGGGTCATGTGAATGGGCTTATTGGGGCAATTTATTTTTAAATTCATCACTGTTGTTTTCATGCATCATGTTCAGGCCAACATGGAAGATCTAGCTGATGGGGTGCAAGTGGCGGGATCCTTAGGTGGGAGTGACCATGTTCTCCTGGGGTTTGTCCAAGTTTGTCTACTAGGAGTCCAAGTAGACCACAAGTTGAACATGAGTCAACAGTGCGATGCAGCAGCTAAAAAGGCCAATGCAATTTTCGGTTGCATCAATAGACGTATAGTGTTTAGATCAAGGGAAGTAATAGTGCCACTCTATTCTGATTTGGTCAGGCCTCACCTGGAATACTGTGTCCAGTTCTGAGCACCACAATTCAAAAAGGATGTGGAGAACTGGAGCATGTCCAAAGGAGGGTGATTAAGATGGTGAAGGGTCTGGAAACCTTGCCCTATGAGGACCGCCTTAGGGAGCTATGAATGTTTAGCCTAGAGAGGAGAAGGTTAAGAGGTGATATGATACCCTTGTTTAAATACTTGAAAGGATGTCACATTGAGGAGGGAGCAAGCTTGTTTTGTGCAGCACCAGAGATCAGGAACCGGAATAATGGATGCAAGCTCCAGGAAAAGAGATTCCACTTCAACATTAGGAGGAACTTCCTGACAGTAAGGGCTGTTCAACAGTGGAACACACTCCCTTGGAGTGTGGTGGAGTCTCCTTCCTTAGAGGTCTTTAAGCAGAGGCTCGATGGCCATCTGTCAGGGATGCTTTGATGGAGAGTTCCTGCATGGCAGGGAGTTGGACTGGATGGCCCTTGTGGTCTCTTCCAACTCTATGATTCTATGGAGCCACGTGTTTAGTTCACAGCCTCCAAAGTTGCCCACACCTATTCAAGAATGTCATTGCACAGGCTTCCTATTCTCTTCCATGTCTGCAATCATTTTGTGCATGCCCTTGAGTAGTATGTGTGGGGGAAAAATGCCTTGAGCATACAAGGGAGCAAGCCAGCCTTGAACACCCAAGACCTCTTAGTCACTGTATGAAGTAGTATGCATACATCAACACTATGCTGAAATGTCAGTTCATCCAACTGATTTATCCTTGACTGGGGATTTATTAAGAACATTCACAGGATATATGAAAACAAGAAAAGAAATTAATGCCAAGAAAGCTCACACTCCTTTGGGAGCAGACTTTCCTCACAGCTGAATACATATTTTTTCCAAATACACAGGACACACTCTGGAGGCCCTCACCTTCAGATCCCTTAATTGGCAAGCAACTATATTGAGTGACATCACTAGCCTTGGTGTCATCTGGTGCAGGGGGCTGCTGGAGGTGGTGGCAGTGGCAGCTGGCTCCGCTCCCTCTCTGCCTTGCTCACCTGCCTCCCCTTCCTGTCCAGCCGCCATGATCCTGCAAGGTGTGCCAGGAGGTGGCGGTATCAGCTGACTCCTCTGCCTCCCCTTCCTGGCCATTGCCTTGCTCACTTGTTTGGCCATCTGCCCAAGCAGCTGGGGGCAGCCAGACAAGTGAGACAGCAGGAGGCGATGGAAGGTGCATGCTCACCTCACTTCCTCCATGGCTTGAGGAGACAGCTGGGGGCAGCAGAGCAGTCATGAGGGGTACGCTTGCCCCTTCTCATCCTCTGCTGTCTCAACTTCCACTTCAATTAGAGACTTGTGGCAGTGAAGCACCCATGAGCAACAGCAATAGCATCCACAAGTACATTTCTATACTGCTTATCAGTGCACTTAAGCACTCCCTAAGCGGTTTACAAAGTGTAAGCTAATTGCCCCCAACAAGCTGGGTTCTCATTTTAGCGACCTTGGAAGGATGCAAGCCTGAGTTGAGCTTGAGCCCCTGGCTGGTATTGAACCCTGTTGCCCATCCAGTCCCAGAAAGAACTGTTGAGCAGTGGCAGCCTACCCAGCTATCCATGCTCCCCTACTGCTGCCTCACTCACTTGCTCACTTGCCCACCCATGGCTACCGGGGGAGGCCAGACAAGTGATGCAGCAGGAGGGGATGGAAGGGGAGCATGCTGTCCCTCCTCTTCTGCTGCCTTGGCTTGTTCTTCATAGAGGCAGCCAGGGCAGCAGGGAAGAAAAGATGGGTGTCAGGCAACAGACACACACACACCACTGTGGGAGGAGGGCCCACCTGGGCATCATCCCTCCTCTGAGGTGTCACCCAGTATGGTCTGCACTCCCTAATGATGCCACTGACTATATCCTCTCCCTAGAAAAAAATCCAACCCTGTCCTTGGTGTAAATTTATATAGCCATTTTCCACATTTCCAAAGGGGCTAGAAATTCACTTTTCTCTGTGAGAACAGAGGCCCAGCTATCCAGCAGGAGTTAGAGAGTTCTCAGTTTTCTGGGAGACAGACAAAAATATCTTTGTCACAGAAGGGTTATATAAATGGGTAGAAGTGGGCAGCTGCAAACATTTTTACATAAAATCTTTACTAGCTTGGTTCTAATGATCTTATGTGAAAGGCCTACTTGGTGATTTATACTAAGCTACACTAAGAGTACTATACAGGATATGCTGTAAGACTGCTCACCATTCTTCCAGTACCTTTTGTGTATAGGTGGGCTTGCCTTCAGTCGCTTTATGCTTACGCGGAAGGCAAGCCCTGGCAGAAATAATGGGGTGTGTACCAGCGCCGTGTGTCCTGCACACCACCTCAAGCACACACCCCATTATTTTCTGTGGGCCTTGAGCATATGCTTTTTCCCCCATATGTGGGGGGTCTGGAAAAGATTCCCCACATATGGGGGGAATATGACAGTTGTAATAAATAACATGAAAAGCCCTATGTGAATCAATGGGGTTTACATAACTGTTGATTTCAATAGGTCTGCTCTAGTTGGGACTACCAATAGGTTTCAGGTCTTTGCATCTGCGATCAGTCCAATGAAAGTCATACAGTTGTAAGGTAGAGGCTTTTAAGGTTACTTTTAGAAATAAATGGCTCAAGTTCCCATTGAAACAGGTGAAACGGCAGGAGCAAAAACCTCTCTTGGTGACACTATTTGGAAAGACACTTTTTTTTAACAGTACATTCCTACCCATGTCTAACTTAGAAGCAAGTTTCAGTGGTTCAATAGAACTTTATTTCTACATCAGAGTGTACTGCTTTCCTTCACATGGACTATGGACCAGCGCATGACAAAACTGTGAAGTTTTTCTTCACTTGGTTGTCAGCTGACCTTAAAGATCACGCAGTGCTCAATCAATTACTTCAATATGACCTTTCTTTCTGAATTTTTAAAACAAATCATACATTTGATGCCAACAGTATATGAACTAGAGCCTTATAGACACGATCCTTGTGAATTTTAAGTAGGAGTGGCATGGCCATTCAGTGCAGAGCAGGGAGAAAAAAACCCAAAGCACCAAATGTCTTTCTTCTGCAGTTTCTGAAAGACAGTTTTACTTACACCCAGCAGGTAATGCTGGGGCCTTCTGCTGGATCCTGGCATGCTGCTGAGTAGAAGACACTGGAGGCTGACTGAGAGGCATTCACTGCTGTGCGGCAAGATTTTAATTTACTTAAATGCTGGCCTGTGAAAGCTTTTTCATTTTGCCCATCCACATTTTTCTTGAATTTTTAAAACTGCACTGTAAAGTTCATAGCCATTAAACTCTGACTTATTGTATGCATTCTTTGGTGTCTTTGTAAAGGCACATGAAACACTATGTATTTAGAGTCATTTCCTTCCTTTTAGTGCTTTTCTTTTGATTCTATCACTGAAAGGAGAAAGATATAAATGCTAAGCCTATTATGTATGTCTCCTGTTATTCTGCAGTCAGGCATACAGCAATGGCCAAATCATAATGCTATGAAAGAGTCCTGAGAAGAAAAGCAGCCTGTAAAAAAATTGTGGGAGTTTCAGAAATACAAATCCCTGTTCATCAAGCAAAGGACTTCTAGAGCAACTTGCAAGTCCAAGAATATTTTACTTCTGAGTATTGATTAGGCGAAGAGCTCTATTGAAATTTCAGTTTTACTTTCCCTTCCAAAATGTCCAGGATTCTGCTCATTGGCTGCCAGTGTGGGACAGGGAGAGAGTGGGAGCTGCTGTTTTTCCTACCTGTAGGGCAGGCAGTGGTCCTAAGGTACTCTTTAGGGTACTAAGCAGTAAAATGGAAGAAACTTAAGGTCAGTTAGAAAGGCTGACCTCTGGCTGCAGGGAGACATAAGAAGAGAAGTCATTCCCAGGTAATTCAGATAAGTCATTCTCATGTAATTCACCCCCCAGGTAATTCAAGGGAACCCTGCAGGTGGTATCATCCACTGTCAACTAAAGGTTCTTCTATACTACACAATTAAAAGACCATATTCCACTTTAACTGACATGTTCCCATCCTAATGAATCCTGGGGTTTGCAGTATAGGGAGGAATTTTTTTAGAATATTCAGCCAAAAAGCTATAGTGCCTCATCAAACTATAAACCCAAGGATGCCATAGAATGCAGCCATAGTAGTTAAAGTGGAATTCTACTGTGCAGTGTGAAGGGGCTGTGGGACATAAGTCCCCTTTCAGAAATGTGGGATACATTTACTAAGCATGTAAAGGGATTACTAGAGAATATCCATTCATACCTCCATACTGTACATGCTATACTGTATAATGTACATGTGATACTGTAAAACTGAAATTAAGTAATCCCCAGACAGGAAATATAAACTTCCAGTTGAGGCAATTTGTTTCCTACATTCTGCAATCCTTCGTCCTTTCTTTGTAGATTAATATTTACTTACTAATTTGTACATATAAATGTTTATAAATTATTTATCTGTAAATATTAATGTTTACTAGTATCGGTAAATATAAATATTTACTAATAGTCTTTAACTCTGTTGATGGGATTTTTCATAATAACTAAAGATTTTACTATAATAAACAATAAAATGCATAGTTACAATCTCCAGTTTGCAAAACCACAGCCCAAAGTTTGTGTAACTTTAAGGTATAGAACATTCACAGGTTTGAACAGAGTCATATGTGCTAGTTTCAGATTCTCACCCAACAGATAACAGGCTCGGATAATCATTCCACACATCTGATATTGCAAAATATTGCTAAGAATCAGAGCAATGCTTATCCTTAAGTCCTGCTTCTTTTGTACATTTGCAGTTTTCCCCCTGAACTCCAAAGAAAACTCAAAGCAAAACTGTTTGATGAAACTTGCTTTAAAATAGGGCAGTCTGGAAGAACCAAAACTCTCCTACTTATTCAGTCCTTTTGCTCCTGCATTTCCTTATAGCAGACAATCCCCGTGCCCGCCCAAATTTGCACAGAATGTGATGAAATGTGATCATTTTCTTACATTTTAATGCATATGATCTTATTCCTAATTGCCTGAATCTATCTATCTATCTATCTATCTATCTTGGCATCATACATTATAAAATCATATCCCTGCTGCATCAGACGCAACCAGTTGCGTATGAGAAATTCCCCAGGAAGGCTCTATATCACATTCACCAACAGCTGAGGTAGAGAAACGCTCACCCATCTTGATGGTAGAGATGATGTAGCCATCTTGACTAGTAGCCACTGATGGCCCTAACCTCCAAAGACAGCAGACAAGAGAAAAAGGACAGTTCTAACTATGAATATTTAAATAAGCAGGAGTTTCACCCATATAACAGAAGTGAAGAATGCCTGGTTCTGAGCCAACTACAAACTGTGATCTTACTTCAAAAGAAATGAAAGACATTGTGCAAAGCTCATGAGAATGATTTTGATTAGATAACCACTGAGCATTAGCTGCTGTAGCAAAGTATTAGAATGTAAATGAATATGCTGGATCAAAGTTACTTTTTGTTCTAATGTCTTGCAAAAGCCAACATTCCTGTCTACGGCTAACATTTTAAAAGGCAACTTACTCCCTCATACGTCTCAGCTTGTTTGCTGCCATGGTGTCGTTGAGAGCTCTTGATCCCTTGGGTCTCAGTGGAGTCATTTTGGTGGCAGTTCCAGTACCTACAAATCAATGCACAGATGCACATGCTCATTCACCCTCGTCACTCCTGCAAATCTAATCCTGTGCTCCTCAAGGGCAATCAAGAAAGGGGGAACAGTCACCTTTGTCACCGGAAAATGCTGCATTAATTAAAGATGGATTTGCTTATTAAACACACATTAGGGGAACTTGCTTGAGTGGGCAGACAAAGCACAATACTGTACCCATTTTCTGTTCAATAGTGCATACTAAAACATCACTGTAAAGGAGACTTTTTCTTGGGTAACTCCTATGGTAGTGGCAAACTGCATAACAAAACACTTATGAGTGTCTCCTTTGCCACCCTCTGCCCAGATATTTACAGGAAAAAGATTTTCTTTTCCCCATGTCACAACTTCCTTTTTTTGTAGACAAAGCACAATACTGTACTATAGCTGCTATAATGTACCCTGCTATGAAATTTTGAGTATAGTGGACAATACTTCCACAGCGTACTAAAGCATGGCCCACCCTGCTCCTTTTCATATAGGCTTCAGACTGCATAAGGGTTCTATTCTGAGCTATTTAAACTATACATTGCACCCAACAATCACCATTGGTATTAATGTGAGCTTTTAATTTTGATTGCAGCGCCGGGAGGGGGGTAATTTGAGTAAAACATCCCCTTCCCTACTGAAGGTATGATAAAAATTGCCCTTGCTGCTTTATATATCATTTTTTAAAATTCCAGGTTTGTTGCTAACCCAACAATAAAAGTAATGGCTCATGTTGTTCTCAGTCTTGACAGTAACAGTGAGAGACATCTCAGAGTTCTGTGGAATTGGCTGTCCAACAGTCCTGTTTTGAACAAAGATTCTGTAAATGAAAACAAGATGATATATGGGACACAAATCCAAGAGGGGAAATATATATATATATATATATATATAAAGCATTTCACATTCTGGTGTTGTGAACAATTCTGATATGCAATTGGGATGGTGATGAATTGCATGTCTGTTGTTGGTGACAAAACTGCACCTTGTGCATTTATTCCCTTAAAATCGGTGGCATCCATTTGACTGTACTGCTGCTATTATTTTATGGTTTTTTTTTTTTTAAAAAGAAGAAAACAAAGTATTGTAATCAAATTCATTACTCTGCAGGAGCAACTGATGTGAAGCCTGTGGGCCTTGTCCAAGTTTCCAACAGTTAATGTTGTCCCATGCGGAGGCCACACAGGAACCACACAGCAACCATCTTTTTTCCCCCAGAAGTACAAATGCAGGGGGTAGCCATTTTGATCATAAAAGTAATTCCAAAATCTATGTAATCAAAGTCTATGTTGCGGAAACAGTTTTTATCAGCCCAACCCAAAAGGCACAAAACATCTGAACAAGCTTTCAAAACCGGCAGAAGGAAATACAGGGTGAATGATGCAGTCTGAGACCTAATAAATATGTAACAGGAGAGAATAAATATAGAGGAATGTAATAACTATGACCATTATTTTCATGCTTTTGTAACTCCAAATTTATGGCCCACAATTCCGAGATACTGTAATCTTCCAATTAATTTAAGATACCGTAATCCTCCAATTATTTTGAGAGCATAATTAAGAAATTTTAATCAGAGAGTGGCCTTGTTACTGCATGAGTTATCTATGAGACTGCGAAGAGAAGCCAAGCTGAGGGACCTTCTATAGCATAGCTGTACACAAACCGAATCAAGAGGCAAATCCATTTAAACCATTAATATTTTCCAAAGAATGAGAACTACACTAGAGAGGTTCCTTTGATGCTGTCCATGTGGCAGATAAAAAGGAATTGAGGTAAATGAGCATGAACAATGAGGGATAGAGCTGAGGGTGGGTGAAACTACCACTAAAAAGCTTATGTAACTATTCTATAAGGGTCCAAAGATGCACTACACAAGTCCAGATAACCCAACTGTGTGAGTCATGGAAACCACAAAGAACCATAATTGCCCAAGAAGCTACATGCACAAATAAATTTTTTTGACTATTAAAGGGACGAGAGAAATACTTTTCTCTACACTAGCCACTATATGCTTTTAAAAATACCAAGTGATTTAAAGTCCAAAAAATCTTGCAAAACTGACTTCATCTTATTTATGTTTGTTTTTAACACACCAAGGGTAAATTGGGATTATTGTCACTGTCCAAATTTAATTGCCATAACCTTCAATTGACAGATATATCTGCCTCTCTGTTTGTAAGTGGTTTGCATGCCCTTATCTGAGCAACTCCCAAGTAGTTTCATTTATGTAATCCTTCATCTTTTTATAATCTGAAATGGTGCCATTAAAGACATCTTTCTCAACTTTTTTGAGGCCTCAGGCTAAATGCTTTCTTTGTTACACACACACACACACCACACACACAGAGTCAAATACAACATAAGGCCCCTTTCCAGTAAAGTATGATCTTGCAGAAATTGTTTTGCAGAGTGAAAGACTTGAGATTATAGTGGACAGTTTATGACAATGTGACAGGTCAGTTTATTTGATTTTAAGAAGTTTTCCAGCTGTATGTGGTGGACGGGCTTTGTGAATGCAACAACAATAACAACCACCCAGCAATATTACTACAAAGAAAGTATCTGGAAAGTATTAAGGGCTACTGTGAGAGCACAAGGAGGACCTGTATGGACAACAAAGTGGTGTCATAAAATAGACTTTTTTTTCCTGGTCCTACCACAAACCAGCCATTGCTACAAATCCTTGCCTCACTGGCACTCACATGTCCCAAAATGCAGAGAAAGAGCAAATAAACCAACAGCAAGCAGAAGCAAAGGGACCACACTTCTGAAATTAGTGCAAGATACAATCCTTAGGGCAAATCCAGAAAACATGAATTAACACCACCTCCTAACTATACACTCAAGGTGGGACACATTGCCAGTCAGATGCACACATGTGTTTCCAGATCTGAAGATGCCCTCAAGATTGTTTTATCGATATATAAAGCCCTAAACAACTCAGGAACGGGTTACCTGAAAAACTGCCTTCCCATTTATAGACCTAAAGGATCTTTTTAAAAAGCCATCTAAGGTGATGGCTTTGCTTCTGGTAACACGGCTGCTCAACTATCATCTGACAATGAAGCAGAAGCAACATTTCTTGAAACAACCTCCTTGCTTTTTCTTAATTTTTGTTTTTGGGTTAAGTTTTGTTAATGTTATATACTCTTTTATTATTTTGAGTCTACTGTGACTCTGTTGTTCTAAACTGCATAGTTCATGTATAAATCATTCAGCTCTCCAAATGTTTTTGGACTGTAGCTCCCAGTATTCCTCACCATTGGCTATGCTGGCTAGGGCTACTGGGAGTTGTAGTCTAACAACAGCTGAAGGATTGCACAATTACAACGCTATCATAGATATTATTTTATTAAAATTATATTATATTATAGTCTGAAAATTATACCAAATAAATAAAATTCATTAATGTTCATACTTTTAAATAAAATTCAGTAATGTTCTTTTTTTTTAAGATGTGCAAACAGAATATATGTTTTTACACACATAACTCAGCAAGATAAAGGAGCCCTTCCTGGAGTTACATGCTGACCAACCATCTTACACTAATGTAACTGATGGAAATAGCTCTTTGTAGACACCAAAGTAGCTGGGTCAGACTCTTATCAGACAAAGTGGCTTTCAGGCATCAATTCAGTCCTGCTGGTGCTGTTTAAGTAAAACAAACAAACAAACAAACTTATAAGCTGTTTTAAATTACGGGTATCAGAAATGGCTAGTGTTTAATCATTGCCCTTAACTGTCTTATTTTCTTCCTCAGGAAGTGTACAGGAATATTTGTAAGCCACACTATACTGTTGCATCACCACTGATCTGCATTTTTTTTAGCAAGGGTGAACAACCATGGAAGGCCGCCATCCTTGACCAGCCACAAACCACAATAGTCCCTGCTGATGAAGCCAGTAGTGACCAGAAGGTCAGTTCCTTGTTTTATTTAACAAGTAGTAGTTTGGCTAAAAAATGGTGCAAGGGTACACTGTGTTTTAGAGGAGAATTACAGCCACTTGAGGTTTCTGGAGCTAGGGCTGTCCTTTTTTCACCCTTTTCCACAAACTGCTGTGTGTGTGTTTATGTGCACTATAGGAGCTCTATGTAGTCTGCAGGCCACATGATTCCCACTCGTGGATAAGAACTACTGGCAGTTACACTCTGAACTCCTCACCTCAGTAGAAAATCTATCCATAGATAGCTTGAAATGTGAAAGCTGATTCAACAGCTACATTGTTTTATTAACTAAAGGGGAAAGGTACAAGCTGATCTTGATTGAACAGCACAGATTTGTCCTCAAATGATTGCTGGCAACTCAAAATATTCTTGTCCAAACCTAGATGTTCTATCAGCAAAACAAATGCCCAAAATAATTCTCACTAATACTGTGACACCGACTGCAGCTCATGTGAATATCTATGATCACATGTTCTGCTTTCAAAACCACTTCCAATAAACATGTGTACCATAAAATTAGTAGGGAGAAGAGATATATATATGCAACATATGCCATCTAATTGTTACATAACTTGAGGCACTGTAGAAGGCATAAAACAGTTTCATTTGGCCATTCTTTATAATAACTACATTGCATTTTATTGCAACTTGTAATCAGTAGATATTTAATGAATGTTAGCATTCATTAATGTTAATGAACTTAAAATTGATATTTTAAAATTCAACACATCACCTTAAAGAAATACTATTTAGACCTGTCATACTCCAAGTTCTGTATAATGTTCTTTTTGTATAGATATTGAAATTATTTAACTTAATTTAGTGAGAAATAAAGTGGAAGAGGGGAGGATGGGAATTCACCCCTAGAAAGCACATGTTTGTGCAAAGCCAACTTTTACATCAATACGATAGCATGAATTATCTTACCACAACCCTTCCAAATATACATTGAATATGTCCAATGTCTCACTATATGTAGCTAATATGCGCTAACTTTGTGTTTAAAAAAAGGCCTGATATTCATCAGGGCCCTGAACATTTTTGGCAACTGGATAGGATTTCTGCATGAGCATCTTAGTTCAGAACTTTCAAAAATACCATCATACCAATGATGTATTCAAGTTTTTTACTCTAAGTCTCAAGTGAAGTCTCAGGTCCTTGCAAAACCTGAGACTTGAGTCTCAAGTCAAGTCTCAAATCTGAGAGCCAAGTTAACAGGAAAACAAAACAGGTGGGCATGTTTCTCAGAGGGCAATAGCTAATGTTTTAGGCCTGAGGTGAGAGTTGAGGTCTGCTCAGCAGACTATCTTCACTGCACATAGAAGGAGCCTTCTAAAACTTTTCCAAAGCTTTAGAAGAATCCTTCTGCCTCAAGCCAGTTGCCTAACACATTTGCTGTTCCTCTTTGAGAAACGTGCCTCACACTTTGGGGCAGGATCTTGGCTGCTGCTCAAAATAAATGAGGCCAGCAAGTGGGGTGCTAAAAATATACAAATTGATACAGTGCATCAGTTATTGCCCAGCTGACTCAGAGTAGAGTCTGAGTAAAGTCCAAGTTGAGTCACTGCAGCAACGTGAGACCAACTTATGTCTGAGTCAATTGACTCTAGTCTACATCATTGCCATATACTTGTTAGGCACATACACTTGTAATATTTGAGAAGAAATATTTAAGATGAGAATGCCCATAAATAATACTTTGTTTAAGTTCCAGAATGTGCTTGAAAACAAACAACTAAATCCACAAAAAGGATGTTAATACATCACTGGAAAGTGGAAAAATCAATATGTTGTATATAGATTTAACAAAAGTACCAAAATGAGAACAAAGAACATTACAAGAGAACCACACGAGAAGTGCTCAAGTATAGCATTTTGTATTGCAATTATTTGCTTTCAAGCATTTCTTGAAGCTTTGTTTTCAAATGCTGTCCTTTAGGGTTACCCTGTTTCCTTGCTTCAGAATATTAAAAAACATAAAAACAGCCATGCTAGAGTTAGACACAAGGTATATCTAATTCAGCATTCTGTTTCCATACTAGTCAATGAAAATGGCAATGGAAAGTCTGCAAGCAGAACAAGAAAGCAACAGCTTCTTCCTCCTTGTGTTCCCTAACTATTAGAATGACAAAAACATAGAAACATAGACTTTGAAGGGCTGCTAGGCTATCTTGTCCTTTCTGTGCTGGAATGCACAAAGCTGGACTTGGGTTTTTTTTAAAAAAAATTCTCAGATGGTTTGAATTTTTTTGCCAAGAGAAAGGTAGAGTATGAATAAAATAAAATAAAGTAAAATCTCTTGAGAGATGGCCATCCAACCTCTGTTTAAAGATCTCCAAAGAAGGAGTCCACTACTCTCCAAAGCAGTCTGTTTGTGGTCAAACAGCTCTTATAGTAAAAATAGAAAATCATTTCTAATGTTTGAGGTGGAATCTCTTTTTTTTAAATAGGAAACCACTGTTCCTGTTCTAGTCTCTGGAGCAATAGAAGAAAACAAGCTTGGCCCTTCTTCTACATAACATCCATATGATACTTCATCATGGCCATCATGTCACCTCTCAATCTTCTCCAAAATAAACATACCCAAATCTCTAAGTCATAGTGCTTGCTTTGCAGATCTTTTTTTTTTTAAGAGATCACATGACTGGTTCAAGAAACACGGCTGTTGGAGGTGAAGGGTAAAAATGATCTCAGTCTTGCTCCCATTCCTACAACCTACAGAAGTTGACCTGATTGGCAGCTGCTTCTCACTTTTACAGTTCTGATGGGACAGAATTCTCTACTGTACCTGAAGGCAGCAGGATAACTTAGGGTATGTAGAGAAGGCAGCTTGATGCACACTGCTTTTCCCTACAACAGAGAAGAATGGTCAGAAATCTGGTATGATGGCCCCTCACATCATCTGCTGCCTTGGGTGACCATTTCAAGCTTGATCTACACCACAGTAACAATCAGATCATCTTTAATTTAGGCTGCAGTTGTATAAACCCTGCTGAGCTCAATGTGTTTTACGTCTAAGCACATAGGTCTAGGACTGCACAGATAAAATGTAATTGCTAGTGTACCTAGGTACCCTGAGTCATGCCCAGCACACATGAACACATATGCAGCTAAATATAGACAGAAATTTTAAAGGTTAAGTCTTCTACATTGAAATCTCCAATCATTACCAATATGTCTGGAGGGAAATACCGTACATTATGAGAGAATTATGCATTATATGTAATCTCAAATGAATTCAAAATGAATTACTGTAACTTTAATGCTCCTCCTTTCATTAAAACTTATACTAATATCCATTGAAGTCAATGAGGTATGACCTTAATGTGATTAAAGATAAATGTTCGAATGTTATTTTAACTAGTTTCCCCTACACGTGGCTTCAGTTATTTTTCTCTATTTAATTTAGTTTTTTTTAAAAAAAAATCACAGATGTGTTAATAAAAAATGCCTTTTATACTGATTCTGTGAATTTCTACTCAGCAGTTAAGTGTCAGTGAACTCAAGTGGGTCTTATTCTATAGTGTATAGAATTGCAGCCTTAGTTCCAAACACGCTGTTTTAAACACCATTGTTATGCATCACTTTGTTGTTGTTGTTGTTGTTTTACTGAAGGCTGTGTACAAACTTTTGAAAAACTCAATAAAATCAGTTAAGAAATAAAGTTTAATGTCTTTTTAAAAATCGCATATACAATATGATCAGTCTTGTTCTTTCCATTAATTCTTCAGACTCTAAAAATTCAAATCCTGTTTTTTAGAATTAAAATTTGTTTGGAAATAATGCAAAACTTAACTGTCTTTTCTGAGGCAGTTTGATATGGTGTAGATACTGTATATACTCATGTATAAGTCTAGAAATTTAGGTTAAAAAATTGACCCAAAAACATGATTCAACTTATCCACGGGTCAATGTAAGTACTGTACTTTAAATCATAATATGAAACCATCACCTGGTGAAAGACAAGAGTTTAATCTGCTCTGGAAACATGGACCCCCTTCTACTCTCTCATCCATGCAACCTTTAGTATGAGCACAAATAGTTATTCCTACTGGAATTTTGTAAGTTCTTTGGCATTGTTTTCCTTTCCTTCTTCCTTTACATCCTTCATTACTAGATGCCCCTAACTTTTACCCTCGACTTATCCAAGGGTTATATAAAAATCCATAATTTTGGCCCCAAAATCTGCTCGCGACTTATACATGAGGTCGACTTATAGTTGAGTATATACGGTATGTCTCTCAAGTAGCAAAAAGGTCCAACAGCATTGCAGGTGTGCAGGGAAGACAACATCCACAAAAAGCCCTTTGGATATCTGTTTCCCTCAGACAGCATCCCAGCTGGGTACCCCAAGGTGGTAGTCTTTGGGCTTGCTGGATCCAAGCCTTCCATTGCTCCCTAGATAAGCCCCCAGATTGGGTTCCTCAACTACTGGAATCCCCTTACAGTGATTTCAATGTGGGATATGTGTTCTTAAAAATGAAGATTCGCCTTGCTCAAAAACCTTTTAAAGCCATTCCTTCTACTTCATACTCTTGCTGGCCAGGCTGCAAAAGAGGCAGGTGGTCTACTACCCCATCCCTGCTCTGTCTAGGCCATTGTAATCAACAAGATTTACTTTCAAGGAAAGACACTTATGAGTGGGACATAAAAATTGACAGCGAAAGAAAGTGCCTAAACCCTATGCACCTCATCTCTAATGAAAGCAGTGCTTCCATGAGACTTCCAGGAGCACTATTAGGCTTGTAAAAAAGACATGGGGAATCCACCCATCCTGTTTTCATGACCACCCCCACCACTTTTTGCCATTGCAAATTGTGACAAGTGTGAGAACAAACCTTAGGACACTGTAGAAAGGGTGATGAAGGGCACACACACTCCATGGGCTGCCCTAAATGAGGCATACCCTTTTAGATGCTTTAGTTTATTTGTCACTGCCTTCCCATAGTGAGTAATGACAGGGCTAACGCCCAGAAGAACATCCCAGCTGCAAGGTTATGAAAAGTGGTGGTGGTGGGAACTTGTAAGTTGTCGATAATATGGAATATCATGAAGCCATTGAATCCTCTAGCCTTTAAAAATTGTTTTCTTTTGCTTTGCAGCTTACTAAGTCAAAACCTTATTTTCAACTACTACAGCAATATTAAAGCAACAACAGAAATTCAATTTAGTATATATGAAACCCTTAATAAATATATTAATCTGGTTGTCATCTGTGTTCCCTATCAGTTTAGATGAGTCCAAACTGCTTCTATATGTACACAACTTATAAAGGAGTCACACTTTAGGAGAATGACACAGTTCTAATCAATGTATATCACTATTTTGATTGCAAAAATTAAACAACTATGTTCCCTAACTGCAAAATAAAGCTCATGATGGTAACTAGCAGAAAATGAAAACTAGTTTCTAACAGTAATAGCAAACTCTATCATGATTTCACAGAAAAGGACAGAACATCTCACCTAAAGAGCTGGTATTTAGGATATTCTCCATATATCTGACCATTGCTTCAACATCACTGTCCTGTGAAGAGAAGAAAAAGAAAAGGTAAATCACCTATTTCAACAGATCTCATGGTTTTGGGAACACTGCAGTTTGTTACAGTATATGTGGCAATGTAATGAGTCAGCAATACGAGGCAAGAGGCAAATGTTAGAATTATCAGAAACCACAATTCATACTTGTAGGTTTTTTTTCTAATAAAGGACATCAGTATAACAACATGGGAATCATCCTGCTTAGTCCAAGAATTAGGGAAGCTGAAGTAATAATCTTCTCGTGTATTAAATTACTGTAACAAGGAATCTTGTGGCATCTTATTATTATATGAAAGAATGAAATATCTACCTGCCCCCACTGAAATTCTATTCCTATAATATTACACTATATCATTTGATATTGTCTTCATTATAGGATTCTCTTTCCTGTTAGCCATTCTGAGCTTCCCTAATAGAAGAAAAGCAAGACAGAAATGTTTTTAAATAGATAGATAAGTAGAAGACTGAATAAGTGAATAAAGCAGTTTAAAATCCCATTGATTTCAGTGAACGGTATTTAAGAATTTTCTTAACTTTCCTACTGAAAATGGATAAAATAGTACAAAATGGATAAAATAATTCAAAAATATGCTTGTTGTCTTTTTGTTTTCTATTACTCTGCAATCCCTGTCTCATTAATGTCAGTCAATCCAAACAAAATAAATCATGCTGTGCTGAGGAGAACCATGATCAGTTATTTAAGCCAAAGTATTTCTGAACTTCTCAGGGCCTCCGGTCTCAGATTGACTTGTCCAGATGATACAGACCATTAGTCCTGGGCTAGGCCAGGATCAGGCAGGCTGGAGGCAGATATGGTCTGATTCAGGAGCCTTAACTGTCTAAAACGACCAGCTATTTGCCACAGACTTTCTAGGAAACTCTGCTGCAATAGGCAACAGATGGGACAGTCCTGTGTTCCCTGTACCTGCCTCACCATCACATCTGCTCAATTGTGGCATGTGATGTCGGATCAGGGCATTTGGATATGTGAGCATAGCCAGGAGCCCTGATTCCACCTTATGGGCCACAATAGGGGTTGGCAGACACGATGGCAAGGCAGGTACAAGGTACACAGCAGTAGCCTGTCCATGGTGCAGTAGCAGGTGGGCAAGTAAATACCTGCCCGTCCTCACGCCAGCCTGGGGAGTGACTCAAGTCAGGACCAGAGGCAGAATGCCCATTTGCTTAGGGCTTGCAATAAGAAATAAAGAATCTCTCTGTAGATGTATGTTTATACAGTTGGCCCTCCTTATCCATGGAGTCAAGCTTCCACAGCTTGAAAATATTCTTAAAAAGTATAAATTTGAAATAGCAAATCTTGATTTTTCCATTTTATATATGAGACACCATTTTACTATGCTATTGTATTTAGTGGACTCAAGCATCTATGAATTTTGTTATCCATGGCGGGTCCTGGCACCAAACCCCAGCAGATAAAAAGGACCCACTGTATCTTATAGGGAGAAAAGCTGGATATGCTTTCACCAATTCAGTATGTGTGTCATTTTAGTTAATACAAACTTACCAGTTCAATTAAAAGAGAAAATCAATGGTCAACATATACTAAGGGCCTGTTTAGCCAATCATGTGAACTGACTTGAACTCATTATGGCTTCTACATTTTTATGGGTTCAAAGGACTGATCTGAAGCTAAAGTGAGAAGAAGAAAAACCATAAATCCCTAGAAAGATCAAAGGTTCTTAGTCTATCACAGTTTCACCAGAGTAGACAGTATGCAAATTGCAACTATGAAAAGACCAGTTTATATACTGTTATTACTTTAAAAAAACACACACAAACAAAGTATTAAGAATTTCTTCTGAGCAATGTAAATTTGGGGCTAAGTGAGAATATTTTCAATTTAGAAAAGTAAAACTCAGGGCTAGTTCAGTGAGGATGATTAGACATTAAGGGAAACAGGATGGAAGATGCTGAGGTAAGGACAAAAGGCTGTCTTGCTTTACTGACATAGTGCTGTGAATGTGCCAGTGTATGCTCTTGTCTGATTATATAGCTGCTTCATCCATTAATGACAACAAAATGTATGTGTGTGCCCTTGGTGAAACACAAACAAGCACAAATAATGGAATCAAATTCTGACACAGGTGGCAATAAAACAACTTCCATTTGCTCCAGCCCTATTTTTTTCTTGTCACAAAAACATGATGAACCACAAAGATATGACAAAATATCATGCTGCCCAAAGCAGATTGCCAGTCTTGAGTTTACTCTGTATTGTTAAAAATATTTCTTATGTCATCTAAAAAACTACTAATGATTGGTTTCCTTTATACAGTTGGACCTCCATAACCATGGATTCAACCATCCATGGCTTGAAAATATCCCATTCTTCACCCCAAAATGCCAAAAAGCAAATCTTGATTTTAAGTGACACCATTTTAGTACACATCCATCGATTTTTGTATTTGGGCAGTGAGAAAGGTCCTGGAACCAACCCCCAGAAGATACCATGGGCCCACTGTATGCTGTTTGGGAATCTAAGGAAAACTTTGAATTATCTGGAAGATGCTGGGAGGAACTCTCAATAAGTTCCAATTAAAGTCAGTAGTCATATAATTTATGACATAAATCACATATTTTCTAGGTGTTGTTCATTCTGTGTACCAATAGCACTCCAAACTTAATACCTTTTGTCTGAAGAATTACAGCCCAGATAACAAGATAGTACAGTCAAATCTAGATTCAATTATCATTTCAGCATGTTTTTGTTTGTTTTAAACACATAAAAGGAGAAACTGTTCCATTTTACTGATCATGAAACCATAGCTCTACATGGGGCTACCCTTGTGCTTAACCCAGAAACTGGAACTGGTCCAAAACATGGCAGCCAGACTTGTCACTGGCACATCTAGGAGAGAGCACATTACACCAGTGCTTAAATCCCTCCACTGGCTGCCAATTAGTTTCCAGGCACAGTACAAGGTGATGGTTTTAACCTTTAAAGCCCTACATGGCTTGGGTCTATCCTATCTGCGGGACCGTCTCTTCCCATATAACCCCCCCCCCCCTGCACACTTTGAGCCTCTGGGAGGAACCTGCTACAGCCTATGAAGGCCAGGCGGGCCTCCCAGAGAGCTTTTTCAGCTGTCGCCCCCAGGCTGTGGAATGACCTGCTGGATGAGATGCGTCTCATGGTATCTGTTGATGGCTTTAAGAAAGCATTAAAGACACATCTCTTCTGGCAGGCCTGATGTCAGTTCTGTCATGCCAGACCCCAGTCCTGACATTTCAGCCACAGGAGTAGGAGCCTAGCCAGGCTCTGGCACTGTGGAGCTCCCTTCAGAGGCTAAGCAGCTGAGTGAGGTTTTAAATGAAGAATCCAGTGGTTCCCTCCTTTAAGGAGAGGAGGGCTGAGAGTGCTTGTGTGCGTCGGTCTCGCAGGCTTGCTGAAAAGCAAGCTGGTAATAAAGCACAGCTGTCACCAAGGGAAGGTGTCTCCTACTTAAGCACCTGTGGGACGGCATCCCTTTGCCAGAACTTATTGTAAGTCTCTTGGTGTGACTGTGTCCTGGCTTTGTGTCTTTGGAACTCTGGTTTGCCTTGACCTTGGAACGACTTGGACTTTTGCTGCTTTCTCCTTGCCCTGACCTCAGACCGGACTGACTTCTGTGATTTCCCCAACCCTGACCTCGGCTCTGGCTTTTGGACTATTCTTTGAATCAACGTTTAGGTTTGTGGAACTGCCTTATCAGCTTTTGTTGGTGTGTGCTGGCCGCAGTCCGGGACACCTTCCCGGACAGTACTTAATATCTCCCGGCTCCAATTATTTGGGATTTACTAACTTAAGATCATAACTCTCTTTGGTTTTATTCCCAGTGAGCCCAGCTTTCCCTACTAATGTTAGAATTTTTAGGTTTTTAGTATTGTTTTGTTACATGTTCCTGGGTTTAATTCACTGTTAATTTAATCACATTTTAAGGGGGGGGGGGGAGATTGGGATGGGATTGGTTTATTTTAACTGTCTGCTGTTTTAAACATGGTGTACCCCACCCTGATTGCTTGCTCAGAGGGGCGGGCTATAAATAAAAACCATTATTACTATTATTATTATCATTATTATAGTTAACAAGCTTCTTATCTATTTCAACTATGTTAATATGGTCAAATTGCTATCTATTTTCTCCAGTAAGGTGGTGTAGGCTATATTTCAGAGGAAGGGACTGGCAAATCACCTCTGAATATGCCTTGACTAGAAAATCCTTAGCAATTCATGGGTTCACCATAAGTTGACCGACAACTTGAAGGCATACATAACACACACACATTAACACAGTGCTCTCCTGTGTTCTGAAAAGGGAGCACCTAATCTTTTACTTAGATAGATTTGACAGGTTAAAACAATTTTGTTTTTTATAGAAACAAATATGGAGATCCTACTTTTTGGTCAAAACAAGAACATTTATGCAAATAGCATTTTGAACTACTGCACTATAATCCAACTGTCAACATGGGGAGAGAGTCATCTTAGGAAAGTGACAACGATGAAACAGCGGTGCAGATATGGGAGCCTATCCCATTAACAAATAAGCTGGTTTACCTCTGGCTTACCTTCTGGCTTGCATTCAGGATCCAGGATGCACCCAAATGTTATCACACCTAAATCACCACCTGGCCGCAAGTGGAAGAGCCCTCCCTCCATGACAACACCATCTGGCCTTGGAGGGAGTGAAAGGAGAGGCCTAGCGACACCATCGGGCCTGCCCTCAGTTTGAAGAGCCCTCCCTCCTGACAACACCATCTGGCCTAGGAGGGAGTGAAAGGTCAAGCCAAACTCCATAGGACCTGTCCTAGATTAAGAAGTAGAGCCTTCCCTCCATGTCATCTGCCTTGGTCCAGGCATCAGAGGGAGAGAAGAACTGCTGGACCTGATCCCTTTCCCCATCACCATTCACTCCTTCTTTTGTGTCATGTCTTTTTAGATTGTAAGCCCGAGGGAAGGAACCGTCTAATTAAAAAAAATAATTGTAAGCTGCTCTGATAGCCTTTAGGGTTGAAGAGCGGGAAATAAATAAATAAATAAATAAATATTATTATTATTATTATCATCTAGGCAGGATGCCGCCACCTGGATGCATCCTGGGTTGAAGCTCAGTCAGGGAGCTTCCAACTTCAAAATTTGACCGAGTGATGCTTCCTGCCGGGATGAATCTAGGAGGTGGCATCCTGGCTAGATAGGTGGCTTTTAGGTATGATAACATCTGGGGGTAATCTCAGATCCTGAGTTCAAGCTAGAAGAGGTAAACTGGCTTATTTGTTAATGAGATAAGACCCATACTCTTAATGGGGTTTTTTTTAAAAGGTTATTGCATTTTTCCATATTTGCATTTCGTAGTTGCAAAAGTTGTCACACTGTGTTTTTGGAAGATTAAACGTATACCTGATTTGTTTTACACACAGTGAGTAATGTATTTTCTTCCTCATCATCACTATCTTGTTCTTCATCTTCTTCCTCTTCCTCTTCTTCAGCCTCCACCTCCTCTTCCTGATCCTCACTTGTTTCTGAACATGAATCAAATACATCATTATAATATTCTTCTGCAACGAGTGGATCTTCTGGGATCTCTGAAACAAAACAGGAGCAGTTTATGAACTACATTTTGCTCAGTCATTGTTCATTATGCTCTGTAAATCAATGTGGTTTGGCCTTAGTGGAAGGTGCTTCTGTTCTCATAAACTGGGCATCTAATTTTTCTCAGTTCCCCTTATCCCATTTAGCTATGACATATACTAACAACTGGGGGTTGAAAAGCTCAGTCTCAATTTCATTGCATTTCTCCAAATCCCACCCACATTCTCATCTCATTCCTTTCTTCATATCAGACTGCTAAAAATAAATTTACAGTTGGCCCTCTATATCCACAGATTTTTTAATCTATGGATTTGTACATCCATGGTTTGAAAATATTTCAAAAATTATAAATTCCAAAAGACAAAAGTTAGTTTTGCCATTTTATGCAAGGCACACCATTTTACTATGCCATTATATTTAATGGGACTTGAGCATCCATGGATTTTGGTATCCATGGGGGGTGGGGTGGGGGGCTGGAGCCAAACAGATACCAACGACCCACTGTACCAAGCTCTGAATGTTACCATTCATAAAGTATGTTTGTACTTTTTTTTCAATTTATGCAATTTGGCAATTCTCATTTTTAAATGTGTCCATGGTTTTGTAGATATTTTATTTTATTCTCCAAAACACATCAGAAACCATGTAAATGTTTGAATTTACAAGGCAAGGTGCATGTTATCTTGCAATAAATCTGTGAAAGTGCAAAATGGGTATGTGTGTCGAGAATCTTCGCTCCAGAGAAATTCTTTTCAATTCATATTCTCAAACAGCCATCTGAACACCCACCTGAACATGTGATTTCAACATGGTAAAAGATGGCTTCCAACTACCCATTGTTTTAGGTTTCCTTGAGGAATACTGTGACAGAACATTATGCAATGTTTTAAATGGAAGGCAGTGGCAGGATGTGGCTTCTAGCTACACAGTGCCACCTGGTAGTAAACCCAAAGGTGATTATGAACAACTAGATTTCAGAGACATGGCCATGTTAATCTGGAATATTAGATTGCAAAAGGATCTTGTAGCACTTTGGAAGGAGTTTTAGCATAAGCTTTCATAGACTTCGGCTGCTTCCTGAGAGTGAAGCCACAAGTTTTGCATTTCTATAACTATTCATACAGTCTGATTGCAAAGGTCCTTCCTAGGCACTCCATACTTCTGAAGAAATAGAACAAGTCTACAAAAGCTTATACTACAATCTCTTTTGCACAGTTAAGTCTCAAAGATCCCTGTGAATGACTAGTACTAGTAGTGAACAATGGACCTACACGTTGAACAAAAAACGAACAATTATTATATACTGTATGTATATTTATATCCAAAAACGTTGCTAGGTCTTACTTTCAGGGGAGGCCTTATATTTAGCGATTCAGCAAAACCTCTACTAGGTCTTATTTTATAGGGATGTCTTATTTTCGGGGAAAACAGGGTATTAACATTGTATGTAGCATTTTATAAGAGAAACCTCAATTACATGAGTCTCTGCAGAAAACAATGAAGTACGAACTGTCCAAGCAAGTACTTGCCAAATTACTAGCTGCAATCTTTATGTAGTACCATTTTTTAATAACTATTGAAGTTTTTCCTTTGTGGGAGAAACAGAATTTTTGAAAAATAGCTTTAATTTGCTTCTCCCCTGGAGTTCATTATTAGTGCATTAATGCAGCATTCTGACTTTCACATGCATTTAAGAGCAACAAACAAATTCATTTATTTGCAGCTAGCAAACAAACAATAAACTAAGGGTGAACACATGAGAGAACAAAACTGTGCTAAAAAGTTAGTACTTTTTAAAGCAAAGTTAGTACTCTTAAGCAAAGAGAAAGCAAATCTTTCTCTGCAGTTTCATGTCCATTTCCAAGACCATTCCATGGAATAAACATAGACTTTTTAATATAACTGTGTATAAATGTATGGTATAGTAGCTTGAATGTTGGACTCTGGAGACAAGGGTTCAAACCCCACTGAGCCATGAAACCCACTGGGTAACCTTTGGTATGTCAAACTCTCTTGGCATCACAAGATGGCAATGGCAAACCCACTCTGAACAAATTTGCCAAGAAAATTCCATGGCAGGTTCACCTTAGGTCACCAAAAGTTGGAAAAAACTTGAAGGCACACAACAACAGCAATAACGTTTGTATCCTCAGTTTCTAAAACAGGTGCACTAAAAGGTAGCCTCGGGTTACATGTTGTCCCAACACTTTATGGGCCACAAGCCTCATTTTCCCAAAGCCACCAAACTGCTCCTATTTTAAAAAAAATTAGGAGGAAAATTGCTTCCGAGAGCTACTGAATATGGTGATTTCTTCTGAAAATACCCTAACTCCCCCCACCACAACTAGCAAAAAGTAAAGAAACTCAGATGTAAAAAGCGAAACAGGTCCTTTCAGGACTTGTGTATGTGGCTGATTTAGGGACTAAAAGGCATTGCTACAATCATATGTGCATGGGGCTGAAAAATGTCCCCGTCACTATAGGAACTGACTCCTGATCTAAATATCGTGACATATATAATGCACACACATTCACAACTAGTGATGAGTTTGCTCACCTTGGCTTGATTCAGAGCTACCTCAGTATTTACAAGTACAGTATTTGCAAGCTTTCTTGGTGAGCAGTGACTGTTCTACCTGGAGTCTGAGTGAGACAGTGCTTGATGTGGCAAATTTGCTTCTCTTCCCCAATCCTGGCACAGCTAGGAGCTCTCTCAGAGCTCTCCCCATGAGAAGAAAACTGCAGCTCTGTTGCCATAACCAATTGGCTGTGCTTTTATAATGTATACCACGGTCTGCTCTGGGGATCCCCAGAGCTAGCCACTGAGGAGTTTTAGCTGTCACCTCTGCCTTTACCTCTTCCTTCCTTGGAGGCTGACAGTCTGTTGCTGCTGCATACTCTTCCTCTGCATACTCCTCCCTGGAAGCATGGGTAGTTGGGGTCTACCATAGTGACAGCCATATCCTCATCTTCCTCCTCCTTTCTTTTTGGGCTGAGAGAGGATACCCACAACCACATTCTGCATGGGGGGCTAATCCCGCCTCGATCCGTAGGGAGAGGTGGGAAATATAATAATAATAATAATAATAATAATAATAATAATAATAAATCACTGTTCCATATTGTCCTACTTCAGCAGGCCCGAATGTGTTTCTAACAGTATAATCACTAAGACAATGTGAGAGGCAACAATTCATTAGCTGCCTTAGCCAGCAGGAGAATTGGGCTGTCTCTGTTAGTGATGATGCTGTTCTGTGTTTTCAAGTCATTTCTGACTTACAGCAACCCTAAGGGGAGCCTATCATGGGATTTTCTGAGGCTGACAGTGTGTGACTTACCTAAGATCACCTAGTGGATTTCCATGGCTGAGTAGGGGTTAAAACCCAGCTCTCCAGAGTTCAACACTTAAAACATTATGCCACACTGGCTCTCTATAAAGGTATAGGAAAAGGTTATTCAAATATTCTCTCCTGATTCATAATGTTGACAGATGTGAATGAGTGATGCTGTAAACCTACATTATTTACCCTCCAAAATTCACAAAACAGTGATACTTTTATTGGGCCAACCAAAATCCTCTTGCCATTCAAGTTGGCATCTCTTTTTGTCTTGCTAATGGGACTTAAATTTTATTTCCTGGGGTACCCACAGGGCCAGAAGGGAGCGGGGGGGCTGGCTTGCATGAATGTCCCTCCATACCACCTGAACTGAGAACAGCTACAGCTTGACAAAATGCAAAAGGCTTGTGACTAACATCATTATATTTTTATAATATTTTCTTCTCCTGTATGATTTTTGACACCTTTGCCTGATGAAGAAGCCAATGGAGCTTTGAAAGCTTGTAACATGTCTTTTGTGCATTTTTGTTGGCCAAATAAATGTATCACTGTTTTGTGGATTTTGGATGTTATCGTACTATGGCCAACAAGACTACTCTTGGATATGTATTTATCCTCTGAGAGTAACAGTTTGGTTCCACCTGCTCTATACTTACTCCACTGAGCAGCGATGGCAGAGGACCACTTGTTAATTCAAGGCTTCCTTACTTTTCCTCCCTGGAGAAGACTAAAACCCCTCACAAAGACGGGGCTTTTGATCTGATTGATCTAACTACATAACAACTAAACATTAGAATGTATTTATTAAGATATGCTAAGTCAGATGCACTAGAGACAGTTTACAATAACAAGGGCTTACTCAAAAATAAAAAGTTCATATTAAATAATTTATACGTAAATATCTACAAAGCAACTGGCTTTGTAGTTGGGGTCATTCCACTGCAATCTTCAGGAGTAAAACAGAAGCATTAAAATATTCCGAGCCTGTGACAAAATGGCTGGCTTTGGTCATACAGACAGCAGGAATATTTTTACATTCTGAGCTGAAGAAGGACATCAAAAACAATGACCCTCAGTTCATATGGGCTGAGTATTAAGAACCAAGACAAATTTTTAACTGAACCTGGTAATTATTAATTCCAGTAGCATCACGATTTTGGGTCATCTTTTAAATCACAAATGGGTTCATGGGTTGCCCCAGAAATTGGTGAAGTTACAAAATCATGCTGGTGCATTTTATCTAGCAATTTGTTGCACAGCCTTGGGGTCAGACATTAAAATATGTCTCTAAATGGGAAAAATGGTCCAATACATATCCATGATAGCACAATATGCACGATTATCTATCTCAGTGGTTCTTAACCTTTTCTTTCCCAGGGACCCCTTTAAATATCTTTTGTTGTGATCCCCAAGACTTAACTCAGGATTTAAAACCCTAGTAACAACAACAACAACAACTGAACCATTCATTAACAATTACACCACTGTTTATCTTCCCCCTATAAGCACTAGAGGGGAAGAGAAGATGCCTCCAGTTTGCGGCTAGAGCAGGTTGAATGGCAAGACTCACCACATTACCGCACTACGCTCTCATAGGACTTTTTCACACGAGGAAAATTGGAAAGCTAAATTGGTCACAATGTAGGGTCAATGTAGGGAACAGCTGATGTGAGAGCAAGAGAGAGGACATTTTGGAATTCCTTCTGTACAGGTGGGAGAAATGGAGGATATGTCCTGGAAAAGGAGGGCATCTGGGACTTTCAGCTCTCGCTGAAATCAGGCAAGTTTATGGACCAGCCATCTCCTCTTTCTCTCTAGTGTGTGTGTGTTTATAGATTATAGAGTTTATCAGATGATGGAAATTGGAAGTATAATCCAATAGCAAGCCAAACGCAATCATGGGGTTTCACATTATTGCGTATTAAAGTATCTCATGCAATTTCTGGCAAAAGGGAAGTCATTCCGAACACAATCATGGGTTTTACCTTATTGCGAATTAAAGCATCTCATGCAATTTTGGGCAATGGGGGTCATTTTTGGGTAATGGAAGTCATTCTGAACACATTCCAAACGCAATTGGAATACACGTAAATTTGCTAAACTAGCAAATTCACGTGAATTCGAATTGCCTCCCATTGGCTCCATTCGAAATAAAGAGAAATTCCCCCGTCTGATAAACTCCAATGTGTGGTTTTAAGGTAGTTTGTAAAAGGGAGCCTTCCTTCCTCTGAAACAGCTTCTGGGGCAAAAAGGATTTTCCTCCCTGGTTTCCCTTTCTGCTTTGGAGCATGTGTGTGTATGCACTTGTGGAAATTACAGTTTGGAGCATGCGCAAAAAAGTGATTTCCAAGTTAGCAACCAGATTTGTCCTCATCTGTCTGAAACCCGAACTCGCTTTTGACCCACTTTCTTGCCTATTTAATGTGCTTTTAACCCCTTGTTGCGCTCTGTGTGTGATAAGCATTAGCGCATTTGCTTGCTTTAATCTGTGATGCCAACATTTTAACCATTTTCGGGATGGAAGCACATATGTCCCTATGTGGAAAAGTTCATAGTGCTGCTATTCCACTTTTACTGCTCTGGTTGCCTCCTGTTGCATTCTAAATGCCACTCCTTAAACTGCAAATCCCACAATGCAACAGGAGGCAGCCAGAGCAGTTAAAGTGGAATCGCAGCACTATAAGAGTGTAGTGAGGTAATATAGTCAGACCCAGGAGGTTGGTCAGCCAGCCTTTGCCTTGACTCCTATCACTGGCTGCTTCACTGCCTCATCTCCGCAGGGCAGCAAACAGATGACAGAAAATAAATACTGTCTAAAGAGAGACTTGTGCACAAGAGAGTCAATACCCCATCCCTCCAGAAGCAGGATTTACAAAGTACTGTCCAAAAGAGACTTGGGCACGTGGAAGTTAATAGCTTTGTGCCTTAGAAGCGGGGATCATGAAGCACTGTCCAAAAAAAGGACTTGTACATATGGATCTCAATAACTATGCTCCCTTTGCATCTCCTTCCAGCTCTAACATTCTTGTGATTCTATGATTCCATCACATTCCTCAGAATGTTTTGACGGAATTTGAAATGAACTAGAAGATAGAAAAAAAGGTGGAAGGGAGAAAAAAGGTGGGAGGTCCAGTGGAGGTGGCCTCAAAGTGAAGCAGAGGCATCATGTGCCAAAGGGAGGTACAAGGCCACTGGCAGGAAAGGAGATGGAGAGGAGAAGGAGGCGGGCGAGGATGGTGCAGGGTAGGCAGTCAGTGGCAGATAGCTGCAGATAGCTGCCACTGCCTGCCCACCCCGCATCCTCCTCACCTTCTTCCTGGTGAACTCTGAATAAATCAGTGCTGACATCAGTGCTGGGGGGTTCCAGATCCTTTGCTTGCTTGCTAGTCCTTCCTTCCTTCCTTCCTTCCTTCCTTCCTTCCTTCCTTCCTCTCTCTCCCTTCTCTCTCTTTCCCTCCTTGGTCTCCTTCCATCCTCATGAAAAAGGCAAAAGTTTCTGATAGGAGATGGGGTAATTCAGACTTGAAGAGAAGGGAGAAAGACGGAAAGGCAAAGGCTGGCTGTCAGCTCTGCTGTCACTCTGCTGTCACTCAGCTCACCTTCTCCCTGTAGCGGAGCAGCCACATGACAGGCAACTCACAGGCCCAGCCAACCAGCTCTTGATTTGGCTCCTGTTACATGGTCACTCTTCTGCAGGACATGGGCTGAGCAGCCTTCAAACCTCTGAGCCTGTGCAAATGCTCTGTGAGGACATTATGGTCCCCTGGTGGTCTGTGGATCACAGGTTAAGAACCACTGGTTTATATTGTGTGCATTCTGTTACTTGTTTCAATAATACAAAGTCTCTAAGGAGAGGAAGCCAAGGTAGTTTCACAGTGGAGTACTATACTATACATATTCATTGTAGTAGGTTGTGTTTGCAGAAGACTGGCAAGGAGTTTAGTTATTGGGCTTCTTTTCTATTATGATTCCCTAGCCTCCAACAGTTGCACTCCTTGATCCAGAAGATCCCCTGTGTGTATGACAGATTTTGGAGTCTCCATTTTAGTAGGAGTACATTCATGTACAGTCATAGACCAATAAAAGAAAATATCATTTCCAAAAATGTAAGTTGCATTGAGTTAAAACAGTACAGAGTTACATAAAACTTAAAACATAGGTTTATATATTGAGAATTGAAGGTTTCAAATAAACATACAGCAGTTAGTAAGAATGCCTTTCTATGCCATCTGTGCTCTGGGGCTGATCATAATTCTTTCTAAGTCATCCCCATTGGATTGTTCAGTTGTGAACAACAGTTTCAGTCAAGTTGCACAATGACAAGAACATAATATAGTAAGTCAATAGCAGTCAACAGTCACACAGATGGAGGCCTAAATGGAATTCCTCCTAACCATAACAAATGTAATGTAAACACACATTAAAAAAATTTCTAGCAATTCATATGATGGCATGCATAAGCTTGGTTTGAAAGCACTGAAAGCATGTTTGAAAGCATGACACACATAATTTCAGAAGATGACCATGGTGTGTGACTGCTCAGATTTAAATAAAGTTGAATATAGGTTCTATTAATCAACAATGTCAGTGGTTAAGTTCAATCAATTAGCAAAATTCTTTAGAAAGAATATATCAGGAGCAGTGTTGTATGCTTGCAGAATCCTTGTAATTGTTTTATAATAAAGACAAAAGCTAAAGCCTTGCCACTCTTCATGGGATGACTGCATTACCTATCATGCATTTCTCTGGAGAATATTGTAGATCAAGACAACAAACTGCATTAAGGCTGTATCAAACAATTTGCATCTCACATGGGTTGCTAGAGTTGCATTGAAGTACCCACCTTGTAAGAGAGATGGCTTTTGATCCTGGAGGCTTTGTGCCATGCTTACTGGGATTAATGCCTTTGTAACATGGCTAAAACCCAATGAACTTCTTTGTTCAACTATACCAACAGATTCAGTGAAATCTGAACTTTCTTGCACTCTCTCTGCTGTCTCTTGTTGTGTCAAAAACCTGCTCCAGAGAGTTCTCTAGATCTTTGGAACTTGTTTTTAGGGTGCATGTAGACTGCAAAAGGGAGGGTGATAACTGAATCTGGCAGAAACAATGAGATCCAGCCTGCCATTACATCCTGCCCAAAATGTTTAGCCTGTGTATGTACAGGCATGCGCAACACAAATACACACATAGAATCATAGAATCATAGAATCATAGAATCATAGAGTTGGAAGAGACCACAAGGGCCATCCAGTCCAACCCCCTGCCATGCAGGAACTCCAAGTCAAAGCGTCCCTGACAGATGGCCATCCAGCCTCTGCTTAAAGACCCCTAAGGAAGGAGACTCCACTACACTCCGAGGGAGTGTGTTCCACTGTCGGACAGCCCTTACTGTCAGGAAGTTCCTCCTAATGTTGAGGTGGAATCTCTTTTCCTGCAGTTTGCATCCATTGTTCCGCGTTCTAGTCTCTGCAGCAGCAGAAAACAAGCTTGCTCCCTCCTCAATATGACATCCCTTCAAATATTTAAACAGAGCTATCATATCACCTCTTAACCTTCTCTTCTCCAGGCTAAACATCCCCAGCTCCCTAAGGCGTTCTTCATAGGGCATGGTTTCCAGACCCTTCACCATCTTAGTTGCCCTCCTTTGGACATGCTCCAGTTTCTCCACATCTTTTTTGAATTGTGGTGCCCAGAACTGGACACAGTATTCCAGGTGGGGCCTGACCAAAGCAGAATAGAGTGGCACTATAACTTGCCTTGATCTAGAAACTATACTTCTATTGATGCAGCCTAAAATTGCATTGGCTTTTTTAGCTGCCGCATCACACTGTTGACTCATGTTCAGCTTATGGTCTACTTGGACTCCTAGATCCCTTTCACATGTGGTCTCATTCAGCCAGGTGTCCCCCATCCTATATCTGTGCATTTCATTTTTCCGCCCTAAGTGCAGAACCTTACATTTCTCTGTGTTGAATTTCATTTTGTTAGCACTGGCCCAGCTTTCTAGTCTATTCAGGTCATTTTGAATTTTGATCCTGTCCTCTGGGGTATTAGCTACTCCTCCCAGTTTAGTGTCATCTGCAAATTTGATAAGTATGCCCCCAATTCTGTCATCCAAATCGTTAATAAAGATGTTGAATAGCATTGGGCCCAGGACAGAGCCCTGTGGGACCCCACTGGTCACTTCTCTCCAGGATGAAAAGGAGCCATTGTTGAGAACCCTTTGAGTTCGGCCAGTCAACCAATTACAAATCCATGTAACAGTTAACTTGTCTATCCCACATTTTGCAAGCTTGTTTGCAAGAATGTCATGGGGAACCTTGTCAAAGGCCTTACTGAAATGGAGGTATACTATATCCACAGCATTCCCTTCATCTACCAAGCTGGTAATTTTATCAAAAAAAGAGATCAGGTTCGTTTGGCATGACTTGTTTCTCTGAAACCCATGTTGGCTTTTTGTGATTATGGCATTGGCCTCTAAGTGTTCACAGACTCTCTGCTTAATGATCTGCTCTAGAACCTTTCCTGGAATTGATGTCAGACTAACTGGATGATAATTGTTGGGATCCTCTTTTTTCCCCTTTTTGAAGATGGGGACAACGTTTGCCCTCCTCCAGTCTGCTGGGACTTCTCCTGTTCTCCAAGAGTTCTCAAAGATTATTGCCAATGGCTCTGATATTACATTTGCCAGTTCTTTTAATACTCTAGGATGTAGTTCATCTGGTCCTGGAGATTTATATTCATTTAGGTTAACCAGGTATTCCTGTACTACCTCTTTACTTATTCTGTGCTGAATTTCCTCTATTCTGTCTCCTGTTCCATTATCCTTAGGTTGAGCACCCTTTGCCTTTTCTGAGAAGACTGAAGCAAAGAAGGTGTTGAGTAATTCTGCCTTTTCTCTGTCCCCTGTTAGCATTTTGCCATCTTCTGCACGCAGTGGCCCCACTGTTTCCTTCTTCTTCCTTTTGCTGCGGACATATCCAAAAAAGCCCTTTTTATTGTTCTTAACCTCTCTAGCAAGCCTGAGTTCATTCTGCGCTTTAGCTTTTCTGACTTTACCCCTACATGTGCTGGCTATTTGTTTGAATTCCTCTTTCGTGATTTCTCCATTTTTCCATTTCTTATACATGTTCCGTTTAAAACTTAGCTCAGTTGAAAGTTCCTTAGTCATCCATCCTGGCTTCTTGAGACATCTTCCATTTTTCTTCCTCATTGGAACTGTTTGAAATTGTGCCTTCAATATCTCCCTTTTGAGAAACTCCCATCCGTCTTGAACTCCCTTTTCTTTTAGTATTCCTGACCATGGGATCACTCCCAGTATTTCTCTAAGTTTATTGAAATTAGCTCTCCTAAAGTCTAGAGTGCGTGTCTGACTATGCCTAGCTTCTCCCTTCCACTGTATTACAAACTCCAGGAGAACATGGTCACTTCCACCTAAGGATCCAACCACTTGCACCCCATCAACTAGGTCTTCCCTGTTGGTTAAGATCAGATCTAAAATGGCTGATCCCCTTGTTGCCTCTTCCACCTTTTGGACAATGAAATTGTCTTCCAGGCAAGTGAGGAATTTGCTAGACTTTGAGGATTTGGCTGAGTTTGACTTCCAGCAAATATCAGGATAGTTGAAGTCACCCATCACTACTACATCTCTCTTTTCTGAGTATGTGATTATCTGTTCTAGAAAGGCATCATCCAATTCCTCTGCCTGAGTCGGGGGTCTGTAGTAGACTCCCACAGTAACATCCCTGTTATTTCCCTCTCCTTTAATTTTTATCCAGATGCTCTCCACCTGGCTTCTAGTATTGACTTCCTGGATCTCTTCACTGGTGTAAATATCCCTGACATATAATGCTATTCCTCCTCCTTTCCTGCTTGGCCTGTTTCTCTTAAAAAGGTTATACCCCTCTATTTCTACATTCCAATCATGAGACTCATCCCACCAGGTTTCAGTGATGCCTATTATATCATATTTCCCTTGTTGTGCTACATGTACATGTAATTTATGGAGGTAAAAGACTGTAGGTAAAATAATATCAACCTTACAAATGAATTGCAAATGAAAAGATAATTCATCTCTGCCTGATGCTGTTCCTGCATATTACCCAGCAGAATTTTTTTCTAGCAGAAATTCAGAACAAAACATCAGTAACTGTCAAAATTAGCACTGGAAATACACAAATAATATATGCAATGATTACAATGTGCTTTGCTATTTTGGTATTATAATAAATTCAGTGGCTTGTCAAGTATAACATATTGCAATATATTTATTAAGGGAATGAATTTTCAGTCTTATAACCAGTGGAGTATACAGCAAAAAGAGAACAGGAAAGGTACAAAGACTTTAGGGTACTGGAGTTTTGTGACTAGCAATGATGAGAAACTCAACTCCTTAAAAAACAGGAAAGGATCTTTAATAAAAACTGATTATGAGTATTGACTTCTGTTTCATATGTCAGGGAGTCAGGTGACTCCACTGTGGCTTTTACTCCAAACTTTAGGAGCTATCCATTATGCAAAACCCTGTAATAAAATAGGTTTAATGACTCTGCTTCTTTAAACTTTGCACTAAAATCTAGAGCAGATTCACCACTGAATTTACACTGGAGTTCTCAGTCACTGTTGCTAATGATCTGGTAGAATTCCTAAAAGCTTGTGAAAAGAGGGAAGGGTATTTGTGCAGTGCTGAAGTGTGTATGTGTGAAAACTGAAAGGCTCACTCCAAACCTTCCCTGTTTTAGCTCAATTATCATCTCCCTATGCTTTTTTTTTTTAAACTGCAGCTGGTGCACAAAGGTAAGTCAGCCAAGGTCCCTCCTCAAAGTCATAATTTGAACAATATGGCTACTAAAGTCCAAAACACACTGTAGAAATAATCCAGTTTGAGACTACTTTAACTGTCCTGGCTCAGTGCTAGGGAATTCGGGGAACTGGTGAAACAGTTAGCCTTCTCTGTCAGAGAGCTCTGGTACCACAATAAACTACAGTTTCAAGAATTCCCAGCAACAATCCAGGGCAGTTAATGCAGTCTCAAACTGGATTATTTCTGCAGTGTGTTTTGGACCCAAAACATCCACAAGTACATGAAACAATCCTGTGCTCACTGATAAATCTAGATTTATGTAGATTCTTCAGGTTTGGGAGATTTTTTTGCACATTTCCCCATTTGCAGTGTAGGACAGGTACTAAGAAGGGCCAGAACGCCATGGTATGTTTAATGCTTGAAATTTAAATCAAGATTTACTAGTGTTTGAGAATTACCAGGTTGTCTTACCCTGTATATTTGACCTTGTGCCTGTCACTGATGTTAAGAAGGTTTATAGATATAAACCAGTATTGTAATTTTATTACTTGTATGGTACACAAGTATACTGGATCATGACTTTAAAACAGGAATAGGCAAATCCCACCCTAAGGCTGCAAGTGGTCCCCTAAGTCTGTGTTTGCAATCCATGACTTTTCCATATTCCCTGGATCACGCTTTTTTCTACTGCTCCCCAACAGTGAAGGAAACTTTCAGGAGTGACAGTTCACCTACTAAATGGGCTCGAGGGCTCTAGCGCACTATTTATTCTTAAACTTCTGCTTTTTCAAATCCATAAAAATGCTTCAGCCAATTCTGTTTTCACCTCTCTCTTTTTAAAAACATTTTGGCACTCCATGTGGCCCCCAGAATAACCCAACACTAGAATATTAACCCTTGGACCCACCAGAGTTGCCCTGCTTTGGGGATTCCCATATAGAGTGTGCCTTTACAGATTATTGATACAAAGATTATACAGGACTATCTGCATCTTCATGCACAGCTTCCTAAATATCCTTTGAATTGTCCCTTTCTTGCTTACCATCTTTTCAACTGTGAAATTGATATGAATATAAAATAACTCACCAAGCAAAAACACAAAAGGGTATGCAGCTTTACATTTTTACCAGAAAATGCATTTTGCCACTGATGAGTCATTCTGTTTCAAACTGAAATGATTAGATGCAGTTTGATGAGTCCAAAATCTAGACCAAAAGCTACAGTGCTATAGATTATATTTATTTCTTTTTACTCTGATGAGAGAACTATACATAGTATGTGTAAGGGTAATAAACTCCGCCCGAACAACTACATCCACTATGTTCAGTAAGTCTACCCTGAATAGCTGATGGGGAAAAACAAGGATGAACATATTACCTCTGCCCTCCCTCCCTGTCCTTGTTCCCCTCGTGTTCATCCTGAACATCTGTCGTGGAAGGCCTTGCATACCCATAAGAACAGGAGGGAGACAATGCATGACCTGCAGGGTGTATTTCAGCATCCCCTAATCTCTCCAACCATCATGATAAACTGTGTCAGCAAATATGAGTGGCAAACTGAGAACACACACACACACACACACACACACACACACACACCAATTAAAACAAACATTTCTTGCTTATTCTAAGGGCTTTTTTTTTTTTTTTAAATAGTCTTCTGCCAAAATTAACTTCTGGATTGAGATCAGTCTCCTCAATTTGTTTTTCATTTTAGAGAGGTTGATGTTGCCCCAGTGTGTCCCAGGTTGGAAAATTGGCCCCTGGACCTATAGTGTTTGGCACCTTTAGGTATAATAGTGAGGAACTCCAGAACTAGGGAGTACAGTCTTTTGTATTGGGAAATCAGGGTCTAAATCCAATAGTCCTAACAAGAGTAGCCTCCTTGAATCAATGGCAACTTACAGACAGGCAAAAAGAGGTGCTTTCAGGCTGGCTTGAAGGCATAGCGTTTAGATGACACATGCCTTGAAGCCAGCAGAAAAGTGTCCTTATGCAGAGAAAAGCCATTTCAAAAAGAAGCAGCTTTTTTCTGCTTCTTCCTGGCTTGAAGTCACGACACGTGGTCATGACATGAGCACTCCAGCTGCCTTGGGAGCCGGTGGTGTGGTTGGTGGGGTTTCAATGTGGCTTCAGAAAATGCAGCTTCAAGCCACTTTTTCCTACCCATCTGCTTTGCCCCTTTGTAAATCAGCACTGATACACATTCCACTGATTCAGTGGGTCTACTCTAACTGGAACTAGTAATTGAATTTAGGCGCAGACTGAGGACTCATTCTATCTTGCAGGAACAGAAGCAGGATATACAAAGCAGACAGATACCACCTATTCTCATCTTTGACCGTTCAGCAATCTTAATCACTGGATCAAAATGCTGTTGCTATCCACTGGTCATCACCCATTCAGGTTTATCACATCTCTCCATAAGCAACTCTTAAGCTATTCAAGAGGTGAAGGAGAAAAGTTCTTTATCCCACCTGCTGTCATGCCAACATCTATCAAGGCCTCCATCAGTAGCAGTGACCAGAAGAAAAGCAGTTACTCTTCTGTGGGATTGCCACCATTTTTCCCTCCCAAGAGTGCTTTCATGTCTTTGAAAACTATTTGATTACCATATATATTTGTCTATAAGTTGAAAAATTTATGCCCAAAAATTGTTCCCAGAATCCTAGGTCAACTTGTATACAGGTCAATATAGTAATGCCAATGATGGCAGCTCATTCAGTGACAAACACATACACACACCTTCCTTCTCACTTTCCCTTCATGCTTGGAAATAGTGCAGGGTGATTTTTATTTCTATAGGAACAACCCCACTTCAAGGAAAAAATGCCTGCAACCACGGCTCTTTGGTGCTTCCTTGCTGTGGCAGAGAAACAGCCTCTGTCCACTGCTGAGGAAACACTGAAGAGTCACCATGGAACTGAGGAGGCTCAAAGTTTTACCCTTGATTTATCCACGGGTCATACCAAAATCCATAACTTTGGCCCTAAAGCTTGCCCTTGACTTATACATGAGATCAACTTATAGTCGAGTATATATGGTATGTAACAATGATACAACTATATAAGAGGTGCAGTCAGACCCAGAGTGGAGACTGGACAGACAATAACACTTTGTTGTCCTTCATGCAGCTCTCAAAAGTGATATGAGCCTGGCTAGAAAAAGGGTATCACCTACATTATTCTATGTGGTCATCTGAAGAAAGAGAAGATGTGTTCCAGCCTCTACAAATAAGTGATGAGATCACCACGAAAGGTGGCATCAAGTTGTGGGAATAAATACTGCAACAGATTTCTCGCATAGTGTCCTACACTATACAGGAGACATTGTCTGTTTCTATGTGGGAAGCTAGAATGGATAAATAACTCCATTTCTAGATAGTTGAGAATGCTGCCTAGTATCACACAGAAAAAAGAGATGGAGACAATTGCGCTCTTCTTTCCACACTGCTCTAGTAAAGCACTGGGGCCCTCCATATCCATGAAGTCTTCATCCATGGATTCAAGCATCCATGGCTTGAAAAAAATTGAAAACATATATAAATTTCAAAAAGCAAACCTTTATTTTGCCATTTTATATAGGGTCATCATTTTTCTATGCCTTTATATTTAATGGGACTTGAATACCCATGTGGATTTTGGTATCCACCGTGGGTCCTAGAATCAAGCCCCAGCGGACACCAAGGGCTCACTGTATACCACAAATGATCATATTCTGTAAACTCACAAATGGAAACTTTTCCCATTAGAAAGAGCAGGTCTTCTCATCGCTCCCACAGTGTTCAGCATGGGAATATATGGCATGTGGGAATCATACCTTAGGTCACAGACAGAGAATGTGCCTTAGGTGATACTCCCTATACTAAAAACTACTCCACACTGAATAGTGAAGGTGTGGACATTTTCAGTAATTAATTTCCTCTAATCAGGAGAGGGCAAATGTGGTCTTTCACAAGTCTTTGGCATACAGCTCACATCAACCCAGGCCAGTACAGTCAGTGATGAAGGATTATGGGAACTGAAATCTCAAATCATCCTGAGCCACGGTTGTCTAAATTTTTATCCACACTCCTTAAACATCATGACCATTTCTATAATGAGATCAGTCACCCTTTACTATGTACAACTAATTTAAGAAATATATTCTTTCAGACTTGAGTTTTATCCACACATCTGTGGCTGAATTTGTCAAGATGCTTCCTGCAAACTAAGAGTTTATTTCTCACCTTCTCTTGAAGTGAGTGGTGCATTCTTGTTTGAGCCAGGATGCTGCTTTTGTGTAAAATATATGCCCAAAGCTACTGAAGTGAGCAGAAAGAAATGACAGCACGTCAAGGTGAACTGGCTGTCACAAAGCACTCTTGCTTAGCAGGAGATAGCAGAACCGTTGAATTCTGCAGTCATCCTTTGCCTTGGTTTCAGTCTCAAGGGCCTCAGATTGTTCAGCACTTCTCTTCAGTCTCATGTGAAAAGAATAAATCTCCATAACTCATACGGATGGTGTGTCAGGAATGAAATCATCCAAAGATAATTTTACTCCCATATTTTAAATATTCACTTTTTGTATTAACATATATTAGTTTATATGTACAGCAAATGTTTTCTTCAGCACTGGGGAAGGGGTGAGGGTAGAGCACAAGAACTTTTTCACTTTGTAGGTTTGTTGTGTGCGCCTCCTGTCATATAGTGGCCTTCAATGGTTTGCCCTTGTCACTTTCCACTCTGTAGAAAATTAGGGAAACACACTGAAGGGATGACGGGCAGCCAAGATTCTTGGAAGGAAAATTTGTGGTTGTCACATTTCCAGGTGCAAAGTGATATGTTCATGGTCACTGCTCCTATACACTACAGCTCCCTTCCAAGGAAGGTTAGATTCAGTCTTCTCTGTTGTCTTTCCACCTTCAGGCAAAGACATTGACTTAGGTAGGTCTTTTGCATATAAACTGATTTTTTCAAGCAAGGGGATCTAACCAACTGGACGCTAGCTAAGTCACTACTGTTTTAACTGTGTTTTTAAACTTATTTTGGTGTCGGCTATGGTTTTCATTGTTGTGTTCTAATTGCCTTTCAAAACCTAACTGTTTTCAAATTCTGTTTTAATTAAGGTTTCGGTTTTGGTGTACATATTTTATTTTATTGTCGGTTGCTCTGAATGCCTTTTTTCACAGAAAGACAAAGGTATAAAATAAAATTAAAACTATTTACACCTACACATGCATGCACACACACACACACACACACACACACGTGAATTTGTCAATAAATTAACAACTTTTGTAACCTTCAGGGAGGAGAGTTCATTGGTAAGAAAATAAGTTTACAGTACAAGAAGGAAGCTATCACTGTCTATAAACTACAGAAGTTAAATTGTACCTCTAATTTCCTGCTGGTCTGGATACAGCAGGGAGTATTTTATATGCAGCATGTAGTTGTAAATTGTGAGAAATAAAATGCCAGATGAGATGGATTTTGGAATATCAGGCAATTCTCATGTTCTTATCTCCTAGAATATTGTTTTCTACTCATGTCTCAAGCATGCATTGTCTAACACAGCAATATGAGTTTTTAGATAGCAATGAACCAGGAACACCCATGGGACATAATACTGGTGGAAATACAGAGTACAAACACAGTATGTTTATCTCGCTATCATAAAATGTGCACTTCTGAATCCAGTCTTCCACAATGACTAAGAATTTATAGCACAGGATGGATCAGATAAAAAGTGGAGAACTGTCACCCTGTTTTAATAACTTAACTGTAGTACATGAAATCTGTCAGTGAATGAACAAGGTAGAATTCTATTCTGTTACAAAAACTGCCCAGTACTGAAGCTTGTTTGAAAATGAACAGTAGGATAAAGTAATTACAATGTTAGCTGAAGCCTTTTAAAACAAAGTCGCTTTTCATTATTCTGAATAACTGTCTGCATTACTCAATTCATTTGTATCAAATTCAATTAACTGTATATGATGCCTGACTGTCATTGAAATTGTTTATTTTATTTATTTAAAGTATTTTATACTGCTCTTCTTCAGCCAAAACATGCTCCTGGGGTGACTTACAGAAATCATTATCTTTATGACTCAATCTGCTTTGGTGGTTTTAAAAAGAAATCTTCCTGATGGCTACATGATTCCTGTAAAGCAGAGAATATACAGCCATTCTTTAGAGATAATTATTTTAGATATGGCAAGTATGTACATTGATAAAATAATATAGAAATTAAATATTACATCACTGCACTAAATGGCTAATAAGATTTTGTTACTGGTGATATCATTACCTATGCAAACAAAGTTCTCTTGTTGCCCTCACTTTAAATGTTGGTGACAGAGTGGTGGTAGAGACAGTATTCTGGAGGGCACGAGGGTAGCAAGGGCTAAAGATAATAGCCAAATGGTTATAGAGAGAACACAGCAAATAGTGCAAAGAGCCAACAATGGGAGGGAAAAAAACCTTTACACAGGCAACAAGGAGGGATGTTCCATGGTTTTACATACAGTATCTCTACACTAATGCACAGAGCATGGGAAATAAACAAGATGAACTTGAACTCCTAGCACAGTAAAGCAAATACAATAAAATAGGCATCACTGAAACCTGGTGGGATGAGTCTCATGATTGGAATGTGTCCAGGAATGCTGCCAGCACCCACACACAAACAGTGAGGGAAGCCAAGTAGGCAGCTAGCAAACAGTTTACAGACCTTTCAAGAGTCCAAGAGTAGCAAACCACAAACAAAAGCCAGGGTCAGGATACCAGAAGTCACGAAAGTCAAAAAAGCCAAGGTCAGGAGAGCCAGAAGGTTTGGAGTAGTCAATAATAATAATAATAATTTTTATTTCTAGCCCGCCCCTCTGAACAAGAAATCAGGGCGGGTTACAACAAGGTAGAAAAACAATACAAGTTAAAATATCCCATCCCATTCCCCAGCTCCCCCCTTAAAATAGGATTAAATCAAAGCAAAGTTAAAATAGCTAATTTAAACAATTAAAAATAAGCTAAAACAGCAACGAAAAATTCCGACCTGGTGATCTTAGCTATATAGGGTGGAAATGCTGGAGAGAAGGTGGAAACGCACAAGACCAGTCAAGTCCGTTCCAGGGTTGTAGGTGTAAGTCCAACAAAGGTCCAAGAAGCACAGGGTTCAAGGAGCTAGCGCTGACAGCATCCAATATGATGGATCTACAATAAGCTCTGGCAAAGAATCAGTGTTCTCCAGGTGCCTTAAATCAGCGAAGCCCTCCCTTATCCCAGCTGTTCCTTATCTGCACCATGCTTGTCTGCCAGCCTCTTAGATCTCCTTAAGCAAGCCTTTTCAGCCCTCCTTTGGCTGAAGGAAGGGACCTGCATGCTTGGTTCTTCCTCTGGAGCAACCCTAGGCTGCTGAGCCTCTAGAGGAGACCCCATAGAGCTCAGGTCTTGCTGATCCTCAATCACTGGAGCTGGAGGAACAGAGCTGGGATCTGGCAGGGCAAAACTGGGACCTGGCATGGCCTCAGATTGCTCCTGCACCTGAGTAGCCACGACCTCCTCCGAATCCTCCACTGGGCTGGTCATGACAGAATGAAATAATAGAGAGGTATAATCTTTTAAGAGAAATATGCCAAATATGAAAGGTGGAGGAGAAACATTGTATGTCAGGGATGTTTACATTTGTGAAAAGTTCCAGGACTTAAATCCTGGAAGCCAGATGGACAGCATCTGGACAAAAATTAAAGGGGAAAGAAGCAACAAGATTGTTATTGTGGGAATTTACTACAGACCCCCAAGTCAGAACAGATGACCACACACTCAGAAAGGAGAGCTGCAGTTGATGGGTGACTTCAGCTATCCTGATATTTGCTGGAAGTCAAACTCAGGCAAGAGTTTAAGGTCCAGCAAATTCCTCACTTGCCTGGTAGACAACTTCATTGTCCAAAAGGTGGAAAAGGCAACAAGGCGATCAACTATTTTAGATCTGATTCTAACCAACAGGGATGACCTGGTTAATGGGGTGGAAGAGGCAGAATCCTTAGGTGGGAGTGATCACGTTCTTCTGGAGTTTATTATATAGTGGAATGGGGAAGAAAGCCAAGCACAGTCAGACATGCATTCTAGACTTTAGGAAAGCTGATTTCAGTAAACTTAGAGAAACACTAAGTGTGATCCCATGGTCAGTTCAGGATGGATGGGAATTTCTCCAAAAGTAGATATTAAAAGGACGATTTCAAACAGTTCCAATGAGGAGGAGAAATGGAAAGTGTCTGACAAGTCCACTTTGGATTTCAGAAAGGTCACTTTCAGTACATTTATAAAATGATTAACAAGGACTATTATAAAATGATTAACAAGGAATGCTTTGGAGTCTGCATTCTTCCGCTGCTCAAAATAAAAAAGTGGCAGTTAAGAATGCAGAAGATGGAGTGTTACAAAGTGGATAATGATGTTATGTATTATTTTCAGAATTGTGGTGTTAAAATTTTCAGTCTGTGAAACCAGCAATTTTCTGTTTTCTCCAAATTCTGTGAAACAGATGTCACTTCAGTTCTAAATGCAGAAAAATCAGCCAGGTTGTGTTGCTCCAAATTAATGTGCCCAGCAACTGGTTACTCCAGCGTTTTGGTAAGGAATGCAGACTTGTTCCTGAAATAAGTACATGGGCCTGTGATTGTCTTCCCTACCTACCTTAGATGGCTTCCTCTCTCCACTCAATCACATAAATAATGTTGCGATACCAGCAGATGATGTTTTGTTTAATACTGTACGTCCGACCAGTTATTATATTCTTAAAAGTGACTGCCTCATTGAGATACATAAAGGCAGTGCAATACTTGGAATCACAGTGGTATGGCCCAAGACTGCTGACTGTTCTTTTCAGGACAGCTTTTATCAGCAATATCCATAGATTTGGCAATTTGCTGAAAAGTAGTTAACAAAGGGCTTTCTGATGGCTTCAGCAAAATACTCAGAATCTGCTGACAATGTATAGCTTTTACTTGTTGCCTTACAGTAGTAAAGAGATACTGAATGGAAAACCCCATAAATGGAATATTGTTGATTATTGTTCAATTCACATGTTCTTCTGCAAACATTATTCTCTAAAATTGGTGGCTGATGTCTTGATGTTGTAATTAATGACATGAGGATAATATCCTCTTTGAAGCAGATGTTTCTTAAGTTTGTTGCAAAGTGGGCAGGACCAGATGAAATGCTTCCCAGTTTGGACATCTGCCAGCCAATGATACAAAGTACCGCCATGAAAAGTGAAAAACACATTATTGGACAGCAACTCAGAGCTCAGTTCCTGCAGCACCTTCCCAGACCGCAAACCAAAAGAGGCTCATAGGAACCAGCACAAACTGAAACAACTCTCAGAAATATGGAAATTTGGAAAGTGGAGATGCAGTGCCTAATCCACATTTTGAACCCTAATGGTCCTGCTTCCACAGATAAGCTCTTTACATATTTCCCCAGTAATTCATGACACATTTTATCTCTACATGAACTAAGTACATAGTAGCTACCCAGTTAATATACTGAGTGTTTTCCTACACATATTTTGACTGAGTCCACAACTCATGGAAACTGTTCATCAGTCAAAATAACAGAATGTGGTTAATAAAACACAATCCTGAACCCAACAGTGGTGCTTTCTGAGGAACAGATGCTTCGTTTCTTCAGACATAATCACTCAGTTTTCACAGGTGCTGAAGGCTAATATAACCACAAGCATCAGGTTCGAAGTAAAGGGATTTATACTGCTGATTGTTCAGTCATATTCTGAAATGGAAGGTAGCTTCTGGTGAAATATGAATAAAAGCATGACAATGCTATTACACCCAATATTGAAAGTCACAACTAATACTCTCAAAACAAACTAAAGCAAGCAGTAAAACATCCTGAATACAAATCAAGTGAAATAAACAGAACAATCTGAATTTACATGAACCATTCTAATCCTTAAAATCCTGTTCAAATAGCAAAATGCTACATTTTGTTCAAAGCCCTGCTAAGCTTGATGTTGGTAGTTATTTAATATTTTACACTATTCCATATAGGAAATGCTTCTGTGCAGCAAACTGTGTGAAAGTCACATTAAATTGGCCACAGACTTCCCATATAAGAGAACTAACCTGAAAAGGCTGTGACACTTACATCAGTGAAGAAACAGACACAAAGGTATACTTTTAACAGTCAGGTGGTCTGTTTTACAAATTAACTGAAAGAAAAATGTTGTGGTGGAAGGGCCAGCACTACCAACAGATAAAATGAAGTAACTGCCTCAAGTGGTATGGTGTTTATATGTTTATATGCCGCCGAAGTGACTTGAAGTCGCCATGGGACCATGGTGAAGCAGTAAAAGCCACCTTTTCCCTGGATGAAAAAGGAGTGGTTCTTTGTCGCTCTTCTTTCGGACGGCTTCAAGGCAGATTGGGGTTCCACCAAAAATACATTTTTGGAAGGGCAGCTTCAAGTTGCCCCTTCCACCTGTCTGTTTCGCCCCTATGTCTGTTCAAAATCCACCATGCTAGCCCAGTATCCCCAAGAATAGTGGGGGAAATGGTCCCACTACCAAGTAAAATTCAACTGCTAATCTAGTTTGCTTCTGTAAATGGAGGGAAGGTTATCACAGCTTGGGCACTCATTGGGGTATATTTTGCAAAATTTAAGTAATTGAAGCTTGAATTGGCAATAAAGTAAGTGTGTTTGGAAAGTGTGAACTATCAAGCATGAAACATAAATGTGCATGTAATATTAAGAACACTGGCATTGGCTGATTCCAGAAGAGAAGCCAACCTTGCTATAAACAGAGGTAAACTAGTAAGGAACAAAAATAAAAAACAGATTTAAAATGAAACCAACTCCATTAGTATGAAAGCGCTACTAGAATCAGATGGCTGATGCAATCTAATGGAAGGCAGCCAAGAATCACTGGTCTCCAAGTGTTACATCACACACAAAGGATCTGCAAAGATCTTTGGTCTGACTGGAGGACAATAAACATTTATATAAACAAATTAAAATTGTTTACATAATTAGAGGCTAACAGGGATCTGATCTCATTGGACAATTGGAGGCTGAGAAGGATATAAAATCAGTTCAAAAAAGATAGAAGGCAGGCTAACTAAAGCATCAGCCTCCCACATAAGATAGCAGTTCCTTAACAGCTTGGATGCCAATAATAATGTTCTTAGATGATTAGACCTAGACCATGTTAGCTAGTCCTTATCTATATAGATCAATGCCCTTTATGAATATAATGGATGCCTGATATGGGTAGATATATCACAGATACATATCACAGATGCTGCCAGTTATAGCAGTGAACAAGGGATATTACTGTGGGACTGTGTGTTTCCCCCACAGATAATGTATGGGTTTTGGTTTTTGTTGTGTGCCTTCAAGTCATTTTTGACTTATGGCGACCCTAAGGTGACCCTATCATGGGGTTTTGTTGGCAATGTTTGTTCAGAGGAGGATGGCCTTTGCATTCTTCTGGTGATGAGAGTTTGTGACTTGCCCAAGGTCACCCAACAGGTGAGCTGAGAATCAAACCCTGGTCTCCACAGTCACAATCCAACACTCAAACCACTATGCCACACTGGCTTTATATGGGCTAGGACACCCCAAATGTATGTAAGATGTCTGATGTCATACCTACAATGTAATATAATGAATGTAACATGCCACTGACTGAAAAGTCTATATTCCTCCCCAAGGGAAGTGGATAGATGTGTATCTATGATTGTATATAATCAAATAGCCTAAAGAATAATAGAAATGTTCATTCTCCCATACTAAATTACTTGAGATTCCAAGGCATAAAAGTGCTTATGTGGAATGGAGGCCAAACTCTGCCTGTTTGGACTTCACCTCTGATCTCGAGTCAGGACCAGATACTGAGAAGTGGGATCTTCAAATGGATACAGATTACTTGACAGATGGCAAAAGGACTTTTAATCCTCAGTCCAAAGAGATGGGATGTGAAACACAGATGTTTCAAGGAAGATATCTTGCCCACTGACTTAGGCAGCAAATTGTCTTGGACCAAATTATCTTGTATTTATATGTACTACATTTCATACAAGTTGCTCATATGATTGCATTATAGAAACTGACATATATAGCAGCTTTCCCCCCAGTTCACTGTTGCAACATATAAATAGGAGTATTTGCTGAAATAGGCCATGCCAAGCTTCTCATAGGATTTAGAGATGCTTCCAGCAGGCTGGCTTCAGCCTAAAGATTTATTCCTCTGGCATATAAAATTTAGATACATGACATACTGAGTATCTGTCCTGGATGGAACTCTCTCTGAAGATATGAAGTTCCATTTGTGAATCACTGATTACTCATAGGCTCATTATGTCATTCAGCATAACAATGTAGATGGTAAATAGATACATTGATTGCAACAAAGGTAGTATGAACAGTTGTACATAGCAAGTAAAAATAGATGGTGCTCACCTTAAATTTCAGTTTTCATTTTTCCTAAACCATAGAAGACTTTATTTAAGATGGTACTTTATTGTGCCTCCTCAGGATTTAACTAGACAGGAAAGTAACATGGAATGTAATATCACTTACCATGTTCGTTTTGCTCAGACATACAGAGTGTGTCTGTTGTTTCACTGTCGCTTTGGTCACTGCATCCTATGGATAGATAATCCAACACTGTGTCTTGCTGAGACTTCATCAGATGTTCTCCAGTCTGTTCATCAGATTCCTTATATGGTGCAACAAAAGCACACAATTAGTTCTTAATATAGTCACAATGTAACAACTGCTCAAATATTCTTTTCTTTTGTGATAAGAACAGCCAAGTGCAAATTAACATTTCATTAGGGTTGTTAGCGAATCCCATTTCAGGAGAAAGGGAGAGTATAAATTCAATAAATAAACAAATACTGTACATAGTTTTACATAAACTTTACATAGCTTTTTAGAAATGATCTGAGGGCAGTAAATATATTTAAAAACTTTGTCTTAAATTGTATTCATCATTCAAAATTGTATAGAATTTTTAGAAAAACATAGGATAATATCTCTCCTTACGTGAAGCACATCTATTTTTGCTTGGTGAAAATTACGAGATCTAAGCTCTTGCATTCTTTTAAGATTTTCTTGATATTTTTCTTCAGCTAACTTTCTGAAAATAAAGATAACATTAGTGTTCAGCATTACAAATGGCAATTAGAGTATGAAATTTTTAGCACCCTATAGCATTTGTAATAATAATAATAATAATAATAATAATTTATTTATTTATAGCCTGTCCAATCAAAAAGAATCTGAGCAGGTTACAGCAATAAAAATACATAGAATACAATAAAATCCATATTTAGTCCCTTTCCAACCCCCTCCCAATACTAAAGTTACAATTGAACTATCACAATTTAAAAACAGTAAGATACAATAACTTAAAAGGGGGGAATAATAGGTGGACAAGCAACGTAGATCACAATATGTGGGGAGAGGAGTTAAGTTGGGAAGGCCTGCCAGAAGAGATCCATCTTAAGAGTCTTCTTAAAGGCTGCAAGACTGGAGATATGACAGATCTCCTCTGGCAGGTCATTCCATAGCTTTGGAGCAGCAGTAGAGAAGGCCCTCTCGGTTACTGAAGTCAGCCTAGATTTTTTGGGCTGAAGTAGATTCTTCCCCAAGGACCTTACTGTGCAGGATGGAGAATACGGAAGAAGGCAATCCCTTAAATATTCTGGTTCCAAGCCATGTAGGGCTTTAAAGGTAATAACCAACAACTTGTACCTTGCCTGGAAACTAATTGTCATCCAAACAATGGAGTATGTGAGATAAATGTTAACACTCCATACTCAACGGATTCATTAGTTTGACATTTGAGAACAGAATGAGATGTCATACTTACTGAGAAGATTCATTCTGGGATGGCAGGAGCAGTGATCCTCCATGCTTGGGTTTATCCCCATGCGCCAACCCCTAGCAAGAGTCTACATTCTTTTCAGTTATTGCTCAGTTACAGCCATTGAGACTCCCTGCTTCTCTGGAAGTTTAGTTATCTAGCTTCCTCTGACTATATTTACTATTTATTACCTACAATTATCGTCATTTATTTATCTCCTCCCACATTTCTTTTGTTATTAATTTTAACCATGGGAGGATGTGGATCACTGCTCCTGCCATCCCAGAATGAATCTTCTCGGTGAGTGTAACTTCTCATTCTCGGGATGGCAGGTACAGTAATCCGCCACGCTTGATACTTACCCTAGCCTTCACTCTGGGATGGGAGATAATTATACATTCTTAACTACTGTCTGCAACACCATCCTATCAAAGGATGCTACTGCTGACCTGTATTTGTCTAATTTATAGTGCTACCCTGCTGCGTCACAAAAATTTTTCAATGATGTAGAAACTGTATGTGCTATTGTTGTTGCCACAGATCTTGTTGAATGTGTGTGAACATTTTTTGACCTTTGTACTTTGTCTAAATGATAGCACTGAAATATGCATGCACTGATCCATCTTGATATTGTATTTTTAGATGCCTTCTGTCCCATATTCCTTGGATGGGAAGAAGAAACAATGCTTCTGACTTCCTGAATCTACTTGTTCATTTAATATATATCTAAACAGCTCTCTTAACATCCAGTGTATATTGCATCCATATAATTTTTTCCCGACATACATTTAGGTAGAAACGTGGGATCTAGAATTAGTACTAATCCATCTTCCTCAAATTTGCACAAATTTGGTTGTACCGATAAAGCTGCTAATTCTGAAACTCGCCTTGCAGATGTAATTGTCACAAGAAAAGCAACCTTGTAACATAAATAGCTCAAACTCGCAGTTTGTAGCAGTGCAAAAAGTGGGTTCGTAAGTCTATTTAGAACCAAATTTAAATCCCAAGTAGGAAATCTATGCGTTGTAAGTTGAGCAGATAATGTTGCTCCTCTTATGAACCTCTTTAAGTGTTCATGTGTAGAAAGACTTCCTGTTTTATAATGTAGTAACATTTCAGTGTTTTGGGCCTTAAACACTGACTGTGTTCATGTTCTTAAGCAGTCACTATTAAGTTAAAACACATTCTTGATTGGAGTTACTAATTTCATTAGAAGCAAACATTATAAAAGGAGGAGATAATAAAGGACAGGTAGACAGTCACTTCTGCATTTTGTTTTTCCCCTTCAGAAATAGAAAGTAAAACAATTGTATCTCATCCTACATTTAAAGTAGACCTAGATCTTCCATTCTGTGTGCTGCTAGTCATGTAGGTGAGGATGACATGATGAATCAATGCAGCAAGCCACTCCCATGTAAAATATCGATGCTTTTTCATGTGAATGGAGACAGTAGAGAATTTCCTTTTGGACATTAAAATAACACTTTGCTTCTTACTTCAGCTTTTGTGCTGTCTCATCAGCGATATTTAACTTCCGTAGTCTCATTCGTTCACGTGGTGTCATTTTCTGCACTTCTGAAAGGGCTCTTAGTGTTTGTAGATGTACCTTTTTATGCCTGAAAATGAAGAAAAATGTTACTGCCAGGGGGGGAAAAGTGACTTGCCCAAGGTCACCCAGTGGGTTTCATGGCCGAACAGGCATTGAACCCTGATCTCCAGGGTTGTAGGCCAACACACAAACCACTACACCATGCTGGCTCTCTGAGGCTGCTTTTTGGAATTTATATATTTTTGGAATATTTTCGAGCTGTTGATACTTGAGTCTGTGGACAAGGATTTTGTGGATACAAAGGGTTGAATGTATATTTGAAACTGAGAAGAGTTTCAAAAGAAGTTTGTGATGTGGAATAAGGATCAGCTATAATCCACTGGATTACCTTGGACAAGTCATGTGCTCTCAGCCTCAGGGGAAGGCAATGGCAAATCTCCTCTGAACAAATCTTACCAAGAAAACCCCATGAGGATTGCCATAAGTCGGAAATGACTTGAAGGCACACAATCACAACAACAATATAATGTAGGAAAGCAAGTAATCAGTTTCACTGGGTTTACAAAAGCCCACTTACAGAGCAATCATATCCAGATGATTAAGTAGTAAGCCCCTTTCTCATAAAGCATTTTACTCCTATGAAAGTGTTTCTCTAGAATTTCAGCCTGCAAATGCCTGCCCATAATCTCTTCAAATTCTTTTCAACTCATAGATTTTAGGAACTTCATGAGAAAAAAATTGTGAAAGTGCTGGAGGAATTTCACTTACAGTGACTGGGCTGAATCTGATTAAGTATGGACAAGTTAGTAATAACTTTAGAGTCACTGATTCCAATGGGAATGAAATGCAATGAACCTAATAGGATCTAGCCCATTGTTATAAACTTAATTAACAGTAGTTCAACATTTCTAAGGTACTAAAAAGCAAAATTTTAAAATAAAACTACTGAGATCTGGAATTTTAAAATTTTAAAAATCAAACTGCATCATATATGAAGTTTTATTTAGCTACAAATATACCTTTACTTACAATTATAAATTTTGAAATGTGTCATGAGCAAAATAATGAAAAAATTCAAATGTTAGAAATTTTTTTTAAAAAATGTAGTATGAAAAAATGCAATTAAAATACACAGAATATTAACATAGGGGAAAACTCTAACTACATTAACTTTTAATACCATGTTTTGTTTCTAATTAAATTATATGCACTTAGACCTCTGAACTCACTTCATTTGACATGAGTGATATTAATTATTTCCTTCAAAAAGAACAAAAGGATACACTTGGTATTTTAATAATAACTTTAGAAATGAAAATGCATATTGATGACATTCTCATCTGACCTCATTATGCAGTGTACCACAAACAGAGCGTAGCTTGCAATTTACACAGAAAACTATTAACCATGAAGCACACATGGCTGTATTTTATTAATTGCTTTCAAGGTATGAGGTACAATAATGATAGGAGAATCTGCTCTCTTGAATGAGAGAGTTAAAATTAGAGATGACAGGTATTATTTCAATTAAAAACCTTTGCACTGCATAGCCATGCCTTTTTAAAAGTTCTAGTGCTACCAAAATAGACTGCCTTAAGTATACAACAGATTCACTCAATCCTACCAAACAGCACCAATTCTTCTGATAACTTGGGAAATGCAGTATCTTCTCAACAGTAACAGTACTGAGTGAAAGCATTTGCACCACCCATGGTAAATGAGTAAGAACAGCAATTTACAGTTCATTCCTCTTCCCCTATATTTAAGTTTGATGCCATGTTCCCATCAAATAGAAAACCTATTCAAGTTAGCAAAATAACAGCAAAAAAAATTATTAAAAAAAACAAAAACAAGGAAGGTAAAAATCAGTAGAGTTTGTAAAATCAGTCACTTAAAATCAGTGATTACATACAGTATTTGCAAATCATCTTAAGGATCATTAACAAAAAATATTTTTGCTTGCCAAGGAATGATTATCAGGGAGAAAGTAAGCTGAGCTTTCCCTAGCTGGGTGTTCCAGAATCTGGGAGCATCCACCAAGAAGGCTTTTTCTTGACTTTCCAGCTTCAAATGTTGACAGGTCAAATAAAAGGTCATATCCCATTGAACTTAAAACCCTGGTAGGCTCATAAAAGAGGATACAGCCCCTTCAGATACTTTAGCCCCAAATGATGCAAGGCTTTTAAGGTCATAATTAGGACTCTGAATAATGTGCAGAGAAACCATTACTTAGTGAAGCTATACTAAAAGGGGAATCCCATGTTCCCTGTAACTACTCTGTGTCATAGCTTGGGTGTAGCTTTCTAAGTGGCTAAAGCTTCTGTATAATCTTCAAATGTAGCCCCTTTTAGAATGTGTTCTGGTTATAATTTCTAAATCTCTGGGCACAGCCCTTCTGTCCAGACTTCAGGACAAGGAGAGGAATCGCATGGCGTGCCACTGCAGGAAACTTCAGAACTCTCCAGGGATTGATCCTTAAAGACATCACTATGGCACTCCCCTGTAATATTATCAGGAGCTGTTGCTGTGGCATCATCAGAGGCCACCCAAAGATCTCAGAATTTATACCTGAAATCTTAGGATCTGTAAGACTCCTGACCTGGCAATTCTAAGTGCAGTTATCAAAACAAAATGTAACCAAGACATCTCTAACTCTGGACAGATCGACCATCTCCAGGAATGGGTGTCAATGGAACATTAACCTTAGTGATGTGAAAATCATTCTGGTTACCACCCAAACATATGCATCAAGGAATACATCCAAACTCTGATAACTTTGTAGTCCTATATCTTAACTTTCTTAAAACAAACAAACAAACAAAAACAGTCTTAAAGGTTACTTATGATTGAACTCAAACCATGCATTGCAGTTTTCTTCATATTTTAACAGTCTCCGAAAGAACTCTTTTTTTCAACACTTCTTACAAAACTGTTGTTGTTTCCTTAAATTTTCCACACCACTTTTCCCGGTGACATTATCATGTAGATAGCTATGACCGACTATATAGGCTTTGTCTGTTTGAGTCAGAGCAGGGAAAAGCAAAGGAAATAAAATATCCAGCAGTCCAATGCAAGAATTGTTGATGTAATAGAACTAAACAAACCGCACTCAAGGGACAGAAGAGAAGCAGAATGCCCAGTCCAATTGAAACCAAAAAGTATATGAATTTAATTACCAGTTCTGAAATATCAGTTAATCGTTCCAGCATGGCATTTTGGCATTGTTCAAATTAAATCAGCTTAGAACATGTATGTTAATATAGGAAATAACACACACAAATATCCTTAGAATTACTACAAATAAAATGATATTTTACACATGAGTGCAATGAATTGTATTATCAGTGTTTGTAGTACTTTAAAAAGAGCACTGTAAACAAAAGGAAAATGTGTACAAGTTTTGTGGCATTCACAAAGATGATTTTATTTCCTCCTTTCCCCTCCTTTTTTACTCCTTCTACATTAAAATAATTCCATACTCACATAGCATTTATGATAAAACTGCTTTCTTCTGGAAAACTGGGGACCTCCTTCTTCATTGTCATATTTGTGAATTTACATTTCATAATCTACAAGACAAAACAAAGCAGTACCAATTGCAACAAGTCAACAAAGTGTTTCCTGACTTCTCTGCTATTTTTACAAAGTTAATATAGTGTTATGCTGTAGCTGAGTTCAACACTGCAGATCTTGCATTAAGCACAGGGTTAGACTAGATGCAACATTAATCCTACCATGACACTCAGTAAAGCAGTCAATCACATGCAGCACAGTGCAGAGACTGACAAATTTTCTGTTCTATTTTTCTCTTTTTCTGTCTGCCTCAGTTAAGGCTGTTCAGGTAAAGCTGGTAAACCCACAGATTAGCATGGAAATATTTTTTTCAATTTTTTTGTAAACATTCTTCCTTAAAATTTGTTTCCAGGACTAGCATATGGACAAATAAAAATACTTTTTATTGGATCAACAAGTTACTATTTGATGTTTCAGTTCACAAAGTAGGTAATCCTGCATAAAGAATGCAGGTTAACCTAACTCTCAGAGCATGGAATCATAGAAACATAGAGTTGGAAGAGACCACAAGGGACATCCAGTCCAACCCCCTGCCATGCAGGAACTAAAGATCAAAGCATACTCGACAGATGGCCGTCCAGCCTCTGCTTAAAAACCTCCAAGGAAGGAGACTCCACCACTTTCTGATGTAGTGTGTTCCACTGTCGAACAGCCCTTACTGTCCAGAGGTTCCTCCTAATGTTGAGATGGAATCTCTTTTCCTGCAACTTGCATCCATTGTTCTGGGTCCTGTTCTCTGGAGCAGCAGAAAATAAGCTTGTTCCCTCCTCAATATATCCCTTCAAATATTTAAACAGGGCTATCATATCACCTCTTAACCTTCTCTTCTCCAGGCTAAACATCCCCAGCTCCCTAAAGCGTTCCTCATAGGGCATGGTTTCCAGACCCTTCACCATTTTAGTCACCCTCCTTTGGACCCACTCCAGTTTCTCCACATCCTTTTTGAATTGTGGTGCCCAGAAATGGACGCAGTACTGTATTCCAGGTCGGGCCTGACCAAAGCAGAATAGAGTGGCACTATTACTTCCCTTGATCTAGACAATATACTTCTATTTACTACAAAAAAGTTATTCAATATGCTTTTTGAAGCAAATGTATAGTTTGAGAAACAGGGAACAAGAAGTCTTGTGTCTCAACCCCTGTAGGAACAAAGGTTGTGATTTATCTTACTCAGAGGTGGGTTTGCCAGTTCCTTCTTCCCAAATATAGCCTACAGCACCCCAACCATTTTTACACTTCTTTGTGTGGATGAAATCCAGATAGCCTTATAAACTTAAATATACTTATATGTTTATACAAGTTGAGTCTCACTTATCTATAATTTCAAAATCAGAAATCCTTCAAAATAAAAAAATAAATAAATTTCACGAGTGCCTAAGACAGTGTTATCTTTGCTTTCTCGTGGTTTGGTGTACACAAATTTTGTTTCATGCACAAAATTACTAAAAATATTGTGTATAAAAATTACCTTCAGGCTATGTGTGTAAGGTGTATATGGAGGGAAAATTGTGTTTAGATTTGGGTCCCATCTCATTACAGTATAGACTTGTCTATAAATCTAAAAATGTATTCCCAAAAATTGACCCCCAAATCCCAGGTCGACTTATCTACAAATCAGTATGGTAATGTGATAGCAGCTCTTTTAGATTTCTCCATGCAGTCAGGAGAGACTTTCTTCTTCTCTTGAGCAGAACAGAAAGAGTCCTGAGTGATTGGTTGATGTTAAGCAAACAGAGTCCCTCTCCTGCCCACACGGTCTGCTGCTATCTGGGGAGTCAAGGGTGAAACCAAAACTGAAACACTGAAGCAAAAAGCCTAAGTTAGAGTCCCTCGTGCTATGTGCACAGTAAAAGAGCCTCCAAGTTTTACCCTCGACTTATCCACAGATTATGGCAAAATCCGTAATTTTAGCCCCAAAACTTGCCCTCAATTTATATATGAGATCGACTTATAGTCGAGTATACACAGTACTATATATAAATATTCAAGAAGAACATTACACAGCCATTTAGAGCCAACTCTACAATTTCATACTCTCAGATAACAATTTGGACATCACGAAGGAGCAGCAAATTGCCTGTGATTTAATTTGTTACTGTTATAGTTTACTGTGTGGGAGGCAGAGTGACATTTGTGGGATTTTCTACCTTGTGTGCGAAAATAGCTTGAGTTACTTTGGAAACAATGCACCTTGATCTAAACAGGTGGATCAGAGGCAAGGAACCATTTGCTCCTCTGTATCATGCTGTAAAGGTTCTTAGGCCAGCTGCGATTAGAAGAACCAAATGTATCACTACTACAGTCAGGACAGCCACTATATGCATTAGTGGATGCATTCATCTGTTGTGATCAGTATCACCCTGACAATACCAAAAACACTAAAAATAGGGGAAAGATTTATAACAGAAATATTGTGTACCTAACAACTTGGTAATGATTCATTCTGCCCTTTTTCCCCTCTGTGATGTCACACAATGAAGATAAGTGGGTAATGTACCATTTGGTTTTTTATAGTGGATTACTTCTTCAGCCTAGCTGAGAATAAAATTCCTAGCAGAATGGATCAGTTTCCCTGCCTATACTCTTTCCTTCCTTCCTAAACAACTATAAGTAATAAATATCTAGGAAATCAATTTATTCTGTCAAAAAGAGGCTGTTGGGGGGGGGGGGGGTAAGGGGCTCAAAAGCCACAGTATTGCAAACAGGAAAAGGACCAATGAGAATGAGAATAGGGACGAAACTGTCACTGTCAAATGTGTGTGTGTGTTGTGTGTATGTGTGTGTGTGCATGTGTGCATTCGTTTGTTTAGGAGATAGAGATAAGGACTAGAGATGAGAATCAGGTCATGGAACTGAAAGAGAAGGTGTTGGGAAGATAAGGTCTCTCATGTGATGTCCGCATGCATCTAAGATCTCTAGAGTAAAGATACAAGTCTTATCTTGCCTTCCGTTTTGTTTTCTTCTGTTATTTTATTATAGTGCTTCTACAAACTGCCCTATGTGGTTCATCTGTTACAGATAAGCTTTAACATCCCTGGATATCAACTATGCTAAATTATTCTTCATAATAAGGATATATAAAAACAAAGTAATTTGTTCCTTGTTATTATACACAGACACGAAATGTTAAAAAGGGCCCATTTGGAGTACTGTACATCAACTTTAAAATATGTATACCATGTTTATCCAGTAGCATATTAAAGAAAGTAAAACTAGACCAGACAACACTGTTAAATATCTTATATAACAATACTGTGTACAATTACTTAGATAAAGCCTCATAGTTTTAAGTGATACACTGGGTCCTTGGTAGTCACTGAGGTTTAGTTTAGCTGAGGTTTAGATACCAGCATTTGTGGATTTTCAAGTCTCATTAAATGCAGTGGATAGTAAAATGGTGTCCCTTATATAAAATGACAAAGTCAAAGTTTGCTTATTGGAATTTATACTTTTAAAAGTATTTTCAAGCCATGGATGGTTGAATACGTGGATCAAAATCTTTCAATACAGAAGGCTGACTGTACTTTTGTGTAAACCTATTTAGGAATGTACCTTTTAGCTTTTATAGGAATCACTCTTTAAAAAGAACACTGCCTTTTTCTTTGTCCATGTTTTAAAGCACAGTTTTTCAACAAGTCTATTTCTGTGTTGTTTTTTTTAAAATACCTGTAATTGATCAACAATGTATGGAATTCTTAAAATCTCTGCAGCTGATGGCCTCAGTGAAGGATCCTTGCTCAGCATACTGAAATATTAATGATATGAAACAAATTAATTCTCATATGAACTAAAATTACTGAGGGCAAAATCAGTAAAGAACTGTAAAAATAACCCACCAGTGTAGCACTCCATCAAGTTCTCTTGGATAAATGTCTGGAAGAGAAGGGGTCTCACCCTCCACAATTTTTAAAACAATGGATAAAAAATTGTGCCCAGTGAATGCATGATCCAAGCAGCACATCTCATACAAAATGCATCCTAGTGACCTGGAACACAGGAAGGAAGGAAGGAAGGAAGGAAGGAAGGAAGGACGGAAAATGATAAAGGAGAAGGAGAAATTTTCAATTATTTATCTAGTAACTGCTTTCAATGTTGTGCATGTTAATTCCTTGTAATAAGAAACAGCAGCAGGACTTGGGATGCATAGGTGAGCCAAGCAAGGATTGTAGAGACTATAGCTTGCCATGATGCTGGCTCAGCTGCTCTCCCAATCTCCTAAGGAGTAAGAGCAGCTGTGAGACAAATCTTCTCATCTAGGTTTTTGAACACTCAAGAAATCTCTTTCTGGACACATACTGTTTAAAACCATGATTAATTGCCCCAAAATCATGATACTAGTCATTGTTAGTACTAAAAAAATGTTTAAGAATAATGATATAATCAAGAGAAATTCCAGCTTAGGTTTGATCTTGTTAATTTAAATATTACATCAGCATGGCAGCATATTTGTGGAAATAGGTGAATGTTTATTCCCAGAAAAAGGAAAGATAAACCACATAACAAAAAACAATCAGAAAAGCATCTAGAAACCAATTTTTCTACCTATACATTATTGTGATTGTATCAACAATTCATCTAAAAGGAAATGTTGCCTACTTACCAAATGTCTGATTTTGTGTCATAACCCTGATGTTGCAAAGCCTCTGGGCTCATATAGAAAGGTGTCCCAGTAAATGTGGTTGCTAAATCGCATGATCCCATCAAGAGCCGAGAAACTCCAAAATCCCCTTAAAAAAATATTTAGTATATTAATTACTTGAAGGAAAAACTTGAAGTGAAAGAAAAAGGCTGAGTAATTTTGGTTACTTGAAGACAAAAGAAGAACTAAAAACTATACGTTATTGTTGACAATATCATTTTATATCTCACATTTTATCCATGTAAGGTGGAATCAAGTCACAACTTGGAGATCATTAACTTTTTGCATCATTAAATTGCTAGATTTTTTAGTGACCGCAGTTAATCTTCTAGACTTCCTGATTAAATTGTACCATATCAATTTAATTCATTTTACAGTGTTAGAGTTCATTAGCGTAGATAGCTTATCTGCTACAAAATTCAGTTAACACAGGAAGTAACACAGGAAAACCAGAAGAAAATTGGGATTGCAGGAAATGCATCACATGGTTTTGTTGCCAAACATGCTACTCTGTTTGCTTTATCATTAATATCTTAAATAACAAGGGTCTGAAAACCCAACAGAAATGCTGGGAAGAAAGTGGAGAATTGTGATTGGGAAGGTGTTGAAGAAAAGGGGAAAGGAAGAAAATCAATTATGGTATGAAATGGAATGGAAGACTGATTTGTTTGCAGAGCACTTAAGCAGATATGACCCTTGCAGAATATGAAGCCCTTTGGGCCTCAAAGCTGGTGTTCCCTCTCTCACTCCATCATTGGTCTATCTTCCTGGATGGGCATTCAATTTCTCTTCAATCCTCATTTTCTACAATTCTAATCTAGTTTCTGTGGTGTAATATACAAGGTGAAAAGTGTTTTCAGTCTGCCTCCATTTTCTCCTCTTCTGGCTTGATTTCCTCCTCTTGATTCCCCTATTTTGCTTCCCATCTACTTACTGATTCAATGAATCACATACTTCAAGAAAAATGGTGAGGTTGGAGTCAAGATTTATTGGTTTAAAACCATGCTCACACCATGGCTACTCAAAAGTAAATTGCACTAAACCCCTTTATAATCCTTTATTTCTCATACAGTGCTGAACACTTGGATAATGAAATCATGTTTTCCTCAAACTTCTCCCCATTTCCTTCTTTCTTGACTTCTCTCTCTCTCTCTCTCTCCCCTGCCCACTTCTCCCATTCTGCTTTTCATCTACTCCCTTGTTCATAAAGGCTAAAGGGTTTTCTCATGCTGGAGCTTAGAGCCAAAACATAGAGCTGAATTAATTTGGCTAAATTTACACACTCCAATCCATGAGAGGAATTGACCAATTGAGTTAAATGAGGAAAGCATGTGCTCTGCTACCAATCTTTGCAGATACTTCATGAAAGAGAGTGAAGAGCCGCACATCATGCAGTGATTGAGTTGTACAGAAAAAAAATGTTCTGCATGTGCTGAGAAATATTCAAAGCTTTACTGATTAAGCATTCGCTATGATCCACCTGCAGTGGATCAGTGTCCTATAGCTAAAATTAAAATCCAATTCCTTACATCCCATTTAGGAATCACATAGCCCTCTAGATATATTTAGGGTATATCTTCCAGGAGCTCTAGTTTGTATAGCCAATGGTGAAGAATGCTGGAAGTTCTAATACAACAGTCTCTAGAGGCTTATATTATTTGAACCCCAGCTTCAACATAATTCCTTATTAATCTTTAATAAACAAAGCATTTGATAGGAAAGTGAATATACGTTAGTGAGAGTGGAAGGGATTAAAAATTGAGAGATTCAGATCAGTGAGAAAACTTAATCTGAACAGCTTGTAAGAGGTGATCTCATTGTTCAGGAAAGCCTTTTCAAACCTGAAAAGTTCCAGACATATGGAAGTTCTACTATCTCTGATCAACAACTGTATGATTGGCTTTATAGTCCACATGGGTACAGGAGTTCCAGTGTCATAACTCCCTTGCTGGAGTCAGAACATTCCGACAGTGAGGTAGAGGCAAATTGATAATAATGCTCTATCTGAGGAACAGGGGCTTGAGGTAGAGCAATTCATTCACTGAAAAATGATGGGACAAAGAAAGATGAAACTGCTCCCAAGGGTGACTGTAAGCCTGAGGGCAGGGAACCATCAAAATATAAGATTGTATGTACAGCACTGTGTAAATTTACAGCGCTATATAAATAAAGGATAATAATAATAATAATAATAATAATAATAATAATAAACAAACAAGAGATACTGGGCAATTAGGCACCTAGGTTTTGAACCAGCTGTCTATAAATCTCACAGGTACTCCCTGGCACTTTTTGCTTTCAACATTCCAGTTTCACTTCTTGCTTCTCTCTTCATTCTGCTGGATACTTTTATGACTGGACTGAATCAACTGCTTAATAGCTTTTGTGTTTTGTGTGTGCAGACAATATCCAGATTAGGAGGAAAAAAAACTTTAAAAAATTAGAAGAAAGGGAGCTTTTAAAAGTGTCAATAACAAAATGTGCCCCCAGGAGCAATAATAACAACCTGCCTGCCATCTCTTGATATCTACTGAAGATCAGTGTTTTAAATGCTGCAGGGGACATCAGAGAGGAATACATGTCACTTATTTGACTGCAAAGGTTTATGTACACAGGGGTGTAGTGAGACAATTTTCATGGAGGAGAGGAAATAGCTGTAATGGGAGGTAGGGTTTGGACACAAGAGATTTCTGTGGAAAAAATTTACATAGTTTGCTCAGACTGCAAACGGTCACCTGAATAAGTGATTCAATGCGCTCCTTTTGGGCCCATTTCTTTGCAAATGGTGCAGCCTTGACACGGCTCAGGCTGCGTTCAGGGCATGCGTCATGTAAATGGCACATCCCCAATGCGGCCTAAAGCCGAGTCATTTCAGGCCATAGATAATGCCCAATTAATGCATTTTAATAAGGAATTATGTTTTGAAACTTCCAAAGAAGTACATATTTTTCACATGCAAAATGGCTTGGTAAACTAAATACCAGTAACTAAGAAGTAAATGAACATTGTGCAAGTCATCCTACTATAATGATGGTTACTGTCAAGAAAGCCTAACGACCCATGATTTCTCTGAAAACTTGTTGAAAAATTGGCCAATTGAAATTCCTTCAAATACATGATATTCAAAAGTCAGCTTTTGAAAGTAAACTTACTTTTCTATGATGAAGTACTCAACACTTCTACGGTGTCAGCACATGAGTCAAAATTGAAAATGATTTTTTAAACACAGCTATAAATAAACCAGAAGTGAGTCCTGAAAGGTACAAAGTGTACATGCATGGAAGGGCTTCCTTGTACACTTTCAAAATTTTAATAAGTATATGAAATGTTAGTGGTGGAGTTTTGCAAGATTCTAGCTTATTTTTTTTTTCCATTGGATGCCTAAACTGTACCTCTAAATGTTCAACTGCAACACTAAAAATCTGGTGACAAAGAAAATTTCATGGGAAAGCAGAAGTCTTATTTAGGGAGGCAATGCTCTCTTCTGCCCATCTCCATCTTTTGCTATATGTCTGTACATACACTTGGGACATATACTTCATTTTTAAAAAGGAATTTGTGCTAAACTGGGAAATATTTGTGTGATTTTTGTGAAAAGATTTGAGGGACGAAAGAGACCAGTCAAAAAGGGCAGATCGGACCCGCCCCAGAGCTGCCCGCCCTGGAGCTGAGGCTCCAATCCCCCCTAGACCTGGCCCAAATAGGAGCAGAAAAGATCTGCTCCTTTTGGGGCTGGTAAAGGGCTGCCTTAAGCAGCCCTGGTTCAACCTCAGAGCAGCTTCCATGTGCTCCAGGGGCCATGCCCCCGGAGTGGCTTGCCACCGGAGTGGCTTGAAGCTGCCCCGTCTGGTTGGCTGAGCATTTTCTGGGTGTCTTCAAGGCATGCAACATCAAAATACTACACCCTCAAGCTGCCCAGAAACCGGCTTTTCCGGATCATCTGTTTGGCCTCTGAGTTTCATGTCTTAAACGGCTTTTGTTCCACAGAATAGAGAACGAAGGAAAAATTCCAGGAAAATTACAAATTTGTAAGCGCACAGAATCACACAAGGACATACAATGTTCCTTATAAGCCTGAAGAAGACAAACGGGAACTGAACATATTGAACTATCCAGGTGAAAGTTATTTTTAAATGTCAGTTCAAGCTGCTATTCTTAGCACTGAGTTCAAACCCTAGGAAGAAGAGACAAGTCTTCTCTCCTTTTGAAATGAGCACTATATTTCTACAGCTGAAATCCATGCTCACCAAGTGCATTGTAACAGAGAGTGGGTTTCATTTCCCTTCAATAAAGCAATCAGTAAAACTGTTCATAAAAGAAATCAGTATATTTCAAGATTTTTCTACCTTTTTGGAGAAGATTTTGAAAACTTGACTGAAGAATAGAAAAAAATCAAACTAAATAGCTGCTATTTTGTTTTGGGCAACTATATGTCAAACACTTTCCTGAAAAGAGTTTCTGATTACAGCAGATGAGAAGCCATATGAGAAAAGGAACACATTTCAAATATTACAATTTAAAAATTAAGTTTCTGATGGGGTATTTTGAAAATTTGGTCTAGGAGCAAGAAAATAAACAATGGCACCAGAATGGAAATGTTTGTATTTTGATATTTTGAGAGTTTGGTATTTTGGAACTATTTTGTATTTTGGTATTTTGAGAGTTACCATAAATTTTCATTTTAAAACCCATCATTCCTTGATGGGTATCCAAGGTCCCTATTTTGTGTTAATCTGTCAAATTCAGTCTTTCTAAAAATTTCAGATTATTTTTAAAACACTTAAATTAAACAGTGTATGTAAATTGTATGTGATATTAAAATGAATTATAAAAAGTTCTGGAAGGCACAGAAATGAGGGCAAGGATTCTTGCATGAACTTTTTCTTATGTGTTTTTAGCGTAACTGTACACCAAGGAAAAACATATTCTACTGTGCTTATATACAACATTAATAGGAAGGTGCCATATTGCCATAAATCCAAATATTTGCCCATCTAAGCTCAGTTTTGCCTCCCAAGTAGCTGCAATTTTCTGAGGTGACATAATGGCCACTAGCATGACAGGAACACAGATAAAAAGGACATCTGTGGTATTATATAGAGTACTTTTAACAGACGAATAACATCATGTTATAAAAATAATCTTACCAATTTTAACAAGATTATTTTTCAAAAAAATATTCTTAGCTTTCAAATCTCTGTGAAGAATTCGCCTGAAAATAAAGAAACCTTTCTTCAGTTATATGAAAATATTAATAGGATTGAATTACTTTGGCATATAATTTTTCTTTCCTATTATGAAATTTACTTCTTTTCCCTAAATACTTTCTCCTTAATCCTAAATACTTAATTTGGATGTGAATACCTCTGACTTTAGACTACAATCTTAAACATATATACAGTTAATCTCAGTTGACATTTAGTGATTTAACATTAATGGATGGATCCATACTTGGTATTTCAAGTTTCAGAACACATTCTTTTACCTTTTGTTAACTTTCAAGCACTCGCAATGCTGCTCTACCAAATTTATGTTCCCCCTCTTGAAACCCATGTATGTGCATATCCCCATGCTTCAGAATATACCCATTATCTTCCAACAAACAACTAGTACCAAGACTTGGAGGACACAAAATCTATTCCATCAGAAAATTATCAGAGTCCTTTCTTCAGCACAGTGTTCACAACACTAAATAAATAAATACTCCTTTGAGACACACAGTCAAGTGAAGCAGAATAAAGTTGATTGTTGTGGAAGATCGCTTGCTCTGAAAATATATTAAAGTGCCCAGAGTTTGCAGAGCTAGATATACACTAAGTGAGCTTCTTCTCTCTCATTTCTCCTTGTATGAAGAAAAGAAGCAAACTCCAAATTGTGCATGACTCTCAGCTGCCCAGTTACATCAAAATCAGACTGAGCATCTTCAGATTTTGGTATGTGTGTGTGGTTTAGAATAGATCTCCCATGGATACCGAGGGCTGACCGTACTTTGCTACGTGGCCAACATGGCTACCCCGGGTATAGTAATATGAGTGTTGTTTTCTTAAAACATTTTTTATTTTGAAATACAGAAGTATCTTCAATTTTTAGTAAGTAAATTTAATGTTGCAACTCCAAGTCATAACACAAAACATTAGAAATACGTATAATTAAAACAGCAACTTCAAAGCCAATTACTGTATAGGTTCAAAAAAGAGAAACTGTACTTTCAACCCATAATTAAAGCAAAGAACTTGCATATAGCATCAAAAATGCCTCCTACAATTTGGTCGAAGATATCTGGTATAGCTCTCTTTCTAATGTTAAGAGATAAGAAAGTAAAAGTTATCACTTGATAGGTAATATACTGGCATCTGCCAGTGAATAGAAAATACATTCCTCTTTGGGCCTTGAAAATCTTATTATAATCTATTTTAGAAATCCCCCTTTCTGTTGTTATAAAAAGAACAATATAAAACATAATTAAAACAGCAACTTCAAAGCCAATTATTGTATAGGTTAAAAAAAGAGAAACTGTACTTTCAACCCATAATTAAAGCAAAGAACTTGCATATAGCATCAAAAATGCCTCCTACAATTTGGTCGAAGATATCTGGTATAGCTCTCTTTCTAATGTTAAGAGATAAGAAAGTAAAAGTTATCACTTGATAGGTAATATACTGGCATCTGCCAGTAAATAGTTAATACATTCCTCTTTGGGCCTTGAAAATCTTATTATAATCTATTTTAGAAATCCCCCTTTCTGTTGTTATAAAAAGAACAATACAGTATAAAACATAAAGTTTACTGTCTTCCACTTGGCCCTACTAGGGGCTCAAGCACATGGGGCAAAGGAGGGACCAGAGGCCACTCCTGCCCAGAATGCTGCGGGACCACAGCAAGTGCTCTTTTTTGGCCCAGCTCTTCTGGGTTGGGGTGGGCTCACAGCACCTTCTGGCCATGTTCAGGGCATGCACCATGTAAACACCATACCCCCAATGCAGCCAGACAGTGCCCCTTTGGGCCCATCTGTTTTGGGCCTAAGTCACCATTTCACAAGGATCCCATTAAGTCTGCTCTCAAGGTATGCAGAGGGCATACTTTGGAAACTTGTAAATGCCTTCTGTAGGGGGGTACTAACAAGATAGCAAATATCTTTATTTTTCTTAAAATTAGGGTGCCACCTGGAAAATTTTGAGTGCTGGACCAAGCTTACATCTTGATTAGTATCGTCAGCAAATAACCACTCATAAACCTTTTTAACTGATTTTGGAAAAGTCTATGAAAGCTCATGCTGCCAACTTCTTTCTGTCGGTTAGTCTCAAAGGTGCTACAAGATCTCTCTACATACTGACTCTGCAGACTAACACGGATGTATCTTTGATTTCGGAAAAGTTTCTCTGAAAAGGGGTACTTCCATTGATCACACATTAATAGCCCTAATCAAAGTGGTGGAACAGAATTTATATCAAGGGTCAACAAATATTCATTTTTACACTCTAAGTGGCATCCAAGAAGCAAGCACAAGTTTACAACCATATCAAATCAAATTACTGTACCTGTCATGCATGTAACTGACTCCAAGTAACAACTGTATAAACCACTCAGCTATTTGGCTTTCAGGAAATCTTTGGCCAGCTTCTTTATATTCTTGAATTTTAAAGTCAAGGTCTCGACCCTGAAATACAGGAATGCATTTACATTCTGACCAAAGCATCACATCTCAAGTCCATGGATGTAAATGGGGAGGGGGAAGAGACCCTATCGATTTGAACAGGTCAAAATACTTCTTTGTCTGTAAATTTCAGTACACCGTTATATGACACAATGTATATACTTTTGACACAATGGATATTCTACACAATCAGAAATACTATGGGCTGGATTCATATTAAATTGACTTTAGAATTGAATCCTAATTCATCTATCATCTATCAACTATCTAGGAATGTGGGTGCAACAGAGCAGGGGCAGAAGTGTTCTCTGCTAGTAGAAAAGTCTACTCCACCAGCATAGCAGCATTTAAGTTGCCTCCTCTGGTTCCTCACAGTTGGCCTCCCAGTAAAGACAGGATTGTTCTCCCATTTACAGAAAATATTAATTAAAGACAGGGAGATCACATTTCATAGCAACTGCATCACTAGAACTGGTGTTCTATGGGATAAATTCCGCGTCAGTCCTGTTTAGAGCACACACATTAAAATGCTTGGGATTTCTTAGTCACAACTAGTTTAGGTTATGCTGATTTCACTGAGTCTACTCTAATATTGGATTCATCCAAATGTTTTTACTTCCTGCAGTTAAATTTCTCTCGAAACTCTTCTCATGGGCTATTACTTGTCTAGGAAAATGCCTGTTCTCAAAGGTTACAGGCATCATCTTACAGACTTGTCTTGTATAATTCTATTATGTTATTGGCATCGTATGTAAGAAGGAGAGTAAATAAGGCCCACGGGGATATGCCCATATCTTCTGTGTACAGTCTCTTTCGGTCAGGTAAATTTGTAAGAGCTGGTTTTACTTTTGTCACAGATTCCTCTCATTAACTTTATTTTCAAAGCTCAACACTTGACACTATTACCAATGAACAGTAAGTGTTTTAATACAACATGCTAAGGTCTTTTGAAGAATATTCATTCAGCAACTCCTGTAAAATAACACACAGGGCTTACCTCACAATATTCAGTGATGATGTAGAAACTCTCTCCTTCTACAAAGCTGGTATAAAACTTGACAATAGCCGGATGGTCTAGCCTGGACAACAGCTGTGCTTCTAGGTTTGCTTCAACAGTTTCATTGGGCATGAGGTCCCCCACAGAGATCTCTTTCAAAACCTTCCTGTTGGTTAAAAAAAAAAAGGTATGGTTTGTTTTTAAAGTGGCTTCTTTATCCACGAGCCCAGTGGTTTTCGAACTTTTTACCCTTGTGGCTCCCTTTACATCTACATGAGGATGTTATACTCTCGCCTCCCCATTCAACGTAATATATGAATAAAAATATTTTGTTAGTTTAGAGTGCATATTTTTGTTCACACATTAATGTATATTTATAATTTAACATTTTATAAGGAAATAACTCTTCTTCCTCTTCTTCCTCCTCCTCCTCCAGAAGAGGCTCCAAGTGCCCTTTAGGCGAAACAGATGGCCCCAATGAGGCAGCTTGGAGCCACCTGTCCAAGAAAGCAGCCAAATGGCTTGGGACCACTGCAAACAGGTGTGTGGTCCCAATCCAGCCAGTTTACACTCCAGGAGCGGAAAAAAATCTGCTCCTATTTGGGGAGGAAGAAAGCCGCCCCTTTGCCTCTGGAAGACAGTTTTTTAAACGCCATCCCCCCAAGTCACCCGGAAGCCACCGATGTGTAATCACCAGCATGACTTCTGGGCAACTTGGGGGCATGGCTCATGTAAACGCCACACCCCCAAACTGGCTTGAAGCCAGCTGAAGCGGATGGTCTGTTTCAGACAGTCCTTGACTTTTCTCTTCCCCTTCCAGGACAGAAAATGTTGGAATCAGGACCTCCAAGTCTTGCACCCCTCCTTGATCAACTCTCGCACCCTACTGGGTGTCCTAGCCCACAGTTCGATAACCATTTCACTTGCTCTTTCTCTCCAGCAGACAGTCTTTATTATATCACTATTTATAGAGAATACTAACAAATTCTCTATAACACATTTTAGAATTTTGTCCTCTCCTATACTTTTTCAGATTTGATTTGTGTTGCTGTTTAGCTATAGAATGCAACTGCAGCAGGCGTAAATGTAAACGTTGATAGACAGGGCTCTAGTGTAGTAAATTTTAAAATTCTTGTTTGAAAGTCCTACCTATATTATTGTTTTTATGATCTGGGGAAATAGCCTCCTATTTTCCCCATAAATAACCTTTTTTAATTGCCTTGACGTTGTTCCAGATCCTCATTGGAAGGCAGGGAGATTTTCTCTCATTCCCCTAATGCCCTCCCTGCATTTAAAATAACAAAATAGTTTACAAAAGGCATCAAAATTGGAATTATAATTATGTCAGGCCTAGATCTAAAAAAAGCACATCTCCACCAGCTTTGTGTTACTTTTGCATATGTCCAATGCTGTCTCATTTCTGCAATCACATGCAATTTTTTTTAAAAAAATGCACATGGATTTGTATGTGTGTATGTATATATATAATGAGAACTAGTGTGGTCCAGTGGTTTGAATAATGGACCAGGACTCCAAGGGAATAGAATTAAAAACCTCACTTGACCATAGAAACGCACTGGGTGATTTTGAGCAAGTCACAGCCTCTGAGCTTCAGAAGAACACAATGGCAAATCCATGCTGAACCAATTCTGCCAAGAAAACCTAATGAGAGGTTTAAACTAGTATTGCCATAAGATAGAAACTATTTGAAGGAACACGACAACAAAAATACTATTTCAGAAAGCCCACCTTTGTGAAAGAGAAAAAGAGTCTTCTCTCACCAGGGCCCCAAGTCCTGAGCAAAGAATGGGCATCAGGAGAGGGAAGATGGCAAATGCTTCACCTCAGGGACATTTCCTTGTTCCTATAGCTGTCCTCACAACAGGATATGTTGTTAAATGCAACACATTAGTCATTATCCTACAAATGTCCCCCCCAGCATTGAAAAACCCTATGACTGTCCTCACTTGCTGTCTTAACTACACTAATCAACTGCTAGTGCACTAAGCTTCTCATCACTGGGGCTTCCAACAGGAAGAATCCCGCCTTAAGAAATATAACTATTAATCCTTTTTCTGACTGTGCTTCCATGCCTGTTCTTCATGGAGTAGGGCACCGTTTGGAGAGATTCTTTAGAAATGCCTAAGGGCATCCAGTGTGCTTCCTGGCCTTTTTTGTCTTTTGAACACCAAACCCCTGTGCTGAATCAAAAGCTGCATTTGAAATTGCCCCAAGTTTCAGACGTGATGTGGCACAGAGTCTTGAGACTGCTAGTATGAAAAACACTACAGATACAATGCCCCATTGGACATACACAGCTACGCATATACTTCTTCCAATTATGGCAACAGTTCCAGGGAAGGTTATTATATATCAGCCTCTGATTGCTTTATATTTCTGGGCAGCATACAAGAGTTAGCCCCAAAGGGTTACTCAGAGGGGAGTAACAAGCAACCCAAACTCCCTAAGAACTATACCTCTATGTATTTCCAAAGACTTTTTGCATTAAATGCTTGGGAATAGCTCTAGGAAATATAATGTGTTAGAAGCTCTTAGGAACCGCATGAAATAAAAGAGAATTGAAAGATGGTATTGCTGTCATGATATGGTACACTGGTAAACCTAAAAATAAGGATATTTTCTTTTCACAAACACTGTTTTTAAAAAATGGAAGCACTGTACAGATTGTTGAACAAAGTTTCTTTTGAATTTTTTTTGTGTTAATTGAAAATTTCATTTAAAATGTTATGCTCTATGCTCCATCAAACAGTGAATTTTCCTATGCATTTTAATTAGGCCCCATAAAATCACTGTATTGTCTAATTCTGAGTTTGTTGAGCATACAAATACTATATGCTAACAGTCCTTTAGGAAAGCAAATTTTCACATTCTCAGTAAGATTTGGATATATATCTCAGTTTATGGGAGCATCTGAACTACTAATTACAAAATTACAAATCCTAGCAGGGGTTGGGGAAATAATTTGTTTTGAGAGAATTAAAAATCCCAAATCCTTATTAGGTCGTTTCTTCACCAATATTAGTTTCTCAGTAAGAGTATGCTTGGGAGAAGGAATACATAAATCCATGTAACATCTATCTGGAAATCTTAAAGTAAAACATGAAATTTGCTTGTCTACATTTCTGTAGCCTGGTTCAGTGCTATAAAAATAGGTTAATATCTATAGCAATCTTCTAATCTTTGACTTGGCACCACAACATTATATCTTCCTACTCCCAGATCATGTCACTAAACTGTCAAACAGAATGAGCTGTCTTTAAACATCACTTAATACAAGATCTTTATGCACCAAAAGACAGCAGTAAGAATGTGATGCACCAGGACAGCTTGTCACCTAATTCGCTCTGTGATTTTGATGCTGCCATCACCTGTCAAACAATATGACAAATGTTTGTCTTATTAGAATTCTGTTACTGGAGAGCAAATCAAGAAACTATACACTTTTAAATTAAACACTGACTTGCTGCTACACAATGGTACTTCAGTACTGATTTGACAGCTTGTATTGCCATTAACAGAAAAAACATTTGCGACAGTTTTAGAATAATTGCTACTTCTATACATGCAATATAAACAGAAGCTTTTTTTAATGAAAAGCACAGTAAAAGACATTAACGTGAACCCAACTGTTACCCATGCAGAGTAGACCTATTAAATCCATGGGAATTTGGTAAATTAAGACTTAACATAAACTCCATTGATTCAATATGTCTATTTTACTAGTGGGGTTAACAATTGGATTTAAGGCATGTTATCGTCAAAGAAAATTCATCTCTGTGGAGTCAAAGGCTTTCATGGCTGGCATCCATAGTTTTTTGTGGGTTTTTCGGGCAATGTGGCCATGTTCTAGAAGAGTTTATTCCTGGCATTTCGCCCGCATCTGTGGCTGGCATCTTCATCTTCTCTGAATATGCCAGCCAGATGCTGGCGAAACATCAGGAATAAACTCTTCTAGAACATGGCCACATAGCCCGGAAAACCCACAAAAAACTATAAAATTCAACTCTCTGTTTAAAATGTTAGAAAACTTAGCACAGGTTGTTATTAAAATGTCAGTAGAAAATATACAAGAAGGTCTCTGAAGCCTATCCTGTTTTTAAAATTAAATTTCAAATCACCCAAAATATATGATATTAGCTCCAGAATCTTCTGATCTTTTGAGGCTTCTGTCGAAAGCTACAAACCACTCAAATAAGATCAAAGGATTAGCCAGTATCACATATGGCTTAAATGTATATCCCGATGCAGGAGAGGTGAGAGACAGGGATGGCTTACACATGCAGGAAGATAACTAAATTTGTGTGTGTTTGTATAGTGTGTGCTTGATTACTTATAGCAGAATGTGAGTGAAATTGTCTTCAGCATCATGTTTTTCATCTGGCCCTGCGTCATCAAGAAAATACTATCTGGTGTGTTATATCTCCTATAGGCAATTGAGAAAGGATAAAATGCTAGTTCTGCTGGATTAGACCATATGGATCTAATCAGCATCCTGCTTTCCAGAAGGGCCAGGTAGATGCTTCTGAGAAGCAAACAAGCACGGAATGGAGGCAATCGCTCTTTTTCTTTTATTCTTGAGAAACTGGTAATCATTGATAGGATGACAATGTGTAATACTTTACAGAAGATAGTCCTTTATTTGAAGAGCTACTTCAGAACAATTTTCTGTTGAAGGCAATCTCTATTTGATGTCCAATTCACAGCTAAAGAACAACAAGTATGGAGAAAAGGGGTGCTGATGTTGTTAATCCACAATTAGTTATGACAACTGGGCAGCTGATTTCCCAAGCATGGCAAGATGTATTGTATTTGTATTTCAGTTATCATTAATTAGTTCTAAATATGCATATATGGAAATTAGAACATGCATATTATAGGCCAATCTGAGTCCTTCCTCATCATCACTGGCAGGCCTTCCCCAAACAGAACAATCGGCTAATGTATTCTCCCTACCCTAAGTATCATTCTACTATTTCCAAGTAGATTGATGTTATTGTCAGTATTTTAACAATTGATTTTAAATTGTTTAATTCTTTTATAAGGGGGAGTGTTAGATACAGTATTGTACAGACTGTATGTAAGGTATATTGACTGTCTTTTAATCATGTAAGCTGTTTTGATTGCTCTTGTAGCAGAAAAGTGGGGTATAAATAAAAGTTTTATTGTTATTTATTATTATTATGTATTATTATCGTTCTTGTGATGATTTTTTTTCTTTCGTTTTCCACAATACATGAATAGCCACCCACATACTGCCATTGGAAACTGAAGTTCCATTTAGCCCTCATGGTCAATAGTCCCATATAGGTCAATTATCTATGAATGTACATATTTATATCTTTATTGACCAATGTTAATACTCAAAAAACACACTGGGACACTATAATCCTGAAGCCAGATTTTGTAGCGGAAACCACACATAAGTATACTTACAATGTAAGCATTCCATGACATTGTCACCTTCACCGTTGTAAACAAGAGCCAAAAACTTGTGGCAGGACTATACTAGTGTAAAAATTACTGGGCAAGTGACAGTACTTTTTCAGAGACTGTGTGGTATCTAACTCTGTTGATCAATCCACAAGCGTTCACAAAGCCCTTCTTTTCACTTTTATTGGTGGATGGCAGTTAATTGATTGTTGGACAATGGGTAAACTCAGGGCTATTGTGCCAATGGTGCAACTGGTTGTGCTACTTCAGGATCTAGTATAAGTATCCTAGTGAATATTTATTTTATCTTATAGAACTTCCATCAATGTTCTCAAATTTCAGCCAACCAAGCCTCATAATACAACATTTTTATCGTACATCTTTCCATTCCTTTGCTGTGATCTTCTACAAATCACTTTTGACTTCCTTCCACCTCAGTGTCGATTATTTCAGAGCATTTTAATTTCCCTTTCCTATATTTTGTTCTTATCAATTGTTACCCTATGCATCTATAAAAAATGTATAAGAATATTCCATGCTGTTTTTTGACTACCGTAGTTATGAAACAAGATAGAAGTAATGTGCTTTCGTTGTTAGGTTGGCCCCCATTTGAGGAACATTTAAATTTCTGCCATGGAGGGAGATATTGGAATTCACTGAGGTCAGGAAATATCTGAAATGTTCAAGAAGTGTGTGTTTTGTTTTGATCTGTTCTTATTTTACTTTCATTCCATCTAGCTGGTGTGTTTCTGGCTCAGGGTGCTTGAGTAAAATACACTTGATGTGCACACATTCCTTTTAATAAGGGACATTTCTATACTAGCAGTTCACTAGAATTCTCACTGAGGTCCTAAAGTATCACAAAAGGCAAGTAAGTCTATCCTACTTCATGGATTTATCTCACAGGCATTTATCTCGGAGGCATTTTCACAATTAGTCTTTGGTAAGTGGTTTTACTCAAGGCCAAAAGGCAGTTTTTGTTAAACACAACCTGATCAATCAGCTCTACATTTTGAAGACCAACTGGTAACAGCTCAAATGAACAGTGCCTTTCTTTCACATTAATTTTTTCACATTCATCCAGGTTTCTGCTTGCTTGCTTTCCAGCACTGGCACTTAAAGAGAGCTTCTCGGTCAGTATTATCTTGGCCAAAATGGTCCAGTTTTCATTTTGGTCAGGATGAAGCCAAAGGAAAAGGGAGGGACTGGGGGCTTTTTGAGTATGATTTTTATCATAAATGCATGTTTTAGTGTGACTGGTTAGTTTGGTGGCAAAAATCAACCAGAGGTGCGAACTGTTTAAAAGGTGAATTGCTGGCCCTTAGGCCAGGAGAAAGGCAGTCCAGTGAGTCTGGAGGATTTGAGGAGTGCAAACATTCTTGGAGGAAAGGGCTGTATGTGGTCTTAGGGCTATATTTTGCTATTCTGGTATAAAGGCTGCATCCTGGCTCTGTCTGCTCTGCTGTCTGTTCCTGTGGTTGTGTGGTTTGCTGTTCTTCAGAATGCAGGTCACATGAATATATGCCTAGGGATCTGATCAGCAATTGGTTAAACCCACTTTATGTGGATCCTATCTCTAACTGTTTAAAGAAGGAATGAATTCTGGTTCCTCTACATTTACCTAGTGCCATATAAACAAACAAAAAAAATCTGAATCCTGCTTATTATATCAATACTGTGAAACATTATTTTATGTATTAGAACACATCAACCATGCTTTAATGCTTTCTAAGTTATAAGGCTTTGATGTGATTTATATCTTTCAATAAATCTTTGGAGATTATATTGGCAAGTTTGTAAAATACAGAGGTATAGGACTACACCAGTATAGGATTAAATCAGAAAATTAAGTAGCAGGATGCAGTTCAGACGCTATGGACACTAGGTCAAATAATAATTGTTCATTTTAAAAGTACTCTTTTAAAGCAAATTGTTTATGGACACTAGCTCAAATAATAATTGTTCATTTTAAAAGTACTCTTTTAAAGCAAATTGTTTTTGGTTGAACTCATGTTAATTGAAGAATTTATTTCTGAACAGCATTTCTTGCACTATAAAAAAAGAAGCAGCTACACTGGATATTGATCTAACAGTGAACAACTGCCAATAAACGGTTACTTTTAAAATGTTTAAATTCAGTCATTGTTGTTTCACGAAGAGGACTGAAAAATAGTAAGAATCGCCATGCTTTTTTTTTTAAAAGAAGAATCAATTTTAAAAAAACAGGAGTGTTTTTTTTTTAAAATAAAGCCATTTGGTTTAAACCAGCCAATTCTGTAACAGACTTCTGTCAAAGCAGTTTTGTTCCTTGTAAGGCCACATTCACATATTCCTGAGACAGAACTCAACCCTCCATCTTCTGTTCATCTAAGACTGCTTTTCTAGCTGAGCTATTGTGCTGTTTAAGTGTCACCTATTGAGACAAAAAATAAAACCATATTGTACGCAGTATCTTGGAATCTGTATTTTGGCAGTGGGTCTCTAAACACACACACACTGGCACTTTTAGGTGCTCAATGCAGGTCTCCTCCCAGAAGCACCAAAGAGATGAGCCAAGATTTCATTCATCACATTCTCTTTCTGGAAGCCTGACTGTATTTGGAGTGTACTGGTTAACATTATGAAAAGCTTGACTTTTGCTATGCGTTGATGATTGCCCTCTATGCAAAAATATTGTGGAGGCATCATTGGTGCATAAAACTGTGATTGTTGACTCAAAGTGGAGTTGCCAGGGACATTGCAAATGTGTTGTTACATGAGCTTCTGTTTCTATAGCTACCTTTGTGCTTTTGACTCTGCTAGTTCACAAATATGTTAAAACTAGTGTTATAGTGTTAGCTTTGGCATAATAGCAATCTAGAATACCGAGGTGATAGGATCATCTGTTTGTTTAGTACAATAGTGATGATTTATATTTTACAAGTTTTTACCCTGCCCCTGTTTAGTTTCTCTGGCAAAAATTAAAATAAACGTAGCCATCATTAGTTAGGGCACAGTTGCGTCCGACCTCACCTATAATGTGCACTTAAATATGCAATCACTGCATGAATAAAAACACAAACATTTATATTTAGCTAAGGCAGTGTGACACATAACTGGTGGCATCCAGACTAGTGCACTCATCTCTTTCAAATGAATATGTTAGGTCCAGATTTAAGTGTACATAGATCACAATGAAATTGATTTTAAACAGGGGGAATTGATTTCCCCTGTTATTCCAGGGATTTTATTTGCACAACTAAATAAAGAAGAAGAAGACTAGGAATGGAAAAGACAGCAGTGAAAGAACTAGACAAGATCCTAAAGACTAAAGATACACAACTGAACATAAAAGTCATAACTGTCCAATCCATTGCATTCCCCATCACCATGTACGGATGCAAATGCTGGACAGTAAAGAAAGCGGATAACAGGAATGTCAATTCATTTGAGATGGAGTGCTGGAGAAGAGTGCAGAGAATACAATAGACGGCCAAGAAGAGAAACAAATGGGTTCTGAACTCTCCCTCGAAGCCAAGATGATTAAATTGAGGCTGTTGCTCTGGCCACCTCATGAGAAGGCATGACTAATTAGAAAAAGGCAATAATGCTAAGAAAAATATAAGGTAGTAGAAAGAGAGTCAGACTACATACCAGATGGATTGACTCAATCAGGGAGGACATTGGCTTGAATCTTCAAGACCTAAGCAGAGCAGTGGAGGATAGGGGGCCTTAGAGATGTCTCATATACAGGGTCACCAGGAGTCGAGGTCGACTCGAGAGTAGCTAACAACAACAATAACTAAATAAAAAAACACCATGCCAATATAGCCCTACCTAGATATCTAAAATTATCTGAAGCAGTGGAAATAAATCAAGGTAACAACAGAAAAGAATGTTGTAGATCACTGCCAGAGTCTGCTAATGCAATAAAGAGAAAGGGTTGAATGGGGGGAAGAAATGGGGGGAAGAAAAAAAAAACATGTGGAAGACTGCAACAGAATGCTCCCTTAAGATAAATGGCAGATGGCCCAAACAAGCAGCAGGCTGCATCTGCCCCTACCTCAAGCTTAGAAGGCTGTGCAGAGCATATGCTCATATCCCTGGGAAAGACAGCGAATGCCAGCTTCTACAGCCCTGCAGCAAACGCTACCAACATATTCCCTTAGAGGGTCCTCCATCTAAGGAATCACCCAGGACTTCTGTCTTGCTTCATTTCTCAGCTTTATTTAGATAAGCATTTATGACACTGTTCTTTTCAAGACAGAAATGGTTTGTTGAACTCCAAGAGTTGCTGCTGCTGCTAATCTTCTGCATGGAGGGAATTAGGTGAAGGCTTTGAACTCTCGGGGCTAATCTTCACTCCATATTCAATATACAGCCTGCACTTTTAGCTTTACTCTCTGTTTTTCATTCGAGTAAACATGTATGGCTCTGATCTGGAATGAGGCTATCGTTTACAGTTTGGGGGAACTTCATGTCTTTCATGTTTTTCCCCCACAGCTGGTTTTTGTTTCAAAATTCACCCTCTCCCGCACCCATACATATTTAAATACCTTTTTATTATCAGCAACAAAACAATGTAACATTAATAAGGTTTTTCTTCATTATAGGACAGAATTCTATAACCCATTACCAATGCAGCAGTCATTTTCATAAGTATCTGGGCCTGAAGACTAAGATGCCTGTGGGTAAAATGCAAAACAGCAAAGACACATGACACAGCCCAATACATTCTTCCAAAGATCTATACTTTGGACCATTGTGTGTTCTGGGAGTGGGAGGAAGATGCCCTCAGACACACGAACACACTCACTCAAGAGATAAAAAAGCATCACTTGGGGACTTTGTTCAATATATATTTTTAGTGTGTGCAGGTTAAACTCCACCACCAATGACAGTGGGGTGCAGTAGATTGGTGGCTTGGAGTGGCCTCTGGCCACTTCAGCCCCAGTTGGCCCCCAGTCATCCCAGGACCACAGTGACCAGATGCTGCATTCCCAAAGCCAGCCAATGTTGCAGTGTTAGATGGGCTACCAGCAAGGAGTGCTTTTCGCCACTTCTTTTCTGCCCAGTTTCCGGCCACCTTAGGTAGCGGAAGAGTGTCTTCTGGCAGATCCAAGGGTGCATCATCTGCTTGTCACACCCCTGGAGCAGCCAGAAGCCGCACTTTTGGGCCCATGTGTTTTGGACTTATGTTGGCTGTGGCTCTTGCCAGTTTCAATGCAGGAACCTGAAGGGTTGCAGAGTTCCCAACCTTAGACACAGGCTTTTGATCTAATTCAGCAATGTTCTTTTTTACTTTACTCTGTGGGAACATAATACATATTGGTACTGGAACTTTTCACCAAGTCTACATGAGCACTGATGCAATTTTAAATATTTCTAAAAATGTACTAGTGGACAAGGATTTATGGTAATATTGCAGGATCCAGTAATGGTGACAACATTACTTGGCAGTGTTCTGATATTCGAGGTGTAGAATGTTGCGGAAATAATAAATTAACTGCCAAGTCAAATGTAAATTTGCTACATGATTGCCAATCAATATGTAGGAACAGAAAGTCCATTCGAAAATGGATTGCAGTTGGCCTTGCTTGGGTAAGGAGATTAATCATCAGAGGGTGTTGGAGGACTTATGCTGTAAATTTAAAAGAAGGATGCATTAATGGAGAAGGATGGGGGAAGCAGTGACATAAATGATGAATTCTGCTTATTATGAGAAGGACTACTTTTTCATTCAAAAGAAAACAGATTTATAGGGATTAAAATGAGAGGTTTAGTTGGAATCAAATATTTTGTTTGCATTAAGCAACCTTGGTGATTGTAAACTGCAGTTTCATTATATTACACAAACAGACCCTGAGTTAAGCTTGTTGGGAAGGATAAGATCATCATTAAACCCTCTCAGACAATAAACTATAACCAATATCAAAAGTAATAAATTCACAATGAGAGACAATAAACTACCACTCATGAAACCGCGACGTTGGCAGGACATTGGCCATCCAAGAAATAAGGGGGTTCTAGGAAATATCTGGAGGTCCAGCAGGACAAGGGTCAGGATACTAAGCTCTTTCAGGTTACACTCCACCCAGGCACAATGATACTTTTGTCAGCAAGAGGTATTGTTTCCCTCCCAATGATTCCAGTGAATATTCTATCCATGACAAAACGTAGGGCTCCAACAAGTAGCACAAGTGCAAAGAACTCAACTCAGATGTAGGAAACACAGAGTTCCTATCTCTACAGCAAGCCTGCACAACATATGGCCCAGGGGCTGCATGCGGCCCACCAAAGGATTTTGGGTGGCCCACATGAATGTGGAATGACTTCAGGGCTCTGCTTCCTCCTGAAGAGAGGGCCATGAGGAGGAGGAGGAGGAGGAGGAGGACAGGCAAACGCTCACCCTGCATGGTTCCTCCACTGCTTGGCGTTCTCTCAAGTAGAAGGATGGGTGAAGAAGGACAGGCAAATGCTTGCCCCTCAAGGCTCCTCTGCTGCCTGGATTTCTCCTGAGAAGAATGGGTGGAGGAAGAGGAGGAAGACAGGCAAACACTCACCCTGCCAAGGCTTCTCCTCCACCCACGTTTCTCCTGAGAAGTCCAGGTGGCAGTGGAGGAAGATGAGCGCATGTTCAAGGTTCCTCTATTGCTCAACCTTTTCTTGAGGAGAAGGACAGGCAAGGCTACTCTACAACTCAGCTTTCTCCTGAAGAGAGGGCTGGGCAGAGGAAGAGGTAGAATTAATACTAATTAATTCTAAATAATATTATTAATTAATTATATTTACTTTAAATCTGTCTGAGGCCCAAAGAAGTTTAGCCTATTTTAATGCTGGCCCCTACTTACTGCCAAGTTGTTCAGATGAGAAACACTGGCCCACTGCAGTAAAAACAGAACTTTGGTCCTGGAGACATTTTATTTCATTGTTAAAAGTATAACCCTCTTCTTCATCTCAAGTGCCCCAAATGTATGACCCCCATCTTCACTACCCTAATAAGCACCATGGTTGGCTCCATTAAAGTTCAGGCGAAAACCAAAATCAGGCACACCATCCACTGAAAGGACACCCAGAAGTTGCTGCTAGTTGCAGTATCAGAGCTTAAGGAGGGGGTTGCAGAACATAGGTCAGTTTCCGGCAGCATTTGCAGTTAACTGTAAACAGCTTATATTAGATGGACATGGCTTTCAGGTCAATATAATCTCCTGAAACTGTTGAGCCCTGAAACTAGAGGCATCAAAGGAATTATTTGGAGGGTGAAGAGCTGGGTTGAAACATGAGGGTGGCAAAACATTCAGGTAACATCCTTTATCTGACTCTTTCACAGTGAATCTAGCCACAGGTGCTGTCTATTGCAGCTTCTCCTCATTAGTCATCATTATTTCAATGTTTCTTTTTTCTCTCTGAAACTCAAAGGATTTGCTTTGTGGAAGCTACATTTACATCTCTCACAATAAGAACCAAACCATTGCCCTGCTCTTTTCATCTGAGTTAGCTACTGTTGCTGTAGTGTCCATGTGACTTGGTTATATGTCTTCCTTCTCAAAATAGTATGTCTCCCACACAGATACACATATGTACTGCATATAGTATTCTAAACATTATGTAGTCAATTTGGCACTTCAGTGGGATTCAAATCCTTTTTTGCATGGGGGAAGCTGTCACATATTCAGGCCTGCTGCCTACAGGACCATGAAGAGTCTTTGGCTCTTATGGGTGTACTTGTGTGCTTATGCACTTTTTACTTTGGGAGTATGGCATCCATGGCACTTTCATGGCATACTTACCATTGCCACCCTTGGGCTGCTGCATGTTATGGATGAATCATGTCAGTAAGAATTATTATGATTGTGGGTGACAATGAAGTTGCCTGTTATATTTTGGGATTGGGTGCCGATGTTGGTAATTGAATTTCCTTTTTCTGGTGCTATTATTGCTGTGCTTTGCAGAAACAAAACAAAATAGAGCAAAACAGAGCATGATAAAAGGAGTAGCACCGCTGCCATGAACATGACAAGGTCATAGGATCGGCCCAAAACTCTAAGATAGTTTTGTGGCTTTAATGAATAAGTTTATACATGCATGACAAAGATAACTGTCAAAAGGAAAAATGGGGATTTACACAGTATTTTAAATGGAGCACTGTATGAGTTTTTGATGGCAGTCACAAGCTTTTACGAAGAGGAGCCATCCATCAGGTAGACAATGTAAATTGGATGCTATAACATGGATGAGTAATAATCAAGTTAGCATTATAGTTGCTGAAGGGAAACAAGCAACCATTCTCTGCATAATCAGGAGATGGGATAGCTGCTTACGCTGATGCTGTCTTGTGATAAATTTTTGTGATAAATGGAATGACAGGACATACTAGTTGGATAATTTTCTAAATTGCTCTCTGTTCGATGTTTGTAAGAGTATTCTCATAAGACTCTGCACTGGGAAAAAGTATAGCATAAGTAAGAGCTATAACTATTTCTCTTTGCACATTTTCTTCCAAATGGCTCCAGTTATATGCATTTGAAGACATACTCTACTATTCTGACAATTCTTCTGAGAAACACTGTTATATCCAACAGGTGTCAGCACAGGGAGATAAGGAAATATGAATCCAGGTGGCAGAAATCTGACTCTACAACATGACTTGAAGGTATGTGAAAAGGCAAAAAGGTGAAGCTGGGTAGCTATGGTTCTAGGCAATGCAACAATGCCTAAACAGGTTGTGTCTGTGTGTTGTGTGCTTTCAAATCATTTTCAACTTATAGCAACCCTAAGGCGAACCTATAATGGTATTTTCTTGGCAAGATTTGTTCCGAGGTTTGCCATTGCCTCCCTCTGAGACCGAGAGTATGTGACTTGCCCAAGGTCACCCAGCTGGTTTCATGGCTGAGCTGGGAATCGAACCCTGTTCTCCAGAGTCATAGTCCATACACTCAAACCACACCACACTGGCTTACCCTAGAGCACCCAGGGAACACTATTAGCAGAACTTGGAAAAGCTAGCCTTATGAACTATGTCCCACAGCCAGCACAGTGAGTAGCATAAAACCATGAACATGCTAGCTAGACAATTCTGGGAGTTTTTTTTTACCTTGAGTAGCAATAAAGGAAGAAAAGTGAGATATTAATGTATTTTAAAAAATTAAAAATTAGTAATATTTACTAATAACGCTAACTCATTATTTAGGAATATTATAACAACTGTCTTTTCTGGATGTGATCAGCACACCAACAGTGGCCCTGGAACAAAGTATAAACTGAGTAAATGTACATCTATAGGACCTCACAACAATCTCATCAAACCCATCATGATACAAATGTTGCCACCCACTTCCCTCAGCTGTAGTAATCAGAGGTTACTGATTTCTGAATATGTCTCTAGTTCCATTCTTTGCCCAACTTCAGCCTGCCTTCCAGAGTTGTGCTTCTTACTTCCATTTTTTTTTAAAAAAAATGTAATAATTCTATTCCAAGAATACTTAAGTAGTACTTAGGTCTCCAGAAATAGCTTGAGCTATTGCAACCGATTTTCAAAAAATAAAATAAAATAAAATAAAATAATAAAATAAAAAAATAAAAAAATGAAACAGGGTATTAATATCACTAAAAGTTAGTGGACACTGGATCAAAATTATTCATGACATGCATTATATAATTGAAAAAAAGCTCCAAAAAGCTGATAAAGCAAGAATAAAAGTTTCTGAAATGGTGTTAAAATTAATATATTTTTATTAATTAGACCTGACATTACAATATGCTCTTTCCAGGTCAACTACAAGATTATGTCACATGTAGAAGCATCATCTTTTCTACTTGTTTACAAAAAGCAGTAGATAATTTATTTTTATTAGCAAGAAATTCAACAGTCTAGTCATAAATCTGTCACCTTAGCACTGATTGTAAGTTGTTTATTTGCTTTCACAAAACCTTATTACCCATTATATGCAAAACCCCCAACCATTTTACAGTCTATAAATTAGGTGTTTACTGATTAACATTTTTTGTGGTGAAGCTGCTGCATCTGTTATTAGACATTTGTCAAGAGGGCAATGAGCTTTGACACAGTGTAGGCAGCTTATGGGCTGCACATGGCCCCCACTGTTTTTGTCCGCCGATGCCCTTCTATGTCATTAAAACTGAACACAAATTAAACAATTTTTTTGCAATAAAACGAGGAATATTAGGAAGTCTTGGGGAAGTACAATTCTTCTCTAAGGCCACAAGACTTTTCAAACTTGTCATCCTCTGTCCCCTATTTAAAACAACCATAGTAGCTTACCAATAAAAAATGTATAATTGCATTTCACCATGAATTCTCTGTAACTAAGAGATCAACTTCAGCTCCTATAAAGTCACTAGTCGGAGTGAAGATATGTCAATGCAATGCAATGCATTGATCGGTCTATCTATCTATCTATCTATCTATCCACACACTGAGTTTGCAAGAAAAACCTAACACTAGTCTAATCATAAATACCAAGGTATATTCTATCTTGGTTTCAACTATGAATTGTGAATGTTTCTTATGCGTGTCCCTCAAATAAAACAGACATTGCAAGGACATGCCATGGTGAACACATCACCACCCTGGACTGTCTCATGGAGGTCCACTTAACTCAACCTTGAGCACCTTCCTAGGGAAAAGGAAGATGGTCTGGTCTGAGCAAGAATGGTTCCCATCATCAATATTTTCAAAGCTCTCTATCAGCCACTACTGATTGTAAATCTACATGAAGACATGTGGTTTTGCTTTTGAACTTCCTCCTCCACAGAAAGCTGTTCAAGAAGTTGGAAGATCTCCTTTGAGGATGGGGAAGTGAGCTTGGAAGAGTGCTTAATACTGAGGGACAGGAAGAAACTGACACTGAAATATATGAACAAGAATAAGTACCAAAGATAAAAAGTATTTCTGCTCAAGTGAATCCCTTAAGCCCATTTGTACTTTTTGCCAGGGAAAATTATAAATACTCTGATTACGTTTTTAAAGCTCTTTTTCTCCTCTAAAGTGAAACGTTAATATTTATAGTTTAATTAAACTAAAGAAATTCTTGCATACTCAGAAAATTATTAGGAACACTGCAACAAAGAATATAAGCACCAGTTATTACCACTTGATGTTGCATTACTGCCATCTACTGTTCAGAACTGTGTTATCTAAAAACTAGTTCATTGTCAATAATTTTGCTTAAATGTCACATATGCCAGTCACTACTAATTTAAATGGAAAACAAGATTTTTATCTTAGGGTTTCGATGTCAGGGGTTAAACAATGTGCATACAATGTCTTTTTGGAAGTCTACAGGTGTAAATATAGCTTTGCAGAGGTCAGTAACAATTTGAAAGCTGCAAGCTCACAAGGACCCTGAAAATAGGTAGAGTGGGTGGAAGTGATATGAATTGCCTTAAAACAAGATTTGAACCATAGTTTCCAGGAAAACCGGTATATATAGCCATAGTTGCCCTTATACTGTACATATCTAGGTTTAAATTATGGCTAGCGGAATCAAGGAAGGGCAGGGCAATGGAAATCAACAAGCCTGTAATGCCCATCTGATCCTCCAACCCTGTATTTAACAATAGGAAACAGTGTGGAATACCCAGCATTTCAACCCTACTTAGATTACAGGTTTATCCTGATTAACGTTAGAGACTCGGAAATCAATTAATTATACCAATGCTAATAAATGAATATGTTCAATCATTGAGTTACTGTTAGTTATATCAGCATTTCAGCTCTTGGTTTTGGGACAGACCAGGAATTTACAGAGCATGCCATGAGTTTTCACTATTGATTCTAGAGTACATTTTATTATTTTATTATTCAAAAGTATTCCCTCCCCCTTCATTTTTAAAGTTCCCTTTTCCCAAATGGGATTCCCATGAAATCATAAAATCATAGAATTGGAAGAGACCTCAATGGCCATTGAGGAACACAATACTGTATCAAAGCAACCCTGACAGATTGCCATCCAGCCTCTGTTTTAAAACCTCCAAAGAAAGAGACTCTACTACACTCTACACTGTCGAAATGAAGCTCTTCCTAATGTTGAGGTGGAATCTCTTTCCCTATAGTCTTTTCCTAGGCTATTAAGCCTATTAAACAATTGTTGACTAGGGATAGTAGGACTTCCATCTACAGGTACTTGGAAATTGTCAGGTTTGGAAAGGTGGCACTCAACAATGGGATCACATCTTACAAATTTGAATCTCTTCTTTTTAAAAAATTCCATTCCACCCTCATCAACATGCAGACTATTCCATTCTCCTTCAAATGCCTTGTTTTCTAAAAGTTAATAAGATGTGATATTGAAGGAGTAGGAAAAATGCAGGCCTCTAGATCATAATCTTGATTCTGGGATCATCCAAAAGCAAAAAAAACCCTCAGGATTCCCCTGCTCTCCATTGCTTTAAATGATCATGTTGAGAACTGAAATGGCCTGTTACTATTACTACACTCAAAAGGCAATCATTATAGACAGATGAAGGGAATGTTGGGTACTTCAGTTGCTAAACACATTTGATAATCAATATGTCCAAAACGTCATGCATTTTTGTATTCTTTACATCTTTCTTTACAATGAAATTATAAGAAACTTTAGAGGCTGTTGTATCAAAAGTTTCAGCATTCTCCACCATTGGCTACACAGGCCAGAACTGCTGGGAGCTGTAAGGCAAGCACATCTGGAAAGCTACATTGCCCACCTCACTCTGACCTAACAGGACAGAAAGAACTAAGTGTTAACTTCAGCTAGAGAAAACTGGTCTGCTACAAGAGGCTGTTTTTTGGATCAGTTTTCTCTAGCTGAAGTTACCACTTAATTCTTTCTGTCCTATAAGTCAGAGGTGGGTAATGTAGCCCTCCAGATGTGCTTGCCTTACAGCTCCCAGCAGTTCTCATCCACTACAAGTAACTGGAGCCAGTGTGGCATAATGGTTTGAGCATTGGACTATGACTCTGGAGATCAAGGTTCAAATCCCCACTCAACCATAGAAACCAAATGGGTGACCTGGGGCAAGTCACACGCCCTTAGCCTCAGAACGAGGCAATGGTAAACCCACTCTGAACTAAGCCTTGCCAAGAAAACCCTGTGATAGGGTTGCCGTAAGTCAGAAATTACTTGAAGGCAGAAAACTACAAGTGGCTGGCTACAGAGATCAGACAATTAATCAAAGGTGGAAAATTCTTAATCAGAAATGGTCTAAAAGTGAAATTGAGCACAGGCAGAATATTTTCCTGTACAACTGAATAACTGCATGCTGTCTGCCTTCCTCTCCCTTCCGCTCTCTTTCAAGAAATGTGATCTGCAAAGATCAGGTGTGGAATCCACCTTTTGCTCACAATTCAATGGAAGATATTTCTGAGTAGAATTTTTTTAAAAGAAGGAAAGGAAAAAAAAGAAGGAAAAACATTTATCCAGGGATCAGAGATATAAAGAGACTTGTGCACGTGGAAGTCAATAACTCTGTTGCACCAAAGGGAGGGTTCACAAAGCACTGTACAAAAAGGGAGTTGTACACATGAAAGTAAACAACTGTGTTCCCCAGAAGTGGGAGATAACAAAGCACGGTTTAAAAAAAAAAGGACTCATGCACATGGAAGTTGATAACTCTGCTCCCCAAAGCAGGGGATCACAAAGCACTGTCTAAAAAGTGACGTGGGCATATGAAAATCAATACCTCTGCTGACTTCCACATACAATAATAACTTTTTGGACAGAGAACAGAGGGTTATTCTATTTCCCTTGTGCTCTGTTCATAAATTGCTCGGCCAGAGGGGCGGGCTAGAAATAAATTATTATTATTATTATTATTATTATTAATCTCCACTCCACAGTCTCAAGCTTTGGAGTGGGGTGATGGGAAGCAGCTAGGGGCACTCTGTGAGAACACAGTGCTCCACCAGTTGTCTGTGGACCACAGTTAAGAACCACTGGCCTGGTTACATCTAAGCTACGATACCTATGCATGTATAGTTTCTATGACCATAGGTTCTGTTTCCAAGTTATACAGAAGAACGAATACTGAATACGAATATGAATGAATACTGAAGAACGTTGGGAAGGATGGGATGAACATAAACTTGACTTCATAGTGAAAGCATAGGTTTGGAATAAAATATTCTACCCTTCTATATTTCTGTGGTATTAATCACTGCTAAATGGAATGGTTCTGTAGACACGCAAAGACTGTAAATTGAAAATAAACAAATTAAACAACAGACAAATTCTCACTCAAAGAGAACAACCCTCATTATGGAGAAAAGCATGTTTTCTACATTTAGCAAGTTTCCCTTCCAACAATGGGCTTTCCTAGGAAATAGCTGCCATTGCAAATAGATTTATAAACTGTGTCCTGTTTATTTCCTTTTCACCAATCACAAAACAAAACAAGCTAATTTGGTGAGGTGAAAGAAGCTCATGTTATTACAAACAAGATGTCTTTTGCTACTTGTAGTTTGCAAATGTCTAGTTTGATCCCAAAAGATAATGCTGAAAGTATGAACTAGGCATAAAGAGCATGGACACAATTAACCATAAAATAATTTTAGTAAATACATGACTTGAGTACAAACTGAAAGGAAAAAAAATCACTAGTAAGGACCAGAAAAAGCACCCTCTTTTCCTGTTGTTTCTTTGATTTCTTTCAATGGCAAGTCACTTATGAGTACTCTTTGCCTAAGAAAACCCTAGGAAATTAATGGGGTCACTGTAAGTTGAGAAGTGACTTGGAGGCGCATAGACAGAGTCTCTAGAAGCATAATCTTAAGCAACTCTGGGATCACCCAAAAGCAAAAACAGACAAACAAAACCCCCTCCAAAAAAACCCTCAGGATTCCTCTGCTCTCCATCATTCAAAATTACTGTGTTGGGAACGAAAACGGCCTATTACTATTACTACACTCAAAAGCAATCATTATAGGCAGATGAGGAGAAAACTGGTTACTTCAGATCCTAAACACATTTGATAATCAGTATCAGGCCCTGCGTTTTTGCATTCTTTACATCTTTCTTTACATTGGAATTGTAAGAAACTTTAGCAGTGGTTTTAACATTTTGTTAAGTGAAATGACAATGAAAAATATCGAAGAGGTAGCCAATGAAGAGCTGACTTTCTGTATATGTGATGGACCACTTCTACAATTATAATAGGTTGGACTGGTTTTGGTTTTTCTGTAATGCAGTGGTTCTGTAACTGGGGGACAGGACCCCGGGGGTGCAAGAGTTGCTTAAGGGGGTGTGAGACTTGGAGGCTCTCATCCCTCATCCTCCTTTGCTTCCCAAACCCTTTCTGTCCTGGAGGGGAAAGAAAGGCAAGCAGGATGCTTGGAGCCTCTGCCTGAGGGGAGAAAGAGAGCTATTTGCTTATATGATTTTAAAATATGAAACTACACGAATGAAAATGCACACACTAAACAAAATATTTTTATTCATAGACTATATCAAGTGGGAGGTGATGACATCTGGATGTAATGGTGTTCAATTTTGTCGACATTTGCATTGGCATGAGCTCCAGTGACCTACATCTACAATGACCTATGCTGTAGAACATTTCTATACATGTCTATACATGTATTGAAATGTTCTACAGCAGAGGTAGAATCAGCTAGATTAGTCAAGAGTTTCTTTGGAAACATCTAGCCGTATCCAAAATTTTGTTTGTGAAAAATTAGCGCAAATCTGCTCTTCCCACACAACTGAAAAGACAGAAACCAGACAAAGAGTAGAAAATGAATTTACAGGAGACAAGGGCCCAAAACAGATGGTCCAAAAAGTCTGGCTTCTGGGCGCTTTGGGGGCATAGTGTGCAAACAACTCATGTCTCCAGTGTGGCTGGAAGCTGCTCTGAGGCCGCATAATGCAGCCTAAAGTCAGCCCAAAAAGGAGCAATCAAGAAGCCACTCATTGCTGCGGCCTGTTCAGAACTACAGCAGCAGTCTGCTTCAGGATAGTGGCATCCAGCCGCCATGGTCCAGGGCTGATCAGGGGTTGACTGCAGCTTGAGTAGCCAGAGGCCTGGCCGCTATGGTATAATACATAGCCCACAGTATAATAGAGTCTCTGGTTAACTAAATAGTTACCTATCTAAGATGATAAGACAGATCCATTCTCCCAGGTTGCCCCACAATTCCATCCCCTAGGAAATTCTCCCACTCTCCCTGCCCCCTGTGATAACCCCTATTAACTGTGGACTTGCGATTTCATTGTTGTAAACGTTCCTTCGTTTGGCATGCATGGCCTGACTCCAATTCAGACTTGATAGACAGAAACAGGTATAAAATAACAGAATATTCTGTTCTTTAGAATCCCCAGTATCATAAGCAGTTCTTTTTTGTTCAAATCCAAAACACTATCTCTATTAGCGACTGTATACAGAGACTAATAGTTAATTTATATTGTCTAATTGCTGCCTCCATCAGATTGATGCAAAGGATTAACCCTCAATTAGTAGATTGGTCCTTCAGCCTACCTGGGGATAGCTGTTCTATTTTTAAGCATTTTTATTAAAGACAGATTCACACTGGATATGAATAGATACAAAGGCTTTTCAGACGTTATTTATATTTATCATGTCGAAAATTTTTATTTTGCATATTAATAATAAAAATTGGCAGGCCTTCTTCACCACACTGCCACTGAGGAAATATTTACGTGTGTGTGTGGGGGGGGGGGACTCTTTCATCCTCAGAAAGACATATTCGATAAATTAGTTCTGGGGACACATGGATACTGCTCTGTTCAACATGTTTCACCATGTTCTAATGTACTAAGTGACAGGTTGCTATCTGTCATGGTAGCCCATTGACAGACTGAATCCGCTAGTGAAATGGGGAGGTGGACAATTTTTGCCAGTCGTCCCTCCCCAAGTATCCTTTCCCATAAATCTGGTTATTATAGTTGGGGGATTCTTTGGAAGAAAGGGAAATGTGGCAGAGCTGCAGTGTAGAGGGGGAATATCTCTCTCTCACACACACACACACACACAAACACCACTCCAAAATTCCACTGACAGATGCCTTCCATCAGCAAAGGGATGCCAGATGGATAACAGCCAGGATTAGCAGATTGCACCATCTCAGATATTAAATATATGAATTGTGTAAAAACCATCTTTATTATAATTATTGTATTTTGGGCAGTTTCCATCAATTCTCTGTGTGCCAGTTATGATAAAACAATGTTAAACAACCACAAAACCCCAGAAAGACAGAAAACCGCCAAGAGAAACAATATATTTTGAGACTAGAAAGAAATTTCTATCCAAAGGGCTCACTTGTTTGCTACCTAGCAGGAATGCCACACATACACTATGACCTGAAAAGGGCTTCCACTCTCCCAGTTCCTCTCCTGCTTTGTTGCTCTCTCTTTCTACATTATATATAATTTTATTTTCAGACCTCAGTGATGCTGAAGAAAAGGCAACCCAGCAGGATAAGATGAACAAATGCAGTCGAACCAGCAGGGATTCATTTGTTATTGTATTAATCGATTCAGTTTCAGCAGAATGTTCTCTTTGGAATACCTTCATAGAAACAAACAGGCTGAAATGCAGGGATTTAACTACGCAGCAATCCGCTGATTGTCTCTTGGATATTCATAAGTTACAGAGCTCCTTCCACCTTTTAGATTTCATTTCGGTTGTAATAAGGAGGCATAAATAATTGAGAGACATGCAATAAATTATTCAGCTAAGTGCACAGTTTCCAAGGAATCCTAGCATGAGTCGGGATTAATTGTATAATGCAAGTCAGAGGCAGAAGTTGTGCTGACACCCCACCATTACCACATGCAGGAACGGGGCTGGGTGCTTGGCGCTTCTCAGCATGTGCCTTCCACCAAGGGGACATATTAACACCTTTTGAATATTGATGGAGTTGCAGTCCCTAAAGCCTGCTGTGTACTTCTGTTGCTTGGTCGTGCATGTCTATACAATGGTAAGTCTTAACTCAAAGCTTCCCTTTATGCAACTGATTGGTACTTTCCTTCTCCAAAAAATGACTGCAATGTCTTTAGAGTCCATAATATATGGCTACCGAACCACTATGGTTAATAAATAATACAGTTGTGAACTAATTGGAGAAGTGGCCTTTAAGAGGGGAAAGGATGAAGGACTTCCAAAAGTTATAGGAAGTTTGCATTGAAAAAAAATCACTGTTTTGGTTTTAAATGCAAATAACAATACTCGACCAATGGACAAAAAGCCTGTCCTCACTTGCCCTCAATGAACTGGTAACAAATCATAGACAGCAGAGACTGGAAAATTACCAGGACAATTCAAAAATCTATAGTCATTTATACCAGAGTAGGAGGATTAGCCAAACATTAGTTTTTCACACTAGCACTGCACCCTGCGGCCAGAAGAAATGACTTTCTACCTTAACCTTCCTTTCTATGCTCCTCACTGTTGTTTATATTAATTACTTCTCAATGCTGATGTTGTATTGTGTTGTTTTAGTTAATTATATGGTTATGATACACATTTATGAAACGAAAAAGCAGTAATTAAAGAGAATGGAATCCAAGAACAACAATCTGCATTTGCTACTAATGTTACTGGTGGCTTATTTTTTATTAATAAAATCAGTTTTTAAAATTGTCTTAAATGTGTTAGAAATTCTCAAGTCCACAAGTTATTTTTATTCCTTGGCCTGCAGTTATAGAACTTTAGCCATACTACAAACTTTCATCAGTTTAATTGATTTAGTTACTACACAAAGAATTTGATGGATGATTGTTTAGTAAGCATGCTAGTTAGGGAACACTAGATCCCTTGGTGAACTGTCACTGAACACAGAAAGTGAGTTTAGCTTTGGATTCACATATGCCCTTAGTTCATATTTTATTTAGATTCCACCTTCCCTCCACATAGCTCAAGATGGTACACAGGGGGTCCCCATTTCTATTTAATCCTGCGAAGCATGTTGGACTCAAAGAAAGTGTGTTGTGATGGAGGTGTTGAAGTTTGCATAACAAAGATTGTAAGTGAGAAATGAACTTGTGTTGTCCTTATTCAACTCTCCAATGATTACACTGCATTTGCTCTTCATATCAATTAGTCTGCGTGATCTGACAGTGACATAGCAAGCTCTCCTCCTCACATCTCTTATATGTACCACTCTGTGTGTGCATGCATGATAGAAATAGATGTAGCAAAACATTTTGTAAACATCAAAAATTCTGTTCCTGGGCATCCCTGTTTTAAATGTTTTCACAAAAGAAATGGGGGTTTCTAGCAGTAGTCTGAGGAAAGAGGAAAAAAAGCTGATGAGGACTTCAAATAGCCAAGATGGAAAAATTCATTCTTCTGACAAAAGTGCCTAGTCCTGCTGACATGATTAACACAAGCAAAATAAAATATGCAGAACAGCCACATATATGTCAATGTACATAATTCATTATGGTAGCACTACTGTATTTAGTCCCATCTGAAAGCTGCTCTAGGCATTTGCTACAATTTCTTAGACTAGAAAAAAAAATCGAATAAGTTTTCAATTCTCTCACAAAATGTTACCCTCTATTTGGAAAAGAGAAAGGGAATATATTGGGGATAATGTAGCTTTACTATATGCATTAATGTGGTTGTGTAAATTTAGCATTTATAAAGACCAGGAAATTTGGATGGGACAGAAAATCTGTGTAAAGGAGTACTAGAACGAGGAGAAGAAGAAAAAACATTTTTAGCCTTGACTGCATACAGTCGTCCCTTTCTATCTGTGGGGGATCTGTTCTGGAACACACACACACACACCACATGGAAAACAAAGAACGCAGGACCCCAACTCCCATTGTTTCCTATAATGGCACAGCCGTGTACACACACCTCCATTAAAAACAATGGGGATTATCATCCATGGAAGCTCAAAACCACACATGGCAAGCCCACGGATAAGATGAATCCACTGTAAAGCATATACAGTTCAACCCATCCTGGTCAGATAGCAAAACCTCAGATTTGTCTAATGAGTTTCAGACAAAATTTTAGGCAATGCAGTTCCAAAAACAATCATGTGAATGTACTACATTTAAAGTACCCCAAGAAGCTGTTCATTATTCTCTTCTCTCATATTTGCTGCCTCTTGGAGCCAACACCTGCAACTGTACTTTAGTATTTCTGTCTGATTTGACAATCAACCAGTGAGTAGGACTTAGTGAAATCACTTAAGCCTGCCCACACTCTGTGCCACACTCCAGTTGCTAAAGACGATGCTGCCTCATCAACAGTGGGAATTGTTGCATGGCAAATAGAAGAGAAGGAGGCCAATGAGACCAGTGAAACAGACAGGAAGAAGGAGTAGTGCTGCACAGGGGTCTGACTGTTTTATATTTGGACTCCAAAGTCTTTTGACTAAACCCAAATGGAAAATAGTGGCTTGTGGCTACATCTTTAGAAGAAAAGGAAGAAAAATGAAAAGATACCTCTGGTGCCATATTCAGTTCAGGAATCTATTTGCCATTCCAGAACACAGCTCACAGTCCATTATAAAAATACGCTCCTGGTTTTCCCCTCACCTGGGACTTTATCAGACGTCGGAAATTGGAAGTATAATCTAATGGCAATCTGAATGCAACTATGGGGATTCACGTTATTGCGAATTAAAGTATCTCACGCAAAAGGGAAGTCATTCCAAACACAATCATGGGTTTTACGTTACTGTGAATTAAAGCATCTCACGCAATTTCAGGCAATGGGGGCATCATTTTCAGGTAGTGGGAAGTCATTTTGAATGCATTCAGAATTCAATTGGAATTCACATAAATTAGCTAAACTAGCAAATTCATGTGAATTCGAATTGGCTCCAATTGGCTCCATTCCAAATAAAGAGAAATTCCTCCTGTCTTATAAGGTCCATTATTAATTTCAGCAGCCTTATAGCAGCTATTGTTGTTAAATTTTAACTGTTAAATGTAGTAGGAAAAGGAAGACTGATCTACAGATGGATTGACCCAATAAAGGAAACCACAACTCTGGTTTTGCAAGATATGAGCAGGACAGTTAATAACTGGATCTTTACAAGTCTTTCATTCACAGTGTTACCATGAGTTGAAGCTGACTTGATGGCAGGTAACAACTGTTATAGAATAAGTGCCAGAAATTCTTATTGAACAGCTGTTTATCACTCAAACATCTACCAGTAGATTCCAACCTACTCTTTGCCTACATCTCCTCTAGTTAAGTGGTATTCATCAAGTATACATACACATGTTTGCTTTTTTTAGACACAACTTTATTCAACTGATAGATTCTCAAAAAAATCAACTCTCTTTTCTACCTGAACTGGAAGAGTAATGCAGTTAGGATACTGTAGAAATGCTCATGAGTTGAATGGTGAGGTACACACATGTAATTAAACACTATAAATGTAAACTCAGATAAATGTAGTTAAATATAACAGCTATGAGCTATTGGGCACCTGCTCTGGGAGCAACATGGGAAAGGTCACAAAATGGGTAGTGTTTAAACGCTATTAAAATAACAGTAAATTATGTATTCTTTTCAACACTATATTTCTGAGATAAACAAAAAGCCAGACAACAGTTTGCGCCAAAGCAAGGCAGATTTCAGGTATCATCAACAGCAGATTTTGAGTACCATAGAAAGTGTGCAAAGATTTTAGTATATAACATTCCTGCATTTTTATTATAAAGGCTGAGCAAAGATGCTTGTGGAATTTTCTGCCTTGTGGATAAAAATAACTCACACCTGCCTTTGAGTATTATAGGCCTTGAATGGAATGGGCAGAAGGTACCATTTGCTTCTTTATGTTGTTCTGGAACAAACCTGGCAGCATGCCATTCTTGCAGTTTCTTATTGACCCTGTGCACAGGGAAACAAATTCATAGCAGAATGAAAAGATGAGATATACTGCAAGCAGTAGCTGGCATCTTTTATATGGAAGAGATTGCGAACTGGACTGGTCTCTCTTAAGTGATAACAGCTTTGAATTTCACTCATCTCAGTACTGGTTTAAAACTGCATTACTAACTATTAAACAAGACATTGATTTCTTAAAACAGGAATTCAATATTGGGTGCATATTTTCATGTTCATGTTGTATTCGTGCAGAAATTTCTCTCTTTGTGCCTGCTGCCAGAATGACAGTTGGATTTCCACTTCCCAGGACTTAATTTTCTTCTAATGCACATAAGTGTTCAAGGATCAGCTGTAAAAGTGCAGCTAAATGGCAGTTCTGGTGAAAGCTGCTGTCACATGCTACTGCATTCCTGTGGTATGAATTATACACTGGCTCCCTCAAGTGGGACATTGCTAAATTGCAGAGTTTCCTAAGCAAAAGGGCAAGACAAAGTAAGAGCATGAATAAGTCTTAGAAAGCTCTGGACCTCGGACAAAAGAGAGGATAAGGCACATGCTCAGCTTCATCTTTTATGAAGGCGAACAGTCCTATCTCACAATTGTCTCCCCGTGACCAGTATTCAGAAGCATCATGTCTCTAATGCTGGAAATGGTATATAGCCATCAGGACTGGCAACCACTGATAGCCTTTGTTGTGGTGGTGTGTCTTTCTGATGTATGGTGATCCTATCATGGGGTTTTCTTGGTAAGCTTTGTTCAGAGAGGGCTTTGCCTTCCTCTGAAACTGAGAGAATGTGACTTGCTCAAGGTCACCAAGTAGGTTTCCAAGGCTGAGCAGGGACTCGAACCCTGGTAGCCTTATTCTCCACAAACCTGTCAAGTCACTTTTTAAGCATAAGTTGGTGACCATTGCTACACTCTGTGGTAATGAATGCCTACATTTAATGTGTGCTTTGTGACAAAACACCTCCGCTGTTCTGTCTTGAATCTTTCACCATTCAGTTTCACTGGACAACTCTGAGGTCTAGCATTGCAAGAAAGGCAGAACTTCTCTCTATCCACTTTCTTGTCACATGAACAACCTTCTAGCATGTCTTCACTCCCCACCCCTAAACCAAGTATGATAACTCCAAACATTATCCTTTCCTTAGGGGGAGCTGCAGATCATTCCGATTGCCTTTTTCTTCACCTTTGTCAGCTACACAATCTCCTTTTTGAGATGTGGCAGCTAGAACCATATACGATATTCCAAGAATTAAACAGCATAATTTTTTTTAATTAAATCATGATATTTACACCCTTTTCCTAATGATTCCTAGCATAGAAATTTTCCATTTCACAGCTTCCAAACACCAAATTACCATTCTTATCAAGCCACGTACCATGAGCCCAAGATCTTCTTCCTGGTCAGTCACTTCCACCTTTAGTCTAGAGCCCGAAAATGTTACGTTTCTGGACCATAAATCCCAGGATCTCTTAGCAGTAGTTATCCAAAAAGTAGCCTTTTCAACCTCTGAATTGATTATTATTCACTTAAATAGTTTTCTCCATTTTATAGAGTAAGGAAGCTGTTATATGTCAGTAAGTGTTTCAACAGCTGAGTGGGTTGTAAAACACTGAACTGGCAAAGTGTCAATGCCTTGGGCTATACAGATTGAAAACTATGAATGAAAAGAGGCGTAAAGAGAATGAACATTGCATTAGGGCGCATGGTTATAGAGCCCGTGTGGGCCTCCCAGCTCTGGATGAAATGGATTATCTAGATTTGTTTCAATCTGGCTTTAGATCTGGTTCTGGGATGGAGACAGCTTTGGTCGCTGTAGTGGATGACCTATGCAAGGAACTGGACAGAAGGGAGTGTGTTCTTGTTGATTTTGCTAGATCTCTCACTGGCTCTCGATACCACTGACACAGTAACCTTCTGGGCCACCTCTCTGAGATGGGGCTTTCTTGGAAGGGTGAACTCAGATGTTGGGACCCAAGGACTCCTGTTTGATGCCCTAGACATTGGCCTGTGGGCTCCCTTGGGGTTCTGTTTTGTTCCCCATGCTGTTTAACACCTACATGAAACCGCTGGGAGAGTCATCCAGAGTTTTGGCATTCATTATCCCCAACATGCTGACAACACTCAGCTCTACCTCTCAATTCCATTTCATTCTATAGAAGTTATCTCAGTACTGAACCAATGTTTGTTGTCAGTAATTGACTGGATGAGGGCAAATAAACTGAAACTTATTCCAGATAAGACAGAGGTGCTCCTAGTTAGATGAAAGGCAGGTCAGAGAATAGGGATTCTGCCTGTACTGGATGGGGTTACATTCCCCCTGAATCTCAGGCTCGCAACCTGAGTATGTTCCCCTTGACTCAACTCTGAGCCTGGATGCCCAGATTTCAGCAGTGTCCAGGAGTACATTTGCACAGCTGAAACTATTTTACCAGCTGTGCCCATTCCTTGAGATGTCAAATCTGGCTACAGTGACGCATGCCTTGATTACATCCTGACTCGACTACTGTAACACACACTATGTGGGGCTGCCTTTGGAAACTGCTTAGAAACTTCAGCGGGTCCAAAATGCTGTGGCCCGAATGCAGAGCAGGGGCAGTTATAGAGAGCATATAACGTCCTTGTCAAAACAGTTTCACTGGCTAACGTTTTGTGCTGGTTTATGGCAACCCTATCATGGGGTTTTCTTGGCAAAAATTGTTCAGAGGAGATTTGTCATTGCTTTCCCTACGGCTGAGATCATGTGATTTGTCCAAGGTCACCCAGCTGGTTGAGCTGGGAACAGATCCCTGGCCTCCAGAGTTGTAGTACAACACTGAAACTACTACTATGTTATGCTGGCCGGTTTGTTTCCAAGCACAATTTAAAGTGCTGGCCATGACCTATAAAGCCCTATGTGGCTTAGGTTCAGACTATCTGAAAGACCGTATCTCCCCATATGAGCCTGTCAGAGTTCCAAAATCTACAAGGCTTTCTCTTGGTCCCACCATCATCACAGTCTCACATGGCGAGGGCACAAGACAGCGAGTTCTCAGTGGCAGCTTCCACTGTCTGGAATCTCCTTCCACAGAAGGATAGGCTGGCCTCCTCCCTGCTTTTCTTTTGCTAGCAGAAAAAAAGACCTTTTTATTTAAACAGGCTTTTAATGTGTAATGTGCGCCCTAGTGGTGCAGTGGTTAAATGCCTGTACTGCAGCCACTCACTCAAAACCATAAGGTGGCGAGTTCAAGACCAGCAAAAGAGCTCAAGCTCGACTCAGGCTTGCATCCTTCCGAGATCGCTAAAATGAGTACCTAGATTGTTGGGGGCAAGTAGCTTACAGTTGCAAACCGCTTAGACACTCCTTAGGTGGTATGAAGCGGTATATAAATGAAGCTGTTTTGTTGTGTCTTGTTGGGATGTTTATCTTTTTAAACTCTTTTATATTTTTCAATGATTTTATACTGTTTTATGTAGCGATATTGTTTTCAAATTTTATTATGAAAGCTTTTTAACTTATTGTCTGGGAGTCAACTTGAGTCCCACGCTAGGAGAAAGGCGGTATACATATAAAATAACTAAGCAAAACAAGCAAGCAAATTGCAGGGAAAGGGAGAAAGTGGAATCAACTAAGGCTACAAGGTAAGAGAAAAAATTAAGATGTGTTAGCTTTTTGATCGCATTTACTGTGTACTATGAATCCATCCAACATTACTCTGACAAGTTGCTTCAGGAAGCCATTTGGTTTTAGAAAAGTGAGCCAAAATATCTGCCACGAATATGGTTGACTCTGGAATGTCAGAGAGCAGCTATGGCGTGTATTCACCTCCTTTTTAAGTACATGAAAAGGAGTGGTTGCATATAACACTGAGCAAATGTCTACATAATTGCCATCTTCCAGCTGGCTAATCTATTAGGGTAGCTTTCAGTGGCATCACTAGTGGGGTGCAGTGGTGCAAAACCCCAGAGGCTGCTAGTTCTGTCCCTGCTGCCATTCCTTCATCCCATCTCCCCCTCCTTGTTTGGCAATGCTAATTTCTTCAATCTACACCTTTTCTATTTATCAGTTAGGTCTATGACAACTGATATATTGGTTTATTAATGTACTGGAGGCAAGTACACTAACCACAACATTTTTTTTTCTTCTGTAACAAATATGCTTGGGTCTTTAACAATTAAAATGTATGAAAAATCATTCATCTGATTAAAAATATAGCACTTTTTGTCAGAAACCAAGTAAATAGTTCAAATTGCTTCCACATCCACATCTACATACCAAATTTCAAAATAGCCATTTTCAGTTTAATTAAAAATATAGTGCACACTTCCGATGTACAAGCATCATACCTCTTTATAAAGGACTCCAACAGCCTACTTTGCTTATTCCATACATGTATGCAAAAAGTAGGGGCAAGGGAGGAGCCAACAAGAATGTATGGCAAAAAGCACTTGTATTTATGCTTATCTGGGGCTCATTTCTGAGTAGACATGTCTGAAAAGAGATGTTCAGAGTTGGATTGTAAAGATGTTTAAATCAAGTTTAGATCTTCACCCATATAACATAAGTTAAAACAGGCCAAACATTGTGTGGAGACAAATTTTACTTCTTTGTGTTTCGTTATTTATTTCTTAAAGACAACAATGCTTTAAAATCAACAAATCAGACAAATAAGCTGATTTAAAATTTAAAAAAGCACTCAGCTCATATTGCATGGCACTTACAATTCTTCTTCTCCTTTTGCTTTTTTATCAGAAGCTAAGTAGACAGTTCCAAAGCTTCCGCGGCCAAGTTTTTGCAGAACAGCGTATCGTCCTGCGATCAATGTCTTTGAGCCAGTAGAAATAGATGTTAGAGGCATACCAGGCTTAACTACTTCTTGGAATCTTAACATTGCTCCACACATCAAAATTATTTCAGTATTGAATCTTCAGAATTAAATAATCCTTTGTTGTGAAGCAACATTCAAAACTTCTCCTGTAAGTGAGAAGGAAAAAAAAGGATAATCGTAATTTGTTTCCTTTATTCTGCTGTGAATTTATTTACTGCAATGTTGTTTTAAAATGAACTCTACAATGAGGCCACAGTGGGCAGAAAATCTCTTTATAAATACTTGTAATAAAAAGAACAATAGAAACAACAACCACTTAAAAACTTGCGCCATACTAATGTAGAAATTGGGATGTAACCCCTGCAATCGCATGTCTATGCACAGGTGCCATGTCATGCCTACATTGGTCCTATATTGGTATTAATAAAATGTTTCAAAGCAAAAGAGGTACCGCCCGCCGCACCTAAAATAGGAGGAGAGATTTAATCACATGATAGATGCAAGCAGGCAGGATGGATTTGATTTAAATCAATATGATTTAAATCACTACTCAGAAAGACTCGATTTAATCACATGATTCCCTTCTCCAAAGGGGAACTCTTCCTTGCTATAAGCTGAATCATATTTTACACAACTCAGTTACTGAATACTCATTCTTGCTGGTATAAACTTAATACTTACAATCCGATCAAGGTTTCATTTTTAGAATAACAACTTTTCAGACAGAGAAGGCCAGCGAGGACAGGAGAGGGACTTTGTTTGTTTGTCTAACAGCAATTAATCACTCAGGACTCTTTCTGCTTGGCTCAAGAGAGAAATAAACTGCTCTGCCTACTGCATGGGGAAATTTAAAAGAGCTGCTCTCACATTACTATACTGACCCATAAGTAAATCCGACCTGGGATTTTGGGTCAATTTTTGGGCATAAACTTTTAGACTTATAGATGAGTATATACGGTGTTCTTTAATTTCTCAAAACCCTCATTCAAGCAGTTAAATTATTCCTCAACATAGTTTGCACCTAACTCCAGTATATCAAATGGTTTCCTCCTGAGCTTATTAACTGTTATATAAACTCTTACTTGTGATATTATCTGCATGCCATTCATCTCCTATATCTCAAACTCAAATCTGAGCGGATGACACAAATGAAACCCCCCCCCCCCCAAAATGGTACATAAATAGTACAAGTTGAGTCTCCCTTATCCGGAATTCCAAAATCCAAAATATTCCAAACACCAAATCTTTTTTCATGGGTGACTGACAGTTACACCTTTGCTTTCTGATGGTTCGCTGTACACAAACTTTGTTTCTTGCACTTAATTGCTACAAATATTTGTATAAAATTAAGTTCAGGTTATGTGTATATATGAAATGTACGGTAAATGGATGTTGTGTTCAGACTTGGGTCCTATCTCCAAGATATCTCATTATGTGCTTATATGCAAATACATGTACTGCAAATTAAAAAAAAATTAAAATCTCAAACAGTCCTGATTCCAAATATTTGGATAAGGGAGACTCAACCTGTAGCACCTCAGCAGCTTTGTTTCACTAATATCTGTGTGAGACAGACTCATTCCCTCTCTGGCTGCGATCCTGAGCTCAGCTAAATCTGTGTAAAATCCCCTGAATTCATTGATCATAAATTTTCTGACACATTTTGTTGGACTGTATAAATATTTAACATTTCACAAATGGCGTTAATATTTTCACGATAGAAATTCACTTTAATAAGGTGCCTAGGAATTATTTATACAGGTCTGGGGTGGTCAACAACCACACTTGAGAGTTTTAGCTATTTTGGTGGTGCTGTGTTTTAGTTATGTACCGAAGAAATGATTTGTAAAATTATGTTTGTTAAACAAACTGCTCTCATTTTGAAGGTTCAGAATGTCTGTGCTTAAACAGTTGTGCTTTCTTCATCAAACTGTTCTTGAGCTTCAATGAGGCCTGTGAATCTGTAATTTGTGACAATAATACCATGTGCGAGAGACAGTGTTCTGACACCCAGCTGCTGAGGTACTGACACATCCTGTGCCAAAGATTTGTACTTGGCAACAGTGGTCCGTTTTACATTGGCAAAAAGAGGTGTTTTGAAGGCTGCTTGAAAACCCAGCTTTTACATTATAAAATGGGAAAGTGTGCCATGAAAACACTATTTTGGAGTTTTAAGGGAGAAGAAGTGCTTTAAAAAGGAGCTGGCCCATTTTACATTGGCAAAAAGAGGTGTTTTGAAGGCTGCATGAAAACCCAGCCTTTAGATGAGAAAAATGGAAAGTGTGCCATGAAAACACTATTTTGGAGTTTTAAGGGAGAAGAAGTGCCTTTAAAAAGTAGTTTGATTTCCCCACTACTTTTTTAAAAAGGGTGCAGCATTGCTGGCCCGTTTTACACGGGCAAAAAAAGGCGCTTTTAGGGCTAAAAAGCCCGCATTTAGGGTTAGGGAGGGCGTAGCCTTTACACCCTCCCTAAGCCTAAAATGCATGGACGCCGCCATTTAAAGATGGCAGCGTCTACACGGTGGCGCCGTACAAGCGTCATCACGTGCGCAGCGTTTTGACGCGCTGCGCACGTTTTGACGCTCTGGCGGCGCGGGAGGGCGCCAATCGCGCCCTTCCCGCGCCGCAAAAAAAAGAGCTCGATCCCGGAGCTCTTTTTTGCGGCGGGTCATTGCGGCGGGATGAGGCCTCTGGGGCTGCCCGTGTGGCAGCCTAGGCCTCATCTCGCCGCTAGAAGGGGCGAGTTTGGACCGCCCCTTTTAGCCAATGTAAAAAGCACCCCTATTGCATCTAAAGGCTAAGGTGTAGTTGAACGTTTAAATGGGGCTCTGTATCTTTAAAGCGCCCATTTAAAGGCAGCGATACAAGTGCGGAGGGAGGGAAGGTGCCAAGACAAGAAGAGACCTTCAGAGCCCGGCCAGAGTGCGCCTGCACCTTCCTTCACCTCCTCCCTTTGGTTGAGAGAGTGTGACTTCTAGGGAGACAGCAGGGCACTGGAGGCGCTCAGCCAGACCAGGGCAAGCTGGCAAGAGGAGGAGGAGAAGGGGAGGGACCTGGAGCACCTCCGCTGCCCTGCTTCCCTGCAAGTCACACTCTCTCAGCCAAAGGGAGGAGGAAGGCAGCGGGGAGGGAGGGAGGGAAGGAGCCAGGAAGAGACCCCCAGAGCCTGGCCAGAGCACGCCTGGCCCTCCTGCTTCCTCTTCAAAAAGAAGGCTGGAAAAGTAGGACGTGTCCTGGCAAAGGAGGACGTGCCTGGTCAACTTGGAAAAGGGGGGCCTCTGCTCAAGAATGGAGGACATATGGGAATCCCTCCTGGACAGAGGGCTGAAACCTCAAGACAACTCAATATAATGCTCTGACAGAACACAGACTACAACTCCCATGAGCCTTTGCTACCATTTCCCAAGATGCCTTAATTTGCAACAGAAAGCCGACCAGTATGTTCACATGTGATGAATTCTTTCGTATTGACTTTGCATTTTCTTTTTGTGTAGATGCTCTCTTGTTTTGTGTGTGATGAGCTTGTGCGTAATCATGTGCATTTCCGAACTGACCTCACTTTCTCCCTCTTTCGGAATGGTCCTGTACTCCCCCATGTGATAAGCTCCGACTGTATGGTGTACCTGCGCAATTGCGCAATTCGCAGCCAGCAAGGGAAAAAAATGTTTAAAGCGCGGCTAAAAGCCACGTTCCTTGCCGCCCACGTAGCTGCTCCACCTGTGTTTGTAGCGTTTTGACAGCTTCCCATGTAGTTGCTGAGCCACAGAAAAAACCTCAGTCTAGCTGCCCTGTACTTTTTAAATGCACACCTGGGGCTTGCTGTCTAGCTGCTAAGCATTAAGGAAAGTGCAACTTCATGTCACACTTTCTTGCCAATGTAAAAAGCACCAGTGTGACTTCCTAATCAAGTGCAGCCAAACTTCTAATTACCGAAAGTGATGTTCACAACAGAACAAATAAACTGTAATCTTGGCTTCCAAAAGAAAACCCATTAATGAGACGGAATATGAACATCTTTCTAATTCCATGACCTCTTACAAGAAAAGAGGATAACAAAAACAATTGTAAAATACAAGTACGATGCTGAGCCTGCCAGCTATTATAACTCTTGCCTTTATCATTCTCAGTCTGTCTTACGAAGCCTAGCAAAAAGCAAGCCGGTGAAATGAAATAAAAATTGCTGATCTCTTTCAATCTCCTTGTTATAATTTTTTTCCATGTTAAAAAAAAGAAAGAAGGTGTTTTATGTAACTACTAGTATCTAAAACATAGAAGATACTATTGAACTATCTTACATGGGAGTTTATCATGTGGGAGGAATTTCTCTCAATTGAGAATGGAGCCAATTTGCAATTACGTGATTTCGCTAGTTTAGCGAATTTACGTGAATTCCAATTGCGTTCAGAATGCATTCGGAATGACTTCTCATTTCCCAAAAATGACCCCCCCCCATTGCCTGAAATTGCGTGAGATACTTTAATATGCAATTACGTGAAACCCCATAATTGCGTTCGGAATGACTTCCCTTTTGCCCAAAATTGCGTGAGATACACTCATTCACAATAACGTGAAACCTCATGATTGTATTCGGATTGCCATTGCATTATACCCCCAAATTCTGTCGTATGATAAACTCCATAGTTATTGTAAGGATTGTGAAATGCTTTCATTGTTCAGTACTGATACATTTAGTATTAGGCCTGTACAGAAAGGCCAAAATAAAGCTGCTTCGGGTCACTTTGGAGGGATGCTGTTTAAACGATGCGTGCGTCCTCAGAGGCCAAAAGCCACGCCAAAGCCACGCTCCAGCCCTAAGGACTGGAGTGCAGCTTTGGTGGAGCTTCTGGCCTCTGGCGACGCACACATCACTTAAACAGCATCCCTCCAAAGTGACCCGAAGCAGCTTTATTTTGGCCTGTCTGTACGCGCACAGATTAAGGCTGATCTCTGTGTCTCTGTGCAGGAAGCAAGTACTCAACACTAACTGTGAGCGGATTATCATTGTTTTTATCTGCATAGCTTTATCATTATTAGAGGCATGTCAGTGTTACGCAAGAATGCATTCTGTCCAACCCTGTCCAGTTTCTAACAAAATATAATGAACTTGATGTTCTAAAACAGCACAGATACAGTAATGACCAATAATCCTCAAAATCAGTGTTACGTTGTGCCTTCAAGTAATTTCCGACTCATGACAACCCTTGTTTTCTAAGCAAGACATGCTCAGAAGGGTTTTTGCCTTTGCCTTCCCCTGAATCTGAGAGGGTAAGAGATGCTCAAAGTCACCCATTGGGGGCTTATTCCCATCCACACTTAAACCGGTTTGCGATTCGCCTTCACTCCGCGTCATCGAATCGGATCCCGAAAGGTCCGTAGTTCCCGCTATGAAAGCGGATCTTTTCATTAATCTCTTGTAATTGCTTCTCTTTTTTTCTTTTTTTCTTTTTTGGCATGACTGTCGTTCCCACCAGTTTGTGCTGCTTCAAAATGCATGTCGATCATCTACGCATCATCAATGATGCAAGGAAGGAGGGGGAAGGGAGGGCTGGGAGAACCAGGCAGCCCCCCCCCCCAGAAATGGAGGACCGTCCAGGAAATATATGGAGGACGTGCCCATATCAAAGCTCAAAACACTGCTAGGAATGTGAATGTAGTGGAGGAACTTCCAAGGGATATATATATATATATATTTTTATATGTCTCTCCATATTCCTTAGGGTTAGGGGCACAATTTGAATATGGAAAAACTGCAAATACACCTTGTTTCCCCGAAAATACGACAGCATCTTAGATTAATTTTTGCTCCCAAAGATGCGCTGGGTCTTATTTTCAGGGGGATGTCTTATTTTTCCACGAAGAGGAATATTCACATTTATTGTTGAACCAAAAAAAAAGAGAACATTTATTATATACTGTACATTATATATTATTATTATATTATTATATATAATATATAATAATAATATAATAAATTATATATATATATATTAATTATATGTATATTATTATATTATTATACTATATATTATATATTATATATATATATTTATATACAAAAAAAACCTTTGCTAGGTCTTACTTTTGGGGGAAGCCTTATATTTGCTGAATTTATAATTCAGCAAAACCTTTACTAGGTCTTATTTTATGAAGAGGTCTTATTTTAGGGGGAACAAGTCAAAATGGAGGACCCTCTTCCAGAGGAAAAAGACCCTTAGAATAAGAAAGACTGTTTTTTACTCGCCTTTCTTTCTTTCTCTGCTTTGCTCAGTAAGCCCCGCCCTCCTCCTCCTCCTCCTCTCAGGTGTTTGGCTCCTGTTGCTAGGAGACGGCGCACTGCATGACGCGTGAGGGGCTTGGAGGGTGGGCGGGGCGATGACGTCACCCGCACGCTCTAGAGTCCTCCTCCTTGCCTCAGTCCACCATAACTTATAAGACCCTGAGCTCTGAGTGAGACTCCTAGCAGAGGTAGGTTGGGGGCTTCAGTCAGGTCCAAAACACACTGCAGGGACAGCCCACTCTGAGGCTGCTCTAACTGCCCTGGCTCAATGCTAGGGAATCCTGGGAAGTGTAGTCTTTGTGAGACATTGAGCCTTCTCTGTCAGAGAGAGAGAGAGAGCTCTGGTGCTACCAGAAACTACACTTCCCAGGATTCCCTAGTACTGATGAGCCTCAAATTGGCTCTGACTAGCTTGACCTGCCCTGGTTCTGGGCTAAAGAATCCTGGGAGCTGTAGTTTATTGTGACATCAGAGAAGGCTAAATATCTCACAAACACTACAGTTCACAGGATTTCCTCACTAAGGAATCCTGGGAATTGTAGTTTATTGTGGCACCAGAGCTCTCTGACAGAGAAGGCTAAATGTCTCCCAAAACTACAATTCCCAGGAATCCCTCACTAAGGAATCCTGGGAACTGTAGTTTATTGTGACACCAGAGCTCACTGACAGAGAAGGCTAAATGTCTCATAAAACTACAGTTCCCAGAATTCCCTAGCACTGAGCCAGGGCACTTAAAAGCGGCCTTGTATTATTTGTGCAGTATGTTTTGGGCCTTCATTCCAATCCCAGTAACCATATTCAAAGGTAAAACAGCCTTAAAATTCATATTACTCTCACATTGGCAATCTTGTGTTTCTGTATTTTATAACAGTAATATAATCTGTAATATAAAATGTTTCCGTTTTTTTCCCTTCCAGTGTTTTACTGCTTGCAGCCAGACTTCCTCTACTGAGAGGTAATCCCAGTTTCACGCTGCTTTAGCTGCCATGGCAACATTTTATGGGTTCCTGGGATTTGTAGTTTGCTTCACCACAGAAGAGGAGAAGGCACCGCAAAATGGGGGACATTCAAGAACAATGTTGGACGTGACCAAATAAAAGCTAAAAACACTCATAAAAAGGTAAAATCATGCTTCTTAGGCTGTGTCCACACTGGAGAAATAATCCAGTTTGGCACTGCTTTAACGCTTTTCTGGCTCAAGGCTATGGAATTCTGGGAGTCGGAGTTTGTTGTGGGCCCAGAGCGGAGCCAGAGCGGAGCTATTCTGTTGGATAGATAAATTCCTGCTGGAATTTTATAAATTCTTTGGCACTGTTTTCCTTTGCTTCATCCTTTGGATCCTTTGTTACGTGCACCTAAGGTTTACCCTTGACTTATTCACGGGTCATATCAAAATCCATAATTTTTGCTCCAGAACCTACCCTTAACTTGTACATGGGGTCGATGTATAGTTGAGTATATATGGTAAGTCCAGCAGTACTACTCTCTCTACAAACTACAAATGCCAGAATTCATAGCATGGAGCCATGGCAGTTAAAGTAGTGTCAAACTGGATTACAGTACCTCTGCAGTGTGGATGCAGCCAGAGTAAGAGCACCTCCTCCAGGAGCTCTGCGTGAAGAGCCACTGTTGCAATAAGTGGGAATGCAAATGATGGGATTGTCCTTGCTTTTCAGCAGTCCCTAGCAGGCTGAAGTCTGACAGGTACAGGATGACCAGATGTCCTGACCTCGAAGGAGGACAAGGCACCCACAGAATGGAGGACGTTCAAGAACAATGCTGCATGTGACCAAATAAATGTTAAAGACACTCGTGTAAATATAAGTCCATGCTTCTAAGCCATGCTCACAATGGAGGATGTTTTGAAATTCCTCCTGGACTGAATGATGAAGTGTAGGACATGTCCTGGAAAAGGAGGCCCTCTGGTCACCCTGGACAGGTGGAACTGTTTCTGCCTGCATTTTGCAACCAGAAAAGTCGCTGGAGTCCTCTCTGGTCTGCAACTGTTAAAAGCAAGGTGGAGCACTGCTGGGAAGAGGGAGAAAGAAGGAAAGACATGGCACCCTTATGAAACCAGAGCCTAAAGCAGTGGTCCCCAAACTGTGCCCTTTAAAAGGTTTAGGACTTCATCTCCCAGACTATTGACCATCATGGCTGCTTCTGGGAGCTGAAGTGCAAAATCTCTTAAAGGGCACAGTTTGGGGGCCACCGGCCTAAAGAAATGGAGGAAGGAAGGAGACATTCAGTGTCTAAATAGGGAATAGTTTTAGTTTATTGTGGCACCAGAACTCTCTGACAAGGCTAAATGTCTTACAAAACTACAGGCACCAGCATTCTTTGGCAAAGAAGGCTAAAGACCTTCTAAAGTGTCAAATGAGCTACAGATGCACCCCAAGCTGTAGATGCACCCCAAGCTTAGTTGGAGATTGTAGGAACTCTATTACAAAAAGCAATGTCTATGCTCTGGCTGGGAGCTATAAATCTATCTATAAAAGTCACAGGTTTGTAATCATTGGGCTATGATCCAACTGCTGCCACAAGCAGGCAAAGCAAGTACCAAGAGATGCCAATAAGCTTAGGAACTACTGGTATGTCAGGACGCATCAGACCACAACTGTGGTAACCACAAAGCCTCTGTATTGCCTTGTCCTTGTGAATTTGGGAGAAAGAGCACAGTCAAAGGCTCTCAGTCTTTGCCAAAGAATGCTGGTGCCTCACCAAACCACTAATCCCAGGATTCTGTTGGATAGAGCCATGACAGTTTAAGTGGTCTCAAACTGCATTATTACTACAGTGTAGATGCACCCTTGGCTATATATACACGTTCAGCTTACAAAGACTTAGTCTCCGCTAGTGACCAAAAAGTGAAGTATTAGATGACATCTAAAGGTTTGCTATTAATGGACATAAAGTTCACCATTAATGGAAATAAGCAAAACACAAAACATCCCTCCCGACCTAGCACAGGTGGGCTAAGTTATCATTAATAGTCCTTCCTATCTGTAAGAGTCTGGGCGTTTTCCCAGACTTTGCTCCTAGCATCCTTAACATTAATTAAACATGCTGCTTAAGTGTGATGAGATGTAAGATTCCAACTTTTAGAAAGCTGTATGTTCCACTCCTCTGCAAGGTTGAGAGCTTAAATTTGTCAGGAACTTTCCCTGTCAGAATTATGGCCTTAGTAACTCTGGAGGAAGGAGGTGGATGGTAGGGTAGTTTTTCCGTGTTGTATTCCTGTTAACATCCTGAGGCATGTGATACAACTTTGCCTCAGAAGAAGTCAGAGTTTAAATATAACAGTGCTCAATGTTCACTAGACAGTTTTCAAATAAATGGATTTCAAATACCCTTGTCTCCCCACGTTCACAGGGGTAAGGGGCACAGAACCCCTGTAAATGTGGGAAACATAAAATAACAAAAACACTATGTTCCTACCTGAGAGAACACCTCTCTGGGGAGTTTATCGCACGAGGCACTTACCACGCTGGACTGTTGCCCAGATGCTTCAGAAGTGCAGAGATAGGATATGATAGCCTGTCACGTTTCTGAAGTGTCACTGAATAACGTCCCGCTTTTCTCCCGCTGGAGAATTGTTTGCGGAGCAGCCATTTCTGCAATAACGGGACATTGACCATAGAATTGCACTGGAGGAGTTACAATGCCTATTTGAGTGTTCTCTCTAGGAATCTCTAGGTCATTCAGTGTGACTTTTAGTTAAAGCTGACTACAAAGTTGCGCTGGAAGACCTAGATATTTCTAGAGAGAACATAATAAAATTCATGAATAATCAAATCCGCAAAAGTCAAAGCTGCAAATGTGGAGGGACAAGTGTAAATATATTTTAACCAATCAGATAAGGATCATTCCATTCCTCAGTAATGCTGATTTCATCAACCAGTTGCAAATTATACCAACTGTAATCACTTTGAGTGTATTTTGACTTGAATACACACTATGGATCTGTACAAAGGGGAGGGAGAGGTCACATTTTCTGGTCATTGTTCCTTTAATGGTGGTGTTCATGCGTGACGTTGCATTTTAAATACTAATTTTTGTCTTTTTGTTCAACAGGGTTTTTTGTTCAGCAGTATGGGCATCCAGGGGTTTATGAGCTATGTAGGAGAACACCAGGAGTTCTTTATTGACCTGCAGTTGAAGAAGACAGATGTAGTCATCGATGGAAATAATCTGTACCATCGCCTTTATTTTGACTCAAATCTGGATGTTCGGCATGGTGGGGACTATGATTCTTTCACAGACATTGTACATCAGTTTTTTGAAACTCTGGCAACATGCCACATACAGTCTTATGTTGTGCTAGATGGAGGATGTGATGCATCTGACAAAAAGCTTACAACTTTAAAGGAAAGAGCTCGGGAGAAGATCCAGGCAGCTCATTCCCTCTCCTGCGGTGGTGGTGGGAGTGTATTGCCTTTGCTCATCAGAGAAGTCTTCAAACAGATTTTAGCTAAATTACAAGTCCCTTTTGTCCAGTCTTTTTCGGAAGCGGACAGGGACATTGTGTCATTAGCCAATCAGTTGAATTGCCCGGTATTGACATTAGATAGTGACTTCTGCATATTTGACCTCAAAGCAGGCTATTGTCCTCTGAATTACTTTCAGTGGAAAAACCCTTGCAGAGGCAAAAGCTTGCAAGACTGCTACATCCCAGCAAGGTGTTTCTCATTAGAAAGATTTTGTAACCATTTCAGCAACATGAATAAAACTCTCTTACCTCTTTTTGCGGTAATGAATGGCAATGATTACATTAATCTGCCAGCTATAGAAATGTTCCTTAGCAAGGTACACCTTCCTGTTGGAAGCTCCAGGCAGAAGGGAAGAAAGCACATCCGCATTCAGGGGCTGCTGAACTGGCTGTCTCGTTTTGCTGATCCTGCTGAGGCAATAGAAAATATACTGAAGCATCTGAAAAAGCATGAAGAAGAGGAAACAAGACAGCTCCTTGCTACTTTCATGGAGGAGTATCAACCCTCTGAGGTTGATCTCAAAGATTTTTTTCAGAAGGGAGTTTATGAATCTGAGGAAGCGAAGAAATTAGAATTACCTCATTGGATTCTTACTGCTTTAGCTAAAGGCCTTTTGGCCCCATTTATTAGTGATGCCTTGGTGTTAAAAAGAACAATCCTTCATGTTCAGGTGGAAAATTTGCAGAGACCTAGTGCTCATGCTATAGCTCTGCCAATTCGACAGGTCATCTACGGATTACTTTGCAGTGCTTCAGAAGGGTCCCTCAGTACTTCACAGAGCAAAGAGGCTGCTTCATCCACTCCTATTTTCCATGAATTTGACAGGATTCAAAAGGCACTCAAGAAATCATTTGTATCAGTGGCAGTATTGTCTGGAAAATTTGGGGGTGACCAGTATTCTCTGACTAAATTAAATCAGGTAAATGGTCAAAATTATGTGCATGAAAAAGGTATTTCAGGAGGTACACATGCTTCTGTACAAAAAAGGTGGCATGTGAGACTGGGACACAGAATATGGCATCTTCATCAGTTGACTAGGCAAAACAGTCCTACTTGCAATGGGTTAGAAACCCAAGGAAGATTAACCATCACATTCAAAGCCCTGATAGATTCACTCTGGAAGGGAGAGAGGAGCAGCATTTTCCTCCCCTCCTGTTAATTATTGTTGTTTAAGTATTTCCCTCCCATTCCAGAAACTCAGACGGAAATTATGTACATATCTTCTTGGGCTGGCCTACATTTCCCTTCATATAGGGTGAGGGGGAAATGCCTGTAGAATAGGCCTTTGGATCCTACAGATCCAAAGTTTCTTCCAGTCTGCCCATAATATACCCCCGATCCACTCCTGTTTTGCATCTACTGACATCCAAGGCAAGGGCCTTGAAGATTTGCATGAGGGTAGGCAGAAAGCATCAGAGCTTAGATCTCAGTCTCTTTTCATCCTCTCTTGGGACTTGTCTTAGATGACTTCCACCCTTGAGGAAAAGATCCCATCTGTCCTATAGCCTCTGACTTGGGACACCATCACAGGGATTTAAGATTCCAAGTTTCTAGCTATTACACCTGCAAAGATACACACAAAAATGCATTCGTAACGCCTCTTGAAAACATAGAAGATTTCTAATAATCCTAGCCAACATAGCTAATGATGAGGGATAATGGGAGTTGAAGTCCAACAACATCTGGAGAGCCACATGTTCCTGGTTTAGAAATAGCTTTCCTCTCATCTCTACTTCACAGGACAGCATTTTTTTTTTAAGTAAATACTTTGTATATATTTTGGAAGAGATCTCCAACAAACTAATAGGGCTGGGTTATTTGGGTCGCCTTTTTTAAATATAGGGACGACTATAATGATATTCCATTGGGGAGGGTAGTAACCACTATAATTAATTTCTGTAAAGAGAACTGAAAGAATGTAGGCCCACCAATTTGGTGCTGCTTTATAGATTTCACCTACAATTCCATCTTCTTAATCAGGGACCTTCCTGTTCTTTAAAGTGGCAATTATTTCACAGATCTCACTAGGGGGACACAGGATCCTAAATTGCAAGTCTTTTTTCTCAAATGTATATCTATTACTCTTTATACTTTTTGTAGGAACCTCTAAGGAATTATTTTAGGGGGTTCGTTGAATAGGTCTTGCAAATGGGACTCCCGAGCCTGTGACGGAATTTTGGGTCTGATCAATGCTTGCCTGTTTGAACTTGATTTGCTAATAAGTTTCCAGAATCGTTGGGACTTTCAACTGCTACCAAAAGGTTATTCTATTGTTGGTCACTGGTCTAAAATCAGATATTTCTAAAAGCATGTCAAGGGGAAAGTGGTGCAGAGAGAACTGGTCTTTTTTTATGCAAGTAGTATGATTTGTTGGGTTATAGCCTCGTTGTCCAAAATGGTTAACAACTAGTTTGAATTTCTTTTGGAATCAACTGTCCTCACTAAGCTTTGCGATATCTTGATTTACAGGTTCCCTTAACAGACCGCCTACTGTTTTTGTTGGAGACATTAGGAGTGACAGCAAGCATTCTTGAAGCAATTCCTTGTCTCCTGCAGCTCCCTGTTGCTGTAACCTGCTACTGGATACGGAATTCAGAACCCAAAGTGAAGTTACAGCACATGAAGGCTTTACTCCTTGGAATAGTATTTGGTGAATTAGACAAGATCGTACATAGTTCAGGTAAGTTTAAAGAGGGCCAGGGATTATTTCCTCAGTTTCTGTACTTAAAATGTACATTTAGAGATTTCCTATTTTAGCTGTTGACTAGTATGACTCTGGCTGCATCTGAACTGCAGAAATAATCCAGTTTCACACCATTTTAACTGCCATGGCTGAGTGTGATAGAATTCTGGGGACTCTAGTTTGTTCTTGTACCAGAGCTCTCTGACAGAAAAGGCTAAACGTCTCACAAAACTACAAATCCCAGATTTGTATAGCATTGAACCATGACAGTAGTGTCAAACTGGCTTATTTCTGCAGTGTGAATGCAGCCTCTGTCTTAAGGCAGAGCTAAGTACCAGATGCTACTGAACTCCATTTTCCATCAGTGCTAAACCAGGCTGGCCAATGAAGAAGAATGATGGGAACCGAAGTTCATCATCTGAAGAAGCAAGTGTACTCCATTTATGACAGTGTTTTGGGGTTCAGTTTTGTAGGTGTTTATAATGTACTTTGAAATGAAACTATGATGGTTGTTGTGTGTCTTCAAGTTGTTTCTGGCTTATGGAAACCCTTTGATGAGCCTATCATGGAGTTTTCTTGGCAAGATTTATTCGGAAGGGGGGTTGCCTTTGCCTTCCTCTGAGGCTGAGTGTTTCTCAAGGTCACCCAGTGAGTTTCCATGCCCAAGCAGGGATTCGAACCTTGCTGTCCAGTGTGATAATCCAGTACTTAAACCACTACACCATACTGCCCCCTGAAACTAAGAAACATATACATTTGTTTTCTTCTTTTATATTGTATGTACCCTATTAACAAAACAAAGGATGCTTATTGAAATAATCTTATGTGGATAAACAGCCATTCCAGATCAACTATGATCACTGTAAGATCAGTCTCTTAAGAAGTATATTACCTTACTAATTTCTGGAAGGTGGTGTAATCTCTCTCTTTAACTTAGAACAAAGTGGGGGGAGCTCTCCAAGTGTTCTTGGACTACAACTCCTATCAGCCCTATCTATTGTCTATACTAGTTAGGGTCAATAAGTGTTGGTGGTCAACATTTGGAGAGCCACACATTCTCCATGCTTCTCCTAACACCTGAACTAAACACTACAAGGAATGTAGGCAAGAGACCAGTATGATGGATTTGTAAAATGGTAAGCCAAAGCTTGAAAGCATCGCAGCTGCCACCTCAATCGCTCTTTCTGCACTAATATAAAGGAGGCTTTGTTGTTTTATGGGAAGCTGTCTCATTAGAACAGACATTAAGTTAACTATAAAGTATTAAGTTAACTATAAAGTATGCTATCTTCTAGGGAGATTTTTGTTCTAGCTAAACTTTGCACAAAATTTTGTGAATTGTTGGGCTTCAAAGATTGGTTCAATTGCCTTTTATAGCTAAATAACAAATCAGCAAAAAGAGTGAGAAAAATATTCTCCGAGTAAAGGTATTAAAATCTTTCTATGCAACTTTTCACTGTATTATTATGTTATTTCTATAGTGCCATATATGTACCTAAGATGTTACAAAGAACAGTTAAGGAGTGGTATTTCGGGGAGATGAAAGCACCTTAATCATTTAGAAATATTTTCACGCACATACCGGTATTTGCTTAAAATGTTCTCAAGCATTCAAGAAAGGTGTTATCTTTGGTTGCTATTCTTATGTAGACCCTGAGGTTCCACATGCTGAAGTCGATAAAATTGTGTATCACCAATTCTTGAAGTGGAAGGAAAAGAAATCACAAAAGGAACCATTCGAGTTAGATGCTGCACACATTTTTTGCCAGTGGCAGTGCTGTCTTCAGATGGGATTGTATCTCAACCAGCTGCTTTGTAGTCCTCTCCCTGACCCAGATCTGACACGGTAAGAACTCCTAAGCCAACAAATGTACAGTATGTACATTCAGGAGTAAATCCCATTGAAGTTGGTATGTTTACAGTCTGGGTAAGGGTACATAGGATCAATTTGCATGACAATGCAATTTAAATTCTGTCTAATTTCAATGGGACTGAAGTTTGCCTAACTCTCTAGATTGTGTCTGAATATACCTGTTATACTCCACCTCCTAGGATTTTTCTTCTTATTTAATGAGGGATCAGGTAACATTCTGCCATTCGCATCATTACTATCCTTTTGGTATATTAATACAAATCTGTGGTTTCTTGGATTAGTACTGAACATGTGCACAAGCTATTAAGTAATGAAGTGTTTCACCTCACTCCCCAACATAGACCTGATTTTTCTCACTCTTAGCAAGTATCAGTTTCAATCTCCCATCCTGAAAGCCTATGGCTTCATAAATCAAAGTAAGTGAGATGTCAACTGCATAATGATACCATTGCAAGGCTTACTCCAGAGTAATTCAGGCTATTGTACTTGGAGACAGACTTTTAAGGTGAATTGTGTGTTGTGCTGCTTTTCACCGTATCTTGAGTAGATACGCAAGAGGAGTGAAGAGGTCAAATAGGACAGTGAATATTCTGCCCCTATGCCTTTTGGTAGTACTTTGTGGATTCAGATGCATATCCTGTCTTTCCCAGTTCCATGTGGCATCTATACATTTGCCCATTCTCAGTTTGCCTGTTTTCTTCCTGTGGGACAAGGTAACTATAAGAATTTAGAACTGAAACGAGAGAAAAACAAATTGGAAGTTAATCGTTTTCCTTCCCATCTTTGGCAGGCTTTACAATGGGACCCTGGTGCACAGATTGTATCACGAACTTAAGTTAGCATCCACACCAGAGGACTTGCTCAGTGCATCTCCAAGGATGTACCAGCTTTATTGCAACATGGTACATATAGTGAAAGATGTAACACCATCAGGCTTCTTCCAGAAAAGGAAGTCCAAAGAACATAGAAGAAAGAACAAGCACTCTAATGACGAAGTGCTGGATAAAAAAGAGAGTACTGTGTTGGAAAATCTGCCTTCATATAGTAGTAACAATAGATTTGCAACATTGACAGTGGAGAACTAAAGGCACATGACACAACTATCAAGCCTCAGGTACGCCTGCCTTTACAGGAGAAATTCCAACCATCCTTTTTGTAATACCTTACAAAAATCAGAAGATAAAATCAAGAGTTCAATTGTGTAAGACATGTCAACATGTCAAAATTGTGCAGTTTATTCCCTAAGTACGGAGAAGATGCGGAACTTTTATATTAAAGGGCTAGGTCCCTCACTATGGGTTACAAAGCTTGCTGAATATTAGTAGTTATAAAAAGCCATTCTTACGGTTAACTTTTTTCTTATTAGAAGGCACTAATTCTCTTGTGAGCCATTTGAGGAAATCCCCACGTATCTCTGGTTTTGAATTTTAAGCAGAGGCTGGATGGCCATCTGTCGGGGATGCTTTGATTGGGAGTTCCTGCATGGCAGGGGGTTGGACTGGATGGCCCTTGTGGTCTCTTCCAACTCTGATTCCATGATTCGGATCTCTAAAGCTGCAATACCAACCATCAAAATACAAGGGCCATAAATAAACTGTATCATATCAATTAGAAATACTGATTGCAAGTCAATTCACATGCTCCAGAATGGATTAACAAAGTATTATACATGAGTAGAAAAGATAGTCCTGTACATACACATATGGAGGAGATCGTGAATGCCTTGGCAGTGGTCATGCTGTTTTTAAATTTCTGGAGATGCTTCTAAGTCATCAGACACAGTTCTTCTGTGGGACTAAAAAAGTGTGTGTGTGGTGGGAATGTGTGCCGTGACCCCAGAACACCATGTTAATCTTTCTTATCAAGTAAGAAAAAAGTGCAAGATTTGAATGGGATTCGAGCATCCATGGGGGGATACTGAAGGCCCACTTTATTATAAACATACCATATATACTCAACTATAGGTCAACCTCATGTTTAAGTCAAGGGCAGGTTTTTTTGGGCAAAACTATGGATTTTGAGTCAAGGGTAAAACTTAGGAGCGTGTAACAAAGGATGAAGCAAAGGAAAACAAAGGCAAAGAACTTTAAAAATTCCAGCAGGCATAACTGTGTTCACTCTAAAGGCTGGATAGATGAAGACAGAGCTACCTCTGCTATTTCAGTACCCAGACATTCAAATAGGTCAGAAGGAGCCAATGATTCTTTTAAGTGCTCCTAAAATGGACTAAATGCTCACCTACTGCCACTCAGAGAAGGGATGGTTCTTTTTTTTATAAGAGTAAAAGAACAGTACTTACATTGACCCATGGATAAATCAACCCAGGTTTTTTGGGTCAATTTTTGACTAAAATTTTTAGACCTATACATGAGTATATACAGTAATACAAAATAAAAGAGTACATAGGAAGTTTTATTTCATGTAAATAACACATTTGAAAAGAAGTTTCAGTAGCTCTCCTGAAAATGTAAAAGCTGAGTCACTTGTGGTAAAGTTCAGATGTTATGATGTGGGTTGTCTGGAATTCATACTGTTGAATGCAAAAAGGCCCTCTTTTGCTTGTTTGTTTTTTTGCTTGTTGCCAACAGACAAGGTTATTGTTGAGAGAGCTTTATAGTTTGGAAAAGCAGGTTGTTAATGTTGAGCAAGTAAGAGATCTAGAATCACTGCAGAAGTGGAACAATGAGAAATCATTTTCCAATTTGTGACCCAGCTTCATTTAAATTAAGGTACACATTCACACATTTTAAGAAACGCAGACATTTACTTCAAAATCGCAATATAGGCTTTTCAATCACAAAAAGAAAGAAAAGACAAGTGATTGGACAGTGGTCACATCCTGTGCAAATAACGTAAGATTTAAAAAGGGTAGCACAATGTACACATTGCATGGAAATGTACTATAAATAAATACAGGAGCTGAAATATGGCACCTCTTGCAATTCACTCTAAACCAGCTGGAATGCCTCGCATATTTAATAGTAAAGTCCCACCACCACCATAAAAGGCTTTTTTAAAAAATAAAATAAAAACTAAAATATTTTTATCTAATACATGTTTCTATACACATATCTCTTAGCAGAAAGGTGGGCCTAACTTTTGACATGGTTCTTTTTAAAGGTTAGCTCTCATACTTAGAAATTTCCATTCAGTCTGAAAAGTAAAGTTGTCTTTGAGGAAAAAAAATATTACCAAAGTTGCATAATATTATTTATTACTCTCCCAGCTGGAAGTTGAGAATTAAACAGTCTTTAAAATTTCCAATGTTCATCATCCATCAGTGAAAAGGAGGACTTGTCAAAAGCCCTTTATCTTCTCATGTTCCTCCTACACAAACAGCAGTTTCTAGTTTTGAAAACGCAAAGAATGCAATGTGCATCATACATCAAGAAAAGATGTTAAAGATGAGGATCTGACATGTTTCTGGATCTTCTCCCTGCTTCTTTCAACCTTCTTTATAACCTCTGCTATTATGCACACAGAGGAGGTGAGACCGAGAAGAAATAGCAAATCTAAAAATGAAAACAATAAAAGTTGTTATTTTAACAAAGAAAATGTAAGCAATAAGTATTGCCTTTGAATGGACCTTGGATGACATCATCCGGCCTCAGAGGGAAAGTAAGAAGAGCCTTCCCTCCAGTCCATCTGCCATGGTCCAGGCCTCAGAGGGAGAGAAAAACCACTGGACTTATTCCTCTTCCTCACTGCCATTCCCTTCTTCTTTTGTGTCATGTCTTTTTTAGATTGCCTGAGGGTAGGAAAGCCTGAGGGTAGGAAATGTCCAACTATCTGTAAGTTGCTCTGAGAGCCTTTCTGGATGAAGAGTGGGATATAATTATAGTAAATAAATCCTAACCCTAACCTTGGGGCAAAACAGATGGTCAAAATATGCAGGTTTCTGGCCAGCTTTGAGGCAGGGCATTTAAATGATGCCAGCCAGAAAGTGCACCTATGATGTGCTGCGAGAAGAAAAGCTGGACTAAAAAGGAATTGGATTTCTCTGCTTCTTCCTGGAAAGTGTGCATGCACCTTCATATGTATGCATAAGTGTATCCATGCCAAGGGTGCTCTTTTCTAACCCTAATTGTGCATGTAAACACCTCATTGCAGGAGTGCATTTAGAAGGGACAGAGCTGCCGTACCCAAGCAGTGAAGGCAGCAATGCCCAAAAGGGAAACCGTGTCACCTCTCATTGAGATGAGTACAGCATACACAAAACAGACAGTCAGAGAGGGAGCATGGGGTGAAGGAGGGACATCTGCATGGGCACATTTCTGCTCTGATGCCCTATCATAGTGAAGTGCTGCACATGCAAACATGGGCAGGTTCACAGGGACGGCCATCCAATGGGATGGCAGTTTGCTCCTATGAAGGTATGCAGGGATGGTGGAAAAGGATCCAGCAGCATGGCCCGAAGCCGCACCGTGTGGTCATGACATGCACACTCCAGCCATCTTGGGAGTGGGCAGTGCAGTTGGTGGGGTTTCAATGCAGCTTCGGAAAAGGCAGCTTCAAGCCATTATTTCCTGCCATCTGTTTTGCCCCTTTGTCAATCTGTGTGTGTGTGTTTTGGTGAAGTCTACAGGTTTTTAAAATTTTTGATCAGAAGTATTTGTAAAAAATTAACACTGTACCATTTTTATGTGCATTATACAACTGTTGACAGCTTGCAAATACTAATAAACCTCAACTGCCTCCCAAGCATATTTGTTTTTATATTAATGTGTCTTGGTGCACTATCTGTTTTATAGAAGGTGGCTAGAGATCTTGAATCTAGAATTTAAAAAAGTGCCAGGAACTGGTTAACACTACTAAAGAGAATCTGGTTAAACGGATTGGTTCCAGGGGCTGAAACTACAAGCTGACAAGGAGGGTACATGCTTTCAACCCCACATGACCTCATCCAGCACTGTTCCGTCTCAGATGTTATTTCCTCTTTCTTCATGCAATAAGGTATGGGATTCCATACCTTTCTCTCCACAAAAAATACTCATGCTATTTTTTCAAATTAAATAACATTGTCTCCCAGCTAAGATGAGAAAAGAATTCTCCTTGCCATCCCCAAAGGTAACATGAGCAGGGTAAAATCTGAAATCGTGGTACCCTGTTCATGTGCCCCAATGATAACTTAAGTAAGACAGGACAAAACTGTCCTCAACTACATTCCCAATTGGCAGCAATGGATGTGAAATTCTGGTTTGAGGCAAAGGAGTTTGAGAAAGAACAAATGTCAAAAACTTGCCCAAAAAGGTAGTCCAATCCACAAGTGTTATCTTAAAAGTAATTTGCCAGTCTACAACATGCCATTAGGCTCTTTGTTTTTTGCTGTAATTGGTAGACTTACTGCCCATACTTTATTACTAGGTGAACACAACAGCAAGTGATAGTTTCACATTTGAACTGTATATAAATTTCATCTTTTTGTGGATTATTTATAAACACAAATAGCCTACAAAATAATGTACATTTCTAATAGTATTTACTCACAAGATTCCAGATTAAAATAAAAAAATTCCTTACCTAACATGCTTAGACTCTCTGTTTGAAAAACCTTTTGAAGTGGAGGGAAGTAGATTACTAATAGTTGTCCCATTATAGATCCAAGGACTGCATAACAGAACATTTTGTTGCTACAGAGTCCAATCTCAAACACAGATTTAGTCTGGGAGTAAAAAAAAAATGCTATTATTTTGAACTATTTCAAATCAGACCTTAACAACAGATTATAATACAGACATATATTTTTGATTTTCCTACTGAACTTTTGGTGAAACTATTTGAATCAGATGTGTTTTTGAGTTACTTCATCTTCTATTAAACTCTGAAAATTTGCAGAAGTTCTTACAACTATGTATCATATGTTTAAAGTGTAAGTCACATACCTGAGATCTGGAACTCAGAGCATTGAACATATCAAAAAATACAAAGCATGTGAAGGTCATTGTTGTATCTCGAGGTGTTATGACATTGTCTCGCAGCTGCCAAGAGAAACCAAGATATTTAATATATATTTAATATATATACTGGCACCTAGGAACCTACACTCATTCTTCAATACTTTTAAGCATTATTTCCTGCCCTCCTCAAAGCATAAACTCTTAATTTCCACAGTCAACTAGATGTAGCGATTTCTATCTTAGACTGTCCTCAAAATGTACATCGTTTCCAAGGCATCTCAACAGCATTTGCACAATCTCATTGTTTATAATGAACTTTTATGGCATATCTACACACAAGCCAAGTTTGCTTCCATTCCTTCTCTGAAGGGACTTTTTCACCTCTGGCTCAACAGGGACGCTCTGACATTTATTTATTTATTTTTTTGAGCGGGGAGCAAAAGCATTTAAAACTGACTTAACATTATTGAGCAGATATCTCTCTCAAATTAAAGGGTAACCTGTTCAACATAAAAGTTATTGCAGTCACACTTCAGATTGCCAGAGCATCTACAGAAAACAATTCGCTTAAGGATTAGTTGTATCTAAGTGCCACTCTGGAGCTTTTGGGACTTGGGTCATGGCTGCTGGCCAGCCTCCACCACATATTGAGGGGAAAGAGACTATCTTGGTGCAATCTTGTATTACTACTTTAAAAAAATCCTCTCTAACTATTAATGCTTTATATTGCACTTGGAGAATGAAGCAGTAGAATGCTTGTAACACGGCAAAATGTGTTTAACTGTAAGCCATTAACTTGCATTCCACACAATATTAATAATATACTATAATAAAACATAAATATTCTTTGAAATGCAAATTAATGCGCCATAAGTCAGAAATAATTTTGAGGTTCACAACAACAATAATGCAGAGATCTGACATTAGTTTGGAAGCCTAGGTGTAGCAAATCTTTACTCCAGTTCTGGACGTGGGTTGTAAGTAGTCATTCACTCACAACCGAAATTACTTGAGGTGTTGCAATGTATAAAGTTTCTTAGATTATTTGGTGAAAGGATATACTTTTGATAAAGACTAAAAGTACTATAAGACACTAGAAATACCTTTTAATTTCTTGGAAGATACACTTCCACAACTAAAAAAAATTAAATGGTCAAACTCATAGAATGGTAGTAAATACAAAATTATTTCCCTGTCTGCAAAGTTTCCTCTAAGCATTGAAGAACAGACATATCAGAGGTCAAAGTCTTCCTCAGAATCATGTATTCTGATACTAATTGCATGAAAAGATTTGGCTCCTCTCAAGAGATACCTAATCCGCTCAGGTGATCCTGTAAGATAAGCACAGTAGATAGAACAATTCTCTATCATAGCTGTATATTGCCAGCACAACCAGAATACGTACTGGAATACCTTACTTTAAAAAAAACCAGCATTAACATTGAAAAAACTCACAGAACAGCCACCTGTTACTATTATATGTCATATCATATCATATCATACAATTAGTATCAACTACTCATTTCATTTGATGCTGAAGATGCATTTGATGAAATTGACTTTTTATTTTTGTGACTTTAAAGGATTTTAGCTTTCTATCAGAATTTTATAAAAGCTTTATTAAGCTTTGATTCATATTCAAAGTGCTGCACTAGGCATATCAAACTGCATTTGCATTTTTAGGAGGATTTTACCTTTGCTTCTTTGAATAGATTGCAACCACTTATAATACTGATTTTGAAATGCCTCTCTATTTGAAAAGCACATTGATATACATATACAAGCTATTAGGAAATCTGAAGTCTTAAGCCCCCTGAGGTACTGAATTAGTGGCATGCCTCTTTAAATCTTGGTCACAGGTTATGCAATTTTATATTTGCAAGCAGTTTTACATTTGCAAGCACTGATATAAAAGAAATACACTTAAAAACAGATGCATCTTTGACATACCTCTCTCCAAAAGACAAACAATGTTCCACATACAATAATTACAGATGAAACTAATATTTTGACAATTAGATTTCGGGTCAAAATGCTGTCCTTGACATTTCTTGGAGGCTTCCTGATAACATCTTTATCCACAGGCTCAACTCCAAGACTAAAAATAAGGAAGCACATTTTTTTTTTTAAAAAAAAATTGAATTAGTTTATGAAGTGTAAAATCAACTAATATGAAAAAGTGACTGAGACACAATCATTAATACATGTTTATGTTCAGCAGTAGAACCCAAACATTATTTAATATCATGTTGCAATCCATTCAGTAAGCATCTACAAAACTAATCTTGGGTCATACCTTTTTTTAAAATGTAAAACTTCTCCCATAATAATCCTCAAAATTCACTACAGACAATTTTGATATAAAAAACTTCAAACGTAAGCAAAGAAATGTTCACTGCAACTATTTCTCCACAATATCTTGTCAAATAAACAAGAAACCTAGCATATATACATTCTGAAATTAACAATTGTCTGACTAAAACTTCCCGGATTAGAAAGCATGAATTTAGGGAAAAAAATGAGATGGGAAAGCAACCCAAATTTTAAGCAAGAAGATAGATCTCAAGTCCGAAAGAAAGGAGGGGTGACTGTAGTTTCTTTTCCCCTTGAGCCAACAAGAAAGAGTCCTGAGTGATGAATTGATGTTAGACAAACAGTTCCCCTCCTGCCTGTGCCCTAGCCATCCCTGTCTTGGTGAAGGCTGAAACCAAAGTTGAAACAAATGCTGAAGCAAAAAGCCTCAATTAGAGTCTCTCTTGCTGTATGTACATACATACACACACTCAAGGAGCCTCCAAGTTTTACCCTCGACTTATACAAGAGGTTGACTTATAGTCAAGCACATATGGTTTTTCCAGATTCAAAATTAAACAGTTATATTTTCAGTTGCATCCCAGGTAAACCTGTGGGTCACTGCTGACCTACTCAACTAGGGAAATATCTAACTACATAGGTTAAAATTCCCATTCCCATTTTGAGGATAACCATGCTACTGTGACAACCTATTTCCAATGTACACATATTAAAATGGCACAATGTGTGTGTAAAATGCATTATTAGAATTCTGCATTTGTGACCTAGATTCAAAGCCCCATATATTACAGGTCAAGTATCTCCTAGCCAAAAATCCTTAATTCAAAATACTCCAAAATCCAAAATTGTCCACATGGTTGACTGATGTAGTGACAACTTTACTTTCTGATTATTCATTGTACATAAACTTTGTTTCATGAACAGAATTATTAAAAACATTATGTATACAATTAACTTTAGGCTATTGTATAAAATATATATGAAGCACAAATGAATTTCATGTTTATACTTGGGTCCCATCTCTAAAGTATCTCATTATGCAAATATTCCAATTCGGGGGAAAAACAAAATACTTCTGGTCCCAAGCATTTCAGACAAGAGATGCTCCACCTTGTATATTCCTGGCTTTTCCCACTGAGTGCAAAGACATCATCCTTTTTTGTTCTATGCAAACTGGTCAATTAAAAGGATTATAAACTGCAATGTTGAAAAAGGAATTGTTTACCATTAAGGGAATAGCCCATACACCATCTCCAAAAGCACTGAAGTCCTCTCACATCCTCTAGAAACATTTTGCTCAATCATATATAGTGGTGTAGGTGGACATGCAAATGTCCCCATACAAGAATGTGGTGGTAAATGTAAATATAGTCAACAAATCACCTTAACAGAGGATGAATGCTTTATGAATAAGCCCCAAGCGTGTTCTATCAGCTATACACATAAATAATGAGCAAAAAGTGAAATCATACATTGCCCAGAAAACAGCATGCACAAGAAGAATCTAGGTTATCTGACAAGATATTTTAACTACCTTCTAAAATGAATTAACTACAAAAAAACCCCCCACAATCATTCAAAAATATTAGTTTGCTAGCAACAGCTATATCCTCCTGTTACAAGCTTTCAAAGGAAGTTACCTCTGAGCTGGAGGTCCATCCATGATTATGTTGATCCATAAGATCTGCATGGCATTGAGAGGATTAGGAAAGTTCATTAATGTGGCCAATGAGATTAATGTCAATGCAGCTATACTCCTGTTGAAAAAAAGTTGTTTTACACACCTGTCAGCATGTTTTGTTTTTCTTTTAGGAGATAATGTGGATAGCAAGCAAAGGTAAGCCACACAGTCATCTGAGTAGCAGCTTAATCTCATACACAGCAGCAGTCCAATTACTTTAAACAGATCATGCAGGTTAGCAGGGATTTTATGCTATACAATAAAATTAGAGATTAATATTTAGTCTAGTTTAGCAAACCAAACCTCACAGTAACCTTTGTTGTTAGAGGATGAGTCAGTGATTGTTTTCCCTTTCTGGTAAGAGACATTATGCAATCAGTACAATAGATGCGTATTTCTCTAGAGTTACAACATACAGAGATTTCATTTAAAAGTTTACAGGTGTTTAGGTTACAGGGCATCCCCAAATTGCATCTGAGAGAATAATCCTCATGTTTGGAACGTGCTGTCATTTTGAATTTACTTAACCTAAATGTTTAGTGGTTTTTGCCCAACAAGACACCTGTGAAGTACCCATTCCCAATTTCTTTTAGTGACACCATATTAGAATGTTGTCTAAGGTAAACTGCTTCATCTGTAGTGTGGTGGTGTTGCTTGCCCTCAAGTCATTCCCAACTTATGGCGAACTTGTCACAGGACTTGCTTGGCAAGTTTCTTCAGAGGGGGTTTTCCATTGCCATCCTCTGAGGCTGAGGGACTGTGAATTGTCCAAAGTCACCCAGTGAGTTTTCATGGCTGAGTGGGGATTTAAACCCTGCTATGCAGAGTCATAGTCCAATGCTCAAACCACTACATCACACTGGCTCTTGCTAAAAAAAAAAAAAAAACCCTTTAAACAATTAACTACTTTTCTTTAAAAAAAACAACCTTCCAACAAACTTCTAAAAAAATAACCTGAGGTTACCGCATCACGGCCAAAATGAAAAAAAGGGGTTGTATAGATAGGTATGTACTAATAACTCACTTCATTATCCCAGAACAGCTCATACACTCTGTTTGTGTTAAAAACAATCCAGCAGAGGGGACAAGCTGATGCAATCGGTGAGAAATTGCAACAGGCAGACAGTTCTGAACATTTACAAGCAGTAGGGCATAACAGTAATGGCCTTTTTGTTTATTCCTAATATTAGGCAATCAGAGGTAAACTAGCCTCATATGTGGAGGTTCCATTTAGCTATCAAAACTGATTGAAGAGGCTTCTATAGACAGAAGTGGACTTGAGTTGTAATACCTGTACTTTTTGGAGGCACACACTACCCCAGTAGAGTGTAAAATTTCCAGAGCTGTAACCATCTTAGTTACAGCAAAAGCAACAACTACCAAAAGGATCTTGTCACACTGTACAGACTAACAAATTTATTATGGCACAGTCCTGTACTAGTTTAGTTCATCATCTGCATAATTTTTTAAAAGAAAGTGCTTTGTCATGCTCCAAAGGTCTGTTGCTTTCTCTAGATATTTTGAAATCTGGATATCTGAGCCAACAGTACATTCACATTAGTCAGGCTTTACAACGGAGTTTATCATACGGCGGAATCTGGGGGGTATAATGCAATGGCAATCCGAACGTAATCATTGGGTTTCACGTTATTGCGAATGAGTGTATCTCACGCAATTTCAGGCAATGGGAAGTCATTACGAATGCAATCATGGGGTTTCACGTAATTGCGTATTAGAGTATCTCACGCAATTTCGGGCAAAGGGGGGGTAATTTTCGGGAAATGGGAAGTCATTCTGAATGCATTCTGAACGCAATCAGATCTCACGTAAATTCACTAAACTAGCAAATTCACATAATTGCGAATTGGCTCCATTCGCAATTGAGAGAAATTCCTCCCATGTGATAAACTCCAACATCTATCATCAATCAATTAAGTGAAGATAGTGCTTTATATATTTCGCAATATCTGATTCCCTAAATTTTCTACCTGAACAATGAAGAATAGGCATAAGATAGATCTGAATCTATTGGTAGATTTTGGAAGCAAGGAATTTTGTCTCTCCAACAGCAGCTTTATCATACCCCAACTTAAAATCTAGAGATAGACATAAATAGATATATATGGGACAGGGAAGGGGACTATAAGCTACAAGGACTTCTGATACACAAAAACAAATTCATGAAAGTAAATTATTTAAGCCATGGCAATTATTTAAATCTTGGGCATTAAGCTCTAGCCAGTACAATTTGGAGTTCTATTTATTTATTTTTAAAAATCAGATACTGCAAGCCTGATATCTGCCTACTCTGACTTATAGCATGAATGAAAAGGTATGAAACTATTTTAATCTGTTCTCATGTATCCTGTAATTTTTACTAACAAGAGACAATATATATTTTTTATTATTTAATGCAGTAATGAATAACTAAGGCCTAAAACAGATGGGCCAAATAAAGTAGCTTCTGGCTACTTTGTGGGCATGGCGTTCAGACAACGCATGCCCCCAAAGCGGCAGGAAGCCGCATGGAGAGCTTGCCAATCCAGGAAAAGGCAGCATGAAAAGGAAAACCACTCCTACTGGCATTCCGTTCAGGACTGTGGCAGCAGCCCACTTTCAGAGCAGGCTGTGCGGTCACAGCAGTTTCTGCCCAACTGCAGCTGGAACAGCCTTTGGCCCTCCTCTTGGCCAGTCTGTTTCACCCTTAAGATACATCATTTTGTTATCTTCAGCCAGTTATATGCCATTTCTGTCTTGATTGTGTTAGATATGACTATTAATTTATGTATTACTATCAGATTTATGGCTAGGAAATAGCAATAGTGAGTACGTTTCTACACCTCTTATCAGTGCACTTAAACACTCCCTAAGCGGTTTACAAAGTTTAAGCTAACTGCCCCCAACAATCTGGGTACCCATTTTAGTGACCTCAGAAGGATTGAAGCCTGAGTCGAGCTTGAGCCCTTTTGCTGGTATTGAACTTGCAAACTTATAGTTTGTGAGTGAGTAGCTGCAGTAAAGGCATTTAACCACTGTGTCACCAGGGAAAGCCTGTGCAATTTTTTGTGTGTGCATGGTAAATAGTGTACCAGGTTCATTTGCACTTGAATTAGCAAAACAATTGTTAGTGCAATTAATCAATCATGCAGAATTCATACTAGGAAGTTTCTACATTGTGCTGCAGAACTTACGTGCTAAGTTGAAATCTAACAAAATTTTTGATATTGTTATAAATTCCTTTACCCTCTTCAATGGCAGACCTGAATCACAAGAGCAAAAGGAAAAAGAAAATTCAAAACGATAAAGAGGCATAGTACTTAGAAGGCATTCTGAAAATATATCTAATATAGCAGAAGTAGATAAAGAGTAGCTCACAGAGGACCCTCCACCCTGCAGTACTCCTCAGTACTCCTCAAAAAAAGCTGATAACACATTTTGCTGCTAAATTCAAGCAGCTAACCACTAAATGTATTGTAGTAAAAAAGCTAAGGAAATAAGCTCAAAATAGTTAATAGGATAATCAATATTTAAATTGGTTTAGTTCAATATCAATAGTTAATATCATAGCCAGTATCACCAATGAAAAACTACCCTAACTTCAACTTCTAACACTTATTTAGATTTAAAATGAAAAAGAAAGTGAATGCTGGTGATGTAATACAGACAATACTGTCTTGTGGCATATATTGTAGACAGACTCAGTGGTTAGTCCTTTCTGGTTGAGGGCATTACAGCATATTAGAACAATATTTGACATTTGTAGACACACAACTTTGTTTAAATTTTATGCTGCAACTTATAATTTTAAGTGATTGACAGCAAGGTGGTGATGCTTCATGCTTTAACAGTTGCTAAACAAATTATAATGAAATACTGGAAGGGCAATCAGTCACCATCTCCAAGAAAATGGGTTGGCTTTTTACAATCATTCTATTTAGTCTCCCCTTTTTTCTTTGAGATTCTGCCCCCCCGCCCCCCCGGGTCATTTAAAAATTCATCTAAAACAACTTTAAATGCTTTAAAAAATAAAGCCAAATAGGTGCCAGCCTTGAATATGTGGTCAACTCACAAGTTTTGAGTTTTAGGACAGTATAGCTAAGGTGTTTTATTACATAAATTCAAAATAAAGCTGCATTTTTCCTTCCTCAGATGTGCACCTTTCAGTTCTCTCAATGGTGAAAGTAATTAGACATTAAGACTGTAGTTTTGGTTTTACCAGCATTTCTGAATAAAGGCAGATAATTTAAATAGTGTTACAAGAGGCCACATTTCCTTAACTATAGGACTCAAAAATTAAATTGGCCCTATACAGACATCCACAAAGGGATGTCCTGGCAGTAACTACATGCTCCCTAGCCCTAGCACGGTATGGTGGCGCTGTCATGACAGCCTCCCGTTCACACGGGGGCCGCCATGACAGCGTCGCTATTTCTGGGCGCCCAAATAAGGCACTAAGGAAGTGGCGCTGTAAAGGCACTGCTTCCTGTAATCACTGTAGCAAAAAAGGAGCTGCTCTAGGCAGCTCCTTTTTGCTACACATGCCACCTGAGCACTTCATTCCACAGTGGTTAGACTACTGCAAAAACGAAGTCATGGGAGGACCTCCCATGGCTGCAGCTGTCGGGGTGTCCTTGTGGCATGCAGCCCCAAGGACACCCCTTTCCAAGCCGTGGAGAAGCGGCAAAATGCCGCGTTTTGCCACTTTCCTGCAGCTTGGAAAAGCAGCAGATTGGGGCCTCTGAGCTGCCTGTGCAATTGTTCTGGCCGCAATCCAGCGGGGACAGAGGAGTCTGTAAAGCCCCTTAGTTATATTTTATTAGAGCAGTATCCTGAGTACCTTATGGAGGAAGAGTTTCAAAATGAGTTACAGAAATAAGGTAATCTGGAATTTATTACTCTGGTTGATAAATAAAATGTGACTGTAGTGTTACGTACCAGTCTTGAACACTACTGTATTGTAGTAACTAAGCGTGATTACTGAACAGAAATTTTTCAGATCTATTATTCATTCTTTCTTATGAGCAACAAAACAGATAAACTAAGACAAGAAATGTGAACATTTCATTTAAATAGCATTTCCATGACACACAAAATAAAGTTGTCATTCCATGACAACTAAAATAAAGTTCCAGAGATGGGTGGGATATTACACTTCCAATGCCATGGCAAATACACATTCTAAACAGAACAAATCATAGTGGTACTAAAATAGCATACAAAATGGGGATGTAAAGCAAACTTACATTATTGTCTGGAAATCATCATCCACTAAGATCATATCAGCTGCTTCTTTACAAACATCAGTGCCAGTTTGCCCCATTGCTACTCCAATATCTGCAGCCTTCAGTGCTACAGCATCATTCACTCCATCTCCAGTCATAGCAACTACTGCACCATTATTTTGTAATGACTAAAGGGGAAAATAGTTAATCTGTTAATTGTCACCACAAAAATTTATTACTAACAATAAATATTCATGATATAACATATTAACTAAAATTCACCATTTGTTTCTTTTGTCAAAATGAAAAATTTCATGGGTGATCTCTTTATCAACAAATATACCTGTAAAGCCTTTTCAGCTAAACTGGGGACATTTTTTAATGTCCATGGTTCTACTTCATGTTTGCTATTGTACTCCAAAAGGAGTGTTTCTCTTTTTCTCATTTTACTTCACAACTTAACTTTGTTATTTTAACTCAAATATATAAACACTTCAAGCCATTTTAAACCATGGCTGTACTGTATGTGTAGAAACTGTGAAGCACCACCCCTAATTTAGCTGCTCCCTTATATTTTAAAGTGCTTTGTCAGACATTTTAGATGAGTGGTAGTTTTTTCTTGAAGAAATTTAATTGCTTTCATCTGAATATTGGATCGTTACCATTAAAAATTCTAGTACCATTTTAAAATGAGTTACTCATTCTGCTATTCCTAAAGATATACATACATACCTTAACTATTTTCAGCTTATGTCTAGGACTGGCTCTGTAGAACACTGCTACCTGGAAAACAGAAACATTTCTGGTCTTAAAAACGGCAAAATTGCATTTGCTAATTATAAATGGGAGGTAAGAGGAATCCCTTACCAACCCACCAATCCTTTTTCTGTTTTCATTCTCCCCTGCCACTATAATGCAGCTTAACTATTCTCTCATCTCCTTTATCTCACTAGACATTGTACCAATTAGCACTGGTTCCAAAGACACGGTCTGACATTTGCCAAGGCCAATTACTCTTATATTGCTACGGTACCACCCTCACTTATTTTAGAATACTTAAGATCAGGATCTGTAAAGAAAAGACTTCCATGCCCTATTTCTTCCATGAGGAAGAGCTGCCAGAGAGGCTTTACAGTTCTAAAATTAAAGCAAGTACTGTTCCACCAGCACAATTTTACAAAATGCAGCTTTTCAGTTATCAGAATAAAATGTAATATTGTGGTGCTGGTGGCTTAAAGCTGAACAAGAACGCACAACCCTTGCAAGTTTGACCCGAGTATAATCAAAAGTAAGCTTACTTCAGATGGTATTGGGCTTCCACTGTACCAGCTAATGGTTGGGATTGATAGGATTTACAACCTAATGTACCATGGGTTCTTCATCCCAATGTCAAACCTCTCCCATAATTTGTGACAAAAAGTTTTAAAAAATCATAGGGAAGTTTTAAAATAGTTATCAAGAATTGTAATACTCACATATCAACCATAGGAGATTGTTGTAAGATGTTACAAATTAGTTATTACTAATATTTATTCAAAGCATCTTAGTGAGTCTTTTGAAGTAATTATAAAGAACTAAAACCTTATAACACAGTAACGCCAGTTCTTTCTACCTAATGACTTCCACTCTATTTAAAACTAACCTTGGGTGCTATTTGTGAAAGCTGTTGTATATCCAGAGTGTCTATTTCTTCACCAGAAATTGACTGAGAATTTTTGGAATATAATCCTAAACGACTAGCTAGAAAAGAAAAAAGAACATACGTCACTTTGATTAAAAGTTTCTCTGGAAGAATAACAATGGAGACATGCAATGTGCACATACATGCAATGGAGTATGTACTATTGAACATTCTAGATTGTAACTTATTATTTATTAGTGGTAGCAATCAGCACAAGACTACAGCAATTATACAGCTGCCAATGTTTCTCCCAGCTGCCAATGTCTCTTTTGGTATATGACAGGAAAGTCCAGGTATACGTTTATAATTTAAAATATTCTCCTGCAGTTTAACTGGCAAATTGAGTTAGTATGCATAACAATTCAATGTTATATGCTAAGATAAGCATGAGAAAAGTGCAGAAGCTGCAGACACTGTTTTGCAAATGGAAGATTTAACTTACCATGAAGGTTCTTTGTTGCCCTATGATTAGTGAATGCCCTCATTAAATGCAGAGCTCAAAGGGGCTTTTAAGTCTGCAAATAGTTGTCCCCTCAGTTGTGGAAATTAAGACTGAAGCAGAGTCTACTGATGCTAAGTTTTCTAGAATAGCCTCCAAGTTTGAGAAAGTAAGAGCCACAGTGACCCTGACAGTGAAGCTTCAGCGGAGACAGGGTAATGCTGGGAAGACAGATACACCTAGTAGAAACTAGAAGCCTCTTTGCATCCTACCATCAGTGTGTTTGTCATAGCCATGATCTCTCCCATTAAGCAGAAAATATTTTTTTTAGTAAAATAAAAGATTGGATATTGCCTTAGGATATATCAAGATTATATTAATTACTATTGTGTATGCCATGCAGGAGGCAAAGGAAAAATAGTCCAATTAACTATCTTCGTAATAGTTTCAGTCCTGAAGCATGAACCCACCTTTATTCTGTTTCTTAAAATTTATGAAAACGGGTTAACACACACACAAAATCCAATTTGCTGCTTTCGGTCATGCAAAAGGCTTTTCACTACTCATTGAGATCTCTGGCTAGACTTTTGAGTGTTTCCCATGATATGAAACTGTTTTAAAGTACTATATATACTTGACTAGCAAGTCAAGTCGACTTCATATATAAAATCAAGGGTATGTTTTGGGGCTCAAATTACTGATTTTGATATGACCCATGGATACGTCGATGGTAAAACATAGGGGCATATAACAAAGGATCTAAAGGATGAAGCAAAGGAGCACAGTGCCAAAGAACTTATAAAATTTGAGCAGTCACAACTGTTTGTGCTCATACTCAAGGCTGGAAGGATGAGAGGTTTTTTTTTGGGGGGGGGGGGGGCTGTGCTTCCAGGACAGATTACATTCTTGACTTTCACCAGGGGATGGTTCCTTTTTTATATAAGAGTTAAACTGACCTGTGGATAAGTAAACTCAGTTTTTAAAAAAAATTGACTAAAATTTCTAATGAGTATATACAGTATGTCCTTAGTTTCAGAAGCAGTCCACCATGTGCTGTGGGCAAGTTTGGTTTTGTTTCACATGATTTTTGCAAACAAGACTAAATAGTTCCCTTGGGCCCATGGAACTGCTGACAGCTCTTTGGATCCTAGCTTTTGTTACAAAATCTTTAGAATATCTCATTTTTCACAGTAATTCAGTGCTAATAAAACTAACTTAGTATTTTACAGAATGAAAAAAGTCCAGTCATACCAATGGCAACAGCAGTCTCTTGTGAATCGCCAGTAATCATTTTTATTGCCACTCCTGAAGTAATAAGTGCTGTCACAGCTTCTTTTACACCAGTTCTTGGAGGATCAATTATTCCTACCAGACCCAGAAAGGTCAGCTGTCCAAGCTCAGGACCAGATGCTAAGGCCAGAACTTTGAAAAACACAAGGGGAAAAGAAGAGATTACCTTCAGATTTGCAACACAAAGTTAAGAATGATACACCAAGCCCTTGGACTAACTAGCTACCTAGTTATAGTATATCTATAGTGCACAACACAGAGAGTGCAATATAGTAACCTTCACAAATAGTTATGTACATGACTGCACAGGAAGGACAGAGCTTCCCATAAATAAATGTCACTTTCATTGAATGCAGTCAGTTGAGCATGATGTAATTGACTGTATAATAGATAGGGAATACAATGTATTTTTCCAACACATGGATTGTGGCAAGGGTATTGTAGTATAGATTCTCTTTTCCCCTTATAATTGGAGAGTTCATTTACTTTCCAAGTGTTGAGTTAGAACCATACTGAGGTTGCAAACATGTATCCACTACTTTCAAAGTGAGCTTTATTGAAGTCAATGGGGCTTAATCTGAGTAGACATGTAAAGGACTTTACTTGTGATTTTGTCCCTACTGAAAGTAATAGGATTTAAGTCATAGCTACCATTTCACATTAATTTCAGCTAAGCATAACTTAGTTTTTCCCCCCAACCCATTATCTTTCAAGTTTGAGAGACCAGTCTCCTTAACATGGATTGAGCAAGTTACTTTTCTAAGTCTGACAACTGCATAATTTTTTTTCAGGATTTTAGAAATCTCACACTATAGTCTAGGAAATTAAGACAGATATTCTCTTTTTAAAATATGAAAATTTAAGCAGCACTGTCTATACAATCTGAAAGCAACACAAGTCACAGAAACAGGAACAAATGAAAAAGAAATATTCACAGCTTATCTGGAGCTGCTTACATTGAGCACAGTAAGCAATTGGTTTTCTAAAGGCTGTCCTGCTGTGGCAATGATACTGAGATATGGTATTACCTCTAAGTCCTGCAGAGCCCATGGATGCTTTCTCTTGCTGATAAAGATCTCTTTGTTGTTGGCTAAGAGGTAAGCTATGTCCTTTGCTATTGTATGTTGTACAATATCGAATCACTTCCTCATAAGCACCTTTCATGAAGCAAATTTCTGGTTTGTCCTAAAAGAACAAACATGTTAGCACATGGTGCCCTGTCCTTTGCCTCAACTCTGTCATTATGTAACTTGAAAGCTTTTTTAGTTTGCCAATAATCATTTCTGATTTACTTACAACAAATTATGCTCCACGTAATTTACTGTGTAAACCACATAATACTCTCACTTAGGGACAACAAGTCTGAATATTATTTCACTGATGGTTTTGTGTATGTATAAGTGCACACATACATATATGGTTTGCAAAAATACTGCTCCATCATCCAACTGAATGGACTACACCTGAAAACCTGAGAATATGGGCTGGTACTATACAGGAACCATAAAAACCATTATCTCTCATGCTAATGTTTTATTATATCTGTGTTGCTTTAGCAATAAGGATTACATCTTTAAAACATCTATAGCAGGAGTTCCCAACCTGGGGTGCCAGCACCCCCAGGGGGTACAACAAGAGTGGCTTATGACCTTGAGTGACCAGTCATGCATCATCACTCATTTTTTTCTGAATAAATAGAATCTAATTGCTCAATTTAGATTTGCATTTATGCACCGAGGTAAAAGGGGTTTTTCCCCCCATTCAATTTGTTCACCTGCAGTATTGTATGTGGTTCAATTTGTGGTTCAAAAATTAGAAATTAGACTTCTTCATTGTTCAACATGATAGTAAGTACAAGCATTAATCAAATGGGGCATATAAAAGGTTTGAAATATACTGATTAGCAGCATGTATTTAAGATCCAAGCAACATTCCTTCCCTAAAGATCTGTATTCATCGAGTGGAGCAACTACTTTTAAATAAGTGTACAAAAAATTTTGTCTTCAAGGTTGAAATTATAGCAAATTTCTGCATAAGTTAAACTGTCACTGCAGGTTAAAATGGTAGTATATATGATACAGTTGGCTCTTCACATCTGTAGCGTTGACTTTTGCTCATTGTTTATTCGTGGATTTGATTGATATGTTCTCTCTCAGAAGTCCTAGGTCCTCCAGCATGATTCTGCTAGAAGTTGGTAATAGAGACACGCTGCAGGACCCAGAGATTCCTAGAGAAGACACTTTTCTAGGCATCTGTAGGTCCTCCATCGTGATTCTATGATCAATATCAGGCTAATTTTGCTGGAGGACCTAGAAATTCCTAGAGGAATTTTCTCAGGTTAAAAAAAACCTGTTTTTTTTTTTTTTTAATTCTGCTTTTTCCACTTTCACAAGGATCCTGTACGAACCCTGGGGAATGTGGAGGGCCCAGTGTACTGGAAAGTGTTGAACTAATATTGCGGAAAATGAAATACCTGTTGTGTTCTATGTAAACACTTAACAGCCATCCATTTTTGCTCAGAGCTGAAAGGATATTCTGCTTTTCTTATGTAGTCCTGTTGAATTCCATCTAAACCCATCTGTGAGAACAAAGAACACCTGCTGGTTCAATCCTTGTTTTTTGTAATCAGAGTATCTATAGTCAATCTTATGTCATTTTGTTTTAGTGGCCAGTAAGCGTACCCCAACGTGCTTGCTCCTATTTTATATTAGTAGCACCCAAAATCATGTTAGTATCAGTTACTCGGATAGGGACCAGTAAACACAAGATACTGCTTCATTATAGAGTACTGAATTAAAAGGAGAATTCTCCCAGATGCACAGGCAGGACAGGAAGTGAATGCATTGCCATAGGGGCAGTGACCTCACCCTAAATTTGAGCACCACTCCTTCTACAGCTACTCACAGCTGAACAGGAACTTTGCTGGTGTTTTGAAGGGATAGAGACAGCATCAAGAGATCTCTCATTCAACTTGAAGCAACTGCAGGAGGAGTAGCAAAAAAATCAAGAGCAGATTCACTCTGCACAGGTGAATATTGACCTGCATAATCCTCATATTGTATACAGTCAGTCCTTCCTTTATGATGGGAGATCTGTTCCGAACACCACTACTACTACCACCCAGCGCAGAGGGGGAAAACCAAGTATGTTTGTGCCCCATTGAAAACAATGAGGTGTGGGCACGTGCCATGGGCACAAGTGCCATTCATTTAATTGTAGCACGGCTTCAGCCGAAGCCTGCATATGGTGTGGGCTGACTGTAGTAATATACAAGCCATCCATTTTACATGGCAGACAAGTATATTTACTGTATTAAACTTGATTTGTTTCAAATAAGCTTACTTACAAGTGTGCTCACAATATCTTTTTTTGTTAATTTTCTTAGCATGCTTTAGAACTGCAGTCAGTTTTACTGTAATAGTCAATACAGTATCTATTTTGCCCAATCTTAAATGTTCTTCCAGAGTCACAACACAGTCAATTCCATTTAGAATAGTTCTGTGATAGAGTGGTAAGAGATACTCTTAACACAGATTAACAAGGATAGGCATAGTGTGACTGTCCAGACATTGCTGGACTACAACTCCTGGTGTTACTCAGCATCTGTTGTAATGACTAGGGAGGAACAGAGCTGCAGTCCAGCACCAACTGGAGGGACAAACATTTCTAACCACTGGCATAAAGAAGCTTCTCTGAAAGAATCTGGTGTAGATCTGTATAGAGATGCCTGCTCAACTTGTGAATGGAAGGCTTTGTTGTTGTTATGGGCCATGAATCTATCAAAGGGTTTTTTTGGGGGGGGGGGCGCTAAGTGTGTGTGTGACTCACCCAAAGTCACTCAGTGGGTTTCCATGGCCGAGTGAGGAATCAAACCCTGATCTCCAGAGTCATAATCCAACGCTCAAACCACTACACCACACTGGCTCTCTGAATGGAAGGCCACAACTCTTAAATTTCTAGTGGAATGGGTAAGATACAAACATTACCTAAAATTCTTGTTACAGAATTTCAAATTTCCACAAACAGTGTCAAAATGTGAGTACAACTGTAAATCAAAGTATTACACAATTTGAAGGATGCAGAAATGTAAATCTCACTATTGTTACTGCTGCTATTACCATCACCTTCACCGCAATCATTTATACCTTGCATTTTCTCAAGAATCAGAACTCAAGAAAGGTTACAAATTAAACCAAATATCACTTCTTTTAAAAAAATCATTAAAGCATATCTACACTGTCAGTACATTAAAAACATTTCAGATCTACAGCCATCACGTGGTTAGAAGATCATTGTTGTCTGCATGAAAGGAAACTAAAAAGAAATTTATAAGAAAATTCCACTTTGGATTTCCTGCCATGAAGCTTTCATTGGGAAATGGACAGCATTAGACAAATGGCTGAGATACAAAGACATAGTGAAGAGATCAGAGAGCAACAAATACGAATTGAAACCCATGGAGGAATTGGAACAACTAGAACCAAAGACACACTGGTTATTCCATACACAACTTAAAGAAAGAATTAGAATGGATGTTAATACAGAAGACACTGAAGAGAAAGAAAATGAATTTGATGATACTCTAGAGAATGTCAGGAAAAAGAAGACAACAGCGAAAATATATAAACTATTGTTGTCTAGGAAACAAGAAGGGGAAGTGATCTCTGACAACATGGTCAAATAGGCTGCGGATGTAGGAAAGGTAATCAATATTCAAAGTTGGGAGTATGCAAGAAAAAAGACGGCTAAGTTTACAAAATCACAAGATTTGAAGGAAAATCAATGGAAAATGGTAACAAATTCAGATCCAATTTACCACACTACATTAGATTTCCAACCTATTTCACCCATTCCATCCATTGTGCATTTTCCAGGACTGCCCACATAAAGAACCAAGGCACATCCAAAATTTTTTTTTCTTTATTACAGACCAGCATGTGACTAAGCTATAAAACAGTTAATACGTATGTTACTAATGTATTATTGAAGAATTCATATTAGCCTTGGAACCAAAAGCTAAAACTTACTGTTCATGCAACACCCAAATTGATTTATTAGTTTATAACTTATATAGAGAGAAATTGCATCTCTTACTTTCAGAGCTCTACAGGCAAAAAGAAACAACATACAATTTTTGGAATTCTTTAACACATTTTGAAATCATGGAATTTCTTGAGAAATCCTACAAAGCTCACAAGAGAAAATAAATTACTATTTTTTATTGTTATTTATGTTTTATCTTGCTGTATGTACACAGTAACTGTCAAGCAAGAGTGAAAATGATTTCTTATTCACTTGTCCAGATTCTGCGTTCAGTTGGGCTCTGCACCATATATTATGACACACCTTTTTTCTGTGTTTTTACACTGCTTGAGCTTCTATTGACTTTAGCTAACAAACGTTTATGTGACAGTAAATTTACCAGTCCATTGTTTGCAATAATTATTGGTTTTGTTTTAACAGATTGCTACATGGAATATATACAAAAAAACATGTCTTTATAAACCAGTAATGACTCTGTTGCATTCCAGAACTATATACATTATCACCTACCTTCATAGCAAGTGCAATTAAAGCCCCTTCTGTTGGTTTTCCCATTAAAGTGTTGTTCCGAATTACAGCATCATTACACACACACCCAGCCTGTAGATGAGAAATAAATAATTTTCATGTAATATATAGTTGTCTGTATTTCGGAAGAAATCAGAATTTTATGGAAGATCTTACCTCAACAATTCTGCTAACAGATGGTTTATTAAATCCATGAACCATATCACCTTCAACGATAACTTCTCCAAACCTGTTATAGCCCACTCCAGTAACCTAGAACAAAATAGACAACATTAATTGGATAATGCAATTTACTGTTGTTCCCTGCATCTTGCAAATGGAATTAAGGGAGGATCAGAACATGTTAATTGTGAAGCAGCAATCCTTATTGCTCCCTAAAAAGCTTCATCTTTTTTTGCTACGAAAGCCATGTCCCGTGCCATGAAGGATAAAGGAGAACACCCAGACACACTCCCATCATACCTGGGCCCCAGTCCCTCCAGATGTCAAGTGATATGGCTCTGGCCACAGAGACAGAAGAAAAGCAGCCAGGATTTAGCTGCTGCTGAACTTGAACTCCCAGTCTGCTTTTCCTTGTATACAATTTAGTCTGTAAGCCCAAGGACAGATAAATTCACTTCTGGTAAGCCACTCCGAGAATGGTTGTAAGATCTCCAGAAACTACAAGATTTCAGTTTTGTAATGAAAGTAGATAGAATGCTAAGGAAGAACCAGTCAGCTTGTCACAGCAGCACAAGAACTCATTCACAAATTACAGTTGGCAACTCAACTTGATTTATTTTAGATCATTTCACAATAGTATTTTCACAATAAAAGACATTTAGGAGTTGTTAACCAGTAATAACTTCTGCACAACAGTAATAAGAGATAGCTGAAGTCCCACTGCTATTGTCTCTAATAGACTGAGTATCACTTTCAACTACTGCTACTGGCTAGCAGCTTTCATTCTGGAGTGTCTATGGCAACCTCTTCATTGAAACTATCACTTATCTGCTAATGGGAATAATCCTCATTTCTCCACTTTGAGCACTCTGACCTGGGTGACCCTACTAGAAGTATAGATTCTTGAGTCTTGTCTTTTCATGATCAGCCTCTCTGACACATTCAAATCCCCTCACCTCATTAAGCTGTGCAACTAAAGGAAAATAACAATACCAAATGCAAATATGGCTCCAAGTCAGATGTCAAATAGCTACTATATTTTCATACTCATTTCTAGCAATATCATATATCAGCATTTGTAGAATTTCTCAGAAAAATGGCAGTTACTGTAAATAAATAAAGAGTATCTGATCATCTAAATTCAACATAAATCACTACATACCTCAGCATGCAGTCCATCTGCTGTAAATATATGGGTAACAGTCATTTCATTCTTTGTCAGCGTACCAGTCTTATCTGAACAAATCACATTGCAGCAGCCTAAAAAGCATGAACAAGGTAATCATACAGTGACTAGGACATGTTTAGACAAAAACGATTTTAACACAGAATTGCAGAGACTGAGAAAGTCTTTGATTAGGCTAAATCAAGAAAATGAGGAAGCAGGCCACCCACTTATTCCCAGCCAAACACAACTCCTTTTTTCCTTTGCAAGGCCCATTTTCATAACAACAACAACATTTATTTATATCCCGCCTCTCTGCACTCAGGCAACCAGGGCGGCTGGTTTTTAGTGCATTCTTTGATATACAATCCTAAACAATCCCACATACATTCCCTTAACAGCTTTTACTTATTCAGTCTATCCATGGAATATATTGACTTTAAAATATCTACAATTCAATAAAAGTACTGTAAAGAAGATTGGCAAACCACCTTGTAAAATTGTGGCTTTCATTCAGACATACTGTGTTTCCTCAAAAATAAGACAGTGTCTTATATTAATTTTTGCTCCCAAAGATGTGCTAGGTCTTATTTTCAGGGGATGTCTTGTTTTTCCATGACGAAAAATTCACATTTATTGTTGAACAAAAGAACATTTATTATATACTGCATATATGCTTATATACAAAAACTTGGCTAGGTCTTACTTTCTGGGGAGGCCTTATGCGTCGCAATTAAGCAAAGCCTCTACTAGGTCTTATTTTCAGGGGATGTCTTCTTTTCAAGGAAACAGGGTAGGCCTGAAACAGACAGGCAAAAAGAGCCACCTTCAGGTCAATCTGGGGGCATGGGGTGCAGATAATGCACACCCCCGGATCAGCCAGAAGCCACGCCGAGGCCAGCTAATGCAGCACAAACCCAGTTGCAAAAGGAGCAAGGAAATACACTCCTTGTTGACATGCCTTTCCAGACAGTGGCAGGGCTGGCCTCAGGACAACAGTGTCCAGTCGCCATGATCCTGCACTGCTCAGGGCTTGATCAGGGCTGGAGCGGCCAGAGGCTGCTCCAAGTCTCCAGTCTGTTTGACCCCATAGTCACATTTAGAGTTGACCTTTTGAGATCAACAGGACATGACAATAGTAACTCAGCTACCACTGATTTCAGTGGTCCTGCTCTATGTATGACTTAAATCTGGAACCCAAACAGGCATTTTCTCGAGATAGCTTGCAACAAACATTAAACCAACAGGAACACAAAAATAAATTAAACAAGAATAGTAGGAATTAACATATACAGTAATATAATATATAATATACCGATCATTCTTACTGTATGACATATAAGCTATACTTCTATTTATAAGCAGTCTGAAGCAAAATGGTTTTCATGACTGGCCTAAAGGAAAATCAAAGTGTCAAATATATCCCATCAAGAATCCCACAACCTTGAGTTCATCACTGAGAAGGCTTTTTCTCTTACACTCACTAACCTTACTATCTTTCCTGAAGGGCACATAAACAGAGCCTTGCCATTGGTCTTAATATCTGGAAAGGTGTTCATGAGTGTAGGACATCTTTTAAGTAACTTGGTGCAAACTGTTTAGGGCTTTAAAGATCAATACCAGCATTCTGAATTGCATCTGTGCAATTAATGCAGAACAGGAAATGTTCCAAATGTTTGGGCCTCTAACATCTGGACTGTGGCATTTTGCACCATATAAAGCTTCTGGACCACATTCAAAGCCAGCCCCATTGACAGCACCTACAAAATGTTGCCCGTTCCATAAAGAAGAGGTAATAACACTAACATGAATTTCAGATTTCAAGATTACATTACAGTTAGACACATATTCCACATAGGGATGACACTGGCATGTTCTGAATGAAACAACACTTTAAATCTGTTGCAAGACTATTTATATTCAAGCTATTGTGTTATATAGTTAACTCTCAGATATTCACAATACACCTTTAAATTTTGGTTATTCTTACCTAATGTTTCAACAATTGGTAATTTTCTGACAATAGCCTGTTTCTTAACCATTCTCATCACGCCAAGAGCCAATGTTACTGTTACAACAATAGGTAGGCCTTCGGGGATTGCAGCTACAGCCAAACTGTAATTTTAAAGAGGAAATACTTGAATTATTCATTTCAAAGTTGTGTGTACATATGAAACACAGAAGATGTATTATTTGTAGCAATGATTCTCAATGATCTGAAGTGTAGTCTAGGTGGGGCACAGGGTTTGATTACAATTGCATTACTCTCTCTCAACTTCCATGTCCTCCTGTAAATGCAACACACCAACATCTTTGTGTTTTACAAGTAATGTAAACAGACAATACTATCTCTTTGTAACAATAACATTTTGTTAGCAGCCAGCGCCACTACTAGCAGATTCTATTTTTGTGAAAAGACAACACAGAAGATAAATTCTTCTATTTTCCCTGTTGTCAAAATCCACCCAATACTTCTTCAATATGTACACTAATTAAACCATACAATGTACTATAATACAAAGAATTCTTACCTCACACCTATCGTAAACATATCGAGGATATGCTTTCCTTGTAGCCAGCCAACCAACATAATTATTCCTATAAAAAATTGAACATTTAAAAATCAATTATTGCTTAAATATTTACATGCTTAACACAGTCACAGCTGGACTATCCCAGGATGCTAGAGCTCAGTCAAGCACCTATTCTCTTACCAATTATACCAAAGGAATACAGGGAAAGTTGCTTCCCTAGGAGATCCATGCTCCTCTGCAAAGGTGTCTTTGGAGCCTGGATAAGATGGGAGGGAAAAGAAAAGGTTTTATTCAATTATATTAATGTGTAGCTTTGTTGGACTACATATTTCTACTAATTCTACTGATGTATTAATTTTGTATTTTTTTTCATAGTGCTCTGCAACAGATTAGCACAACAACCCTTCTGGGAATCATACTGCATTTCTTAAAATATTACTTTATTAATCACCTGTCACTGGAATTAAGAGGACAGGATTAAAATGTTGTAAATGCTACAGACTAGAATCAGCAACCAGCAACAACCTGAGGAATGCCCTACATCTTTGTAACAACAGAGTCTTGTGGCACGTTAAAGAGAACTTTTATTATGCACAAATTCTTTGAGTCTACTTCACCAGACACACAAAGCATTTCCTTAGCTGGCAGATTATTATACATATGCTTGAGTAGACAGATGAGGGACTGTAATCATAATCAGTGGCAGTGGGGACTTTATCTCATCACTGCCAATCTTTTCTCCTCACAACACTTTCTGAAATATCTACTGAAGTGTGGAGGGAAGAAAATCTTCAGTCTAATTCAAGTTCTTATTACTGTGCTCTTCAAATTCAGTACAATTTCTGCAAAGATTTCTACATTAATCTTAATATGCTTCCATACATAAATGAGGAGGAAGATTTAGTATGTTGAAGGATATAGTATCAAAATGGATTTTAGTTTTACGCTTCCAAGGCATGCAAAATCATCTAACTTTTGGAAGAACTAGAGTTTATTGCTCTTTCATGAATAACAACTTACTTCTTCTGCTTGCATCATTTTGAAAACTTCGCCAAACTCAGAGTTTTCTCCAGTTCCAATAACAATCCCCTATAAAATAAAAACACAAGTAATTAATAATTTTAGCAAATGCAAACTAGGCTATTTAGTTAGGAATTTTAATGTAACAGGGTGAGATGACTTTAGTTTTCATTTAAAAGGCCATGGTCCCGTGCTATTTTGACTTTAACATGTGTAAAAGCGGATATTCAGATTCTCAGAATAGTTACAGAGTGTGAATGATATATATTTTGCTGAATTTGATCAATGTTGACCTATTCCAATAGTCTTCATAAGAATCCCTGCAACTAGCAAGCACTATGTACCACACAAAAAAGTGGCCTGTAGACCATTTTCTACCTTTTAGCTATCCCGTGTACAGTAATTGGATAATATGCTATTATTTTTATTGACTGCCCATAAAACACATTTAAAGATTCCATTTCAATACATTTAAATTCACAATTTTAACTTGCTTTAACTTATTTTACTATGTGATGAAAAATACCTTTGCCTTCCCACATCGAACCAGTGTCCCCATGAAAGCAATATTGCTTCTTGAAGTAAGGTCTCCATTGGTAGCAGCTGGTTGAGGTGAAGTGCATTTAGAGCAAGGAGTTGTCTCTCCTGTCAAACTAGACTCATCAACAGAAAGACCCACAGCCTTTGAAAGCAAAAAGATAATATGTTTATATTAAATTAGTCATCTTATAAAAATGTAAATAAATATGCTGAGCAGGTTGAAACTCTCCAAAGTGCAAAGTAGACTTTCTTTTTAGGAGACAATAGGTCAAAACACACTGGAGAAATAATCCAACATGAGACCACTTTCACCACCATGGCTCACTGCTACAGAATTCTGGGAAATGTAGTTTTGTGAGCCATTTAGCCTTCTCTGTCAGAGGTCTGGTGCCACAATAGACTTCAGTTCCCTAGCACTGAGCCAGGGCAGCTAAACGGTCTCAAGATGGATTATTTCTCCAGTGTGGTTTGATAAATGAAAAATGAACACAAATATGCTGAAATTTGGCAAGCTGCTTTTGAAAAAAGGAAAGGAATTTCAAAAAGAATGAGTTCTGATTATGCCCTCTGTATTCTAAAACTCTGCAATATAATTTCATTAACCCATGTTGAATTTCCAACTTCAAGTTTATTTACAGGTTTCTAGTGAAATCCATTTAGTTGTTTCTCCCTGATCAATTATATTTTTAGCATCAGTGTAAACCACATCAATTATGAGCTACTAAACCTGCACACAGAATAGTATAGTATGCTATACAGATTTAGGGAAAGAAACCTCACCTTTTGAACTGATAAATCTGTCCCACCAGTAATAATCCAAAATTCTTTATCAAATTCATTAATGATTTGACTATTTAAGATTATAGATTTGCATAAAATTAAAAACATCTATTTACAACTCTTAAATTTAGAGTTATTGCATATTAGCTAAATCTAAAGATGTACTTTGAATTAGAATTAGAATTACATAATTACAAAACCTGGAAAATTATTTTTCGACTACACCTCCACTATGGTGGATTATTCTGAGATTGCCCTCTAAATATAACTCTTTCAAGCTCTGTGCAATCATAATAGTTGAAAACTATCTAAACCTATACTGTAGTAACATATATATTTAGATACCATTACATGTCTTCTATTAATTTGTTACATTTGTTAATATTCAGCCTTTCCTTCAGTACATTCAAGGGGATATACATGGCCCTGTGACCCTGCTAAGGCTGAAGGATACTGGATGATCCTTGTCATAAAATATCCAGTGGTCAGCTCTTAATTTCATATTTATCACTGATATAACCACAAGCACTTAGTTGGTTCTCTGTATCTATGAGGGTTCCATACCAGACCCTACCCAACAGATGGCAAAAACCCATGGGACCTAAAGTACTGTTTTTTCCAATGAGAGTGCAACACACATGCAACCACATTGGTACACTGTGTGCATGCCCCACCATTTGGAGGAATGGGGCAGGGCAAGCCCATGGAAGAAGACAGCCAACTGTACATACAATGAGAAAGGTTCTGTATAAAATCAGTTCTCCTCTAGGACCAAATAAAATTGTTTGCTAAACTACAGTCAGCCTTCCTTATCCATGGATTTTTAATCCACGGATTCCAGCATCCATGGCTTGCAAATATTTTAAAAATATGTAAATTCCAAAAAGCAAACATTATTTTCCCATTTTATACAAGAGACACCATTTCGTTATACCACTGTATTTAATGGGACTTGAGTATCCACAGATTTTGTTATCCATGGGGTGTCCTGGTACCAAACCCCAGCGGATACCAAGGATCCACTGTATTCTTAGGAATTTATATTTTTAAGAGTCCAAAGTTAATATTTCAGAGAACTGGCAAAACCACCTCTAGGTATTCATTGCCAAAGAAAACCCTGTAAAATTCACAGCACATACATAAATCGACAGGCAACTAGAAGCACATATACACACAACAATGTTAATTCAAGTCACTACTATTATTTGCTAAATCACTACACTGAAAAGATGGACGATGGTTTAATATGAATTTAATGATTACATACCTCAAATAGGCGTAGATCAGCAGGAACTCGGTCTCCCACTGACAGGCACACAGTATCACCTGGAACCAAGTCTCTTGCAAGTGTATGTTCCACTCTACCTTCTCGAACACTGAAGACAGATAATAAATTGTAATAAAGTGAAAACTTAGAATACTTTAACTGTTCATATTTACTCTGAGAATTAAAGAATAAAATACCTCTGAATCCAATAGCTAAAACAGAACAAGATGAATGGAGTGAGCTTGTTTTCTGCTACTTCATAAACCAACAGGTTCAGATTGCAAGAACAGAGATTCCACCTAAACCTTAGGTAGAATTTCTTACTGTAAAAGCTATCTGACAGTGGAACAGATTGCCTTGGAGGGTGGTAGACTTTTTTTTCTTTCAAAGTTTTTAATCTAAGGTTAGATAACAATCTCTCATGCTTTAACCATGTATTCCTACATGGCAGGAATTGGTCTACGATCATATAAGCTGAAAGACCTGCAGGCTTCAGCTAGCTTCTGCACATACTGTAGAACAAGATAAAATCTGCTTGATTCACTTGATTGAGAGTCTGTCTAAAGTCCCTCTGGCACCTCCATTCTAAATTCTGAGCCACGCATCCCTCCATATTTGTGACTTTGATATTTGTGAATTTGATTATTCACAGATCTGATTAATATGTTCTCTCTAGGAATCTCTAGATCCTCCTGTGCAACTCTATGGTCAACATTAACTAAAAGTTGCACTGAAAGACCTAGGGATTCCTAGAGAGAATACTCTGCTAGGCCTTTGTAGCTCCTCCAGTGCAGTTCTATGGTCAGTGTCTGTCGGACGTTGACCACTGAGATGCACTGGAGGACCTACAGATTCCTAGAGAGATGTCCTCTCAGGTAAAAACATGGTGTTTTTGTTATTTGCGTTTTTTCCATATTCATGGGGGTCTTGTGCCCCTAACCCAACTGGATATGGAAGGACAAGTGTACATTGTTTCCTACATTAAAGTCATTTCTTGCATAATTATATGAACTCAACATAATTTTTTTTTTTAACAACAGGATTTTCAGAGTTAAATCTGGTCTCCTCACCAAAGGAATAAAATCTATTTTGGGGACAGAAATCATATCTTTTTACACAATAATGTTCTGAGGATTTACACTTAGAGTAGATCCAGTGAAACTTACTGTATTTGTTAAACATGACTAAGGGGCAAAATAGACTGCCCGCTGCTGTCTGGGCAGCTTCAGAACACGATCTCTCTCACACACACCCACATACACATATATATACCATATATATATATAATATTTATGAGGCACTTCTCTGCTCACAGGCATTCAAGAAAATTTGATTTTTTTAAAGGACCAAAAAGCCAGTACGTCATGAAAATAATACTGAATACTGTACACTTTTGAAAAATCATTTTTTTCAACATTCACAGTAGTTGACCTTTCTAAAAACGCAAGACATTTAAGTGTAGCACTTACAATTCCCTCTGTGATTTACAAACACATTATTTGATCTGAATGTCAATTACTGAACCGCTTTTATTTAGAAGGTTTCTTTACCAAAGATTTTTGACTAAGGAATTCTATTTTACCACCTAATTAAGTACTGGGTTCACACATGGTAAGTCGGGGAACTCTGTCAGAGAACTCCAGGCCCTGGCTTATCTGTTATAAGCACCATGCCGGTGTATGAAATCCAGTAGTTCCTATTTGCAGTGGAGAAGGCTGAACAAACCACTAACTTTTGTTATACAATGCTAAGTAAATTGTGAATTTTTCCAATAAACCAAAGGCCTAATAGAGCAAATCTAAAATGAACTGTGTACATTTGATTTACTGGCACAGAAAAAAATTAGACAAGCAGCTGCATCTAGATTTGCATGAAATGATCATCATGAGGCAAAGCTCTGTAATTTGTTCAACTCTCCTGTTACAAGTGGAAGTGATCAGTTATCATGTACCATGACACAACTTATCTGCAGTAAGCTAGGTCTCCCACAGATCTCTGGCTTCTCATGTCTTACTTCCACAGGCCTCTTGTACTACATAGGTGCAAATATCTAGTATAATATGTTATCAGGAAGACATGTTCAGTCGCATTACTTAAGTAAAAAATCTGAATAATCAGCTGTATCATACCAGTGGCATCCTGGAGGTACAAGTTTATTTAACTCTTCAAGAGATTTTTCTGAACGGTATTCCTACAGATGCATAAACAGATAATAACAACAAAAAATTAAAACAATTCTCTAAGTCTACTGTATCAGATCAAGTGAACTTGTGTGACTATTTGTCACCAGCATTCCTCATTTTCTGTATGTTCCAAATGATTGAAATTCGGAAATGTTTTACTACTGTAGCAGCAATATTGGACAATCACAACATGTAAGAGGAAAAAAGCCAGCTCTGGAGGCAAAGGGACAGTTTTTTCCCCATCCCCAATAGAAGATGACCTTTTTTCCGCTCCTATTTGGGGCAGACGCTGGCCAGATTGGGGCCTTGGCAAATGGTTGCCGTGGCCCCAATCCGGCTTTCTAAGGGGTGGTGTCACTCCGTCCCTTCAGGGCCATTTGTTTTGCCCCAAAGTTTCTAGCAGGTACACCATTTTCAGAGCTGCTCAAACTGTGGGCTCCAACATGTTACTGAATGGGGTCACACAATGAGCTTCTTTTTTTCATAATTTCCAGGGTTTTTCCATTTTTGGTGAGGCCAACAATACACTATTATCACTGCATGGCCCTTTTGAGAGACAAGACTCCTATCTCTTCCCATATTTCATGCTTAAATTTTATTGAGATACATACTGCTTATATATACCTACAATTATATCAAAAATGAATGTATAAAATATAAACCTCTTCAGTGTTAACTCTGTGTGTGTGCAGGCACAAGCCTTCGTGTTGCCTGTCAACTAATGGAGACCCCACTAATTTTTCAGAGGGTTTTATTAGGCAAGAAAGACTCAGAAGGTTTCTTCCTCAGAAACATAGCCTATAGCAGTCTCCCATCCAAGTATTAAGCATCCATTGGAAGTCTCCCATCCAAGAATTAAGCAGGGCTGACTCTGCTTAACTTTCAAGATCAGATGGGATCTGCTATCTTTAGGGTATTTAGGCCTCAATGTTAACTACTGATAAGATTTTTTTGTGATCTGTTGTTGAGAGGAAAAGCAAGGCCTGGCTAGCTCATTCCACTTTAAAATACCTGGGGAACATTAACCTAACTTTATAAAAATTGTTACATACTGTTAACGACTGGTAAATATTGTTTTTCTAAGAGTTCACTCTAGAGGTAAAGTGAGCGAATAATTCTTACCTGAACAAAGGCAACTGTAACAACAATAAGTATTGCCTGTAAGAAAAGGAGAAAAGAAATCATGGTCACAAATTGCATTACCCTATTAACTGTTTAGTCAAGTATACAGGTTACGTCTATGTGCATTATTTTAAGCAAGGGCATTTAAATGAATGTAAATGCTTTCAATTTTTTTTTCTTGCTGAGATTCAGGGTGGCAAACTGAGTGTCAAAAGTACACATGCATACATTTAGACCTTTATACATTAACGAGAGCCAGCAGCATCACTGGGGGGGTGCAGGGGTGAGGACCAGGTGACACCACAGGTGACACCCTAGAAGAGAGGTGACACCCGTCCAGTCCCCCACTCCCTGTGGGGCTCCTTGCAGCCACACGGGGCTTCTGCTGCCCTCCCTGGGGCTGCTCCCTTGTCTCTCCCCGGGGTGCATGGGGGGACTTCTGCAACCCTCCCCAGGGCTGCTCCCAAGCCTTTCCCTGGGACATGCAGCGCTTCTGCAGCCTGTCCCAGGGCTGCTCCATGGGGGCGCATGTGACCTCTCCAATTGTGCGCTCACACTTCTGCACACACCAGAAGTGTGCCAGAAGTTGCACACTGGAAGTCCTGCCCCCATAACCCCCCCCCCGCCGTGAGTGACTGTATTCAGTGACACAAGCCCTAGCACATTGACAAGAGCCAGGCCAAAAAAAATCATTGTATGTGATAAAATACAAAATGTTGTATGCCTAATAAAGGCTGGTATAATGGTAAATACAAAATGAGAGATAAGTGAATAAAATAGCTTTTGAAATATTTCAGCCCATATTGTCCACATGCTAACTACAATGAAAGGTAAGAGCTTCTAGTAATTCAATGATGCAAACAGGTTTACTCCTGTTATGGTCCTGGAATGCACTCCTATGGGAGGCCCAATTGGGACCAATGTCACATCATTTCAGTGTCAAATGAAAAGCTGGTTGTTCACTAAAAGCTCTGGGACCTAACTGGTTTTACACAAATTTTCACAATTAGATCATTTTGTTCTAATCTGTCTTTATTTATTTTTTTACTTTTCAAATTGTTTAATGTTTTTAGTCCTAAAAATATTTTTCTGGTTTACACTGTATTATTGTATAAAACCTGAGATAATCAGATAAAAGGTGGAATATAAAGAATATATATATATATATATATATATATATATGCGCCCTGATGATGGAGTGGTTAAATGCTGGTACTACAGCCACTCAAAGTTCGATCCCAGGCCACTCCAGGGTCCACTCAACCCTCCATCCTTTTGTAGGTCGGTAAAATGAGTACAGAGTTTGTTGGGGGAAATTAACTTACACATTGTAAATTGCTTAGGGAGTGTTAGTTCACTGGTAAGCAGTATAGCAATGTAATTGCTATTGCTATTGCTATTGAACTCTTATTCCAAAAACATGGTGGCAGGTATTATTCCTCCAATCTTCCTGTCATATAAAATTATTTTATTTATTTATGTTCTGAGGGCACTGCCCTTACCAATCATAATGGAAGTAATTATTTTTTAAAGAGTTTCCCTCAACCCTATTATCACTAGTTAGGAATATAGCACCCCTCCCAATGTTGTTGAACTGCAGGTCACAATAGCATAAGCCAGCATAGTCAATGGTAAAGAATGCTGGGAGTTTCAGTTCAATAACATCTGGAGGTCCACACATTTCCCACCTCTCACCTCAATAAAGACAGTAACAGGTTGCTTTAAATATATTTTTAATTTTTTTTATTTTTAACAAATTAAAAAAATACATAAACTAACATTAAATATCGTAACATATGCATAGGTATTATTCTTTTACAAGAATGTAATATGATGTAATTAACATAATTCTTCAATAAGTATTCCTGGTACTTCCTCCTGGCCATTAACTTATAATTCTTTCTACCTTCAACTAATATGTGTGTCATCGTATTGCAACCATTCTATACATTGGTGACCATTCTGTCTACCAATACCAATATACAAAAATTAAAAAGAAAAAAAAACCTATTCTACTGAGTTTAAAGTCATATTACGTTCAGCGTAATTTCCCATTTCACTGTTAGGCACAATATAATCAGGCCTTGCCAATTCTTTTCCCAGAATTTTATCACCGGTAACCACTCTGTCTCTACTTCAGTTAAAGAATTGTTGTTTAAACTGCAAGCAAGTTTATCTCATTCAAGCATATTTATCAGTTTTACTGATCAGTCTTTTAAATATTTCAAGTATTTCAAATATTTTACCCAATACTCCAGCCAAGTTCAGTGAGGAAAAGTGATGAGCTGAAGAAGTTAAATCCACTTTCTTATTATTTGTACTTCTACTTTTTGTGTATACTTCTCAAGAATAGATAGTTAACATTTACAAGCCAAGCCTCTGCTGGGACACTAACAGTATGAAGTATGGTTTAGTTAAGCAATCCAGGCATAACCTTTAGGTTTAAAAAGATTAACACTGAAAGGTATTTGAATAATCCTGGATTAGAATCAGACAGTAAAAGGCTAGTTACAAAATGTCACTTCAGATTTTTAGCACTAGAAACAAGTGCAAATCAGCTCATTTGACATTCAAAGCCTTCTAGTCTGCATTTCTTTGTGGTTTATATCATTTATCGACTCTTACAGAGTGATACACGATGGATGCCTGCCAGCACAATGGTTCAAGGATCAGAGTTTGGTTAATAACCTAACCAAGCAAACATGCTTTAATCATATATTCTAGACCTCCTTTAAATTCTGTTTAAACTGCCTTTGTTAAAGGTTTCTGAATTTAACTGGAAGCTATGAAATTAAACAGTGCCTTAAATTACTCTGGCTTTACGCAGGACAATCAGTTATGTTTCTGGAAGAAAGGAGAGAATAAATAATGTGTGTGTTGTTTTCAGACCATAACTTGGCCTGCAGCCCAGTAAAAATACTGAAAAGGTTGTTGTGTAGAGAAAAAGCACTGAAAATAATTTTCCACACTTTCCCCATTAAACTGTTTTGCTCTACATTTAAGTATGCAAAGATGATAAAACTCTTCTGGATAGTATTTATTTGCCATGTCCTGATTCCTTGCCAGAAATAAGCTCTTGTTCAAGCTAAGCAGTCCATCAGCAGTTCATAATCTAATACTCTGTAAATTAGTAGCTTTACAGTATATGGTTACAATACCTAATCTATCAGCTCTCTTTAGCATAAGATGCAAGAAGGCATCTGCATCATGGGTTCAATCCAAAAGTTTTGTTAGTATAGATGTAAAATTTCTGGAAACTGTGGAGCCATGAGGGGAAAAAAAACAGATTTTTGCTCTTTTTTTAAGGAAAAAAATGAAGTCAGGAAAATTGGGGGGGGGGGACGCAATGCTAGTATCCTTTAAAGGATTGAAGATCCCTCTGTTACTTTAGGAACATAAAACAGATTATGTCTCATTTGTTTAGTAAAAAAAATCATGTTTGCAATATTTTTAAAAAAAACAGTTTGTTCAGACAAGAGTAATAAACAGTTTACTTCTTTAATTTTTTTTCACCATTATAAATGGAGCTATATAATCCTGAACTATAAGGAACACATAAATGATAAATCACTCTTACTATTATATGGATTTTAGTAATAATTTGGGGAAATTATGAGCATTTTGTCATTTTAAGAGAAAATATTCCACAATCCATTTCCTCGTTTTTTTCAGGGGAAAATAAAGGCTGCAGAAAAAAGAAATAGGCAAAAAAATATTCCCCCCCCCCGAATTTTTCTGATTCCTCCCCCCCCCCCAGACCTTCACATTTCCATCTGGTAGCAAGAGGTATATCTCACTGTAATCAAAGATATTGCATTAACCAAAGTAATTATCTGTTCCCTAAGTAAGTAAGTAAGATTATAAGGTGAAGATGAAAAGCTCTTTAAGGCTCAATCACAAAAAAGCAAAATTATTCCTATAAGAAGAATGTATACAGCGTTTGGGATATTGAAAAGTTTGGAATCATGTGGGAAAAGCAAGTGGTTTGGGGAAGAGACTTGACAAGGCTCCCATTAATCTGAAGGAAATGAGGAACTGGAAAAGCAGATGGGGGTCTTCCTTATGTTAAATACATTAAGACATCTGGGAAAATTGAGTTTTCTTTCTGATCTTTATGTAAAAAGAAAGGCTAATATTAAGGCTTTATTGAATTTCAAAGAAATTTAATAATCTTACCACAGTGATACTGACGGCATCATCAAACTGATGCATTATAACACTGATGACTGCGGAAGCCAGGAGAAGCATAATGAGAGGATTTTTAAACTGCAAATTAAAAGAATAGATTTCAAAAACTTGAACACTATTAATAAATAATAATAATAATAATAATAATGTATTGTTATTATTACAATAATAATATAATAATGTTTATCTTTCCCAGCTCTCCTCAAGGCAAGGTACAGCATATTAAAATACAAACATTTAAAAAGAAAACACATAAAACCAACAATTAAAATACAATACTATAAAACCATTGAAGTACACTCATATGGATATATTCTTTAAAATATATAAATTAAAAGGTCATGTTTTAAAATTGACTGGGTAGGCCTGCTGGAAGAGATGTGTCCTTAATTTTTTTTAAAAAACCATCAGGGTTTTCAGCTGCCGTATCTCTTCGGGAAAGTTATTCCACAGTCTGGGGCAGCAGATTAAAATCTTTTTACCAAAATTAATACAGTGGGACCTTGTTATCTGCCGGGGTTTGGTTCCAGGATCCTCCGTGAATAACAAAATCCATGGATGCTAAAGTCCAATTAAATATAATGGCAGAGCAAAAAGGTGTCCCTTACATAAAATGGAAAATCAAGGTTTACTATTTGGAATTTATACTTTTTTGGAATATTTTTAAGCCGTGGATACTTGAATCTATGGATAAAAAATCCGTTGATAAGGAGGGTCAATTGTATATGCAGTACAGTCCACTATCGATATCCACAGACTTGCCATCTGCGGATTTGACCATCCATGGATGGCAAATCTGTGTTGAGGCAGCACCAGCAGTGGAGGAGGAGGAGAAGGCAGAAGGAAGAGGAGGAGAAAGAGGGAGGAGGAGGTAGAGGAGAGGAGGAAGAGAAGTGGGTGGGAGGAAGAAGAGGAGGAGTTAGAGGTGGGAAGAAGAGGAACCAGCACGGGTGGTCCCATGCCACCGCCCATTGGCAGTGAGAGCCGGGAGGGAGGAAGAAGAGGAGGAGGAAGCAGTGGCAGCAGCCCCAGCTTCCAGCCACCACTTGCTTTGGTGAGAGGAGGGAGGGAGGGAGGGGAGCAGGAGGAAGAGGAGGAAGTGGCAGCAGCAGTGCAATGCCACCAGCCACTGGAGAGAGCCAGAAGCAAGGGAGGGAGAGAGGAAGAGGAGGAAGAGGTGGAATGAAGGAGGAGGAGGAGGAAGAGGAAGCAGTGGTGGTGGCCCCATGCCTCCAGTCACCCGCCTGCCAATGAGAGCCAAGAGGGAGAAAGAAGAAGTGGGAGGAAGAAGCAAGAAGAAGAGGCAGGAGGCAAAGGAACCGGTGGTGGTCCCATGCCACCAGGCGCCCACCCTCCCGCCACCAGTGAGAGCCGGGAGGGAGGGAGGGAGGAAGAGGAAAAGGCAGGAGGAAAAAGAAGACGAAAAGGGAGAGGAAGCAGTGGCAGCAGCCCCATACCTCCAGCCACCCACCTGCTGGTGAGACCTGGGAGAGAGGGAGGGAGGGGAAGTGGGAGGAAGAGGAGGAGGAGGAAGAAGTGGCAGCAGCCCCCTGCCACCCACCTGCTGCAGGTGAGGAAGGAAGGAAGGCATCCCCGCGTGAGGGCCGCGCCACCATTGGGGGCAAGGGGATTTGAGCATCCATGGATTTTGGTACATGCAGGTGGGTTCAGAACGGATCCCCTGTGGATACCGAGGGCCCACTGTACATTCTGAGGAAAGGTGTACAGGGAAATATAACTACAGGTTGAGTCTCCCTTACCCCAAATGTTTGGGACTTCTAGTGTTTTGAATTCTGGATTATTGTAATTTATTTTGCGCGCACACACACACACACACACACACACGCAATCATGGAACCTAAGTATAAACATGGACTCCAATTATGCTTTGTTTACCCCAATGTGGTATTATGGTTTCAATGTTGCACTATGGCTCTGGAGACCAGGGTTCAAATCCTGGCTCAACCACATAAACCAACTGGGTGACCCTTGGGCAAATCACATTCTCTCAGCCTCAGAGGATGACAACGGCAAACCCCCTCTGAAAGAAACTTGCCATGAAAACACCATGATCGGGTCGCCAGAAATTGGAGTCAACAAAGAACAATAAATACACCTTATACATATAGGGTTTTTCCGTCCTGGCCAAATAAAGGAGTTTCTAACCACTTTGAAGTCTTGCTGTTTAGACAACGTAAAACTGGGTGGAAAGCAAAATGAAGCTGCACTTCTGGACTAAAAAACAGAGCAAAACAAATATGCAATACTCCTACTCAAGGAAAATCTGGAACATCGTACTGGCATATGAACAGCAGCGCCAGTGCAGGACTGTGCCAAAGCAAAAAAATGGAGAAACATCAAACAGAGCAGGTCACTGATAATCCAATCAATGTAATTACAACATACACAAACCACACAACAGATCGGGGGGGGGGACACATGGGATGAAGGGGGCACGCATGAGGGGCCTCCAAGATTGGGGTTTGGCAATGTATCACTCGCCACACCAATGCACTATACAGACAGTGCATCACACATGTGACTATATGACCAAACATATGGGCGGGCATCAAATGGAATGGCATCTGGGCAGGAATGGAGTGGTAATTGAAGTTTGCAAGTAGTATGTTGTGCAATGGTGCACATGCATGGTGGGCAGGTGACAAAAAAAACACATCATTTACAAAATGTGGCTTGATGCCACATTGTGCGGACAGCCCAGGTGTGTTTGGCCTGCCTTGGAAGCGGCCGTGCAGAGAGTGGGGTTTCCACCAGCTTTCAGAAAATCTAGGATTAAGTAGCTTTTTCCTGCCCATCTGCTCCAGGCCATAGTGTGAAGGTAATTGTATACATAATATTTTTAATAATTTTGTACACAAGACAAAGTTTGTGTACAGTGAACCATCAGAAAACAAATGTGTCCACCTGTGTAGACAATTTTGGATTTTGGAGGATTTCAATATTTTGAATAAGGGAGACTCAGCCTCTACTGGGCCTTAGCATCTTCTGCAAAATTCATTATATTTGGCTCCAAAACAAAAATATTGCAATACAGTCCCAAAATAGAATAAATCTATGGTTGCTGATAGAGTTGGTTGTGGGGGGTTTTTTTTGGTTTTTTTTTTTTTTTGTCATAGTGTCTTAATGTGCTAAGAAATTATTTCACCAAAAGGACAAGAAAATTTAGAAGTATTTTTCCATCACCAGTATAAACTATGCTTACAGTGCAAGATGATAGGAGTTAAGAGTATCTTTCATCAACACTTGAGGTGTAAAAACAAACACTAGAAGTTTAAAAACTTTATAATACACTTAAGCTATGATAAACATTTTAAGGGAGCCAGCGTGGCACACTAGTTTGAGCACTGGACTAGGACTTTGGAGACCAGAATTCAATTCCCTCTCAGCTATAAAAACCAAGATTAATATTTCAAAATCACACATTTTGACAAGTTATAAACCTAAACAGCAGACTCCTCTGTGGGCTGGATGCCATCATTAAGCTCTCAGCATCTCTCAGAAACTTGGGTTTGCAATGTGTGGGTATTCACTCATTGGGGAAATCACATGAGGAGCAAAGCTAAATTACCAACCAAAGCACCAAAAGCAGGAGTGCTCCTACAGTAGAAAAGAGTAGTATCTTGTCAGTGACCTTTTGTACTGATACATCCCCCCCCCCCCCCACATACACACAAACACACACAAAGCTTTCCAAATTAAAGAGGCATTTACCTGAGAAATGTATTTTTTCCACAGTGGTTCATCCTCACCAATATCAAACTCATTCCATCCATGAAAAGCCCGTCTATGACAGACTTCACAATTTTTCAAGCCATTCTGAAGGTCTGCCTATAGGTATATGAACAGTTAAGTAGTTTTTATTATTCTGAGCATTTTATTCCACTGCAATACAAGGATTTTATTCCACTGCAATCAGATGCAGGTTGCAAGAAAGACCACAGAAGCTAAAGCAGTTTTTATTATTCTGAATATGCCAAACAAGGATTTTATTTCACTGCAATCAGATGCAGGATGTAAGGAAGACCACAGAAGCTGAAGCCAATTATATTTCCCTATTATTTCTGGTTTAAAAAGCTTTTTTCAGCTGTGAAATTAGACTTAGTACATTTCAAGAATCTGAATGACACAGCAGGAATTCCATCATCAGACCAAACTGAGGACTATGTTGCTGAATTTTTCAAGATTCAATTTATATTTCCTACTGGAAAAGTAAAGTATTGTACTATTTGACATCTAGCCACGCAAAGGGACCCATACAAAATTGCAAATACATACAGTCATTTTCAGAGGTCTTTTCCCACAAAACCCAAAGATTTTGTCATAAATAAATGGCTTTCCTCAATATTACAGTTGAGAATACTGAGTGCAACACATTGTCAGATTATATCTTATTTTAAAATGCTACTAGAGGTGATAATTTAAAAAAAAAATTAAAACACACCATGCAATGTTGTGAACTACAAAATACTTTATATGATCAATTAAACATTTCCTTATATTTAATTATGTATGCCTCTAAGAAGCTCTATTAGGATAAAAAATAGACAAATATTTTAATGTACACTTTTGACAAAGGAAACTGCAATTATTACTATTTTTAAAAAGAGTTTAAAATTACTTGGACAAGACGGCATTCCAAACTTTTGTTCCAGAATCTTTTTCCCTAACTGGAAATGCTTTTGTTTGGTACATTTAAAAGCGAGTATGAAGTGAGTCTCTGTTAGAGAAATCTGCTGTAGTTTCTTGAAAAGCCTTGTCCACAGAACCTCAAACTGATAGGTAAGATTTATGTATCATGCAAATGCTTCATCTAAATGTATGCTAGTTCATCAATACAAGATAAAATGAAACAGGCCAGAGAACATTTACCGTAATAGTAATACTAAAAAGAAAAAGGTTGGATAATAATAGTAAATTCATTATTGGACAGATTTTTATATTAAACAAATACTTAAGGATGTTAAGGAAATGCTTTATTTAAACATCCGTGGAGGTTGGTGGGGTAGGGTGAGGGGTTAGTTAAATGGACTTATTTAAACATCCACAGTTACCACTTACCTGAAGAATGCTTGCAACTTCATTGACTGGTAATTCACTTGCTTTTTTTGAAGTCAGGACAGGAATCATTGTTTCATCGTCATCATTAGGCAATTGTTGAAAACGTGCAACCTAAAAACCAAGAAGCTACACAGATCACCAGACTGCAAATTCTCCCCAACACTAATCATTTTTTTAAAAAAATCACACAAACACCAAAAGCTACTGCTGTTCATGTTCATTTCTGAGTAAGCACCAATAGTCAGCCATTGCTCCAGGATAATAAAAATTACCTCTCTTAGAAATCGTGCAACTTATCAGAATACATGTTCCATTAAAAAAATACAAACTTTAATATGTAATCAATTAATCTTACAATTTTAGCCAGTCATTCCTACACAAATAAAAAGAAGTAGCTATCCCAGTTAACAGAGCCTAATCATTATATGTATATGTAGTGCTTTTGAGCATTATCCTTAAACAAGGAAAAGGATTCATGACAGAAAAATTGATCCCCTTCTCTTTTGTTTTTTCTCTTTTTCCTCCTCCCACTGTCTTCTGCTTCCACCACTCTGTCCTTTCACAAGCTTACACATAAAGTCTGTGTATCAGCAGAAACAAGACACTGAATACACAGTAGTTTCAGAATATGAGATTATCACGCAAGAGAAATTCTTATTGTACAAGCTTCCTTTTAAGCAAGAATATTTGTACTATACTCAACAACAACACATGACCAGGCCTTTTGATGCTTTTTTAAATGTCCTATTACCCTCCAGACATTTACTAGCAGATGTAACAATTAGCTCATGAAAGCCTAACGGATTTAAGGCTCACAACAATACCAAACTTTTAAGCAACATGTGCTCATACTAATGAATGATGTGCTACACAAGTACTGTATGCAAATCTGAATCAAGTTATTTAAACAAAGAAAGCATCAGAATACAGCAGACAACAATACCATTTGGAAAAAGCTCCTGTGTCATACTTAAGAAAAAAAATGGTCTTTGTAACTTCATTTACTGTAATAGTAATTCAATGGTAAAGCATATTTAAAAATAAACTTCAGACTCTACAATGAGGCCTCCAATCATGTGAGCAAATGAGCTCTTTTTCCCTCTCTCTAGATCAACTGCCTCATCAGCAAACTTATTAATCTTCCACTCCTTAATCTTTCATGCATTTCCCCAAGAGGCTTGTGAGGGAGGGACTTAACTTGGCAACTCGTAAGTGAAGCAGTTCTGGCTATGACCGTCCCGAGACAGTGGTAACTGCACAGCCCACTCCCAAAATGGGTTCCCACCTGCAGTCTCAAGCTGCATGCCTCAAGAAGCCAATTTTAAACTGCTCCTTTTTGTTCAGGTCCTTTGGACCAGACTGTGGCTTTGCACTGTGTTGGGAGTGTGCATCATATAAGCCCCCAACACAACCCAAAACCACTTTATTTGGCCTATGTGTTTTGGGCCAAAGAGACAGAAACCACAAGCCTAAATGTGCCCAATTCAAATGAAGAATTATACCTTTGTGCACCAGCTCCTGGCACCATGCAATGAGATGGTCTAGATTATGTTTCATTTCAACATTTGGAGAATTGTCACTTGGAACACAAATGTTAAGGGATCTCTCTTCAGACCTAATATAACACAAAGTGAGAATGTTTCTAACTCATGCTGCCCTCAGAAATCCCTGGGCTCTTTTCATCTAACATATAAAATATCACAAGTACTTTTAAGGAATACATTTTTACTAGTAATAGGTAACACAGGGGCTATGCAGTCCAGCAGTTTGGGCCAGAGTTGGGGTGTAGCGTCTACACGACGCACGCCCCAGTTCTGTGCCCAGAGCAGCGTGACGCCATGCGCCACACCTCATGGCGTGCAGCATTAAGGTGCTCCTCTGGCACTGAATCCACACAATGCAGCACCAAAGGAGTGCCATAAAGCTGTGGTGCCGTGGATACCGCACCCATTCCAGGGCACAAAAAGGAACCGCTTTTTGCAGCTGCTTTTTGCTCCCTGGAAAGGTCAGATCGGGGCTGCAGCGTGCGGTTGCTGTGGCCCTGATCTGGCTATAAAAGGGGAGGCTGGAGGCCACCCCTTCAGGGCTGTCTGTAAAGCCCCACATTTACTGGGCTTCAAAGCCATGATCTTATTGTATTCCTTATATAAACCTAAGTCAACACTATCCCCGTAATTCAGAACACATGAGATGTAAAGGTAACACCTTGGGCTGATGCACTGCATGGTCCACTACTGAAGCCGACCGCCACTGTGGTCCCAAACCAGTGGTGCCAGGAGCTAGATTAAATCCGCTCTTTTTTTGTTCTGGTCCTTCAGAATGGAGTGCGACCTTACAGTGGCCGCTGTAGGGGCATGTGTCATTTGAACACTACACCCTCCAAGTGGCAGGAAGCCGCCTTATTTGGCCCATGTTTTTCAGGAGCTAATCAAAAGTCTCAAGGTTATGGCAAAAGCAAGAACCAGAAGGGAAGTGGCTAATTTAACTTCTCAGGGATTACAAAAAAAGTTTAACAGGCATTATTCAAGTTAATATTAATGATTTAACTCATTATCAGAATCAAACAAAATTTTGTAAACTCTTCAGAAACTCCAACAGGTTCCAAATGCTAGGGCCTGGTTGCTGACTGAGGCAGGTTATATTATATAACCCCCTTACTTAAACAACTTTACTCTACTGGCTGCTGATCCGTTTCTAGGCAGAATTCAAAGTGCTGATTATGACCTTTAAAGCCTTACATGACTTGAACCCACACTGATTGGGTCCCTATATGACCCTGTCCATGCTCTTAAGATCTGCAGGGGAAGACCTTCTCTCAATCCCACCACCATCCCAGGTACATCTGCGGAGGTCACGAGAGACAGCCTTCTCAGTGGTGGCCTCCAAGTTATGGAATTCCCTCCCTCCTATCTTTCCATAGCAGTTACAGACCCTTTTTAATTTAAGGAGGCTTTTGGTCTTAGTATAAGCAGTAGATAAAGCTTTTAAAGGAGAGTGTTGTGTTGTTTATTTTATTATATTTTTAAGTATCATTTAATGCTGTCTTTAACTTCTTTTAATATCACTTAACTTTTATTTTTAAAATAGAAATTTTGTTTAACAATATTTTAAATATAAAGGTGGGATATAAATTAAATAAATAAATATGGGGGGGTTAAGAAGGGGTTTTTTCCCCCTAAAAAACCCCCAATATATTGCAAATTTTTAAAATACATATGATTAGCTATTTAAGACTGAGTTGATTATATACTCTGTTGACCAACTTTTAAAATCTATTTTATTTCTTGTTTCTAGCTGTATTTTAATATTGCTATTGTTAAATAGCAATAATGTTAAAACAGTCTTGTTATTAAGATGGTACTCAAGAAATCAGACAGAGACTAGCACTTGGAAGGGCAGCTAAAGAAGGAACTACCGTATATACTTGACTATATGTCGACCTCATGTATACGTTTTGGTACCAAAATTATGGATTTTGATCTGACCCGTGGAAAAGTCAAGGGTAAAACTTAGAGGAATGTAACAACGGATATAAAGGATGAAGCTAAGGAAAACAATGCCAAAGAACTTACAAAGTTCTGACAGGCATACATGTTTGTGTTTTTCCAACCCAGACATTCAAAAAGGTCAGAAATGGAGCCATGGTGGACAGAGTAGAAAGGCTTGGTGCTTCTTTTAGGTGCTCCTAGGATGTACTAAGCTCTTTCCTTTTGCCACTCTACTCAGAGAAACAGAGTGGTTCCTTTTTGACCCATGTATATGTCAACCCAGTTTTTTGGGGTTCAATTTTTTGACTAAAATGTCTAGACTTACATGAGTATATACAGTAGGTAAGATACTTAAGTGTAAAGATATACTTCCAGTTTTTGAGTATGGGTGTAAAAGCAAGACGGTTAAGAAAACTGATAGGAAGAAATTTACGGTTACTGATTTGAACTGTGGTTGGAGGACAGCTCTAGCAATACTGTCAATGGATAAAAAGACAAATCAATGGGTCCTAAAGCCAGTGTGGTGTAGCAGTTTGAGCGTAGGACCAGGACTCTAGAAATCAGGCTTCGATTCCCCATTTGGCCATGGAAACCCACTGAGTGACCTTGAGCAAGTCACACACTCTCAGCCCCAGAAAACCCCATGATAGTTTTGCCTTAGGGTCACCTAAAGTCACAACAACAAAAACAAATCAAACCTGGATTACCAAACTGAGATTATTGCACTTTGGCCTTATCATGGAACAAAACGACTCATTAGGAAAGTCAATAATGTATGGTAAAGGGGGAAGCATCAGGAAAAAAAGAAGACTGCATTACACTTAGTTAGACGTAATTAAGTGAGCCATAGCCCTGAGTGTGCAGGAACTGAACAGCACTGTTCATGACAGGGGGACTTGGGAGATCTCTCATTCATAGGGCCTCCAAAAGTTGAAGTCAACTTGACTGCAATAAACAAGTTATGGCAAATTGCCTAGCAAAGCTTAACTGGGCAATACAAATACGTAGTTAATAAAAAATCAGCTAGCCAACCAAGTCAATAGCCATCATCGCCACACACTGCAGTCACGGTTTCCATATGTTAATTGCATCTTGTGTAAAGAAACATTTTCTTTTTTGTGTCCTGAATCTACTGCCACTTAATTCTACTGAATTAGCCCAAGTTCTACTACAGTTGGCCCTTGGAACTCGCAGGGGATCCATTCTGGACCCCCCTTTCCCGCTGGTTCCAAATGGAGTGCATGAATGCAGGGTGTGTGCCCCACTGGCATTAATGGCAGTCGCCCCTCTGTGGATTTTAAAGTCCTCGCATCTCAAGTTCACAGACTTGGAGGGGCGACTGTACTGTGAAAAGGGAACAGAATATCTATCAATTTTGTAAATTTAATACTTAGCCTTATAAATTTTTTTTATCACAAGCCACTTCCCTCACCAGTTTATTTTAGTGACACCCAGGGATTAGACTTGGAAACTATATGGGGCCAAAAAGGTCTTAAAAGCCCCTGTGATTTTCTAGGTGTTGTTGAAACTGCAGCTCCCATAACCTCTCATCACTGGTTATCCTGGCTAGGTCTAATGCAAACTACAGGCAAAGACACAATTGGGCACCACTATCTTAGATTGTGAGAAGGTAGCATTCTCTCTATCCATCTGTCACTTTTCAGTATTCATGCAAACTCAAGACTAGCGGAGCCCTCACCTCTGTTAAGGCTATTGCCCACCATGTCTCTGTTAATGTTTACCCAGCAAAGGTTCTGCATTGTGACTCCATCTTTCAGGATACTGACTTAAATCAAAATCTCTATAGTCAGGTAATTCCCCCATTAATACTTCTTTACAATGGCATTTATTTATACATGGGTTTTAGATTAGGGCGCCAAGTTTGCTTCTCAACGCTTAGTTTGTAGATATCTATTTTAAAATTTCCACACATCTCTTTTAATACTCAAAGAAAAACAACTCAGCACCATCCCTCAATGCTCCAACTGTATGGAAAGAAATACTAAACCAAAGGCTCTATAGTATTAATCATTCTACTACTCATTACTGTAATTTAGGACAAATGTATCATGAAAGCATTGATTTTAATGGGACTTACTCCTAAATGTGTGTAGGACTAGCGTCTTAATAAATTTCGGGGAGGGGGGCAAGAATTTTCCTGGAAAAGTTAGTTCAGGTAGACCTCTTTAGAGGGATTCTTTCATTGTAGTGTCAATACAAAGTAGACTCGTTTCTGTCTAGGACAAGGATAGGGAAAGTGTGGCTGTAAGTTGTTGAACTGCAAGTCCCAGCAAGTCTAGACAGCGAAAAGCGCTGGCAGCTGGAGTCCATGGAGACCTGCATGATTTCCACCCATGTCTCAGAGCCTCACAAGAAAAAGATCTGGCCCAAAAAGAGATACTGTTGCCAACAAGACACCCGATTAAATATCTTCCAAAGTGGTGGCCACAAATGTTTCCAAGAAAAATAATAGTGGAAATGTATCACACAGAATAGATGGGAGAGCTTGTTTGAATATGTATGTATCTGCCATTAAAAGTGAATTTTAGTTAAAACACATATGGGGGCTTTCTAGATTGGCAGGAAAGTGTGACATGAAGTTGCCTTTTCCTTAATGCTTAGCAGCTGCACCACAGTCTTTAGATGGAGCTGCGCTGTTCCACAGTTTTTAAAAAAGAAGGTGGGAAAACCAGCACCTTTTTAAAAGGCGCTTCTTCTCCCCTAAAACGCAAAAAAAGCGTTTTCATGGCACACTTTCCCTTTTTCTCATCTAAAGGCTAGAGTTTCATGCAGCCATGAACACACTTCTTTTTGCCAATCTAGATCAGGCCATAGTCATTTTTTGTAGAATGAATATGGAGCTCATAGGGTGGTCCTATCATCCAGCAACCTAATTTAAGAGAATTGTTGGATTCATGCAGAATGCTAACATTAAAAAAAAAGTTATAATAACCTCATTAAAAATGAATCAGCAGAAGATAGCAAACCTGTAATAATCCCAAAGATTTGAAAGCCTACACTACCACCAGATAACCTGATTAGGAGACAGATTTCTCTACAATGCCATTATTTCCCTTGCAAAATAAGGTCTGTCATTATTAATCTGTCAAAATCTTTTACACAACAAAGTTGTATACCTGTAGCTACACTCTGAAAAGCACCTGAACCTCCCTTAAAATAAGGACCTAGCAAAGTGCAATCAGTTAAAAATGAATCATATGATACATATGCATGTAATATGCAGTATAAACAAAATGTTGAGAAGATGTCTAGAGATGGACCAAGAGAGACAAAAAGAAATAATTTCTTCCTTTTGGAGAAAGTTTAGGTGTGTTCATATAGAGAAAGCTTGTTTCTGCGTGGTGTATGAATGTGTGCACATGCACAGAGAATGAATAAATGTTCCCGAGATCCTCAACTAACCAAATGTTGCATATTGTTACTTGATATCTTTCTAAGTTTATTGACTTTCTTGAGTAGCATGTCTACCAGCATTTTATGTTGTCGTCTATGGAATTTTCTGACCTAGAACCAATCATAGCCTCAGTGTTATCCTTAAATTAAATGAGTCCTTAAAAAAAATAACCAACTCCTAATAGCTGTATAGGCCCAAAACACACAGGCCAAATGATGTGGATTCCACCTGCGTTAGGGGCATAGCATTTAGATGACGCATGCCCCAAACACAGCTGGAAACCATGTCAACACCTCACCATCCAGGAAGAACCAGGCCAAGAAGGCGTGGATAGGATCCACTTCTTCAGGTGGCCCAGTTTAGGACCGGGTGGCAGCCTGGATCAGTGCCAGGCACATGCAGTTGCCACAGCCACACACCACTCTTTCAGGTCCATCTGTTACCGGCCATAGTCTTCTAAAGTTGTATCTTAGTTGTGTCTTCCATTTTCACAACAGGATCAAGACAGGCTTCAAATTAATTTGCAACATTGGCCCGAAACAGGCAGGCCAAATAAAGCTGCTTCTTAAATGGTTACTGTTCCTTCCTCTACTTTTCATACCTCCTTTCTCTGAGTTTAATCCTATTTACATGTGAAATATTCAATGTACAGGTTAAACAGATAGGGTGAAAAAATGCAATGGTCCTATGGTTACTGCAATCCTCGGTGTCTCCTTTCTTTGGGACTGGAATGCATATTCTAAAATTCTAGTTTCATCTTCAGATGGTTCTTCCTTCAATGAATCTGTCGTCCTTTCAACTTTTTTTATACAGTTCTTCAATGTATTATTTCCGCTGGCTGTGTTGCATTATTATGACAAACTATTGACATTAAATCTGTTGTGATGGACAAATCTCTCTCTTCTAAGAAGACATGGTTTGTTAACCTGCCACATACCATAATCTTAACCTAAGGTTTGTTGTTGGCTTACAAACTCTGTTTTGCTTAAAGAAAAACTTAACATGCAAACCTAAAACTATGGCATGTTTATTTCCCTAGATGCTCACCATGAAACAGGAGATGACAAAAAGGAGTGTGAGAGAAATAGAAACAAAAGGGATGTCATGTGAGAGAAACAGAAACCAGAAATAAGGATGACAAAACACGTCTGTTTGGCTTAACCAACAAACCATGGCTTGCCATGATATCTGAGCAGAACTGAACAGAATTCCATGTACAGTATTGACATGACACTTAGCCTTAGTGATGTAGTACATAATGAAAAAGCTATGTGTTGAATGCTGATATATCTAGAAGCCCAATGCAGAGCATTTTGATTTACACTTTTGATTTACACTTAAAGTGTAATTTTGATTTACACTTAAAGCAGAAGTTGCTGTACATTATTTTTATACCAATATTCAAGGGAAAAATATCAATTCCAAAGCAATACTTCAGGCCTCTTGATTCCAATCATAATGAAGTTTTCCTGGAAACAGTCTCAGTGCTACAATGGTGCACAGGTGGCTAATTAATGCAAAACTGTTTTATATCCAATGGATATGACAACAGTTCACTAAAAACTCTTTTGGAAAAGTACAGTGCAATGCTATGCCTGCTTACTCATTCAGATATAAGTTGTTCTAAATGCACTATGACTTACCGGTACTGCTAGATAAGTGTATGCAGCATTGCAGCCTAGAGCTAGACTATATAACTGCATCCCCACATTTTTTCAAAAATGAACTACAGCTATGAGGCTGTCAATTTGTACAGTACTGCTGGGAAAGGCTAAATTTTCCCTTCTCCTCACACCACTTCCCAACTATTTACCTTCACCCAAGCTACTGTTGGCTTTGTGAAGGAGTTTGTTTAAAAAAACAAACCCAGATATCTATTGTAGTTTAAAATAAAACACAGCATTCATTTGCAACATCAATACCAGACCGCAACAAAACATTTCCTTTTCTTTTCTTTTGCATTTCTGAAGCCTCAGAGTAATAAAACGAATTAGCATAGAATCAGCTATAAGATCAGTGTGAAGAAATTACCTGGTTTGGAATAAACTGAGCCCATGACTTTGAACAAATTTAAAGCTTACAGTGACTAGCAATCTAGAAGAGTAAACCATGTTTGTTATCAGAATTCTTCAAAACTCAGACACCACTCACACATTTAAATAACAGTCACATTTTAATCAATATGCCCTTAAAGCAAGGGTAGAACCATGCTCTCGAACAGCAGTTCTCTAAACAGCAGAACCAATGGTGGGGTACCCAAGGGCCACACAACTCCCATCTTAGCCTGAACAAGCCAACACTTTTGTTCAACATCTTTGTTCAATACTTGCTTGAACACGAAACGCTATGACTAACAGAAGTTTTAAAATCTCTTTATTACCACTTGCTGTCATCTGTTTTGATTTTAAATTGTATATGACATTCCTGATTCCTGAATAAAACAAAGTAACATCACTGCATCAACTAGGTTTAGAGAAAGCAAAACAAGGTAGAAAATTTAAGCTTGAGCAGATGCATTTAAACAAGCTAATCCAATACAACATGTCACATCTTCAGAATATATAAAGAAGCTCATGTATGTCTTTAAGTTGATCAACAAAATGTGTGGTTCTTTAAGAAAAAGAAGAAGAAAGCAATCCCCATTCCCCACACTTCAGCAACTACTTTGCCAAGATATTTACCTTCATTTTTCCATCGAAACCACACTTGGGTTGATGGCTACAGAGACTTTAGTGACAGCAACAGCAGTCCTTGGACTGAGAAGTAAAGTGCAGAGTGAGATTCCTATATTCCAGACTGTTGCTTTGTTCTCACTGCCCTCAAATACAGCAACATCCAAGAGAAGGGGAAATGGTGTTTGCTAGTAAGAAAAAAGAGAAAGAGAAAGAAATAGGACACGAAGAAAACACGCCACCGTTTCAGGGCCCTCTGGCAGATCAGCAGAGAATCACTGCTAGCAAATACAGAGTGAAAGCCACTTTCCCCACCACCACCACCACAAACCACCATCCAAAGGGGGCGAAAATGACTTATAAACCAGCATCCCCATAAACTAGGGTGACCAGATATCCTCACCACAAAAGGAGGACAAGGCACTTCAAAACGTAGGACACTCAAGAAAAACATAGGGCACTATCGATGCTGAAAACACGAATATAAATTCATGCTTCTGAGTAATGGCTCAAAGTGGAGGATATTTTGGCATTGCTCCTGGACAGGAGGTTGAAAGGGAGGATGTGTCCTGGAAAAGGAGGATGCCTTGTCACCAGTGTCATGCTCCAAATGGAGGACATTTTGGCATTTCTCCTGGACAGGAGCTTGAAAGGGAGGATGTGTCTTGGAAAAGGAGGATGTCTAGTCACCGTGGTCATGATGCAAATGGAGAACATTTTTGGCATTGCTCCTGGACAGGAGGTTGAAAGGGAGGACATGCCATGCTCCAAATGGAGGACATTTGGGCATTCCTTCTGGAGAGGAGGTTGAAAGGATGTCCTGGAAAAGGAGGATGCCTGGTCACCCTGCCATAAATAAGCATAACATGGTAAGGAGGAATTTGACCCAGCAGACACCAAGAGGGAAGAAGCTTTGTTTGCCAAAACCATGGGATCATCACTCCTCTGGATCAGGGAAGAAGAGACTGGCCACAATCCCCTCCTCTGCCAGAAAGCTCCCAATGGGATAATCCCTGTCTGGTTTTGACACCTGTCAGCATTTCCCTGACAAGCCTCAGAGCCTCTCCCCACAGCATCTGCCCTCCGCCTGTTGCTATGGCTCAGCCAGGTACACAAAGGGAAGGGGGGGTGGAAGGGATAGATCATTAAATCTCAACCAGGAGGAAAGCTGAGGAAGGGGAGAGAAGGGGCACTGTCCCACAAAGATCCCCTTAGCGAGTAGTGTGGGGTTGGATACTGGGGAGAGAGGGAACCAAATCATGCAAGGAAGCCCCTTTGCCCCTCTCAGGCGGCCATTCATAGAGCGACCAGGCGTCCTACCAGCAAAGGAGGACAAGGCACTGCAAAAAAAGGGAGGACATTCGAGGGGAAATGGAGGACGAGACCAAATCAACACTGAAAACCCTCCGAGAAATGTAAATGCATGCTTCTTATTGATGCTCAAAAAGGTGGACATTCTGGAATTCCTCCTGGGCAGCAAACAGAAGGTAAAAACAACCCTGAAAATGCAAATCCATGCTTCTTTGTCATGCTTCAAATGGAGGACATTTTTGAATTTCGCCTTAAGGCAGAAAATAGAAGCTAAAAACATCACTATAAATGTAAATGCATGCTTCTTAGCGATGCTCGAAATGGAGGACGTTTTGGAATTCCTACTGGCCGGAGAATAGAAGCTAAAAACACTCCTAGAAACGTAAATGCATGCTTCTTTGCCATGCTCAAAATGGAGGGCGTTCTGGAATTTCTCCTAGGCAGAAAATAGAAGGTTAAAAGCACTACAATAAATATAAATACATGCTTCTTGGCTCTGCTCAAAATGGAGGACGCTTTGGAATTCCTCCTGGGCAGAAAATAGAAGGTAAAAACACTATACTATAAATATAAATCCAGGCGTCTTAGTGATGCTCAAAATGGAGGACGTTTTGGAAGCTAAAAACACTATACTATAAATATAGATCCAGGCTTCTTGGTCCTGCTCAAAATGGAGGGCATTTTGGAATTCCTCCTGGACAGAAAATAGAAGGTAAAACACTACTATAAATGTAAATGCATGCTTCTTGGTCCTGCTCAAAATGGAGGATGCTTTGGAATTCCTTCTGGTTAGAAAACAGAAGGTAAAAACAATATACTATAAATATAAACACATGTTTCTTAGTGATGCCCAAAATGGAGGACGTTTTGGAATTCCTCCTGGGCAGAAAAAAAAAGCTTAAAACACTACTATAAATGTAAATAATGTACATGCTTCTTGGTCCTGCTCAAAATGGAGGACATTTTAGGAATTTTTCCTGGGGGGAAAAATAGAAACTGAAGCACTACTATAAATGTAAATACACGCTTCTTGATTCTCCTCAAAATGGAGGACATTTTAGGAATTCTTCCTGGGGGAAAAAAATAGAAACTGAAGCACTACTATAAATATAAATACACGCTTCTTGGTCCTCCTCAAAATGGAGGACGTTTTGGAATCCATGAAGGGGGGGAATAGAAACTAAAACACTAATATAAACGTAAATAAATACAGGATTCTTGGTCCTGCTCAAAAATGGAGGACGTTTTGGTATCCCTCCTGGGCTGGAAAGAAAAGCTAAGAACATTAAACAGATGTTTAAAATATATGACAACACTATATGATCACACTATACTATACATAAAATATTATATATATATATATATATATACACACAAATATATAAAATGCACTCTTCTTGGGTCCTCCTCAAAATGGAGGGCGTTTTTTTTGGAACTCCTCCTGGAGATGAGAAAAACCAAAGCATTAAAACACTATATGTACAAAAGAAAAAGGGACTGTTTGGGGTCCTGCTCAAAATGGAGGGCGTTTGGGAACCCAACCAAGGGGCTGAAATCCCAAATGGAGGACACACCCTGGGGGAAAGGAGGACATCACCCTGGCTACTCATCACCCCCAGTCCAGGACACCCTCCCAGCCCTCCCTTGACTACAACTCCTTGAGTGGTCTTACCATTCAGCTAAGGCTCCAAGGCAGAGGCTCAGCTGCTCTCAGGGCTCTTCTTGGGATTGAGAAGCCAAGGCTGCAGCAGCAGGAGCCCATGAAGCATTAATGTCTCTCTCTAACAAAAACACCATTCACTTCCGCTGCCAAGGAGCGGAAGGAGCACAAAAGGGAGCCATATTAGTCCCAAAGGCGCGCATGCGCAACAGCCCCCACCTCTAGTGTGTCCACATTGGGGAGTTAACCCGTTTTGGGAGCGCTTTAACTCTTTGTTTGACTCAATTGCGATGGAATTCTGGGAGTTGGAGTTTGTTGTGGGGCCCAGAGCGGAGCTTCGCTCCGCTCTGGGCCCCACAACAAACTCCAACTCCCAGAATTCCATCGCCTTGAGCCACAAAAAGAGTTAAAGCGCTCCCAAAACGGGTTAACTCCCCAATGTGGATGCAGACAGTGCCCCCCTCGACTCTTTTTACCTCAGGAAGCCATGTTTGCTCCATTTCTGTGAGAAAGTCTGAGGACTAGGAGAGTCAGTCAGGCCTCATATGTTTAGGGCCTAAAAACACCACACACTACACTACATTTATTTATTTTTAAATGCCCTTAGTTTATCACATGGGAGGAATTTCTCTCAATTGCGAATGGAGCCGACTCGCAATTTACGTGAATCCTTCGCGCATTGTGCGAATTTACCTGAATTCCGGTTGCGTTCAGAATGCGTTCAGAATGACTTCCGGAGTTTATCATACGACCTAATTTGGGGGTATGATGCAACGGCAATCCGGACGCAACCGTGGGGTTTCGCGTCATTGCGAATGAGTGTATCTCGCGCAATTTCGGGCGAAAGGGAAGTCATTCCGAACGCAATCATGGGTTTTACGTTATTTCGTATTAAAGCATCTCGTGCAATTTCGGGCAATGGGGGGTCATTTTCGGGAAATGGGCAGTCATTCTGAATGGATTCCGAACGCAATCAAATTTCATGTAAATTCACTAAACTAGCGAATTCGCGTAATTGCGAATTGACTCCATTCACAATTGAGAGAAATTTCTCCCATGTGATAAACTCCTTCCCATTTCCCAAAAATGACCCCCCCATTGCCCAAAATTGCGTGAGATACTCTAATACGCAATTACGTGAAACCCCATGATTGCATTCAGAATGACTTCCCTTCTGCCTGAAATTGCGTGAGATACACTCATTCGCAATAACGTCAAACCCCATGATTGCGTTCGGATTGCCATTGCATTATACCCCCGAATTCCGTCGTATGATAAACTCTAGAGAATCTCTACACCAGGCAATAGGAAGCCAAAATCAAAACAATTTAATAATAATAATAATAATAACAACAACATATTTATTTAGTTACTTATACCCCACTCTTCAGCCCTAAAGGCTATCAGAGCGTCTTTACAATTATTATTTTTAATGGAGATGGTTCCCTTCCCTCAGGCGTACAATCGAAAAACTTCTAAGAATGTTATCAAACGACGGAAATTGGAAGTATAATCCAATGGCAATCCGAACGCAACCATGGGGCTTCACGTTATTGCGGATTAAAGTATTTCACGCAATTTCGGGCAAAACGGAAGTCATTCCGAATGCAATCATGGGGTTTTACATTATTGCAGATTAGAGTATCTCACGCAAACTCGGGCAATGGGAAGTACTTCTGAATGCATTCCGAATGCAATTGGAATTCACGTAAATTCACTAAACTAGCGAATTTACGTGAATTCAAATTGGCTCCATTTGAAATAGAGAGAAATTCCTCCTGTCTGATAAACTCCTAAATTACAACTTCTTCTGGGCCGCAGATGGGTTTTAATGAATTAAATACAGTGGGCCCTCCTTATCCACGGATTTTTTTTTTAATCCACTGATTTGAGCGTACACGGCTTGGAAAATATTCCCGAAAAAGTATTACATTCCCCAAACAGCAACCCTTGATATTTTTTTTCCATTTTACAATATGGGACACCACTTTGTGGTGCTGTTATATATTACATTTAATGGGACTTGAGCATCCATGGGTTTTGTTATCCACAGAAGGTCTTGGAACCAAACCCCAGCGGATAACATGGGCTCACTGTGTTAATTAATTAATTAATATTAATTCCATCCTCCTCCTCCTCTGCCTGGGCCTTTCCCCAAGAGAAAGCTGAGCAGCGGAGGAGCATTGGACCTTATTAGATGGGAGGAATTTCTCTTTATTGCAAATGGAGCCAATTTGAATTCATGTGAATTCGCTAGTTTAGCGAATTCACGTAAATTCCTATTGCGTTCGAAATGCCTTCAGAATGACTTCCCATTACCCAAACATGACCCCCCCATTGCCCAAAATTGTGTGAGATGCTTTAATTCGCAATAAGGTAAAACCCATGATTGAGTTTGGATTGCCATTGGATTATACTTCCAATTTCCGACGTCTGATAAGGTCCATTGTGAGTGTTCACTCATCATCCTCCGCCTGGCCTTCTCTTCAAGTGAAAGCCAAGCAGCGGATGAGCCTTGTAGGACATGTATTTGCCCATACTCCTCTGCTATCAGGCCTCCTCCTTAGAAGAAAGCCGGATAGTGGAGGAGCCTTACTCGGTGGCAAGCATTTGCCCAGCTTCCTCCTATGCTGCCTAGGCTTCTCCTCAAGGGAAGGCTGAGTGGTGGAGGAGCCTTGAAGTCGTTCCACATTGAGCCATCCAAAATCCTTTGGTGGGCCACATGCGGCCCCCGGGCCATATTGTGATAGATTAATTTCAATAATCAATATGTAGCTTAACTAACCATCGTGCAAATAGATGCTAACTGACCACATTAGCAGTGTTTCTGGGTGAGAATGCAAAAAGTTCAGCTTGCCCTTTTCCCAAGGCTGCAACTAGAAGCCTAGGCATCATAGTCATAATAAGCTAGAGTGCTGGATCCTCTCTGTGCCATTTTTCCTGAGATAAGAGACTTTGGAATGTGGGCAGATGTAACCCTTAAACTTTATAATGTATTCTGAACTCTGTATTTCTATTGCCTGAGATGTTAATATGTTGAAGGTTTGTAACACCCAATGAGATGCAAGAAATTACTTTCTTTGTTTGGGGTGTATAAATGCAACTATTTTTCTTCTGTTGGGGGTCCCAAATCCTTTGGAATGCTAATTCCATTTGGGGTCTGCCAGCTAAATAAACAAACTGTGTTTTGCAACTGACCCGAGGTCTCCCTCCCTACTTCTGCTCTGCAAGTAACTGATGGTTGGTAGGGCCTAGCTACTACAACAATATGTTGTGCAGGCCTGCTCTACACGTACATTTTTAAGTATGGAAACTGAGGAAATCATCCCTGACAAGTTCAAGCCCTCAAAGAACAGAGTCAAACGTCATGTACAGCAACAAACTACATCCCCCCCCAACACACATAGCGCATGAAGCCATGGCAGTTATGAGTGGTGTCAAATCAGATTGTTTACGTACTAAGGATGCAGCCAAACTGTCAAGAAGCCCGTATTATTTATTATCTGTGCCTCTTTTTATGACTGCCTGGGCACCCATGGAAGCCAAGATGATCAAACTGAGGTTGCTGTTCTTTGGCCACATCATGAGAAGGCATGACTGATTAGAAAAAACAATAATATTAGGAAAGATAGAAGGCAGTAGAAAGAGAGGAAGATTGAATGATAGATGGGTGGCCTCTATTAAGGAGATCACAGACCTGAACCTGCAAGACCTGGGCAGAGAGCCTGAGAATAGGGGGTTTGGGGGATGTCTCATTCACAGGGTCGGGATGAGCTGAGGTTGACACAAAGGCAATTAACAACAACAGAAGCACCCATTGAAATGAATGGGGCCGCCTTCCAAGTCTACATGCAGCACAGAGAGTGGGTCTGAAAGCTGGTGCGTGAAATGAACCTGTAGCGGCCCCTGCTCTGGCACGCATGCCTTCTGTGCACAGTCCTGTAGGTACAGGTTGAGTCTCCCTTGTCCAAATTGCTTGGGTCCAAAAGTATTTAGGATTTTGGAATACTTGCATTGGCATATGCATAATGAGATATCTTGGAGATAGGGCCCAAGTCTAAATAAAGAGTCATTTTCTATTTCATAAACACCTGATACACATAGCCTGAATTTTGTACAACATTTTAAAATAATTTTGCATATTAAACAAAGTGTGTGTACACTGAACCATGAGAAAGCAAGGGTGTCACTGTCTCAGCCTCTCATGAAAACAGTTTTGGTTTGGGGAATACTTTGGAATTCTGAATAAAGGAGACTCAACCTGTAATACTCAAACAGAAGCAGAATAAATGCAGAGGTAAAGCAGATTACTGCTGAACAGGTAAGGAAAAGAAGGGTACAGTGGGGTTTGGTTCCATGTATAACAAAATCCATGGATGCTCAAGTCCCATGAAATAAAATGGCACAGTAAAATGGCGTCCCTTATATAAAAATGGAAAAATCAAGTTTTGCTAAGTGGAATTTATAGGTTTAGGGTCTTTTTTAATATTTTCAAGCCATAGATGCTTGAATCTGTGGATAAAAAATCTGTGGATAAGGAGGGCCAACTATACTTTCTATTTATTCAAGAAGCCCTCACAGCCCTGCCTTAAAACACTAACACAGTGGGTGCTCTTTCTAATTTTTCTGGAATACTTAAGTTCTGAGCTGCTGAAGAGCCAATTTCGCAGGCAAGCATGAGAAGATACTTTGTTTTGTTAGGTGATTCAGAGTTGCAGGTGCACAAGAAAAACCAGTCCCTCTTCTTGCTTGCATCACCACTTAATATACCTCCTGCACAATGCCTGTATGTATTGTCATACGTTGTCTTTGTTTCATATCTTTTAGATGAAAAAGTGAGTGCTTTCCATGTATATTGTCAAGTTAATGGTATGAGCTGCCACTGTTACTGGCTTCTCTTTTCCACTATCTCACACTACTCTTAACGTCAGTGTACATATGTTAAGTTTGTCTTTTACTCTGCATTTTCAGCATTTAAGTGGGTCGCATTTAACAAATAGACAGAATGACCTTATATGAGCATTATTTAAAAAAGAGAGAGAGAGAGAGAGAGAAATCTTCATAAATTCACTTCCCTGAGGTTTAGTCTTGGTTTATATAAAGCCGCCAAATTATGATGTGTCATGGCAGATTATAGAGTAGTTTTACAATGGCCAAATTGTTGTTTACATAACCTGTGATTATGTGCATCTAGCCATTTGTTCATCTCTATGTTCTTTCCAACTCAGACCTGTTACTAACTCACCAGTGACTGTGTGGATTTGCAGGTATGAGATTAGGATTTAAGACCATCCACAAAACTGTACGTGACAATTTGGTACATGACAAGGCTAAGAATACTTATTCTACAATAAGTAATAATATTTATTACAGGTATCACCAACATTTGTCTTATCACTGCTGATTAATGGCTGCTTCACAAATTACTTAAAATAGCAGAAGAAAATACTGCGTGGGACTATCTGTAGAATATACTGGTAACAGACAACCGAATATTGAAACCAAAGTTTTTATGTCTATCCACTCTTCAGCACTTGTTTTAGTGTGCAAAGCAACCATAATGCAACTACTGCTTGGGAAGTGTTGCACTATAGTACTTACCAGAAATTCAGCATACCCTGGCTGCCAATCACAGTGCCATTTGGACCAGAATTGTCTGGCAGTCATAGTGCTGCTAAAAATGTAAGAAGGAAATGGTAAAAAACAAAGTTATCTTGTACTTGGGTCTAACATGAGAATAATAAACATATAAAAAGAGCATCAAAAGTTTCACATATACTGCTTGTAGGTACTTTGAAAGGTAGGATGGATTGTAGATGGGAGCCAGAAGCGAGTGGCTTGCTGAAAATTACTTACAGCTGGCAGAATAGATTCAAAGCAGAGATGTGCAGGAATAAAGTTCTGCTTTAGACACAATGCAACACTTTACAGACTAATAGCAGGTCAATGAATTTTAAACGTGATAGTTCCAATTATATAGAAAAAAGCAACCACTGCTTTTAGACTGATACTTTAGTAATTCACCTAAACTTTAAAGAACAATGATGTGTCATAGTATAAATAAAGCATTCCAACAGCTATTTGGTCTCGTACAGCAGTACTTTCCAATAGAGTGGGACCTCGGTATCTGCAGGGGATCCATTCCGGACCCTGCCCCATGGATAAAAAAATCCACAGAAGTTCAAGTCACATTGGAGTTTATCACATGGGAGAAATTTCTCTCAATTTCGAATGGAGCCAATTCGAATTCTTGTAAATTTGCTAGTTTAGTGCATTTACGTGAATTCTAATTGCATTTGGAATGCGTTCAGAATGACTTCCCATTTCCTGAAAATGACCCCCATTGCCCAAAATTGCATGAGATACTCTAATGTGCAATAACGTAAAACCCATGATTACCTTTGGAATGACTTCCCTTTTGCCCGAAATTGCATGAGATACACTCATACGCAATAATGTGAAACCCTATGATTGCATTCGGATTGCCATTGCATTATACCCCCAAATTCCGTTGTCTGATAAATTCCACAGTCTTCAATGGCGGTGCATGCATGTGGCCCACCACCATTAGGGACAGCCCTTGAACAGTTCAAACCGTTCAAGGTGTCACAAGAAACAGTTCAAACAAAATTCCTGTGGTCTCTTTTGGCTGCATCTAATGGTATATCAAATGCCCAGTTAAGGCTTGAGACAAAAATGCTGTTAATTCAAGTGAGGGCCTGGAAGTTGATAATAAATTATTGGCTAAAAAAATCAATTCTTTCCAATGGGTTTAACCTTATTAGTCCTACCAGTCATCTTTCTTCACCCTGGAAACAAGTGGTAGAATATAAACTGGCTTCTTATGGACTCTCTCCTTTATTCTTGTTATCACTAGGTAATGATCAAGCCAAACAAATAGAATAAAGAAGAAAGGACACAGAGTTTCAGAATGAACTTAGTAGGCTCCCGCAACACAATAAAATTTGGATAAATAGGGGAGTATTGGGACCAGCAAGATATCTATAAAATTTAACGTTTCTTAGGTTGAGAATTGCTTTCTTTAAAGCTAGATTTAATATTCTCCCATCTGCACTACTCCCAGGCAGATTCAATGAAGTTCCCATAACAGCACATTTGCCCATGTGGAAAAGTGATAGTAGAAATTATTTTACACATCCTGTTACACTGCAAATGTTATGAGGCTGTCAGGTCAATTTATATTGCTCCTCTAATAGAAAAACGTCTGAGATACCCAGATAACTGCTATGTGAATTATCTACTACAGGATTTACGAGGGAGTATCCAAAAGTTTTAATGATCACCTTTTTAAAAAATTGACAGAAAGTTTGTTTTGATTTGTAATTGTTAACTTATCTCTATGTAGTCACTATCTAGATTTAAACGTTTTTCCCAGCATATCTTGACCCTCTGAATACCATCTGCAGATTGTGCCTGACAAGGATTTTACACTTTAGTCACTTCTGGCAGAGCTAGTCACAAAATTAAAGGACACAATGAGGTTTATCACACTAGAGGGCAAACAGGATTTAAACAGGAATTAAACAGGAAATGCCTTATGTTTAACATAGGGCATTTAACATGAGTTGATTTTCTCAGCAACGTGCACTTAGGGACCAACGATGACACTGACAAAATTTCCTCAATATGCCATAATAACTTCCAGGTGATAATTATTACTTTAGAACACCCCCTCATAATGCGCAACCTGCAGACTTCTACAATATCAGGTATTTGGAGTGTCAAGATACTCTGGGAAAAATATGTAAATATAGATAGTGACTACATAGAGATAAGTTAACAACTACAACTACAAATCAAAACAAACTTTCGGTCAATTTTTTAAAAAGGTGATCATTAAAAATTTTGGATTCCCCCTCGTAAATCCTTATATCACATGTACAGTTGCTAAATTCTGTGTTGCTGCAGTGAAATCCAACACCTTGTACTCCGGAAGCTTATTGGCAGCCAATGGAGGGATTTTAAAATAGGTGTTATGTGGTCAAATCTGGATTTACCAGCAACTAGTCTGGCTGCCATATTTTGCACCAGTTGATACTTCTGAACTTGGCACAAGGGCAGCCCCATGTAGAATGTCTTGCAGAAATCGAGAGGAGAGGTTACCAGCACGTGTACTACTGTTCTAGGTCCCTTGGCTCCAGGTAATAACTTCATTACTACAGAAAATTAACACCACTAAGTTCGGTGCCTCCTAGTGATAAAGACTATTGATGCTCTCTACCACCTAAATTAGGATGGGAAAAGTATGACTCATAGAATCTCTAGGATCATGCTCCACACTAAAAAACCAAATGGCAAAAAGCCATTCAGCAATGGGTGGGGTTGCTATGTAAAGTTTGTTTTGGGTGGTCCTACAAAATTTGCATCCCATATTGGGTGAAAGCGAGTTATAATTAAAATAAATAATAAAATAGATATCTGGAGAGGAATTAAAATAGTCCCCAGATCCCCAGAGGTTTCTTATCTCTGTAGTAAAGGAAAAGCCCTGGCTAAGAAAATGTTGTAGGAGAAAAGCTGTGGAGTTCATTACAACAAAGTTTTCCTCTTTAGCCTAATAGTGGCTGTTAGAAGACAATTGTCATCAGTATATTTGGGGGTCCAGTTTCGCCCATGAACCTTGTATTGTACAAGGGAAGGAAGGTGGCATTGGACAGCTCTGCCATGCATGGCAGGTGAGAATCTATAGCTAGAAGCCTACTGTACTCATGTAGGCTCTTGGTTCTAAATTACACAATGAGTCTGTTTGGTAGTAGTGGGGAACCTTTGGTCCTCCAGATATACAGGGCTACAGTTTCCATGGGCTCTTACACTATCAATGCTGAGAGCTCCTGAAGGAGTTATAGGGTAAGACATCTGGAGGGCCAAATGTTCCTCAGCACTACCTATACATGCAAGTTCCCTGCTGACCTACACCTCTGACAAGTGGGTGAGGTAGGAGCAGTCTTTGTTTTTTCCTCACAGAGTCCCCATCATCTCTGAGAAGTGAACGTGGCTATATCTCCAAATAAAGGATACCACTTTAGCTACCACCTCACCTGATCAATAAGGACGAGGCTAAGGATCATATCATGTAATTTTCAGCATGATGACCTGTGGGTCATTTTGAGTAACAAAAGAATACAGGAAGAGCCCTGTTGGATAATAATAATAATAATAATAAATTTTTATCCTGCCTCTCCGATACGATCGAGGCAACTTCTAATCCCACATTCTGTTTGCCAGTCAGTTGCAAATGAGAAGTCTGCAAGGAGGAGATGAAGTGTAATAATACCCTCTCAGCCATGCTCCTCAACAACTGTTATAGAGGGGTATACTATCTCTGCTAATGGAGGTGATATATAGCCATCCAGACATGCAATCATTAATAGCCTAGAAATGGAGTAGTTCTGAACCCTGCTGTAATCTGGGCATGCATTTCACCTTGATTAAATCAACCAACTTTCACCCTGCTAAATAAATAAATAAATTGATCTACAGATGTGTTGTGTGCCTTCAAGTTGCCTAGTGACTTATGGTGACCCCATGAATATCGTTAGGGTTTTCTCAGGCAAGAAATATTCAGAGGTGCTTTTTGCCAGTTCCATCCTCTGAAATATAGCTTCTTGTTGTTGTGTGCCTTCAAGTCATTTCTGGCTACCCTAAGGCAACCCTATCATGGGATTTTCTTGGCAAGATCTGTTCAGAGGAGGTATTGCATTGCCTTCCACTGAGATTGAGACTTGCCCAAGGTCACCCAGTGGTTTCATGGCTTGGCAGGAAATCAAACTCTGGTCTCCAGAGTTATAATCCAATGGTCAAACCACAACACCACCCTGGCTCTCATATAACCTAGAGCACCTGATGTTCATTCTCCCATCCAATTATCAACCAGAGCTGACCTTGCTTAGCTTCTAAAATCAGATGGGATCTAGTGTCTTTAGGATATTTAAGTCCAAGCAGATGTCTATGGCCGAAAACAGATGACCCTAAAGGGGTAGCATCATGCCCCCCCCCTTTGTGTTCTGGATCGGGGACGTGGCAACTGCAGGCCCCAGCCCTGCTCTGGCCTTTTCCTGGGGCAAAAAGGAGCAGCAAAAAAAAAAAACCCACTCCATTTTGCCCCAGGGAAAGGGTGCCTTTGCTGCTACAGCAGCGTTTCTTCAGTGTTTCTTTGGCTCAGCGTGTGTAAACACTACACCACCAAAATGCTGCCTACCATCTGTTTGGGCAGGCGGCATGATGCTGCCTTGGGGGCTGAGCCAAGGCATGTGGCATGGGGACACCACACCCCAGTACCACCTTGAAGCCAATTCTTTTTTCCAGTCTGTACCGGCAGTATGTCTCACTTGATTTATTAAAAGGCTTACACATACTTTTCTAGTTACATTGAAATTTGTCTCTTGTAGATTTTAACAAGATCTCACAGGAGCATTACCTTAATCTTTTGGCTGTTTTTTTGTTTTAATTAACTTACTACAAAAAGCAAATAAATACCCATTCTTCATCTCCCAACAGAATAACTAAAATAAGAAGTTGACGCAATTAACTTCTAATTGGCATATAAAAGAGTCAAAGTAAACCTTTAAGACTTTCTGTAGCTTCTAATTTCAAAGGAGCTCTGTGAAGGATGACCAAATGTCAATGGGAACTGCAGAATCCTTTTGATAAGCTAGCAGTGTCTTAACATTTTACCAAAAAAGTACATTTGCAGTATTTGCAGATGTATAACTGTACAGCATGAAGAAGAAATCTTTAATGTGATTTCAAACATTCTAAAGTTAATGGAATAAAATAAAACAAAAGAGATTACAAGTGAGTTTCACTGGAGCTTATACTAGGTTCTGAGAGTCATGTGCAGTTTTCCAGTGTGAATTAAATTTACTTTTATCTTGAGGAACAAATGTAATAATATCACACAAGAGAACACGAATGGAAAAACGATTTTTAAAAGATTAGTATTAGAAGAAACAAGACTTTGGGAGCAAATATCTATACAAATTATGCTCAGACATTTGTGGGTTTAGAAAGAATGGAGCCAGAGATAATGGGGGAAGTACTTTTTAAAATAACCCGGGTTTATGTGGTGCTGTGGTTTGAGCATTTGTCTATTACTCTGGACACCAGGATTTGAATCCCTGCTCACCCAGAGAAACCCACTGATGTGACCTCGGACAAATAACATTCTCTCAGCCTTAGAGAAAGGTAAAGGCAAAATCCCTTCTGAGCAAATCTCACCAAGAAAGCCCCGTGATAGGTTCCTGTTAGGGTCAAAATAAAGGAAATGGCATGAAGGCATACAACAAGAAAAAGGATGTATTATAATAAATGTTTATTTATATTAATAATAATATAATGTTTATTTATATTCCGCCCCTCTGGGTGAGCAATTGGGCCAGAATGTATCTTTTTTTTATTTAAGTCTCTTTTTAATACCTTGTCAATACTTTGATGATGGGGGACTTTTTTCATACTCTTTTCTTCATGAACTTCTTTCTCCTCACACTCCTTCTCGTACCCTCCGTTCAGGTAGTCAAGGTCTCCTATCCCAGCCAAGGATTTCCACTGCCCTGTCCCGGATTCGTCCCTTCTCACTTGCTGCCCCTCACTCCTGGAACCCTCTTCCCCCACATGTTTGCCTCATCACTTCCCTAACCAGGTTCAAAACTGAGTTAAAGACTATATTGTTTAGGGAAGTGTTCCCAGGATTGTGGCATCTGCCCCAGGATGCCTCCTTTTAACTAGGTATTAAGAAGCCATGCCCTCCCTCCAGTCCATCTGCCTTGGTCTAGGCCCCAGAGGGAGAGAAGAACCACTGCACCTCATCCCCTTTCCACCACCTTCCCCTCTTCCTTTTGTGTTGTCTCTTTTAGACTGTAAGCCTAAGGGCAGGGATCTGTCTAATTTAAGATTTTGTGTACAGCACTGTGTAAATTTACAGCGCTATATAAATAAAATTAATAATAATACTCAATTAAGTATGAAGCAGCATAGGTACAGGAGGTGAAATCAAAAAAGGACAGAGTGCAGAGCTTAATCTGATATTTGTCAAAGCATATTCCTGTACTGACAGAACCTAGAAAAATTACTTTTTGGAATAAAATTCCTAGAATCTCCCAGCTAACACAGCCATAACACATGTTAGCTGGCGGATTCTGGTAGCTGTCATCTAAAATAATATTGGAGGAATATAAGATGCAAACCAGGAAACTACAACCTATTGCAGTTTCATGGTCATGATACTTGCAACTATGCAGCTATGATTTCAGCAATGAAGCTTTGTAGGTATTTCTCAACAGGATCAGCCCATGACATTTCGTTATGTTAAATGAAGAACACAATTGCACACAAACACCCATTCATCCCATATCCTTCATCAAATCCTGCCCCACCAGTACTGATGCTGGAATAGCATCCTATACCTCAGTGCTTCTTAGGTTATCCAATGTGGGAGACTGCCAGGGTTTTTTCCCCTCGTGTGCCAAGAGCTCCCATATGCCCATTGATGGCAACTATTTATTTCCTTTCTAGAAACACACTGCAGACTGGAAACCAATAGCTGATGGACCAGTGTCAATCCACAGGTCACTACTTTGAATAGCACTGCTCTGCCCCCTTTGATGGCACAGAATAATTTGGCTGGAACACATAATTTTTCCTTCTAACAAAGGAAGCACTGGATTGCCAGTGCTGCCCCCTTGACACTGTATGAACATCTGCTGCTTTAGGCAGTTGTCTCACTCTGCCTAATAATAGAATCATTCTGGTTGTTCAAACATCTTTCCCCACATAACTTACTACTCAGGCCTGTGTTTTAAAAGGTTACCTCTTGAGGACTAAAACTCCCACGACCCACCCGTCCCCAAAGAGCATAATTTCTACCCATGTTGGCTGGGAGGATAATGGGAGCTGTAGACTTAAAGAGTAACTTTGCCATACTCTGGCCCAGGTTGTCTGGAAAAAGTTAAAAAGAAAAAGTGGATTGATTGCATATATGTGTGCCAACCTCAACAGAGGACATTGAAAGAAAGCGAAAAAAAGGAGCAGAGACAGCATTATGAATTGTTCTCAGAAGGCGGCACAGCCCTAAAGTACTGATGGAATGCACTCCTGGTGACTTTGTCCTCCCCAAGAGGAGTTGAAGTGCCACACTTCACGCAGTCTGAAATTAAATAGCATCAAGGACACTTCTACTGAATAGTACTTCACCAGTAGTCTTGAAGGTTATATATGCATCCAGTGCTGTGTTTACATAACATCATTGTTTCAATAAATAAATAAATGGGGGGGGGGGAATAAATGTGGTTCTATTATGGCAACTGTGATATTTGTTCAATGTATTTTGTGCCATTTTCTAAAAGAGAAAAATATTTTACAGAATAAAAATAATAAGAACGATTTTGTAAACATCTCTAATACAAGTAAAGAAATTGGTCTTATTATTTTTACTCTGTAAAATATTGTAGCAGACTGCTACAAAGATCTCAACTAATCCAACCCCATTCACAGTATTTTTGGGTAATTTTCATGCAAAAACTGAACAAAAACCAAAAAGCCATACCCTAAGAAACACTCGTCCATTACTCTGGTAGAACAGTTATAGCTCAGCCTGGAGAGAACTGACAACATTTATTTCTTCTGAGAACACTTACCATGATAGCTGTAGCTTATATAGATGTATGTCATCATAAAGACAAATCCAAAGAACTGCATAGACAGGGACACAGTTTAAAGTCCAAAGGGGCTGCTCAAAAACATTTTGTTCTATACCAGATTGCTCAGAGCCTCTACAAACCAGTGTGTGGGGTGATGGTTAGAATGTCAAACTTGGAGAGACTCAAGTTCAGATCTCTACTCAGTCATGAAATTAATTTGGTCAGACATTACTCCTAGCATGGTGTACTTTATAAGGTCTTGGAGAAGATAAAAATTCAGAAGGAAAGAGAATCATACACATTGACCTGAACTCCATTAAAATGATTAAATTAAACTAAACTAGGCAGGCACAGGTAAACCTGAAATATTATGGTAGGCTTTACATTTTCACTAAAACCATGTTCACTAAAAGACATGGTTTATTGGACAGGTCCTAAACATAATTTCTAAGTCCCTGAAATATCTTACACCTGCCATTGCAGTTCAGGCAGTATCCACAAATGAAGAACTTATCCTTCATCAAAGTAAAGGGCAGCTTCACTTATATGGACCTTATCAGACATTGGAAATTGGAAGTATAATCCAATGGCAATCTGAACGCAATCATGCGGTTTCATGTTATTACGAATTAAAGTATCTCACGCAATTTCGGGCAAAAGAGAAGTCATTCCGGATGCAATCATGGGTTTTACGTTATTGCGAATTAATGCATCTCACACAATTTTGGGCAATGGGGGGGTTCATTTTCAGGTAATAGGAAGTCATTCTGAATGCATTCCGAATGCAATGGGAATTCACGTGAATTTGCTAAACTAGCTAATTCATGTGAATTCGAATTGGCTCCATTCGCAATAAAGAGAAATTCCTCCTGTCTGATGAGAAAGACTGCAATTGTGGAAATTACCAGTCTGCAAACATAGAAATAAAGAGGAGCAATCCCTATTAGCATGGGGGCTAAAATTTGCTTCCTATCTCTGTGATCCTGACACATGGAAAATCTCATCTGTTCTTATTCTCATGGCTGCATCCTAGAATTTCTCAAGTCATAATACTGGGAATTGGATCAATTATAAAACTTTTCTTCATGCAATAAATGAAGAGATGCGGTACATTCATCCAGATATATTTAGCACATTTCAACATAAAATACGCCCACTTTTTAAAACTGAAAAGTGTATTCCTGCAATTCAGATTCTTGTTTCGCCTGAATGAAAAGTACCCACACTTTCAGAGATGTCTGAAAAGTCTGTTCCTTTGATCAAAACGGAGCACCTTTATTGTTCATGTGTTGTAAAGTGCTTTTTAAAGCACTACAAACTGCAAAGTGGTCTTAGAGAAGCACAATGGGACTTGAGCATTGTGTGTATGGGTGTGTTTCATGCAGGGCTGAATGCTTAGCCAAGCAATCCTGGATGTGATTCTGTCTGCAAGAATACACAATGAGCTGCATCATATAGCATGAGAGCATTCAGCGCCTGATCAAAGGCAACTATCATCTCAAAGAGACCAGTTTCCTCAGAAGAGAACAATTTCAGAGCTCTCAGAAGCCTTTAGAAGCTAGGCCACATCACAGGAACTGCTTACTTCTGCATACTACCATCTCTATCTTCCTTGAACACACCAGGTTCACTTATGACCAAAGACTTACCTTTTCCTGTGTACATTTGTGTGCATGCTCACGAGTACTCCTCCAAGTTCCTCTGTTGTTATTGAAGTGGATGCTTTATACAAGACTGATACAATGTAAGATCCATAGGAGTTTTTTTAAATGAATTAAACCAGTTCTCATTAATCCTACAGCATTAAAAAGTGGCATGCCCGAGAAAAAATATATCATGGGTCAAGTAGGCTGTTTCTTTCTCCCTTTACTCTTCAGATATGGAAAAAATTACTATGTGTCAGCCTCCTGTAACTCAACTGCCTCCAGATATGCTGGATTACAACTTCTATGAGGATGAGGGTTGTAGTGCAACATACCAGAAGAATGCCAATTTAAGGATAGTTGGTACAAAGACACATTTTCTGCATAACAGTTGCAGAAAACCAGATGTCCAAGCACCTACTTAGAATAAATGCCCATTTTGATTTTTATTCCAGGGGCATGTCTGAGAAGTGTTAAGCCCTTGTTCATGCCTGCATGATCAGGCAGCCCGGTTTCTTCATCTTTCAATATGAAAACATATATGAAAAGTTTCTTCAACTTTCAACATGAAAACTATACGTTTGTATAGTTCTTCATCAGTCCATATCCTTCAAGTATGTGAAGGTGAAATCGTCACTGTCTGAGCCCAGCAAAAAAGCTGAGAAGTTCACCTTGCAGTTCACCCACCTAAAAGGTTCGATGTCACACTTCTTTTCACCAGAAAAATTAGGTTATGTGGATCCCTGCCAAAGAGATGACTTCATTATTATTCAGAGTTGCTAGGCAGTTTAACAATAGGATCTTGGCAATGCTAGCTAGCTAATAAGCCAAGCAGGAATTTATTATCCAATATACAAGAACCATACAAGGTGCAAGCCAACTGAACTGGATCCCAGACAAAAAACAAAATGCAAAAAGTGAATGAAATCCACCACTTTCATTGATAAATGCTACAACTCTTGTGCATACACAAAGACTGCAAATATAATAGGCTGATAGGCTTATGACAAAATATGCTAAGATCTGAAAGGCTATCCACCTGCCAAAATAAGGTACAGCACATCCTCAATATAGTAGCAAAACTGTATCTTCCTGTGAAGCGCAAGCTGTACTGGGGAGTGTAGGTGTATGTATATAACTTTAAGTTGCCTGTTCACTTATTGTGACCTCATGAATTTCATAGGGTTTTTTTTAAGGCAAGGAATATTCAGAGATGGTTTTACCAGTTCTTTCTAAGTACTAAACAGGGCCGATTCTGCTTAGTTTTCAAGATCAGATAGGATCTGGTGCCCTTAGGGTATTTGGGCATATATAATTGGGAGCACAAATTAGTAAACAGCTCTCTAGAGTGTGCTGGCAATCAGCAGTCCTGCAGCAGACATGCACAAACTTACACATACTTGTATATGAAAGACAGACTATAAGTCTTACATCAGTCAAGGGTGGAAGAGCTACTCTGAACAGGTTTACATTGAAACATACCTACATTATACACGTAGAAGGAAATTTCAGTCACCTTGCATCACAATCCAACCTCCACCTTTTACTTCATATCTAGCTATAGGGCATTTCAAACAAAGCAAATTAGAAGCCCAGCACTTCCCAGAAACCATTCTTTGTAAATCCTGCCTCCTAAATATAATACTGTATCAGGTCCACATAACCAGGGAAGTAGTATAAGACCCCCACCTTTCGTCAAACAAAAAGTGACAGGTGCCCCGCCCCTTTTTGAGTCTTAGCCCCGCCCCCTGAGCTTCTTAGCCCCTCCCCCTGGATATGTGGGTTCTAGATCTTGGGGGTGTCAATTTTGGGGGTTCCCCCGGGGGTTCTAGGTTTTGGGGTGTCAGATGTTGGGAATGGGTTCTAGATTTGGGGGTGCTAGCTTTGGGGGTTCCGGCGGAACCCCCAAAGGTCGGCCATTTTGGTTTTTGGCCCAAGTTGTTTTTTGGGGGTATGTGTGACCCCTCTCTGAACCCGGCTCCTCCCGCCCGACCAGTAGGAGAAGGTCCCGTCCCTACCTGATCGAGGGCGTGGCAGCGATCCGCGTCCGAAGATGAGAATGGGCGGCCATTTTATTTGCGCCGACGAAACTTTTCGGGGTGCTTGTGACACCTCTACGAACTCGTCTCTCCCTCCCGATGTGAACGCTCCAGAGGTCCGCCGCGATCTGAGCTAGGGGAAGGCGCGGCGTGCGCTTTGCTCCCCCACGCCCCGCCCATGGGGTCGTGGCTTCAAAATCGGCGTCGCTGATTGGCCGAAAGGTTTGCGTAAACGACGCTGATTGGCTCAAATCCCCCGCGCTTCCGACCCGTCCAATGCGGTTCAGGCGGAAGGAACAACGCCTATGCGCAGTAGGGTATATGAGAAGGGGTCTCGGCTTCGCGGACGCTACCGCTGCTTGCTAGCGTTGCTCGCTACTGCTTGCTACGGCCTGCTGCGGCTTTTGGGACGACCTACCCGAAAAAATGCTGAATTTCGCAGAGATGACCCCTGAGACAACATTTCACCGTATGGATTCACCTCCGGTCAAAAAGCGCTGTGTTGCAAGGAAAGATGCCCTGGAAGGTTCTGAGGTGATCAGGCAGCTGTTTTCAAATGAAGCAGAGGAGACCAATTCAGACTGTGTGGAGGCCGAACATGCTGTGGAATCAGAGAGGGTGATGAAAGAGGTGTGTATGAAAGGATGGGGGAAGGTGGGAAGGAGGAGGAGCAGCCATATGAAATGTTATATGAAAGTGTTTTAAAATTAGTTTTAAATATTATCTTTCAGGACAGCGGGGCCGGTGATGGAAAATTGTGCAGCTGTTATGTGACAGAAGACCAAGTCGGTGAAGGCCTTGCCCATGAACAAGTCAACAAAACATTTGGCTTGGGAATAGAAGAGAGCCACTTAATTCCGGCAAAGAAAAGAGCGGCGATGATGGCATCCTTAGTTAAAATTTTATTTTACGCCATCCTTCAATATGCAAAATTTGAACGTTTAAAGGAAAACTGTCCAGGGTGCTTATTTGATGAAGGAAATCAAATGTCACATTGCTGTTTATCTTGGGATACTCGCTATATGGATGATGTTTTAAAATCTCTCTGTTCCAAGATCGATATGCGAAAGTTTTTACATACGTTAATTGCGCTGGCTCTGGCCCTAGATAGCCTCTCATTAAATAAGAATCACCTGAGCCTGGCATCTAAAATACAAAATCGTATTTTACGTTCAAAATTTCCTTCATACACGGTGGCTATGTTAATTAAAGAAAAAGATAAGGTGTATTTACGCTATGCTGAGAAACTAGTCCATGGTTTAAAATATACGTATTATCTCAATTTTTGTGATCTCTGTGTTGAAAAGGAATAAATGAAGAAGAATAAAATAAAAGGTTTAAAGCAACGCTTTTCTCCTTCTTTGTGTGTGTGTGTGGTGATGAAGAAAGACGCACAGGCAGGATGATGGGCTGACGGGATGGTCTCCTACGTGAGGTAGCTCATGCCCCAAGAGACCTGCTAGTCAGTGATAACACAATCATCATCCCCCACCAGGAGATAACGGCTACAGCTGGCCCCCCACACCCAGGGCGGGTTGCCAGCACTGAAGAAAACAACCATCCCCTACAAGTGTGGTGTGTGTGTGTGAGTGAGTGAAAGGGGGCCTCATGTAGAACCCAAGCAGCTAAGTTCAAAAGTTTACATTCACAAATTCCATAGGAAAACATCATGCATTCAGTCTAAATGAGAGAAGTGGGAAAGTTACATTATGAAAAAAACAAGATTCAGGTTTTTAGGATTTTCCAATAGAAAATCCACTGCCTTTGGAAGGGGTGGGGGGGTTGCTATGAGAAATGTTTAAGGAAGAAATTTTACAAAGGGGAAATCACCACCAGCTGGTACAACTAGAGAAATACATAATCAGGTCAGGCCCCAATTTGAGAAATGGAAAGGGGAACTGTTTAAGGAAGAGAGAAAACCCAGGGTTTAAAACTTCATTTGAAGCTTTAAAACAAGAATTTAATGGGGGTAATAATATTCTCAAAAAATTAAAGCAATTAAGCAGTGCTGGATTAAAAAGGGAATTTAAAAGCCTTTTCCCTAGCAACCATTGCTTCAGCTAATAATTTTGCTATGGGCCAAACCAATATTTTTAAAATAAAACTAAATATGAAAACTAAATAGGGTAATATTTTTCAGGGTTTGTTAAATGGGATAGGGAAAGGTCAACTTTTACATCTATCTATTGGAGTCCTTTAAATAAGAGGGAGAAAGTCACAAATATGGGAATTGTTTAAGGAAGAGAGAAAACCCAGGGTTTAAAACTTCATTTGAAGCTTTAAAACAAGAATTTAATGGGGGTAATAATATTCTCAAAAAATTAAAGCAATGAAGCAGTGCTGGATTAAAAAGGGAATTTAAAAGCCTTTTCCCTAGCAACCATTGCTTCAGCTAATAATTTTGCTATGGGCCAAACCAATATTTTTAAAATAAAACTAAATATGAAAACTAAATAGGGTAATATTTTTCAGGGTTTGTTAAATGGGATAGGGAAAGGTCAACTTTTACATCTATCTATTGGAGTCCTTTAAATAAGAGGGAGAAAGTCACAAATATGGGAATTGTTTAAGGAAGAGAGAAAACCCAGGGTTTAAAACTTCATTTGAAGCTTTAAAACAAGAATTTAATGGGGGTAATAATATTCTCAAAAAATTAAAGCAATTAAGCAGTGCTGGATTAAAAAGGGAATTTAAAAGCCTTTTCCCTAGCAACCATTGCTTCAGCTAATAATGAGCAGGAGCTGCTATGGGTCAAACCAATATTTTTAAAATAAAACTAAATATGAAAACTAAATAGGGTAATATTTTTTCTGGGTTTGTTAAATGGGATGGGGGGGGGGGGGGATGGTGCTGAGTTTGCAAATAAATAAATAAATAAATACCCCACTTTCCAGTGAGAATAGGCGGGCACATTTGGGATGGAGGGGCAAAACACGTCATCATCACGTCAGCATACCGAAGCCAATCACAACTTTAGAATATTTGTAAATTTAAGGGGAACCAATAGAAAGTTGCGTTTGGGGCGGGATTTTTTGAGGAAAAAGTATAAAAACGCATGTTTAGGCCCAGTCGTTCATCGGCTTTCTCAGGCGGATCACGAGCTCCTCTACGTTGTGTTAATCTCTGGTGAGTCTTATTTGAAATATATATATAGGTTGAAGGGTCCCACTTTGTACCCTAACCCTGATGCTCCACATACTGGTGCTGAAGGAGGGAAGGGGCTCCTGCGTCCTCATGGCGGGAGTCTAAAATGCTGAATTCTTGCTGGCCAGGGTCCCCATGACTGAAAGGGTTATTATTTTTTTTCTATTCCAGAAAGAATTCCAATTCAAAATTTGAAATGGCTTTTTTTGGCGGATTTTCTGATGGTAAATGATTATTAATTTCTCTGTGGGTTGATGGAGAGGGGGGCTACGGGAAAGGCCACAAAATAAATGTCTGAATTTTCCCCCATCTAGCTGAGCTGGTAGATCTGACTGATTCGTTGTATGCAGCTGAAAGTCTACATTCTACAGATATTTTACAATTCCAGGGAAGCCAGCGCCCCCGAACTCCAGGAAAAGGTAAAAAAACTTCCTCTGGTAGGAAGGGTCTCTATTGGGGGAATTTCTGTGAGGCTTTGTCAGGTGCTGATTTTCCTTTTATTTTTTGTAATATTTTGCAGGGCAGGCTAATAACCATTTCAATGTGGGGAAGAGCAATGCCAATCAAAATCAGAGATGGTCTTCTTTTGGGCAAGGTATGAATTATAAATTATGTTGGGGGGCCTTGTGTTTTGTGGGAGGTGACATTTGCACATAGGCTGTTTGCAGCATGCTGTTTGCTATATGTGTGCTGCTGCATGTAGAGACCTTTGTGGCTTAATAAAAGTAATAGTGCTTTTACATGAGTTCTGTTAGAAAGTTCTGTTAGACTGCTAGATTAAGACCAGTTTAAGCCGCTTTTATTGTTAGGGCTGGGAATCAACTTTTTGTTCACATGTACAGCTTATTATTATTATTATTATTAACATTTAGATACTTCCATGAAAAAAAAGGAAAACGGCCCTAATTTCACAGGAGGCAGCCCATTTCCTGGTAAAAACCCCAGAATGAGCCGAGAAGAGGAGACCCAAGCCCTAAAGAAAAGACGCGGGTCTGCTACGGCTGTCAGACCAGAGAGTTCAGCTGTTTCTACGGCACCTGCCTTTCAATCGCAGGCTCCAAATTTCCAGGTTAATGGGGAAGGGAAAAATCCTGCTGTTTCTCCAAGCTTCAATCAGACTGCCCGCAGAGCTTCCGGAGGCGAAAGTGGACCCCGAGATCCCCGTGCAGCGACACCGAAGGAAGACAAGAAACCAATAGGGCCCCCAATAGTCAACAAGCAAGAGGGGCCATCTCCTGATGGTGAAAAAGTTCCTGATGTGCCTACAGAAGTGGGGGAAGGTACTTCAGGCTGTATTAAAGTCTCTTTAATTGAAATGTATCATGTGGGAATGAAAAAGATTGAAAAATATGAAAATAATGTGGGGGCTTTGAGAGAAAATCTGGAAAAAATAAAAAAATTAATTTGTGAGGATCCCAAAAGGGAGGGCTTTGAAGGGGATGCAATTGCTGCCATGTCAAAAATTAAACGTCTTAAGTGTTTTTGCTGTCAATTTTTGGGAGAAGAGGGAACTCAGAATGAAAATAAGTCACTAGCAACCTCTTGTGGCCAACGCTGGGCAGTGCGGGGGAATAGGGAAATGCCGGCGGGTTGGGGTGGGCCTATTACAAAGCATGAATCCTCATTTCCTCCCTGCCTAGAAGAGGGGGAATGGGCATTTCCACAAAGCAACAGCAATGAAAGCTCAGAGTCAAACAGCCCTCCGGCATCCCCCAGAAAAATCCCCAGCCAAGCCTCACCAGTCCCAGAGGCCCCCAGGGAGCCCAGAAATGTGGGGATCCCATTCCCTTCCTCCACATTCACAGCCATTTTGGGGACGCCTCCTCCTCCTCCTTGCCCCTCCTGCATAGCTGGTGACGTCATCACGGGAGACTCCCCACACACCCCGCCCCCTGAAGACCCCCAGGCAGCACTCATTGCTGCTTCTGAGCAAAGGCAAGAAAACATCATACAGCCTCTGGATTCCCATTTCTCCCAGGGGGATAATGAGCCCTTCTCCCCCTTTTCTGAGTGGGCTTCTAATGAGGGGGCCTCAGGCCTCATTGATGGTGCTGGGCACATGCTTTCCCCATTTTTGGAAGGGCCTGAAGAGGGTACCCCTCCAGCCACAGAGGCGGGCCAGAGTCAGCCCAGACCCCTCCCTTCCTCATTGAGGACGGAATCTCCGCCCTTCCCCCCATCATGTATAGCTGGGCCTGACCCCCTCCCTAATAAGTGGCCTTTGCTGCTTCCAGCGGAGAGAGCTCTACAAGGAAATAGCAAGTCCCATATGTTTTTGCATTGGGAAAGGAATCTACTTCCTACTTCCTCTCCAGAGGCTGAGAGTGCAAAAAGCCCATCTGTAGCCTCTGATCAGGAACCAGAGCCATTCTCTGCAACCCCCCATAGCAGCCCTGAAAGGTTCTATGTGGAAGGCAATAAAGCCTCTTTTGAAAATGTGGGTTCTGCAGGCCCCCATGCCAGCAATCCCACACTAACCACAGCCCCTCACCACAGCCTGTGTGAAGATTCCCTTTTTGAACTCTGGCCCCAGGATAACCCGGGGGCTATGCAAAGGGAGGAAGGGAATAGGGAACTGCCTTTTCTGCAATGGGAGGAAGGGAATAGGGAACTGCCTTTTCTGCAATGGGGAGGCAATTTTCCCTCTTCCTCAGAGGAGGAGGAGGAGGAGGAGGGAGAGAATGGGTGGACAGGGCCTCTGACTTCACTCTCTCCCCAAAATATTGAACTCATGGATAGGCAGGGGCTGGGAGAGGCGTCTGAGTCCTCTGAAAACAATGATCCTACCCATAGCACTGTCAACCCCCTGATCCCTCAAGAGGCGCCCCCTAGTGTCTATATCGAAAATGTCAGGGTGTGGGAAAGGCATTTTCCTAGGTTCCGTGGAAGCGTTTATACACACGAATTTAGATTTCATAATCTAGATCAGATAGATTCGTTCTCTGAAGCTGTGCGGGTGTTACACACTTCAATACAAGCCCTGCTTGATAGTTTTCTGAGTCAGTTGGACGATGGCGATGTGGTACAGATGAGGTTGGAATCCCAAATTCTGCAAAATCCTCTTTTCTCTCTTAGGAGAGGAAGAGATGAATTTAACGCAGAACACTTCCTCAATCATATTGAAAATCTATTGCAAAGCAAAGCCGAGATTTGTATAGATTCGGGTTTGAGGCTTTTTATCAGTGTGATCAGGGCGCCTCGCGGAGCAGGATATCGCAGGCTGCTGAAGTCTATTCCTGCCAGTATGATTGTTGACAAGAAGAGGCGCTTTTTAATAGATTTCAACAGCGTAGGACATAATTTGTGTTTCGCCGGTGGATTATTGGGAGCTATGGATTCTGGGGATTGTACAGATGCTGGTGCTCAAAAATTACATATGGATCTGGGGTGGGATTTTCAAAGAAAAGTAGCTTTCTCAGATTTACCCACTGTAGAACGCCATTTCAGAATTAATATTCAGGTGCTTTCCTGGGGAGAAAAAGGATGGTCTCTGTTTAAAACAGAGGAACCTAGATATCCTAAAACCTACTTTATGTTCTTCCATGAAAATCATTTTTATGGCATTAAAAATGTAAGGGCTTTCATAGGCCAAAAAAATTACTGCAATCTCTGCCATTCTTTATATGATAAAAATCACCGCTGTTTGTACATGTGCCGGGCGTGCAGAAGGAGAGAGTGTGACTATGATAAGGGGTCATTGAGATACTGTGATATTTGTAAGGTTCTTTGTAAATCGCAAGTTTGTCTGCATGAACATTTGAATCAAGCATTGGCCCAGCACGGCTTTTGTCACCCCCGTGAATGGTGTAAGGGATGTCAAAGCTTCGTTGGAAGCGATCACGCCGGTCGTTGTCCAGGGAAGCGTTGTAGAATATGCAAAGTTGTCCTTAAAGGGGATGAAAATCATCTCTGCTTCATGCAGAAGCTTGAAAAACCTACAGTGAATGCCAGGCTAGTTTTTTATGATTTTGAAGCGATGCAAGAAACGGGAATTCATATTCCCAATTTTATTCACGCTAGGACACTCAAGTGTGAAACACATCCCGAGTTTGAAGGTAAAAAGAAATGGGCCCTACATAATAAAGAATTCACTTTCAGGGGGCCCTCATGCGTTTCAGAATTTATTAAGACAATCACAAAAAATAGTGCATTCAGGAATTCTGTTTTTATCGCGCATAATGCAAAAGGCTATGATAGCTATTTTATAGTCCGAGAACTTATTCGAGAGAAACTGGATCCTGAACTAATTACTCAAGGAGGAAAACTGCAAGCGGTCATGTTGAAAAGTCTAAAAATTAAATTTATTGACTCTCTTAACCATCTACCCATGGCTTTAGCAAAATTGCCGTCTTGTCTAGGGTTTGAAGGTTCCAAAGGGTTCTTCCCCCATTTTTTTAACACGGCCGCAAACCAAGATTACATAGGGCCCTTACCGGCCCCCCATTTTTATGGTGTAGATGCAATGAAGCCTAAAGAGAAGGAGGTATTTTTAAAGTGGCACGCGGAGAACCAGAACATGACTTTTGATTTACAAAAAGAATTGGAGTATTATTGTAAACAGGATGTTAAAATCCTGGAAGAGGCCTGTACCCGATACAGGCATGAAATCATTTCTATGACCAGAACAGAGGAATTCGTAGAAGATAGGGATGGAAATTACAAAAAGCGAGTCATGGCTATAGATCCGTTCCAGAGCATCACCTTAGCCAGCGTCTGTCTTAAAATGTACAGGTTTTGCTTTCTCCAACCTGAAACAATTGCTATCCCCGACTGTAGGGATTACCACGGCAGCGTTAAACGCTTCTCAACGGCATCCATTCAGTGGCTGTCCTACCTTGAACAAGCGGAAAATATCCAGATAAGGCACGCCTTAAAGGGCGGGGAAGTAAAGGTAGGCTCTTACTTCCTAGATGGCTACGCGGTTGTAAATAACCAAAAAATAGCCTTTGAGTATCTCGGATGTTTTTTCCACGGCTGTCCTGTATGCTATTGTCCATCAGATCGGAATGATTTGACAGGCTCCTCTTTTGAGTTTCTTTACAACGCTACTCAGAGGAAGCTCCAGTATTTGAAAAAATGTGGTTTTCAAGCTAGAGTTCTTTGGGAACACGAATGGTTTTCTATGATCAGATCAGACCCCGCTCTTCAGAACTTTCTTGCGGCCGTCCGGTTCCCAGAGCCCCTATCCCCCAGAGATGCTCTCTACGGAGGCCGAACGAATGCGATTCGTCTCTATTACAAACCCCAGCCCGGAGAGCAAATTCATTATTACGACTTTACCAGCCTATACCCTTTTGTCAATAAGACGAAAGCTTACCCGATTGGGCACCCCACAATCATCTATGATGATTTTGAAGATCTTGAAAACTATTTTGGCTTGGCTAGAGTGAGGCTGGTACCCCCTAGGAAGCTGTATTTTCCCGTTTTACCCGTAAAAATAGGAGGTAAGCTAATGTTTCCTCTGTGCCAAACATGTGCGGAGAACCGCCAGTTAGACCCGTGTTCTCACGGTGACCATCAGAGAGCGCTGGAAGGCGTGTGGTGCACGCCGGAACTGAACTTAGCTCTAAAAAAAGGTTATAAATTGTTGAAAATTTTTGAAGTCTGGCATTTTGAAAAAAAATCTGACACTCTGTTTTCAGAGTACATTAAAATGCACCTCAGGAGAAAACAAGAGGCTTCGGGCTATCCTGACTGGTGTGTGACGGATGAGGATAAAACCAGGTACATTCAGTCTTATTATGAGAAGGAAGACATACAGCTCGATCCTGAGCAGATACGTAAAAATCCTGCCAAAAGGCAGATTGCTAAATTGTTTTTAAATTCTCTGTGGGGTAAATTTGCTCAGAGAGTAAACCTCCCTAACACAGAAATTGTGAGAGACCCAGACCACCTCTTCCAGCTTTTGTTTTCTGAGAAATTTGAAGTATCCTCTTTTGATTTTATCGATGATGAGGCGGTGTGTGTAAGTTGGAAGCATACTAAAGACAGGATAGTGCCGCCTTCTAATACCAACGTGTTCATTGCAATTTTTACAACTTGTTTTGCCCGATTAGAACTTTATGGGCTGCTCGATAAATTGCAGGAAAACTGTTTGTATCACGATACGGATTCTGTCATCTTTGTGAGCAAGCCGGGTGATTATCGCCCCCAAACCGGTGACTATTTAGGCGAATTAACCAGCGAGATAGCGCCAGATCAGCAGATAACGGAGTACGTAGCGGCAGGTCCAAAAAGCTATGCCTACAGATTGTCGGATAACTCTGCGTGTATAAAGGTTAAAGGAATCACTCTGAATTCTGCAAACAGTGATAAGATCACCTTTAACAGCCTGAAAGATTTGGTTTTTTCATATGTCTCAAAAAAGGACGGACAGCCCCCTCGAGAGATAGTGGTGGAACAAAGCGGGATTGTTAGGAACAAAAATCAATTTCTGATAGAAACCAAGACCCTCAGGAAAACACAAAGAGTTGTTTATGATAAAAGGGTCATTGTGGACGATTTCAAAACTGTACCGTACGGGTATTGAAAATCATGGATACCCGTCTACAGCATCCTTTCTCCATGATTTTGGCAGGGCCTAGCAATTGTGGGAAAAGTTACTTTATTAAAAATGTATTGCAGTATGCTGATCATGTGCTTTCTGTCAAACCTGATAATGTTGTATGGTATTATTCATGCTGGCAGCCTTTGTATAACGAACTGATGTCTAAATATTCTTTTATTCGATTTGTGGAGGATTTACCTCAAACTCTGGATGATTCTGTTTTATTTCCACCCAATAAAGTTAATCTGGTGATACTGGATGACTTAATGGAAAAAGCTTGTGAAAATGAATCTGTTCAGGCGGCTTTTACAAAGCTGTGTCATCATAAAAATCTGAGCATCATATATGTCGTTCAGAATTTATTTTGCTCCGGGAAGCAGGGCCGAACAATCAGTCTTAATGCTAAATATATAGTTCTCTTCAAGAACCCTAGAGACAAATTGCAAATATCGATTCTGGCCCGCCAAATGTATCCTAAAAACACAGCCTTCTTTTTAGATGCTTTTAATGACGCCACCTTCAGGCCCTATCAGTATTTACTCATCGACTTACAAGCGGCAACACCAGAGGCATACAGATTGCGATCAGGTCTTTTCCCTCCTGATCTTCCGGCAGTCTATGTTCCAAAAAAGCCTTCAGGCCCTTATAAAAGGCGCTGATTCCTATATACCGAACTTTTAAGCCGCCCCTGGCAGCCGCAGCAGCATGTCCGCCAATATAAAGAAAAACCTGCCCCTCTTGAAAGTCCTTATTAAAGCGGGGCCCAGGCAGAGAAGAGCTATTTTATGCGGTGCCTCTGAGAGTCTTATAGCCGCTATTGCCGAGATAGCCCTTAATACTTTGAGAGGCAACGTGCCCTTAAAGCCTGGGCAGTTTAAGGTCCTGAAAAAGAAGAAGACCTTCATAAAGCAGCTGAGCGATAAAAAGCTCTCATTAAAAAAGAAAAAGCGCCTCATTGAACAGAGCGGCGGTTTCATCGGCCCCTTGCTCGGTTTTGCGATCCCGCTCCTGACCAGCCTCCTCACAAAGTAAGGATGGAATATGCTGAGAAAATGTATCTGGTTCCCGGTAAACAATTGGAAACCTTGCGAGGAGAGCCAGAAAATATCAGAAACGCCGCTGTTAGACGCCTGGACTCGGACATGAGAGAAATTCTCTTAAGGACAGATCTGTCTGAATATGAAAAGGCTAAGCTCTACACCGGTGTTCTGCAGCGCTTTCTAACCCTAAACAGGATGGGTGAAATGGAGAAAAATCCCATTCTCCCTGACCTTCTACCACCACCACCACCACCATCACCCCCGTCTCCTCATGAAAAGGATGCTTCCATTCAAGAGATTTTGGAAGGTGTTCACGGCCGCTACAGGAAAAATGCTGAGCTTCTGCTAAATAAATTAAGTCAGCATAAAGACATCTCTGCGTGGGATGATCGAGGAACCTTTCTGTATAGAGGGAAAGCCATGCCCGGCTCCAACATCCTCGACTTGATCAGAGGCGTCACCCATTCTAATCCCATCCCCGATAAGAGAAAACCCCAAGGCTGGGATATTTTTTTGAAAGCTCTGGCAGAGCTAAATATACCCACTTCTCTTGTAGGAAATATGGACGTTAGACAAATTGTGGAGAACTTGAAAATACCCTCCTTACTGCCAAAGACACCCCGTTCCCACCCCAAAAGGCAGTTCAAGAGACCTCCCTGGTTAAAGCTGGAATCCATCCCTGAGACCCCTCCGAGAGAATTCGTTAAGAAACCTGAATGGCTAACTTTCTAACCTGTGTAAATAAATAAACGCAACAACGCTGAATCATACATCATTCTCTCTCTTTTATTGTATTAGGATTACAAGCGGTTTTTACATCGTGGGCAGCATGTCTGAACATGTTGAAATAAGTCGTAAGGCTTCCGGCACAGCTGGGCTTTTCTGTCTCTGACAAACCTTATGACCATCCGGTCATTTTTCAAAACATCGTTAGAATACAGTTTTAAAATCTGGTCAAAAGATAGTCCCCTTGCTCGGTTTTGTAAAAAGAAAACGCAGTGGTGCCCGCAGGTCACGGCTTGGGGGTGCTGCAGCTGATTCTGCTGGAACACCGTCTCTTCGGTCTGGTGTTCTAAAAACTTGGCGATGGTCTTAGGAAGGCGGGGATCATCGGGGGCCATGCCGTAGGAATCAAAAAATTCTCCCGGTCCCTCTAGTGGCAGGTGGATAGCGATCCAGTGTTGTCCCGGTAAATGGTGAGGGTGGGTGTTCACCACTAATCCCACGGGCCTTTTGGCGAGGAATCTCTTTGGAAGCAAATCACTGGGGTATACGTCTAGAAAGGTCTTGTTCCGATATAACAACTGCGATATCTGCCCTGTGTTCATCTTCACATATAATCAAAGAGAATGTTTCTGCTGTGGTTGATTTCAATCACATTGTCAAACACTCCATACAGGATCATATTAATAGTATTTGGCAGGGGTTGAGCAAACCGGATCTCGGCTCTGAGGTTTCCCGTTTTTATGAGGGAATAGTGGTCGGCGCAACTCTGTCCAGGACTCAGGTCAAAACCGTACAAGGTATATCCGTTTAAAAATTCATTACGGTTAATTAGAAGGGCCCGGTCTTTCATTTCTTTTCCCGTCACTTGTACCAGCTGCATGAACTCTCTCACACACTGCTCCTCGGCATAATTGGGTTGGAGGGGCTTAGAGGGTACTTGAACCCCGTCTACGTATAGGGCCACGAAATTAACATTGAAGTGTTTGAAATTGAAGGGATTTAGGGTGTAGTTGCCGCTAAAAGCGGCGTTGTCGACAAAGCCTATGACGATCTGCTTAGGCAGCTGTCCCAAGAAGAGGTTTTCTTGGTTGCATACGAGGCTTCCTCCGGGTATACTGAACACCTTCATCCCCACACGCTCAATGGGGTACTTGGCGTTAGCGGTAAGCAGCGCTTCCGCGTGCCCCAATCGGACACCCGGTGAAACTTTCACCCTTTTCACAAACAGGGCGGCATTCAAAATGTGCAGTTTGTAATTCTCATTTCCAGCACCGCTCATCAGGCAAAATGCGTCCTTGCTGCGGGTGAGTTTAATTTTCACGTCCACACCGTTCAGCAACATTTTATCCTGAAAGAACAAATCGCTGTGCAGAGGACCCATCAGATCCCATTTGCGGCTGCCGGCTGTTAGAGCCGCCCTAGCTCTAAACCCCCTGTTTCCGGCATCTGTGAGGAGAGTTTGCTCCATCAGTCCGGAGGTATCTTTATGGAAGCCCCCCGCCGTGAACTGGGTGCTCAGGGTGTCGCCGCTGTAATTCAGAATCAGTTCCATCATGGCTCTGTAGGGGTAGCAGTTGTTACTCTGAGTGATGAGCCGATCTCCCAGGGTGACGTCAAGTTGAGAAAAAAGAGAGGCTATGGGGTAATTGATTAAGGCCACCCGGGCGCCGTCGTCGATATCGGAGTCGTCCTCTTTTGTTATTTTACAACAGATGTATAAAAGAGTGTTGTTTAGATCGATGTAGTCTTCGCTGTTTCCCGTGATATAAAAATCCAGAGGCGCGTTGGGGGAAAGGGCCGCCAAAGGCGGGACCTCGATGTACATACTGCTCTCGATGCTGGTTTGGGTTGGGGATAATTGAAAGAGATCCAATTCGGACTTGGCGCATTCTTCAGAGGTTCCGTGAATGAATGCCATCTTAAAATATATCTCTGCTGTTCCTTTTCGTCCCGCCCTTTTTCTTCAGCGCAGATTTCTTCTTCTTCGCTGTCTGCCGCTTCTGAATCTTTGTTTGCCACACGACCGTCCTTTTTAAAGGCATCGGCGGCCCCTGACGCTGTTGAGACGCCTTGCGCTTCACTCCGCCCCTTCTTTTCAAGTAGGCCACGCCTGAACCCTCCTGGCGATGCATTCTGTTCATAACTCTTCCCACAACGTCCCCGGCAATGTTGTTCACTGCCGTCTTAACATGCGGCTTCATCAATTCCAACCCTTGCTTCAGAAAAGGAACGGCTTTTCGAAAAAGCCCGCGAAATATCCCTCCCAACCCCGCTCCGTACATCATAGGTGCCCCTATGAATCCGGGCAATCCTCGTCCGGCCTGCGCCCTGTAGTAGGCCCTGTAGGCATCGACGTCCCCGTAGTCTTTTAACACAACCATTTTAAATTAAAGATAGGCTTTCCTGGGTCGGAAGTGCAGCCTCACTATCACCTTCCCAACACGAAATGGTACGTGTCTGTTCAAGTCAGTCTTTATTTCAATGGTAATCGTGTGAATGTGGCTCTTACTGACGGGAATATAATTCGGCTTATCATAGGTCACGGTGATACACTCGTGACTTTTCCCTCTGACCGGGACGCAGCGCAGCAACGGCACCGAAAAATCCCCAACAATCTGGTGCTCTATAATATCCGTGTACAGGTACAGCGAGTTGAATCCTCCGGTAATGTCTGCTGTGCGACGTGGTTTTGTTAGATTTCCACGGGTATTATATATACCCAATATGCGGGATAGCTCCTCGGCTAGTGAAAACTCATAAACATCAGGGCCTCTAAAGTTCACTTTGGCCGTCACTGGGTCGTAATACAAATACACGGCGGGAGGGTTTGGTTTTTGTGTCTGTATGGCATGATTCATGGCTTTCACGATATCGGAGACGTCATTGTAATATCCTTTCTTCAACTGAAACTCCCAGTTCTTTGAATCTTTGGACAACTGAAACATCAAATGTTCTGTGACCGTGAACCAGCTGTTGGGGTACTGTATCTCTGCTAACCCCACTTCCCATTCTCCTTGCAAATCTAAAGGTTGAGCCAGCTGTATCGTGAAATTGGAACTTGTATTATGGGGATAGGCATCTAGACAGGCGTTACTGGGCAGGGTAATGTAAAATCCGCCGTTCATTTCTCCCGCCCCTTTGATTTCTGTTCAGGATCCGCGAGCTCTGAAGCGGCTACCCAGCTGTTAAATTTATCAGGCCACCCTAACCACTTCACCAAGTGATATTTTTTCTTTTTTCTGAACCTTGTGGAAATAATTTTTTCAATTTGGTAGCTCCTATTCTGCGGATCGTTCACTTTTTGTAATTCCTCGGGATAGAAACCACCCAACACCGCTTCGCCGTCATAATCTTTTAGCTGGTAAACCGGCCTCTTTCCTCTTCTGTGCACCTCGTCAACTATGAAAATTTCCTGGGAATACGTCCCTTCATAACTTTTTTCAAAACGACCCCTACTTTTGGATACCCTCACATGATCTCCTTTTTTGAAGGCCTCTTTTTGCTCCTTCGTTTGAAAATAGGGCCCGTAAACTCTTTTCCAGACCTGCAGAGAGTTGGAAGAATTCACATCCCGAGGCCTTTCTTGAATGGTTCTATGAAAGCTGCTGTTATAACTCTTTATAAGTTCCGGCAATATGTCGATATACCTGTAAGTGTTATTGGCTGTAAAGTATCTCCACATTCGTGACTTTAAAGTTCTATTGAACCTTTCCACTATTGCTGCCTTGACTTCGCTATGTGTTGAAAAATGGTGCACCCCGTGCTCCTTTAGCAGCTGTTTCACCTTTTTATTTAGAAATTCTTTTCCCGCGTCGGTTTGCAAATGGCGGGGGGTCCTTCCTTCCCCAAATATAATTTTGAAACCTCTGTACACCTCCGATCCCGTCTTATCTTTCAAGGGTACCGCCCAAGCATATTTTGACAAAATGTCCACTACCGTTAAAATATATTTATAACCCCTATTGTATTTTTGTAGATTTTGCATGTCCACCAGATCCGCTTGCCATTGGGCGTCCACATCAGAAACAACCGTTTTATTTCTTTGGAAATTCTTTCTGGCCTGTTTATGAAGGGTATATGCTTCCTGATCCTTTAACCACTCTTTCACATGGTTTCTAGTTACACTGCTGTGCTTGGAAGCTTCTCGAAAGAGCGCTTCCACTCCTCCAAAGCTACCCGATCCCCCCGGATTATAATATATCTTTTTTAATAAATCATTCTGAGAAACCATATTGAGCGCCGCACATACTCCAATAAAGACACAGGGTCACAACACACTATTTTATTGATCTTTTCATGAAGATTAAGCAAGCCTTTATTTCATCTCTTCTTCTTCGGGTTCAGAATTGGTGACATTTACACAGATACACGTCAGGCAACACTTTGTAGAGGAAATCTCTGTTACTTTTTCTGTATTAGAGTCCCCGTCGGTTATGTCCTGTGCAGCTTCTTCATCTTTTCTCTATCATAAAAACACAAAAGAAAATACCCAATAGCTCATCATATATGTGAACACACACACACACACACACACACACCACATATTCCTTCTTGTTAGGATATTTACCATTCTGAGCGGGGCCATATCTTCATAAATTGGCTCCTCTTCCTCCGCTTCACGGCTCATTGGGGCCATTGGCATGTACGGGCTTTCCTCTCCATCGCTGCTGGAGATCTCTTCCTGGAAGCCAGCATCCGATGATACGTCAGACAGTGAGCTTATCCGCTTTTCAGAAACCCATTTTTCAAACTGTTCCTTCAGTTGTTCTGGAGAACCAAAGATCCGCTCCTCAAGCACCAATTTTGTTATAGATTCATACTGCCGTTGTAGGTCTCGAAGCCGGGGCACAAGCCGTCTTTCCATTCTCTGAACATCTCTCTCCTCAGTCCCCGGAGAAGGCGGAGGAGTCTCCATCAGAGCTTGTTGAGATCTCTCTGGCACGGTCTCTGCGAAATTCAGCATTTTTTCGGGTAGGTCGTCCCAAAAGCCGCAGCAGGCCGTAGCAAGCAGTAGCGAGCAACGCTAGCAAGCAGCGGTAGCGTCCGCGAAGCCGAGACCCCTTCTCATATACCCTACTGCGCATAGGCGTTGTTCCTTCCGCCTGAACCGCATTGGACGGGTCGGAAGCGCGGGGGATTTGAGCCAATCAGCGTCGTTTACGTAAACCTTTCGGCCAATCAGCGACGCCGATTTTGAAGCCACGACCCCATGGGCGGGGCGTGGGGGAGCAAAGCGCACGCCGCGCCTTCCCCTAGCTCAGATCGCGGCGGACCTCTGGAGCGTTCACATCGGGAGGGAGAGACGAGTTCGTAGAGGTGTCACAAGCACCCCGAAAAGTTTCGTCGGCGCAAATAAAATGGCCGCCCATTCTCATCTTCGGACGCGGATCGCTGCCACGCCCTCGATCAGGTAGGGACGGGACCTTCTCCTACTGGTCGGGCGGGAGGAGCCGGGTTCAGAGAGGGGTCACACATACCCCCAAAAAACAACTTGGGCCAAAAACCAAAATGGCCGACCTTTGGGGGTTCCGCCGGAACCCCCAAAGCTAGCACCCCCAAATCTAGAACCCATTCCCAACATCTGACACCCCAAAACCTAGAACCCCCGGGGGAACCCCCAAAATTGACACCCCCCCAAGATCTAGAACCCACATATCCAGGGGGAGGGGCTAAGAAGCTCAGGGGGCGGGGCTAAGACTCAAAAAGGGGCGGGGCACCTGTCACTTTTTGTTTGACGAAAGGTGGGGGTCTTATACTACTCAGGGAGGAAAATGCATTCTGAATGTGCTCAGAGAAACCCATTTCCTAATATATCACATGCTCCAAGGCACTGGACCGGCACTGGACTCATGGTCTGAATCCCATTGTTCATCTCATATCCAGTGATTTAATTTTTTGAACATTTGCTATGATGCGATATCTACAATTCTAGGGCAGAGGTGAAAGATTAGACCCCTTTACCAGTCATTATTCTGAAATGGAACAATGCACCTGTGTTCATTGTTTTCCTTTCTTCCAACTATCTCCAAACAGAGCCTGTATAACTACGCAGGCAGAGAGGTGATGGTGGTAGCAGCATAGGCAGTGTATCAGCAGGAGTAAAATTGCCACAGCCACAGAAGCAACAGGGTGGATGGTGGCATAGGAAGTCATATCAGTCAAAAGAGAAAGCTGCCCCCAGCTGCTAAGGTGACAGGGACAGCCATTTTCTTCTGTCTCCTCTACTGCAAACCACTCTAAAAATGTTTTACGCTGCTGTAATGGCACCTTACACCAGTATAAATCACCAAGAGGATTCTGACCATATTTTATAATAGATTATATTATTGGTTTGTCGCAGTTAGATTTCATCACTAAACCAAATGGGCTTCCAAAGTAAGAGGGGGAATGGTCTCTTTCCCAAGTTACATATACTTTTACGAAAGTGTTAACCCTTTTGCGGGGATCAAAAGATTTGTTGAGGAAAAACTGCAACTGTTTGGCTAGCACTGGCCCTGAATTTGGCAAGCCCAGGGTACTAAATGAAAAACTCCATATGGTAAAAAAAGAGTCTTTCATGTCACGGTGTGCATCTTTTAGTCCTTACAACCATTTTTGGAATTCTGAACTTTTGGAGACAACAACTTACAGTTGTTTGGGGTCGCAAGCATGGACACCCCCCTTGCTGTCCACTGGCCTCCCTCTTTTTTCTGATTTTCTGTACACTTTCTAAAAGCCTAATAAATTAATCTTTATTACAGTCTGTAACCAGCACTATGACCAGAACTGATTGATTCTTAGCTGTGCAGCTGACATGCTGTGAAGTAAAACACTTTCTCTAGTACAATCTTTATTTCCAGAAAACCTGGTTCCTTCATGGACTCCGGGGCACTCTTCAAAATTAAACCTGGCAGGTGGCTGCTGCCTGTGATGGGCTCTGAACCTGGGGGGGGGGGGTACATTTTGTGGGCAGGAGGAAAGAGGGATGCCAAAGAGGAAGGAGGTTCTTTCTTTTGCTATGTATTAGCTTATTTTTGGTCTGGTGAGTTTGTTGTGTCCGTATGTTGTCGGGTTTTGTGGGTGGATGTTTTGCCCATGTGCATTTGTGATTTGCCTGCATCAGTATATGTGTTTCTCTGAGAAGCACTGATTTTCCCACTGTGAAATGGATATTTTTGTTGATGCTGTTGCTATGTCTTTTAGGATTGTGCATGCACCTTGGCATTTGGCATTCAGACTCTGTCTCTGCCCTGTACAGTTTCTGGGCCAAATCCTTTGTCTTCGAGCCTGATCTGTTTGCCTTATGTGAAATGGCTACTAAAATTGCAAACTGCCTCAGTACAATTGTTATCTCAAGTACAGCAGACTCATTGAAGGAATGAAACTTAGTCAACACTTCCAACAATTCAATGGCTCTATTATGTCCATGAATTAACAATTGGTTTTAGACCAGTGGCTTCCAAAGAATGATTTCTGTTTTGGGACTCAAACCTTATCTTTGCTTCTTTTCATGTCTGCCTCACCAATTTGCCTTCTGGAAAATGGATGTTTTGCATACTTTTCAGCATTTCATAGATTAAAACTGGAGTATGTGTGGCCAAGTAGGATCAGGGTGTGGTCAAAATGTCAGAAGGCATTAATGAGGAAGAATAAGCAAGCTAGGAGATGCTGTGGCAGTTTGCTTTTGCCTGAACCTACAGGGATGGGCAAAATTTCAACCCTCCTCTTGTCTCCCTGGAGCTGAGTTAATTGAATACAAAGTACTCCTGCCCTTGGATTCAGTTTGCCCTAACTGAAGTAAGCTAATGTCAAAGGGCGGAAAGTGATGTAAGGAGAGAAAAACTGGGAAATTTTAAAAGCAGCTGGAAAAGTGAGATGACAGGGAATTAACTGGGATTGTCCCTGCCAAATCAGGTCAACTGGAGAGTATGGTTTTGTCCAGCCAGGGCAGCAGTCGTCTTGTTAACATTCAAGTTCACCACATGACAATTTTGAAAGAGCAGAGTACCTACTCTTAATGTTCCAAATATGCTGACTACTTCCAAGATGGTGATCCCTGGCCTAAGTGAAAAGGAAAAATACAGACACACACCAAGATCTACCTTATATTGGTTTAGATCATGTGCCCATTTATTTCTATAGTGCCAGTTCTGACTGGCAGTAGCTCTCTGTGATTTCACACATGAGTCTTTCCCAACCTTATCTAAAGATGTCCCAAATGGAACCTTCTAATGGATGTAACAGGTTGTGGCAAAATGAGGCACTAGCCCGTGATATAAGAATTTTGCTTCCTCCAATGAAATTTTACTTCAGCTCCTACATTTCTAGCATTGCAGTAACTTAACACTTCAGTTGAGCATTTAGAAATACAGTTTAAACATCTAAGAAAAAGGACAAGCAAAGTTAACAAAGCAACGCGATCACAGCAGAATTCTAAGTGTGAACAATTTTCAGTGGTTCACTCTCTGCAATGCTAGATATTTGGGAGGGCTGAAGGAAAATTTGATTTTGGTGGAATAGCAGAATTCTTATTGGCAAGGACATGTCCTGAAATAGCTACACACTGGAACTTCTCCTTGCGAAGCATTTTCTTCTTTTGGGGTGTCAATTTGAACTATGAATTGCAAAGTTGGTCTTGTGTTTCCAAGTGTCTCGCCCTGATTCCCTCTGTCTTTGCCTTACCCAATTCCTCAGGGTACTCCAAAGAGCAGATTATGAATCTATGGCACTGTATTTTTGAACTGAGAACCAGCTTGGCATACTGCTGAACTATGACTCTGGAGACTAAGGTTCAATTCCCAGCTCAGCCGTGAAAACCATTGGTGATCTTGAGCAAGTCAATAGTCTCTCAACCTCAAGAAGGTAATGGCAAACCTCCTCTGAACAAATCTTGCCAAGAAAACCCCATATCCAATGTGAAGTCAAAGGCTTTCACAGGCGTCATCCTTTTTTCTTTTTTTTTCTTTTTTGGTGTTTTTTTAGGGGGGCAATACAGCTGTGTTCTGGAAGAGTTTGTTCCTGATATTTCGCCAGGTTGTTTTCTCTGAAGATGTTACCCACAGATGGTTGCAAAACATCAGGATAAAGTCTTCCAGAACACAGCCACATAGCCCATAAAATACACAAAAAACTTTAAGCCCCATGTCCTTAGAGTCACCATAAGTCGGAAATGACTTAAAGGCGCACAACTACAAAAGTTTTGCACTCCTAAAGCCTATCTTGAAAGAGCTTGTCCCATTTTACTAGGCTGCATGCTTATCTACCAGCCCATTTTTCTTTTCCATTCCTTTCTTTAATGCCTAAATTGTGTGTGGCTTTCAGGATTAATCCTGCACTCTGTCATCAGTGGAATGCTGCCTCTTTCAGAGGAGATGGGGTGAAGGGGGGGGGGGTTTACAAAAAACCTCTGCATTAGAAGCCACTCTGGTCATTACTGCCTGGACTCCTGCCCTTCATCAATGTACTTTATGTTTCTAAGTGACAGCTTGGTTGTATATACTTCAGCCCATCTGCTTGTGTGGCAATCTGCCACCTTTGCAAGGTGATCTAGCTTAAGTGGAGACAGATCATCAGCCAGAGAGAAGCAATTTGTCCTCTCTTTGGCATGGAGCACATCCATTCAGTCACACTTTCCTGTGCACTCATGCCAGCAGCTTTGCTGCACAAGAAAGACAAATAGGCAACAGGAAGCAACAGCCCTTCCAATGATTTCTGATATAATTACGAGCTGACCCAGGGAAAATTTCAAACTCAAGCATACCACCTACTGATTTTACTGATGTTTGGTCCCCCTTTTTTGCTTTGTAAAAACTATGTTTTGTTTTGTTTTTTGCTTTGCCTAACTAGGATTACAAACATCCTTGAATATTTAATTAAAATTATAGAATGATAGAGTTGGAAAGGTATATACAGTGGGATGGAGGCTGAGGTCAAACAAATATAGACCATATTATAAACATTATTTAGGAACAACTTCTAGGATCTTGCTCGGTAAAAAGGCGGAGGGAAGAGAGTAAGGGGCTAAACAGACAGGCAAAAAGAGGTGCTTTCAGGCTGGCTTGAAAGTGTGGTGTTTAGATGACACATGCCTTGAAGCCAGCAGGAAACTGCCTTTATGCAGAGAAAAGTCGTTTCAAAAAGAAGTAGTTTTTCCCCGCTTTTTCTTTGCTTGAAGCCATGTCATGTGGTCATGACATGAGCACTCCAGCTGCCTTGGGAACCGACGGTGCAGTTGGTGAGGTTTCAATGTGGCTTCAGAAAAAGCAGCTTCAAGCCACTTTTTCCTGCCCATCTGTTTCACACCTACGTCTATTACTTTATTTTGATACTACTGTTATTTTATTTTTAATTTAATCTTGATGCCATTTTTGCGACCAAAATGTGGTGTCAACTGCAGTGATTTTCTATCATGGCACCATACCCTCCAACATTGCACAGTTGAAAACTGGGACGTGTTTGGCCAAAACACATCAGAGTGTGGTCACTGTGGGAAAAGCTATTATGGACTATTGAGCACACAAGCTAGGGGAGGCCGCAGAGGTTTGCTTTTGCCTCATCTTACTGGGAAGGGCAAGAGTCCTTCTCCTCTCCTCCATGCTGAGTTAAATAAGTGCAATCTCCTTTTTCACTTTAACTCAGTTTGCAGAAATTGAAGTACTGGTACAAGGGAAAAATGGGAGGAGAGAGTAACTGGCATATATTAAAAATGGAAAAATGAGATGACAGAAGATTAAGCATGACTGCCTATGCCAAATCAGAATAACTGGAGGCTATATGATACAGGAGGGTGCCAGAGCACCTTTCTGTACCTGGAGTCTTATAGACTGAGTGGGCAGAGTATTTCCTTCCCCACAGCAAAGAAATTAAGAAAAGGGTTAGGGATGGGAGCGGCTGTGATATACTGAATCACAGTGGCATGTTTCCAGCAGCAGTGGTCAGTGGTTTGCCCAAAACCACTGTCAGAGACTACATGAAGCATGTGATCTCTGTGATGCCTATCCTTTGCTTATTATACACACAAGTTAAAGATATTGGCTTGGACCAATATCTGTATTATATGGCTAACTTAAGTTCCACTAATTTCAGTATGCAGGGATGTAGCTATGGGGGGATGTGTGGGTAAAAGGAGGACATTTTCCCTCAAATATGAATTCTGCCTCACAGTAGTCGGGCAGTAGAGGTCTCTGGCAAATCCCAGAACTCTCTAGGGTGGAATCATAGTAGCTAAATCGGTATCAAAGTGCTTTAACTTCACAGTGTGGATACACTCATGGACACTCAGTTACTACTCTTGTTCACCAGTCCTAGCACCTGTATTTCAGACATTCAACACAGCCACTATGAATGTCCTTTCTCATATTTCTACAGAAAACAACCACATTTCTTTATTTCAAATGCCAGCATTTCTAAATAAATAAATAAATAATAAAACGTTTATTTTTATCCTGCTTTTCTGTAACGAGACAATCTTATCCCGCTTTTCTGTGATGAGACAATCAAAGTGGCTCACAACACATTAAAATATCCACATTCAACATTACATCTCTAATCCCCCCCCTTAAAATAAGATTAAACATGATACAATTAAAATATCTATTAACATATATACATGTATGTATGTATGTATAATGGGGGCAGATTGGTGGGCTAATACAGGATGTGAAGGGCGATCATTTTGTGGCCAGGACTTTTATTCAGGAAAGGCCTGCTAGAAGAGATCTGTCTTGGCAGCTTTTTAAAAGCTGTCTAAGCTGGTAATTTGATGGATCTCGTCTGATAGGCCATTCCATAGTCTGGGAGCAAATCCAGAGAAGGCCCTCTGGGAGGTAGCAGTTAATCTGGTTTTTAAAGGCTGCAATAGATTTCTCCAAGAGGCCTGAGTGTGCGGGATGGATTATATTGGAGTAGGTGATCCCTCAAATAGGTTGGACCCAAGCCCAAGCCATGTAGGGCTTTAAAAGTTATAACCAACACTTTGTACTGTGCCCGGAAACTAATGGGCAGCCAGTGAAGATATTTTAGGACAGCTGTTATTCAGTCACTCCTAGTTTTTCCAGTGACCAGCCTGGCTGCCATATTTTGCACTAGTTGAAGTTTCCAGACTAGGCACAATGGTAGCCCCTGTAGAGCACATTACAGAAAACAAGTCGTGAGGTTATCTGCATGTTCTACAGTTTCTAGGTCCTTTACTTCCAGGAAAGGGCGGAGCTAGTGTATTAGCTGGAGCTGATAACAGGCTCTCCTCACCATCGTATTCACTTGGTTCGTCATGTGAAGCGATGGATCTAGGAGCACCCCCAGATTGTGAACACAGTCCTTTGTGGAGAGTGTGACCCCATCCAGGGCTGGAGGTTGCAACCCAATACCTGGTTTGGAGCCCCCTACTGTAAGTTCCTCCGTTTTGTCTGGATTCAGCCTGAGTTTGTTTTTCTTCATCCAGCCCATTACTGCCTCAAGACACTGACTGAAGGGATAAATGCCATCTGTTGTCATAGCTGCTGACCGGGACATGGAAAAGTATATTTGGGTGTCATCAACATACTGATAACACCCCGCACCATGTCTGCAAATGATTTATCCCACCGGCTTCATATAAATATTGAACAGCATCAGGGACAGGATGGATGCCACATTTAAGCTCCACTTTTGAGGAATGGCTGTCCTCGAGCATCACCCTCTGGAATCTACCCGAGAGGAAGGACTGGAACCACTGGAGTGCAATGCCACTGATTCCTAACTCTCCCAGGTGTTCCAAGAGGATATCATGGTCTATTGTATCGAAGACTGCTGGGATGTCTAGAAGCACCAACAGAGTCACGCTTCCTCTGTCGATGCCTAGACCAAGGTCGTCAGCCAGAGCAACCATGGCAGTCTGCACCCCATATCCCATCCTGAAGCCGGTTTGAAATGGGTCTAGATAATCGGTTTCATCCAAGATGACTTTGACTTGAAGGGCGACAGCCTTCTCAATCATCATGCTCAAAAATGGCAGATGGGATACAGGCCTGTAGTTCTTCATAACCAGGGGGTCCAGGGAAGGTTTTATCAGGAATGGTCTAACAACCACCTCCTTTAAGCAAGTTAGAACACAACCTTCCCTAAGGGATGTATTGATGACATCTCTTAGAAGAGCCATCAAGGCCAGCCATGATGGGCAGGGGTCATGGGGACATGTCGTCTTCTTCACATTTCCTAGGATCTTGTCCACGTCATCGGTATTCACAAGCTGAAATTGATCCAGTTTAATCTCAATAACGGGTTTACTGGACGCCTCATCAGTTAATTCTGTTGTAATCTCATCATCCAAGTCAGCTCTTATGTGAGAGATTTTATCTGCAAAGTAGTTGTTAAAAGCACCACAGCATGCTCTTGTTGGGTTAAGTAGAGGGTTCTGCACAGGAGGAACCTGTGTCAGTTCCCTCACCACCCTAAACGGTTCTGCTGGACGGGACTCCACAGACATGATATGTGCAGAGGAGAAAAATATATGAGCTGCATGTATCGCCTCTCTATAGGAACAAAGAAATTCCTATGACAAGTTCTGTCAGATAAGAGTCGAGTGTCGCACCAGTTGTGCTCTAGTTGTTGTCCAACTCACTTCATTTTTCTCAGAACTTCAGTATACCATGGTTTGCAGTTAGAAGTGGGTTGGAAGGGATGCTTGGGAACAATTGTGTCGATAGCCCTGGTGAGATCGGTGTTCCAGGTATTGACCAAAGCTTTGACAGAATCACCGGCATTATTATCCAAAGAACCATCTGAGGCTTTCTGGAATCCAGTTGGTTCCATTAATCTTTGAGGGTGGATCATTCTAATGGGTCCTGCACCCTGATAGGGCGGACTGTGGCTCTTAGTTCAGCCTTGAGCAGGAAGTGATCCGTCCACAACAGTCCAGTGGTATTGATTTCCTCCGCCCATGGAAATTCCTGCTCCGTACTGAAGACCACATCAAGGGTATGACCCGCGCAATGCATTGGCCTGGAAACCAACTGGCATAGGTCCATGTCTCTCATGGAATCCATGAACTCCTGAGCCGCACCTGTTAAACTGGTCTTCAGCGGGATGTTGAAGTCACCTAGAATTTAGAAATCTGAGTAACTCCAGCAGCAACTCTGAGACCAGTGGCGACAGCTCAGATAGGGATTCTGTTAAGCAATGGGGTGGATGGTACACCAACAGAATCCCTATATTATCCCTATCCGAGGGATAATCAGGCTTAGCTACATACACTCGAAATGATCTGTTTTCTGGATAGGTATCCTGTTCAAGGTGAGATTATACACCAGAGCCACTACGCCCCCTCACCCACTTTCCCTTACCTGCTCACTAACAGAGTACCCAGCTGGGAGAGCTTGAGTCCAAGTGATGGCATTATCATCTCCCAGCCAGGTCTCTGTAAAGCAAGCCTGGTTGGCTTCCTCATCCACGAGGAGATCGTGGATGATGTGAGTCTTATTCTTGACCAACCTGGCATTGCAGAAGAGCAAGGTATGGTTGTGTGGCATGGTTGGCAAGCTCCCCAATTTATTCAGGGTAACAGAGTGAATGGAAAGCAGGATCACTTTCAGACATTGATTCCGCCTTGTTTTGTAACAAACCTTCACTCTGTTGTTGCCATATCTTCCTTTGCCTTGCACAACCTCAATTCTTTCTCCCAGTTTAGCCCTGGCCAACTTATTATACCTTCACTTTTTTTAAAAAATTCAACCTTCCCATTACAACTTCCTCTAGCTAACCACTCCTAAAGAAAGCCAAAGCGGATAATTTATAGATTTGCAACTGTGAGTTAATACAGAGATTTAACACACAAAGAAGGAATAGGGGACATAATAACTTATGCTCAAATAACTACAACATGCAGGTGTAGGGGGTATCTATCTACTTACACACATCCATACCCACCATGATATTAATTTTCCATTGTGGAGGAATTGTGTGCTTCTTAGAGGCAAGAGGTTTTGCTTACGATAGCAGTGCTGCTAGTAAGATCTCCCATGTTTGATAGACTTTTGCTGAGGAACCAGACTAAGGCCCAATACAGAAGGGCACGAAGAGGCGCAATTAGGGTTGTTTCTGGCGCGTTCAGGGTTAGGGAGGGTGCAGCATTTACACCCTCCCTAACCCTAAAGTGATCCCCACTTATGACGTGGCCGCATAAGGAAGGGTTAGGATGTTGTTATATGTTTTTAAATAATTACTGTTTTAATCACTGCCGGTTTAATCTATTTTTAAGGGGTGGGAGGTTTGGAAACGGGTCATGGGATTGTTTTAATCTATGTGTTTTTCTTTTTTACTTGTACCCCGCTCCGAGTGTATGAACAGAGGAGCGGGCTATAAATAAACTATTATTATTATTATTATTATTATTATTAAAGTGTATGGAAGCCATTTTTAAATCGCAGCGTCCATACGGGCATGGCATGATGTTGTCATGGCGCGCACAGCGTTTAAACAATGCTGTGCGCTCCTGATAACATCGTGCCACAGAAGGGTGCCAATGGCACCCTTTCCATAGTGCAAAAAAGAGCTCCAAAGTGGACCTGGACCTTGGCACAGCCTTTAGACAGCCACACCAAGGACCCAGGGGGGAAAGGGGCCATGGTGGCGGCCCCTTTCTCCCCTTGGCACTGCCAGGGAGAGTGGTGTGCAGCAAGCAGCCCGGGCACCTGCTGCACCTGCTTTCAGGCTGTGGGGAAGAGGCAGTTCTCCGCTTCCCCATGGCCTTCAGAAGTGCCGGGATGGAGCCTCGGGGGGTGCCGGTGAAGCAGCCCTGGCCCCATCTTGCCACTTTTGGGGCAGCTGCAGACCGCCCCTTTTGGGCAGTCTGTACCGCCCTGAAATGTCCCAGCCACTGGGCAGCAGCAGTAGTACCAGGTGACACTGATGGAGGATCTCTCAGAGTCAACAGCAGTTGCACCATAGCTGACTTATTAGTACTGCACAGAAGACGGCATGATAAACTCCTTTTGAATGTCTTTTACCATGAAAACCCCATGATGAGACAATCCTAAATGAAACAAGCGATTGTGCCTGAAGATGTCACTGCCAGGTTGGAAGGCACAAGCTACCGGGATACAGCAGAGGACAACTACGAGTAATCCTGTGGCTAATGATGCAACTGGACTCAAGCCACAAGGATGTTCAGCTGTTGATGTGTTCAGACGTGAAAGTCTAAGGCTGAACAATACCTTTTATACAAACATGGAATCTGAGAAGCATGAATCCAGGGAAGCCAGACATACTAAAACAAACAAACAAACAAACAAAAATGGAATGTATAACCATTGCACTTTCCAATGCAAGCAAAGTGATGCTCAAAATTTTTATCAAAACAAAGATTTTTATCATATACAGTGCAAGAAATGTCAGATATCCAAAATGGGTTCAGGACAGGAAGAGGCACTGCAAACATACCCTAGATAATGGAGTGCACCAAAGAACTTCAGAAGAAAATCTGCCTGTGCTTCATTTGCTTACGTAGATAAGGTAAAACTTTAGGTAACTCTTGAAGAAATGTGTGTGCCACAACATTTGATTATCTTGATGCATAACCTATACTCAGGACAAGAGGCTACGGTTAGGACAGAATATCAAGAAATGGAATGGTTTCCAATTGGCAAGAAGGTTTGGCAAGATTGCATTTTATACCCTTTTTAACTTGTATGTGGAACATAACGTGTAAAGCTGGATTAGACTCAGAGGAAGAAAGCATGAAATGTGGAGGAAAGAACATCAGTAATTTAAGATATGCAGCTGACACCATATTACTAGCAGAAAATAGCAAAGACTTGGAACGACTACTGAAGAAAGAAAAAGAATAAAGTACAAAGGCAGTTGAACATTAACAGAACAAAAATGATGACTGCAGATGATTTACATTACTTTAAAGTAGACAGTGAAGACAATAAAATTCAAGATTTTATATACCTTGGCTTAGTCATTACTTAGAATGGAGACTGCAATCAAGAAATCAGAAGAACAGGAAGGACAGCTACGAGGGAACTAGATAAGATACTGAAGTGTAAAGATGCATAATTGAATGCTGAAGTTAGGATAGCCCATGCTATCATATTTCCAGTTTCTGTGTATAGTTGTGTATACTGGATATTGAAGAAAAGCTGATAGGAAGAAAATCAACTCATTTGAAATGGGGTGCTATGGATATCATGGAATGCTAAAAAGATGAGTAAGTGGGTCCTAGAATAAATCAAGCCTGAACACTTGGTAGAAGCCAAGATGACTAACCTGAGGGGCAAAACAAACCAGCAATAAGAGCCAACTTGGGGGTGGCATGGGGGCGTGCCAACCGGACACTGCACAGTCCAACTCTTCCCCCAAGCTTAAGTCACACTTCCCACCTGACCAGATGGCAGACAGCGTGGGAGCACTCCTGCGGCACAGCGATTAGACACCACATGCTGCAGGAGCAGAGAAGAGCTGCAGTGGCGGTGAAAGGGGTGCCCTTTCCCCGGCACAAAAAGGAGCAGCTTTCTGCCGCTCTTTTTTGTGCCAGGAAAAGGCCAGATCGAGACTGCGGCCCTCATTTGGTGCACAAAGGGGCTATCTGTTTTCAGCCTGAGACTATTATACCTTGGACACATCATGAGAAGGCATGACTTGTCAGAATAGGCAATAATGCTTGGTAAGGTAGAATGCAGATGGACAGACCCAAACAAGCAAGCCATAGCCCTAATTCTGCAAGACCTGAGCAGGCCTGTTGATGATAGATTGACCTGCAGGTCTCTCATTCATAAGGTTTCCATAAGTTGAAGTTGACATGACAGCAGTTGACAACAGCAAACCTACATACCATAAAATGATCAAGAGAATACTAGCTGAAAACTCAAGGTATTTTCTGCAGCCCTACACTGTAAAAAAACCCAGCTTATCTTTTATAGTACACATACCTGTATCGACATGAAACTAGACTTTGTTGAACTTCATTTGTTTAGCTATGCACCTATTTTATTTAAACAATTTTTTGTTGCAATTTATTTTAAATCAAAAATTATTTCCTCAAGCCAAACATGAGCTATCATGGCTATAGCAGTTTCAGTCTTATCTTTTAACAACATTATTCCATTCAAAAAGCAGTTGCTCTTTTGGTTTAGTTTGGATTTAAAAGTTACACAATATTGACAATTTGATCTTCCACATGCTAGCCCTATCTCAAAGTAAACTCTGCTCTAGAAATTAACGTGACATTTCCAAGAGGCACGTTTCATTTGTTATCATTTTATCTAAATTAAAATCTTGCTCTATTTAAATAAGACTCCTGGGCTGCAGATTTTGAATCAATCATCCTCTAACTTTGGACAAGTCTACTCAACATTTGGTTCTGTACATTTATGGCTCCCTAACTATGTAATGAAAAAGCTAATTAATATTTTCAGCAACTGCTATAGCAATTCCCAGTACCCATCTCTCTGGAAACCTAGAGGATTTTATGCTTCAAGATCTCGCTAACAAGGACTTCTAAGAGATATTATTTTCCCCCTCCCTGTTTCAATTCATCATAGGGAGAATGGATGGCTTTATATCTAAATTACATTGTCGGGCATATTCCATAGTTCTAGAATTTAAACAGACCAGTCAACATCTAGCAGTACTTCTTATTCCAAGGAGCTGCATTATATGCAAGAATTTAAAAATTTGCTAACAGAGGCAGGCCACTTGTTCAACACTAAGACCCACATTTAGCAATACAACTAATGGCTAAATAAACTAAACTAAACTAAATGCATAATCAACTTGCCTTAATTAGTGTAATTTGCATATATTCATTATCTGCCAGGTAGAGGAAGTACTCTACCTGTTCTGCATTATTGCTGTTTAGAAAGTGGGACTCAGAAACGTGAAAAGCATGTCAGATTAGTAAAGATTCATACAGTTTGGAATCATAGGTGTGGTACAAATGGCCCAAAAGGGCTGTCCGCGCAGCATGGATAGGGCTGGGGAGTGCGCAGCAACCAAATGCTCCCCAGCCCTAGTGTGTATGGACAGCGCCATTTTTAAAGCGTGCCGCCCATACGCATGCACTGCGATGACGTCATGGCACACGCCATGTTTACACGGTGTGGCGTGCGCCTAATGTCATTGTGCCGCAGGAGGGCGCCTGTGACACCCTTCTGCAGCACAAGAAGGAGCTCTGAAATGGAGCTTCTTCCTGGCTTCTGCATCCTTGGCGCGGCCTTCACACGGCTGCGCCAAGGAGACCGAGAAGAAAGGGGCTGCGGAGGCGGCCTCTTTTTCTTCTCAGGAGAACCATGCATGGTGGTCAGGGCACCCGCTGCATCCCGCTTCAGACCACGGAGAAGTGGCAATTTGCCGTTTCTCCGTGGCCTGGAGAAGCAGTGGATTGGGGCTGCAAAGGCTGCCGGTGAGGCAGCCCAGCCCCCAGTCCGACACTTCTCTGGGCATCTACAGACTGCCCCTTTTGGGTGGTCTGTAAACCCCCTTAGATTAATCCATATTGTTGTTATGTACCTTCAGCTCAACTCCAATTTTGGGCAACCTTATGGCAAACCTGTTATGGGGTTTTCTTGGCAAGCTGGCATCTCCATATTTGTAACATACTTGGCAACATCCTGTTTGCAACAAGAGTAAATAATAGGATGCTCAGAGTGAATAGAGTACATACTAAGATGCTCACAAGACAGACCCAGAGACTGGAAGTAACTACTTAATAATCAATCAAGCCCCTCTTCCGATAATAAAACTATGACTAAGCTATACTACAGCTGTAACTTAACAGCTCTCATTTTGCGATGTAACTGCAGCATATTACATATCACACATTATAGTGTACTACTTATTACACATTATAATTTGTTACGTATTACTGGCCAACATTATTCCTGTGTAAATGGTGGTAGTGGCCGTGGCAGCAGCAAGGGTAAAATATGCTACGGCAGTGGGAGAAGGGCAGCCCTGATAGCCATCTCCATCAAAAGATGTGGCCTCAGCACATGCCCTGCCAGTGTGGCTTCACTTAATAATAGTGGAAGAATATCACATGGTACACATATTGACTCACTACTGTGCTTTGAGCGGTGGGGAAGAGATTGAGGCAACAAAGTGGCCAAGAAGAGAACTTGTTTAGTGTCACAAGCCAGTAGTTTGCAGCATTAAGATGCTTTTTAAAGACAGTGCAGGGAGGAAATGCTGCAATACAATTGCCCCATAATCGCTGAAAAATTAATGGAATATGCCAAAAAAAAAAAAAAATTCATGGAATTCAAGGAAGAATTCATGGAACAATTGCCGAAAATTAATTGCTGTAAGCATGGTATATTTTTTATTTTTGGCAATTATTTCAAACTCCTGGAGTCCTGCAGTTTGAGATAGAAGGCTTAATGGAATATCCTCACACAGGACAGCTGCGTTCTTAATATGCTGCAGAATGTATATAAGCTTGTTATACAAGCAATTTCTGGCTTCTCTGAACAGTGGACTCCAGGGAAGCTTTGCATCACGTGGAGCAATCCAGCAGTGACTCCATAAAACATTTCTAAGCCTCATTTACTAATTTGTCCCTCAGTTTGTGAACAGTAGTGCTTTCCACTAAATCGGAGGAGGGGAAGCGCAAGCCTGTTGGCTGAATCCAGCCCTGCTCAAATCTCCAGGTGTCCTTTCCCATTTCATGCTTTCTCAGCTTTGAATAGATTTCTCAACTTTGTATTATTATTATTTTTACATTTTGAAATGATGAAATGCTTCTTTTAAATCTCTTACTGTCAATAAAATATGATAATCCTATCCTTTTATATTTGCCTTCACTGGAATATTAGGATTTGGGTGTTCATTATAGCCCCTATAGGGGCAAGAACATCACCAAAATGTTGAATCTAACCTGTAGGCGGAGCTGAACAGCCACTAAACAGTGACTAAGGGCTGAAACAGACTGCCTGGTAAATCTGGCTTTTAGCCGGCTTGGAGGCATGGCATTTAGACACGGCATGGCCCTGAGTCACCTGGAAGCTGCACTGGCGATTACACACCAGCTGGCTTCCGGGTGACATGGGGCATGGCATTCAGATGCCACTCGTCCCAGCACTGGCAAAAAGCCAGCTCTAGAGGCAAAGGAGCAGCTTTTTCCCACCCCAAATAGAAGCAGACTTTTCCCGCTCCTATTTGGTGAGGAAGCTGGCCAGATTCAGACTGCAGTGTGTGATTGTCGCAGCCTCAATCTGGTTCTCTCAGCGGCGACATCACGCTGCCCCTTTGGGGCCGTCTGCTGGCTTGCATGTCGTGCACCAAGAAAAACAGACACATCAAAATTATGTGGATGAACATGGCCACAACTTTATTAACAACAACCAGCAAATGATATGCATATATGGTTGGCCCAAAGCATAAGGTCTGGATCTGTACATCAACAGCAACACGGCTAATTGATGTAGGTTGCTGGAACACCGAGCCTCAGGATGATGTGGGTGCCAAGTCACACCCAATACGCAATTACGAATTGCGTCACTCTGATAATCAAGGCACCCAGTCACGGGTTATTGGCTGTGGCCCCCGCAATGGCTACTCCAAATCACTCATAGTACTCAGGTCACAAGGACTCCCGAACCAGAGCTATAGAGCCCTGGAAACCACTCCCATCAGATCCAGGCCTGTGCTGCTGCCCCAAACCAATTTGTGACAAACCACTCCAACACAAGGAGGGAGGGTGGGAGAGCCGAGCTTCAAATGGTGCCGAGAGGCATGCAGCAAGGCCTTAAATAGGCCTGTCAACCAATGAGAGGGCAGGGATGATGGAGGCCCTGCCCACCCTGCCCCTCCTAACCAATAGGATGGCCTGCTCACAAGCTCACAAGATATGCAGGGACATGTAGTCCTGCTCCCTGAATGGCCGGCTCGCTTCCCGCTGGCACCCAGCAGCCTATGGCAAGTGAGCCCTCCAGCGCCCAGGCTGCTAGGGCAAAACGGCAAAAGCGCAGACATTTCTTGGCACCCAAAAACGGTGGCAACAGCGCCGACCCGGTGTCGGGCGGCGCCATTTTCACCCCTACATGTTGCTTTAAAACATTTAAAAACATATCTAGGGAGAAAACTAAAAGAAGTCATATATTTTTAATCATCTCACCCAATTGTCACCTACACGAATGCAAAGAAGACCACCTACTTCCAAGCTGTATTTAATACTTTTGGTCTAAAAACTTTTAACTTTGGAAGTAACTATCATACTCTAATAATAACAATAACAATACAATAATAATAATAATTTTTATTTATAGCCCGCCCCTCTGAGCAAGCAATCAGGGCAGATACAACATGTTTAAAACAGCAGACAGTTAAAATAAACCAATCCCATCCCAACCTCCCCCCCTTAAAATGTGATTAAATTAACATGAATTAAAACCAAGAACATGTAACAAAACAATACTAAAAACCTAAAAATTCTAACGTTAGAAGGGAAAGCTGGGCTCACTGGGAATAAAACCAAAGAGAGTTATGATCTTAAGTTGGTAAATCCCAAATAATTGGAGCCGGGAGATACAGTATTAAGTACTGTCCAGGAAGGCCTGCCGGAAGAGATGCGTCTTTAATGCTTTCTTAAAACCATCAACAGATACCATGAGACGCATCTCATCCGGCAGGTCATTCCACAGCCTGGGGGAAACAACTGAAAAAGCTCTCTGGGAGGCCCGCCTGGTCTTCATAGGCTGTAGCAGGTTCCTCCCTGAGGATCGAAGTGTGCGGGGGGGTTCATACGGGAAGAGACGGTCCCAAAGATAGGATGGACCCAAGCCATGTAGGGGTGGGGTAGGGGTGGTGAATAAGCATTTATTAAAGAGCCAAATAGACAACATTTATTGACCTCTCCATTTAACTGTATTCTGGTGTTAAGTTAATGCTGAAAGTGTGTGGTAAGGATATTAATTAAGTTAAAAATAAATTTAATTAAGTTTCTCCCTTTTGTTATAAAATTTCTAATGTATTTGATAATTTAATTGATTTTAACTAGTTAGCTGCTATCATTCCACCAGCTGAATTGTCACACAGGAAATCTTGCAAACAAAAAATTGTGATAATCCACAATTTAAACAAAAATCAGTGCCATCATCTAGGATAATAACAAGAATAAAAGCTTTGGATAGGCTTTCACTATGTGGAAGTGTTTGGGTCTTTTTTTTAAAAAAAATACACTTTTGTTAAAGCATAAAGATGTTTTAAAATCTTCCTGTGAAATGGAAACTTTGGCGTTTCTATACAAAGCTTTCTGTTCCATCTTTAAAAAAAAAAACACCTTGAGTCAAAAGATGACTTTTCTACCTGTATGCCCCATTTTATTTCTATTCATATAGCAATCTGTTCAGTGTGCTCTGTTCGTCATTTAGAGAAGTTATTCTAGGAGCAGAATGCTGTTAACAACTGCTTTTTTTCTTTGTGAATGTGTCATGTATTCTGCTGAACAGCATGTAGCCATATGACAATAAATAAAGAAGTGGTAATTGTGGGGGGTAGCTGATAACTACATTACATTTAGATTGGGGGAATTGCAGTCAAATCCTTTGCTCGGCCATAAAGCTCACCAATAATGCAACTATACGCTTATTTCCTCATAAATAATATGTAAGCCATTCTCTGGGATTTATTCTCAGGCAAGTGTGCAAAAGACTGCAGCATGACTGACACTGTGCCAGCTACTGCCTTTCATCCTAACTTCTGCTTTAAAAAAACAACATTTTAATATATATATATATATATATATATATGTAAACAACTATATACAAAACATATCACAACAATAAAGCAAAAACAATTCATCCCATTTGAATTGTCTTGTGGGTCTCCTTCTTCGGTTTTGTTCAATGTAAGTGGTCATTTTAAAGTCCGTGCTATCTTTCCGTAAATCTATTCCAGAATGTCCGACCAGAGGTTCAGATGAGATGGAGGTTGTCTTCTCGTGTTTCTGTCCTTCTTTATAAAATCAATGACCGAGAACCATTTGTCTATGAAAAGTCTTTCATCCTAACTTCTAAGATTGTTGTAAATATAAACCAAATAGACTGCATCAATACCATTGGAGAAAAATGACTGACAATAAAATCTGTACTTGAATTGGGAGAGTAATTATAGGGGCAAATAAAAAGTTAGTTGTAATAAATTCCCTTGTTCCAACAACATACCTCTAATTATGTTAAAATTTGTAACAAATTAAGGGTAGCTTCTGAATAAAGGATAAAAATCACTTTCCAAGTCTTGTAGAGACGTTGCAAATAATTCAGCAGCAAGGCTATGGAATGAGATGTCGAAACAACACATAGGCTGCGTCCACACTGCAAAAAATCCAGTGCAGCGCCACTTTGACTGGTCCCAGCTGATGACAACCTAGCAGTTCGAAACCATATAAAACTGCAAGTACCACTTTGGTAGGAAGGTAACAGTGTTCTGTGCGGTCATGCTGGCCACAAGACCACAGGGTCATCTTTGACAAACACTGGCTCTTTCAGCTTAGTAATGGTGATGAGCACCATCCCTTATAGTCGGTTACGACTTCAATTCATGTCAAGGAGAAACATTTACCTTTACCTTTTTAAAGGCTGTTTACCCCAGAGTCAGGCCAGATCCTCTGGGTCTGCGCCTAGACAGGCAGGATTGGGCCCAATCTTGCATTCAGGGTTTTGGCCTGTGGTGTCTGAAGTAGACAATGTGCGACAGGGGAACCCGGGCTTGTTGGCCTGTGTAGACAACCCTTTAACTGTTATGGCTCCCTTCTGTGGAATTCTGGGATTTGTGGTTTAATGAGGCCTAAGAGCTCTGAGGCTGAGAATTGTAAATGCCCCTCCCTAAACTGCAAATCCCAGGATTCCATAGTAGGCAGCCATAGCAGTTAAACTGGAATAATAGTGCTATAACAGTGTAGTGTGGCATTGTCTTAGGTGCTCACTAGGAGTTAAGGTGGTCTGGTAAAAAGCAGAAGAAGAAGAAGAAAGGGTTCCTGTGCTTTTAATAGTGGTGTAGAAGAAGGAATCCAGGAAAGTTGTGCCTTAGGATGAAAGCTACACCTGCTGAAAATTCAGTCCATGTAGCTATTAAATGGTCTTGTATGCAGTTTTTTCTGTCATCTGGCTGAACTGAGAGGATGTTGCTAGTGAAAGAAAACACCACCACCACCAGACTGAGTATATCTTATCCAGAAATCTGGAATCTGAAATAGTACAAAATCCAAAATTATCCACAGAGGTGCCTGCGATAGTGACACCTTTGCTTTCTGATGGTTCGATGTACACAAAGTTTGTTTCCTGCACAAAATTATTAAAAAATATTCTGGTGTATAAAATTATTTTCAGGTTATGTGTATAAATTGCCTACAAAACATAAATGAATTTCGTGTTTAGACTTGGGTCCCATCTCCAAATATCTCATTAAGTATATTCAAATGTTCCAAAATCTGGAAAAAAATGTGAAATCCAAAACACTTCTAGTCCCAGGTATTTCAGATAAGAGAGACTGCACTGTATCTCAACTATTGGGGAAAAGTGCTGCCTAAGAACAATTAGTAATTTGTAACAAGTCACTACTAAGCTTTGAGAAAGATGATTTAAGTGACTTCTGTTTGACCATATGATGTTGGTCAACACTTTGAAGCACGTTATTTGATTTAAAGAAATCAGGAGAAACGGCTGTATTTTAGCTCTCCAATATCTTCCATACGTAGCTGTTCTTCTTACAATGCAATTTAAACAGCACTTACTTTCTCATTTAAATGGTAAGTACTTCACTAAATATCTTTTGCTTACATTACCTCGTGTTTTGCTGCTTTTCTTTCTTCTGTCCCATATCTTCTCCTCACAGAATGCCTACAAGCTAACATCTCACTTTGCTGTCTCAAAGCGATTTTTCATTTACCCTCTCAAGGGAGCCGAATCCATACTTCTTTCCCTTTAAATAACCTTCAGTCTGACTTTTAAAATAAAACATATTAAATTATTTTCTACCAGTGCCGTTTTATGAACTCTCCATGGGAGCGCTGCAACGTAGTCCGGATGATTTATCTGCACAAATAAAGACTGCCCTTCAGTTCCATTATGGCTGTTAATTCTTTCCAAGCATAACCAGTCTGTCATTTAAGCTCTCAACATGCTACCTGACAGTAAGTATCATGGTATTACAGAAATGGACATCCTGTATTAGATATAATCTGTTGGGCAGTGCAAGCAGAGAATATGACTGTAGTGCCTGGGCTTTTTGCTTTTCTCAGCACAGGGAAGATACAGTATTATGCAATCCAGCTACATGTATTTATGATCCATTCTGTTTTGAGGCAGTGATAAACTCTATTTTTGGACTCAGCGAAACTAATTCTGTTTTTCCCTCCTGGGTTGTGTATTACTCTGTTACAGAGGAGTTTATCACATGGGAGGAATTTCTCTCAATTGTGAATGGAGCCAATTTGCAATTACATGAATTCGCTAGTTTAGCGAATTTACGTGAAATCTGATTGCGTTCGGAATGCATTCAGAATGACTTCCCATTTCCTGAAAATGACCCCCCATTGCCCGAAATTGCGTGAGATACACTAATTCGCAATAACATGAAACCCCATGATTGCATTCGGATTGCCATTGCATTAAACCCCCAAATTCCGTTGTATGATAAACTCTAGAGACACTAGTGAAGCCTATGTGAAGCACAATTGACTTCACATAAACACTGAATACTCCAAGAGAGATATCAGACCAAATTATCTCAATAAGGCTCCATGGTAAATCTATGACTATTACCATATTTCAAGTATATACACTAATGACAGAGGCAAAAGAGGAAGATAGTGAGAGATTTTACGAAGAAGTCCAGGAAGAAATGGACCACACGCCAACACAGGACATTAAGCTGACAACTGCAACACCAAAGTTGGAAGCAAAGAGGAATCAAATAAAGTAGGCAGATTCAGATTAGGCAAAAGAAATTAAGCAGATGATTGTCTGATAGATTTCTGTGAAGCCAGCAATCTGTTCATTGCAAACTCCTTTTTCATACAATCAAAGAGAAGTTTACACGCATGGACATCAACAGATGAACAACACAAAAACCAAATAAATTATATAACCAGAAGGAAAAGATGGAGAAGCTCCATTTTAATAGTCAAGATTAGACCAGGTGCTGTCTGTGGTACACACTAAGTAATCACAAATTACTTATATCAAAAATAAGCCTAAAGCATAAGAAGAGAACAAACCAGTAATCATAAAATTTGATCTAAACAATATTTCAACAGAATTTATTGACAATATAAGGAAGAGAGTCGCACTGCTAAGCACAATAGACTATGAACCAGAAGAACTATGGTCAGAAGCCAAGGACATTGTAAAAGAAGAATGGAGACAGACGCTTTTAGTAGTCAAAAAGAAAGAAGAAACCATGGACGACAGATAAAACACTACAACTAGTAAAAGAAAGAAGAGAAGCAAAACAAGAGGGAAAAAGGAACAAACTCAGAACCATGAGTGCTACAGTTCAACAATGGTTGCAAAAAAATAAAAACAAATACTACAACAATCAATGCAGAGAGACAGAGGACAACAGCAACAAAAAGGGAAAACAGATCTATTTCACAAGATTTGGGGAATCACAGGGAAATTCAAACCAAGGACTAGTATACTCTATGACAATAAAAATAACATAATTCAAGACCAGGAAGGAATAACATGATTCTGGATGCAATACACAGAAGAGCTATATAAAAGGGACAACAAAGTGAAAGACACATAGATCGTAGAGCCATATGAAGATGAACCCCAAATTCTAAAAAAGAGGTGAAAGCTGCAATTACAGAAATGGGAAAAAATAAGACACCAGGAACAGATGATATTTCATTTGAACTGCTTGATGATATTTCATTTGAACTGCTTCATACTGGCAAAATCAACATCAGTGCTCTGTCAACAGATATGGAAAAGAAAACAATAGCCAACAGATTGGAAACAATCAATATATCCCTATCTACAAAAAAGGAGACACAAAAGACTGCAGCACCTATTGGACCATAACTTTAATTTCTTATGCAATCAAAATCATGCTCCAAATTCTGCAACATTGACTCCAACCATACTTGGAGAGAGAAATCCCGGAGGTTCAAGTGGAGTTCAGGAAAGGAAGAGGCACTAGGGTCCACATCACAAACATACAGTGGTTAATGGAGTGCACCAAGGAATTCCAAAGGAAAATCAGCATGTGCTTTATAGACGATATCAAAGCCTTTGACTGCATAGATCAGAAAAAGTTATGAAACATACTTTATGACATCGGAGTGCCAACACATCTGACAGTCCAGATGAGAAACCTGAACTTAGAACAAGAGGCTACTGTCAAAACAGAACATGGAGAAACAGAATGGTTCCCAATTGGCAAAGAGATCAGACAAGGCTGCATCCTTTCACCCTATCTGTTCAACTTATATACAGAACATATTATATGAAAATCACACTTGAACACAGAAGAGGGAGGAGTGAAAATAGGAGGAAGGATCTGCAATCTAAGATATGTAGTCTAGCAGAAAACACCACAGACCTAGAGCAACTACTAAAGAAGATCAAGGACAAAAGTGCAAAGGCAGGCTTATTCTTGAACATAAAGAAAGCAAAGAAAATGACCATGGAGAATTTACACAAATTCATTCTAGACAATGAGGAAATGAAGAAATAGAAATAGTAAGAGTTCTCATATCCAGGATCAAACATTGATTGGAGCGAGGACTGCAGTCAAGAAATCATAAGAAGACTAAGAATGGGGAGGGCGGCTATGAAAGAGCTTGAAAAGATCATAAAATGTAAAGATATACAACTGAGCATGAAAGTTAGAATCGTGCAAACCATTATATTTCCTATTACCTTTTATGGATGCGAGAGCTGGAGAATTAAGAAAGAAAAAGATTGTAGAAGTCTGCAGATTGCGCCTGACAAGGATTTTACACTTTAGTCACTTCTGGCAGAGCCAGTCACAAAAACAAAGGGCGCAACGAGTTGATTTTCTCAGCAACGTGCACTTAGGGACCAATTATGACACTGACAAAATTTCATCAATATGACATAATAACTTCCGGGTGATAATTATTACTTTATGATACCCCTCGTAAGGCACAATCTGCAGACTTCTACATTATCAGGTATTTGGAGGGTCAAGATATGCTGGGAAAAATGTATAAATCTAGATAGTGATTACATAGAGACAAGTTAACAACTACAAATCAAAACAAACTTTCTGTCAAATTTTTAAAAAGGTGATCATTAAAACTTATGGGTACCCCCTCGTACTTTGTCTAAGAAAAACCTATGAGAAAACCCATAGCCATAAGTTAACAGACAACATGAAGGCAATCAGATGCATGCATGCATGGACACACACACACACACACATGCAGGTAAACACTGATGCTGCCTCTTTGAGTGCCAGATTGGGGGCTGTGGCAACCGCATGCTGCAACCCCAATCTGGCTTTTTTTCTGGTGCAAAAAGAAGTGGCAAAATGGCGCTCCCAGGACGCCGTTTCTGTTGCCACTGCCACGGCTTTTCAGTGCTCCTGCAGCATGCAGCATCTATATGTTGCACTGCCAGAGCACCAAAAAGCTTTTGCCCTGTAAACAGCCAGGCAGCTTCACGGTGGCTTCCTGCCAGCTTGGGTGTGTGTGTTGTGCATGCGCCAAACCCCCAAGCTGCTGAAAAGCTGGCATATTTTGCCAGTCTGTTCCGACCCTATGAGATCTCCAGAAAACATCCTGTTAAAAAACATTCTGCTTGTGGGCTATGGTCAAGAAAAATAAATTACTCAAATGGCCCTTTAGTCTTTTTTAGAAGACATGTCAAACCTTGTTATGTGAGTCAGCCTTTGGTGTCTAAGGTTCAGCTTCTAAGTGGGAGTGATGTTTTATGCAAGGATATTGACAAAGATTCAAATAACTACATGCAATGAGTTCCACATGCCTAGTGGATTTTAAAGGAACTTTTTTTTTATTCTCAGAGGGCCAATCATCTATCTTTGGAAGCAGTCTGGCCTAATGTAAAACAAACAATATTTTTGTAAATTGTATTAATAACCTAGGACTCTTCTGAAAACTGATGTTATTGAGAGCCTTAAGGCAGTATTAACATTCTATTAAAATTCTAAGTGAGGTGTATAAAAATTTGATTTGCAAATCTTGGAAATTCAAATACTGACACCATTGTAAGAATGTCTGATATAAAATTTTATTATAGTCAAAACCATTCCCATTTCTGCCCATCACACAGCCACTTCAAAAGCAAATTGATTTTGGATGGAAGTCTTCCAGATCAAGAAAACTTTTTGAAAAAGAGCCCTGAAGAATAAAGGTTAAATCAGAGATGCTCCTGGGTACACGTATAGTGCAATAGGGCTTCTTCCCTACTATACCTGGGATTATAACCTTAAAATGTGGATTCCAGCAATTTTATTTTGTTTGATTGTAAACTGGTACTTAATTTTCTCCTAAGAAGTTCTATTAATCTGTTGCAACACAAATCATAGACTCTCATGACCTCCAACATTTCTCAGATGAAAACTGGGATATGTGTGACCAAGCAATATCAGGAAATTATTACAAGGAGGGATAAGATGGAAGGAAAGCAGATTGCTCCTGTCCTATTTGTGTGATCAGGGCAAATATTATTGCACCCCACATGCTTCTCCCATTCTCCCATCTGTGAAATGTAATGGGCCTGTCATTTGGTATTAATTGCAATTTACTTTAATACCAAATGGCAGGTCCATTACACTTCACCTACAGGAGGAGAACATGTGATTATCTTTGCCCTGATCGCACTAATGGGACAGGATAAGGACGGGAGCAATCCGCTTTTCTCTCGTTCTTACTCTCAGTGTGATAATCTCCTCAGAGTGTGGTTTACGTTGCCAAATGTTATTAATGGGGAAGGATAGACAAGCTAGGAGGGGCTGCAGCAGTTTGCTTTTGGCTGGGCAGGACAAGATTGTGCCTTTCTTCTTTCCCCACCCAGCTGAACTGACTGAGTGCAAACTACTTTTGCCATTTGAACTCAGTTTGCAGCAAATGAAGTAAGCTGAGGAGCAAGAGAAGGAGAGAGTAACTGGAACATTTTAAAAAGGAGCTGGAAAACTGGGAGAACAGAAGATTAATTGGAACTGTTCCTGCTAAGTAGGGCATGAACAGGTAGAAGATGATATGCATGACTTGGATGTGACTGCAACTGATTTTCACAGGCCATGGACCAAAGGAGCAGTTGCTGGATCCCTCCAGTGGCAATTACCCTTTAAAAGGTTTTTACAAAACGGGAACTTGATTTCTGGCAATTTCTGTTTTTTGGGGGTGGGGGTGGGGGTGGGAATGTGACCCATAGAAGTTTGAGAACAAAAAATTGGACCATTGACCCTCTGAGCTTGCCCATCTGCACCTTAAAAACTAACAGATTTATTATGGGATACACTTCCATGAACTACAACACCATGCATCAACCGCCGCGGCCTGTAATTCTTGGCAGTTTATGCCATAATTGATTTCTTAGTTTCAGATGCCACAAAATTGTTTTAAAATTAAACTGCATGTTTTTCCATACTGCACTCATTAACCTTAGGTGTATAGCAGAGTAAAAGTAAAAACAAGGCAGGCTAATTTTTCAGATCTTTTATCTTGAATAAAACAAAGGATCCCATTCTGCTAATAAGATTTAAAATGGAAATGGAATTATCTTCTCTCTCCAGAAGTGATAATTCAACATGTCTGGGTAAACATGGCACCCTTTCTCCACACTCTTCTTACATGTATAAGCAATTAAGCTTCCTGTCACCAAGAGTGTCTGGAAATGAGATGCTAGACAATCAAATGATAAGTAATTAAGAACCATTAAGAAACAATCCAATCGGACAGACATGGAAAATTGTTTTCGAATATTTATTTAAATTATAAACATATGTGCAGTTCAGGTTGCATATGACCTGTTCAGAAACAGGGTCTATAGAATGGTAGCTTGGTTGTTCTGAATTACACTGACCTCTCAACTCCATTTTGCCCTAAATGGGCTCCATTCTTGTCATTCTTTCAAATGATTGTCTGAAATTTCTCCACACATGCATATGCAAAATTCTCGTGTGCTTTGCACCCACAGGAAAAACCTGGAACATGTCTCAAAATGCTCAGTAGCTGGATGCTTTAATATAAAGAACAGCCCACTTGTTTTGGTCTATATATACATTTTATTCTCTTCTTCATGGACTATATAAAACATAAATATAAAAAGACAACCCTTGATTATTATATGATAAAACATGCATAATACTATTGTGTGCCTTCCAGTCATTTCCACCTTTTGGCGACCTTAGGGCAACGCTACCATGTGGTTTTCTTGGCAAGATTTCTTTAGAGTGGGTTTGCCATTGCTTCCTCTGAGGCGAAGAGATTGTGACTTGCTCAGTGCTCATACTCACCCAGAAGGTCTCCATGCCAAAGTGGGGATTCAAATCTTGGTCACCCACAGTCCAACATGTTGCTATTACACTACACTTATTCCACTTTAACTGCTATGGCGGCCTCCTGTAGAATCCTGGGATTTCTAGTTTAGCGAGGGAAATTTAGAATTCTCAGCCAAAGAGCTCTTAGGCCTCACTAAACTATGAACCCCAGAATTCCACAGGAGGCAGCCATAGCAGTTAAATGGAATAATAGCACTATATCAGTGTGGTGTGATACCTTTTTTTACATAAGAAAAATATAATAAGAAAAATCATTTTAATCTTTGTACATTGCCTGAAGCCTGTACTGTACATATAATCTTTGCACACGGCCTAAAGCCTGTACATATTGATTTGAAGTCTCATTGCACAAGTTTCTGAAGCAGAGAACCTCATTCCATTTCCAAGACCAAAAGAAATATGTGAACTAAGGTTCAAAGTTTTTTCATGTCAGCAGATGGTCAGGAAAAAAGGGAGTTAGATAACATTCAAGGACACATGGCTGAAACTAGGTTGAACAGGGAAAGTACCATCAAAGAATTCATTTATAGAGTGGCATTTATAGAATGGGAGAAAATTCAGGATCCACATTTAGTCCTCTAGCAGAATTTGGATTTTCTCTATGGTATAGTAGCCATCCATTGATACATGCCTCCGTGTTGTTTTTTTCCTAGGTGCTCTCAAGCGTGTGTCCCTTTTGTGCTCTGAGCCAAAATATACTGTAAGCTAATAGGAAGCATCTGAACTCCAATTACAGTTCAGATTTTTCCTGTGTTGGCCTTATGATGAAATATGGATAAACAGATGAGGAAAAACTCATTATCAATTTCTGCATAGATCTGATCTGTGTTACAGTTGTATCGGATTTAGAGGGAGGCCTATATAGCAATAGCAATAGCAAGTACATTGCAGTTTACAATGTGTAAGGTAATTGCCCTTAACAAGCTGGGTACTCATTTTAGCAACCTACAAAAGGATGCAAGGCTGAGTCGACCCTGGAGCCCTGCAGGTTTGAACTCACAACCTTGTGGCTGTGGGAGCAGTGTCAGCATTTACCCACTGCTCCATCAGGGCAAACAAACAGTTTAAGACCCAAGTACGTGAAAGAGTATCTTGCCCCAAGGGTTGAGGTTGGCTGGGAAGGGGATTTCCTCTCTCTTCCACCAGTGGGAGCAATGTACTGTGGGACGACATGAGAGAGTGCCTTCTCTGTTGTGGCACCCTGTTTGTTGAATGCCTTTCACTTAGGCCACATCCGCACTGCAGCAATAATCCAGTTTGTCACCACTTTAACTGCCATGGTTCAATGCTATGAAATTCTGAGAACTGTATTTTGTAAGACATTCAGCCTTCTCTGTGAGAGAATAGATAGATTCTGGCTACACCTTTGAGATCTGATTTCTTTCCAAATGGAAATGCATAATGCTTTAAAACTGTTTTACCTCTAAATTGCTGAATATGTATTTAGTCTGTATTTATTTAAAAAAATATTTCAGTTGTTAAATAGATCATAGAGTCTGTATTTCTCCCTCTCCACATGATGCCCAGAACTCTTTTGGCAACAGTTTATCGCATATTTCTGACTTTTTAGTAAACAAATGTATATGTAAGCAAATGGTGCACCGCTTGCCCTTGTTTATTTGTTTTCCAAGATAAACAAGCCATTTGATTGAAAGCTTGGGACAAAAATAAAAGTTGGCAACATCTCATTAAGACAAGAAGCAACTTGCCAATGAATTACCTGACTTGATTTTTTGTGTTCCTGTAACATTTTACAATGACAAGTTCATACTGTAGTAAAAAAAAAATCAGCTGTACTTCTCAGTAAGCTGCATCTAGCTTTGGAAGAAGTGTTGCCTAATTAGAATCAAATAATATTTTCACAGCTGACTGTAAGACCTTGATAGTTTCCCATATCTGATAACAGATACTGATGGGAGCCATTTTTAATTGGAATGAACTCATGTACAGATCTGGGAAATTTGAAAACTAGTCAGCATTACAAGAATGTCTGGGGTTTTTTTATTATTACTGTAGTCAAAACTAAAGGAGACAAATTTTAAGCAAGTTTGTCATGCATAAATTACAAGGTTAGCTGATGTGTCCATCTAGGTTGAGAGAGTAAAGCATCAGTAGGCATGCATATTGTCAAATGATGGCTTGCAACAACACCTGTCTCTATGTTTGCTGACTTAATGGTGGGGAGTGTTAGCAATACTGAGAAATCCTCTACAATATATGTGTACATCTGGCAGCTTCTGTGCAGGAGGCTGCTTACAATAGTCTAACTGTAATAAATAGTTCACCAAAGTATTTCCTCATTTTTCTGCAGCATTCAAGCAGAGTTTACATTTTGGATTCTATTTCCCAGAATCGCCCAGCCAAAACCTTTTTAAGAAGAGGGAAAGATATCTTCTTCGTGTAAACCAGAGGTGGAAATCATTCATTCCTCAAAGCATGGTTAGATTGCAAGTAACTTCCAATAGCCTTAGCATCATAGACAAAGCTGGAGAACCCAATAGTGAGTTGGCTGCAATTCAACAACATCTCAAGGGCTGCATGATTCCCATCCCTGCTATATTGAGTAGCTCTGAAGGCGAAAATAAAATACATTATTTAAAAAAAAATACTCCAAAAGCTTTTTGGATTCATTTTTGGCAAATGAATGTATATGTAAGTAAATGTATATGTAGTGTACCATCTCCTCCCACTTTTTTTCAAGGTAGACAAACCAATTGACTGAAAGTCTGGGGCAATAAAAGTTGGCAACATCTCACTGGGACAAGAAACAACTTGCCAATGCATTACTTGACTTTATGTTTTGCATACACCGTCACAATATTTTAGAGAGTTATAAAATTCATATAGCAATAATTGCAGGTGCAGGGATGATGCCCCAAAGGGACCAAGAAACAAAGGGACCACAAATAGGAAAGAAAAAGGGCCACAACATTATTGTCCCCAGCAAGAAGAGAAAACAGGGTTGGCCCAAAGCATGGATCAGGATACTGGCATTGACCAGCCCAACTGCCCTGCACTGGACCCCAGGTATGACAGAGGCAACTGCTGGCTGCTACCAGGGAGTCCTCTGTCACCAGCGAATTCTGGCAAGGCGTCTTGCCAGAATTGCCCCCCTCTTGGCAACCCAACCCATTGCCATACATCTCCCTGGTCCCAGAAAGAGAACGTCCTTGTATTACCAATGCCTCACACACTGGTAACAATGCCCAGATCCCAAACCTATGCTGCCATCTCCAAAAGTTGTGACAGACAATTGCCCCCACCTTCCAAACCTGAAGAGGTTGCCAGCACATGTACACAGGGTGGATGGGTGGGTGAAGATCCTGGCTGGAAAGAGAGGCTGGGACCTTCATCTGCAAAGGAGACTCTCCCTTGGGGCCTGACATGGCTGCCATTGCTCCCTAACCCCGCTCTTCAAAGGGCCTGCGTGCTGAGTTGTGCAGCCACATTATTTTGAAAAAATAAATAAAAAAAAGTTCTGGAGTTTTGAATGAGAACTCCCGTTTTGTAAATTTGTATTTTAGCTTGTGGCTTTTAAAGCAAAATAGTGATTTAACTGTGTTTTACCTTTTGTAAACAATAAATGTTTTTAAAATATTCTAGTAATATAACTTTGATTATTTATGTTGTATGATATATAAAATATTCCTTGTTCTTTTTGGCAGTGATTCTGAAACAAAAATATATTTCAAAATGTATTAGGCCAATTAAAAAAAATGTGCACCCCCAAGATTGCATCTCCCTACTCTCCTCATGGAAAAAAAAAAGATGCCACATCATTATTTTATGTTTTCCGGTCTTAATCCACTTCATTAATTATCATTTATGAAGGCAAGGAAAGTTGTGAAGTTTTTATGACTCACCAGCAGAGAAAAAAAAGAAAAAAAAAAGAGGTGGCAACACAGTGCTGTGCTTTTGGTGGAAGTATTGCTCCAGAAATTTACCTCGTTCACTTGTCACTACCTCGTTCATTTGTCACAACCAGCAGGATACCAAAGTTCAGAAACTCAGGCTCAGTAGGAAAAACTCAGAAACCTTTATTAAGAAACTATTGATCCAGTCTGATGACTTTCGTTGTCAGAATGGACCGGCAAATATTACAACCACACAATTAAGCTGGCCATAATTCAGACTTCTGACAGATTTAATTCTTATTCATTAAAATTAATAAACACATTTCTCTTTCTGTTCCCACACTGCTCTTTTTCTCTTTGTTGTTACAACTAGACCCTTTCTTACAAATGACCTTAGACAAGTCCACTTCCTTTCATGCTTTATCTCAGCACCTGTCTCACAGTTCTAAAACCTTCCTAAAACTTACTATCACTACTACATATCCCATTACAGTAGGACAAAAGCATATGCAAAGTCTTACATTCAGGTTATTTACATCATTTTACAAACAAGAAATGTCTACCCAGAAATCTGAGACATTTAGAACAACAAATTTGTTATTACCCTGCCACAAGCGGGAGGCAGAGTGAAGCTACGGCCTCATCATTTATTTTATAATTATTTATACATTACTATAAATTCTTTTGTAGAAGTGAAGAAGTGTAATAATTATTGTAACTCCTGTTTCCTGTTCAAGAAACAGAAACTAACTTTGCAGAATAGCTGCCTTTTTATTAATATATCTCTGCATATAAGGTCTAACCTCTGAACTCCTTATTGTTGAGAATACAGTAATATTGTCGCAGGACTCTGCAGCTGGCTAGAAGGAATATTGGAATTCATTTCCAGTTACTTAATTGCATATATCTCACTCTGGATCCTGCCTATTGTACAAGGTAGCTCTGGCCTTTATCAGTACTGATAACTGAGGCTGCATCCTTATTGCAGAAATAATCCCATTTGACACCACTTTAACTGTCACGGCTTCTTGCTATGGAATTCTGGAAACCATAGTATCCATAGCATGGAGCCATGGCAGTTAAAGTGGTGTCAAACTGGATTATTTTTGCAATGAAGATGCAGCCTCAGGCTGAGATGAGTTAGAGTCCAACAATACATAAAAGTCAATGGAATCTCTCTCCTGGCTCATGAGAGATTGTTAGAGATTTAGGAACAGTTAGGAAAATCCCAAACCGCCAACCATTTCCTGAAATCAGTGCTTAAATTCACTGTTGGGAATAGAACAATGGCATTCTTCTGCTGGAGTCTGTGATTTGTTTGTTTGAAAAAGAAATGTTGATCGGTATCTATTTTGAGACACTTTTTAAAAATCAGAAGTGCCATGCCTTGTTTATGTTGCTTCAGTAGCCATGACAGCTATTGTTTTATTCATTACTGGGAAAGGAGGGGAAGTTATTTGATTGTGTGGGAAAGAATGCAAATGTTCAGCTTGAAACACTGATTGCTGTCAGATTAAAGAGACCAGAAGGAAAATAAATTAATCTGCATTTCAGTTAAAACCAGGAATAAAAAATTGAGGGACTTTACTTAAGAGTGTTTCTCCTCTCATATACTAAACCAGGCCTGAGATCATCAATACCTTCAAAGGCTTCCTGAATCTAGAAGTCCAGAAGGTGGCTATGAAGGAAACACCCTTTCTCGTTTTCTCAGACACCTTCTCATCACTGGTTTATTAGCATTCTTCTTGCTTCTTGGGACTCTAAATCTCCCTGTCTATTCTCCCTGCTAGGCTCCTTACCTTGCAACTACCTGGAGGTGTCCTACCAAGATGTTTATCATGCAGTTAGCGCATTGTCTGATTGCCTCTCTGAGGACTCTTTAGACTTAACATCTCCCTATGTCAGTGATTCTGACACTGAAAGAGTATTATCTGGAGGCTATCACTTCTGTGACACAGGTGTGTACATGTACATGAAAATCAGGAAGGTAACATTTCTCCATAAACTCATTTCCAATTAGGCTTAATGCTTTCCAACTTTCTCTGGCAAATTACCCGTTAAGAGCATATTGGCAAGTTCTGTTCATCTGGGTTTGGTGATAGGCCCCACAGAAATAGGTAGGACTTGTTTCCAGTACATGTGTATATATTGCAATAGAAAGTAAGCTGTAAACCAGTGTGTTCCTCCAGCTTGCAATCTCAACAAGCAGCCTCATCTTTATGGAACAAAAACAATTTCAGGGCTGTCCTTTCAGGACAAGGGTCCTTTGGTGCTGACAAGTCATGAATCTTTCACAGACTGCTGTGGTTCCAAGTAGTACTTAATATAGCACTATATTCGCTGTTACAGTCCCACAGTGTCAACCCTTATAGCAAAACTAAATGTTGATGGTGCATTTTTAACCTAGTGTTGCAGCTGTAAGGCAAGATACTATGCTTATTAAGAAATCCTGTACAGTGAAGTCTTCCCCATTTGTTTTGGTTTAAAACAGTTCCTGCTGCTCACTGCATTATTGAAATTCTCTCTTGCATAATTCCCTTAAGACGTTTTCTCCTAGTCACTGGCACTTCATCTATGAATTAGTATTTGTTTACTGAACTCACAGCCTGGCTCCTTTGTTCTTTAAATAAATATTTTATTAACAGATACACAAAACAAAACAAAAATCTTTAAATGTATTTACAGAATAAAAGCATGGGTACACTCATAAGAAGATTAAATGAGGGCAAAAGATTTGTGGAAGGGTGCAACTATCAAGAGAGAAGGGGAATGTGTTACAGCTAGTAGGCTGGACCCTAACTGCAAAGAAGATGTGCCAGGCTCTCCGAAACTGCCACCATACCTACTTTAATTTTCAAGGAATCTGAAATATAGTGTTGGAATCGCAGATGCAGTTTCACTCATGCTGTTGCTGCGACTGTCCTTGAACTGGAGCCAGTTGCATTGGCATCAAACCCAGTACTACAGATGAGTGTAATTGAAAGGTACCCTTGGGGGCACTGGATCTTCTACTGCCAAAGTTGGTGGTTTAGGAAGAGTATTGCAAGTCACTTGAGCCTGGTGGATATAGTTGAAAAACAGAAATGAAAGCAAAACATTTTACTACTGTTATTTGCACGACAAAGTAAAATTAAATGTAATTCAGCTGGTGAAAAGTAATTGGAGGAAAATACTGCAAGGCATGTAAAGACAATGCAACTAAAAAACAGACTAGGATTACTAGGCCAACGTGAAAAGGCAATGGAAAACAACAATTTGACCATCATACTGACTGATTTTTCATGAACTAAAGACAAGATAAAGAAATTAGAAATCAGAGGTTTTGTTATTTTTCACCATTAGGAGAGAAACTATAACACAGCTACTGAAAACTTACCACTATCAGGATATACTGTGTACTACATATTATCTATATTAATGGGTATTTTTTCTGCCCCTAGCTGGTTGTTTTGTTGTATATTTTATTACCTTAGGCTTGTAACAGTAATTGTGCTGCTTTCTGTACAGATCTGTGAGGAACTGATTAAACCAGACTCTGTATGTCAAGTCTGATTTGTCTCTAGCAGATCTCCTCTCTTCGGCCTTGCTCCTTTTATAGCCATTTTATCTTCTGGTCTGGAGGGCTTGATCTTTTTCTACTCCTTTTAACCTCTTCTTACCATTCCTTTCTCCCTTCAACTTGCCATTCATTTCTTCCCCATTTAGTAATGATATCTCTCACTACCTTGTTTAAGTTATAGAATAAATCTGAAGATTTTATTTACCCCAGGGGGGTTGGCTGTAACTATATGGAACTAAACACTTATTAGGGAATGTATGATGAGGCTAAAATAGCTGTCTCCTGTACCCTGCCCTAAAGGCACCAGATCTCATTTGATCTTGGAAGCTAGCCCTGGATAGTACTTGGATGGGAGACTGCTGAGAAATTCCAGGTTCTGTAGTCTATATTTCAGAGGAAGTAACTGGCAAAACCACTACTTAGTACTCCCTGGTAAAGAAAACCTTATGACATTCCTGGGGTCACCATAAATTGTCAGGAAGGTGTGCACACACATGCACAGGATATACTATCTAGCACACAAAGCATGAAAAAAATACACATTATACTCTCTTTCCTTCTGGGTATGTATAGAAATGCATTTTCCTGGAAACTTAAGTAATTGTACTTGGGTTAGATGCTCAGGTTAATTTTTTCTTTTGTCATGGAGCCACATATACAAAACAGCTTATCATACACACACACACTGCCAGCTATTTACCACCCTGGTTTAGAAACATGCATGATAACATTTGGAAATAGTCATGAATTTGTTTTGATATTAGATGTTTTTGATATTAGATGTGACTGGCCCTGCCCCTAAACAGTACTGCTGAGTACTGTATGTCTGCACAATGTCACTGAACAAGTTACTAGCACCTCATACATTATACAAGCTCAATATGTCAAGTGTTTTTGTCAATTTAGGAAAATAGGGCCATCGTGTGGCCAACATTTAAAAATACATTGGGGCTTTTTAGATTGGCAGGAAAGTGTGACATGAAGTTGCCTTTTCCTTAAAGGCTTGCAGCCTTTAGATGGAGCTGCGCTGTTCCGCAGTTTTTAAAAAAGAAGCTGGGAAAACCAGCACCTTTTTAAAGGCGCTTCTTCTCCCCTGAAATGCAAAAAAAGCATTTTCATGGCACACTTTCCCTTTTTCTCATCTAAAGGCTAGAGTTTCATGCAGCCATGAACACACTTCTTTTTGCCAATCTAGAATAGGCCATTGACTTATCTTCAGGCTGGGGAGTTTATCACATAGGAGGAATTTCTCTCAATTGCAAATGGAGCCAATTCGCAATTACGTGAATTCGCTAGTTTAGCGAATTTACGTGAAATCTCATTGCATTTGGAACGCATTCAGAATGACTTCCCATTTTCCAAAAATGACCCCCCCATTGCCCGAAATTGCGTGAGATACTCTAATACGAAATTACGTGAAACCCCATGATTGCGTTCGGAATGACTTCCCATTGTCCGAAATTGCATGAGATACACTCATTCACAATAATGTGAAACCCCATGACCCCAAGGTTGGCTATTGGGAAATTATATATATATATATATTCAAAAAATATAGTTTTCAAGCTGTGGATGCCTGAATCTGTGGTTAAAAAATCCATGGATAAGGAGGGCCGACTGTGTGTGTGTGTGTGTGTATAATACACACACACAAACACATTCCAAAAAGCAAACCTTGATTTTGCCATTTTATATAAGGGACGCCATTTTAGTCTCCACTGTACTGTATTGGACTTAAGCATCCACATATTTTGGTATCTATGGGGAGGGGGGGAGTTCCTATGGATACTAAGGGCCCATTATACTAACAGCCAGGGCCCTTCCAATTCACCATAACTACCAAGGCAACATCCTATGGATCCTGGGTTTTGAATTTTAGGGGTGTCAAATAGATGTATCAAATGCCTCACCGAATTACCAACCCCAGGACCCCAAAGCATGCAGCCATAAAATTAAAGTGGAATATTGTGCTATAACTGTGTAGTGTGAAGAGTGCCCCCAAAGTGGGGAAGCCGATCACCCTCAAAAAGTTGTTGATCTAAAACTCACAGGAAACTTCAACATTTTCCACTATTGGATAAGACTCAATGGAAATGGAGATCCAATATTTGGATGGCCACAGCTTCCAATGTTCAGGTTCCTTACTGACATTTCATGTCAGGAAAAACGAAGCAAATTGATTACGAACAGATTTATTATGGAATAACCTTTTGTGGATTAGTCTACAATATGAAGACAGGATCCTCCCTTACATGTAATCATACTAGTTAGCAGTGGCGTTCCTGTACCGGGTGTCACTTGGTGCAGGGGTATGGGGCTTGGGGGCCAGAGCCAAAAGGGCATGCCCCTTATCCTGCTGCTGCACACCATTTTACTCCTGAGTAAACTGATGCACAGCAGTTGGGGAGGGTGCCCACAATGCCATCCCTCCCTGCCTCACTTCAGTTTACTTGAGAGAAAAATGGCACGCAACAGCCAGGGAGGATGCTCTGAGCACTCTCTCTCTCTCTGCTGCGCACGCCAGTTTATTCACAAGAAAACCAGCGCAGGGCAGGGAGAGAGGTGCACTCCACTGGGTGTCACTCCTCTTCTGGGGTGTTACCTGGTGTGGCCCACACACCCTTTGTGATGCCGCTGCCAGTTAATATACTGATTGACAAGAGGTGATATATTGCAGTCTGAATGTAGATAGGCAAGACAACAAAAGCAAAATAGGTTGTTGTTTTTTCTAATTCCAGTTTCCATCTTTGAATACGTAGCATCTTTAGGGGTCGAACGACTCTTTCACAGGGGTTGCCTAAGACCATTGGAAAACACATATTTCCAATGGTCATAGGAACCGAGACACTGCTCCTCTATGGTTGGAGGTCACCACAACATGAGGAACTATATTAAAGGGTAGCAGCATTAGGAAGGCTGAACACTACTGACCTAGAGACTCCTAGAGAGAACACTTGTCTAGGCATTTGTAGGTCCTTCAGGTCAACTTCTGGCAGATCTTCTTGGCCATAGAATTGCCCTAGAGGACCTGGAGATTCCTAAAGTGTTTTCTCAGCTTAAAAATAATAGCATTTGTGTGTGTGTGTTTGTGCGTGTGGTTTCCCCACTTTCATGGGGGTCCTGTGCCCCTAACCGCAGGGAATGTGGAGGGTGTACTGTATATCTCAAATGCCAAGAAGCTGATGAAATGGGCAAGAGTTCATGGAAGCTTGTATATATCTGTCAGTTTTTAAGATGCCACAGAACTTTTTGTTGCAATGCCAATTATTATTATTATTATTATTATTAACCTTTATTTATATAGCACTGTAAATTTACACAATGAGGGCCAGTGTATCCTAGGAGTTTATCATACGACAGAATTTGGGGGTATAATGCAATGGCAATCTGAACGCAATCATGGGGTTTCACGTTATTGCGAATGAGTGTATCTCACACAATTTTGGGCAATGGGAAGTCATTCCAAATGCAATCATGGGGTTTCACATAATTGTGTATTAGAGTATCTCATGCAATTTCGGGCAATGGGGGTCATTCTGAATGCATTCCAAACGCAATCAGATTTCACATAAATTTGCTAAACTAGTGAATTCACATAATTGCGAAATGGCTCCATTCGCAGTTGAGAGAAATTCCTCCCATGTGATAAACTCCCTAGAGCTGAAAGTCTGCTGGACTTAAGACCAAAGAGACCTGGGCTGCATCTACCCTACAGAAATAAAAAATATAGTTTGCACTACTTTAGGTGCCATAGCTCCATCCTATGGAATCTTGGGACTTAGTAGTTTTACAAGGTCTTTAGCCTCCTCTTCCAAAGAGTCCTGGTGCCTCACAAAACTTCACATCCCAGGATTCTGTAGAATGGAGCCAAGCCTGTTAAAAGTGGTGTCAAACTGCATTATTTCTATAGTGTAGAGGGCCCCCTTTAGGCTGGAATCCAGCTACCTCAGTCCCCACACAACAGTGGAGATTCATCATTGTCATGGTCCAAAACACACTATAGAAATAATCCACTTTGAGACCACTTTAACTGCTAGGCAATTCTGGGAACTGTAGCTTTGTGAGACACTTAGCCTCTCTGTCCCAGAAGAGCTCTGTGGTGCCACAACAAACTACAATTCCCAGTATTCCCTAGCATTGAGCCATGCCAGTTAATAAAGCAGCCTCAAACTGGATTATTTCTGCAGTGTGTAGACAGGGTCCTAGAGAAAGTCTCTTTCAGTCATCAGAGAGTTTTAGGCCTCAAACCCAGCTGTAACTGCTCTGGCTCAATACAAGAGAATCTTGGGAACTGTAGTTCTGAGAGACATTTTGAGCCTTCTCAGGGAGAGAGCTCTGGTGCCACAACAAAACTACACTTCCCAGGGTTCCCTAATAGCACTGAGCCAGGGCTGTTAAAGCAGTTTCGAACTGGGTTATATAATTATTTCTGGAGTGTGTTTTGGTCGAAATAGGCTTCCCCTCACAGCCAAGGCCTGAGACTACTAGAGGCAGGAGGAGGAAGGCCTGTGAGCTGTGTGATTGTGAAAGGCCTGACTGAGGCCCTCCCTACTCTCCCTGCCAGGCCCAGGAGGAGGATGTGAGCTCACAAGGCCGCCTCCTCCTTCCCTCCATCCATCCCTCCTTCTTCTTCTTGGGCAAAAAAGCAAACCGGTTCCGCCTTATAGAGCCAGCCGAGGCTCCCAGGCTGGAGCTGAGGGGCCTGAGCCGGTGAGTCAAGCCCAGGCAAGGAAGGAAGGGAGGGAGGGAGGGAGATATATATATATATATATATATATATGGGCTGCATCCACATTGGAGAGATAACCCGGTTTGGTAGCGCTTTAAGTCTTTGTGTGGCTCTTTGCTATGGAATTCTGGGAGTTGGAGTATGTTGTGGGGCCCAGAGCGGAGCTTCGCTCCGCTCTGGGCCCACAACATACTCCAACTCCCAGAATTCCATAGCAAAGAGCCGCACAAAGACTTAAAGCGCTACCAAACTGGGTTATCTCTCCAGTGTGGACTCCCTTTGACAGAATGGGGTTGTCTTGGCACCTTAAGAGAGGTGACTTTCACCCTGGCCACCCTCTTGAGGCTGAGAGAGTGTCACCTGCCCAAAGAGATACCATGCTCTCTCTCTCTCTCATCTCCAGGCTTGGAATGGGACCCTAAAGGCACCAGAGTCTTGCCTGATATGTTGCAAGCTTGTTGTTGTTGTTGTTGTGGTTGTGTGCCTTCATCCTTTCAGATTTATGGTGACTCTCCAAGGGGTTTATGGGCAGGTTTCCTCAGAAGGACTTTGCCATAGGCATCCTCTGAGGCTGAGAGAGTGTGACCTGCCCCAGGGTTCACCTGCCCAAAAGAGATAACACGTTCTCTCTCTCTCTCATATCTCCAGGCTTGGAATCAGACCCTAAAGGTGCCAGAGTCCTGTCTGATATGAAGTTTTTTCTGACTTATGGTGACCCTATCACAGGTGTTTATTGGCAAGGTTCCTCAGAGTGGGTTTGCCGTAGCCATCCTCTGAGGCTGAGAGAGTGTGACTTGGCCAAGGTTCACCTACCCAAAGAGATACCATCTCTCGCCTGCCAGACTTGGGAATGTGACTGTAAAGACACCAGAGTCCTATCTGATGTTGTTGTTGCGTGTCTTCAAGTGCATCCTGACTTAGGGTGATCCTAAGGCAAACCTTGGGCAAGTCAGATTCAAAAAGAATGGCAGGTTTCTTGAGAAGGGGTTTGCCATTGGCATCCTCTGAGGCTTAGAGTGTGTGGAGTTTTATCATACGATGAAATTTGGGGGTATAATGCAATGGCAATCCAAACGCAATCATGGGGTTTCACGTTATTGCGATTGAGTGTATCTCACGCAATTTCGGGGAATGGGAACTCATTCCGAACGCAATCATGGGGTTTCACATAATTGTGTATTAGAGTATCTCACGCAATTTCGAGCAATGAGGGGGTCATTTTCGGGAAATGGGAAGTCATTCTGAATGCATTCTGAACGCAATCAGATTTCACGTAAATTCGCTAAACTAGTGAATTCACATAATTGCGAATTGGCTCCATGTGCAATCAAGAGAAATTCCTCCCATGTGATAAACTCCTGTGACTTGCCCAGGGTTCACCTACCCAAAGAGACACCATGTTCTCCCTCATCTCCAGACTTCGATGTGACCCCTAAAGGCACCTAAGTCCTGTCTGATTTTGCAAGTTTGTTGTTGTGCCTTCAAGTCATTTCCAACTTAAGACAACCCTAAGGCAAACCTATCACAGTGATTTATTGGCAGGTTCCTTCAGAGGGGGTTTGCCATGGCCACTCACTGAGGCTGAGAGAATGTCACTTGCCCAGGGTGGCTTACCCAAAGAGAGTGTGACTTATGCAAACAAATACTGTGTTCTCCCTAATCTCCCGATTTGGATGTGACCCTAAAGCAGGGTGATCAGTTGTCCTAACTGCAAAAAAGGACAAGGCACTGCAAAATGTAGGACATTCAAGAAAAACGAAGGGCATTACAAAATAAAAGCTAACAACACTAATGCTTCATGCTTCTTAGTCATGCCCAGAATGTAGGACATTTTGGAATTCTTCCTGGAAAGAAGGATGAAATGTCCTGGAAAAGGAAGACATCTGGTCACCCTGTTCTAAAGGCACCAGATCCTGTCTCATGTTGCAAGCTTCTTGTTGTTGTTGTGTGCCTTCAAGTCCTTTCTGATTTATGATGATCCCAAGGCAACCCTATCACAAGGTTTTCTTGGAAAGTTTTTCAGTGGGCTTTTACCGTTGCCATCCTCTGAAGCTGAAAGAGTTTAGCTTGCCAAGGATCACCCAGTGGGTTTCATGACCAAGCAGGGATTTAAATCCTGCTTTTCAGAATAATAATCCAGCGGTCTCAGATGCAGTTTGCCATTGCTACCCTTTGAAGCTGAGAGAGTATGACTTGCCCAGGGTCATCTATGCGAAGAGATACTGCGTTCTCCCAAATTTCCAGATTTGGATGTGATCCTATAGGCACCAGATCCTGTCTGATCTTGGAAGCTAGGCAGGGTCAATCTTGGTGAGTGCTTAGATGGGAGATCAGGTACTGTAGGGTATATTTCAGAGGAAGAAATTGGCAAAACCAACTCTGAATATTCTCTCCCTAAGTAAGCCCCATGAAATTCATGAAGTCGCCATAAGCTGACAGTCAATTTGAAGGTACATACATTCACATACTACAAAGGAGGAAGGATGTCAGGATATGTTTGAGAGGGAGGGAAGGAAGCAAAAAACAGTGCAGTGACTGTGTGCCACTTTTCATCCCTTCTTTTTTCCCAGTAAGGTTCCTGTGCTTTTAATAATTAAAATAATTAATAAAGAATGCCAGGCAGAAGTTATGCAGGACTGCTAAAGGTAGATGAATACTTATGCTGAAAGGAATGTGTCTATACAAATAAATAAACCCCAGAATGAAATTGGGAAGAGCTGTGCAGTATGGTGGAAAATGGCCAAGAAGGCAATAATGTTGGGAGAGAGACATTCAATGTTTGGGGTGATACTGTTTCAAAAAGGGATACTCATTTCATTGATAATTTGCACTAAACAAAATAGACAACCTTCCCACAACATATCGAAAGACACACTGGGGACAACTTGACTTCCTTTAGCAATAGCTATAGCAAGTACATTTCTATACTGCTTATGAGTGCACTTAAGCATGCCCTAAGCGGTTTACAGTTGTAACGTAATTGCCCCCAACAAGATGGGTACTCATTTTAGGGACCTATAGAAAGATGCAAGGCTGAGTGGACCCTGAGTCTCTGGCTGGGACTGAACTCACAACCTTGTGACTGTGAGTGAGTGGCTGCCTTACCAGCATTTAACCACTGTGCCACTAGGGCTTCTTATGGGCATAGAGTTTGAGGTGGGTTGGTTTCTTTACTACCACGCCTCCAACTCTATGCTCACAAACTAATTAATAGTGCCATAGGTGCACTAAAAAGGAGGTCAAAGAAGGGCTTCTCTCAGCAGCCTTTGAAATGTCAACTGTTCAAGTCCCACAGCTCTTCCACAGTTTGACACTACTTGAACTTTCATGACTCCATCCTGTGGAATCCTGGGATAAGTACTTCGGTGAAGTATACAGCCTGGTCTGTCACAGAGGTCAGAAGACTCACCAAACTACAAATCCCAGGATTCTGTAGGATAGAGTCTGGTAGTTAAAGTGGTGTCAAACTGCTTGCTCTGTGCAATGTGGATACACCCTCAGACAATTTACTAAAAAGAGATTTTTCCTTAGCTGAAGTTTGGAACAACTGAGATCAATTTATGTAGTGGAAATGTCCCTCTCTCAAGATATACAACTGCTGCTGCTTCATCTCTGGCATTCCCCCTATGAGACCCACCGATTGTAAACTGGGAGAATCCTTGAAAGTGGTTGGGTGAGAATTCAGATAACAGTTTTGCTTTCAAAAAAGATGGAGTCATTTCAGTGTCTGAAGGATGGCTTTATGAGGTTTGTTCAGATGTCCCTTCTTCCCTTTGTCTTGCAATGTTAATGGTATTTAGATTGCAGCATTCGTGTGCTTTGGCTCTGTAAACACATCTGTTGCACAAAGCCCTGCTAATAGTTCGATTACACCAGTGAAAATGAAAAAAAAAATAGTGGGAATAGTGATAATTTGGGCTGCTTAGTTACTAGGGAGAATGCACTTTTAAAATCAGATGCATCTAACAACATAGGGTTTGAATCCAGGACAGGCAGCCATCAAAGGGACACTTCTTATATGGGCCTTCTATCATTACCATGGGTATGTAATTGTTAGTTGTCATGAAAAGTGCTAAAGTACATTTGTAGTGTTTTACAGAGGGGCAGGTAAGAAATAAATATTATTATTATTATTATTATTATTATTATTATTATAGTATGGGCTGGCAGAATTTAGTCTTGCAGAAATTGTTGGAAGAATTGAGTCTTTCAGAACTTACTCTCCCGTCAGAATTGTAGTTCAATAACCTCTTTAGGTTACCACTCCTTCCTAGAGACTAATGCAGTGGGCCACATCCAGAGGTGTACACAAAATAAATTTTGTGTGCAGCATAGGACTACCAGGCTCTTTATGGTCTCCTCTTAGGGCCAAATTGTACTCCTTTTATGTTACTTTTAGATTACATTATAAATATGAGGGGTTTTTTTGTTGTTGTGTCCCTTTCAGACTTACGGTGACCCTAAGGCAAACCTATAATGGGGTTTTCTTGGCAAGATTTGTTTAAAGGCAATTTGTCATTGCCATCCTCTCAGGCTGAGAGAGTATGGCCTGCCCAAAGTAACACTGTGGTTATACATGGCTGAGCTATATTAATAAAATAAGAAGGATTTTATCAATGAGTTAAGCTTCCATGAAATATTTAAAATGCAGCCACCGACAAAAGTTTTTTTTAATGTTTCAGAATAAAATGTTTACATTATGTGTTGTTTGTAAAGAATATCTAGATATTTTAAAAGGAATACTGCAACCAAGACGTAAAAATAACTTTTCTTCTTCTTTAGGTGGAGTTGTGACATTGAAGGAAAGGTGCTGCCATGGGAAACCAGCTGGCTGGTATTGCCCCTTCCCAGATCCTTTCTGTTGACAGCTATTTCTCAGACATCCATGACTTTGAATATGACAAAAGCTTGGGGAGTACTCGTTTTTTTAAAGTTGCCCGAGCCAAGCATCGAGAAGGTCTGGTGGTTGTCAAGGTATTTGCCATTCAAGATCCAACCTTGCCCTTAACTAGTTATAAACAAGAGCTGGAGGAGTTGAAAATAAGGCTGCACTCGGCACAAAACTGTCTTCCCTTTCAGAAGGCCACATTGTCTGAAAAAGCAGCCATGCTCTTCAGGCAGTATGTTCGAGACAATCTCTATGACCGTATTAGTACTCGGCCATTCCTAAACAACATTGAGAAGAGATGGATAGCCTTCCAGATCTTGACTGCAGTGGACCAGGCACACAGATCGGGGGTCCGTCATGGGGATATCAAAACTGAGAATGTGATGGTGACCAGCTGGAACTGGGTTCTTCTAACAGATTTTGCAAGTTTTAAACCAACCTACCTCCCAGAAGACAACCCTGCAGATTTCAATTATTTCTTTGATACATCACGAAGGAGGACGTGTTATATTGCACCAGAGCGCTTTGTTGATGGCAGCATGTTTGCCACAGAATTGGAGAATATGAGAGATCCATCCACTCCCCTTGTGGACCTGGCCAACAGTAATCAACGTAGCAGGGGGGAGTTGAAACGTGCAATGGATATCTTTTCTGCAGGTATTTTGAAGTGATAAAATAAAGATGCTGCATGATTTTTGCTGTCCTTTTCTGGGAAATGGGTGGTATTTCTGAAACTGAGGCTGCATCCACACTATGGAAATAATCCAGGTTGAAACCACTTTAACTGCCATAACTCAATGCTGTGGAATTCTGGGAACTACAGTTTTGTGAGACATTTTGCTTTCTCTGTCAGCAAGCTCTGGTGCCACGACATACATTCCTAGAATTCCATAGCACTGAGCCATGCAGTTAAAGTGGTGTCAGGCTGGATTATTTCTGCAGTGTGAATGCAGCCTTAGTCTTGGAAAATATTGACTTCTTGTTTCTGATTGCAAAAAGGTAGAGGTACATGCGCACAGCTAAATCTTGAGCTGGGCAAAGTTGTGGATGCGTGTCATTTTTTTACCCCTGGGAAACCTGCCATAGGTCATGCAAGTCCTCAAATACAAATGTAAAGTGGTTTGATGTCAATTTCACATTTTATAAAACCACTTGTGGGGAAAGAAATGTAAAACAAGACACCCTGTTTTTAAGGAGATTTATCACTCCTGGAAGCTTCCTGAAGACCAATCCCCATTTTCAAAATATTAAACATTGCTGAAGCTGTGAGGGCCTTCAGACATCTTGATAAAAGTGTTCATATAACTTTTGGGCCATATAATTGTTGTTAAAACCATGACTAAATCGATAATATAACTTTAACTCCTTCAAATAAAATATATCACACTGCTCTGCAGATACAACACTTCAGAATGCCATTGGAGAAACATGTCTCTGAAAGCTATAAATTAAATATATACATAAAAATTACAAATTACAGTTTTTTATGGGGGAACCACCACATATCTCTTTCCACCATATGTATTTTTGAAACAGCATGAAACACTTGTAGAAAAGTATTTTGAGATTTCTGAGAATGTTGTTAATCTAGAGTTGTAAAGTATGTTGAATAAGAGTAACATATATTTATTTTCATGGTTATTCATAATTTCTCCCCATCCCAGAAATGACTTCACAAAGTTTGTTTGGCTCCATATAGGTCCTTAGGGGTCTTTTACACATTTATTTCACATATAATAATAGTTGCAGTAGTTTTTGATCACAGGCCATAGTGTGATGATTGGTCATGTGAGTCAATCCTGGGTTGGATCCACTGAAAACAATAGTTTCACTGATTCTGTAACTTGTAGTAACTTGTCTGCCCCATAGATTTCCATGGTTCTGTTCAAAGCATGGCTCAATCTAGATTCAGACATTAAGCACTAGAATTAAAGATTGTCACTAGTACGCAGTTACTTTTGGTCCATGAAAGGTTTTTGCTGGAGTTATAGATTTTGTTACTTTTAACCTTGTTAGAGCTAAAATAGTTTCCCAGGGAAACTGTGGGACTTATTTGCATTTCAGGGTTTCTGTTTATATTGCTCTATTTGCAGATTTGGTCTTAAATTATGGTATTGCATATACCACATGGTCTAGATAGTGTTGGTTACTGGGTAGTTGTTCTGTTCTGATTTTTGTTGTAATGGTTAGCTACTCTCGAATCAATCCCGATATAGGAATCCTGTGGATGAGACATCTCCAATACTCCCTATCTTCCATTGCTCTGCTTAGGTCTTGTAAATTTATGCCTGTGAGCTCCTTAATAGAGTCCATCCATCTAGCATATGGTCTTCCTCTCTTTCCACATCCCTCCACCTTTTCTAGCATTATTGTCTTTCCCAGTGACTCATTCCTTCTCATGATATGACCAAAGTACGACAACCGAAACTTTATCATCTTGGCTTCTGAGGAGGTTTCAGGCTTGATCTATTCTAGGATCCATTTGTTTGTCTTTTTTGCTGTCCATGGTATCCTCAGCACTCTTTTCCAGCACATCTCAAATGGACTGATTTTATTTCTATCTGCTTTCCTAACTACTGTATCTAGCTTTCACAACCATACATGGTAATAGGGAAACCAATGGCTTGTATGATTCTAACGTTAGTGCTCAGTTGTATATCTTTACATTTTAGGATCTTTTCTAATTCTTTCAAAGCTGCCCTCCCCCATTCCTAGTCATCTTCTTGACTGCAGTCCCCATTTGATCAATGTTTGAACCAAGGTACAAGAACGCTTTTACTATTTCAATTTCCTTATTGTCTAGTTTGAATCTGTGTAGATCTTCCATGGTCATTACCATATACATGTAATTGTAAGTCAGCTTCATGTATAAGTCAAGGGCAAGTTTTGCGGCCAAAATTATGGATTTTGATATGACTCATGGATAAGTTGAGAGTTAGTGTTTTAACCATTGTTTGTTTTAATTCTGTTGTTCACCGCTCTGATTGCTTGCAGAGTGGCGGTTTAGAAATAAAATTTATTATTATTATTATTATTATTATTACTACTACTACTACTACTACTACTTAGGGATTTGTAACAAAGGATCTAAAGCAGTGATTCCCAAACTTTAGTCCTCCAGAGATTTGGGACTTCAATTCCTAGAAGCTTCAGCCTACTTAGCCAAAAGTCAGGGATTCTTGGAGCTGAAGTCCAAAACATCGGGACAGTCAACGTTTGGGAGTCACTGACCTAAAGGATGAAGCAAATGCCAAAGAACTTGCAAATTCCAGCAAGCATAACTGTTTCTGTTCCTCCTAAAGGCTGGATAGATGAGATAGTAGAGGGGGGACAGTGCTTCCAGGACAGATTACACACTTGCCTTTCACAAGGGAATTGTTCCTTTTTTTGATAAGAGTTAACATACAGTACTTACACTGACCTGTGGATAAATTGCTTTTGTGTCAATTTTTGACTAAAATTTCTAGTCTTATACATAAGTATATACAGTATTTTTGTTTTCTTTATGCTGAGATGTAAGCACTTTCTGTATTGATCTATCTTAGTAGATCTTAGTTGATCTTTCTGTTCTGGTGCTGGCAGTAATTCTGGACCTCCTCAAGACTTCATTTGGTACAGAACACTTACACACATTACTGCTGCAATATAAGCTTTAACAGTGATAAGTGATTCAGCAGATGGTATACGGCAGGATAAGCATTGTAGCCCTTTCATTGATGGAGTCCAGAATTCACTCACAGCCAATGACAAGTGTGAGCTTCCAAACAATTCATTTCACTATCCTAGGCCAGCAGTCCAGTTCCCCATGGCTGTCTGAATGGGGAGCTCCTGGACTGGGATGCACCCGCTTATGAGGCAGATGGGAGATAGATTCCCAAGGGTGGTACAGTGTAGAAATAAAGAATATCAATGTGCCTTCCCCTCTACTATTAGAACTGTACAAGTAGGTTTCTAAAGGAGAAATTTTACTAGCCCATTTTACTTCCAATCTTCATATCTTTTCCCAATAAAATTATCCCTTTTTCTACCGGGAAACAGCTGCTAACTCTTGGCCATGGTTCTAACAAGGACTTCAAAGCCCATTTGCCTAGTGGCAGAGACTCAGCTTACTACAGTAGTTTTTGATTGCTTCTGTATCAGTCAACAGCAGTGCTTACTTTAGTTAAAATATCCTTAAACTAGCACTGGTAACCTCAAGACTTGATTTTTGCACTGCGCTCTACATGGGGCTACCCTTGTGCCTAGTCAGGAAATTCCAGCTGGTACAGAATATGGCAGCCAGGCTGATCACCGGAACAACCAAGAGCGACCATATCACACCAATATTGAAGTGATTCCACTGGCTGCCCATTAGTTTTCGGGCACAGTACAAGGTGTTGGTTATCACCTTTAAAGTCTTACATGACTTGGGCCCAACCTATCTAAGGAATCACCTACTTCCATATAATCCACCCCGTACACTCAGGTCCTCTGGGAGGAATCTACTGCAGCCCTTAAAGACCAGATTGACTGTGACCCCCAGAGGACTTTCTCTGCAACTGCTCCCACCTTATGGAATGGCCTGCCAGACGAGATCTGTCAAATTACTAACCTAGTTAGCTTTAAGAAAGATGTGATCCTGCTCACTGTTGTTATACTATTTTTTCTTGATTTTAATGCTTTGTAATTTTAAACTGTTTAATCCTTTTTGGGGGAGGGGTGGACATTGTATATATTGATGTATCATTTTAATGTTATACTCCACGTTGATTGTTTTAACAAAAAGCGGGATATAAATAAAAGTTTTATTTATTATTTACAAGTATAAAGAAACACTCTACAGGCATGCCTTGAGAGCAGTTTTATTTAGTGACTTTGTTTTCAGAAGGACACTGTGGCATATTTTTTTCCTCCTTTTGGCTCTATTGTCAGCTGACAATTAATTTAAAGCAAGATTACTGATATCTTTAATACTCTTGCATCCATACACTAGGAGAAAATGCTGATAGATGTTATGTGCACTTTTCCTCCAGCCTTAAATGTTCCGTCTACAAACTGGGATTTTTTGTTACTGGTTAAAATGTTGTGAAACATTAGTAATCTCTTGAGCTGTGTGTATATAGGATGCACATCTTAGTCCCTTTGATCAGAATATTTGTATGTATTTCTTCCAGTTGGTTTGATGTGATGGTTTCTTAAGCCCTTAGGATAACAAAAAAGAAATATTATATCTTATATCGACCTTTCCTCACATACCACTACTGTATACTATTTCCATCCATTTTGAAAGATACAAGATTAAGCAGAAGAATGCCTACTGTGTTTTGGATTAGTCTTCATCAACTCCCAGATCTCTTGTCATCATTTTCGCTTCTCTGTTAGTAACTGGGCTACTAAAGATTTGAAACTAAATTATGATTATGGAAAGGACCATCTCTCTGAGGTTTTCAGAAGAATGTGTGGTCTGTCAGAAGGTGACACCCCAAGAGCCAGATTCACAAGACCAGAGATTAACATGGTGGAATGTATTCCTTGCAGTTAGGAAGGACCTGGTGTTTAAACATTTGCTTGTAAGACAATACAAATTCTCTCTGTCTCTGTGTCTTCAAGTCACCTGTTGATTTTTGGTGACCTGATGAATTTCATAAGGTTTTCCTAAGCAAGGAATGCAACATGAATTTTCTTATTAGGGAAATTCAAAATTGTAATATTCCCACCTATAGTCTAAAGGAATACTATATAGTACAATCTGAAGAATATGATTCTCTTGTTTGATTCAGAGATGGAAGTGAGTTAAATAGTTGTGGTGGTGGTGATGGTGGTAGTAGTGTGCCTTCAAGTTCTTTCAACTTAGGGTACCCCTAAGGTGAATTTATTTTAAGGTTTTCTTGGCGAGATTTGTTCAGAGGAGGTTTGCCATTGTCTTTCCCTCAGGTGGTGAGCAAGAGCAAGGCATTAAAAACAAAGAAGCATCAACACTTAACAGAGATAGAAAATAAAGCATGATGGAAAATCTTCCATGAAACAAAATGTTTTGTTATTTTTAAAACAGGTATCTGAACTACATATTATGGGTATGCTAACAGTTTCGTACACATGTGAGCACAGATGTGGATACCAAAATTCTATAGTGCTGCTAATAATTGTACATTACAACTGGGTTTTGTTATGACCCAGCAGGTAAGAAATTCATAATTCTCAAGTACTTGTCTTGTATTTTCCAGGCTGTGTGATAGCTGAGCTCTTTACAGAAGGTGTTCCTCTATTTGACTTGTCACAGCTTTTGGCATACAGAAATGGCCTCTTTGCCCCTGAGCAAGTTCTGAATAAAATTGAAGACAGGAGTATAAGAGAACTGGTAAATCATTTTACATTCTTTATAGCAGCTTATTATGTTTTTTGTACCTACTTAATAACCATGATTCTTTCATCTCTTCCTCTCCTCCTTTGTTCTATTCTTCTTGCCTTTTTCTATCCGAAGGTTACTCAAATGATCCAGTGTGATCCAGAAAAACGTTTAGCAGCTGAAGACTACTTGAAACAACAACGTAACAACGCATTTCCTGAAATATTTTACACTTTTCTTCAGCCTTATATGGCACAGTTTGCCAAGGAAACATTTGTATCTGCAGATGAGCGCATCCTTGTTATACGTAAAGATCTGGACAATATCATTCATAACCTCTGTGGCCATGACCAAACAGAAAAAGCCGAGGGAGAAACAAAGGAAAATGGACTGGTCATTTTAGTGTCTGTGATAACATCCTGCCTACAGACTCTCAAGTACTGTGATTCAAAGCTAGCTGCTTTGGAGCTGATTCTCCAGCTAGCACCCAGGTTAAGTGTGGAAATCCTTCTGGATCGTATCACACCCTATCTGCTGCATTTCAGCAATGATACTGTGCCCAGAGTGAGGGCAGAAGCTGTTAGGACACTTACTAAAGTTCTTGCTCTTGTAAAAGAGGTACCACGTAATGATATCAATATCTACCCAGAGTACATCTTGCCAGGTATTGCTCACTTGGCCCAAGATGAAGCTACAATAGTCCGACTGGCTTATGCTGGTAAGAAGTGAGTGTGGTAAACAGAGAGAATCAGTTGAATGTTGTTTTTTTTTAATGTTCCTGTTCTGAAACTATCTTACAATGAAAGACATCACAAATCTAGACTTTTATTAGGTAGTAAATTTGATTTTCCATGTGATAGAATTTGCATTTAAAAAAGCAAAAACAAAAGACAACACAATAATTTGGACAGCATTTCAACAGCAAGAACATATTCTGTTGTACTTTTTCCTGTATCTTATTGCTACCTGAAACAACAGGGTAAATGTGCCCTTTTACCTGAATTTATAACACAAAAAACATAAGTTGGTATCCTCTCAGGAGTTATGAGTTTGTAAACTGGATTTTCAGTCCTATAACTACTGGGGATCCACATTTATGGTTGTGAATGACCAAACATGACCCCTGAAACCTTTTGCAGCCTTGCATTGCCCCGATGGAAGCAATTTTCTGGGGTGCTGGAGTTTGAGGTGCTGGGAAATTGCACCTACAGCTCTCTCCTGGTTGCAGGGTGCCTTGCAACAAGCAGTTCTGGTAGACCTTGAGTGGTCTCCACTGCCTGTTCATGCTATACCCACAATCAGGAGAGTGCAGCAGACACAACCAGGAGAGCACAGCTGCTCTGTTTGCAGTGCCTTGGAAACACTTTGGTTGGGGCAGGGGCAAGGGCAGGCTGGAAAGGTAGATTTTTGAGGTGTGGTTTTGTCAGACTTATGCATGATGATGTAGCTGTATCTGAATGAAACCTGTCTGGTCCAGCATTCTGTTTCTGCTAGTGGTCACCAAAGTGCATTTTAGAGCTCACATGCTGGATATGATGGTGGTCATATGTCACTGTCTTGTACAGAGGTTCTCTTACGTACACATACATCAATACTTTTCTAAAGGAAACATATCCATGAATAGCTGTGTTGGCCAATATAGCAAAGTACAACATCCAAAATCCACAAAACAGAGGTATCTTTATAGGGCCAACCAAAATGCATAAAATACACGCAACAAGCTTTTGAAACTCCGCTGGCCTTTTCACCAGGCAAAGGAGTTAAAAATAATGCAGGAGAAAAAAAGTGACTATGTTAGTCACAGGCCTGCATTTTGGCAAGATGGTGGTAATGGTGGCATTCTGAGTATGGAGGGATATCTATGCAAGCAGGCCTCTCCTCATCCTGGTCACATGGCCGGTGACTTACCTCATCATCCCACCCTACCGTGTATTATTTTTTAACAACCTTGCCTGATGAAAAAGCCAATGGAGCTTTGAAACCTTGGGACATATATTTTATGTACTTTGGTTGGTCCAATAAAGGTATCACTGTTTTGTGGATTTTGGATGTTACTCTACTTTCTAAGTGAAAGAATTCTGGAAAGTCCAAGCCTAAAAGAATTCAGACACACAGCCATGTTAGTCTGGAATATCAGTATTCAAAAGGCCCCAATACCTGCTCTCTGCTTATACATGAGGTTGACTTATAGTCGGATGTGTACAGTATATTCAGCTTGTATAAGATACATTAATTTTGTTATACTTTTCATTGTCAGAACTTGTTCACTGTTCTTAGCTATGGCAGTTAAGCTAGCTCTAAGCTACTTTTCAAAAGGTTAAAGTTTGTTTTGAAAATTGTTTTATTATTTGCAGAGAACATAGCACTGTTGGCTGAAACTGCTCTGAGATTCTTGGAACTAGTCCAGCTCAAAAATCTAAACATGGAAAATGAACCAAACAGTGAAGAAACAGATGATGCAATACACCCTAGTGAAAATTATGACACTGGTGATGTATTTTTTGAATTACTATGAGCATGGCCATATGTACACTTACTTGTGCACAAGACCCCTAAGATATAATGGCATTTACTTCCAATGGACTGCTGTTTTTTTAATGAGTTGTTGATAGTTTAGATTTTAGAAGAATGTTGAGAATTTCCATTATCTGGCAGTGAAGAAAGGGGTACTCTTCAGGTACTGAACATAAGATGTAAATCACAAAAGACAAAACTCATAGTAACATAATCAAGTAGGATTATCCTTTTATTTCCAGAAATCTAATGATTAATACTTCCAAGAAAACTAGATCTGAACTGTTTTTGACATTCGTAAGTTGTGAGTGGTCTTCACAAGAGTTTGCAATACAGTAACTATCCAGGGCCTTCCACATTCTCTTCAGTGTTGAAGTCATCTCTAACATCTGCAGTAGACATAATATACATAGGGCTCCTCAGTAATAAAGTGAACAAGAAAAGCAGTTTTTTGCAAAAGGCTTGTGCATGCTCCATTTGTTTGGAGTTGTGTCCAAACTTCTAATCAGAATTGTTTATTAGTTTGTTGTTGTTGTTTTTTTCATTTCCATTTTTGGCACCTTGCTCTGATAGGCACTGATTTTGTCTTCATTTTGGCACCAAGTTAAAACATCATTTTTTATTAAAGCCTGTGGAGTCTTAATGATTTTGTCCAAATCTGTCCATGCACATGTTTTTAAACTTCATTGTTTAGTTTGCTTTAAGTTTGCTGGTTCACTGTTCTGAATTTTAAATTGATTTTAGTTGTACACAGTCCTTTGATACATAATGGTCCTGTTGAGGCAGCCTGAATGCTCTTTTTGAAAATGTCACTTGTAATACCTGTGCTATAGTTAAGTTACATTATTTGGAGACAACTCCAAACAAATGGAGCCACACTGGAGCATGCAATTTAAGTGCAATAGTGTGTTTCAAGATGTATTTTTGTTAAAGTGTTATGAATGTTACAGAATTCAGAAATAATGACAACCCAAAGAAGACTGATGAGTGCAAACAATACATAACATGGAAGATTTCTCTCAAGCATGGATAAACATACAGGTTTCCCTGACTTCATTTCTGTGATCTTCTTGCAGAGCTTCAAGCCTTGCATGAAATGGTCCAGCAGAAAGTTGTCACATTGTTGAGTGATCCAGAAAACATTGTGAAGCAGACCTTGATGGAAAATGGAATCACTCGCTTGTGTGTCTTTTTTGGACGTCAGAAAGCGAATGATGTACTCCTGTCCCATATGATCACGTTTCTTAATGATAAAAATGACTGGCATCTACGGGGAGCTTTTTTTGACAGTATAGTGGGTATGTGGGCATCTTTGTATTAAATGTATGTTGGTTTATGACTTTCAGTTGGAGAACTGAGGGGTTTAATCTGTATGTATGAATAATTCCCTACATTTGAGTAGCAGCTAACTGTGCCTCTTTTTAAAAGTTGTTGTGACAGCAGGTGAAACAACTTAGATTTAAGCATGTAAAGGTAGGCTTATGCTAGGATTTTATATGAAGTCTTGACGTTGTTATCTTCTGTTTGTAGTCATACCATGGTTTTCTTTGTCTCTTACACATTCTTTTTTCTCATGAGAGAATATTATTAAGGAAAAACATGGAATAGATACCTGGTGCCTTTTAATTCTAACCATTAGGATCCTTTGAAAATATTCCAAGTGACAATATTAAATACAGAAGAATTGTCCTCGTGGAGCTAACCGATGGTACAATGCAGTGGGTAGATAGATGCTCCCAAGAAATATACAAGTGAAGAATGATATTGTGGACATACATTAGGTTGGGCAGTGGTGCTCCCAACAGCTATTTTAAATGCAAATTATGTAATCCCACACCATTAGCTGTCTTGGCTAGGACTGATCAGAGCTGTAGGCAACAAATACAGTACATGGAGAATGCCACAGTTGTCCACCCTCGTCACATGGCCATGAAGCATCCCTTTTTTGTCTCCAGCATATGGTGGTTAGAGCACCATTAAAGTTCTTTTCCTTACCCTTTATAGCAGCTAATAATTGTCTTCCATGAATGCATGGTAACCTTAAAGCCTCTGTGTGGTTAGTATCATGTTATTTCATGATAGTGAATTCCATAACTTAATTATGGGTACCTATATAAAATGAGTGCTGGTGTTGAAAAAACATTTTTATTTCATTTATTTATATCTGGCCTTTCTTCTGGCATGGGACTAATACATAGCTCACATTAAATGCTCCTCATCAAGATTTTTTGAGGGGAATAAATAGGTCAGCTCTCCCTGCTGTTGACTTCTTTGAGGGTTAGTGGCTTTTTGAAATGCTTATTTGCATTTTTGTTCTGCCTGGATTTCAGGTGTTGCTGCTTATGTTGGCTGGCAAAGCTCGTCAATCTTGAAGCCTCTGCTTCAGCAAGGGCTCAGTGATGCTGAAGAATTTGTCATCTATAAGGCCCTCAATGCCCTTACTTGCATGTGTCAATTAGGGCTTCTGCAGAAACCACATATATATGAATTTGCCTATGATATTGGTAAGCCATCTTCCTTCAAAACAGTTTTCTGTTTTAATCTCTTTGTGTGGCATGTAGTTTCATTGTTATTACAGATTGCCAGCCTATTGCACCATATATATCATGTTCAGAATGGCTTTAAGTAGATAGATAAGGATTAATGAAGAACTGATTAAAATGGCCCTGTCTTATGACTGTTCAGAGATAATAGGAGTTATTTTTGTAGTAACTATGCTTCGTGCTGCAACCTGAGCCAAAATGGTGGTTGCTGTCTTTGTTTCTTCCAAGAAAGCCCTACTATTGGTGCATCTACACTGTAGAAACAGTGCAGTTTGACACCACTTTAATTCCATGGCTGCTTCCTACAGAATTTTGGGATTTGTAGTTTTGTGAGACATTAGCACTCTCTTGTAGAAAAGACTAAAGTTCTTGTAAAACAACAAACCCTGGGATTCCATAGGAAGGGGCTACAGCATTTAAAATGGTTTAAAATTACATTATTTCTACAGTGTAGATCCTATCTAGAGAACCAGTGTGCATAGTGGTTTCAGTGTTGGACTGCGACTCAGGGAGTCCAGGGTTCAATTCCCCATTTATCCATAAAACCCAATGGGTGATATGCTCTTAGCCTCAGGGGAAGGCAATGGCAAACTTCCTCTGAAAAATCTTGCCAAATCCCCTAATGATAGGGTTTTTTTTAGCATTGCCATATGTATGAAATTATTTGAAGGCACACAAAAACAGAACCATTATACATTTCCCTTATTGAGCAGAACAAGCAGGAATATCTGGCTGTTGGTGGAAATTCATCTCTTTTTATGGTGTAAAGAAAATTATCATTCATATATGTGGAGGCAGTTGCCCAGGCAAGAAGGATTGAAAGATAGTGACTGCCCTGTATATTTGCAAGGATGGTTTGTCTGAGCTGTCATGGGTAGTTTATTAGAGCAAAACCAATAAAAATGTAGAACAGAATGGCTCAAACATCCTTGATAGTTATAATACAAGATCATATTGCAAAGGGATTCTAGACAGAAGAATAAAATATCAACCTTGATCTCGTTTTGAGTTTGATCTGAAATTGGTGTGTGTGTGTGTGTGTGTTTTGGTTCTATCATGAACTTGAGATGGCTGAATATCTATTTGAAATCTGCTTTTATTTTTATGCATTCTTTCCCCCAGCACCATTTCTCTGCCATCCTAATCTCTGGATACGCTATGGAGCAGTAGGATTTATAACTGTTGTAGCACAGCATTTGAATATTGCTGATGTTTATTGCAAACTTATGCCTTACCTGCATCCTTTTATCACTCAGCCAATAATACAGGTAATGAATCAGCTGCATGTGGAAATAATAATTTAAAGTTGCAGAACATAGGAGTCCTTGAAATAATTTAGCTTAACATCTTCATACTTTAACTGTGAGAGTAAAATTACAGTTGGCCCTTTGTTTAGTGGGGTTTCTGTTCCACTCAACCCAGTGGAAACTAAAAAATGCGGGAACTGAAGTCCCATTATTGTCTAAGGATATCTGCCTGTGCAAGACCGCATTGGCGTGGCCACATGCACATGACCATTGATAATAATGGGGAGGGGCCATCCAGAAAAGGCTACTCTGCCAAAACTGAGGCCCTATTGTATTTGCTAGGTGAGCCAAGAAGGTGCTGCCAGAACCAACAGCTAGTGATTAGCAGTGCTTATTATATAGAGCTGCAGCATATTAGGAATTTCCCTGTCCCCATTCCATGCCATTGGCTGCTGGTGGGGTGGTAACACTTGAAGCATGATCATATAAAGTGCATGATAATTGCTCTTGGGTATTGCTGTAGAGCATTGGTCCCTAACCTGTGCTCTGTGGAGCCCTTAGAGCTCTGTGAATCAAAAAGGTTGGGAATCCCTGCTGTAGAGAGAGGAGGGCAGCCTTGCCACAGGAGTGTTGCTTTCTATAACCTCTCTGTGGCAATATGTACTTTGTAACCTCTGTTCAACTACACTCCAATGTTCCTGTTTACAAACCATCTTAGGTGGCTCCTGTCTTATAACAAGTTGGTAGCAGAAACAAATAATTCCTTATCAAGGCACTCTTAGTCAGAACTTTAGTTTGAGGACCATTTTCCTAAAACGACCCGGATGGTTCAAACAACCTTGGAGAGATCTGATTAAAAGCTTCTGTTTCCCTTTCTATTCAAAACCTTCCTATTTCAGAACATAACACTAAATTCAGCAGCTAGACGTCTGTGAGCAAGGTTAGCTAATCTTTTCCCTTAAGATTCCTAAACTATGATCCAAAACGCACTGCAAAAATAATCCAGTTTGAGATTATTTTAACTGCCCTGGATCAATGCTAGGGAATCCTGGGAACTGTAGTTTTGTGAGACATTTAGCCTTCTCTGTCAGAGAACTCTGATGTCACAGCAAACTACAATTTCTAGGATTCCTTAGCACTGAGCCAGGGTAGCTAAAGCGGCCTCAAACTGGATTATTTATGCAATGTGTTTTGGACCTATATTTCTGTGATAATCTGACTGATTCCTTGTTCCTCTTTTTGAATTGCAGATAGACAAAGAAATAGTCCTCTTGAGTGTCCTCAAAGAGCCTGTAAGCCGTTCTATATTTGATTATGCTCTACGATCAAAGGACATAGGAAGCCTTTTCAGAACACTGCAGCTTCGTCAGAAGAAAAGGAATGGGACTCTTCCTGATTGTCCACCCCCTGAAGATCCAGCAATTGCACAGCTGTTGAAGAAGCTGCTTTCCCAAGTAATTAATTGCCAGTATAATGATAGTTCTGAGGATTCATGATCGAGTAGGAAAAAAGTATTGTAGTCATGTAGCCATGGCATAGGATCCTCTTCTTTCACAAGCCCTATTAAAATGAATCTGAGGTGTCAGAGATCTCAACTGCACTTTTATTGTGGATCTTTTGCTGGAGAATTTCAAATGGATTGAGTCCATGATCCCCATAAAGATGATTATATTTATTTAAGTATAATATTTCTATACTGCTCTCATTTATGAATCACCCTGACATTTACAGTGCCATAAAACAGCAAACAACTTAACATAAAGGACAGTTGTTCAACATTTGAGATATTAGAAAAAAGGAACACTTTATGAATTGGCATGCCATAATATAGTTTTATTATTTTGGTCTCTGAATGTTCGTCTTATTTCTTTCTCTTGCTGTCTAATGTGTTTTTGTGTAGTATTATATTATTATTTTATGGATCAAGGAATTGGTATAGCATAAGAACTGGGCAAGGCTTGCATGCAAAGGGTGAAGGTATCCAAACTGACATAAATTGCTGTGATATCAGCTGTCTTGTTTGAATTTATGTCTCAAGTGATAAAGAGGATCTTGCCACCATCAGATGCAGATGTGGAGTAAAATGGAAGTTTGCCATTGTGGAAATCTGTTATTCCTTGTGATATAGAAAGAGAACCAGCGTTGTGTAGTGGTTTGAGTCTTGGACTATGACTCTGGAAAACATGGTTCAAATCCCTGTTCAGCCATGGAAACCATGGAAACTCAGACATAGAAACATAGAGTGACCTTGGGCAAGTCACATTCTCTCAGCTTTAGGGGGAAGCAAAGACAACCTCCCATCTTGCCAGGAAAACACCATGATGGTTTGTCTTAGGATCACCATGAGTCAAAAATGGCTTTCAGGCACATGACGACATGGTAAAGAGATGACATGTGCAAAGGTAGCTTTTTTCAGAGAATCCAAAATTCAGCATACTGTATCTTTGCATCCATTTTTCAGTCATTCTCATTAATTAGAATATGGTGCTAATTCTGTTTCAATAAGAGGTTTCACTTTTTTGTCAATGAGGGGTCTCACACATTTTCCTTTCTAAGATGCTTAGTTAGCACGCCTATCTACGTTAAACACAATTCCCACATAGTTGTGTGAACTTTCAGTTTGCAAATAAATAAATTGTACTAATGTCCAGCTACTACAAATCAAGTATATTATTATTTTACTGCTTACCACTGAGTGCTTCAAATCATAGCATTGTAGAGTTTTTGCCTTGCTTATTTCTTGATCTGCTAATCCTCCCCAAAGGCCTGTGAGGTAGGGTAGGGGATTCATAAGATAATATTTTTTAGTAGCTGTGTAGTGCATGAGATGGTTGCACAGGAATTTGAAATTGGATCGTTGCTATACATTCTGCTGGGCTCAGGTTATTCTGATTAGTTACCGTCATGCTCTTTGCTTTTATTGAAAGTACTCTTTCAACATAAAATTCAGATCAGCTTGATCTCCCAAAGATGTATATTTTTGGATCCTTTCACAACAGATTCACAACAGACCATCCCGGTGTAATCATTTTTACAATTGTACGCTGATTATCTGCTTTTGTAATAGAAAAACAGTTTTTGAGTAACTGTGTAAATATAGCATTTTACACTCCAACCTCTCTTGACCCCAGTTGCCACATGCCATGTGACATTTGAAGTGCTCATCTGGGTTTCCCCTGCCTTGAAAAAAGTACAAGTTTAACAATCCACTGTTTTACTTTGTTTTTGGATAGGGGATGACTGAAGAAGAAGAAGACAAGCTATTAGCCTTAAGAGACTTCATGTTAAAATCCAACAAAGCCAAGGCCAATATAGTGGACCAGAGCCACCTTCATGACAGCACCCAGAAAGGAGTGATTGACTTGGCAGCTTTGGGTACAATTGGAAGACAAGTTGATCTTGTCAAAACTAAACAGGAGTCTGATGACAAACGTGGTTAGTATAAGCCTGATGGCTGAAATCTGTGGATTTTTAAAAATGTTTTAATAACTTGCATTGTAAGATTTAAAACATGGTTAGATGGGGATGTCATCATTGTGGCCTTGCAAAGTGTTTTTTTCCATCATTATGGCCCATTAAAAATGGTACACATGGAGTCAGGGTTTACTGCTTAATATGGCATGTTCTAAATTGGAGGGTGGCTTCCTGAGAATCAGCCAATAATATCTTTCATGAGCAAGTTCCACTACAAAAGGTGCCACCATCTAATATGGAGGGATCCCCTTTCTGCTCTTCCCTCTACACCACAGCCCACTTCTGTATTCTAACTTTTAGATGTGTTAAATGATCTGAAAAGAATTGGTAAAATAATTCTGACCCAATCTCCCAATATTGGCAATCTTGAGCCTGTAGGTAATGTTTTGCCTTCTTATTGGGAATACAATCATATATAGTGCCTGGTGTTGCACCAGTAAGCCCTAACTTCCATTTCTGCTATCTTTGGGGTGCCCCACCTGTGGCTCCCCACTTCCATCTTGTAAATGAATGAGGAGTGGCACAGCTGCTACCTTGAAGGCAGAAACAAGTGGATGGTGGACTCCTCAGAGGGGAGGGAGCATGAAGAATGCACACCTGGCAACTGGCATTTTGTGCTACCTCCGCTGCTGCCCTGGGACTGCTCAGCCAAACTATGGAAGTGAGCAGGCGAATCCCTGGGTGAGAATGATTTATTACCCCTCTGTATGTAATGCACTCCTGGTGATCAGGACTTTCACTACTTCTGCTGCTGCCCTGTGCCATTTTAAATAAGGGACTTCAGCATCCACCTTTTTTGTATCCACATGCGGTCCTACTGGTAGAACCAAACCCTTGTGAATGTAGTAGGTTGACTGTACTAATAGGGTCCTGCCCATTCATCATTTATTACCATAAATTATGTCTACTTCTTTGATAATCCTTGTGCGGCTTGCTGACTTCAGCTAGAAAACACGTCAAACAAGATTCAAATGTGAATGAGGAATGGAAGAGCATGTTTGGCTCCTTGGAACCTTCTAACATAACTCAGCCAGTTAGCAAAGGGCACAGCCAACCCACAGATCAAGAAGCCATCCAATCTGGGAAACCTCTTCGATCTGAGTCTTCAGCTGGCATCTCTGTTTCTTTGTCATCCTCTCCACAGGTATTTTTGGATTTTTTTAATTATACATTTTACATTATCAGCTGTTTTTTAATTACTGTTTTTTTTAATATACATTTAATATATTAATGAGTTGTTAATTTGCTTTTCATTTATGACAAATGACACTGCACGGCAGTGTTAACAGGATTAGCCTTACTGGTAGCGATTGTGTTTTTATTTGTTCTGTATCATTGGTAACCATCATGGACATTTATGGTCTATAATATACATCAGAATTACAACAGCTCTTCCACATTTACTTATTACTTGTTAATTAGCAAAGTGGAAGTGTGATATACGTGAATGTTTTGATCCAAGTATTCATTACAAAAAAGGCATCCTTCTCTTTGAAATGGAATATGCTGCCCACATAACTTCTAAACATGATTGTTCACATGATCTTTTGATTTCAGGCAGCAGAGGGAACAGTTGTCCAAACCAGGAAGCCAACCATACAAGTCTTAAGCAGTATAGCCTCACCCTCTACTTATCAGCTGCGCATCACTACTTGTAAAACGGAACTTCAACAGTTGATCCAGCAAAAGCGTGAACAGTGCAATGCAGAAAGAATTGCTAAGCAGATGATGGAGAATGCCGAATGGGAGAGCAAGCCACCACCGCCAGGTGATACTTAAAGACAATGCTGCTCTCATGGTAACACCAGAATGCCATTTCTGTCAGACTTTGTAAAATTATTTTCAAAAAGTAATTAGTTGTGTAACTTGTTACAACATCCCTCTTCCAACGTATAATTCATTAGTATGAAATTTTCAGGGAAATACTCATTATACTGGCTGATTCTTTAAAATAAAATTCCTAATGATAAGAGAATAGCATAAAACATTTAAGAATCCACTGTAGTGACATCTAAAAATGTGATTTAAAAAATAACTAGCAAATGTTACTCATTACACAAAAAAGTTGATGTTCTACTTATTATGTACTTGTAGACTATATAAAAATAATGCATTATGGGTACTGTGTTACTATACTTTTTAGTTCTGTAGCTACCAAAATCTGGTAGCATGAAATCTGGAATATGAGTAGGGGAGGATGCTGCTTATGGCATCCTCTTACTGTGAAATAGAACAGAGGGTGGGAATTGTGTAGCCCTCTAGGTGCTTTTGGTCTGTAGGTCCCAGCATTCATCACCATTGACTGTTGGCTGGAAATTGCAGTCCAAAAACATCTGGAGGGCCACACTGTCATCAGTCCTGTGCTAGAGCATTGCCATATCATTGGTTCAAAGTATTATAAGGGCAGTTTAGAAATCAATTAAATCAGATGACAAGTGATTGCCTAACTTCCTTAAATGACAATGACTGCCTGCAAAGCAAGTGAAAAAGAAGAATTTCTTTGAACCTCTTGTAATATGCCCATGGGTCTATTATTTTAGGCAGGGTAGCAAGATACAGTACGACCCTCATATCCATGACGGATCCATTCGAAGACTCCACAGATAGTGAAAATTGTTGATAATAGTGAACCCTGTATTTCCGGAAGATGTTGACCATAGAGTCACACTAAAGGACTATATTTTGGGTACTGGTCCTGCTGATGAGGGGAGTGGGATCATAATGTGTATAAAAACTATGGACTGCACTATAAATATTGCCAGCTTGAGAGCAGGGTGGAGCAAGAAGCAACTAAAGTAAGCAAACTTGAGTGTGTGTGCATGTGTATGTCTACGTATATGCCTTCAAGGCATATATCTACATAGAGTTTTCTGAGGCAAGTAATATACAGAGGTGGTTTGGCCAGTTTTTTCCTGTGAAATATAATCTCCAGCACCTGGTATTCATTGGCAGTCTCACATCCAGATACTAAACATGGCTGACTCTGCTTAGCTTCTAAGATCGGAGGAGATCTGGTGCTTTTAGGGTACAACATGAAATTTGGGTAGGGTTTAGGCCAACGTCACAGATAGGATAATCTCTAGTTAGTATGTTCTGCTAGACAAGGCAGGCAAGCAGTACAGTCTACTAAATGTGAGTGCCAGTTATTTTTCTTCATGGAGTTATAATCCTATTTAAATAAGAACCTGTTAAAAACCTAATAATGGGTATTTATCCTGATGTATGTGTTAGGAGATTAATGTCTTCTTAACACATCACAGTCAAGATACCTGCTTGTGTGAATAGTTCTGAATTGTTCTGAATACAATATTCTTTTGTGCATAGTTTGTTCTTATGTAAATTGTTATAGCTCACAGTTTCATTGTAAAGGTAGTTTAAGGTAGTTTACGAAAACTTGAAATGATCTACAATAAAATTTAAGTTAAAGGTTCTCTGCAGCAGAGAGCAAAAATTGTCAAAAGCTGAAGGAAATAGAGTTGTTTTTAGCTGCCATCTAGCAGGCAGATGGTAGAGTGCTAATTAACATTTCTGAATATTATTTTGTATGTCTAAAAAGGAACCTGAGAATAGGCTTTTGAACAGCTTCTTCTACTTAGGATTCAGTTCACCTTAATGTGCATTTGTGTACAAACGTTTATGGAGACCATATGCATATATATACTGGCCCTTTCAGTGTAGAAATGTAGAAATGATTTTCCTTGGTGAAAAGCCTTTCAATCTTTTTTGTATATCTGACATATTTACATTATCTTCATTTCATTTAAAATCAATGTGGTTACTTGTTGAAAAAACAAAGCATTAGGAATCAGTACAGTGTGGGAAATAAAGTCAAGTATATAGCCTGCTTACCCTGTTATGGATGAATGGATGTCCCTAATAATATACAGCTGACACACTTTTGAGTCCCATATGTGTTGCATTGTGTAAGTGGAGCTCCCATATGTGTGAGTTGAGTATTGGTATTGTTAGAGGAAAGAAGAACCATGAATATTATCTTCCTCCTATTGGCAGAATAGGAAAACACTTTCACTATGAATATGGAACACTGTTCAAGTGGTTTACTACATTGTATGAAAAGAGCAGGGTTAGCCTCTGCGGTGCTATATTATGTTAATGTGACATGGAAATTTGGTTTGATTATTTCCCCTCTAAATTCTAATACTGGTTCAGCCATTGGTTCAGCCACCACAACTGCTGCTCTTTGTGGATACCAAACACCGTTCGCTAGATACATTTATCTTTTTTAAATTATTGTTATCTGTATGTTCATGTACTGTAATTGTATTTAAGATTTCACTGAGTGTAGCATCAGAGAATTTGCTTGAGAGGAGGATTACATATGTTGGCTTATAGTTCATGTATTAATAACTTTCAGCATCAACAAAGCAGTGCTGGCTGATACATGGGTATGGTATATTTGGTGTGTGTTGCTGCCTTCATGAATTTTCCCAGGTTGGAAGGGAAGCTTTTGTAATTTTGTCATATAAAATAGGAAAACTCATTTTTGGTTATTTTCTTTAGGATGGCATCCTAAAGGGCTTCTTGTTGCTCATCTTCATGAACATAAATCTGCCGTGAACCGTATTAGAGTCTCTGATGAGCATTCAATTTTTGCTACATGCTCAAATGATGGAACAGTGAAAATATGGAACAGTCAGAAAATGGAGGGCAAAACTACTACCACTAGGTAATATCCCTTCTGCACCAGTAATTGTATCTAGCTGAAATGAGTACATGACGGTATATAAGAGCTCTTAGATTGCTTTTCTTGTAAATATACAACTCCGGTTCATCATTTTATAATATTTCATTCCTTTATCTTTATTTAATCATTCTATCCTGTGTGCATTGGTCTTTGAGTGGCTTATAACCACTTTCTAAATATTAATAGGCCTGTCCTGTACAGTCTTAATAATCTAAGGCAATTAAATTGTTTGGATAAAGGAGTCCAAATGAAAAGAAAAATGTGCCTCCTAAACAAAAAACCTGTTTCTAAAACAACTGTATCACCCATTCTCCATCATAAATAGCCAAGTGGGTGTGGATAAATGTTTGTTCTCAGGCCCCGGGATTATCTTTACTCTCAATATTCTCCTGTCTGTATTTCATTTCTTATCATTTCAAGCACCCATTTCTTCACCAGATTTAAAAAAAAGGTAGGAAATCAAATTTCAGATAAAGTAGTCCTGTCTTTCTCAATCATATGAACAAGATTTACTAAAGTATTACCCTCAGACTCACATCATAATCCATACAAACAGTTCCTATGCTCATCTAGTCTTGAATCATGTAACCCAGTTTGTAAGTTTTGTTCTGAAGAAATGCTTAGAATTGTAGATGTTGTGTGAGAATGCCAAAAATGTTCAGCATCCTCACAGGAGTGCAGATTGCCATGTAAGTAGCTGAGATGAATTGAGAGATTTGCTAGGGTTTGTATTTGAATTTTTCTTTTTTATTGAATTTAAGTAGATTTTTAAAATACTTAGAGATGTCTTTTGAAGTGTCCCTTTTTGTTTTACAACAGATCAATTCTGACATATTCTCGGATTGGAGGCCGTGTGACAACTCTTACTTTTTGCCAGGGTTCTCACTACTTGGCTATAGCTTCAGATAACGGAGCCATCCAGCTTCTTGGGATTGAAGCTTCAAAGCTACCCAAGTCTCCTAAGATTCACCCAATTCAAAATAGGTATGCATCCATCTTTTGTTTGTGCATGTGAGCATGCTTCATTAGTGAAGACACAGGTCTGGTACATACTGCTGATAGAATAAATTGTTGGAATTTTGAAGTGCTTGAATGAACCACACTATTTCAGACTGTAGGGACATATTTTGCATACTCCATTCTGTTAAGAAAAATATCAAGCAAAACACTTCTTCCTTGAAGAAAGTTAAGGCAGAAGGGACTAGAACCATCTAATGAATCTAATGTAAAAAAGAGAGGTAGCATCTCAAGATGTGTAAAAGAAGATTTTGGCCCCATTCACACTATGGAAATAAACCAGTGTAGAACTGGTTTATTTCCATGAAGTTCACACTCGCCCCGACTGCGGGGGGGGGGGGGTGTGACCAAAAAGCCCACTTAAACCAGTGCATTTGGCACCAGACCCCTTAGCAGTTCTGTTTTTTAGAGCTGCAATGATCTGCATCTTTGGAACTGTGACCAGTGACCACGCTACTGAATCATTTTGGATTGTGCTGCATCGTTCTCGGAAATGGATGCACCTCCATTTTAAATTGATATGGTGGCAAATGTGAATGGAAACAAGGTTAAAATGGCACGGAGAGATTTGATCGCAGTAAACTTAGTGGGAACACTGAACCGATTCTGAATTGGAGTGGAAATGCAAATCTCTTGTTCAAAAAGATAACTGTGAATGACCCCTTTTTTTCTCAAATGCATTTCAGCCAATATTTGTGTGACCATCTATGGGGCAGTACAAAGAAAAGAAAAGGTGAGGGAGACAATAAATCCTGTTGGCTACATTTTGGACTTGCCAGCAGCACTCTTATTTTTATTTGATTTTTTTAACTGTTGGGAGTATTCAGAGTATCCACTGCCTGAATTCATGCACTCCAACTGATCACCTCAGCATTCAGCCCCACTGTGGACAGTGATCTACAGCGATTTGCTACACCTTTGTATGTGATGATCCAGAATAGGTAGTTAAGCAAACTGTACCATCAGAACAATACAACAGAAATAATGAGACTATAGAAAACTGAAATCTCATCAAGAGGTCAGGCCACACAAAAATGTCAGTGAAAGATATATTGACAATTCTTTGCTTTATTCCATCCAGATGTTTGGATCAAAAGGATGATGGCTGTGTGGTTGACATGCATCATTTTAATTCAGGAGCCCAATCAGTGTTGGCATATGCCACTGTTAACGGTTCTTTAGTGGGCTGGGACCTGAGATCCTCTAATAATGCCTGGACATTAAAGCATGATTTACGGTTGGGACTTATAACCTCATTTGCTGTTGACATACATCAGTGCTGGCTCTGCATTGGTAAGACATTTATTGTTGCTTTAAATAGTGATATGTATTTAGATTTGCCCAGATATTAAATGGGAATGATAACATACATGCTTGCTTTCAGTAAGGCCATCATAGTCTCATTCCTAGACTGCTGAACAAAGCTGGGTTCAATTCCCACATATAACATGGACTTAATGTGTGCAGAGCATGTTTTTCAAACATGCCCCATTTGTAAGATGAGAATTAACAGAGATTTGTTACACATAGTTGCTAGTATGGGGACATGTAGACTAAAACTCTTTATGAACTATTAACAAGGGTAAATGTAGGAGAAGAGAACAGTGGTTTGGAACATTAGGCATATTGATGGATGTACAGTTAGGGTTGCTGAAGCTTTAAAATGCCAGTTAATTAAACTGGATACTGATTATATTTTTCATCACAAGGTACAAGCAGTGGAACTATGGCATGCTGGGATATGAGGTTCCAGTTACCCATTTCCAGCCATTCCCATCCTTCTAGGGCACGGATCAGACGGCTACTGATGCACCCCCTTTCCCAATCATGGGTGATAGCAGGTACAACTTACAGTCTTTCCTTGTAGAATTTAAGACTTTCATAAATGGAAGTTAAATCTTTTCCTGCATGTGCATGGGGGAAGAAATAGGACTGTGCCTGTTGGCCTCACCCAACATTGCTGCTCACTGCCAGTCCCAATCTCTATCTGCCAGATGGAAGAATTGAAAACAGCATATCCATTCTCCTTTAGGCCTTCCAGCTCATGGAGGTAGGAGCAGCACGTGAAGAAGATGACAGAAAGGGAGTGCCATTTCCATGAGCATTTTACTTTTGTTTGAAAATAGTCGGTAGCATTTTATGGTCCTTTACATTAGTAGCATTTGCTCTTGGCAATTGCATATTTCATTCTAAATGGTTGTGGCTTGGGATAAAAAAATAAAGAGAGTAGCATGTGAAGGTCTATAAGTGAAGCAGCTCCTCAGGAGCAGGGACATCAGTTGCAGCTTCCAGGCTATCTGTCATAAACTGTGCATCCCTCTCTCTGTTGGAGGATAGATCTGTGAATGCCACACAATTTATACTCAGTTCCTTTATCCTGAGACCTGATTGTACTGAAACAAGATTCAACTTCCGCCCAACCAGATTCTTTGTGTGGCCTTGGGGGGGGGGGTTGAGGGGAGGCTGCCATCTTGTCATTTGCACCAGGTTCTAAAACTTCTTGAATCAGATTAGGGGCAGAGGGAAGTATTTGCTAGGCATGGCTTTTCTGTCATAAGAGGGCGGACCTAGGTGAGTGCTACAATCTCCCTCCACTCTTTGTAGTTTGGTGGCTGGAATGAGAATGTAGAATATGAAAAGATTATTGAGAAAAATGTTACAAGAACAGATGCTAATAAATGCTATAAGCAGCTAAGCCAACTCCCCCTGCTTTATTATTTTTATAGTTATAAAATAGAATGGAAGAGTAAATCCAAAAATGTATATGTAACTTCTTTAGTGCAATTTTAGTTTGTAACTTATGTCAATGGCTTCTTTGTAGCTGTCCAAGGCAATAATGAAGTCTCCATGTGGGATATGGAAACAGGTGACAGACGCTTCACTCTATGGGCCAGCAGTGCTCCTCCTCTTTCAGAAATGCAGGTTTGCCTTCTCAGTTTTTGATTTTAGGCAGCAGATTGCTGTCTTGTGTAGATTTTTTTAACATGATAGTTAAATGTATATATACAGCCAAATGTATATACAGTATACAGTATGTTTTTATTGGAACAGAGAGATAATCTGGGAATGTAATAGTTCTGAAATCAGTTGGTTGTATTTTTGTGCCTTTCTGGGTACAATTCAAAATGCTGGTGTTAATATGTGAAGTCCTACATTGCTTGGAGTAGGATTCTCAGAGACTGCCTGCTCTGCTCTTTTAAAAGATTACTTTGAGTGTTGGGAGAGTGCCTCACCTTGCCAAATTAAGAAATGTGACTAATAGGGACTAAGCCTTTTAGATGATGGCACTCTGTCCCTGGAGCGTATTAACTCCACATGCCTGTAACCTCCTGTTTTAGGTGTGTGATACAAACAATTTTATTTTCCTAGAGTTTTGTTGTTGTTTTTTTAAACTGGTCACTGTGTTTGGAGATTTATAGCATGATTCTCTGTGAGTTTTCTTAGACAAGTCAAGAAATGTGTGTCCCAAAAGGGACCCAAAAAACCTGAGTTGAAGTATGGGACAATACAGTAATAAGGCTTGCCCTCAAGCAGCTTCAGCAGCCTGGCTGTCTCCTGAAGGGAGAGCCGGGCCGAGGAAAGGCTGGGGAGGAAAATGTTTGCTTCCCCTCCTTCCTCAGCCCAGCTGTCCTCCAAGAGAGAGCTGGCCCGAGAAAGGGCTTGGGAGGGAAACACTCAGTAGATATTCATCATGTTGTAACCTGTGAGTGGTTATTAACAACTTATAGGCTGTGTCTTTTTTTAAAATGATGCAGAATCTAAAATGTACTGAATTTGGGCACAGAATTTTGAAATTTGAATGTATTAAAAATCAACAGTGGCAGCAGAGTAACTTCCACTTTATAGTCTTGCCTATTTCTTTGGATGCTGCTGTTATGTATGTCTCTTCACTTTTACTACCTTAAAACACATTTGCTAATTGATAACTAGCTTTCTTAAAACATTAAAATACATTAGCATCAAGATATGATTAAAATACATACTTTTCCACCCATTAGCCTTCGCCTCACAGTGTTCATGGAATATATTGCAGCCCAGCAGATGGAAATCCTATATTACTGACTGCAGGATCAGACATGAAAATAAGGTAACCATTCAATAGGAGTTTATAATTTTATCTCATCACTTTACAGGTTACAGTCTTATTTGCATAAAGTCCCATAATTCCCATAAATCCCATAGCATAGCACCTTTTATGAAGGGCAAGGAAACTTTGACCCTTCTATTTTCCCAGAGTACTAAGAGAACATACATACTTTGTAGATAGAGCACAGATGTAGACACTCCTGAAGCCTTATTGTATGTAGTCCAAAAAAATTTTTTTTAGTATATTGGAAGTTTTGTTCTTGATCAGAGTGTTAATCTAGTTTCTTAGTGTAACTAATTTTGTGAATTACATGGTAGAGACCATGTACCAAATTATCCTTTTGCACAATTGTGAATTTGTGCAGCTTGTTTCTTTGCAAACATGTTTCAGGTCTGGCTGCAAGGCTTGGAAATTAAGATTATTTTGTGTATTGTTCATAATTTATTTTTTCTAAAAGAAATCTGACTATGAAAGATTAATAGGTACTAGACTAGACAGATACATATTGTGATCTTTATTACTATTTCTATGACAGCAGTTGTAAACAACTTTGTTTTACAGTCTAGAAGGATCTAAAGATACTAGTCATTTAGTCATTCGTTTTATTTTTTGCAGATTCTGGGATTTAGCATATCCTGAGAGGTCCTACATTGTTGCTGGAAGTTCTGGCCCCCCATCTGTGTCTTATTACCGAAAAATAATTGAAGGCACTGAAGTAGTTCAGGTATACTGCTTCAGATTTTCACTTAAATCTAAATACTTTCCACATGACCTTGTATTTACTTATACCTCATTGTGGGTGTAGAATTCTTGTGCTTGTCTGAGATAGAACTCAGGAGTACAATTAGATGGGCAAGTTTTCCCCTGATGCTAGCAATCTGTTTATTGGAATATGCATGTGCAAGTGGTTATCGCCTACATAGATCTCTTTTTGGTCAGTGTGAATTTAGTATTCTTTTCCTCCCTCCACAGTGACCTAAGATCCCCCAGATCTATTATAGAGTCACTGTGCACACACCCCAGTCATTATGTACTTTGTAGGGAGCTGATAGCCACACATGAAGTGATTACACCATCTACCGATGCCTCTGGATGACCCAAGCATTTTGCCTCTGGCTATGGGGACATAGCCAGATGCTTCTCCTTTCCCACACTTGCTCTCACCACACATAGAATAGCTGCGTTGGGGCCACAGTGACTCTACAGTAGATCCAGAGGTTGGTTGAATGGCCAGATGTAGCATAGTTCCACATGTGGAACTACTGTGCTATTCTGGACCATATAGGATTGGGGCCTGACATTTGTAGTGTGCCCACAAATTACTTGTTTGCCTGCCCCTCAATGCTGATCAAAATATGCAAAATATTCATGTTAATTCGTGTTTTGGTTCAGTGATAAATTGCACCATTTACAAGGCAAGAATACAAAGTTTCCACTGCTGATTCTTGTATGTTTTTACTACAGCACCAGAGTACTTGACCGTATAATCATAGAGACTGAATTAATTGGCCATGTGGTGTGACTCTCTCATTACCTTAACCTATTTCGTAGGCTTGTGATGACACAATGGTATGAGAGATTTGTATACTGCTGTGAACTGCTGGGAGGAAGGGAATGCTGTGTTTTATTTATTTATTTATTTATTTGATGCCACCTTTCTCCCAACATAGGACCAAAAGTGGCTTCCAGCAATATATACATGTTATAAACAATTTTGTGTTGCAGCATCTTGATAAAGCATTTAAGGTTTTGTTTCTTAAATATGTATTTAAGTTCATAAGATGAAATAGGTCAAATGTTAATTGTATTGCCATTAGTAATGATATATGGCTGGTGAGCAACTGTAAGCACATTTAGACTAACTGGGAAAAAGACATTTCTATCATAACCTTCACTGACTACAGTCAACTTCATCAGATGAAACTTGCATTTGCATCTGATGAAGTGGATTCTAGTCCCCAAAAGCCTATGCCAGAAATATCTTTTTCACAGTTAGTTGCAAAGGTGCGACAGGATTCCTTTATTTCATATTATGCTAAAACACTCTGTTGTGGCAATCTGTTTGAACACTGCTACAGTGTAAGTATATACTTATTCCACATAGCAAACCCAATAGCACTGAATACACTAGCAACTACCTAATTCCAAAATGTAGTGTATTGCATTCAGAAATCAAAACTTTCTGGAATCTGATTCTTGGCAGTTTCCTGTTTTCCCCTCTTGAACAGGAAATTCAAAACAAGCAGAAGGTGGGTCCTTCAGATGAAACCCCTCGAAGAGGCCCAGAATCCTTACCAGTTGGACATCATGACATTATCACAGATATAGCTACTTTCCAGACAACTCAAGGATTTATAGTGACTGCATCACGTGATGGCATTGTCAAGGTGTGGAAGTAAAAGTTGCACTGATTTATATCCATTGTAAATAGTTGTAATAAAGATAAATATTATGGGACTGAATTTCTTTGAAGAATTGCTTCCAGAACATAAATACAATGGACTATAAAGTTTATGAAGGCAACCAGAAAGTCTCTTAGCAATATTAATTGCTAATATTAGTGGCCCTGCCACTGTGCTAAAATATAATAATTTATGTAACCTTTTCAGAAAACTACCAAGCAAAAGCAGTTCAAGTGAAGAAATTGTACTTAACCTCTAACCCTGTTATTCTTTGGAACACCTTAACATGTGTTAAACATGAAGAAAACTGTTATATTCTACACCAGTAATATTTATGCAAATGGACTTTTTTACAGATTTGAGAGAGAATGATAATGCATGAACAAAAGCGCAACAAACTCCTGTATAAATACAGAAAATAAAGAGTTTGAATCACTTCTCAGTGTAAAGTGTTTGCAATGCTGTATATCCAATTTGCTGTGTCAGGATATGTGAGAATCTCACTTCTAGCATGTATTGAGGCTTTTTAATGCATGACACCTTATTGGAGAGCAATGGCTAGGAGTAAGAGCATGGAGGGGATCCAGATGTAAGTCTTAGCAATTTGTTCTAGTGCAACTCTTGCCCCAGGCAAAACTTCCAAGAGCTGTAAAACATAGCACATTTCACTGCAAAAAATTCCCAGGCTTCAAATAGCTCATTTCCATCACTGTTTAGAAAGAAAAGGTAGAAGATGCTCTGCAATGAGATGGAATGAAGTAGAGTCATGGCCCAAGGTTCTCCTCTACTGTCTTAGTGATGAGAGGTCCTTTCCTCTAATAATAATAATAATAATAATAATAATAATAATAATAATTTTTATTTATACCCCGCTCTTCAGTCAAGGCTATCAAAGCGGCTTACAATTTGTTAATTAAGACATTTCCCTGCCCTCAGGCTTACAATCTAAAATAGCCACGAAACAAAAGGAAAAGGGAGAGGTGGTGGGGAAGAGGGAAAGTCCAGCAGATCTCTCCCTCAGAGGCCTGGACCATGGCAGATGGATTGGAGGGAGGGCTCTTCTTCTTTTTAGGAAAAAATAAGAAAAAGAAAAAATAATCCATGGTACACGGCATGTCTTAATTCTATAGCTGTTTGGTGAACTTTGGAGAAATTGGTATTAAGACAGGATGCTTCCTCCTATACCCCTATCCCTGTATGATATAAATCCTATGTTCATTCTGATGCACTATCATTGTTTAAATGGATGTTGTGGAAGACATCTGATCTCATCCCATGACACCTTAGCACTTAAAGGTCTGCATCTTTGTGAACAATACTATTCTTAATATGATGCTAATTCCATGAAAAAGAACTAGGGCCCCATTCCCACTACATACCGATTTGAAGTGTGATGCGGGCTATATGACCCTCGTTCACACTTGAATCGACTTCCAATCCTCATTCAATCGATCAGTGGAGGAAAGAACCAGGTTAAAAGCAAATAGCCCAGGCTTTCCTGACACTAGTTTTAAAGTGGTGTTTTTGGGAAAACGCGATTCTGAAGCATTTCCAGTAAGTGGGAACTCTGATCAGAATTGCGGGGTTTTTTTTTTGGGGGGGGGTATTGATCGCAAATGCAATCTTGTGCATTTGTGATAGATTGCATTTGCGATCACTGTAAAGAACCTCCCCCCCACACTAATCTCCAGTTCCTTATTTCAGACTTTTCTTGTGGCGTGGATGATGGTGGAAACTGATGCAATTTTCAGTTGCCTAGGGACAACAGGAACAAGAGCTACAACTGGAAAAGCCAACAGATCTCTACAGTTATACTGTTTCCTTCAGCTAATATCATATTTGATAAAGGCCTTTACTTGCCCTGGAATATACAAGAGTGTTTCGCTGGTAATGATAGTCACAAGCAGAATTTTTGTACAATACAAAAGGATAGTCATGGCCCAGTAAGAGTAATGACTGTCTGCAGCCCTAAATACACTTACCTGACAATTCAGATCCACTGAACTCAAAAGGGCTTACATCTGGGCAGGCATGTATAGGAAAGCAGTATGACATTTAAAATTAAGAAGTGCCAATAATTTAATTTGGTATTTTGGGTTCTGCTAATACTGGGAATACTGGCTAGATAAAGGCCTGTTTGTGGTAGTCCAGAAAGAAAATTGAAACACCTATGCTTATTGAACTCTCTGCATTTTGGTCCCATTTTGCCCATCTTCCATCCTTACTGACCCTGACAATCTAAAAGCTACTCATAGATTTACTTGCAAAAACATACCTGTGTGATCTTAAGATGCCTTTTAAACATCTAATCATGACAAAGTTATCCATTACTTAAATAGCACTGTTTTTAACCAAAATCAGCAGAACCTAAAATACCAAATTAAATTATTGGGCACTTCTTAATTTTAAATGTCATACTCTTTTCCTATACATGCCTGCTCAGATGTAAGCCCTCTTGAGTTCACTGGATCTGAATTGTCAGGTAAGTGTGTTTAGGGCTGCAGTCTTACAATTTAATTACCCCTCAGTATCACATCTGCATTTTAAGATGGCTTGCCCACTAGTTTGATATCAGAGAGCAAAGTACATTACTAGGTCAAACAGACTAACATTTATTGGGGAAAAAATGATTTGGTGGGTTCAAGGTGTCCAATCTTGACAGCTCCTCCTTGGATGTTAGTTCTTACAGGAGAGGGAGTTGTTCTCATCTACTGTCTTAGTGATGAGAGGGCCTTTCCTCTAAGAAAAAAAATAATCTATGGTACAGGGCATGTCTTAATTCTATAGCTGTTTAGTGAACTTTGGAGAAATTGGTATTAAGACAGGATGCTTCCTATCCTTGCATGATTTAAATGCTGTAAGCACTATGCACCTTTCCAGGAGATAGAGGGAGATATTTGCTGCTGAACTTCAGCTAGCAAAATATTTTGAACCAGCCCCATTCATATTTTTCTTGTGAATATGCATTTCTTTATATAAATATTCTGCTGTCACTCACAAGTCTGTGAGATGAGCCGTGTAATAGTTCCCGTTTCAACAGATGGGGAATTGAGAAAAAATACAATTTACCTAGTTTTCACTAGGAAACTATAGTTGTCTTCATATTCATGTTCACCTACAGCAGGTCATAGCATCGGGGCCTTTGAAACTATGGAACATACACTGGCCTTTGTGGGAATGTGCGCACGTTTTCTTTTAAGCTCTGCTGATGAACAGCTGTAGATTTTATCTATCAAGACAGAAGATGCTAAATAGAACTATACTGAAAGCAGATACGGTAAAAATTAGTCTGTGAGCTCTCAGAAAAGAATGCTGTGATGACTATGAAAAGAATGCTGTGATGACTGTGATGACAGCATGGGTTTGCTGTCAGATAGATCAGTGATTCCCAAACTTTGGTCCAACTGTTTTGGACTTCAGTTGCTAGAAGCCCCAGCCATCTTGGCCAACGGTCAGGAATTCTGGGAGCTGAAAACATCCTCCAAAACATCTGGAGGACTAAAGTTTGGGAAACACTGATGTAGATGATGAATCAAGCTTGTTTGTTTGCTACTCCAGAGCGTAGGGCCCAAAGTGATGGATTCAAATGAGAAGAAAGGAGATTCCAGTTAACGTTAGGAAGAGTGTCCTGACAGTATTAACTTGTTCAACATGGGATAGCTTACTACAGGAGGTGGTAGAGCCTTCTTCCTTGGAGGTTTTTATACTGAAATGAAATGGACACTACCTAGCATTGTGATTTAACCAGTGGATTCCTGCAAGGTAGGTGATTGGACTAACTGGTCCTTGTGGCTCCTTCCAGCTCCTTAACTCTGTGTTTCTATGACTTGTAGTTCTTTCACCCATACACTTGGGTGTGTGCCACCTCCTGATCCTTTAAGTGTGTCTCGTGGTTTATTTGGCCTAGTACAATCTGTTTCAACTGGCAGCAGTTCCTTTAAGCTCTCAAACAGATGTTTTAAATACGGAAACACTAGAGACTATATTTTCCTCCCCAGAAAGACATAAATCATTTTCAAGAATTTTAATTTTTAATTTTAATATGTTTTTATTTCAAAGATGTTGAATTATGGGGTAAGATAAGTGGATGTTTTATCAAAGTTCCTTTCTGATTATAATACCGTTTCGTTGACATTGTTAAATAAAATGAGACTGTTCAATTGGAGACTGAATGAATCATTGTTAAATAATGAATCGGTGGTATTGAAAGCCAAGGAACACTTGAAAGAGATTTTTTTAAAAATAAATAAATAGAGGAACTAAGTTGAATGTAGTGTTGGGATGTGAGCAAGGCCTTTATGAGAAGTTTCTTTCACCAAAATGCCAACTTTAGGAGGAAGAAACAAGAACATATACAGAAGATCTGATTCTATTAAAAAGAAAGAAAAAGAATGGAAAAAGTGCTTATAATCTCAAAAGAGCTTATTTTCCTTGAATTTTCCAATATGAAGGCAGCACCCATGTAAGCCTGAGAAGGAGATTGCCTCGTGGAAGTAAGATTAGTCTTTGTTGCATTTGTCTACAAATGAATATGCCGTTGTTTTAACAATGCAATACAAGTAAAGAAAAGTTAGAAGTCAAAACTGGTTTTCATGCTTCCTTTGTGCACTCTTACCATAACAAATTATGCATGACTGAAGTCTTTGTAAGGCCAGAAAATAACCTCTTCCCTGATGGATACTTATAATGTGAAAGAGTCCTGTTTCATCCATCTAAAAAAATGAAGGATTTTTTAAAAAATGATTAAACTTAGCAGAGTAATGTGCAGTTTTATGGCCTGAATGTGGTCTGATTAGAAGCTGGTGTTTTGGTGTTTTTTTTTTTTTTTTTTTTTTTTTTTGGTTAATTTGTTTCAGAGAGACAACTTGACAAATGGATGCTTCATCTCTCAATTCTCAACAATCATTTCCCCTTAGGCCAATGATGGCGAACTTTTTAGAGACTCAACAAGAAGAGAGGAAGAGAAGCAGAAAGGACAGCACTCATTCATGGCACATGCACGTGCAAATACAAACAAGTCGAAGGAGAAAAATGTTTGCCAAAAGGAGGCACTGGAAGGAACTGCTGAGTGGGAGCAGGGAACAACGAATGCAAGAGAGAGGAGAGAGGGAAGCAACAACAAATGGGATGGGTATTCTTCCACTTAAGGTGCTGGTTGGTGCTGCAATTCAGGGGTCTTGGCAGCAGCACACTAACAACAGCAAACAGAAAGCTCAGCTCAAGCAACATGGTGGCAGGAGTAACTGCACTGGGTCTCATATTCGCTCAAAGGCACTACTTTTCCTTGCGTTTGCCCTCCCTCATGGTGTGAGTCTGGCTGGTTATTGCATAGTGTGTGCAGCTGCTCCACTTTTTGCAGCCTGCCTGTGCCTGCTTTGCGTTTCTAAAGTTCTCATCAGAGGACTTTGGAGAGTGGGCAGTCAGCATCATTGGGGTGTGTGGGTCACTTCCGTATATGTAGGCACAACTTTTTTAAAATTGTAAATTTTGAGTCTACACATTGGAGTTTATCAGACAATGGAAATTGGAAGTATAATCAAACTGCAATCCGAACGCAATCATGGGATTTCACGTTATTGCGTATTGAAGTATCTCACGCAATTTTGGGCAAAAGGGAAGTCATTCCGAATACAATCATGGGTTTTATGTTATTTTGTATTAAAGCATCTCACGCAATTTCGGGAAATGGGAAGTCATTTTTGGGTAATGGGAAGTCATTCTGAACGCATTCCGAACGCAATTGGAATTCACTAAATTTGCTAAACTAGCAAATTCACGTGAATTCAAATTGGCTCGAATTGGCTCCATTCGAAATAAAGAGAAATTCCTCCCGTCTGATAAACTCCCTAGTAAGGTTGTCATGTGCCCTGGAAAACTTGGAAAATCCTGGATTGAAGTGACTAAAAAATGCCCTGGCCAGATGGGCCAGTTGAAGCAGTAATTTGCAGATTTCTTCTTCGTTCCAGGCCAATGGCTAGTTTAAAATGCAGTGTACCAGGAAACTGTGCAAGAAGACTGGTACTGGCAGAAGCCTCACCTGCCCTGCAGGCTTTGGTTGCTATAACACATGGGTAGATATTTTTAAATATTTCCAAAAACCAACTTTGACTTATAACTGTAGTCACCTAATTATTGTAATTACTTATAACTAGTTGTTTAACTACATAACTAAAGTTAACCATCTACATAACTATAGTTACTAACTGGATGACTATATTTATTTAACTACTCGACAATAGTTACTTAACTACCTAAATTAGTTACAAATAGTTATAACTAGTTACATGATGGTATGCCTCTAGTTACTTCACTATATATCTATTTCTAAAAAAAACCCAGAAAGTAATGAATTAAAAAAAGAATGGTCCCTTGTATAAAAAGGCAAATTCCAAGGTGTCACCTTGGTTTTCTGGATGAAATGGTCTCACAAGAAGGGACATTTTTTTCCTTCCTTCACGCAATGCTGAGATGTGTCGGCTATGGCAAAATGACTGTTTTCTCCGTGAGAGTTGACTTCAGTGTCATCCACCACTACTGCTGCAGCCCAGTGGCTTCTCCTATATGATTTATGCCTCTTAACTTGCCTCTTATTCTCTTCTTCCCTCTCTCGGTTTTCTTGTTTCTTTCCCTTTTACATTCCTAGATGAAATACGTTATGTAGTTAAATAATTGCAGTTATATAGTTAAAGTTACGTACAGAGTTATAGTTTAATGCAAAACAGGGAAAGTGGATAATTGGGAGGCACGGGGTGTGTTGAGTTCATTAGTCAATAAATTACTTTATTTATACCTACCTTTATTTATACCTGAGGGGAGAATTTTGCCCACCTCTGGCTCCTGGTTGGGGTTTTTTTAAAGGTCTTTCTTTGTCTCTTCTCCCTCCACTGTAATTTCTGGGCTGAAATTACACTTACAGTTACAATTAGGGGTAAAATTGTGCCACCCAAAAGCTTCTGGGGCATGCTTTGAACAGCTGGCAGATGGGTTGGAAAGAGTCTGTGGCGGGAGAATTGGGGAGATACCTGTAGTCCATGGGTCACATTTTGTCCACCTCTCTTTTACACACACACACACACAGAGAGAAAATAATTTGTGCCAAATGTCAACAGATAATTGTCTGTGTAGTGGTTTGGGTATTGGACTAGGAGACCAGAGTTCAAATCCCTGCTCAGCAATGGAAATCCGTAGCTGACCTTGTGCGAGTCATACTCTCAATCTCAAAGGAAAGACAATAGCAAATCCCCTCTGGACAAATCTTGCCAAAAAAAACCCTGTGACAAGGTTACCATAAGTTGGAAACTACCTGAAGACACACAGCAACACAGCAACAACTATTTGTAAAATAGATCATAGAATCATAGAATCATAGAATCGTAGAGTTGGAAGAGACCACTAGGGCCATCCAGTCCAACCCCCTGCTATGCAGGAAATCCAAATCAAAGCACCCCTGACAGATGGCCATCCAGACTCTGTTTAAAGACCTCCAAGGAAGGAGACTCTATCACCTTCCGAGGAAGTGCGTTCCACTGTCGAACAGCCCTTACTGTCAGGAAGTTCTTCCTAATGTTCAGGTGGAATCTCTTTTCCTGGATCTTGCATCCATTGTTCCGGGTCCTGTTCTCTGGAGCAGCAGAAAACAAGCTTGCTCCCTCCTCAATATGACATCCTTTCAAATATTTAAACAGGGCTATCATATCACCTCTTAACCTTCTTTTCTCCAGGCTAAACATCCCCAGCTCCCTAAGTCGTTCCTCATAGGGCATGGTTTCCAGACCCTTCACCATTTTTGTCGCTCTCCTTTAGATCAAAAATGTTAAAATGAGGTTCCAAAACTATCCCTTACAGGGATAAAATCAAATAATCAAAATTTGTAGAAATGAGTGGAAAAAGTTAACTTTTTAGAACTTATCGTTTTTGGAACTGCTGCCAATGATTTTAAGAAAAATGATATGGAAAACATTCTCCACAGAATACAAAATCCACCCCAGATTTAGTAAAAAAATATTAAAATTAAGTAAAAAAAATTATTAAAATTAAAGGAAAATACATTTGGTAAAGTAACATGGCAAGATGGGTGGGCTCAAGATACCCAGCTTCTGGAGCACGTGCTTTTACTAAACCAACAGAAAGAAAAAGGGAAGGATATTCACTTGTTTTCCCCATTTCCTTTAGTAGTCTACCACTTTCTATTCCTTCTCTAGGTCTCTCCTCTAGTCTTAACATCTTCCAGGTAATAATAAAAAATAGCGATAATTAAATAAACAGTGTAACTTCCTTCCACTTTAGTTTATTACAGATATGTGGGGACCTGATCTGGTCGGAAAAGGTTTCCTACTCTGTATAATTTTTCAAAAAGTACATTACCCTCCCTGAATGGGGTTGTTAAATAGAGGGAAAGGCTGCCAATGTGCAAAGCATGGAGAATAGCACCCTCTGTCCATAATGTCAACCAGAAACTTCGAAGAAGTTTAATATCATTATTCACACAGAATAATTCCTTTGAAGGTTTCTGGGTCTGTTCAGTGTTAAAATACTATTGCAAGCCAGCTTCTGACATCCTTTAACATGGGTACAATGTTCTTCATATCACCAGAATAAAACTGTTGTCCTTTTTTCTTTCACTGTTATCCTCAAGTTGGAAAAAGTGGAATGGTTTCCTGGTTTTGGCTCTGCAACCTTTGTTCCAAGGTGAGGAGCAACAGTGACAGATGCACAGAAATTCCTCATAGCATATAACATCAATTTGCTGTGCACAAAGCAACTGGCACACCAGATTGCCCTGAACATTCAAGAGGAGGGCCATGGCAAAGACCAGATATTCCAGTACGCAGGGGGAAAAAGAGCTTGTGTGTCTCCCCTGTCCCACTGCCCACTGAAATCCTCCAAAACAGATGATTTTTTTCGTGCCCATAACGGCAGAAAAAATGTGTGTGATAAAGTCCTACATTAGGTCATTAGCTAAAAGCAAAGCTATTTCTGCCACCAACAGTTCAAAAATACTTCCAAGCAGCAAGGTCACCATCACATGAATTAAACTGAGAAGGGATATTGCAATCCTGGTGCTGGAAAAAGGTTTGCCCCAGTGGTGTGGACAAATGTTGAGGCTGAAGCCAAGAAGGGAGGGGGCTCCGTTTAGTATCACCAATATCTGCCATAAATATAAAAAGCAGGACCATGTATCAATTGGAAACTATACTGGGTATTAAGGGAAACAATCCTCCTACTTATTAGAAATGTGACCTAGATGAATTGCATGTTTTGTCAAGTATCTACAAAATTGCTGGTCATTGACCAAATAAAAATCTATCTAGGAAGTGTCTACAAGTACCTTCTAGGATACCACATTCTACTTTCTGAAGAAAGGAATAAAGAGACAGTAGCTTGTTGCTTCTGTCAATTCCTTTTCCCTACATTATGTTAGTACTTCCCATATCATTGCCTGTAGTGGAGACGGAGGTGCTTCAAAGTGTATCCAGTAATGAGTGGACCTCTACAAGTCAGCTGATAGCCAACCCAGTCTGAGCCTCCAAAACCATTTTTATAAGACAAGACAAGAACAAGAATGGAGACAAAGAGTCCAATCCCAATCGGTTGATTGCCTGAAGACAAAAAATATAAATTTGTAGAATTCATTAAACAGATGATGGAAAATAAAGTAGGTGACGATCCTTTACAAGACCAAATTCTATGTAATCAGACCAATAAGAGCACAGGCACTGTAGAATGTCCCCTATATGTTACTAACGGAAAAAAGCTGCTTCTTTTTGAAATGTCTTTTCTCTGCCTAAGAGCACTTTTCTGCTGGGTTGAAGGCATGTGTCATCTAAACGCCACGCCTTCAAGTCAGCCTGAAACCACCTCTATTTGCCTGTCTGTTTAGCCCCTTAGTGTCTGGAGAGGCTGGGGCAGGAGCATGCAGGTAGGATTCATCGGAAACTCCACAGCTGGGAGAAAAGAACAGATGTTGTTCTCCAGATCTTCAGTGTATGCTGGTGGAAGGTTTAGTGGAACTGTGCTGGTTCACCTTCATGTTCCACCAGAACACTGTAGGCTCACTGCCTTAGTTTGACAAGTTTTTTTTTTAAGATTGTGTATAGTTGTCTAATAGAAAGAACACAATGACACAGCATATAGGTAATAAAAGGATATCTGCCAAAAATGGGAGTGGAGTAGTGTTTATCAGTTTTGTATCAGGCTGTTTCTGACTGGTTGTTCTGTTTCATTTATTTTGGATAACTGCTTTGTTTTCTAAAATGATAACTATTTTTATATTTGAATTGTTCCTAGCTACTACAAGCTGCTTGGCGTAATCCTGTGAGTTAAATTTCATTATAAATGAAATGAAATAAAATAGTTGTATGTTCCTCAGTTTACAAATGTCAAATTGAATGCAGTATTGTTTGTTTGTTTTAATAAGGAAAGAGAGAGGCCTCCTGGCTACTTTTCTCTCATTCCACTGAGATCACAGCTGGCCATGGTTTCTCTTGGTTGTGCTTCTGAAAGGCATTCATTCTCAGGAGCCAATACCCTCTGAAATTTCTCTTTTGAAAAAAACCCTGACATGGGTGATTAGACACTTCTCATGCCTGTATGTTTTGTGCTGATGTTGCGGAGAACCCTCATATTCTCTCCTCCACATTTCATTTCCACTATATCTGGGTGTGTTCCCATTTCCCCAAAGGCAGAAGAATGGCTGGAGCCAAACAGCTGGAGATCTGCCAGATATATCTGTCCTGATGATGACAGCTTTTCAAGTCTGCAGTTGGAATGCAGAAGTATCAAAAGTCAAATCAGGAACTGGATATTTGGCAAATCTGATTTGATTTTTGTTTTGTCTTGTAGTTTTTGTGCATTTCCAATGATGCTCCATTTCCATGCCAGATGCTGGTGTAAATTTAGCTCCCAAGTCCACCCAAGTTTTCATCCCTTGCTTTTTTACAAATCCAAGTGTGACCACATTGGGATTATTCTGTATAACTGGCTCACAGAATCTTGCAAATGATGTTGGAGAGCTACCTTTCTATTCCAGCAAGCCGTTGGAAACAAATTGTTAACAAAACAAGGGTTTTTATAATGCTCTACTGTTTTAAATTAAATTAAAATCCAATTTAAATTGTTTTAATTCTGTTGATAGTATAAAACATGTTGAGCGCTTTTTATCTGGGATACCAAAACCCTAAATATTCCAAAATTCAAAATTGCCCATATGGGTAACTGAGAAAATGACACCTTTGTTTTCTGATAATTCAATATAAACAAACTTTATTTCATGCACAAAATTATTAGCCATCTTGGCTCCTGGCCTGGTAAAAAAGCAGCATATAAACTAACTAATTAATGTAATGTGCATAAAATTACCTTCAGGCTATGTGTAGAAGGTGTATATAAAACATAAATGAATATCATGTTTAGACTTGAGCCCCATTTCCAAGATATCTTATTATGTTGAAGCAATCATTTCAAAATCTGAAAATCCCCCAAATTCAAAACAATTTTAGTCTCAAGCATTTTGGACAAGGGAGACTCAACTTGTAATAATCATAAACATAAACATAATTTTATTTCTATGTTGCCTTTCTCATGGTGTGGGAGCCAGCTTTTCCAATTTCTGATACAAATAATTGTTTCGTTTCATTTCTATATGGGGTGGGATCCAAGGTGGTTCACCAAAAGAGTCAGGTAAAAACAGTGAAATTTTAAAAAAACAGTTGAAATCATCCAATCCCATGTAATTGGACCTCATGGAGAAGTGATCATATGGGACCAAGTAGAATGGAATGTTTGTTTGGTTTCCAAGGAGATGATTGAGAATCTTGGCCAAGGTGGGAGTTGGGTCCGTTGAGGTTGAGCGGAGGTTGATACTGGAGGTGGAGAGATCTCAAGAGACTGGAGACACAGCATTCATTTGGTTCAAGACTTCTACATCATTTACACAGTACGGTTGACTTCTCTGCCTATTCATTGTAAGTGCTTTCAATCCTATCTTTGTTTAAATAGAATCTATTACTGCTTTGTGAAGGCCTCACTTTAAACAAGGTGGACCTCTTGAGCTCACCTGATAGCATCCTTCTTATTTATTAATTTATTAGTTATGTTAATTGAACGGTATGGCTGTGTTATTTCTTAAATTTCATCTCACCTTTCTCCCGTGAGTGGATCTCAAGGTGGTTTAGAATACAAAATCTAGAATGAACAAAAGGATTTTTTAAAGTAAACATGCTAGTAGAAGAGAAGTTACTTCTCAAAGATCTGCAAAGGACGATCTACTTGTTTTCCTTTCGTGTGTCTTGAATTTCCCAGCTCCGCTAAATGTCCCCAAGATCAAGTAATAAGAGAGAAGGAGAAAACTGTATCACTTTCCACTTTCTCCATCCCATGCAGAAATGTATCCACCTCTTTCATGGCCATGCTTATGCACAGATTTAAAAAACCCAATGGTTGTAATCTTTCACAGAAGACATATTTTTTGGGAGGCAGCTCCAGAAAATTCCTACCAGGAAGGTGCCTCAAATTTGTTTGGTATAGTGGTTTGAATGTTGGACTAGGCTGCTGAGAGACTAGGATTCAAATCTTTACTTCACTATGGAAACATTGTGGATAAACTTGTCCAAATCAAGCGCTCTCAGCCTCAGAGGAAGGCAATGACAAACTTCCTCTGAACGAATCTTGCCATGAAAACCCTAGGATAGGTTCTCCTTTGGGCCACCATGAATAGGAAAAGACTTGAAGGCACATCCCAAAAACATTGTAAGAATGAGCGCAGGTATTTCTCTTATGCCATGGAGCAAATGAGACCTGGGAAGCTAAGCAGTGGAATAGTAGTGACATCTGCAAGCCATTTTTCTCACTCTTCTTGGCTCCTGCAGGCTCTGACCAATTATAAAATTAAGAGGAGTCAAGAACAATCCTTTGTGTCTTACAGAAACATGGAGGACAGGCTTCATGCTAAGAAGTCAAAACAAGACGAGACGTCCAGGAACACCCAAATCAGGAGGTTGGTACTAAATCCAAGGGCCTGTGGCAGAGGTGCCGGTTTCTTTCTTTATTTCTCCCCTATTCCAGCATCTCTGCCAGGATCCTTAACTCATCCTGTTAATTAAAAATATTATAATGCTAACAAAAAGTCTCAAAGAACCTTAGCATGATGTGATGTGATATAATTCTAAGGGAGTTGCAGGTCCCCCCATAGTGTATTCCTGGCAGATGTAGCACAGCCATTGTAATATCAGCTGGGAGTTGTAGTTCAACAACGGGCCACAGTTTGTCCCATCTTTCTTAGAAAAGAGGCAGATGGATCCTGAGTGAGCTGATGAGTCCATCTATACTAACTAGCCATGGCTTCATTCTGTCCTAACCCTACAACCAATGTGGTCTAGTATTTGAATGTTGAACTATAACTCTGGAGAGTCAATTCCCAGTTGAGCCATGAAACCCACTGGGCGACCTTGGGCAAGTGACGCTCTCTCAGCCTCAGATGATGGCAATGGCAAAGCCCCTTTGAAGAAGCTTGCCAGGAAAACCTTGTGATAGGTTTTACTGAGCATCACCATAAGTCGGAAAACTCTTGAAGGCACACAACAACAGCAACAACTACTACAGCTGGAGAGTAGTTATGGAGAGAAACTGGGAAACTGCAAGATTTGAAATGGGAACATCCTGTGGAATCCTGGGATTTGCAGTTTAGGGAGGCTTTAGAGTTTTATGGCTAAGGATTCTAAATGTGCTTTGTAAAACTGCCATCCCATGATTCCATGGGAAGGAAAGCATAGAAGGTCAGCTAATCATTGTGTCTTTAGTTATCCCCAAGAGTTTGAGAAGAAATAGAAGCAAACTTTTAATTACTTTTGATATGTTCGGGAACCAGAGGTGCAATCTAGCATCCAGGGTGGGATGTTTGACTCTCTTGCAATGGTTGTTGCTTACGTAGCCATTTTTAAAAGGCAGATAAGCCTGCATGGACAGGCTGCAGGTGGTAGGACTATTCAGTGCTCCATGCCAGGCCACTAAGCATCCTGCTTGATTTCTTTCCCATCTCCAGTCTCCAGTCCGTTGCCAATGATGAAGAGCCGATGGAGCTGGAACTGGCGGGGCCTCTTCAGGGTTGGACATCAAGCGGCAAGGTACAGAAGAAGCCTCGTACACTTTCTGTGGTGTTTTAGGATTGGGCAGCCTGTTTGCATCTGGTTTCTTGCAAAGACAGTTATTCTTCCCCAATTGGACTCACCCTTAAAGTAAAGGAAGTCAGGGCAGTATTGATGCAGTGATGATCCAAATCTGTGAGCTTGATGTGGGGACCTGCCAGGGGAAACCAAACTCTAGTTTTGCAATCTGAAAAGTAACCTATTTTGTTTTTAACCGCACTGCATAGAATAGTGCCTTTGGGCCACCCTGAGTAGGAAAAGATTTGAAGGCACACCCCAACAGCATTATAAGAATATCACAATTCCATGAGTGCAGGCATTTCTCTTATGCCATGAAGCAAAGATACCTGGGAGGATAAGCAGTGGAAGAGCACCTTCTGCAAGCCATTTGGCTCATTCTTCTTGGTTCCTGCAGGCTCTGACCAGTAATAAGTTGAAGAGGAGGCGAGAGGAATCCTCCAGCTCCGAGAGAAAGACCGAGGCCTGCCCTGAAGCTAAGAGGGCAAAGAAAGAATGGAACATCAAGGTGGAAGGCTTCACAACTGCAGAAGTTAAGAGGTTGGTACTAAATCCAATGGCCCATGACAAAGGTGCCATATTCTTTATTTATTTCTCCCCTATTGCAGCATCTCTGGCAGGATCCAATGTCTCCTTAACTCATCCAGTTAATTAAAAGTATAATAATGCTAACAAAAAGACTCAAAGCACCTTTGCACGGTGTGATGTGATGAAATACTAAGGGAATTGCAGGCTCCACCATAGTATATTCCAGGCAGATGTAACACAGCCATTGTAATAACAGCTGGGAGTTGTACTCTAACAATCTCTTCAGGGCCACAGTTTGCTCCACATGACTTTTAAGAGAGGTAGATGGGTCAATTGATGGGTCCATCTTTCCTGACTAGCCATGGCTTCATAATGTACTAGCCTTACACCCAAAGTAGTGTAGTGTTTGAATGTTGGACTATGACTCTGTAGACCAAGGTCCAATTCCCAGTTCAGCCTTGAAACCCACTGGGTGATCTTGGGCACGTCACATCCTTTCAGCCTACGGATGATGGCAGTGACCAAGCCCCTCTGAAAAACTTGCCAGCAAAACCTCATGACAGATTCTCCTTAGGATCACCATAAGTCAGAAACTTCTTGAAGGCACCCAACAACAGCAACAACTACTACAGCTCGGGAGATGTTATGGCTAGAAATTGGAAAACTGCAGGAACTGAGGTGGCAGCATCCTATGAAATCCTGGGATTTGCAGTTTAGGGAGGCTTTAATGTTTTATGGCTTACGATTCTAAATGTGCTTTGTTAAACTGTCATTCCCAAGATTCCATGGGAAGTCACTATCACATTTTTCCTGTTTAACTGGAACTAACATAAGAAGTCCCTTGGATCCATTTAATCCAATAGCCATGGCTCTGCTGGAAATCTCTGATAGCTCTTGCCATCTTTTTGTTTTAATCCCATAGGTTTATTGAGTCCTATGAAAGGTTTGGAGTTCCTTTGGAGCGGTAAGTGCTTTGGGGTTTTTTGGGAGACGCTAGGAATCTGGTTTCATTAGGAATTGCTGTTGAACCTACTGTTGTGATTGTAACATTTACTTTTATCCCCCCCCCCCCCAAAAAAAGGACTCTGGGCAATTTACAAATGTAGGGAGGAAAACCCATTATGAGTGAAACATACCAAATGAAATGACATGAAACTATTAATAACATCAGAAATAAAATCAGAGTTCAACACCTAAGAAAAATAGAGATTTTGAAGTGGATGCATGTAAGATTAAGCAGTAGAAAACCACCACAGTGAGAATTATCCTAAAGTTTAATGTTTAACCTTTGGGCATGAAATGTTAAAGGAGAGCATAGAAGGTCAGCTGCTCATTGTGTCTTTAGTTCTTCCAGAATTTTAGAAGAAATTAGAAGGAATCTTTTAATTACTTCTGCTATGTTTGGAAACCAGAGGTGCAACATCCAACCATCCAGGGTGGGATGTTTGACTTTCTTGCAATGGTTGTTGTTTACCTAGGAATTTTTAGATGGAGATAAGCCTGCATGGACAGGCTCCTGGTGGTAGGACTGCTCAGTGCCTCATCCCAGGATGCTAAGCCTCCTGTGTCCAGGAAAGCAGCCAATGAACTGCTGATAAAGGCTGAAGCCAACTTTACAGACAAAGAAATACAAGGCTTTGCAGCAGCAAGAAACCAAGTCCAATATCATAGTACCAGTCCAATGTCCCATAGAGCAGAGTGAGGGGGCAAGCCAAGGGTCCAGGATTCCAGAGAGCAAGTCAGTGAGTCAATTCCAGGGTCAAGGGTTGCAGGTCATTCCAAAGTCCAGGAGGTAAGGTTTCAGGCAACAAAATCCAAGGGACTCAGAGCAAGGTGTTTTTGCCAGGGAACGCAAATAGGCTCTGACAAAGAATCTCGGCATCTTGCACCTGTTTATATTGGCCCAGTTCCTAATCACAGGTGCTTAGTGATTGCTGAGCATTTCTCATACAACCTCCTGGATCGATGGAGGCACGTCCTTTCTGTCCTTCCTGTAGGTATCTCCTCGTCCTGTTCTTCTATGTCTCCCAGGCCTGGGCTCTCTTCTGGGGGGAGGCTGGGCTGCTGAATCACAGCAGAGCTAGAGCCTCCGACTCCTCAGCCTGGCTGGCCATGACATCCTGGTTGTTTTCTTTCCCATCTCCAGTCTCGAGTCTGTTACTCGAGGTGCTATGCTTATTGACAAGTCGGTGGCTGAGGTGAAATATCTAAGGGACCTTCTTCGGAGCAGCTGTATATCGGCCATGAAGGAAGAGCAGCTGACACCAGAGGAAGGTAAATAAAGGACCTGTGCTCCCTAAGCCTGCTGGTAGATGAGGCTTTGGAGGTCTATGAGGCAGAGGTTTTTAAAAATTTTTATTTATTAAACAACATACAACATAAAAAACATCCAAACATATAAGATACAGTTTCCGTATTAGTACCTCCACTTATACACAACCATTCTACAAACATTCCTCATTCTCTTAACCTCTATTTCCTACTACCACTTCTCTCCTCTACCTACCCATTTATTTACCCATTCTCCTATCTTTCATTCCATCAAATATCCTGACTTCCTCCCTACTCACTAAGTATAGTATTGTTTGAGCTTGGCTATGTAATTATCTCTAAATCCATATTTCTATCCCAATCTACTTAATCATCAACTGAAAATATCCATTATAACAAGTAATCTGAGGCATTCTATAACAAACTATTAAATCCTTTGAGTTCAACTAACCATTAGTTCTCATTTCTCGTGACCTCCCCTGTAGAAGGAAAACCAGGGTTTATCCTAAGTTCAAGTTCATAACTGCAATTTTTCCCCATTCTGCCTCAAAGAATCTTATTACTTTAGTCCATTGCTCTAATGTTCTCGTATCTGTCTCATTTCTTAAACCATGTGTCAAAATGTCCATACTCATACCATCATATAATTTCAACAGCCATTCTTCTTTTGACAGTAAGTGTCCTTTTTTCCAATTCTGTGCGAAGCATATTCTAGCCAAAGACACCATGTAAAAGATGATTTTCTCTTCATTCTTTTTTACCTCATTGTCCATTAGTCCCAGGAAAAACAGCTTCGGTCTCATAGTTAGTTTCACGTCCATTATCCTATTAATTAAGTCATGTATCATCTTCCAGTAAGCTTTTGCCTTTTTGAACTCCCACCAACAATGATAGAATGTTCCCTGAGCCTTCTTACATTTCCAACAGAGTTCTTTCCTTGATTTGTAAATCTTCGCCATCTTATATGGGGAAAGGTACCAAAAATAAAACATTGGGTAAAAATTTCTCCTAATATTTTGAGAAACTGTCCACTTTCTAACATTTATCCATATTCTTTCCCACTGTAAAAGTTCAATTGGGTGTCCAAAACATCTTGCTATGGGGCAGAGGTTTGGAGCAACCTCCCCTTTTTGAATTTCCAGGTTGGTTCCCTGGCTGAGCTTTGAGGTTCCACAATGGTGTTTCTGTGGCAGCTAAGTTGGAATTCTTCAATTGGCAGAAATTATGCAAAATGTGTACCTGTTTTCACAATTTACACCATCTGAATGCCTGAAGATGCAATTCTGTAGACCATGGAGGGTTGCAAATCGCAAACGCTCCACTGGCCATCCTAAAGTTTCGGGAAGGAAGAAAAAGGGCAAATTGTTTTCTCCAGAAGTCTGTGGGGAAGGGCAGATTCAATTTTTACATGGATAGAGGGCTGCATTGAGCCCAGGAGGGCTGCCTGGGGCCATGATTTGCCCCAAAGCAGCGGATGACAGCAAATTCCAAGAAGAGTGGGATTCCAAAACAAACAAACAAACAAACAAATAACTGCCATCAACTTGACCACTAGGGGACCTGTTAAAAGTTTAAATGCATGAAGACAGTTCTACCAGATATGTCTACCAAATATGTCCTATATCAAGAGTTTCACTTACTTTTGCTGAGGTATAATTGTATTTATTTGTTGGGCTGTTCTTAAACTTAATTTTAAAAAAATGTTTTCCAGTCAAAGGACCGGGAAAGAAGGAAGGTCCATTTATCGATGTTTCCGGTGTTGAGGTGAACGTCCAAGATATTCTCAAATATGAAGCAGAGATAGCGATGCTGCACCACTCAGTTCCCACAAACCTAGAGGAGAGAGCCAAGTGAGTCTGGCAGGCTTTATCTAATAGGTTCTTGGCCTTATGAGAAAAGCTGCAATATTGAAAAGGGGATCACCTCATCTTTCTCCTCTTTGGTCAAATGGACAGGTTGTGTCTGCCCTACCCAGTCAAAGAATCACATGTGCCGGTGGAAACTTACAAGCCTGGCTACAAGAACTGGGAGTTCATCCGAGATGACCATGACCTCAGGCTAACCGACAAGGTACAGACATCAGGGCAATACTGATGCAGTGAGGATGCAAAACTGTGAGCTTATATGGGGACCTGCCAGGGAGAATCGAACTCTAGTTTTGCAATCTGATTAGAAACCTATTTGTTTTAGCCACACTGCATAGAATAGGCTTGAATAAGCGGAGGCAGAAATATGGAACAAGATAATAGGAGGTGAGAGTGTCCCAAAAGCGATGACAGTTGACAGTTATGACTGTGTTGTGCTGCATTTTTCTGGGGGTTGCTGGTGCACAGAATATCTATACCTCGCACAGAGAACCCCAGGGACTTTTTAGTCTCTCCAATTCTGCTGCAAGAATAGCTATTGTTCCTAGCAGTGGAATTTTGCTTCCAGAAGATTTAAAAAATTCATTTTACTGGTTCCCGGTACACCAAAGAAAGTTAACAACCAGGTAACACATACAAGGTAATATTTGAGTACATAACATTTTTGTTGGAGATTTGGGATATCTGCATTGCATATGTAAATACAAATAGACACATTTCTCTTTTAAACATCCTGCATCTATTTCCATAATGGTACACAGGTCCAAACGATTTATCTTGCTGCGTGTTGCTATTTTACATGATTTGGAGATTGTTGTCGAAACTTATTTGTTTGTTTATTGTTTATTGAAAAAATTATGGAAAATTAAAACAGAAGAGCCCACAGCCTTTTAAAACAATTTGAAGCCAAACACATGCAGAAAGGTGAATTAACTCCAATGGCACCTGGAAGCAAAAAGCCACGTTTTAATTTGGCATCCAAGAAAAGCAGTGTTGCTTCCAACTGGACCCCAAAGGTGCCTCCCCAGAAAAGACCTTCTCTCACATCCTCCCAGCATATACAACTGGTGGGGCATGGAGAAGGTCTCCTCCAAAAGACTTTACTGCTTAGGCAGATGGGTACTTGGGAAGCACTCCTTCAAGTACTGAGGTCCCCAAGCCATTGAGGTCTTGAAATACCTTAATATAACATTTAAGTTCCTAGTTCCAATGGTCGGAGAGATAATCTTCCAAACTTGTGGGAAGCACTTCATGTAATCTCTTGAACCCCATGAGAGGTTTGACAGGGATGGGATCCATTGCTTGCCTAAATGGGATGCTTCTAGCTGGTACTGTTTCCCTCCATAAGTGGGCTTCCTTTCCCACCTCTGATCAAGGTGCAAAAGAGGAAGCGCTGTGCAAAAAAGAAGAACATCGAATGCAAGGATGACCTGGGCACTGAAGCTTCCCTCCAGCACTCAGACAACCAGCTGAAAGAAGGAAAGGTAAAGTAAAGCAAACCCAATGGATCCCATCCCCACTCTGCTCCAGCATTACATTTCAGATGAGCTGATTTTCTTGCCTTCTTTGCTCCCCAATGCAGTAGGCAGGTTTAAAAAAATTCCTCCCATCATCCCTCCCTCCCTTCACTGGTTAATGCATAGCCCCAGAAGGGCCATTCAGTCCAACCTCCACCATGCAGGAACTCTCCGTCAAAGAAACCTCGACAGATGGCCATCCAGCCTCTGTTTAAAGTCTTCCAAGGAAGGAGACTCCGCCACACTCCGAGGGAGTGTGCTCCACTGGAACAAGACGGCTTTTGGGCCTCGGGATGGGGGTTCCTCTCAAAGGATTAATATATGAACATGTCACTTTTGGATGTAAAAAATATAGTAAATGTATATTATATAATAAGATGGTGGCCTGCCTGGTTACAATCTCAGTGTAAGCTATGATCAGCAACCAGAATTCAGAAGTCTAGGGCTTTTGCCACACTGAGCAATGAATACAGTTTGACATCACTTTATCAGTTTGTTGTGGCACCATCCTATGCAATCCAGGGGTTTGTACTTTGTTGTGGCACCAGAGGTCTCTGCCACAGAAGGCTAAATGTCTCACAAAACTATAAATCCCAGAATTCCATAGCATTGAGCCATTTCAATTAACGTGATTTCAAACTGCATTAATTCTGCAGTGTAGATGCAGCCTGAGTGAATATACTCCATTTCACAGCATGAAATGATCCATCCATTTGGTAGGAAAAATGGGCAGATCCTGCTAAAAAGCTACTCATTCATATAACTGAAAGAAGATTATGACTAAAAGCTTTTTTCAAGCAATGTAATATTATAATATTATATTATAATGTAATATAATAGTAAAACATGCATTTTGAATCCCACATAAGAAAATATGTTTGACTAGGGTGACTTAGAACAAAGAAATAATCAGGTATTGAAGCATTAGATGCTTTTTATTTGAGGAGCTCAAACAGTGCCAGAATTGGACACAGTGTTCCAGGTGGGGCCTGACCAAAGCAGAATAGAGTGGCACTATTACTTTCCTTGATCTAAACACTATACTTCTATTGATGCAGCCTAAAATTGCATTGGCCTTTTTAGGTGCTGCATCACACTTTTGACTCATGTTCAACACCGATTGCATTAATATCTTCTCTCTAGGAATATCTCTGTCCACCAAAGCAGCTCTCTTGTCAATTTGATGCAAAAGATGTCCAGAAGGACAGGACCAAGAGATTCCTAGAGAGAAAAATCCATTAGGCATTTCCAGCTCCTCCAGAACAATTCTATGTGGAACGTCTAGTAGATGTTGGTCACAGAATTGCACTGGAGGACATAGATGGGTATTCTCTCAGTTAAAAATATAGTGTTTTTGTGATTTTCAGTTTTCCAACATTAATGGGGGTCCAGTTATCAAGACTGGTTTTATATCAAAATTTGGTGTGTGGAATTCCCTCCATGGCCTCAAACTGACCTCCAAGGGATGTCAGCCATAATTCCCACAGCGGTGAGTTAGGTAGGCAGAGGGCATTGCCTCCCTAAACCCTAGGAAAAGTGCAGGGACCACTTGACTGCCATTTCAAAATGCCAGTCTGATTATCTGTTAGTTCAATGATAGGCCAATGTCCAAGGGAACAGACCCAGGAGCATTCATGCCAGCAGCCAGTGAATCTGTCCTGGGCTTTAGTCCCAGGTTTAAAAGGCTTTCGTGCTTTCTTTGTATTGGGTGCAGTACCTTTGCTAGTTCCTCTGGAATTCAGATCTGAACCTAGAGTGAATTTACTGCCCTGCAAATATGGGGAGGGGAAATATAGGGAATGTGTAGGGAAACCACCACCCTCCATTCTTATGCTGCCCTTAGGTAGCTCAGTCAGTATCCAGAAGACTTTTTGGCCGGTGTACTCTCAGGTTTGCTACTAACTTCTCCATTTCCACCCTCTTTGGTCTTGAAAGGAAGAGAAAGACGAGGAGTCCGAACCCTCTGGGACCATCCAGGATGCTGTAGGCCCTTGGAGACCTTCTCAGGGAGTCGACCATCCTTATCGCCCACTGAACATAGACTACTATATAGATGTGGTTGTTACTATTGTGTGGCTATGTGCCATTAATGCTTTGTGGAAGTATTTTCTTTTCCAAAACTAGCTCTAGCAAATGTTAGCTGTGTTGTATTAACTTTATCTCTCTCGGAGTTCACTTCTTGCTCCTTTGTAGTAAAAGGATTTTGTGTCTATGTTTCTTATTTTCTTTGTTTGAGTATGTTCTTGATCGGTTGTTTTCTTGATAATCAAAAATAAAACAGGAAAAAAATAATGAAAGAAAGAAAAAGAAATAAACAAACAGTACTTAACATTAATTTATATTTGGGACAACACTTTGATAGTGTCCTAGTGGTTTCTGGTCTAGATATGTTGTTTACAGAGTAAATTGTTTAAGAAGTTATTAAATTAGTTAAATTTACAGTTTATTAAATTTTCTTCACTGTAGAACAGCTGTGCTTTGAATTTTTTTGGTTGCTTGTTATATTTTTGGATGTTTGTTTATTTACATATTTCATAGAATCATAGAATCATAGAGTTGGAAGAGACCACAAGGGCATGCAGGAACTCCCAATCAAAGCATCCCTGAAAGATGGTCATTTATTTCTCTATTCTTTCTATGATCTTCCTTGTGTTACTCTTTTCATTTCCTTTGTTTCTTTACAATATGTTGTTTTCTGATACTGCTTTTTCTCTTTTGTTTTCTGACTGTTTCTTCAAAAAGAAAAAAAATATAATAATTTCCTATTTCCTATCTCACTAGAGAGTTATTTGTCTCTCTTTATTAAATATACAGTCATCCCTCCAGATTTGTGGGGGATCCGTTCTGGGTACCTCTGTGAATTCAACATTTTGCAGATATTCAAGTTCCTTCCTTGGACTTTCAAGGAGCCCTGGTGGGGCAGTGGCTAAATGCCTGTATTCTAACCAACCACTCAAAAGCATAAAGTTGTGAGTTCAATACTAGCAAAAGGGCTCAAGCTTGACTCAGGCTTGCCTTGTTCCAAGGTCGCTAAAATGAGTACCCAGATTGTTAGGGGCAAGTAGCTTACAGTTGTAAACTGCTTAGACATTGCTTAGGGGGTATGAAGCGGTATATAAATGAAGCTGTTTGTTTCCTCCGTCCATCCCCTTCACTCCTTTCCATCCCCTGAGCTTTGCCCCAGGGACTAGGACAGGACCTTCCCTCAGTCTGGGGGCACAGGGCCAGAGTGCAGGGTCTGTAATCTTCTCGCTGCCAGCAAGCCACCCCTTTCCAGCCGGGCACACGTCCCGTCCTCTTCTGCCACAGTCCATGGCTGTCTGATTCCTTCCCCTCTTTCCCCGTAACCACAAAGCTGGATCAGCTGAGCGTCCTCCAAGGCAATGGGGCCGAAAGAGAGAGCAAGAGGGGACCCTTACTCTCTCTCTCTGCCCCACTGCCTTGAAGTAAGCTCAGCACATCCAGCCCCATTGTGATGGGGCAGAGAGAGAGGACTCTTTCAGACGTGGGAAATTGGAAGTATAATGCAAGGGCAATCCAAACGCAATCCTGGGGTTTCACGTTATTGCAAATTAATTCTTCTCACGCAATTTCGGGCAAAAGGGAAGCCACTCCGAATGCAATCATGGGTTTTGCGTTATTGCGCATTAAAGGTTCTCAGGCAATTTCGGGCAAGGAGGGGTTATTTCCGGGTAATAGGAAGACATTCCGAATGCCTTCCGAACGCAATGGGGATTCACGTAAATTCGCTAAAGTAGCGAATTTACGTGAATCCGAATGGGCTCCATTCGGATTTGGGAGAAATTCCTCCCGTTTGAAAGAGTCCAGAGAGAAAGAGAGCAAGAGGGGATCCTCTGCTTCCTCTCTCTGCCCCATTGCCTTGGAGCAAGGTCAGCTGATCCAGCCCCATTGAGATGGGGCAAAGAGAGAGAGCAAGGGAAGACCCATTGCTCCCTCTCTCTACCCCATTGCCTTAGAGCAAGCTCAGCTTATCCAGCCCCATTGTAATAGGGCAGGGAGAGAAAGCAAAGGGGGACCCATTGTTCCCTCTCTCTACCCCACTGCCTTGGAGCAATCTCAGCTCATCCAGCCCCATTGAGATGGGGTAGAAAGAGAGAGCAGGGGAATCCATTGCTCCCTCTCTCTGCCCCATTGCCTTGGAGTAAACCCAGCTGTTCCAGCCCAATTGTAATGGGGCAGAGAAAGAGAGCAAGAGGGGAACCCTCTACTCCCTCTCTCTGCTCCATTGCCTTGGAGCAAGTTCAGGTCATCTAGTCCCATGCTCAGTTGATCCAGCCCCATTCTGATGGGGCAGAGGGAGAGAGAGCAGAGGGTCCCCCTTGCTCTCTCTCTCTCTCCTCTGCCCCATTGCCTCGGAGCAATCTCAGCTGATCCAGCCTCATTGCAATTGGGCAGAGAGAGACAGAGAACAAGGGGGGACCCTCTTCTCCCTCTCTCAGCCCCATTGCCTTGGTCAAGCTCAGTTCATCTAGCCCCATTGAGATGGGGCAGAGCGAGACACAGAGCAAGGGGGAACCTTCTTCTCCCTCTCTCTGCCCCATTACCTTGGAGCAAGCTTGACTGATCCAGCCCCATTGAGATGGGGCAGAGAGACACAGCAAGGGGAGACTCATTGCTCCCTCTCTCTACCCCTTTGCCTTGGAGCAGGCTCAGCTCATCTAGCCCCATTGCAATGGGGCAGATAGAGAGCAAGAGGGGACCCTCTGCTCCTTCTCTTTGCCCCATTGCCTTGGATCAAGTTCAGGTCATCTAGTCCCATGTTGATGTGGCAGAGAGAGAGAGCAGAGGGTCCCCCCTTGCTCTCTTTCTCTGCCCCATTGCAATGTGGCTGGAAGGCAGTGGGGCAGAAAGAGGGAGTAGAGAGTCCCCCCCTTGTTCTCTCTCTCTCTCTCCTCTGCCCCACTGCCTTGGAGCAAGCTCAGCTGATCCAGCTCCAGGGTGACAGAGACAGGGAGGAAGGAAGCAGGCAGCCATGGACTGTGGTGGAAGAAGGTGGGACATTGCCCAGCTGGAAAGGAGATCACCGGCAGCGAGAAGATTACAGACCCTGGCAGCCCATGCACTCTGGCTCAGTGCCTGACAACTGAGGGAAAATCCCCTCCTAGCCCTGGTGACGCAGTGTATGTATGAGCCCTGGTGGCGCAGAGGTTAAATGCCTGTACTGCAGCCACTCACTCAAAACCATAAGGTGGCGAGTTCAAGACCAACAAAAGGGCTCAAGCTCAACTCAGGCTTGCATCCTTCCGAGGTTGCTAAAATGAGTACCCAGATTGTTGGGGGCAAGTAGCTTACAGTTGTAAACCGCTTAGACACTCCTTAGGTGGTATGAAGCGGTATACAAATGAAGCTGTTTGTTTTGTTTTTGTTTAGCCCCCAAGGTGAAGCTAGGCTGAGGGTGCAAAGGAAGAAGGATGGAAAGGAATGGGGGGGAGGGGTAGCTGGAAAACTCAAGAATAATCAATACCGCGAACACCAAAACTGTGAATTCAGAGGGATGACTGTAATTCATTCTTTGTCTTTGTATCAATACCCACGAGTTTATATGTCCACTCCATATATTCTCTGTAAATTACACTGTAATTTTATAAATTCATAATGTATTATTATAGGTGACTCATATTACCAATTGTATTTTGTATATTGTTATTTCATATGTCTTTAATAAATGTATTTTTTTTAAAAAATAAATTCATAATACAGCAGAGTTTCATCTATTTGTTGAGCTCATCTTTTTTTAAACTTTTAATTTTTTAACTTTAAATAGAAATATCTAAGTTGCATTAACTTAAATTCTTCTAATCTATGAGAATTAAATTTCCCCACTTCTCCTTTAGGAGATTCATCACTTTATTCCACTTTTTTCATCATTTTGCTCTCTTCTTTGCTTTGCAGTAATCTGGTCAACTTATCCATTTCAATGGCCTGTAATAATCTATATAGCCAGTCTTCTGTTTCTGAAATTTTAGATTGTTTGCAGTCTTTAGCATAGTGAATTCTAGCTGTCCCCAGCATTTAAAAGATTATTTTTGCTGCTGCTGCTGCTGCTGCTGCTGCTGCTTCTTCTTCTTCTTCTTCTTCTTCTTCTTCTTCTTCTTCTTCTTCTTCTTCTTCTTCTTCTTTAACTATATTCAACAGAAATAGTTCAGGGCAAAATTTTAAATTAATTTGTTAAACTTTAAATATAATTTGGTATATTTCCCCAATATTTCCTTGCTTTCATATGGAACCACTAGAGATGGAGTAATGTGCCTCCCCCCCCCTACATTTCCAGCATCTGTCTGATTGTTGGGTTTTTTTTAAAGCTCTTATTTAATCTTTCTGGTGTTATATACCATCTACAGTATTTTTTATAATAGTTTTCTCTCAAAGTTTGACAAGCTGTATATCTGATAGTTTTTCTCCAGGTTTTTCCCCATTACTCCAACCCTATCGGATATCCTAAATCCATTGCCCATTTTACCATGTTTTCCTTTACAATTTCCAGTTCCATTACAAATTTCACCAAGGTTTTATACAAAACTGAAACCAACTATCTTTTTTTCTCAGATTAATAACTTGGCTATTTCTGATGTTGATACTTCAATTCCCATATTTTTAATGTCAAGTAAACATCTGGCTCTCATTTGTCCATATAGAAACCAATTACAAGATCTCCCTTCTTTATATCTTCTAAGGTCTTCAAGTTTATATTATCTCCTTGCTGGCGTAAAAGGCACTTATAAATAAACCAGTTTTCATTTAACCATGGATCTGACCTATAAAGAGCTTCATGTGGCGATGCCCATGTCGGGATTTTTATTTATTTACGTATTTTTTTGGTGATCAGTAAAAGGAAGATGCACACTGTGGTTATTATGAGTTCTGTTTTAGCTCTTTGCTGGACAGAATTTGTTTTGGTTATCTGAGTTTTACAGCTGGCTGTTTTCAAGCTCTTAATGGCAGAAAGATGGCAAAATACTTCCAACACAGACCACCTCCCTTGCCTTAGAGGTGAGTTGTAAAATGCATGAATAAATTTTAAAAAGGATGCCATTTTCCATGCAGAGTGCAAAGGGATCTTGTAGCAGCTTTGAGACTAACTGAAAGAAAGAAGCTTGGAAGCATGACCTTTTGTCGATTTGAGTCTATTAATCTCTGAAAGCACATGCTACTGGCTTCTTTCTTTTCGTTAATCTCAAAGGTGCTCCAAAATCCCTTTGCACACTGAATTTCCTGAATAATAGTGTAGTGGATAGATTTTCTATTCAACATTTAGTTAATGCTATTCTTATGCAGAGTGAGCAAACATGGCTGCCTGAACCAAAGTTTAAAATGGCTGAAATTAGGGCCAAGTGAACGTTTTTAAGAAATGCTGAACAAACTGGAGAAAACAAGAAGATGTGTAGGTACAAAGTGCCCTGGTACCCTAAGCAGAGGCGCCACAGTGAAAGTCAAAACATAAACACCAGATAAATAGAGTTGCAGTTGTGTGATTATATGCAAAGGTTACAGAGAAAGTAACTTTTTGTAAAGTGTCCTGATGAGTCATAAGTGGGTTTTAATTATTCATGCGTTCGTTTGCCTGATTTCTTGAGATTCATTTGTTTAAGGTTAAGATTGGCCAATAGAAGGCATTTTTAGAGATTCTTTGTGTGAAAACTATAAATCCCATTGTGGCAAGGCAAAGGATGTGGGGCCCACTGTCGAGGGTTGCTCTGGAAAGAGAGGGTCGCTGAAGACAAAAGCAGAGAACCAGAAACGGGAACAACAAGATCCAACAGCCCTTGGGAAAGAAGAAAGAGAGGCAATGCCTAACAGGGAGGGCCTAAGGAGGAAGGGGTGTCTGCACTTCCTTTTGTCCTCATGGATACATCCAAGAAGCATGGATTGGGAGGAGTCCCTTGTGGCCCCGCCACAACTTCCAAGGCGGTTTCTGGCTTTATCTGCTCAAGGACCCATTTGTTTGCCTTTTTTGCCATCCTTGGTATCCTCACCATTCTTCTCCAGCAACACATGTCAAAGGAGTTGATTTTCCCCTTATCTGCTTTCTTCTCTAACCAGCTCTTGCATCCATACATAGTGGTGGGGAGTACAATGGCTTGGATGATTCTAACATTAGTATTCAGTTATATATCTTTACTCTTTTGGATCTTGTCTAGTTTCTTCATAGCTGCCCATCCCATTCCTAATATTGTGATTTCCTGACTAGCATTCTGATCAATGTTTGATCCAAGGTATGTGAACTCTTTAACTGTTTAGATTTCCTCATTGTCTAGGTTGAATCCACATTTAAGGCACCTTTTAATACTTAATTTGGTTTTAATGTCACACCTAATGCAATATTTTTTATATTTTAATGTGGTATAATTCACACTGTTTATATTATATCTATACTTTTTTGCAATGGCCTATGGTTTTGTACAATAAATGGGGATCTGTCTGTCTGTCTGTCTGTCTGTCCATCCATCCAGATGCAAGACTGACGGGTGGGTTATGATTCCCCCACTTGCCTTTACTGAAGATTAAGTGCTGAATCAATGGGATTATGTGTATGTTTGTATAGCCTTTTGTTGCACATATTGGGGCTAAAGCTTCTCTTCCAAGAATAAATGTCAGCCTATTCCTAATGGCCTCCAGATATGGTTTCCTTCACCATCTCTCAACACATCTTCCTTTTTTATATGTTATTCTCTACAAATCAGCCACAAGTATGCAAAGAATTCAGTACCGCAGTTATGAACTACGCTATATAGTCACAATTGTGGCACTATTGCTATGATTGTGAATGCTTTAAGGAGCCCTGGTGGTGCAGCGGTTAAATGTCAGTAGTGCAGCCACAAGGTTGTGAGTTTGATCCCAGGGCTCCAGGGTTGACTCAGCCTTCCATCCTTTCATAGGTTTGTAAAATGAGTATCCAGCTTGTTGGGGGCAATTGGCTTTCAGAATATAAACCACTCCGCTGCACTGAGAGATGGAGGTGTCTTCAAATAGCAAGCAGGGTGCAGGAGGATGACATTTCCATCCCTTTCCCACCAGCCAATGAGGCTGCAGTAGTCAGAAACATGGCCCTTATCACAGATTCTTCTTTGCAGCTATGTATGTGTATGTTGTGTGTGTGTGTAAGCATCATCATCCTATAATTCATTCAGCAGCTGAATGCATCTCCATTTCTTGGGCACGTTGCTGCCTGGTACAGTAAGTCAGGTGGGCTCAGAGCAGGGGACACTTATGTCACTAAGTAGGCAGTGTAGAATTCTGGCCAGTGTTTTCATAATGTTCTGATTGTATAGTGGCTCCACCATATGGAATATTGCTTATAAACTTTTGCTACGGTATCACAAGCATCAACCTTTGTTGTTGATGAGTCCCAAAAGCCCTTTGGGGAAGTGTGCACTGATATGATTCTAAAACCCAAATGTGATTTTAGTTTAATTGGATGTCCTAGGATTATCTTAGTAACTAAAAATATACTCTTTTGATGTCTAAGGTTACAATGTTAAGCCTGTTTGCTATAGAAAATTCTCTGTGAACTTAATGGCCCTTTGTTGTTTCATGCCTTCAAATACTTTCTGACTTCTGACCACTTTCAGGTGAACCTATCACAGGTTTTTCTTGACAGATTTTGTTCAGAGGGGGGTTGTCTTTGCCTTTCTCTGAGGCTGAGAGAGTGTGGCTTGCCCAAGTTCATCCAGCGGGTTTCCATGGCCAAGAAGGAATTTGAACCCTAGTCTCCCAGTGGCCTAGTCCAACACTCAAACCACTATATAATACTAGGTAATGCTGGCCTTACCTCTGTCTAGGTATGCAGCATGGTAGCAATTCTTGCAGTGCTTCTGCACCCTTTAAGCCCCATTGTTTTATGTAACTGAAGAAGAATATTTAAACCCATAGGCTATGGGGTGAATGCCATATAAATAGAAGAGGAACACTTGGAACACTTCAGAATCTGGAAAAATCTTTAAAATGTCAGGACTATGAAGATGAGAGATTTTTAGGATGAGAGTGAACGTGTGGTGTGATGAGTGATGAGTTGAACTTACACTGATGGATGACTTTCTTGAATCCCAACAATGTCTGGCATCCTGTTAGTGAGTTAAGCCAACCTAAATCCAACTTACAACTGCATAAATTACTTTGTTGGTAACTGTGGAGATCAAAATCCTCTACCTCCATCCAGTGGCATACTGGGTGTTGGTGTCACGTGATGCAGGGGGGTACACTGCCTTGGCCCATTTGGGCTCTGGCATGATTGCAACAATGCCAAAGCCCAATGGAAGGGACTGCCCCCACCACCAACCACTACTGCCAGTCCTGTGGAGGTCCATTTGGGCTCCATCATACCTGCAACCATACTGAAGCCCAAATGGAAGGGACTGCCATGGCTGCTGGGCAAGTGAGAAAGGGATACGATGCCCTTTCTTGCTCTCCCAGCAGTTGGTCTGGGGGTACCATCCCACTAGGTGACATCCTCCTTCTGGGATGTCACCCAGTGAAGTCCACACACCTTACTCCCCCAATGACTCCACTGCCTCCATCATGTAATGCCCCCAAAGCAGTGTAGATGGAACCATTTCATGCTGTCCACCTCCCACACAGCCATATAATTGCTGATGAAGATACTGCTCCAACATCTCCTGCTCTCCACCAGTCACTGCCTGACCAAATTGGAGATGGATAATATGGAAAAGAAGGATTTATAGGTCATAGTTCCCTACGTGTTGCAGTTCCCATGCAGAACTTTTATACTTTGAAGATTTTCAGACCAGCGCTTACCATAGGGTAAGTGCTAGTAAAACGCCACTAAAATGTTTAGGAAACATTGTATGTGAAACCTTAATGCGCTTCGTAAACATCAGCGAATCATCAGCTGCCCTCCAGCATCCCTGAATTGTTCAGGGAGCAGCAATTTCCTATGAACGGAAACTTTTCAATCATAGGAAATTGCTGCTCCCTGATTGAATCAGGGACACTTGAAGTGAGGGGACAGTTCCCTGATGTTTATGATAGATGTCAGGCTTTCAGAACACATGCGCTTTCTAAATTTAGCTGCGTTTTATCAGTGCTTACCCTGGTAAGGGGTGGTCTAAAAACCTAGTACATCCTCATAATGCAGGATCTTAGTCATTAAGTAAAATCCACTATTACCATTTTTCAGCTAAGAAAAACCATTCAGCTAAAAAACCAACAACAACCCCGTACCATTTTTAAAAACCATACTGTGGCTAGAATCCAGGATGGTCTAGAGTAGTATAGTAGTTTGCATGTGGAACTATGTTATGACTGGCTTTTCATTGACCCCTAGCCTTATCACAAAGGTTTTAATGCCCTCCCCCTGCCAAGCAATACCTGGTAGTGGGGGGGGGGGGGCACATCTGGCTATGTCTCTGTAGCCTGATGCAAAATGATTAGATCATCAGCTGAAGTCTGTTGGCTGCCTCTGGAGGTCTCAGTGAATAATATACAGTGGTCCTCCGGGTTACGAAAGTAATCCGTTCCGGGATTACTTTTGTAACCCGGAAGTCTTCATAACCCAGGGGACTGCTTTTTTTTGATGGACCGCGCGGCAAATTTAAAGGGGCCGCGCGGTTTTTTTTCCATACCCCGGGGTTTTATTTGTAAGCCGGGGCCATTTTTGCGGCCCTGGCTCTTTCGTACCCCGGGGTTTTCGTACCCCGGGGGATTCGTAACCCGGGGTACCACTGTAATCATTTTGTGTCTGACTGTGGAGATGTAGCTAGAAGCATCTCTGAACCATCCCTTTGCTTGGCATGGAAGAGTCAACAGCTATACAGCAAACTGAGGTAGGGTTTGGTCAGTGCAAAAGGGGGAAGAGTATGGCAACTTTTGAATTGATAAAAAAAAGGACACATACATGTATAAGGTGAGTTGAGTTGGGTTACCTGCGTACACCATTAACAAGAAACCAGCCTACATGAGTTAATTGGAAGATCTATACATGGATGTTTGTATTACCACTCAACTACAGTTGTTTAATGACAGCTCTCAAGGCAATGATCACCACTTATAATTTTTGCATTTTAATTTCCTGTCAAGTTACTGATTAGACACCTTCCCAGCAGCAAGGATATATTAATCTGTTCCATGCAGTGAATGAAGTAGACTGTAGTCTTTGCAGGCTTATACCAAGCAAAACTTGTAGAATTTAAAGTGCTACAAGACACCTGGAAATTCTGTTCTCCCTCCTCCATTTAGAAAGCAATTTTAAAAAGGACATATTTTCTGAACAGCACCATTTGATTTACTGAGCATCTATATGAGTGGGTAATTGTACATATACAATAATTGTACATTTGACAGATATATACTAGAAACTTTGGGCATGATGCTCAGTACAGATGCACTCATTCTGTAAACGTACAGTCTTATACTTCTTACCTGGAGGTAAGTCCAATTGAACACAGTGACACCTGAGTCTAAGTAAATATGGATGGGATCACACCATGTGGCTCAGAAATAAGCAAGCACTTTCTAGAATTAAATTTTCTGAAAGCACTGAAATCTGGACACTAGTGACTACTAGATGCCAGGTTGGACAGAGATCTGGTGTAGTATTATGGTATTGACTTTATTCTTGCAGATTCTGGAACTGAGAATAAGAAATCCTACACTGTTTCTAGAAGATCATAGTTACCCATCCATATCACATTAGAATAAGTTTGCTGAAGTATTTAGAATCATAGAATCATAGAGTTGGAAGAGACCACAAGGGCCATCCAGTCCAACCCCCTGCCATGCAGGAACTCCCAATATTAAATGCTTCAGACATATATCCATTTCATATTTTTTCAACTGTTTGTTTCCAAGTGCAGTTTCTGCATATTGTTTATCTAGTGATGGTTGCTCTGGATTTCACAAATATTAACCTATCCAGAACAGGGCATAATCATATGTAGACAAAGGCTATGATTTCAGTGTGCTGATTCAACACATTCTACAATGCAGCCAGACACTTTCAAGTCACTGGTGTGGTAGATCTACTCTGGGACTTATTCCAGAGTTTAAAAGAGTTATCTGAGGTGCTGAACTTATTTTGGGGATAGTGTTCATTACCTTGAATGGCTTCTTTAAGGTCTAGAATTAGACCCAAAGTGGACTTGTTATATCACTGATAAGGAATGAACAGGGGGTAGATTAAAAAAAAATGGAAATCCTCTAATCTAATCTATACATTCATCAGCCTGTCTGGTTGGAATGGTCACTTTCCAACTTTCCAAATTGCTTATGGCTTTTTTTTAATGGACATTAGGCTGACACTTCTGTTTTCCAAACAAATAGATCAGAGGTATCAGCCACAATGATAAAGTTCTTCTTGACAAGATTCTGCAGCAACTATTTCTCTTCATTTTCGCTGTCATTCTGAAAACTTCGCTAATTTCCAAGTACCTGAAAATAAAAGGAAAGAATTTAACAGAAATGAAAGATATCAAAGCTCACTCTAAGACATCTAGAGTTGCATCAGTAGGATGACCTTTACCATCACCTTTACCTCACTGGCTATATAGAGGACACAGGCCAAAAATACTGTCTCTGCTTGCCTCCATCTGGAATGGAATAAGGGTTTTTTTCCTCCAACTGTAGTCATAATCTCTGGCAGTGGTACAGATAGAAAACCCCATGACAGGGTCACTACAAGTTGGAAATGACTTGAAGGCACACAGCAAACGGTTTCTAGATTTTGTCTAGCCTCCTAACAGCCAGAGTTAAACTATAGAATGCTAGCAACCTGCAGAATATGGTATTTCAGGATATCTGTGTGGGGTGGGGTGGGTCAGCTTTGAAACTCAGTAGGCACAAATATTTAGTTATGACGGATGTATGATCTATTTTTTTATTTGTTTTTTGTGCTGTGTGGATTCCTATTACCAGAGCAGGGGTGCCTGCATAACCAGCACATTCACATCAAGAGCAAGCCATGAAGGAAAATAACAGGGACACCAAATTCAGTGGTGGATTGATGGTTTCCATATCAGCGTTCTGGGGCTTACTCTAGGCTTTATAGAAACTACACAAGGTGTTGAACGTATTTTCAGAATAATGTCCAGTAACTTGGATATCCCACTATATCATTTACATGGAAGCACCTAGACAACTCTGTCCAGATGTAAGCCCCACCATAGTTGGGATTAAGCCATTCTGTGTTAGTTTTGGACATCAGTGCATGGATATTTTGCCCTATCCATAGTCATCTGACCTCTAGATGGAATTGTGGCAGAGTTGCAGAATCTCACAGTGATTATGCTTGTCAGCCTATTGACTTTATATATAGATAAATAGATCTTAACTGGAAGTACAATTTGCTGGTGTTATTTGGGAACAATGCTGCACCCCCTGTCATATTCCAAATCTTAGTTATCTATTGATCTGCATTCATTATTAGCCATAAAATACTATCCAGTTTGTGCTTAACATGTGAATCTCTCTATAACAAGAGTCAGTGGTGGCTGAAGTGAAGCAGGGCTGTAGAATACCAACAGTAGGAGCAAAGCATGTGAGAGGAGAGGGAGCAATGCATGTGAGAGGAAAGGGAAGAAGAAAGTAGAAAAAAACGGAATCATTTCATTTGAGTTTTTAAAAAATGTGTCTTTGCATGATAATAGAATATGACATTCTACTTACAATGGTCTGTTTTTGCACATTGTTGATGAGATTGTCAGATGATACAGACTCCCTTGCTAGGTATTCTTGAAAAGATGATTCTGCATCTTGAACCATAGGTCCAACTGGCACAATCCTGACAATTGGAAAAGTAAAAGTAAATGTAAGGCAGCAAAATATAATCCACATGTTTGCAAAGATTTCAATGCAGTGTAGACCATCACTACAGAATGACCAAGGTGTCCTCAGTCTCCATCAAAAACTTTACTAACTTTATTTGTGGAGTGCATAGGATTAGATGTATCTAAGATAACAGGTGAAAGATGAGAGCTAGTGCTGTCACACAAGAGTCAAAGCTCCCTCCAACCCTTGTGCTTCTACAAAAGCAACCCAAGGCATTCTTATGCTTCTATTCTCTTTCCTCTTCTTCAGTGCTGCCAGATCAGCTGCACTGTAAATGGATGAATAAAGGAAGCAGGAAATCACAGCCTAGTTGGCTCAGACCATTTTCTATTTTCATGGATCACTAAAAGCCTGGTTTCTTTGCTTGCCAGTCATAACTGTTTAACTAACAGCTCAACAGTGCATGTCACACAAAAGATGTCTCCAAGGTGGTTCTCCAAGAAAGATGAGAGTATATGCTTCGATAGTCATAACCAAAACTTGGAAAGGTTGGGAGAGGGAGAGAGTTTGGCCACTCTGGTTAGGTCATTCTGGGAGCCACAGTCCAAAAATCCTAACTTTCCCAGCTCTATAGAGGCACATAATAGTGCAGTGGTAGTTTTTTAGGAGGAGCACTCAAGTTTATCAGCAGCCTCATATAGCTCATTACTTGTCTTTTGCATGATCCATGTTGCTTTTTGCAACTGTTGACACATACATGGTCTCTTTCATGGAGGAGACTTCCCCCTTAAATAGTGGGCAGACAATAACCCAACCAGACAGAAATCTGACTGTATAATGTTTCTTGGATACAATTCAACAGCAGTGTTGACATATTTTACACCTGTGGAATAGCTACATGCACAGGGAAAATGAAGCCTGCACTGAACCAAAGCCAAGTATTACCTCCAGATCAAGATCCCATATTAATGAGACAGGGCCTAAATTTATTCATGTGTTCTTGCAGTAATTGAGCATCACTTCCTCATTAGAAAACTGCACAATTACACAAGCAAAGACACATTTCACATCAATGTTCAATGCACATCAATGCACAATGCATAGTGGCACCAAATGTGTAACTGTGCTCCCGCAACTTTGAACTGAATACAGTCATTTTATATTGGAGAAATACATCCAACTGCTTCTTTTGGGGAATATATGCCTGTATATGTCATCAGCAGGATGCCAGGTCCAAGCGGCCTAGGCTGAAAGTCAACTTAGTATGTATGAGCTTTCACAAATGAGATCTGCAAAACAGTCATTTTTGCTTCACATGCTTGTAGATCTGTAACAAGTCATAGCAGAAAATAACACCTGGAAAAAACTCACAGTGGTGTTTGCTGCTGTGGAATATACACAGGTTTCTTGGTGCTGATGTTTGCACATCTTCTCCTGAGCTGTGTCTGTGGATAGCTGTTGATTCCATCTGTCAAGGCAAGGGATACAATTATGCCAAATGGAAAGTGGAATTTATGCTATGAATAAGAATACTGCACTTCTTTAATCCAGACACCTAGCACCTCTCCAGATTCCAGAGTTTGGGAAATTTACTCTATTGGAATATAATTTCTAGACTCCCCCTGCCTGCAGGAACAATGACTATGGTGACTGGGCAATTTTGGGAATTGTAGTCCAAAACAGTAATTTCCCCAAGCTTTTCTCTTCTTTTGTTTCAGGAGAAGCAAGCTGCACTTAATCAGTGATATATAGAGCTGCTTCCTGTATGTTTCTAGTAGCCTCGTGTCATCTATTCTTTGTTCATCCTTCACCATCACAATTACCCAATTACAAGTTTTTTAGGGAAAACAATTCACTATGGGCTCATGTTGATATTTTCAGGCATGGCGGGAAGTTCTGATATTGCAATACAACTCTGATGACTGTGGGCTGTCGACATTGTAAATCGCCTCCAGATGTGCAAGTAGATCATTCATGTGTTGTAGAGGAGCTATCCAGGTGTTGAGCCTTATTTCCCAATATCAGCTCAGGGCCTAGGTAGCTCATGTTACACCTGGATAAATTGCTTAAATCTGAAGGAGCTCCAATATGGGCCGCCATTACAACCTGTGCTTGGATACTAGAACTTTACTGATATCATACCAGGTTACTGCTATTCTGCAGTGCTCATGTTGATATAAGACTGAACTGTTCACAGTACTGATTTGTGAACAGCATCCCTCCAGTTCTGCTGGGACTTGAAAAAATGCTATTAGCAAGCTTTGTAAGTAAAACAAACACTTCCACTTACTTTTTCCTAGGAATTAGGGTCAAAACAAACATGTACTCTGTAATAGCTCCAAAAAAGTTTTTAAAAAAAGTTCACTTTAGTTCAGAGACTTCAAAGCCGACTATATTTTAATGTCTGTTCATTCCTTTGCTCAATATTTTATTACATTATTTTTCTTCCTAATTGGTTTCCCCCAGTGATCTACTGCCTTCTTCTTGAAAGAGCTGGAATAAAGCCTAAGCTTAAGTATCCTCTCATGATACTAAAGAAAAAGCTCATCATCTTGAGGGGGGGGGGGTTGAGCTTGCTTTCATTTCTATTACATGCAAAAGACATGGAAGAAACATTGCATCTCAGCATATCTTTTGAGCACTCTATACTGAAAGGCAAGTTAGCTATTATGCAATAACTTACTCTTGAGAAGGCGTACAAATGGTTTCAGGAACTTTGATGCATATCCAAGCTCGGCCTTGTGAATTCTGCCAAGCTGTACCAAGTGATGCTCCAAGGGCAAGCTTGCCAATTCCCTCAGTTCTAGATCATCATACTCATGGCCCACTGAGAGCACAAAAAGAGCATAGCCTTGACACTTGGCTCTCAGAGATGCATCACTCAGCACTTCTTTGTCCCACTGACTTGTTACTCCAGCAGATAGAATAAAAATTGCCTTATATTTTCTCTGGTTGGGTGCTTTTGAGAAGATGTTATCAATTGTCCACTGTATGGCATGGCCAACTGCTGTTTCTCCATTCAGCTGCTGGACAGATTCCTGAATATGCCTCTTCATTCGTCTTTTGCTGCTGTAAGTCACCAAGTCAAACTCAGTCTTTACTGGACTCCCCTGTCTCTGGGGTCTGAATTCCAGTGGAGCATGGCTCAGCACAGCTACTCTGTCACCTTTCAAGGAGGTCTTTGGATCACCAGAAATATCAAAGTTGTCAAGTGCTACACTCAAGAAGTCTTTCAGTTTATCAAATTCAGCAGAGCGTACTTTTCTTGAGCCTTCCAAAATAAAAGCAGCATCCACGAAGGCCTCAGGTGGGGTGGCTGTCTCATGGAAGCAAGATTCATCTGGCCTGCATTTGTCTGCAAATGGACACAGAATAATTTAAATATAAACAATGTGACAAAAAAGTGATGATAAAAGGGCTGGGCTGCATGTTATTTTCATGTGATCTTACCATAGCAAATTACACATGACTGAAGCTTTTGTAAGGCTGGAGGATCATCTGTTTCCTGTTGAATATTAATAACTTGAAACAATCTTGTGTCATCCATCTAAAACAGGAAAATAATTTGTTTTTATTTTATAAAAATTCAGTAGGAAGATAGTAAGACCTGCTATCCTTGTTGCATCATTGGTGGTTCCAAAATGAAAGTAGTAGCCAGGAGTTGTTGCTTGGTTTGTGGATTTTGTAAAATGGTATTCTCTTAGGCGATTGACTTTATAGCATATAGACTAAATAAAGTTTAATCAATAATTCATAACAATGGCACCATCACAACTGAACTCCTGAGAATTAAATCTTCAGACCCTTTAGTTGAAGGAGATTACTCTAACAAGTTCAAAATAGCCCATAAAACATATTGACTTAAAAGCATGTCTCAAAGTCCCAGATTAATTGTTTCATTTAAGACAACCAGCTTGAATGTACAAATCAAATTTATGGACACAGGGATGAAAAGAATATTCACACGCTTGGGGGGACAACCCAATGAAAAAAATCCTCCACAACCCATTTTCTTTTCTTTTCTTTTATTTTAATCTTGGTGTCTTTGAAAAGAGAATTGTTTTGGCTTTTCAAGCTAACTTTTCCCTTGCCCCTATGTATTTTGTCTCCTCTGGAGATACTATAGCAGGACTGGAGTGTTTGAGGAGATTTGGCACACCTGCAGCTCAATAGTGCAGCCTCAGCTGTTTGCAAAGAACAATTAGTCTCCCTAGATAAAGCAGGCAGCAAATGCCCTATGGTTACTGGAAGCCACATTGATCACTACTCTGACAGAGACATCTAAGCCAACTCCGAAACTCCAGACTGTTTTTGAATGTCAGCTACTCTTCTGCACACTTCACATGGCAATGATTATGGAATCATAGGGGCAAGACAGATCACCCCAAAAGGGTGGGTTGGAGCCACCTCTTTTTCCTCCACGACGCAATGACGATGCAGAGGAAAAAAAGAGCACTGAGAAGCAGCTCCTTTTAGCACTGCCTCTGCGATGCCATAGACACCCTAGAGAGGTGCAATGACATTGAACATGCACCACGCCGTTGGAAGCAGTGCAATGCAATGTCATCGACGCACGCTATGTGTTGGTTGCGCTGCATCACGATGGTGCCACCCACATCTACTAGGATTCAGGAGCTTGTAGTTGCTGTGTGCTCCCAAGTCCTAGTATCGGCAGTGGTACGCTGCTTTTGGAAGAGAACACAAGGGCCATCCAGTCTAATTCCCTGCCATACAGGAGTACATAATCACACAATCACATGTACACAATCTTGTGTGTAATCACCTTAATTAGTGTAATTAGTGTAAATGTTTGCCTCCCTTGTCTTTTATTTTCATTCAAGAAATCTGTGAAAAATACTTCTCAACAGGAAGGGGGGAAAAAACCTTTTGAAAGTAGGACTTTTGAAAAGAATATTTTTTAAAAAAAACTGCATCTAGTTCTCAATGGACAAGAAGAAGAAAAAACTGGTTTGTCACAACACTGGTAATTATCCTCGGTTTGTCCCACGAGGCCACAATATGGCCTTGTTGGAGGGACAGAAGAAAAATGAGTCTGGGACTGAGACTTGCCTTCCTCCTGTGAGAACATCTTCAAAAACAACACCATTTTCAAAGACATGATTTATCTAAAGACTGCCTGGAGGGATGTTGTTGTGCTGGGCATCCCTGGGGCTGATTCCAGGGCTCCTAAGGACTCTAAGTGGCTGCTTGCACTCTGTGTTCATTGCAGTCATATTCTGATGGCATTGCCATTTTGGGACTTCAAACAAGATCTGACACAATTCTCATGCCAGATCTCATGGAATCAGAAATCCTTGTGAGACTTCAGGTAGGATTTTTGCAGGCGCATATGGCTGGACTTTATATGTTACCCACCTGTCCACCCATCCTTTGTTGCATTGCTATATGTTGTGTATCCTCAGACTTTGGCTGGTTACCGTCAGGGCCTGGGAAGGACTTTTCCCATGTTATTAGAACATGGGTTTTTCACCTTCCCTAGGGATACTTTCTCTTTGCTGCTTGCTTCTGGGGATTCTTGAATTTGATGGTTGGCACCATCAGTGAGATAGCTACTGTCCTTGTTTTAGTATTAAATTTGTTTTGAGATTTAGCGTTCTTGATTGTGTTCATTATTGAGGCCTTCCCTGATTGGGGTCTTCTCTGATTGATTGATCCAGCTCCACGAATGTGAATTGCCCAAAGTCTGCCCAATATGTCTTGCCCCAGTTGTGATTATTTTAATCTGATGTTAATTGTTTTATAAATTATGCAGTCGAGTTTCCCACATTTCTTTTGTAATTATGTGGATTAGTTTAAGGATGGAGAATAAGGGGATTTTCATATGTATTTATGTATTTTATTATGCATTTTATGTTGTAGCCTTGACTCTTTTGGGGAGGTGGGATATAAATTAAACTGATGATGATGATGATGATGATGATGGCTACTTCATCATAATTGGTGGATATGGAAGGGAAGACGGGACATCAGGCACAAGCTAAATTGGGGTAAAGAAAGGATCTTGTGAGGATAGTGGGTTGATTTGGGAGGAGAGTAACCTACAGTCTGGGCAGATTCAATTGACCCCCTCCACCTGACTGTTAGGACTAGTCACATTAATTGGCTGGGGAGGGGAAAGACCTGCATAGATGTTTCCCAGACAGTTGCGCCTGGCCACTCCAATTGATCATGGGAGATGTTATCTCTGGATCCGATTGATTTATAATTGATTTATGATCTCCGTAAAGTTGTAGCCATACTGTTACCCCTTAACATAGTGTCTAGCCCATTTGTCTTGGTGCAACCTCACCGTGTGGAGAAAACTGATTAAATTATTCGTTCTTCTCTATTGGAATGAATAATTTAAATAAGCACATCCCTAACATAAGGATGGTGCAACTTCTCATCAGTATGTATGATATGCTAAAGCACCCTTGGCACCTAAACACACAACAAATCAGCTGGGAATAGCCTTGCATGCTTATCCAGCCCACCCCCTGAGCTTCTCAGTGTCTTCACAAACAGCTGTGCCATAGGCCTGTGCAAAAATGGTTGGATTGTGTCCATGTTTGGCAGAACACAAAACACATTACATAGATCCAAAACACACTCCAGAAATAATCCAGTTTGAGACTGCATTAACTGGTCTGGCTCAGTGCTAGGGAATTCTGGGAAGTGCAGTTTTGAGAGACATTTACCTTCTCTGCCAGAGAGCTCTAGTGCCATAATGAACTGAAGTTCCAAGGATTTCCTAGCAACTGAGCCAGGGCAGTTAAAGTGGTCTCAAACTGGATTATTTCTGCAATGTGATTTGGACCTTAGTTACACTAAACAAATGAAAAACTTAATTGTGATTTAGATTACACCAGTATGAATGCACAGTAAGTCCTAAGATAATTCTCCTGGATACAAAGAAAAAAGGACAATAGTTTCTCACCGTAAAAGCACGGTTGAGTCTTGGGAAGTTTTTAAACGCAATGACTGCTGGAAAGATGTCTAACGCACTGAACTCCATAACTGCGGTGTCAATCGAACTTGGATTGTCAGACTGGCCATTGCTGAAAAACACAGCAACTTTCCTTACATTAGCACCTGGAAGAGTTCTCTTGAAGATATTCCTGGCAACATATCTCATAGACCCACCAAGGTCACGTTTGTTTTCTGATCTCTGATAAGAAAGAACATCAAGTTTCTGAAGCAACCGTTTCTTGCTGTGGAAATCTGAGAAGCGGATGAGATGGTGGGTTTCAGAGCTGTAGGATACGACAGCCACTCTGGCTCCCACTGGGCAGTTGCTTTCCCTGATTTTGGTATTGTTCACAGCTTCTATAACCATCTCCTTCATACGTTGAAATAGCTGAGGTGTGGTATCTTGAGAGACATCCAAAGCAAATACTAACTCAGTGGGATATACTGGGCATTGATGTTTTCCTAAAAATCAAAGTAAGGTATGGTAATTTACAATGCACATACTTTTATAATAATTTTATAAAATAAAAAATGTATACATTTAGGGCATGACTCGACATATATAAGCACTTTAAAGTTCTACAGATTTAAAAAGCATATATATAGGTTGCAATACCATTCCAGGTAAACTCCACAGTGCCCACTTCTATAAGCAAAAATTAATTAGACTTCACTTTTAAGAATGTATCTGGCACTCTCATTAGGGTCAATCAGAATAAAAGTGCTTAATTTAGCCTTTATTGCACCCATTTAACAACAAACTAAATCTGATGTTGCATTTAAAGTACTGTTTTGTAAATGGAACTCCTTGTGTACCTAATTTTAAAACTACACAGCAGAACATTTGGCCACTGGTGGATTCATGGGGGCCAATGCAGGCCAACTCACACATGAAAGTTGCCCATCTCTGATGTGTTGTTAGGGTGGGATGTCCCAATATCTAAGAAGGGTGGCCTATTTAGGAGGCTTATCTCTATATCATGTTCTATGCAAGCAGACTTAAATTCATCAGCCGAGTCAATTTTGATGTATTTTATCTATTAATGTACATTTACAGTCGACTCTCTGCATTCACAGGGATTAGGAGACCAAGACCCCCACAAATGTGGAAAGACCGTGAATAAACCGCCCCCCCCACGTGGCAGTCATTTCCAGGGTAGGAAGGGTGCAGGGGACCCCTCCCCTCCAAAAATTGCAAATGTCAAACCCGCCAATGTGGAGGGCCGACTGTACATAGATTATCTTCTAGCAAGGAGAAACCCACAGAATAAGCTGAGAATTTAAAAGTGGAGCAACGCTCACCTCTCCAACAGGCTAAACCGGAAGAGGAAAGAAAAAGAAGTATTATTCCAAACTATATTATCTTGAAAATTCTAGAACATTTACAATGTTATCATTAGAGATATTGACAGTAAACATATAAGCAAAGCAGGATGGGGAATGTGTGACTTGCAGGCCGTGTTTGGCCCTTGGGGCTGGTTTTGAGATCCTCTGAACCCCACTTTTAAAAAAGAAAATTGTCCCTGAAATTTTGCTACATGTTTGTCCATCTTGATCTGTTTTTCCCCTCTTCTTTTTCTCAAGGGAGGTCTTCTTTTCAACTGGAAATGACCCAGGTCACCTTTGACTTCCCTATCACTTCCTGTGTGCAAAAGGGCTCTCCTATGCCTAAAATGGCCAAAGAGGAGGAAACATGACAACCCACTTGGGGGCATTTGTCACATGCATTTTTTTTCCTAAGCAAAATTAGGTGTTGAGGGGCTACTCTCCAAGGCTCCCTGTAGGGACTATGTGGCTTGTTAACTCCCAGCAGTTGCCAACTCCTGGCGTAAAGTGTGCTGTGCATTACTGTGCAGTGTGCATTTGGATTGACCTGCCATTCTCAATTTCCAACTGTTTGTCTATGGAAAAGAAAAACAATATGGGCAGTGGACAATAGTCTCAGTGACTAAATCAACACCCGGTGTGGGAATACGTTTGAGTTTGGGCACTCAGTCTCTAAAAGTTTCGCCATCACTGCTCTATATCATATGAAACATGAGTTAAACCAGATTTAACTGAATACATAATAACTGATGTTAACTTTCAGATATTGAGCTCTATCCAAGCACAAATGTTTTTGAAGATCTCATAATACCCCACTATGACTAAAGTGTAGTACTAAAAATATTTAGTGGAGAGGAAACCTTTCTCACATTCTAATGCAGAAGTATTGTTGTGGATGTCAACAAATCTGAATAAATTTTAGTTCCCTAATCAATTGTTGGTCAACTGATCACTCAGTTGATTGATTGGCTGACTAATTAATGTTGCTGTCATTAGAACCTAATATAAGTGACTTTCTGAGATAATGAAATATAACATGTAATTCAAAAAACAAAATTATCCAGTCATTATTAGAATGAAATAACCTTGCAAATATTTTATTCTTTTTCCCTCATGTATTAACACGCCAAAACTAGAAGAGCTTCAAACATAAATAAGTTTAAACTCTGACCCCATTAAATTAATGTATATCTTGAGTAATTGTGCAATGGTATCCTCAGATCATGGACACTATGCACACATTGGTCTCTTAACTCATCAGACCAACATGCAAAGGGAACTTGTAGCACCTTTGAGATTAAATGAAAGCAAGAAGCAATCAGTCGACTTCCTCAGATGCATGACCAATGTGATTTTTTCCTCTGCTGGTAAAATGTTACATTACACTGGCACTAATCTGAAACACTATACATACTAGTAGGCATAGTGACAGTGAAACATAGCACTAGACCAGTTGGAGGGAAATCACATTGGTTGCATAGATCAAAATTGTGGAGATTTCTAGGGACGCTGTGGGGATTGGTCTTGGTGTAGTTTCTGTTTCTAAAGCTACTGTATAGTCACAGTATCTGATGGATTGAGATTACTTTATACTAGAGTTAGCCAAAAGATGGTCCTGTAGACTAATAGGTGATCCAATCAAAGTTTGTAGCCACATTCCTTATTTCAATGCAGATAAAGGGATCAGGAGATTAATACATCTCCATAAAGGATCTCTCTGTATCCTAGTCCCATTTACTATTGAAACTTCAAATCTTTCTATATTCAAAATCAAGTCTAGGTACTTACGGCTGTGTCCACGCACAAACTCAATGAGTTCACAGGGCTGAGGGGGAAAATAAAATAAAAGTAAAAGTAAAGGACAAAATCAAACAAAATAAATCTAATAGATGCTGTCTTTTCTTACATGAGAATGAAACAACGACAGCCGGAATTGTGTAATCACAGGAAGTTCCCTGTGTAAGCCTAAACCAGACCATTCTACCTCACAGGATTGTTGTGAGGATCCAGTGGGGGAGAACAATACCTGTTATCTTAGAGCAGCGGTTCTCAACCTTCCTAAAGTCATGACCCTTCAATACAGTTCCTTATGTTGTGGTGACCCCCAACTATAAAATGTGGGTGGGCCTGCCTGGAGACAGATAGAGGAGATGTGTTTCCAATGGTCTTAGGTGAACCTGTAAAAGGGTTGTTTGACTCCAAAGGGGTCACGACTCACAGGTTGAGAAATGCTGTCTTAGAGGAAGTGTTTGTCTCGGTGTGATGGGGGTACGTTTATATGTGCATGCCCTTATCTGTTTGGGAAGAGACAGAGATTGTTAGAAATAAGGTATTCCAGTCATACCTACCGAATACAAGGCCAGACCCTTTGATCCTTTTGGACCCTAGAATAATAACATTAATATTAGAGAACTGATAGGTGAACTGAAGATTATCATGTCCAAATTTCCACACTTGTCTGATATACGACTCTTCTATTGTTCTATTATGTATGACCCTTCTATCAGATACACAGGATAAGCCTAGCTATTTATGATTAGCAGATTAGCCTAGCTATTTATGTTAGAAGCCAAGAGTAGTATATACACAACATTTTGGATCTCTCACTTGTGCTAAACGGCTCAGGAATGCCCACAGGCTTGAACATTCCCTAACACTTTTCTCACTTCTAGCCATTGCAAATTATTTCCCTCCTTCCTCCACTATTCCCCATGAGAATTGTCTTATGCCTGAACTGATATTAATGCTATGTATGGTTTCTTCTAATGGGGATTTATAAAACCAGCCCCGAACTCTGATTTAAAATAGGGCAGGCACTGGGACACACAAGATTGTAACTGAGGGGCTATACAGATGGGCAGCTCCATGCCGCCCACCTTTGCCCTTGGTCTGTGCCACAGCACCTGCATGCCATGGCACTGACCCACTCCCTAAAAGAAGCCACTCTTGGCAGCTCTTTAAAAGGGGTATCATAACCACCACAATGCGGCATCATGACGCCTCTTCCGGGCAACACCATTTGGGTGCTCTGACACCCGTGCTTCATCATGGCATGCCCCATATGGACGAGTGCGCATCAAGATGGCACACAGCCCTTGCACCTAGCCCTACTTTCGGGCCCAGGTCGGCGCTAAGCACCCATCTGTACCAGCCCTGGTTTAAATTCCATCACAAGTGGACTAATGTAATTGATTTAAAACAAGCTGGTTGATTTATAAATGCCTCTAATTGGGAAGCAAATTATTAAAAGTCATACATTAAATATGAAAACGACATTAAAAGCAGTTGCAGAGGATAAGCAGGGATGAATTCAATCATCCTGTAAAAGCTGAAATGAATAAAATCGGTGTCATAAGTGCCAGTGAAGTATAATTGTGATAAACATGGGCTGAATTTTCACAAAATATTCCAAAGGGGGATATTAGCAAATATGAAGAGAAAGTGAATTCTAAGAACCTACTATTTTATTCAGGTCATGGCTTCATTGCCTTGAGTAGTCCAGCAGCATTTTCGGGAATGATGCAATAATTCAGGATAAGTCATGGGAGAAGGGAACAGTTTTTCATTCCTGACCCCTTGTGGGTGGCATCCTCCCAAGAGTGAATATTTTTATGCACACACATTTCTTTATATAAAATACTAGACTACAGACATAAAAAATAAGACATAACCCCCCAACATAAACAATACACACATATCTAATGACTTCCCACCCTTAACTGAAGATAACTCAAACTGAAAAAATATACTCCCCAAACATAATATCCAACTTATACTTCTACTATATGGACAGGAATAATGAAGATCTAGGTGGGTATTGTAATCTGACAGATAATGCCTTTGATACAGTATTTTAAATAACATAATAATGTTTATTTTTATCCATTTAATGGTTCCCTTTACTATGTTTTTAAGAGTTATTGATTGTTTCTGCCCTTCTCAGGCTTCTTAATGGCTATATCTATATTGTAGAAAAAATCCAGTTTGATACCACTTTAACTGCCATGGCTCAGTGCTATGGAATTATGTGAATTGTAGTTTTGTGAGATATTTAGCCTTCTCTGTGAAAGAGCTCTGGTGCCACAAGAAACTTCATTTCTCATAATTCCATTGCTCTGAGCCATGGCAGTTAAAATAGTATCAACCTGGATTATTTCGGCAGTGTGGGTGCAGCCTATGATTCTAATAAAGATCCTTTAACATTTATATTTTATTATTATTATTATTATTATTATTATTATTATTCTATAAATATCTTTACTACTAATTTGAAAAAACTCAAACTGATAAACCCCCTCCATTGTCAGTTTATCCATTTCAGCAACTTCATATATCTTCACCAAACAATCTTATTACTATTTCCTTCCATGTCTGGGCATGCATCAGTCTTGCTGCTGTAGTTGTATATAACAATATCCTTCCATACTTTCTTTCAATTTTCAAAAGGGATAGGGGTTCAGTTTCTAGAAGGTGTAGTGGTTGGTGGTGGATGAGGGCATTCATGTGTATTTGCACACAACTGGAGGGAGATTGATAAAATTTGGGGGCAAAAATAGCCCAAAATCATGTTGAGGAGAAAATGAAATAAAAACTGTCATAGAATAATAGCCCAGGACAATCTGAGGGGGGAAAGCATGCCACCCTAGGATAGGGTTGGCACAAGTGAGTTAATCTAAAGCTACTGGAGCCTTGCTCTTCTTTATATTTGATCCCAAGTACCAGTAAATCTCTTGTTAAGGAAACCTATCTTGGGTAGCGACAGCAATATATAATTTCACTAACTGCTGACTTCACAGGCTTTTTGTCTGAGAAGGAAGGTGACTGCATTAAAATTCTAATCAACTGGAAATGAAAAGAGATGTGTCCCTGATGGAGATAAACTAGCACACTTTCTGTTAGAGCAACACCTACCGGATGTCCCGGATAACCCCATGCTCCTGGATCACCAGTTGCACCTTTCAGTCCAGAGATACCCTGGAGGTATTAAATGGTTTAGTTGTATCCAGTAACCATATACATTTGTACACTTACATATTTCTTAAAAACAATGGTAGGAAAGCAGCTTTTTGGTACCAAAAATTATAGCTAATTATAATGGCATAATAAAGGGAATACACATGTAAGAAAGGAGGTAAATAAATATTTTCTCTCACACATTCCTTCCCCGCATCCAACATACACACAATTTTTTCCCCAGCTCCCTGCTTATTACCAAACTTGGATACTTTCTTTAGTCATAGCCAGACCTTTGCTCAAGCAGAATTGTGGTGGAAATTTGGTTGCATGTAGTTCTGATGGATGTTAACACCCAGGATAAAGTGACCCTTAGCCTGATGTGACTGATACTAATTCCCATAGAATGCATTCCTTTTTATACATCATTGTGCCATTTGCTGTTGCAATGACTGCAACACAAACTGGAAAACCTATTTTCCAGTTAGACATCTAGATTATAGGGATCAGCCCTATATTTCCTTTGGCCATCCAGACTGATTTTTCATTTTCATATGAACCTTAAAATCTCTTGACCCCATTGAAAGATCTACAGTTAGAACAGGAAATTTAGTGATCAGATTTCTCTGCAGCCTTGAGGACCCATTAAGAATGGGGTACCTAACTTAAGAATAAAATTGATTTGAGTGCATTGAATTCCAAATTCCCCATGATTACATTAGTTGCAGAGAATTCAATGAGTTTTAAATTAGTCGTGATTAATTTAAATTATGCTGAGCCATGGAATCCCACTGGGTGACCCATTGGGTGACTTTGGGTAAGTCACGTTCTTTCAGCCTCAGAGGAAGGCAATAGTAAACCCCACTGAATAAATTTTGCCAAAAAAGCCATGATGGGTTCATTTTAGGATTGCCATAATTAGAAATGACATGAAGACGCACAATGTCAACAAAAATTAAATCTGTTTGATTTTAGGGGTATACTCTAAATCTATTTGATTATGTGAATAGGGAGCGGGCTATAAATAAACATTATTATTATTATTATTATTATTAGACGGAAATTGGAAGTATAATCTAATGGCAATCCGAATGCAATCATGGGGTTTCACGTTATTGCGAATTAAAGTATCTCACGCAATTTCGGGCAAAAGGGAAGTCATTCCGAATGCAATCATGGGTTTTACCTTATTGTGAATTAAAGCATCTCACGCAATTTCGGGCAACGGGGGTGTGTGTCATTTTCGGGTAATGGGAAGTCATTCTGAATGCCTTCTGAATGCAATTGGAATTCACGTAAATTAGCTAAACTAGTGAATTCACGTGAATTCGAATTGGCTCCAATTGGCTCCATTCACAATAAATTCCTCCCGTCTGATAAGGTCCTAAGTCTGGATCTAAGCCAGAAGGTGAAATATACACAAGTAGTGTGAAATATACACAAGTAGTGTGAATAATATACACAAGTAGTGTGAAGATGGATAACAACTCAACCAATTCAATAACACTATAACAGATTTATATAAATTCTGATTCACAATACCCTTCTTCCTCTAGCTCCTTTTTGACCAGGCTCCCCAGGAATGCCCATGTCTCCAGGTTCACCCTGTTGAATTTAATACAAAGGGAAAATAATTAAAATGTAACAAGGAAGCAAATATGAATAATGCAAAAGACAATATGTATCCTGAACCCCACTGAAATGGGTCATCATACAGCAATGAAGATGACAATTGACTGACGCAAAGAAAACCCATGTGGATTCATTGCTCAGCAGCAGCAGCAGCAGATAAATAGCAGTAATCATTGTAATATGCATGCAAACACATGAGTAGAATAACCATAAAGATGCAACTCCATTGATTCAAATGTGCTGTCTTCAGTTAAAAAATTAGCTCTAGGTATTCCTCAATTAAAGCAGGACAAGTTAATGTTTGGAGCCTTAATAAAATAAAATCTTTAACATATTCATATATGATATAAATCAGATTCAGTTCCCTCTTGGAACATTATAACAGAACTGTTTAAAAGTAATTGAGGATGTAGAGAAATAAGGAAAATCTAGAACAATAGGAAGACTAAATCCGTTATAAATTTGAAATCCCCTATTGGAAATAGTCCCTCGGTAAAGGAGAAGCCACGTTCCCACATCTCTATGGCAAAAGGCATGAATGTGTTGCATTCGAAATCAAAGAATTCAGTATTAAATTCAGTTCAATTTATTACCAGAAATGCCAAAAGGACAGCCCTGAGATTGCTTCCAATAATGAGACCCTAAGAATACATGCATGGAGATACCTGTAGTCCAATGTCTCCTGGAAAACCTTCTTCTCCCTAAAGTTGAATTATATATGTTATAGTTGCCTTCAAAAATACAAATTGCTATTTTGAAATAAGAAAAGTTTGTTTTAGGGAAACAGAACAGACATAAAACCAGGCATATAATAAAATAAAAACTAAATACAAAAGGCAAACAAATTACCCTCAGTAACTAAAATGTTAAAACCTAAGACTGTTTGATACAGCTGCTATAATAACCAGAATATAATTAAGTCTTTTCTAAGCAAGTATAACTTCTTGATACATGACTTTCAGTGTCTTTTTCAGCAAGGATGCTCCTAGATTACTTTACACAAAATGAAAATAGCTTTGAAATAATACACATTGCCTTTGGGTCTTACAGGAAAATAATGTTTTTAATGACTCATACAATATGGATTTTAATGACTTGTACACTAAAATACTGATTTGCATTTCTGGTAACCTGTTAAGAATAATTTTTATGCAATCCAAGAGCAAGATAAAATCATCATTTGCAGTTCTGGTATACAATTACCTTTGATCCTTTAATCCCTTGTTTGCCATATCCATCAGCTCCATCTTCACCCTAGAAGAGACAATTATTAATTAATTAGTTAGTTAATTAATTGTTTCAAGGATTTATATCTCACCTTTCTCCCACAATGGGATTCAAGTACTTCTATTTTAGATCTTTCTGAATTCACTTGTTTTCAGTTACTACTCTTTACCATGTGGTTTACATTGTCTTGCAGGTTGTATAACAGACATCCTTCCTTCATATAAATAAAGCTTGCAGACTTCTTCTCCTCAGGATAGGAAACTCAAGCCTTCATGTGAAAACTGCCACTTCTCCCAGAATATCTGACCTTTGGTATCATTCTTCTGTCTCCTTTTAATGCAATCCCAGGATCACAATAGCAGGGAGGCAGTTACACGTAACTCAAAGAGATGACATGTGTTACCAAGGAGGAGGACAAAAGAGGATATCATTTGTCATAAAATGTTATATATGAACTTATATGTACAGATGTAAATTAGGTCTGGGGTTGGACTTGATGGCCCTGGAGGTCTCTTGCAACTCTATCATTCTATGATAATTTAAACAGAAATACAATATATCACCTGTGAATGAGAAAGGCTGTAACTAGATGGACTGTGTGACAGTTAAATCTGTTTTCCAGATTATAATCGAAGATGCCTAGATTCATGGTCCCTGATTTCTAGTTTTAGGATTCTTTACCTTTACTTCAAACCTAGACTCGACAACCTTCCAAGAGAGAACACCTTCTGTTTTCTGGGAGCCCTTTAAAAAGAGAACTGCCATCTTTGTTATAGTGCATGGGGTCACTTAAATAAAGCATGGAAATCTTTCTTTTTGCCTGGAGAAGGTTTCTTTGGCTGGACTAGAACTCAACATGTCTTAAAAGAAACAGAGAAAACTGTTGAAAACCAAGCTTAGGAAATATTGGCTTTTTGTTGTTCTTGTTCAAAGCACATCTTGGGGAACTTTATTTTGCTGGAGTGCAACTCCCATGCTTGTGAAGCAATGCTGGTGAAGGTGCAATAAATACATCTGGGAAAAGGAAATCAGAAAACCTAAATTTGTGTTTTCATTTGCAAGAACTCCTCTCTGTGTGTTTGATTTAACATGTTCAATCAGTTGTGATTGATTATTAGTGTAACATGTTAACTGACAGTACTAGGCCTTCCCTTATGAAACTACCAGGTGCTTTCTGTGTAACATTGCAGGATCTTGTCAATTGAGACATCTACAGGATCTGTCTCTAGATCATGGTATTGGCCATGAAATCTCGGTGATGGAGATGCTCTTGACATCCCCACACTACAGAAGATTTTTTTTTTTAAACATGTACATAGGCTGCAGTCCAATATCCTTTCAGGATAGTGTAAATAGCCACGTTCAGAGATATGCCAGCATTACACAACCCTCATGCAGAACAGCAACACTGCACAACACATGTCAATGAATGGGTGCTATTGTGCAAAGCACAATGAGCAATGCATATTGTTCAACCAAAATGCACAACATTGTTGTATCCGCCACTTCACTTCTGCCACTCTTGGCAGAATGTTTCCATTGCACTATGGTCATTAATTCAACCTGCATGTGTAGTGCAACTTATGCATGCATATACTACTAACATTACGCCAGCCTATAAAGGCCATTTACACGACTCTTCAAATGCAGAGCAGTGTCTATTTTCAGTAACACTACTGTCAGGCAAAACCAACCCTCATTCCTCGTTGTCCACGGGAGCCTCTTCTTCCTTTCTCTCCAGGATCTCCAGGTTCCCCCTGTTGACCAAAATAATATGATACCAGGTATGAGAAAAAGTAAGCCAACACTCAAAGTTTCTGAATCAGAATCAGAGCAGGTGAAACCATATGAAAAGCATGAGTTGAGGTATAGTTCATTCTGAATTATCATCCCCAAATATAGATAAATCATGTACCTCAATATGGTGCTATGGAAACAACCTTGCCTGCAGTTAAAGTAATTTCAGCCTTATTGATGCCCCAGCCAAATTTATACTATCTTTATTTTACATACCGTATAGACTCAACCATAAGTCGACTTCATGTATAAGTTGACGGCAAGTTTTGGGGCCAAAATGATGGATTTTGATATGACCCATGGATAAGTCAAGGGTAAAACTTAGGGTCGTGCAAAAAAGAATCTAGAGGAGGAGGGAGAAAAGGAAAATGATGGCCCATTAAATGCCTTCTGGAACAGCATTTCAGGAAATTAGTGATTTAAAAAAAGTCCACCTGTTGATTTCTGTCTGTTATGCATTACTTAAGACCAGATAGCTGATGGTTGCTATTGGCTTCCATGTCAGTGAAGTTGTGTATCTCTTCTTGGGTTTGATCCAGATTTTGAATGAGTTATCCAAGGCATTGAATTCTATCTCACAAACAGATTCAGCACCTTAGACAGCTCCATCAAAATTCAAACTAAAACTGACATGGAAGCTACCAGCTGTCACTACAAAGAACTTTTTTAAAAAAAACAAAATAAAAGAATAGGAAAAAAGTTGGAAGCCTTTATTGAAATGTCAGGATGTTTTCTTCAGAGGATGAAACAAGAATCTGAATTAGAGAATTTTCTCCTCACCATCTATAGTTTGTGGGCAAACTTTACGCTTTGGAAAGGGTTGATAATGAGAAAAAAATGCACACATACTTTATTTCCTCTGGGTCCAGGTTTTCCTAGATTCCCTTTAGGACCTTCCACTCCAGAATTTCCCTGAAAACAAAATTAGCATTATAATAAACATTTTAGTACAGGCAAAAGTAAAAACTAAATAAAGTATTTCTTTTCAAGAAGGTTCACTGTTGTGCTGTTTACCTTCTCAGCCTCTTTAGCACTCCATTTTAGTTAGTTATTAAGAAAATACTTCACATGTAGTGACCCACAAGTGGATTCTAACCTGTGCCTGGCTGGATCACAAAATAAAGTATTTTTTTTTTCCTTTTTACCATCCCAACAACATTGCAGTTACATTTAAATTACACTAATATTCTTCCCCTTAAGAGACAAACATGTTCCCTCTGTATGGGGTAGGATTAAGCTCTATTCATATGGACTTATTAATATTAAAATGAAAAAAAAACTATATAGTTAATGTCATTGAAATCAGTCTAAATGGCTTCTCAGGATACCTTACATTCTAATAAATCTGATTAACAGTATTCAAGATCTCTTCTAACTATAGTCCTCTTCAGATGTTATTAAACTAGTTCCAATATATGTGTGATGAGATAAAAGCGTCCAACATGCCCACCTCTACCCCATCACTGCTTCTATCTTCTTCTACATGTGTTTTGCAGGAGAAGGGAAGGAACTGTGTGTAAAACAGTAATGGATATGTCTTTGGGTAATAATGGGAGTTTCTGTCATTACTCAGTGATGCATCCATTACTGTTTACACACAGGACACAAACAGGAGAAGAGCACAGGGGTGTGATAATCTTCCTCTGGATCACACTGTTAGCACGATTTAATCACATTTTAATGATGGTTGCCTCCTGTGTGAAAAAGTCCTGAGACTGTATGGATGCTCTCCTCCAGATGGGACAAATAAGAAGTTTTGGTACTTGTTGCTGTAGCTCTTGGATTCTTTTAATTCATTGGGAAGGATGGCCTTCCCATTTTCCGCCAATTACTGGCAGAAGATGCAAATTTTTATTCCCATTCTCAAGTGGGTTTCTTCCCACTTCCAAGACATACATGAACAAAAATTATCCTTCTCCTTTCTGATTTTTTATAAAGTTCTTAAGACTTAACATGCATTAGTGAAATTGAAACTCACACATTAAACAGTGCAATAACTGTAAGATTTTTAAAAAAAAAAAAAACCCAGAGGAGAACCATGCACAGATTTAAAAAAATATTTTTGAAAGAGGCCTAGTACAGATCCAATAAATCTCTACAGTGAACCCACCAAAACCTTCCACATCCCAAGGAAGCATATTGCAACAACTCACATTGCTTTAGCAAGTGTCTGGAAGACCCCTAAGTGTAAATTAATATTTTATCACAGAATCAGCAGAATTTTCCAGAGACCTGATTCTCAGGAAACTGAATCTGGAGTTCCCAATGAAAGATGTAAGAGATAATTTTACCTGAGGGCCTTTATTTCCTGACTGTCCTTTCTCTCCTGGTAAACCAGGAATTCCCTCTGTTCCCTGAAAAACAAATGCAGGAAATTCACTCAAATCTATACTAGAAAAGTGATTTTTTATGCTTTTAAATAAAAACATATATAAATTTACAGCAGAAAAAAAAATCATTTCCCACTTGTGAGTTTGTGTGTGCATGTACGTGTGCATGCATGTGGGGGGGAGAATAATGTCATGGAGAAAAAAGTACAGATGTCTGACAAACATTCAGAATCCATTATATTCTTGTTTCTGACACAGGAAGTATTCTGAGGATAGGCAGTTACATTGTACAGAGAGAGAGAGAGAGAGTACAGAAAGTGATTTGATTATTTTTGGGAGAAGAACCTTAAACAGAAAATCTCCTAGAAGCAGCAAATGCACAATGGCAGCACTTCAATTAAAAAAAAAATGATTGTGACAAATTCTCAAATTTTACTTTGTCTTCTATACAGCATTCTTCCCAACAGGGTACTTTATATCTCTAGGCAAGTAATCTGTGAGTTTTGTCATTCTCATTTGGTTATTATCATTTTTTAATAAATCAAATAATGACGTAAGAGATCATCACAGTGGTTTGCCAGTTTTAGGCACAACTTTTCACGCACGGTCATAATTCTTATGACAAGAAAGGAAGTAATCTGCAAGCTGATGATTCAGAGGCCAGCAGTTTCAAAACTTGACAGAGGTCTTGCACAACATCTCCTACCTGATGAATTCATCTGGAGACGGCAAGGACTGAACTGGGAAGTTTCTGCACGCAAAGTATGCATTTTACTACTTGTATTAATACTATAGCTACTATTAATCCTCAGTAATAATAAAATTTACCTGTGGACCATGAAATCCTTGTTTTCCTTGCAAACCTTCAGGACCAGGGATTCCTTTCTGCCCCTGTATGAAGACACAATTGTCAGTGGTAATTATTTTCTTACATGGCTTTCATATTTTTGTTTAGCTTTTAGAACTTAATCATATACACTGTTACCTTTTTGTGTATTGAAATCTAGCTGCAGTCATATTGGGCACAATCTATTCCTTTTATTTTAGTCACACTCAGCATTGCCCGTTTTTACCCTCTTTGTACAAACTGGAATATACACAGGCAGTGAGCGTGAACAGATACCTCCACACATGTTGATAGTTTGGGTTCTCTGTCGTCATCCCTATTTATTCTCCCTTCTATTTTTGATGCAAGCTGCTTCAGCTTGGAGGATGACTAATTTGCAAGGCATGAAGATGAAGAGATGGACTGAGATATAGGAGGCATACACATAACTTTACACTCCTCCAAACATTCCATTAGGCTGCCTGTTTAGCAGCACGAACGTGATATTTCTGGCAAAACAATAATTGATCACCCAGTCAACATAAAGAGACAGATACACAAAATGGAGCTGGCTACAGGTAGCATACAACTCCCTTGTTGCAGCACCTGCATTGACTGCCAGTCCGTTTCCGGGCACAATTCAAAGTGCTGGTTTTAACCTTTAAAGCCCTATACGGCTTGGGTCCAGGCTATTTGAAGGATCGTATCTCCTTGTAAGAGCCCCCTAGAGTACTGAGACCATCTAGAGAGGTTCTTCTCTCTGCCCCACCATCTTCTGAGGCACATTTAGTGGGAACAAGAGAAAGGGCCTTCTCAGTGGCTGCTCCCAAGCTCTGGAACTCCCTCCTTAGGGAGGCCAGGATGGCTCCATCCCTGCTGTCCTTCCGGTGGCAGATAAAGACGTTTCTGTGCCGCCAGGCTTTGACATGACAGGGATACTGTTTTGTTTTTGTTTTAAAGAGTTTTTAAACTTTAACTTTTAATAATGTAATGTTTTTAATTGTTGGAATTATTTAATTTTTTTTTTTAATTTTGCATTTTGCATGTTTTCTAGTGTTTTAACCTGGACTGTTCAAGATTTGAAAGCCTCCCTGTACTGGGAGGAAGGCAGAATATAAATATAAATAACAACAACAACAACAACAACAATGTGTATGGATAAACTGAGGGCTGTTTTATTAATGATTCAATTCTGATCTGCAGTAGGACTGCTTAGTACAGTATATACCGCAGCAGCTGTGGTCTTACCTCCTCACCAGCATGTGAAGGCTGAGCCATCCCAACCTCAGAGACAAGCTAGCTTGTTCCTTGCTGGCCGATTTCCAGGAAACCTGACCATGTTGACCCTCTGCTTACACCCAACACTCTCTAAAGGAGAAAGCCAATCTAGTCTTGTCCCAAAGGTTTTTTCACTTTCTTATCTCTGAGTCCTGTGACCCAATGGGTACAATGGGGTACAATGGGGTACCCAAATGGTACTTGTGGATTCTCATTGAGGGACAGGAAGAAGAACCCACTTTCTTCACTTCATCATCCTCCCCCCAATATTGCCATCATTATGAAATCCACAGAATGGGATAGACTGTGTTTTGAGGGAGGAAGGCTGAGAGAGAAGGGAGAATCTACAAAAATTTAAGCGATGAAACTTCCACACTCCATACACCAGGGTATTCTTTTATGAGGTGACATTAGACTGCTAGAGAGTGGATGGATAACTCATGTTACAAACACTTTGGCCTGGATCCATCCCATAGGGAAGAAATCATGATCTTCTTTGTTCAAAATGGGCATCCCCTAAACTCCTTTTTGCCAATCCTGTTCTGCCTTGCCAGTTTAGGGGAGGTGGTCATACATTCCCATATAGAATGCCTCATACTGAGCTTAATAAAATAAGATAAACGTACCTGTTCTCCAGTTGGTCCTTTTCTTCCCTCTGCTCCCTGTAACAGAAGAAACAGTAATTACATATAGGTAATGACTTTAAGTTTCAAGTTTAACCCTCTTGCACCAAGACAGAATAATCTAGTCTCCCAAAGTCACATTTCACTGTAGAATCCATAGAGAGCAATGCATTATACAACATTGTCACTTGGAGGGTTGTACACAACATACCAAAGTTACACTCATTTATCTTTAAAAAAACAAAAACTAAAAACAAAAAAGTCTGAGTCACACACACCCACAATGTTTTGTTTTTGTTTTTTTTAATTTTGCCTTTTAGGTAAGTTTTTATTCTAGTCAATAAACAGTAATGTATTCAAATAGGCATCAATTTTTATTGTTACTCCCAACCATAGTTCTTTATGGGGGGGGGGGGGTTAGGCTATGTGGCCTTGTTCAGGAAGAATTTATCTCAGATGTTTTGCCTGCATCTGTGACTGGCATTTTCAGAGAGTTGTGGCATGGACGTGTGTGGGGTATATATACTGTAATCTGTGTGTTGGTCTGTTGTTGAATGTCAAGGCCTCAGAGTGGGAGGATATATGTGTCTATTTAATTAGCAATCCATTGTCTGTGGGGAAAATGCGTGCACTGAGTCTTAATCTTGGAGCAAAGTATGTTAACCCAATGTGGGATGCATTAGAAAAACACTAGTTGCATCATCCTCCACCAACCTCTTGACATATCTAACCTGAAAAAAATCATCTCCTATTTTGTCCCCCCCCCCCCTCATGAAATAGTGACCGTCTAAAAAACGTTGGGTATGCACAATTTGTCAGCTAACTATGTATCTGCTCCCAGGCCTTTTTGTAGGTCAGAGAAGGCATTTTTGAGAAAGAGGAAGGTCTAAAACAAGATAGGAGAAAGAAAAATTAGCATTTTGTGAGCTTTTGTATGATTTGGATCTGTTATTTTATATCATTTTATTTTATGCTAGTTTTTATAGTTGTTATCACCTACATCTAATACTGAAATAAAATTTGGTTGGGTTAAATATTTTATAATTCAGAACAACAGAAATTCTAGAATTCCATAAAGTTAAACTCTGGAATATTTTGTATTTCCTTTTCTCTTCCAGTAAGCAAGAACATTATTTCATTGTGCCAAAGACAGAATAAAAGTGAAATGTTAGCCCTCCCCTGTCTACAGCAGCACAACAGATGTCTTTAGATAGTTATCATGGCTGGACCTTTTTTTAAAAAAAGGAATGCCCTGGGCTAGTTTCCATCCTGCTTAATCTGTTTTACATAATGATCGCTTTAGCCCAAAATTGAAAGTTGATAGATCATCACTATTTAATTTGATCTCCATGGAATTTTAATCCTCGAGCCAAAGGATGAGCAACTGACTTAACAGTACACTTGTTTCTCCACATTTGCAGTGTTGATTATTCACAGATATTTTTTTTCTTTTATTGCCTCTAGGAATATCTAGGTTCTCCAATGCAACTCTATGGTCAACTTTAACCAAACATCACACTGAAGGACCTAGAGATTTCTAGAGAGAACACTCCACTAGCCATTTGTAGCTCCTCCAGCGCATTTCTATGGTCCATGTCTGGCAGATGTTGACCACAGAGTTGCACTGGAGCACCTAGAGATTCCTAGGGAGGTGTTCTCTCAGGTAAAAACAAAACCTGTTTTTGTTATTTGTGGTTTTTCCACATTCATGGGGGTCTTGTGCCCCTAACCCCAACAAATGCGGAGGGATGAGTGCATTTTTTAAATTCAGCATGAACACTCCCAAAATGGTTAAAAATGAACACAGAAAACATGAGGATATAAATACAAAACATGTCGATGTATAACAAATTTTACGTGATTTACTAAATCTATTATCAACCAATTGTAAAAAAAATTAATAAATACACACTCCAGAGTTATAATAAGTTATAAGAGTAAAAATCCATAAGGTATAAATCAACATTTGAAAGAGAGTAAATGGCTAAAGGTCATGACAGATCTTAATTCAAAAATAAACTAGGTTTCAAGCAATGGTCTTCTTTGGTCTTAATTTTTTTTATATATTTGACTCAGCCTTTCCTAAAGACAAAGGCTGAAGTGTTGGGGGGGGGCTACCCTTTTATTGATATTAAAATTACATATATTTAGACTCAATCAAGGAAGGCACAGCCCTGAGTTTGCAAGACCTGAACAAGATCTGTTGATGACAGAGCGAGTTGGAAGTCTCTTATTCACAGAGTCACTGTAAATCACAGTTGACTTTACAGCAGTCAATAACAACATCACACACACACAAGTCCAATATAGTTCTTACCAGAAACATCAGTATAAATGCATGCAAAATAAAAAATGCCTCTTCTCCTTCACTACCCACAGCTTAATGTAGGAGCTGAAAGGTTGTGTTAATATAACAAGTTTTCTGCCTTGACCTCGTATATTTATTTCTTTTGTTTTGTAAAAAAAAATAATTACATGACATCCAGATGTTTTTCTTTATGACTAGTAAAGGTTTTGCTAATTTGTACATCCAACACAGCAAAAGAAATATTCCTTCCAGATGGATATATCATTAAGTGATAATACTTTGCAGATAGCGTACAGAACAATGAGCTCTTCCACAAAGTTAAACTAAAATGATATATTCTGCCTAAACAGACTTTTCTTTGTAAACTGGAAGAGTGGGATAACTTGTAACCAGACTAGAATCCTCATTCTAAAATTTTATTCTAGTTACAAATTATCTCAATCTTTCACTTTTGAAAGAAAAGTTATGTTCACTCCGTATTTATCATACAGTATTTAGTTGGCATTTATCATTTGCTCTTACCTTGTTTCCTGTCGATCCCTTTGCACCTGGTGAGCCATTTAGTCCTCTTTCTCCCTGTTGGTAAAGAATTTAATAGGGTCACCATAAGTCAGAAATGACTTGAAGGTACACAACAACAAATACAATCCAGCACCAATTATTGTGCTGAATCTTATAATTTTCCATCCTGTTCAATACTACCAGGATAGATGTAAGCAGAATAATGATACTTGCCAATTCAGGAGAAAATATAGTGTATGGGTATAATAAATAACAGGAATAAAACCAAAAAATAAAGAAAGCATTGTTATAATGAGTATGTTGATCATATGAGGATCTCAACTGCTATCAAATGGCTGCCATAGATGAGGGAAGGACAACTGTGGAAGGCTGGGATTTTAATTCCACAGAATACCTTGAAGATATTTCTGCCCCCCACATAAACCTCCCCCTGTCTCCAAATCGCTTTAAATAACCTCTGTATCTGCTAGGGGCCTTTTTGCCACATCTTTTGGTCCCCTGGGTCATTTTAGGCCAAGGAGAGGCCCCTTTTTTAACAAGGAGTGACTATCACTACCTGTTAACTTTCCATTTTAAGAAAAGACCTTGCTGGACCTGAAAATGATTCCCAGGACCCAAGCATATGCTCAACCCCCCACACCCCCTAGATGACAAAAATGGTTTGACCCACAGGGGCTGACAACTGCCCACTTCTGCCTTACACCCAATTATACCTTATGGTAATTGTGCAGAAAGAAACTGTGCTGATATTTTCAGAAGAGTTTAAGAAACAATGCTGTAGAGCCTCAATTTTCATTAGGATCAAAATGCACGGAGTGGTTTAACCACCATCCCCTAAGCCAGTGTTCTCAACCTTCCTAATTCCACAACCCTTTAATACAGTTCCTCATGTTGTGGTGACCCCCCCCCCCAACCATAAAACGGATAGAGGAGCAGTGTCTCGATTCCTAAGACCATCGGAAATATGTGTTTTCCAATGGTCATAGGCTACCCCTGGGAAAGGTTAAGAACCGCTGTCCTAAGCCATACTCCTGACAAAAATCCTCCTCCTGATATGTAACAGTTAGTCTTAGAACAAGAGATTCCATTGGCATCAACAGAAATCACATCCACCCCCAGTTACAACACAAAGAGTATGTGAGTTCTTGGAGTGTCACTACAAGGCCTCAGCACAGTTCAGGGCACATGTTCAAGATATGATCTATAGGTGCCCCCACTCCCATTTCGTGGGCTACATGTTGGCACTGATTGGCAGTAGGGCTGCCTGATGGCCTGGGCCATCACATTCTGAGCTGCAGATGATATAAGCTCCCATGCCTCATTCAGCTCCACATTGCAGGCACAGTATTATGCTTATAGTCTCATCCATACATCACATTAAATGTTACCTGTGTAATGTTTTATCAGAAATATGCCATAAAGGGAAAAACATGATTAGTAGCACTTACCTGTCTTCCTTGTACCCCTACAAGGCCAACTGCTCCTTTTATGTAATTATCCATTCCAGAATTACCCTAAGTAAAGAGGGAGAAAAAATAAATTACTTTATTTCCATGCAAACAAAAGAAAGAGCTGCTCAAATTATTTAATAACAATTGCCAGAATTTTATAAGACTCTGCTAAATCTGTGTACACTTTACTACATAGCAGAAACATTAAGAAACCCTTATAGTGAATTGTAAAGATGCATAACAGGACACCAGTGAGAGTGTCCAATGCGCACTTGTGCCTGATGTGCATTTGGGACCAATGTGATGGACATCCCTCATGTTGTACATTGCTCGCATTGTGCATCGGTTCCTTTGCTGGTTCTGCTACATAGTTACATAAAACTGGCCCTTACTGGACATTCATCACACTTTATTGGATGTCCACCCCACAATAAATACCTGTGATATTGTTTCTTTTTATATATTTTTGCCACTCCATATATGTGTATTACTGATACCCCTTTGCATATTTCCACTGATCTCTTCACAAAGTCAGTAGAAAAGGATTGTGGTACATACAAACTCCAAGTACCAAAATGGAAACCTGAAAATTATTCTTAGGAGTCTCATTGGATTAGGGATATCCTTCTTGGCCTTCATATTGGCCTTCTCTGTTATCATGTGGCATAGGGGATTTTGAAGCATCTTTGTCTCTTGAGTTCTTTGATCAGAGGTTGATACTCATATCACTATATGTGCCCCCTCCATTCTTTTAAAAATGAGATCAAAAGTTGGAACTACAATATTTAATATACCTTCTAAGATTTTGCAGATGAAAACTGGGACACCTGTGGCCAAGTAACCTCAGAATGTGGTCAAGATGGCAAAAGATATTAAATTAGGAAAAATGAAAGCTGACAGAGTGTGCAGCAGTTTACTTTTGCCTGATCCTACAAGGAAAGAAGAGATTTTGGCCGCTCCCCTCCACTCTGTTGAGTTAATATTGAATGCAAAAGTGCAAAATATTTTTGCACACTGAACAAACAGGAAAAGCGGCAGGAGGAGAGAGAAACCGGGACATCTTAAAAGCAGTTGAAAAAGTGGAACAACATAGGATTGTCCTTCCCAGATCAGGACAGTTGGATAGTATGATATAAAATAAAGGAAATATGCTCGAATGGATGGAGGGAGACTTACACGATCTCCTTGGAAGCCTTTCTGCCCATAGTCTCCAGGAAGTCCTCTTGGTCCTGAGCTGCCCTGAAGAGATATGTTGCCTTTATGAAAATCTCCCAGACCAATCCATCTTGGCTCTAAAGTTTCAAATTTAATGACTGTTTCAAATTATTATTGTTAGTAAATTGACTAAGTGGAGAAACTCCAAGACTGTTGTTGAATACTTTACATAAGGCTGCCCTTGAAAGTGATTCATAGGCCGATATGGAAATTTTTGTGCTCCCTTCCTACTACATGTGGGATGAGAGCCCAGTCAGCTGATTTTGCACCAAATGTGCTTAATGCCTATCAAGTGTCATTAAAGATACTGGTGCCTATTTTTAAGGCACAGCTTGGTCTGGGACTAACTAACATTAGAGATCACACTTCCCTATCTGAACCTCCATTTATTACCTATTTTAAAAATATTTAGAGATCAGGTCATCTTTGGATGCATGGTGATACTGATGTCATAATAAACAAAATATTGCTCTAAAACTCATTCTTCATATATTTCTTACTAATTCCAATGCTTTGCAATAAATAACCAAATTTTACATTGAATATTTCTTTATGAAAATAATATATCTTCCATTTTAATTTTGACTATATTACAATAACAGAATAAAGAAAGGGAATGAAGTTTGTCTTGATGGGGGTTTGCTCCTAAATGTGAACATGGCATATTAAATTTAAAATGTAACAAGAGGCTCTCTCTTTTTTTTTTTTTTTTTCAAAAGGAAAAGTATACAAGTTTCTAATTGGCTAACAATAGGGGAGATATATAAACTGTTTTTAAGAGGCTTTTTAATGCCAAAAACAAATTTACTAAATAGAAATACGAGTGGAGGTATGCAATTAGTTAGTGAGCGAGAAAATTTCTTGGTGCACCCAACAGAGAAATATTCAGGGGATTCCTCTTTTTCCAATGAAGTAGCAGGGGAGGTTTTTGCTTAGTGTGAGTCTCTGTGTAACTTAGGAAAAGAAAATTCTCCACTCTTTTTGTGTATATTTACCTAAATGTTTACATAAAGATGCATTTAGTTTCAGAGCTGTGGGGGAAGTAAGTAAATTATTATGCCATTAAGATTCAGTAAGACACAGGTCTCAGTGGTTTTTATACCTTAATTTTGCAAAAATTAATTTTCCCGTCATGGACTAGTTCGTGGGGAAGCCAAGGTAACAGGTATCCTGTTATTCAGAAAATGGCTTCCCCACAAACGCTTCCATGATGAGAACATAGTGGGAAGCCACAATTACACTTTAGAAGTGCCATGCACTTCTGCAACGTTTCTGCCACAATTAGGCGATGTTTCACCCATGTGTGATAAGGTCCTATGTTTCCAGAGGTAGATACACTATTGCTTTGTGCTTTTGGAAAGGTACATATCCTGAGCATTCTCTTAGTACTTGCTAAGCCACTCCTCTGAGTATTTATATAAAATGTTCCTTGACCATATTTACTGACTTTCCAACCTTTCACAAAATTAAACCTGGAACTGTAATAGAGTTTAAAACAGTACCATCTGGCCTGCGTTGCCCTTTTCTCCTTTGAGTCCTGGAAATCCATCTGATCCCTTGAAGGAGATGAAAAATGGAGACATTATTTTCTGCTTTTTAAAAGATAGCGTTGGGACATATAGAGACACAAAACAGCTTACCTCTTCTCCATCAATTCCATCAACACCATCAATCCCATCCTCTCCCTGAGAGAACAAAACCAGAACATGTAAAGTATGTTGTTATCCAATATAATCATCATACATAAACAATCCAACAAGATCTGTCTCAGATTTAGCAGCTGATCAAAGCTAAATTAAGTTTATGAACTGTAGACATTTTTAATTTTTAAAATGTGTATCCTCTAATTGTTAACGCTGACTTCATCTCTCTTTACGACTTTCACAATGGAATGTTCATGTTAACTTTTGCCTCAGTTCTAGCCTCCAATTTTATTCTCTCTCTTTATCCAGACCTTTGAGTGTTATCATAATAACTCCATGTTTTCATAAGCTTAGACCATAACTAAAAAAGTTAAAATATACATTTATTGCAAGCTTTGCCGATAATTAATCATCTTAATTAAATTAATACTTTGCACGTATTCTGTATCTAACAGGTAGATTAGCTCCAATTATTCCTTCTTTCAGCTAATTCATGGGCAGATCAAGCTGAAAGCACAAAAGCAAACTCTGAATTATTCACATGATGCAATGCAATTATTGTACCACAGTTACACTTTAACTCTTGTGGTTCCATCCAAAGAAATCTTGGAATTTGTCATCTGGTTACGTACTTGAGCTCACTGGCTAGGAATGCCAAATACTTTCCCCAAAACTGCAAATCCCGGGATTACATAGGATACTCTCAAGGCAGTTAAAGTGGAATCATAATTGTACTGGAAGGACAATTATTTGGTTACTTGGAGAGACTCTGAATTTGGAAAGATAAATAGTGAAGATGAGGGAAGTGCTTACTCCTTTTCCACATTTTCTCACTTAGACCTCCATCCATATATCCTGGGGGTTTTCAGATGAATATTTATGATTACAAACATACACTTGGATGGTCATGTGGTAGAAATGACATATAGAGATTTCAGCAGACAAACTGTTGGTACGGGATGGGTTGAGCATGTATTCCTCATGGCTACTAATCTGTGCAGTACCTCTGACTCCTTAGGATATCCTTCATTTGGTGCCATCATGTGTAGCTTGCCTCCAATCTGATTATTCTTTTTATTATTCCAGGAACTGTTTCAAAGACCTTTCAGTGCAAAAGCGATAATTAAAATTGTGTAGAGAGTAATAATTTTCTTACTGTACCTTTTCCCCTATGTTTCCTCTCAGGCCCTGAAATATTTGAAAGAAGTATTTATTCAGTAACATTTTTTTTTTAAAAAAATGATCTTGATTAAACAACTTTATTTAGATGTATTCTTACCTTTTGACCTTTCTTGCCATACTCTCCCCTACATCCTTTCTGTCCTTCTGGCCCACGAATTCCCCTGGGACCCTAAAAAAAGGAAAGGCTAAAAGTCAGTGTGTGGGTATTGAGGAGGAAATTATTCTAAGACTGAATTTTTTGAAAAAAAAAGTTTTATAACTTACTGGCTCCCCATCTTCTCCTATATCTCCCTGTCTTCCCTCAGGACCGACAGTTCCCTGAAAATAACATTGACAAATAAAATCCCTGCACTCATACTTTATTATTGAAATTATAGTTACGTATCGATAAAACTGAAGGATACCTATGTAATTGACCATTGTCTATTACATTGACTGTTATACCGTACTGACCACTCCACTAACCTTAGTTTGTTCAGCAGTTTATTACCCAGATAATGGGCTAATGGCAAAAAATCTGGAGATCTTGGGGGAGATTTGGGAGACATCAAAAATGGTTTTGAGGGGCCTCAGGCAGACTGTTGCTGTACTTTGCCAACCCCAGACTAAAGCCTTCCCAACTGTGTAGATGTTTGCATATGTCCATAAGCATGTTTATTTCTGCATAAATATGTTCAATTATGTATAATAAAATAACTTTAATAAAACAAAAAGAAGGAAAAAAACATAACCCATCAACATAAAATGCAAAACACACACACAAACTAATTGCAAAATATATGACCCCTCCCACCTAACTGAAAATTTCTAACTCAAACTAGGGCCCAAAACACACTGCAGAAATAATCCAGTTTGAAACCAGTTTAACTCTACTGGCTCAATGCTAGGGAATTCTGGGAAGTGTAGCTTTGTGAGACATTTAGCGTTCTCTATTAGAGAGCTCTAGTGCCACAATAAACAATTCCCAGAATTCCCTAGCACTGAGCCAGAGCATTAAAGTGGTCTCAAACTGGATTATTTCTGCAGTGTGTTTTGGATCTATATTAAACTTCCAAAAACACCATATCCAAATTACACCTCTACTATAAGTACATAACTATTATCTCTGTCTGAAAGATTAAAAAAATATATTTGGTGGTATCTAGCACCACAAACTGGAAGACGTACAAAAATGTTACTAGCAAATATTGGAATGTGATCAAAAGATTGGGACATTTTACCATCTGTGGCGATCATGATAAAGCTCAGAATTTTTGGATTCAAATTCATGTAATATTGGAGGACAATTTTAAAATAAAGCTCCAGAAGATACCTAAACTTTACCTATTGGGAGTAATGGAAGGACAGATTAAAATATGGGAGAATTCAAGAACACATCATTACAGCATCCAGAAATGGAAAGAAACTGTTATTACAACACAAGAAGATTGATCAAGGAAGATATGTGAGCTTGCTAAAATGGACAAATTGACAGTGTTAATCAAATGGAAGTCTTGGGTTAATTTTTTTTAAACTATTGGGACATGTTTATTAATATTTTTTTTGAGACTACGATACAGGAATTTATCAGTTTTGGGTTTCATAAGAATATGTGCAATAGTGTGTGCAAGTAACAAGGCTTTCTTGATAGGGACACCTTATGGGTTGAATTCCCTTCGGTCAGAGACATAGTTAACATCTACATTGTTGTCTTTCAATAATCTGTTTCCTGTAGCAGCTTGTTTGAATTTTAGTAGACTTTTGTACTTTTTATTTTAGATGTTTTGTGATTATATATTTGATGACGATAATAATGATGATGACAATGGTGATAATGATGATGCCTGTGTGCAACACTCTTCCCACGCAATTCGGTTCTTTCATTTCAAGTGTTTGTATACTCCTGCCCTAGATGAGTGTTCAGCAAGCTGAACACAAGCTCATATATATTAGATAAAAATGTAGAAATACTGATAAAAATCAGTTAACATTTTAGCTTCCTGGAAGCTAGGTTTATGGACTTAGCTTCGTTCTGCCAGTAGAATGCCCTTTTCACAACTGAAGGAGCACTTAACACTACTTCCTAATGCCATTCACAGCTGGCTCCCATCAGCACAGTATTGCTCCACAAATCATTCTTTGATTAATAGATACACATTGTGTGCATGTGGTGCTGAAAAGTATTTTGGAAAAGAGGAATTTGGAAGCTGCAAAGTAATTCTGCTCCAAGCAAAGTTTGCCAGCAGTTAATTTTGGCTTACGTTGGACACATTTGTTCAAAATAGCAAGGAGGATTTACATGTTTTTGAAACACCTAGAAATAACATTGTAGGGATGTTGTAATGGTCTACAACTCTGCATAATTTATTTTAAAAAAATTAAAATGTTAACAAAAATAAAATAAAAGCAAAAGTGAATATTTTAGTTTCCACCAGGGCTACAAATTGTGTGTTTTTCCAGCCAATCTACATTTGACTGTGAACCGAATTAAATGACGCACAGATATTTTTACCTTGGGTCCAACGTCCCCTGTTTTTCCAGGGAGGCCTTTCTCTCCCACACACTTACAAAACACACAGCAGCATTTTCTCTCAGCAATTTTGTCCTTGAAAAAAAGAAAACACCAAAGGTACAAGACTTGAACATTTTAGGGGCTCTATCAATACTGAACAGTTAGTCATTGCAACTCATGGACAGTAGGATAAGGGTGGAGGGGCCCAAGCCCCACCAGATTAAGTTGAGAGAGATGAGCTGCCCCTTGCAGTGATGAGGAAAAATTGGACCACCAAGTCTCTCATTTAGTTGACCTCCATTAGGAATGAACAATCAGAAGTTTACTAAATGATCAAGCACAAAGAAATATTAAGAGAACTATTCTTGCTGAGCCTTCCCAGGGCAAAGACTGCCTGTAATCTATCTTATTTATGCTTTTTTTTTGGGGGGGGGGGGGGAGGGAGTAAGCTACACCAAATACACGGAGAACACTTCTAAACACACATTATGTATTGTCTTCATATTTAAGATTGCTTTAATGATAATGATTGGAACAAGTGATTTGTCTTCCCCACGCCAGAACCAGCAAGTAGGCAAAATTGATAATAATATGGCCACCAATTCTGAGCTCTCCCCACCTTAAAAACAGTTCCAGGGTTCATGCTTCGACTCATAATGATTACTTGTTAGTTTATGCTACAAATCATAAACAAAGCAATGGACTGTTACACTTCAAAATCTAATCCGTTTATCTTCCTCTCATAAACTTACCACGTACTCAAACAGTCGGCTGGCGATATTTTGTGTGCCAATAGTTAATTGTTCATTATATCCAAATCCCTTTCCAAATTCAATATACAGAAGGTCATGAAAACTGGTGGCTCCTTCCAGGACAACAGTTATGATTCCATCCAGTCCTATTTTAAATATTGATAGTCATCAATACCACCAAAAACAAAAACCATCACTTTTCACTCCCTAACTTTCAGGGATCAGATATTATGAGATGATAAATTACATGCAGAAAAGAAAGAATAGCCTATTTAAAAACAAGTTTGATTATGACCACCTGGAATGATCAGGGACCAATTGGTAGAGGATAAAGGTTGCCAAGCCAGCTTTCTGAATTTGTTCAAACAACATGGTCTTCAAACAAGTGGAGACTGGTGGGCCCGATGTCACTGGGGTGGTAAAGCCACCTCTGATTTGGTCTGAACTTTAAAGGAACCATCCATGATGCCAAACCTGGTTTTGAGATAAGTTTTAGAACTTTGCATAGATCCTTTAAAGTTCAAACTGAAACCCAAACGAGATTCATCACCACACTTACATTGGAACCACCCGCCTTCCTTGCTCTAAAATGTGGACCAAATGTCCCCAGTTGTTCAGGTCCTAGTTATACAACAAAGGAACTGATTTCATTACAAATGTGACCCTGACAGTGTACCAGAAGGACTGTGATATAATTATAACATCCTCATCACTCATCGTGTTGGACAAGCGTAACTTAGAACGCTAGCCAGTAGATGTAATGGCTTTCTAAAGATTTGTTGTTGTTACCATAAAGAGTCTCCTGCTCATTTCTTGTTCTTTGAATGGTGCAGAATTTATCCTCATAGACTCTTAGGAGAGTATCACATAACGCTGAAAAGTATAATTAAAACAGGATAGTCGTATCTATGGCTGAACCTTATCAGACAATAGAGATTATCGCATTATCTTTGCTCTCGGCATAAACATGGGATATAACTTTAAGAGGACAGATTTTGTCGCATTCACCCATTGCCGGGCAGCAGGCAGCCCATTTGCCACCCGGGCCTTGCTGGGCTTCTATCACAACTTTTGATGAATGGGAATTTCCCATTCTTGAAAAGGTGTGGCAGAAGCCTGGGTTGCAAATGGCCTGCCTGCTGCCCAGCAACGAACGAATGTAATAAGATCCATCTTCTTAAAGTTACATCCCACATCTATGCCGGTAGCAAAGGTAATATGATAATCTCCAATATTGGAGCTGAACTGTAGCTTGTCTGTCTTCCATTCATGACTATTGCACATCTTTTAATGGATGAGCTTTGCCCATCAATAGCTGCCAATATCAGTGCTGTGGCATTAGCTCTGTCCGCAATAAGCTTCCAGGAGTAGTCCTGGCAGTCCAGTCATGTGATCTCATCGTCCTGCTCCCCCCGGTCCCTTGATATCTCCAATCAGGCTAGTTTTCTTTTAACTTTCTTTTATTTATTTTTTCCACCCCTGCCTAAATCACATTTTTTTTAAAAAGAGAGAAATAAAAATATTTTTTTTTTAAAAAAATGAAAGGCAGGGAGACAGGGTTAAGGAGCTGCCTGGCGAAAAGAGTCCTGGGCCAGCAATGTCTGTTACACCTGCAGTCCTGCAACTGAAGACGTATGATAAGGACTTCTCCCAAACTGTTAATGTATGCATTTCCTTTCATGAACATAATCACAGCAAGAATGGGGGCTCATGTGACTATCTCCTTAAAAGTATTTAAAGGCTCAAATGCTATCTGGCTCAAATGCATGGCAAGCAAAATGCCTTTCTATTTTATGATAAAGTTCAAAATGCTTAAATGCTTTTCATATATATATATATTTAAAAAAACCAGCCCACTTCCCCATTGTGGATTTTGAAATAAAAGTTAGCTTGCAGAGGGGAGAGTGTTCAATCCGCCACATTCATTTGATGGTTCCAGTCTGGATCATGGCCATGTACACTTACCTTACTGTTATAAAGAAAATGCTCTTAAACTGCGGTAACAACAGATTTAAAGCAGCATATAGTTTAGCCCAGAATAATTTTGGTTAGAGATGGTTTGACTGATGCAGAAATCTTGTTGAAACTAATTCAGTTTCAGTGTGCCAAAAATAGTGAACTTTGTGGGAACCCCACATGGACTCCCTTGTGCTCCCTTAAAGAAGAATTTTGAGATGTATGTAACCGGATTAGTAATAACAACAGCTAGTATGGTAATAATTTACTTGAGCTGATTTGTTACGATGTACCTTGCTTTCTCAGTTCTTCGGATTTTTTTTCAAGTGCCTCTAGATCATCATCCAAGCCATCAGAGAAAAGAAGCAACACCTACAACGTTAGAAAGTGAGACTTGACATCAGTTTATACGTGCAAAAAAGAAACAGGATATATATATACTACATATACAGTATATATCATTAATTCAATAGTCTGAAGGATGTCTCAGAGTGAAAGGCTCATCACACTTTCAGAGGAAAAAATACACCAAGAGAGGGGATCGTTGATAATTAAGGCAATTCAGATTTTTCCAACAATCCCAACCCATAGTTATATGATGATCAAGATAGGAAGAAGCCTTTCTGCTTGACAAACTGGCCTTTTGCTGGCACAATTGCCTTTCTGCCAACATAGGCCCACTTCTGTTGTCAGATCACCTAGAAGAGAAATTTGGTGACCGGGTCAACTTTTCTCCTATCTGAAATCTGGTGACAGTAGACCTACAGAAGGGTGGAGAAGGGATGGAAGGAGGGAAGAACTAATTTACACCAGATCTAAACATCCTCTAGATAAGAGTAATCTTAACTAAGTCAAGGCTGAGGTAACCCTAAGTCATCTCTAGTTTTCTTAAGATGAGGAGTATTTGGATTCAACACAACTTCAACTTCAAGTTAGGATTTCACTAATCTGGTGAAGATTTGTTATATAATATTAAGCAGTATCACAACACAGTTTGTTAGGTAGAAGACTAAATTACCTTGCTTCGGTTTGGATTGCCAGTTAGGTTTTGCATTTTATCCCAAAGACTGTCCAAAAACTTGACATTGAGATAAGTTGGGCTGTTGATCACAATATTTCTGAGTTTCTCTAGGATTTTCTCATGGTCAACTTCGAGTGTGGCCAAAACAGGTTGGTCTGTATTTTCTATTGGAATGACCACACTGAATTGTGTGGTTGTTCCTTTATTGCAACTCACAGAACTTAGAGATGTGAAGTCCTTTATTATATCAGGAAGGTAGGTTTTCAAAAGCTGTTGGTTATTGAATAAATGATCCCCTGCCTTCTGGGATGAAATGTCAAATCCCATAAGAACATCCACAAAACATGCTGTTTTAAGGAAATGCAAATAGAAAAAGCATCAGAAATTAATTGTGGAGGTAAATGTTGATTAAAGACAGAAGCAGAACAATGAAGGTCTGCATTGGGCAAGAAAATCAAACAAATGTTGACAAAGTTGTAATATTAACATTCCAACATCAGCTATTTTTAGGTTTCTTGGAAAAAGAATGATGGATGAACAAAGGAGTTGCTTCTTGTAAAATATTACCCTGACCAAGTGTATATGAATTTTATAAAATTACACCTAGACTGGAATTCAATAAGCATGCAGTTGGAGATTAAGTCTCAGCAAGTATACCTAAACTGTCAATCTGTATGCTTACTGTTCTTCACTTTCCGCATTTACAGTGCACTTTTAGCTTCCGGGCTTCTGATCTAGACAGAATTTGTTCACAGGGTTGTCATTGCTTTCCTCTGAGACTGAGAGAGTATGACTTGCTCAAGATCACTCAATGGGTTTCTGTGGCCAAGCAGGTATTCAAACCCTAGTCTCCCAGTGTCCTAATATAACACTCAAACCACTATACCATGCTGGTTCCTTCTTGTTCCGTTTCCAAACTACATTTATATATAGAAATTTTTTCCTAATGATAAATCCAAATCTCCTTTTCTTATCTTATTACCAGTGGAAGATGGAATGTCAGCCTTTTAACGATGTATTAGACTGCAGACCTCATGACTTAAATAAGAGAAATGAAGTGGCAGAGACAAATATACAGATGGTCACCAGAGGACATAAAATATGACAAAACAAGAATTAATTCTGGAAAAGACAGGATAGGGAAAGAACATAAAAATATGAGAGGGATGATTCCAGTGCCTGCCCAGATGAGCAAATGCTTTAAAAAGGAACAAGAGTGTCATTACAAAGATTTCACCACTTGTCCTGCTGATAATACATAAAGCATGCTTTTTTCACCTTCCTGCTTCTTTATGCTGCAGCATGTAATGTCACCAATTGGTTTACTGGTAGAATAAAGCAAAACAGCACCTACCTTTCAAGTGCATTGCCATCATTATCATTAATAACATATACTGTATCTCAGTAGCTGACTGATAATGTGGGAGAACAGGGACGGGGCAAAGATGAGTGAAATTAATTGCCAAATCTGAACAGGTGTAAAGGAAGGATTATTGGTCCAGAAAGACAAATCTCTATTCATTTTGAGTCTGGGCTGAATTGGTCTGAAACAGGCCCAGGTCCAAATCACCAGCCAGGATGCTGCACACAATCGATATGTGGCCTTAAACTATAAACAATGAAAATCTATTTTCTCATAAAAGTACAAAGAAAATCTGGAACGATTTCAATTGAAATGAACTTACTTGATTTATCATCAACTTTGCACATTTCCCCTGTTATGCGTTTTGCAATATTTGGCAGTTCACTGTACTTAGATGTAGAGTATATCCTGTCTGGGGAATTAGTTATCTGTTGAAGTTTTACATGATCAACGTTTCCCACTCCAACTGCATGTATCTCCACACCTTCTTTCCTCAGTTCTTCTGCTGGTTGAGTAAAAGAGTCGTGTGATATTCCATCTGTAATCACCAGCAGCTTTTGTTGGACATTTCGAGCTACTCTGCTTCTTGGTGGTTTGAAGAAGGCCTTCACTTCTTTAAGACCTTTTCCAATTAATGTTTGCATCCCTTGCTCCATTGAGACATTAGTAATTTTATTCTTAAGTTCTGATTTGTTTCGATAATGACCCAGGTGGAATTCTTCTTCATATATGTCACTAAATTGGGCCATGCCAAATTTGATATTGTCATTAAAACCAATGAAATCAACCAGTTTTGTCAAAAAGTCTTTCACGTTATTAAAATGTGGTTCGGTAACACTGTTGGAACCATCAATCAAGAAAACAATTTCTGCATGGATGTCACATGCTGCAAGAGAAAATAAGAGTTTTAGCATTAATATTCTTCAAATGATGGCTGTATAGGAGTGCTTATTCCAATCCACCTAAACCTGGAATTGTTTATATACAATGGCAGTCCTTTCTACCTTTTTTTGTCTTGCACTTCCATATCATTAATATCATGGGCGGAAAGGATAACTAGTACCTATATTTTAGGTTGAAAGACATCTTGCAGTAAGGCATTACCTTCTAAATTTCTCCAGCAATGCAAGGGGAAAAGCCAAACAAATGTTCTCTCTTTTTGCTATAGAGAATAGAAAGAGGTGCTGAAAATGGCATCTTGGCCTTATAATAATCTTGAAGCAGACTCCATGGCACTAGAAAATGCCATAAGATCAATCAGCCTTGTTAGACTTCATTCCGGACTCCAAAAGGGAGCAAGGCAACACCACTCCCCATCTAAATGTTGAAGAAATGGACTTAAAGAATAACAATAATCAAGGAAATAAGTAGCCCAAAGCCAATTACTAGTCCTAGCTGGAACAGACCCATTGAATCACTGCAATTTGTACAAATGTTGACTTTGCCATTCAGCAAAAAGTCTACTCCAGGTAGGACTAACAATTGAATTTAGGTCCATATGTTTTACAGGTATAGAATACAACATGATTGAGTAGCTCAGTTTGATAGCCCTGAGATTTGGATCTCAAGAGTCACTAGATTACTATCTATATCTACTATTGAGAAAAAACACAGGACAAAGGTGTAGTTTACCTGCAGTTGGGCAATAGTTATCGATTACTGATAGATTTTTTAGTCCATCAAATGTATCCACAAAAAATACATTATCTTTATTTTCGGCCATGATCTCAAGTTCATCGCGTTTCGCTTCTTTTATCCCAATGGCATAAATAGTAATTCCATCATTCCTGATTCTCGTTGAGACAACATCAAGTTTGTCCCTATCATGGGATTCACCATCAGTTACGATCATAAGAAGTTGAGGGACACCTCTGTGTTTGCGGCTGCCATGAGTCACAGTGAACAGATCTTCAGAGTGGCGAAGAGCCTCGGCAGTGTATGTTGTCTGCTGTAAAAGTGTGTCCTTTTTAATCGCTTCAATAATTTCTCCTTTGTTATCATGTGTATTAAGGTAGAACAGAGTTTGCGGATGATCAGAATATTTCACAGCTCCAAACTGAACACGGTCCTTGCCAACATCAGATTTATTGACAATGTCAATCAAGAAGTCCTTCATGATATCATAATTGTAATCTCCTATACTGCCGGAACTATCTATTACAAAAACAATATCTAAAATGTTTGCCCTTTTGCATTCTGGAAAAGAAACAAATGAAGAACCATTAATAAAATTAATGAAATAAATTTTAACAACAGTTATTGTTCAAATAATGGAGCAAAAGAAGAACCATTAATGAAATAAATAAATAAATAAAATTGCTTTTATTACAAGATTAAATCAAATATTGCCCCAAGACTATAGTCAAAATACCTTTCACCCAAACCCTGTACCCCTCCATGGTGCTAAGAACTTGCTCCAAAGGATTTCCTAGCATTTAGGAAGAAGGGGTTTTTTTTGTTTTTTTTTTTAGCATGCTTGACAAAAGTAATATCCACCAGAAAAGTCTGGGGTGTTTCTTTTAGAAAAGTAGCTATTACACTGGGGCCTCATTATCCACAGGCTTGCAATCCACAGATTCAAGCATCTGTAGATGACAAGCCCCGATTGCCCCCCATGCATGTGGCCACACCAGCCCCTAGTTGTCCTCAATGGCAGCGAATGCACCTGACCACACCACACTGTTAGGGACAATGGGACTTCAAGTAAGACCCCATCCCATTGTCCCTCATGGCAGCACGTGCTGCCATTGGGGACAACAGGGGCTGTCCCTAATGGCAGCATACCTTCATGCATGTGCTGCCACTGGGGACAATGGGATCTGAGGTCTTGTGTTTTCGGTATTTGCAGGGGGTGTCTAGAATACATCCCGCACAGAGACCAAGGTCTCACTGTATACTATAGTTTCAAGGTTTGCCAAACAAATATCTTTCCCAAATGACTTTTTACTCTGAAAGCTGCAAATTCTTTACAAAGTGGAAAGTGTATGCAGTGTATTATGACTGCAGAATGCATTAAGAATAAGCTGGTTGTTGTGATATTAAAATAGAGTTCTAAGCTGGCCCAAAGTGGATAAAGTGTGCTTGTTGATAGATGGAGTTTGGTCATCTGAGAACCATCTTGGCTAAGTGCAGAAAGGATACCACTACATAACGAATGAATGTCTACCAGCAAAATGAATAGCTACCAACAAAATCTAGTCCAATATAATAGCAATAGCATTTACATTTCTATACTGCTTCACAGTGAACAAGCACTCTCTGAGTGGTTTACAGTGTGTTGGCCAATTGCCCCCAACAAGCTGGGTACTCATTTTACCAACCCACAAAATCATGGAAAGTTGAGTCAACCTTGGAGCCCTCCAGGATGGAGCTCACTACGCTGTGGCTGCAGCACTGGCATTTAGCCATTGCGCCACCAGGGTTCCTTGATATAAAAGCAGAGACCAACCAATTCTAAGAAGCCTTAAAGGTTTGGAAAGTGTAGTAATTCTGGGATCTAGGCCTTAAACAGATTGGCAAGAAATGCCAGCGTGAGGGGAAAATGGAACGTGGTGACCACAAATTGTCTGCCCCCATGCCGGTGTTATGCTGCGGAAGAGCCATGGCGGTGGCTATGGCACCCTTTCTGTGGTGCAAAAAGAAGCCACTTTTTGTGGCTTCTTTTTGCACCATAGACCTGCCAGGTTGGGGCCATTGTGTGGAGTTGTTGCGTCCCCAACCCAGCACTTCCAGGGGCAGCATGGAGCTACCTCTTAGGGTCAGTCTGTCCAGCCCCATAGTGTTTTCCCCTGTGAATCTCTAGGGCTTGGGACAGGGCAGTATGTTCCTTAGGCTGCTTGTAACCCAAGCACTGAACCCCAGGGGAAAATTCTTTCAGAAACATTCTTTTTTAAAAAATTGAATTTAAAACTTTGGGGTGTAGAGGACATTTTCACAATCTTTTGGGGGCCTCAAGCCATTTTAAGCAAAACAAGTCATTGTTAAATAAAACACCCACCCACATGCATGAATAAATAAACTCACACTAACTGCATAAAAGTGCATTACTGCATTACTGACCCTCAGGTTTATAGGGACTGCATATGCCAAACATTATGTCGTCTTCTATCTGCTTTAAGATATCAAAGTTTTCAACATAAAACACATTCTCCGACTTCCCACTTATCTCTTCTAGCTGTGTTTTATTGGCATTAAAGATTCCGACTGAATAGATGATGATGCCTTTGTCTCTCAACTCTGTGGCTGGAGTTTTTACTTCATCTTGTGCTTTCCCATCCGTGATCAGGACAAGAATTTTGTTGACAGAAGGCCGTGCTCCTTTGGCAGGCTGGAAATAGTCAGACACAAATCTCAGCGCTTTTCCAGTGAGTGTTCCCCGATTTATGAGGGACATTTTCTCAATGGCCTCAATGATGGCACTTTTTGTTGTGTGGTTGTTGAGTTGGAACTCTTCTTTATTGGTGTTACTGAACTGGACCACACCAACCTGCACTTGATCTAGACCAATATCAGATCTGTTCACCAGCTCCGTCATGAAGGTTTTCATTTTCTTAAAGTTTTCATGGCCTATGCTCAAAGAGCTGTCCACGAGAAACATCACATCAGCTTTCATTTGTTTACAAGCTGTCAAAGAATGAAAAAAATTATTCATTTTTTTATTAAATAAAATCGAACAATTCTAAAATCTTTGCTTATGTGAAAGAAATGTCACATTTCAACAATATCTTAGGAAAATTTAAGCAATCCATTCTGAAGTTTTACTCAAGTTAAAGGCATCGTCTCTTTTAATCTACCGTTTACTCAAGCATATTAATTTAAAATGGTGGATGTTAATTAAAAATGAATTAAGTTGGTTTAACAGTTGGTTTAACATTTGATTGAAAACTGATTTAAAAGGTAATCTGCACTTTTCATTTTAATCAGATTTTAACAAATGAATTGTATCCATTGCCATTGTCACTTACTGAGTGGTTCACTTGACACAGAAAAATCTTTAAAGTTTCTTTTCCAAGCATTTCAGCATAGTTAGCATAGTTGAGCATTTTTCAGTATAGCTGCCATTAAAATTGTTTATTTGTTCATCTGTACATGGGACATAGGTTGTTTGCAACTCCTCTATTTATAATAGGTCCTGAACTAGGAAGACCTTTTTAAAAAACTGTTAAGAGGTGTTTGACAGTGGAATAGATTGACTCAGTGGTGGAGTCTCAATCCTTTGGAAGTCTTTAAGCAGAGGTTAGATTAGCATCTTTTAAAAGTGCTTTAGCTGTGTATTCTTGCAGGGTGGGTGGTGGTGGGACTAGCTGGTCCTTGTGGTCCCTTCCAACTCTAAGATTCAATCATTCTATGAATTATGTGCACCAAAAATGTGGATCAATAAAACCAATTAACGCTGAGATTGATTATGATTGCATTTCTCTTTTTGCCATCCATGGACTCTACATGGTTGGTATGAACAGGTAATCACCACCTTTTACATTCTTAGATCTTGCTTTCTGCAGGACCTTACTTACTGGTGTAAAAGTCCACTGGTTATACATATTTAGGATTATGTTAAAGCTTTATTACTGTTTGCCAAAGTTTTATGGCTGGTTCTCCCTGTCACTTTTGTAAAACAGTTCTAACAGCCAATCTGACCGACTGCCAAAGCACGCTTCAGAAATTATCTAGTTTGACACTGCTTTAACTGCCCCGGCTCAATGCTAGGGAATTCTGGGAACTGTAGTGTAGTGAGATATTTAACCTTCTCTGTTAAAGAGCTCTGGTGCCACAATAAACTACAATGCCCAGGATTCTCTAGCACTGAGCCAGGGCAGTTAACACAGTGTCAAACAAGATTATTTCTGCAGTATGCATTGGACCAAAGATACACAGGGATGCATAGAGGTGAAAAAAGAATGTTATGTTAAACATTTCCCTGATGGACTTTGAGGATGCAAATATATGAAATTCTATGGTTGCATAAGTTCTGACAGATTCTACAAAGCTATTAAGATTTTAAATATGGATCCAAAAGCATTATTTGTACATCAGTCATCTGAGGCCATCTTAGCTAAGTGCAGAAGGGGAACCACTACACAATGAATTGTCTATATTCCCTTTTTACATAATTGTGATCATCATTAGTAGTGGGACTATTTCCATTGATACAATCTCAGATGTTTGTGCATGAACACACAGTGACATTACTAGAGACTGCAGACCATACCAGGTGACACACAAACATCTACCTGTGTCCCTTTAAAATGCTGAAGAGGTGGTGTGAGTGGGGTGAGGCTCAGTGGAAGGAAAAAAGAGATTTAAAATTTTAAAATTTAAAATTTATATTTTTAAAAAAATTTTTAAAAAATATTCTTTTAAATTTTTCTTTAAAAATTACATTTTACTAAATTTTCAATTTAACCAAATGAAATGATGTATATGTAACTACATTTAGGCTGTGTGTATGATATTGTAATTTAAACATATAATTTTAATTTTGCTAGTTGTTTATGTCACAGCTATTACCATTACTTTCAGTGTGACATGGGAATTATGATTTATGAGTAACATTAGTACAAAATATTACTAAGGGTTCTGTATGGTATGGTATGGGAGAAGGTCAATGGGGAGGCACGAAGCCATGAGTTACTACACCGGGTGACAAACCGGTGGTAAGTCTCTCTTTTTGAAGCTGTTTAATACTGATATTTTCTGACTACTTTGGAAGGGGTGCAATCTCTGCAATGCTCTTGTTTTCTGGTTTCAAGGCTTAGCTGAAGACATTTAAAGAGCATGAGAGTCATTTGTAGGTGTAAAATAGTGAAAAGGGTGATACACCTCATATGCACCATTTCTTCCCTGCAAATATCCCCAATGCAATTGGATGACCTTTATTATGGAAACACATGTCTTGGAGCAGCACGTTTCTCTCATCGTAATTCCCTGCTGAGACAGATCCCTGAAATGGGATGTGCTTGGACCACGAAAATTAGATTTGGGTTTTTCTTACCCTCTTCAGAGCATATGGCTTGAACAATACTGTTTTTTATTTTTTTCAGTGAGTCATACTGATGCACGAAGTAGACCCTTGACTCGCCAATGTCATGCAATTCAGCCATAACCGCCTTTCCCACGCCAATGGCAAAAATGTTGATTGCTGCTTCCCTCAGTGTGTCAGCCGGTGCCTTCACCTTGTCATGTGCTTCTCCGTCCGTCAGCACAATGAGATAGCAGGGCACTTTGTTTTTCCGCTGCTTTCTTGCCTTTTCAAACAATGGCTTCATAAAACTTAGAGCTGCTCCGGTGTAAGTATCTCCCGTCATTTGCTGGATATTATTAATTGCTTTTTCTAAATTGCTGCTCGTAGTGTGTTCGTGAATTTCAAATTCTGTTTTAGGGTGGTTTGAATACTGAACGACTCCAAAGCGAACATGATCAGGACCAATAGTAAACATTTTAATCACTTCCTTCAAGAAAGTCTTCGTTTTTTCATAGAAATCATCGTAAGAAATGCTTGTGGAACCATCAATCAGAAAATAAATGTCAGCCCTTTCTGTGTCCACACATCCTGCAAGAACAGAGAGATTTTAGGAATAGACAGGGCTCAAAGAGAATCATATGGAGGCAAAAATTTAGGTAGGGGCCAAATACAGATAGAACTAGTAAATTCCTAATGTGTAGAAGGTTAGTAATGATAGCACCAAAATTCTGATTACATTTTGCTGAAAAGGTGTCATACAAGGAGGAAATTAAATGAACCATTAGGTTTATCCTTCATAGGGATAAGTAGAAATATTTACACTTTAATGACTAAATACCAGCAAAGTAACCAGTAGGAATCACGATGCTGTGACCCTTAAGATGCCAAACAGATCCTTCATACTATCAAGCTTTGAAAATCCACTGGTTCACAGGAATCCTACATTGGTATGATCCTGCCACTAGTAACTCATCCAACAAAAGGTAAAAATGGGGAGTACTGAGGAAGAATGATAACTCATGATAATAATAATAATAATAATAATAATAATAATAATAATAATTCTTACTGCCCTCTCCCTGGTGATGGAGAAAAACAGATTAAAGTACTGACACATAACACAGTTAAAAATGTGAACATCAATTAAAAATACACAATCAGTTAAAAGAACACGATATCAGATTTAAAAGCATACATATTAAAAACAAACATAATTTTAAACTGGTAACTTAAAAATCATCTGGATAGCTTTTTCTGACTCACATAAATGTCCACTAGACAGTATGAGTGTATGGGATAGATTTTATGGGAGAAGGCATATTGGTAATGTGGACCCAAACCATGTAGGGTTAAGGTAACAACCAACACTTTGAACCTTGCTTGTACACTTCGTACCTTGCTTGGAAACTGACTGGCGTGGAATGGTTTTTAATACAGTTGTAATATGATCACTCCAAAACTCACCAGTAACCAATGTGGCTGCCATGTTTTGCACTAACTGAAGTTTCCAAACTTGGTACAAGGGCAGCACAAGGTACAGCACATGGCAGAAATCCAACCTTGAGGGTACCAATGCATGCAATAACATTTTTAGGTCCTCCAGAAGGGGTGAATTTAGCATATCAGCTGAAGCTGATAGTAAGCACTCCTAGCTGTCATATCTGCTTGGACTGCCATTTGAAGCAATGGGTTCAGAAGGACCCCCATGATACAAGTGCATTCTTCCAAGGGAAGTGTAACCCTATCCAGGACTGGTTGACATGCCTCCAGCTCGTGGTTAGTATCCTTAACAGTAAGCACCTCTGTCTTGTCTGGATTCAGTTTTAGTTTGTTTTTCTTTATTTATCCTATTACCTCCTCCAAGCTTCGGTGCAGAGGAGACATCCTTAACTGATGCTAATTTTGAAAATATGGAGATGTTTATTTGGGTATCATTGGCATGTTGAAAGGACTCTTTCATCTCACTTGCCTCTGACGTTAATGCCACTATCAGAAAGTTGCACCTTTTTACATGAGATTTAAACCCCGGTTTAAATCAATTGATACCATATAACTGATGCCTTTGTTTCATCAGTTGTTTCCATAGGCCTGAAGTGAATTCCAGACACAGCCTTATTTGTACCTTCCTTGGAAAAATAAAACTGCAAATATCACAATGCCTTTCTACAAATGTCTTGTGCCATCTAGGGAAGTAAATCCTCACTTATTTCATTCAAACACAGAAGAATTAAAAAAATTGCAAGCTCCCCCCCCCCCCCACTAGGTAAAGTCATGAGAGTTTTAATGGACGATTGAAAGGGCTCAACAGACGGGTGAATAAATGCCACGGGTGACTAAATGCCACCCCAGATCGTTGCCTCTACAACTGCATGCTGTGGTAACAATCCACTCCTCTTGAGAGCAAAAAGAAGCGGCTGTAAGAAGCTTCCTGGAAGGGGTGCCATCGTGGCACTTGCGTGCCATCATGATGCCCTTCCAGCCAGTGCTGTTTGGACACTGTGATGCATGTGTATTGTGGCGAGCCCCATATGGAAGGGCCCACACCAAGATGGCACCCAGATGCTCGCAGAAGAGCTTTGAGCATGTGCGCACTCAGCCCTGTTTCAACCCTAGTTTGGGCCCAGGCCAGCATAAAGTGCCGGTCTGTATTAGCCCTAAGTATTTATTGTATCTGGGAACCTTTTTTAAAACAAAATTTCACTGGCACAAACACATTGCATTTCACAAATACAAATATTTTTACAAAATATAATCAAGAGTGAAGAAATTTGGTAACATTCATTATATCTCGGTGCCGTCATCCTTGGAATACTGTATACACGTCTGGTCATTGCACCGCAAAAGAATACAGTTCAGCTGGAAAAGGTTCAGAAAAGTCCAACCAAAATTATCTAAGGGCTAGAGCCACTCTTCCATAGGAAAGGACTGCAGTGTTTGAGGCTTGTTAGTTTAGGGAAAAAAGGCAACTAAGGGAAGACATGAATAATGGTGTATGAAGTTATATCTGATACAGAGAAAGTGAAAAGTGCTTACCTTGTGGTAGCAATGGAACCCTGGTTCACTCAACTAGATCTAACCTGATAATATTCATCTCTCTGGCTGCATCCACACTGCAGAAATAATCATTCTAATTCCACTTTAACTGCCATGACTCAATGCTGTGGAATTCTGGGAACTGTATTTTGTTGTGGCACTAGAGTTCTCTGACAGAGAAGGCTAAATATCTCACAAAACTATAAATTCCAGAATTCCATGTCAAACTGGGATTATTTCAAACTGGTGTCAAACTGGATTATTTCTGCAGATGCAGCCTCTGACTGTACAGAAGAGCATATCTTGTACACAATGGATTGTATCCATTCATTAAGATTATATGAAGTACCTTTACCTACTCTTGTCCCTCTAAACCATCTTGGGATTTACAGGCACAGTTTGAGTGACACACTGAGTTCAATGCTGAAATGGCAGGAGAGCCCCAATGCCTTGTTGAGAATCCATACAATAATAATAAAATAATAAATAATAATAAAATTTATTTATACCCCACCCTTTGAGATCAATCGGAGCGGCTAACAACAATAAAATACAATTATATCCTTCCACCTTTCTGAAGATTGCCTAGTAGGTGGATCACCTGGTATCTGGATCTATAGTATCCAAGTGCTGTAGGCATGTAGGTCATTTTGATCCCATTTGAGGGCCAAGAGAGGACTTTTTAAAATACAGAAATAAATTAGAAGTGACTTCTGGTCACATCCTGATTTTTTTTAAATGCCTTTTGGATCTAAAATGGCCCATGGGGCCAAAAAAACATCTTGAAAATGCCCCTCTGGCACCCAGTAAAAGGGGTAGGGGGCATCTGGGAACAATTTTTTTTAGCTTTTGGTAGTGGGGGTGAGGAGTGGGGAGTGTGGTCTTCCAAGGTCTCCTTGGAGGCTAATAGGTTCCCCCAGCCTCCCACAATATCCCTCCCCTGGCTTAACTAATAAAGATGCATCTATTTTATTTCCCTCCTCCACCCCCCCCCCCCGCCCTCCCAGTTCCCATAATTCCTGGGGTGCAAAACCAAAAATGAGGAGGAAGAAACAATCAGAGATTGCCCTAAATGGATTATCTCAGACATCGTACCTGTTTTGAGATGTACTGTTTTTTCAAATTGGACGTAGAGCTTGTCCTGTATTTCGTTGAAGAGTTTCTTCTGAAAAGTATCAGATTGCTTTGGAAGGTCAGAAAAAGTGACTTGTATGATATTCCGTTGGGGTGGATGCGATACTACCTGAGTTAACTGAGAGATATTAGCTCCCTCAACGCCTATGGCAAATACTGTTATGCCAGCCTTCATTAGGAGATTAGCTGCTTCTATTACAGAGTCATCTGAGGGTCTGTGGGTGATGACAGTGGCTATTTGTTCCACTCCTCGATTCTTTCTACTTCCAGCACGCTCCGTAAAAACTTGCTTCCAGGTCATATTAATGGCAGCACCCAGGTTGGCTTTTCCTTCTCTGGGAGAAAAGCTTTGAATGATCTGCAGAAGGTCATTTTTTTCCGTTTCCTTGCCCAGGAATGATATTACTTGTGGCTTAGTGCTGTATCGCACTAGGCCAACCCTTATGCATTCTTCCTTCACATCGAGAGAGTTTATAGTATTTTGTAAGAAGACTCTGATATATTCTGTGTTTGCCTTTGGAACACTTTCATCCACCACAAATACGACATCCGCAACTGAATCACGAGCACAGTCTGCCACTGGGGACAAAACACACACATACCACAATATTAGTAATGCTGGGTTTTTGGTTGTTGTTGTTTTTTTTCCTAGCCAGATCTTTGATGAAGATGTTCACATAACTTAAGGATGGGACATGCCTAAAGAATTGTGAGCCTGGCATTATAGGACAGGATGCACTGCCAAATTTATCATACTACAAAGATGAAACTCCACCAAGCCTCTTGACATGGATCAGTGGATGAAAGGCCTCTTGGAGCACAGAGCTTATGGACAAATAGCTTACATTTATAGAGGGTTGGAACACCAATTCAAAATATGTGGCATACTTTTCAAGAATCCTGTGTGAACTGAGGAATGAAGGATGTGTTCCTTCCTTGTACACAATGCACCTTCTGACCCATTTATACCACTTTTTTCCCTTGTCTTTTTCTGTTTTTCTTTAAACTGTCTCTTCTCTTTCCCGTTCCACTTTTCTATTTCAATAATAATAATAATACCACAATAGGAAAACCTATAGATTTGCCAGTAGTCTTATATGGACCTCTGATGGTCTTCTACTTAGAGTGACCCTAGAAGCTAATGTAAGAAGGAGTCCTGAACCCTTGTGTTTCCTTTTCAACATATCCTGGAATAGTTTTTTGTGGAGCTTTCTCTGAAGATGCCAGCCACAGATGCTGGTGAAACGTCAGAAAGGAACTCTTCTATTACACAGCCACATAGCCTGAAAGCTCCACAAAAAACTATGGATGCCAGCCATGAAAGCCTTCGATATCCTGGAATCCCTGAGGGTATATCTATACTGCAGAAATAATGCTTGACACCACTTTAACTACTATGACTCCATCCTACAGAACCCTGTGTTTTGTAGTTTTGTGAAGTACCAGCATTCTTTGGAAGAGAAAGCTAAAGACTTTGCAAAACTACAAATCATAGGATCTAGAGCACCTAAAGTGATGTCAAACTGCATTGTTTCTATACCCTCAGCCATCTCTGACTGAACCTTCCCAGGTTTCTCAAGGAGAGCAGAGTCACTGAAAGAACTCTTGCTTGTGGCCTCCTATGAAAGTATTAAGTTAGGATATCCTCACTTTTTCACAAGTTCATGATAGCCAGGCCTGTGATGTGGCCAAATGGAAACTACTGTGGCATGGATTCAACAATTTTCACATCCACAGTGAATCATAACTGTCATATAGCCTGCTGATCTGGCATATATGAGCAGATCAAATGTAACAAAACATTTAACATGTCACATTTTGTACTTTAGAAATAACTTGCAGTGCAAAGGAAAATGATCACAACTGGGACTGTAGAACCTAAGGAGGAGGGCTGCAACCCTTCTTCTTCTGTGGTGTCCTTGGTGAAAAGCTTCTCACCATACAAGCTGCTATTGACTTGTGAGCTGCGATGGGAACTAAAATAGCTAATAGTAAGAACTAATAACTGGAGCTAATAATAGTTTTTCTCCCAGAGAAATAGCAGGTGTGATCATTGTGCAAGGAGAAAAGGTTATCATCTTCCACACAAGAGGCATTGATGTCAGGGTTAAGAAACCTTTAGTTATCCAGGTATTTTGAACTATAACTCCCACTGAAAGAGGCTGTTGGAGCTATAGGATGAAGCATCTGGAAGGCCAAAATTTCCCATCCATTTCTGATGTATTAATGTACAGGCCAGTTTGCTTCAACGGGGTGTTACTATCACCTTACTACCCCATCCTTCTGAGATTCTACTACATTGTTTTCTTTACCTTCAGTAGATACATTGTGAATACTTTGTGTTAGTGTTGGTGAAGGAGTTGTTATAGTTGGTGAAGAGGTTGTTACTATTGGTGAAGGAGCTGTTAAGACGACTGTCCCAATATCCATTTCTATAGCAGATTGAATGACATTAGACATATTCTGAGAAAACAGTAGAAGCTCCCTTGGTGTTTGGAAATGATAGGAGAATTTTGTAGCCATTGACTGCAGCTCTTGCTGTGGTGCATCTTGAATTCCTAAAGCTATAATTTTTATCCCATCATTCTGTAACATTTTTGCAGGTCCTTCCACATCATCTTCTGAAGGCCCCGAAGCTGTGACCACCACAATCTGGTTTCGGTCTCTCCTTGGTGGTTTGAAAAAAGCCTCACGGACCTTTCGCATGGCATTTCCGGTTCTTAACGATCCACCCCTGAATAAAAAGTTCTTTTTAATGTGGTTCAACATGGGGTTCTTGGCTTTAAATTCATCCAGCTGGAATTCAATGTGGAGGTCGTCACTGTACTGTGCAAGGGCAACACGATATTTGTTTGGGCCTATTGGAAGACTGTTGATCATTCTGTTAACAAAAGGTTTAACTAAGGGGAAGGCCCTTCTGCCAAGAACATCAGAACTGTCAATCAAAACGACAACATCCGCAGACTCAGAGGCTGCAAGAGCAGAAAAGAGAAGTTAATACTTGTCACATCGAAACAATAAAAAGGGTGGGTTGGATACAGATTGAGAGAGATACCATTGACCAGGCTTAACCAATCTCCCCCCTTCCCTCTTCCCATGGCATCCCACCCAAACCTTTGAAAATGTTCTATGACAGCTCTGCCGAATGGGATGAACTGAACAGGGAAGGAAGAGAAGAATGTTGTTGTTCTTGCTGCTGTGTGTGTTCAAGTCATTTCTGTCTTATGGCGAACCTAAGGCAAATGTATCATGGGATTTTCTTGGCAAGAGTTGTTCAGAGGAGGTTTGCCTGAGGCAAACCTGAGGCTGAGAAAGTGTGACTTCCCCTGAGGTTGAGAAGGTGTGACTTGCCCAAGGTCATCCAGTGGGTTTCATGGCCAAGCTGGGAATAGAATCCTCAAACCACTAGAGGGGATCCTTAAAAATCAGGAGGAGACACCTTAAGTGAGTGGTGTCCTTCTGTCCATGGAAGGCATGGATTTTGGATCCATGGATCTCCATTCCAATCCACTGTTCAATATTTAGCATAAAATTGTTCAGGAAAAGAAAAACCCTAAATATATAGTGTAGTCTATAACTAATTCTGCATTATTTGTTTTTTCCTCCTGCTTTCCTAAACACTGAAGCATGCTTTATCTTTTTTTTTGTCATCTTTTAGTATTTTAGTATTTATTATCTCTTCTTTGTGTTTACATTTAAATTGGTTTTATTTTTTCTTATAAATTACCCTAGGTGTATGACTGAAGGGCTTCACAAATGCACATTAATTAAATATATTATCCATCCCCTCCTAGAGTATGTTCTTTAGCAATGCTTTGTATCCCCCCTTCCTATGGTAGGATTCCAGATTACTTTCAATCTCTATCATTACAGGCCTTGAGGAAAGCTTTTTTATTTGCAAGGCTGAATATACACGCTTCAAATGTTACCAGAGGTAGATACCTGAAGACCCCCTTTTTAAATCGTGTATGTCACTGTGAACAAGCTCCTGACATTATCCATAATATTATATTTCTTTGTTCTCTGTATAAAACTCCTAGAGTAAGGTTGTTGGGAAGATTATTGGAAATGGACATTTGTTCAGTTGGGATATCAGTGGAACATCTTTTGGAAGATCATAATCCACATACTACTAGGTTAATGGCCAATTTTCTGATGGAGGCAACAAAAATATGGTCCAAACTAAACTAATCCAAATGATTCCAATTTTATGTTTGTTATGTTTTATGATGTCAATCTGATTTTAAATTTGTTGTTATTGCAATATTGCTATTGTTGTTGTGCTATATGCCTAATAAAAGTTGAATGATGATGACGAATTAAATATATAATATTGTAGGGGATGTGTCGTCTTCTGCTGTGATCACGCTTTTCTCTGTTTCATAGAACATAGTATGAAATGGGTTTGGGTTTGTTTGCTTCCAAGCAAACTGTGTGTTGCAGGATCAAGCCCAGTGGCTGCTGGCAGCTTCCATGTCAGTGGAGACAGTGAATCCATAGTGCAGTTTAGTTCAGCGTCAAAGGAGCTGTCCAAGGTTCCAATCCCATCTGTCAAATACATTCAGTCAACATGGGCAAAGTACAGATTGTGAGGTGCATTGGGTTCTCCAGGCCCCAGTTTGTGGCCCTTGAAGCCTCTCAAACACTAGCTTCTCCAAATTTAAAAATTTTGAACACCCCTAAAATAACCTAATTGATCCAATGCAAAGCAGCTTGCAACAGCTTTGCTTCCAACACCTGCATGTTTCCAAATACACAAAATCTACCCCCCACACCAAAAAAAAAAAAAAAAAATAAAAAAATCAATCTCAGGCTGTCCAAAAATGAAAATGGCCCTTCTGTTTGCTTTGGGTTCACTGATACAATGTGCTTGGATCAGGGAAGGTTGAAACTGACTCCTGCCATGTCACAGTTGCCCATCCCTGCTTTAAAGTTTGGAAACCTGGAGCAGATTTATCATTGGCATGGAAGCCATTAGCCACCACTGGTCAAATCCCTGGTCTCACTTACAATAATGTAAAATGTCACAGCCAAAGATAATGACGCCATCAAGGCTTTTTAAAAAGCATCATATCTCCCTTCTCCAAATGTTTGCAATGGTCTTTGGACTAAGCAATAAACTATCTTCTTCCCTTCCCCTCCAACTTTCTGCTGCAAAGGAATTTACAGTCAAAATTACTGTTTCATTGATGGAAAGATAATGAAAAGGATACTAAAGTACCAGGTTTCTGTGTTAAAGAAGTTTGCGTCCCAGCAATAATGAAGAGTAAAGTCAGAAACATCTTCACTGGATATAGATGCGACAGGAAATAAATCTAGGAAATAAAAGAATAAATCCAATTTCATTACAATATTTGAACAGAATTTCAACTATTTGACAAACAAAAGTATCCACTTTTCCCATGGTCTGGAATAGTCCTAGGTCTGAGGCATCAAAACCTTCAAGCAAAGTTATGCAGCTGCCAGAACTGAATGTATTTCCCCCAACTTTCTTTAGTGAAGCCACAGAACATGGAACAGCCCTGAAGTCCTGTGTGGGAGGGACCTGACAATTTCATGTATGCAATGGGACTATCCCTGAACAGGAAGGAAGAGGGCATCCTTATAACTCTGAACTGCTTCTGCCCACCATCAAATTGTATAGCCTGAACAGCCATATTAGTAGAAAAATGCTCCATCTAGTGAGTGAAAATGGTACTGCAGACTTGGGACATATATCACACTAGGGGGCAAACAGGATTTAAACAGGAATTAAACAGGAAATGTCCTATGTTAAACATAAGGCATTTCCTATTTAATTCCTGTTTAACTCTCGTTTAAATCCTGTTTGCCCCCCTTGTGTGATAAACCTAATATTGACACATTCCCCAAGTGGATCACATCTATAGATCAGATTGAAAGCAAGATGTCTTGCCACCAGGCTTACAAATTAAAGAGGTAAAATACACATGGCAAGGGAAATGGAGGAAAGAAAATGGAGATCAGCTGTTGCTGTATTGCTCTGTTTGTAAGCACTGAAATCTAGTCTGGCCCAGGTTGATATTCCCTGGCTGGTGTCCTTAAATTAATAATTATTGATGTCTCTTGTTCTTTTGAATGATGAATATATCCGGACTGTTCCCTTTTCTTCTTACTCCTGACCTCACAGGGTTGCAGGTGATTAGAGCTAATGTTCTCTCTGGCACAAAACAAGTTCCCTGGCATTGCTTCTTTTTTGGCTGATACAGATAGGTTGGTCTCTCCCTTGCCTGGAAGAGTCATTTTTGCTGCAGTCATCTGGCATTTATTCTCCAGTGTCTGAATGGTTTAGGAAACCATACTATTCTAAGGTAACAGTGAATAGTTATCGATTCCAGTTATGAACATTTTGACACAGAAAAAGACATACAGTAAGTTACTCCTGTACCTGAATGAGGACAAAGTTAACATGGATATTGGCAGAAACCCCTTTTCTATTAAGCCACATGAAACTGATGAGAACTCAGCAACTGAAAACAGGCTCATCCAAGTATACAAGCCAGTTCCCATTAATGGTGAACAGACATAACAGACATAATAACTAGGATCCAAATAGTCACTTTAAACAGTCCCAAGGGTGTATGCCTGACCAGCAGGAATTATTTTTCCATTTAACTTCAGATCTTCAAGCATATCAGAAGCCGACTTGGAATCTCCCTTCAGTTTCAAAAGTAATCTCCCATGTGTCATGATTTGAGAAACCCAAGCTGTTGGGTGGACAGAACTCACTATGCATTTCTTTGGATCCTGAATAGTATCTGGTATATTTTAATGTCTGCTGTTCTTTTCCATCTTAATAATATAATAAGTTGTGTAAACACAAAGGACGATAAAAATGAAGCCCAGTTATACACTATCTGCAATTTCCTCACTGTACTTAGATTTATGTCAAGAAGAAGTGAAAGATAAGGAGGACCTACTGTTTCAATAAACAGATGAAAATGGTGAATAATTAAGGTTTATTATGACAATCAAATAAAACTTTCTGTTAAGGTTTAACGCCAGTTAACTATTTATGTTCAGCCAGACCCAAGAGTGTAACTTGAGCAGGGCTGGGGACAATGGAACCCGCAGCCTGCACACAGCCATAAAGTTTGCTTCTTGAGGCCCTCGGAGCCCTATGATACCTATTTTATTTTATTTTAAATTATCTTTGGCTAGAAATAGCCAAATTTCACCACATTTCCCACCTCAGCTCTTTTAGGTTTAAGAGAGGCCTTTAAAAACAAACAAACCCCTAACTAGGAATTTGTGTGCGAACACTTTCAGCCATTAAATAAAAATAAAAATAACAATGGAGGCACAAAACAGTTGGAGTTGGGACCTCTATGCAGGGATCACTGTGCCCCCTGATCCCTGGTAGTTGCTAATTGCTAATTAATTAATGAAAGTCATACATCAAAAGGAGAACATAAAGTGTGACTCACAAGAACATACAGCATAGGAAGTATGTACTGAATCAAACCACTGGCCTATCTAGGCTAGTATTGTCAACTCTTAACAGCAGCTTTCCAGGTTTCCAGGACAGGATTGTGTCCTCCCTGATGTTCCCTGGTAGATTGCCAGGCATTAAACCTTGACAGAAAGTTTTATGTGATTGTCATAATAATCCTTAATCCTTGACCAATCTTGCTTGGTTCAGATGAGAAATGATGTGTTCAGGATAGAGTCGCTCAGGATGGCATGACAGTATAGAGCTTTCTTGACTTTCTTGACTCTGATTCATACTTTTTATGTCCTTTTTGCCTTAGGATGAGTGTCCATTCGTGTGCTCTGTTACCTCCGGCAAGCTATTTAGGTGATCACTGACATATTTTTCCTCTGATTCTTTCACAGATCAAGAGGCATCCACTCCCTAAGTAGGATTTCTCCTCTCCTTTCATTGCTGGCATAGCTGTGGTTTAGAAGCATGTGCTACTGGTTGTACATTGTGTTCTATTGCTGTCACTCATCATCTTCCATTTGCCCTAAAATGAGGAACCAGATTGTTCAGAACATAGGTTGTACACGCACTTTTTCCCATCTTCTTCAGACTACTTCAAATGGCACTAATGTTCTTGTTGTGTGCCTTCAAGTCATTTCTGAATTATGCCCACACTACACTAAACATTTCATGGTTTCGCTTTGTTTCTGGTTTTTTTGGCAGAATTTGTTCATGGCAGGTTGCTTTTGCCTTCTCTGAGGTTGAGAGAATGTGACTTGCCCAAAGTCACCTAGTGGATTTCCTTGGCTGAACGGGGATTCAAACCCTGGTCTCCCAGTGTCCAACACTCAGACCCCATCACCATGCCAGCTTTCATTAATGTTTTAGACAAAATCAGTTACGGACATGCAGGAGAAGCATAATTTCTTCCACAGACTGATGTGTTTAGAACTTGTCTTCCATTTCCCCCACCTTTGTTTCATTTCCCTCACCTTTGTTTGACTTAAACTCTGCTTACCCTAACATTCTTCTGAACTTGCTAATCTGTCATGTTCTTTTCTTTTTTTTCTCTTCAGTATCTGTATTTTTAGCAGCTGTTTCTTACGTGCTTATCAGCTTCCCATTCTTCCATAAGTATTCCTTTTAGTGTAATTAGCTGATCATCATTTTTGAGGTATGATGCCATGCCATATGTGAGGGATTTTTTTTAAAAAAAACTTTGCCAAAAACTAATTTGATTTCTTTCAAACTAAAAGCAAAAGCCATCTTTTAGTCTTCTACAGAAAAGTCTGAGTAGCTTAGTCATGGAATGAGAAGCCACAAATGAGTGTATAATCACAAAATCTCTTTAGTCAATGAAGCTTCCCTCAAGACTTTTAAATTCAGGCACTCTTTTAAATTTATGCAATGTTTTAGTACCACTTTAACCCAGACAGAACCATTTGTATGCAAAGATCTTGGATGTTTAACTGTACCAGGGCTGACAGTGGGGGGAATACTTTCTCAGCTACAACTCCCATAATCGCCCACCCAGCTTTGGACAACAGCCACAGATTTGAACTACGGTTCCCTATATTCCCCAGCCAATATGGTCACTAACTAGGGAATTTGGGGGATAATAATCCAAAAAAGTCATTCCAAAAGTAATGAACACTACTGTAGGGGATTGTTACTGTTGTGTATGAAACATATTCAGGGATAGCTGTGCTGGCAATGCAGCAAAATACAAGAAAATCCAAAATCCACAAAACAGTGATACTTTTATTGGGCCAACTAAAAAGCACAAAACACATCATGCAGGCTTTTGAAGCATTGTTAGCTTCTTCATTAGACAAAGATGTTAAAAATCATATAGGGGAATAAAAGTGATGATATTAGCAGCAGCAAAGTAACTTCCATTGAGATCCAGGCTATCTTGGTCTGGCACTGGCACTTAAATTCAGATTTTGGATTTTGTTCTGTCTGACAATCGGTAAACTGAAAAGCAATATTTTGGAGTGTTTTGTCTTGTCTTGTCGTTGTTTTTAGGCCAATCATCTAGATCCCATTTCTGAAGGAGGCAAGATTTTCTTTTAGCCTGGAATTGGGTGAAGAGTTTTTCTAGCACTGGCATAGTTTGTCTGTACCATCTGGATGAAATAAAGAGCTCCAGCAAAAAGCCCTGCAGACTACAGCTGAAGCAACATTTGATATGGGGCAGACAAATCAGATGTTGCTTTCCACATACCAGTTTTCCCTTTGCTGCCTTTGGGGGATCAGCAAGGCAGACAGAGGCTCAAAAATCCTCCCACCTAACACTGAGGAGGAGGAACTTTCTCTCAATACATCCCAGTTCTCACAAGCATCCAAAATTCTTCCCACCCCTGAGAATCCTGTGGTTAAGTTACAACAGCTGTATTCTTAGGAATATTACCCCGGGTATCTAACACTGTACTGTATTCATATGCCAACAGTCATATTATTGAGACAAATCTGCATTTGGTCCCGAGTGGTATCCCTGATCATGGAGCAGATGCTGAGCTTTGCATTACAAAGCCATTAATGACAACCAGAAATATTATCTTTCCTGGGTTCTTTCACACTACACAATTACAGTTGGGCCTCCGTACCCATGGATTCTGCATCCATGGATTCAACCATCCATAGCTTGAAAATATTTTTTATAAAATCCAAAAAGCAAACATTGATTTTGTCATTTTTAAAAAAGGGACACAATTTGACTATGCCATTGTATATATTGGGACTTGAGGACTCACAGACTTTTGTATCCTTGGAGGGTCCTGGAATCAGACCCAAGAGACTACTGTATAGCACTAGGATTCCACTTTACCTCTTATGGCTCCATTTTATGGAAGCTAGGATTTGCTGTTGAAGGAGGAGTATTAAGAATTCTAAGCTAGAGAGCTCTAGTGCCTCACCAAACTACAACCCTCAGGATTTCATAGTATGCAACCATGACACTTAAAGTGGAACCATAGTGCAATAATATTGTGCAGCATGAAAGGGCCCGCTGCCTAATCCTCAAGTTGCCTGGACTAAGAAATCAAGAAGTAAACTTTCTTGGCTTGTTTGGAAAATCTGTCCAGATGTCGAGACTATTTCTGTCATTTACAGTGGATGGGAATAATGCATCTTAAGGGAATGTCTTTGTCATTATCGCTGACTGAGGATAACCTGCTACTGAGATTCAAATGACAAATGCCATTAATCAAATGGCACCTAAAAGGGGTGTGCCCAGGCTGTGATCTTTAATGGGAGAGTGGAACACAAATCTCAAAGGAATTTTAATATCAGCGCCACACTCCAAAATTGCACCTAATGCTTCAGCCTGCATTTGGGTCTGAGGAGCAAATGTGAGCAGCTTCAATGGCTATAGGAATCAATCTTGTACCTCCATGGCACAAATTGACTGCCAAAATTGCCTCCCAAAATGGGGAAAAACAGAATTAGACATACTTAGAAGTCTGCTTCTCATTGGGAGGGAGAAAAAAAAAACAACCAGTGGATGATATCTTGCACTAGGAGACATATCTGCAGGCTCAGCTTGTTGTTTTGATGTTTTGTGTCTTCAAGCAGTTTCTCCCACCAGTGTGGAATAGTAGTTTGAGTGTTGGACTGTGACTCTAGGGACTCTAGAGTAGTTTCTGACTTGTACCAACCATAAGGTGAACCTAACAAGGGGTGTTCTGGGGCAGAGAATGTGTGATTCACCAAAGGTCACCTAGTGGATTTCCGTGACCAAGTGGGGAATCAAACCCTAATCTTCAGAATTTCCAACCACTACGCCATGCTGGCTCTCAAATATCTCCAGCACATAGCTACAATTCATCTCCTGGTGTATCTGCTGGCTTTTTTCTTTTGCAGACCCCCCCCCCCCCCAAAAAAAGATGGCCAATTCTGGGACAGTATAAAGCAAGGGAGAAGCAGAGACCTGTCCAGCTAGTTTCCTTTAGCTGAAGCACTGCGAAAGAAGGAAACCCAGTTCTTACATGCATTCAAAATTCTTCCCACCCTTGAAAATCCAGTGGTTAAGCTACAACAGCTGTATTCTTAAGAATATTACCCAGAGTATCTAACACTGTATTTATATGCCAGCAGTCATATTATTGAAACAGATCTCCATTCGGTATCCCTGATCATGGAGCAAATGTTGAGCTTTGCCCTCCAGAATCCTCAGGAGGTCACTGTCATCGGCCCTCAGTCTCAGGGGAAGGCAATGGCAAGCCTCCTCTGAACAAATCTTGTAAAGAAAACCCTATTATAGATTCATCTTATGGTCAACATAAGTTGGAAATGACTTGAAGGCACAACAACAACAACAACAACAACAACATCGTATTCTGACAGTGCTGGCTAGGAGATTCTGGGAGTTGTAGTAAAAAAGGAGGTTTTCCCAGGTATAGGCTAACCTGCTGTTTTAAGCCACATGTTTCTACCCAAGCTGAATTTGTGTGACTTGTGCTTTAATATCCATCTGCATGTGTACCATATCGTCATATGAACAAGAGCAGAGACATCAACGGGAAGGAACTGAAAGAGAATGAGAGGCAAGGAACAGAAACGAAACCCACAAAACCCAAAAAAGGGCAACAATGTAGACATACATATACCTAGTGAGGATATTTTTGAACTGTATGAGTTATACTTAGAAGAGACCTATTGAAATAAAAGGGGATTTTGTGCTATTCATTACTATCCTAAATCAGATTGATTTTCAGTGGATCTGCTCTGTGCATGACATTTGGATATGATGAAGGTTTGTTGGTAACATTTCATCAGTTTTCCTCACATAAATATTGTGCTGGCCAAGTGCCGTAATAAATATGTATACACATAAATATAAGCACATATACAAATACTTTGGGCCAAAAGGGGAATATTTGTATAATTTACACAATAATCCTCTTATCAGCAGCTATTACGATCTTTTGTTCTAACAGATCTTTTTACTGTTATTTTTAAAATATTTCACACACAAAAATTGGACCACAATCCCCATAGCGTCATCAGAATTTAGCTCTTATCCTTTTACAAGTTCCAAAACAAATAACTTGACATGGTTTCAAGAAGCAATTGCTTGTATAAAAATCTGGCTCCTCTTAAGTGAGTACAATCTGGAGCTTTCTTTGTAAATGCAACATTCCAGATTCTTGAACCGACATTACCAAATGAGACAGACCTCATCTTGGACCAGAAGCCATTGGTGCAGAGAGGTGTTTACCTCTGAGATTTTAATGTGCAGTGTATGTGTAAGGCTATATGTCTGTGTGTGTATGAAAGTGTACATGTCACAAGGGTAGGTAGGTAGATAGGGGTAGATGGGTACTCTGGTCCCATCCATCAACTCTCCTACTCCCAGCCCCACTTTCTCAGGCACCCCATCAAAGACCTCTGTAACCACTAATGTGACCTTTCACAAACACCCCTGCCAAGGTTATGTAGTCCTGTGTTCCCACCAGATCAAATTCTGTACTTCTCCCCTTGTATACTTGGATATAGCCTGATAAACCTGGGTTCATTGGAAGAAGACTGCAGATTGTTCATAACTCTTATGACTCAAATATTCTTACGAGACACAAACAGGCAAGTCTAAATATCAATACCTTTCCTACCACAGTCTTCCCAACACATCCCTCATTTTAATTTGTAATCTTTCCCCAAGTATATTGCTACCTAAAAAAACCTACACCCTGCCAATTGTGGTGTTGAGTACTGATGATTTTGCAGTCAAAATAAGACCACTAAGAAACCAAGTATGCAGAAGGGGAAATGAATCCCCCCACAATGTACTTTAATAAAGTGTGAGCATCGGTGGTCATGGAATGATGCCAATTGGACAAAAGGAAATGGAAAACCAGAAGTGAATGGAGTATCCTGGAGAAGGGCATTGCTGTAAACTGGTCATCTTTTGAGGGGTTAAAAATACATTGTACCATCACTACCAGTAGTTCTCCTCTTCCTCCTCCGTAGTGGATAGTCGCTTGTGTCAATAAAATAGTGAATCTTGTCCAAACTTAAAGAAGTGCCAGTGGAGTTCATGGGAGGCATCCAGTGCAGAAGTGGGATTTAAAAAGGGGTTTAAAATGTGGGAAAAAAACAAACTAAGAAGACATGCAAAAGCACAATTGATTTTCAGACACATCGGGGTTAATGCAACATTAAACCAGCTAGAAAGTCGACAAAACCACAGTTCTTTTTACTTTGGGGATTTTCCGGTAGTAAAAAGAATCACATTTTGTCTACTTTCTAGCTGGATTAATGTTGTGTTACTGCACCTTACCAGTGACATCATCTGAAAATCAATTGCGCTTTTGCATGTCTTTTCCAATTTCTGTCTGGGTTAATGTTGGGTTAATCCGGACGTTGTCTGATAACAAATCTGCTTCTGCGTTTTTTTTTTCACTTTAAATCCTGTTTTTGCACAGGATCCCTACCATGTGATATGGTCCTAAGATGTTAAACCAAATCCCCCCCACACCAGGGATCCACTGATATGAGACCCACCAGCCACCACTGTGCTATTACTGCTATTACTCTTACAATTACCATTACTATGACCTCAAGTTAATGGCTGTCTGTATTTCTTTCAGCCCGAGCAACTTCACAGGCTTGTTTCAGGGATACATTGAATTGGAAAAAGGAAGAAAGTAAATGAAACCAACATTAGCACCATTTGTGCCCCTTGGAGGAGGACATCCCGCAGCTGTGGTACCACAGTTGAGAAGGCCCTCTCCAGTATCCTTCTTCTGATATTGCCTCCATTAGTGAGACACAGAGGAGGATCCTTCTGGAAGATCTCAGTCATCACACGGGAAACACAGGAGCGTCTCAATCAAGCAAATGACCAATTAAAAACAGTGGGAAAGGTGTGGAGGATTAAACAATCAAACAAATTGTGGCTATAATACTAAATAATATAATGAAAATATGCAAAACACAAAGTTTAATCCCAATCAGTATAACAAGGCCACTGCATAGTAAACAATAGCATAATAACATACAGTATATAAAGGTAGCTAGAAAGTAAATAATAGTTTTTATTTCACCGTTAGAGTTCATAATAGCCAAAGGAGTCATAAACACATTACAGCCATGTATCACTGGCAAAATGTAATGAAGAATTGTATAGACTGTAATAGAACTACTACCAGGAAATGTGAAGCTGTTTCAATTAATCTTCCTCAGTAGATAGATAAAAATAATATTTTCTATAATTATCCCAAAGTCCTGACTGGAATAGCCCAGATTCCAAGGGTGTTGACACTTCATAGATGAGGCAAGCAGTATCTGCATTTCTGAAGTTGCATGTAACTTTGGGATAATTATGGAAAATGTTATTCTCATCTATCTACTGAGCAAGATTGATTGAAACAGCTTCACATTTCCTGAGAGCTGTCGTAAACTACAGCTCTGAAATACAAGCTGCATAATTATTTATTACATTTTGCCAATGCCATGTGACATATGGTTGGCCTTTTTATTTACAAACACGACAAGGACTGTAATGTGTTTCTGATTCCTTTGGCAATTATGGACTTCCAAATCGAGATTAGAACTATTATTTACTTTCTAGCTGCCTTTTTAAAATACTTTATGTGATTAAGCTTTTGTTTACTATGTAGCTGCCTTGTTATGTTGTTTGGGATTAATCTTTGTGTTTCGCATATTTTCATTACATTGTTTAGTATTATATTTACAATCTGTTTAACTGATTCTCCTTGCACTTTGCCACTGTTTTCTGCCGAGTGTTTATAAGAAGCGTCAGTTCCTCATGGGTCAAAGCCCCAAGCCGTTTAGGGCTTTGAATTTCATCACCAGCACCTTGAATTCAGACCACACTTGAATGGCAGGAATAATAACTTAGACTGCATAACTGTAGGCTCAGATTGGGACTGGATTCACATGGGCTGTATGACATTGGCACTCTCAGCCAGTATCTGCTATTTCTCCACCTCTTTACAGAAGGGGTTTTGAATCAGACAGGCTAGACGCCATACACTATCCCCAGCTAATATTCTTGGGAGCTTGTGACAAACACCTCCTGCCTTTGGCATTCAGAGAGGCACTCTTCCACTCAAGCAGGCATTTGTTGGAAACTAGAGTCATCCCCAAAGCCAATGTTATCCTGTACATTATTTTCCAGTAGGTTGTGAACCACACATTGCCAAACAAAGGGGACACAAAAGGAGACAGAACATTTGTATAATTTTTGTAATTGCTTTATATTTGAAGATTATTAGACTTAGATACTAGAATTTAGGTATGAATACAATATATCTAGTCATGGGAGCTGTACAGACCAGCACTTTGTGCTGACCTATATGCGCACTAGGGCTGAGTGTCCATATGGTAAAAGCCCTTGTTGTGCCCCCCGGGCACCATCGTGGTACACACCTGTCGACACAGTGTGCATCATGATGATGCATGCTGGGCGCAGCACCCAAATGACGCTGGATGGAAAGGCAGTCATCATGGTGAGCCAGCACAATTCTATGATGCCATTTCTGGGGCACAAGAAGAAGTTGGCTAATAGTGGTTTCTTTTTGTGTCCTGCAGATGCTGGATCACTGTCGTGGCATGTGGTTGGCACAATAACAATCTGGGGCAAAAAAGGGCTGCTGCAGTCTGCCCCTCTGTAGAGGCCCACAGTTGAGAAAATGGTGTCCAGTTGACCTTCATTCCAGGCCAGTTTGCAGCTAGCTGAAATCTGTTGATTGGAAACTTCAAGCCCCATTTCTCCCTTCTTAGAGTTCTTTATCTTTAAATAGCTGTGGGGTGTTCAGGTCTTCAAATATTGTTGTTATTGTATGCCTTCAAGTCATTTCTGACTTATGGTGACCCTAAGGCAAACCTATCATAGGGTTTTCTTGTCTTGTTCAGAGGATGTTTGCCACTCCTTTCCTTGAGACCGAGAGTGTGTGACTTGTTCAAGGTCACCCAGTGGGTTTTATAGCCGACCTGGGAATTGAGCCCTGATCTCTAGAGTCATAGGAGTTTATCACATGGGGGAAATCCCATACAGAAATAGGGGTTTAAATCATTTTTAAAAATCCTGCAAAAGCAGGTTGATTTTTCACACAACATTGTTAATGTGGTGTTAACCCAAACAGAAAGTAGACAGAAAGTACACAAAAGCCACTCTTTTTTACTTTCGGAAAATCCCGAAAGTAAAAAGGAGTGGTTTTGTCTACTTTCTGTTCAGGTTAACACCAGTTTAACAAAGAAGTGTGTGAAAATCAACCTGCTTTTGAGAGTTTTTTCCAGCTTTTAAATCCCTTTTTTGCATGGCATTTCCCCCGTGTGATAAACTCCATAGTCCAACACTCAAACCACCATGTCATGCTGGTTCTCTTCAAATATTAGGGGTGTAAAAATATCTCAGTCTCAACTACATTCCATTTCTCCAAATCCCCGCTGCATTTCATTTCTGACTTCATTTCATGAAGCATTGTGAAAGTTTGTATTCTTTTATGCACTAAAATTTGTGCAAAGTTATTTTAAAGATTATTGCTATGTTGTGTGTATATTTGCTCAATAAATGTATTTCACACATTTTACACATATATCATCTTTCTGTCCATATTTTGAATAATAAACATTTTTGCGGTTTGCATATTAAAATCTGTGAATTTTTATTTCTTGGCAAGCTCCACTGAATCCAGTGTGACTTTATTTTCAAGCGACCTTGATAACATTACACTGCAAAAGAATAACATGTTTTTATTTTGCTATTAACATACTCAAATCAACCTGTTCTGTATGTACATCTTCAATTCTATTCTATAATTAAAATGGTTTAGTGCTCATTATGTGTAGAAAGCATGAAGGACTAAGACAAAACACATTAATTTACTCTGAATACATTTTAAAACTGTTTTAGTGAAATTACTTGTCCTAAAAAGCATGCACACTAATTGTAAGAGAAAAACATTTTTCCACTAGTAAGTAGGGGTTGATGGTTCAATTTATTTGTGTTGGGGGTCCATTTCTAATGGGTTCATTCATACGTCTATTTTATCTCATGCCTTCTTTCGAGCTTGTTTAAAAATCTGCATGAAAAATTATACAAACGGATGTTTAAATATGTGAAGCGTTTTATTTAAAAGATACACATCTAACACTGATTTGGCCAGGTTTAATCATTCCAAATTGCATTTTATCTAAATATGTGCTATTCTAAAATATTTTATTGTAAAACAAGATTTTTTAAACACATTTTGCTGTGGGGCTTTTTGGTGCTGAAAGTTGCATTGCAGAAATCCAGAGAAATATGAAACCCAAAAGCTAATTAATTACTCTGGGAGTTGGAGATATGTCGTTTCAAATCAAAATGGACAAAACTCAAATTTCTCACCTTACATAATGTTAAGTATATTTTCCTGTTTCCTCACTTTCTTAAAATAAAAGAAAAGGAAGGTCAAGGCTTCAGTCCTAAATATGTTTTTTACTTGGGAATAACCGCTAAATTTAAAGGAACTTAATCCCAAATAGAATTTCACGGTAACAAACACTGAGGCAGAAAACTCTCCAGTATTTACTAACCTTTGTGTAATATTCTCTGTAAGTGATGGGAGAAATTTGCAATACAAAGCTGAAGAATAATGCAGTGACAAGAAAAAGAATACAATATCACTGGAAGTTTGTTTGTATGACGACAAATCACAGTTTCATCACATTCCTGCTCCTCAATTGTCTGTCTTTTTTTCATTTCTTTTTTTAGAAATAAGACAATGTTTGGCTAGCTTACCACCACAAGGCACACATGACTGTTTTACTGAGTGCATTACAGCCAAAAAGCATTAGTTTTAAATGGATGTCATTTCAACAGTGCAACACTTTGCTTATCTAGTTAGAAGTAAGTAAAACGGAGTTCAGTGTGACTGTCTTTAAAAGAAGTGGGCATCAGGTGGCCGTATGCAGCAAAGTCATATGTTTCCTCATAGGAGTAAGTACTACTGATTTCAATGAGATGTTTATTCTTATTCTTTACTTTTACTCTCATGCTTTCAACGCTTTTATTCTTTTTCCAATTAGTTGTGTTTTCTTAAAAAATAGTTTACACAATTAAAAAAATCATCTATTTTTTAAAAATGTACTTTGCTTTATTCTGTACTGTAATACTGTAAATCACATTGGGCCACTTGTTAAGAGAATACACCTTCTAGTATGTGTGAATTGCATTACCACAGAAGTCTTCTAATTACATCTCTTGGACTTTAAAACATGCTTAAATTTCAATGGATTACATCTGTTGCAAATGTTGTTGGTAGTTTTGTTTTCAGATTAATACTTACAGATTAATATTCAGGAGAGACGCAAAGATCCAGTTAGTGAAAGGACACAATTTTTTAAAAGTGCAATATTATTAAAATAATGATGCATGTTGCCTTATGGCAAATACTTTTATTTCCATCTGCCATATACCTTTGCAATCAAAGAATCAAAGAAATGTTATCTTCATCAGCAGTTAACAGTCAGGATTAATTTGATATGTGTATATATATATATATATATGAGATGCATAGCAGAAAGGAAAAGTGAAGAACATTAAATCCCTAATGTCAATAGACTACACTTAAATTTTGTTCTGGTCAAAAATGTTATCAATATTAAAAATTAATACATAAGACTAATCTCTGTTCTACATCATGCCCCAAACCCATGTATCTCACTTTAGAAAAAGTCATATTATCATCTACTTCATCAAAAGGTTTATGGCTAGCATTAACAGATTCAACAGGAGCAAACTAAATGACCACCGCAATGTTCGATAAGCTTACCAATGAATGAATGAAGAGGCTTACCAATCAATGCAATGCTCATAACATCTTCTGCAGTGACGTGGCTCCAGAAAGATCAACTCCTTTATGAAGAGCTCTATATTAGCATCAGCATCCTATAAATCTTCTCATAAGATAGCAATTTAGCAGTTAATTCTGTGGAAATGGGTCACAACCAAAGCTAATTCACTGGAAATGGGTCACAACCAGCCCCCTTGACACTTTCCATTGCATCATGAGTATTGAATCCACCCTGAAAAGCCAAAGCGCCAAAGTCCAAGCTTGCATTTTTCATGGGGTTCCTCCTGTATGACCCGCTGTTCATTTTCAGTGGTGACCCCCTCCTACCACCAGATTATGCTGCTTATATTGTAGTTGGGAAGACAACGACTTTGCTTCCTGTGGTTTTTAATGCCAGTGAGAATGCTGTTCTGTCCTCTCTTTCCTCCACTCTCTCACATCTGTTAGTCTCCAACACTCCTTACTCCAATCTCAGTTCGATTAGCCAAGTAATTCAGCAACCTTCTGGCAATGAATCTTTCTGGATAAGCTTTGGAGGAAATTGGCAGTTCATCAGAGTAAAGGATACTATAACACCAACAAACAAACAAACCTAAAACATAACAGAAACCTGTTCATAAAACTGTAGGGCACATAAAGACAAAATTCAGAATACTGTACACTTAAATTGCAACAAACACACCCTTCCCCACAACACTCATTTGCTTTCCTGTTGGACAGTCTGCACTTCTTGTTTCAAGACGTTGTTCCTAAACTTTCCCTGCTTTTTCTCTTTCCCTAGCCAGCAGACTGCAAGGCTGTGACAGAATGCTCTTGCCAAAGGTGTGCCAAAGATATGAACCAACTGCCTGCAGAAGCAGACAAGGTTTGGGAGGAAGACAGAGAAAAGACGATCTGCTCAATTTCATCTCTGGTCTCACCCATAGCTGGCTTTGGACTTTCCTATTGGCAGCACAGAATCCAGTCCCCTTCGGGACTGGATTACTCCCAAGGGTGTATAGAACCAGCAGAAAAAGTCTTTTCACTCTTGAATGTGAATGCTGAAAAAAATGCTATTTCTTCATTTAGAAATAATGTTGCGAACATTTTATGAATTTTATGAAGAGGTTTCTGTTTTACTTCAGGTTTGTACATTGTTTTTGTTATAGTATTCTTAGCTCTGATGAACTTCCAGTCTCCTCTGAAACTTATCCAGAAAGGGTCATTGCCAGAGAATTGCTGAATTACTTGGCTATGCGATAAGGAGTGTTGGAGACTAACAGATGTGAGAGAGTGAAGGAAAGAGAGGACAGAACAGAATTCTCACTGGCATTAAAAACAGGCATGGGGAAAAAAAAAAAAGAAACTTGTAATACCTGAGTGTAAGATGATGTATAATAAACTTTCATAGCCTTCGGGGCTGTCCACATGGGCCAAAAGGTCCATGTTCCCCTTGGTCTCATGTGGTCCTGTGTGGACAATGCATCCCAATACCCTTGGGCCAGGATCTAGGCAGATTAGACATGGATCCAGTGGATCCCAGGCCTGATCCCAGGTCAAAGGGGCACATCTTATTGCACTGTAGTCTTTACAACTAGATTCGGCAGATCTTGGGTGCATCTACATTGAAGAAATAAAGCTATTTGACACCACTTTAACTGCCATGGCATCATTCTACAGAATGCTAGGATTTTGTAAGTGGGCATCTGCACTGTAGAAATAATGCAACTTGAACCCACTTTAAGTGTTGTAGTCCATGCTATGGAATCTTGGGAGCTACAACACTTAAAGTGGGTTCAAGCTGCATTATTTCTACAGTGCAGATGCACACTTCATTTGGTTAGATGCACCTTGTGTATGCAGAGAGAATCGTTAATTACATTTTTGGAGCAAGTAATCTAGATTATGACATTGCATACTTAAGAATTTTCAATTTGTGGCACAAACATCTGAGAATAAAACATTTGAATGAACCATGGCAAAGGAGCTAGAAACGTTTCAAAAAATAAAGTTTCTTCCCTTTCGGGATGTTTCTAGTGAAGTGAAAGTTAATGGATGAAATTAAGCGAGCGCTGCCAGAAAACACTGAAAATGACTCATTGGAAATCAACAGGAAGTCCAGCTCAGTACTCTTTCAGCCTAACCTAGAGATCATTGCCTTTTAATCTGTATAAATTTGTCATTTTATATGTTAAAGCTTGAGCTGGGTCAGTTTCCCCTGCTCTATGTTGGGATGATGCAAGGAATGGAAAAGGTTAAGCAATGGCTTGTCTCTATTTGGTGTTAAATCCTAGTAGTTTCATGGGTGTTAGAAGGACATGGGACACCAAGCAAAATTTCTCTTTTTCCGTCATATAGAAATAGCTTTACCAATACGTCAGGGAGTGATGAAGCTGCAATGGGATGCCTACTCCATTTTTCATTCCTAGAATTTCATTCCTATTGCCATGATGCTACATCAGTGTTTTCCCAAACATTGGTACTTCGGGCGTTTTGGACTTCAGCTCCCAGAAGCACTAACCATCTTGACCCACAGTCAGGAATTTTGGGAAGCGAAGTCCAAAAAAACTTGAGGACCAAAGTTTGGGGATCACCGTGCTACACTGTGACGTTCCATCATTCTCAGAGGCATTTGGTGAGATTATCAAATGAGGCCCCATTCCCGCCATGATCATGTTAATGAAAGGAAATGCACACATACCATTTTGGGAGTAGTCCTTATCACATGTCTTCAATTGCACGACTCGGTGGCATCACAAGGATTGGTGTCACCCAGTGCAGTACCTCATAGTGTCACCCCTGACCACCTCCCGTAACACAGTATCCTTAGTAATTTTTTTGTCCTACTGTTAGTCATAAATCATAATTTCCATATATCACTGGATGTAATGGGCCTCTCTTTGTTGTCCCTCCGTCAGCAAACTAAGACATTTTTATTGGGAGAGGCTTTTAAAACAGAAGGTCTTTAAAATGTTGTCAAACTGCATTATTTCTGCGGTGCAGGTGCAATTTCCAAGCTCTGCTTTAAATACGTCTCAGACTTGAACCCACCCAATGAAATAAATCTCAGTCACAGGTATAGCAAATTATTAAAGTAGAAAGAAAGTGCCAGAACAGACCAGCAAAAAAACCCGGCTTCCCAGCAGCGTGGGAGCATGGCGTATGCACAATGCTTAACCCAAACCTGGCAGAAAGCTGGTGTCACACCGCCCAGACGTTTACATGGTGGCCACTTTATGGTGCTCTGGCAGCAAAGTGTTTAGATGCTGCACACTGCAGGAGTGCTGCAGAGCTGCAGCAGCAGTGGAAAATCTGGCTTTTGCCTGCAAAAAAAGAAGCAGCTTTCTGCCGCTTCTTTTTGTGCTGGTAAATAGCTGGATTGGCGCCACGGCGTGTGGTTTATTTATTATTGTTGAATACAGCATATAAAATACACAGTAGTCATGAAGGTAGTATGAATGATACAATATTGCAATATATACATATATATTGTGTGTTTAATATATATATTAAACCCCTGTTTGAAATTGTGGTTCTCAAAAAACATGTGTCATGGAGTTTGCGAACTTTTACAATAAGGTGTTGAAAAACAAAATTTGCTGTGTAACATTACTTAATCGCAGAAATATTCATGGTACGGTCAGGGTGAAATACAATCTATGTCTACGCAAATTTTTGTATCAGTTCTGTCACTGAAGAATAATTTTAGTTCAATATGTCCACGTAGTAAATCTTTTGTTATCATCTTACTTTATCATGAATATGGAATACTACATCACTCTGTCCCTTTTATGCCATCCCAGCATCTCATTTTTGTTGCATGGAAATATGTTCAGCCCAGCCGTAAAGCAATCATTTATGTATTAGGCCTCAATAGACTTTAAGTCCACTTTAAGACAAAAGGCTGTATTACAGCAAATATAACTCTCAAGAATTTAGTTTCTATTGTTTCAAATGGTCCCATGCTGCCATAAGTATACAACTGGGACCCATAAAACATCTGAGTTACAGTTTTTCCTAAAACTATTTGAGTAACTGGGGAGGATATTGTGTCCTTTTGTGTTTAAACCAAATTGAGCAAAGCTGAGACACTGCTCTGCGAGTTCTTGGTGGCATTTTCTATTTGTGTACTCCAAGATCCAGAAAGGAATGAAAATTTATGCCCGACTCAAAGAAATCTGAAATCTAGTACATAATTCAAGATACTCTGCTAAATGGGAAAAAATCTAAAAAGGAACACTAGTACATATCATAATTTTTGAACATAAAGTCTCCTTTATAATAATAGCCAGCACTCCTGCAGAGAATAAGTTAAGCCAAATTTGATAGAATGAGAGAAAGATTTTCTTTTCACATATTTTAATTACATTTAATTTAATAATATAACTTAGAATTTAAATTAATGGCATTTATAATGCTAAATAAAATAAGAATTTGAAAAATAAGAAAAGACATAGTGACAGGGAGGAGGGATATCACAAACAATTACTCAAGCCCTGTTTATTCTCAAAGCAAAGAGGTATCTTTTTTAAAAAAAAATGATATAGCAAGTAAAGGATTTGTTTTTAAAAAGTTTCATTTTTAAAAAGAACTAGATAAGGGCTTTAATTGTAACATGATGACATGATTTAAAGGTTACTTTAACTATTATATTGAGTTTTGAATAAACTGAGGGGGGAGGGTTAGAAGGAAGTAAATTCTTGTCTGTAAACTGTTGCAAAAAACCAGATGAAGAGGGTATAAATCAGTGAAATATCAACGAAACAGGTAGTGATGTTTCAGCAAACGTAAGGAATATCAAAGGTAAAGGTAAAGGTAGTCCCTTGACATGAATGACTCATTGTAACCAACTATATAGAAGGCAATGCTCATCTCTGTTACTAAACCAAAGAGCCAGCATTGTCCGAGGACTACTCCGGTGATCATGTGGCCAGCATGACTGCACCAAACACTGTTACCTTCTCACCAAAGTAGTACCTATTTATCTACTTGTATTTTCATGCTTTTGAACTGCTAGGTTAGCAGAAGCTGGGACTAGTGACAGAAGCTCACCCCATCATGCAGCACTTGGGCCTCAAACTGTCAACCTTCTGATTTTCCAGTCATCAGAACTGGCATCTTAACTACTAAGCCACCACATCCCGTAAAACTCACTTGTTAAAACAGCTTCACTGGCTTACGGTTTGTTTATGGGAACAATTCAAAGTGCTGTTTAACGCATAGATAGGGGACATTTTATTGAGGATGTTTGATTTATCTTTTAAACTTTTGCTTGTTTATAAATAATTGTGATGTGTTTTATGAGGGGATTTTAATTGTTTAACATTTTTTATTGTAAACGTTTTTAATTCATCATTTCTTGAAGCCACCTAGGGTTGCAGTCTGGAAGGAACATGGCATATAAATGAAATCAATCAATTAATTATAAATCTCAGGAAAGACTACTGTTTAGCTGCTTTATTGATTATTTCCTTCCAAAGCTGAAGCATTGTTTAATTGCCAACATTCTCTATCTGCTATTTTAAACACCCAAAAAGAATCAGAAATCATTGTATGGATTTCATATATAAAAGTCTTTTTTTCCCCCCTCTCTCTTTAGCAATTTTTGGCTGCTGAACCAAATTCTGCACATGTTTGAAGGGGACTCTGGCTTTACAAACAAAACAACTCATAAACAACAAAGCTCTAGAATAAACTATTCTTTCTCTCAAATGATAAAGTTTTCCATTTAGCAGTTTTATGATGCCCTTTTTAAAAATGATGCCCTTTTCCAGTCACATGGAGAGAGAAAAATTAAAATCATTCAAAGCAAAAGACACTTAAGCAGACACAACTGCTTCTCTCAGTCTACGACCTTTCCAGGCTCTTTTCTTGTTATGACTATGACCCCCAGCATCCTGAGCAACCAAACTCCCCCCCCCCCAAAATAAAACCTCTAGGAGGGGGCTACCATAAGTTGATGCTGAGTTGAAGGCACACCTTTAGAATCTATATCAAAAGGATGGGAAACATGAGGTTCTCCAGATGCTGATTGACTACAGCTCCCAGGAGCCATAGCCAGCATTGTCCTTAGGCCAGGAATTCTGTGAACTGTAGTCCAACATCTGGAGTGGTGCACTTTGTCCACCCAAATTTATATTCACATACAATTCTTGCTGTTGTCTTATATCAAAGAAGTAATACATATTTATTCTATAATTCTTGAGCCATAATGCCTAACATAAATATTGCAAATTTTACTTTTAATTTGTTTTTGGAATAAATCTTAGACCAATTTATTAACTCAGCTTTTTCTACTAAGTTTGGTCTAACACACTGGATTTTCGCATTAGTGAAGAAGTTAATTCTATGGTTTAACAGGTTACGTATATTTCAAATGGTAGAATTGGTTAAGAGTGGATGGTTCTGCCCTTGCCAGATTCATAAAGAAAGAAAGGCCAAAGCCTACCACGTCAGTATAACCCAGCAACTAGAAAGCAATTCAGGAGTTGGGATTGGTGTGCGCCCGAAGTAAAATGAAGGAAAATTTTAGTCCTGGCATGGATTGGAGTGGTGCTGGCCTATTGCTCTTACTTGGCCATAGCCCTTCCAGAATGTTAGGCCCTTTAGGCCTGAAAGGCCGATATTCCCATGCATTCCACTGACATAGTTCTTGTGGAGCTTTCGGGCTATGTGGCCATGTTCTAGAAGAGTTCCTTTCTGAAATATCGCCAAGGTGGTGTGTATTCTCTCCTGTAGCAGGGCACCTTCCATCCTGTTGTAGATGCGGTTGGCCTGTGGTGATTTATTTTGACCTGGATTTTCTGAGATTAAGTTTCATCGCATGACCTTAGGTTCTAGTACAAGAGAGGGAGGAAAAACTGTCCATACCTACTTTTACCTGAAGGGTCTAAATATCCTAGAGGCACGAGATCCTATCTGATATTGGTCAATCCTGATTAGTACTTAGATGGGAGACTTCCAATGAATGGGAAAACTACAAATAAAAAAAAAATACTTTTTTAAAAATCTAAGAGAACACCTCTCCAGGAATCTCTGGCAGAAGTTGATCATTGAATTGCACTGGAGGACCTACAAATGTCTAAAGAAGTGTTTTCTCTAGGAATCTCTAGGTTCTTTGGTGCAGCTTTATGGTCAGATTCCAGCAGAGTCATATGGAGGACCTAAAGATTCCTAGTGAGTACATATTGATCATAGAATCATAGGATTGGAAGAGACCACAAGGGCCATCCAGTCCAACTCCCTGCCATGCAGGAACTCCCAATCAAAGCTTTCTCTCAGTCCTACCACAATTCTAGACACATTTGGTGAGGACATGAGAGAGAATCTTCTTGGTGGCTGCTCCTAGGCTATGGAATTACCTCCCATAGGAAGCTAGGTTGACCCCCCCACACACACACACACCCTCTAGGGGGTAAAAACCTTTGTATATTTTTTGTGAGATTTTTGGGCCATGTGGCTGTGTTCTGGAAGAGTTTATTCCTAATGTTTCACCAGCATCTGTGGCTGGCATCTTCAGAGAATGCTGGCATGGGTATGAGTGGGGTATGTATGTATGTATGTATGTACTGTGTGACTGTTGGTTGAAAGCATGTGATTTACATGTTAATCTCTCTGTTGGTTTGTTAATAAATGGCAAGGCCCCAGGGTGTCTATTTAATTAATGATCCATTGTCTGCTGGGAAATCCCCCTGATCCTGAGTGGTTTTCATTTACATAGGCTGGGCCATGATTTTGGTGTTTTTCAGGACTGGAAGCCAAACTTTGTTTAGTTTAAGGGTTTCTTCTTTCCTGTTGAAGTTGTCCCTATGTAGACTTGTCCTCAGCTGCACTATATGTGTTAAACTCCTGCAGCCATGAGAGGATATCACCTGTCCTTCCATGAGTGCAGCATTTGCTGGATTTTCTTGGTTGGCTTGTAGATCATCTGGGCGTTGTGTTTCCTCATCAGTTTCCTTATTCTGTCTGTGACTCCTTTAATGTATAGTAAAAATACCTTCCATTTGGGCGGTTATTTGTCTTCACTCTTATGGGTTTTTCTGGGTCTGGCAGCCCTTCTGATGTCTGAGCTGGAGTAACCATTAGCCTGTAGAGCCCCGTCCAGGTGCCTCAATACATATTCCAGAAAGTGGGGTTCGCAAATCACAAGTCTCAGAGGCAAGTGCTGGAAAATGCTGGAGAAAATGTCAACATAGTATGGAGAAATTTAAAAAGCAGCAGCACCTTGTAGCACCTTTATGACAAACAACTTTATAATGGCAAATGTCTTTGTGGATTAGAACCTGTTTCACAAGATGGAATAAAATTGAGTTGCAGTGTGCAAAAGCTAATACTGTGGTTAATCTGACAGGCATGCACCCAATTACTATCCCAACTAGAGTAGATTATTGGGATTTACATAAATAAACATCCCATTGTTTCAGTGGGCACATTTTAGTTAGAACCTAGCAGTAGAATTTAACTCTTGGCTTTTAAGATGCCACAAGGCTCTGTTGCCCATTTTAAAAACAACTAGTTCTCCCATCAAAGAGAGAAAACACATTAAAAATGCCAATATGAAGAAAAAGCAGGAGAGTACATATGAAAATATTCATGGATTTTCATGCAGGAAGAAAACATTCCCTCATAATTCAATAATAACTTCCATGAGATATGAATGAAGATGCAACAAAAGTGAAACTACCAGATGTTCACATCCATGCCATTTCTCAGCCAGCCAGAAGATGTGAGAGATATTTCTGCTTAGTACTCATGACAAACAGCTTACTGTGTGCTTAGACTGCCACTGCTCAGATTCCCCCCTCCCTCAAAAACACGCAGAAAACCCCACAACTGTCACTTTGGAAAGAGACCTTAATTGTTTCTAGAAAGGTGTTGACAATGAGCATGAAGCACTATTATTTTGCATTTCTACAGTGGAGCTTCAAGAACTTGACATGTAGGCCACAATCCATCCTGTAGGGCTATAATTATCCATTATAGTGGGATTCAGGGATGGCTTTTTTAACAAAGGTCTCACAACTGCCTCTTTTAGGCACATTGGGACATTGCCTTGTTGTAGGGAGAGATTGACTACCTCCTTTACCCACTCAGCCAGATCCCTTCTGGCCTGTTTGATAAGCCAAGATGTACACAGATCTAAGACACATGTGGCAGCTTTCACCTCTCCAAGGATCCTGTCCACATCATCAGGCTGCACAAGTTGAAAAGTATCCATCAATGCTGGACAGACAAGTGCCAAAGTTACATCACAGGCACTGTATCAACTACAGCATCCAATTCAGAGCAGATCTGAGATACTTTATCTGCAAAGTGCCATGCAAATTCTTCACAGCGTGCCATTGAATGGTCTGCATTTTCTAATTGAGGTTGAGTGTGTACCACTTGGAACAACTCTGCTGGATGGCTCCATGCAGATGCAATGCTGGCAGCAAAAAATAATTTCTTTGCTGACAGTATTGCCACAGAGGAGGCCTTCAAATAGGCTCTAGCTTGTGTTCGGTCAGATTCACTTCAAGTCTGATGGGAGATTAAGTAGATTATCATACCCAGGAATCCTGGTGGGAGAGATGTGGGGTCTTAAAGACAAAAACAGAAGTTAGTGTAATTATCCATGTCCACCTTATAGGCAGCCTGTATCCATTAGAGCAGCCCATCTTGGGCTGTATCCGAGTGGATGTATCAAAGTGGATACAGGCTGCCTACATCCTCGGCGCAGGTCAATGCGGTAACATCAATTTTTTTTAGGTCCCACGTCTCTCTCACTGGGATTCCTAGGCGCAATAATCTCCAAACTCTACTAAACATAAGCACTCCAACAAATTCCAGATATGCCTTGCAGATACTTTCTTATTTCAAAAGATAAAGGAAGGAACAACAAAATTAGCAATCCTGGACATGATCGTAATCAATAGAGAAGAGTTGCACTTGAATCAAAGTAGTGGGGGGCAGTGATCATGTAATGCTAGAATTCACAAATGTGTAACAAAGCAAAGAAGAATATAGTCAAACACAGAACTTGGAATCCAGGAAAGCTGATTTTTATAAGTCCAGGGAACAACTGGGTGGAATCCCATGGTGGCGCAGTGGTTAAATGCCTGTACTGCAGCCACTCACTCAAAACCATAAGGTGGCGAGTTCAAGACCGGCAAAGGGCTCAAGCTCGACTCAGGCTTGCATCCTTCCGAGGTCGCTAAAATGAGTACCCAGATTGTTGGGGGGCAAATAGCTTACAATTGTAAACCGCTTAGACACTCATTAAGGATATGAAGCGGTATATAAATGAAGCTGTTTGTTTGTTTAGACATGCTAAAGGAAAAAGCTACCCAGCAAGGGTAGCAAAGAGCACAATTACAGACAATCTCGTGGAACAAGAAAAATGGGAAACATTTGAAAATGTCAATGTGATTGCACAACAAACCCAAGGAGGTAGGGCTTGTTTTTGTTTTTGTTTTTAAAGAAATATGTATATAAAATGGAAAGGACAATCCAACAAGGAAGAATAAAGATATTTATCCTTGCAGGAATAGTATAAGGAAAGCTAAAGCTCAAAATGATCTGAGACTGGTTAAGCAAGCAAGGAGCAACAAAAAGGGTTTTTAAGTATACATTTGAGGCAAGAAAGTGACCAAGGAAACAGTGGGACTGTTGTCCAGTAAGGATGGCAAAATGCTAACAGATCTCAATGAACAGGCAGAATTATTCAATATCTATTTTGTTTATTTATTTTTCTTCCAGAAAAATGTTGGAGCAGGTTCAGAGAAGAGCAATGAGGATTATAGGTATAGAGAACCAAACATATGAAGAAAGGTTTAAGGAGCTAGGCATGTTCATCTTGACGAAGAGAAGACTGAAGGGTGACATGATTGCACTCTTTAAATACCTCAAGGGCTGTCACAGAGAGGAGGGGACAGGCCTGTTATTTGCTGACCCAGAGGGTAGGACCAGGTGTAATAAGTTAAAGTTACAGGAGAGTAGGTTTTGATTTAATATTCGAAGAAATTTCTTGAGAGAAAGAGCAGTTTGGCAATGAAATCAATTTCCTGGGGAGGTGGTGTGATCTCATTCTCTGGATATCTTTAAAAAGCGGCTGGACAGTTATCCGCTGTGGATGCTTTAGCTGGAAATCCTGCACTGAGTAAGTAGTTGGACTTGACATCCCATGAATCCCCTTCCATCTTTATGATTCTATGACTGTATTGTCCTCAGCTTACTTCAAGCTGAAGTAAAGAGGAGAGGAGGAATCTTGCCATTCCCAGCATGCTTAGGCAAAAACAAACTGCTGCAGTCTCTTCTAGCATGTGCATTCCTCCTCTATAACAACTTCTGCCATCTTTTGATGCTTGGCCACATGTGTTTGGATTTCATCTGTAAAATGTTAGAGAATATAATTTAAACAGTGTGGCCATTAAGTTTTCTGACCAGTATTTCTTGGGGATTGTGACTGTATACTTACATGAATGGATTGTTTTAAATTGGTCGTAACAGTCATGATTTAGCTAGTGGTCCTTTTATATTGTATTGGTGAAAATTTTGTTGGATCTTTGGATTATAATAAAGGAACTCGAACCTGAGTAAGACTTTTTAAATGCATAGATGACAACCGATGATATTCAGTATTATTTTCTATATAGGCACTTCATACACTCCATCAAAGTAGTAGGTCAACTTTTCTCTCTCTTTCTTGTTTTGCATTTGAGTGTATTTTAATACTGAAGTGGTGGTGACAGTGATGGTGACAGATAACATCTATGTTATTGATACATACATATTTATAATGGGGTGGGTGGGAATGTACATTTCACTTACCCCAAGTACAGTGCATCAGTTGTGTAATGCACATACTTTCATCCTAAATACAAGGATTTTATCTACTTTTTAAAACCAAACAAAAAGAGATACTCTGATAGAGATTCTGTAAAACTACAGAGACTTTTTCCAAGTCCTGTCAGGGTTATGGTTAAATATTTTGAAACAGAACTGTCGCTTACAAAGCATAATTGTAAGGAGGTTATGTTCTCTGCATGACAAATGGTATAATGTGGAGTTGTATATCAAAATGGCCTATAATTTCTCTTCCCAGGAATGTTAATGACCTGGAACTATGCTCTGTCATCCATCCAGATTTTTTTTTTTAAATAACCCAACAGATTCAGTCAGCAGATGAAAGAGTGCTCATGCCTTAATCTGTTTCTCCAACATAAGTGCAGAAACCAAAAATAACAGTAACTGAGGGCAATATTTTAAATTAATGAAAAATGTATGGCCAATATTCATGGTTTGCGGAGAAGAATTTCAGTTCTTTCAGTATATATGTGCGCCATGCATTACCCCATTTTTGTTCTGGAAAGAACATGAAGTGCCAGGCAGGATCTTATAGTCCAAAGAATAAAAGTTGGGTGTTTTTGTTCCAGTCAAGTATTTAGATAACTGGGATGGTGGTGGTGGTGGAAACAATTCCTATGTTCCTGCCTGAGTTGGGATTTGAGAAAACAGTAATCTTGATGTGAATTAGGCTGAGATGAAATGTGCTGATTTTTAAAGGAGCATTGCAGAGTTCACCCCACTCGCTTACCAGTGCTCCTGATGGTAGCAGCCACTGCTGCTATTTTGCCTTTAATTGGAGAATATTCTGTAGGATGCAGCCATGGCAATTAAAGTGGTATTAAAGTGCTATAACTGTGTAGTGTAAAGAAAGACTCTTAGGTACAATATAATACAACATGTGTCTATATCACTGATTCTCAAATAGTGGGATGGGATTGCTCAAGGGGTGTGTGAGACCTGGAAGCCCTGATACCCCTTCCTCTTCTTCCTCCTCCTCCCCTTCCCAAACCTTTTCTGTTCTGGAAGGGAAGAGAAAGGCAAAGGGGGCACTTGGAGTCTCTGCCTAAGGAAGGAAGAGAAGGAAAGCTATTTCCTTATAAGATGTTAAAGTATGAATATATTTGGCTCTTGCCATCCACAGGATGGCCATCTACAGATTTGAGCATCCCACAGATGTCCCTGCCCCATTCACCCTATTGTGGCATGTACACATGGCTGCATCACCATTGGGAAAAATAGGACTTGAGGTCTCACAGTTTTAAGTATCCATTGGGGGCGGGGATCTGGAATGAAACCCCTGTGAATATGAAGGGCCGACTGTACACTTTTGCTTTTCAATCTCCAATGATTATTGTTTGTACTTTACTATATACTTCCCCGAACTTAAAATGTCTTTCAAGTAAACTAGTGTCTAGGGAGTCAAGACCTTTTGAAAAGAAGATTTTTAGAATTCACAAGAAATCCATGACTCACTTATAGGACTGCAACCTCAGTTCTATGACAAGTTTCAGATTCACTTGGGAAATGCTTTTCTATGGACCTCTTCTTTCCAGCAAATATTGACACAACAAATCAACTCTCCAAAGATCATATGGCAAAGTAGTTAAACAGAACATCCATTTCTTAGGAAGAAGTGAGATGATGGTCCAAAATGGTCACCTGGCTTAGTAAGAAAAGGCAAGTGATATTTGGCCTAAGAAAGGACTTCTGTCTATAACACACTAGACAATAAGAAATGTCTTCCAGATTTGCAATTTTTGCTTTCTCAGTAGCAACTTCACCAGGCCTGTATCCAGACCGGGACCAGATGTGACTTGGCTTCATCCAGAAAACTTCTTGTCCAGTCAAAAAGTCCAAGGAGAAATGTGCCAAAATAATTATGATGGTGTTGGTAGCATTGTCCTGATAGCAGCTGGAACTGGGAAGTATCAATCCATCCTCACTTGTCATCAAAGGAGCAATCACCTCTCCATTTCTGCAGTAAATTTAAGGATAAAACAAAAACAAATAGTTGTGCAGTCTGTATATTCAGTAAAGCCCTGGAAAAAGAACAGAAATGCTATTTCCCTTCCATCCAGGGGCCTTTGAGGTGCTGCCAATTTGGTTACTTAAGAGTCTGAGCAGAGGCTTTGAAATGGGCCTTGTGCCATAGACAAATAAAACTAATCTGCAATGGAATCAATGTGGTAACCCATGCTATCACCTCCAGGGTACATGGCATACCTCCTAGCTGCCCCTCTCTGCCAGCTAGGCTGCCCCTGCTTTGGTTGGGGTGGAGTGCTGCTGTCTCCCAACTGTCCCTTCTGGGTCTGGTGAGGCTGCTGGCTAAGCAGAAAAGAGAGGTGACTTTTCTACCTGACCAGTAGACCCACCAATCCTGAAAGGTAGCCCCTACCCACCAGCAGGACGTGGAGTGCTGTTGTCTCCTGGCAGCCCCTTCCAAGTCTGGTGGGACTGTTTGCTGGGTGGGAAATGCAGGCAATAGCAATAGGGATGGCCATAGACTAATTTTCTTTTGCAAAAGGGAAGAGTCTATGGCTATCACTGCTGCTCCAGGTGCCAACACCTCTCTGGCTCAGCCTGGCCCAGTGTGGCCACTAGTCTTGCCAGATTTGAAAAGGGCTGGCAGGAATCAATAATAACGGCTTCCCACCCCCCATCAGTGGTCACAATTCATGGCTGGCAGGGGGACCCTGGCTGGCGGCATATGGGAGGGTCTTAGAATGGGTCATGAGCAACCCCCTGAGATATCATCCAACGCAGCCTACATTCCCCCGCACCCCCATACCAACATCCCTGCTAATCTAAAATCTGAGCAGAGGCTGCTTTGGGTAACCAATTTGTGAGTGAGTTGATTTGGTGGTGATTTTCCTGTTCATTTTAGGAAATACAGTAATCTGAATGCAATTTATTTAAGGGAAAATTGGAGATATTAATTGGGCTTGCTATCTGTGAAATGAATGTTCAATTTGCATCTGAAAATTTTGGCTTGAAATAGTGGCTTTGGGTCATGGCACATGGCAAAAGGACATTAATGCTCCTCTGCCCATTGGCAATATTTGGTACTCCGGGTGGGGAGAGTTTTTGTACTATCCTTTGTCAACATTTAGCATTGTGTACTCCATCTGTAAAATGAGAACATGTTTTCAAGAAAACTGGCTACCAGTATGACCTGTTTTGCCTACTTGTATCACTTGTAAAGTGTGTTGTGGCTCATTTTCTCATTGATCTCTCCTTGCTATGTAGTGTGATGCTGTCTGATTGGAGCACAATGATCTTTTGGAGTGAATTACATTAATTGATGGGGATCCACGATATGTGTGGATGCTAATGTTTATGTAAACAGATGCAACTGCTGTAATACCATAGATGAAGAGAATTGGGGGGGGGGGTCTGTATCACAAGGGGAAATGGTAGACATTGCTTCTATAAATCTGCATTGAGTGTGGAAGTTTTTATTCAGGCTGTGTAGCAGAGCATTTTGACATATAACCAGACACAAAATGTTATGGGGGGGGATTCAGAATTCAGTATAGGCATAAGATCTTTCATGGTAATTGATGTAAAAAGTGAGTGATAACAAAATGAATCATTCAGGCTTCTCTAAGACTCTAAACCATGGCTAAGCATGACTACTCTCCCCTATGCAAGGAGGCTCCTGATATTCCCCACAGACTGCATATAAGATGAATGAAAACATTCAACAGAGAAACCTCTCATTATTGTGATAAGGGGTGGTGATGCCAGAAGAACATCCAACAAAGACAGCTGAATTGTTCTGTGCATCTGTTCTCCTCCTGACCTTGTTCTTAGTTTGTTTTGATATCCATGTCTCCAAATCAAGTTTTGTTGGAGTTACTGACGCTTTCTGAAGCTTTACTATAACACTCTTCTGCATTAGCGGAGGATGCAAGGAAGATGTTCAGCAATCAACATCTAATTGCCGTGAAATGTGACTCTAAGTGACAAAGCATGTACATGCAAATTTATTTATTTATAACCCACTCTTTAGAAATGCTCTAAGAGAAGCTTACCAATTCTTAATTAGAAAGTTTCCTATCCACCATCTTACACTCTAAAAAAGGCATGACACAAAAGGAGAAGAGAATTACAGTAAGGAAGGGGTCAAGTCCAGTGGTTCTTCTCTACCTATGAGGCCAGGGAGATAGCAGTGTCTAGGCATGGTGGAGCTATACCTAATTCCTATAATTTAATTAATGTTTATGAGATGGTGCTGTTTTAAAGGGCAGTGTTTTCATCAAAATACAACTATTACAACACAGTTGTACAAGTTATTGGGATCAAGAGTCGTTGCTTAAAATCCTCACTTGGCCATGACATTGGCTTTCTCCTTAAGCCGGTCACAATCACTAAACCCAATCTTGTGAATGTCAGGAAATCAGAAGAAGATTAAGAACGGGGAGGGCAGCCATGAAAGAACTAGAAAATTTTCTAAAATGAAAAGATATACAACTCAGCACAAAAGTTAGAATCATACAGGTCATTGTATTCCCTATTATTATGGATGGATGTGACAGCTGGTCAGTTAAGAAAGATGATAGGAAGAAAATCCACTCATTTGAGACATGGTGCTGGAGAAGAGTACTGAGAATCCATGGACAGCCAAAACGACAAACAAATGGGTCCCAGAGCAGATCAAGCCGGAAACCTCCCTGGAAGCCAAAATGATCAAACTGAGGCTATCATACTATGGACAAAAAATGAGAAGGAAAGACCCATTGGAAGAGACAATAATGCTAGGAAAGGTGGAGGGAGGTAGGAAGAGAGGAAGGCCACATGCCAGATGGATGGACTCTATTAAGGAGGTCATGGGTATGGGTTTACAGGACCTAAGCAGGGTAGTGGAGGACAGAGGGTCTTGGAGATGTCTCATAAATAGGGTCATCATGGGTCGTGATCGACTCGAGGGCAGTTAACAACAAGAACAAACTGTAAACCCAATGAAATCAGGAGGATTACATGAGTCATTAACGTAGTTACACAAAGCACCAATATTTTCATTCTTCTTTTTTTCTTTAACAAAGAATGATGCTAATTTTCAAACAGAAGAGAAATATAAATTCCTTTTTACGCCAACTACTTTTCCTTTTTTTTCCAGATATAAGAGAAAACAGCAACATTAACATCGGCAACAACAACATCTCAAAAGCATAAACAAATACAGAACATATATTCATAAAATAAAAACACACACACAGAGACAAACAATAAAACAATAAAATTACTTTCAAACTCTACTCTTTGTTATTAATAATGTTATGGTATACAATCACTTTTAATTTAAAAAAGCAAAAAATTAAACCCAGTTCCTCTATTTTATTGAAGTTATATTCTTAATTAACTTCACATTACTCTACATGTTATTGGGTCTTGATAATGACTCCTTCTCAAGATCCCAAGTTTCACAGTGATAAGTTTGTTTCTTCTCATTCTAAAGCTTGTGTTGCTATGGGCCCCCAGTAAGAATTTAGATAGAATTATATCTGCCCAATCTTCTAAATTCCTCTGTTGATCTGTTCTTGATTAATTGTGCTAGCTTGTCAATTTTTATAAAGTCAGAGTTTCCATATCCACTGAACCATGTTTAGAATATATTCATTAATTTGAGTCCAAAAATTCTTTGCTGTTTTGCACAACCATTAGATGTGGTAGAAGGCCCCTTTTTCCTTCTGACAGTTCCAAAATCTATTATGCGTATTTCTATAAATGTTTGATAATTTGTTAGGAGTTAGGTATGCCAACTAGTTTTTCATGTCTATGGATACTTTTCTAATGTATTTCTGAGTTCCAGCCAGAACGATTCCAAATCAAGTACATTGCGAACTATCATGAGAAGAATTACTGATATACCTGTACTGCCTAAAAAGAAGATATGTACTTGGATTTTTTTTAAAAAAAGAGTGTTATCACAAATAATTTGGGCTGCCAGTTTTATAACTTAATTTTGTCTGTTCTGCTTTCTTCCACTTACACGTAAATTGGTAATCATTTAGAGAATGATAATTATTACCATATTTTGTTGAAAAAGAAAAAAAAGCTGTAAAAGCATATACAAAGATTTTGGATAGAGATGTTCATGACTAATTTAATCCTGTTGTTGCTGAATTTGGCTCCAGCCATGTGGGTGAGCAGAGATGTGTGGCCCACTTCCCAAAATGTGTGTTTTAATTTTTATGCCCTGCTGGTTTATTGAATTTCAGTGTCATCACTTGGTAAAGCTTCAGCTTTACACAGTATTTTTAGGATACATTTTTTAAAAAGGAATTTCATATTTTAATTAATACCAGGCTACTCAATATGAATACTCATGGAAGCAAAACCACAACAGTTTGGGCTCCTTTGCTTCAGTCTTCACTCACAGATATAATTTCAGGAGAGATCTATGGATTCATTTCCCCACATGTTTTTTATTTTATTTTATTTTGCTGCAAGCAGCTGTGGAGAGCTATTTGGATCAGGACCGGTGCTCTGGGAAGGGGAAAGTTAACCCTCTGCTGCCTGTTATTCCTCTAACCTTCAGCTCTCCCACAGCTTTAAGCCATGGAGAGGAAAGACAAAAGCTTTCATTGCACCTGAATATTTTACCTTCAGTATGTAATAGCAACTTCGGAGGCCAATTTCTGTTTCAAATCAATCCCCTTCCCCAGCAAGATTCCTCAGTCCTCCCCATTTGATACAAAAGGGTTTATCATATGACAGAATTTGTGGGTATAATGCAATGGCAATCCGAACGCAATCATGGGGTTGCACGTTATTGCGTATGAGTATATCTCACGCAATTTTGGGCAATGGGAAGTCATTCTGAACACAATCATGGGGTTTCATGTAACTGCGTATTAAAGAATCTCACACAATTTCGGGCCATGGGGGTCATTTTTGGGCAATGGGAAGTTATTTTGAATGCATTCCAAATGCAATTAGAATTCATGTAATTTCGCTAAACTAGCGAATTTACACGAATTCGAATTGGCTGCATTCAAAATTGGGAGAAATTCCTCCCATGTGATAAACTCCAAAGAAAAGAATAATGAGATAGCCATTCACAGACCTATGATGTTTCAGATTTGAGCTAACAGCAATCTAAAATTCAAGAGACCATTTATTTTGCTGACTTCCTTACAGGAAAGACCTAATGTACACTGAAAGATTTGTTTGATTTGTTCAACAGACACCACAAGAGATCTTATACAAATCAGATGTGACCAGGAAAAATATTAAAATACAACTATAAATTCCATAAGGATAATCAATCTCAATATAGTTTTTTTAAAAAAAAAAAAAAAAAAACAAGATTAGTTTAATTAGATTAGATTTCAGTATCCCAGCAAAAATCTGGCTACAATTTCTGGAACAGGGACTCTTGTATCAGATGGGGAAATAACATTCAGACAATGTTTCCAGATATAAAATGGCCAAAAGGTTAATGACTTCATTGTGAAGATCTTGATAAAGAGTTACAGATGAGTTACAAAACATGAGATAATGCTTCATTTTCTTCTAAACTATGTTATATCCCTACATCTCCCATCTAGAAGAACTGATGGTACAAAATAAACATGCAAGAGCAAATGCCTTCCTATACTTTGGAATACTTTTAAAAATCTTTTTCCTAGATATTCCTTTCCTGATCTCTTTTCTTTTCTTTTTAAAAAACAATAATGCAGCTTTAAATGTGTTTTGTTAAGGCCATTATAAATCTTCTAAAGAGAGCTTCCCCCCCCCCCCTTTACCATATTGTAGGGAGTCCTGGTGGCGCTGTGGTTAAAGGCCTGTACTGCAGCCACTCACTCAAAACCATAAGGTTGTGAGTTCAATACCAGCAAAAAAAGGCTCAAGCTTGACTCAGGCTTCCATTCTTCTGAGGTCACTAAATGAGTTATTGGGGGCAGTTGTAAACCACTTAGACACCGTTTAGGTGGTATGAAGCAGTATATAAATGAAGCTGTTTGTTTTTGTTTTGTTGAGAGCAACCAAAATGGTAAAAAGTCTGGAAACCATATCCTATTAGGAGGGGCTAAGGGAGCTGAGTATGCTTAGCCTGGGAAGAGAGGGTTAAGAGATGACATCCTAGCCTTGTTTAAATATTTGAAAGGATGTCATACTGAAGATGGAACAAGCATGTTTTTGGGTGCTCCAGAGAGTAGGACACAGAAGAATGGATTCACAGAAAAGAAATTCCACCTAAACTTCCTGATAGTAAGAGCTATTTATTGTTGTTGTTGTTGTTGTTGTTGTTACGGCACTTGGCCAGCACAAAAATAAATAACACAAATTACAGACAATCTGATATGTAACACAAGGGTATTACATTATTCTTACAGAAGTGTATTTACCAATAGAAAATAAGAATACCCATAGCCTCACTTCATAGCCTACTTATGGTGTAAGAGCTATTTGACCGTGGAATATAGTGCCTCAGAATGTTGCGGAGTCTCCTTCTTTGGGTGTTTTCAAAAAGAAGGTGGATGGTCATCTATTGAGAGTGCTTTGATCCTAGAATCAAGAGTTGGAAGGGACCATAAATGCCATGATCCAGTTCAACCCCCTGTCATGCAGGAATACAATATATTGTAGTCTCTGGCACCTCTTGATTCAATTATTCTAAGTATTCTGCAATATGGCAGGATTTCAGACATTTAACAGAGCTCATTAGGCACTGTTCTGCAAAACCAGAAACACATGGTTTAAGCGAGAAAACTTTAAGTGCTTGGAAATTTCAAAAATGATGTAAACTGTAGAACGAGCACGCTCTTTTTGTGCCATGTTCACCAACCACCACCATTACCAAAATGCTCTGCCAAAAATGAAAAACACTGCCACAAGCACACCAGGAGTTTCAAACAGCCATGTATAGTAGCCAAAATGAAAGAAAAGATAAAGAAAATGTTAAGTAGAAGTTGTGATGTAAGGACCAACCATCATTCATTAAAAACCAATTGAAACCAAAAATATCCTCACTTCTGACAGCTGCAATACAAATATTTTCAAACTGTTTTTTATTTGAGAAAGAGAAAGTTTAAGAGTGTACTGCTGTTCTACTTCTAGAGTATAAAGTACAGTCTCAAATGCCTTAATTGTCACCTCAAATTATTATTGTTTTCTTTGGTTCTTATTTTGAAGCCTGATAATCCTGTGAAACCTTGTGGTCCTTGCACAAAAGTGGGGAAATAGTCTGAAAGCTCAGAAAAATATAATTTGCCTTTACATCTTCTCAGATTCGTAACCCATTTCCCCCAAAATAACCAGATTCCAGACATTAGGGTTGTATCCTTACTCCATATTTATAGCAGGTTTATTTTGTTTTAACTGCCATGGCTCCATCCAACAGACTCTTGGGAATTGTACTTTGCAGAGGGACTTAGAATTCTTTGCTACAGAGTACTAGTGTAGGAGTACTAGTGTGTATCTTTTAAAATTATTTTTTACGTTTATTAGTGATTTGAATGCTTTTACTGTTATCCTTCCATGCCACTTTGTGTGGTACATTTTTAGTGGAAAGTGGTATAAAAATAAGATTAATTAATAAAAAGAAAAGGGAAATGTTTGTCAGCACAATTGGTTGCAGGAAATATTTGCAGTTCTACGACTGTGCAACCATTACATGGCAAAGCATTTTATATCAACCTAACTGCATTTTATTTTTATTTTATTTTTTTCAGATTCAGGGCTAACAGTTACTTGAAAGTGAATTCCATTCTAATTAGTGGAATTAATTCTGCATAAAGCTCATCATACTCCAGTCAAGTTCAGTTATAGGATATGTAGGTGATCCAGCACCGTGCAGTGGTCTGACTATTGGCCTACAACTCTGGAGACCAGAATTCAATTCTCTCTTGGCCATGAAACTCACTGGGTAATCTTGGCCATGTCACATCCTCTCAGCCTCAGGGGAAGACAATGGCAAATCTTCTCAGAACAAATCATGCCAGGAAAAACCCATAAGGTCACCGTAGTGTCGCCATAAGTTGGAAATGACTTGAAGGCACATAACACACACACACATGTGGTCTTGCTCTTAAGAAAAGAGATAAACCCTTTCATGTGTTCCAGTGACACATAATAAAAAAAGATCAACACAGATCTTACCCAGTTTTCCATTGTTGGAATCAGTTCCATTATCCCCATTATTTTGCTACAAGACTGGAAAAAGCAGGACTTATCTTCCAGATCATCTCAAGATTAAGCACATATTGCTATTGTGCTTCTTAACACAAATATTAGCCAAGTTTCATGCAGTGTCCTAAAGGAACCATAGCAGAGTATTCTCAAAAAGTAAAGAACATTATGTTTGTGCATTCATGGTCCCATTTCAGTGTATGTTAAAGCAGTTGTGTTTTCCATGGCAGCTCTCATATCCCCAGCAAAAACAAAGGCAAATGGTTTCAGTTCAAAATCCACAAAACAAAACAAAAGACATAATAGATGCACAAATAATCTCCAAACAATAATGATAGAGTGAAACAATGAAATGAAAATAATTTCTAAACTAATATTGAAAAATTAAGAATGTCAAAGTTACATGACAAATCAAGAAGAAAACCATACATGAAATATAAGCTATAACAAGTCCACATGCAATGAACATCACCAATATATATATATATATACATGTAAGATCACATAAAAAGTCACCTCAAAATGGATAAAGACATAATACTCTGCACCAACTAGGCAAAACAACACACTTGGATAAATAATACTGTTTTCTACATTACTTGCAAATATTATTTTCATTTCAATATTATATTTAACTATATTCCACCATTATTGTTTTGAGATTGTTTATGCATCTGTTATAGTGCTGTTATTGTGATTCCCGCATCACCACGTGGGTCTTCACAATCCGTACGAATGTTTAGAAGATGATGTTACATTAACTCATTTCATTTATAATGCCTACAAATTTATGGTGCCTAAAAATAGCGACAGAAATTAATTTTGAACCATTTGTTAAAACATTAACACCTGTTTAAGTTTTTCACAAAATTCTCTTTTTTAAAAAAAGGACTCATTTACTCCAAGCCTCTACCATTTTCAAATGTCTGACAGAACAGAAGCTATGCCAGAAAAATACTATTTTCTGCACTGGAAACTTGTTTTCTGGGGTCGGGGGGTCGGGGGGACTTTATTGAAAATGCCATTTCTCTACTCAAAGAAACTACCCTGTTTCCCTGAAAATGAGACATCCTCAGAAAATAAGACCTGGTAGAGGTTTTCCTGAATTGCTAAATATAAGGCCTCCCCCGAAAGTAGGACCTAGGAAAATTTTTGTATATAAATATATATACAATATTTAATTTTAAAAATTTTGGTTCAACAATAAATGTGAATTCTTCTTCATGGAAAAATAAGACACCCCCTAAAAATAAGACCAAGCACATCTTTCAGAGCAAAAAATAATATAAGACACTGTCTTATTTTCGGGGAAACATGGTATGTGCATTTTTGGTGCAGAATATGTCCCAAAGTGCAACAGTTCATGTGTATCTTACATTCTCCTCATCAGGGATTCCTATCACTTGAGAATCCGATTTTTAGAAAATCTGAGAGTATTCTTTCTATCTTTACTCTGTCATATGTCACTGGATAGGTTCCTTCCAAGCCTCAAGAATTTGGTGGAAGCTCAGATAGGCAAGTAGAAGCAAATGGAATTCAGGCCATGGTTCTTTGGATCAGTGGAAATGGTCTGAAAATTCAAAACACACATGGTACATGGCACACATATGAAAATAGCTCCCATGTGCAGTTCTACGTAAGTGTCAGAGATGTTACTCTGCTAATTTTCTTCTCAATGGAAGCAAAGAACAATTTTAGCAATTTTCTTCTTGCAGCAAGAAAGTCTTTAAGAACTGCAAAGATAAGAACTTACAGTGCAAAACTGACGTGTGGTATTTTCTGTGCACATAATAGCATTCTCTGTGCAGGAGTTTAATGCTCTTTGGACCATGACAGTAGTTTTAAACAATCCTTGTTTAGACATAGAAATAAGTGCCTGTAAACTAATCCATTTACTCTTTCTCGTAAATGGTCTTGACTTCCTTTAATACTTGGAAACTTTAAACTGAAGATTATAAAGTGGCATTAAAATGAAATGTTAAACCAGACCTTTGACCAGCAAGATTTTCCTGGTGTTCTTTATCTAGAAGAAACAGTACATACTCGTATTAATTTTTTGTGTCTGTTCTACAACGGACTTTCATTTGGTACTATGTTTGGTTTCATTTTGGTGCAACATGAAACTAGTCTTCTACTCCCCACAATGACAATGCATTCATATGCCTTTGAGTTAGTACTGGACGACTGGAAAACACCAAAGGTACAGTAATAGGTTTCTATCATCATCTATTTTAAAAGACATTATGAAAATTACACTTATACATTTCTCTCTTTTTTTAAAAAAAAAAATCTATATTTCCTGTATACTGAATACAGATGATGTATTTCGATAGATTCCCAGATCAAGGAAGAAATTTAGAATAAACAAATAAATATACCATTCTAAATTAGATTTATAATTTCTTATTTTGTATTTATATTTTAAATCTTGGCAAATATTCATGCTGAAAATTAGCAAATGGACACAGATTCTTCAGCAGTCAATATGGCGCCCTTTCATACTATACAGTTATGGTGCTATGATTCCAATTTAACCACTGGAATCCTGGGATTTGCAGTTTTTGGAGAGCTAATTAGAATTCTCCGCAAGAGAGTGCTAGTGCCTCACCAAACTGCAAATCCTTGGATTTCATAGGATGTTGTCATGACAATTAAAGTGGAATCATTGTGCTATGATTGGATAGTGTGAAAGGACCATCTAGCCAGGATGAGTATGGATGTAGAATTAGCCTGTTAGATCCTATGTAACATTAACAGCAGGACAATGGCATATAAAATGGATCTTTCCCAATGTTTTCCCAGTTCTAACCCAAAGCTGGGAAGGAATATTACAAAAATGCTGAAATGGTGTTTCAACGAGTATTGAGAATTGAATTCGGTGACCCTGCCGTGACCACAGGATTCTAGATATTTTGAAAGGGCTTTTTAAAAAACATATCTGACTCTTCTGGATCGGAGTGCATTTTACTGGCTCCTGGAGATTTAATATAGAATAAGATTAATACAGCACTGCTGTATTATCTCTGTTCCCACATTTTATCACTCTGAGGCTGATACAGGGTAGATATATCTGGGAACAGAGCCATAACAATCTGGACGCAGACAAACATTCTGTATACATTACAGTAATTTCTTGTTGTTCATTCAATTCATCCAAGTTCTTTCTGATGTGTGGCAACCCTATCGTGCAAACCTATCATGGGGTTGTCTGAGGCTCAGGGAGTGTGAATTTCCCAAGGTCACCAAGTGGGGATTTGAATCCTGGTCTCCAGGGTTGTAATCCAATGCTCAAACCACTCTGCCATGCTGGTTTGCAGAGTGGCAAACTTCTCATACTATTATCTCAATCCAGAATGGGATTTTTCCCCCAGCTATTCCTCGAGACTCTCAGGAAAACTGGATCTTTTCCCAAGATTTATCTGAAATTTCAGAAAGATGTCTGCTCATTCCAAGTATTTCTTTGATGCTTCTCCAGGAGTCTCCAGACTTCAGGGTTTGTTTGTTTGTTTTCTTCTCTCTGTCCACTCTCTTTCTCTCTAAAACCAACCTCTCAATAGCAACACAGCAAAGGGCTGCTCTTTAAGCCTTCATTATGCCATAAAATCTTGCTTTACCAAAATCTCGAGGAATTATTGTTTGCTACAGCATCTCACTTCTTAGCTGAGAGCCCAGGAACTGTGGCCAACTACAGTTACAACAAAGGTCAGCACTTAAAAGAGAAACAAAGAGATCTTCATAACATTGGAATGTGATAATTTACACAAATAGCTACAAATTTTGCAAACGATTGCTATCATTTAAACAGAAATTTGCAAGGAGGACCTTCTGCTGGCAAGGTGTCCAGTCTTAATGAAGATCTGAGAGGCTGCCCTCCCCTTCACACAACTTTTCCCCATTGTTTCTGTGGGAAATTTAAATTTTGGGGAAAAGGAAAGTGTAGTTTGGAAAGATGTCAAATTTGTTTAAAAGTCGCCTGTTGGTGACTGGCAACTTCCATGCCAATGGAACAACAAATCCATGCCACATTTTAGTCTAAACTTTAAAGGAGCTATCCAAAGTTCTTAACCTATTGAGGGAATAGGGTTTAGCACTTTGGATATATTCAATATTCAGCATTGTACCAAACTAGTTGCACCTGGACAGCCGTATGCATTTTATTCACACATTTCCTCCATTCGTATTATACTGAGAATGGATGAGAATGCACTGGAGAAGGAGTTAAAACTCACCTACCTTGTTGTGAGCTCTTGCAAATGAATCTTGTATTCTAAACCACTTTTCCCTGCTCCAGTTTATATTTTCTGTTTTAACTGGCTGTGCAAAAAAGTGCTTCAAATAGGGTTACTGAACAATGTAAGATGGTGCAGGAGTTTTATGTCCCTCTTTTATATGATATGTCCCATGCAAAGAATATACACACATTTTAAAGATAAATGGAACAGAAATACGAATGGATGCCTGCTCAAAGCTGGTTTGGCCATGTCCTATAGAGATAAATGTGTTGCTGCATAGTATCCTTTTCTGAAATTTCTGAGGAACTAGATACTCAGTGATTTCCCAGAAATTCAAGTTATACTTGGTGAATACATTATCCCACACAGATTCCATGTCATTCAAAAGCTTTTCACTCCTACTGGCATGCTTTCATTTTATTCCTGACTTCAAAGTTTTCTACTTTTTAAGTAGAAATAAGTTTTCTTTATTTTGTTTGATTATGAAAACTGTAGGTACTCTAGGCATTTTCTATTATCACTTTGCAACTTTGCTGTGAACTCTATTTTTCACTTTGCATGTCACACTAATCTAGTAGCTTTACACTACTTGAGGATGTAAGGCTGTCTATAATTTTAGGAAGGTAGCTTTCAAACGAGTGTTCTTCATGAAATATATGGTCACCTTGACATTGTGAAGAGGAGACAGTAAGTACGTAGTAAGATTCATGAAGAGCTGTGAACAAAATCTGTCTGCTTCCCTTAAAAATGAATCAGATCCCTTTGGGTGGGCCAAGCAAACATCAAAATACCTTTGGTCACTCAAGATGGTCTGATGGTGACCCAGCAGTAATGAGCAAAGAGGGAAGAGAGGATAGATGCTACAGGGACATTATTTTGATGAAAAGGCCATAAATTCATCAATTACAGGTCTAGTGGAATTTTTGTGTTTGTGTAGAGCTTGGAGACAAACTATCCAACAACTTTCTTTCCAGCTGATGCATGACAGGAAAAACGGGAGTGCTGGACCAGTGATTCCCAAGGCAACATCAATTGCTATGTGGTTTCCCCACCACTTGAAAGTTTGGCCAACAAGCAAGTTTGTCACCTGGGCCATGGGCCTACATGCTTCCAGGTGTGTCATGGCTGCATTCACCATCCCCAGGTTCTATGCCCATGGGGCCTCAGTAAGCATGGATCAGGACTTTCCTTCAGCTGTAAGTCTGGCCTTGTATTCGGAGGTATGATTTTACCTTGAGGACCAATATGGAGTCAGAAGCTCCAACAGCAGCTTCGGACTGTATCCCTTTCTCTGGAATGGAGGGATCTACTTGGGTCTACCCTCCTTTCTCCATAATATTTTGGTGAGCAAGTGTTAAAGTGTGGTTCCACATTTCTCTACTTCTTGGACCTTCATTAGGCCATAAAATGTTGTCTTACAAAGATCTCCTGGAATTATTGCTTGCTGTGGATTTTCAGTTCTCACGTGAGGGCCCAGAAACTGTGGCCAACTACAGTTACAAGGAAAATGAGCAATTCAAAGAGGAGAGAAGAAATCTACATAACACTTGAATGTGTTAGTAGGGAAGAAGAAGGAAGTAGAGCAAAGAGGCATGGTTACAGAGAGGAGAAGTGGAAATAGAAGTTTCCCCGGATCCCTTCACATCTCAATGAAGTACAGAATAAGCTTTTGAGGCCAGGCTCTATCACTCACAACCAGAGTCCTCCATACTGGGGATATTGTATGTACATATGCTTGAAGTTACACGTTGACTTGTGGTGCCCCAGTGATATTACTCTCACCAATATTCCTCACCTTGAGAAGGAACAAGATGGGATAGTGAGTAGGAGTGTTTGAGAGACATGAGGATTGGTGGTCCTTTTGAGGAGAACTGTGCTGCTTGCTCTGGTTCTACTTACAGAAGTCCTACAGGAATATTAGCTTTGGCAAGCACTCATATTAAATTTCTCATTATACCCCTTGAAAATAACATCAGTTATGTACATCTGATATTGAAAATGTGGGGAGGGTGATAATCAAAAAGGCAGGAGATGAAGGATATGGACTGAAACCGTTAGTCCTGTAAGAAGAGAACGTTAGATGTACTGAAGTTCTGCCTGAGTAGAACTTTACTATGCATCTCCTGATGCTGGATCTGAGCTATACCTTTTCTTCCACAAAAGATATCATTAGCTTTTCAATTTCCTCCAGTTTCCTGAAATGTTCAACAATGTATTTCATGCCCAAGGAGCCAGTTGTTTATGCTGTATGCAGTTCATTTGCTACATCCCTGTGACATATTTGCCAGCAACACCTTTCATATGTAATCTTTGGCTGCACAGCAACTTTGTCATCTTATCTGTGATTCACAAACTTTGTTTATTTCATTGGAAATGTTTATAAACTGCTTGGGCCTGACAACTTGAAAGTACAATGTGTGCAATGCATAAAATTAAAATACAATGGCTGGAATACTTTTGGGCAGTTATAAATGCATAAACTAGATTTACGCACTAGTAACTGTTTTGCACCATATCCTACTTTTAGCAGGTATATAGAGACTGTAAATTGCCCATGAAATGTTGTGTTGTTGTGGGCCTTCAAGTTATTTCTGATTTATGGTGACCCTAAGGTCAATCAACCATGGGATTTTCTTTGTTCAGAGGTGGTTTGCCTTTGCTTTACTCTGAACGGGTGATTTCTCAAGGTCATCCAGTTGGTTTTCATGGCTCAGTGAGGATTTCAACCTTGGTCTCCAGAGTTGTAGCCCAACACTCAGCCCACTGCACCATACTGGCTCTTACCAGATGGCAGGTTGCACAAACAGATGCATTTTAGTATTTTCCTGTGCTCTGCTGCCAGCTTCTGGCACCAGTACATGACCCATAGCAATGTGTGTCTGAAGTTCTTCGTGATGGAGTTTCAAGTTCTGTTTTGTGTGAGGAAGCCTACATTCAGGCTAACTCCTTCCTAATACCCTGTTTCCCTGAAAATAAGACATCCCCAAAAAATAAGACCGAGTAGAGGTTTTGCTGAATTGCTAAATATAAGGCCTCCCCTGAAAGTAAGACCTAGCAAAGTTTTTGTATATAAATATATATACAGTATATAATAAATGTTCATTTTTTTTGGTTCAACAATAAATGTGAATTCTTCTTCATGGAAGAAATAAGACCTACCGCATTTTTGGGAGCAAAAATTAATATAAGACACTGTCTTATTTTGGGGGAAACATGGTACCTGACACAATGTCGTTTGATCCTAAGGAAAAAGTTTGCTTATTGAAGAACCCCAGTTTTTTTGGGGGGGGGGGATTGCAGACAAGAAGGAGGAAGGTGGTTGAGTTTGAGCCTCTGTGTGTGTGTGCATGCATACTACCTGAGAGCAACTATTTGTGAGATGGGCAAGGTCTTATAACCCCACCTCGACTGTTCTTCACCCTTTTGAATCACTGGCAACTGCCAGATTTCTTTCTTTCTTTCTTTCTTTCTTTCTTTCTTTCTTTCTTTCTTTTTCAGATTAGTATTTCTGGTTGCTTGAGAGTAAGTTAGAATTCTTTACCATCTCCATTTTGGGTGGAGCTCCCCCCCCCTTTTTTTTTTAAACTTATGATGTATTGAATGTAGTGGGAAGCAATAGCTTATTCAGCAAGACTCAGTTCTTTTTATTAGGTTCATTTGGTCTCAGTTAATTCACTTTTGATTTTAATCTAATATCAACCAGGTTAATTTGATTTGGCATGGTCAAAAGGTAATGGCCATTAGGTTAACTCAGGATGCTTCTACAATGTAGAAATGTGCACTTTTATTTTATTTATTTATTTATTTATTTATTTTGGTCTTTTGAAAAATAAAATTAAAAAAAGAAATGTGCACTTTTAAATGCTGTAGCTCCATTGTATGGAACCCTGGAATTTGTAGTTTTACAAGGGCTTTAACCTTCTCTGCCAAAGCATGCTGGTGCCTCACAAAACTATAAATCCTGGGATTCTGTAGGATGGATCCATGGCAGTTAAAGTGGTATCAAATTGCATTATTTTTTCAGTGTAGATGCACCATCAGTCACATTGGCAGGGTAATGAGAGAAAGTGAACAGAGCTTATGGTTGGGGAGCACTAAAGACATGTTTAGGAAGAGTAGTGGGTCCTGAATCTTGAAGCCTATTTGAGATGAATTCCTGCACATTTCTCCTCTCTTACAGATCCTGGTTAATGTTGATGAATGAAACATGAGCCTAATTAAACCCACTTCTTCTGTTCTGCCTCTCATATAGTCCTCTGGGTATAATAGCTCATTGGTGACTGTGAAATAAATCTCTATAACAGAACTCTTGTTATCAGGCAGTCTTGTGAGTTTACATCAGGAGGGGGGAATGGCTCCCTTAATTTGCCTGGAATACATTGCCAAGAAAATGTCTTACAATGACAAAGTTGGTGATAGTTTGGCTTGCTGACTCAAGGTCATCTGGAATCCATTACACTAATAAGACTGTCCAACAAAATTCTGTTGGAAATGTGTCCAGGGTTGTTGTTTTTTGTTTGTTTTTGCTTTTTTAAAAATCCTAATAGTGGATTGTACCATGAAAGATACATTAGACACAAATTATATAGCCAGGATTCTATGAAGGATGATGGTGTAGTGTTGCCAAGGTTATGTTATTCCAAAGCTACTTTCACATATGCATCGCATAACAGGGCTCAACATATTAATCAAAATGCTACGTTAGGTTACACTATGTAAAGTTATACTGATATTGTGACTTAAAACATGTGCCAGCTGTTCCATGAACCAAATTGAGAGGGACAATAATTTGCCACTTGACTAATATATTTATTTCCTCCATAACCTTTGGAGGTAATAGAGATTAGACTGGAGAAGACACAGTAGGGAGAATCCAGTTATAACAGGAAGGTTTGGGTATCTGCTAAACTCAATGTCACTAGAACAAAGATATCTTCTCCCAGTTCAGATTGCATCCAGTTAAGCTAGTCACATAACATTTACTTTGAGGGATTTTGCATCACTGAATCACTGATATTCTAACAAGATGTCAACAAGTGAATGTAGGACTTTGTCTATGTACGGCATGTGTATTGATGAGGTGGACACTCCTTAGTCCTGTCCTTGGCCTTCTTCCCACTTAGGAAGAATTCGATGCCTTATCTGAATGGATAAATTGGCGCAAAAATAGTTCCTGGTTCCCACTTTGTTTGCGCCGATTCTACCAATTCAGATCAGGCACCTTGGCCTCCTTACCGGCTTCTTCTGGCCTCCTTCGGCCTCTAACCAGCTCCCCCAGCTTCCCTGTGGCCTCCTTCCGTTCCCTGCAGCCGGGAAAGCTTGCAGAGAAGCCCCCCCCCAGCTTCTCTGTGACCTCCTCCCCAGCTTCCCCCTGACCTTCTTCCATTCTCTGCACCTGGGGAAGGTGGGAAGGAACTCGCAGGAAGGCTGAAGAGAAGCTGGTGGCCCTGGTATGGAGAGGCAGGGAGGCTGGGAGATGGCTGGGGCCATTGCAGCTGCTCCCCCATCACTGATGGCAGAATCAAATCTGCCCCATCTGGTGCCCACTTGGGCCGGGACAGATTCAAATCCACCTGTGGTTCCCATTGGGATGAATCGATTTATTTGAGAATAAATTGTTTCATCCCCCCAAACACCCCCTTTTTGACGTGGGTTAAATGGGTAAAAACCATGCCCCCGCCTTTCTGAATCGTTTCAGCGATTCGAATTAAGTGGGAACCATGGTGGTTTAAAATGGATCATTTCAAATCACAATCCGGTTTAAACCATAGTGGGAACAACACCCTTGTTGTTGTTAACTATCTTCAAGTTGACCTCGACACAAGGTGACCCTGTGTAAGAGACACTTCCAAGAATTCTTATCCTCCATTGCTCTGCCTGGGCATTAGAATATTTCTAATTCAACTGAGTCACAGTATAAATACTGTGATAAAACAAAAACAAAAATTAAATATTGAAAGAACCCATCCTTATGTCTCTCTGCACAACAAATATAGGTATGACAAATAGTTTGGCAAGTACTTTGGCAAATAGTTTGGTCTATTTAAGCCTGAAAATTGAGTGGGCATAGGTTTTTTTTCTACATTACTATCTTTGTCACATAAGTGGTTTTGAATCTAGAGGGGACAATTTGCTAGGACCAGCAGCATGCATTTACTTTTTTTTATCCCCCCCCCCCCATGGAAACAATAACCACTTTTAATACTTCTTTTAATTCTACATGTAACAGCAGGGACTTATCAAACTGACTTCGTGTACTCCTAGTTATTCTGAATTCTGAATGGACAGCTGTATTTATTTATATTTCTTACAGTTTTACTGCAATTTCCTGACAAGAAGTATGACTTTACTGCTTAAGCCATATCTTTTATGCCATGTGCTTTAGTTTAACAAGACAGCTTTATCTGTAGCAATAGGAAGTTGGATTTGTGAAGGGAAGGTAAATAGCCAAAAGGCTTACAAAATAGTCTATTATGCAGTGCCAAAATAGGGAGGTTCTATAGTGATTTTCATGCTTCCAATAGTTGAAAAAGCCCTCACACAACAAGAACACCTGTGGACTAAGTTTTACTTTTCTCATGCAGTCATCTGGCTTTAGCATGAAGAAGAGGAAATCGTGGAGAAGAATGCTTTTGGAGCCAATCCCACATTTCATTACTTTCCATAAGGAAAGAAATTTTTGGACAAGATGCTCATATAATTCCCCTGATTACAGATGATTCATTTTACATTTCTGCAAAGTTTTCAGCATCAATGAAATTTTAAGCTGTGTAAATTTACAGTGCTATACAAATAAAGGTTGTTGTTGTTGTTGATGATGATGATGATAATAATAATAATAATAATAATCATCATCATCATCATCAGCTTTGGCAACAAGTAACAAATCCATACTGACAAGCTGAGTTAGCAATTGGCAAATCATTTTGTTTGCCTCATCATAAACTTTTCTCATTTGCTTCAAACAGTTCATCAACCATCAATATTTTGTCGTGTACTATACACTATGTGTTACAGCAGAAAAAAAATTGTGATTACAACAGATGGAGCTTGTGACGAAACATATACACAAATGCAGTTTTATATCTAAATCATATATGTGTGACAGATGTTGTTAACTGCCCTCCAGTTGACCATAACTTATGGACCATAACCATATGAATGAGAGGCCTCCTAGTCACCACGTCATTAACCACCCTGCTCAGGTCTAGCAGACTCAGGGCCGTGGCTTTCTTAACATAATCTCTCCATCTGGAATGTGGTCTTCCTATTCTCCTACTACTTCCACCTTGCTAAGCATTAATGTCTTCTCATGATGCCTCCTAAGTATGATAGCCTCTGTTTAGTCATTATGCCTTCTAGGGAGAGTTCAGGCTTGATTTGCTCTAGGGCCCATTTATTTGTCTTTTCAGCTGTCCAGAGTATCTAAAGAACTCTTCTCCAACACCACATCTCAAATGAGTTGATTTTTTTTCCTGTTTGCTTACTTCACTGTCCAACTTTCACAACCATACATAGAAATAAGATGGCACAGACAATCCTAACTTCAGGAACTTATCTAGTTCCTTCATAGCAGCCCTTTCAAATCCTATTCCTATTCTTATTTTTTGACCGCATTCTCCATTTTGATTAATGACTGAATCAAGGTATGGAAAATCTTGAACTCTTTCAATATCTTCATTATCAACTTTAAAGTCATGTAAATCACTAGTAGGCACTATCTCTGTTTACTTAATGTTCAACTGTAAACATACCTTTGCACTTTTTTCCTTGAATTTTTTTCAGTAATAGTTCAGTTCATTGCTATTTTCTGCTAGTAGCATGGTGTTATTTGTATATCTTAGATTGTTTATGATCCTGCCTTTAATTTTTATGCTTTCTTCCTCCCAGTCTAGTCATGCTTTGTGTATATGTTTTTTTTTTTCATTGCTTGTGTTTCTTCCCAGTTTATTAGAGAACTGCATTTCAGAGTGATTGGGAAAGATGGATTCTGCAACTAACAATTACATTTATGGGAGGGGGTATTGCCCAACTGTGTCTCTGGAGTTTATCAGACGACGGAAATTAGAAGTATAATCTAATGGCAATCCGAACGCAACCATGGGGTTTCATGTTATTGCGTATTAAAGTATCTCACGCAATTTCAGGCAAAAGGGAAGTCAATCTGAACGCAATCATGGGTTTTACGTTATTGCGTATTAAAGCATCTCATGCAATTTCAGGCAATGGGCAGTCATTTTTGGGTCATGGGAAGTCATTCTGAATGCATTCTGAATGCAATTGGCATTCACGTAAATTCACTAAACTAGTGAATTCATGTGAATTCAAATTGGCTCCAATTGGCTCCATTCGCAATAAAGAGAAATTCCTCCCATCTGATAAACTCCTCTGTCTCCTTTAAAATGTTGGGGAATTATTTCGTTCAAAGGAGGACTGTGAGAGCTAGGTAATTTAGGGGATCTTTTCACTTGTATATACCAGTGCTAACTGCACAGACACTTCAAGTTTCAGTAAATTACAGAAGATTTTGTATGAGTGTCAACAAACACACAATATCAATTCAACTTTAAGAGTCATACAAGGCTACTAGTAAGAAAGGTTTGCAATACTGGATAGCAGAGAACTGAGGTTTTAGCAAGGGTGATATTCCAGTCCTGGAACAGGTGTGGCTTGGACAGAATCTGAGGGCTACACAGTGAGACAGAATCCCTGATCTGTTGAACATAGCCTCAGGTTGCAGCCACTGTGTGCACAAGGTGACTGTGTGGGGGGTGGGTATTTATATCCTGGTCTGTACCCTCGAAGGGTAATTAGCACAAAATGTAACAAAGACTTGATTGCTTTCCCATGGAATTGACCAAAGGGGTGATATCGGATGATGGTTTTAACTTCTGAATGATAAACAGTGATTGGATTTGGGACAACCCCAACATAGCTGGGGACATGGCAGGGGGTAGGTGGGTGATTTGGTCTTTCTTGTCTTAGTGTAATTGGATGGTCTTTGTCTCTAATACAAGAGTATATCCAAAAAGCCTGGGGGAGGTTGGAGGGATCAGCAAACCCATTGTGCATTTATGGTTGAATTATCTAGGTTGTCTACATGTCCTGGGGCCAGTATACCTTTCCCATGTTAAATGCCCTAGTTTGCACAGGTCATCACCAAAAATGTTGATGCTAGATACTGGAGATGAAAATATGAAATGCCATTTTCCAGCATGCAGGTTATGGGTATGCTAACAGGTCTGATAACAAAAGTAAAGTCAATTCTGAGAGTATCAGTCTACAGGAAGAGAAGCAACAGCACAGACAAGACCCAAAAGGAAAACACAAGATGCTAACATGTTAACTCGAGAGACCTATGCTGTGCTCCCTTTTGATTACTTAACATCAGTTTCTAAATTTATGAATGTATGTATTCTCAGTCTTTTGTTCTCTAAGCTTGATAGGCCAATAAAATTTACAAGACACATTCAGACAAATGAGGGCCAAAACAGACGACCGGTAAAAGGCACCTTCAGGGCATCATCAGAGCATGGTGTTTACATGCCACATGCTCTCATGTTGCCCTGAAGCCTTTCGGAAGCCGAGCAGCCCCCCAGATATGTGCAGCTTCAAGATGCTCCGGTGGCAAAGTGTTTATATGCCACACACCACTAGAACAGCTTGCAGATGGCTTCAGGCTGCGGCAGAGCAGGAAAAGCCACTTTTTTGCTGGCCGAAAATCTTTGCTGCTCCTTTTTCAGATGGGTTCAAGGCAGATTGGGCCCACAATTTGTGTTTGCCTCAGCCCCAATCAATCTTCAGAAAGGGCAGCTTCAAGCCACCCTTTCAGGGCCCTCTGTTCCCCCCCCCCACACACACACAAAGTATGCTCATAACTTACAAATTAAAAATTGCTTTCAGCAATTCAAATTCCTCCCTAATCATTGATAAACTAAAACATAATGATGAAACTGGCCAGAGGGGTACTCAGAGCATACCATACATAATTTCTGCTGTATAATTTGGGGCTGCATTGCTATTTGTGTTTAACAGATCTACTGGCAAGTGCCTCAAAGACTTGGCATTGGAACTGTGTCACCACAGCATTCCTGATTGGGATCAGGGGCTCATTGCATTTGCAGTGGAAATGCAAGAAAATGTCCAGACAAACAAACAAACAAACAATCAAAAAACAACCCCAACTCCTCTTCACCCCCACAATCTCAATCTAGTTCAACCACAACTATTTGCTAAAAAAAAACACAGACACAAAAAGAAAAGCAGCCACACAGCAGAAAACTAAACTCAAAAATCTCACTATTATGAACATGACTGGAATTTGTGCCATTTGTTCCTTTTGTAAAGTGTGATCATTTGCAGAACTTCATTGACAAGCTCCTGCAGGGCAAAATTGCATCCGATGTTTGCTCTGTTAGTCACAGAGTTTAACAGTCAAATCTGAAGTGTTCCTAAATCTAAGGTTTCCATATATGCACAAATTCATATGGCAAAGCAGGGGAATCAGTGTAAAAGAAATTGGTTTTGTTATGTAAAAGAAGAAAAGAAGGCAAATTGTACAAACACATGCTTCTTGAGTAAGAATACACAACACAGGCATAGAAAATAAAAATATATCAATTTATTGTGCACACCACTGGAGCACACAATGTGCCTCTAATTTTTTTCCCTCTTTTCTTTCTCTTTCTCTCACTGTTTTATAAACACAGAATCCTTTAAAATGCTGAAAACATTATCTGTGTTGATATGGGCAATTTATTACAGTTATGTCAATACTTCTCAGCCAAAACAGAGGTCATTATATTACATTTGTCAAAACAGAAACATCACTGAATAACCAAGTTTTTACAAGACGTCTTAAGTGGAAAACATCTCCTAAAGAATATTCACCATTCTAACAGTGCAGTTTCTTTTGTATCTCTAGCAATCAGTTCAAACATTTTACGGGGAAACATGATCAGTTCCACACCAGGTTGATTGGTTAATCCCCACTGACACCAATGATACCTAAGTCAAAATTAACTTACACATTGATTTCAGTAGAACTGAATATTTTCACACCATCTTATTAAACAATCCTGGCTGGATTCCAGCAGCGATCAAGCCAAGCCACATATATGTCAACGCAATACTTTAAAATGAGAAACAATATTAAAATGAGGCTTGTTTTAAAAATAAATTTCAACCTTGTAAAGTGCATAGTAAGCGATATACAACAGACAGCTTTGCTCATTTTGCTGAGTGTAGGCAAAGAGCTGGTAGACCGCAGTTCCCATGAACCCTACCCAACATAGCCAGCGATGAGAAATGATGAAATTTGTCATCTGGAGGGCTACAAGATGGCCATCCCTGGAGTAGGAACTATACACTACTTCTGATGCCAATATGCTATACAGTGTCCTGATCAGTATTAGGGAATGTAGGTAAAAGTCAGCATTCAGCACAAGCACTACTCAGTCTGAAAGTAAGTAGGGGGAATCAGATCATACTTGCTCACAATCAGATCTTCTAAAATCTTCTCATAATTGCATTTCCTTTCACACATTCAAAGGAATGTCTGAAATACCTATGCATACAGAAACAGTATGTGCCTAGGTTCTTTCAGGCAAATGTACAGAGCAAGGCTGGACAAAGTATGTCTCCCTAGATGTTTTTCATCAGAAGTTATGGTTTTGTTAAATTAATATACCACAGGTATTTCTTTTTCAAAAAAGAAAGGATGAGACCTAATCCATGGATTTTCTGTGCCACATCTTGGTAGCTCTTGTGATTCCCAGGAATTGAGCAGATACTTTGAAAACTTTTGAAAGAGAAATTGACACAGTCAGATGCAAATGGGAACACCATCTTGGTTTTGTTTTTTTAATAAAATCCTCAGTGCCTTCTGATCAATGACAAGTAAAGTTTCTCCTTTTTTTCATACCAGGATTATGACGTCCACTACTAATCATCTGAAAAATATTAAAAGAAAAATTGGAAGTGAAGTTTTGAGAGGATTCTCAACTGAGTCACATTAATCCCCGTAAAAAACAACAACAACAACAACAAGAGGCTTTAGACTGCTTTTTCACTCATTTCATGCTGCAATCTTTCACATGTGATTGGCATCATCTCTACTGTTTCCACAATTTACTTCAAAATTATCATGAAGACATTTCAGTTAGGCCATACTAAAGTCAGACATACTAAATAATTTTGTGAAATTAGTATAAATTGTTTGAGATGAAGAATATTAAATACATTGGTTGGAAATCATGCTTGCAGTTACATATTCGTAATGTAGAGTTATGCATATTTGGTCGATTTGTATTCAGGATCCCTATATATTCAATAAAATAGGGAATACATAGGGATCATAAAAGTTCCCCAATCAAACTATGGGGCAGTACAGACTGGCCAAAAAGGCCAGCGTTGGGGTGGTGTGGGGCCGTGGCAACCTCTCACTGCCCACCCTGACATCACCCCCAAAGCGGTGTCACACTGCTTGCCCAACCAGACAGAAGGCAGCGTCACAACATTTCTTTGACAAAGCATTTAGAGACACTGTGCCAAAGAACATTCAATAGCAGCACAGCGGTGGCAGGGGCACAATTTTTCCAGGCCAAAATGAAGTGGCATTTTACTACTTCATTTTGGCCCAGAAAAACACCAGATAGGAATTGTGGCATGCCGTTGCTGCGGCCCCAATGCAGCAAGCAAGGGGCAGCACAGAGCTGCCCCTTACCCACCATCTGTTTTGCTCCTTAGTTGGCAGCAGCTGTGGTGAGAGATAAGGATCTGTTGCCCTATTGATCAGGACACAATTGACTGATGTACCTATCCCCCTCCTGTGAACGATTGCTAGTAGGAGTGGGAATTTTTACAGGGATCAAAATTCTGTCACATTAGACATCAGTCATGGGAGGAAGGTGGAAACGTCAGTCTTCTGCAACCCAATCAACAGAAGAACAGACCTTTGTTGCTTGCAGCAGTAGCCAACTGATAAATCTGGGTTGAGGAGGGAGCTCAGGGCACACTACTTAGCTACATAACTCATGCATCTATGTAGCTAGTTCTAAGTAGCTGATCTAGAGCTCATTCCCACTTGCATTTAAACGGGTTTGCGAGTCACATTGACACAGGGTTGCTGAATTGATTCATATTGATGCGTAGTTCCCACTATGGAAGCAAATTATTTCATTATTCCATGCATTCATGTGCTTTTTTTGACATGATTGTCATTCCCACTAGATTTGTGCTGTTTCGAAATGTATCCTTGGTATAGATTGTGATCGATCCATCGTGGTCTTTTTTTTTTTAAACGTCAGTCATACGGTGTGCATCTATGCATTCTTGGTGACACAACCACTTATAAGTGTGATTCTGTCAGGAGACCTATTACTTGCTCAAGACATCCCCCAGAAATTCAAGTGATTTCCTTTTTTCTTCCTCCTCATTTTTTCTTCCCCCTCTTTCCTCTCCTCTCTCTCTTAAAAGGGGTGAGGGCAAGAAGAAGAAGATCAAAGGCAAGCCGCCACTTTGATTGACAGCACATTAAGAGACACTCTTGAGAGAGGAAGAGAAAAAGGAAATGGAGCCATCCACAGAAAGAAGGGGGGAAAGGATGAAAGGATGGAGGGAGGGAGAAACTACACGCAGAAACCACAAATTCCTTAACCCAGCTTAGAAAACAAAGTGGGAAAAGGTTGAGCACAGGATGGAAGGAATCTCTCTCCCTTTATAAAATTATGAAACAGATCCAAAGCTGGGTTTTTTGTTTGGGGTTTTTTTTTTTATGGAAGCCATGCCAGGACACAAGTTTTGGTTGTTGGGGGGGGGGTCACCGAGGCAGTGCTGAGAGGGGGGGAATGGCAGATTTCCTCAAAATTTAAGGCAGGATGCGTTACACCCCTTTGCCAACCCTCTTCCATAGTCCTTCCCTTCTAGCGCGATGCAGTTGAGATTCAAATGGTCATTCCCATTTGTTGAGCATGCTTGAACATGCTTGCAAATCGATTCTTTTCAAAAGAACAACCAAAAGATCTATCTTCAAAAAGAGCTATTCTTTTGCATTTGCCTCGCTTTGCCTTTATTCTTCACGATTCCAACCAATCACAGTTGTGTCTGAAATTGCTTCCAGTGTGAATGAGACACATATAAACCAATCAGCAAATCGGTTTAAATCATAGTGGGAACGGGCCCCTAGAATCACAGCCAAAATCATAAAAGATACAGAATATCTTCTTTTTCAACACAGATGTACAAAGCACATGTTCTGAATTTTGAGTTGTATAGAATGCAGGAGCATCACTAGGGGTGTGTGGGCCACACTAGGTGACACCCTGAGGAAGGTGACATCATTGCTCTCCAAATATCTGCCTTTTGGCAGAAACTGGCAGTAGTGTTCTCCTGTGTCCCTTCAAAATGTGTGAGAGAGGCAAGGCTCAGTGGGAAGAGAAGGGAGAGGCCCCAGATTTTTTTTTTAATATCAAATTTTGATTTAAAATTATTATTTTTTAAATTAAATTTATTTTTTCTTCTTTTAAAATGTAAAAACATCACATCTTACCAAATTTTAACTTTAACCTCATGAAACAATGTACGTTTAGGCTGTACGTGTGATATTGTAATTTAAAGGTATAATTGTAATAAATAATAATTTGGCTAGTTGTTTTATGTCACGACTATTGCCATTACATTCAGTGATATACGGGAATTACAATTTATGAGTAATATCAGAACAAAAACCATTAGGAAGGATTCTGTGTGATGTGGTAAGGGAGGAGGCCAATAAGAGGTTGTCACCATGAGTTCCTGCACTAGGTGATACCAACCCTAGTGACACCACTAATAAAATGTCATTTGTTTTTGAAACTGGATGGCTCATCCTGGACTACTAAACAAATAATATTTTTATGAATAAAAGGCTGAGCTTACATGAGACTAAAGCTCCTTGAAGTGTATCTGGTTTTCTGAATGGTTTTCTGAATGTTGATCTTGTTACATTTTGTTCCGAGTTCTGCTGGTGGATAGCTGTTGATTCCATCTGTTGTGGAAAAAAGAGCACAGAAATAACAGGGATTAAAAAAAATTGGTATTGTAAAGCTTCACGTGCTGGTTAGCTTTGCTTTGCTCAAGCACAATGCTGGAAAGTGTTACGAGAGTTTGAAAAGGGATAGAAAGCAGGAAGAAACAGAGCAAGGGGAATGTTTTCTTCAGTATTACCCAGACATGTATGGGGGGGTGATATTAATATGAAGATTTCTTTAAAATGAAAAGTGTATTTTCCCACTTTATTAGTCAAATGTTTTAGGGTTTAATACCCATTTTAGCTGCTTGGGAGGAAGAGGGGAAACTAGGAGAGGGTGTTCTCTGTATATGCAAGGAAATGACTGTGAGCTCATTGATCATTAGAGTTGGATAAATCTGTCAATTTCAATTTAATCGAGGTTCTTGTTTTCCAAAGCCAATGCATTTGAGCTCAGTAACATATCAGAGCATGAGTCTCCCCACTGTATGTGTGTATGAGGTATGTGTGTGTGTGTGTGTGTGTGTGTATATATATATATACACACACACATACATACATACCTCATACACATTTCTCAAAATGGATGCATTTTTTCCTGCACATTCCCAAATGCATGTTAAATGTTCTCTCATTCTTAAAGAACATTTGGGATATATTTTTCAAATGTGCACCTTCCCCTCCCCCGGTGCTTTTGTTTTGCAGATTGTGTCATAAGCTCAAGAACCTCATTAAAATGTTAAACCAGTGCCTTTCCGACCCAGCTCTAGCATTCATTGATACAGAAAATTCTGAATTAAATATATACTTGAAGGCAGCATTTTTCCTATCTGCAAGTGGTGAGGCAGTTTTTCAACAGTAGTGGGAAAGTACTCCATTTGATAAAGGGGAGAAAAGACTTATGCTCAGGTTAAGCCTGAAAAGAAATTGAGGCAGGGAAATAAAGACCATTCAGCTTTTCATATAGCATGTTTGCATCAGGAATGCTATTATTCTTGGTTCCTACTTTCTGAGAACTGAAGCGTGGTTTATATAATCAAGAAGTGGAGCAGAGTGAAGCCTTCTGGTCAAAGACTGAATAAATTTTATTACATTACAAGCCTTCACTTATTTATTATTTATTTATTTTGTGATATTTATACACCACTCTTCAGCCCTAAAGGCTATCAGGGCAGCTTACAATTATTATTTTTAATTAGACGGTTTGGCTTGGCTTCCTTGGCTTCCTCAAGTCCCACTCACTGGCCAACATTGTTTTCCTGCCCTTCCCAGAGCCCACAGAAATATGCTTCTAGAAATGGTAACAAAGATGCATGTAGCACTCTTGGTTACTCAGGAATGCTATTCTGCTTGTATCTTTAGTGAATATAGATACTGTTGGTCCACCATGATCCCCTGGGGACATACAACTAGGTTACCACACTATGCCCCAGTACAATCCATTCATGCACAGGAATGCCTTTATATTCCTCAGTGAAATAAAGAGGTATAGAATCCTCTCTTAGTGCTACCTGGGACTAGGCTGGATCCTGCAATCACAGTGTAATAACAAGATATGAGTAAACCTTGTATGGGATTATGTCATTAGGCTGCCTGATCTTAGTGCGCCCTGCTTGTGCCATCCATAATCCAAACATCTAGAACCAGAGAGAGCTCAGTAAACATTTCTCTTCGGAGTTGCAACTCTAAGATTCACACACACACACACATCCAGCATAGCCAGTGGGGGATCTGAGGAGTTGTAATCCAAACATTTTCCAAGTTCTAGAACCAAAGATCTCCGAAAAGCTGCCTCATCAGGGAGGGTAAGCACTGAAGACAACGGTTTCATTTTATTTTTGAATAACAGAAATAACAGAAAGAAAGAATAACAGGGAGACAAGGCCCAAAGAGTCTAAAGTGATGAAAGCAAATGTGATATTCATAATAATCTCCTTTTACACATGAGGTGGAAGGGTCTTGCCTCATCCGCCAGCTATTTTAAGGCCATGTATCAAATACTTACTCCGAAGGAGGCGTAGGAATGCTTTCAGGAACTGAAGTGCATAATTCAATTCAGGCTTGTGGGTTCTCCCAAGCTGAATTAAGTGCTGCTCCAAAGGTAGACTTGCCAGCTCCTCAAGTTCAGTGCTATTGTAGGTAGGTCCCAAAGAAAGTACCAGCAGGGCATAGCCTTGGCACTTGGCTCTGAGAGACACTCTCTTTAATAATTCTTTATCCCAGGGGCTTGTCTCCCCAGCAGATATAACCACAATAGCCTTATGTTTCCTCAGGCTGGGAGTTGACGAGAAAATGTGGTTAAGAGTCCACTGGATGGCATGGCCAACAGCAGGATCTCCACCCAGATGCCGAAGCGATTCCTGGATATGCTTCTTCATCAACTTTGTCTCACCATAAGTCATTAAGTCAAACTCTTTCTTTACTGGATTTTTCTGTGTTTGGGGTTGGAAAGATGGTAGAGCATGGCTCACTACAGCCACCCTGTCACCTACCAAAGAAATTGCAGGCTCAGTGGACACCTCAAAATTGTCAAGTGCTCTGCTTAAGAAGCTCCTCAACTTCTCAAATTCACTGGGATTTGTTTTCCATGAGCTATCCAAAATGAAAGCAGTATCCACATATGCCCATGGTGGGTGTTTTTTTCTGGTATGTTCACAAGCAGCATTTGGTTTACATTTATCTGGAAATGAAGAGATTTTAGGGATCTATTGTTAACAACAGAACAGCATTTCCTGGGTTGATTCTGTCTTGCACTCAAGGACTGACAAGGCTATGTTTCAAAGCAAAATTATTTCCCCTAAAATTGGTTCACAGCTTCCAGCACATGGTTTACATGCCACAATCTGGCCCATGTGTTTGCTTATGATGCTGTTTCCACATTAAATTTGCTTCAGACTTGAGATAGTTTAATGAAATACAGTGGTCACACTAAATTATTTTGCTGGTAAGGCAACAGTAGAGAAGCTTATCATACTTTTATAAAAGAATGTGGTATTGATTTTACAGCACTGTGATAGAAGTAGAATTCAAGATATAGCCGTGTTAGTCTGTAGAGGGCAATATAGAGAGAGATCTTGTAGCATCTTTGAGACTAACTAAAGAAAGAAGTTGGCAGCATGAGCTTTCATAGACTTAAGTCTACTTCCTCAGATGCTTGCCACTTCATTTCCATACGTAACCATGCATATGGATCTGACACTAGTTAAGCAATTCACTTACTAATGACCAATGCATTTCAGCTCTGGTACAGCCAGTACCATGCCCATTGGAAGTGCTGTGTTTGCCAGCACCAGAAAAGGAGGCCAGTAAGAAGTAGTGTGTCATGGCACAGAATGAGTTGTATCCTCTTTAACTATAGATGTTTGGGCTACCCATCTGCTTCTAGTTCTGTTTGGGAATTGGGTGGTCAACTTTGGGCTAGGTGGACATTTTTTCCCTTTTCTTAGTCTGGGGTATTTTGTTTTATTTTGTTGCCTACCATCTACCAGTGTCAGCATGCCAGCCACACCAGGTGACCCCCTAAAGTGGGGTGACACCATTGACCCCCAAACATCTGTCTTTTGGCAGAAATGGGCTATGCTGCTTGCCTACGTCTCTTTAAAATACTAGAGCTCAGTGGATGATGACAAACAAAAAAACAAAAAAACCTCCAGGTAAATCAAGAGCAAAATATACAATCTGAAGGGAAAGTCGCCTTATTAAGGTACTCACTGGTAGTAAAGAACAGAGTGGGCACACCAGTAGCAAATTGTTAAATAACCCCAGAGACTTCTGCCAAGCTCTGTCAGGATCAATAATATAGTATATAGCTGTTTCCTGCCAAATTGAATTGTAAGGAAATTATGCTTCATACCGTAGCATAGAGTACATAGTTGCAGTCTATGTAAAAATGGGGTATAGTTTTCCTTGCTGGGAATGGTAATGACTTGAAAATGTTCGGAATCGTCCATCTAGGAATAAAAATGGAAAATGGGGGGAAGACTTCAGATAGCAGGCAAGAGACACTGATACCTTCATAGACTTTCTCTCTTACACATACAATCTTTCTCTCTTTCTGAGTGTGTGCGTGTATGTTTACATCTGTCCAGAGCTTTGAAAAGTTACTTTTTTCTTTTTTTTTTAGATTGCCACTCCCAGAATCCATTCACAGCATGACTCTGGGAGTTGTTGTCTGAACAGTAACTTTTTCAAGTTCTGCATACACATTCATATGTTCTTCCATAATTAAGAGAAATCATTTAAATTTAAATCCAGGGCATACTCCATACAGTCCAGATGTGATGACATATCATCCCACTCTCATCCTTCAGAGATCCACATTAGGCAGTCCTTACGACTTCAAAGATCCACATTAGGTAGTCCTCTTTCTTCCAGTTGAAGACCAATGTATGCTTTCACATTTGACAATTATAGCACTATGATTCATCTTAACTGCCATGTCTGGACTCTATGGAATGCTGGGATATGTAGTTTGGTAAGACACTGGAGCTCTCTGGCTGGGAATTATGAATGCCCCACCCTAAACGGTAAATCCTCAAATTCCGTAAGATGTTGCCATGACAGTTAAAGTTTAATCAGAGTATTATAACGGTGCCATATGACAGGGCCCAAGTTGAATAAGTTTGCTTGAGAATCCTATTTGTGATTCTTTATGTGTGACATCTCTTTCTGAGAGGCAGTTCTACGTTTGGTGTTACAATTGTCAAATAAGAATCTCTGTGTGACTAGGTTCTAAAATTTGGAGTGCTAGGCTTCCTCTTTTTGACAAGACCTACATAATATTACATAGGACCTTATCAGACGGGAGGAATTTCTCTTTATTGCGAATGGAGCCAATTGGAGCCAATTTGAATTCACGTGAATTCGCTAGTTTAGCGAATTTACGTGAATTCCAATCGCATTCAGAATGCATTCAGAATGACTTCCCATTACCCGAAAATGACCCCCCCCATTGCCCGAAATTGCGTGAGATGCTTTAATTCGCAATAACATGAAACCCCATGATTGCGTTCGGATTGCCATTGGATTTTACTTCCAATTTCCAACGTCTGACAAGCGGAACAATGGATACAAATTGCAGGAAAAGAGATTCCACCTCAACATTAGGAGGAACTTCCTGACAGTAAGGGCTGTTCAACAGTGGAACACACTCCCTTGGAGTGTAGTGGAGTCTCCTTCCTTGGAGGTCTTTAAGCAGAGACTGGATGGCCATCTGTCAGGGATGCTTTGATTTGGAGTTCCTGCATGGCAGGGGGTTGGACTGGATGGCCCTTGTGGTCTCTTCCAACTCTATGATTCTATGATTCCATAGTGTCATCTCACAAAGTCACTTGAAAAAATATAATGGAGTGAAATTCACAGTAGATTTCATCCAACTTCCATATCTACTTGTTATATATACACACATATTCTGCAAAGGGCTTGTGCTGTTTGCTTTCTCAAGCACATTTTCTGTGACCTGCAGGCATCATTAAAAACTGTGTGTAATAAAAATGTAGAGGTGAATTAATAACCTGAATTTTAAATCCATCCTCTACCTACTGATTCTGAGACTCTGAGGGAGAAAAACAAATTTATGGATGTCATTAATACAGGACAAAACACAATTGCTTAATGTGAAATAAAGAAAAGATAATACTTCTCCTCACCATCAAAGCATGATTGATCTCAGGGATGTTATTAAAAGTGATAACTGCCAGGACAAGATCCAATGCACTGAATTCCAGAACTGCTGTGCTGATGGAATCTGGATTAACAGACAGACCGTTGCTGAAAAATACAGCAACCTTCCTCACATTAGCACCTGGGAGAACTCTCTTGAAGATATTCCTGGCAACATATCTCATAGATCCACCAAGGTCTCCTATATTTGCTGATCTCCGATAAGAAAGAGCACCGAGTTTTAGAAGTAACTGACTCTTGCTGTGGAAATCTGAGAAGCGGATGAGATGGTGGGTTTCAGAGCTGTAGGATACGACGGCCACCCTGGCTCCCACTGGGCAGTTGCTTTCCCTGATCTTGATGTTGTTCACAACTTCTGTCACAATCTTTTTCATATGTTGAAATAGCTGGGGTGTGGTATCTTGGGAGACGTCCAAGGCAAATACCAACTCAGTGGGATATACTGGGCATTCCCGTCTTCCTAGCATGCAAAATAAAGCAATTGGTAACACAGAAACCATATTTTAACCATATTTGGGGATGCACAAGTTGCCCATCCCTGCTTTACCATGGTGGCATTATCCCACTACTAGTTCCTGCAGACTCTCACTCCCATGCATTTCTACCTCATAAACTAGTACATGTAAAATAATTCTTGCAGGAAACAGCTACTAAAATGAGTCAATATTGTGAAGCCATACAGTGACTTCAGGATACCATGGTCATATGACAAGAAGTAGCATTCAGCCACCTTGCCAGATATGTGAGTATATTTAACTAGTGTTATGTTAAAATACCTACCTTGGTAACAAGCTAAACAAAAAAGAGAAAATAACAGACCATTATTATGCAACCAATATCCAAGCATCTCTTCCAAATAGGTCACCAAGATTAATTCTTGTGAATTAGTTGTTTGGATTAAGGAGTTTATCACACAAGGGAGATCAAGGGGTTAATCCAAAAATATCCCAGAGAAATCGCAAAATTACGCAACACTGTTTCACACGGCGTCACAAAAAACCCACAGTTAAACTAGATTTAAAGGAGGATTAATCCACATCTATTCAAGTTCGGATCTCTACAGAAAGTGTAAATTCAAAATTGCCTTAATTGAGAAATCACGCATGAACGTTAATTGCGAAATAACGTTATTTCCACTTTAACTTCACTTTAAATTTGCAAAGGCTCAAGTTTGCTTTAACACCACTTCAATGTCATTTTAACTTCAAAATTGGCCTCCAGTGTGATAAACTCCTAAGTCTCTTGTCATTGTAACCACCCCACCCTGCAAATTGTTAAACAATGGGCAAGACTGAATTCTAGGCAGACATGACACCTTATAATAATAGTCTGAGATGTCTCCCTGTTCAAGGAGTCAACTAGCTATTTGACAGGACAGAGTTTTCACCGAACAGCCAAAGAATACCCCAAAGCTCTGGAGTCCAATCATCTTGTGAGGTCCACTGTCCAATACACCAACAAAAGCCCAACTATAAACGGAGAGCAATAAACCATGAAAAGCAGATGCAGGCTGGCACACTGTTAGTGGCATGTGTAGGCATAAGTCAAACTTACACATGTAGATGTATTTTTGTTGTTGTTGTTGTTGTTGTTGTTGCTACTTTATTTTCCTTCCCCCCTTTGCAAGCCTATGACCCCCTTGAATTACCATAGAATCACTGCAGCTCTGCTCCAAGGCCATTCTCTGCCTGGAATAGGGAGGACTGGAGAAGCATCCATTTGGCTGTGTCCTGCAACCAGGAGCAAAATGATTGCACCATCCACTGAGACTACCAAAGGACCCTTACAGACCCCATTGGATGATATAATCATTTCACCACTGGCTATGGGAACAGGGGGAGCACTGCAGTGGCTCGGTATGTCTGAGAGGGGAATGGCCAGTTGTAGTATAGTTCTTCAGTAAGCAATAGACAAATCTACATTGAGCCATAGGCAATTCTAGCCATAGACTCTCGTTCATGCACACACACAGGTCTATAACTGGTGTATCATTACTTACAGCTGTGCTCCTGAATGTAGGCAATGAGCTCACAAGGCTACAGGGTAAGAAAAGGAGAGAAGGGATCACATGTTATCACAGAAATATTTTGCACCATATTTTGGGTTACATAAGGCTTGTGCAGTAAATACATACTGAAAAGGAAGCAACGCCCTTTGCGCCTTTAATACCCTGAAATGAAAGAAGAAAAAGAACAGATTATCTTTGCAAACATTCCAAAGAACCTGCTAACATGCATAGCCACAGATGGCTAAGGAAATGAAAAGGGAACCAACTGTAGCAGAGTAAGTGTTTAAAATAGAAATTTAATCTGTTGGTTTCTTCAAATTATGAAGTGATGTATATTCATATAATTTATGAGGTGATTATAAACTGTATGTTTTAAATTCAACCAGTTTTGAAACTATGTGGCTATGTAACAGATAGGTCTTTTACTGGCGTTTGTAATTTTTTTTATTAACACCAGGCTCAGAGGGCTTCTGGAGTTTTCATCATTGTGTCATTTTTCATATGCAATAAAGATACAAGGAATAACTTAGGAGCAACTAAGCCTTATTCCTTACAAAGGAAATGGTTCTTATTCCTTACTTATGAACACTTTTCCATAATAAAAGGCACATAACAATTTCAAAGCATAATGATATGCAGGCCCCCCAGAACTGTGTTACGGTAGTGGGCTCAACATTGGTAGATGAGTTGTTATTAATTTTGCCTACATGTAGATACTTCACTTGTCACTGAAACTCTCTTAAATATTAAGACTCTTACAAGTGCAGTGTGCACTTAGAAGTGCCCTCCATGTCTTCACTATAGCTTACTCCCAAGTAAAGATACGTAGCACAAACTGCAGACAGTCTTTATTATTTCTGGAAAGATTCAGTTACAATAGCTCTTTATCACACTAAGGGGCAAACAGGATTTAAACAAGAGTTAAACTGGAGGAAACCAGGAAATGCCTGATGTTTATCACATGACATTTCCTGGTTTCCTCCAGTTTAATTCTCGTTTAAATCCTGTTTTCCCCCTAGTGTGATAAAGCAGTTAGTGCTTGCTCATTTAGTACACTTCTGATTGATAATTGCTATAGGGGAGTGTATCACACGAAGGGAATTGGAAGTATAATCCAATGGCAATCTGAATGCAATCATGGGGTTTTGCTTGTTTGAGTGAAACCTGATCACACACATTTTCGGGCAAAGGGAAGTCCTTCCGAACGCAATCATGGGGTTTCACGTGATTGCGTGAGAAACTATCACACACAATTTCGGGCACTGGGAGGCAATTTCGGGCAGTTCTGAACGCAATGCAGTGTCAATACGCAATCAAGTAAATTCGCTGAACTAGCGAATTTACTCAATTCTGAACTGACCTCACTTCCATTTCTTTCGAAATTGAGAGAAATTCCTCCCATGTGATAAATAGGAGTCTTGGTTGTCCAATTTTGCCGGATCACTTCAGCGCAATCAGCTCCCCCAATTAGTTTTAGGGAGCTCCAACCCCACCACCACCCTGGTTCCAGGGTCCACAGTAAAATACCTTGGAAGCATCACACCAAAAGTGCCAAAAGTTTGTGCATAAAAGTCCACAGATCTTTCATAAATCCCATTGCTGTCACATTACAGTTATCATATAGAGCCTAAATTTTTACTATAGGCAAGGAATCACATTCTAATTGGAAAATATTATATAAAACAAATGTATAGACCGAAAAGAAAGCCCACTTGCTGCAGCATGGCCCAATACCCATGGGTAGAGAATATGTGCATTAGCTATGATGTCATGGAAAAGACAAATGAGGCCTACAATTACTATTGCATTGTACTGTCTTTTACAGTGACTGAGATTTACATGCCAATAAAATAGTATGCTGGATAAGTGACAGATTTACCCTGTGACCTGGAGGGCCACGATCTCCGGGTGTCCCCTTCTGACCAGTAATACCTGCAGGACCCTAAAATAAAGGACAAGGAGGGGCTTTGAAAAAGCATCAAGGATAGCCAGTAAGTGATCTGGGTTAGTGCAGTTATGATATTAAATGAATGGTTAAAAAATTATCTTAATCTTTAATTCCTTGTGCTTAACATGTATGTAACTAACTGTGTGCACGCAAGAGGAATTATGTCTTCGTTCTGATCCCCCACATCCACTCCTCTTCATTTGTATGGGAAAGCATTTTAAATTCCAAAAGGAATTTTAAAAATGTATTTTGACATGTCACTGTTGAAAGGAAAGGCATCAGAAATTTCACTAAAACATGAAGGTCCTTAAACAGGTCCAAATCAGTATTTTGCATCTTGCCCTCCATTTGGTGATTTGAAAGATTTCTATGATACCCTTCAGCAGAACCTCCCTTAACATCATTTTTTCATAGTCACAGTTGTAGTATATCAGGAGAAAGAAGTGGAGGAGCTGGCCACTTTCTATAGCACTTTTCGTTTGAAATTTGTTTTACAATGTTATTTCATTCATTATAGCTGATCCACTAAATGAAGGCAAAATACTTCAACTTATATCTAAACATATACTTACACATATACTATCTTTTAGTGGCAGATCTTCACAAGACTGTTGTCAGTGGAAGAAAGACACTATCGGGCTTTCTAGATTGGCAGGAAAGTGTGACATGAAGTTGCCTTTTCCTTAATGCTTAGCAGCTGCACCACAGCCTTTAGATGGAGCTGCGCTGTTCCGCAGTTTTTAAAAAAGAAGCTGGGAAAACCAGCACCTTTTTAAAGGCGCTTCTTCTCCCCTAAAACGCAAAAAAAGGGTTTTCATGTCACACTTTCCCTTTTTCTCATCTAAAGGCTAGAGTTTCGTGCAGCCATGAACACACTTCTTTTTGCCAATCTAGAAAGCCCCTATGAATTTTAAAAGGAAAGTCTTTCTTTGTGGCAGCATCCCAATTTAGGAATACCCTTATAATTTTTTTTAATCATTGCACTTTTTTAAAAAAAAAAAAAAAAGGTTGTGGCTAGCAACTTCTCTTAACAGGTAATCATAAGATGTTTATCTTGTATTCATTCTTTTAACATGTTGGGTATACTATCCTGAGATCCTAATGGATAAATGGCACTCTGTGTGTGTGTGTGTGTGTGCAAGTAAACAAAACAAACAAATAAATATTTTAACATTGAGAATAAAAAAGTAATCTTGGCTGAAATAAGACATGGTAATTTATACTGATAAATTTAAAAATCCAAATAATCTATTTTTAAACTAAGCTCTGGGAGACAACATGCTAACTCCTAAAAAATACAATTTGAAGAAGAACTGGTCTATTAAATCATCTCTTTGTTGTTTGCAACCAAGTACAAGACCAAAGTGGCTAAGAATTGTCTATCAAGCAACCTTCCATCAACCCTAGAGTTGGAAAAACATATGTTTTTATCCTACAGTTGCCAGAATCCTTCAGCCAGCGTAGCCATTGGCTGGAAGATTCGAGAATTTATAGTAGAAAAAGATAAATTTTCCATGTTCTGCAGCTGGGAAAGCCAACTGTTTCAGCCTATCTTGAAAAAAATCAGGGTTGAATCTTCTCAGAACTGGGGAAGGGCCAAGGAAAAACCATAAGCCACCTGAGTTGTTCTTTTAAAAAACTGAATTTATATTAACAAAGTATGAAGTTTTCACTTGCCATTCGTCCGTGGATCCCTTTTGGCCCATGTTCTCCTGGAATTCCGGTGTTACCAACATTGCCCTAAGTTGAATATATATACATTAAAAGACCACAGAATTTAAAAACAATTAATCAAACTGTTGGTGTGCATGTGTGTGCGATGGCTGACAACAAAACAATGGTGAATAGTATCAAATATATGGTGAATTCATTAAATAAATAGAAATAGCCTAGCAGAATTGACCATCAGTACACCAGCTCTATAGTTTTGAATAGGAGAAGGTAGATCTAGGACTTTAGAATCTTTAAAAGAACCATTTCTTTGTACCAAGTTTGAAAGGAAAATTGGGGTCCAATACAGCTGTTTCAGAATGGATGTCATGTATTTTCTGCAACTCGCTGCAGTTTAGAGAGAAGTGGGAATGTCCTAACTGCAGTACTCCTTGTCACAGTTCCAGGGAAATTCCTGCCACTAATCCAAGAGGTGGTGAAGACAGACTAGAAGAGTTTTGGGACAAGTATTGTTCCTCTACGGCAGTCTCTTGCATTCATTATATACTGACCTTAAACTAATGAAGGGTCATGCAATGCTGGGATCCCATTGATTCACCAGAGGTGGCAAAACACATCTCTACATCTAAATTCCATCCAAAAGATTGCACGCAGTGACGAGTCCAACAGACTCATACGACTGAAATGCATGTGCCAAGGTCCAATTGAATCCAGAAGGCTTGTGAGATTTCTTAGTGCAACACAAATATTCAGGGTTTCTAAGCTTGCATGAACATTTGTACACATTTTTGTTTGCATTTTGTCCTCATATATGTAATTCACTGCAATTTTATCTCAGATATATATATATATATATATATATATATATCTGGCAACCACCTCCACCCTTGCAAAGCATTTTGAATGTTATTGTCCCCCAATAGGCACATTTTTGCATGCTATTTTCCACAGTACAGAAATTTTGTAATGCAGCTTTGTTAGCAGGAAATTCCAGCACAAAAACATTAAACTGTGAATTTTACAGGATTGCTGAGCTTCAGTTCATGTATTGATTGACATTCTTCCTCCTTACTTTTCATTGTCTGAATAGCAAATGATGTAGGGGGAATCATTTGCCCTCCCAAAAGGAAGGAAAGATAAACAATTCTGTCAAAACTTTGCATTGATGCATGAGGTGGGAGAGAGAGATGAGCAAAAGCAGCAATATATCACTGCTCTACTGTCTTTCAGTATTTCTTGATCCATTCACCTACCCTTAGTGCAAGTTTTGCCTGGTCACCTTTTTGGAAACAGGTACCAATTTTGCTTCTCCCTTGAGCCTTTTTGGGGGGGAAAGGTGTTTTGCCTCCCTCATACTTATTTACCATGGTCCTGTGGGGAAACTGACTTTGGGTGGTGCTTTAAAATGAGATATTGTCTTGAATACACTTTAAGTAGATTGTGTTAAAAGTTATTTCTTTGTTTATATTAACATTTAATTTTAATAATTAGTATTTGGTATCCTTTAGCAGATTATTGAGGGGAAATGACATCAAAGGGGATTGTCTACAAGGATCAAGCAAATCAATTTTCACCCACCCTCACCGTAACCAGTCAACATGGCACAAGGCCAAATAACCTGATTCAAGTGCAGACCGTCTTCAGGAAGGAAGGCCAATTCTGCACCAAATCTACCCTATCCCTGCCTAAAACAGATTTTGCTGCAAATTTTGCTGAAAAATTGGGAGCACTCTATAGTGATGCTAGGTGGATACTTATATGTGCCCCACTGTGTCACCTGGCACCACTGGTGCAAGTCGTTCACTCTGAGGTCACAACAAGGAACCCAGTCATATGAATGATGCTGGGCACCTCATTTTGGACCTCAGAGGGAACAACTCACATAATCAACAGTAACACTGGGCAACATAGCAGGATGCATATGTAGACAGCCACCTGGCATCACTATGGATTGTGGAGGTAACAGGAGGAATCTGGATCAGCACTGGTGCCAGAATACTTTAGAAGCAGCCCCAAGTAGTGGGGCTAGTGTAAATGAGCCCCTGATCAACAATCAATGAGCACCCACAGGCATCTTTTTGTTAAAGGGAATTCTCTGGCCTTCCTTATTGCTCATGGTACTCGGGGATATGAAAGGGTGCAATCTTTGGCACTTGAATTGATTGGTTTTCTCCTTTAGGGCTTCAGGCTTGAGGGAGTTTCCTGGAAAAAGACAGGCCAGGATCAAGCAAGATTGATCAGCTTGCTCGCACTTGAGATGCTGGTGAGAACCTCAGATTACACCTGCTTCAGCATATGCTGTGTTTAACAGCTGTGTTGCAGATCAGAATTAAATATTTATTAAACTGATCCTTAGTTTTCCCATACATTTTGTGTATCTGTCAGTGGGGGGGGGGGAGGAGGGAGGCAGCAGAATACAGGGATGAATCAAATAATTTTATTCCTCATCCCTGCATAGAAAGGAGAGAGGGTTTTTTTAAAAAGGAGAGGGGATATGGCCACTGGGAAACATTTTTTTTTAATGAGAGATAATTTGCTTTTTAAAAAAGATAATTCATTGGATGGTTTCTCCAATTGGCTCCTCATAAAAGACAGAAATAAAAGTGCACAGCACTGCGTAGAACAAAGAGACAGAACCTGAATCTTATGCACTGTGGACTGATACTAGCATAGGCAATAGATCTGGACAAGGAAACTCTTTCACCCAGCAGTAATATCTGGACAATTCAACAATGTCAGGACTGGAGTATCCAGACAGGTTCTTAATGTACTTTTGTAATTAGCAGGCTGCCAAACAGCTACTTCTTCACCACAAACAGACCATTCAACAGCTGTCAAACAGTATTCCCACTCTTTCGCAGATACAGTTATCAGATTGTTAAAAAAATAAAATTAAAAAATATTGAAGTAGTGATGCGACTTCTCATACTTTAGCTTCTTAGAAAGTACATTACCTTCTGTCCTATAGCTCCAGGAAATCCTTTTTGGCCCTATAATTCATAAAATGATAAAAACAAGTTTATTCATATCCATGCGGTGCTGTTTTAAAGACAGAATTTCTCTAAAGGTACAGCAGCAAATATTCCACTCAAGCATGCCAGTTTTCCTCCTTCCAGCTTCAGTTCACCCAAATGTTTCTTCCAATTGGGCTTAAACACTCCCTCATTATGCTGAGCTTTTGTTGGTTTGTTGTTGTGTGCCCTCAATCTTTTATTTTCCTGTTTCATCTTCCTCCTCCATCCTCACTGTCTAGAATTTCAATGGCATCCATATAATCCTTTACAGCTACTTTGAGAAAGCTGTGAACTATTCCAGGAGTTTATCGCATGCATTTTCCAGCCCAATCCATGCACTGGATGAGATTGGGATGGAAGGGGGAAAAACAGGTTTTACTGCACATAAAATTGCTGCTGTGTTGCCATCTGATCATGATCCATCCCCAAGCAATGCTCTGCCAGCCAATTTTGGTAAAATGGAAAGCTTCCATAGTACCAAAATCAGCTGCCAGAACACTGCTTGGGGACATACGATGGTCAGAAAGCACTGTAGCAGCAATTTTGTCTGCAGTAAAATCCATTTTCCCCATTCCAGCCCAATCCCGTCCAGTTCATTTGTTTCCTGAATTTTCCAAAAAAAAAAAAAAAAAGCTTCATTTATATACCGCTTCATACCCTTATTGAGTGTCTAAGCGGTTTACAATTGTAAGCTATTTGCCCCCCAACAATCTGGGTACTCATTTTAGCGACCTCGGAAGGATGCAAGCCTGAGTCGAGCTTCAGCCCTTTGCTGGTCTTGAACTCGCTACCTTATGGTTTTGAGTGAGTGGCTGCAGTACAGGCATTTAACCACTGCGCCACCAGGGACTATTTTCTACACCATTACCTACTTAATGCCTCAGTTTTTAGTCACTTGATGTGGGTCACGTGAACAGATATAAAGGTTCAATTAATGCAGGGTGACTTCTTGGTTCAGTACCAGAATTGGTACAAAGGGAAGCCTTTTTAACCCCACAGTCCTCAAAGAAATGTTTGGTAAGACCCTAACAGAAGACTTTCTTGGTGGTTGCCCCTAAGGACACTCCTTGCTGTCCTTCTGTGGGCAAGCAAACACTATTTTTAATCAGACAGGCCTCTGGTAATTGATTGATTTCTGAGGAAGGAACTTTGAAGAGATGGGTGCTCTACTTTATTGATGCACTCTTAAATCGCTTTTAATTCACCTGTGTTTTAACGTTATGATTCAATTATTTTTTCAACAATACTATGACATTTTGTCTTTCTATTTGTATTTTCTTAGATAGAAGAGCCATCTTGAGTTCTAGTTTTGGGAGAATTCAGACCATGAAGATTCCAGTTACTCTGTTCTCCTAGCAGTTTATCACATGGGAGGAATTTCTCTCAATTGCAAATGGAGCCAATTCGCAATTACGTTAATTTGCGTTTAGCGAATTTACATGAAATCTGATTGCATTCGGAATGTGTTCTGAATGACTTCCCATTTCCCGAAAATGACCCCCCATTGCCCAAAATTGTGTGAGATACTCTAACACGAAATTATGTGAAACCCCATGATTGCGTTCAGAATGACTTCCCATTGCCCGAAATTGCGTGAGATACACTCATTCGCAATAATGTGAAACCTCATGATTGCATTCGGATTGCCATTGCATTATACCCCCAAATTCCGGCATATGATAAACTCCCTAGAGGAAGAAAAAGGCTATTTAAGAGTGCACCTTCATTTCTCCGCATGCAATTGAACTGAAACACCAGACGTTTGTCCATGGCCTGAATTTCCTCCCTTATTCCTCCCCTCTCCTCTGCTAAGTATCAGAAACCTCTTCTGAGGATTGGCAAGAACCAGAACGTGTGAGGATGTGGAACTGTCCATACAGACCTATGGACAAATGTGCCTTCTAGTTTAATGGCAGGAGAGAACTGGTCACATCATCTTGAAGTGTTCATTTATCAGCAGGAAAGGCCTCTATCACTCCAGATGGCTGACTGGCTTTTAAGGTGGGTTTCATGGTATTTTGTGCTCATTACAAGTATGCCACAGTTGCAGATAACTTACAACTTACTAACTTATAACTTACAAGCAGCTTTTTGTTGTTGTGTGTCTTCAAGTAATTTCCGAATTATGGCAACTCTAAGGCAACCCTATCATGGGGTTTTCTTGGCAAGTTTCTTTAGAGGGTTTTGCCATTGCCATCCTTTGAGACTATGAGAATGTGACTTGGCCAGGGTCACCCAGTGGGTTTACATGGCCAAGCTGGGATTTAAACCTTGATCTCCAGAGTCCTAGTTCAATACTCAAACTGCTGAAACAGTTATGTTGACCTAAATCTAACTTACAACGTAGTGATTAAAAGGATGCCAGCCCAAATTTAATGTGCAATTATTGCAGAAGGAATTATTTTACTATTTCTTTTACGCTTACTTACCTTTACACCTTTATTTCCTGCCCCACCATAGCCAACAGAACCATCATCTCCCTGAAAAAAAATTGCATTTAGATTAGTGTTTCACTTTCATCCCCATCTGCTATTTTTGTAGACAGTGTTATTTGGTGTTAGTACTTATTTGGACATAAATCAAACCTCCCTCATAAAAGGAAAACATCACAAGATATTTTTCCTTCTCATTTACTGTATGTTTTCAGTTTTATTTAGAATCTTATGAAAAGCAGGTCAGCCAATCCTTCTCTCTAGATAAATCCCTTTGTACTACAGAAATATTAACACTATCAAGACTGGAATGTAAACAAGAGGATAAAATACAAACCCTCGTCCCATAAGATCCAGGTAGTCCTTTCTCGCCTTTCATCCCAGGATCACCAGGCTCTCCCTGTTAAATTTAGATAAGATTGGCACTCCATTTACAGTTAAATCTACTGTCTATGTAAGTAAAAATAGATATCACCTGAGTTTACTACAGCAGTAGTTTAAACAAAAACAAATAGAGGTGACTGCCAGAGAGCATAGTAAAAAAAGCATGCCTGTGGGGTAAAATAAAAGGTTGATTGTCAAAGGCAATCAGATTTTTTCCTTGAAAATTCAATGAACAAAGGCAGGAATGTCATTAGAGGGATGTGGGCAACACCAGGTGACACTGTAAGTGTGAGTGACACTACTGCTCCACAAACATCTGCCTTTGGACAGAAGCAAGCTGTGGCATTCACCTGAGTCCTTTTGAAACACTGCAGCTCAGCAGAAAATGCATGTATATGTGTGTGTGTGTGTGTGTGTGTATATATATATAATATTTTAAGATTTTCTTTAAAACTTCACATCTTACCAAATTTTCACTTTAACCATATGATACTTTGTACATATAAATACATTTAGCCTGTGTGTATGATATTGCAATTTAAAGGTATGATTTTGCTAATTGTTTATATCACAGCTATTGCAATTACATTCAGTGATATAACATTAGTACAAAAAACCTTTTAAGGATCTTGTGTGGTGTGATATGGGAGGAGATCAATGAGAGGGTGGCACTATGAGTTACCGCACTGGGTGATGCCAATGAACAAAAGACCTTTCACTCAGACTCAGAGGAAAGACAGATCTAAGCTCATTAAATAGACATATCTGGAAAATTGTTTTCTAGGCTCATGCAACAGACATATCTGGAAAACAATCTCTGATCAGTTCTATTCTACTTTACTTTCATAGAAAACTACTGAAGATTGGATGAGAACATTATGTCTATAAACCACAAAAGCTCATGTAATAATAAATCTGTTAGTCTTAAAGGTGTTACAAGATTCTTTGCTTTTATGGTAGAGCAGAGAAACACCATTACCCCTTTGAAAACTGATGAGGACTGGATTATCAGCTAATTTTGACTAATTTTGGCTTTTAAAGTTGAGTCCAGATGGATGTATAGAAAAGAAATGCATGTGCTATGTTACTTGACTGTTTTCTACATCTTGGAGGCCCATTACCCAAACAAACCCCTTTCTGGTTTCCACATTTTTATGATATGTGTATTGCAAAGTTTCTTGGGAAGAAATATTGAGATCTTCTTCTACTGTGGGCTACATCCTTATAACTATACAAGTAACTAACGACTACAGTTATACCTCTAAAGAGTTGGTTTGTCCTTTCTTAAATGAAATTTAACTATGCTTTGTTGTTGTTAACTGCCTTCATGTTGATCTTGACCCATGGCGACCTTGCTGATGATCTCCAAGACTTCTGTCCTATACTGTTCTCCCCAACTTCTGCAAACCCATACTCATGATCTCTTTAATAGAGTCCATCCATCTAGCATACAACCTTCCTCTCTTTCTACTTCCCTTCACCTATCCTAGCATTATTGTTTTTCCCAATGATTCATGTCCTTTCATGATGTGGCCAAAATACGACAGCCTAAGTTTTGTCATGCTGGCTTCCAGGGAGATTTCTGACTTGCTCTGCTCTAGGATCTATTTGTTTGACTTTTTGTCTGTCCATGGTATCCACAGCACTCTTCTCCAGCGCCACATCTCAAATGAATTGATTTTCTTCCTATCTTCTTTTTAATTTTTTTTATTTAAACAACATTATCTTCTTTTTCAAATGTCCAGCTCTCACAACCATACGTTGTGATGGGGAATACAATGGTTTGTATGATTCTAACTTTTGTGCTGAGTTGTATATCTTTGCATTTTAGGATCTTTTCTAGTTCTTTCATGCTTACTTATTGGAACTAATTAGAAATAACTGGTTGTTTATAACTAGTCATTCCTTAGACATGTTCTAAACATATAATCCCAGAATATACACACTTTTTAAATATCTTCAGCCATAAAATTTGTATGTTCAGTTTCACTGAAATACTCTGTGGAGCTGAGAACTTTATCACACAATTCAGAGTTATGTCAAATCAAAAGGATAAAGTTGTTCTAAGCTATATGTTAGTCCAGGAAATGTGGATCAGAACCAAGCATTTGATGGAACGACTGAAAATTCAATTAAATATATTTAAAATATATTAAGATACATTTTGAGAGCTTTGTTGTGGTTATTTTTTATAATCAAAGGTATGACCTAATTTGTATGTGTAATATGAAACATGAATTCTTTCTCTGCTATGCAAGGGCCACCCTGGCCAAGTGGCTGAGGACAACTGGTTTTGTTGTAAGAAGTAAATTAAATTGAGAATCTGAGACATACCTTATTTCCTTTGGTTCCCCACTTCCCAGGAACACCTGATGGACCTTCTGCTCCTGGTTGGCCCTGCAAGAAAAGAAGGAAGTAAACAAAGTAATGCAGTAGTGAGCACCTGCAATTTTATTGAATGAAATATTGTTTTGAGCATTAGCAATTTGTAGTGCAATCATGTTTTGGACTTCAGCTCCTCAGTCAACTTGGCCAACAATCAGGATTTTGTGGATCTGAAGTCCAAAACATCTGAAGAACCAACGTTTGGGAGCAACTCATGTAATGACTTGAGTGTTAGACTATGACCAGGGTTCAAATCCCCACTCAGCCCTGGAAACCAACTGGATGACTTTGGGCAAGTCACACTTTCTCAATGTCACACATTGAGTGGAAGGCAAGTCACGTAGGTCACACACTCAGTGTAAGGCACAGGCAAACGCCCTCTCAACAAAATTTGCCAAGAAGACCTGATGATAGCTTTGCTTTAGGATTGTCATAAGTCAGAAACAATTTATTTTACATCACTCCCCTTAGAATGTGTTGCTAATATCTGCATTGCAGAAATAAAACTAGAAAATTAAAGTTCTGCATACCTGGGAGAAGACATCATTGTTGTTGAACATCTGCCTGTCTTTCGTGCTGTTAAAGGAAGGGTGGGATCAGGACTAGCATGGAGTGTTTTAAAGTAGCCATGTTATTTTGTTGTTGTGCGCCTTCAAGTCATTTCTGACTTATGGCAACCCTAAGGCAAACCTATTATGGGTTTTGTTTTGTTTTGTTTTTGGCAAGATTTGTTCAAAAGAGCTTTGTCATTTGCTCCAAGACTGAAAGCATGTTAACTAGTGGGTTTTATGGCCAAGCAGGGGATCGAACACTGGTCTCCAGAGTCATACTCCAACACTTAAATCACTATGCCACACTAGCTCAATATAATTCAATCACTGGATGAAACACGTGGGATAACAGTGTCAGTGTGTACTGAAAAGCATGAAAAAGCATGGAAAGCACTAGAGCCAAGTTCCAGAGAAGCCTTGCTTGCCTGTGTGCTTCTTGCTTCTTTCCAGCATTAATTTTTCATGCTTGATGGGACTGTGTTCTGAAGGACTCCTGATCTTGAAGGGCTTTACAGGGCTGGGGACAGAGCTGGTTCGCTCATGCAGGACAGTGAACTAACCAATGTCTGAAACCAGGAACTAGGGCATGAATGGTTTAGTAAGCAGGGTGACTGCTTTGCAGCTTATTTGAGTGCTTAGGTATGAAGCAGGATGAAAAGACGAGAAAAGCAATAAATAAATGTTCATTATTACATACTGGAAACCCTTTTCTTCCTTGATCTCCTTTCCTTCCCTTCACTCCCCGAATTCCTCTTTCACCCTAGAAACATATTTCAGAAAACAGACAAGTTTTAACATCACATATTTTTCTAATTTTAATTTACTCTTTAAAACACAGAGTCCTCAAATGCCATAGTATTTGTTAGCAAATATGAGAGCAGGTTTTTGAATCATCCTAAAATATGCTTTCAGTGAAGAGAAAGACTTAGAAAGGCAAAATACAAACTTGGTAGAGAAAGAAAAATGAGGTTTGGTATCCCTAGCTACAAGAGAGTAGAAGAGGAGTGAGAGAAAGTAAAGTTAAGCCAGAAGTTTATCAGACGGAGGAGGCAAGTGTCCTTTTCCCATTGTTAAACCATTCTAATCGTGTGATGGGGGGGAAGATTATCATAGAATCATAGAATCATAGAGTTGGAAGAGACCACAAGGGCCATCCAGTCCAACCCCCTGCCATGCAGGAACTCCAAGTCAAAGCATCCCTGACAGATGGCCATCCAGCCTCTGCTTAAAGACCCCTAAGGAAGGAGACTCCACTACACTCCGAGGGAGTGTGTTCCACTGTCGAACAGCCCTTACTGTCAGGAAGTTCCTCCTAATGTTGAGGTGGAATCTCTTTTCCTGCAGTTTGCATCCATTGTTCCGCGTTCTAGTCTCTGCAGCAGCAGAAAACAAGCTTGCTCCCTCCTCAATATGACATCCCTTCAAATATTTAAACAGGGCTATCATATCACCTCTTAACCTTCTCTTCTCCAGGCTAAACATCCCCAGCTCCCTAAGGCATTCTTCATAGGGCAAGGTTTCCAGACCCTTCACCATCTTAGTTGCCCTCCTTTGGACATGCTCCAGTTTCTCCACACCCTTTTTGAATTGTGGTGCCCAGAACTGGACACAGTATTCCAGGTGGGGCCTGACCAAAGCAGAATAGAGTGGCACTATAACTTCCCTTGATCTAGAAACTATACTTCTATTGATGCAGCCTAAAATTGCATTGGCTTTTTTAGCTGCTGCATCGCACTGTTGACTCATGTTCAGCTTATGGTCTACTTGGACTCCTAGATCCCTTTCACATGTGGTCTCATTCAGCCAGGTGTCCCCCATCCTATATCTGTGCATTTCATTTTTCCGCCCTAAGTGCAGAACCTTACATTTCTCCGCATTGAATTTCATTTTGTTAGCACTGGCCCAGCTTTCTAGTCTATTCAGGTCATTTTGAATTTTGATCCTGTCCTCTGGGGTATTAGCTACTCCTCCCAGTTTAGTGTCATCTGCAAATTTGATAAGTATGCCCCCAATTCTGTCATCCAAATCGTTAATAAAGATGTTGAATAGCACTGGGCCCAGGACAGAGCCCTGTGGGACCCCACTGGTCACTTCTCTCCAGGATGAAAAGGAGCCATTGTTGAGCACCCTTTGAGTTCGGCCAGTCAACCAATTACAAGTCCATGTAACAGTTAACTTGTCTATCCCACATTTTGCAAGCTTGTTTGCAAGAATGTCATGGGGAACCTTGTCAAAGGCCTTACTGAAATCGAGGTATACTATATCCACAGCATTCCCTTCATCTACCAAGCTGGTAATTTTATCAAAAAAAGAGATCAGGTTCGTTTGGCATGACTTGTTTCTCTGAAACCCATGTTGGCTTTTTGTGATTATGGCATTGGCCTCTAAGTGTTCACAGACTCTCTGCTTAATGATCTGCTCTAGAACCTTTCCTGGAATTGATGTCAGACTAACTGGACGATAATTGTTGGGATCCTCTTTTTTCCCATTCTTATCCCATTCTTCTCCCATCCGTAAACAGTAATGGGCCCATCATTTGGTAATAACAGGAGTTTCTGTTACCACCAAATGACAGGTCCATTAATGTTTATGGATGGGAGAAGAATAGAATAAGCACATGCAGGTGTGATAATCATCCCCCCCAATCATGTGATTAGGATGGTTTAATGATGTGAGAAGGATGCTTTCCTCCTGTCTGATAAACTCCTAATATTGCAGAAAGAGGGAATACATCACATATTCCTATCTTGCTTGCCCCCGACTGGCTCAGAGACTTGTTCAAGTGAGCTTGCATCTTTTGTAACTTCCGACAGCTTTACCATCTATACTAAAGAAGATAAATAAAAATAAAATAGCCCTTGGGTAGATCTTACATAACATTTATAAATTTCAGTACATATTCTGAGTCAGATCCTGTATTTTCGCTGGATCTTTATGAAGAAAACACAGAGTTGTTTCTTTTTAGTCTATTAACTCATACTTCTTAATTTCTTGTCTAAAACATACTCCATGCCAGTACAGTCTGGTTATGTAATTTCATTTCTTTTCCTCCCAGACTTTTGTGCATTGTTGTTTCCTATCTACAATACATCATAAGTGTCTGCAAAATATGCCATGCCTTTTGAGTCAAAACATTAGACTGCTCATGAAAATAGGCCCTAACTCTATTGGTTAGTCACAACTAAAGGAGACCTACTGAATTGTTGAATGGTAACTCAACACATAGGTAAATTCCATTGATACAATAGGTCTAGTTGGGACAATAAGATTTAAGCCATAGTCTATACATCTTAATAAGAAAGTGTATTAGGGGTGCTAGAAAAATCCATCCCTCAGAAAGAGTTTTGTCATCTTCCCACAAAGACACCATCTACTTTGGAGAAGGAGAAAAACAATCCATAGAGGTTAAGTGACAGGGATTTACCTCTAAGGCAGCATTCCACAAATATGGCACATGTTAAACCTATGTTCTTGCATTTGCTGCAAAAATACATGTGCATTCCATAATGTTTACATTTGGCTATTTGTTACATATGTGGAGAAGTCTCAAACAGCATGCAGCTCAAGGGCAGGAACTAGTATTTGCTCAGCAAACAGACAGTACTGAGAGATGTGTATCACCATTCACAGAAGAGAATTACATATGGAATATGATGTTGCACAGTTTTCTCATTCTTCCCATGTATTACAAGGATAGAAGTATAACTTTTCCAAAAAAAAATCTCTCTAATTATGCATCCATAATTTTGGAATAACATTCACTAGATTGCAATTTTTTTTGCCTGGAAACACTGTTTCCACTAAAGGTCTTAATTTGTGTATTGTTCTAAAGAAATCACACAGAAAATTGGTATAAATCTATCCAAAATGCACTTCTGGAGATATTTTCTCAACATCAAATCCAACTACATCTTGGCACTGAAATATCTTTTTTAAAAAAATACATAAATAAACTGGTTAAATGCTGACCTGTGGACCTTTAAATCCTTGCTGTCCAGGAAAACCATTGAGTCCTTGGGATCCTCTCCTTCCCTGTAACAACAAAAACAAAAAAGTGTTTAATTAAAACAATAAGAAACCAATCAAGATGAGACGATGGAAATTTGTGGTCAGACTTTCCCTGTCTTTCTTTGAAAAAAGAAAAAGCTCCTGGAGCCTTTCATTTAAATTGGTAGTGTGACATTCCTATGTAGTTTACAGAAGAAAATCAATACCATGTACATTCCTTCCTGCTATGTTACAGAAAATAGACATGAAATCATATTCAACACACTGTGGATAAAACAAGCTACACCTCGTGTCCAGAAGTACCAACATATTCATGCTTATCCCAGTGCCATCTGTGCTCACTGGTTTGGTGGGTTTGGTTTTAAATATATGGGAATATCTTGTTACATACAATTACAAATCATTTTAGGTTCAAACTAATCAAACAAGGTATTTATTGCCCAAATAAACAGGAACTGAAAGGAACACGAGGCAAGGAGATAAAAATGTAATCCAGCCAGCTAAGAACCATGGGAAGCCCCCAAAGCTACCAAAGATTGGTATTTTTAAAAGACTGAGGGACCAATTAATGCCCAGTGCATTTTGTAGAATTCAGTACAAAAAAGCCAAAGGAGAAAAATTATGTGCACTCAACTACAGCGTCCTTTAGGACTTTATCACACGAGGCTACCAAAGTGGAATTTCAACAGGATAATTTTGTGTTTGGCAGGCAGTTATTACGTGATGTCGTCTGCATTTTAATAGCTGATGGAGCATGCCTTTTGACTGATGAGGAAAACCTGTCAATGGCTCCCAATATTGCTGTATTTCTACCTCTGCTGCAATGGGTTTCTTTCACTGCAGTTCTGATACTGGCACTCATGTTGTGTCAGTGGGTATTATTCTCTTCCTCTTCCTCTTCCTCCTCCCCTTACCCCTTGCAATTCACAAGCAGGCTGTTTTCCTTTCCTTTTCTATTTCTATTTCTTTTCCTTTTTTTGTATTTCATTGCATTGTAAATGGTGATGTAAAATAAAAATAATAAAAACTGAAAGGCGCACTGATTAGGCCATAAATCAGGAAGATTGGGTTATGGAGGCCATTCAGAAGACAGAATATGGGGCCATAGCTTGCCAAAGCAACACCTTCACACTATTGAAAACAAGTGTGATAACGAATGTTCCCAAACTGGTATATTTCCATTTCCTTACACTAACACAACTGCAGGAAGCTAGCAGCATAGTGTAAAAAGTCCTTAAAACAATCAGAAGATGTATACATTTCTTCTCTATTTACAAAATGAAAAAATAACCCCTGTTAATGGAAACATCTGGCGAAAATATGAAAACATATATTTGACTAGAAATGTGGTTTGGCCCATGACGCAATACTTTTAGAGTAAGGGAACCTTTGGAACTACACATGTTTTCACCTACAACTGCAATTACCCCCACCATGGTAAATAATTTGGGCAGTGGAAATCCAAAATATCTGGATGATAAAAGGTTCCCCACTTCTACTCTAGAATTCTATGAGAATTTGGATTTGTCATAAGCAAGTGTTCACAGTACACTCAGTTCAAGACATAGTAATCATAGATCCAGGAACAGATTCATTCATTCTTCTGCAGGGAAAGGTGGCATCTCACATATGAATTACATACGTACATCTGAGTATGCACAGACTCATTGAAACATTGGCAGATGCTCTGGCTTATGTAATTATGGACTCTAATTTATTCTGTTTTTGAAAAAAAATCTTCTTTAAATGCCTATGTATTTAAATGTTTTACAATTAGCGTAAAACAAGCAAAATTTCATGGAGGGCCTGTTTAATCTGAATTATGTTAACCAGATCAGCTACTGACACAGTATGGTTGAGATCTTACATCATCTGGAGGAAAGGAAAGTTCTGCTAACTCCAACACTGCCAGCATGTCAAACCTATCTGTCCCCACTCCCGCCCCAAAAAATAACAAAAACCCATGGCCAAGTGGTCAAGGGAAGACAAGTGCTGGCTACAAATCATCTACCTATGTTCCTATAGCCAGAGGCATGAGAACAATGTCATCTTCCAGGGCTTCTGCAGAACACACTGGAGGTCAAGAAGAGGATGTTGCTGTTGTGCACCAGACTATCGGAAAATAGGAAGACACTGTATGGCTGTTCCTCACCACCAAATGGCCATGTTACAGAAGTGGTAGGAGACAGATGTATACAGTGGTCAGGAGATTGTTGCACAAGGGAAGTAGTGAATACCTCCTTCCACAATAATGATAAAAAGACATATACAAGTATAACTTGTACTTATGCCTGCACACATTGTCAGTAGGATGCTAGCCTATATTGCTCTATAAGACTGTCTATTATATTGTCATTAGGATAAGACAGCATCCCTTGAAATTACTATAAGCATCAAAATTTTGTATACATACCTGGGGGCCTTCAGCACCTCTTCGACCTTGGCGTCCCTGAGATAAGATAATTAAAATATTTAGAAATGAATTGGAAGCACATCCCACTGGATTCAGAACTGCTGACTCTCAAGACATTCAAAGGTACTTACTTATTCCCTGGGTGGGATTAGAATGGCTTTTGAAAGCCTACACACAACTCCATACACAGAAGGAAAAATAATAGTTATGTATCAGAATCATATTGGTGGGATTCCCCCACCCACATGTGCATGATATCAATGGGATTCTACTCATATAAAAAGGAAACCAAATAGGCTGGAAACATGTCTGTAGAAGTTAGCAAATTTGCTTAGTATCCCATACTTGCTCATTTGCCACCACCATTCTCAGCAATAATGAAGGCAATTAGGAATATAACTGTGCAATCACATTTTGAACTAACTAAAGTTTCTGAAAGATGAACTGCTCCTGGTTTCAGGGAACTCAGTTCAAAAGTTACCATTAGGCATAAGACTTAGCTCCCCAGAGGTGGTGTGATCTATCGAGGCAGTATTTCACCAAGTGAATTCACAAGGCCTGTTCTGATCATACCTATTTGCATCAAGTCATTTCCCAGAACTGTTCAACACAATTAGATCAATTTCATCTTACAATTTTGTACCACATGCCACAACGGGTAATGGATTTATTCTATGGGACCTTGGGCTTTGTAATTTGGGGAGAGACTTAGAATTCTGTGCTAGATTGCTCTAGTCCCCATCTATTTTAAGTTCCTCATCAAACTGCAAATCCCAAGATTCCTTAGGATGGAACCATGACAGTTAAAGTAGTATCAAAAGTCTATAATGGTGCAGTGCATATACACCCAGAAAGGCAAAAGACTGTTGTTTTCTGAGAAGAAAAATCCCCATACAACTGTAAATAGGCATAAAAAATTATTTGTGGGAGGGAAGATAAAGGTTGAAAGTTGGCTTTTGCTGACAACCAGTTGTAGACTCAAAGGGGATATCCTCACACAGTTGCTGCCTGCCTTGGATAATCATTATGAAGTCAACAGCTTCTTTCTTCGCTCTTACTCTGATTCCTTTGGAGCCTGGCAATCCTGTAAGGCCTCTTGGTCCCCTCTCACCCTGGAGGGAAAACAATGATTGTGAGATACCAGTCACTTGTGTTTATGCTTTGTCCCCACTTTAACGATCTATTATCTTATAAACAGCCAGAAGTTGATCAAAAAAAGTGCATTGTTGCATTATTTTGCAATGTGTACAAATCTCAAATCTCAAATGACAGAAATTGGAAATAGAAGAGGCAAGTATCATGTCACCCTGATGCAGAATACCACCACATTTTAGAAAAGGAACAGGCGAATCAGTCTTCCAGCCTTTATGTCTGAGTCAAGGTTGTGTAAGTGTATATCACAAAGTTATATCTCACTAAAGGTGCAGTATCTTTTTTTTTTCTACTTATCTAGGAGTAAGTTCAACAGAGATTGCTTGACCATACTCCCAGATAAAATGTTAGTAGCTACAAGTTGGAGCATGTCCAGAGAAGCAAATTCACGTGAATTTGTATTGCGTTCGGAATATGTTCAGAATGACTTCCCATTACCCAAAAATGACTGCCCATTGCCCAAAATTGTGTGAGATGCTTAAATTAGCCATAATGTAAAACTTATGATTGCGTTCGGAATGACTTCCCTTTTGTCCGAGATTGCGTGAGATACTTTAATACGCAACAACATGAAACCCCATGGTTGCGTTCGGATTGCCATTAGATTATACTTCCAATTTCCGACGTCTGATAAGGTCCATAGGGAGCTAGGTAGGTTTAGCCTGGATAAGAGACAGTTAAGAGGTGATATGATAGCCTTGTTTCAATATTTCAAGAGGTGTCACATTGAGGGTGGAGCAATCTTGTTTTCTGCTGCTCCAGAGACTAGAACACGGAACAATGGATGCAAGCTACAGGAAAAGAGATTCCACCTTAACATTAGGAGGAATTTCCTGACAGTAAAAGCTGTTTGACAGTGGAACACAACCTTGGAATGTGATGGAGTCTCTTTCTTTGGAGGTCTTTAAACAGAGGCTGGATGGCCATCTGTTGGGGATGTTTTGATTGTGATTTCCTACATGGCAAGGGGTTGGACTGGATGGCCCTTGTGTTATCTTTCAGCTCTATGATTTTATGAATTCTATACCACCTACCTGAACTCTGAACTCAATGGTCTATATTTCTGATCAGACATGTCTGAGATTGTACTAAGATGTAGAGGTAAACTTATTTGGTGCCATCTGCCAGTCAGACCTACTCCTAGGTAATCTGTAATCTGTTGTACCCCGCCTCGATTGTTTTACAGAGGGGCGGGTAAGAAATAAATATTATTATTATTATTATTATTATTATTAGGTAAATTGTATTTAGAGTCTTAATAAAATATAGGTGGATTGTTGTATGCATTCACTTTCTAGCTTACAATCAGATAATGAAGTCCTTCTAAATACTTTCAGAAAATTAACAGTGCCCACCAGCCAGTTCTGGGCTCTTGTGGGTCCACTGAAAATCCATTCCACCTCATGGCTGCCCAGCATTTGGCATATCTATGTTCAGTTTAACCTAATAGCATTTAACACCTCCCATGAATGGTGATGAATCTGCTTTGGGTTTTATTTGGAACTTTAACAGGACTATTCAGTCCTGAAACTATTTTGGAGATATACATTTAAATAAATATTAATATTAATATTATATTTATATAACTAAAGCTAAAGAAACAGCATCCTCGAGTCCAGACAAAGACCAGAAGAAGATTCACAGCTTGGCTGACATGAGAGCCACCAGTGATTTAACCTATGTAAAATCCCCAAACATCAATCCATTGCAGTCTGTTCTGATGGCCTGCTTGCCATTAATTACATGGAGGAAGGAAGTGGTTACTAGAGCCATAAAAGCAATGCTCAAAATAAAGTATCCATTACACTATATTTCCAAGGCGGCTACATTTTATTGACCAATGATAAAGAAGCAGAGCATTAAAAACAGCAAGTTACCTCTATTCCTCTTTCCCCTTCTAAACCTCTTGGTCCTACTATGTTGTTATCTACCCCAGAGAAACCCTAGTGGCAAAGGAGAAATGTGTTAATGCCATATTGCTTATTTTAAGAAAATGTTCAGTAATGAATGGTCACATACATACATAATTTGTAAAAATGATGCTAAGATCAGTATACCAATACAACCATTTTAACAACGGTTGCAGTAGAGGTTAAATCACTCATGCAGATCAATGTTATAATATATCAGTTAGATAAACTGAAGACTCTCATTCAGCTACCAATAATTCCATATATGTGCCTTCAAGTCTCCTGCCATCTTGTGGGGACCCATGAATTTCGTAGGATATTTTTAAGCAAGGGATACTCACATTGTTTGCCAGTTCCTTTCTCTGAAATATAGCCTACAGCACTTGGTATTCATTAGTGGTCTCCCATCCAGGGATAACCCTGCTTAGCTTTCAAGATCAGATGGGATATTTTCCCTTTCGGGTATTTAGGCCTTTATACACCTGAATAAATACCACTGGGATTGTTTAAAGTGAACATAAATTTGAGGTAAAAGAAAAGCCTGAAGAGTTCGACTGACAAATATTATTACTGGCTACCTATACACTCTATTTCATGATACTACATATTTTGAGCAGATATTTAATTTCTCAGGCTAGTTTGCTGAGAACAATAGGGTGATAAGTATTCTTAAATAAATCCAACACTACACAATGCCTTCCCATCACAAAAGAGCTCACTCTGTTCCACCTGAATAAGAGTAGGTTGGAAAATGGAGCAATGTGATTTTGGCTTCATTGGCTTCTGACAATAGATTTTGCTTCATTGGCTTCTGGCAAAACTTACATGATCTCCTCGAAAACCCTTCTCACCCCGTACTCCAGGGACTCCCTTTGATCCTGGGCTGCCCTTTAAAGAAAAATAAAATGATGACAGGTTTAGAGCCAAGGAATCATCAGTCTCAATTTCATGTGGCTATTATTTTTGGTACCATATCAATTAAAATTATTCTAGTTTCTCTCTTGCGTCTGATGTAGGCCATTGGAAAACTTGCTATGTTTACAAGACAAGAAGGAGCTCACAGATGCACCCCCCATCCCTAAACAAGGCTTGACTTATCCCTACTTTGCCAAGATTTCAGTTTCAGAGGAAGGCCTTTTCATCCTCTGAAGTTTTGAGTGCTTTCTTTCTTTCTTTCATGAGCAGTTTAATGACTTTTAGGCTATCATTCTTATTACTGTTTTGCTTGCCTGGCTGGAAGCCATGATGTAACATTTTACTGCAGGCTCTGAGTTGCTGATATATGGCATGAATAAATACAGTTACCTGATAGCCTGATTCACCCTTTTCACCTTTAATTCCTGGAAGCCCACGAGAGCCCTTAAAGATAAAACCAATTATAAATGATATTCAAGACTTACTCTGCTTAAACATACTTGCAGTAATTCAAATATAATACTAAAAAAAAGGGATTTTAAAAATCTTACTGGTTCTCCGTTAATGCCATCCATTCCTTTCTCCCCGCTGTTTCCCTGAAATAACAATAAATAAAACCAGGAATGAGCTGCCAATTTCATCACAGTTTATGCTGATGGAGTTCAGGCTGGCAAATAAGTCTGGGGGCCAATTTTGAATTAACCTGCAAACCCCCCCCAAAAAAATTTTTTTTACTAGATCCCACTTCTAGTTTGAAGACAGGTGGATTTTTTGCATGTTAAACAATGCAGGTAAACCAGGCAGCCTGTTCAAATATTGAAATGTTGATCTTAAAAGTTTTCAGGAGAGACAATAATACCCCGCCCGCTTTTTGACAGAGAAACTGTGGTTATGGGAACTGTGGTTATGACTATGGGACTGAGACAGCTTTGGTCATGCTTCGATTGTTTTGTAACAGAGAAGTGGGATATAAATAAAGTATTATTATTATTATTATTATTATTATTATTATTATTTAATAGATGGTCTACACAGGGTACTAGACAGGACAGTGCATCCCTACTGGTTCTGCTGGACCTCTCAGTGGCTTTTGTTACCATCAACCATGGTGTCCTCTTATGCTGCCTCTCTGGGATGGAATCTGGGAGCATTATTCTATAGTGGTTCTGATCCTTCTTAGAGGGACAAACTCTAAGTGGTGTTCAATACCCTAGCCACTGGCCTGTGTGGTCCCCCAGTGTTCGGTGTTGTTCCCAATGCTGTTTAACATCTACATGAAACTGGTAGGAAAGGCCATCTGAAGTTGTGGGGTTTGGTGATATCAGTATGCTAATGAGATCCAACTCCATCTCTCTTTCCTGCCTAACTCCAAGGAAGCTGTTTCTATGCCAAACCAATGTCTGCTATAAATAACAGATGACAACTGAAATCTAAGCCAGACAAGACAGAGGGGCTCCTGTGATCATTCAAACACATTTAATAACCAAAATATCAGACATGAAGGACATTTTTAGAGAGAGAAAAAAATATGTACCTTTCGACCAATTATTCCTCTCTGCCCCTGAAAAGGATTAGAGAAGTAAATGTAAATGTAATGAGCTTTGCAAGACAATCAAGCAGGGGTGGAATTCTACAAGGTGGTAACAGATGCTTACCTTAGGACCTTTGTTACCTCTGCAACCCATGTAGCCTCTGTCTCCATCTGGTCCTGGCAACCCTCTTGGACCCTAATAACAACAGTATGACGGTAAAGGTAAATAACAATTAAGACAAAGAGGATGTACAGGAAAGTACAGGTAGGATATGGGTATTTCTCATTTTAGAGAAAGGCCACAGTTGATTCTCAATATCTATATCAACAGTGAGGAAACTTTGGCTCTCCAATGTGTGCATCCTCCTTGGCTTCATGCAGATTATGTTCCCTCGTGGGGGTTTCCCCACAGATCAGGAACACTGCAGTTATTAGGAAAATGTGTAATAGGAATTAACAAAAATAAAAAGAAAGAAAGAAAAAAAAGAAAACAGACAAAGAGAATTGTTAACCGTTTCTCAGTGGCAAGGCAAGCAGAAAAAACATCACCCAAATAAATTTAAAAGATCTTCTGTTCTTTTAAAAGAACAGTGGTTTCTAACCTGTTGTGCCATACATCTCCCCATCCCTCTGTCGAAGAATCTGGATCATATTGTAATAGAAATAGCAATGTGCCACTTTTGGGGGAACAATATTTATAGGCTTTACAAGTATTCTGTTACTAAATCTGTTATCTATGGGAAGTTTTAAGGCCATGAAAATTGTATCAGTATTCTTGAGAGTAAAAAAAGATTCACATACAAATTATTCTATTAGTAGTTGGACAATGAAATCCCGTATATACTCAGCTACAAGTCGACTTCATGTATAAGTCAAGGGACCATAGATAAGTCAAGGGTAAAACTTAGGGGCATATAGCAAAGGATCTAAAGGATGAAGCAAAGCATTGATGAGAGAGTGAAGGGGGTCAGTGCTTCCAGGACAGATTATACTCTTGTTTTTCACCAGGGGATGGTTCCTTCTTTTAAATATGATTTAAGATACAGTACTTACATTGACCAGTGGATAAGTCGGGTCAGGTTTTGGGTCAATTTTTTTGATCTAAATTTCTAGACTTATACATGAGTATATACAGTAATATTGCATAGTATGCAGTTTATTGCTAAGTTTCCTGTGAAACACCCACAAAATGCCATGTCACACTTTCAAGGAAAGGACATGGGGAGTGAAGGAGAGTGGATTCTTAGCAACTGTTATGAAAATCTGCTATCTCTGTGGTCCAACAGTGGTACATGTACCACGGGCTGGAAAAAAAATAACTGTTCTAAAGCATCTTCATCATGAGACAGAAAAACAGGAGCCTCTTTTACAAGGTAATAAAATTTCTCAGACATTGGTAGACAGAGTAGCCAAATATTACTATTAGATACAGAAAAAATGTTGCACATTCATTGGATCTAGGTCATAGTTTTCAAAGACTCTTTTACCAGACCAGAAATCTGTCATTATACTTTAATAGCTTACAGCTTCTCCTTCATTTCCTGCATGTCCTGGACTTCCTTTAAGACCTCGAAGACCCTGGAAATTAAGATCAAGGAGACATTTAACATCAAATGTTGTTAAACTACAAGCTCTTTTATCATTCTGAGGCTACAGAGGTAGTTCCTCTGTAATTCAAATCCATATACAAGCTGAGGTTTGTCATCCTTACCTCCATTCCATGTCTTCCTTCCTTGCCAGCTTCTCCCTCTTCACCAATGCACTTGCAAAACACACAGCAACAGGTTCGTTCTGCAATGTTGGTCTTGGAAAGAGAAGAATTAACTCAGCAACAGTCAAGGTTTTGTAATGCACAAGATGTTTGGTTTTTTGTTTGTTTATAGTATTTATGCCCCACCCTTCAGCCAAAAAAGCTGTCTGAGAGGCTTACTTATTATTAACAATTTGACAGTTCCCTGCCCTTAGGTTCACCATCTACAGTTAATAAGACATGAGACATAAGGGGAAGGGAATAGCAGTATATGAAGAGATTAAGTCCAGCAGATTGTGTGTACTCTTATCTCCCTCAGAGGATGGTGGGAAACCAAGCCAACTCTAAAGGTGAAAAGAATAAGATGACTATTTGTCTGGTAGACACTTCTAGCAAACTTTATTTTAGTCCTTTCCAGTGACAGAGTTTCACAGTCATGGATTGGGCAGTTGCAAGATCAGATGTCTACCTTCAAGGGCAGATGCACACTCCCTACCATTGGCAAGAGTGATCTGAAAAGTCTTCAGTTAAATGAGGCCGTAATATTGCACCCTTAAATCCTATTGGTTTAAACAAGCTTGACCAATTTACAGGCTGTACAGACTGGACATTAAGGCCTGTATGGGGTGTGGCATCTGCACAACGCACACCTCGACTGTGTCCCCATGCCAGTGTGACTCCATGCACCACACCACACGATGGGTGCCATCACGGCACACACTGCATCCAGATGGCGCAGCACCAAAGGAGTGCTGAAAAGCTGTGGCATCGGTGGCCATGGCACCCTTTCTGTGGCACAAAAAGGAGGCACTCTTTGCGGCTCCTTTTTGAACTGTGGAAAGGCTAGATCAGGGCCACAGCATGCGGTTGCTGTGGCCCTGATCTGGCAAAGAGGGCAGTCTGTATAGCCTCTAAGTCCTCCCATAGGTTTGCCATACTATGCAGTAGAGCCAATTGATTACACTAGGACTTGCTTCTGAGAAGCACATATAAGATTGCACTGTAAGTGTATTTGTGTGCCTCTGTTGCATTACTTACCATGTACTTGAACAATTGACTGTCAATATTTCTCATGCCAATGTTCAGCTGTGTCTTGTATTCAAATCCTTTTCCAAATTCTATGTACTGAAGGTCCTTAAAATTTGAAGCTCCTTCCAGAACAACAGTTATCAATGCATCCAGTCCTGTCAAAAGGACAAAACATTGGGAAAAGTCAAGACAATGCCTTTGACACCTGCTACTTTAGGGTTTAGGTGACCAAGGATGTTATCACACGGGAGTAATTTCCCTCAATTTTGAAAGAAATGAAAGTGGGGCCAGTTCGGAATTGAGTGAATTCTCTAGTTCAGCTAATTTATGTGATTGTGTATTGACACCGCACTGCGTTCAGAACTGCCCAAAATTGCCTCCCAGTGCCCAAAATTGCGTATGATAGTTTCTCATGCAATAACGTGAAACCCCATGATTGCGTTCGGAAGTACTTCCCATTGCCCGAAAATGTGTGTGATCAGCTTTCACGGAATAACTCGAAACCCCATGATTGCGTTCAGATTGTCATTGGATTATACTTCCAATTCCTGTCGTGTGATAAACTCCAGAGTTTAAAAAAAAAAAAGATGGACAGACAAATTTTTAAAAAGATATTTTGCTTTGCATGAATGAGAACAAATGTTGCATATTAGAGAAAAAGGGTGTATGCAACCGCGCATTACAGTCTACCTATATCCAGAATAAATATTAATTCTAAACCAAGAAGTTGGATTTGAGGACAATGAGAAAGAATAGGGGCTGTAGCACCAGTGGGGTGATAAATCTACTGGTAATTCTGGTTTGATTCTGCATTTAATCCAAGGGGCTGAACCTATTTATTACTTTAAACAGATCCTTTAAATTTCAAACTGAAACCCAGATCCAGATTCATTGCCCTACTGACAATGAACTATGTATCTACAATGCAGAATTAAATCAGTCTCACATCATTTTAACTGCTGTGATTCTGTCCTACAGAATCTAGGGGCGTTGAAGTTAGTGAGGCACCAGAGCTCTCTGACAAACCATGCTGAATACTTCACCAAACTACAAATCCCAGGATTCTGTAGGATAGAGTCATGCCAGTTAGAGTGGTGTCAATTTTTTATTATAAGATTTAAAAACTATTTTATCTGTGAGCCACCTTGGGGCCCTTTTAGAGAGAAATGTGGCATATAAATTAAATAAATAAATTTAATATAATTTAAAAATTGCTTTAATCCTGCGGCGTGGATACACCTAAAACCACCAACTACTACTGAATACAGGAAGAAAGTCAGAATTGAACAACTGCCTCATATCATTCTTAATTCAAACTCAGTGTGGGACGTACTATAGATGTTACAAGAAAGTCACATGCATTTTATTCTTATGCCTTTTCTGTAGACCTATATAAAAAACAAAAGGATATCTACTCTTACTCTTTCTTTCTTTCTTTCTTTCTTTCTTTCTTTCTGTAGTTCAGACTGTGTGTATGCATGAATGAATGAATGCATGCATGCACCTATTTTTTATTTATTGACTTCTTTTTTTATTGTACAAAAATTACTCTCTCTTCTTTCCTAAGAACTCTGTTTAAGCTGAGAATTGATCCTCTATATTATTGACATTTTTTTCTTTCTGTCATTACAAAAATGTAAATTTAATTTTTTGTGAAATTCCACTATTGATAAGTTTCAATAGTGTATATTTATTATATAAATGAAGTTAGGATAAACATATAGTAACATGTATATAAATTGTACCTCCTGGACCTTCAAGTTATATTTGCTAAGTAGTGTGTGGTATCCCACATAAATGCCATATATCTCTAGAGTTTCAGTCATATTTGTAACTCTGCCTTCCTTCCTGGCCTTTCTCCTTCCCGAGTCTTGAATTCCAAGAAACCTCTTATATCTTTGTATTACTGAGAAGCTTTGGGATATGAAATATTTATACTGATCTCATCAAATTCATTATATACCCTTTTTCCTAAGTTCTTCTGATTTCTGTTCCAGGATTTCTATGCTGTCATCCAAGCCATCCGAAAATACAAGCAGCACCTACAGAAAGTGAATTAAAATGATAGTTTGTAAACTTATGATACAGTATATATTATTGGCTTTGAGCGCATAAGGATGAAGGTGGAAAATGTACCTTTCTTCGATTTGCAGATTTGATTTGGAATGTTTCCCAAAGAGAATTCAAGAACTCTGCGTTCAGATGAGATGCATTCTTGATGGTGGTACCCACAAGACTGTTCAGAAGTTTTTCACTGTCGATTTGGAACTTTGAAACCACAGGTGGGTCTGTGTTGGTCATTTTCAGTGCCACACTGGTTTGTGACTGTGATCCTACATTACAGCTCACACCAGTTAAGGACATGAGGGCATTTATAATTTGAGGAAGATAGGATTCCAGCTGGTACTGTCCATGGAATACACGGTCACCTTGTTTTTGTGAGGAGACATCTATTCCCACAACAACATCCATGAAGCATGCTGGGGGGTTTTAAGGAGGAGGAGGAGAAAATAGTACCAATTACTATAGACAACTGAGAGAGAAATACTGAGAAAGTGGAAATAAGTGGAAAACACATGGTATAGACATGGGCCGAGACTTCAGTATAACTGAGAACCTTAGTCTCAAATATAAAAGAACTGGAAACAATCAGTGTCCATACACCTCAAGAAGGCGGCTGTTTACTAAACCATTCATTACCAAATATTTGGCCAGGCTTCACAAATGTTTCTAGAGTGCTGCCTAGATATGTTGCCAAGCTATTTACAACTCGTAAACATGTCAGCAGGAGGTAATGTTCATTCATTGCTCCCTCCCACCCATTGATACATGTATGGATGGATAAATTTGGGCATTCGTCAATAACCATCTTTGCAATTTACGGGATGAGGACCAGGTTAGTTTGGTGGAGAGGTGACTAATTTCCCCACTTATTCCAAAGCCCCAGGGATTTGGGAAAATTGAACTGCTTGAAGTGAGAATACTTACTTGTTTTATTTTCTTCCTCACAAATATCATCAACTAGTCTTTTTTTAATTACCTTCAGTTCGTTGAAATTATCAACTGTGTATTTCCTGTCTGAGAAGCCAGCTATCTGACTAAGCTGCAAATGGTCAATTCTCCCTACTCCTATGGCATATATATCAACACCTTTCTTTCTCAGATCTTCTGATGCTTTTATCACTTTATCGTGTGATCGTCCATCAGTTATCACGAGCAAAATCTGTTGAATTTTTTCGTTTATTCTGCTGCCACCTTCTGGCGTGAAGAAGTGCCTCACTCTCTCAAGAGCTGCACCAATGTAAGTCTGAAGTCCTTCCATCTGTCTGATTTGTCCAATTTGAGTTTCTAGCTCTGATTTGTGTGGGAACATGCTCAGGCTGAATTCTTCCCGGTACCTGTCACTGTACTGAGCAATACCAACTTGTACATTGTGGCCAGTGTCAAATGGATGAACCACATCTTGCAGAAAATTCTTCATCTTGGTAAAATCACTGTCACTTATACTGTTAGACCCATCAATAAGAAATACCAAATCAGCTGGAATCCCGCATTCTACAAAGGAACACACACAAAAATTGTGAGCAAGAAAATCTCAAGAAAAAATGTTTTATGGATTTCTCAATTCTATTTTATTATAATAACATAGATACAGTGGACCCTTGATATCCACTGGGGTTTGGTTTCAACGGCCCCCCAAAGGATACTAAAAATGCTCAAGTCTCATCATTTACAATGACATTGTAAAAGTGCCATCTCTTGTATAAAATAGCAAAATCTTTTGGGAATTTGTATATTTTTATATATTTTATTTATATATTTTTGAAACATTTTCAAGCTGTAGATAGTTGACTGTGGATAAAGACTCTGTAGATATAGACGGCCAACTGTATACACAATAAACGAAACATTTCTTTTTACATTTACACATACAGAAGCATGGTTTCGATAAACTTTTGTCTGTTTTGTCTACCTTGACTGCCCCCAGTGGTACAACTAAATTCTGCCCAATTTGTCTCAGGCCCTGACCCCTTTGACTGGCCACCCAGAAAAATGGTCCCACCCTGTTTTAATTCAAAATTATAATAGTGCAATATAATGCACACGTATCTAAGGGAATGTTAATGAAGAGACACTTCTCTTTGAATAGATAGGCATAGGTTTGCACTGACATCTGGAGTATCTGAATTTAGGGCCCTTTCACACTATGCATTCATAACACTGTGTTTTGCATTTTAACTGCCTTGGCATCATCCTATAGAATCCATGGATCCATGGATTAGCCTTTAATAACAAAAGGCCATGAAGTGCTAAAATAAAATAGCCACCTACCTGGTTTTGAAACACTGCAGATCTTATCGGATATTTTAGGATACAGGCTTTTTAGCCCTTCAAATGTATTTACATAGAAGTATTTATCTTCTGATCCTGCCATGGTCAGAAGCTCATCTGGCCTGGCTCTTTCTATCCCAATGGCATAGATGATGATGCCATTTTCTCTGAGCTTCTTTGATACTTCATCCAGTTCTGCTGCATCATGGGAGTCCCCATCAGTTATCACTATCAGAACTTGGGGGACACTCCTGTGTTTACGGCTCCCATGCTTCTCGGAGAAAAGAGCTTCTGAGTGCCTCAATGCTTTGGCTGTGTATGTTGTTTCCCCAATATGTTTATCATCCTGAATAACCTTTATAATTGATGCTTTTGTAGTGTAGTCGTTAAGATGGAAGAACGTTTCTGGCTCGGCAGAATATTTTACAGCTCCAAACTGAACTCGATCATGGCTAACATCAGATTTTTTCACCAGGGAAATCATGAAGTCTTTCATAATATCATATTCTTTAGGGTCTATACTTGCAGAACCATCGATGACAAAGACAATATCTAGGCGTTCTATCCTCCTGCACTCTAGAGGAAGAATAGCAAGAATAGGTCATTAATGCATCTCCAAACAAATCTTTATAACTTTTCTGTTTTGTTGCCAGCAAAGCTTGTGAATATAAGATGCCCTCTGAGAAAATCTGGTTGGAACACATATTCAAGAACAAGTCTCAAAAGGATAGAGTTTCTTTGCTGTGCTGCCATGACCTTATCTGGAATCAATAACATCAAGCTAAATTTAATTGAGCATGACTACAAAGTATTCCTGTCTTTTAATGCTAAAGGTGCTTCCAGATGAATCCCTTAACCTGAAAATGCCTTGTTCCAAGGCAGGATTTTATTGGGTCTCCAGATTAAGGCATCTCCTACTCATAATCTTCTCTGTTTTCTACCACTTCTTTATTTTTTTGCCTTTGCCAGTAAGTAAGTAAGTGCTCAATGACTGATAGTGCTGAATGCTGTCTGGAAGCATCCAGCAAATACATGTTCTAGCATTTCACAAGTGATGTTTGCTAGAATGGAGATCTTCAGGAGATATATTATTTGAGGTTACAGAATGTAAAATGATGGAGTGGGTATCAGAAGAGACACTGAAACATTTGCTGCAGCTGGCAAATTCCTCATACTGTTAAAAGGCAGCAAAGTTGATTAAAGAGGTTCGACAGGCAGGCAGCTCAACGTCACCCCTTTGAGCCCCAGATGGAGGCCACGGCAACCAGATGCCACAGCCTCCGGAAGGGCCAAAAAGAACCCGCTTCCCAGAAGGGGCACCACAGACACGCTCACATGCCATGATGATGCCCCTTCCGCAGAGCACTGTTTCGATGCGCCACCCCCCCCATGCATCATCATGGCACATCCCGTGTGGATGGGTGTGCCATAATGGCACACAGTCAGCGGAACAAGGGCTTTGAGCATGTGAACACTCATCCCTACCACGGCCCTAGTATGTGGTCAGGCTGGCACAAAGTGCCGGTCTGTACTGCCTCTAAGTTATTATGCTGCCCAATTTATTAATCAATTATAGTTTTCCAAACTATAATTAGAAACTGCAGAGAGGCAGGTTTATTTTAGGAGCTTAAGACCTTATAGTTGGGAAAGGAGACAACTAGGACACAGGAGAATCCAGTTACCAAATGGCAGCATTTGAATGTTGGAAGATGAAGCGAAATGCAGGAGAGTTTGTGTTACTGCCCTTCATCCCCTTTGTTTCTGTAGTGGTCCTCAAATCTTTTCTGAAACTAATCAAATTGAGCAAATTGTTTTCTGGCAGTACTCGCTAGTTCCCTAAACATGATTACAATTCACAGGGCTGTTTTTTCATGGGAGTTCTGTGACATACACACATACACAAAGACAGAGTGGAAAAATTATACCCATGTCTATTATCTGCATGTCCCAAAAATATGATAAGACAGAAACCTCAGGACAGGATTAATTTGGCTGACCTACTTGTGTCTGGAGATTGAGTAGTTATGGACATATTCCCTTTTTTTTGTAGCATCATTTTTCTCACAGGAACAGTTTTCAAACAAAAACATTAACGTTCATGTTTTCTAAGTCTGACAAAATGTACCATGTTGCTTTTGAGTCAATATTTTCCCTAAGCAGAATAATCATTTAAACTCTTATCTCATGTCTACATTTAACAGCTGGATTTTATCAAACTGGCTCAGCATTCTCAGTTAGCCAGTTAATTCTTTTTTTGACTTAGTGGCAGCTGTAGTTTTTAAATGTCCCCTACAGTTTTCATGGCATTCTTTCACAGAAGGCATGATTTTATAGCATGAGCTGTTATATCCCACACCATATGTATCAGTTTAACAAGATAACTTTATCTGCAATAATAAGAGACTGGAGCCAAAACCAAAAAAACCTAGAAGGGGAATGAAAATATCCACAAATGCTGCTCCACAAACACTTGCACAAGGGTTTATACAATAATTATATTCAGTGTTATAATAGGAAGGTTGAAAATTGTCATGCTTCCACTTGTATAAAGTGTTGGGAAATTTCTCACTTGGACGTAGTTTCCCTTTTTCTCATTTAACATGTAGATCTAGCACGAGATGTAATACAGCCCCTCTGCAAGTGGAAAATGTCTTTGCATATGGGAGAACACACTTGGATCCAATCAATGGATTTTGTGTATTTCAAACCTTCTCACAATGCAGCAGACCTTTTGGAGGGCAAAATGTTCCTATATTTTCCAGAAGTTCTCGGTAAATAGGTATTAGCATGTTTTATTGCTACTTTACAGTGTCATTTTTTTAAAAAATGCACTTTACCAGTTAGTCCACATAAAGATTACCATCATGCACAGATTTAAAGGAAGGGCACAATTTACAGGCTTAACTAAATGCAGACAAGGAACCCATTACAATATCATCTAGATGCTCCCATCGGACAACGCAGACCACTTCTTGAACAGAAGAGAAATAAATTAACTGGGTCATCTATTATATAGCAGATTAAGTTTATCATAGGAGTTTATCGCATGCTTAAAAAACCTGACTTATCCCTTCCATTTTCAAGTCTATTACAGGATAAAGTAGGGTATTATCACACAGAAAATGCCACTGATGCTGCCACCCAACTGCATCCCACCTAAAACTCGGCTAGAAGCCGCTCTCAGCTGGCTGATTTGTAAAGTCAGGAGCTTCCTGACTTTGCAAATTGTCCAGCTAAGCTCAGCTTCTAGCCAGGTTTTAGTTGGGTTGCAGTTGGGTGGTAGCATTGGTGGCATTTTCTGTGTGATAACACCCAACTTTATCCCGTAATAGACTTGAAAATGGAAGGGTAAGTTGTGTTTTTTTAAGCATGCAATAAACTCAGTAATCACACAAGCCTTAATTACATCAAGGCCGGAATAGCTAGAATAGTGATATAAAGAACATTCATAGTGTTCTTATCTCCAATGTAAAAAATGGGTCTGGAGGTACCACACATCTTCTTTGTGATTTTTCACTTCTGCACGAGAGTAAAAATGCAAAAAAGAAAGGTGCGTGTATTATTTTGTGCAGAAATATCAAGAATCTCATCCATTGAAGAGAAACCTTTGAATTTTTGTAATTCTCACATGTAAGATTGAAAAGAGGTAAAGACTTATATCCCTGAACTAGATTAGAAAGTTGGTCAGGGCTGATTTTGATAAGCGTTTGGAAAACTCTTGGTGTGGAAAACTTCATCTTTAATTTTGACTAGAACCATAGTGTGGGTGTTTGGGTGTATTTTGAACATGTAAATCCAGTGCACTTCATTGACTGTATCAACAAAGATGAAGCATGAGACCCCTGTGCTGATCTGTTACCTTCTTTTCCTCTCCATGATACTTACCATCATATGGGCTACATATTCCAAAGAGGATTTCATTTTCTAAGTGCTTCAGAAAGTCAAAATCCTCCACATAAAACACCATCTCAGGCTTCCCACTTATTTCCACCAGTTGTGTTTTATTTGCATTAAATACCCCCACAGAATAGACAATGATGCCTTCCTCTCGCAAAGCTTCTGCCGGAGTTTTCACCTCATCCTGGGCTTCCCCATTTGTGAGAAGAATTAGAATTTTTTTCACATAGGGCCGGGAACCTTTTGTAGGCCTGAAATAATCCAACACAAACTGCAGTGCTCCTCCAGTAAGTGTGCTCTGTCCCATAAGAGACATTCTCTCAATAGCACTGATGATGTCACTTTTCGTGGTGTACTGGTTGAGTCGAAATTCTTCTCTGTTTCTGCTGCCGAACTGGACAGCACCAAAATGGACGCGATCTAATCCAATGTCAGATTTGTTCACCAGTTCGCTCATAAAGTTCTTCATTTTCACAAAGTTCTCTGGGCCTATGCTACTAGAGCTCTCCACCAGAAAGAGAACGTCACTTTTCTTTTCCTTGCAGGCTGTTTGAAGAAGAGCAAAAGATATTTCATTATGAATTATCTCTTTTGGAATTTTCAGCATTGTAAGGCTGAAAGCCAAAAGAAATATGTTCTAGTGGTGTTTTGAGCCACACACCGGGGGGTTGGGTGGGTGTTAAACAAAAGTAATCCTTCTTGCTCTACAGTTCCACACAGTTTAGGGGAAAATGCTGTACTGCAGCTCATCAATTCAAGTGGCTTGACCAACCTAAAAAGCCAAAGCAGTTCTTTGTTTGACAAATATAACTACTTCTTGGGGCTGCATTCTTAGCAATGTCTCAGATGGAGTAAGGGGCTTTACAGACCACCCAAAAAGGGCAGTCTGTAGCCTCCTTTCTTTGCTGCAGAACTTTGCCGCAGCAGCCAGCTTCTGCGGCGAAGCTGCGCAGCAAAAAGGAGCGGGAAAACCCTGATCCTTTTTAGCACCGCAGTTGTGGCACAATAAATGGAAAAGGCGCCATTGGGCGTCTTTAATCTGCCGCAACTGTGCAGCTCCATCTAGAAGCTGTGCAGTTGCAGTGCTGTCATTATGTACACCATCTGAACAGAGTTATGTAATGACGCAGGCGCCATTATGTGTTAGGGTTCAGGAGTGTGCAAATATTGCACGCTCCCCAACCCTAATCATGGTGCCAGGGCACCTTTTCCTGCCACTCTGTTTTGGGCCTAAGTGTTATATTGATTCTTGTGTCTTATCTCATCCCCCTTCCCTTCATTTTTCTCTGAACTGCCACTTTTTTATAGTTATCATCCACCTGCTTGTTATGATCAGGTAGATGATACCTAGTATATTTGACACCTTATTTTTTAATTGCCCCCTCCTCTCTTCAACAGCCTTTTTCAGGTCTGGCATTGCTGCTAGCAGGACGGGAAAAGGGGGTGACTTACTTTCTTGCTTGGCCAGAAGAGCTGCCAGACATGGAAGGTAGTCCTTTCTAGCACATGTGGCCACTGGTGGGATTGGGATGCTACTGCCACTCTGCAGCCTTTTCCAGGTCTCGTGGTGCTGCTGGCTTGGTGGGAAAGGGAAGAGACCTGCTTTCCCACCTGGCCAGCAAGCCCAGAAAGCAGACTCTCCCACCAGTGCACTAGGTATCACCCAGTGTCACCCACTGTGGTCTGCACCTCTAGCACCCCCCACCCCAGTGAATCCCCTGTGTTACTGTCTTAGACCCCAGAATCACCCCTCTTATATTTGATATCAACTTAATATTAAAAGGGACTCTTGGTAGAGGGTGACTTGGGAATGCCCCCAAAGCAGGACATCTGGCCCAGACCAGTTGGTTCCAGCTAAGATGTAAAGGAAGAAATCTGCCACAACAGATCACCCTAATCCCAGTGATGGGATTCTGGCAAAAGAAAATGGCAGTGCTTGTAAAGACAAGAATCTTTCTTGCCAAGATGTGAGTTTGCCTTTTGTCTTAGAAAGTAACACCTATCTCCAAAGATTTACAACTCTCAACCTTTGGTCAGAAAACAGTTACTACAGCCACCAGTCTTTTATCCAAACAATCATTGACACATCTACTGCAATTCCCATCTAATATTCCTTCCTGGAAAACAATTTGGCATGTAGTTAATCCATTCATCCCTTGATTTCTGCCCTCAAGGCACATTTTTTGGTCTAGTTTGGAAGCAGGCTCCCATGCTTCCAGTTCTCCTCTAGACTCCTCAATAGCCAGCCGTCCCACATGTTTTCCAGGTGGCTATTGAGCCTATTTCTGTTCCACACCTCCTTCAATTGGAAACAAGCTTCATAACCGGTATGTATTACCTTTAGCAGAGCCTCTTACTATTCACCTTTTACCACCTTTGTTTCTTTAGCTCTTTTGTGTGTCTGTGAGTGTATGTGTTTTTGTGTGTAAGTTAATCATTCCCTTAATAAACTATAAACTAATTTGGAATTGCATCTGTGTGATTTGGACTTATTATACACTGGGTAAGATCCCAAGACCTGGTCATACTATAACTCTCCTTTGAGCTATTATTAATTCCCCTGAAATATATTAATTTGTGGGTGCCTTTAAGGACCACCAGAATTTTTAGTAGCACATGGTTATGATGCCAAATATTAATTTGAACATATGTACAGTCTGTGTACCTCTGTACAGAGATTGTTGATCTATACACAGGCACACAGTTATTTATACATTGCATTCAGTACATGTGCAGTCTATGTATACTGTCACCAAATACTGACAGTCAAAAATTTGTGCATCTGTTCAATCCAGCTACAGCTGTATGAGTAACCACACAATCTATATCCTGGATCAAGTAAGATTCTAGTAACTGTATACAAATCAGGTATAAATGCATGGAGGCAGCCTCTTACAAGCATCTAGGTAGTTTATTGTATAGGCGGTAACACACATTCAGTTAACATGCAAACAACCTCTTTCTTTGGATATATCACAGTACATCTCTGCAGCTGACAATATCTCAGCCTAGCTATCTCAGAGGGTGGTTGTGAGAATAAAACAGAAGGTAGGAGTACCTCCTAGAAGGAAAGGCGGGATATTAGTACAATAAAAAATATAGGCATCTGAGACACAGGAGATAGTGCTGGGGAAGGGAAATTCTCCACAAACTGGGCTTAGGTCCTTAGTTAGCTAAGAGGCAATTGCAAGTACAGTGACACCTAGTTATCCATGGGTTTGCCATCCACTGATTTAAGCATCTGCACATGGCAAGCTTCCATTGCGCCCAGTGGCAGTGCATGCACGCAGCCACTCTGCCATTAGGAAGAGTCCCCATCGTCCCCAATGGCAGTGCATGCACATGGCTGTGTCACCATTAGGGACAATGGACCTCAGGCAAGCCTCCCTTGTTTGGAGACAATGGGGTCTTACCTGAAGTCCCGTTGTCACTAATCCAGCGTGGCCATGTGCACATGCTACCATTTGGGACAATGGGACTTGAGGTCCCATGGTTTTTGGTATCTGTGGGGGGGGGAGGGAGCAGAAGAGATCCCCCACAGACACCTAGGTCCCACTGTATCAGCTAATATTAAAGCCTCCAGAATATAGAAAACTCTGGGAGAAGAGAGATAGAAAGGTAAGAGCAGCAGTTCCATGGACATCCTTTCACTTCTGCTTTGCATCTTTTTTGTTGTTTTTGATTTTGAAATCATTTACCTTAGATTGAAAGCAAGGGAAAGGACATTTATTTTCAGGCATAGTTAGAGTTGGGTCCTGGGCTTTCACCGATATGCCTATATTGTGCTCTAATCCACCATATTTTCACTTCTCTTTTCATCAAATTCTATATTCTCTGGGAAGTGTCTATTGATTTCCTCCAGGGAGGAAAAAGAGGTCCACAACCTGGTGTCTCTTTGTTGCATTGATGGAAACATCGGCTGCCATCACTTTTCCACCTTTGGTGCTCTCATGATGAAATTATGTAATTTAGGAGAAGCCACAGAATCCAAGGCTCTCATTTGCTCAATAAGCCACCTAAAGTTGACAGAGCTTATCCTGCTCATCCAATTGCTGTCAATGGATAAGTTATCCAAAGCAAACCCCAGCCTAAACATTGGTTCCTTACAAACTGGCAGGTCATAGAAAATGTGGATCATGCTTTGATCACAAGGTATTTGTTTTAAACTGCACTCAGAATGAAACTACCAAATGTTGTTCTTGTGTTATTTTGGGCATTGTTTTTATTATTTTAAACATGTTGGTTATATGGCAATAACTTCTATGGATTTTGAATTCAATATCTATTATGGACTTTGAGTGGTCTCTTTATTATTCTTAATCTTATTCTTACCTTCTACAGCACAGATGTCTCGGACAACTTCATTCTTTATATGCTTCAGAGAGGCAAAATCATTCACAAAATAAGCTCTGTCTTTGGACTCTGCAATCTCATAAATCTGTGACTCATTGGCATGTCTAACACCAATGGCATAAATGTTGATCATCTCATTTCTCAATCTCTTGGCAGGTTCCTTCACAGGATCCTCTGATTTTTGGTCTGTCAAAATGACCACATGGCAGGGGACACTTCTGGAACGCTGACCTTGTGACTTCCTTAATAAAGGTTGAATAAATGTCAGAGCTTTTCCTGTGTGAGGGCTTCCACCTATTTGTCGGATGTTATCAATGGCTTTCAAGATATCACTTGTTTTACCATATTCCTCAGGTCCAAATTCCAGCTCGCTGACATCTGCGTACTGAACAACTCCAAACCGAACCCTGTTTGGTCCAATCATAAAAAATTTGACCACTTCTTTCAAAAAACGCTTTAGATCCAGAAAGTCAAAATAATCCAGACTTGATGAACCACCAGCGAGAAAATAAATATCAGCTTCTTCTGTATCCACACATCCTATAGAGAAGATAATTTCAAATACAATGACATATGAAATAGCTCGCATCCCCACTTTGTGGTAAGTAGCTACAACTTTGTAAGCTGTGTCATAGGTTTTCCTCCAACAGGAAAGTGTCTGCCAATTAAACAGATGTATAAAATACCCATAAATTAAGCAGATGTCCCAGGTGCTCTGGAGGCTACTTTGACAGAATGTGAATCTGTTAAACTATTTCATTGTGTGTGTTTTTTTAGCTGTATCCTTAAGGGTTTTGAAAGTATACCTAAAATGCAATCTGTGAATCTAACCTGCAACCATTGGGAAGCAATATATACCATACATGTACAGTTTACCAGGGAGCAAGGGTGGCTTTGGCTCCCTAATGAATCTGTACTTAGTAATGTTCCCATTACTGATGCGTAAAATAGTAAATTGTGTGACACTCCTGCCCAGATGCCATCTGACTGCAAGTCTGCAATTTGTATTAGATAGGGATGCTGAGAGTTGTAGGCCAAGAGATCAGAAAGATCAAAAGCTCCACAGCCCTGATGTATGAGTTCCTTCTAAAGCTTCTCTTCCACAATTGCAATTTGCTGTGGGAAGAATAACGATGGAGCAGTTACTTAGCCCAATACATAGTGGCCTTTCCCATTCCCCCTATTCCAGTCTTATCCTGATAGCTATACAAAGAAGCAAATGGCTTCTGCAGTCTGTGAGCTCTGAAGGAGAATATGACCTTGGTGGCATGTGTGGAATCTTCCTAAATCCGTAGCAAACCTATTACAGAGTTTTCTGGGACCGAGAGTGTGTGCCTTGGCCAAGGTCACACAGTAGGTTTCCATGGCTGAGTGGGAAATTGAACAGTGATCTCTACAATCATAGCCCAACATACAAACCACTACAATATGCTGGCTCTATTGGAGCTACTCCAAGTTTCAAGGGAACTATCCAAGTTTCTGAATCTATTTTGTGAATAGGACTCAGAACACCCAAAGCAGTGGAGCCACCAAGGACCTCTGATGCATTGGTGGATGAGACAAAATAGTATTGAATGTATATATGTAGATGTAAACAGAGAAATCATTATCAGCATTTAAAGAGAAATATAATCAACACAGATAAACTTTGGGTGCATTCCCATTGGCAGTATAGCTCGATTAGTGATCCGGCTTCACCACGCATCAGAAATTGATCCCAAAAGAAACCTTGTTTCCACTACTATTAGAGTTTTCCTTACTCCCACGTAAAGTGGGTTGTTTTAGCACGATTCTTGTTCCTATTTGTGCTGCTTCCAAAGGTCAATCGTATGACATCAGGAGGAGGGTGAGAGGAAAGAGGGAGAGTGGAGGCTCCAAGCGGAGGTAAAGGGGCCAAGGAGTGACAAAGAGGCAGAAGCCCTCCACCACTGACCCTAAAGAGAGGGGTCCATAGCCTTTCAAGAGAATTGCCCCCGCCTCAAATGCACAGGCCAGGGGACCCTCTCCTCCTGGACACAGCTCCCCGCCCACCAGGGAGATCACAGCCCCACTTCCAGGGAAGGGCGCTGGGCAAATGGTGCTGCAAGGCCCCCTGGTCCCATTGGTGGGGCAAGGATCCCTTGGGTCTGCCTGCTCTTAATGCTCTGGGCCACAAGGAGAGCCCCCCTCTCAGTGTTCGCAAAGAAGGGCACAACCAAGGGGAAGCCCGGATCCAAGGACGGAGGAAGGTAACAGAGGTGGACTCGAGGATGCTCCGGAGGGCACAGAGGGACTCCTCCTTCTCCTCCTCCGGAGGGGTCGCAATCCTCCTCACCCCCAACAGAGTCCAAGCACACCCCCAAAAAACCTGCCCTACTGGCCCTGAGGGAGCCAGCAACCCAGCCCCTGCAGCCACCGGACCTGAGATTGGGCTGTAAAGGCCCAAAGGCAGCTGCCACCATGGCAACCTAGCAAACAAAAAACTTCATTTATATACTGCTTCATACCACCTAAGGAGTGTCTAAGTGGTTTACAAATGTAAGCTACTTGCCCGCAACAATCTGGGTACTCATTTTAGAGATCTCAGAAGGATGCAAGCCTGAGTCGAGCTTGAGCCCTTTTGCTGGTCTTGAACTCACCAGCTTATGGTTTTGAGTGAGTGGCTGCAGGACAGGCATTTAACCACTGCACCACCAGCAAAGTTACTGGAGGTCAGACTTCCCGGTTGCTGGTCCCTCAATAGGCAGGAGAGTCCAGCAAAAGCCAGAAGGCTGTGAACGGGGAGAAACTCCACCGGCAAGCCCCAAATCCCCAAGCTACCCCCAAAACAAACTGAAAGGAGAGGGAAAGAGCAGGGGGAAAGGGCCAGTGACCACCACCACCCAAGTGAAGAGAAAAAGGAAATGAAAGGAAAGCAGGGAAGGTAGAAGAGGGGGGAAACTCAGCCAGAATCCCCAGGGCCCTCCGGAAGGAAGGAAGGAAGGAAGGAAGGAAGGAAGGAAGGAAGATGAAAGCCTCTCAGCCACCCAGAAAGGCAGGAAGGGACCCAGGAGAAGGAGAAGGACGGAGGAAACAGCAGCATGGTTTTTTTTTAATTATTTTTTTTAATTCCAATTAATCAATGATTTGGCAGAATGGCTTAGCAGCACTGTGTGTGTGTGACATCTATAAACATCTGGAGAGGGATGGTAAACACACACCCCTCTGCCATTTGTCCCTCCCCTCAGACAAAATCGTTTCTGATCTGGTGTTCCCACTGTTAGGGATTGCGTCAGAATCGATTCTTCTCAAAAAAAACACCGCTTTTAAAGTAGTGTCAGGAAACCCCAGGTTCGTTGTGTTAGCCCTGCTTCTTTCCTCCTGGAATCGATCCTATGAGGATCAGAAGCAGTTTCTAATGGGAATGAGGGTCATTTGCTCCACACCAGGATTCGGAGCTTAATGCAGTGGGAATGAGCCCTATGTGTTCTGAGTACTGATTGCTGAAAAGCAATTTCAGAGCCCCTGTCCTCCCGTCATTGAATTCTTTATCTTTGAATCTGACTTAAATTGAAAGCACTTCAAGCACAACTGTCCTCTCTCTAAAGTAGGGCATATATCTTGTGAATGAATCAAAAGGAAAATAATCTCCTGAACTGCTGAAAAACATAAGTTTTATTTGCAAACATATTTGCAAATTTGTTTTGCAAACCATCTTGAAAATTTGTTGGTGCTTTTTCAGGAATCTTTTCCTTTTCCTTCTCTCGCTATGAATGTATATTTACTTTGGTTTTTCGTTTTGTTTTTAATTTTCACAATTTCTGCAATTATCAAAAAAAATAAAACAACACCTTTGGGGGTTTCTCCTTTGATTATGCTTAGGAAAGAAATCTGCCACTCTTTCACTTGAGGAGACGCCTCCAAATAGCATGAATTGACAGTAACTTACCTCTTTTGAGAAGGTCAGCTTTTTGAGTGTCTATGTAGAGCTTTTGCTGTATTTGATTCATGATCTTCTTATAAAAAATCAAAGTTTTATGTGGCAAATGGGAAAACTTTTTTAGGTTAGTAACATATTTTTCCGGTGGGTAAGCAGCTATTTGGGCCAACTGGGTGGCATTGGCTCCTCCAATGCCAATGGCAAATATAGTCACACCAGCCCTCCTGAGAGCAGTTGCGGCATCACTCACATCATCTTCCGAAGACCTGTGGGTGATCACAATGGCTATTTGTTCTACCCCTTGAGACTTCCTGCTTCCTGCAGCTTCAGAGAAGACTTTTTGCCTTGTGAAACGAATGACAGAACCCGTGTTGGCTTCTCCTGGCTTGGGAGAAAGGCTTCGTATGTTCTGCAGAACATGAGTATTATCTGTTGCCATTCTCAGTAAAGATGCCACTTGGGGTTTAGTGCCATAGGTCACTAAGCCAATCCTGACACATTTTTCCTTCACATCTAGAGACAACACCAACTTTTCTAAAAATACTTGGATCTTCTCAAGATCTGTTTGTGAAGAACCCACGTCAACTATGAAGACCACATCGGCAACTGCGTCAGCACTGCAAGCTATACAGGAAAGTAAATATGAAATTAATATTAGCAGTTACTTGGCTTTTTCATGTATCTTCAATTGGGATGAGGGAGCTACTATAAATCTAGTGGGCTCCCATACAGTGGTACCCCAGGTTACGAATCCCCTGGGGTACGAAAACCCCGGGGTACGAAAGAGCCGGGGCCACAAAAACGGCTCCGGCTTGCGGGGTACGAAACAAAAAAAAGTGCGGTCCCTTTAAATTTGCCGTGCGGCGCAGCAAACAAAGCTGTCCCCCGGGTTGCGAAGACTTCCGGGTTACGAAAGGTAATCCGGAACGGATTACCTTTCGTAACCCGGGGGACCACTGTACTTGGAAACACCTCCATTCCAATGATCAATTCATAGCTTCATAGATCTAAGGTAGAGGTGGGCTTATTCCTGAATTACAGGGTTGCACATGACCTTACTGGACCTTGGAAAGCTCTACCTTCATGCCTCCCACCCCCTAAAATTGCTTTTGATAAACAAAATAGTGACACTGTATCCCTTTGGGAACATGTTAGGAAATTTTGACTTATTTCCAAGCTATCATGAGCTGTTTTAGGTCCAGGAGAGGTTCCCCATGATACAGGAAAAGAGTAGACATCGCTTCTGGTTTTGAAAACAAACTTCCCCACACCACATCCAGGAAACTGGGAAAGAAATGGTAATACTGCCCCATGCTCCCTGAGGGATGCAGAAGATATTATGAATTTTAAAAATTAAGTTTTTCAAAAGTTATGGGGGTAAGCATTGGGGACTGCTGAAGCAGGCATCAGGACTGCATGTGGCCACATCTAGACTCTAGAAATCAAAGAGCATTCTAGATCAAACACATGCTCACTACCACACAACAGCATCCCGGTTTGAAAAGCAGAATTCAGGTCTGTCCAGCAGCTTTTGGACTACAAATAAAAACTGGTCTCTGTGAAATGGTTTCTCATTTATCTCAATAAGAGATAAGAGGTAACAGTCAAAAAAATGTTCAGGGCTCAAAGTTTCTCATATTTGGTCTAAACTCAAAAGGGAGCATCCCCCAAAGAGAATTTGGGACAAGCTCATTTCCTTTACATTGCACTGTTATGAGGAGGTATCCAAAAGTTTTAATGATCACCTTTTTAAAAAAAATTGACAGAAGGTTTTAGTTTTTTATTTGTAGTTAACTTATCTCTATGTAATCACTATCTAGATTTATACATTTTTCCAGCATATCTTGACCCTCGGACTACCTGATATTGTAAAAGTCTTCAGATTGTGCCTGATGAGGATTTTACACTTTAGTCATTTCTGGCAGAGCCAGTCGCAAAAATAAAGGATGCAATGAGTTGATTTTCTCAGCAACGTGCACTTAGGGAAAAACTGACAAAATTTCATCAATATGCCATAATAACTTCCGGGTGATAATTATTACTTTACAATACCCCTTTGTAAGGCACATTCTGCAGACTTCTACAATATCAGATGTTTGGAGGGTCAAGATACACTGGGAAAAATGTATAAATCTAGATAGTGACTACATAGAGATAAGTCCACAACTACAAATCAAAACAAACTTTCTGTTTAAAAAATTTAAAAGGTAATCATTAAAACTTTATGATACCCTCTCATATAGCAATATATTCCACTTTAACTGCCATGGCATCATCCTTTGGAATCCTTGGATTCACAGTTTAAGGTGGGCCATTTAGAATTCTCAGTCAGGTAGCTCTTGGACCTACCTCACTAAACTACAAACCCCAGAATTCCAGAGGATGGTGCCACAGCAGTTAAAGTGGAATACAGCAGTAAGTGTAATGTGATTGGGAAGTCAGTTGCCTTGTTTCACATGACACCTTTTCCATTATATGGCAGCATTATTCTATATTGTTTTACATTGTAACTGAATGAGTTATATGCCTTTGAGACACAAATTATCTGGCAAGCAATCCTTTAACTTCCCTTACTGTCACACATGCACAGTTTTCAATTTCCTATGTTTGATTCTGCCCTGAACATGCATCTTCCATTTCACTTACTGAGGGGCAGGGTTGTCATGGTCTCCAGCCCAAAGGACCAATTATCCAGCTCTGAGTATTGGGTGTGTTGGCCTTGGTATAGTCTGGATGAAATTCATTATCTACTACTTGATACGGGAGATACTAGAACCCATCAGCTAAAGTACTGTGATGATTCCTCTGCTATTGACCATCTGCTGCATCTATTTACCACCAGTTAAGCTGGTTTTGTCACATTGATGTAGATCAGTTTGGGGTACTAAACAAAGTCTGGACAACGTCCAGCACATTCAACAACAGAACTGGGTTATAAAACCCTTAATATGAATTTTAAAAACTTAGCTATTTCTCTGGATCTTCCTAGATGTTTTGTGCTTTTGTTTCTACTAATACCAAACACATATTTTATTTCTTACCTTCCAATGCTGTTCCATTATTTGCTTTGTCCACAGAAGTAGTATTTGATGGATCTGGATTGTTATTACCTATGAAAATAGCATCAACAATGATATCAGAAATGTTCTGAGAAAATAAATTGAGTTCTTCTATTTTGGGAAAAAAGAAAGAAAATGGTTTTGTGGCTATGAGAAGTAGTTCATCATGTGAAGCATTCTCCATCCCCAGTGCAACAATCTTCACTCCAGCCTTTTGCAACACTTGGGCAGCTTCTTTCACGTCATCCTCAGATGGTTGAGGTGTCATAACTATCAAAATCTTGGACCTGTCTTTTCCTGTGGTTGGTTTCCAATCAAAAGTCTCCTGAATCTTCTGGAGAGCACTGCCAGTTTGCAAGGGACCACTCCTAAACACCAATTTACTTTTGATGTGGTTTAGCATTGGATTCTTCCCTTTGTAGGTATCCAGGTGGAACTCATTGTATACCTGATCACTGAATTGAGCAAGTGCTACACGATACTCATTTGTGCCTAGAGGTAAACTACTTATTGTTTTGCTAATAAATGTTTTGACATAACGGGATGATGCATTACTGCTAGCAACCAAAAAAACAAGATCCGCAGACTTGAGAGCTAAAAGGAAGAAGAGAAAAGATAATGTTAAGCAATATCAAGTGTTCAGGTATTTGACTAATAATATGCACTTTCAAAAAAATGAAGGTATATATGTTTAGATGGACTCCCATTTGCCTGCCTTGGTCCTCTCCACATTCATGTGTTCACTGAAGTGTGTGCACAGGAGATTATATATGTACATTTGTAAATTTGCATAGGCTCCATGGGAAATTCCTATATCCCTATCCTGCCTTTAAAGAAAAAAAAATCCTTCTATCAAGAAACATGAGCTTAAATGTTTCTTAAGTCCACTGCCTCCCTCTCAATATGTGCCTTTTCTTGCTCTGTATTTCAAATACACCTTTCTTGTAGTTTACGCTTTGTAATAATTCTGCTTTCCTGAGTATATAAATTTCACAATTTGCAAAATAAGAAAACACCGGCGTACCTGGTTTTTGAGCCATAGAAATGTACATCTCAGCAATTATTAGAATAAATGTCAACAAAATCTTCATATCTGGAACCATTTTTCAAGCTTTAGCTGTGGAGGGAAAGTGAAAAAAAGAAAAACCTTTACTTGGCTATCAAAGGTTCATCGTGTGCTTTTAGTTCATTTAGAATAACTCAAAGATGAAGCAAAGCCAGTCCAAGATATTTTGTTGCATGGGGTATCTACTTCCAACTCCATGGTGAGAAACTGAACAGACAGACCACTGAAACTTACCCCACCACTGGCTATAGAGCTTCCCACCACATGGGAAGCAGGGACTAACATAAAGGAGGCACATCAGGGCATGTTGCACACACAGATCTGATGAGGACAATATGGTTCAATGCAGGAAGACTAGCCGAGAATGGTTGGCTCTGCTCCACCGGCCTTATCTGGCCTCTGGTCAGAATGTGTGTGTATTGGGACAGTTGGTGAGTATAGCACACACACCCCAACACTAAAGATCAAATAATGACAAATTTAAAATTTCCTTTCCCTTCATGATCCAGAATCTGCTGTCTGCGCCATCTTCATATAATATAGGATTGGGCATAAAGTGGCCCTGGGCTACCAAAGCTGTTTTGAGCCCCCACTCCACCCGCAGACCATCTTTTTCTGGGGAAAAAATGTGGTGAATTTTCTCAGAATGTTTAATCTTCTTGATAGTTTTCATTGGTTCTTTTTAGAAGTTCATTCAGTTCCCTCAGAGTCCCAAGAGCAGAAAATGACTCCCTGAACATGTTGAAATTGCCCACTCTGTCCTGGTCAAATATTAAGCCTGGCTTTGGGGAAACCCATGACTTAACATGTTGGGCTAGACGGCTTCATTTGGAGGCAGCCACTGGGCTCCTGGTACATCAGGTTCTGGCCTAAGTGTTATTACCTGTTCTGGCAAGGACAAAAATCATGCAGCCCTCCAAGTGTTGTTAGATTATGAGTCCCATTAGCCCTAGCCAGTATAGCCAATAGTGAGGAATGCTGAGAGCTGCTGCCCAAGAACATTCAGAAACCCATATGGATGCCATCTCTGCAATAGGGAAAGGGAAGGTGATTGGACCCACATGCATTGGCACCCCCAGCAATTAGATGTAAGGTGCCCACCTTAGTCCACATCCCATACTGAATAGGTTAATTCACCCTGCATTTGTCCTTTAAATGTGTTTTTTAATCTGCATACAGTTATTTCTTTTTATGTTGCAAAGATATCATTTCCAGACACTAATACGATATTACGGCTTTCTGTTCTAAATAACAAAATATTTGAAATGCATTTTGCCGTGAAAGGGTTAAAAGCTACACAGATAATAAGCAGACTGGCTTAAATACCCTGAAGAAACTAGATCCTGTCTGATCTTGGAGGCTAAGCAGGGACAGCCCTGGTTAGTACTTCAATGGGAGACTGCCAACAAATACCAGATGTGATAGGCTATATTTCAGACGAAGGAATTGGCAAACCCATCCCTGAGTGTTCCTTGCCTAAGAAAACCCTATGTGTTTCATAAGGTTACCATAATGTCAACAGGGGTGTTGAAGGCACATAAACGCACCCAACAAGTAGACAGATAGGAAGCCAAGTAGTTAAGTAGTTTAAACAATCTAAAAGTAGTTCTTTGCTGTACTGCAAATCATCATCGGATGCATCTTCTCTGTAGAGATGTGTTTTGAAATAACACTGAAAGTTAAGTTCTCCCTGCATCCAGTGGGCGCGTGTGGTTCTAATTCCTGATTAAAGTGGGGCATTGAGCTTTCTCTTGAACTTCAAAAGGAGCTGTCCAAAGTCTTAAAACTATTGAGCAGTTGGGGGATAGGATTCAGAATACTGGAAACAAAGGAGGAAGGGGAGAGAGGAAAAATAGGAGGTAGCAGCACCTATATTCCTTTCTTTTTCTCTTTCCTTCTCTTCCTCCATTTTATGCTGCAAGAGGCTTTCACAGCTACCTCTCTGAAAACTTTGAGTAGTTTCCTAAAGTTCTGAGCAAAACCAGGAGTAGAGTGACTATTCGATAGAAATGGAAGCCATCACTTACCACCACCTACATCACACAATAAACAGAAAAATGTATACTTAGCATACTTTATTATTCTGCTAGGTGGGAAACATTTTTTAGTCTTGGTTGATGGATTGGGGCTGACTCCTGATTTTATATACTATGGGAATATTCACAAACTAAGCTATACTTTACTTACTTACTTGTTTTATATCCTTTCTCTCAAATGGGACTCAAAATGGCTATCATGAATTAAAATGGATACAAGTGGGTATCGTAAAGTTTTGATTATCACCTTTTAAAAAATTGACAGAAAGTTTGTTTTGATTTGTAGTTGTTAACTTATCTCTATGTAGTCACCATCCAGATTTACACATTTTCCCCAGCATTTCTTGACCCTCCAAATACCATTATTGTAGGAGTCTGCACATTGTGCTTGATGAGAATTTTACACTTTAGTCACTTCCGGCAGAGCCAGTCACAAAAATAAAGGACGCAATGAGTTGATTTTCTCAGCAATGTGCACTTAGGAACCAATGATGACATCGACAAAATTTCATCAATATGCCATAATAATTTCCAGGTGATAATTATTACTTTATGATACTCCCTTGTAAGGCGCAATCTGCAGACTTCTACAATATCAGGTATTTGGAGTCAAGATACGCTGGGAAGAATGTATACATCTAGATAGTGACTACACAGAGATAACTTAACAACTACAAATCAAAAAAACTTTCTGTCAATTTTTTAGAAAGGTGATCATTAAAACTTTATGATACCCCCTCGTACATGGATTAAAAACTTATAATAAAAAGTTTTTTAAAGCAATGAAATAAACACCCATATTAAACAATAAGCATTTTAAATTAATATAAAATTATTTAAAAGCAAGGCAACAATGATAAAAGTGCAGCAGACAGATCCCATTAAAAGGCTACACAGATCCCATTAAAAGGCACTGTAGAAATAATGCAGTTTGACACCACTTCAAATGCTGTAGCTCCATCCTATGGAACCTGAGATTTGTAGTTTTACAAGGTCTTTGGGCTTCTCTGTCAAAGAGTGCCGGTGCCTCACAAGACCAAAAATCCCAGGATTTTGTAGGAAGAAGCCATGGTGATTGAAATAGTGCCAGACTGTATTATTTCTACAGTATAAATGCACACTAAGTTTTCAAAGCCTGCTCAGATAACAAGATCTTTACTTGGTCGTGACGAAGGAAAGCAGGGAAGGGACCAGCCTAGTCTCCAGTAGTAAAGAATTCCACAGCATTGGAATTTTAAGACTATAAAATTCTACATAGTCATACTTACTATAAATACATAGCCATTTTACAGACAGCTTTGAAGAAAAATAAGTATCATGGCTTATGGGTAGAGCTACCCATAAACTCTGGAGAGGGAGAACCAGCTGGGTCATTTGTCCCTGCTGGGTTCACGCGGGGAGGCAGAAGATTATAGATTATAGATTGTAGGTTGTAGATTTCCCACATACACTTTTCCACATATATCAGAAATATGAAAAGGCTCTGGATCTTCACACCCAGATATTTTCCTATAATGCTCCCAGCATCCTCCTTTCTACAGCCTAATGAAGAGGCTCATTTCTGAGTTAGCATGAGAATAAGAAGTTGATCTGTCACCCTATTTTACTTGCTTGTGTAGGTATCCTTCCAACTATGAATTAATATGCTTGTTTGCTTAAAACACAAACTGTTGGGTTTTTTACAAAATTATTTTGGTAATAGCAAATTTTGCTTATATGGAAGGTTCTTGAAGTCTAAACAGAGTTAACATCTGTATGATTTAGGAATGTCAGACGATACGATCCGTTCTGGCTATGCTGATTTTATGGAAGAATGGAATGCTCAGAACATTTGTACTGTAAGCAACTGAAGAAGATGTAGTGATGCCTGGACATTTAAGTAAGAGTTATATTTGTTTCTACGGCTGTGAATGAAATTTATCACCATGTAGGGCCTCATTTTTCCATCCATTTTGGGGGAATTTCTTCCTAGGTACAGCAGGATGTGTGCTTAAAAACAGATGGCTTGGCAAGGCTTTAATTAGCTTTGCACATGGTATTAAGCTTCTTGAGCCAAACTATGTTCTTGGACATTGAAGAATGGGCTTGGGAGTTCACTAAATTTATATTAGTGGAGGTAAAATGTAACCAAAGGAGACAGTGATAAATGGCTTCCAAGTCTTCACTTTTGGTTTAGTATTTCTTCGAAATTTTCAAAAGATGCTCAATCATTGCTTTTAATTAATCTAGGTAAGTTCAGTATTTATAAGATATACAAGAAGATAAAATGTAGGTGTAGCAAAAAAATTGTCACAGGTGGAAAACATGTATTTCAGTCAGAGATGGAAAAGTCATGTTACTACCATATTAGAATCCAAACTGGCTCTTGTGAATGCACATGATGCACAATAGATCTAAACCTATCATGACTAGAAACCCATTAAGTCCAGTGGTAAAACCATAAGTGTATGAAGAAAAAAGACCAATCATAGCATTTTCATCATTAGTCCAAAACACAGTGCAGAAATGATCAAATTTAAGGCCACTTTAACTGCCCTGGTTCTGAGCTAAGGAATCCTGGGAATTGTAGTTTATTGTGACACCAGAGCTCTCTGATAGAGAAGGCTAAATGTCTCACAAAACTACTGTCCCCAGAATTCTCCACCATTGAGCCAGGGCAATTAAAGCGATGTCAAACCAGATTATTTTTGCAATATGTTTTGGACCATTGTGACCAAACTGGACGCAAAGATCGCTGATGCAAATTTACTGTCTTGTTCATCATGAGATACTTAAAAGGCTTGCAAAATTGCTACACCAGTTCTGATCTGTTCCAGGTTACCTCGAAAGCCTCCAGTGGAGACTGCCAATAAGAAACTTGTCCTCGTAAGGAAATGTTATAATGGAGCCAAGTATGTCATGGCATCCAGTCATGGCATCCAGTGCAGTCCGGGAAATACAATTCAGAATCTACATGTCCATAGGATCTTCGATCTCACAGGAGGTTTCAATTTATGATTAGACACTTGATGGAAATGCACAAATAAAGTAGGTTGCCCTATGCAAAACAATTGTTGAATTCAATTATGACACACACAAAAAAGCATCTATTTACAGGTGATTCACCCAGTCTTTTAGTATATCTTGAAAAAAGTGTGTTATTCCACAAATTCTTGAAGTATGATAACACGTATTGTGCAATGCATTAATAGGGCTTTCAGCACACTCGTTCCCATTGTGCAGTCACACAGCAGAATGCTATACAACTCTATTGAGAAAGCCATATTAGCTTCTATGATTATAGGTAACTGACTACAGGATTGCAACCAGAGCTTTTGGATACGATCACAATATTATTGGAATGCCTGACAGTATCACCATAATGGGTTCCTTTGTTCTGACTTGACAAATCACACCATTCGGCTTGTTTTATCAAAATTTATTGGTTTGCTTTGATTACTGTTTCTTAATAGCATGATACACATCTCCTTTCACAATGTTGACAGAAGAGCACACTTTAAAATCTTCTGCATTGTTTCAAACAACCTTTAAGCTTGGAACTGGCGAAATGCTGGGCAGTTGTTGCAAGATATAAGTCATGACAATATGAGGACCTCCACACTGAATCACTGTTTTGACTATACACAGAGAAGTGTATTTCTTCTGTAGTGCCTGATCAAAAGTTATGGCTGAGTCTAAGAGAAATAGCATGGTGTAGTGGTCTGAGTATTATGCTATGACTTAGGAGGCCTGGATTCAAATCCAAGCTTGGCCATTGAAACCCACTGGGTGATGGTGGGCAAGTCCTACTCTCTCAGCCTCAGGAGATGGCAAAGGCTTGAAGGCACACAACAACAACAACAACAAGTGTTGTTTGAGGTATCCAGCAATTTTTTCACATTACATTACAATACTGATGGGCTACTCAAATGATATTACAGATTAAATAGATCCAAATCTAACAATCGGAGATAAAGAACTGTCATCAGGAAACCAACAGTGAAATGATGTCTAGCTTGATATAGCAGTTCTTCTAGTTGTCCACTATTTTCACCCTATATCCAGGGTTGTACTTAAATTTTGGCAGTTCTTCCATTCATGTCATTATCCATGTTACTATGGGCAAATGGTTGTAGTTACTTATTTAAAGAGCATAACTGCTGAAATGACTTTGTTAAGTGCAAATTGTACATTTTTTCAAAGTTCTTTTCTTTGATATTCTAGCCATGCTCAGTTCTATAATGCACTGCAATTTGCACTGCACAAAACTCCCCCTCCCATTTGATGTCTACCTGAAGATGCAAAAAGTGCCAGATGAAAAGTGGCCATGAACAAAACTCATTAGGATAACACAGTTTTTCAAAATTTCCTTTATATTTCTCTGATTATAGTGATGATTCCACTGTTAAGAAGTCTGCTCTGAGGCAGTCTGCATCCAGCAACATGGAAACAATGTGTTTGGCAGAAACCCCATCATATTTAGAGTAGCTCCACTGAAATGGGTCATGACTAACTTAAGCCCCATTGATTCCATTGGCTTTATATTTAATATTTAAATATAACTAGGGACGTTATCACACGGGAGGAATTTCTCTCAATTTCAAAAGAAATGAAAGTGGGGCCAGTTTGGAAGTGAGTGAATTCACTAGTTCAGTGAATTTATGTTTTTGCGTATTGACCTCGCATCACATTTGGAACAGCCCGAAATGGCCTCCCAGTGCCCAAAATTGCGTGTGATAGTTTCTCACACAATAACATGAAACTCCATGATTGTGTTCAGAAGGACTTCCCATTGCCCGAAAATGCGTGTGATCAGCTTTCACACAATAATGCTAAACCTCATGATTGTGTTCAGATTGCCATTGGATTATACTTCCAATTCCCGTCATGTGATAAACTCCTACATCTCAGTTCAGTTACTTCCCTTAGTAAATGCCCTGTGCAGAAGCTTAACAAGAAGTGAAATGGAAACGTCAGAAACACATCAGTGGTCATTCTTTCTCATTCAGATTATTATATTCCTTAATGCTGGCTGTACCTTTCACATCTCCCTTGCACATTAAGTGTTTCATATATCTGAAAATATTTCACTATACTGAAACAAAGTAATGTGTTCACCATTTATATACAAAAATTTGAAAGACTAAAAGGAAAATTCCTGACATCCACCTCGGATTTCAATAAGATGTCTACACATGCTAATTGTCAAACTTGATGCTTGTAACTAACAAATATTCAAAAATACATTTATAAAGCAGTTTGCTTTTTGCTGAATCATGTGTTTTCCACTTAAGGCAATGAGTGCCTTGCAGTGTTTAAAATTTAAAAGAGCTTTGATAAAAATGTACACCCCAAGATATTTTCCTCTTTCCTAACAATCACAGAATCATTGAAGAGACTACGGGGCTTTCCAGACCACCCAAAAGGGGCAGTCTGGCACCACTCTTTTTAGCTGTGGAGCTTCACCACAGCAGCTACATGCCACGGCAAAGCTCTTCCACAAAAAAGGAGAGGGAGAACCATGCTCCTTTTTTGTGCCGCAGTTGCGGCGCGATTTAGGCAAAAGGCGCCATTTGTGCCTTTGTGGCACCACAAATGTGCAGCTCCATGTGGAAGCTGCGCAGTTGCGGCGGTGCCATTACATACGCCATCTAAACAGCGTTACATAATGGCGCTGGCGCCATTACATGCTGGGGTTTGTGAGCTTGTGAACGCTGCGTGATCACAAATCCTACTGGCGCTGCCCAGGCACCGCATAGTGTCCATCTAGATTGAGCCTACAGGATCCATCCAGTCCAGTCCCCTGCCATGCAGAAATACACAATCAAATCACCCCCAACAGATGGCCATCCAGCCTCTGTTTAAAAACCTCCGAAGAAGGAGACTCCACCACTCTGCAAAGGAGTGTGTCCCACTGTCGAGTAGCTCCGACCATCAGGAAGTTCCTCCTGAGATTTAGGTTGAATCTCTTTACCTGTAGTTTGAATCCATTGCTCATTGTTCTAATCTCTGGAGCAGTGGAAAACAAGTCTGTTCCCTCTTCAATATGACATCCCTTCAAATATTTAAACATGACTGTCATGTCCCCTCTTAATCTTCTTTTCAATAGGTGAAAGATTTTCAGCTGCTTAAGTCTAATAGGGCATGGCTTCCAGACCTTTCACCATTTTGGTCACCCTCCTCTGGACACGTTCCATCAAGGATAGAACTATCCTTCTAATTCTGAATTACTTGCCATCTAATCAAATTGAAGGAAATACCCACTTGACTCAAAGCCAGGGATATGATTCTGGCTATCTTTCTAATCTGTCAGAAATAGTCATGTGACAAAAACAATATTGGGCAATGCGTGTCTCTGAAAATTTGGTTTCTGATTATCAGTTCAACAACATTGAATGCCTGTGGTTGCATTTACTGAAAATCACTATGTGAGGATTGTTGACTCTCCTCTGTGTACTGCAGATGTGTGGTGACAAAAACAAACAAAAACTAAGGCCAAACAGAGGTGCCAATGTTCAGCACTCTCTGAGGTGCTTGATCTCAACAGTAGAGTACAGAAGCACAACCCAGTATGCAGTATTGCAGTATTTGGCAACAAGGAACTGACCAACCTGAAATGAGGCACAGACACAGCTGACTTCTTCCAAAGTCCTTGGAGGCTTTTATCATCCTGTTGTGATATGTACAATATACACAACAAAAGCTCTGATTTCTGTCAACATACACTTGTCTCATATATTTACAATCCACACTCTCCAAAGTAACACACCAACTCCTTTCTCCAATCCACTATCCTCAACTGACACCTGCTCTGGGTTTCAGAGTAATTATATACATTACTAACAGCTAAGGATTGACACCTGATGTTCCTCACCATTAACAGCAATATAATTATTTTATAACATCTTAAATCCTTTGGAAAGGCAGTATTTATTATTATTATTATTATTATTATTATTATGCCAAAAATGCCATACACAGGGCAAGATTAGATCAGAAGGAAGAGGTGTGAAAATTGGAGGAAGGAACATCAATAATTTAAGATAGGTAGATGACACTATACTACTAACAGAACATAACAAAGACTTGGAACAGTTACTGTGAAAAGTCAAGCAAGAAAGTACTAAGACAGGTTTACTGCTGAACATTAAGAAAACAAAAATAACGACCACAGATGATTTGCATGAAGTTAATCTAGATTATGAAAAAATAGAAATCATTCAAGATTTTGCATATCTTGGCTCAGTCATTGATCAGAATAGTGACTGCGGTCAATAAATCAGAAGAAGACTAGGACTTAGAAGGAAAACTATGGGGCTTTCTAGATTGGCAGGAAAGGACGACATGAAGTTGCCTTTTGCTTAATAGTTAGCAGCTGCACTGCAAGTCCCAGGTGTGTAATAAAAAGGCATAGGGCAGCTACACTGAGGAGGTGTGGGGACGACTTATCTGAAGTCTTTTCTGTTGCTCAGCAACTACATTGGAAGCTGTCAGGATGCTAGAAACACAGGCGGAGCAGCTGCATGGGTGGCAATGAATGGGGCTTTTAGCCGCACTGAACCTTTAATTTTTTGTTGTTGTCGTTGCCGCTTGTGAACTGCACAGTTTCTCCGGTACATCATACAGGCAATTGTATTGCCAGCTGCGAACTGCGCAGTTGCGCAGGTACATCACACATGAACTGTGCAGTTATGAAGATCTTTCAAATTACCATTATGGTTTCGCTTCCCTTTTTAAAGTGAGCAGTTGCATCAGTGCACCATGAATGAATCCCATTATTATTATTATTATTATTATTACCCCACCCCTTTGAGATCAATCGAGGCGGCTTACACATTAAAATGTTATTACATCAATAAAACAAACTGCATCCCTCCTCCCCTTAAAAAGATTTTAAATCCGTTACAATTTATGAATAAACTTCTTTATTTTATGAATGAATTGACATTTTATGCGCAGATGCATAACAGTTACAGCATCCCAGAGTCCCTACTGCACATGTCTAGGGTTCGGATTAGGACTGGAGCTAGGGTTTGGGAGCTTTAAAAAACTGCACAGTTACAATGCAGCATTTAGACGCAGCTGCACAGTTACACACTTTTTAAAAAGAAGCTGGGAAAAGCAGCTCCTTTTTAAAGCTGCTTTTTCCCCACTAAAATGCAAAAGAAGTGCATTCATGCCAAACTTTCAGTGTGGGTCATCTAAAGGCTACACTTTCATGCAGGTATGAACATACCCCTTTTTGCCAGTCTAGATCAGTCCTAAGAAAGAGCTAGAGAAGATCCTAAAGGACAAAGGTATATCACTGAATATTAATATTAGAATTGTCCATGCCATTGTATTTTTCATCACTATGTGTGGTTGTGAGAGCTGGACAGTGAAGAAAGCTGATAGGAAGAAAAACAACTCATTTGAGATGTGGTGCTAGAGAAGAGATCTGCCAATACCATCGACAACTAAAAAGACAAATAAATGAGTCCCAGAGTAAATCAAGCTTGATCTTTTCCTAGAAGCCTAAATGCTGAAACTGAGGCTGTTGTACTTTGGCCACATCATGAGAATTCATGAGTCACTAGAAAAGACAATAATGCTTGGTAAGGCAGAAGGCAGTTGGAGAAGAGTAAAACTTCATTCCAGATGGATAGACGCAAGCAAGGAAGCCACAGCACTGAGAGTGGCTTCTGAGGACACAGTTTCTTGGAGATGTCTCATTCATAGGGCTGACATAGGTCAAGATGGACTTAAAGGCAATGAACATACGCATAGAATGTGGGTATCACTGTGAATGAAGCAGATATCTGATAGAAAAGTAGGGGGAAGGAGGAATGGCAGCTATAGAAAGAATGGGAAGAAAATTATAATCTTCCATCCACCTTCAGCCACCTGGTTCCTCCTTCCCAGCCTCCCTAGTTGGTTGAGGGCCCTTATGAATAACATGAGAGATGGTTGCAAAGGGCAGTTAGGGAAAGGTGTATTGCTCCCAAACAGGGCTAGAATCTCCTTGAAGAAAGAATTTTTTTCCATCATTTCCCCCATTGCAACTTCCCCAAGTCATATTTTTCAGAGCACTCCCCCAGCCCTCTGGAGAGGCATCTTAGTGATATGAGGCTGCATAAAAACAGAAGGAATAAAAAAAAAATTCAAGTTAACTTATTTTATAATCCAAGCCAAAGCATCTTTGGCTTGCAAAGCACACCATCACACAGCAGTAACTGCTAGAGATTTACTTGTGTTGATACCCCCCATTTTAAAGTTGCTGTTAATGTACTCTTAGCCACTGAGGTGGTGCTACTTTAAAAGGAATTTGCTGGAAGGCTATTTTTTGTTGACTGGAAATGTGACGGAAAAAAATAAGTTTATTTCATCTTCTTGCAATTTTATTTTAATATTGGGAAAATCAGCAAAGCAATAGAAAAACTGTCTAAAACTGAAAGACTGCTAATATGCTGATAAAATATAAAAGCTATATTTTAATCAATGATCATGTAGTATATACATTAATTGATAAGCTATGTTATCATACCTACAAGTTCATTGATTTAATTTTCTTCTTAAGGGGGATGGTGAGGGAAGGGACGGGATATTTTAACTGACACTGTTTTAACTTTTGCTGTAACCCTCCACAATTGCTTGTTCAGAGGGGCGGGCTAGAAATAAAATTTATTATTAGGTTCTTATGACTGTGGCATAATGAAATCAGTGTGGATTTTAGTCCAAATGTTAAAGGAGCTATCCAAGGGCACCTATTTTAAGGACAAGGATCAGCGGAGTTTATCACACGGGAGGAATTTTGCCCAATTTCGAATGGAGCCAATTCGAATTCACGTAAATTCGCTAAATTAGTGAATTTACGTGAATTCTAATTCTATTCAGAATGCTTTCAGAATGACTTCCCATTTCCCAAAAATTACCCCCCCCCCCATTGCCTGAAATTGTGTGAGATGCTTTTATATGCAATTATGTGAAACCCCATGATTGCGTTCAGAATGACTTCCCATTGCCCGAAATTGCGTGAGATACACTTGTACGCAATTACATGAAACCCCATGATTGCGTTCGGATTGCCATTGCATTTAATCCCCAAATTCCGTCGTATGATAAACTCCACTATTATGGATAGATCCTTTAATGCTTGGACTGAAAAGACTCACTGCTTCACTAATAGGGAAGCCATCAGCTGCGACTGCTAGCTACTGTTTATATATTGTCATTGGGAAAACTCTGCAAATAATTCTTTAAATGAGGCTGCTTCATCTGATCATGGCTGTGTGGGAAGCAATGGGAAAGGGTAGAGACAGGGTCACACAAAAGAAAACATTTCAACAGTCTAGAAAACATGCTGCATTCTGTTGCCTAGATCAGTTTTTCAAATAAACAAATCAGGCTGAAGTTCTATTTTAAAAAATCACTTGGGTGTAAATCCCATTGAACTTGATGGGTCTTCCTTCTGAAAAGACATGAAAAGCTGTCCTGTAAAGGAAAACAGCATCCTTGTCATATTCAGCACCAAAGACAGTTGCTGCTACTTACCAGGTGAAGAAAGAGATGCTTCTCAGTGCAAAACAGCAACCTCTTCAGATCTCTGAGGTTGTTGCTGCAACGTATCATCAGATCAATTCTCACAAGGTTCTTCTATGCATTTAGATTCCCAAAGCATTATCCTCAACTCCCCAGATTATCTTCCCTTATCTTTTCTGCCTTGTTACCTTACTTTTCTTTGCTCCAGCATGTCTTCATTGCTGTAGATAGAAAATTGGGAGCCTGCTGCTTCCATTTGCCCTGTGAAAATCTTTCACTAACCTGATTTGTTCTTTGGAAGTCAAGCCAATCCTGTAAAATCCTTAGCCAACAACAGTAGCTTCTTAGACGACTCTGGTGTTTTGCAGCTTTTAGCAAAGATGGAAGGAAAAAAACGGCATCCTACTATAATTTCGTCATCTCCATTTTATCAGGGTCCTCCCACCCTTGCCACTCAGTACAGTTTTGGTTGGCAGAGCAATGCCCATTGACAAGGGGTTCTGCTAAGACAATTTGGACAAGTATCTGAGAAGCTTGTGGTTCTTCCTTGGGTTGCTGCAGAGAGACAACAGCTCCAGTGGGATGATCTATCAAGTGATTTTCCTGGCCCTCCTTGTCCACCATTCTTGGCCTCAGAAGATGAAGAAAATTAGCTGGATAGTGTCTATCTGGCTCTGTCCCTGAGTGGTTTGGAGCTTGGGACGGGGCTCATATAAATGCAATGCATCCTACAGCAATTTATTGGAAAATGAATGCTATGTCTGAATATGTGCTTTACTCATCATATAAAAAATGCACCATATTTCCATTTCCAACCATAATAGTGGGAAAATCCAATTTTGAACAAAGTCTTGTGTGTGTGTGTGTGAGAGAGACCTTCTGCAACCTACAGCAACCTTTACAAATTGAATTGCCTGGTTTAGAGCAGGCTTAGAAGTAGGCAACGTGTGGCTCCAGACTCCCCAGACTGCCCTTTACTGGCCAAAGTAGTGAATTATCTCTCTAGGAAGCTTCCAGACGGGTCAACTCACCCTTTAATCTGGTGACTATTTTGGCATTTTGGGCAGTCCATGTGGCCCCTGGAGGATTTCTAAAGCAGAAAATTGGACCCTGGATCTGCTGCAGTTGCCCACACCTGATTTACAAGCAGACTAAATTAATTAATTAAATAAATAGTTGGCTCGACTTCTCCACGGATAGCAAATAATGTGGGACTTCAAGTCCCATTCCCCACAATGGTAGTGTGATGTGTGCGCAGCTCCACTGGAACAGTCATGTACATGGGAAGAACAGAGTGGGGCCATCTACAGATGCTCCAATATGTAGATGACAAGCCTGTGGTTGGGAAGGGCCAACTGCAAGTAATACTGTTGTGGATGATGGGTTCAGGTGGCATAGAATGCAGTTTACCACACAGGAGAACGCTGCCGCCACCGCTGGAAGTCCTCATTCCGTTCCGGATGCATCACCCAGGAAGCGATTTTCAGGAACACTTCTAAACAGTTCCTGAAAATCGCCTCCTGGGGGATGCATCCAAAATGGAATGGGAACTTCCGGGGGTGGCAGAGGCATTCTCCTGTGCTGTAAACTGCATTCTATGCAGCCTCCCATTCCCATCCTGCCCCCTTTTGTAACACGCCAGGCCTTTAAGCAGAGGCTGAATGGTCATCTGTCGGGGATGCTTTGATTGGGAGTTCCTGCATGGCAGGGGGTTGGACTGGATGGCCCTTGTGGTCTCTTCCAACTCTATGATTCTATGTTCCAGGGCCTGTGCGACAAACTATACCATCTCTCTTTTCCACCTGTTTCCAAGGATCTGTCTTGGAATTAAACCAATGTTGTCAGTAATCGTCAAAAGGCATATCCGGGAAAAAGGACTCTGTCTGCTTGGGCCTTCTCCGGGACTCAACTCTGAAACTGGATGGCTAGGTTTCAGCAATGGCCAGGAGTGCATTTGCACAGCTAAAAGTGGTCAGCAAGCTGCACCAGTTCCTTGAGATGTCAGATCTGGCTATTGTGACACATGCCTTGATTACATCTGACTTGGGTTACTGTTAACACACTCTACATTTGGACACTGTTCAGAAACTTCAGCAGGTCCAAAATGCTGCAGCCAGAATGCTGACCAGGGCCAGTTATAGGGAGCATTTAAAACGTTAATTATCTGGATGTTGGAAACGACTTGAAAGCACGCAACAACAGCAACAAAAACAAAATCCCCCTGTAAAGACGATAATATCCCCACAGTGCAAATCCAATTCTGAAAAAAGGGGGCAAACGTTACAGCTATTTTGAACATTCCAGTGACAGACAGTAGAAGGCACAATCCTTCAGGCTTCTGCATCTCGAAACAAGTTTGATTGAATTAGTTGGTCTATGAATAAATCCAAGGGGAATGAGATTGTTTTACAAATCCTCAAACCAGGTTCCAAACCAAATCTTGTGGTTGGTGTACACCCCTATTAAATAGACTACAAAAGCAATGAAAAATTACATTATTAACGAGCAGAGCAAATGGAAGTGATGCTAAAGGCACTCTTTACCTCAGGGTGGCCCTAACTGATTTAAACAATGTGTTGTTGCTGTTTTCATTTCTGTCTTGCAAGGATGTACTGCAGCCTTCATAAACATGTTCGAAATGCATAGTACAAAGTCCAAGGGTAGTTCCCTAAATGCCAAAGGTATTGGGGTATTTTCCCATAGTTTATGCATGTGGTTGGATGCACTGTCCTTCTATTATATTACAGAGCAATACGCTCTACATGGGGCAACCCTCATGCCATATTCGGAAGCTGCAATTGGTTCAAAACATGGCAGCCAAATTAGTTACAAAAAGTTCTAAATATGATTCCATTACACCTATTTTAGAATCCCTACACAGCCTGCCTATTAGCTTCTGGGCACAGTATAAGGTGCTGGTTATTACCTATAAAGCCCTACATGGCTTGGGTCCAGCATACTTGAGGGAACACCTCCTCCCATACAATCCTTCCCACACACTCAAGTCCTTTGGGAGGAACCTACTGCAGCCAAAGAAAACCAGGCTGATGGAGACCTCCCAGAGCACCTTTTCAGCTGCTGCTCCAAAAATATGGAATGACCTGCCGAAGGAGATCCACCACATAACATCATTGGAGGCCTTCAAGAAGGCAATAAAGATGGATCTCTTCCAGCAGGTCTTCCCTAACTGTCCTCCTCAGACTTTTTAATAGCCCATCTGTCTCACTGCCCCCATCGGATGTTTTCCGATTTTATTGTGAATTTTTTTTAACTGCTCCCCACTTGCTGTTACTTGCCTCGATCCAACACAGAGAGAGGCGGGATACAAATATTAAATATTATTATTATTATTATTATTATTATTATTTTACTTACTATAACATTTTGTTAAGAGGTTAGCTATCTGGAAGTAATTACATTTTACCTCATTCTGGAGGTAAATATGTTCCAAAAGTGTGCTTTGAGCACTTGTGGAGGATAAATTCTAAGAGAATAGAAAAGGCCACAGCTTAGAAGTACAAAGTAAAGTATACTATTAATGCAAAAGGTTACAATTTACAAGGAATATAATTCCTGCCCTCTGTCATCCCCTGGTATCTTCAGGTAAGGTTGGGAAAGACTTATGCCAGAGACCTAGAGTAGACATGGGAGACATTTGGCCCTCTAGATGCCTTGGACCAAATATCTAGAGGTCCAGCACTTTCCCAGCTCTAATCTTAATAACATTTAGCTATATGGATCAACAGTGTTTCTGATTATAAGGAAGATTTTATGATCGAGAGTAAGACAGCTTTACTGGTTTGTGCACTTCATTTGCTCTGTATTTTGCTTTTACCCTATGACTCACTTTAACTACAGAGTAGTGTTTGGTGTTATATGCACATTAAGTATCTTTAAACTTTCCACTCTCAATTTCTCTTACTCAAAACCAAGATTCTAGCCTGGGGGTGAAAAGTGTGTTGACCAATAGATATTGCTGAACTGCAGTTCCCCTCTTTGGTTATGCTGGCTAGTGAAGACCGACAACATATAGAGTTCCCCACAGTTCAATCCCTGTTCATGTGCCCCTGAAAGTATATGATGTACCTAGCAAAATCACATATATTCAGTGAGGAGATAGGACGGAGTGGGTGAGGGGAAGCTTTTCAGCTCTGTATAAATGGCAAAACCACTTCTGAGTATTCCTTGCCTTTAAAAACTCTATGAAATCTATGGGGTCACCATGTCAACAGACAACTTGAAGATGCATGCATGCACATGTGCACATGCTCACACACACACACACACACTTAACTCATTGTCCATTCTGCTATCCAGGAAAAGTAGCAAAAGTATGCCGGCTTAAAATATAGATCCACAGGAAAAGGTTGAACAACATTTTCAACTGGCAGAACAAAAGTCACTGTTTCAATTTAGGATGACATTGTGCCAGAGCAGTCTGCCATTTTCAGTGATCTCTTGTTGCTGGAATTTTTAAAAATTCCAAGTCTCTTAAATTCTCCAAAACCACACTGTATTTCATTTGTACTGGCTATATATGCAGTATTTTCTTCTCTTGAACAGGAAATTCTCCTTAAGAAGGCTCATGTCTAGCCACCTAGGGTGAAAAAAACCAGCCTCTCTGCAGTGATATCCTTTATCATTCCATCCTTTTTCATTGAAAGCATAGAATGAGAAACTCATGGCACTTGCCACACTCCCGCTTTTTCAATATTGCATTGGTTGTGTAAACAGATCTTATCTACGTATGTACTGCATGTAGGGATTCAGGAGTGAGCACAGGTTCAAAATGTACATGTTTAGGATCTGTTCTCAATACCAACTAAACTCGTTTGGTTTATTAGGAAGAGAGACCTACTACTGCAATCCCACTTCCTATTCCCATCCCTAGGGAAACAGTGGAGCCAGGGGGCTCATGAATTTATTTATTATTTCATTTCATTTCATGATTCTTCCACTTTCACTCAGCATTTTTCACTGTACGTGGATGGTCAAATGACCAGAGTCTCCAGTTGATACCAGAGTCTCCAGCTGTTGCACAGAAGCTGCAGACAGACTGTCCAAAATTTAGCTGCTGGTTCTAACTGAAGCAATTGGATTTATCTAACTACTGACTTGCCATCTGGCAACTGATGCAATACGTTTGTTGTGAGTCTCTATTGGATTTAGACCATTTTGTAAACAGAAGCTGTTTGTATAATCAATTAAACAACTGTAAGTCTGGATCAGGGCCTGTTGCTTCTTACTCTCTCATATCTGTTTCCTGTGGTTAGATGGTGGTACATGGACATGCCACTGATAAAGCCGTAGGCAGTAACAACTAAGTATGAAGAGTTAGCAATAATCCCAATGCATCAGTATTATGATGGCTGCCCATAATTCTCCTAATCCAGCCACTTGTCTGAACTCATGAGCAGGACTCATTGGGTTCAATGGAACAGGCTGGTCATTTGTACTATTTTGGCAACTACAAAGCACTGGGTTTCTCTGATGATATACCATTGGCTTCAGTGGATTTAAACCCTTTAGCTGAATGAAGGGCTGCTTGCATGATTGATAACATACTATGGAGTTTATCATATGGAAGGAATTTCTCTCAATTGCGAATGGAGCCAATTCGCAATTACAGTATGTGAATTCGCTAGTTTAGCGAATTTACGTGAAATCTGATTGTGTTCAGAATGAGTTCAGAATGACTTCCCATTTCCCGAAAATGACCCCCCCCCCATTGCCCAAAATTGCATGAGATACTCTAATACACAATTACGTGAAACCACATGATTGCGTTCGGAATGATTTCCCATTGCCCGAAATTGCGTGAGATACACTCATTTGCAATAACGTGAAATCCCATGATTGCGTTCGGATTGCCATTGCATTACACCCCTAGATTCCGTCATATGATAAACTCTTATGAAATAGAGGAGATAGGATTCCAATTCCCATCAGTTCCAGTTAATCTGGCCAAGCATGAGGTAAAATGGGAGTTGTAATTTTAGAGGGCCATAGGTTTGATAGGCTTTTAGAGGGTCAAAGGTTTTCCATCCCTCTTCTAAATTATCCTCTTTGCTTTGCTGGATTATACTTATTTTTGTTCTTTTAGTCAGCAAGACACAGCATATGGAAAAATGATTTTTAGATGCTTTTGAGAAACCTGATATCTGAGCTTCTATACACTCTAGACAGTTGGATTTATGAGTTTTATGCAGCTTAAAGAGGAATATGAAAAAAATGCTGGAATGGAGCCTGTGGTGAAAAAGGTTTATAGGCATCTGCAAGGGATGATTTGCAAAGCTCATTCATGGCTTATCCATTATGCTGTTATGTGTTTATTTGTTCTAATATTATATTCACTAAAACATAAACACTAAAACAGATTTTGATTAAAAGTGGCTCCTTTCTTGAATCATGACTCATTCCCACAGATATTTGCTTGGGATGCTAGAAATTGGGGAATATTTGTTCTATATAGTTTGGTTCAAAAAGAGTTCCTGTTTTTTGTTCACTCTACCGTTACATGCTCAGCATTTCCAGTAGGATCGTCAACTATTTAAATAAATTTTTGTTGCATAATCACTTGCCTTTTGATTAAATCCATGCAAAGTCATGTGACAATGCCAAAAACTCATCATGGTAGTCTTTCCAAGATATGGAAGGAAGGAAGGCTAGCCAGATCTTGTTTGCAAAAGAGAACTTAGTTGAACCATTATGGTTTTATAAATTCTGAATAATGCTCCAAAAATCTAAAACTGCTGTAAAAGAAACCACAGTAAAAATCTGCCATGCTTTTGGAAAATCTGCTGCCCCTTGCACCCTAGTTCAGAAGGTTTTCAGGCACACACACATAAATGAGCAAAATATATTTTCCCAATATTTCTCTTCACATCTTAATCTTTTTTTTCACCAATCCATTTACTCTAGTGTTGTTAAGTCTTTTTTTACTATTGAAAGCAAACTGTATAATTTAAAAAGCCTACATTGTATTCAATTTTTAATTTATTTATTTTGAACATTTTATTTATAATGAATTTTTAAAACAATAAAAAATAGCAATGTTACTGTTTACCACTGTTCTGTTATGTGAATATACACATCTCTTTGTTCTTGTTCTTTCCTATTTTAGTCCTTCCACCAAAATTTTGGCTCATGATTATATTAACTTAAGTCAATGTTATTTGTCATCCTATTGAAAGTGTTTTTTAACCTCTAAAATAATAATAAGTGGTTCTACTTTTCTTCAGTAGAATTTCTGCAAATCTTATTTCCTTCAGCCATTATCAATTGCCTTATACACATTAACATCAATAACATCATTATCATTAATCAAAATTACGAATTAAAAATGATGACATGTCTGAAAATGTATAAGTCTGCTAGTATCTCTAAGAAATTCTTTTCTTTCTGAAACTAATGTCTGTATTCTGTGGTTGCCATTTCATTAGTAGGCACTATATGATTATATCTTTCCCCATCTTCTTCCGCCAGTGCTCAACAAAAGGTAACCATTCTTGTTCCATGGTATCAAAAGAGCCATTATTTAAACTACATGCAAGATTAGTCAGTTCAAGCATATCTATTAATTTTATTAACCATCCTTCTGTTGTTGGTATTTTCTTTTCATTCCAATATTTGGCTAAAAGTATGCAAGCGACTGTCACCATGTATAGTATTACTTTCCAATATTTATTTTCCTCAGTTTTTTTTTCTAGTACAGTGCATCCTTCCCTTATACAGGGAATCTGTCCCATATGTAAAATATTGTGTATTGTGGAGCCCCTTTGAAAACAATGGGGAGTGTGTCTGCACAAGCACATGCACCATTGCCTCTTCTGGAGTGCGGCTTTCAGTGTATGCTGAAAGCCATGTATGGTGCGCCTGCATATGATGTGGGCACACTGTATTGACACCTGGTGCGGGAATGCGAACAAGTTTGGGTACTCGGTCTCTAAAAGGTTCACCCTCACTGCCCTAAGACAAGTCTATCATGGAGTTTTCTTATTTTCTATCTTGTTCAGAGAAGATACAAAAAGACTGGACAAAAATTGTTATAACTTACAAGAAACTGAGTATTTTTTTAAAAAAAAATTGATATGATGCAGTTTCATGAAAAATTCACTTTATTCAAATATATAGCATTTATTTCTGACAAAAAGCACAACTAAGAAGGGTCAGCTGCTTTAAGTAATTATCAAAACATGTGATTCCACGCCTTAGAAAAAGTCAAGCAGTCTACTCAAAGCATTATGTAAATGGCAACCAAAAGCTAAAATACAACAAATGTCTGAGGTATTGTGTTTTCTTTTCGTTGTTTTCTCCTGCACAAGGTGTACATCTTGTTATTATGAAACACCATCAAGTTTTATCTGTTGTGTTCTTCCTTTTAAATAATATACATTAAGCCACATAAACATTAATCCTTGTCAGCTCTTCAGATATTAAAAATTAAACAGAAGGGCGAGTGTGTCACAACACAATTCTGTCTACACACCTTCTGAAGTAAATCTGTTTGATTTCAGAAGGACTTAATACTCAGAAATGATATAGAGGATTGAAGACTGTAGCCGAAATCTAGTTGTTAGTCCCCATTAGGGAAGACCCGTTGAATCAGTTGCAACTTGCTAAGTCAATAATAATAGTTTTTTGTGGGGCTTTCGGGCTATGTGGCCATGTTCTAGAAGAGTTCCTTTCTGACGTTTCACCAGCATCTGTGGCTGGCAATAATGTCTGCCATCACAAGAAAAAAACCCACAACCTAAAGATAGCAAAATTTCCTACTGAATGTCTCAAAATAAAGGTGTTAGACTTAAAGTGCCACAAGTGAAGAAGAAGAACAAGAAGAAGAAGTATAGAATCATAGTGATGGAGGATACCTCAAGGACCATCCAATCCAACCCCCTGCCATGCAGGAATACACAAAGCAGCCCTGACAGATATCGCCAGCCAGCTTCTGTTTAAAAATCCCCAAAGAAGAAGAAGAAGAACCACCAACACCAACACCACAAACAGGTAAATACAAATGTCATCCCTGCTTTAAAAAATTTAAAACCTCTATTTTAAATTGAAAATTCATATTTTTGTTTCTATCCCCTCTTCCTGCTTTAACAGATAATGAGGAATGCCATTTATGGCTGACATTAGGACAACTTTGTGCATAAAGCTTCACATTCTTCTCGAGATTCAAATCTATTTTTGTTCCCTCCACAGCCACCATACCAGAACTGGGAACACATGTCCTGATCTTTGTCAAAATACCATTTCAGGGTGTAATCTTCACAGTCGCCACTGTCCATTTGCCCAATGCATGCATCTAGGAGGAAAAAAACATTTACAGTTAGTCACATGAAATCAAGGATGCATGTACCATCAGAGTGCAGAAGGAGATACAAATATAGTACTAGAGTTCATGATTTAGAGATATTCCCTCAGTTATTCTCAGTGTCTGCCACTTGGCTTTGAAACTTCCTCCCTAAGGAAGCTAGAATGTTCCCTTCCTTGCTATCCTCCCAAAAAATATTCCAACATGCGGTAGAGAACTGAAGATTATTAAAGGAAGGCATTTTCTTTAAAGCATGCTGTACTGTTTTATCACACTGGTTTTTAAAAACTACTTTTTAACAGTTTTAATTGCATGCTTTAAACTGGTTTTAGTGTTGTTAATAACTTAATTCGATTTTATATGTCTTAATTCATAAGTTGTCTTCAGTCCCAATCTTGGGAAAGACATAAGTATAAACAAAGACTATAGCTGTCATTGTTGTTCTTGTTGCTAAATGCTGCTGCTGTTGTTCAGTTGTTAACAATATCAAGGAAATTTCACTGTAAGATGTAATGGTTAAAGGAATTCAGCATTCAGACAAAAAATATGGCATTGTTGTCACACTTGGTCAGGGATCTTCTAGATCAGCAGTTCCCAACCTGTGATCCAAGGAACCCTTAGGGCTCCGCAAGGTACTTCCCAGGTGCTCCGTGACTGCTCCAGGAAAATTAAAAGAAATAAAAATTGAATGAAATTAAAGAATAAGAAACAAAAAGTAACACTACTCCTAAACACCATTAACTTGTAAGACATAGGGTATGTCTCTTAGAGGTTCTTTCATAGAAATTCTAAAAAAGGCTCTATGAATCAAAAAGGTTGGGAACCCCTGCTCTAGATGGTTCTGGTACAACTCATGGCTCAAGGGGGTCAAGGGCAGCCAACCAGCTATGGCTGACAAGCCCACCACCAAACAACCTCTCTGCACTCCTTACCTGGAACTGCAAAAACAAGCACCCAAACAAGAACTATTAAACACATAAAAGACCACAATACATAGCTGGAGTTTTGCCTTTGACTTGACAAGTCACACATTAAGGAGGACTTCTCGACAATAAAGCTGTGTTCCATTCTGTTCTAATACTTGTTCTAATCCTCAGTCCTACTTTGTTTTCTTAAGGCTATGTTCTATTCCAAAGCCAGAGACTTCAAAAACTGCTTACAAGAGGTGAGAATAATAAATGCAAACAATGTGAATGATTAGGAAAGAGCCCAAAGAAATAAAAACAGAGTAATGGCTTCAGTGTTTTTAAAGGGTCAAACAACACCCCCCCCCCCAAAAAAAAAATTACCCGGCACTGACTTTATATTAGAGAAACATTCCCGGGAATATGCAGATAAAATCAAAGCAAGAACTGGAAACTTTCAATATTTCCAGAATTTTTTCCCTTCTGGATAAGCCATAACTGAATTTTCTAAGTACTGTAGTCTTTAAAGGTTAAAGTGCAGTAGTCTGTCACAGCATGGATAACTACAGGTAGACTGTCATCCACTCATTCACTCACTTTCTCAGAGGGGTTCCATCTACTTTAATTAGTTTGTTGTTAGCTAGCTAGATAGTTAATTAGTTAGGCCTACTTTTGTCTTGTCCTTCATTAAAAAAATAAATCCCAGTGCAGGTAACAACATAATTAAAATAACCATCAACAAAGTACAGTAAAGAAACATCTAATGAAGTCAATAATAACCAGCCAAAAGAATTTTAAAATCTGCAGGAGATCCAATAATATGAATTACCAAAAGAGTAGGAATTGCAAGTCCCAGCATATCTAACTATTGACAGTGTTGCCTAAGCCTGCTGAGAATTGTAGTTCAACAACATCTGGAGCACTACGAAAGTCCCATTACTCGATCACAATAACTACAAATGACTTAGTTTACAGTTGTAAACTGCTTAGACACTGCTTAGGCGGTATGAAGTGGCATATAAATGAAGCTGTTTGTTTGTTTTTTACTAATGTCTGGATAAGATGATAGCTTTACACCAAAGGGCAATAAAGATGGCACTAAGTTTACTTCTTGGAGAAGCACATTCAAAAGTCAGTGAGCTACCAAGAAGGTGGTTCTGTCTCATGTGATTCTCTAATGGATTTGCTTCTTCTACCGGTGGGACAGGGAGATGGGCCTTCCTTCCCTTCCACTCTCATCTAAGATCTTATACAGACACATACTTGAGTCCAAAACCACCAAGACCCTCACAGGCATCAGTATCCTGGCAGCCAGGTTTTGCATCAATTGAAAATTCTGCATTATTTCCATAAACAGTCTAATATCAAGTGCATTATTGTATTACAAAAATCCAGACTAGAGGCACGGTTTCTAAGTTGTCGGTGCATTTGCTGAAGCTTGAAAATAGAAATATGTACAACTATGGTCCAAAACATACTGCAGAAATGATCCAGTTTGAGACTGTTCAGTGCTAGGGAATCCTGGGAACTGCAGTTTATTGTGGCACAAGAGCTCCCTGACAGAGAAGGCTAAACATCTCACAAAACTACAGTTCCCAGAATTCCCTGGCCTTGGTTTGGACAGTTAAAGCAGTCTCAAACTAGATTATTAATGCAGTGTGTTTTGGGCCTAAGACAACAAAATTGGATCAAGAGATATCTCCAAATTATGCACCTCTTGTTTCATGAAAAGTGCAACTCTATTCAGAATAGGCTATCTGCCCAATTCCCAGATCTGTGAACTAACCTCTAGTAATATCTCCATCCTTGAGAATCAGTCTATGTATATTTGTCCTCATTCCACCCATAAATGTCTCTGGGTACTTGATCCCTTCAGGTGGCAATGAAAATATTCTGGAGTGTCAGCAGCATACGGGTGATATTTCATCCCACTTCCTCTGATAACCCTTCTCATAAATTTCATATAGATGCTAAAGACCTTGGAGGATAAAATAGCACAACTGTCATCCCCACTGGCCATATTGCCTGGGGATGACAGCAATTGTAGTCCAACACATCTGGAATCCACCAGGCTCAAGGTTATTTTAAAAAAAAACATTGCAGCACAAGGCTTTGAACAGTGAGTGATACAATCTTAATTTTTTTTTGCAGGTTCCAAAATGTTATCAGATAAGAATCAGTACAAGCAAAGCAGACTTCTTGCCATAGTTTTGCTTAATGTTCAAAGAGGGAGTTCACATTGTCTTTGAAGTTGGCAACAACCCCCAAGACTTCTTTCCAATTTTTATGTATTTACTGGACCTTACAGAGGTAGGGGATTTGTGGTCAGCTGTATGTTTTATTTCTGTCAAGGAATAATATACTCTCCCAAAAGGAGAATGAAACCTGCAAATAAGCTTTGGCTATGTCAGCATGTGGTCGTGGTTTGGCCATTGGACTACAATTCTGGAGAAGAGAGTTCAAATCCCTGCTGGGTCATGGAAACTCACTGGATGACCTTGGCCAAGTCACATACTCTCAGCCACAGAAAACCCAGTGATAGGGTTGCCTTAGGGTCGCCATAAGTCAGAAATTACTTGAAGGCACACATCAAGAACAAAATGCAGAAGCAAAACATCTGAATGCAGCAGGAAATATCTGCTCAGTGGCTCAGCTCTGGTTGAAATATAATCTACAAAATATTAACTCTAATGGCCCTGACAGATATTTGTTTATCTTTACCTTGTAGGCTGTTGTCACAAAAACAGCACTAATCGTATTTAATTGCCTCCAAAAGTTTCTTTCTTTCAAAGATAGGGAATTTTTGGATGCAATCCATGATCTCCCATTGATCCACCTACTCATGATCACACAGCAGTATTTCCACATTTGAGAGTCAGTTCAGTCATTTTGGGAGTCAGTTTGGACAGTCACAAGGTAGCAGTCACTATATGATATGATGCAGAAGCTACAAATATGTCTGTTCCACTACTATGTAAGGTGTTTAGAAGAGAGCTATTCCGGATGCTGCAATTAACCCAACGTTTTGGCAGGGGAAATGGGTGATGTCTGTAACTAATAAAAGAGTAAAGGGATCTAGATTGGGAATCATGTGGCATTCAACAAGTTGCTGGACCGCAACTCCCAGCATTCTTCATCATTGGTTATGCAGGCTAGGACTGCTGGGACTTGCAGTCCAACATCATCTTGAACATTACTTTATTCCCACACCTGGATTTGATAGATAGACCAATAAAATATGCATACATACATACCTGCAATTTTTTGTACTTTCTCTGAAAATTCTCGGTCCTGTTTTCTCCTCCCTCTTTGGACACTAATATTTGTGAAATAATTATTCTTGCCATGATCATACTCTTCTTCTTTACGTTCTACAAGATGTTTGTTAGCTTCCACAATTTTGTCTGGCAAGTTTCTTCTGGGTAATTCTGATGGTTGGAAAGTATCTCTGTAATCCAATCCATGGAAATGAATCCTAGAAAGGGGGAAGTAGGATGGAGATGATGCCTCCTGAGTATGAGGTATGTAGAAAATGATGTTCTGAATTCATTGATTCAAATAACAACCCATTTAATGTAAATTTTTTGCCTTTTATTTCCAGAGAAAAGGAAGAACAGAAGGGTTATACCTGTCAATCGTCCCTGATAGCTGCTGATGAGTGTCTCCTCGATCCAGGCTCTCACATTCTTCCTGTAGACCTGGAGGAGGATAAGGGTTGATTCCACCTGTGAAAAAAAGAAGGCAAAAGGAAATGAAATTGGGATGCCAAAAGATGAATTGAAACATTGAATAATTGGTATATATCAATTACATTCCCATCTCACATTCCAATTATTTAACATACAGTGCATTTACGTGAAGGCATTGCCAACATTCAGATGATCTGTCCACATATACACAAAACAAAAATAAAATAAAATACCAGAAACTTATGAAACTATGGATGAGTATCACAATTTCCTACTCCTCCTTTGCCCCCTCCCCTGCTGCCACATGTTAGATTTGGCATGAAATAACTAGGGTGTGTGAACTGGGGTTCTCTGGCTTTACAACACATTATTTTAGATGTGGTGTGAGCCTGCCTTATTTTCCGGGTGTGTTTAGTCATATCATGCTAGAGTTCTCCAATTTTAGTAGAACAGAGAGCTCTGGTTAAAGCAAGCCAGGCTCTCTGCACTGAAGACTGTACAAAACAATAATAATAGAAGTGAGGGGAGTGGAAATCAACCCAATGATTTCTGATCTGTGATGATTGTCTGAAAACCAGCACTCATAGTGTTCTTCAGCTCAATACTTCAAACTGAGAGGTTCACAGAGTTCAAACTGATATGGATGCTCAAGGAACAGGGGTAGAGAACATGTAGCTCTGCAACTCCCATTAGCACTAGCCAGCATAGCCAACAGGGACAAATTGAGTTACAAATCAACAATATCACACATTCCCCATCCCTGTCACACAAATTGGCAGTAGAAATCTTTAGATTTATAATCTTTGGACATACAAACCACTCATAAATCTGTTCAGTATTAAATCTAGATAATGTTGCTTCATTAAGCATGTGATTAATGGCTACATTTTTTGCTGTAAAGCAAGGAGAATAAAGATTTAGCAATAATATACCTAGAAAGCAGAAACTGAAACTTAGGCCAATGTATTAGGTTGTAGCTTCTGTGAATGTTATCCACATGGTGTTTTGTTTTGATATACCAGAGAACCCTGAAATACACTTCTATCCTTAGAGGTAGGAAGTAATTCCCATGGACCTGAGAATACACTCCATTGACTTCAATGGGACTTATTCCTAATGTATGAGTTGAATTGCACAGTAAATGTACTTCCATCACATAAAATGGTTCAGGCAGGTTCATGTAAGGTGCAAGTGGCCACATGGAATGGGAGGCAAATAACCACTTGCATTCATTAAATATTTCCATAACTTTTATGGCATAGAAGGAAGCAAATCAAGACACACATCTCTTACGTTTTAAAAGATTCAAGAAAGCTCGGCTAAATTTCAGAGCATATGGCAACTCAGGTTTATCCACCCTGCCAAGCTGCAATAGATGTTGTTCCACTGGCACACTAGACAGTTCTGTCATTTCAGTATCATCAGCTCCACTTCCAAGTGCTAAGGTGAACATGGTGAATCCTTGGCATTTGGCTTCTAGTGACATTTCTCTCAGCTTCTCTCTGTCCCAGGAACTTGTCTTACTCCCAAGTAGTGTAACTATGACCCGGTGTTTTCTTGGCCTGGGGGCTTCCAGAAAAACATTATTAATGGTCCACTGTAGTGCATGGCCAACAGCCGTCGGACCTTTTAGCTGGCTTGTTGATTCCTGGATGTGCATTTTCATCAAGTCTTTATTGCTATATGTAACCAAGTCAAACTCCTCATGCACTGGGCTTGAGAGTCTGTCAACTGTGAAATTTTGTGGAGCTTGTTGCACCAAAGCCACCCTTGCCCCTCCATCCGACTCTATGGGGAGGGAAGTAATAACAAAATCATCCACCATGTTGCTCACAAACTCCTTCATGGTCTCAAACTCCACACTTCCAACATCCCAAGAGCTGTCCATGATGTAAGTTATATCCATGTCTATTAAAACAGGGAAAGGCGTAGTCACCTCACACTCTGGAGCTGGATTGCACTTATCTATGGAAGAAACATTAAGTACTCATTAACTTTACAGAGTGACTAAAAGGATGAATTTATGCACTATTTATATTTTGCTTTGCTTCTCTTTTCAAAATATTTCAAACAAATGAATTGGACATGGTCTCTGACGTAAAAGGCAGATAAAACAAACCCAACCATACAATATATGTGTACACCGCCCTGATCTTTGGAAGGGCAGTATATAAATAAAGATTATTATTATTATTTATTATTAATAGCATATATTTTACACAACCGTATGTTGTCCTCTAAATAACTCTTCCTCAAACTATGTCCAGGATAGTGCAATAATAATTTGCTAGATGAATATAGATATTTTATTTAATTCACAGATTCCTATATTGTTTCTTTTTATATTAACAATTTAAGGAAATGAATAAATTAATTATGTTTTTATCAATAATCCTTGTGCTTCATTCTGAGTATGGTCCTGGTGGCAACTCACAAGATTATACAGCTATATATTATGAGTGTATATTAATGCTTTTATTGTATTGTGTTTTCACTGAGGGTTTGTGTGTTTTGAATAGTCTTTTGTATTTTAACATGCTGTAACTTGCCTCTAGCCGAGGGCAGGTGGGAAAGAAATAAAAGTTGTTGTTGTTGTTATATCATAATTTAACCAATTTTTAAAAACAGAAAAATAGAAAAAAAAAGCCTAACAAATTACATGCTCCCCCCCCCCCATCCATCGCTTGTGGTGCCTCCATTTTTATTTAAAATATTTCAGAACAAAGGCCGTACTGTTTAGTCAGTTATAGATCAATCCTTTGTATTTTGCTCAGTAACAGGATCAACTGAATTTATAAATATTGTGTATTCAAAATCACAATTTTGATACTACTATCATGACTGTAATTTGCCCCCAACCTACTTTATGGGGCATCAGCTGCTTTGGAAAAGGGAGAGCCATTCTACCCAAGAGCATAATCGAATCATGTTTCCATCAACTTTTAGTGTGTTGCTTAGTTAAGTATTTAGTTAAATAAAATCTGATATAGAATTCCAGCCAATAATTTTACCCATTGGCTGCATCTGCACTGCAGAAATAATACAGTTTGACACGGCTTTAACTGTCATGACTTAATGTTATGGAATCCTGGGATTTGCAGTTTGTTGTAGCACCAGAGCTCTACAGAGAAGACTTAATATCTCACAAAACTACAAATTCCAGAATTCCATTTGAGACATGGCAGTTAAAATGGTGCCAAACTGCATTATTTTTAGAGTGCAAATGCAGTCTTTGTACATTAAAGGTAAGTTCATTATGCCCTCTTCATCAAAAATGGGCAGAAGTGTATAATACAAGGGCACAAAACAAGAGAATAGCCCCCTCAAATAAGAATTCTATCCCCCTCAATGAAATTTCCCTTCAGTTCTCAAATTTCTAGCACTGCAGTAACTTAAAACCTCTGTTGAGCATTTAGAAATACAGTTTAGGCATCCAAAGGAAAGGGGCAGGCCCAGTTACCAAGGGAATGTGAACACAGCAAATAGAAGACTCCTAGGTATGTGAATGATTTTCAGTGTCTGACTTTCTGCAATGCTAGGAATTTGGGGACCAAAGGAAAATTTCATTTGGAATAGAATTCGTATTCGGAGGGCATTGCCTTCATTTTGTCTCCCTCTTCCCAGTTGCCACATCCCTACTTGTAACTAGCCATAATTTATTCAAAATGCATTAACTCCATGCTCTGTCTCAGAGCTAGATTCTACAATGATCAAATACGTATTATTCAACACAGCCCAAGAACCAAATTAAATTTCTGTGAATGACTTATGGCCACATACCAGTGACGGGTGAGGCCAAAAGCAAAAGAATGGTGCCAAAAAGAGCAGTATTATTATAGCTTAAGGGTTTGGTAACAACTTTGGCAATCAGAGCATTAGTATTTCAGTCTTTTAGAATGGAGAAATCATAGAATCATATAGAATCATAGAGTTGGAAGAGACCACAAGGGCCATCCAGTCCAACCCCCTGCCATGCAGGAACTCCCAGTCAAAGCATCCCCGACAGATGGCCATCCAGCCTCTGCTTAAAGACCTCCAAGGAAGGAGACTCCACCACCCTCCGAGGGAGTGTGTTCCACTGTTGAACAGCCCTTACTGTCAGGAAGTTCCTCCTAATGTTGAGGTGGAATCTCTTTTCCTGCAGCTTGCATCCATTGTTCCGTGTTCTAGTCTCTGCAGCAGCAGAAAACAAGCTTGCTCCCTCCTCAATATGACATCCCTCCAAATATTTGAACAGGGATATACAAAAGGGAAACAAATAATCCCAGTGATGTTCCTATGGGGAAGATGTTGACCATATGGGGAAATCCAGAGGGCAGAATTAAGAACCTGAGATTCCTCACCTGTTTTATAGATCTTAGCTGCCGTCTTGACTTGACAAAACAAACCCTACTATCTTTTCAAGTAAGTGTAAATAAAGCACTACTGAGAATATCTGATACAGTTGTAAAATTTATAGGTACTGATGTGCATCGGGGGGGGGGAGGGGAATCATTAAATATAAAACTGATTTAAGAACCAATAAGATGAACAGGCTTACCATAACAAAGTGTGCAACGTGAAACTCTATTCAGGTTCTCATCTTCCTTGGATTCCCAGACAAATAACTGGAACTGATGAGTATCATCCACCTAATTAAATGCAAAAGGCAAATTTAGGCTAAAGAGAACATTTGCTACAAATGATTTTACACAGAGACACTAGAAAGCCACATATAGTGGTTTGAGCATTGGATTACAACTCTGGAGACCACTGAGCCATAAAAACCCACTGGATGACCATAGACAAATCACTGTCTCAGAGGCAGTTTATCAAGTCAACCCCCCTATGAACAAATCTTGCAAAGAAACCCAATGACAGGGTTCCCTTAGGGTTGCTGTAAGTCAGAAATGACTGGATATCACACAATAACAAGCAAATGTACATACACATATATATACATATATAGGCTCATCTCTCTCCTCATTCCAAACTCTGAATGCCTCATTTATGGTTCTTACATGAACTACTCTTCCCCAGAATACAACCACTGATAGTACTGTTTCCTTTAAGGTGTGAAGCAGGACCTCCACAGCAACAGAACACTTCCCTCACAAGTAGCGAGGAGAAAGGACCTCCAATGTATCCCATATCCATAAGGGATCATCATACTTTAGGTGTGACTAAAAGTGTAGCAGTACAACAAGTATTGACAATCTCATACTATTTTAACTGGACAGGCTCCATCCTACAGACTTCTAAGATTTGTAGCTTAGTACAATACTTAGAATTTGCTGTTAGAGCCATCTAGCAGAGCTCTAGATCAAATTACAAATAATAGGATTCCATAGGATGGAGTGATGACAATTAAAATAGTATCAATCTGTTCCAACTGTGTAGTGCCATAACTGAACTTGGATCCATCTCCATATTTTCACCATGATGTCCTATGGTGAAGGCAGATATACTGAATGCTGTAGGGGGGGAAAAACTTATGCATGGGAAAACATGGCTGAAAGGTAAATCGAGGACATGCTATATGTTATTGTTCACCCTGAAAAGCATGAAGAGAAAAACCTCCAAGCAATTTCTCTTTCCATTTGGCCCAGCATTAGTCCTCCCTTCAAAGTTGGCTGAACATCTTTTAATAGGGTTTACTATTTCGAAACAAGTTCACATACATTTGAATTATTATTTCCTTTACTTCACTTTCTTGAATTTACAGCTTATGAAACTGAGAAGAGGATTAAAACCTTGGCAACAAATCACAGTAAAACTTGGGATTCTGTAAAAGTCATTGTTCTACTGGAGTGGGAGTCAAGCATAGGCTTTTGCTCAAAGAATGCATAGTACAGCAATTAAATAAATAGATGGTATAAGTGTTGCTATATTCTGCCAGCCTCAATATTCATCATGACTTTTCTGTCATCCTATTGATTTAAGCATCCTTCTGTTCACAAACAGTACTGTGTTGTTAGAGTTGTTAGACTAAGGACCTTCTCAGTTGTTGGAAATTGGAAGTATAATCTAATGGCAATCCGAACGCAATAATGGGGTTTCACGTTATTGCAAATTAAAGTGTCTCATGCAATTTTGGGCAAAAGGGAAGTCATTCCGAACGCAATCATGGGTTTTATGTTATTAAGAATTAAAGCATCTCACACAATTTTGGGCAATGGGGGTCATTTTCGGGTAATGGGAAGTCATTCTGAACGCATTCCAAATGCAATTGGAATTCACGTAAATTCGCTAAACTAGCAAATTCAGGTGAATTCGAATTGGCTCCAGTTGGCTTCCATTCACAATAAAGAGAAATTCCTCCCATCTGATAAGGTCCTAAGGAACCTTACCACACCGCTTAAATAACCCAGCTTACCTCTTCCGAACTGAAGTCTAATTTGGGAGGCAGCCAGGTCCTATCGCAAGGATTTTTCTGCTAAAGCCACTGGACGAGTCTGGCTCAACCGCAGCCTGGGTCCCCAGGGTGCTTTGTCAATCATTTTTTGCAGTCAGAAAGTTCCCAGTTTCAAAAAAAGGCTGCCAAAGCAAACCTGGGATCTAGGCTGCAGCCGGGCTGGACTCGTTCAGAGGCTTTGGTCGCAAAATCCTTGCAAAAGGACCCAGCTGCCTCCCAAATTAGACTCCAATTCGGAAGAGGTAAGCCAGGTTATTTAAGTGGTGTGATAAGATCCTAAGACAGATCTAACAGTTTCTGAAATAATCATATTTGATTATGAAAGTGATGATGACTACTCTTAGAGATCCTAGGCATACATTTTGCCTGATATTTTAAAATTTATTCTATGTCCACTGTCACTGTATTGTGACAATGTATATATATCAATGTATTGAATCCAAGCATAGTGCAGACACATCATGAGAAGGAAGGGCTCATTGGAAAAGACAATAATGCTGGGAAGGGTGGAGGGAAGTAGGAACAGAGGAAGACCACATGCCAGATGGCTGGACTCTATTAAGGAGGTCATGGGTATGAGTTTACAGGATCTAAGTAGGGCAGTGGAGGACAGGGGGTCTTGGAGGTGTCTCATCCATAGGGTCGCCATGAGTCTAGATCGACTCAAAGGCAGTTAACAGCAACAAAACATTGCAGTCTCACATGCTGAGCCTTTGCTTCAGTATGTTTCTTTCTTGTGAAAACAGAAAAATCCGATTTTTAATTGGCAATGAATTAATGCAATGACCATTAATGCCAATATCCATTTGAATTCATCCCATGACCTTCAACACATCAGAAGCACAAAGTTAATAAGCTGGTGTCCAAATATATTGCAGCTTGCTAATGTGATGACTGGGCAGTCTCCATATGAAACACAAAACAGCTGCTTGAAACACCCTAGAAAGTTGCTCTACATCAGGGGTAGAAAGTCTATCCTCTAGCATATGTTGTTGGATTTCAATTCCCATCATTCCCAGTCAGTATGCCTGGGTGTTGGGACTTGAAGTCCAGCAGCTTTAGACATCTTACTCCTTCTCTCAATCTGGCATTCTGATTCCAAATTAAACTTTGCCCATCTCATTTCCATCATCCAGTGAAGGCAATGTTTGGTTAAATGCCTGAATATAATTAGAACAGCACTTAAAACATGCTGTCATAAATCATTCACAGTTATGTGTCTGACACTGTCTAGTACTGATGACTTGTGGTAAATAGTTAGGCCTTAAATTCTCATCTACTGAGATCTGTCAGGACTAACAAGTATGTTGAGCCAAAAACAGCCAGGAAGAATCTAGAGACAAATTCAGTCTAGATCTAATGGGTTTTATGTGAAATCATCCCAGGAAAGATACAATCAAAAACAAGCTTTTATTTTTCAGTTATTAAGCTTTCTCAGGAATGGTGTCTGGTGAATGGGAAGCACACAGTTATATTTGTCCCATATTTTTGGCTAAATAATCCAGTACTGAGCATCCTGAATGAAATTATTTCACAGTAATTGTTTCATATTTGTTTTTTTTATTATATTCATATCCTAGCAGATTCCCTCTCAATATAACTAAAGCCTAGTTTTCACAGAAACAAGCTTCAGTGGGCCCCTGTCTAGCACTGCTGCCATTCAGGCCATCCCCACCAGAACTCAGTTGTCATTGTTGCTGGTTGTTGTCAGTGTCACCAGTCTGTCACCTTGGCCATTTCTCATATATTCCACAAAATGCAGTATCTGATCCTCTCCTCCAGCATTGAATTTGAAAGAAGGATCTATGATGGAAAAAGCCAGTATGGTATAATGACTTGAGTGCTGGAGTAGGATTCAAGGAGACCAATGTTTGAATCCCTGCTCAGCCATGGAAACCCAATGGATTACCTTGGGAAAGTTGCCCTCTCTCAACCTTAGAGGAAAGCAATGGCAAACCACTTCTGAATAAATCTTTCCAAGTAAACCTCGTGATGGGATCACCTTAAGGTCACCATAAGTTAGAAATGACTTGAAGGCACACAACAACAACAATTTATGATGAAAGCCATCCACTGAACAGAACCAAGCAGCAACCTGCTTCAATTCTCCACCATAGCATCCTAAACATACCTGATTTCTTCTAATTTTGGAGGCCTTCCAAGAACACTAAACAACTGTAGTAAGACCAGGAAACCATTCTGCCTGAAACCCTGCAAAGCCATTGTCATTTAGAGTCAAAATACTGGGCTAGATGAACCCGTTGTCCTACTCATACAAGGCAATGTCCTATGTTCTTAATTCCCTTTGTGTTATGATGTTGGTAAATGCATCTGGAGAGCAGTAGGAGATATCCTACTGGTTCAGAATCCCAGTATCTGTGAATTCCTTCAAATGAAAGCCTGCTTACCGAAAAGGCCTGCCGTACATTAGGCACTTCACTGAGGGCAATGACCACTGGTGTAATATCTAAAGCACTAAATTCCAACACAGCTGTATTGATGGATGTTGCGTCTTGTGATGGGCCAGCGGTGAGAAATATTGCAACTTTCCTCATGAGGGTGCCTTGACGATGACGTTTAAAGACATTCCTGGCAACGAACCTCATGATACCTCCAATATTCCGTTGGCCTGAAGATCTCTCTAGTGGAATTCTTTGAACAGCTTCCATAAGGAGATCGTCCTTCTGGAAGTCAGAAAACCGGATCAGGTATTTTGGGCTAGTGTTATAGGACAGGACTGCCACGCGAGCACCAGTGGGACAGTTGCTTCTGCTAATCTTCATAACCTTCAACAAAGATGTCATAATGTCTTTCATCCTTCCAAAGGATTCTGGAGTAACATCTCCAGACATATCAATGGCAAACACCACTTCTGTTGGATATACTGGGCACTTGCTTCTACCTGCAATAAAAACAAAAACAGTAGATAACTCTCAGTATTTACAAGGGGGTATCAGAAAGTTTTAATTATCACCTTTAAAAAATTTGACAGAAAGTTTGTTTTGATTTGTAGTTGTTAACTTATCTCTATGCAGTCACCATCCAGATTTACACATTTTCCCCAGCGTTTCTTGACCCTCCAAATACCATTATTGTGGAAGTCTGCAGATTGTGCCTGACAAGGATTTTATACTTTAGTCACTTTCGGCAGAGCCAGTCACAAAAATAAAGGACGCAATGAGTTATTTTCTCAGGAACGTGCACTTAGGGACCAATGTTGACACTGACAAAATTTCATCAATATGCCATAATAACTTTTGGGTGATAATTATTACTTTACAATACCTCCTCATAAGGCGCAATCTGCGGACTTCTACAATATCAGATATTTGGAGGGTCAAGATATGCTGAGAAAAATGTATAAATCTAGGCCGTGACTACATAGAGATAAGTTAACAACTACAAATCAAAACAAACTTTCTGTCAATTTTTTTAAAAGGTGATCATTAAAAATTTATGATACCCCCTCATAGATATTAGACTTGTTTCTAACTTCTGAAATAGAATAATTACAAAGGTACTTACCTATACAGCAAGCTAGATGGGATAAAAGAAAGTTGTTTTAATTTCGGTTGACAAGTTTCTGCTGGCTTTTTTTTTAAAAAAAAATCCACCTCAGCAACACACACACACACACACAAAACTTGCAAAGAGCAGGTAGTGTGTTTCAACATCCAACAAAAAAATCATTTTCTCTTTGGACAAAACATAGTAGCAGCAGCTGAAAGAGTGAGAGGAGCAGCAGAAAGGGATTTGGACATCCAAAGACATGAAATCACTAAATAGTGATTTGCTATTAAGGCTTATTTTATAAATTATACCATGTTCAATGTCAGTTTATGGCTTCCATGTTAGTGGAACAGTGAATCCATTATTGGTTTTAGTCTAAACATTAGAGGCGCTGGATTCATTGCCCCACTGACATGTAAGCCACCCAGTGCCACTGGTAGCATTCTCCTTGAAAGCTCAAGGTCCTAGTTTGAAGGTTTTTCTGATGTAAGCCATGATGTTGGATATCCAAATCTCAGCAGTGACCAAGAGTAGCTTTGTCAAATTGAGGCTAGTGTGCCAACTATTCTTATTCCTGAAGAATGCAGATCTGGCCAGGTTGATGCATCCCTAGTTTACACCCTGTCTACATACAGCTGTCTTTGAAAGGAATTTGAAAATGGATACTGGTTTCAGAATGCAGCAGCCTGATTGGTAATAGGAGTTGTACAGTGAAAGCTTCTAGTCTACATGATTAAAATACTTCTCAATCCATTTGAATAGAATGCGATCCAGCCACATTTATAGGGGTGCAGGCTTTTTCCAAAGGATCAAAAAAAAAAACCTCCTTAAACTCTGCAAGGAAAGGCTTTGTGGTTTTTACAATATTAATGGATATACACAGCAATGTGCATTATCACACATGTGGCCATCTGTCTGCTTTGCATGGATTTGGATGGCCGTGCATTTTTGGCAGAGGAAGAATGAAAAGATACAAATAGATTGCATAGGAAAGTGCAGACAATTCACTATTTAAAATATATTATGGTTTCAATTGTGTCTTTCTACCACAGTCTTGTGTTTTATGTTATCAAACAGAAGTGTTCTTAAATATTAAATACAGTTGGCCTGCCATAGCCACATATTCTCCATCCATGGATTCAACCACCCATAGCTTGAAAATATTTTTAAAAATCCAAAAAGCAAACCTCGATTTTGCCATTTTATATAAGGGACATCTTTTTACTACACTAATATGTATAATGGGATTTAAGCATCCATAAATTTTGGTATCTATGGGTGGTCCTGGACATCAAGGGGCTTCTGTACTGTGCAGAATAAGGAGCTAAGGGCCAAGCTCCTGCCTAAAACATTGTAGATATTAAGTGAGAAATAAATGTTTTAAAATAAATAAATAAATCACATTTCTTTTGACTATGCCTCTTAAACTTTTGGAGCAATCTACTATTTCAAAAGGATTAAATAAATTAACTGAAATCATTCTGTGCTGAATTAAAATTATCATTTTTTCGAGGAAATTGGTTATTTTCTTAAACCTCTTTTTAGTACAAAGAAAAGGTCATTACTTACGGCAGTTTCCTCTAGTAAGGTTAACAAGTTCACAAGGCTGTAGATAAGGAAAATCCAGTAAAACTAGGGAAATCTTATTAAGAAGTAAGTCTTACTAAATTCAGTGTGTATGTATATAAACGACTACAACTCCAGAGCCTGAGCAAGTGATACAGCTTCCATTGTAAATGATTACAGCAATTGTCTCACTTTTCCAGGGGAACAACACTATGTTCAGAGTTGCAGTTTAAGTTTGCCATTCTTCTGATATAATCCTTATTTTATTACAGTAACTACTTGTTGAGAGCTTTTGCAATTCAGTAGTTAAGACATTCCTTTTATTCTTTATATTTACTGCTTACTTGGGTATAGCTTATGCTGTATCAGCAATATAGAGGAGACAGTTGATTACATACCGTCATAGTTGTTATCCCTTTTTGTCCTTTATGACCCTGGAAAACATGAAGTATTTAAAACATAAGAATGCAAGAAGACTGCTGCTGGATCAGACCAAAGGCCTACCTAGGCCACCCTTTTTTTCTCCTAAATGCCCATGCAGATGCCCATAGGAAGCCCACAAATTGGACGCAGCTACAATAGCATCTTCCTGCAGGCTCCTCAAAAGCCCGCACTGAGAGACCTATACTAGCTCTGATATGATGGGAAACACAGCTTGTCATCATTAAGATTGTTTGTTAGATCACCATGGATGCCCTTTTTAAAATTCCTATAAAGTTGTGCATCGGCTTGGGAAGGAGAGAAGAGGCAGGCCCAGCTCCATCAGGGCTTGCCTGAAGGATATTATTTAGATAATTAATTTATTTGCTTATGTAAATCATTTATGTATTTTGTGTATTTGTTTATCCATTTTTGTAAACCGCTTTGATCTTTTTTGGAAAGGCGGTATATTAATAATAATAATAATAATAATAATAATAATAATAATTGCAGTGGTGAATTCCATAGTTTAACCAGGTGTCCTTTGAAGAAGTACTTTTCCTGAATACTTCACCACTCAGCTTCATATAAAATTGGAACCCTATATTTCAATGTTAAAAGACAGAGCATATTTCTCCTAAAATTTTCTTCATGCAATCCAGTTTTATGTAACTCTGTCATATCCTCCTTTAATCCTCTTTCAAGCTTAAAACAAACAAACAAAAAACCCTGTAAAATATTTGAGGAGGTAGGAGAGGGAGGGGAGTTTAAAGCGTGAAATGGTACCACTGGTTTACATCAAAGTAGCTGTAGACAGTAGAAGTCTTTTGCTTTAAGAGTTAAATATTTCACAGTTACACTCATTACATTATATGCACACACTCACTAAAAATCAAAATCTTATGTTGAGGTGTAATAGGGAAATGAATCAAGTATTAGGTTTACATACACTCCAAGTGTCTTGACTTGGAAGGGACAATCTTTCTGTCATCAGCTTTTCCAGCTCTTATTACAATGTTGCAGTTTCTCTCTCCTCTCCCTGATTTCCCCCTTCATCCTCAGCTTTCTTCAACTGCTGCAAACTGAGTTCAAAGTGCAAAAGTGGTTTGAATTGAGTTAACTCAGCAGTGGTGAAAGGAGAGAAAAGGAAGGGGCTCAGGCAAAAGAAAACTGCTGCATCCTCTCTTAGGAGTTTCTCATATGACGGAATTTGGGGGCAATCCGAACGCAATCATGAGGTTTCACGTTATTGTGAATGAGTGTATCTCACGCAATTTCAGGCAAAAGGGAACTCATTTCAAACACAATCATGGGGTTTCTCGTAATTGCGTATTAAAGTATCTCACGCAATTTCGGGCAATGGGGGGGGTCATTTTTGGAAAATGGGAAGTCATTCTGAACACATTCCAAAAGCAATCAGATTTCACGTAAATTCACTAAACTAGTGAATTCACATAATTGCGAATTGGCTCCATTTGTAATTGAGAGAAATTCCTCCCATGTGATAAACTCCTTAGCTTGAGTGTACTTCTCATTAATACCTTTTGCCATCTTGATTGCATTCCAATGTTGTTTGGCCATACGTGTCCCATTTTTCATCTGTGAAATGTTGGAGGGTATAGTTTTATATATTTACAAAACAATTATTAATGTTTAGTGTGAGTATCCATTATATCTGTGTGTATACCTTCTGAGCTGTTACTTCACAAAGGAGAATACAAGCAGGCAATGGGAGCTGTAACTCCAATGTCAGTCGAGCAGTGAATCTGCTCTGGGTTTTAGTCCTAATTTTAAAGGAGCTATATCCAAGGTGCAAATTTATTTGGGGAATACTTCAAATTACAACGCCAAATAGATTCATTTGGAGTAAGTTGATTATGGGTGATTTCAGTTTTTTCTATGCTTTTGTGCTATTATCTGTCCTTTTGATATAACTCAAGATTATTCTCTTACCACCAACCCTCCCCTTATTTCAAATTACAGTAATTTCAGAGTTTTTTCCAAATGCGTATGGAATCAAAAACTCTCGAAGAGGAAAACATAATTTGAGTTTGATGGACCAATCCATGTTGTGGTTACATTCATATTGTGCCTTACTCACAACCAGAATTGTAAGCTTTAGGGTCACCATGTCAGAAAAAAATGTGAAGGTACATAATAACAACACCCTCATATATAGCATGATAATTTTGTTTCAGATATGCTCAATACAGCTTAATCTGTATTTCTTTTACATTACCATTCTTCCAGATGGACCTCGACTTCCTCGGTTACCCATTTCTCCTGGCATTCCAGTACTAGCCTTTTTAAAAAAATGCAAAGAAATCATTAAATCAGTGGACCTTGACTTCCTCGGTTACCCATTTCTCCTGGCATTCCAGTACTAGCCTTTTTAAAAAATGCAAAGAAATCATTAAATCAGTGAGAAGACAGTTAGTTGAGTCAGATTTCAGAAAAGAGAACATGAGGCTAGATATTCATCTGATGCAAACCAAAGTCAGGGGATTCTGTTCTGAAATAGATAAAATAATGACCTTCATCCCAAGATACTCCTTTACAGCAGCAACGTCTAAGAATAAATGCCTCAAGATGCCCCAGCTGAAAAGGTTTTTCAATAATAATAATTTTTTTTAAAAATCCCTCAGCTGACAAGAAGTTCAATGCTCTGTGAAAGGGAGAAATTACCATCTAGAACTATCTCCATGCTCCCCATAAGTGACCAGTATCATCACCCTCTGATCTTCTATTGGATGATGTCATGGAAAATCTGCAACCACATACTGCATTGTTTTCACTGAGAAATATCTCCCTATCCTTAATCTCATGTCCAAGATGCTGTTGTGTACTTGATACTGAAGATCTGAGTGAATCCTTGGCCAGAATCCTGTTAGTGTTTTAGACATGTGTATGTTCCCCTGTGGAAATGGTTGGATGCTCTCACCCAATGCTCCTTTTCAGTTCAATGTCACAGAAGCAAAGTTGCACATGTGGTGCCATTGTGGTGGATTTACATTGTACATGGATGTGCGTACGCACACATTGTTCATGAATGCACATTGTGCTTACAGACTTGACTGTACATTTAGTTGCACAATACCACAATTCTGTGCTACTGTTCTGTGAAACTGCTCTGTAGCTCCATGAGATAAAGTTACCCTCTGCCTCCTCAATTTAGAATTTCCACCCATTTTACTCCCAGATCTTGGTGATCAAGGCATACAACTTTAAGGTAATATTGTTCAAAATGAAGATCTTTCTTGATCATAAAAGATCAACAACATGCATGTTTCATCATTCTCACCCTTTGTCCTCTAATTCCTTTGGCACCTTTATCACCTGGAATGCCAGGGTCACCATCTTCTCCCTACAAAAGATTTAGAAGCAGAGTTTTGCAACAAAGGACCATGCTAGAAGTGGTGTGGGAGCTCCATGTTCACAGTTCCTCTCTTTCTCTTTCTCAGAAAGCAACTTCAAGAGACCTCAGTTTGGACTGGGGCCATGCAGCACCCCCAGTCCAAAACATTCCTCTGAAGCTCATTGTTTGCTTGTTGCTTTACAACTTATACCACACCCATCTCAAAAATGAATTGAAGGCCATTTAAAAAATAAAGCATTTAAAACGTATGTATCAACCAGAAACAATGCCTAAACATTCATTATAATGTTGGTTGGATTGAGACTTTGTCATAAGAGTTACTTAAGTAAGGCTTAAGCTAAGAGCCCAGGCAAGATTTATAGGCCACAAGGAGCAATACAAGAACAATTCGTTTAAAACACCAGTCAGAAAGGAAATAGTTTTAAACAAAGTAAGCCAGAGGAGCATTCAATCAAGAACCTTCTTAAAGAACCATGTATTAACCAGCTGTCAAAAGCAAGTGTCAAAATCTGATGAATCTATAGTACTTTACAGTATTGATCCCAAAGAAGGAGAGTCTGCGGAAGGGGACTTTAACAAGGAACATTTCCTCTTCAAAAGCCCTTCAAAAACTCAGTTTGGCTCAGGACAATCAAAGATTGAAGGCAAAATATTAGTCACCTTTCTTCTAGTGCCATGTGATCCGATATGTATGTCTAGTATGACATTAAGAAAAGATTATACTGGCAATCCATATGGGAAGCCAAATGTAGCCACTCTGGTACTAGCAGTGATAGGAGTAGAATCAATTCCATTATCAGTGAAGTTGGATTTTTTTTTCTCATAAAGGAGTGTAATTTAATTAAATTAATATTTTATATGAAGTGATTGACTTTTGTAGGAGTTTCAGCATGAATTTAATTTCACAATTAAATTATTAATGTCATTAAAAAAAAATTAAATGACATGCAGTGCTGAAGAGCCAACAAATCTTTATTTCTTAACTGGTTCTTTATCCGAAGTCTAGTTCTCTTGGATTTTTGCAAAACTGCTTCTTATTAAGTACTAGTCCCTCAGGGTTGGGGAAATTACATAGTTTAGATCATAAAATCCAATGAATTACTCAAGAATAATTCAAGCTTTGGAACTCCCTCCCTAGAAAGGCCATGATTGTGCCATCCTTACTATCCTTCTAATGCCAGGTAAAGATGTTCCTGTGCAGTCAGGCCTTTTAAGCTGAGAAGGACTGAGTTTTTAATGCTGGGCTATACAAATTTTAATGGTTTGTATTTTAACATGTTAACATAAATTAAAATATAATTTATAACTGTTTTAATTCTTAAAATAGTTCAATTGTTTTTTTTATTTTTATTTTTATATATTTTAATATTGCTGTATTAAATTGTAATACAGCAACATTTTAAATTGTATTGTTTTATACTCATTGTTAGCCACTTTGAGTTCCTGTATTGGGGGAGGGGGGAGTGGAATATAAGAAAATGAAATAAATAAATAAAAATAGTGGGATGTATTCATTCATTAATTCATTCACTCGTTCAAGGTGTTTCGTTATCACCTTTCAACCCACCAGGGACCCTGAGGTTATATGCGATTGATGAAAACACTTTAAATAAATAAATAACAAAACTACAGACAAAAAGTTTTTTAAAACAGACAAAGTAGACAGCCCTAATTTTAAGAGCAAAAGGCCACATGAAAATGCACAGCCTTTATGGCCCCACAAAAATTCTAAAAGGATGGAGCCAATTTGGCCTCCCTCGGGGGAGAGACTTATAATCCTGCAGCTGCTACAGAGAAAGCCCGGTGTTCAGGGATCCATGTGAAGTTTTCCAAAAAGATATAGATTAGATATAGATATAGATACAAAGAGAGAAAGAGCTTTTTCCTTCTCCCCATGTTCCAAATAGGGACACAGGCATGTGGACTAAAATAATGAATAGTATTCTGATGTATATATTTTTTTTCCTGCTAGGACAATATCACACTACCTTGTTATAGTGGTATTATTCCACTTTAACTGCTATGGCTGCCTTCTGTAGAATTCTGGAATTTGCAGTTTAGGGAAGGAGATTTAGGATTCTCTGCCAGAGCACTAAACTACAAACCTCAGAATTCCACAGAAGGCAGCCATAGCAGTTAAAGTGAAATAATTGAGCTATAACAGTGCAGTGTATTATTGATCAAAATGGGAGAATTTAAATGTGAATTGCCATTGAACATAAATATAATACAGTTGTCCCTCTATATCCATGGATTCTGCATCCACAAATTCAGCTATCCATGCCTTGAAAATTTTACACACACACAGCACACCTTCCAAAAAACAAACCTTGATTTTGCTGCTTTATATAAGTGAGAGCATTTTACTATGTCATTGTATATAACGGGACTTGAACATCCATGGATTTTGGTCTCCAGAGAGGGTCCTGCAACCAGCAGATATCAAGGGCCTACTGTAGATATTTTCACCTTTTTCAATGTAAATCAATTGAACTGGATTTTTAAAACATATGAATGATTAACTAAAAACATGAAGCTCTTTCTAGTAGCTCATCTTTCTCTCTGATGCTAGTGCAAGTATACCTGTGGTCCGGGGTTTCCAGGAAATCCAGCTCGTCCCTGGTATTGGAGGAAAAGAAGAAGTTTGGTCTACTGTTGCCTTTATGTGGTTTATTTCATGATCTTTGGTGCTTTTCTTTACTTATTAAGTAAACACATTCACAATGTCAGTATCGCTTTATCCAAAGACCTAATTAGCCAGTATTTAGTAGCAATACTGAGACCCCAAGTCTTGGACTGGAACCTTGCTTCTCTTCCAATCACAGCTGCTTATCATATTTTGGAAGTATTCCAGCTTTCGCACACAGAGCAACACTTCCAACTAATGGTGGGGTGAAGCTGTTTCCTTTGGGTACAGAAAAAATAAAAGGCAAAAGTGCAGAACTCCAATAACAGAACAAATCCAAAGAATCTCCTGCTCTTTACCTAAGATGCCAATTTAAGCACTTAATCCCAGTGCATCAGTCTACGATGAGTATTAGTTACTATTCATTACATTGCTATAATCACTTGGGACACAGTCCACCAGAAACTTCTACATAAGCCTCAGAGTAATGGATGAAATATGGTCAGGTACATATCCATCTTCTTTCACCAAGACATCCACTACAAACAATCTAAACAGGTACCACTGGTTATAAACTTAATAGGGTCACTGTACACTGTAGACTGAGCCCAATACATAATAGCAAAACTCTCACCTTTGCTCCCTTCCTTCCTTGTACGCCATACCCATGGTTACCATCTGGTCCCTGAAAGGAATGGACAAATGAACAGCAGGTTAACTGTTAGACTTAGAGCTGACCCTTAGGTAGGGTGCGGCAACTACCTCAGGTAGAAATTTGTGATATCAAAGGTAGCCAAGAGTTAGTTGGTTAGTTCAGCAATGGTGGTGGTAATGGTGGTGGTGGTTACTATCTGTGTTCACACTGCCTGTTGGGTAAAGCATTTTGATTGTTATAGCTGTAGGAGAATCAAATAGTTGTTTACATTAAAACCATGAAGAAACAAAACCCACAAAGGAGTTTATCACACGACGGGAATTGGAAGTATAATCCAATGGCAATCTGAATGCAATCATGGGGTTTCACGTTATTGCATGAAAGCCAATCACATGCATTTTCAGGCAAAGGGAAATCCTTCCGAACGCAATCGTGGGGTTTCATGTTATTGCATGAGAAACTCTCACAGTCAATTTTGGACACTGGGAGGCAATTTCAGGCAGTTCCGAACATGTTGCGGCATTAATACGCAATCACGTAAATTTGCTGAACTAATTCACTCAATTCTGCATTGGCCCCACTTTCATTTCTTTCGAAATTGAGAGAAATTCCTCCTGTGTGATAACATCCATAGTCTAAAAATTACATTTCTGACATATCCTGATTTTAACTATTTTACATGTTCTCTTAGGTATATTAGCAGAATTTAGGTATTTGTTCCAATTTTGGACAAGTCACATTCACAGTAGGCATGTCATTTTTATTCATTTTTCCTAGTTTCTAAGAACTGAAGGCAATAACAAGTTTTCATATAAGAGATAAAACAGTCTTGAATTATGGGTTGTAAATTTGGAAACATGCATACAGTATTTCAGTTACATTAAAAATGTATTTTTATTGTTTTAATACTGGTTCTTGAACTTTAAGTTGGTGACTGGTTTATTTTGGGCATGTGTAATTCAGCCAATAGTTTTAGCATAATTTCATCAAGTAGCTTAGGAAAGTGCTACATGTTTTGCTCTCAAAGACGTGTCTTTTTCTCTGAGTCTTGAAGTCAATTTGCCTATGTGATGGGATAGCCCCAAAAAGGGCATGTATGTGCTCTGAATTTGAAGAAGTAAATAATGAATGAAAAATTAAAGATATCAGGATGCATTAATTCAGTGACAAAGGTCTAGTAAAGAGACAGAATCAGCAAGACGAAACTCACAGGTAAGCCTCTTGGTCCTGATGGCCCCTGGAGGCCTTTTTCTCCAGGATCACCATGTTCACCCTTTTATGACACGAGAGAGAAAGAGATTAGTAGCCTGTCAACATTATTTGACCTGGTTTGGGTTTGATACCTCAGTTCTCAGTGAGATGATAAAGATTGCAGGTGTGTAGAATTCAGAGACATAGCCATATTAGTCTGGAATATCAGTATGCAAAATCTTGTAGCACCTTTGAGTAAATGAGTGAAAGAGCTTGTAACCCAAGATTTGGTCTACTTCTTCAGTTGCATCTGAGGAAATAGCTCAAGCCTATGAAACCTTGTGCTACAACATCTTTAAACCAGTCTCAAAGATGCTACTTTGCACTGCAAGAGGGTTTTTACTTGAATGAAATAGTGTAAAAAGTAGAAAACTAGATGTCAGGGAGAAAGAGATTCTAGTGTTGGCTTCTGTTGGCAGACTGTTTCATGCTGGTAATCATTTGACTAAAGTTTGACAGCTGGAACAGAGCATACTAGCTCTTCATCCTAGCATAAGCCTATTGGAAAAGCCCATAGTTGCAGAAGAAGAATGTATTTATCCAAGGAAAAGGAAAAGGCTAAAGGAAAGGATATACTGTGTTTCCCTGAAAATAACACAGTGTCTTATATTAATTTTTGCTCCCAAAGATGTGGTAAGTCTTATTTTCAGGGAATGTCTTTTTTTTTCCTTGAAGAAAATTCACATTTATCATTGAGCCAAAAAAATTAATGTTATATACTGTATATGTATTTATATACAAAAACTTTGCTAGATCTTACTTTCGGGGGAGGCCTTATATTTAGCAATTCAGCAAAACCTCTACTAGGTCTTATTTTTGGGGGATGTCTTATTTTCAGGGAAACGGGGTATCTGTTCACATTGACTTATTTTCCTAAAATCTGAAAAAAGAGTGAATGGACATGAAAGGTCACTCTTACTAGCTCCACAGCCATTTTGTAGGAAGAGATGCTGACATCCAAAACTCTTTTCATTCAACATAAGCTTGGCAAGTTTCAGATAACTACAAGCTGTTGTTTTATGGAATTATGTACCCTGAATTAGTCCCAAGTAATTTAGGACATTAAAGGTGATAAGCAGTATTTTGAATTGCATTCAGGTATGGACCAATAGTTAATTAAATCCATATAAAAGTGGAGTAACATGATGCAAAGGATGGACATTTCCCAGTGAGTACAAAAAAGTTTTAAAGCTTTGATCAGTTGCTACTCCCAACTATGTTTATATTGTGCTCATATTAGGGGTGATGGTGGAGGAATAAAGGCTACATTTTAAAGCAATGCATTCAGACAATTTATCAAAGGCACAAAGGGTTCTTTTTTAACATAAGGAATGCCTACCTTTTGGCCTGTATGTCCTAGTTTCCCTATAGCACCAGGTACACCATCGATTCCTGGACTACCCTTCAATCAGAAACACATATTGAAAGTCACATTAAGAAAAAGCAATTCCTGACTTCTCAAAACACAAAATTCTTGGCAAAATCCCCTTTTTCTCTTTCACAGTTAATGGACTTTTTGACCACAGTAATCACTGGCAGCCAGTTAAATAGCTTTTATGTTTTCTCTATAATCATATCCAGGTTTCCAACTGCCCCAAATGATGCCTGTTAAATCCACTATGCAAGAAGACAAAGACATACATACATTATAACTGGAACTGAAATTATTCATTTATTTTTAAGATATTAGTCCACGTCTCATGAATAGAGTTCCCAGATCGCAGAGTCTGGCCTTCTCTGGTCCTCAGGACAAGGGTGGGGGGAACCTCATGGCGATAGAACTGACTTGAAAAGTCTGTCTGTCTGTCTTTCTATCTGTCTGTGTGTGTACACATGCATGCACAGTCTTCATTTGTTTGGCTTGTATACCTTCCAACTGTCCCAGTTTGGCAGGGACAGTCCCTGATATTCCTCTGTTATCCCATTTTTTTTTCAGATGCAAATGTCCCCACTTTCTCTCTTCCCCTCCCACGTTGTCCTCATCTTATTTCAATTACTGCAAACTGAATTCAAAATGCAAAAGTAGTTTGCATTCTATTCACTCAGTGGGGGGGAGAGGACAGGAAAGTACAGAATCTTCCCCTTCCCAGTAAGATCAAACAAAAGCAAACTGCTAGAGCCTCTTCTAGTTTGTGTGATCTTGTTCATTAATCACTTCTGCCATTGAGACCACACACTGATGTTCCATGGCTACATGTGTCACAGTTTACATCTGTAAAATGCTGAAAGGTATGGACTTAGTTGTTGTTTTTCCTTGAATGCAACATGCTATGCAAATATGTTCAATCCACTTTGAACTCAGGTGTTTATCACTTGGCTTCTAAATTCAGCTTCCTGGTACCTCTATCCAGCTTAAAGCTTAATTCAGGTGACATCCTGTTGTTATCAGAAGGTTTTTGCCACCGAATTTGCAGCCCAAATACAGCTGGGATCCATCCCCACTTCCAGAAGTGCTGCTTGTGGCTCTTTTAGGATCCAGTAGTTTTCCAGCTTAAGAAAATGGTCAGCGAAGCACTCCTGGAAATAGGAATGCACCCGGGATGTATTCAGGCAGCAAATTTGGCAGCAAAAAACCCTTCTGATAATATCAGGATGCTGCCTGAATTAAGCTTTAAGCCAGATAGAGGTAAGCCAAATTTAAACACCAAGCGATAAGCTCCTCAGTTTGCAACAGCTGAAGTAAGCTGAAGACAAAGGGAGAAAATTGGGGAAGGGGGACAGAAAAACTGGGACATTCTAAAGGGCACTGAGAAAGTGGAGTGACAGAGAAGCAATCAGGACTGTCCTTGCCAACATGGGACAGATGAAAGATATACTCTTCTCACTCTCTACAGCTAGAAAATGATTCTAGGATGGGCAATAAATGCTACCAAGCTCTAGGGAAGGTGGGAAAAAAGACAAAGGTATATCCCGCAACCTTTCTCAGGGGCATTTCTCTCCTGACAGTTTCGCAGCCAAATAAATGTGTGGATGTCTCCTTGTATGTGGTATCAGCAGTAGCGTGGAGGCCCTTGCCACTGGGAGCACCAACTACACCTTTGATAGTCCAGGGAAAATGAAAGGGGAAAGCATAAGACTTACTTGGGGCCCCCGCAAACCTTGTGGTCCTGGTAGACCAGGTACTCCTTGACGGCCTGCTGCACCCTGGTGATATAGGTAAGAAATCTGAGAGTAAGCAAAATATAGCAGTTTTGTTTTTTAAGTCATCAAGATCCTGTTCCAGACTTCTGGCCAACAGACACAATTGCTTCAGTTCATAATGCCTACCAAAAATAAAATAAAATAAAATAAAGCCTAGTTGTATTTTATATTTAGAAAAAAAATCTATTCCAAGCACACACATTGTATGCCTAATACCAATTAAAACTAAATACAGAATACAATAACATTATAAATATAATAAAAACAAGGCCAATGCTTGGCAATGTTATTTTGGGGCATTGTTCATGTGACCTGGGGCATTCTGGAAATTGTAGTTCAAAAAAAGGAAACTTTCTCAGTTGTGAAACACAGAAATAATGCAGACAGTCTGAATGCCTTAGTCAGAGGTTCCGCAAGCTGCTATGCTGAATTCAGCACTATGAAGTCATTACAAGCCCTCTCTAAATGCTGGTTGTGCCTTGAACCGTGCTATCCTTGTTCCAAAAACTGTGACAAAAACACAGCTTCAGATTACCTGCGGGCCTTGCCACCCAGTTTCTCCAGGACCACCTGGTTCTCCTTCATCGCCTTGTTCACCCTGCCAAGTAAAACATGAAGAACTGGGTAAAATGTGTATTTCCAAACTTTTGCAACCTTCATTAAAATGCATGAATGCAATTCTTCCCAACTTGGTCTTGGGGAAGATGTTGCATTACATAGTCAGCTATAGCCCCAACATTTTTTAAAAAACCAAACAAACTTGGAGCACAAATTATCAAACTGCCTGCTGTCTTACTGATTTGATAGAATGCATTCATTCAAAACAGTCTTGAACCAAAGTAGGCAGTGCTTCTTGTGAATGCTCTGACAGAATCACAAAAGCTGTGACAACCATTCTTTCTTACAGCTTGCCTTATTTTCTTATCCTCTCCACATACATGTAAAATCGGTTTTCAAAGGTTTGCTGCCGCTGAACCTGGAGGCTCTATTTAGCCAATGACAGGCTTCTCCTCCATCCATTTGTCTACTCCCTCCTCTTAAACCCATGTTTGGCAGCTGATGTAACAACACATGAATTCAGTTAAGACCATTGTGACTTATGTGGACAGAAGTGGTTCTTTACTATCTTAAATTTCATTGTCGCAGACCTATGGTAAATGTGAATTTTGCTTCTCAAATTTCTCAGATGAGGAACCACATGGTGCTCACTCTCAATAAGACATACCATGTTATTACTTATTCTTAGCAGTTAAGTACTTAAAATAGGTATTGTATCTGGTCTGAGAGGACTTCCAGCAAAATGGCCTCTGCTAGGATCACTTCTGTGCTGGAAAGCCCAGTGAATTTATCAGGCAACAGCAGTGATAGCCAAATGGCAGAAATATTGTTGAATTCAGCACAATGGAACATGGATTTATACTTGTCATTTCTCACATACACACTATTGCATCTTAGTTGGTAAATTAAATGGTCACTTTAGATTGCTGGCACTCCAGAGGATCTTCTGGACTGTGGAGTTTCAAACTTAGTTCTTCAGATGTTATGGACTTTAATTCCCAGAATCTTTCACCATGGGTAATACTGGCTAGTCTTTCTGAAACTGAAGTCCAGCTTAAGAATCACTGCCTCAGATTCGCTGGTGTTGGTCTTGGTTTGAAAGAAATTGGATCTATTTAGGATGGCTAAAAAGAGGAAAGCTGTTTAGCCACATGACCCTCAAAAGCAAACATATACACCCCAAAAAGCAATGACAACAAAAAAAGAGGTCACTGCATACATTTTGCACATGTTGATTTATATGTACGGATTCATATTTGTGGGAAATAATTATAATTTTAATAGAAATACAATATATTTCACTATGTGGGAAACACTGTTACCAGGTGACCTATGAGCTCACTGTGCAGTCTCTTGTCCTGGGGCTAAGCACTGATGGACAACTTCAGGCCTCTGCTGCCCCCCAAAAAAATTATTATTTAGTTGGTTTAAAGTGGACTTGTACTGGAAAACCCTTCAAACAGAGGGACAATATGGCCAGCTTAACTAAATTGTTAGAAGTATGTATTTTTATTAATCGTGGACTGAGCAGTGGGGATGTGAAAAAGAAAACTTGTGTTTGAGGAGAAAATGGAAAAGAATGACTAATAGAAACATAATTAACATACTTTAAGAAGTGGTGATTTTTTAAAAAAAAGATGTGAACTTTTATTGTAAAGGAAAAAAGTGTTACATAAGTGGAAATATAAAATAAACAAGACAAAACCAATGAACATAGGCATGGAGTGCTAATTAATATCAATCAAATTACTCATTCTCATTTATAATAATGTTTGGTTGCTCTAAATGTTCACTGGGTGTTCATCATGGGAAGAATAGGAGTCTAGATATAAAGTATCTTTCCAGAAGTCTATTTGGCTCTTTGGAGGCTGTAATTGTTCTGAATAATCATTGATGTAATTAATAAACATTGATTAATCCTCAGGAATTGTGTCATCTTTCTTGCATCTATTGCAAGCCTTTATTGTGCTGGAGAATTTTTCGAGTAAACAAATGTTCTATACTCTCCTCCACCAGTTGTCTCTCTTAAGATCTCCTGACTTCCAGCATTTGGCCGCATTCAGTCAGGCAGCCATAAGGAAGAATGCAATCACTTTTCTGCATATTGAACAATTGTTATTTTTAACATAAAGAGAAAGCCATAAGAGAGCAGGACAGAAGTGAACTGTCCGACATGTAACACGTGAGATTTGATCCAAGACTGCACTCCAGGAGTTTTTTTTATCTTCAAGACACATGCAATGATATGAGTCCATGGTTTTATACTCCCTCCAACAAACTGGGGGGACATTTTTCACCATTCTGGATAACTGAATGAATATTAGATACAACTTATGGTTTTAAATGTCCTCTTATACTGGCCGAACAAAATTTATAGGGGCAGTGGGCCAAATGACATTTAGACAAATTGGTCCTTTTATGTTCAATTAAGCATCTATATATGGTTGCCACAACACCTCTCTCTTGGGAAATATCCCCTAAACAAATTTTTTATAAAAAGTCAGTGTTCAGGGAAGACATAGAAGATACATATTGGTTTACTTGAAACCAGTTAAACTTAATAGATCCCAAAATGGATTCTTAAGTTGTTTTGTAATCTAGATTTCCCTTCTGTAAACAGAACTTGAATTTGGTAAGTCCCACACTGACACCAGTCTAGACAAGGAATTACATACAATTACATAAAAAAGGATTTGATACTGCTTTACACTTCTGTTTCATGACTTGGTAGTATAAATAAATAGATTCTAGCAAGGAGATGTCATAAATTTCTGATTTAACCCATTTGGTGGTATGGCTTTCAGTGATTACTCGGATGAATTGGCTCAGTTGGAAAGTCTAAAACAAAGTGCAAGATCAAGAATTGCTAACCCTCCATTTCCAGTGGCAATATGTCTAACTGACTTCAGGAACTTGTGTCTTTTTTAAATTAAAAATGAATCGGTTAATCATCACTTGCCATTTTTAAAATTTAGATGGAATGGCATCAAAGGAATATTTTGAAACAGAAAAAATATACAATTCTTCTCAGGAGTATTGTGAGAGAAGAATAACAAGGATATAGAAGTCAAGAATCGGGGTTTAGACTCATCCACCTGTGCCTCAAATTTTCATCCATCTGAGGTATCAGTGTGTACAAAGCAGATGTTTTAGGGCTTTTATAATGTCTTTTCCCCCTTTTTTTCATTTCTCCTCTGCTTAACCATCTTCAGTCCCAAATCTCCTTGGTGATTTCCTACTTGAATGGGTGAGATACTGTATTTTCCTCCTTTGTTTCTTCCTCTAATTTTTTAGGGGTCACTGATATCTAGAGCTTCACAAAAGTGAAGCTTATGTGTTTTGGATATAGTGGTAATTATATTCTCCCTTTGTATAATGATTAAGTTAAAGGAGAAGACTGATTTATACTTCACACTTGCTTGTTGCAGGAGTATCATGAAGTGCTTTAAAAAGCATCTTTTTCTTAAAGTGTACAGGGAAATATCATTGAATACTTGTATTTGATCACAAGTACTGGGTAATGAGCAAAGCAAAGAATAATATATCTGGGTGGTTATTATTATTATTATTATTATTATTTCTTACCCACCCCTCTGAGCAAGCAATCGGGGTGGGGTACAACATGTTAAAAACATATACAGTTAAAATCCTTCAAACATACCCACCTCCCTCCCCTTAAAACAGTATTAAACTAATCATAATTAAAAGAATCAAGATTTAAAATACATTCATTCAAAGTCCCCTGTAGGCGGCCGGATGGGGGCAGGGGGGTCATTAGGCGATGGGAAATTAGTTACTATCTGGGAAGGCCTGCTGGAAGAGATGCATCTTGGTCACTTTTTTAAAGCTTTCCAAGGTTGTAATAAGACGCATCTCATCCGGCAGGTCATTCCACAGCCTGGTTGGGCTTTAAAAGTCAAAGTCAGCACCTTGTACTGTGCCCGGAAACTGATCGGCAGCCAGTGGAGAGATTTAAGCACTGGTGTTATATGCTCCTTCCTCGATGTTCCAATGACTAGCCTGGCTGCCATGTTTTGAACCAGTTGAAGTTTCCGGGTTAGGCACAAAGGTAGCCCCATGTAGAGTGCTTTACAGTAATCCAGACAGGAGGTGACCAGCGCATGTACCACAGCCTCCAGGTCCTTCATCTCCAGGAAAGGGCGTAGCTGGCGGATCAGCCGAAGCTGATAACAGGCACTTCTGACCACCGCATTCACTTGACAGGTCATGTGATGCGATGAGTCTAGAAGTACCCCCAGGCTGCAAACAGAGTCCTGTGAGGAGAGTGTGACTCCATCCAGGACTGGAAGATGTATTCCCAGGCCTGGTTTCGGGCCAGTGACTGTCAGTACCTCCGTTTTGTCAGGATTTAGCCTCAATCTATTTTCCCTCATCCAATCCATTACCGCTGCGAGACATTCATTGAGAGGAGAGACACCATCTGAGGTCTGAGCAGTATATATACTGAGCAGTATAATGGAGAAATATATCTGAGTGTCATCAGCGTACTGATGACACAGAGCTCCTTGCCTTCCAAACCTCCAAGGCGTTTGACTTTAGTCTGAGGGAAAAGGATGTATGCACTCTTTCAGTTTTTCCAGGAGGTCTGAAAACAGTAGGTCTGTTGCTGATAGCTGACCACCATTCTCTCCTTTATTTCACCTGTTTGATCCCCATGTCATATCAATCCCCAGTGATCTTGTCTCCTTTTAAGAGATCTTTGGTTCTTTGGCAGGTAAACAACACCCCTAAATTGTCTGATCCAAAAGGTATTTTGTTCACTGCATCAGCAAACTATTTATTGGCAAGAATGCTGCATATTTACACTCCAAATTTGGTTTATTTGTTGAGATACTGTCCCTCTCTGACTTTATGTGTCTGCCATGTCTGACAGCTAGCCATGCCCCGTGATTTTTTTTAAAGTCCAATTAACCTCATAGGTCATTCAACTGATGAATTCTGTCTGAAGCCTTGAAGCAAAAACTGATGTGAGATGTTTTGGGGGTTTTTATTTCATTTTATTTTTTAAAAAATAGCAGAAGAAGCCACAATCTGAAAATGTTTATTGACACCTAACACTATCATTACTCAAAGAAAGGTTTGGAATAAAAACAACACTCAGCAGTGCTAACTAATGATAGGCTCTAGATATTTTTGTAACATTTTTAAAATGACTTTATCACAGGTCAGGACAGTTAAATACAGAAAAATGTCAAAGCTCACAGGGCCCTCTCAATCTCTATAATGGTCAATGTATAGCTAGTTGGCAATAAAGAGACTATTGTGGGAAAGCTGGTTGAGACAGAGAGATAACAGACGTGCCAAGATTCCAACTTTGGGCAGGAAATACTGGCTTATGAGGCCAAGCTCTCTTCATATTATGACAAACATTAAGAATTTGAAATGAGTTCTGCTGAAGTGTAGAATAAGTCCCTCTAGACCAATATCCTGCACGGCTTTTATATGGGCCAAATGGATGCTTATAGAGAGCTTGGAAACAGGGCTTAAAGGCACTTCTTCCAAAGTGGTTCATTACAACCCTGTCATGTATTAGGCAGAAAGGTAGTGGTTGTACTTCAGTTACTTGTGCCTAGAACATTCTTGCTAGCATCCTGTCCCAGTGTGTTATGTGATGCTTAAGAATGGTTAAACTTTGCATCCAAATAACTGTAACTAACCATAGTTTCTTTTTTAAGTTCTATTCATTTATGGTTTAACCATTCCTGATTATTGTTTGTGCTCTACTAATCCAAGTACCAGAGGTAATTTACCACAGGAAAACGATTTTCTTAAAAACAAAGATTTAGAAATGTCCATATTTTGATAAACCCCATAGTTTCCCTTTTATTTACTAGCTCCACAGGTCAATAACCCTTCAGATTCAGAACAAAACAGGTCATATAGTTTTTATTCTTGACAAGGTGAGTTTCCCAATCAGTTCCATAAATAAGAGACAAATATACAGGCTTGGCACATAGGATTATATTCAGTAGTCTGAGTGCAGTTACTACTCACCTTTAAGCCAGGAGGACCTCTCTGGCCTTCAGGACCCTAAAAAAAGTGGGGAAGAAACAGTTACAGCATCCCAATCTGGAACAAGTTTCAAAATAAAGACATAGTAGATCTTAAATCTGTAGAAATTAATAATCTTATATAGTCCCCCAAGAAGTCACTAGAGAATTTTAGTCATCTACTATCTCAATTTCCTTAGTAACTTTTTATTGATTAACTGTGTATTTTGTTCAGAGTTCACCCAAGACTCAAAACAACACAGCAGGTTGAAGTGAATCAAAAACATAGAGGAAAATAACACAGTACTTCTAAGACCAGTCTTAAAATGTAAGTGCTCTATTTTCCCAGTCTTGAATACTCAGATGGGATCTTACCAGAACTCCGATCATCCCCATGCATGCTAGGTGTGATACAAATTGTAACCAAAAATCTGAGAAATGAAAGTAGGAACAGGTTGCAGCTGACAATCCCCAATTTCTTGATAAATTAAATATAACAGGGAGGAAAATGCCACAGATCCAACTTTCTAGTCTTGGGGCCAAATTAAAGGAATTTAAAAGGAGGAGACATCCAGTTCTAAAAGGAAATATTTATTTCTTTCAGTAAAGCTTTCCATGTGTGTGTTTAGGCCTCTTCCCTTTTTCTGCCCACCCAATTACCTTTGTCTAATTCCAAAATGTTTTTAAAAGAGTTTACACAAGCAAATGGGTAGGGAAGAACCTGTCCCTGCAAACCTAGCCATAGCATTTGCTTGAACCATCTGCTTCTTCTCCAGTACAATAACTGTGCTTACAATTGGACCACTCTCGCCTGACTCGCCTTCTACTCCATCGACTCCAGGTTCTCCCTGAAAAAAGAATGAGATTACTAAATCACTACCTTTCCCATATTCTGGCATCAGATGTGTCTAATGAAGTCTGCCATATAATTCAAGAAACATACATATACAATATTCATCATACAACATAATTTCATTGTAATCAGTTGGATCAACCATATCTAATTAGAAAGAATGAAAACCATAAACAGTTGTCTCATTTCAGATTCTACATATGTTGCCAAAGGCATCTTATTCAATTCAATGTTCTTCTGAAACCACAGATCTGCCAAAATCTACACATTGATAGAACATCATGTTCATGTGACTCTTTTTCTCTCCAGCAATAATCAGGTTCATGTTGCAACCTCAGGCTGAAATCCAAATGCTACTCACAACTAAAGGAAACCTATTAAGTTAATGGCAAGTCTGCCAATCTTAATTTGCCAAATACTTTGATTCAATGGGTCTATTCTTGCTGGGATAAACAATTGGACAAACTTATGAGTACCAACAGAAATATTAATAACCATTAACATAGCAACAAATAAGTGGGTGATTAGGCCCACTATGAGAAAAGAACAACATGTAGTCTTGGAGCAATGTGCATTATTCTGTTCAGAGTAGTCTCTATTTGTCCTAAATTGGCTTGGATACCTGCTGCCCTCTGTTTCCTTTTGGACCCAGGGAACCCAAGACACTGCTGTCAATTCCAGGAACTCCCTGAAAAGAAAGGAGAAAAAGGACTCTGAAATGTTTTGAAAGGCCTCTGCTTCACTAGCACAGCAGGAAAAAAATAGATCAAAGAAAATGATTAAATACTCCTTTCCATCTGACCCTTCCATCAAAAACTGCACATTACTTTCCTGAAGCAATGAAGGAAATCATCTTGGAAGTCAATGAACTCAAGCGTGAAATGTGTATGGGTGGCTTGATGACTGGAGCTGTAATTTTATACAGTGAGAATGTAATTGGCCAGCGATAGTGAGAAAATTTTCCCTCTAAATAGTGTCTGTCTCATCTGAGTTTCTAGAAAAATACATTTGCAGCCGGTGCTGATAGAACATCAAATACTATTCTACTTCCTTGCAACTTACAACAGTGGACTGAGAGAAATGGTCTATTGGATTTTAGGTGTGCATGCAGTGGAAAGACAGTAATCTCTTTGTGTCCAGTTATGAAACAATTTCAGAGAAATAGATGGACAGAAGAAGACACAAACCCTCAAGATGGGATCTGTCAGCTCTCTAAGAAGCTGCCCCATATGACCTGCTGCAGAGTCCTAGGCATCCTATAAAATAGGAGAGGAAAGATAGGCTCCAAGTACCACCACTACCCCACCACACTTTCGCAGATCCTAGTCTCCCTGTCCTGCCACAATTCTCTGAACCATATTTTGGGTGTAATTTCAGATACTTTTATCCTGAAGGCCAGAGCAAAACAAGTATAAATTGATGAATTTTCCCTTCCAGATACCTCAGCCCTCTGCATTTTCTACACACACTCCAAAATCCCCTTTTTTTAAATTCCTCTTTGTTGGCCACATATTAACCCAAAATGGCAACCATAAGTGAGATGAATGGTGTCACTTCAGATTACCATTTTGGCCTATATGCACCCAAACAAAATGTACTTTTAGGCCATGATGAGTGGGTGAGACCTATGGAGGAGTCGGATGGGGAGGGGGGGTGTCAAACATTAGCCCCTGCTGTAGGAACACAGATAAAGCATTTCCAGACACACTGGATTATCCCAAAAAGGAAAGGCAAAGAGGGCTTTCTTTTGGTGCTGAGTCTTTGCCTAACCCATTAAGGTCTTCCTCTGGGCCAAGCCAGGGATGTACAAAAGGGACAGAATTTACTTGAACTAGGATAACATATAACATAAAGGAGATTATTGCAAGTATTATTAAACCAGTTTACCTCTATCCGGTTTAAGGATTAATTCGGGTGGCACCCTAATCTTATCACATGGTTTTTATCACTGAAATTGCCACCCAAATACAGTCAGGGTCCATCCCCGCTTGCAAAGCCGCTCCAGCAGCCATTTTCTTAAATCAGAAAACTCCAGGATTTGAAAAAAAAGCCGGAAGGAGTGGTTCTGCAAGAGGAGATGACCCCAGGATGTATTTGGGTGGCTATTTCAGCAGTAAAAAGTGTGTGATAAAATCAGGGTGCTACCTGAATTAACCCTTAAACCAGATAAAGGTAAGCTGGTTTAATAATACATGCAATAAATCTCAAAGAAAGCTGACAGAAGAGCTTTTCAAACTGAACACTTGGTGGAGGTGGGAGACTGACCAAAGTTGAAAAGCATATGACTTTTCAGCAAAAGCTGAATCACCTGCAAGGGATGAAAGTGAGAATGTTTCTCATTATCAAATGGACAAGGTGTAAAAAAGTTCTGAACATGCTGCAAAATATAATATCCAGTCACAGAGATCTAAGTGCAAAAGGAACATCTGAAAAAGAATGCTGTACTGTATATAGAGATGGCAGAGTTGGGTCAATAAAGTATGGCCAATATAACCCTATTTTTTAAAGGAACCTACATTCCAGTAGTTTAATGGTTGTTTCAATCCTTAAGCAGGCAAAAACCTTTTTGATTAAGCGGGCTTTTAATATGTAGCCACAGCAGGGAAGCTTTTTTTATTAGGGGATGTTAATTTTTTGTATGTGTTTAAATAATTTTGGTTTGTTTTAATTTATCAATTTTAATTGTTTTTAAATTTTCACTTATAGATTTTCATTGGTTTTTTTCTGTGAGCCACTTTGATTCCCAGTCTAGAGAAAGGCAGCATATATAATAATAAATGGTTGAAAGCATTATTAAGGATAAAACCATCAAATATACAGAAGGACAAGCCCTACGGAAAATAAATCACTGTGGCCTCTGCATAGGTAAGCTTTATCTCACTGACCTTTCAGAGTTTTTGAGAAACTCTGTTCATAAACCATTTGGAATTAGTGAAGTAACTATTGGTTGATAATGCTAAATTACAAGCAGTAAAAAGACAGACGTGATTCGAAAAAGAAAAGAATAAAGTGATGGCATATTCAGAAAATGTACCCAGCTTCACATACATATTGATGGCGTCTGAGATTAAAGCAACTGACTTGAATGTTATCTGAGGTTTTGGTAGAAAGCTTGATGAAATGGTGACCCAGTGTTACCAACGAAAAACAAGAAGCAAATTAAATCTTGGCCATAATGAGTGAAGGAATTTGGAAATAAAACGGTCGATATCATATGCAAATCCATGGATTGACCACATCTGCAATACTGTGCACAGTTCCTGTCACCATGCCTTAGAAAATATCATAGAGCTAGAAAAGGTGCAAAAAAAAAAAAAAAGCAACCAAAATCATAGAGGAACAGAAACAACAGGAACAATTACACTTTAACTTTATCCTCCTGTGATCAACTCCAGCAAACCTATTTTAAATGTTATAGGACAGTGTTTCTCCAGTTAGGATCAAGAACTGTTTTTTCCATTTGTGTCAGGAATTGGCATCCTATTTGTGCCCAATGGCTACTATTATTTATTTATTTCCTGAAAACTCATTGGGGACCAGCACCAGTCCAGGGACCACCGCAATAAGCAGAATTTCTATAGGGACTTTACACCACCAATGTGTACTGTGGGAAACAGTTATGAAAGACCTATGTCATTGAAGAAGACGGTATGAAACAAAACAATGACAAGTTTAAATAATGATGTTGTGCCTTATCTATATTCTGCCATCACAAAAGTCATGCTTCTTAGGGCACGGAAGTGGTCCGTTAAGCCTCTTATCTTATAGTTAAATCATAGAATTATAAAGTTGGAAGAGACTACAAGGGCCATCCAGAACAATCCCCTGCCATGCAGGAATTCTCAATCAAAACATCCCCGACAGATGGCCATCCAGCCTCTGTTTAAAGACCTCTAAGGAAGGAGACTCCACCACACTCCAAGGGAGTGTGTTTCACTGTCGTACAGCCCTTACTGTCAGGAAGTTCCTCCTAATGTTGAGGTTGGAATCTCTTTTCCTGTAGCTTGCATCCATTGTTCCGGGTCCTAGCCTCTGGAGCAGCAGAAAACAAGCTTGCTCCCTCTGAAATATGACATCTTTTAAATATTTAAACAGGGCCATCATATCACCTCTTAACCTTCTCTTCTCCAGGCTAAACATCCCCAAGTCTTTCCTCATAAGGCATGGTTTCCAGACCCATCACCATGTTAGTTGCCCTCCGTTGGACATGCTCCAGTTTCTCAACATCTTTTTTGAATTATGGTGCCCAGAACTGGACACAATATTCTTGTGCCCAGAATTAGACATAATAATTGTGGTGCCCAGAACTGGACACAAAGAAGAAAATTCCTTCTTCTCTGCCATTTGGACCTAAGACATTCATCATACCGTCACCCTCGAAACAGTAGAGACATAATCACTGCAGAAACTAATGTAGGTGTGAGGAGGTTCTGGCCTACAGCTCAACTACACCTTCCATTATACCTGATCACGGCGAGAACCAAAGGGAGCTGGAACCCAACATTTCTTCCATGTATTAAAACAAAAACAACAACAACAACAAAATCCAGCATTACTTACACTGTCTCCTCTTATACCAGGTTGTCCTCGTTCCCCTGGCTGTCCTCTAGGGCCTTCTCTACCCTTCAGCCATGTAGAAGAAACAAATAGCAGTTCAGATACTATACATTGACACCTATTACTTGTGGCAAGTCCCCCAAACTCATCCCTCATTTATTAAAACAAGTAGCCATAAACCAACAGAGTTAAGCTTATGCTCAAAGATTATGAGGTATATATAATGCTTTATTGGAGAGGTGGGCAAATTGCAGCTCTCAGGGTGAGCTTTGTGGCTCCCAGGACCACAGCTCCCTCCAACCCCCTGTCCCCCCCAAAAATGAATTGTTGTTCTGGGACCCTTCAGGACAGAAATTATGATTTGCCTCTTAACTGGGTTGCAGGGAGCCCCAATAATCATGTACCCAAAACAGTATTAGTGCTTCAAAATTAGGAGTGACATTATATTGATTTTATTTCGATATTAACTTATTTTAATGAATATATATTTATTTAGGCTTTTTTTTCCTAAATAAAAGATTCCAGGGGGAAAATTGCCCCCCCCCCCCAGGCCCACCAATGTTGACTGTCTCTACTTTATTGGATTGTATCTGATGTTTCTGAAATGGTAAATAACACAAGTTAGCATATCCAGCCTTATTCATGAGTAATTCACAGCAGCTTCCAACAGGATGGAGGTTTGTCCCAAAAGACAACATGATAGTTTACAGTGACATCCAACAAGAGAACATTAAGAATTGGGACTAGTGTTACCCTTCTTCCTGAACGGCCCTTTGGTCCAGGTGATCCAGGAGATCCTCGCTCTCCCTAGACCACAAAATAGAAAGAAGATCAAGTTTTTCCTCAAATAAGCACAGCTCTGTAATCTTATGAGATATGCTTCTCAGAGCAGTCCATCTCAGACAGAGCCTCTAGCATTTCAGACAACAAAGACAGTCCTATTTATTAAGACATCTGGAGAATTTTTGCATCTGGTCTTCTCTTCAAGCCATTTTGAAACATTCGCAAGATTTTAACATTTGAACATTTTGCTAGTTGCCAAGCCTATTTTAGCTGATTTGTAACTTTTTATTATTATTATTTTTTACTTCTTTAAAAGTTGTGTGCTTTCTCAGCACATCTCAAAAAGTGGGCTAGACATGAAAATCATGATCAAAACTTAAATGGTACCTCCTGTCCATCAATCCCATAAAGTCCAATGTCACCATCTTCACCCTGTTAACAATTTTAAAACATGCTTATTATGAAGTTCTTTGGAGCATCCCTTGTCAATACAATTTATGGCATATTTTTACTGTTATAACCAAGTAAAACACAAGTATATATGACTAAACATTCATCCCTCAACCAGTGAGTATCTGGTAAAATATTGCCAACACTATTTCAGCCCATCAGTAAGGCTGATCACAAATAACAATATTTAGTTCAGTGACACAGCTGAAATGATGTGCAGGCAAAACGTCTGATCTCTAGGATCCCCAGGTAGACTTTGAGGGGGGAAAAACTGCCTGAAATCCTAGGGAGCCATGTAGACAGTGCTGGCCTAGATGAACCAACAGACTGAGGACACATCCACACTGCACAATTATAACAGCTGGGCCCCAAATAACTGTCATGGCTTCATCCTATGGGATCCTGGGATTTGTAGTTTTGTGTGATATTTGGAATTTTCTGCTAGAGAGCTCTAGGACTCTCAGAATACTACAGGATGCAGCCAGAGCAGTTACAATGGCATCAAGAGTACTACAATTAAGTAGTATAGATGCACCCTAAGTGAAAGGTGGCTTCCTATATCCCTGTCTCCTAACAAAACATATCAGGGAGGATATCAAAAGCTGTAGATTTTTGGAAATGGCCAAAGCTCCATGATGAAACACACTTTGTATGCTGATGTTCCTAGATACTTTCACTGGATTCTCCAGACAAGCTTGGTACAGATTCCTATTTTTGTACAGGGTAGCTTCCTAGTCTAAAAGGAGCTCCTGTCTGTTACTCAAAGTGGACCCAAAATCACCCTTCAACAACATCATCATCCTCCAAAAACCTATTTTTCATGATGCTGGCTCATTTTCACTAAGTAATACTAACATCATAACATATTACCAGTACTACTAAACTGAATATTCAAGAGAATTCTTTAAGTGAAGAGATAATGTTCATGTTTTAAAAGATTACATACCTTGTTTCCTCGGTATCCCCTTTGTCCCTGAAATTTACAAAGAGACTTGTTGTAAATTACACCATAAAGAATGCAGAAATTCTAAGGTAGATCTGAATGAGCAAACCTTCTTCTCTATTGATGCTTATAATGGAAGAACAAGGTCCATCTCTAACAGTGATCTGTGATAGGCTAGCATTCTGTCAGTGTCTTCCCTAATCATCATTGACCAAGGAGCCAAAAGGGGAATCAATTATTTCTTCCCACCACCATCACCAAAACATATGGATTATTGTAACGCATGGGGCTGCCTTTGAAAAGTGCTCGGAAACTTCAGTTTGCAGCCCCACCAGCCTCTCGGGTGCATTTGGTGGGAACAAGGGACAGGGCCTTCACGGTAGCTGCTCCCAGGCTCTAGAACTCCCTCCCTTGAGAGGCCAGGATCCCTGCTCTCCTTTGGACAACAAATAAAAATATTCTTGTGACATCAGGCTTTTTCAAATAGACAAAGGTTTACTTTCAATGCCGTGTGATTCAGATTTTAAATTTTAATGCTTAATTTTAATACATTTTAAATTTTAATGCTTAATTCTTTTAACTTTTAAAATTGTTTAATTTTTTTTAAATTTTATATGCATTTTAATGCTCTTGTATGTTTTAAATTGTATTGTTTTACATTTTCTGTGCACCTTGCATCTCTATATTGGGACAAGGGCAGGATATAAGCAATTAGAATCATCATCATCATCATCATCATCATCATCATACCACCACCACCACCAGAACTTTGTTTACCAATAACCCTGGACTTCTGACATGTGGTCACCCTCTACCATCTAATACTCCATTACCAAGAGGCAAACTGACAAAATATAATTATCTTTTAAATTAGGCGTGCTTTGCTTGTTTGTTTGGCATTGTTTAAAAAAACCACACACAATTATAGCACCTTAAAGACGAAAACATTTTATTTGACATACATTTTCATGGACCATTGCCCACTTCATCAGATGTACTACTAGACTCTTCAATATAGATGTATGAATCCATTCATGCAAAGGCCCAAATTCTGCATTCACTGGAAGAAGGGATTAAGCCAATAACCCTCAAACAGGGGAGAAAGCATGGAATCAGACAGATTTATAACCAAGGCTGTAAGCGATAAAATATGACATAAAAATAACATGTGATAAGAGCACCAATCTGTATCCCTCCTGACAAAACTTAGACTTCAAGGCTATTCACTTGCCTTTGGTCCCCTTGCACCAGAGCATCCTCTGTTTCCTCTTATGCCATTGATCCCCATTGGACCCTGGTCTCCCTAATAAAGAAATAGAGATTGGTAGGAGTCATTCTTGACAAGCGCTTGACTTTGAAAAATATGTCTTTAATAAACTGAAGAGGTACCATTTGTTCCCTACTGCTAGAAGGATGCTCCTCACTACCAGTTTTGTTTCTTTGTGTTTCTTTATGCATTTCTCAATGCTTCCTATGATGGTAAGCAAATCCAAACAGTGTACAATAATTAAACCATTATATAGTGTTTACACATATACAACACAACACAAAGGGACAGAAAGACTATTTGAAAATAATTTTAAACGGTAAAAAAATATATGTTTCTCAATTGTCAGGAAATGATGACAATTGATGAGAAGAATCCTGGACTGAGATGATTTTTTGCAGTTCACAACTTATTCTACACAAAATTCGCATGTGTTTTTCTTGCACAGAAAACAGCATTCGTTGCACAGAAAATAATATGTAGAAATATTCTGAACACAAAAATGTGAATTTTGTGCCAAATACGTTCTGAATTGTAAATAGTCTTTGAAAAAGACTGTTATTTTTGTTTCTCTCTATAACCCGCCTTGATTTGCAGGGAGAGGCGGGATATAAATAAAAAATTTATTATTATTATTATTATTTGCTTTTTTTCCAAAGATTTTCTCATAGCAGGAAGAAAATTGCTAAAATTATTCATTGTTTCCTTCTACATCCTTATGAAACATATAATACTACTAAACATATTTAACAAAACCAGTATACATAAGGTAACAATCAAAAGAACAGGCATCCTAAATGATCCAACCCCACAGTTAATATAGAGTGACCAAAGGGCATTTTGCACCTATTATGTCTTTCTCGCTTTAATGGATTTTTGGTGAAAATAAAAACTAAAGAAGCAGTGAAAAGATGTGGGATGATTGTAAGTGGAAGACACTGATGCCTAGAGGACTCCCTCTAAAATGTGACATGGTAAGTGTACAGTATATAAGAGCCAGCCTGGTGTAGTGGTTTGAGCATAGGACAAGGTCTCTGATGGGTGATCTTTGGCAAGTCACTTGCTCTCAGATCCAGAAAACTCTGTGATAGGGTTGCCTTAGGATGACAACTTGAAAGCCCTCTGAGGGGGAATCGAACCCTGGTCTCCAGAGACATAGCCCAACACTCAAACTACATATTATATTTCCACCGCCACGTTGGCTCTCCATTGCAGACTGTAAGGGAGCTATCTAAAGTGCTGAGGCATTTTAAAAATTCAGCACCTTGAACGGTTCCTTTCAAGTTGGGAATTCGTTTCACCAGTGAGATAGATGCCACAAGCCACCTCAACTGAACTATTGTTTCTGTACCACTGAAGTATCTGTTACTTACAATTCCTCCTTCCTCACCAGGATGGCCTGGGTATCCTCGGTAGCCCACGCTTCCCTGAAAGATAGCAATAGGGAGAAAATTAATTTAATTTAAATTACAGAGTTCCTTTGTATTTAATCTGAAGATGAGAAACCATGACTTAACAGCTAACCAAAGAATATCCAAAGAATATCCTTAAAAACATTTATATTTCCATCTTCCCTAGCCACATGCCCTTCAGATGGGCAGCACTACCATACCAATCATTCCCAGCCAATGTGGCGGCTGGATCCGATGGGAACTTTAAGGCTACACACTTGGAGGTTGCTTTCCCCTGTTGCACGCACTGTAACTTCATTAACAAAGTACTTGAAGTAAACACAGTATCAAGCGAGTTCCCCACCCTCTTAGAGTGGTGCACATTTGTGATCAAAGTGTAAAAGAAACAAGACTGTGAATATGGACGGTATTTCCATACATATAATCCTACGGCAAATTTGTTGTTGGCTACTGGTGCAAGCACTACTTCAATCAAGCAATATCTTTTCCACCCTGCTTTCTTTTGATATTAGAGCCATAGGATTGCTCAGACTGTTCAAGGCTGCCTACATGCCTCTAGCTATGTTTCATACTGCCTCTTAAGCTTTCCTTTTCCTCAGCCATAGATATTGGTGTATGAATGCTGACAATTGATGCCCATGTGACCCAGTTTACTGGTTTTGTGGTCACACACGCAGATTCTCCCTTTGACTTCTTCCCCATCCTCTTTAGACCAAGATGAGCCACAATCCTACGCCTGAATCATTCCCTTCATTAGTTAAAAATTAAGAACCTACTATCTGGCACTGAATGTATGTGTAAGAAGCACCAAGTAAACTTGTCAAGCATGCTTGCTTGCCTTTTGGTTTCTGAAAAGTTGGTCACCGTAAGACATGCTAGAGACCTGAGTGCATTTTCACGCACAACCTCTGTTGAAAGTATCTACATCTTAACAGAGCCAACCTCCACTCTTCTCAGGTTTGACAACTACATTAACCATGGAAGATTTTTTTCCCCATTTGGTTGACTTGTATAGAGGTTCTTGATGGGCATGCAGCTTTTCTGGGTTCTCTGAGTTAAATGGGGAATTCAGTCTGGAGCAATTTGCATTGCTTTGCCCATCCCCATCTGCACAACCTTCCATCTTCGCCTTTTCTGCTTAAAGAGTTACTATTTTCCTCCACTGCAGAGTTCAGCCAGTTGCCAGCTGATACAGGGCTAGTTTTATCACTCAGCAGTATGAGGCTGAAATCCCATTCCATACACAAAGCATAAAATTCCACCAGCATATTTATGTGGATTATCTGCAACTATAGAGATCAAGCAAGGACATTCTGGTAGCTGTCCCAGTTGCTGGCCACATGTTGGCCAGTCTTTATGTTGCTTTGTTGTGCGATGGGATGAAGGAAAATTCTTTATGTAACAGGATCTTGGATACCTCCTGATACAACTCCTGGTTTAATATGGAGCTACACTGGCATGTCCCAACAGGTGTCTGGCCAAAGGAAACTTTCTCAGATGGCACCCACTAGTATTCACTGAGTAGTGGCAAGATGTTAGAGATCACAGCTGTGTCTACCTTGCAATCTGTCATGTATTCTCTCTAAGCCAGCCTGCTGCCCTCGCTGTGATGGATAATAACTGTTCATCTGGTTGGCCAGCTTCTGTATAAGGAATGTAGAAAGGTATCCTCTTTGATTTTGCCACAAGCAGCAAATTGTCTGATCCTGAGTTTTTAACCAGTCCCGGAAATCTCAGAGGGTTTCTGAATAACAAAATAATTTGCCATATGTATGCATCAGCTGACTGTTTCTTTAAAGTGAGATTGCAATAGCTGGTCCTTGTGTACCAGCATGGGCAATCCATAGGGATGTAGCAAGTAGTGATCTCACTGAAAACTCCCATGGGGCTTACTTAAATCTGGAACCCATTTCTGGATTTAGGACACCCAATTGGGGACTGGAGTCCAGTTGCACCCCTTGACACACATAAATGAACATTTCACATCACCTCCTGCCCTAGACCACTTTCCTCCACACTTTTGCTTTGTATGATAGCTGGATATCCTCTTTCAACATTCTTCTTCAGAGTGTCTCTCCCTTATTTTCAAAAAAAATCTTCTCTATTTTACAACAAATTCCCAATGTTACAACCAAGCTTTATTAAAACTTTATTAAATCATGAAGTGGTGTATATGACAACAACCTTTCTTTCCTCACTGGAAGATGCAACAAGAGCTTCCCACAGAGGACTGCAAGAATGATTAGTGAATCATGTCTTGTTTCATTTTCAAATTGTAAAAGTTAACAAGGAAAATTGACTGGCTAATGGGATACTTGGAATGATGGAAGATTTATGCCTAGTGAAGCTGAAGTTTTGATCCTTATTGCACATTTGAGATTTGAAGGGTTTCTTACATTTCTGTCTGAAGTATTTAAACTTTATGAAAGTAACTGAAAGAACTTTCGTAAGGCTTCTCTATCAAGTAGTCACTGTAACCCATATAGTGCCTTTCTTTTTTAAAAAAAAATCATCTTCTCTTGCTTTTCACTAATGTGCCCTATCACATTTTGGGAATCATTCTTTAATTACTGTTCCCTTCTCTAATCTTACCTTCCTTCCAGGAGATCCAGGAACACCTCGATTGCCATCTTCCCCAAAACACTTACAGCAAACACTGCAGCATTCTCGTTCAGTAATAGTATCCTAAAACAGAAAAAAATGTCAACCAATCATTGTTATTGTGTTCATTATTAAGAACTAAAAAGGTCAGCCTTTTCTGTACCTTCCTTTTTCCATGAAGAAACTTACAAAAGCTCTCCATAACATGCTTGGGAGTTCTGGGTTTCCTATGTGCAATGGTTCCCGATATCCAAATCCTCTACCAAACTCAATTTCCTGCAGTTCATGGAATTCCTGAAAGTTTTCCAGGCCAATCATTAAAAATGCATCAAGCCCTGGAAAAAAAAAGGTATTGAAACCAATTACTCCACTTTCTAAAGAAGGCATGTTTTGGCTTTGCCTAGCTATTTTTGTCACAAGCCTTTGTGTTGTTTTTGCTGCAACTCTGTTGGAAATTCCTAATGTTCCCTACCACACCAGGAGGAGGCAACTGTCGCTCTCCTGTGGTTTTTAGGTTGCAATTCCCATCAGCCCTACCCAGGATATCCAGTGTGAAAAATTATGGGAGTTGCAGTCCAAAAATATTCAGAGAAAAACATTTGTCCACTTGTGTACTTCACAACTGTCTTACACTTGGATTATTTTCTCAAGAAGCAAACCTGTCGCTGCTACTTATTCTATCTTTTGACATGTATAAAAACTGAGAAGAAATTTTATGCTTATAGTTTTCTTGACATTTCACTTGCATCTGTGTCTGGCATCCTCAAAGGGTGGTGGCATGGAAGTATGTGGGTTATTTATACTTGTGTGACCTTATATCCCACATAATTCCATGCCACCACCCTGTGAAGATGCTAGCCACAGATACAGGCAAAACATCTGGAATAAACTCTTCCAGAATGCAGCTGCATAGCCCAGAAAACCCACAGAAAACTATGGATGCCAGCTGCGAAAGCCTTCGACTCCACAATTTTATGTTCTTTTCCTACTAGGACAAAGAGGTGGAGAGGCTGCCAAGGTCAGCTCTGACTTTAGCATGTCCTGCAGCCATTTTGTTGGAATTAATATCAAAATACAGCTATATAGAAAAAGAGGCTACATTCTTTGTTTCCAACATATTTCAAGAGAAACTTATTCTCAAGGGAAATGAGATCATCTAGGCAGTTGGAATCTGCTAACGTATGACACATAATCAAAGAAAATGTTTTTCATTTTTCTTGGCTACTTTTAATAGCTGATTAATCTCCTCCTCTTTCCATGTAAATCATTATGGAACCCAAATAAGTGCACCCAAGGTAGAGCCATGTTTAAATGTTTGTCAACATGATTTAGAGCTTTCAGATATTCCTCAACTGAAGTGTCAGTCCACCATCCCCTGGGGGATCATACTGTATGACTATTATTTCTGGAGAAGTCATATAATTATCATGCATCAGTGGACTGTAATCCACTAACACCTATGACATAATACGAGGGGGTGCTGAAAGGTTCTCATCCTGACCTGCTTCCCAAAATGTTGCCACTGTAGCTTAAAAGAGTGTTCTTTCACATTGTAAGCTGTCAATTTGCAGGATCATAGGTCTAATTTCTGATTATTATTTTTTTCAGATCATTTTTTTTCAGATTATTCAGATTATCCTGGATCTCTCAGTGGCTTTTGATACCATCGACCATGGTATCTTTCTGCACTACCTCTCTGGGATGGGACTTGGGGGCACTGTTATGCAGTGGTTCCAGTCTTTCTTGGAGGGGTAGACTCAGAAGGTGGTGTTGGGGGATTCCTGTTCAACTCCTTGGACGCTGGCCTGTGGAGTCCCACAGGGTTCCGTTCTGTCCCCCATGTTATTTAACATCTACATGAAACTGCTGAGAGAGGTCATTTGAAGTTTTGGGGTGAGGTGTCACCAGTATGAAGACGACACCCAATTCTATTTCTCCTTTCCGTCTGATTCCAAGGAAGCTGTCTCTGTACTGAACCAGTGTCTGCAGTAAGTAATAGACTGGATGAGGGCAAACAAATTGAAACATAATCCAAACAAGACAGAGGTGCTCCTGGTCAGTCAGAAGGCAGATCAAGGAATAGGGACACTGCCTGTGCTGGATGGGGTTACACTCCCCTGAAATCTCAGGCTTGGGTGTGCTCCTGGACTCACCTCTGAGCCTGGATGCCCAGGTTTCAGCAGTAGCCAGGAGTGCATCTGCACAGTTAAAACTTGTGCACCAGCTGTGCTCATTCCCTGAAACATGGGATCTGGCTACAGTGATGCATGCTTTGATTACTTCTCATTTGGACTACTGTAGCACATTCTACGTGGGGCTGCCTTTGGAAACTGAGTAGTTAGCTATGCGGAAGCTGTCAGCCAAATGGGTGATAAAATGTTTGAATGCTAACAAGAAATGAAATTGAGTGGATACATCCTAGTTGACTTTGCAGCATATTGATCTATCTAGTGATAGTGTTTTGGAATAATTTATCATTGTTGATGAAACACAGTTGTCACCATGATCTGGAGACCAAACAGCAGTCCTTGCAATGGCAACATTCAGGTTCTCTACTGCAAAGAAATTCAAGGCTCAAAGGTCAGCAGGAAAGGTCATGGCCACAGTTTTTTGGAATCAGGAAGGTATTTTGATGACTATCTTCAGAATTACCAAACAGTAATATTACTATAACACACTGTGTCCACTAAAGGAGGCACTGAAGGGAAACAGCAAGGGAAGCTGCACCCAGGTATTCAGGGCAATGCACCTGCCCACAAGACAGGCAAGATGATGGCTGTTTTGAAGAATTTGGGGTTTGAGTGCATAAATCATCCTCTCTACTCACCAGATTTTGCTCCATGTCACTATTTCCTGTTTCCAAACCTTAAAAAGAGTTTGAAAGGAAGGAAATTTCCAAAGGTTTCAGAGGTGATAGAGAGTATAGCAGACCAGTATTTCAGGGACCAGACAGCAGAAATTTGGGGGGAAGGATTAAAGAAACTTGAGAAACTATGTTCTAAGTGCATTGAACTATGGAGTGAATATGTGGAATAGCATGTAAGTTCCATGCCTCTAGATCATTCACTTCTTGGTTGGGCTGAGAACTTTTCAGCACCCCCAGTTGGGGAAGGGGGTGCCAGAAAACTTTGGGTTCCCCTTGTCGCTATCACTAGTATCACTCTCCTTCTGAATAAAATTCCAATTCTCCATGTTTTTAAGTACTGGCATAGCAAATTCACAAAGTTGTCACAAAAGATTTTCATCTTGGAAAATTGTGCTAAAGTCTTGGCATTTGAGACAAGCCTCACATGTGAATGAAATGTAGGACATTTTTTGGCTAAGAGAAGATACATGCAATGGCAGCTTTCAGCTCTAATATCAACAGGGTAGTGACCCACTCAGTTTGCGTCTGAATTTTAACGGAGCTATTCAGGATGCCGGAACTATTGAGGTGCCACAGTTCAGTGTCTTGAGTAGCTCTATTAAAGTTCAAACTAAAATGCGTAGTATACTGATCAACCAATTGACATTGGAGCCATCATCCATAACTGGATAAAAGGTGGAAGGAATAAACAAGACAAGCTGAAAGGAGTAAGATAATTCATTGTTTTGTTCCTGGGTTTGCCTTGCAGATAAACACAATCCTCCTTGGGTACCATGTTGTGGAAGATCTGATCGGTATCCACATACCTTTCCGGCGAAGAACATCCACGGTTGTTTTGAGCATTTCTACACTATCATCTGGTCCATCTGTAAATACCAACAGAACCTGTGACAAAACAACAGAAGTGAGAAATCTGTAGATAACATAAAACAGATAGATATGTTTAGCCAAACTGATACCCAGAGTTGACTGTTATATTTCACTGTACTGTATCATACTATGTAGGGCTTACTACATGTCACATTGATCCAGAGCGTAGGATTTTTTTATTTTATTTTATTTTTTTTTCATAATGGCTCCCTGAACTCATGACCAACATTGCTATGGCCTCGCTGGCTAAAGGATTCCAGAAACTGTAACACAAACAGTAACTTTTCCAAGATTTGCCTTAATCATTTGAAAAGTAGTCATATGTTTGTCATTACTGTATGTTTTCAAGTTCTTTCCAACTTATTCTAACCCTAAGGTGAGTTTTCTTGGCAAGATTTTTTCAAAAGGGTGTTTTCTTTCACCTCATTTTCCTCTTAGGCTGCATGATTTGCCCAAGGTTTCCCAGTGGGTTTCCATGAGTGGATAAGGATTCAAACTATGGTCTTTGAGGTCTATGCTTATTTCATACATTAGCAGCAAAGTTTTTTCTACTCCTTGCCTTCCTAAACACTTAAGTTTAGAGAATATGATTTAAACAGATTGACATTTCTGCAAATCAGAAGGGAAAAGGAACTATAGCTCCAAGAATGCTGACATAAGCCACTGCATGTGACCAAAGGCAAACTTGTATCTATAAACCTTGGGCATATGCTGAAGGATATGGTGGTCCATAGACAATGTGGCTCATTGGAACCAGGATTTCCACTATGATAACACCAAACTGCTCTGGTCACTGGGTTATTTGTGGCTGATGGATCAACTCCACCCTAACCACCTACCTGCCCTCAGGCAATTTCCTAAAAGGAACTAGAGTCTCACTAACCCAATTTGGTTAACATTTATAGAGCAGGGTTCAGTAGTGCCACTATAGTAATAATATAAAATAATAAAAAATTATTTTTATCCCGCCCCTTTGTGTAACACAGCCAGGGTGGCTTACAACAATTAAAACATACATTCCCACATTCCAAAATCCCACCCTCCTTAAAATACCATTAAACAGTTTGTGGTTAAAACATAGCATAAAATACAATTTAAAATAATGGACAGACAAACAGTAACTGCAGCCAAGTCATGGTATAACAAGTGGGGTTTATTTTTGGTTGTTGGGGATCTAGTCGGGAAAGGCCTGCCAGAAGAGATCCATCTTAACAGCTTTTTAAAAGCCGTTTAAGGTGGTAATGTGATGGATCTCTTCCGACAGGCCATTCCATCATCTGGAAGCAGTTGCCCAAAAGGTCCTCTGGGAGGTAGCAGACAAACTAGTTTTTATAGTTTGCAGCAAATTCCTCCCAGAGGACCTGAGTGTGTGGAATGGATTATACAGAAGGAGGCGGTCCCAGAGGTAGGATGTACCTATAGCAGTTGTACAAGCTAGTCTCAGACAAAGGACAAAGTCTGAACCTTGGGCCTTGTCTGCACTGACCAGAATACTACAGGAGCAGCCCTGAGTATCCTGCCCCACAACTGCCCTGACCTGTCCCCTTTACTTCAGCCTCCATTCGCTCACCATGGCAGCTGTCTAAACAGGTGTTCCTCTGAGGCACCTAGTGTGTCTGCTGCCACTATAGGTCACTTGCTTCTGACGTCAGAACGAAACGTCCAGCAATGGCTGGGTACCTCATTATGATATCAGAAAGAGTGACCCACAGCAGCAGCAGATGCACTTGGTGACTCAGCAGGATACCTGTGCAGACAGCCACTGCAGCATGGAAAAGGAGAGCCCCAATTCTTCCTGAAACATCTGGCCCAACAAGTATATTTTACACCATTTTAAGACTGCTATAGCCTAGTTCTGGTGTAGAACATTCCAAAGATCATCCAGACTGCTTACACCAGAAACAGGGGTTGCAACTGTGTCATCTGAAAAAGGACAATGCCAGAATGGGGGAGAAACAGGTCTTTTGGCTCGTACTCAAAAGGCCTTGGTCTCAGACAAAGGCCAAGGTCTGAAAATAAGTCTGAACAAAAAAAAGCTTTTGTTCAGACTTATTTTTCCTACAGTATATAAATCTTCAGATGCCTGGAACTAAATAAGGCATAATTCCATTGAAACTGACTCATAATTTGATGCTTTTCCCACCATCAAAACCACAACAGACACATGCTTACCTTCACTTTGGCAGAGGCCAAACTCAGAGATTTATCCCAAAAAGACTGCAAAAAACCTATATTCAAGTAGGTGTCCACTGTGGTTTGCACAGCCAAGAATTTCTGAATGATCTCATCATTATATGGTTCAAAGTCAGAGTCAAACAAGGACTGGCCATTTCTTGCAAAGACTTGATACCTGAACCTGATGGTAACAGGAGACGCAAGACTGCAACTGACATTGATCACAGGACCCATTTGCTGCATAAGCCAGGGCAAGTAGGTTTGCATTTTCTGCTTCAAACGGAATGCAGGTGGAGACCCTATGCGCTCAGAAATATCAACTCCTACAGAAATGTCTATGTTGCATTCTGTGAAGAGGGGAACAAATAAAATAGGAAACATTTCATTGTGAAACACATGGCATGAAATGAGAAGTTGGACAAGCCAACAAATCACAGCTCCTGGAATGGTGTGAGCAAGGCCCAGGGACAGGGGGACAAATATAAAAACCAGAAGCTTGTCTGCAAAAGGGTCAGATAGGCAAGATAGTCAGAGCCAACAAGAAAGAGGTAGGGCCAGGTAGAAGCAGAGATAAGAACAGAGGCAGACAGGAATGGATTAAATCTTGAGTTGGATAGGGTCAGTTAGGAAGAAAGGAATGGAGGAGATATGGGTAGGGTTTGGGAGCTGAAAGTATGAAAAAGGGTCAGGGAAAAGTGTTCCTTTGCTTGAAACTTAAGTATTACAGTGTTCTGTGTGTGAAACCAGCATAAGACTAGATGTTTGTTTTATTTGTTATGCAATAAATCTTTCTTGTTTTTATTCCTACATTTCTGTCTAATTAACTACAGCTACATCTCTGCAATTATCTACTTCTCTATCTGATCTAATTAACAAGAAGGACCAGCCACTCTTTACCACACTGAGCCCAACAACCAACACATCCATTTGTCCAGTAAAATGGTCACCTTGAGGCCTGAGTACCAGATCCAAGACAGGATATTAAGGGTAAAGGGGCAAGGTGAGCAAAAGGAGCTCTAGGGCCAACTTGGATAGGGGATCCACTACACATGTTCATTATGAAATTCCCAGTCAAGGCTAAGACTAGGAGTGACATAGTAAGAATTCAAATAATGAAGTTTTAATTTGATCAGCAGGCCATTCAGGTATTGCAAACTGGCTGCATTGACTCATCTGTTTATACCAGGAGTGGGCAATTTAAGGTAAAGAACTGGTGCAATTTTCAGGCAATTTCCCTCCAAAACCACACAGAAAGTACCTCCAATGCATGGAAACCTACAAGTACCACACAAATCAATGTCACCTCCTGCCGCTGTTTTGAATGGGTCTACAAAGAAAAATTGAAGCATCTGCATTTACTGGGGGGACATAGCCAGGTGGGTGTTGGGGGGAACTTTCCCCCTAACTCTCATGCAATTGCCCATGAAACTGAGTATACAGGATAATGTGCTGAGATGCTAGTGACAACACTTGTCCTACTTTTAGCTGCGTTATTGACAGAAAGATTGACATTAATTCCTACTGTCATGATAGAGAAAGCAGGTCAATGGTTGTAAGAAGGCACAAGTTGGGTTTGTATTTCCATAAAGAAATAGCTCTTTTGTACTTCCCAAGACTAGCAATTTAACTGAGAGCACCTTGCCTTGACAATCTGTATATGTTGAAGCTTGCAACATGCTTTCCGGGGGTGGGGAGGAGGCACACAGACTATCAGAGGTTTTGCACTTCAGGCAGCAGATTGTATTGCACAAAAATCCATATGTCCATGCTATAATAAAACATTGCTTTTGAAGCAGGTACAGGGGGTGCCCATATATTAATTTGATATGGTTGCTGATGTTGCTGTTATTGTTATGTACCTTCACATTTGGAGTCCAGCAGGGCTGTTGGGCAAGCTTGAAAGTACCCTTTCTCACCTGCCCAGTACCACCCCACTGGCTCTCCTTTCATCAGCAAATTAAAACATTGTTATGCCATCAAGCTTTTAGAAATTGACTGGGCATTGGGTTAATGTTGTGTGTTGCTGTTTTAAAGTATTATGTAGTCTTTGATGCATTTTAATGTTTTAAACTGTATAAATCGTTTGACTGTTTTTAAAATATTTTTACCATATATTTACATTTATATTGAAGGCTTTGCGCAGTTTTAATCTGTATTGTTTTTAAGTATAATGATAGCCACTTTGAATTTCATTATTGAGAAAAAGGCAGGCAGGATATAAAATAAAATAATAATAATAAGTAGTAGTAGTAGTAATAGTAAGATGAGTTTGCAACCAAATTAATTAGCAGCAAGGCTGTATTACATAATGAATACATACCAGGAGTGTAATTGCAGAAAGAGGGGGGAAAGGAGGGCTTTGCCCCCCAATGAAATTTTCCTTCAGTCCCCAAATTTCCAGCATTGCAATGCATGATAAACTGGAAATCATACACACATAAAAGTCCTACATTTTCTGTGTTTGCATTCCTTTGATAAGTTTGCTTACCCCCACCCTCCACCACCACACTTTTGGATGTCTAAAATGGATTTCTAAATACTCAACCAAAGCAATACTAGAAATTTGGGGACTGAAGGAACATTTCGTTTGAGGGAGCCAAGTTATTAATCAGAAAGGGCAATGCCCTCATTTTGCCCTCCACTTCTGTAACTACACCCTGGCAATTCTTAAATGAATGTATAGACTACCAAGCTAGACAACCACATAGCAGAGATCTGTTTGGTCTTTGTCTGCACTGGCCAGGATACCCCAAGGAAGCTCAGAGTATCCTGACCTCAGAACTGACCCAACCTCCCCAGGTTACCTGGCCCTCCAGTTCTGTGCCAGGGTTTATGTCTGCACAGGTATCCAACTTAGCCACCCAGCACATCTGCTGCTACCTTGGGTTAAAAGGAGCCCTGGTGGCACAGAACTTTATTGCATGCACTTGTCAAACCGTTTTTAGTATGGGAATGGGACTCGTGGGGGCGCAAGTGAACGCATTTTACTGCACACGCAAGCGTCCACCAAGAGGCCCCGTTCCAGCACCTGTCCCCAAGCCATCCGTGTTCAGTGCCGGCGGGCGCCATTTTTGCTGCACAGAAGTCTTCCGAGCAGCACATTTAACACTTCACAGCACAAGACAGGGACGGGTGTCTTGGTGGACAATTGTGTGTGTGGTAAAATGCGTTCATGCACGCCCCCGCGAGTCCTGTTCTCGTCCTTAAAACAGTTTGACAAGTGCATGCGATAAAGTCCACAGTGGTTAAATGCCGGTACTGCAGCCACTCACTCATAGCCACAAGGTTGTGAGTTCAATTCCAGCCAGGGGCTCCAGCCACGGTTGACTCAGCCTGACATCCTTCTGAGATTGCTAAAATGAATACCCAGCATCTTGAGGGCAATTAGCTTATATATTGTAAATCATTTAGAGACTACTTAGTTCAATATGAAGCAGTATAGAAATGTAGCTGCTATTGCTATTGCTCAGTTCTGAGTTCAGAGTAAAGCACTGAAGAATGAATACATGGCTGGGTGCCTTGGTCTGACCTCAGAGCAAGTGATTGGTGACAGCAGCGGACATGCTGGGTGGCTCAGTGGGGCCCGCATAGAGATAGCCACGCCAGTGCAGAAATGGTGCTCCTGATCTTCCTAGGTTTTTAAAATCTGTGTTAAATGTATTATACCCTGGGTCTGGCGATAAACATGCCAGACCCTGTTTGCACCAAAACAATGGTTTGGGCTGTGTATTGTCCAGAGCAGGAGGAAACAGATCATTTGGCCCATGCAGATAAGTTGTTGTACATTGCAATTTGGGGGGGGGGGGGGGATCCAAAGTGCCACTGTGCTGCTTGCATGAGATGGAGTTAAAAGGGAAATGCTGCCAGATAGAAAACACACATTAATAGAATTGCACATTTTTCCATCTTATGACAAAAAATGCATAACCGCCCCCCATACACCCCATGAAGATACAAAAGGGCCAGCTAAATAGCTCAATGACATGGATCACCTGAAATCTTAGCAATATGTATCTGCTACCTAAAGATATTTTATTTCTGTTCTCATTCACAAGTATAGTACAATGTATGGGAATTTTATTCAATTTGGAAATGCAGGATATCAATAAAATGCATGTAGTATTTAGTTTTTAAGATTTAGGATAAAAGAACAGAAACTGAGAAGAATTTGCGAATACTGCTTGTTGTTTTAAAAGCAATCAGATGCATATTAAATAGTTTTGCTCTAGAGAGGAAGTTCAAGATGATATCTCTTAGCCACAATCCTTCATCCTGTTATACTTCGGCTCTTATACAAACAGTATAAATTGATGCCTTGAAGGAAACTATTAGCTATCAGATGAAAAAAGAATCCCTAAATAGTATGAAGATAATGTATTACATCTTTTGCAGATTATCAACTAACAAGTGGTCTTTTTTTTAATTTGGAATATAGATCTAAATGCTTTCATTATGGAAATTTCAGTTAAACTTAGTAAAGTTAGGACTGTTTCTGATTAATCATTAAAGACCAGTCTGAAAAGCAGTTAAAGCTGCAGTCCTGTGCTATCAGCCACAGACAGAATGTCAGAGAAGCTATTTTCTTGGTGTACAAGTTAGTTAACAAAAATATTGATATATCAGTTATGAGGATTTCTAAATAAATGTAATTTGTTTCTATGAAAAGAATGTGTTTTGTTAAAAAGCTAGGGTGATTGAACAATCTGCTCGCATAATCAGCTTGATACTCAAGCAACCAGGGGGAAACCACTAGGAGATGCTGTTGTGTCATTTTCCTATTAACAATTTTGTTGTTGTATGCTTTCAAGTCATTTCCAACTTATGACGACCCTAACGTGAACCTATCATGGGTTTTCTTGGCAGGATTTGTTCTGATAAGGTTTGCCATTCCCTGAGACTGAGAGCATGTAACTTGGCCAAGGTCACCCACTGATCTATTTAGACAATACTGCTTCTGGTTGTGTTTTTTGGGAGGGCGAAGATACAGCTGGGTTGCACATGTGCTTGTAACAGACTGTATTTATCATGATTGAAACAGCCCAGCTAACAGCAACCAGGATTATGAGAGGGAAAGACGCTTGATCTAAAAAATTTCCAGCTGTATAAGCATCCCTTCCTGGATCTCTTCACAATTCCACATCTGTTTTACCAAGTCCTGTGTAGCCTTCCATTACCCCTCACTATCCTATCCTTTCCTAAATAGGCTGGCTTGATTAAGAGAGTCCTAAATCTCAGAAGAATACTATGGAAGTACAGCTTGTGGCTTGCTATAACCAAAGATTTAAGGTAATTTTTCCTTCTCATAATATGGATTTAAAGTCTTAATGGTACTTTGTTGGAGTACAACTCTCAGAACCACAGATTCTAGGTATTATACCCCCCCCCCCAAAAAAAAGTGCTCCTGGTCAGTCATAAGACAGATCAGGGAATAGGGACTCTGCCTGTGCTGGATGGGCAGGTTTCAGCAGTTGCATTGCAATGCACTCAATGTGCGGCTGCCTTTGGAAACTGTTCAGAAACTTCAGCATGTCCAAAACACTGCAGCCAGAATGCTGACCAGGGCTAGTTTCAGGGAGCATATAATTCCTTTGTTAAAACAGCTCTATTGGCTACCTGTTCATTTCTAGGCACAATACAAATTGCTGATCATGACCTATAAAAGCCCTACATGGCTTGGGTCCAGACTATTTGAGAGACCATATCTCCCCATACTCTGAGAGCCCTAAGATCTGCAGGAGAAGGCTTTCTCTCGGTCCCAGCAAGATCACAGGCTCACCGGGTGAGGACACACCTTCTGGAATGCTCTTCCTTGGGAGGCTAAGCCGGCCCCTTCTCTGCTGGCCTTTTGTCAGCGAGTAAAAACATTTTTATGCCGGCAGGCTTCCTGTATATAATGCATAGCAGGGTAGTTTTGTGGAGCAGGTGGGTTTTTAGTTTGTTTTAACTTGTGCATATTTTATGTGATTTTATGTTGGATATAGATGTCTTAATTGTTTTGAATTTTATTTCAATTTTAAAGATTTTATCTGTGAGCCGCATTGGGTCCTCCAGGGGAGAAAGGTGGGATGTAAATGAAATAAATAAATATCGCTTCTCGCCCTTTTGGCTAAGATCAAGTGTGAAATAAATAAATAAATAAATATGCTAAATCTATCTTTTCTTAACCCTTTTGTTGTTAATTGCCATCAGGTCAACTTCAATGTATAACAATGCTATGAATGAGAGACCCGCAAGACATTCTGTCGTCAACAGCCCTGGTAAGGTCTTGCAAACTCAAGGCCATGTCTTCCTTGACTGAGACTATCCTCTTCCAGTTGAGTCTATTGGTCTTTCTTTTTTCCTGTTGCCTTGAATTTTGCCAAGCAATATCATGTTTTCTGATGAGTCCTGTTATCTCATGATATGATTACACCTCTGCCTCATCAATACACTTTAATTAAGATGTCATTTAAATAGGTAAAGATAAAGCTTTTCCCTTGACAAGATTGTCTAGTTGTGTCCAACTGTAGAGGGCAGTGCCCATCTCCATTACTAAGCCAAGGGAGCCAGTGTTGTCATAGACAACTCCATGGCCATGTAGACAGCATGACTACACAGAATGCTATTACCTTTCCACCGAAGTGATAGCTATTTATCTACTTGCACTTTTACATGATTTTGAACTGCTAGGTTGGCAGAAGCTGGGACTAGTGATGGGAGCTCACTCCGTCATGCAGCACTTGGTCTCGAACTACTGATCTTTCAATTGTCAGAGTCAGTGTCTTACCTGCTGAGCCATCACATCCTGTCATTTAAACACCCCTATTATCAGATAACCTCTCATAGATAATACATAGCATTCCCTTGAGAGAGAAAGTACATTTTTTAAAAAATCAGATACTTACCTTGACTGGGCAGATCCCCAGGCTCACATATCTCTGTGACAATCTTCCTTTCAATAGTTTGCAACCCTTCAAAGTTTTCCACCACATACACACGATGGGCGTCTCCAGCAATTCGAAGGAGCTCAAAAGAGTTTGGAGTAGCTATTCCTATTGCAAAAACTTGGATCCCATCTTTCCTCAGATCAATGGCTGCCTCGTCCACGCTGTCATTGGACTTCCCATCAGTAATGACTATGAGGGACTGCAGAACTCCTGTGTTCTTCCGACCTCCATTGGCAGGCTCAAAAAAGCTCCTGACAAATCTCAGGCCCTTACCAGTGAAGGTGGTGGTTTTTAACTGGGCAATTTCATCAATCTTCCCTTTTATAGCAATATCATTGTAGAATTCATTGAGGTAAAATTCTTTCCGAGGATCTTTGCTGAACTGGGCCACTCCAATCCGGACTTTGTCCTGAGCGATGATGAAGCTGTCTACAATTTCCTTCATGAATGCTTTCATTGCAGAAAAGTTACGTGCAGATATGCTTCCTGAGCCATCTATCAGAAATACAAGGTCTGCTTCTTGTGTGCCACAAGCTACCAAGAGAAAAATTGCATTTTCTGTGAGGACTGAATTCATATATTATTTCCTTGAGATAGCAAGCATGAATTGGTCCTTCAAACGTTCAGGTTAATATTCTAAACAAATATGCTAGGATCAACCCAGAGCTTGGAAAAGTTATTTTGGGGACTATAATTCCCTGAATTTCCCAGACAGGATGCCCAGTAAAACTATGGAGATTCTGGGTACTGACATTCAAAAAGTTATATATTAATTGGATTGGATTGGATTAGATTTCTATGCCATTTTTTCCAGGGCTGGGATACAATGCAGTTTCCAAATAATTTTAAAATACTTTAATGAATAGTCAACAAATCATACATGTTAAATAAACATTAAATTACTTGTTTTATCAAAATACAACTATATATATTTTCTTCACAGTAACAGACCATATATATCACACTAACAGGCCATATATTTGGACTTTTCTGTTTCTTCTCCCATCCCCTAGTTTTTTGTATCACCCTAGCCTCAGGAAGATTGCTGAAGAACTCAAATGCTTGCACACTTCTTATGTATTTTGGTTTGTACTAATAAAAGTATTGTTCAACTGTGGATTTGTTTGTTGTTTTTTCATAGCTAAGTACAGGCACCTTTGCTTTTCATTTATTTATTTAATTAATTAATTTCATTTATACCCTGTTTCCCTGAAAATATGTCATCCCCAAAAAATAAGACCCAGTAGAGGTTTTGCTGAATTGCTAAATATAAGGCCTCCCCCGAGAGTAAGACCTAGCAAAGTTTTTGTATATAAAGTATATATACAATATACAATAAATGTTCATTTTTTGTTCAACAATACATGTGAATATTCTTCTTCATGAAAAAAAAAGACATCCCCTGAAAATAAGACCTAGTGCATCTTTGGGAGCAAAAATTAATATAAGACACTGTCTTATTTGGGGGGAAACACGGTATGTTGTCTTTGTCCCAGAGTAGGACCCAATGCAGCTTCTAAAAACAGTGAATTTAAAATGTTCAGAATAAAATTTTAAAACAATTAAAATTTATGTCTATGGATTTCAGGCAGTTGCTAGGAACTTTTCCTATTACAGTGGGCCTGTGATATGTGCTGGAACTCAGTTCCAGGACCCTGTCCCTGTGGGTACCAAAATCCATTGATCTTGGTTTAGTATGGTAACAAAAAGTGTATTAAGTGTGCCAATAAGCAAAGTATATTCCTAACAAAAGACACACATTACCTGGCTTTGATTCATCACATATAACATGAGTGATGTTTGCATGTAAACTTTCCAGGGCATTGTAACTTGGGCTAAAAAACCACTTTCCATTATCACCCGCAATTTCTTCCAGTTCTGTTCGACTGGCACTATCTATCCCAATGGCAATGACTTCAATCCCTTCTTGCTGCACAGCCTGCACTGCTGCTGGAAGATTGGGTCTATCAGTTGGAGTGGTCGGCTCATCAGTGATCAGCACAATCATCCGTGTGACGCCAAGAAATGATGTTCGGCCACTATAAACTGGGTCAAACCTCTCCCTTGCAAAATTCAAAGCTCTCGCTGTAAAAGTAAACCCTCTCAAAAGTGTCAGCTTTTGGATGGCTTCCCTGATTTGCAGTTTTGTGGAAAAGCGATTCAGAGGGAATTCCTCTTGGGGGACAGTGCTGTAGACAACAACCCCAAATTGGACATGGTCTTTTCCCACCACTGAGTCATTCACAATGGACTCCATGAGCAACTGTATCCCCTTGAACTGCAGTTCTGTAATGTCTCGTGATCCATGCACGACAAAGATGATGTCAGCAACCTCCGTGCGTTTGCACTCTGCAATTGAAAGAACACAGCAACAGTGTATTAGAAAGATTTCTTCTCTCCCTCTTCCTTTGCCACGTGTATACAGTTAAACAGCCTGTTTAAATTTTTATTTTTATTTATTTTAACCTTCTTTTTAAGTTTTTAAAGTAGCAAATAAAGGAACAAAGACTAGAAAAGAGAATGATAAAAGTAGGACAGGACTCCTGTACTTTTAACAGAAGGGATGAGGAGGGAAATTTTGGCAACGCAGCTAGTCATGCAGGGTTAAAGAAATTAAATTGGCTTAACTCTCTCTTCTGCAATATTGGCCCTACAGATTTTGGTGGACTGAAACTCCAGTAATCCCTCACTATGCTGGCTATAGTTAATAGACATTAAAATCCAACAACAGCCCTGGTGGCGCAGTGGTTAAATGCCTGTACTGCAGCCACTCACTCAAAACCAGAAGGTGGCGAGTTCAAGACCAGCAAAGGGCTGAAGCTCGACTCAGGCTTGCATCCTTCCGAGGTCGCTAAAATGAGTACCCAGATTGTTGGGGGGCAAATAGCTTACAATTGTAAACCGCTTAGACACTCCTTAAGGGTATGAAGCGGTATATAAATGAAGCTGTTTGCTTGTTTGTTTTTTAACAATATCTGGAGGGCCACAGTTGCCCATGCTTCTATTAAAGGCATAGGAGTTTTCTCCTCCTTAGTAGGCAGCTTAGAACAAGAAAACCAAGAAAAGAACACTAAGCATCTGGGCAGATGAAAGAAAATGATATTCAGAACATTCTATCTGCAAGTCTGGCCCTATTATTAGGCTATCATTAGGCAAACTGAGGCAACAAATTTAGATGGAAGATGCTGAAAGAAGGCAGTAATGGCGGCTCCCCTGCTATTCCTCCCAAGCCCCTGGCCATTCCACTTTTCCTAAAGATAGATTTGTATGTTGCCCCTAAATGTGTCTACTACCTTCAAGAGTGTGGTGGACAACCCTGTCCCATTGCCAATGGTGAAGTAATTTTTAACTGTCAGATTAACTGGTTTACATGGAATAGAAGAGTAGCACCACCTTGTCCTTTGCCTCCAACATCATAACATCTTGGGAAGGACCTGGTTGGATGAGGAATGGATAAGAGGGTCTCCTGCACCATTCTATACTCAGAAGGCAACTGGAGTAACACTTGCTTCACATTTGGCAATGGACAGGATGATTATGTGGCACAATGAACTCTCATCTCCAGCACCTTGCTAGAGCTTCCCTAATGGCAGAATAGGCCCTATAAATGCCTACAAATGGAAGGAAGGAAGGAAGGAAGGAAGGAAGGAAGGAAGGGATCATGCAAGACAACATGGAAAGCAGGAAGAAATGAAGCCAGACTGACTTCCTGAGGCAGAAAGTTCAATAGTTTATTTAGGTGGTAATACGTACCTTCTTCGGGATTGCAAATTTCAAAAAGTATTGGCTTTTCCAAAAACATGAGAGCTTCAACAAAATCCTCATAAAACACTTTTTCCTGTGTCCCTGCCATCTCTAGAAGCTGGGAGTTGTTTGCTTTCAGTATTCCAATGGCGTAGATGACGACTCCTTTATTCCTAAGAACTCTGGCAGAATTTTTTACTTCATCCTCAGATTCACCATCTGTGACCACTATCAGATACTGCTTTACTCCTGGACGTCCTCCTTTGGAAATGTCAAAGTAAGGAGAGGCAAAGTCTAGAGCTTTCCCCATCTTCCTTCCTTTTTTCATCTGCCTCATTGCAGAGATAGCTTTCCTCAGGTCAGCTTTGTTGTTGTATCTGTTCAGTGGGAACTCTTCTTTTGGATCTGAGCTGAACTGGAGCAGTCCAATCTGAACTTTCTCAGCCCCAATATCAGACTTGTTCACAATCAACTCAATGAATTGCTTAGTCTGGTCAAATTGAACTTGGTCCATACTTTGGGAAGCATCAATTAGCAAAATAATGTCAGCTTTCAAGTTTTTACAGGCTGAAAATGAAAAAGAGAGAGATGAGAAAGTAAGAAAAAAGGCAAACATACCAGATAAATATGCTAAATGACAAGTAGTGTGCCTTGAACTACAGCTGCAGATATGCCTCATTGTTGTCCACTATTGGCTAGGGCTGATGGGAAGTGGACTCTAGTAACATCCAGAGAACCAGAGATTCCCCAGATCTGTATTGACAACTAAGGCAATAGAGTATGGGTCACTATTGCTAGTGATTCCATTTATTTTCATTAATATCCTAATATGAGCAATAATCCATTCTAAGGTGATTCTTTCCACATTAATAATAGAAATTTAAAGGATTTGCCCAGAAACTAGGCCAGTGTTCAGCTTTGCTTTTTTAATTTTCCAAACAAACAAGTTGAATGACACATCTTATATCATGGCAATTATGTCCAAAAGATTAAACTAGCATCCAAGAACTCTCATGCATTGGCATGTTTCTGTCAAATAAAGATAGCAATAGTCTTGGTTGCCTAGCAGAACAATTGATCATTGCACACTACCGGTAATGTCTAAACATCAGGTCCATTTCAAAATGGAAGGGCAAGAACAATAGATAAATGGTAGGAGAAACTCTGCCCCACAGTACTTAATATGTACATTCTTTAAGGGATATATATATATATATATATCTTTGATGCCGTATGAAAACAATTTCTTTCATATGCTAGCAGAAATCTGGGTGAGTGTCCCATCCCAATCTCTCATGTCAACCTTTGCAAAGATACAATGAATTAAACTCCAAGGACTTATAATTTAATATTGTAATTTAATATAAGGTGTTGCATATTATATTTTCCTGTTCCAAAGGACTTGTAGGTGCTTTATTATATATTTTGGGATCGGCTGTGTTGGTTTATGGTCCTTAATACTTTTAATTGAAAAGTGTTTAATAATTTTAAAGATTTTTAATTTTAAAAAATATTCCAGTTTTCCTATTCTGTATTTCAAAATCATTTGTGACAGAGATTGAGCCAATTTTTAGAAAACTACCAGTCTCCCTCCTGATAATTTAACAAGCTATTCATCCATATCATTCTTATTGGACATAGAGAAATATAAGTTCCTTACAGTCTTGGCAACATTATGTCTTTAAGGACAACATCAGATGCATAATAGCCAGAGAATGTTTGGGATGTTGCTCTTTTTGACTATAACTCCCAAAATCCCTCAGCCAACAGTAGCACAATGAACCAATCCAAATGTTCACAGACATTTCCTTACCCTCAGGAGAGCAGATATCCCTTGCGATGTCATGTTTGATGAGCTTTAGAGAATCAAAGTCATTCACAAAAAACATCCTGTCCTTGGTCCCAGCGATATCTTCCAGCTCCTTTTGGACTGCACCCTTGACACCAATGGCATAGATCACAATCCCTCCCTCTCGCAGCTCTTCTGCTGCTTTGGTGACCTGGTCTTGGGATTCTCCATCTGTAATGATGATGAGGAACTGGGGAACGTGGTCCCTGACTGCCTTTTTAAACAGACCTTGCATGTATGTTAAAGCATCGCCTGTTCTGGTGCCACCACCTAGCTGTTTAATCACCTTGATGGCTTCTTTTAGTTGTGCCACAGTGTTGTACTGGTTAATCTCAAACTCCGTTTTGGGGTTGCTTCCATACTGAACCACCCCAAAACGAACTCTGTCAGTGCCAACCTGGAACATATTGATCAGTTCATTCATGAAGACTTTCATGTCATGGAAATCATCAGGGTAGATGCTGCCTGACCCATCAATCAAGAAATAAATGTCTGCCTCCTCAGTTTCTTCACATCCTACAAAAAGGAGAAGCAAGAAATGGGAAAGAAGAATGACCACCCATCTCATGTGACAATCAAGAAATGCTTGGTTCCAACAAAGTGAAATCAAGTGTTGCAGAATGTTCCAGAAAAATTTATTTGCCCAGAACAAAATCAAACATAGGGAATCATTGTGTCAGACAGTTATCTAGCAAGTGAAATGTAACACTGTGTATGTATTACAGCTTCAAGATATTGTTAGGTATGGGGAGCAAGATTAAATAAATAAAATAGAATAATACACTCAATTATTTCTCACACCAAATGAGGCAGCCTGGCAAGAGCAGGCAAGTATGGCAGGCAGTTTTCTGGCCCTGGAAACTTTGGGAGCCAAATGGACTGCCAGTAATGCCAAATGCTAAACAGAAAGGGATAGAAAGCTACTTCTGGGTTTGAATAATGTGTATGTTTTGATGTTAAACTGTGCAGGACGGGCTTCAAACAATTAAAAAGGTGAACTATTGCTCCTAAAGCAGGGGTGGCAAAGTGCAGCCCACAGATGTTATGCAGCCCCTGAGTCTCACTTTTGTAAGGCTGAGAGCATATGATTTGCCAGAGGTCACCGTGGGTTTCATGGCCAAGAGTCATAGTCCTGGACAGGATCTGGGGACAGATCATAACACAGTTTCCTTACCATCCTTCACAATTCGGGAACGCACTGGAACTGCAAATGTCTGAGAAACAATCTCGTTACAAAGCCGTTTCTTTATAATCCACTCAATGTTTGATAGCTGCAAAAAAGATTCCAGGTTGGTGACATGTTTTCTCGGAGGGTGGGATGCAATTTTGTATAGCTGGCCACTTGTTGAGGCATTTTGGATGCCCACAGCATACACAGTGACACCTCTACGTCGGAGTTTGGAAGCAGGTCCAGTGAAATTATCTAGTGACTGGCCATCAGTGATCACCACAGCCAGTTGCTGCACTCCTTGGCCTTTTCTGCTCCCCATTTTCTTGATGAAAACCTTTTCCCGTAGGAAGTCTATGGCTGCACCAGTGTAGGTTTGCCCACCACGATATGGCAGCTTGGTCACATAGTTCAGAACCTCTGACTTCTCTTCAAATGTATCCAGGCTAAACTCTAATCTTGGTTTATCACTGTAAAGAACCAAGGCAACCCGTACATTATCTGGGCCAATATCCAGAGCACTGATAATCTTGAGGAGAAAAGTCCTAATCAGATGAAAATTCCTGTGGCCAATTCTACTAGATTCATCCACAAGAAATACAATGTCTGCCACAGAAGCACTGGAGCAAACTGTGAATGAGAGAGAAAGTAAAAGTTAAAAATATTACTTGGTCTGTTAGCAGTGTGAGGGTGGATATTGGTAGGGCTTTGGGAGAGAAGGTGAAAAAGTAGAAAATAACTTCTGTTGAGAACAAGTTATACAGATTCCTTACAATCAAGCATATGACAATTTAGTTAGCCTGAACGGCTAGAGTCCTCTAGTGGACATGTGTTATTTGACAACTCAGTCCCTTCAATCTGGATCATTCTCAAAGTATTTTCATGGGTCTGTTTACACTTAGCTGAGCATCTTCTGCTCAACAGTACTGCTGGAATGGCACACATATTGTCTTAAACATCCAAAAATGAACAAGTTAGGAAAACAATACTGATCACAGCTCCCTGAAGTATGCCCACCTTGTGTTTGTCAGTACAGATCCCCTTATCCGAAAATTAAGGAAAAAACATGATGGACAAGAAGCAAACACAATTACTGCATGTAAATAAAATGTGAATTGCTTCTAGACTATACTCCAAGACACTAAAGAGAAATTCAAATGTGCAGCTTTAACATTACATTCAGAGTAGCCATATAGCCAGCCTGAATCAATACATGGAATTTAGACTATGCATAATGTGCAGAATCTCCCTCCAATGTAGGCCGTATAATCAGTGCAACTACAGCCAGACCATAATGCCTTGGGTGTTTATGAAACTTTGCTTTATTGTATCCCAATTTTACTACAACTCTTTTAATAATCAAGGGCATTCTGTTTCAAGGGACTATATAAATAGGGGTAAATTCTCACTGTTGCAGTGAGGGTGTTCAGTGAAATCATGGAGAACCATGGCACTCCCACAACAGCAACAAATTTGTGGGAGGATGAATTCATTATCCTCCACCCTACAATGTACTATAATGGCTTCTCTTTTGTGACATAACTGTACCTGCAGGCACTTCTGCATCTACTGCAATATCGTACTGCTGCTGAACTGGTACTTCAAAAATATTAAGTATGCTCTTGTGAAGCTGATTGAGGTTCTGTGTATCATTGACCTGGTAAACTAAAGGCGAAGTAGATATCGTTTCCATTTCTTCCAGGTCGGAATTTAAGATGCCAACTGTTACAACTTTTACTCCTGTGTCTTTCAGCACTTTGGCAGCTTCCTTGACATCATCCTCCGATTTAGCTGAAATAACCACCACTGAAAACTGTGGTGTTCCTTGCTTAAACCGACTTCCAGCTTCTTCAATAAAATAGGTTTCTTGCAGAAACTTCAGGGCATCCCCAGTTTGCAGTGGGCCTCCCCTGAATGTGATATTGCTCCGGATGTGGTTAAGAACATCTTCTTTAGTCTCATAAGTGTTCAGCAAAAATTCTACTTGCCCTTTCCCACTGTACTGAGCAAAGCCAATCTGGTATTTGTCTCTGCCAACATCTAGTTTTTCAACAATATGGGCAATAAATTTTTTTACTTCTTCAGAGTTTGAGGATCCCATTGTTTCAGAAGAATCCACAAGGAAAACAATATCAGCATAATGCTTTGTAAAAGCTAGATGAAAAGATAAGGAATTTAAAAAATGTTAATATGGAGTAGAAGCCATTTTTATGATTACATTTTGAAGTTATGTTTTCAGTTACTACAACCATTAAGACTGTATGCTCATATACAATAAAATTATTACTATAAAATAGTAATAATATATATTACTATATGTATAATACAATGTGTGTTTGTACACATTATGTGATTGCCAGTGTGCAAAAACGATATTACTTCTATGTTCACATACATTTCAGAAAACATGGCTATAAGCTCTATGTCTATGAAGAGAATAGCTCTTTAGCTTGAATAAATAATACCTAAGTTATGAGTAGTTTTAGTAATTTTCTTCCCCATGCAATAAAAACTTCAAAAGTCATAGTTTTCAAAATCTATTCACAATTCAGGACTGCTCTGTCCAAAATGTGCATATGTTTGTTTTGCACAGAAACCAGCATTTTCTGTGCAGTTTCTTGTACAGAAAAAGCTATTTTCAGTGCAAATCAGCCATATGTGAATTTTGCATGGAATGTCCCCAACTGCAGCACTTTCTGTGCAAGAAGTAGCTTTTTCTGTGCAGTAAAACAAATATTCCACAATATCTTTCTTTCTGCCCAGAAAAAGCTGTTTTCCTCATGGAAAATGCAGTTTTTCATTGCAAATTAACAATGTGTGAATTTTGTTTATAAATCCTGACTTGTGAAGATTCTCATCAGGCAAAGATTCTTCTCATTGGGGTTTTGCAAAACTAAAAGTCATGTTTTTTCAATCATTTATTTAAAAAATTCTGAATAATCTTTCCATCTCTACTCTAGAATGCATATTTATGAAACTATCTAAATATAGCTTGGCACTTAGACTTAATCTGACATCTCTAATATTGAAAGCAAATTTGAGACTAACTGGAAAACTCTGGCTTTTTTCATAAAATTGCTGGGTTTGATCCAGTTTGGATGGAACTTTGTAGGTTCAACCACTCAAACTTTTGTTTAATTCAAAGTGTAAGTGAAATTAACATGAAACCAAGCAATGCCAAATAAATTTGTTAGTATTAAATAAAGTGAAGCTGTAGCCCTCATCTTAGTGTTTCTCGTCCAAAACATTCAGCTTGCCAAACATCTTATAATTCTGTCTCTGAAATTGTTTCCAATGATTATTTCTAAGTCCCCTTCAGTCTTCTACCTTATGTGTAATGTCACAGGACTAACTGTAGTTAATGCAGTTTTGGAGACCACACTCTTGATCACAGTGAACACCGAAAAAGCAATGAAGCTCCTCCTGACATTTTACATCATCACAAAAGACAAGTTCACTTACCTTTAATCTGGCTCTCTACTGCAAAACACACCATTTGGAGAAGACTGTTAGTGACTTCTTCGAGGACATCAAAACTATCAATACTAAACAGAAACTTATTAAAAGGCCTGCTAGCAATTTCCTTAAGTTCAGCAGTGTCTTGGACATTAATTCCTACCACATAAACTGAGATTCCTCTTGCCCTCAGTTTGCTCGCTGGAATCTTGACATCATCATTAGATTCCCCATCTGTGAGTAGAATGACTACTTGTGGGATATTTTCTTGTGCTCTGCTCCCAGCAGATTCAGTGAAATATTCTTCCATGATAGAATTCAAGGCAGCCCCAGTGTAAGTGCTTCCGCTTCGGAAAGGCAAATTCTGTATTTGTTCCAGAACGTCATTTTTCAATGAATATTGGTTGAGGAGAAACTCTACAAAGGTCTCTTCACTATATTGGGCCAGCCCAATTCTAATCTGGTCCTGGCTGACGTGAAGGTTAGAAACCAGAGTGTACAAGAAGTTTTTCACTTTCTGAAAATTCTCCAAACCAATGCTGGCTGAACTGTCCACCAAAAATACAATGTCGGCAAGAATGGCTTTTCGGCATGCTAAATGACAAAAAGATTTTTTAAAAAAAAAAAAAAAGGAAAAGAAAATTTGGTTAGCCCTGTAGTATTTATGTTATTTCTAGTTTCTCCAAGCTCAAGCATATTCTAATAGCTCCCTAGACAGTTCTCCCACAGATAAATTTAGTTATGATGGAAGAAGAGGTTGTTAGCTATGTTTAAGCCAAACCCAGCACCAGGAACCTAGTTCTGAATTACAGCCTGGGAAAGCTATTTTGTAGGGCCTAGTTTTAATTGTTAGGGATGGGGAAAAGTTCCAGAAATATTTTAAAATACCGTATATACTCGACTATAAATCAACCTCATATAAGTCGAGAGCAAAACTTAGGGGCATCTAAGAAAGGATGTAAAGGATGAAACAAAGGAAAACAATGCCAAAGAACTTATAAAATTCCAGCAGGCATAACTGTTTGTACTCATACTAAAGGCTCGATGGATGAGAAAATAGAGGGGGTTCAGTGATTCTAGGGCAGAGGACACTCTTGCCTTTCACCAGGGGATGATTCCCTTTTTAATGAGAGTTAAAGTACAGTACTTACACTGATCCATGGATAAGTCAACTCAGTTTTTTGGGGTCATTTTTTAACCTAAATTTTTACCTGAATTTCTAAACATATACATGAGTATATACAGTAGTAAAAACTTCAAGTGTAAAGAAACTCTCATGAGATGCATTCTGGAAAAGTGAGAGTCTCTGCAGATCAAGAATTATTCTGGGCCAAAAAAAGTGCATGCCTTTTAGAAGAAAATGCTGTTTTCTGTGCAGTTTTTGCACAGAAAAAGTCTTGAATTGTGAATGATCTTTGCAAGCTGCCTAGTTTTCTATGAATTTCTCACAATAAGGAGAAAAAGAGTAAAATTATTCATCCGTGCCTGCAGGAAAGAAATTTATGAAGATTTACATCCCTGTCGTTTCTTCCAACTAAAATACAGCCACCATGTGGTGTCTTCAGTTGTAGCCACTCATCAGAAATAAAGCAGTTTGACACCACTTTAACGGCCATGACTCCATCCTGTGGAATCCTGGGATTAATAGTTTGGTGAGGTATTCAGCCTGAACTGTCAGAGAGCTCTGATGCCTCACCAAACTACAAATCCCATAATTCCACAGGATGGAGTTATGACAGTTAAAGTGGTGTCAAAATGTTGTATTTCTGCCATGTGGATACACCCTGAGTCAAAAGAACTTCACATAAGTATTGACTCACTGATCTAATGGATCCACCCTAGTTTAGACTAACAAATAGATCTGGCCCTTGTGCTACAATTCCCAGAAACCCTCAGCCAACATGGTATGCTGACTAGAAGATTCTGGGAACCGTAGTCCAACAATAACTTTCCCAAAGTTTGAGGCAAATTATATTAACCGTGCTAAGCACACAGCAGAGTACAAGACTCAGCTTAAAGAGAAGCCTGAACACTAAGCCAAAGACATATTGTGGCATGCAAGGTGTTAGACATCTCCACTGCTTTTTGCACTCTCAGACAGGCAACAAAAACAGAACATTTATCAAGATGTCATACGCGGCTGGTAAACTGAGCGGCTCTACAGCTGGATGGATCACAACTTGTGCTGCTGGCAGGTCTGAACATTTTATTGAAACTCACGTTAAAATGCATATTCCATTAACCTATTCCAATACAACCTCTCCTAATCCCTGCTTTGATGGAAATCATTTTGAAATGCCATTGGTAGGAAGTCTGGTAAGAGTCATGGTTATTTAAAGGAAAATATATGAAAAGGGCAGCGAGCATCAATGTCGCATTCTGCTTATGAATATTTATGAATAGCTGTACAGAGATTGCTTTCAAACAAATAGATCCACAAATATTTCCGCATGAGACTAATTAAAAAATCCATCTCCAGAAAGAAAAGCTTTGTGGTAAAATTAACGGTCTTTGCAAGCTTGAAAAAGGTAACACAGTGGGCCCTTGGTTTCCACTAGGGCTTGGTTCCAGGACACACACACATACCATAGGTACCAAAATCTCATTAAATGCAATGGCATAGCAAAATAGTGTCCCTTATATAAAATGGCAAAATCAAGGCTTGCTTTTTGGTTTTTAAAAGAATATTTAAATATTTTTCAAACCATGGATGGTTAAATCCGTGGATACAGAGAGCTCACTGTAATAAAATAAGATCCTTTTCTCATATAATGGGATTTGTTTTAATATTTGCTCATTTCCTAATGAGATTTCCGAAAAGAATTCAAAGAAATATTTGTTTTGTCTTCTCACACACATCATTCTTGCCCTCAACTTAGTTATGAGATGGCTAAGAGGTGTGCATAAATGTCCTGTCTTTTGTTGTGCAATTATGTCTGTAGTGGCCTACAGACGTCCGGCTTTCCATGTTTCTGTAAAAGTCCAGGAGAAGACAAGATCTCATGGGCTTTTTCCTGGTCAGCTCAGAGTGAGGGAGAAATGGGGAGCAGAAACAGGGAGACCCACACACAGCACCCCAGACCAGCTACCTTGCAACAAAATGAAATTCAATGAGGAGAAATGTAAGGTACTGCACTTAGAGCGCAAAAATGAAATGCACAGATATAGGATGGGGGACACCTGGTTGAATGAAACTATGTGTGAAAAGGATCTAGGAGTCCAAGTAGACCATAAGTTGAACATGAGTCAACAGTGTGATGCAGCAGCTAAAAAGGCCAATGCAATTTTAGGCTGCATCAATAGAATATAGAGTCTAGATCAAGGGAAGTAATAGTGCCGCTCTATTCTGTTTTGGTCAGGCCCCACCTGGAATACTGTGTCCAGTTCTGGGCACCACAATTCAAATAGGATGTGGAGAAACTGGAGCGGGTCCAAAGGAGGGAAACTAAGATGGTGAAGGGTCTGGAAACCATTCCCTATGAGGACTGTCTTAGGGAACTGGGGATGTTTAGCCTAGAGAAGAGAAGGTTGAGAGGTGATATGATAGCCCTGTTCAAATATTTGAAGGGATGTCATATTGAGGAGGGAGCAAGCTTGTTTTCTGCTGCTGCAGAGACTAGAACACGGAACAATGGATGCAAGCTGCAGGAAAAGAGATTCCACCTCAACATTAGGAGGAACTTCCTGACAGTAAGGGCTGTTCGACAGTGGAACACACTCCCTCGGAGAGTGGTAAAGTCTCCTTCCTTGGAGGTCCTTAAGCAGAGGCTGGATGGCCATCTGTCGGGGATGATTTCATTAAGAGTTCCTGCATGGCAGGGGGTTGGACTGGATGGCCCTTGTGGTCTCTTCCAACTTTATGATTCTATGATTCTAATAAGATAAACTCAAAACTATCACCCAAATAAACCCTCCTTGAGAATGAGGCAGAAAAATCGAATAATAATAATAATAATAATAATAATAATTTTTATTTCTAGCCCGCCCCTCTGAACAGGCAATCAGGGCGGGATACAAAAGGATTAAAACAACAATTAAAATAGAACAATCCCATCCCCACCTCCCACCCCCTAAAATAAAATTAAATCAGTAATAAGTTAAAACATATCAGAACCTAAAAAATTCTTGAACTGTATGGGTGGGCTGAAATCATTGAGGAAGGAGGCTAGAAGAAGTCTAAATCTTGGATTTGGAACCGGGACATGTTAAACACTGGTAAGGCCTTCCGGAAGAGATGCGTCTTTAAGGCTTTTTAAAAGCCATCAATGGTTGAAATGAGACGCATCTCATCCGGCAGGTCATTCCACAACTTGGGGGCGGTAGCTGAAAAGGCCCTCTGGGAGGTCTGCACCAACCTGGTCTTCATAGGCTCTAGCAGGTTCCTTCCAGAGGACCAAAGTGTGCGGGGAGGTTCATATGGGAAGAGACAGTCCCTAAGATAGGATGGACCCAAGCCATGTAGGGCTTTAAAGGTTAAAACCAGCACCTTGTACTGTGCCCAGAAACTAATCAGCAGCTAGTGGAGAGACTTAAGCACAGGTGTTATGTGCTCTCTCCTAGGTGTTCCTGTGACAAGCCTGGCTGCCATGTTTTGAACCAGTTGTAGTCTAAGCCTCTCTTATGATGGTAGAACATTTGTGGAAGGGGAACAGTATTAGTCACGTTGTTGTGAAAGAAAATGCCCTGATTAGTTCAGGTCATCTTATATCAGCTTCTATGCAAGGGATTCCCTTGTCTGGCTATGAGATTGGCACATGAAAAGGTACTGGAGGATTCCATAGCCTCAAATTCTGTCAGGGGATTGCAAGAAGTAGGGGAACTCAACTGTACACACACAAGCACACACTTGTAGATTTACCTGGAGAAACCTGGGTGATCTGTCGAGACGCTTCCTCTACAGTAGTGCATATCACCTGAAGTATATTTTGGGAGATACCTTGTAGGCCAGCAAACTCTTCCACACTGTAAACATGCATTTCATCTGGGTCGCTAGCAATTTCTTGAAGCTCAGACAAAACAGCATCTTTAATTCCTACAGCATAAAGCATGATTCCTGCACTCTTGACTTCCTCTGCTGGCTCATGAATACTGTCTTGAGCTTGCCCATCTGTTATCACAACAGCAATTTGGTGGACACCTTCATGGCGTCGACTTCCAGCTTTTTCCCTGAACTGATTGTCCAGCATGAACTTCAAACTTTTCCCAGTTTTGGTGCCTCCTCCTTTGTAGTGCAGATTCTGTATTTTTTCTAAGATGTCTTCTTTGCGCCAAAATGTGTTCAAGAAGAACTCATTGTGGGGTGCATCACTGTACTGTATTAGCCCAATCCGGATTTTATCTTCTCCAACATCAAAACTGTCAACTAGGGTGTACAGGAAATCTTGTATGATTTTGAAGTTTTTCATTCCTATGCTCCAGGACCCATCCACCAAGAACACCAGGTCTGCAATGGAAGCTTCTCTACAAACTAAAGAAACACAAAGCAACATTCTTCTATGTTTCCAAAGCATTAATTGGGTTCAGGACACATGAAAGAGAGAATGTTTTCATTTAAAACATAACTTATGAAATTTGCTTTTAGTAATTGCGATATCATCTCAATGATCACTGACTCAGTGGCTTTTGCAAATCTTTTGCAAAGATTTCATTTCTTGCATCAACATGTTTACAAAGGTCTGATGGCAGAGATAACTAAATTGATAACCACAATGATCAGGGGAAGTATACTGCTGAATACTACGTACTGAGGATGGTTAACATTTTTAAAAAAAACAGCTACCTTCGCTTCTGTGTATGGTCATCTTCAGAGCTTGGAAAAATTACTTTTTTGGAACTGCAAATTCTGGAATCCATCAGCCTGAATGGCGATTGGCCACACTAGGGAATTCTCAAAGTTGTAATCCAAAAAAGTATATTTTTCCCAAGTTGCAGTCTAATTGGGATGATAAGACTAGTAACATACAAACTGGTTGTGGGACCAGATAGATCTAGCAGAACGCTTGTGTTCAATATTTAATTATAATTGGTAAAATCTGAATGGCAAAGTCCATTCAAAGTTCAAAGTTACTCATCATTTTTTTCTCTCAGCACTAGTCTCACCAACTTCTAAGTATTTAACCAGCACTTGCATAGTTTTGCTGAGTTCTGTATTTGCTTCTCCATTATTATTAAAAAGCAGAAAAATTTTATCTAAGGTGTAGCACACAACTTTAGGTCTCCAGGTCATTACACTAAAACTCCCATCCTTCCTCATGAATGTTGGCAAGGTATGAAGCAAGATAAACTTTAACCACTTCTGATCCCCCAAGTGGAATTCCACTGATCTATAGAAAATTTGTATTAATTTGTATAATAGAGCTACAAGATTTATGAGCAGGAAAAAAGCAAACAACCTTATTAAAATACAGGGCTTCTGTCATTTTTAAAAATATATTTTGGCAAAACTCCCATGTTTTTAACAGCCTTCTGGGAGCAGATTCAATAGTTTAGGGCTGTTCTGGCATGGAATGTAGGGGCAGAAGGCAAATTTAAAGATACCTGACCTATTGGGGAAGGAAAGAAGCAGTATTCTGATCTAAAAGAAGAACCAATATCCCGCTTTCAGGAGAGGATGAGTTGCATTCATTTCCAGTAACAGCTGGTGGTTTCCATGTCAGTTCTCTCTTGCAGAGATAGAATTCAGAATCTTGTACATGTTTATGTGTTTATGTGTGTTCAGTTCATCTGCTGATTTATGGGACCCCATGAAATTCATTTTGTATAGGTCCTTTAAATTTTAAATTAAAATCCAGAGCAGATTTACTACCATGTACTGACACAGAGACTACCAGCTGCCACTGCTCACTAGCCATTACTATTTCCAATCAAAGATAACAGGAATCTTGTAATTGGTCTCATTGGGTTACAAAGACATATGGATATTACATTACCAGTAGTTTGAGCGCTGCTGGAGGACAAAGTGGTCATGCACAGAAGAATAAAAAACTGGTTCCAATTATCCATCCTGAGAGCATTCCTGGGGAGATAAAGAATACCCATTATTTACACCAAAAAAGTGTTGTCTTTATTATTTTGTACTGTAGATTATACTCTGAATGACTTATCAAGTGTTTCCTCAACATTGTGAGTTGGCTTTTCTGCCACCTCCCCCATCTTCCAAAAGAGAAATGACAATCTTCTTGTAAGGAGAGGCTCATATTTCTCTCTTGGCAGATGGGGTGGGAGGGTGAGGAAAAAAGAAAAAAAAGTTTTTTTTACAAGATAGTTTGTTCTGGAATAAGTCATTCTTCTTTTGGCTGAAGAGCAGGGTATAAATATTTTTTTAAAAAAAAAGATGTGACTGGCCAATACTGGAACTGCTACCTGAGGAATTTATCACACTTGAGTATAAGTGATAAAGCAGCGTGTTTGGGAGCTTCTTGACAAGTGTTCCCATCAATGAAAAGGGATGCTCTATCAGCAAACCAGCAACAAAACGGCCACGATTTTGTTCAATAAGCATTGCCAAAGGCTATTCACTATCTTTAATAACAGATTTAAATCATTGTGTGATCACCTGAATTTTAAAGGAGCTATCCAAGGTGCTGAACACTGACCCCCAAATAGGATGAGCATGTTATATAGTTTTGTTTTGTTTTTAAATGAAAACTTGGTAAAATTCAGACCAAATTCGTCATTCACTGACATTGGAGACATGCAAGACATTTCCAGTATGATTTAATGCTGCAGAAACATTGAGACTGAATAATAACTCTTTTCACTAGGTGCCAGTAAAATATAGTATTAAAGTTTGTCAGAAAGCACAGTTTGTGAAAGGCCAGTGAACTAGAATACCAAACCTTGGTTTAAGACTGGCCAGGAAACCACTATTTGTGCTAGCTGACAAACCACAGTTATGGCCATTACTCCTCTCTTCCATACCAGCGGATTTATGAGACTGTATGCTAAGACAGAAAAAGGAATGCAAAGGAATGGCTGTAAAACATGGCTAGATGGCTGGAAGCTTAAACCATAGTACAGGTGCTTTAACTATGGTTATTCCATAATATGGATTGGCATGCTATCTGAGCTAAGCCACTGTAAGCAGCTAGCAGAGGTGTAAGGAGCTGCTATTAGTCTTTGGGCAATGACAGGCCATCTGGGAAGCATCAATATTTATGGCAAGTGTCTACACCCATTCATAACAAGGAACCAGCAGTCTCTGAATTAATCATGACAAATAAAACCTTGCAAACAAGGCAAACATAGTTTATGAGAAACCCAATGATTAGAATCTACCTCCAAAATACAAATTGTTTATCAAGCCTTTACATTCCAGCAACTGTAGAGATGAATTACCATACAAACAAACTGAATTGATGCATTTCAGGTGCTCCTCTGGTTTGACCTTCTGAAACAATTTGTTGCTGATATGCACTCAATTTATCTTCTCCTTGTGGAAACCAAACAGAGAAGCCAGTTCCAAAGAAGAAAGTGTCAAAGAAAGGTTAGCTCTTGATTGATAACTCTTGAAAGAATCCCTCAACAGCTGCAATACCTCATCAGGAGAACTAAGAGTAAGACACATATTGTGTTTCATATAATTCAAAGGAGAAGAAGAGAAAGGTTGGAAAGTAAGGTGCATATGGCAAGAAAGATGGGTCCAGGGAATCCATAATAATAATACTCTATTTTCAGGCTGAAAATAATGGGACTCATGCATGGTGCATGCGTGCCATTGTTGTTTCCGTTGCACGGTTTTGAGTGTAAGCAGAAAGCCACGTAAAAGGCACCCATGTATGATGCGCACTGTACCAGTGTTTCCTCAAAGAGAGAAAAGTTGGCAGATATATTGAATATGGTTGTGCCACTGTGAATCAATTTAGTATGGCCCATCTTACCATTTGGTAGCATAGGTCAGTTTTGGGTGTCATGAAAGTGCAAACATTTTTAAGTGTACACCTGAGTTATTATTTGTACAGTCAGAGATGAAGAGAGGTGTTTGTGGGATCTTCTGCCTCAAATGTCAAGATGACATGACTAGGTTTGAGTACTATGAACTTTGACCAGGGGGAGTCATCTCTAGTTATTAAATTTAACTAGTCATTTCTGCATTCTGACAATGAGTGCTGTTAACTAACAAATTTGTTCAAGGCCCTTTCATGCTACACATTTTTAGTAGTGGCATCACTAGGGTTGATGTCACCTGGTACGGTAATTCATGGTGTCACCACCATCCCATTGACCTCGTCCTCCCATACCACACTATATAGAATCTTTAGTAATATTTTTTTGCTAATGTTACTCACATATCATAATTCCCATATATTACAGAATGTAATGGTAATAGCTGTGACATAAACAATTAGCAAAATTAAAAATTATAGCTTTAATTTACAATGTCATGTGCACAGAAAAAATGTATTTACATATAAATAGTTTCCTGTGATTAAAGGGAAAATTCAATAAAACATGGCTTTAAAAGATTTTTTTAAATTTTGGGTTTTTTAATTATTATTTTTTTAAATGAAATTTGAAATTCAATTTGTAAAAAATGGAACTTCTCCTTTCTCCTTCCACTGAGCCTCACCCCACTCATGCCATTTCTTCAGCGTTTTAAAGTGACACCGGCAAATGCCACAGCCCACTCCTGCCAAAACTGAAGATGTCTGAGGAGCAGTGGTGTCACATCCCACTAGTGACACCACTGATTTATAGTAATATCATTCCACTTTAATAGCCTTGGCAACATCCTAAACTCCTGTTTAGGGAGGATTTTTTTCAAATTCTCAGTCAGAGACTTACAGTGCCCCATCAAATTTCAAATCTCAGGATTCCCTAGGATGCAGCTATAGCGATTAAAGTGGAATCATAGCATTTTAATTGTATATCGTGAAAGAGCCCTCTGTAAGCCTCCCCATCAGCAGAAAATGATAACTAAACAAGTACACAATCAGTTACATTTAATTATTTTCTCCAATCTTTGGTCAAGTAGCAGATGTAGGAATGGAACCTATCCCTCAGAGTCATTACTCTGTCATATTAAGTGCAACAGAAGGGAACTTAGCAGTAACTCTTTCTTAGTAAGACATTCTTTAGTCTAAAGCTAACCCCTTTTGGCTTGTTTATAATTATACAATATACAGCACTGAATTGCATTTGATAGATGTGGCACTTCTGGACAGCGTTCAGAGCAACAAAGCCACAGAACAAACATCGGAACAGCAAGATGTAATCATCTAGTCTGGAAGAATAACCTGGTATTAGTAGCTATTTTCTTGTTGTTAGAAAGTTCAGGACCACCCAAGTGAATCTACGTTAACTATAAGCCAACGCCCAATTGGGTATGGAAAACAAATTTCAATACATTGAAAAATGGTGAAGATAAGTGAGATATGAACATTTCACTTAAATAAAGAGAGAAACTTCTCTTCTATTGCAATTATTCTTCAAAAGAATAGCGTTATTCTTCAAGATGCTGTTATCACATGTCATTTTTGGTTCCTTGGACTTCACTCAAAATAAAATTGAGAAAACCATTTGGATTTTCCCCTCCCCTCCCAAAAGGAGGCATGTTCCACTACCTCATTATTGGTCTGGAGTATTGCTATGTGTTAACACTTTAAATCAATACCAGCAAATTATAAAATTATTGAAGAAATTATTTGAAGAAGATACTTGGTATTTCAAAAATTAGGTGCTTCTTAGTCTCATTAAATCCCCCACATTTTTAAAATGAGAAAAGCTAGTTCACTATTGCAAAAGAAGAAAGTGAATATTTTATTTCGTGACTATGGGGGAAATACAGAAGGGCAGAAATCAGACACGTCGTGGCAATGATGCAACATGAAAAGGAGCCACAAAACGCGGCTCCTTTGTGCCATAAGCATAATTAACAGCTGGATCAGCTTGATGATGTCCCTTGTGCGCTGCACCATTTGGACGCAGCACACGAGGCATGTGATTGGCGCATATGTTGTGTGTATGCGCACCTGTCAAAATGGTGCCCAGACTGTGCAGTAGGGATTGGAAACATGTGGACGCTTCGCTCTCCTGAGCTCTAAAATCAGCCCCAGTCTGTACTGGGCCTTATTTATTTATATATTTTAATTAAAATACAATAAGATACACTGGAAGCAAATGTGAGAATCTAATTTTTCAAGTGTCATTTCGGCTCCTACAAAGTCATATTAATATAATGTAACTTGAGAGCCTCTGTATAGAAGTTGTCACCCAAAAATGATTTTAGACTTATTGCACCCCCTCTGGTGCCCAACTTACCTCTTCCGAAATGAGGAAGTTAGGCTGATTTTATCGCATGGACTTTGCTCTCAAAATGGCTTCCTGTTGCCTCCAGTGCTGAATTCAGGCCTGTAAGTTGCTTTGACAGTCTTATTTTTCAATTCCGAAACTTCAAGTTTGGAAAAAATGGCTGCTGAAGCAACTTACGGGCCAAAATTCAGCACTGGAGGCAATGGCAAGCCGATTTGAGAGAAAGGTCCATGCAATAATAATAATAATAATAATCATCTTTATTTTTATACCGCCCTTCCAAGGATCAGGGCGGTGTACACGTACAAAAATTTAAAACATATACAAAAGTTAAAACACAGTGGAACGAAGAACAACATTACAATTTTGGCCCAAGGGGTAGTGATATTCCAGTCCGAGTCGTAATGGGGGAAGGATAGCAGCGGGGAAAAATCAGGGGTAGGCCTGTTCAAATAAATAAGTTTTTAACCCCTTCTTAAACTGGGTAAGGGAGGCAGTCAGGCGGAGCTCCATGGGCAGTGAGTTCCAGAGGTTCGGGGCAGCAATAGAAAATCAGCCTAACTTTGGAATTTGAGCCAAATTCAAAAGAGCTAAGTCAAGCACCAGAAGTGGTGTGATAAGCTCCACTAGTAAGTCTTTCTGGTGGTTTAAGACAGTGTTTCAGTATATTAATCTATATGCACATGAATATATGTGCATATAGATTAACATACTGTGCTTTTATGAATTTTTAAATATACACATCATGAATTCCTATGGACAACAGAAACAAATGCCACTAGTGTACCACTACGTCATATTTTACTTTTCTTATCGTCAACATGTCAAAGGGGATTTGGGGGCTTGGGGTTTACATGCACCAGGCAACTGGTAAAACTATTCTAGGATTGTTCTTTTAAGGCTGTAAATGGAAATGGAAATGTTACAATTAAATCTTCCCCTGCATTTAACATATAGAATACTTGCTTTCAGGGATAATGTTCAGGGTTAGTCTTCTCCCAGACAAGGTATATTTCCATATTTAATTGGAGTGGGGCAGTGTCAACAGAGGAACACCTGTGTACTCAATGCAATCTGAAGTAGTAAAACCTGGAAATATTTTTCTTCTATGATTTATTGCCCCAATAAAACAGATGTCATACAAACCATATTTAGTTTTTTAAAGGCTTTTATTCCTCTTGGTTATTGATAAAATAATCTTTTATGCACAAAATTAGAAACTGTGGCCATAATGCTTCTTGAATTGGATCCAGATTAAGTTAAAGCCACAGAAATCCAGAGCTTCAAATTAATTAGTCAAAAATCAAACATTTGTAATTAATTTCCTGTCTCAAAAAAGAAGAAGTTTTAATTAATGTGTAACAGCTGTAATTCCTTGGAGGATAGTGTCACTCTGTAGTAGAACTGTAACTTCTACATTATTTCTATAGTTACAATTTTGTAAATGGTTTCATGAAATTGTGTAGGAGGGATATTATATGATTCAAATATTGGTTTATGCTGTCTTGAGCTGTTGGATTAAAGCATTCCAATTTTTAAAAATTAACTAAAAGTAGCTAATTATTCTTGAGAAATAGCAATGAAAAGGCTGGTCCAATCCATACTGTAGAAATAATCCAGTTTGACGCCACTTAACCACCCTGCCTGAAAGCTAGAGAATTCTGGGATTTGTAGTTTGGGGAGATATTTAGCCTCGTCTGACAGAGAGTGCTGGTGCCACAATAAACTACAGTTCCCAGGATCTGCTAGCACTGAGCCAAGGCAGTTAAAGTGACTCAAACTGGATTATTTCTGCAGTGTGGATTGGACCTCTGTTTTTAAATTTTAACTGTTCCAGTTCCTTCCTCTGAAATTTTTAGAAAGTAGCTCATATTTTCCAATAGTGGCTTCTTTCATCATTCATTTGCATATCTATTTCCGTTTATATCCAGAACTACACCACCTCCAAGTGTGGAACTTTTAGGACTGGTTCCCAAAGGGTGACGACTCTTCTAAAGAAATTTGGCAGACATTACATTCAGTCACGTCCTAGGACCCAAAGTTTGCTCTTCCTTAGTCACTGCTACCATATGTTCCCATAGTAGCTAACTTGATCCGAATAACTGATGTGACAAGTTTTCCCACACTTAGGAGCTTATCGCTTCAGCAATTAAGCCGTCTTACTGCTTCCAGCTTCAAATCACCACCAATCTAGGAGGGATGCTACTGCCCAGATGCATCATTGGTCAAAGCCTTGCTCAACCGGCCAATGTTTTAAATTAGAAGCTCCCTAACTAAAAAGTGCTGGCTGAGCAAGACTTTGACCCAGGATGCATCCAGGTGGTGGCATCATGCTTAGATTGGTGGTGATTTAGCTAACACCCAGGGGCATCCTGGATCCAGAGATGATGATGATGATAAATTTTATTTCTATTTTCCCGCCTCTCCCTTCAGATCGAGGCGGAATTCCAACAGGTTATTAAAAACAATATCCAATGTAAACAACAATTTAAAACCATAACCTAAAACCATTATATAATACAATTCATAAAACAATGCAGTTCAACCCCTAGACATAGTCAAATGCACGTATAACTACCATTCCAGCAGTTTTTGTTCTAGTTACCAGGTGAGATCGATAATTCGTTATAATAGGTCGATAATCCGTTATAATAGAATTGAAGCTGGAAGAGGTAAGCCGCCTTATTTGCCCAAGCGATAAGCTCTTTAGAGGTGAGTCCCAACCCACACTATTATTTTGTTGCTGATCCCGCTAGTGATCCCATAGTGGCATAGCAAAAGCCAGTCACATTTCTTTGTCTCAGTGTTAATAATTTTTAAGTGCTTGTGCACTGCACATCTCCCACTGAAATCAATGGGCCTTCAAAGTATTTAGCTTTGGCCTAATCATGCCCAATATAGTTAAAGAGATATAACTGCATATCTGTTTATTGCATACTGTTTATTTTGTCTTTTCAGAAACCCAAAGTCTGCTGTGCCCAAGCATTATGACGCTGTCCCCCACTGGGCAGAGTGAGGCAGCTGCCTCAGATGAAAAGACTATGAGAATCACCACACTCTTGAGGAAGAGAGATATAGCTGTCAATTGTTTGTTCTGCCCAGAATTTTGCTGCCTAAAGTACGGTGCAGAATGGTATCCCATCACCAGTACTGAAGGAAGACCCAGCTGCCAGTCCAGTTTGTGGAAGATGGGCTGCCATTTTGCCCCTTTCCTCAGGTAGCACAATTGATTGGGACAACCCTGTAAATGCCAGATAAGCGAACTCATTTCATATCTTAATTATAAACATTTCTCAGTCGTGGAGTAGCAAAATAGTCACAATACACCAATATTCCAAATCCTTTGGCATATCACAAAGCTCAACTGTACTACTTATTAATAATAGGGAGAAAGGGGGAAAACACTCTTGAACACTATCATTTCAATATATAAAGTAATTGCCTTGCATAACTGATATTTAAAATTAGCAATTCTTCATTAGTAAAAGAAACAAAAAATATTCACTACCTGCTTTTTACGAAAAAAGCACAGCTTTTAGAATATTTTTAAAAATGTTTATTTACGGATTTTGTCCTGGTTGCTATTATACACATCGGCTATTAAAACAGAACAGTTCATCTAAAGTAGAGTGATTTTTTGGAACTAGATTGAAGATTCTTAGGTTAAAATATTTGTATCTGTTATCTTCTGCTACAGTATTTACTCATGGTGACATATACCAGATGAACTAGATGATGTAAACTTTAATCCCACACATTTTCCAGTAAAAGAATGAATAGTCATAAACCAAGAGTAATTTTTAGGGTTTACAATTAGGCTAGAACTGAGTTACTGTCACCAGACTCACAACTAGTGTTTCATTTGCCATGTCTTTTGCATTATTCTGCAGAATTTCTAGCCTTTAGGTCACTCCTTGTGAACTTAAGAGACAAGAAATGCCATCCTTTTTGAGCAAATCCAAATATTACTGAGATCTATCTAAATGGCTGTAAATAATTATTCATTCTCTTACCTGGAGAAACTCTCCTTCTTGCTTTTCCACGCTGTCATTCTTCCTCAGGATGTCATAGACTGAAGTTCTGGACTGTAAAATGAATGAGGCACACAAGCTTCAATAGATACATTCAGTTTTTGCTTCTCTGTAAAGTCAGTTAAAATCTGAGTTCCCAGATCTTGTCTTCTCTTACCAAGCAGAAACTCAATTTGGGAAGCTTGTATACAATCCATCCCCTTCAGATGATTACATTTTAATTCTAGATTTAATCATGAGACCCTGCAACCGTTCACTCACAGTGTATCTCAAAGTCTAAACATTCTAGAAGATGAGACATCGTACAGCAACCAATGTCGTTCTTATCTACACGGAAAATGCTTACAGAAAGTTTGCACGCACTTTAAAAAGAACATTAACATGTCTCTGTGAAGCAAGACACTCGTTCCCTTTGGATGACCAATGTGGAACAATGTTTCCCTTCTTCATAAAAGGGATCCAAATAGAATGATGGTACAGTTTATGAATGACAAAGGACATCCTAAACTCACCTGACTTCTTAAAGATTCATTTGAATCAAGTAGAGCGATGCAATGGCATCTGAAGCACTAAATTTCCAGCTGTGCAAGAGAAGACACCCTTGTGACTGTGAACTCTCCTCCCAAGACATTCCCTGCATGGTCAACTCCTTGGATAATCCACCCTCCCAGGCAGAACTCTTGGACTGAATGAAAGATCTGGATTGTTCCAGTGTGGAAAGGTTTCTCCAACAGACACCTAGGATTAATTTTAAAATCTTCCCAGTAATAGAGAGTCTTAAGCAATGGCCATGCTGGCTGAGAAATTCAGGAGATGTGGTCCAAAAAAGGTAATTTTTCCAGACACTGACATGGAATATATTCTAGTGTCTATGCATTCCATCAAGCTGTTTGTAGGACTTTGAATCTACAGTTATGTCAGTTCTCAGCCTCAATTAATCATGTATAAACATGGTCAATAGCCACAGGTAAGCAAGATAGGCTTGTTGCATTGGATAAGAGCATTTAAATAAGCCCCATAAATGTTTCCTTGGGAGTAGGTTTCACTGTGACCAAAGAGGTTTACTTCGAGGGAAGTGAATATAGCAAGGGTAGGGAACCATATTCAGCTGGAATTAATTCAGTTTCCGGTTCACTGGGAACACAATCCAGCAGTGAGCGGGGCCAAAGGGTAGGACTAAAGGTACCATCATATTCTAACCTATTTATTTATTTTATTATTTATTTGATTTATATCCTGCTTTCTGCCAAAATAGGGCCAAGTACAACTCACAATATAGCAATAGCAAGTACATTTCTATACCGCTTATCAGTGAATGAGCACTCCCTAAAGCAGTTTACAATGTGTAAGCCAATTGCCCTATTTTACCGACCTTCAAAAGGATGGAAGGCTGAGTGGACCTTGGAGCCCTTCCTGGGATTAAACTCAAAACCTTGTGGCTGCAGTAGCGACATTTAACTACTGCAATACCAGGGCCACCCTTACTTATTTGAATTAAGCTAAAATAAAATAGCTCACACAATTTGTGGTATAAATGTTTTTCAAGAACATTAAATAGCCAATCTTGTTATAATATTACTTTTCAAATATTAATTTAAAACAATTAAAAGCACAAAACACCTATTACGTATTTTTACTATTGCACAGCCTTCTATTCCAACCAGTTAGAAGCAGAAGGCCTGTTTAAATATGAAGGTATTTGCCTGTCAGGAAAAGGAGTACAAGCCTCCCATACGAAGGGGTTTCATAGCCTAGTACAGCTACTAAGAAGGTTGTCTCCTATGTCCTCACCAGATGGCCCTGGGAGGGTCGTGGGATGGAGAGAGACTTGGGCAGGCTCATATGGGGAGGCCTAAATCTCTTACAGCCAGTATCTAAGCCTTTAAAAAACATTTTAACCTTTTAGAATGAGGAAACCCTATACAAAACTTGGGAAACCGCCTAAGATCAGTGGCATGGAGAAGGAAGCATCAGAGGTTCACATTAGCCCCCCCTCCAAAAAAAACACCATCCATGGTGTTAAGGTTTGCAGCTGCTAAAATATGTGAACTGAACTACAAACATGTTTTTACAAGTTTTCCGAGACAACTAAAATTAGCTTTCTTATACATCTTTATACTCACAAATTCTATATACTAGTTGTTAACTGACACATTGTAACATTCAGAGGAAGCCTTTAATTTTGCATATGGTGGCATGGAAATAGGGGTGGTGGAACTGAGAGTAGATAGCAAAACACGAACCTAGGGAACAACCATAATATCTGGATCTCTATGCTGAAATACAAAAAAGATGATTTCTTAGATGGCGGCTCAGTAGTAAAGCACCTGGCCTGCATATAAAAAATTCCTTGTTTCGGTCTCTCATATATACACTTGTCCCTCCATATTTGCTAGGGTTAGGGGCACACAACCCCCGTGAATATGGAAAAACTGCAGATAATAAAGCACCTATGTTTTTACCTGAGATGACAACTCTCTAGGAATCTCTAGGTCCTCCAGGGCAACTCTGTGGTCAGTGTCCAACACTGACCATAGAACTGTGCTGGAGGAGCTACAAACGCCTAGCGGAGTATTCTCTCTAGGAATCTCTAGGTCTTTCAATGCAACTTTTAGTTAAAGTTGACCATAGAGTGTCACTGGAGGACCTAGATATTCCTAGAGAGAACATATTAATCAAATCTGCAAACATCAAAGCTGCAGATATGGAGGGATGAGTGTATAGTTAAACAGACTTCTACTATTTGTATGCTGAGAGAGTGGGGGGAAACTTCTCTTTAATAGATCCTGGATTTGTAGAGCCCCTGCAAATCAGAATAAGCTATATGAAGCTAGATGAGTCAAAGGAGTTTTGATTACCTGCTCTGCCAAGTGGGCTAGACATTTTGAGAACAAATTTATGCAGGTTCATTCTAATCCAAATGCTATTACTGATTCTCTTCCAAATATCTAGAGGACTGTCTGGTGTCCCACATAGGGTTCATTTCAGTTGTAGAGGACTGCAGATGTAAAGAAGGTGCTTGGGGAGGTCTCTCCAACAATCTGTACTGTCAGTTTTCATCCATCTTGGCCCCTTCCAACAAGGATTGACTTGGTGGACCCAGATGGTTGAGGGATGGAAAGATCCCAAATGCCTTCATCTAATCAGCCTTTGTTCTCCTGGTGGATTACCATTTTAGAAGGCAGAGAAGAAATGCAATTCTTTTATTTTCCCCTAGCAGCTTTTGTGACTATTAGCGATAGTATCTTTCTGGACTTGGGACTTGCTCCTTCCATTAGAGCGGGAGAAGCCATCATGATATATTATTAAGTAATTAATGGTGGTTCCCCTCTTATATGCAGGTTTAGTTTCAAAAGATAGTACTGGGGGGGAGGGGACTTCTGCTTGATGTCATGGTATTTGAATTGTGAGGGTCTATCCCACGCTTTTTGACATCTATGTGAAGACCATCCAGCTCTGTACCTCTATGTCATGACACCGATCAGGCAAGGAAGTAAAAGTGTCTGGATTCAGTGATGGGATGAATTTTGACAAAAGAGAGGCACTATAGATAACTGGTTCCTTGTTCTACAGCATATGCATTTGCCTGTTGTGGATGGAGTTGCATTCTTCTAAAGAAGCAAGTGTACCATGTGGGGTCCTCCTTAATTTAACACTCACTACAGAGATCCAAGTGACCCCTGTGATTCAAAGCACTATTTACCAGGTTTGGGTGGTTTACCAGCTCCAGCTTTTCATAGACAAGATAGCTTCGCAATCAAAACCCAAGCACTGTTAACCTTTGTGTTGGATTTTCTTCAGCTGCCACTGGACTGTAGAATGACCTGCCAGAAAAAGATTTGACAGCTGGATACACTATCTGAATTTAAAAGAGCGTTAAAGACCAGTCACTTCCAACAGGCTTATCCAAATGATTTTTAAATTGTGAATTTTAAGTGTGGGTTGTCTCGTACATCTTATTTGTCCTGGTTTCCTCCAACTCCAGTGGTTCCGGTCCTTTCTCTCCGGCAGATCCCAAAGGGTGAGGCTCGGGAACAGTTGCTCCAACAAAATCAAGCTTAATTGTGGCGTCCCCGATGCTATTTAACATCTATATGAAGCCGCTTGGTGAGATCATTCAGAGGCATGGTGCTCAGTGTCTTCAGTACGCTGATGACACTCAGATATATCTCTCCATGACAAGATCGTCCACTCAGACCTCAGATGGTGTCTCTTCTCTCAACCGCTGCCTTGAGGTGGTAATGGATTGGATGAGGGAAAACAAATTGAAGCTCAATGCAAGCACTCACAGTTACAGGCCCAAAACCAGGATTAGGAATACAATCCCCAGTTCTTGATAGAGTCACACTCTCCTCTAAGGACTGTGTTCGCAGCTTGGGGGTCCTCCTTGACTCATCGCTTCACATGACTAGTCAGGTGAATGCGACGGTCAGGAGTGCCTGTTACCAGCTTCAGCTGATCCACCAGCTGCGCCCCCTCCTGGAGATGAGGGATCTGGAAACTGTGATACACGCTCTGGTAACCTCACGACTGGACTTCTGTAATGCACTCTACATGGGGCTACCCTTGTGCCTAACTCGGAAACTACAACTGGTCCAGAATATGGCAGCCAGACTCATTACTGGTACATCTAGGAGACAGCACATGACACCTGGGCTAGAATCTCTCCACTGGCTGCCGATCAGTTTCTGGGCACAGTACAAGGTGTTGGTTATGACCTATAAAGCCCTACATGGCTCGGGTCCATCCTATCTAAGGGACCACCTCTCCCCTTACGAACCCCCCCCCCCCCCCGCACACTTTGATCCTCTGGGAGGAATCTGTTACAGCCCAGGAAGACCAGGTTGGTGCAGACCTCCCAGAGGGCCTTTTCAGCAGTCGCCCCCAAGCTTTGGAATGACCTGCCGGATGAGATGAGTCTTATTCCATCAATTGACAGCTTTAAGAAAGCTTTGAAGACGCATCTCTTTCTGCAGGCCTTCCTGGAAAATGTCTAACATTCCCCGGCTCTATCTCTTGCTAGTTCTTAGTTTCCATCTGGTTAAACAGCTCAGCTTGGTGTAACATTGTGGATTTTGTTTATTTGTAACTGTTTTTAACTTGTCTTTGGTTTAATCCTTTTTTAAGAGGGGGAGTTGGGGATGGGATTGGATATTTTAATTGTGATGTTGTTTTTTTTAACTTCTCTTGTACCCCGTCCCAATTGCCCGTTCAGAGGGGCAGGCTAGATATAAAATTTATTATTATTATTATTATTATTATTATTATTAACTCTACAATTCTATGAACTATGATTCTATGATGTGTTTTAACTGGTGCTGTTTGTCTGTTAATTGTTGTTGTTACCATAATTCATAGGGAGAAGTGGGAAATAAATGATGATGATGATGATGATGATGATGATTCATTATATAGTAAGCTGCCCTTCAAGAAGATTTGGAAGCTTCACTTTACATAGGACTTGACTGATTTATTGCCCCCTCAGTTCCAAAAGAACTACATTGGCTCCTTATTTGCTATTGAACTTAAGTAACTGGTGATTACCTCTAAAACACTGTCCAGACAATGCTCTAAATAGGTAAAGTCATGCACATCCTTCCATCCTACCTGTGCATCTACCATTAAACCAGAGAGCATCAGGTTAACTCAACGCAGGGGAGATGGCACAGTACTAAGAATTCTGACTTATTGGGAAAGAGCAAACATGTTGAAGCGAGATGCCTAATAGCTCCTCTTGATTCCATCTACCAATGCAAGTGACTAGATCCACATTTGTATCTCAACTGGAATCTCTGGCTTGTTGATCTCCTTTGCTGATCTTCTTTGGAGCCCATAGATAGGATCCATTGAATGAATGTGACTTGTTAATTCTACATTTATGTAAGTCTTACTAATCCATGGGAACCATAGCCCAGCAGATACCAAGGGCCCACTGTACAAATGGCTCTTTTTTTCAGCATTTTGCTGCCACTGCCCGTTGCTCAGCATCAGCCAATTGAGGCAGTCACCTCACTCTAAATAGCAGGGTCAGGCCTGGATATTGTTTACCTTTTTAAATGTATTTATTTTCGAAAAATGCCCCTTAAGAATATATAAGCTGTCAGGACCTCAGTTGGCACATACCAAGCATCTGTTTCTGTTTCATTATTCCAAACCCTGTTCCTGCGTTTTAGAACCATAAGCTTTTCATAGCAAAAGTTACAGTTATTAGCCAGCAAGAAAGAACTTTGAAAATTAGCCAAAATATTTTTTTTAAAAAAGAGTTTTGTTAATCGCAACAAAACGCTGGAACAAAGTATTATTTCCAGTTATTTGTAGTTGCATCAAACTGATTAGGGTTATTCTTTCAAATACGGAAAGAATAAACAAAGATTAAAGAGATTACTTCTAATAAATTGTGATTAGACTATCTGACGTGTCCATTGATTCCTATCCTCTTCAAAGGCTTCCTTATGTACATAAAGAAGAGCAGGCTAAGATAGTCAACTTGAAGCATTCTTAGGTCAGCTTAGAAGAAAACCCTGTCATTTGTAAAATCTCAACTAATAATTTAAGATCAAAGAAACCGGGGGGGGGGGAGTGGAGATAATTTGTTACGATCATTCATAACCAAGGAGGAGAAATGGAAAAGGCAATACATGGGGAAAATATGTATAATAGTAATAGCATATGTATAATAGTATTTTCCTTGGATTTCTAAGCAGAAAAGAGAACTCTAGCCTAAGGCTGGGGGGAAATCATTTATGGACACAACTCCCACAAAGCTGCATTCCCACTGGGGATTTGTGGGAGCTGTAGTCCAAAAAAGAAACATTTTCAAATTTGACCAGCAGAGTGTCAAGAGCCACGGAGAGGTTTCATCCATGCCTGCCTCTCATGCAGAACAACATGGCAAGTGGAAAACAAATCTTGCCCCATCCACAAACAGAGAAGGCTGGCTTCCCATATTCCTACCAGAAAAATAATTTACCGCATTCTTACATCTAAAAGCTAGTACCCAATCACACCTTCCCCCATTAGCCTTCCCAAGCTCCTTTCCTTTATTTCATGTCTTTTAAACTGAATAGTGAAGAAAGCTGATAAGAAGAAAATTAACTCATTTGAGATGTGGTGCAGGAGAAGAGTTCTGTGGATGCCATGGACTGTCAAAGGACCAATAAATGGGTCCTAGAGCAAATCAGGCTTGATCTCTGCCCAGAAGCCCAAGTGCAGAAATTGAGGCTGTCATACTTTGGTCACATCATGAGAATTTATGTGTTACCCAAAATGTCGAGGTCCCGGGAGGACACCCACAATTAGATTCATTGGGAGAATTAATTTAGTTCACTCAGAAGCAGCAAGAAGGCTTTGGGTAAATCTTTAAAAGCAAGGCTCTAGCCTATGTATAACAGTTCCAAACCAAAGAACTCCACACTGCAGATTCCAAATTAGTTTAGTTTTATTTATGACAGCAAGGGAGATCAACTTCCACTCAAAGACACTCACTCACACACACATACAAGAACTAATGATGTAAAGGTGGTAACTGATAAAGATTTCAGAGGATTTAGCAGAGGGTGATAGTTTATTGGATTCAGGCATGGAGCTCTGATTGGGGGATGCAGAGAATGAGTCTGGCTCAGCACACAGCATAGAACTGAGTCAAGAGAAAAATGGACAGGGTGGCTGTCTGTACTCAACCAAGAATGATTTGGGACTGCCCCAAATGAATATATTTATAGCAGGAAATGTGTCCTGAGGCAATTTCTCAAGAGTTTGAGTGGATTATTCAAGGAGGAAGAATGGCCAGAGGTGTGTGGAAATGGAAGGGCGATCAATTTAGATATCTCACACAAAGAAGTGGCATATCCAAAGGGAAGTGCTCTTTGATTCCCAACCTTTTGGCAAGTACCAGGTGCATTGCCCATCATCACACTCGGCTGGAGGGCCATCTGTCGGAGATGCTCTGATTGGGAGTTCCTGCATGGCAGGGGGTTGGACTGGATGGCCCTTGTGGTCTCTTCCAACTCTACGATTCTATGATTCTATATGAAGGGATTATGCAGATTCCAGCCTCAAAGGACTTTTCCTGTGTATGTGTGCTAGCACTTCCAAGCCAAGTCTGCCATATCTAATGGTGTAGTAAAACTGTGTCTTTTATATTAAAAAGCAAAATCAAGATTATCTTTTTGGAATATTTTCAAGCCATGGATGGTTGAATCCATGGATACAGACGGCCGACTATATCAGGGTTGATAATATTGAGAAGAAAAATACTGGAATGATGATCACACTCATACTTGTTCTTACAATCTATGCCTCAAACCAGGCCAAGTTGGTCAGAACTAAAAATCCTGCTGAGACCAAAGCAACTCATCTATTCTAACTAATTTATGAACCTGGAAGCTCATAACCAGCTACAGTTGGACCAAGGCCCATGTCTGCATTCAGCCAGCTGGGATTGTGCAGTGCAGATGTTTCCTTGTGCATTTCTTCCTCAAGAGGATGTTATAAATTATTGACCTTGCTGTTTAGAGTAGCTGTATCCTAGCTGAAATGGAACACAAGGGCTCATATGTTGTTTAAGCCATATGGAGCACAGTTAGTTTATATATTGCATTAACAAAAATAACACAGGATGAAACACAAGTAAATAGAGGACAGTCAGTTATTTTGTGTTCTAGTTATATCGTCAGATGTGATGGATTCTACAATATTAACAAGACAATATCGTCCTAAATTGCCCCCATCCAGAAAAGAGAAAAAAGCTCCAAGGTCATTGCAACTTTCTTACCAGGGCAACTAAAAGCAGAGTGATTTTTCATGAGGAAAATGGTGCAAAGTTTTGATTTTCCCCATCCAAATGTGCTTTATTGTCTTGTTCTCAATCAGTATTTCCTGCAGCTGGTTTTAAAAAAACTAAGATGAAGAAGAAATATACAAATTTGATTGCTCGTTTAATTATTTCCTGAAGCTGATTTTAAAAAGAAAAGTGCAGACTTGAACACACATTTAGTAGGCTTCTATTGGAGTAATCCTGATAAGAGGTAGGAAATGATCATCCAGGAGTTTGACACCCCCCAGAAGGAGCTACATGCAACCTATGAGTCACATCCATAATTTTACTAACCGCTCATCCCTAATCTTACTAACAGTAGCTTTACCTCATTTCTCATCAAAGCTTTGCCTCAGCTGGTCCCTTAAAGGATTCCTCCGAATGCACATAATAAGCAGAGGTGAATAAACTATGGCCTTCCAGATATTCTTGGACTGTCGCTCATATGTGTTAACACACCCAAGGGTGAGAGACTAAGGAAGATGCTGTCCACACGTTCCTCATTCTTGCAATAAACTTTGAGGAGGGCCTTCTTCACACTGCTACCCACCCGGCTTCCATGTATTTAAATATCACAAATGTGATAGAGGGTCCAATTGTGCATGCCATTCCCACTTGGTTTGCACTTTCTTTCCCACTTTGTAGAAAAAGAAGACATCCCTGACTCTTAGAGCTTGGAAAAATAACCTTTAGACCTGCATCCCAGAATCCCCTAACTATCATGTCTATTAGGAATTACAATCAGATAAGAATTTTTTTCTGATCTCTGGCCCACTGATATATAACCCAGTTAATATTTTAATTGTTTTGTTTCGATGGAACACAGAAATGATTAGGAACAGAAACACTCGACAAAGAAATAATTTGTTGAAGGATAAAAGCATGGTGAAAATACTCCCTAGAAACCATGTGGGGGGGGGGGATTTTGTGGGAAAGGTGAAACACCAAGGTCTCCTGTGGAACAAATGTAGCCCCCTAGCCTTCCACAGTTGCCCACAGATTCATGCACTGGATAAAAAGAAATCAAACGCTGTCACATCTGTCATGTGGCTGTGTGTAGCTACTTTATGTAATTTCAGACATCAGTTTCTCCATTAGAGTCAAATACTGTATTTTGCTTTTTCAGCAGTCTAAAGGAGGAGGAGGAGGATATCCTTTCCAGTTTTCTGCTGTTTCTAGATGGCAAACACAGAAAGTTGGTTAATTCATTATTTACATTTACATTTATTTTGATAAAAAAGACACACAAACCTATTTTTAAACTGGCCACCATATTTTGACTTTTCATTTTCTATCCAAGATTCTATCCAAGATTCCTATATGTGGACAAGACACTCACCCCGCCCCATAGCCTTCCTCCAGAATTCCTATTACCAGTTTGGAATTTTTTAAAAAAATAAATTGTATAGTTGTAATGCAAAAGTGTCACACAGGTACCGTGCTATATCAACTAATTTAGCACTATGTTTGTAGAAAATGGGCTGGAAAGGGGGAGAAAGGAAAAATCATCATACAGATTATCTCCTTTACTTGGAATTCCAAAATCTAAAATATTCCAAAATCCAAAGTTATTCACATGAGTGGCTTTCTAATAATAATAATAATAATAAAATTAATTTTATCCCACCCATCTGTGTAACACAACTGGGGCAGCTTACAACATTAAAACATACATTCCTGTAACCCAAAATCCCACCCACCCCTAAAATACAATTAAATAATTTACAATTTAAAACATAGAATAAAATGATAGACAAGAAAACAACAAACAATAACTGCAGCAAAAGTCAGGGTATAACAGGTTAGGCCTTTTGGTGGCCAGGAATCTATTCAGGAAAGGCCTCCCACCAGGCTTACCCAAATGATTTTTAAATTGTGAATTTTAAGTGTGGATAGTTTTAATATGTGTATATCTTGTTTGTCCTTTTAAATTGATGTGAGTTTTAACTAATAGTTCAATGTCCACAAACTTTGTTTCATGCACAAAATTATTTTAAAAATACTGTGTATAAAATTACCTTCAGGCTATGTGTGTAAAAGGTGCATACAAAATATAAATGAATTTCATGTTTAGGCTTGTCTAATGTCTCATTGTGTATATGCAAATATTCCAAAATCCTAAAAACTCCAAAATCCAAATCAGTTCTGGTCCCAAGTATTTTACGTAAGGGAGACTGTAACTGCATTGTAAATAACACAAAAGGGGAATTCAAATCAGGACTATGGCAGATGCAGAGCTAAAGCACCTCCTCCTTCCCTATTTGTTAAAGTAAAATCAATTTATACAAGAGCTAATTACCACATCTACTTCAGCTCATACTCTCTGCAATTGCTGAGCTGACTTTCAATACATTTTCTTGAAATTTATAAAAGCTACAGCAACACTTCATTGGTTGGACATTGGTGTCATCATTATATCACTGTAATAGGATTATTATGGGACAGTATCGTCAAACAATAAGTGGTGATAGTTCAGGGAAATACTCCATTGTATACAATCTCAACCTACCACAAGACTAAGGCTAAACCCAATCTGGTTTTTAAATGTTGCACACCAGCCAATGATCAGGTCTTCTGGAAGTACTGGAAGATGAAGTACAAAACACCTGAAGGGCCAAAGATTGCAGATCACATGTATTTTCTCATCAGTGTTCTTAGTTGCAAGATGAATACATCTGAATACGCAAAGAATCATTATAATCTCCCGTGTGCAGAGAGTGTAATAGTAAAAGTGCTGCAAAAGAAAGGATTTATTGGTGACCCTACATAAACAGTAGCTTTGCCAGACAAGCTCTTAAAAACCAACTTGCATTTTTGCAACATTTTCCTACTGGATAAGCAGTCCTTTCCATCTTGCGCATTCTCATTAAATAATGCCACGTTGGAGCCTGTTTCCCTTAGCAGCTGCAATTCCTCCGAAGGGGCCTATAAACAACACGAGCCAAAAGTGGAGGGTTTAGGCTTCATGTTTGCTTTGTCAGCTACCACATCCTCGAAAATCCAAACTGTTTATGAACATGAAGAGCACGGTCAAATATACACACAAAGGCCCACAATGCAATCTATTGAAACTAGTCACGTTTCTAGAGTAATGGTGTAATAGGATGATCTTGTAGATAACAGAGGCAGTCCAATAGGCCAGTGGCCACAAGTGTCTATCTAGAAATTGGCAATGGTGCACCAGAACTAAATAGAATTGGAAATCACCAACTTATCACCAATCTCATACCCTCCAGCTGTCCATATTTTCTAATAGCTATTTAAATTGTAGCAGCTGGGAAAGGGAACATTTACGATCAGAACTACAAAGCCAGAGATGAGTTTCACTATCACCACCTTCTTTATAATCCTCTCCACCTTCCCCTGCAGCGATATATTTCATTGGGGGGGGGTGTATAGATCTGTTTATATACACAGCTACACACATGCTACCTCTAAAAGAGTAATGACAATGTGAGGGAAATGGTTTTAGTCAGGAAAATTCTCTCAGCACCAAGATCCAGGTCCCTATCTCACACACGTCATGACTAACATCGTGTTGTCATTTGTTTTCAAGTCATTTGTGACTTACAGTAACCCTAAACCAAACCTATCAGGGTATTTTCTTGGAAGGATTTGTAGAGAGGGTGTTTCCCACTACTATCCTCTGAGGCTGAGAGTGTGGTTTACACAAAGCCACCCAGAGGCTTTTCGGGACTGAGTAGGAATTCAAAGTCTGGTCTCCGGGAATCCTAGGACTATCAGACGGGAGGAATTCCTGTTTATTGCGAATGGAGCCAATTCGAATTCACATGAATTCTGTAGTTTAGTGAATTCATGTGAATTCCTATTGCATTCTGAACGCGTGCAGAATGACTTCCCATTACCCAAAAATGACCCCCCATTGCCCGAAATTGCGTGAGATGCTTTAATTCGCAATAACGTAAAACCCCATGATTGCGTTCGGATTGCCATTGGATTATACTTCCAATTTCCGATGTTTGATAAGGTCCCTAGTCCAACGAGTAAAACCACTACACAACAGAGGAAGTTAGCTACTAAATATTAATAACAAAGAAGACCGGAACACAATGGATTGCTGATCCATTGTGGCCCTCTAGTACACTTATTAGGTATGCATAATAAATAAGGATCAGTGGCCAGAAATATGTTTATGAATATATGATATGTATTATGTTCTACATTTGAGCAAGGAGTGGATACATTTTGGCTGCCAGGGATTGCAAGTATACATGAAAAAGAACGTCCGTCAACTCACCTCGTACTCACCCATTCACATTGTAAATGTTTAGTTAATCCATGTTGCTTGCTATTCCAAAGGATAAAGGGGAGAATGAGCAAATCATTGCAAAAAATGGGGCATTTTTGGAGGCAGCTTCTGTTCACTGCTGCAAAGGCAGCATTCCCCTCATCAACTAGAGAAATCTAGTAGCAATAAGGAGGCAGAAAGGATTGTTTCTGTTTTGGAGGACACAGAGGAAGAAATGAGGGAGACAATGAGGAACGCTGTTTGACAGCGGAGACAGCTTTTGGATCCAGCTGGTTTTGAGTGCTGTAGTAAAGACAGCTTATTACAGGAGCGGTGGTTTTGCCATGAAAACGATGGCAGCAAACCATGACAACAAAAAAGCCCATTTGAATCAATGGATGGCCAGGAGGGAGGCAATTGGGAAACATGGGACGGCTAGAAATGGGATCTTCAGGGATTCCCTGCGGCCCAAAGGCAACCTAATTCTCACCCTTGTCGTAAATGTTGCTATTGAACGTGTTGAAGTTGTAGAAATTATATAATTATATTAATTATATAATGCCATTGTGGAATTACAAGTCAATTTACAAGGTTGAGGCTGTGCCTATCACTTCTTCCACAATGGCACCAGGGGAACACAAACACACATACTATGGACTTTATCATACGGAGAAACTTGGGGGAAATCAGGGGGGTTAAATGGGCATTATCCAACAATATTTACGTGATCACACTAAAGATTTTCAGACACGATTGTGATTAAAAATGACTTACCCTGGGAATAACCAGGGAATAACCAGCAACAAATCATTCATGGGATTTCCCTGGTTATTCCCAGGATAACCCATCTTTAATCACGATGTGTCTGAAAATCTTCACTGCGATCGTGCGAATATCACAGGATAAAGCCCATTTAAACCCCCAATTTTCCCCACATGTGATAAACTTCTGTAAGAAGGAATTTCTCTCAATTGCAAATGGAGCCAATTCACAATTACGTGAATTCACTAGTTTAGCAAATTTACATGAAATCTGATTGCGTTCGGAATGCGTTCAGAATGACTTCCCATTTCCCAAAAATGACCCCCTATTGCCCGAAATTGCATGAGATACTCTAATACACAGTTATGTGAAACCTCATGATTGCGTTCGGAATGACTTCCATTGCCTGAAATTGCGTGAGATGCACTCATTCGCAGTAACGTGGAAACCCCATGATTGCGTTTGGATTGCCATTGCATTATACCCCCAAATTCCGTCGTATGATAAACTTCAATGAGAGAGGGTAACCCAGAAGTACACAAATATTTTGCTTGCAGAAGTACAAAAAAAACAGAGGTTGGACGGGCATCTTCCAGCAGTGCTGTAGTTGTGTTTTCCCGAAGGGCAGGATTCAACCTAGACGAAGAGGAAACAGAAATAGTGAAAGAATCCCTATACCTTTGATCAAACATAGATCAAAAGGGGAGTGAAGTCAATAAATTGGAAGAAGATTAAGACTGGGGAGGGCAGATTTATTTTATTTTATCTATTTTTAATTAGTTATATGTATGCCGATGTGTAAATTTACAGCAATTTATTAAATAAAGCATAATAATAATAACCATAATAATAACAATAATAACTGCTGGAGGAAGAACTTCAAAAGCCCAGCCAGGCTCCTGGGCACAATGGAAGCACGTGGTTTGCACTGCGCATGCGCGGAAGAGCCACGTGGCTTTTTCCCGCCAGAAGGAACCATAGAGCTAATATATTTTTTGTATAGATTTACAAACGCTTGCGCAACTTCCGGGTTCATTGTGGGCGCTTCCTTTGAGGTAAAATGGAGCTGGTAGGAAAGGATTCTTCCACAGAGAAGGAATAAATCAATAATAATATGGAACCACAGTTAAAACTGGGTTGCGTTTAATTCCAAGGTCTCGAGTGGGATTGAAAGGCTTTTTTGAGTGCTCTATAATTTCTATCTCTATATACCGGAAGCTCCTGGGGCGGAAGTGCACTCGCGCGCATGCGCAGTATGACGTAATCAGCGGTACCTCCATAGAGCGCTGTTTGAGAGACTCAGGACTTCATCTCCCAGAAGCCTCAGCCATGTTGGTTAAGAGTGAGGCATTCTGGGACTTGGAGTCCAAAATCTCTTAAAGGGAATTGAAAGAAAGAGGAGGATTAGGAGAGACTTTCTCCAAAAAGGGGGCGGAGTCGTTGCGCGAACGTCACGGCGTAGATTGACGCAACGGACGAGGAAGTGAAAAGCGGAAGTAGTATTATTATTAAACTCATTTGGGGCCCAGAGGCCGAAGGAGGGAGAAGCGGCTGAAGGTTCTCCGCCATGGACGCCTCGGCGCTGGAGCAGGACGCGGTGAAGTTCGCGCAGCTGGCCGTCCAGCGGGACCAAGGAGGCCTCTACCAGGAAGCCGTGTTTTATTACAAGGCGAGTCAACTCTCCTCTCTAGGAATCTCTGCGTCCTCCAGGGCAACCTTTGGTTAAATTTGGCCATAGAGTTGCACTGGAGGACCCAGATGTTCCTAGAGAGGACGCATTCATCAAATCTGGGAATGATCAAATGCGCAAATATCAGATCTGCAAATATGGAGGGATGAGTGTATATCTATATAATGTGTGTGTGTGTGTGTGTATGTGTGTGTGTATAGATAGATACACATTGGTCCCTCCACATGCGCTGGGGTTCAGGGCTCAGGACCCTTGTGAATGTGGAAATATGTAATAGATACATAGATAGATATAGATATATAAAATGTGTGTGTGTGTGCGTATACACACACACACACACACATCCCTTCACATTTGCTGCGGTTAGGGGCACATGACCCCTGATAATGTGGAAATTTATTATTATTATTATTATTATTATTATTTTATATATATATATATATACACACACACCATATATTTAGGATACGTGTGTGTATATATAATATAGACCTATATATACAAACACACCTGTCCCTTCACATTTGCTGGGGTTAGGGGTACAGGACCTCCAAGACTGTGGAAATATGTAATATTATATATTTAGGATATGTGTGTGTATATATAATATAGGTCTGTATATACACACACTTGCCCCTCCACATATGCTAGGGTTAGGGGCACAGGACCTCTGAGACTGTGGAAATATATAATATTATATATATATATATATATATAGCATATATGTGTGTGTATATATAATATAGGTCTATATATACGCATACTTGCCCCTCCACATATGCTAGGGTTAGGGGCACAGGAGCTCTGTGAATGTGGAAAAACTGCAAATAACAAAAACGCTATTCTTCTTATATACCTCTCTACAAACTCCAGGTCCTCCAGTGCAACTCTTTAGTCAACATTTTTTTTAGCGGTAGAAGTACTGTAAAAAAAAAAACACTTTTCTTTTTACCGAAAAGAACACCTCTCAGAAATTTCGAGATCCTCCTGTGCAACTCTATGGTCAATATCTGCCAGAAGTTGATCACAGAGCCATGCTGGAGGCCCTACAAATGCCTAGAGAAGTATTTTCTCTAGGAACTTATAGTTTCTTCAGCACAACTCTATGGTCAACTTCTGGCAGAGTTGCACCGGAGGACTTAGAAATTCCTAGAAAGACCATACTAATCAAAACTGCAAATAATCACATCTGCAAAAGTCAAAGCCACAAATGTCGAGGGCCAACTGTATTAACAAATTACTATATTTTTCGTTTTGATTAAATTTTCTGTTATTTTCCCCAGGCCTTTCTTCTGTGGTCATCCTCATTTAACACAGGGAAGTGCGCTGTGTAAATTTACAGTGCTATATAAATAAACGGTAATAATAATAATAAGTGCATTCGTCTTCATTCTGTAAAGTACTACGCTGCCATCAGACTTCCTTGTTTTTTTTATTTCCCATACAATATTTGGGGCACTTTTAAATCTTGGGTCAAAGCCAGGCCCAACCAGGAAAAGAACCTCTAAAATAAATAAATTGTCAGAGCGTGTTGTGCTTAATCATTGACACAGAAATGTCATGTGCTTCGATTACTGTCAGACTGGAGTCAACGAATGCCCTGAGCATTTTGTAAACCTTATTTGATTTGTTATCAACAACATTGCAAAGGGTGTGGCTATACATCTAAAAGGTAATCTTCAATCCTGTTTAACTGGACCTTATTTATAGCATTGTGTCATTTCGCGATGACTAAATTTCCTTCTCATTTTTTACGCTTATTCTTTTGACTAAGCTTTTGGTTGCCATTTAATTGCTTCCAGTGATTTAAAAGGGGGGGGGGGGACTTTCCTCATTTGTTCACAAAATCTTTGTATGCTGGCTATGCAGCTATAAAGAAGGTGACTACAATACAGTTGACCCTCCAAATATGTGGCTTTGACTTTTGTAGATCTGATTATTTGCAGTTTTGATTAATATGTTCTCTCTGGGAATGTCTAGGTCCTCCGGCGCAACTCTACCAGAGGTTGACCATAAAGTTGAGCTGGAAAACGTAGAAGTTCCTAGATAAAACACTTCTTTAGGCATTTGTAGGTCCTCCAGCATCATTCTGTGATCAACGTCTGGTAGATGTTGACCATGGACTTGCATTGGAGGATCTGGAGATTCCTAGAGAAAAAGAAGAGTGGTTTTTATTTGCGGTTTTTCCACATTCATAGGGGTCCTTCACCCCTAACCCCAGGGAATGTGGAGAGACCACTGTATATCAAATTATGAGGCACAGTGTACAGTTGTACCTCAGTTAACAAAGTAAATGTGTTTGTGAGCATGACTTCTTTAAGAGAATATATACTATCAAAGGCAAGAATTACATGGAAAGATTAGGGATCAGTTCCTACTTCACAAAAAAGAAGATCCGTTCAACATGTTATAGCAAACTAAACACACATGTGTGAAATGAAACAAGGTCAGGTAAGTCTCTCATAAGTATATAAAACCTTTTTGAACTTGCTAAAGCCCTCTTGAAAGCTTCTTACAAAATGGTTCTGGGTGATTTTTTTTTTCTTTCGCCATCCTCTATCTTTCTTACGATTTTTTATTTTGGTGGCTAGACTTGAATACTTTGTAAAAAGGAGCTTCTTTGTTATAGATATTTTGGCTGCACTCTAAGGTTTTGGGTGCAGGAATTTCCCCATCCTGCCACATAAGATCCTTTAAAAGGTGTGGAGAGCCTCCTGGAAGTTCTTAAAGCCCGTCTTCCATCAGTCTCGGCTGATGTAGACAAGGGTCAGATTCGATGGATGCTGTATTTCAACAGGGTCTGAAATTCCCCACCCCTGCTTTAACTGAAGATAACGTAGGCTGAAATGGTAATTCTAGTCAGGATACTGGCTTGACCTATTTGAAGAAAGCTATTATATCATTCAGTGAAAGCAACTCTACTGTAAGCTTCAAGTCCCAGGAACACTTGTTCACATGATCATTGTAAAAAGACTGTTGGAATTGTGGTTCCAAAACATCCGAAGAACTAAAGGTTCCCTGCCTCTTGTAGTTAAAGAGAATATAGAGCAAGTCTTTATGCATGTTTGGTAACCTCTGAAGTTTAGAGTGGTCACATCACTACTCAGTAGTTGTTCTTACCCTACCTTGATAGGGAAATGTGATAGCATTCTGAGTTCATAAAGGTACTCTTTCAAGCCACAGACAGACTCCAGTCGTAATCAGTTTTACTAGCTGAGTACCATGGTATTTATTACTTAGTAAACATGCTGAGGAACACATTATGCCTTGGAGATACCTTGAGTACAGAACCTCTTGGATAAATAAAAGTAAGTTGTGTGTCCTAGTAACATGTGTGCTGTTAATACAGAGCTTAGAGAAAGTTATTTTGGGGATTACAGTTCCCAGCCAGCATGGCCATGACCATGTTATCTGGAGGATTCTGGATACTGTAGTCAAAAAAATTCACAAACTGTGTGATGATGCATTCCTGTCCTTTTGAATTGCTTAGTATTGTAGAAATGGACCCACACCTTTGGACAAGTGGTGCTTGAGCTGAATCTCAAGTCTTAAAGGACTCCACGGGTAACAGCTACTAGAAACAGAAATTGTATCAATATGTTTATGTGGAATTCTGCTATTCACTCCTCCAATCAGGATATTTCTTTCCTCTGTGATACTTTTTTTTTGTTCTTTTTCCTCCCACATCATTTCCAGTCTCCCTAGTTGTTGGCTAGCTTTTGGGGCCTCTGAGCATGTGTCCTGTTTGTGGTGTTCATGGATTTCTCTCCTCATTTTTTAAGCCTAAAGATGTTTTGCATTTCTGCTAAGGTTGGTGTTCCTCAGAACCTGTTGGTGTCGCTTTCTTGTGAATGACTGGTGCCGTTTTGTCTACATAAGCATCAGAAATACAGTATGACCCCTGTATCCACAGGGAATATGTTTCTGGAGTTACCAAGGAAACATAAAACCACAGATAATAGTGAACTCTATTGAAACGAATGACGTCTGGAGGAAATTGACCATAGAATCACCCTGGAGGACCTAGCAGTTGCTAGAGTGAACAGTTCATTTCTAGTTCCACCTGTATGATTCTCTAGTTAACTTCTGCCAGTAGTATACCATTGAATCTAGCTGGAGTGCCTAAAAAACGCCTGAAGAGGACGTATCTTTTTTCAGATGTGGGTAAGTGAAACTATACAGGCATCAGTCCTACGGATACAAGGGTCATAGTGTAGACAAAATTAATGTTTCTGTATCCGAGATGCCTTGGGCACAAAATAAAATCTGTTTTGCCCATAGCACGAAAGCTTAGACTAGTCAAATCTGCTTGACATCTCCAGCACTCCATCTTGAGACTGTTACAAACTGTAGCAGACTTTGGCATCATTTCCAGTTTTTGTTAAATGTCTCCCCATCCTCCCAATATCAAACCTTATTAAGAGTCTTGAAAAAGCCAAATGTTTACTCACTGTTGCGTGGGAGGGATGGCTCAGCTCTTCCATCCCCATCTCGTCTTTCATCTTGCCTTTCATTCCTACCATTTGTAACACCTTCTCAAACCACGACAACTAACACCCAATTCTGTGCTACTTCATGAAAGTACTGTATTACTCTAATGTTTGTGCTGGTCTGCGTTTGTGTTCATTCAAGTCTTCTGTTGACTTAATGGCGGCCTGATTAATTTCATAGGGTTTTCTTAGATAAGAAATACCCAGAGATGGTTTTGCCAGTTGTTTACTTTGAAATATAGCTTGCAGCACTTGGTGTTTGTTGGCAGTCTACCATCCAAGTACTAACCAGGACAGATTGGACAAGATGCTTTCAGGGCATTTAGGCCTGTATTAATAAACATACAGTCATAATACTGTGCTGAATGGATATTTAGTCTTTACAGGGATGATGGTCACAGGTGAAGGACAGCAGTATGAGAATGTTTTACGAGGCACTACTATTACAGGAGTCAGTACCTTTCAAGAATGGTCATAGTTTTCTGATTTTGATTAACTTACTGTTGGTTTTGCTGTGTTAAGTCGTTATCTGTAGTCTTCACGTTACACTGGGATTGCTAATGAACACTGTTTTCATAGCAGATACACATATACGGTTGGCCCTCCACATTTGCGGATTTGACTTTTGCAGATTTGATTATATGTGATTTTGATATGTTATCTTTAGGAATCTCTAAGTCTTCCAGTGCAGTTCTGCAGGATATTGACCATAGAGTTGTGCTGGAGAACCTAGACGTTCCTAGAGAAAACATTTCTCTAGGTATTTTTAGGTCCTCCTGCATAGCTCTATGATCAACTTCTGGCAGATGTTAACCATAGAATTGCACTGGAGGATCTGGAGATTCCCAGAGAGGTGTTTTCTTAAGTAAAAAGAGTAGTATTTTTTTTATTTGCGGTTTTTCCACATTCACGGGGATCCTTCATCCCTAACCCCAGTGAATGTGGAGGAACCACTATATGTGTGTGTGTAGTCAGTCTTTCACAATCTTGTGAATTTTCAGCAGGTTTTCATAATGACTGCACAACAAGGCATCTGTCTACTTGTATTCATATTTATATACTCAAGCATGATAAAAAATTAAAACAACCTGATAGCTTTACATTTATATTTTTCTTTTTCCAGGAAGCTGCACAAGCACTGATTTATGCTGCAATGGCAGGATCAACCTTAGAAAATATTCCAGGGAAAATAAGTGAATATTTGGAAAGAGTTCAGGCCCTACACTCTGCAGGTTAGTAAACAAAACTGAAAAAAAATCCAACAGTGTTCTTGCCTCAGAACCTTCTAAGCACATTCTGTAGCATTACCAGCACATTTGGAATCCCAGTACTTCATTGAAGCCATTACAATTCTGTTTGAAGTGGCAATACAGTGAAGTGTGTGTGTTCAATTGTCACACATGAAATCTACGTATGAGGGGCATGTAATACCTCCACAGCTTGTGGGAATGTCCCAGTGTGAGAGGTGGCCCCTAAAATCAAATAAATAAATAGTGACAGGAGAGTGCTGCTCTTACATTGAACAGGATACTTCATTACAATTTGGTCACATTGTATTTTCAAAGGCTGTTGCTTAAATCGATCCAGTTTTCCAGAATCACTTTAAAAATCTGCTGAATTCTTTGAGTTGTTTAACTAAACAGTAGAACAGCCTAATTCACATCTTCCAGTTCTTTTGGACTACATCTCCTGTTCGCTAAGGTGTTCTGGTTGGCAGTGATACAAACTATAGTCTCCAGTCCACCTTCAGGGCACTAAGTTCCTGAAGAGAAGAAAGGGGTGGTTTTATTGAAGCTTGCAGTAAATACAGAGCAGTACATTTTGGATATTAGATTGGGATTGCTAATGAACACTGTTTTTGTGGCAGATGTAAGTAACATCATCTGTGGTCTAATTTACTAGAAAGTTGCTCTAATAAAAGTTTCTTATTGGTCAATAAATGAGAGAATTTGTGGTTTTCTTCCTAATCCAGTTCATTCACAGAAAGTTGACCCTTTGAAGTCGAAGCAACAACTGGATTTGGAGCGGGCCCATTTCTTGGTTACTCAAGCTTTTGATGAAGATGAGAAGGGCAATGGAGACGAAGCGATAGAGCTGTATACGGAAGCAGTGGAGCTCTGTTTGAAAACAGTATGTTAAGCTACCACTTAACTTGGTGGAATTACGTCATGGTAAGAAATTCTTCCATTTATGCAGATGCCTTAATATGCAGGGTGTGTGCACACATCAGGTTTGGGAATCTTAAAGCATTGAAAATGCTGTATTTGGGTAGTTATGGTGGAAGAGGAGACCTGTGAAAGGAAATCTAGGGAAAATAATTTATTTTTGTGAATGAATGGAAATTTGTGGGTCATACCTCCAAACACTGTTATCAACTCAAGAGTATATCTGTGTTAGGAAAAAGCCCTCTTACTGTTTATAGTACAAAACGTGATGTGGATGCACACCCTTGGGCGCTGGCTTAAAAAGTGGTACTTGTATTTTTTTAATTTGAGCCAAAGAAGCTGTATTTTCTTATTTGTCTCCCTTTTCCTTTGGAATGTTGCGTTAAATTATACATTTTATGTCCATACTTCAAGTATATTTATGCATGCTCCATTTTACAATTACTTTTTTGTCCAGTTACTATGGAAGCTTTCCAGTGTGAAAGCACTTCCTATGCTAAATGGGAACCTATTTCAGCCCCTTTCCTTGTTCTCTGTAACTGCTGTTCCTGAACTATTGAGGGAACACGTAAGATTAGAGTCCAAACGAATTAGTAGCACTGAAGTTCCATTCATTTCATTGAAAACTACCTGAAGTCATGACTGTCTTGCCTTTTGGATTTCAGTGGAATCTAAGACTTGCTTACAACAGAGTCCTACACATGTCTAATCAGAATTAAGCCTCTTTGAATTCAGTGACTCTTAACCACAAGTAACTGTGTGCATGGATTGCCATTTTGATATGGATCTAATCCTAAATTGTTGCAAGTACCACTTTGTTAATAACAAGCCAGCCAGCAATCAAAACTCATTACAGGAAGAGCTCACTATCATGATGTAACTCCACCAAGTATGATTATTTCTTTTCTTCTGATTTCTTGAAATGGAGGGGCTATTCTGAAAGCTCACCATGGAAAATACCTTGTTACTTAAAACTCAGTGTTTAATTTCCTTGAATTGGCTGGACCTTTTACCTCTCTTGCAGCACATAAAGCTAATCTAAGTCTGTGTTGTTCAGAACTTTGAAATTTGCACCATATGTGGATCTGAATATTTTCTTACCCTTGCATTTCTGCAACAGTACTAGGATAAGTAAGATAATCAGGAGTGCTTCAACATACAGTAATAAAGAGCTATGCCACTCTATGGTTTAACTTTGGTCTATGTAGGATATGCGTAGTGAATGTCTGTGCTCCAGATGTTTGACTCCAGTTTCCATTGGCCCCAACCAGTATGGCTGTGGTCAGGAATTGTGAGAGTTTAGTCTACATGCATCTGGAGGACTGCAGCTTCATCACTTTTGATGAGAGAGATTGTAGAGGTCTGGGAGAAATCTTCCATATGGTTAACTATAAATGTACCAAGATTTATCCCTCTAAATGAATTCTGTAGTTTACCATGCTGATCCAGTGTGTAATCCTAAACTAGGGCTAAGGAAAATTTGGCTTTCCAAACAGAAAGCTAAAGTCCCACTAACTGGCCATTTAGGAAGGGGAGCAGTGAGCTGGATTAGCTGTCTTTCTACTGCCTTTCTGCTTTTGGATTTTGTTACAGTCACCATGTGGAGTCCTGGCTTGTCCATTGACATGTTGTTGAACTGTTTGGATATACAGTTCTTGTTAGCCTCTTCCAGAAACAACAACACTCTTGTGGCACGTTAGAGACTAACAAGTTTTATTTGGCATGGATTCCAGTCCATTTCATCTGGTGTGTGATGAATACACCTAATGACTGTGTTCAGACAGTCATATCATATCCTAATAAGGTGAGACAGGAGCATGTCTTTCCTTCATGCCTACATTCTTTTACAGCATAAGCAGTCAAACCAGGAAACTTCTGTTTAATCATAGTTTTCTGTGGGGCTTTCAGGCTATGTGGCCATGTTCTAGATGAGTCCTTCTAGAACATGGCCCCACAGCCCGAAAGCCCCACAAAAAAACTATGGATGCTGGCCGTGAAAGCTTTCGACTTCTGTTTAATCAGTTTTCTGTTTAATTTAAGCTGAGAAACTATGGTTATAAGATTCAGAACAAGCCAGGTGGGCAAGTAATTGCAGCAGGTCCAGGGACCTCTGAGCTGTGAATTGATTTCCTCCAAAAGAAGCAAAACAAACCAGAATTGCCAAAAGCCTACATCTGCTTTTGAGGAAATGGGTATTTTTAAAATTAAATTAAACCATGAATTACTGCTCCCAGGAGAAGCAATCCACCTCCCTTTTTGTCTGCCAAAAAACCTAGAAATCCCATAGTATTGAGGGACTGTACTTTTTGCTGACCTTGAACCCTTCACACTCCCATTTTGTCAAAAGGAGAGACTTCTTGCATTTGCTTTGTCTCTTTCAGGGGAAATCAGTTCAGAGGTCTCTGAACCTGCTTCACTTACTTGCCTACCTCCATATTAAATCGACATAAGTATTAGTTTGCTATCCTGTCTTGTTCTAAATCTGCACTTGTTAACAGTCATTATATCTTGGCTTAATAAATCTGATACATGATTTAGTCTGTTCATGCATGCAAGCCATCAAACAAGAAAGCCTCTTAAAATACATATACATTTCCTAATTTGCATGATAAGGGAATCCATGCTTACTAACTTGGCTGGCTCCAGTGATGGTAAACAGGGTTTCCTTTATCATCCAAACCTGGAAAAGTACATTTATTTTAAAAGGCTTCCTAGTTTTGATAGTTTACATCATGATGGAGTTGCATGTATGTATTAGATTTATTAAGCCAAGATACCCTGACTCTGACCAGTGCAGTAGCTTTGTTGTTAACTCTTAAAGTGCTCTGGTTTCTGATATTTGGCAATATGGAAGCAGCTTTTTCCACTAATGTTCAGTGTAATAATATACAAATAAACAAGCTTATCAAATGGTTAGAAGTTTTTGCCCAACATAACAATTTTGTATTATGTGGGAAGGTTCTAAAAGGAAGTAGTCAAAATTTCCTTACAGCTGACCTCTTGGTCGTTGTGCTTTTGTATGAAGTATTAGACCGACACACTTTGAGTTTTTAATCTTTTTATTATTATTAAATGTTAAAGGCTAATGAAACTTCAGAAACAGTACTCCAAATGAAACTGAAGCAGCTGGCACGACAGGCACTGGACAGGTATGTTTCTCATTATTTTATCCAAGTATATTGTAAGAAGGCTTCCTTCAGCTTATCTCTGTTGCATTAAGAAAATGCTTCAGCTTCTGTCATGCAGATCTCAAATGCAGGGAAGCCCTGTTGTACTGGCTGGTGTGTGTGACAAATTTATTAAATTAATAAGCAAAATCCATGTGAAAAGCCTCTCATTCCTTTGGCAGCTTACATAGTGGAGTGGTCAAAATGCAGTCCTCAGGCTACGTGTAGGTCCACACACCATTGACACCTCCCCAAATTTATTTTACTCAAAAAACAAAATGAAAAAAGTCTCACACCCTCAAGGTTAAGGCTGTGCATACCTTGTGTAGGTAGTTGTGGATATGGACACTTGCAGGCTGATCAAAATCTGGAAGTATTGTACTATGATAGGGCAATATTTTCTACATCTGAAGGACATATGATTTTAAAGGGGGCAGGTGAAGACCCCAGAATGGAAACTGTGGAGCTTATTCTAATTACTAGTGTATTATACTAACACTGGATCTTGGAACTAAGTTTCTGACTTCACATTGTTGTTTCTTGTACAATTCCGTTAGCAACCAATAATGCACAATGGTTTGTCCAACACTAGCAGCATTGATACATGCAGAAATCCATAAAGAGCAAACATGTATGAATCATGCAGTTGTGGTTGTGTTGCCTTCAAGTTGTTTCCAGCTTATGGTGACCCTAAGGCCTATTGTGGGGTTTTCTTGTCAAGTTTCTTAAGAGAGGGTTTGCTGTTGCCGTCTTCTGAGACCAAGAAAATATGACTTGCCCAAAGTCACCCAGGCTGCATTCATACTGAAGAAATAATCCAGTTTGACACTATTTTAATTGCTACGGATCAGTGCTATGGAATTCTGGGAATTGCAGTTTTGTGAGATACTTAGGCTTCTCTGTCAGACAGCTCTAGTGTCACACACTACAATTCCCAGGATTCCATAGCATCGTGATATGGCAGTTATTGGTGTCACCCTGGATTATTCCTGCAGTGCAGATGAAGCCCCAGTGGATTTTTATGCTCAAAATAGGATTTGAACCATGGTCTCCAGAATCCTAGTCTGACACTCAAATCACTACACCATGTTGGTTGTCATAATCAAAACTTTATTATTATTGCAATTTTAGAGCAGAGGCACTGAAAGACTCAAAGCCATCTCAGAAAGAAAAAACAGCTGCAGTGAAAGCAAATCAGCCTGTGAGAACCTTCTTCCCTCTGGGACCTGATTTTTCCTTGAATGATAAGCCTCAGACAGTAAGACCTGTGCATGCCAGCGAACCTCAGGGTCAGCGCTACACAGCAGAAGAGATTGAAGTGCTCAGGTAAAGGTGGGAAAAATGTCTAACAGTGATTACTACAAGGGTGTGGAGTTCTCTTTTATTTATTTATTCGTTTCAAACTGTATTGCATTTTGGGAAAAGGTTCAGGGACTATGTTCTAGCAGTGTCTGGGGCTAGAGTCATGATTCAGGCAATGTAGGTGAGGCTAGATATAACTCTTTCCAATTTGGACAAGGCACAACTGAATTCTGTGTTATTCTGTAAACTACAGCTCAGTCCCATGGAATAGCTTCTCAGGCTTTAAATAGCCTCTTGTCTCCAATTACATTGGTCCACAGTTTGACTGTTCCTCATCTCTGTTTTTCAATATGGTAATTAACATGAATTGCCTAACTAGGGGGCTGTACAGACAGCCCATTTAAGCCTGCTTGGGACTGGCTTGGGGGCGAGGTGTTTAGACGTGTTTAGACGGGATCAAAGCCAGATGGGTGATTACACACCAGCCAGCTTTTGTCCCACTTGGGGATGTGGTGTTTAGATGCCACTTTCCCCAGAGCCATCTTTTTCAAAGGGAAAAGCCAGCTCTATGGGGGAAGGGACAGCTTTTTTCAGTGGATTCTGGCTGGATTGGCACCAGGGAGCTGCCCCTTTTGGGCTTTCTGTATCCCTGCTTAGATTGCAGTCCTGTGCCCATTTGCCTGGTTCTACACCCTGTTGAATACTATGGGACTTACTTCTATGTGAACATGAGAGAATTGCATCATTAAATATGAAACTGTAGACAATGGTTCGGAATCCTATGATCCATAGGCCATATGCCACCCATGGAAATCCAACATGGCCATTGACATCACCTTCAGATTCTACAAATATTTGGGGAAAATACTGCTTTTTTCTTGGGGGAAATGTATATTTCAGTGGATAATAATTTGGGGAGAGTAGGATTTTGGTTTTAAAGACTGTTTAGTGGGCACGCCAAAATGGCAAAAAAGGCCCAAACCAGGTAGAGGTGGTTTCCAGTCACCATCAGATCCATCCCCCCCCCCATGGTAAATTAATGCAACAGTTTGCCTGCTATGATGTTGATGGAAGAGTTTACTCCTACAATCCTGTGATCACATTTTCCTTATAATACAAATGAAGTGAGTCAGTAAGTTCCCTAATGGCATGATATGTAGTCAATAAATGATTCATATCTTGGAGCAGCAAATATCATTGCTTCTGAAGAAGGAACAGTTTTACCATACCTATATTCAAAATCAGGCAGTGCTACTTCAGCACTATCGGTTTGTTTTAAACATTTCCAGAAGATAATTGGAAAATTGGTTGGAGTTTTGGTGCCTGTGCCTTTGGAGTTTAAGTTATGTGAAGTATAAAATCATATCAGCGGAACCATTCTCTTAATAAAGGGGTCTTCTTTCCCTTCAAGAAATTGTGTCTCATCTTCATATAAACCTCTTAGATTTCCTAGGCAGACAATGAGTAGTGCATTGTTACTAGTTAAAGATTCACTGTTTCTAAAACTTTTCTTCAGACTTGAAGGCTAAAAGATTGATTAAAAATGCCTATGGTAACCAACTATGTAAGAAGAAGTTGTATTTCTTTGTCAGTTAAAAACACAGTTTTAATAAAAATTAAAGGAAGAAATTTGCAGACTCTTTACATTAGGTTTTAATACTACTCAGGGAGCTTTGAATTAACAGTACAGGTTGATTCAAAAAGAATGGTATAAAAGTAAAGCTATTCTTCCTTGGTTTTGCACCATTCATTTTTAATCATCCTGTATTTTAAAGAGGCTGCCATGATAAGAAACAAATGGTTCTGTTTTATTTAAATATTTATTATTGACTTTACAGTATATCACACATTTCTTCCAAAATGGAACTCATATTATGCTTCCATTATCTTACATGTTGTGTTCACAGGAAGACATCAAAGATAAATGGTGTTGAGTATGTTCCATTCATGAGTGTTGACCTAAGAGAGCGTTTTGCTTTTCCAGTTCCTTTCTCGTAAGTAAATATAAGTTTATCTGTATTTTCCTTGAAATGTTTTTTGCCTCTTAAATCTCTTAAAGAGTGTTCAATATCAAGGAACAACAGCCATACTATACCTTTATTTCTTTGTGCAAAAAGCAAAACTCTTCACCATCTACTTGTCTCCATTGGACTCATTCAAATTTAAAAGACACTGTTGTTCCTCAGCATCTGGAACACCACAGCCGGAGCATTGTTCCATGCCACCATTATGGCATGGAGTGAGAGGTATGCTTACACATTTGTCTGTCAGTGCCACCCTCTTCAGATTAAGCTACACTTATTCTGGCAAATTTTGGAAGGACCACAAGACATTTGGAGTCATGTGTACACAGTTCTTAAATAGAAATTTATAATAAAGTAATTTCAGGAAACTATTTGGATTCTAAATGCATAACAGGTCATAATCTCAGGCAGTGACATGAATTGTCAGCCCTCCCAATGCTGTTGAACTACAACACTCAGCATTCTTATCATTGGCTATGGTAACGGGAGTCGCTGGAAGTTGCGGTCCAACAATAGCCAATAATTTCCATCCTTAATCGAAAAGTAACATCTAAGGATCTGGAAGTAAAGTAAATGGGTCTTTGGTATCCACTAGGGTTTGGTTCCAGGACTCCCCATGGATACAAAATCCATAGATGCTCAAGTCCCATTAAATACAATGGCCTTGTAAAATGGTGCCCCTTGTATAAAATGTCAAAATGAAGGTAAGCTTTTTGGAATTGTATTTTAAAAATATCTTCAAGCCGTGGATGCTTGAATCCATGGATGTGGAGGAGTGACTGTATGTCCCAAAATGCCATTCATTACCCACTGGCTTTGTATCTCTTGGGACCACAGAATCATAAATGAATTAACAGTGTCATTTTTCCAGGGCTTACCTAAATTTAAATTAGTTTCCTAAGTCCAAATTACCTGATAACTGTGCTCTCTGAAATTCTTCCTAAATCTCTTGTGATTCTCTTATCCTGCTCTTAAACCAGGAGCAGCTGAGGAATTAGCTTTTAGTCCATGGTATCACATGATAAAATAAATATATTGATTTGTTTAAAAGGTACTACAAGTCTAATGTTGCTATTACTCTGAATAGCACTCATTGGTCTTGGAATTGTGTTCTGATCTAAAATTGTAAAGGAACTTGAAAAAATGTTAATTGGATATCACACAGCACAACTCTTTATCTGTGATTTACTAGATCCTGAGTCATTTTTGAACCATTTGTGGAATTGCCCAAGACTGAAATCAAATTCAGGTCTAAAAAGCCAGGATCCCGATAAAGCATAAGTCTGCTTTCTCCAACCTGGTGGCTTCCAATGGTAGTAGAATGCAATTCCTTTAATCCGCAACTAGTATGGCCAATTGTTGGCTAGCAGCCGTGCCAGCTGGTTGGAGCGATGCTTGAGTTTGGGGAAGGTTTCTGTAAGAGATTGTTCGGGTTGCAGGCAGTGAAATGTAAAGCCACCGGGGTCTGTATCATGGTGGGCAAGCAAATTATAAGTTACGGTAAAAAGGAGCTCAGACAAGATTATTCAAGGAATGGAAACTAGAATACAGAAACAGGTAAGCCAGATATCACACAGATCAAGAGTATTAGGATGGGATGCCAGTCTCAGGAACTGAGGGGCTGAACAGACTGCAAGCCACACCTTTGAGCACTGGATTGGGCCACAGCCCCAATCTGGCCTTTCCACTGCGCAAAAAGGAGCAGCAGAAAGCAGCTCCTTTTGGCGCCACGAAGAGAGCACCATAGCCACCGGCGCCACAGCTTTTCAGCACTCCTTTGCCGCTGCATCAACTGGACACAGCGCCAGAGGAGCACTGTGACATCGCCCACTGTGTGGTGGGGCGTGCGGCATCACGCCATCATGGGGGCAGAGTGGGGCCGTGTGTTGTGCAGACACCATGCCCCCACTCTGCCCCCATGCCGCCCTTTGATGCCAGTCTGTACAACCCCTTGATGAGTAGGCTGAGAATCTCTGGAGCAATGCTGCCTAACTTACACTAAATCTGCATTGCAGAAATAATGCCATTTGACACTGCTTTAACTGCTGTGGCCCAGTGCTATGGATTACTGAGGTTTGTAATTTGTTGTGGCACCAGAGCACTCTGACAGCAAAGGCTAAATATCTCACAAAACTACAAATTCCAGAATTCCATAGCATTGAGCCATGGCAGTTGAACCAGTATCAAACTTCATTATTTCTGTCTTGCAAATTAAGCCTAGGAATGAAAAATAATGTGTGATGATATAAGAATTTTACACTTAACAGTTCTTGGTTTCAAATATATATATATATATATTTAATTTCAGAGATAAATGTGGCAAGCTGCCTTTGTCTCCCAAGCAAAAGGCCATGTTTTCTCGATGGGTGCGGCCAGATGACATAACAAATAACCCCACTATGATCTATACTGTATCAAGCTTCAGCATAAAACAGGTAGGGATCCATTTTTTAATGTCCAATCTCTTTTTTTTTCCCCCTTTGTATCTGTCATTAGAAATTGGTTGGGGCTTTTCAGTTAATTTTCTTATTTGTTTCTGGAAGACGGTACTATTTGTTCCATGTAGTTTCTTTTCATAATTTGGAGAGCCCATTCACTCAATTTCTGCTGTCATGTTTCTTAGAATGTATGTATATTTACATTCTGTGAAACAAAGAGAAATCTAATGTGAAATATTAACTCTGGTCCAAAATATATTGGAGAAATAAATCCAGTTTGAGACCGCCTTAGCTGCCGTGGCTCAGTGCTATGGGATCCTGGGATTTCTAGTTTTTTGTGGCACCAGAGCTCTCTGACAGAGAATGCTAAATGTTTCACAAAACTACAGTTTCCCGAATTCCCTAGCACTGAGCCAGGGGAGGTAAAGTGGTCTCAGACTGGATTATTTCTGCACTGTGTTTTGGACCTTTGACACATTAACTTTGGTAAAAGACAAACGAAAGCAGGCAAACCATGTGGCTTTATGACTTGGTCAGGAGGATCAAGAAGCTATACATCTTCAGCATCTCTCTTCTGGATTTTCTAATTTATTAGAAATTAGAACTTCAACTAATTCAAAATATGGCAGCCAGGGTAGTCACTGGAAGATCTACAGGTAACCATATTACGCTGATATTAAAATCCCTTCACTGGCTACCTATTAATTTTCGGGTACAGTACAAGGTGTTGGTTATAACTTTAAAGCCCTTCATGGCTTGGGTCCAGCCTACCTACGGGATCGCCTTCTCCCATACAATCCGCCTCGTACATTGAGGTCCTGAAATAAAAATCTACTGCAGTCAGCTAAGACTAGGCTGGCTGCAGTTACTCAGAGGACCTTCTCATCTTAATTACTGTAATTAATAGTTGTTTTAATAATTGATAATTTAATGGTATTTTATTATTACTGATGGGAGGGGTAGGGTTTTAATGTTATTATATGATATTGTATTTTATTGGTTTATTTTAATGTAATCTACTTCGGTTGTTCAGAGAAGCAGGATATAAATAATAATAATTATTATTGTTATTGTTATTATTATTTTGAAAATTAAATAGTTTGGTGTTCTTAAGTCTCTTGAATTTGGCTCCTACTCTATAGTACATCCTTATTTCCTCTTTGGGGTGTTTGTATTAAGAGAAAGGTAGGGTATAAATAACAAAGTAATGAAATAAATCCTTGCTTTTCAGACAATCGTGTCCGATTGTTCTTTTGTAGCTTCACTTGCTATTAGTGCAGCATATGAGCGACGATACAATAAGAAGTTGATTACCAGGTATGCTCTTTCTTTCAGATAACCTGTAGAATTAAGTTACTTTATTAGTTATCTTTTTGTTGCATTTTTATTTTGGGGTTTGTGTTAGAAGTAAAACTCCACTGCGCTCTGTGTGAGTTCTGCTTGATTTCGATTCACTCTAGAAAGCTGTATCAAAGTTTCAGTTGCTCAAGTGTACCTATTATTTCCTGTGGGAGCTCTCTTTTATTCCTTTCATAGTACCTGAAACATAGGGACTTTATTTGTAAGTCCTTGAGCATTCACAATATTCCTAAATTCTGGAACTCGAGTCCTGCAGCACTGAAGTCTACATTCCAGGATTGAAGAGGAAGAGGAGGACTTGGCATTGCAGATTTAAAATTATACTATGAGGCATGTGGACTTTACAGTATGTCGATAGCTGATTCGCTTACTTTGAAAAAAAGAAAATATGGAAGGATCAAAATTCAAATTTAGCTGGCATGCATACATGTGGTATGACGAGTACAAAATGCATAAAGATTTTAAAGACAACTACATTAGAAGAGCATTCTTAAGAATATAATCAAAATATAAAAGGAAAGGAAAGTAAGAAAATCCCTCTTTGGATATCCCCTCATGGAGGACTTTATAGCAATGGAGAACAGCACATGAAATATGGCTCTTTTATAGAGATCTTATTAAAATGTATGGAAATGAATTTATATTTAAATCCAGAGAAGAATTATTTGAGGAAGCGATTGACTGTCAACAGTTTCTGTATTGCTAGTTACAAGGATTATATAAAATGGATTAAAAAAACTTGAAGGCGTCGAATTAGAGAAATCAGTACTGGAGAATACAATATTTGAAATAGACAACCACAGAATTGCAAAATTATATAAATTGTCGAAAAGGAATTTGGAACAAGAGACAGTAAAAGATATGATGACAAAATGGACACAAAACATTGGACACCTTATTAGCTTTGATAACTGGAGGAAATCATGGGAAAAAGCACCAGAAATGTATCTTTGTAATATATTATTTATGCTTAATGATAAACATAATGATAATAATGATAATTATTATTTATTAATATTAATATTATTTACTAACTTATTATTATTAATAATAAATATTATTTATTATATTGTTAAGACAGAAAAATATTCCAAGATTATCCTGTACATGGATGGCAGCAAGGATCTACTAAGCACAAAAATAGAAAAAATGTGATACTCCAACAATTGATGATTGGCTGATTAAACTATATGACATGATTAGCTTAGATAAGTTAATAGTAATGATTAAAGGAGAATTAACAGTACTGATTAAAAGAGTATCCAGCCATGAAATGTTCAAGCATGAAAATAACTGGAAAGAATTGATACTGTATTCGAAAGAAAAATGGGGCCGGATTGCAGTCCTAATGCTGGAAAACAAAAGAAGTCAAAACTTAAAATTTAAAATTTAAAATTTAAGTTAACTGTGAATATGTGGGTTAATTTTAATTGTCGAGAACAACATGGGATTTACTATGCCCTTGCTATTATATGAATAAATAAGGTAGAGTTGTGGAATGAGAGAAGTAATGGTAATAAATAAGGGTGGTAATTAAGAGAAAGAAATTTAAAAAGTATAAAGTAAAACCAGCACTGGGGAGGAGAGGATATCACATTTTGTAAGCATGTAGTTTAAGATATCTGGTATAGACTACTTTTTATATTTAGATTATTTAATTGTTATTTGTATAATGTTGAACAATATTGTCTGTATCTTGATGTTATTCTTCTCTTTGTTTTTTATTTTTAATTATTCAAGTTAAATGTCAAAGATGATGCCTAAACTCAGCTATGTAAATTCAGAATCCTTAGTTTTCATACAACAAAAAGCTATTGTCATCCTTAGTTTGTGAGTTGTTTTATTTGCTGTGATTGCCATAAAACAGAGTGAAACAAACAGGAAGTTGTCCACCAAACATTAAAAAATAGCAATGATTTGTGCTTGCTATAAATTTACTTCTTTCTCTTTTTTTAACCCACTTTTCTTGTCTCTTGTCTTTCTCCTTTGAGAGTTTTCTGCCATGAGCTTTTAGGTTGACACTTGTCTGATTCACAGCATTTCTGCAAAATATTGACTAAACTCTTTTTCCCCCCACACCATTATTCCTCTTCTTCAAAATAGCATCATTTATCCACAGAATAAAAAAGGAGAGCCAGAATATAATCCTTGTGGGAAATATATGGTGAAGCTACACATTAATGGTGTTCCTAGGAAGGTAAGGAATTCAATGTTTAACTAGATGTGGTAAGGGTTTCACTCTTACACAGTACATAAATTTCACAATTCTTTGTAAGAGTGTGTTGAGTGGGTTCTGGGACTTGTACCTGGTTTTCTTCAAAGCACCATGATGACAAGTACATCTGCTGCAGCCTCCTTGTATGGACTGTCTTCTTGACCTTGCTCTTTGTCTTGTTTTCTCCAGGTAATTATCGATGACTTTTTACCAGTCGATCACAGTGGAGAACTTCTTTGCTCTTATTCAAACAACAAAAATGAACTTTGGGTATCATTGATAGAAAAGGCTTACATGAAAGTCATGGGAGGCTACGATTTCCCGGGATCAAATTCTGTGAGTACCAGTTTATTCTTGTCAAAGAGATGTTGGCTAGAGAAGATGAAATAGATAGTTGGAGTCATGGGTCTTATTACCAGTATGCTTTTTCCAACATGACAAACCATCTCTGTTGCAACAAGTACTATTTTGAATCTGCATAAGTGTGGGGATGATGCCAGAAAATATGAAATACCTTTACTGAGGCCTGAGCCCTCCCTCCAGTCCATCTGCCTTGGTCCAGGCCCCAGAGGGAGAGAAGAACCACTGGAGCTCATCCCCTTCCCACCACCTTCCCCTTTTCCTTTTGTGTTGTCTCTTTTAGACTGTAAGCCTGAGGGCAGGGATCCGTCTAATTTACGATTTTATGTACAGCACTGTGCAAATTTACAGCAATATATAAATAAAATTAATAATAATAATAATAATAATAATAATAACATCTGACAGACACTGCCCATAGAACCGCAATGGAGGAGCTAGCAATGTCTAGTAGAGTATTCTCTCTAGGAATCTCTAGTTCCTCCAGTACAACTCTGTGGTCAACATCTGACAGACATTTACCATAGAATTGTGCTGGAGGAGCTACAAATGGCTAGTGGAGTGTTTTCTCTAGGGAGTTTATCAGACGACGGAAATTGGGAGTATAATCTAATGGCAATCCGAACACAATCATGGGGTTTTACGTTATTGCGAATTAAAGCATCTCACGCAATTTCAGGCCATGGGGGGGGTCATTTTCGGGTAATGGGAAGTCATTCTGAACGCATTCCGAATGCAATTGGAATTCATGTGAATTCGCTAGATTTCTTAAAATTCTAGGTATCTAATGCATTTGAGTTTTCCTAACATTTGAGTATTTTAACTCTTAGTGCTATAACATTTTCAGCTTAATTTTTGCATCCATGAAGAAATCACATTTAATACCAAAAGTAATTAAATGAATGGAATCATATCTTGTAGTCCTGTCTTTTCTGAATGGCAATCTGCATATTCTTGGTGTTCCACAGGCTGTGGTGCTTCCAACAACTCAGCTTGCAAACCACTCTCCTGTGGATTAGCATTGAGTACTTAGAGAAAATCTCATGCATGCCTGTACTGAAAATAAATCTAAAAAGGGTCAGAATAGGAGCTGTTGTTACTAAAATAAATGCTTATTGAAAACTACAATGCAGTGGTAGTAGTATTTTTTTAGTCTGTTGTACTAACATTAATATGATTATTAATATGATTATTATGTACCCTCTTTTTGTTGTTAATGACGGTTGCTTACGTTTCAGAATATTGATTTACATGCGTTGACTGGCTGGATACCTGAAAGGATTGCTATGCACTCAGACAATCAAACTTTTAACGAAAACAGTATCTTCAGAATGCTTTACCAAAGGTAACTTATGGCTGGTTTAAAAAAAGCTGCAGACACAATACAATAAACACAATAGCTTAACAGTATTTTTCATTGGATCTACATGCTGATGACATTTTTAAATTTTTTAAAAAGGGTGTGAAAATTTTTGGCTTCTGTTATTACTGTGTTCTTACTGACAGACTGGTTTAGAAGGTGGCATGTTTGGGCTAAAAAAAGAGCCAGCATGATGTAATGGTTTGACAATACTAAGACAATGGGAGACCAAGGCTTGAATCAGTCAAGCCATGGAAACCCATTGGGTGACCTTTAGCAAGTTACACTGTCTCAGGCTCAGAAGAAGCTTGTAAAAACTGACATATTTTTGGATATATATCATCCTTGTTTGGACTAAGATAGAAGGTTGTAAATATTTTTCACTAGTTCAATAATATCAGGGTGCACAGTTGAGGTTCTGGTGTGTTTGATATTCAGGCTTGTTGTAATTCAGGTGCCATAATTAGACATGGGTTACTTCTAGCCAGTGATTGGAAACTGGCTTCATTAGAGGTTTTAGGAACTAAAGTCCTTCTGGAATATTTTGTACACACTAGAACTTCTGGAGTTAAGTTTCTGCTCTCTTTTCCACTCCAAGGCAATACAGAAATACTTTAGATAAATTAATAACTACTCTCAAACCTCTGAGTGACATCAGTTATGCCATTAAACTTTCCCAAATGTCATCTGCCCTTTTTCTCATCCTTCACAGTAGTATATGAGCAATAAGAATCAGAAATATCAAAGATTGATCCATCTTCTTGTAAGCAAAACCTAAAGCAAATTTTCTTGTTCTTGGTGGCCAGATTTCACAAGGGGGATGTGCTTATTACAACAGCTACAGGAATGATGAGTGAAGAGGAAGGAGAAAGATGGGGTTTAGTGCCAACCCATGCCTATGCTGTTTTGGATATTAGAGAATGCAAGGTACACAGTGAATAACATTTTGAAATGGCTTTTTCAAATTGAGTTTGTTTTGTGTTGCGCCTTTGTAGCACTGCTCAAAAGAGGAGAAGATTTAGAGTATTGTTTCCAGATTATCCAATTTATTGCGACTTTCAAAAACAACCTTATGATCACAATGTCTTAATGTTCAATGATATTTGGCTTCCTGTGCTTTTAGAAAGAAATGTGCAAATAGAGTAATTGAAATTATTTGTATGTCTTGTTTTCCAGGGACTTCGGTTCCTCCAATTAAAAAATCCCTGGAGCCACCTACGCTGGAAAGGAAGATATAGTGAGAAAGATATGAAGAACTGGACCCCTGAACTTCAGAAATACTTGAATTTTGATCCCAGAACAGCTCAAAAAATAGACAATGGTAAATAAGTGGCATATTTGGAGGTTTGAGCAAACACAGTTCCAAATGACTGACTCACTTGTCCTCAAGTCCATCTTGTGGAAGAAGATAGAGCTTAAAAATATTGAGGAAATGTCATCTTCACAGTAGGATCACAACTAAGCATCCCATCCCTTCTGTCTGTAATGGACAGGGAGACTGGGATTTGTTCACTATTGATTGCAATAATTACTGCTTGGCCTTCCGTATCACAGATTCTGCATCCACAGATTCAAAGATCCATGACTTGAAAATATTTTCTTAAAAATTGTAAAAAGCAAACCTCGATTGTGTCATTCAATATGAAGGACAACATTTTATTATTTTTTATTTTATTATTTTATTTTATTATATATTATTTTATTTATTATTTAAGAAGACAAGCATCCACAGATTTGATATCCATGGAGGTCCTGAAACCCAATGTATGTGGATACCAAGGTCCCACTGTATTAAACATTTTACCTTTTACTCTGCAAAAGTAAAAGCTTTAAACAGTTAAACTGCATTTTGATTTTTAAATGGTGAGTGACGACTGCAAAAATAAATTAAATTGTAAAAGTGTCTGGGTGAATTAAACTCCACCTTTTTTTAAGAAACAGAATCTAACAAGTAATGAGAAGAAACCTTACACTATTTCTCAGCAGTCAGAACATGGTAGACTGATTTCCTTAATACACATAGTCTAGCCAAGTATTTGGCTCAGACTATATCCAGTGCATGCTTTCCTGGAAGTAAACTCCATTGAATTCAGTGGGACTTTCAGAAAACATTATTGTGATCACAGTGTCTCAATTTTCTTCCTTCTAATGTTACAGTGGACTCTTGCTGTCTGCTGGGGTTTGGTTTGAGGACCCCACTTGGATGCCAAAATCCGTGGGTATTCAAGTCCCATTATATAAAATTCCATAGTAAAATGGTGTCCTTTATATAAAATGGCAAAATGAAGTTTTCCTTTTTGGATTTTCTTTTGAAATATTTTCAGGTCATGTATAGTTGAATCTGTTGATGCAGAATCCGTGGATAAGGAGAGCAACTGAAATTTATTTCAACTGTGTCAAAACATAGTTTTACATGGGGTGTGTTTTCCTTCCTTCTCATTGTTTTCATAGACACTGTACTGCTGACATACAGAAAATTCTAGGACAGTAGGGGAAGGCCTTGGTGACTTTCTGGTTTTGAGACATGCAGAGTATCCCAGCATCGTTAAGATGTACAGTTGGCCCTCAGTGTCTGCGGAGAATACTTTCCAACCCCCACAGATACCATAACCCACGGATGCTCAAGTCCCATTGTCCCTAATGGGCAAGCATCAGGGACAAATGCAGTGAAGTCCTCCCTCCCTCCCCCTCAGAAGCCTCTTACCTGTGCTTGGCTTCAGGGACAATGTGGAGGCAGAGGCTGGAGCCCTGTTGGTCGGAGGGAACCGGAGCCAGGTGTTGGGCTTGGGGGAGGGAGGGGAGCTCCAAGACCCAGCTCTGGCTCCCTCTAGCTAATGGGATTTTGGGGCTCCACCACCCCAAAGCCAAGCCCAGGGAAGAAGCGTAGGAGGGGGAGGAAGGAAGAAGGAGCGAAGAATGAGGACTTCAGTGCAGTTGTCCCCAATGGTGGAGCCATTGGGGCAATGCAGGCTTGCTGTCCACAGATGCTCAAATCAACAGATGGCAAGTCCTCAGATAACGAGGTCCCACTGTAAATCCATGTTCAAAAGAATGTACTTCTCTGCCTTTTAGTTTGCAGGATCTTTGCCTTTTGCCTTTTTGTGATGTGTGTGTTAATTGACTTGTTGAAAAAATATATCATATTTTGACCTGTATATCTTTCTTCTACTGTAGGGATTTTTTGGATCTCCTGGGAAGATCTGTGTAAATATTATGATGTTATTTATTTGAGCTGGAATCCAGGTCTTTTTAAGGAATCAACATGCATTCACAGGTTTGTCCAATAGAAAAGGATGCTAAGTCATTATATTCCAAACAATCATACAATTTTATTTCCCTGTATACTCTAATGGGCAAACCTCTAGATAAATGTATATCAAATAGTATATTGGATTAATGATGCATGATTAAGTCTGAGATAGACATGTAATTTTTCCTTCATGTTCCTTCCCCATCACTGTCATTTCTGTATTTAAGCATTTAGTTTCCTCCTTACATTTGTTCCCTCATTCTGAATCATCTAAGAAGACCCAAGGCCTCTTCATACATCTTTGAGAAACTGTATTCTTTTTGGAGGCCTGCCTCACATTCAGAGAACTACCCCAAGTATATGTCTGAGCATTTAGCATTTACATTTCTATACCACTTATCAGTCAACTCAGCACTCTCTAAGTGGCTTACACCCCCAACAAGCTGGGTACTCATTTTGCCAACCTGCAAAAAGACAGAAGATTGAGTCACCTTTGGAGCCCTGGGATCAAGCTTGTAACTCAAATATTTGATATTTGATACATTCAGAAAATTACCCCAGGTATAAGTGACTGAGTGTTGTAACTCAGATATTTGATATTTCCCAGTGTATAGAAGTGAATTACTGTGACACATCATGCAACCATTACTGCTCAGCATTCATAGATTTTCTGCAGCTGGTTTGCTTAGATCCTTTTGTAAGAGTAGTGTTTCTTCTTGGCTAATATTTTACACAGTCAGTCACTGCCATTTGAAATTAGTGGCAACTGTGGGGAAAAAATGAACTTAAGAAGAAATTGAATTTTGTATGAAGAAATTGCAGTTTCTTTAGATGTTATTTGCACCCACCTCCACTTCTCTCTCTCTCTCTTTTTCCTTTAGTACATGGGATGCAAAACAGGGTCCTGCAAAAGATGCTTATAGCCTAGCCAATAATCCACAGTACAAATTGGAAGTTCAGTGCCCACAAGGTGGTGCTGCTGTGTGGGTTCTCCTCAGCAGACACATTACAGACAAGGTATTCATTTTCTACTTTTCCAAACACATAACGTGCAGTCTAGCCCTGAAATGCTGGTTCCATGACTTGAGATACCATGGGGAGAGCAAGAAGAACACTATGTGAGCCTGTGTGTGTATTGACATCTTTTTGGGAGGCCCTTCTTGTTGTCCCACAACCCATGTATATCTAGTGGGAACAAGAGAGAGTGTCTTAGCTGTAGCAGCTCCTAGGCTCTGGAACTCCCTTCCTAGAGATTAGACTGGTGCCCTCCTTGCTATTCTTTCATAGACAGCTGAAGGCCTTTTTGTTTTGGTAGGCCTTTGAGGTCTGACCGCTCAAAGGGAAAGCCTATTATGTGCTTTTTAAAAAATCTGTGGTTGATCTTTTCAATGATTGATTTTTAACTGCTTTTAATTTTATTGAACTCCTCCTAGAAGTCAAGATGATGAAATGAGGACACTCTTATACTTTGGCAACGTCATGAGAACATGTAACTCACTCAAAAAGACATTAATGCTTAGAAAGTTGGAGGGCATTAGAAAGAAAGAAAAACCACACACTAGATTGCTAGACTCAGGGAGGTAAGAGGCATGAATCTACAGGACTTAAGCAAAACAGTGGATAAGGGGGCTTGGAGATATCTCATCCACAAGTTTACCATGAGTCAGGGCCACCTCACAGGCACTTAACAACAATAACAGACAATTTAATTACGTTTTAATTTTTGTATTAAGTCATTTTTTTGCTATACCTGTTTTGACTTTTGTAAGCAGCCTTGAATCCCTGACTGGAAAGAAGGTGGAATATAAATTATACCAACAAGAACAACACATTACACAGAATTCTTTCCTTTCCACTGACTGCAACCAAGCTGCTGCTTGTATTTCCTGCAGACGCATTGGTGATTCCCTGGATGTTTAATGGGATGTACCATAGGAGAACACCTATTGTGCTGTGGGAAATTAAATGGCAAGCTTTTGTGAGGCAAGAGTTTTTGCTTGTAGAAAGGTGAACTGCTATATCCCTGTATAAACCCATACTTTAGTCTTAAAAACTTGCTTCCAATTAGCCTCCCGCTGGAGTTCTAATTTCCATGCCTATATCATTGGCTGTTGGATCTGAAGGCAGGTCATCCTTGATTGCTCTAGAAGTAAAGTCTGTCAGGTATAAGCATGAATTTGCCTGTCAGAAATCTGGGACACAGAGAGCTGCTTCAACTTTTTGGACTTTGGGTGAATTACAGAAAAGATTAATAAGAAAATAGAGACCACAAATACATCTTATTTATACCCAGGGTATAAACTAGTAAAGTTGTCTTTGGTTTTTCTGCAGGATGATTTTGCACGCAATCGAGAATTCATCACAATGGTTGTATACAAAACAGATGGGAAAAAGGTTTACTACCCTGGTAAGTGTAAACATCTCACCTCCCCGTATGACAGAGTGGGCCCAATTTCTGCCTTGTTTGAAGTTGCCTTTTTGAAATTAACTACTGTAGTTTAGATTAATCATAGTTTGTTAAGATTGTTTGGCAAGGTACAATGTCTTCAGGAAGTGAATGAGAGTTAGGGGGAGCACATGATGCCTCAGAGAGGTCATTACATTTGATTTCAGAACTCCAGACTAGCTTAATGTGACATCTTGAACATGGCCTCTGTCACTGATTGGATCAGATTTATGGGCATACAAAGTCTGGCCATTCATTGTTTGCTTCTGCAAATAGTATATTTTGGAAAGTTAGCAAGACGTAGTCTTAGTGTGCCCTAGTAAGGTTAAATTCAAGCTCAGTCTACACTGGGATGGGGAAGATTTACCTGAAGATCACATGCAGCCTTCACATTCATTTTGTGGGCCCCACTACCACTACCACTGGCATTGGCAGCCACCATCACACAACTTACACTGTCAGAATTGCAACATCTTTCTTTCTGTTCTTCCCTTATCGCTTTCTGCCCTACAGTTTCACAGGGCACTGTGGTACAAAAACACTCTACCACTCTTCCATACCATACAGAGACAATGTAGTTACAGCCAGATTTTATCTACTACTTCAGGTGGCAGCAAAGACTGTGACTTCCATCAAATTTCAGTGGTAGCAACAGCAGGAAGTTAAACGGCAGTGCTTCCTCCAAAGAATTCCCCAATCATAGGAAGTTACCCACCCTTTAATCTAACCTAAAGAATTTTTCAAACATGAATCTATGCATGTCTTTTGTTTTTCAGCTGATCCACCACCATATATTGATGGTATTCGAATCAATAGTCCACACTATCTGACCAAGATGACATTGACTTCTCCTGGGACTCATACGTTCACTCTGGTGGTTTCTCAGTATGAGAAACAGAACACAATTCACTATACCCTGAGGGTATGTACTCACAGATACCCTTGCAAGTAAGACTTGGAGGCACTAGGAAGAACGATCACCACAGTCATCAAGTCAGGCAGTCTGCTTTGGGGTAATTCTTACAACAGATGGCTAAACACATTATATTTAGAGCCCTGCTTTATAGGAGTGATGTAGAGATTTTTAATTTCATATAAACATTGTACAAATGATATAGGTCGAAGTTGCTGTAGCAAAAAGTTCTTACATACAAAGTCTCAATTCTTCGAGAATTTGTATATGCTGGTTGGGAGTGCATGATGACTTGAAGTGGTGTGAAGAAGTCTTGTCTATGTGATTGCAGCCATCAGATACAGATTTGTCTGTAAATAGTGACCTTTCCATGTGCATTGGCCATTGGTCTGGCTAGGGTGAGGGTAAAAGTTAACCACTGGAATTAAACCTGAAGAAAAATTATCAGTGAATTTGTCAGTTTTCCCTTGTTTACAACATCTGAAGAACCAAGAAGGTTTCAAAGTTGTGAAAATCTTGCAAGGGAATACCTTACTTCTGCATTATGCATTATGCCTTGTGAAGTAGCATAGGCCCATGGATGTGGGCTACAGACAAAGATATCTCCTGTTATTAAAAGCTGCCTAATATGCCACTGCAAGCCTAAAGAAGAGAGGACAATTTGCATTCTGTGTGTGTCAGCCCCCTTCCTGTAAAATAGTTTTGAAGGGTTTTTTGCCCCCCCCCCCCCCCCCCCCGCCAGAACAGTTACTTCTGATGTAGAAAAGGCAGACAGTAACAACTCTTTTCATAGTTAAATATTTGGGGCATAAAAGGTGCCACGACAGATTGCTACAGGCAAACCTGTCACTGTTCTAACCATTACTGATTGAGGATTGTCTTATGTTTTTGGTTTTGTTTTGTTCTTTGGATTGCTGTTTGTTTGTTTTTTGGAGCATCCAGATTATGGGATTCTTCTCAAAAGGAAGCTGTTCTTTCTCTTTCTCCCTCTTTTTAACATTTCTGGAACCAATAGCTGAAGTACTATGAATAATAATAAATAATACTCACATATTTTACAAGGTATGCAAAAGTATTTCTTTCAAAAATCTATGGACATGTGATTTTCATTCAGAAAGATACCATAGGTTCCACTCATTTCCAACACTATGTTTTCCTATAAAGGTTCCTTTTGTTGTTTGCTGTATGAACAATTCTACATTATTATTATTTTCTTTTTGCTGTAACACAGGTATATTCAGCATGCAAATTTACCTTCTCTAAGATCCCAACACCATATACAGTATCCAAAAGGGTAAGAAATAATTGGATTCATTCTAGTCATCCAGGAGCATTGGGAGATGGGAGATAGATGCACAACATAAGACACAGGTTCTAGAAGTATGAAGAGAACTGCATTGCAAGAGGACAGTCCTGTCAAGCTATTGTTGAATCTTAATAGAACTCGGAGCTGCTATCTATTGAGTAAGAATTATTTGCAAAACAGCCAACTGTTCTTATTAAATTATACTGCTAGCTTATATGTATATTACAGTTCTCACCTTTTCTTTCTTCATAAAATTAATATTTGTGAAGGAGAAGAAAATACCTGTTTGATTTGTATGCTGATGAACAAAGAAAAACCATTGCTGAAGGAGAGGAAAATAGTGAAGAACTCCCAAATGGTTGAATAACTCCGGATTTGCCATCTCCATGTTTTTTCTGGGCTACATAGGATTCCTTCCAAACATTTCATGTTGACTTTGTACGTGGAGAACTTTTTGTAGAATCTTGAACAGCAATAAGTACATTTGGTTGTTTTGTAAATAATTTCCATTGCTCGTTGTGTTCTGTCAATGTCATTCCATTTCTCTTGGGATATTGTAATTGGATGCTGACTTGTTTTGGTGTACAGTGGGCCCTTGTTATCCACTGGGGTTTGGTTCCAGGACCCCCCATGGATAACAAAATCCGTGTATACTCAAGTCCCATTAAATACAATGGCATAGAAAAATGATGTCACTTATATAAAATGGAAAATCAGGGTTAGCTATTTGGAATTTATACTTTTTGGAATATTTTCAAGCAGTGGATGCTTGAATCCATGGATAAAAAAATCCGTGTATAAGGAGGGCTGACTGTATCTCTTAATACAGCAGTGGGGAATTAGACTGCAGTTCCCATAATCCCAAATTCATATAGCCAAAGGTGAGGACTGATGGGAATCACAGTCCAACAATATATCTTCCAGTCTCTGCTCTAAAGACTTGTTTGGTCATAGGATTTTCATGGTAAAAGATATATTCAGAAGTGGTTTATCTGTGCCTCCTTCTGTACAATAGTAACAAGAGTTAGCTATGGTCTCTAAGAGATCCTCTATTGGTATTGCCACCCTCTTCTGCCCTGTAGCTGTTTGGCACTTTTAGTCTGGCTCCTTAGCAAAAACCTATCTGACAAAGGAGACCCTACTAATAGCATTGCTGCCATCAGCATAGCCTCTTGCCTCACACAGTTCTACCATCACAGTGGGAGCATGCAATCCTACTACCATGGAAAGGTAATGGATCTAAAGCCTTAGTCTGCCCTGTTTAAAATATATTAAGTGGGCTTCTTGTAGTCTGCTGTGAGAATCCAATGAAATGTGACAGATTTTAAGGAATCTGAGCAGTTCAAGGTTTTAAAGGGACCTGACAGTTTAGTATAAGAACAGCACTAAAGGAAGAGCACATTTTTGCATCCATTTAATATGATTTATTCTATTTTCTATGGCATAGATAGTATGAATAGAACAGAAAATTAATCTGACTTGTAGTGTAATTTGAGTCACTTTGAAACTGATATTCTAATGAACCTTGAAGGTTGGAAAGGGATGGGGAGGGAGGTTAAATGAAATACTGCATTTATATATGAATGCTAAGAACTGAACTGACTTCCCTTCAGGTGAATGGACAGTGGAAAGGTCGCAGTGCTGGCGGATGTGGCAATTTTAGAGAGACCTCCAAGAACAATCCTATTTACCAATTCCAGCTGGAGAAGACTGGTTCACTTCTTATTGAGCTCAGAGGACCAAGGTTGGTGCAGAATGAAATAAGTAGCTCAGTAAAGATGCAATATGATACATTCATTTAAAACTTGTTACTCAACAATGTTTAATATTGGTAGAATTCAAAGACATAGCCATTTTGGCCTAGATCAGTATGCAAAGGGATCTTGTAGCACCTTTGAGACTATTGCTTGCGGATGCTATTGCAAACTGAGAGAAGATTGTAGCATAAGCTTTTGTAGACATGTCTGCTTCATCAGCCTATGAAGCTTAGGCTACCAGAATCTTTTTCTCAGTTAGTCTCAAAGTTACTATAAGATTCTTTTGTATAATGTTACATATTGTGTTTGTTTAAGTTCACCTGTGAGGATCTAATCAGTTATTGACCACACATCTTCAACCAATCTTTATAGCGATAAAAACTAGAAAGCTTTTTTTAAATTGCTGTTTTTAAAGGTGCAAAATTATGCACTCAGTCAGTCCAAAATCTTTCAGCTGCACAGAATTGCATAGGCAACTGGAAAACAACTTCTTATCCTTTAACATTGTTTTCCATAATAACTTGTGCTTTTGTGTTGTTGTGTCCAAAAGGCAATCTAACTTCTACTCAATTCACAGGCAGTATAGCGTTGGACTTGAACTTGTGACAGTCTCTACAATGGGAGACCCAGGTCCTTTGGGCTTTCAGAAAAAGAACAGCGGTGATTACAGGTATCATCTTGTTTGACTTAGACATATTTGATTGTATAATTCTGGGTCTTATATTAAGTTTGTTCCTCTCTTTCTTTTTCTCTTTCTCTTTTTTCCTTTGAAGGTGTGGATTTTGCTATCTGGAAGTTGAGAGTGTACCTGCTGGTGTTTACAATATTATTCCAAGCACTTTTCTCCCCCAGCAGGAAGGACCATTTTTCTTGGACTTTAATAGTGCTGCTCCTCTCAAAATATCACAGCTGCAATGAGGTAGCCTTGCTCCATAACCCAAGAATATGGCAGAACTGATAATCTGAATGATTTACCAGAGAACAATCAAAGAAATCCCTAAGAAAATGTTTACATGAGATGTATAAACAGGATATGGAATCTCTTACAGGCAATAACACCCCCAAGTTGAAGTTCCCAGATCCTCTGTTGGACAGTACAGTCTGTTAAAGTGTAGAAGTTGGGGTAACCCCTTATTTTACCTGTGCTAATTCTTGAGTTGTGGCAGACTAGAGGGCAAGGAAAGTGCTCAAATTTTATCATGTTCGTGTGAAATGTCCTTGATTTAGCATGGCTCAACTTGTAAGATTCTGGCACTTTACATCTTTTTATCAAGTTTTGGATATAAAACTTTTCTCTTTTCTCTTTTGTCCAACCAGCTCACCTCTTAAACTTTGTTTTTTTCAAATGATAAAGTACCTCCAGTTCTATTCATCTGGGATACCTGGACTTGTGAAAATCTTTTGTTTTGCCTGCCACGTAGTCTGGTCTGTCTCTGATCAGATACAGTGTGGTTTGGTTGCCTGTACTTTGTTATTTGCTGCCGATGAGTAGGTGAAACGCAAGCACTATTCTCTAGAAAGCATTTTGGAAGGGATTCAGGAAATTGGTTAGAGGAGGTAGGCAAGGTTATATGACATCACTGAAGGAATGGCATCTCCCTTCTGACTTATGAGTTACTTCTTTGCCTTGTCCAGATCTCTTTCCTCAAGCCCTTGATTTTGCTTTAATTCTCTACTACAATCTGCCATCCATATCCATGGACTAAACCATCCACAGCTTGAAAATATTTGTGTGTGTGTGTAAATTCCAAACAGCAAACCTTGATTTTGCTATTTTAGACAAGGAATTATTAACTCTGACCTGGATAGACAGCCTTTATCCAGTTCCATGATAAATGCCACCAAGGGTGCTATTTCCTTTTCTAGCAGGTCCATTTCTGCCCCTATTATTGCTTTGTTTCTGTAGCAGCAGCCCCTGGCCATAGGGTCCTATAGTCTTGTCAATCCTAAGGATCAGTCACAAATCCACTTTTTAGTGGGGAACAAATTGGGTACCTCTCATTCTCTCTAGAATTTCCAGTGCGCCTTCCAAAACTGTTACATAAGAGCATCTCGGCCAACCCTCAGCCATGCAAGAACTCACAATCAAAGCACCCCTGACAGATAGCCATCGACCCTCTGTATAAAAACCTCTAAAGAAGGAGACTCCACCACTCTCCAAAGGAGTGTGTTCCACTGTCGAACGGCATTTACTGTCACGAAGTTTCTCCTAATGTTGAGGCAGAATCTCTTTTCCTGTGATATACTTCCTAGAAAATGATACATTCGTAATCTGAAGGTAACTTTTTTTTCCCAGTAATGTTGCATGACTTGAGCAGTGAATACAACATCACATAGTCTCCTGGATATCTTTCTCAGACGTCCCAGAAGTACCAATGTACTGTTGTAGTGCAGGAGGCAAACAAGCTGCATGCCTCCAAAACAGCTGAACCAAAATGTTGCCCTGGTATACAGAGTCGTGTGTGTTAAGTGACAGTATGCAGCACATTTCTTAAAATGTGGGCCATGGTTGCTGTACTGCTCTTGGTTCCAGCCAGTTAATTCAGTCACCAGATTGCACTGCATGAGCGCTAGATGTGTGCTTTAAAATTTGTTCTCATACATGTTTTATGAGCGTAGTTAACTGGCATGGCAAGGGTAAAGTGTCAGAAATACATTTCAGATTATGATGAATAACACTACCTACTCACAACATAAACTTGCTGTGATAATTGCTCTTTCAGGTAAATTTTATGAAACCTGCTGATTTTATTTTTTGTGGCTTATGTAACTGTCCTGTGATTGTGTCTTAGGTTAGTATGAAATTTAAACACCATAAATAGGCCAAACACAATTGCTTCTGTGCAGCAAATGGGAATTTTTGCCTAATCGGTTTTCTTTTCTTTTTTTGAAGAAAACAAACTGAGGGAAATGAGACAGGTGTTTTTAGAAGTCACAGCCTAAATTTAATGGCAATGGAATCTGAACTGGATAAAGCAATTTCAGGAATGAAAAACTTGAAATAGATTTAGTGAGAGATTTACTTCTCGCTATATTACTATGTACTACAGACAGTGAAATCAACAGTGAAATAGTTAAAAAATGTATCTACCTTGTCTCGGCCATAAATCAAAATAAAAACTTTTGTCAAGATATCAGAATAGGATTTGGAATAGCAGCTATTAAAGAACTAGGTAAGTGTAAGTATGCATAATTAAATACCAAAGTCAATATCATCAATGTCACCATATTTCCAATTTCTAAGTGTGGTTGTGAAAGCTGCAGTGAAGAAACGTAACAGGAAGAAAATCAATTCATGCAGAATGTGGTGCTAGAAGAGTGCTATGGATACCACAAACTGCCAAAAAGACAAATAAATGAGCCCTAGAGCAAATCAAGCCTTACACTGGATGCCAAGATGATGATAACACTTTATAAAGCAGAAGTCAGTAGGAAAAGAGGAAGACTGCTTTACAGATGGACGTGCAAGAGGTTACCAGGGCTGACAAGGTATCTCATTGATAGGGTCATCATTTGTCAAAGCAAATTTGACTGAGCAAAAACATGTAGCTCAGATATCTAAGGCAGAAAGCTTTTTTTCCTTGTAAAAATCTAACCCTGTACCAAATTTAAAGGTTATACATTTTTGTCCTTACTAACAAGAAAATGTAATTCATTCATTCATGTGGGCTTTTCTGAACATAGCAGGGGTGGAATTAAGCACTGCAGATTAGATTAAACCTCATTCTCTCATTTTAACATAGAAATCCTATCATTTGTTTCCTTCAGACACCTCTGCCTTTGCATTATGCCTTTTTAAAAATGTGTTGCTTTTGATCTTAGGAACACAGACTCAGCATTGTTATTGCGGAGCTCAACAAGAAAGCGTTCCTTTTGGGATAATCTGAAGTGATAGCTGCCTTTGAAAAGAAAATTAAAATCAGATGCCTTGTAATTGCTCTTCAGTGATGGACCATCTGGGCTAGGGTGAATTGACTCATGCTGTGTACTTGACAGTAACTGGCAGCTTATCTGCTTTGCAAGGTAATTAGTAAGATGAAAGTTAAATCTGCAGCCTGGACTGCCAAATAAGTCAGTAGTAACAGGCTGAAAGCAACTGCTGCTTTTAATTTTGGGTCTCTATACCACACTGATTTTTCTGCACAAATCCATTAAAGAAATAGTATGAATTTCTCCAAATGTTTAAATACTGGCATACTGGTTAATATATTTTAAAAGGATGGGGAGGGTTGTCATCTTAAGTCAGTGATTCTATGTTCAGTGCAAGCAAGGGCAATTACTAATCAGAAGATGAATTTTCTAAGGATTGGTGTAGGCCTGCCTGATGATGATGATGATTTATATCCCACCTTCCTCTCAGTACAGGGACTCAAGGTATCATAATGATTTAAAATAGTGTTGGCAATCTGCCTGTAAATACTTTCATCTTGTACTGAAATACCAAAGCAGCCAGCTTGTACAATATATAAGTCCCGTTCTCTAGCTTTCATAGCTAGTATGATCACTCTGTCATGAATGGTGGCTAGCATCACTTTCACAGATTGATATGTGCGTGATAATGTTTCAATTAAACAAGCTGAACATGAATAATCTTTAGTGGAGTATTAATGCCTCGCTCTCAACGAGAGCTGAGTCAAGTCACTTTAGTTTGGATTTAAGACCTCTACAGCAAGTGGTCAAAGATTCTGGGAGTTGTAGTCCAACATCTAAGGACCCAAAGGTGGGAACATTTGTTGGTGATAATTTGCAGGGAGGCCATTCGATTTCAAGCTCCCTGCTCTTTCTTAGTGAGAATGCTAAATAGCATCTCCACTTTAGATATCTTGACAAAACCACAAAATAGATAATATGAGATTCAACAGCTACTTGCATGCATCTGAGGAAGTAATCTCAACTCTATGAAAGCTCATGTTACCAGATCCCTTTACATGCTAACAGTTACAGATATGAACCTCCTACTGGTCAATATTTGATTCAGGATAATGTATTAGCGGTGTTTTCTCAACAAGAGGCTGATCGTACTGGGAGCTCCTCAGAGGTAATACAAGTGATACAACAGTAGAATTACGGACTCCACAGGGCCTAGAACAAAAACATGTCCTTTAAGGCCTAAGCAAGTTTTCAGCCTTCAGTTCTCCAAATTTTTAGATTTCTAACTGCCAGAACTTCTGCCCATGCTGTGAACTGAAGACCAGAACAACTGTTACAGCAAAGATTGAGAACCACAGGCTTAGTCACAGCATGAAATATGCCCTCTTGAACAGCAAGAACAAACTGCGTATCTCTTCAAGTATCCAACTGGGCGTTACTAATGGTTCTAAGTTCTTGGAACACTAGACCTTCCCATGAGCTCTTTACATCACATTACAGTGGTCCCCCGGGTTACGAAGGTAATCCATTCCGGGATTACCTTCGTAACCCGGAAGCTTTCGTTTCCCGGGGAACCGCTATTCTAAACGGACTGCGTGGCCGATTTAAAGGGGCCGCGCAGGGTTTTTTTCGGATCCCGGGGGATACATTAGCGGGCCCGCCGCTTTCGGATCCCGGGGTTTTCGCAACCCGGGGGATTCGTAAGCCGGGGGACTACTGTACTGTAGTTTGAAAAATGTGGGCACAAGAAAAGAAATGTATGGGACTCTTATTATATAGGTTCCATTGTGCAATGCAGAACCCTGAAGAATCAGCATAGTCAGACTGAAGATACTAGTGGAGTCCAATGCACTTTTAACCAAGAAAACAGCTGGATATACCATGCAATACAGAATGACTCCATTAATCACAGTAGGAATGCTCCCATTAGCAATAAAACTACTAGCAGCCTGGCCTTCGCCTAAGAGTATAGGGCATAGTAAGCATATCACCTACTATCCTCACATCTAAAAAGGATTTGTTTCTTCCAGCCAATACATGTGTAAAGCATAAAAATACTGTTTAAATTTGTGAAAATTTCCTGGCCTGCTAAAGGAGGCAGTATTTGTACCCTAAAACCCTTCACCTAATGGTTAGATTCAATCATGCCTAGAATGAACCCACAATGCTTGAATTAGTCTTGAAGCAACTTATATTCTGTCACTTGCCCCAAAGCTTGAATCTTGTCCTGTGTAAAAACCGAGACACCCCACAAATGCCTCTACTTTTTTCTTTATTAATTACCATTCCATTTGGCACTCTGTGTTCATTTCCTCGGCTGAAATGTAAGCCAAGCGAACAAATGGAAGGTACATGTATAGCTGAGAACATGTTTATAAAGCACTTTTCTAAAAGGATCTAAAACACTTTCAGTCTAACCATACTGCACATAAAGACAACAAACGGAAAGAGGAGAAGTTTACTGTAGTGTGAGAGAGTTTCTTTTTACATTTGTTTCCAGTATAGATATACAAGTTGTATAATAGGGGAAAATACAAAACTAAACCAAGAAACGTGGGGGGGGGGGGGAAAGAAATAAATGCCCAGCAAATAAATAAGTTTATTAGAGATGTCATATACCAGTGTCAGATACACTATCGAAACAAAAGTCCTATCATTTATTAGTATAACTACCAGACTTCTCTACATCTAACAGCTGTTACTGAAGCATGCTTCAACTCTCCAGTCTCATTCACCTTTTTGCTTAAGGGAGGCTACATTTATAAGTCCCTTTACTTACTCCAAAAACATTATACATGACAACCTACAAAGATATTAAAAAGTATTCACTCATTCTTCCATTTTAACTGGCAGATATGCCACCTATTCATGCACACCTCACCATTTTCTTGGTAGGCCAAGGTGTAATCGTAACTTCCTAATCATGCCTAGTGACGGACACCATGTGGTACAGTCATCACTTAAGAAGTGCTGGGAAAGGTGTCCTATTCTTATCACTCGCTGGATTCATAATATTAACTTGCCCTCCCCCAAACATGATGTGTATCAATATTTGTACATTTATGCTACTCACTGAGGTATAATTTACCACTCCATCAGCTCTAGAGGAAGAGCAGATGTTTCTAGGCTCAATTGCATGCAAGAGCTTTGTTTTATAATCCCAAAACATAATACAGACAATGAAAATTCAAGGTATTTAAAAAGATATGCCACTGGCACTTTGGAATTCTAGTATGTCTGAACAGCAGCCCAGCTCACAAAATGGCAGTCAGCTGCTCCTCTCAAACATTTGGCTTGGCCTCCAGTGCCCAACTGGCACAGATCTATATCAAGTAGACAGTACTAGTTATTGCTTCTGCCAAACTGCTACAAAATATGACGTCTGAAGTACAAGCACAGTTGATGTTGTATGTGACCAACAACTGTCACAATGATGTCACTTATTTTCCCCCAAAAAAACCGCACACACTTCAGCCCTCAACACTGATGTAACTTAGTGCAGTTTCAAAGAGTAAACACCCAAAGATTTGGCATATATTAGTTATTGGCACAATGTCTTCTGACATTCAGAAGTTTGGGTATAAATAAGTTAGAATCCTCATTAGTTGCAAGAGGACATAATTTCAACCAATCTGCAGAGTTTTTCTGTCAGGACAAATCCCATCTTTGACTTTCAGGCATTGTAGGGAGAGTCGCTTCATCCTATTGTCCAACGTTGGGCCACTAGAAGAAGAGGCATTGCTGCTACTCCTGTTCTTATTCACTTTGTCAAGTGTCTTGTTCTCTGCTCCTTCAGCTCTGTCACCTATCGAGATGAAATGGAGAGGTTATACATTCTTGAACTGAAAGAATGTGAGTCAAAACATATACAGCATTAACATATATATTGTAGGTTGTATTCCAGTTTAGGGTAACTAAATCTGAACCCAACCCAATGCTATTGCCCATTAATCTCAGGAAATGTGCAATCAAATGGGTTAGAAAGGATTCTACCTTTATGTAGATTCTATTGTTATAATGAAAGGAGTGGGTTAACTTGGTTGTGACTGACAAGTCCCATCCAATGGGTCTACTCTGAGCATGTCTTTCTCTGGATCCTACAACATGTGTTTAAGAATCAGTTTCACTTTTTCCACCAATGGTTTTATTCCATCTCAGGCTTTTCTGACAGGACTTTGTGCTGAGATCCAGTTAGAAAGCTGTCAAAGTGCAAGTCACCAGCATCCTTATATCAGTTGTCTAGTGTACTCCTTTTTCCCCACTTCTTCCATGGGTAGGCAGTGGCAGCTGTGTAGTTACCTGGCACAACTCCGTCCCAGCAGCCACTGATCAGCTGGGGGGGGGGGCAGTGTCCGTGCACAGCCTCGCTGCCCTTGCATATCCACAGAAATAAAAGAGTAGCTTGTGAAGGGAGAAGGCTGATCTTTCTTCACCACAAAATCGAAAGTGGGCAGAATATGCCCTGACATACCCCTGCAGCTGATCAGTGGTCAGAGGAATGGATCTGTTCTGGGAAGCCTCCCAGCTACTATTGAGGTAAATGGGGCAAGGGTGTTGTGGAAGGAGATACCAGATATCTCCTCCTGCAATGTGAAAAGTACAGACATTGGTAGAACCAGTGTATATCATCAACAAGCTTCTAGCCTTGATATTATTTAAATTACTTCAAGCAATAACCTCCTGACCCCCACATCCCTAAGGCAAGCCACTTACTGCCAAATTTTCATATATATTTTTTTAGATAAGCTCTATCTTTTCACTGGCTTAAACGCAGTAAATAACCATCTGCCTTCACATAGCTCTTACTGTGAAAGACAAGTCTGCTTTGTTGGATACAGAACATTTTTATTTTACCACCTGTTAAAGGACTGCCTTGAAGCTCTTCTCATGGGACAGTCTGACCCTTCAAACACAGGGTGGCTGTTAAATTATTGTACAATGCTTTGAAGCATTACAACTAGCAAGTATAGGATAAAATCTCACAATTCAAGACTTTAAGGGCAGAGGAAAATGTAAAGATTTCCAGTCCCATTCTGTAAACAGGCCATAAGACACAGGGAAAGCACTTAACTTGTGTAAGCTCAATATGCACATGTGCCAGAACTGTACACAATACTCCATGTTTGGTTGTACTCAATGGTGCAGGTATAGATAGGGGCAAAAAAGGGCATTCTCTCCCATAAAAATTCTCCCCACCATGGAATTTTCCTTTACTGCCTAAATTTGTAACACTGCAGTAACTTGCAACTTCAGTTGAGCATTGAGAAATACACATCCAGAGAAAAGGGACAGGCAAAGTTACTAAGGGAATAGTAACACACCAAAAATAAGAATTTTAGGTGTGAAAGATCGCCAGTACCTCATTCTCTGCAATGTTAAAAATTAGAGAATGGGATAAAATTTCTTGGGGAGGGAAATTTTCCATTGGAGGGGCAATGCCCTCATTTTGACCCCCCCCCCCCCCCAATAGCTACATGCTTGGTCATAACACAGATTTAAATAAATGAGAGGGAAAAATGTGTGGCTCCACAGAAGTTGTTGGACTAGCAATCTCATCAGCCATTGAGAGCATAGCCATCAATGAAGGACAAAAATGAGGGGAGCTGCCATTGAGGACCTAGTATTTTCAATTCCTGGTTCAAGGCCGTTATAATACAGTGTGCCTGCACCATACGTGGCTTTTAGCTTACGCTGAAAGCTGCACGCTGGAAGAGGCAATGGCACATGAACCCATGGCATGCACACCATGCTGCACAGCGGACATGAGCCCCATTGTTTTCAATGAAGCTCCAGCATATGTGGTATTTCCCTTACACGGGGGGTCCGAAAAGGATCTCCATGTAAGGGAAGGCCACATTGAATTGGCAGTTTTCTTTGCAAATCTTATCCTAATGACTCCTAGCACAGAAAACATCATGGGCTTTCTTGGTCCAACTTACCTCTTTCAATTTCACATTCGGGAGAAGAAGCCCCACTACATTCACTGCGAGGTCCTAATAGAGGAAATATGCCAAATTCAGAGAGCGAGATAGGGCTGGACAGATCCAGACTTCTAGGTCGTGCCACAGGAACAAACTGGGTTGGCATATCAAAAGGGCTTGTGGGACCAGAGCTGAAACTGGACACCGACTGGGTTTCAGAGTCTTCTTCAGATACAACACTGCTGCAGTTGTCATCCTCAAATACTTCAGAAGCCACTGTGTGCATGTTAAGAGAGAACTTCCATTAGCAAAGTTATTCCCTTGACAAATAGCACCTATCTATTTGCTGAACCGTCTAATTTTAAGATTGTATGTACAGCACTGTGTAAATTTACAGCGATGTAAAATAAAGGTTAATAATAATAATGACACCACTAGTTTATGGATACTGTTGCTGCCACCACCACCACCTCGAGTTATAGTTACCCACAGTGTATTAACTCTGAAGTACACCCGAGGTGATTCCCATTAAAAGTAAGGTAAATTTTCTCTATTATTGAAGGCCAGCTTTAAAAATTGTTGCCTTGAGCTATCATAATATCACATCAGAGGTAAGAACTGTCTGTGCTCTCACCAAACTGATAATGCCTGAAACAGTTTCTCTATGCTGTAGCCTTAAAATCAGCAGCAAAAGATGTAACATGACCCCAAACAGTAAGGGATTGGGAACCTGTAACTCCCTCATCCCCTTCTTGCTGGACTTCAGCTCCCACCAGCACTGGTATCAGCCAGCGTGTCAATAAGGAAAGGATCTAGATAACATGCAACCTCAGCTTCACCATTTTTACGTTCATGAAATTTAGGATATTTCAAAATTCTAATTGGTGCCAGTCATTTCCAATTCAGCCACTTATATCATCATGGGAAGGGAGGAAACAGACTTTAACTTGAGCCAGACTAGTCATTCCTTCACCACAGTGCTATCTGTGATCACTGGAAAGGTCCCTTCAGGGTCTGGAACCCTAGTGGCACAGTGGTTAAACGCCTGTACTGCAGCCACTTACTCACAAACTGTAAGGTTACGTGTTCAATACCAGCCAACGATTCAAGCTCGACTTGCATCCTTCCGAGGTTGCTAAAATGAGTACCCAGCTTGTTGGGGGCAATTAGCTTACACATTGTAAACTGCTTAGGGAGTGCTTAAGTGCATTGATAAGCAGTATAGAAATGTACTTGCTATTGCTATTTCAAAGCAGTTTTGGGGGCCCATTTTTACCAGTTCCCATTTTCATGTGTTTCAACAGGGAAAGCTGTTAGTTGGATATACGAGGGCTAAAAACTTCCTGTACAGTACCTAACTGCTGTGACTATCAATAGTATTTTTATAAAGTATGTATTTTTTTATTTGCTATCCTTGCTGTACTGTAGTATGAAAGTAAAATACAAGGAGCAAAGAGTGGTAGTTCTGTCCTTAGGAGAACTACTGGTTTAACTTGAGCCTGGGAAATGTGTGACAATCTCAGAATTTTTTCTTAGTATATTCCAATACATTTTTCTTTTACTTACTGGAGATATTGTCTGGCTCCAATTTGCACACCGAAAGGTCTTCTACTGAAGTAGCGTTGCCTTCAGCACCCACACCACACCCTCTGGGTCCCATGGAGGAAGCTCTCCTTCTCTCATGGATCTCATCAGAGATCATTTCCAGATTCTTCAGTGCTGTTTTGTATTCGCCTTTTGCCAAAGAAAGCTTTGCTTGTAGATCATCCACCGTCTTCTTCAATTGCTAGTGAAGCAAAACACTTTCTTACTAAGAGAGATACACTGCTTAAATTTGTATCTTTTATTAATATAAACTGTGCAGAGAGGCAGCTTCAACCTTATTCACAGAGATACAGTGCTTAAATTGAACCTTTAGGATACTAAAAGGTGACACTTGTCTTTGGACAACAAACAATTCTGCCATTCAAAATAGAGCTTAAGCCAGCCAATGTTAAGTCTCATATGCATGGGTGGTGATCCAGGTGTCTCTGGTAATGGTAAGCCTCTAGAGGTGCCTGGATAAGTCAGTCTGAGTGCTCCAGTGACATCTGACTTCCCCTAATAACCCCTCTCCCAAACAAGCAACCTATTGTCACCACCTTCTCCTTTAGAGCAAGGATTTCTTTTATATATTTGTAATTCAGAGGTAGCACATAGGGTGAAATATGCTAACCTTAGAACTTCCCAAAGCACCCTGTTTGTTTCATTTATAGGATGCTTTTCTCCAGGAGTAGAACTCAAGGCGGTTCATAAATAGAATAAATTAAAATCTGACAATAACATTTTAAAAACAATTAAAATCATCACATTAAAACAGTATAGTTAGCCCTCCATATCCACTTGCAACACAAATCTTCTGAAGTGCCAAAGGTAATACAAACTTTGTTCTACAAGGCCAACTACTTTTAGGAGGGAAAGGACTACAAACAAGTCGATCAAAGAGAACATCAGGGCTTCTTCCCACTGGCCTGCCTCCCCAAGGCAAACTGACTTGGGAGAAAGATTCCATGGACTTGTTATGTTTCAGTATACTTTTACTGAAATTGTATTAATATATTTTGACTTAACTTATACATCACTCCAAAAATAATTTATTTTTAAAGATAGGATATAAATAATCATATTACATGAAGAAATAATATTGTCACCTAAGTTTTGAGAACTGAAATTCGAAGGACAAAATCTATGCAGTTTACAAGAATGTTCCTCCATCTGTGCAGAATATTCCCATCCATAAGAACATAAAAACCATGCTGGATCAGACTGTAGGCTTATGTACTTCAGCATTCTGTTCACATAATAGCCAGCCAAAGTGCCTATGGTAAACCTACCAGCAGGTTTATAAGTGCAATAGCACTTTCCTCTTCATCTCTCCAGCAACTGAGAAGCAAAGACATACTGCCTGAAATACTAGGGAGAAGACTACAGTCATCCTCACTAGTAGCCACTGGTAGCCCAAACCTCCACAAATGTATTTAATCCCCCCTTTAAAGCTATCCCCAGTAGCTAGTGCTACATCCTGCAGCAGTAAATTCTAACATCTACATCAGTGGTCCCCAAACTGTGCTCTTTAAAAGATTTTGGACTTCAGCTCCCAGAATCCCAGACCATTGGCCAACATGGCTGAGGCTTCTGGGAACTGAAGTTCAAAATCTCTTAAAGGGCACAGTTTGGGGACCATTGATCTACATGATAAAAACCAAAATGCAATCATTCTTATAACAGGGCTTTTTTCAAAAAAAGAAGTGACGTTTAAGACAAGACCTAATTTTTCTCTGAAATCAAACAATTACACTAATGATTTTCAATGTATGTGCTACAAGTTTTTTGTCTTTCTGGAAACTGTTTTGATACATACCTCTAATTGTACATAGTATTTTGCCTTTAGTTCAAAGTAAGGCCTGGAGGGAGGAGAGCAAAGAAAAAAGGTTGGAGGTATTATTATTATTACTATTACAACTGCTATTTATTGACAAACCTTGCTTACAAATAAGCAAGGGAAATAGAAGCCCTGGATAACCTTTTTATACATTTTTTCACTCTGTTAACTAACAGACCATGTTAACAGTTTCTATTCCAGTCCCCCTCCACCCATCTAGTTTTGCTATTATAGAATAACCAATACCCTATGATGCCCATACAGGAAATATGACTATTTGGGGAGTGGAGGGCATGGTCAATACATGCATACTGAAGGAGGCACACTCACAAAGTGACTTGAAGTACTCAAACAGTGTAAAGGTTATTATGAGGGGATCATATACTCAGCTTTTAAACCTATTCATCAGATAAAAACACTAAGCACCAATTTCAAATGTTTCAGGGCTTCTATGCTAAAACAGCTATTAAATAATGAAAGGATTAAAATACAAATTGTTCTTCTATTCTTTTATTTTCTGTAGAAGGATAGAATATCCTCATGTCATCAGTAAAGGTTATGTTTGTATCCGCATAACAACTTCCTAACAAGAGTTTTAAGCATGATTACATTCAGTGATATTTCACTGGGCTAAGCAAGCCCAATTCGGTGCTATATTGTTGTGATCCAAGTATGTAGGAAAAGTGGCAAGAACAATGCCCAAATCTTTGCCAAGTCATAAAATACAACATGGAGAAGAATCTTCCATCTAAGGAAAACAGAAGTACAGTAAAGGCTTAGTTATGGGTTCTTCGCCATTGTCACCTTTTAATGCATTTTTATATTATTTTTCCCATCACTGAAATTTTTTTCTCTGTGTTCACTCAGGATTTCCAGAGCAGCTCATTGTTTAAAGGAAATAAAAATAATTTAAAAGCAGCAGTACAATCTGAATGAATACAACAAGGTCCAAGGTAAAGAAGAACTGTAGTGGGGGATGGGATGAAGGAGACAAAATTCATTAATAGTGCCTGCACAACTTATAAAGATTTTTCCCAGTGTTGTAAATTCATTCAGGTTAAGCTAAGTCAACTACCCTGGAAAAAAACATTTCACAATGGATCCCTTTTGCCATCTCCACCTGCTTTATCAGACAGGGGAGGAGACCAAAGTAGGACCTTCGGGGAAATTCTTTTAACACAGGCAGAGTTCATGTAAGAGAATATAATCTTTCAGTTAACCACTAGGAACAAGCAAATGTCACAAGATGGGAGGCCACATTTCAGGTCAGGTGAGTACATGAGGGCTGAACTTCCAAGGACCTGGCCAAAGAGGAAGGGATGGGCTTTCATAAATGACTTGTTAAATATAAATATGTATGTGTTTCAATTTTATTTTTTATATTAACAAAAGGAATCACACACACACTCTCATTATTAATAAATAAAATCCCTCCCCAGTCATACTTGATAACTATGTGAAAAAAACTAATTGCATTATCAACAAATAAAATCTTCTATTCATTCTTGAATAACTTATTGGAATCATAGAACTGGAAGAGGCCTCAAGAAACATCCAGTCCAACCCTCTACTATGCAGGAATACACAAAGCACCCCCGATGGATGGCCATTCAGCATCTGTTTATAGACCTCCAAAGAAGAAGACTCCACCTCACTCCGACGGAGTGCGTTCCACTGTCAAACTGTCTTACTATCAGAAGGTTCTTCCTAATGTTCAGCTGGAACCTCTTTTCCCATAGTTTGATAACTGATAAATATCACTGTCCCAGGACAGAACCCTGTGGCAGCCCACTGGTCACTTCTCTTCAGGATGAAGAGGAGCCATTGCTGAGCACCCTTTGGGCCTGGCCAGTCAGCCCATTAAAAATCCACTTAACAGTTGCATTGTCTTGCCCACATTTTACAAGCTTGTTTGCCAAAATATCATGGCAGACTTTGTTGAAGGTCTAACTGAAATCAAGATATGCTACATTCACAGCATTCCCTGCATCTACCAAACTGGTAATTTTATCAAAAAAGGAGATAAGATTAGTCTGGTATGACTTGTAATATCAGTCATGTCACTCTTTCTTTTCCTTTCTCCCCTACGCACTCTCTATGGGGCTTTCTAGATTGGCAAAAAAAAGTGTGTTCATGGCTGCATGAAACTCTAGCCTTTAGATGAGAAAAAGGAAAAGTGTGCCATGAAAACGCTTTTTTTGCATTTTAGGGGAGAAGAAGCGCCTTTAAAAAGGTGCTGGTTTTCCCAGCTTCTTTTTTAAAAACTGCGGAACAGCGCAGCTCCATCTAAAGGCTGCAGTGCAGCTGCTAAGCATTAAGGAAAAGGCAACTTCATGTCACACTTTCCTGCCAATCTAGAAAGCCCCTTTGTTCCTTATCATACCATACTGTTATGCCATCATAACAGTGGTTTGGTCGTGTTTTTGTCTCAGCCTCATTGCACAACATTGTGGTTCTCCTGGTGCTGTTGTGTTGTACAGTGGTTGAGAACATGATTCTTTTTCTTGCTGAAAAGAATCCATTAATGCCTTTTTCTCAATATGATTGGGCAGCCAGTTTGAGTGCAGAGGAATAATAATAATAATAATAATAATAATAATAAATATCCCGCCTCTGCACTCAAGCAACCAGGGCAGCTTACAACAATTAAAAGTATACATATTATATCCTCCCCAACCCTCCCCCCTTAAACTAGAATTAAACAATTTACAATCTAAATTGCAAGAATTATTGATTAGTAAGTACAGTGTAGGTGTGGTCCAGTTATCCCTCTCTTGGAGTTTCCCAAGAATATCTTCAGCAGGGAAACCTTAAACTATTTCTGGTGCTTGGGAGGGGAGGATATAACTTTCAAAGAGAATAGCTGTGTTTTCTGTGGAATATGTTCTTGAAACCCTTTTCAGATTTTTTTTTCTATTTAATGATAAATAGTTTGATCTTACAATGCAATGACATCGCAAACCTGGCCTGTTAACCAAGAGATTCCACCTCAAAATCAGGAGAAACTTCCTGACAGTAAGGGCTGTTCAACAGTGGAACACACTCCCTCAGAATGTGGTGAAGTCTCCTTCCTTAGAGGTTTTAAACAGAGCCTGGATGGCCATCAGTCGGGGATGCTTTGATTGGGAGTTCCTGCATGGCAGGGGGTTGGACTGGATGGCCCTTGTGGTGTCTTCCAACTCTATGATTGTAAAGTCACTATTCAGATGCTATTACCTCATGGGTATCTTTCCTAGAGATTTTTCCATTGCTTTACTGTGGTACCACACACCACATTGTTGCCACTGCAGTGCTACTTTTTAAAAATAACTTTTTTAATGGGAGGCTCAACAACCTGAACCAACTGTCTAGCATGATAAACACTTCTGTTTTTTAAAGGAGAAACATATCAAAATGACAGGAGGTGCTACAGTTTGTTTCTCTTCTTGTGACACTTCTCACACTGCAAGTTCTGGGCAGGGATGGGTTCACTATAATGATGTCATGCTGTAGCAGTGTTATTATGGCTTCATGAGTGCAAGTAAAGCGGTTTTGAATAGTACAGCCTGAAACAACCAGTTAGTATGATAAGCACTTTTGTTTTTCACAAAAGAAAGACATTAAAAATTGCAGAGGATGGTGTGGTCTACTTCTCTCCATGTGCCACCTCTCACAATGAGAGCTTTAGGCCGTGATGGGTGTGCCATAAAGACATTTTACCATAAAAATGTTATTACAGCTATATTTTTATAAAGAGAGAAACAAACCAATCATGAAGTACATGATGGGCAAATAGGGTGATGACACAGGCATTAGTGCGTATGAAAAAAATGTGCAAATCATGCTATAACAGCACAAATGTGGCAAGGGTATGATGATACACAGCATCAATAATCAGCTATTGTTGTGAATACAGCTGAAACGGCTTTACCCAACATAACAGCATAGTATGATAAGGACCTCTGCCTCTTCACACGTGCAGTTAGGCATCATTCTGTAATATGTGCATGTAGGAATTGTCCCTGTAGCTACAAAACAACTACACCTACTTGGATTTGTTTATAGCCCTTTTCAGTTTCTTCTCCAACTGTTTCATTCTGCCCGTGGCAGCGTTGTACTTGGCTGCCGTTTCCTTGTGTACCAGCTCACTTCTGGTTTTCGTCTGTTCTGCCTCCATGACCTTTAAAGAAGAAGAAATAGAAATGGGCTTGAGGGGAAGCAGCTGCAGGCCTACTTTAGGCTAAAGCTTGAGTATATTTTTAACACTATTCCCTCAGCTTCTCTACACCTAGTACGGTAACAGAATTTGGAAGCACATTACAAACATCATTAAAGTCATTTTGTCATTTTGTTAAAGGTGCAAGTGCTTAGAGAAACTTCATTTATTTATTTTAAAAACTTAATTGTATTAGGGATATACTCTTGACCACCTGCCTATCATTACTTCGAAATACAGAACAATGGCTGTCTTCTATGTATATAAGACTAAAACCATAAAGAAACAATAATTTTACCCTGGAACACAAGTCATGGAGCCTACTAAATGTGATACAACCCTAGAGCTAATCCTAAATGGTGCCCAGGATCTGAAGAAAGTATTGATAAGCTGCTTGAAAAATAATAACCACAATCCTATCAAATTTTACAGAAGAACAAGGAAAAAATTACCCTTTTGACACACACCTAAAGGTCTGGCTCTTTAATGGCTTAAGTTCAACACAAGAATCCTCTGTTCCCCATTTTGAATCTTTTATAATGAAATTACTTTAATGCCATATATTGTCACATGTTCACACCAAATGTGGCATGAAGTAGCCTATGTGGCTGGACCACAAACTCTTTTTTGGTGGAACTTTGATGGAGCACTGCCCAAGTCAGCCCTGGCCATGTTTCAGAATTCCCTATGTGCTTTTGGGATCAGGCTTAGCTGCCAGAAAACTGGTTGTGCTTTGATACTGCACATGTTACACAGCTGGCATTTGCAGGTTTAGAACTGGTCTTGATGGCTTGTAATTCTTGTGGCCCCAGTCTAACATGCATTCTTACCGCATGATAGCTAAAACATCAAGAAACGATTGACAGGGGGAGCTACACTAACCAGAAGCAGTTCACACATCCAGCTGCATCTTGTTGTAACCTGCACTCATGGCAAATTGCACACATTACAACAGAAGTTGGGAAAGCAACATTGCAAAGACTTTGTGCTGCTACTTTACCCAGTCATGCAAGCAATGTGTTATTGAACAATACATGTCACACAGTATTCTGCAAGATCCATCTCCATGCCCAAAACGTCCATGAATTTTCAACTTCCTATTGGAAGGGAAGGAAACAAAAGGGCAGATTTTTCAAGATAAGCCAGCAACAGACCTTACCCTTTGAGTGGCATGGTTAAGCATCTCCTGCCAGGCAGAGTCAAACTGGCGCTTGTCATCTTCCAGCAACCTCTGCTCAGCAAGGGAAATAGTCTCCTTAGCAGCCCGTAGCACCTCAGTAGCTCTCTGGAAATCCTGTGTTGCTTTTTGAGCCTCCAGCTGGGCCTATGGTGAGAGATACAGCAATTAAGCACTGATCAATTCTGACAAATTATTAGAAGGGAAAGCAATCAATAATCCAGTTTTCAAGGACCTAAACCCAACTGCTAGTCCTAACTAGAGCAGACCCAGTGAAGCAATGGAAACATAGCAAATTGTATTCCTGCAGCAAATCTACCTTAGGACCTTATCAGATGGGAGGAAGTTCTCTTTATTGTGAATGGAGCCAATTCAAATTCAAGTGAATTCGCTATTGCGTTCGAAATGCGTTCAGAATGACTTCCCATTACCCGAAAATGACCCCCCATTGCCCAAAATTGCGTGAGATGCTTTAATTCGCAATAAGGTAAAACCCATGATTGTGTTCAGAATGACTTCCCTTTTGCCCGGAATTGCGTGAGATACTTTAATTCGCAATAACATGAAACCCCATGATTGCGTTTGGATTGCCATTGGATTATACTTCCAATTTCTGACGTCTGATAAGGTCCATAGTGAGGTCTAGCAATTGGATTTAAACCAAAGTCAGCTTCATTATATCTTGTTTTCATCTAATGTTCAGTTACCAATCTCAGAAATGCAACTTGGTGTCCCCTCCAGATATTTAAACTACAGTCCTCACCTGCACTCTGTGAAATGAAAAGGTCTATAGTTCAAACATGTGCTGGACTTTAGGTTGGGGAAGGCGCTCTAGTGAAATTCATAATCTAGTTTGCTTTTTTTCCCTATAATCTGCAATTTGTATTCAAGTTGGTAGACTGTTGCTTTGCTACAAACTAGAAAAATATTCTATACAAATTTGCCACCTTGTCTTGCCCATGAAAGACTTCTGTTGCCAACATACATAAAACGGTAGCACCTCAATGCAATTGTTAGCTCCAATTAGAGTACACCACTGAATAAATGGTACTTAAAGAAGTGCTAACTTACCAAATCCCCATTGATTCATCATATTTGTGCCTAGAATTTTTTTTCTTTCTTCTCCTAATCAGACTGTTCCAAACTAACAATGATGTCCAAAGGTCTTCCCTAAGCATCAAGTCTGTCTGGTCAACCCTGTAATGCATTTACTTGCCTTTTGACTCTTTACACTTGGATTATAAAACCTGACAAAAGCCTGAAGCATTAGAAACCATTTGGAAGTGCAGTCTATTAGTAGATAAAATACCACACCAGTCCCTAGAGCAAGTTCACTTTAAAAGAGCCTCAATATAGCAAATCTAGCAGGCTTGGTCCTCTAAACTCCTCTGTCAGCTGCTTTCTTGTGATGAATAAATGTATGCCGTGCTTCCCAAATGCATTGACTAGATAACATGCTTAAATGGCCTATCAGCCCAGCCTTGAATTGCAATTATCATATAATCCTTAAACAAGCATCAGCTATGTGAGTTAACAGTTTATACAAATGGAGCACAGGAGCTGAGAGGGGGAAGGAGCTGGCAACTGATCAAGATCAACCGTAGCCATTTCTATTACCAAAAGAAACAAGAGCAAATTTGGCTCTTCCCACCAACACCAGCCCCGTTACATGAATTTCAGCTCTATACTCAGGGCTAGTACAGAGCTGAAAATAATGTAATGAGCTAGTGGGGCCAGAGTGGTGTAATGGTTTGACCACTGGACTAGGACACTGGGAGACCAAGGTTTGAATCCTGGCATGACCATGGAAACCCACTGGGTGACAATGGGCAAGTCACACACTCTCAGCCTCAGAGGAAGGCAATGGCAAACCCCCTCTGAAGAAACATGCCAAGAAAGCCCTATGATAGGTTCATCTTCGGGTCACCATAAACTGGAAACAAATTGAAGGCACACAACAATGACAACAACAACTCAGGGCTTATGTTTGAATGGGAGACTGCCAACAAATACCAAGTACTGTAGGCTATATTTCAGAAGAACGAACTGGCAAAAATACCTCTGAGTATTTCTTGCATAAGAAGATTCTATGAAATTCAATAGATAGCCATAAGTTTGCAGGCACATACACACATACTCAGGGCTCTGAGCTGTAATCGCTTCTATTTTCTAAAATATAACTTTCCCATGTTGGCTAGGGAGAATACAGTACAGTACTTTCCTATGCTCAGAGCCTAAACAGTACAGGGGAAGGGAAAGATGTGGCCCTCTGGATCTTGTAGGATTCCATCTCCCATAAACCTAAGCTAGCATGGTGTGGGATGATGGTAGCTGCAGTCCAAAAATATCTGCAGGGCTATACATTCTCCATCCCTGCTCTAGCTAAAGATACTGCTTTTCCCATATTAGATATTAGCAGAATCAAACTACAGACAGAAACCATCCTTTCATACAGACATTTTGATCCTTTAAAGCTGGGATGGGCAACCATGTCCTTTCAAATGTTATTATGCAGCAAGTCCAAGCAACCTCACCAATGACTATGTTGACTAGGAATAATAGGAGTTGCAATCCAGCAACATCTGGCAGGCCCACAGCTGCTCATCCCTACAGTAGAGATTATGGCGTGTTATGAAGTCCTATACTACAGTACATAAATGCAAAGAAACAGGGGTTCCCATATACATGTTCAGTTTGGAGTCATTCGGAATGACTACATTTTTATGCCTGAAAGCAACCTTTATGCCCCGGATAATTATTCTGTTTTTAGAGGCTAATGTCTTGGATTCCCAAGACAACATTCCCATTGTTCTTCCCTGTCTACTTCAGAAAATTGTTGCATTCTGATTCTACTGAATCATGTGGCCTCAAGTCTTCCATTTACCAAATGCACACCACCCCAAGGTGTTAATTAATAGATATAAATTTAGCCAAAATAGATTGTCAGTTATCCTGCTGTAAAAAGTGTCACTCTTTCCCATCTGTCTTTAAAATCCTATGTTTCATAACATCTGGACAAAGGAAACAAATCATAGAATCATAGAATCATAGAATCATAGAGTTGGAAGAGACCACAAGGGCCATCCAGTCCAACCCCCTGCCATGCAGGAACTCCCAGTCAAAGCATCCCCGACAGATGGCTATCCAGCCTCTGCTTAAAGACCTCCAAGGATGGAGACTCTACCACACTCCGAGGGAGTGTGTTCCACCGTCGAACAGCCCTTACTGTCAGGAAGTTCCTCCTAATGTTGAGGTGGAATCTCTTTTCCTGCAGCTTGCATCCATTGCTCCGCGTTCTGGTCTCTGGAGCAGCAGAAAACAAGCCTGCTCCCTCCTCAATATGACATCCCTTCAAATATTTGAACAGGGCTATCATATCACCTCTTAACCTTCTCTTCTCCAGGCTAAACATCCCCAGCTCTCTAAGTCGTTCCTCATAGGGCATGGTTTCCAGACCCTTCACCATCTTAGTTGCCCTCCTTTGGACCCGCTCCAGTTTCTCCACATCCTTTTTGAATTGTGGTGCCCAGAACTGGACACAGTATTCCAGGTGGGGCCTCACCAAAGCAGAATAGAGTGGCACTATTACTTCCTTTGATCTAGACACTATACTTCTATTGATGCAACCTAAAATAGCATTGGCCTTTTTAGCTGCTGCATCACACTGCTGACTCATGTTCAACTTATGGTCTACTTGGACTCCTAGATCCCTTTCACACATAGTTTCATTCAGCCAGATGTCCCCCATCCTATATCTGTGCATTTCATTTTTCCGCCCTAAGTGCAGAACCTTACATTTCTCCGCATTGAATTTCATTTTGTTAGCGTTGGCCCAGCTTTCTAGTCTATTCAGGTCATTCTGAATTTCAATCCTGTCTTCTGGAGTATTGGCTACTCCTCCTAATTTGGTGTCATCTGCAAATTTGATAAGTATGCCCCCAATTCTGTCATCCAAGTCATTAATAAAGATATTGAATAGCACTGGGCCCAGGACAGAACCCTGTGGGACCCCACTGGTCACTTCTTTCCAGGATGAAAGGGAGCCATTGTTGAGCACCCTTTGAGTTCGGTCAGTCAACCAGTTACAAATCCATGTAATGGTTACCTTGTCTAGCCCACATTTTACGAGCTTGTTTGCAAGAATGTCATGGGGAACCTTGTCAAAGGCCTTACTGAAATCAAGATATACTATATCCACAGCATTCCCTTCATCTACCAAACTGGTAATTTTATCAAAAAAAGAGATCAGATTTGTCTGGCAAGACTTGTTTCTCTGAAACCCATGTTGGCTTTTTGTGATTATGGCATTGGCCTCTAAATGTTCACAGACTCTCTGCTTAATGATCTGCTCTAGAATCTTTCCTGGAATTGATGTCAGACTAACTGGACGATAATTGTTGGGATCCTCTTTTTTCCCCTTTTTGAAGATGGGCACAACGTTTGCCCTCCTCCAGTCTGCTGGGACTTCTCCTGTTCTCCAGGAGTTCTCAAAGATTATTGCCAATGGTTCCGATATTACATTCGCCAGTTCTTTTAATACTCTAGGATGTAGTTCATCTGGTCCTGGAGATTTATATTCATTTAGGTTAACCAGGTATTCCTGTACTATCTCTTTACTTATTCTGTGCTGAGGTTCCCCTATTCTGTCTTCTGCTCCATTATCCTTAGGTTGACCACCCTTTGCCTTTTCTGAGAAGACTGAAGCAAAGAAGGTGTTGAGTAATTCTGCCTTTTCTTTGTCATCTTTGAGCATTTTGCCATCTTCTGCACGCAGTGGCCCTACTGTTTCCTTCTTCTTCCTTTTGCTTCGGACATACCCAAAAAAGCCCTTTTTGTTGTTCTTAACCTCTCTAGCCAGCCTGAGTTCATTCTGTGCTTTAGCTTTTCTGACTTTACCCCTACATGTGCTGGCTATTTGTTTGAATTCCTCTTTCGTGATTTCCCCATTTTTCCATTTCTTATACATGTTCTGTTTAAGGCTTATCTCAGTTGAAAGTTCCTTAGTCATCCATCCTGGCTTCTTGAGACACCTCCCATTTTTCTTCCTCATTGGAACTGTTTGAAATTGCGCCTTCAGTATCTCCTTTTTGAGAAACTCCCATCCGTCTTGAACTCCCTTCTCTTTTAGTTTTCTTGACCATGGGATCTCCCCCAGTATTTCTCTAAGTTTATTGAAATCAGCTCTCCTAAAGTCTAGAATGCGTGTCTGACTATGCCTGGCTTCCCCTTTCCGCTGTATAACAAACTCCAGGAGAACATGGTCACTTCCCCCTAAGGATCCAACCACTTGCACCCCATTGACTAGGTCATCCCTGTTGGTTAAGATCAGATCTAAAATAGTTGATCCCCTTGTTGTCTCTTCCACCTTTTGGACAATGAAATTGTCTTCCAGGCAAGTGAGGAATTTGCTAGACCTTGAGGATTTGGCTGAGTTTGACTTCCAGCAAATATCCGGATAGTTGAAGTCCCCCATCACTACTACATCTCTCCTTTCTGAGTGTGTGCTCATCTGTTCTAGAAAGGCATCATCCAATTCCTCTGCCTGAGTCGGGGGTCTGTAGTAGACTCCCACAGTAACATCCCTGTTGTTTCCCTCTCCTTTAATGTTTATCCAGATGCTCTCCACCTGGCTTCCAGTATTGACTTCCTGGATCTCTTCACTGGTGTAAATATCCCTGACATATAATGCTATTCCTCCTCCTTTCCTGTTTGGCCTGTTTCTCTTAAAAAGGTTATATCCCTCTATTTCTACATTCCAGTCATGAGACTCATCCCACCAGGTTTCAGTGATGCCTATTATATCATATTTGCTCTGTTGTGCTAGGAGTTCGAGTTCATCCTGTTTATTTCCCATACTCTGTGCATTAGTGTAGAGACATCTAAGAACATGTGTTCCCTTTACTTGCTGCCTGTGCAAATTTTTTTGCTTCCCACTGTTGGGTCCTTGCACTGTTTGCCTTGTTCCCTCTATGTCAGTTTGATTATTTTCTCCAGCCCTTTTGCCTTCCAAAATAATGTCTCCCTCCCCCATATAACTCAGTTTAAAGCCCTCCTGATCAGATTTTTGAGACTTTTGGCAAAAATGTTTTTGCCAACTGGTGTGAGATGCAGCCCATCCCTTGCCAGAAGTCCCTCCTCATGGAACCGCAGCCCATGATCCAAGAATCCAAACTGTTCTTGGCGGCACCATCTACGGAGCCAGTTATTCACCTCTGCTATTTTCTTCTCCCTTCCTGGACCATGCCTTTCTACTGGGAGAAGAGATGATATGACAACCTGTGCATCCATCTCTTTCAGCTTCCTTCCTAGAGCCTCATAATCCCTTATGATATTCTGAAGGCTGTGCCTTGCAGTATCATTGGTTCCCACATGAACCAGAAGAAAGGGGTGTTGATCAGTAGGCTTGACAAGTCTTGTCAGCCTCTCAGTTACATGATGGATCTTTGCCCCAGGGAGACAACACACCTCCCGAGACATCTTGTCAGGCCCACAAACCATTGCTTCTGTACCCCTCAGCAAGGAGTCCCCCACAACCACCACACGCCTCCTCCGAGGCTTAGCAGCGGCTGTTCCCTTTCGTGGTACTCTCAGTCTCCCCTGCTCTGTCCCTGATGTCTGTCCCTGCTGCTTTTCCTCATCATCTCTGATAACAGAGAGAGATTCAAAGTGATTCTGTAGCTGCAAGCTCACAGAACGAACCGTGGTTTCCCTACTTCTGCGTGTAACTTTCCTCCAACCATCTCCTTCTTTTGTGTGTGAAGTGACCTCTTCTTCCTCAGCAACTTTCTCTGTGTGTTTCCTGTCCAGGACCATCTGGTCCTTTCTGTTCAAGAGAACCTCCTGCTCTCTGTGATGCTGAAGTGTTGACACCTGGGCCTCCAACTGCTGAACTCTTCCTTCTAAGAGGGCTACCAACTTGCACTTGGTGCAGGTGAAGTTCCCCACATCTATAGGCAAGAAGACAAACATCCCACAGGTGTTGCAGGTGACTGCTGCAGGTCCCTCAGTGTCCATAGTGAGAAGTCTTAAGGAGGCAATGAAACAAGACTGTGGGCTTCTCTTGTAAAACACCAGTGTAAAAAATCCCTGTGTGGCTGGCCTTTGTCCCCAAGCTCTGTTAGTGAGCTCAATCAACTGGGCCTATAGGTATCTAGAAAGTTCCTGGCTGCTAGCTCCTTCTAGAGGCAAGTCCCTGATTCACTTCCTCTGAATCCCCACAGCCCCTTAAGGGAATAGTGGGAAGAAAAGTATAAATATTGAATGAGTTTGTCCTCACTGTGTTCAGGCTACCTTCTCCTCTGTACTTCCCCCCTGCCTTGGCTATCAAATATAAAAATGAGTATGAAAAGAAAAAATTTGCGCGCCTCTCCTAAAATGAGATTTCTCTTTCCTCCTCCCCAATGAACCAATGAAATGGCTCACAAATTCAAATTTTAAGGTCTTACCCAATCAAAAGGCACACAGAGAAGCACAGGTTTACCTTGAGGAAGGTATGGCCAGAAGCCTCTCCTAGCAGTTATATAAAATGAGATTTCTCTTTCCTCCTCCCCAATGAACCAATGAAATGGCTCACAAATTCAAATTTTAAGGTCTTACCCAATCAAAAGGCACACAGAGAAGCACAGGTTTACCTTGAGGAAGGTATGGCCAGAAGCCTCTCCTAGCAGTTATATAAAATGAGATTTCTCTTTCCTCCTCCCCAATGAACCAATGAAATGGCTCACAAATTCAAATTTTAAGGTCTTACCCAATCAAAAGGCACACAGAGAAGCACAGGTTTACCTTGAGGAAGGTATGGCCAGAAGCCTCTCCTAGCAGTTATATAAAATGAGATTTCTCTTTCCTCCTCCCCAATGAACCAATGAAATGGCTCACAAATTCAAATTTTAAGGTCTTACCCAATCAAAAGGCACACAGAGAAGCACAGGTTTACCTTGAGGAAGGTATGGCCAGAAGCCTCTCCTAGCAGTTATATAAAATGAGATTTCTCTTTCCTCCTCCCCAATGAACCAATGAAATGGCTCACAAATTCAAATTTTAAGGTCTTACCCAATCAAAAGGCACACAGAGAAGCACAGGTGTAAGCACATGATAAGATATTCCAGTTTATTTCCAAATTAGACTTACCAGCAAACCAGCATATTAACATTTGTAATGAGAAACAATCTTCCTAGGGCTTACTGCATACGTGACCACTAATAATATATTGCAACACCTACTCAACATCAGATCTCCATTTCCACATCAACTGACAAAAGCAATGCTTAAATTCGTGTTTTTTTTAAATCTATAATATGCTTTACTATCATTTTTGTTGACCATGAGCCTCATCCTGCTCATATGTGTAACTTTACTCACCTCAACATATACCATATAATTAAACTGATCACATGAATTAGTATTTACAACTGTCAAAAATATAAAACAGGTATAGATGAAAGATCTGATGCATCCTGTAATTAAGGAGAGCTTACTTTTAGGGGCTGCAATCCCCAGAATCCTCCAGCCTAAATGTAGTCTGAAAAAAGTAATTTCTCCAAGCTCTGCAATTTACTCACATTTCATGCAGCAGAATCTTAGGAGAAACACCTTGTATATTCATAAAACAGTCACATCTTTTGACAGTTAAGAAAACTAGAAGGGTCAATAACTGTGATGTAGGCCATTTTAGACACTAAACCTAATGTTCCTCTATATATTATTTTGCTTCAAAATACAGCAAACCACTGCATATGCATTTGGCCCCTCTTTCTCATTCTACAGAACACAACTATGACTTCCATCCCAGAGTCCAGCCCCAATGGCAGCCAAAGGTTATATTAGTCTTTTAAAAAATATCCTTCGCTATCCAGTCATTCTACATCTTGTCAACCAGAATCCTTTCACCAGAATAACTTTTATTCATCATCTCACTGCTGATGCCATGCAACACAATCAACTACTTTACTGCTTAAGAACCTTTTTGATCTCCCTAGTCATCATGAATGCCAAAGCAACCATTTAAACATTGCCATGTTTTAATTGTCTTCTTCACAGCATGCCCACTATCCTGTCGCTTCAAATGCATGCAAAGTGGGCCTCTTATACCAGACTGGACAAATGGTTGTGGTTGCTGTGGTGTGCACCTTCAAGTCATTTCTGACTTATGGTGACCCTAAAGCAAACGTATCGTGGGAGTTTCTTTGTAAGATTTATTCAGAGAGGGTTTGCTTTGCCTTCCTCTGAGAGGTGTGACTTGCACAAAGTTATCCAGTGGGTTTCTATGCTTGAGCAGGGATTAAGCCTCTAGAATTGCTGTCCAATGCTCAAACTGCTATACCAGGTTGGGTCTCAATTTGTGGTTAGGAATATCAAACCTGTGGTCAGATATATAATATTTTCTGAAAAAATGAAGCCATGGGGAATGCTTGATATATTTTTAATGCACTAATAGCACCCTTTACCTGACAATCACCTTGCCTCTTTTGGAACTTAAAATGCATTATACAGTGGACTTGGTGTCCACTGTGGATACTCAAGTCCCATTAAATGGCATGGTAAAATGGTGGCCCTTTTTTTAAAATGGTTAAATCAAGGTTTGCTTTTTGGAGTGTGTGTGTGTTCATTCAAGCTGTGGATAACTGACTCTGTGGATAAAGAATCCGAGGATAAAGCAGGCTGACTGTATTATAACTTGGTGTTTGATATAGTAAAAGTATAGTTTATTCAGAATATAATTGCAAATTGACCTTTCTTTTTAAAGTTGTTACAGAGCTACAAGTTCCTGAGCTCCTGAACTGTAATGAATTTTCTTTCGTTTTGCCATTTTAGAGCAGGCAAAACAAACACACAATAAAAAGAGAACCATCAATGCTAGTAAACAGAGGAAATTATTTTATCTCCACTAGTTTTACATTGTGTCAAGCAGACATAACATACTTATTCCCATAAAAAGAACAGAGAAAAGGGAACCAAAACCAGGAATTGTAATGATGTGATACTTTATATGTGTGTGTATGTGCCTTCAAGCTGCCTATTGGCTAATGACAACCCCATGAATTTCATAGGGTTTTCTTAGGCAAGTAATACTCAGAGGCAGCATTGTCATTTCCTTCCTTTGAAATATAGCCTACAATACTTGGCATTCGTTGGTGGTCTCCTATCCAAGTACCAGTATTAACCAGAGCTTATCCTGCTTAGCTTCCAAGATCAGATGGGATTTTGTGTCTAACGTTTAGGGTATTTAGGCCTTTAATAATATATAGCCTTACCTTAAAAATTCTTTACATATTTTTAAAAATTATTTTCATGCATAAATATCTTTATCTTTTAAAGAGACATTACATGTTCTAACCATTTAAAGTTGCCTTCTTTACGTGCTCTGTTATGTTAAGTAGTTTGAAATTCTCTGGTTGAACTTCCATCCTGCTCAGCATGAGCCATTCTTCCCTGCAGCATAAACATTACATGCCCGCAGCATACAAAGCCCTGATGTCCTACTTTATGATAGCATTTTCTTCTTTTGATGAAATGCCTTGAGGGTATAACTGTTCAAAGAACTAAGACTGCGACAGTACCTGACCTTTACCAAGTATTAACCCAACCTTTACAAAATATGGAGCAGTGGGGTAAATGAAGGTCACTGCAGTCAAAAACCGACTTCTGACTCTGGGTTGGTGTGACCTGGTTACACAAAAATATTAATGGGTTCTAAACACAAGTGAACAGTATCTGGTTTGGCACAAAATGACCTATGCTTCTTTTGAGTATATTAACAACCACAAAACTGTAATGAAGACATGGAACCCAATACCATTTTATTCTGGGTAAACATGTAGAATTATATTCTATTTAGTACTGTGGATCTGACCAGGCTTTTCCTTCTTCCAATCACTCCTTCTGAAATACAAAATATAAATGGCAAATATACTGTAATCAAAGTTTCCAAATAGAAGGCCATGTTCATCTGTTTCAGCATAAAGGGAGGAGAAAGAAGGGAAAAGGGGGTGAGATGGGGGTAAAATCTGTCCCAGAAGACTCATCTAGCAGCATCTTTCAAACTAACTGTTTTACCATGAGCTTTCATGGATTTAAATCTATGTCTTTAGACACACTGACAGCCAGCATAGTGTAGTGGTTTGAGTGTTTGACTAGGACACTGGGAGACCAGATCTGAAACCCCACACAGCCATGGAAATCTATTGAGAGAACTAGGATAAATCACCCTCTCTCAGCCTCAAAGGAAGACAAAGGCAAACCCCTGCTGAAAAAACTCTGCTAAGAAAACCCTGTGATAGGTTCACTTAGGGTCGGCTTATAAGAAATGACTTGAAGGCACACAACAAAATTAATAAATTTAAGAATAATTACATAGTTATGGGACTGGGATCAGAGTGATGCAACTTGTAGTGGTGGTAATAAGCCTTCAAAGAGCTGTGTAAGATGATACATGTTTATTAAACAGCTTGAAAAGGGTAGAAGTCTTAAGGCTGTAAGATGTGAAAGCAATAAATTACACTTACCAAATACATAACTCAAAGCACATATAACCCAAAATATAAAATATATGTATATAATTTTTTTTAAATATAACCCAAACAGATTTCCAAAAGGATTCCCTCAAGATTACATTTCAGATAACTATTATTAAATACAATATTGGTTTCACACACAATATATACTCTTGCTTCTCCCCCCATCAACACATATTTCTTGACTGTAGCAGTCTAATGATGGAGGGAGCTTTTTTTCCTTGCATTTGCTAAGCCACTGAAAGTAGAAATCCTTGCTAATCTATTGAGGATTAGATGAAGATCTACCAACACATTTCCATCTGACTCTGCCCATTCTGTACAACCAGTGTTAGCAGGATATACAGTGTTTAGAGTGTGCTGAATCTAAAACTAGTGAGATGCACATACAAGTGCTCAATGAGTCATGAAACTCACTTGAGACCTTGGTCACTCATGCTGTCAGACTGACCTACTTCACAGGGTTGTTGTGAGGATTGTGTTGCAAGGAAAGCCATGTATACTGTTTTGAGCTCACTGAAGGCAATATATAAATGTAACTGTGAATGGATGGATTAATGTTAACCATTAATTAATGTTAACCATTAATTAATGTTAACCATTAAGTATTAAGTTAACCATTACACTGAAACCCCTCCACCCAATTCATATCATTATGCTAAAGCTAACATTAGTATTTAGTGACTACTGTTAACTCTCATCTTTCTTCCCCAGAAAGAAATGACGCTCTTTGCTGGAATTATGCATGGCCTCCATGGTTTGTCCATCAAAATTGCACCAACCTCCAAATGACAAAGAAAAGGAGCCACCCAATGCAGCAAACCTCAATTTACAAATCTCTTATTCTATGTCTATGCTACAAAATCTGTCACCAAAGACTCATCACATCGTGCACTAAGCCACCTTACACAACAAACACCATCTGCTCATGGCAATTTGTAGAGAGCCAAAAGACTGCAATCCCTGCTGTCTCTTCACTCCTTCCTGAACAATGAAACTACAGTAACACCACAGGAATAGTGAGTGCTGTTAGTTAAGCCTCTCTGGTGGAAGGGAGAAAGAAATTAGCACATAACTACAGGTAGTTACATTTAACAGTTGTTTCCAAATTCTGATATGTGCAGTTAATTCTTGCTACACTTTATTGGAATGATGGTAACTAATTAATTAAATTTTGTTAATTATATCCAAGCTCTGAAGATAAATTTATAAATCATAATACAGCCAGGGTAAACTTAATCTGATTGTATGCATTCAACAGCACCCACACAGCAATGGGCAAAATACTATTAATAAACATCTATTATTTATTAAAAGTATTTATTATTGCTTTTTTTGGCCACTGGGGCTTCTCAGGAGGCATACAATAAAATGCAAATTACAAATAGCTAGACACAAGTGGCCTTGTACAGTCTATTTCAATTAAATTATCTGTAAAAGTACCTGTAAATATGAATCATAGTTTACCTCCAAACAGCTCCTACTGCTCTTTGGACTCAGGACCACTTCACACATTAACAAAGCAACAAGAAAACATATTTTCCCATAATATCTATGCAGAAGCATACAACACTCAAATGAGAGCCAGCATGGAGTACTGGTTTGAATGTTGGATATGACTCTGGAGACCAGGGCTCGATTCTCTACTCAGCCATGAAACCCATTCCATGACCTTGGGCAAGTCACATGCTCTCAGCCTCAGAGGAAGGTAGTGGCATACCTCCTCTAAACAAATCTTGCCAAGAAAACACTATTGCCTTAGAGTTGCCATATATATTTGATTTTTTTAAAAAAAAATCCATTTTTGGTTTTTCCCTCTCCATCACTTGTTACATTTTGTAATATCTTGCCTGACGAAGACATCTAGAGATCTGAAAGTATTTCAGTGAACCTAATAAAGACGCTACCTGAATAACAGTTTTAGCTAACCCTATTTTTGTAACTTTTATAGTCACTGAGGATATGCAGACTCACTACTTTGGTGTGTCTTCTGCCACAGGCCAACTGCATCTAGCATTCTAACAAAATTTAGATAAAAGTAATATTACTTTATTTTCAAATAGTGAAAAAATAAGGGTTTTTCAAAATAAGTTTTCAAAACAGTAAATATACCAGTAACTCAGGGGCATCACTGGGGTGTATGTGCAAGAGGTGTAGGCCACATCAGGTGACAATCTCAAGGGGGCTAACACCATTGCTCCCAAAACATCTGTCTTTTGGCAGAAATGGGCTGTGGCATTTGCTTGCATCCCTTTAAAATGCTGAAGAGATAGTGTGAATGAGACAAGGGTCAATGGGAAAGAGAAAGGTGAGGACCCAGGTTATTTTTTAATGAATTAAAATTTGAAATTAAAAAAATTAAAATTATTTTTAAATATTTATCCTTTTTTAGTTTTCTTTAAAAACATCACATCTTACCAAAATTTTCTATGTAGACATACATTAACACTGAAGAAAAAACAAGCACAGTATGTATTTAGTGAAATCCAGCAGAAACTCCATGCAAGGCTCTGCCAAGTTCCACCGTACAACAAAAGAGCACAGAGCTGTTCTAAGAGCAAAATGATTTTCTTGAAAAACCACTCTATTAAAAATATCAAAACAACATTCAAGTACCAATTCTCTCCTTAATGGCAGTGAATATATTAATCAACACAGATTTTTCAATTGCCTAAGTCTACTATTTTTTTAAAGCAACAACAGCTCCTGTGTTCCTTGTCACAACTAACAGGAGGCAGAGTTAATAGTTAAGCTAAATACAAATGCTGCTGGCTGGTGGAATATTTGCGAGTTGGGCTCTGCACCCTGGATAACTCTGTTAAAAATCCTCACACCCAAAACAAGTACTGTACAGCATCTTTGATATATCCTTTTAAGCTTGAACTAAAGCCCTTAATAGATGACTGTCCTACTGATATCAGAGGGATCAGCCATACAAAGAACAAAAATTTCAGTGCCAAACAATGGGGCTTTACAGACCACCCAAAAAGGGCGGTTTGTAGCCTCCTTTTTTTGCTGCAGAACTTCTCAGCGAAGCTGCACAGCAAAAAAAGGAGCGAGGAAACCCTGCTGCTTTTTAGCTCCTCGGTTGCAGCACAATAAAAGGGAAAAGGCGCTATCGGGCACCTTTACTGCGTCGTAACTGCGCAGCTCCGTCTATAAGCTGAGCACTTGCGGCAGTGTTATTAAGTATACCATATAAACGGCATTATGTAATGACACAGGCACCATTACGTGTTAGGGTTCAGGAGCATGCAAATGCTGAGTGCTCCCTAGTCCTAATCACAGCGCGAGGGCACCTCTTCCTGCCCATCTGTTTCGGGCCAATAATACTTGTATCATTTCCATGGTAAACTCTACCTCAGCATGATCCCATTAGCCGTAATGTATCATATATACTCGCCTATAAGTCAAGAAATTTATGCCCCAAAATTGACTCTAAAATCTGGGGTCAACTTACATACGGGTCAACACTATCACTATGAGTTGAGTGCAACTGGAGGGCAGTTAACAGCAACAACAACAAACAGTAATATTGCTCATAAAGGTCCTTAAAATGCAGCCCCGATGCCCTACTCTCCGTGTCTCGGCAGTGATTTCTGAAAGAGCTGCAAGGCAGGAGTGTGATTGTGTGTGTGGTGATTCCCCTCTCAATCCAATCTCCAAACCTTTCCTCCTCCTCCTCCTCCTCCTCCGCCTTGCATTTCCCAATTTTCCCTCCACTTTAACCCAATCTTAAAACCTTTGCTTCTCATCCTCCTTCTCCTTACATTTCCCCATTTTCCCTCAACTTGCAGCCCAGTCTCCAAACCTTTCCTTCTCCTCCTCCTCCTCCTTGCATTTCCCCTCCACTTTAACCCAATCTTAAAAACTTTGCTTCTCATCCTCCTCTTCCTTGCGTTGCCTCTGACGACCAAAATTCTCTATGTTACCCTCCACTTCCAACCCGATCTTAAAACTTTCTATCTCCTAAATTCTACCGTCGACTCATCCATGGCCAGTATCAAAAACCAAAAACCTTCCCTCAACTTATACATGAGGTCAACTTGTACACCGGTATATACATTACTTTTGAACTTTTTCATACAAAAGACAGGAATATTTGTGTAAAATGAGCTTTATGCACAGTGCAGAAAAAAGGAGCACATTTTTATTAGTGGATAAGATCCCAAGAGATTGTTGTCAGAACTTTAGAAGCATATCTTGGGTATGATCTGAGCCCCCACCAAGCATGAAGTAAACAGATTCTATCATGAATAAATAAAAGGTATTTCCAATAAAGGGAGTCTGATTGAGATAGAAGAATTCAGTTAGAGGTAGGAATAGAAAAACAATTTGTTGAGCTCCTATTGCTCTATGAAAATATCCATTTTGCACCTCTCAAGACTTACATCAGGACAAATTGCATCAGGACAAACTACATATATATCTGAAAAAATATGCATGCTAAAATGCATATATTAGAAAAATGCACTTAAATAGGCTTTAGTCCGAAGGGTGGTGGCCTCAAAGGCCTTTCTTGTGGCCCCTGCCTCTGGAGGCAACCTAGCCCTTCCACCTGTGCCAAAATATTTTTGGGAAGTATAGATGGTTTCTATTCAGGAAGAGGCAGTATGGTGCTATATAGGTTGAAATTCCTAACCACCACATGGGTGGTGGGATCCAATACCAAAAATTCATAACTAGATGTGGGCATTCAGTCACTTCTACTTTTGGAACTGGTTCAGGGGGTGACAATTTGCCCTGCCCAACTGTCCACCCGTACTTTAATCAGTAGGAGGAATGTTTTAACAGTGTGTGTGCATTAGCAAAAAACATGTACAAAAATGTGTATTTTGAAACATCATGAACAAAAATATGCATGAATTTTTGAGTGGAGAGAAGGTGATTTGACACAGCAAACTAGCACAAGATAAGAATTCTGAGAAAAGGACAAAAACAAGTGTCATATTTTTCACATCTCTACTTAGAAGAACAAAAAAGAATATGGTAAGACAAATTTTCATGATGAAGACTGTGTTTGTAAAACTAAAGAATGATTGTTTCTTATAGTGCCTGGGCTTACAGTACTTTTATATGCCTGGCAGCCCACATTCTTCTATAAAAGTAATCCTGCATAGCCTAGGAGTCTGAACACAACCATACATAAGGGAATCCGACACTTAAACTTCATTCTTAACAATGGACAAGAAAGCTGCCAGCTTTATGGTTTTAAATGAATGTTTTATGACTATTTAAAATGAAACTTGGAGAAAATATTTTGGACTACTGTATCCTCCAGTCAGTGACAATGCCAGTTTCCTTGGCTGCTGCATTTGTACATATGGGTATAACAAATAGTTTCATAGATCAGTTTATTTTCCTATTAATTATTTTCAAAAGGAGCTAAGTGCTGCTGCTTTCATTGGTATCTATAATTTTGCTTGGCTGAACGACTGCAGAAAGAGAAGCCAGATGCACAGAGTTAAGATAGTTGCCAGTTCAAATAATCAAAACTTTCAACAGCCATTGAAACCCACCTGCTATTCATTATTGAACATCTATTTGCCAGATGTCCTGTTTCCGGTGGGATCCCCATTTCTAATTAGCCTTCCGATTCTTCAGCCTTTGTTACATTTGAAATATACTAACTTCAGTGAAGTCCAGTTTCAGTCGATGCCTAGCAGCTTTCTGAGCCAAAAATGTGACACACTTGGATTCTATCGGCTGTTTTTTCAAGCTTCATTATTATTCATAATTATGACCAGGCTCCTGTAGGGACTTTATTCTAGTGGTCCTCTACAGTTCTATGGCTGCACAATAGCCTGCAACATTTCCAGTGGGGTGCTTGCCACTGTTATGCACCCAGCCCCACACTAGGCTTTTGTTCTCCAGTTCTAAGCAAGATTCTGGCCATTACTTGGTATTTATACAGCACTCTAGAACGCTTAACATACTGCATATACTCATGTATAAGTCAATAAATTTTCATTAAAAAATTGACTAAAAAAACTAAGTCAACTTATCCATGAGTAAATGGAAATACTATACTTTAACTCTTATAAAAAGAGGAACTATTCCCTAGTGAAAGGCAAGAATGTAATCTGTCCTGGAAGCACCGACCACCCCACTCACCCCCCACATTTTCTTATCCATCCAGCCTTTAATGTGAGCACAAACAGTTATGCCTGCTGGAATTTTGTACATTCTTTGGAATTGTCTTTCTTCATCCTTTAGATCAACGGTTCTCAACCTGCGGGTCGCGACCCCTTGGGGGGCTGAATAACCCTTTCACAGGGGTCGCCTAAGACCATAGGAAAACACATATTTCTGATGGTCTTAGGAACCAAGAGACACAATTTTATGGTTGGGGGCCATCACAACATGAGGAACTGTATTAAAGGGATGCAGCACTAGGAAGGCTGAGAACCACTGCTTTAGATCTATTGTTACTAGTGGCATGTTCTGCCCTCGATATATCCACGTGTCATATCAAAATCCATAATTTTGGCCCCAAAACCTGCCCTCAACTTATACATGAGGCCAACTTATTGTTCAGTATATACAGTAGTCTCAGAACCCTGTAATACAGACCAGTATTATCACCATATTGCAGAGGAAGGATGCTGTATGTGTCTCACCACCTGGTGAGTTCAGGGTACCTGTAAGATACGAATTAAGGGCTTCTTCCATAACTGCAACTAAAAACCTGCATCTACTGGTGCACACATTTAATGCTTTTGTTTTGAGAATCCCTAAATATTTAAGCAGAGAGCAATAGTGTTATTATTTTGACTAACAGCAGCAGGCAGCTTACACAGCAAACCTGTATAAAATCTAATCTGTTGGGCTGAACAAGTTAGAAGATATTACATTCAGCTTTGAGAGCAGAATACAAAAGAATGTAGTCAGTCTGCAATGACTTTACGAATATTTCAAATGGCTGGGGTGAATGATTTCCTTTCCCAAATTAAACCAACATCCTGCCTTAGGAAATCAACACCATTTCACCACTTACTAAATTCCACAGTTTAGGAACAGGAAGCCATTTCCTCCTCTCCAGCAGTTTTTATCAGGTCATGTTTCCGTTCTTCCTAGAATTCAATTGAGCTTGAGCAGAATTTACATAAAGCCATTCATTCAAGCAGGACCCCCAAGAAGACATTATTTCAAAACGAGAAGAAAAGTTCAGTTTGTTAGACCTTTGGGGCCTATGTCAAACTAGCCTGATGTCACACTTCCACACTTTCCTCAAAAAGATGGAAGAAAACAAGCATAAAAAATTTAATTATGTTTCTTGATGGAAATGAAGTAACCTCTAAGAGAAAGTTTACTATGGTGCCAAGTAAGCCCACAGGGAGCAATAAATCATTAAGGGGTCATGGGAGCAAAGGGGGCAAGGCTTTGTGTCACTGCCTACACCAGCAAAACCTACGTCAATGTAAGAGCAGCTCTTTCACATACTCTGGTCTGAATAGTACAGTCAGGCCCATGAGGCAGCAGCAACGTGAGAAACTGTGAATATAGGTTAGATTTTATTGTCCAAGATAGAAAGACTACACCAGATCAACAAAGAAGAGAGAAATAAGTGCCCAGAGGATCATTCTTTGAGGAGTGGAACAAGCATCAGTACACCAGAAGAGGTCAGCCAGTTCTTCTCCTGGAACTAAGCCAGCTCTTCTGTTTTTTAACAGCTCTGTGGCAGTCAGCCAAATAGAAATACAACTCTCTCCCATATTCAATGGCATGAGATTTTGTGCCTCCAACTCATCTTGCTTCCAGCTCTTGCCAAGAAGCATTTTGCAAAATGTTGCAAAATCTTAGTTATACACTTTGGTTCCAATTCCACATTTCAAAGAATCTTACATTTGTTCTAGTGAATTAATCAAACAATTAATTTAGTCTAGGTTGAGTTCTGAAATGTGGATTTTTTGTTTGATTGATTGATTTTTAAAAAGTGTAAAATTCATCACTGTAGTCAATATGATCAAAGTCTCTGGTTTTTCAAGGATTGTATTAAATAGGGAGAAAGTGATACATACGTTTAGTTTTCAGGTCTAATTATGGACACATGAAAATCAGGGATAACCAAACCTTGCCTCTGTGCATTCATGGACTAGCTAAAAAGGTCGATGAAATTACAGAACAGCTTTGGGTTTAAAAAGGAAACAGACGAAATGAATTTGGAGGGGAGACATGAAAATATTTCCTGTTCTGCCTTTGCTGCACAAGATGTCCTCTCCTCCAAAGCTGTAGAATCTGCAGAAATATTATTACCAGAATAAGTTACAAGTGTGAACATATGAAATGAATAACTGACAGGTTAACATTTTGGTTGACAGCAAGCCTAATGAATTTCTAGATCCTTTAAACTAGGACTACAAACAAATGTCAGTAGTGATTTATAAGCTCCAGACAGGTTCATCTGAAGGGGATGCATTCACTGGCTGCCAATTTAGTTTTGTCAGCACAGTTGGAAAGTACACCGAAGGATGCAGCTCTTTTGGACCCAGACCACCATAAGGCCAGATCCTGACTCATCTTCCCAATACCAATAACCATGCCTTAGAGAACTTCAAAATAGACAGCTTCTAGAATGATCAGTCAAAAGACACTGTACAGCTATTCCATCTTTCCCTTCTTAATAGACTGCTTTGGCAGAAAGCTAAAAGCAGAAGCAGTCGGAAAATACACAATTACAAATGGAATACAGCATCTTCTGGGCCCCCATAAAATCACATGATTCAAGTTGGCCAACAACACAGCTTTATCAGGAAACACTACAGAATGAAGGGGCCAGTGACCATTCAACTACTTCAGAACAGAGCCACAAAAGTAAACACAGAAAGAAAGAAAAATGGTATAAAACATAGCTTTGAAAACTGGGCTCCATGAAGATGATAGGGCTCGGTTGTGGCTTATGGCTTCCATGTCAATGGGATGGTTAATCCACATCATGGTTTAATCAAGGCTTTACAGGAACTCTGTTCCTAAATAGCACCGTGGAGACATCTTTTAAAGCTAGCCAAACCCTGTGGTGGATTTACCATCCCATTGACATGGCAGCTATCACCAGTAGGGCCAGGAACACAACCATTTCTCCTGCTCTTTACAACATGATGATCTGACAGCATAAACCTTCATCACACAGTTTCTAGAAGGACCATCTTACCTTTGCCTTAGGCATCAAAATGTCTCCATCCAGCCCTGACCACAACATAGGCACTACCTGGGCCTCCCTGGGTTTCATTGCAACACTGAGCATAGCCACATTGGGAATAGATGATGATGATATTTATATCCTGCTTTTCCCGCAAAAATTGGGACACAAAAAGGGTTATAATTTTTTTTTAAAAAAAATGACAATTCAAAACGTACAAAAGTGAGCAATAAAACAGAATTAAACTAGTAAAGTATTAAAGCACATCACCCTTTAAAAGAATAAAATACAATTAAAAATAAAAGAACTTACAGTAAAACCAATACATATGAAAACAATTAAATCACCAAAATGAAATAAAATAAAAATTAAACTATATATAGACCCTTTTAAAAATTCAAAACCAGTTACACTGAGCATTAAGAAAGATTATTAAATAAGTACTGGATCGACACAAAGCATGGGGTGGGATGATAAGAAATAGTTCTGATTACTATTGCAATGGTAAAGGAATTAGTACACCAAGACGGTGATTACCAACAACATGAAAGAAATGTTAAGTTGGACTATACTGGGAAGGCTTGCATATGTAGGTATGTCTTCTATTTTGTAACAAAAATTTATAATCCACAAATAACTATAACAAATCATTCCTTATTGTTCCAAAATTCCTTTATAAGTCAGGGAAATCCATACAGGAAATCCTAAATACAGCTGAAGTTTGTCAAATTTCCACCTAATGGGAAGATATTTCATGTAGTGGGTACCATAATAGTAATGCTCTGCTAAAAAAAAAGACCTAGTAAAATTGAACCTCAGGAGTATGCAACCCTAGTAGAAGGGCATCTCCAGATTACTTCAAGTGGTTCCGTAATGAAGAAGGTGGTCTCTAAGGTAATCAAGTCTCAAGATGTTTAGGGCTTTACAAAGTAACAACAAAACCGCAAACCTTGCCTAGTAGCAAATCAGCAGCTAGTACAATTCCCTAAACAGGGTTTTATGTAGTGTTAGTAGGACAACCAACTCAGAAGCCTACTTGAAGCATTCCTCACACACTGCAGCTTCCAGTCAAGCGTGAAGTGCAGCCCTATATGCTACGCATTACAATAATGCAGTCTTGAGGTTACCAGCACTTGGGCCACTTTAGTCAAATATCTCTGTCCAAAAACATCTCCAAAGAGTCACATAAACAGCGCCCCCATTGTGGTAGTGTCTTATGGGGGAAAAGGTGTTTAAAAAGGAAGGAGGGGAGTGACTCCATAATTCAGCTATCAGTTGTGGAAGTGCCCTCAAAGTTTCTGACATCTCAGGAGTAAGCAATGCCCAAGCATCTTCTTATTGCAACAAACCCTCATGATATTTTTCTGTTTAACAGCAGTTTTCTCATACCCCACTTAATTTTAAAAATGAAAATGAAAAAGAAAAGATCCAAAACCAAGAATTGGTACTGATACAAGTGCAGTTGTGGAAAAAGATTATCATATGTAGATTACTCAAAGTTTCTGAGCCATAATTATGGGTAGGGATTGGGGAAAATAACAGAACAAGTCCTTTGACAGCTTACACCTGCGTGGGTGGTACTTGCAAGCAGAGAGAGGAAAGGAGAGAGAGAGAAAATGTGTCATCAGTTCCAGGGAAAGTACATAGTTGAAATATCCAATCTAGCATCAGTCAAATTTCTTCACATCAGACATTATGAACAACACCACTGGGCTTCCAATATGTCCTCTGTGACACAATTAGCAGCACAGGCTTTTCAACAAGGTTCTTACCTGCCTTGCAACTCTCCGCGCTTCCCAGTAAGGTTTAGAGTCTTCTACAGCTTTCCCAATCTTCTTCACTAGTTCATCTAGTTTTATTGTCGCTTCTACTAGAACCGAACGGAATTTCTGACGAGCATCCTACAAAAAAGGAAAAGACAGAAAACAATGTCACCGAGACTGTTTACTTAGATCAAATGTAATTAAGTAAGCCTGCCTAGGCACTGTAAGATGGATGTGTTTTGTAGAAAAAAAGTATCAAAAATACGGGTCAGATTTCTGAACCAAAAAATATAATGATAACAGCTAACGCTGGCATTCAGATTTGAAGAGTATGCAATGGATGCCATCATAACTAGGCTTCTGATTTCCTTTGGCAAGTCTCACCAGGTTTAAGCAGAAATAGAATTTTTTAATTTTTTTATGTCAAGGATTTATATTCCGTCTTTCCACAATAGGATTCAATCTGTTGTTATAAATTTGTTAAATTCAAATGTGAAGAAAATAGTAACGTTTTTGACTTCACACTAATGCTACCAGATTTAGATTTTTTTTTCTGTTTGACAATTTTTATTCTATAAAACCTAAGCTTTTCTCAATGCTTCCCCTCGGGCTCCTCCTTCTTGCCTTTGTGCATTCCACAGGATGAAGTCATGATAAAGTGGCAACTGTTTAGTGTACATTCTATTCTATTCATTTACATGACTACACACACACATACACACACACACTAAATAGGTGTGACTAAACTAAATGACTTTTTGAGTCAGATTTCACTATTCAGGTGTCCACTGCCCTATTTTGCTTTAAAGATGCAGGGTGCCCCCCCCAAAAATTAAAAATAGAAAACACATTATACCCATTCACACGAAGAAGCTAAAAGATTAACATACATCCAAATGGACAAAAATAGATCCACACTACAGAGTTAAAACAGTTTAATACCAGTTTATTTATCATTTCTCCAACTTATGAAATTATGGGATCTGTAGTCTGGTGAGGTACTTGAAATGCTTTGCCAGAGAGCTCTAGTGCATATCAGTAAAGTATAACACTAGCAATGTCTTGCAGAGATTTCTAAGTACTCCTCACAAAACTATAAACTCCAGGATCCCACAGGATGAAGCCATGATAAAGTGGCAGCAAAATACAACTGTTTAGTGCACATTCTGACCTGGATACCCTGCTACATATATCTAGAGTAAGACACCATTATTCTAGAAGTATGAACTACAGCTAACTGTAAGATTAAGATTGATGCGCCCCCACATAGGCAAGATATGATGAAGGAACAGTGCCCCTACCAACTAATACTCACCATATATACACCGCTGGTCACGTTATTTTGGCAACCAAAGTAGAATAACCCTCAAACATCTCTCCCAAGCAGCAACAATACTTAAAACCTGCTTCCTTTTCAAGACACAGCCACTTCACTGTGCTAAATTACAGGGCCAGTTCTGCACCTCAAAGGAGGGGGGGGTTTCTGTATGAGTCACTGAGTATAACTGTGAAAGCAGAAAAATCAACCACACCTCAATAGTGAGAACAACTGGATTATATCAACTGCATTATATTGCCAACTTTCTTCCATGATGGAACTGAGGGCAGCATATGGGAGTTCCCAAATGGTTTCCCACCCAGGCACTGATCAGGCACCAACCACAGTGTGCTTCATCAATACTGTCCCATTAAATGCATTAAACTCAGAATCAGGAACCTGTGGTCTGGGGCATGTATGCAGCCCTTGCATGAATTTCATGCAGCCCAGCCTCAGGTTCACTCTTGCTGCCTGGACGATCCCTCTGAGAATCACTCCTCTTCTGCTTCATGAATGTATGTGAAAGAAATACAGGAGACAGGTTGGTGGCAGAGAACAAGCAGTGGGTGGCAGGTGCAGGAACAGAGAAATGCAGCAATGCAATCCTGCAGTGATTCAAATTCCGTCCACTTTGGGATCCGTTCCCACACACTATCAGATCTTGGCTCCACACTTCCTGCATGCAACTCCAAACTTACGTTTCCCAGTGTCAACGGTCTTTCAAAGGAAAAGGTTCATCATGAATATGTGTCTACACGAATAATTCACATGCATCCACTGTACTTGCTCACACGTACACACACACATACATATGCCGTGAATAAGACAAGAAAATAGTGGGCAGTGCCCTACGTGAAAGGTACTGTGGGTAGAGCAAGGGAAACTGCAGCATGATGTAGGCATATGCCAAATATTCCTGGACTCATCTTCCCCAGGAATATACTTGTACTTGGACTACAATTCTCATCAACAATAATCAGCCTGGCCAATGATCAGGGATGACAGAAATTATACTGCACACATATGGCGAATACAAAATGTTGTGGCACATGACCCTCAAAACTATAGAGTGGAGGAACATAACATAGGCTCTGGTTCTTAATAAAAATCCTGTCTTTGCTGTAATGTCTTTTTGTAGCCTAACCTCTCTAACAAGAATGGAAAAGCATAAATATAAAATACGGTAATAGGAGTTATGTATTTTGTGTACATATACAAATACTCCAACTATTCTTAACTTCCAACACCTTCTCACAGTGTGTGCTACAAATATAAGAAAGGACATTCTCATGAAGACATGGGGAAAGCATGCACACACACCCAACACACACCTTGTTCCATTCATTTTAAAGATATGGCATTGTCTATTAATTGGTAAACAGCCGGAATGACACTGTAGTCTACCTACTTCCATTTTTGAGATGCAAAACAATTTGTTCATTGTAAGCTTGACATCCAGACAGCAAGACAGGGGAGATAATTTCCAACACAATCTGCTATATTAACTAGTGAAGCAAATGTTTTAATTATAGCAAGTATCTCTAAAGCAAACTACTGTACTTTCGATTCACTAAGAATTATGTGCATCAGTTTTTATAATTTCACACCTACAAAAATAGATCAGAACTACAAGAAAGAACAAAACCATAATAAGCACTTTCTTAGGATTGGTAGGTGGGTGTAATACTAATGTAAGCAATTGGATCTTGTTAAATAAAACTGAGCTTTCTGTGAAATTAAGGACTTGAGTTTATTATAAATGCTTTCATTTTCCCAATATTTCCAACTAATGTTCCATATTTAACAACAGAGATAAATGAAGTGAATGTGCTGTAGATTCTGGGGCATTAAAAACTAGCATATAGATCCAACTCCAGCATACAGCCCAATATGAGGAGAGTAAAAATATTCCTCATAACTCACAATGGATTAGGGTGGCCATCTATCTATCTTTACGAAGGATAATTCTCTTATTCAATGGGAAATCCAATCCAAATTCAGTTTAAAGATAAAGAACCTTAAGAAGAGTACTGCACATTCTCGAAGAGAATGAAAAGAGCCATGAACAGGACCTGGGTAGCAGACTGAGCAAACGCTGGACTCAGCTCACATGGTCATATTCTTCCCCATAACAGTGAGATGTATTTTATTTCTATTTAGTTCTTTCTAATTATGCATCTCTACATATAAATAAACACATCAGAGTTGTATTCAGAACCTTCCCACACCTTTGACAATGAGCAGAAGCCAACCCAATTTCAACACCCTTTTAAATTACTATATGCAACAATTTTCCATGCAAAAATTGGGCACGTGTGCTTAGAAGATAAAATAAAGTTTTAAATTCTAGTCCTCAAGAACAGACAGTCATTTTCCTGTGCTTCAGGGATGATAGGTTTTCACTTATGTTGGTTACAGGCAGAGCATTAAATCCTCAGTTCTCTGGCTAGAACAGCTACACACTGCAGACAAGGATGGGAATGCAATTTATTCTTTCCCTGAGCTTCGTATAGCAGAAAGGTTGCATTATCCTCTTGAAACACCCACTACACTGGAATTGATATTCTATTGACAACCCATTACCCAGTAGAAAGGAATAAATTAATGACTATAAAATATGCTTGCTTTGAAGCAGCATACACTTTAAAATGAATCTGAATGTATTAATCCAGCATTAAACCTTTAAATACTCAGAGTAAGATTCCTACATTTCAAGATGGCACATTTAAAAAGAAATCTCAGCACAGACAGGCTACATTTCCACACATTGGTAAGCCAACATTTTTGAAAACCTTGGGTTGCCATGACCAAACTGGCTGTTAGCACTCACAACTCATTCCCTGTCACTTGATTCCGTGTATGTTCCTTCAAGTCGCCTATCAAATTATGCCAAAACCATGAATTTCAGAGACTTAGGCAAGGATACTCAAAGGTAGTTTTGCCATTTCCTACCTCTGAAATATAGCGTATATCACCTGGTATTTGTTGGTGGTTTCCTATCCAAGTACTAACCAGGGCTTGCCAGAATGGGATTTGGTGCCTTTAGGATATTTGGACCCTTGCCTCCTCATACAAGTGGCATTTTTTTTAAAAAAGCAGAAATTGTTTGTCTACCTTGTTGTTTAAACCTAAAGATCCTGGATTGGTGCTCCCTTTCTAAGCCAGAATCATTAACCAGGAAAAGAAATAGCAATAACAAGCCAGGATCCTTGGCTCCAGCAATATACTATATAATAAATGCAATTGGAAGCTGGTGACTTGCACATCAGTGAAGCAATGAATCCAATTGAGGTTTTAAAGTCTGCAGTAGATCCTGGAACAGATACACTACCCAGTGATATGGAAGGCATCAGGAGCCATTCCTAGCACCAGTACATTCACAGCCAGAATCCCTCAGCTGGCAATGAATTAGGATTCATTCTCATACCCCATTTACTAAGAAGTACAGAGTGAACTACTATATTCACACTTGATTTTGAAAGACTTGCAGCATATCAAAGAACTAAACACATGTTTCCACAGGTTAAAGCTTCTCAGATGTATGAACTGGTAACTTCAATAGCTACAGGTACTATAACCACAGGCAGAAGTATAATCGGCAAGATGCTTTATATTCAGGGACGGAAATGGTTAAAGCATTCAAAATGTTACCATAAGAAGTACAAATGAAAACAAGATCCATTCAGGAAGAGCACCAGTCAAAGCAAGGATGATCCACTCCAAACTGATGAACAGTGTATATGAACATCCTAATGAAGCCCAATTACCTTTGATGGTGAACTAACCGCCCTGACTCTCAGTTCAGTCCATTGCATCACATCAAATCTGCAAATGAATGCTAGTTCATCCCTTTCTCACTATCCTCTCTTTTTGGCACAGATATGACAACCTTTGTGTCTGTCATAGGACATGCAGAGACAACGGTTTCTGTGCTGGTTTCTCAGGGTTAACACTGAAGATGTAAACTTCCAATTCCTATTCCTCAATAATATGCAATATCAAGTGGATATGCTGGCAGGGGAGGGAAGCAGATTATGCGATTCATAGTCCACAAGAGTTATTTTTCTAAGTTCTGTGTATCTATAATACAAAGGCCATCCTGACAAGAAGAAACATTCTTTGTCCAGATGGTTCTTAAGTTTTCCAAATCATGACAACTACTCATAGTTATGCAAGGAACATCTACAAGTTACACTTCAATTTCTGCCTTGTACTGCACTGCCAAACATCAGAACATCCTCATGGGTTGGGGGGTGTAGCACATTCTGGCAAAGCACCCCATCAATGTTTTAGAGTCATTTCACCATAGGTCACAGCTGCTCTGCAGCAGTCCTCTCGGCACTTGACCAGCTGTCTTAGATCAATGGGCAATTTGATACTTCCTTTCATTCTTCATTACTATTATATACAGCATTCTGTTTCTTAAAATCATCAACAATGACCTTATTCTGTTCCTGTTTGTTTCCAGGCGGGCCTTCCTTGGAACAAATTCCCACAAAAATAGTCTCACTGTAATCCATAAACATATATTTAGATGAAGCAAGTTAAGAAACCAATTTAATGGGATTACACAGCCTTAAAACCAATTTAAATTAAAACCAAGGGTGCTTTAAAACTCTTTCTGCAAAGATTACATCCGTTTTAAAGATTCATTTTCTGGCGTGTTGATATCTCAAGAGATGGAGCAGGGATGGCCAACTCTTGCAGTTGTGGGTAGGCCAAACTTTCACACATATATACAGCATCACAGAAGGCTTCAACAAGCCCATAAAATGGGAAGGGGGATTAAAAACAAGGGGGAATCAAAACTGGAAGTGACCAGACATCTACTTCCAGATTTGAAATTTTGTTTTTTGGGGGGGGATTGGTAGATGGGCTTGAGAAAGGGAAGGGGCATGCTGAAAACTTCCAGGAGCAGAAATCCTCCTTTTTAACAAAATCCCAGTGAGAGGCGGCACCAGTGGGCCCTCAGCCCTGCAGGCTATATACTTTGCTCACTCCTGACTTAGAACATTGATTGGGAATTTCTTCTCTTGTGACCACTCAAAAATAAGCCGTATGTTTCAGGCAACTTCCCTAAAGAATCTACATTTGATTCAATGTGGGAGAATTCTGTGGCACTATCTTGTTGTGTGTCCACAATAGTCTCCTTAAGAAACACAGACTGGTCTGGAGTAAGATCTGCATGACCATGCACACATAGTCAGGCAGGTCTTACTCCAGACCAGACTTTGTCTATCCCTTTCCGTTGGCAAGAACACTGGGTTCAAAAATGATGAGCTCTCATAGCATATGTTCAAGATTTTTAAAGCTCACCCACATACACAAAGCCCATTCTGAGGTATACAACTTCCACTTTTGTCCCAGTTCTCCCACTTTATTCTACCCGGGCTAGGACCAAGAAATGTTGTTGCCTGAGGTAATGGAAGATATGGCATCCATGCCCTCCTCCATTCTACATGCAAAGCTGACCAGACAAGCATCTAGGAATCACTTTAATGTGAGAAACAGAGTAAGTCGGTTTGTAGGATTCAGGACAGGCCATGACTAGTACACACAACTCTGGTCTCTAACAACTCACCAGCACTCCCCACTCCTGCCTCCACCCAGCATCTGCCATCTAAGGTGCCCACTTCCATCTCCCTAATGGTAAGGCCAGCCCTGATTTTTTCTCTCTCTCCCATATCCATCTTAAAAACTCTCAACCATTAATCCTTAACCACTGCATTCTATCCAAATACAGATAAGCTTCAAATATCTTCAACAATTTAACACAAGGATAAGCAACATCGGGTCAGAAGTCCAAAGATACATCTCTATCCTGAAACAAGGAGATGTCTGTTAACAGAGTAAGCAGTTTCAAACAGTTTCAATGGAAGTCCCAAGTCCTTTCCCACCCACAGCTTGGAAGCATTGTTTGGGGGGTGGGCTAGCACTGTTAGTGTCCATGCTAGCTGGAGAATTCTGGGAGTTGTAGTCCAAAGTAGCAACACTTCCAACTTCTGTTCTCACCTATGTATGTAGGAGATGCCTCTTAATTTTTCAGTGGTTTTCTGACCTTTTACTTTTCCCTCAGGGCTTAGCATTTATGCTCTAATGCCTTCAAGTTCTTGCACTGCTTGAACTAGGCAAGACATATGGTTGCCCACTGTGCTAACTATAAACAGTGTGTTGCTGCTGTCCCTGCATGTTTTCTGTCAAGAGCTCAGAGAAGCCTGAGACACGGCAAGTTTAGTACAAACTTTGGAGAGGGCTTTCTAATCAGCCTGTTACCCAGTAATGTAACAAATGATGTAACCAGACAGCAATTTTTAACATTCCCAGATAATTCACTCCAGATTCCCCCCAGCTAACTGGAGAAGATGTAGCAAGATACATGTCCACTCCACTGCATATGAGACTTGTGCCCTGCTGGTTCCTTTTGTCCCTAAGAGCAACTAGACATCTCTCACTCGGGAAATGGCTAAGGTGAATATGGTTGAGGGAAGCTAAATCACAAATACACCACACACTCCAATCTGTAAAGGAGGGACATAGGGCAAATGTTTCAATTTACCTAACTGGCAGAAAGCAGCAGTAGCATCACTAGGGGTGTGTGAAAAGCGGTGACACCCGGTGAGTGCCCCCCGCCTCCTTGCCATGCACCATGGCACACAGTAACGTCGGAGAGGGTCCGGCCACACACACACACACACACACCCCGGGCCCTGCTGTGCCAAACCCTGTCCAGCCAGGCTTGACTTTAAAGCCTTGCAAGGCAATGAGGGAAAGGGCCCAGCGCTCCCACATTCCTACCCCTTGCAGCTTTACTTTAGAGTAAAGCCACATGGGACAGGAAGGGAGGAGCCTCTTTTGGCTCTGCCCCAAGCCCCGCCCCCACACCGAGTGACACGCTGGTGTGGGATGCCATTAGGAAGCAGATGTGGTGCCCTTCCTACCTAAAAATGCATGGGGGAAGTGGGGACACCTTTAGCTGAACTGAACTCCCTGCATAACTGCTCTCCTTTACCTGTTCATGCAAAACATTGCAGAGAAAGAAAAAGAATCATTTTACTCAAAACGTTCTTTACTAACAGGCTCTAGGGCAATACCCTACAGGAGCGGCAATATCTATTTTTATCTCTATGCACCATTTTTCTTCCCTATTGATTGTGTGTGCATGCACTGTTGTGGATAAAGCCTGATTCTATGTGGCATGTGAAATCTGTCACGAGGGATGGTATTGGGGTCATGGCAGAGGTGGAATGGAGGAAATCACCAAAATGGCAACAGCACGGGTCACCACGGGTTACCTCAAAGTGCCTGAGTTCATATCTCTTGCAGTTAAAAACAACAACCTAGTAGTCCCTTGTGGCAAGGCTATCACTTTGCGCTTATGTCCACAGAATTTGGGGATATAATCTCATGTGACAAATACAGCAGTTTTCATCTCCAACAGGCATCATTGCTAAGAAAGCTTGGAATCTTGAAAGGCCTCCAAACAACTTGAAGATCAAACTGCATGTGACTTAAATTGTGTGTAAATAATTAATTAGCACTATTAAAAGTTTTAAAAGCTCTATGGAATAAGGGAGCACAAGCATGCTTGAGAAATGTGTCTCTCCTCATCATCATATATCTACTATGTTCCCTGAAAGAGAAGCTCTTATAGTCTGCATTAATGTGAACTTCTTCTCCAGTGTTAAAAGCAACTGGGGAGGGGGTCATCAGGACCACTGAGGAGGAAAGGATACAAACTCCTCCCTGCATGCAATGGTACTAATCTGTCTCAGCCTCCTTGCTGCCACCACAAGTCACACATAGCCATACAAAGCAGCTATTTAAATTTTAACAAAATGCACACATTAATTCCTTCCACACAATTAATGTTATGTCTCATCTGAAATTACCCTTGACCAATGCTCTGCAGATACAACTGTTGAGATGCTCTGGAGATGTATGCGCCCAAGCCTTCTAACATTTGAACTTCCTCCAACCTGGGCCAGAACTAAAGTTATTAGTGCTAGGATATTAGTAGACAGAGACACTGTGGAGCGGGGGGGGGGGGGGTAATCTGGCAATTTACAATAGGACTAAACCATCACAGTATCATGTCCCCTCAAACACATTTAAATGCTAGAACGGTGCTGTATTCATTTCTTTTGAATAGTATGTATAATTTTGATATGAATAATATGGATTTTTTATGTTATAGTTCACTGAATGTTGTCCTCCTGTCTTTTTAATAATTATAATATTCGTGTATTTGTATTTGTTTCCAGCCTCTGAAGAAAGCCTTTCTCACTGTGGCCAAAACATGTTGGGCTTTTTGAACACTGAATAAACAATTGACCATCCTGGGGCACATAGAGCTTGTATCCTCATTGTTTTCAACTGATACAAAGGACAACATGCTTCCCCTCTCTTTCTGTGCACAAAAACAAACCAGACTGGCAACTGAATCTTATTTTAACAGTGATAAGGGGACCGTGTCCTCCACTGTCCCCAAGGGCCTATGTGGGACAAGACAGGGTATATTATAGGCACAGCTATGTCTGGAATGGCCAAGGGATACAGGAGGAATGATGGGGGAAGCTGCCATTGCCGCCTTTAGCTTCTGCCACTCAAGGAGATTTTGTCTCACTCTGCCTGATGATGATGCTGGCTGTGGCATAAAGCAGCACTTACAAGTCTTCTTAAATAGTATGGTATTAAAAAGAGCTCGCTTCACAAGCACTTCAGTCATGAACAGGAAAATTAGACAAGGCATAAATTAAAATCTCTCTGAGGGCTTCCATAATCCTTTGCTGCAACATTAATGCTAGCTCTGCACTCTGAGCCAACAGAGTTATGGATTTTAACCAAGTATAATCAAAGGCTCATTAAGAAGCAACAGATTAATTCACATGCAACCATCAACAGTCCAATGCCTCTCACAATCCATTCTCTCTTTGCCTCACTGAGACCACTACAGCAATCTACAAAGTACTCCACTTTGGTCATCAGTCCAGCAACAATTGCTCTAGGGGGCAATAAGGCATGGGCAAGGAGGAGACAAGATGTTATTTATTGCCTTACAGAGTAGAAGATGCTTGACTTAACAAACCATTTTGTTGTTGTGCCTTCAAGTCATTTCTGATTTATGGAGACCCTAAGGCAAACCTATCATGGGGTTTGAGGGGGCTGAGAGTATATGGCTCGCTCAAGGCCCAGTGGGTTTCCATGGCTGAGCGGGGTCCAAAATCTGGTCTCCAGAGCTGTAGTCCAACACTCAAAACACTACACCATGCTGGCTCTCAACAGACTGCTAGTCAAACCTTTAATGACATATTTTAAGAAAGCACCACACCCTTCTCCTGTTTCTTCTTTGCTATGGAAACTGTTTTAATTGAATGAAAAATGTCCATAGTTTGTCTGTCCTCTGCTGTAATTGCCAGTTATGTGTGCCCAACACTATATACTGAATTCAGATTCTGACATAAGATCTCAAGTTACACTAAACATATGAGTTATTTGCTGTGTGCCAAAAGTTGAGACAAATGCCCAAGACCACTCAGCATGCATTGGAATTTAACACAGGGTAAGCTGTTGTTATATGGCAAACATGGGTACTAATGACTGGCAGAATATGCAAGCTTTGTTTTTTATTCTGCTCAAAACTTACAACCCAACAAGCCTAATAATGTCCACCACCTCTGAACTAGGATTTATTGTGTACTTGATTCATTTAAAACATTTCTACTTCATATTTCTTTCAAGGATCTCATAGGTGTATAGATGGTTCTTCTCCATAAACACATACCCCAATATTTTATTTTTGCAACAACCCTAACAATTAAGCAACAGCCCCTTAATGGCTGAGCAGGGATTTGAAACCTGACCCCCTCATCGGGCCAGTTCTACCTTTAGGTCAAATGAAGCAAGGGGGGCAGCAGTGGTAGCTTCCTAAATACTCCTCAAGAACTGTCCAGCAGTTCCTTTCAGTTGATGGGCAAAGCTGTGTTTGGCAGTATTACTCAAAATGGTGGCAGTATTCATCCACAAGCTGTCAGTTGCCAGTCTGCAGCAGGCTTCCAGCAAAGAAACAAACAACTTTAGTCAAGAGGCACCAATATGTTCCTGAACTATTGGGGGGAAAGCCAGGCACTCCCACGCATTATATATCTTATGAAGCATTGGTGTATGTCACACAGCTTTCCAAGTACATGAGGGAGATGGGTCTAAACTAGCGTGTTGAATTAGATCTGGTGGAAAACATGATTCGATTGTAAAATTCAGCTGCCCGCCCATTCACCTTCTGAACATCCATCTGAAAAGAGCATCATGTTGTCTTTTAGCACAACCAGCAAAATGATTGAGATCAAATACATTTGAGGGAGTAGACTTAAGTCTACGAAAGTTCTTGCTGCCAACTTCTTTCTTTTAGTCAGTCTCAAAGGTGCTACTATATCTCTCTACATACTGATTCTACAAACCATCACAGCTATATCTTTGAACTGGTTGCTGTAGTCCAATCAAACTGCCATGATGGCTGCTAATCCAATTCACTGTCTTGCAGGCCCAGGCAGATAACACAAATCATATTTATTGTATGTTCATTTTGGCTGGTCACACAAGTTGTGCAGTCCTTGAACAAGTGTCCAAAAGACAGTGGAACTTATCAGACGGGAGGAATTTCTCTTTATTGCGAATGGAGCCAACTGGAGTCAATTCAAAGTCATGTGAATTTGCTAGTTTAGTAAATTCACATGAATTCCCATTGCATTCAGAATGCGTTCAGAATGACTTCCCATTACCTGAAAATGACCCCCCCCCCATTGCCCGAAATTGCATGAGATGCTTTAATTCTCAATAATGTAAACCCCATGATTGCGTTCGGAATTACTTCCCTTTTGCCCAAAATTGCGTGAGATACTTTAATTCGCAATAACGTGAAACCCCATGACGGCGTTCAGATTGCCATTAGATTATACTTCCAATTTCCGACGTTTGATAAGGTTCAGTGAAAAGATTCTGCTAGAAGCCAAGCGTAAAAAGATGGATCCATTTATTCACTGTCATGCCACAAAAGAATGAAGAGCTTGGAAAAAAAAATAACTGTGTACCTCAGTTCTCAAGAACACCCTCCCAACACCACCAGCATAGCCACTGGCCATACTAGTGAATGGATTGTGGGAACTAAAGTAAATATATATTTCTGAGGTTTGAAAAGAGACCATAAAAGACAACTATTTCTGGCAATATTAAATAGCAGAAACAGCCTTGTTTTGTTTTTGTTTTCTAAACCCAACTCTGTCAAACAGACTGGTGGAACAGGGATGAAAAATCTCGGTGCACAGGAGCTAAGCAGACCAATATGAAAGAAGAATTGAGAGATCCCACACATTCACATTCATGAAATTCTTAAGTCTTGAGGCTACTAAATACAAGGCTAAGCAAGGTTATCAGTCACCTCTGATTATGTATCTTCCCATGAATGTAGAGTGAGAGCCAGTATGGTGTAGTGGTTTGAACATTGGACTATTGACTCTAGAGACCTCAAAGAAAGCAAAGGCAAATCCCTCTGAACAAATATGGCCAATAAAACCCTGCGATAGGGTTGCCTTAGGGTTGCCTTAAGTTGGAAATGACTTAAAGGCACATAACAACAGAAGAGTGCCTCCACATCACTGTCCTTTCAGATAGAAACAAACTCCTGCTATCCCTAAACTACAGACATGTCCTCAATTGCCCTTTGTGATGATCAGTACCCAGAGGACATATTAGAGACCTTTTAACTGCAATGGCTAGATCCCTCCCCCCCCCCCCCCATTACCTCTAACGCTTTGGCAAATTACTGACAGCTATGTCTGACAACAATGACTACAGGCAGCTGAAGGATGAGAATGAAAGTTTAAATGTCAAGTGACAGCAAACACTGTATCACCTCCTCTTTCAAAACAGGGTGGGGGAGCACATACGGATTAAGATGGACAGGAACAGACGTGTGTACAAGAGGGTATAAAGAGAGACAGATAATAAAGTTGTACATATTACACATCAACTAAATTTGTTTGTATAGTTGCCATGTTTTTTTCCTGGCAAATGAAATGTTATCACATGCTTCCATCTGTCAGACGTAGGACACTTAGTGATCTACTGCTTTAAAAATCATCACTACGGTATTTGAAGATACTGTTTCAGCTATGGAATGTAGTAGTAGTGATGTGGATATTCTAGAAAAAAAAGAACTGAGAAATGTTCTGGAAACTTTCCAGTTTTTTAAAACATTTTTATCTGATTTAGCATATTTGACTTACATGTTACATTCAAATACACTAAAAACTTTATGTGGAAATTATTTCCTCAAATATTTAAAACAAGGTAGAGAACTGCATATACTCCCCTTATGTTTTATTAAACAAACTCAACTATAAGTGAAAGGACATTGGTTTTTTTAGGTCAAATACCTAAAGATATGTATGTGACATATCTTATATCAACAGCTTACTTTTGCAGCACCTTTGAGATTGTGAGAAAAAAGTTGGTATCATAAACTTTCATAGAAGGCTTCTGTAGAAAGATGATTGCATAAGCTTTTGACAAAGCAGACTTAAGTTTACAAAAGCATATGCTACCAACTTCTTTCAGTCTCAAAAGTGCTGCAAGATCCCTTTGCATACTGATCCAGCTATGTCTTTGATACCTTTTGCTGAAGTATAACTGTAGCACCTTCAGTCTCACTCTCTGCACTACTTACCAGTTCCAGTTCAAGCTGAAAAAATGTTATTCAGTACAATTAAATGAATGTTCTATTTCACTAAAAGATGGATGTGAGACTGTGTGAGCATGAGCAACTTAGCTTGTACTGTGTTTTCCTTGACTATTTGTATTTCTGATTGAGAAGGAAGAGATTTTGTAGGGGAGTATCAAAACATTTTCCATTTAGAAAAAAAATTGCAGATTTTTTTTTACCTTTCATATCTGTACCACAGGCAAACTGATTAAATATATAGATTAACAAATAAACAATATAAATCTGTTCCAGAAAATGTCCATATGGGTTGGTTACATTCTGCATCTGAGCACAAATTAAGCTTGCTGCATCTAGACGAATCATCTAGACGAAAACAGGAGAGCACCAAGCAACTAAACCCATTCTGAAAGCATAGCAAGACAAGGATTGTTAAATGAATGTTGAGAGGGAAATGAGAGTGTATTCTCTTCCATCCAAACATTTTTGAGGCATGGTAGAAGACTCACATGCCTTAGAATGCTGCCCATAGCCCACACTGAACATATTTGTTTTATGTGTTCTTCATTTATTCTTCTGTTTGTTTCTTCTTTTTTTTTTTAATTTATATGTTTCCTTGGGCTCCTTTTGGGCCTGGGGGGGCAGCAAGTAAAATTAAATAAATAGTGAAAAAGCCAGGACTCTTGGCTTACTGTGAGGGAGCAGTGTGCTGATACATGAAGCCCACTCACTTTTCCCTCTGTGTAAGTAAGTAAAACCATCCCTGGTGGTTTGAGAGATGATAAATGAATGTCTTCAAAAGTAAGTAAAAATCCAGGAAGGGTTAGTTTATTATGGCAACTGAACATATAGTCCAAATTTGTTGTTGACAAACATGACAAGATTTATAAGGCCACAACAAACCCTGAGTCATTTGGGAGGAGCAAAGCAGAATCTTGGGTCCAGACAATGATCTATTCCTCCTAGCCAGTTTCACACTGAAAAGTGGAACAACAAGGGATTACTCAGGACTGTCCCTGCCAAATGCGGACAGCCAAAAAGTATATGAACTGTATCACTAGAGCTCTCCAGGAGAATTCTAACTGCCCCCCCAAACTACAAATCCCAACAGAGCTATGACAGTGAAAGTGATACGCAATTCCTGAACCTTGTAGTATAGGTACACAGCCTCTGATGGAGTAGGATTAAAAGAAACATGGTTGCTCCTCTGAGAATTTTTCTTGATAGTGAGAGCGTACATTGCATGGATGAAACAGCAGCGTTTCTCTAATTTCTTGCATTCTTAAGTACGGTTGGGTGATCCTGCAAATGGTAGTGAAGGAACTGCAAGAAATTCAAAAGCAATGTTTGCATACCTATATGGAGGATTAATTACCATTTTGATTGCTATGTATTATCTCTTGGTGTAGGATACATTAGAGGATTAACGGAATTTGGAGCACTATACATAGTAATGTCATTCCATTTCAGTGACTGAGCAAGACATGTGCATGACCTACTTTTGCTTTATCCACTGGCTTAAGCCATGCAGACACTCTTGTAAACATATATATATGTCTTCAAAAGTAAAAAGTATATATATATTCACAGTTTCTTAGGAATGTTTTAGCAGGCATCACAAAAAATGGAAATGAATAACATTTCCTATCAAAAACTTTTTAAAAATAAAATGTACAGCAAGATTCCATACAAGAATGAAGCTCAGACAAAGCAACAAGGAAAAAAAGTACCTCAAGCTCAGTTTCTCTCCGATTAATATCATCTGTAGATTGATTCAGCTTTTCTAGTTCTCCCTGGAAGAAAGCCAAGAAAAGAACGAGAACATGTTGAGAAATAAGACACTGACAGAACTGGGAAAGAGTCGGTTTATTAAGTGTCATCTGGCATTTCACACAGGGGCCCCAGCTGGAATGTTAAATGGAAACAGAAGGATGGAAGACATTTGAAAGCAAGGCTGAACTTTTGCTGCATTAAGGCTTCTGTGGCAATCAGGCGAAAGAAAGATAGACTTTGGACACATTTTTAAGGTTATGTATCAGTACTGCTCTAGTTTAACTTCTAACATTATTAAACTTAAGTTCACTTTCTCCTTTTTATTATGAGTCATGTACAGAGCTTAAATGTTTTTTTCATGTAATATACATCCCAGAATGCCCCAACCAAACATTTTTATAAAAGACCTAGACTTCTGCTCAGTTACAGAAAAATCAGAGTTTAAGAATGCACCAAATTTCCATTTATTAAGATTTCAGTGTTGTATCCTTTTCTTTCCCGCTTTTACAATTCATTTGTAATTTTTAAAACTTAAAGTCCAAAATTATTAGATTGCATTTTAAACTACTACCCCTGCAAGAAGCTGAGATATGTGCACATCGTTCTCTCCCCCCCATCCCTCATTTTATCCTAACAACAGCCCTGCAAAACAGGTTAGCATGAGATAGTGACTGGTTCAAAATCACACAGCAAGTTGCAAGCTGGAATTTGACCTTGTCCCTTGTCACTTAAATCCAATATACTACCCACTAATATTAAGCATGTTCTATAGCCTATTCAGGATAATGGACCAAGGAAATGGGGGAAGTAGACAGAAAAGCAGTATTATAGCACATTTATATTGTCTTTTATACCGTATCTAGAGGCTTCACTCACATCCACAGGTTTCTGGAAGAACACTTGACAGCCATGTAGGAAGATGAATTTATAACTACATTTCACATCTTCACATTTTTTGTGTGACATCTCACAGGACCACTTATAACCTTCCATTCACTGCTTCCTCCAGCCTCACTGATCTGAACACATTTAAGAATGGCTTTTTCACATTTCCGTTTTTCTTCCTTGTACAGAAAGGTCCTTTATTCCCCAGTAAACAGCATGCTGCATGATTCCTTTCTTTTCCCCTGAACATGGATTACTACAGAAATACCATTTCTTGGTTAGTCTTCCTCCCTACCCCATCTGCCCTACTAAAAAGAAGAGGCTGAGCCTTACCAATTTCACTGGAACAGCTTATTAATATCATCATTATTATTTTGAATGGGACATGTGTGTACACCAGAGGATGGCATGCAGTATTTTCGACTCAAGACTGAAATTCATGAGGACATTAGTTTACATTTTATTTCTGATTTTAAATCTGAGCCACTTTTTCAGCCTGAAGCCTTACAAGCTAAGAGCAAATTAAAAAAAAAAAAAACATCTTCAAGTTCTCTTCCAAATCTCTCATTCTCAAGGTTTGGAAAAGGATCATCACTTGGTAATGAACCCTGGACTTTAACCACACCTGTGTTGTTGTTGTGTGCCTTCAAGTCATTTCCAGCTTATGGTGACCCTAAGGGAAACCTACTGCAGGGTTTTCTTGGCAAGATTTGTTCAGAGGGGATTTGCCTTTGCCCTCCTCTGAGACACAGAGTGTGTGACTTGCAAAAAGGTTTTCATGGCCAAGCAGGGATTTGAACCCTGCTCTCCAGAGTTGTATTCCAATGCTCATACAACTACACCATACTGACACCTGTACCAGTTCTCAAGTGTATACACGACAGACTACTCCAAGAGCTATAGAAGTCTCTACCTGCCTTCTCTATAAGCATACACACACATATATATGTTGTTGTGTGCTTTCAAGCCATTTCCGACTTATGGTGACACTAAAGCACACCCATCTTGGGATTTTCTTGGCAAGATTTGTTCAAAGGTAGTTTACCATGGCCATCCTCTGAGGCTGAAAGAGTTGCGACTTGGCCAAGGTCACTCAGTGGGTGAACAGAGCTAGGACACCTTAAAATGTTTATGCAGCCTACTACACTTGGCATCTTTTCAATCATACTCTGTCCTTCCTATTACCATAGCCAACCCTGACACTAGGCAAGATGAGGCAATTGCCTCATGCAGCAGATTTTAAATGTCATAGCAGGTCAGCAAACAACTGGCTCCATGTCGTTGCTGAATGGGCACAGGGAGAGGAGTCGGGTGAAATTTCCAGCCTTACCGTGCCAAAGTGACTCACCATTCAGCCATGGAAACCCACTGGGTGACCTTGGGCAAGTCACATGCTCTCAGCCTCAGAAGAAAGCAAAGGCAAAGACTTCTAAACAAATCCTGCCAAGAAAAAAAAACCCCATGATAGGCTCACCTTAGGACTGCCATACATCAGAAACGACTTGAGGGCACACAACAACAAAGTGCCCAAACACCTTGGCTGGATTTGAGTCGTCCTAGACAGCTTGCCTCGGCTGGGTAGGGATGGCCAATGGCTGCTGCTCCACCTCAAGAGTCAAAGTATCTTGGGCCAGCCTTCCCAGCAGCAATTCCAAGGCTGTCCTTAACAGCTGAGGAGACAGAAAGGTGACCTGCCAAAAACAACTATAAAGACTGCAACCAGGAGAGAAACAAAGGAGTAGTGGGGGAGCCTGGTTTGTAAAGGGTGACCAAATATGCTCCTTTTCCAGGGCCTATCATACATGTCAACCTTCTGTCCAGGAAGAATTCCACAATGTCCTCCTTTCTGAGCATGCCTAAGAAGCATGAACTTATATTTATATTTGTGTTTTTAGCTTTTATTTGGTTGTGACATCTGGTCACTCTGGGTATGTAACACCCACCCACACTTTGAAGGATGAAGGGGTGTCGATTTCTAAAGCACCTTTTGCAAGAGAAATGATGGGGGGACATATTTGGTTTAATGGGGGGGGGGAGGTTTCAAGCTAGCCCTCCCCGCATCCATGATGCCAATGATGGTCACAAAAAGGAGACATGGGAGAAGTAGAAAGAAAGACGAGTAGGAAAAAGGAACTGGATGGTCGTATAAAAAAGGGGGGAGAAGGCTAGGAAGATATGGATGGAATATTAATTTAGCTGCAGTATGGTAATATCTTTAGGTGTAGGTGTCTCTCAAGTTTGTATATAAATGTGCCTTTTGTGGATAGGTAGGGTTGTGTGCTTTAAGTTTTTAAAAATACGTCCGTGTGAGTGGAAGCAGAAATGTTTAATAAATACGTTTTCTAAATAATAAAAAGGAGAAGCAGAGGGGTAAAGAGAAACCATACACACACGCCAACCATTCCCATGCTGTGGAATTACAAGGCAGTTGCAAGGTGAAGGAGAGGAAGAAAAAAGGGGGAGAGAAAGGGAGATATCTGCAGAGAAGCCACAATAAGGAGAGGACGACCCCTACCCGCTCTTCCTTTATTCCCCACATTATATCCCATAAAGGCCTCCCAGCAAGCCCTCCTTTTCTCCAGGGGGGGATTCCAAAAGGTCCTCCATTTTGAGGAGGACTGAGAAGCATGAATTTACATTTATAAGGGTGGTTTTAAGCTTATATTTTGGTCTCTTCCTACATTTGTCTTTCCTTCATTCCCACCTTCTGTCCATTTTGAGCAGGACTGAGAAGCATTAATGTATATGAGTGGTTTTTAGCTTTTATTTTGGTCTCTTCTTACATTTGTCATTTCCAGGACCTGTCCTCCATTCCCACCTTCTCTCCAGGAGGGATTCCAAAAAGTCCTCCATCTTGAGCAGGACTGAGAAGCCTTATATTTATATGAGTGGTCTTTAGCTTATTTTTTTTTCTCTTCCTACATTTGTCATTTCCAGGACCTGTCCTCCATTCCCACCTTCTCTCCAGGAGGGATTCCAAAAGGTCCTCCATTTTGAGCAGGACTGAGAAGCATTATATTTCTATGAGTGGCTTTTAGCTTATATTTTGGTCTCTTCCTACATTTGTCTTTCCCAGGACCTGTCCTACATTTCCACCTTCTGTCCATTTTGAGCAGGACTGAGAAACATTAATTTATATGAGTGGCTTTTAGCTTTTATTTTGTCCTCTTCCTACACTTCTCTTTCCCAGGACCCTGTCCTCCATGCCCACCTTCTCTCCAGGAGGGATCCCCCCCCCCCAAAAAAAGGCTCCTCCATTTTGAGCATGCCTAAAAGGAAGCATGCATTTATTTTTTTACATTAACAGTAATGTTGTTCTGAGCTTTGTTCCCTTTTGGTCAGGGTCCTCCATGTTCCCCATTTTTTTTTTTTTTTTGTGGTCACAACCCATGCCTACAAAACACACAAAAACACACACACAACAACACAATGCCTCCTCTGCAGGGGCTCTTCTGCAATCTCCTCCTCCTCTTTTTGCCTCAAATGGAGGACCTTTCCTTTCCTCCTCACCTGAATTCTGGGGTCCACCTCTTCTTCTTCTTCCTCCTCCTCCTCTTCCTCTTGTTTGTGTTTATGATGGTCTTGGAGACCCCCTTCTTCCACCTTGTTGTTGTTCCTCCTCACAGCAGGGTCCATTTTTGGCTGCAAAAGGGGGCTCTCTTCTCTTCTTTAGCCTTGGAAGGAAGAAGATGAAGGAGAAGCCCTTTATTACTACTACTACTATTATTATTATTACCCCTGGACTTATTATAATACCCCTCCAAAACCTCAGTGGGATAAGAGATAATGCAATAACAACAGGCCCCCTTTCCCTTTGCTCACACCTTGAAGAAGGAGGCAAGGATGGAAGGAAGGAGGCTCTGCTTCTAGAGAGACAGAAAAGCAAAGGAAAGGGGAGGGCCTCTGACAGACTGAGACTGAGAGAGAGGCCTTCCCTTCTCCTCACAGGCTCCCAGGCATTGGCCTCCTCCTTCTCCTCCTCCCTCAGCACTGCTGCAGCCTCCTTTTAATTTTCCTCCTCCTCCTTTTTCTTCTTCCCCACTTTTTTGACAAGGGTTCAATTGGGAAGGAGGACACAGGAGGAGGGCCTTTATCTTCTTCTTTCCTCCTATCCCTCCTCCTCCCTCAGCTCCTATTTTGACCATTTGGGGGGGACCTTTATTATTACATCCACAATGGAAAAAAATAATAATCCTGTTTTGAGGCTGCTTTGTGAACTGCCACGGCTGATGCCATGCTGTGAAATTCTGGGGAATGGCCCTATATATATGTATATATTATATTATATTATATATATAAATATAAATAACTACATTGAATTAAATTATTAATTAAATAAATATAAATATATTTATTTTATATGTTTATATTATATATATATATATATATATATATATTAAATTATTAATTAAATAAATATAAATATATTTATTTTATGTTTATATTATATATATATATAATAATTAAATAAATATAAATATATTTATTTTATATGTTTATATAAAATATTATACATATATATATATATAATTAAATTAAATTATTTAAATAAATATAAATATATTTATATGTTTATATAAAATATTATATATATAATTAAATTAAATTATTAATTAAATAAATATAAATATATTTATTTTATATATTTATATAATATATATAATGTATAATGTAATATATATAATATAAATATAAATAAATAATTAAATTATTAATTAAATAAATATAAATATATTTTATATATTTTACAATATATATAATATAATATGAATATATGTGTTTATATAAATAATTAAATTATTAATTAAATAAATATATAATATATTAATAAATATATTTATATTATATTTATATAAAAATGAAAACAACAAACTACCATTCCCAGAATCTCACAGCCTGGGAGCCACGGCAGTTCAAAGCAGCCTCAAAACGGATTATTTTCCCAGTGTGGATGCTGTTTCCACATCCACAGTGTGTTGTGTAGCAGTTAACTCAACCTTTATGGCTCCATTTTTCCTCCAAGGAGGGCTAGGCCGCACTCTCTTCTATTCCCCACTTTTTAGTTTTCCAAAACACACTGCAGAAATAATCCAGTTTGAGGCTGCTTTAACTGCCTTGGATCAGGGATTTGGGGAACTGGTGCTTTGTGAGTAGAGATGTAAAGGCCTGAGGAAAAATTTGTAGAAGAAACATCAACCATTTTTGTTCATGCATCTGAGGATGTAGACTGAAGTCTGAGAAAGCTCATGCTGCCAATTTCTTCCTTTCAGTTAATCTCAAAGGTGCAAGAATATCTCTTTCTCGATTTATTATTGTTGTTGATGTCTGATTAGTTAATCGTAATAAATCTATCTGTTTATCTATTGTTGTTGTTGTTGTATCTAAATGCATCTGAGAAAGTAGGCTGAAGTCTAGGAAAGTCATGCTGCCAATTTCTGAGTCTGAAAGGTGCTAGAAGCCTTTCTTTCAGTCTCAAAGGTGCTACAATCTCTCTACATATTATTATATTCTGGCGACCCTAAGACGAAGATGCTGGACTACAACTCCCACCAGTCCAACCCAACCTAGCCAAATGGTTGGCAAGTATATGAGCTGTAGTTTGGTACATCTGGAAGGTACCATGTTGAAAAATGACTTTGACTTTCTTTGAAGATGACAACCACAGATGATGATGAAACGTCAGGAATAAACTCTTCTAGAACATGGCCACATCGCCCGAAAAACCCACAAAATACTACCCTTTACTGTCACTTTCCCTCAAATCATTATGGTGACCTTAAGGCGAACCAATCATGGGGTTTTCTTGGCAAGATTTGTTCAGAGGAGTTTTGCCATGGCCTTCCCTTGAGGCTGAGAGAGTGTGACTTTCCCAAGGTCACCCAGTGGGTTTCATGGCAAGTGGAGAATCAAACCCTGGTCTCCAGAGTCATAGGACAAGACTCAAACCTGTACACAAAACAACACAAAAAGTCATGTTACAACCCCAAAGGCCAACAAAAGTCATATCATCCAGCTTCTTGGATTGCCTTCACCCCTAAGATGTTGAGTTACGTAAGGATGATAGGAGTTGTCATACAAAAAAAAAAAAAAAAAACTGGAAGGCATGAGATGGAGGGGAAGGCTTCTTACTAAGTCCCCTTTGCTGGGTGGATGAGGACAGAGCTATATACAGGCGTTGACTTTACAACGTGGCATAGTGTTTTGTGTGTTGGACTACAGCTCTGGAGATCAGGGTTCAACTCTCAGCTCAGCCATGAAACCCACTGGGTGACCTTGCGCAGGTCATATACTCTCAGCCTCAAGGGAAGTCAATGACAAACCTCCTCTGAACAAATCTTGCCAAGAAACTCCCATAATAGAGTTGCCTTAGCGTTGCCATAAGTCGGAAACTACTTGAAGGAACACAACAACAACTTAAAGAAGACAGCTAGCACTGGATTTGCAAGACCTGAGCAGAGCTGTTGATAACGGGGTGACACGGAGGTCTCTCGTTCATAGGGCAAAGTTGGGCAAAGTTTAAAAACAACAAATAGCAGACAGGTCACGCGTATGTGTATGTAGTTACAAAGTGAAACACAAAAAGTACATCTTTGCCAATGGCAGATGAAATTTTATTTTCCTTATGAAGTGGATAAAAGCTTATACCATTTTTTAAAAAACAAGCTTAGTCTTTATGGTCCCATAAGACTCATCCTTGTTGTTTATTGCGACAACAAACTAATGCAACTACCTCCTCTGGAAATTCCTTTCGAGTCTAACATCCAGCTAAATATATTTATTGCAGATTTATCCATTGGATGACTGCAGAACAAAGTGTGATGTACAGTGCAATTCTATGTATCTTTGCTCTGTGTGTGCACAAAGGTAAACCCTGAGGGATTTTAAAGCTGGTCTGGAAACTATGCAGACTACAATTCCCAGCATTCCTATTAGCTATGTTGGTCTAGTGCTGCGGGAAGTTGCAAGCCATCACCATGGAGTTCACACGATTTACACCCCTGCTTTAATAACTTATACTCAGGCGGGTTAGTACAGAATTGCAACCTACTGTGTCTTTTCGGAGGATGTATTTGATAACATGGACCTAGATTGCACAGGACCATAAACCAGATAGTGCAGGTGATACTGAAATAATAGGCCAGTGTGCCACTATCAAGCCACATATTTCACTTACTCAGACACAGAAATGGCTCATCTGCCTTCAAAACTTAGCGCAAATCCAGCCTCGCTTGATGGAGAGGCCTGGATAAGGCAGGAGTTTATCACATGGGAGGAATTTCTCTCAACTGCGAATGGAGCCAATTCGAATTCTAATTGTGTTCGGAATGCATTCAGAATGACTTCCCATTTCCCGAAAATGACCCCCCATTGCCCGAAATTGCATGAGATACTCTAATACACAATTATGTGAAACCCCATGATTGTGTTTGGAATGACTTCCCATTGCCCCAAATTGCATGAGATGCACTCATATGCAATAACGTGAAATCCCATGATTGCGTTCGGATTGCCATTGCATTATACCTCCAAATTCCGTTGTATGATAAATTCCACAGATGGTAAGGAATTTATACTGTAGCTCCATCCTTTAGAGATAGTGGCTCACAGCATCCCTCCAGAACTCCATGGTAAAATCTAAGACTTGGAATAATTACTTTTTGGATGGCAACTCTCAGAATCCTCCAACCCACATGGAATATAACTGCTGGTTGGGGGATTCTGAGAGTTGCCATCCAAAAGATAACTTCTCCTAGCTTTGCTAGGAGCTTTACTATTGAACTGAGTCCTGTACAGTCCCTTTAACAACAATTTGATCTGCAGCAATTATAGTAGATGATCCGCATCCCTGTTTTTGCTCCAATCCCATCTGAATATCCCTCCACTCATTTCTGCCTCTCAAATGTTACGCAGAGGATATTGGGCCCACAAAGCTGGAGCTCTGAGATCTTTGAGTTAGCAGAGACATTTGCATCATTTTCAGGCCTCTGTTCCCGCTGAGCATCACTACAATCCTCAGAGTAACAGGAGCAATGTGGTAGTGGATTTTCCTAGCTATGATATATCATTGCAAGTGATATTTATTAAACAATAAAGTAGACAGCTGTGGCTTTCCAGAAATTTTTGGACTGCAGCTCCCATAATCCTGTAACAATGGTTAGACTCCCTCATGGCTAGGAGGCCTGGGAGTTGTAGGCCAATAACAATAATAATAATAATCTGGAGGCCAGTCCTTAATGCATATTATTTTGGGGTGTCTCGGTCCATTAGCCTTTTAAATGAGAGACAGCCTGGTGTAGCACATTGTGTGTCAGACTATAACTCTGGAGAACAGGGTTCAGATTCCTGCTGAGCCATGGAAACCCACTGGCTGACCTTGAGGATGTCACACTCTCTCAGCCTCAGAGGAAGGCAAAGGCAACACACACACACACAAATCTTGCCAAGAAAACCCCCTGATAGGTTTGCCTTAGGATCTCGGTAAGTCAAAAATGGCTTGAAGGCGCACAACTACAACAACAAGCTTTTAAAAAAGACTTCCTTCAGGTGGAGAGATGAGCATTGCTAAAACTGAGTTGTACATCACAAGTGCCTGCATTTTTTAACCATTCTTGGAAGTGTGGCTGTAGAGTTTGTCAGGACTAGCTCATGCATTTCAAAACTGACCTCTCAAGTACAGTTAAGCAACAGGAACAGCTTGCTTTCTCTCTGACACAGCAGTTGACGGTCCTATTACTTGTCCGTTGCTTTTAAGTTCCTCTTTCTTTACTCATCCTATATCTATGATTAAAAACGCAAAGCAGCCATCCCTTTGAAAATACCACAGCCATACTTATGTGTCTGGAACTGTGGAATACCTGCCACAAGACAGAGCGATGGCTGCCAAATTAAAAGGGAAGTTGATCCATTCGTGGAGGATGGGGCCATCAGTACTACAGGTCAGGATGGCTGTACATCAGCTCCAATGTCAGAGGAAGAATGACTCTGTATCAGTTCCTGGTGAACCAAGGTGGGGGAAGTTGCCTTCATGTCCTACCAATAGGCTTCCCTGTGCAACAGATTGCTCAGTGTGTGAGCAGAAAGTTGGACTAGATAGGCCTTTGGTCTGTTCCAGCATGGCTCTTCTTATGCTGCTATGATTTTGAAGTCATAAGTTTCATAAGAACGATGATTACTTCAGGTGCCAAGAAATATCATTATGATAAAACACCCTGAACAACTTTGAATATTCGGGTATATTTCCTTCATGGCCACAGATAGGAGTTGTGCAGCCCTCCAGATGTTGCAGCTCCCAGGATTTCACTCTACTGGGTATGCTAGCTGGGGCTGCTGGGGATCACACACTTTTCTCCTCTAGTGTACAAGATGTGTAAGAATAAATTTAAGTTTTTAGCTAATACAAATAGCAATATTAAAAAGCAACACACAACTGGGATCTAGTTGGGGGAAAGCAAAATGACAGCATTGCCCCCTCAAATAGGAATTCTAATCCCACCCATTAACTTTTGCTTTAGTCCCCAAATTTTTAGCCCTGCAAAATTAGATGTTTGAAACAGTTCTCATTTTGAACTCTTCTATGTGCTGGGTTTACATTCCATTGGTATCTTTGCCTTCACCCTTTCTTTGGATGCCTAAACTATGGACCTTATCAGACGTCGGAAATTGGAAGTATAATCCAATGGCAATCCGAACGCAATCACAGGTTTTCACGTTATTACGAATTAAAGTATCTCACGCAATTTTGGGCAAAAGGGAAGTCATTCCAAACTCAATCATGGGTTTTACGTTATTGAGAGTTAAAGCATCTCACGCAACTTCAGGCAATGGGGGGTAATTTTCGGGTAATGGGAAGTCATTCTGAATGCATTCCGAATGCAATGGGAATTCACGTGAATTTGCTAAACTAGCGAATTCACATGAATTTGAATTGGCTCCATTCGCAATAAATAGAAATTCCTCCCGTCTGATAAGGTCCTATATTTTTAAATGCTGAAGTAAAGTTTTAGTAACTCCAATTCTAAAAATTTGGGAACTGAAAAAAAATTTAATGGGGGATTATTTTGGGGGGAAGACAATGCCCTCATTTTGACACCACCACCCCGCCTATAGCTACACTTCTGAGTGGCTGGCCTTGACATTTCACTTCCATCCCATTCTTAAACAGCATTCCATCCTCAAAGAAAAAGAAAGTACACCATGATCTTTGATTCAGAAACAATATGGATACAACTTGATTGTGAAATTATTGTGCAGTGTCACATCCACATCAGCTGAAAAATCCTCCGAGTGTCATCAAAATTTTAAAAAACAACACTTTTCCAACTTCTGAGTCACAATTATAACCACAGCTGTAGACAAAATACTGGTTTCCATAGCTACTGATATCACAGTTCATAATGTGAAGGACCAAAGCTGTGAGTTGACCAATATCTATATATTTCCAGTCAGATCACATCTTAAAAAATGCTATACATAAACCAGCTTAAGCAAAGGACAGGAGGATAACTTCCAATGATCGATTTCCACAATGATTGGCTAGTGACTGAAGCCCATCTGGAAGTTACAATTCTACTTTAAAAATCCTACATTGAAATCCTAAATTTCTACTTTGATGTTTTTATCACCAGAATTATTTTTATTGTTATGATTATATATTTATATTGTTGTTCGCTACCTATATTGGGAGAAAGGCAGGATATAAGAAATAATAATTAATAATAATAATAATAATAATAATAATATCTTGCTGAAACCAGGACTAGACTCAGAGGAAATGTGAACACTGGAGGAAGGAACATCACTAATTTAAGATAGATAACACAATGCTACTAGCAGAAAATTACATAACACAGTACTACTAGAAGAAAATAGCAAAGACTTGGAATGATTACTGATGAAGGTTCATTAAGGAAACATAAGAGCAGGATTACAGATGAATGTTAACAAAAATAATTATCACAGAAGTTCTACACAACTTTAAAGTGGATAATGACACTGAAATTGTTGAAAGATCTTTTATACAGTATACTGGTTCAGTTTTAAATCAAAATGGAGGATGTAGTCAGAAAAGAGTAAGACTTAGAAAGGCAGCTATGAAGGAGCTAGATAAGATCCTCAAATGAAAAGGTAAATGTAAACTGCAGACCCAAGTCAGTATCTACTATGTCATAATTCCAGACTAAAATATCTTCTATGTCATAGTATTTCTGATTACCGTATATGATTGTGACAGTGAAAACATCTGACAGGAAGACAATAAACTCAACTGAAATGTAGTGCTGGAGGAGAGCTCCGTGGATACCATGGATCACCCAAATATATTATGGGTCCATGAGCAAATTCCTCTTGAACTCTCACTAGAAGCCAAAATTATTAAGCTGAGGCTACTGTACTTTGGATATCTCATGAGACTACATGACTAATTGGAAAAGAAAGTAATGCTTGACAAAGTGGAGGGTAGCAGGAAACAGAAAGACCACATTACAGGTGGATTAACTCAATTAAGGAAGCCATAACCGAGGTTATAACCCCTGAGCAGGCCTGTTAATAACAAGGTATCTTGGAGATACTTATGGGATCAACACAAGTCAAAAACAACTCTGAATCTGACAGTTCCCCTACTCTGCCCTGGATGCTGACCTAGCATTCCATTGCCAGTAACTTGCTCCAGTGTTTGTTAAAGATAAGAGGGGAGAGGGGAAGAAGAAAGACTTTTCTTGCTTGCTTTTGTTTAACGATTAATGAAAGCCCTATAGAATGGAAATAACTCAGTGTAAATGCAGGGAAATGTAATTGTACAACAACATGCCCTGTTCCTGGCTTATTTTTTCACATCCTGATATCCTCCTTAAGTCATGACAAACAGAGAGGTAGCAATGGTGAAATTCAATTTTTCAAAAAAACCAGTCTGCCAAATGTATTTCAAGAGAAAGGCCTCTTTAATCAACGGGCTCATAGTCACACAGCTTAAGTGCTCTTACAAATAAAACTGGTTGGTTTGTGTCTAAATAATTCAAATAAAATTTCAGCCAGTTAAAATAATACAGGATGACCTTGTCTCTGCTACATGCTGTCTTGCAGTAACTATGCATGTCTGCAAAAAACAACATAAGAGCTGTTTCCCTGTGTTATTGAGCATCGTGTCCTTTTAAGTAATGGAGCAAGCCCATGTTGTTGTTGTTGTTGTTGTTGTTGTTGTTGTTGTTGCTAACGGTTTGCCTTGACTGAATTAGTGAGCTCCAAGTCCCCCTATCAACAGCCTGCTCAAATCGTGCAGACTCAGGGCTATGGCTTTCTTAACTCAGTCTCTCCATCTAGAATGCGATCTTCCTCTTTTCCTGGTACTGCCTTCTTCCTTACCAAGCATTATTGTCTTTCCTAGGGAGTCACGTACAGTATTCTCATGGTATGGCCAATGTATGACAGTTTAATGATCCTGGCTTCTAGGGAGAGTTCAAGCTTGATTTGCTCTAGAATCCATTTGTTTTTCTTTTCAGTCACCCACACTATCCGTAGAACTCTTCTCCAGCACCACATTTCAAAGGAGCTGATTTTCCTCCTCTCATCTTTCTTCACTGTTCATCTTTCACAACCATACATCGAAATAGGAAATATGATAGCATGGACAATTCCGACTTTAGTGTTTAATGATATATCTTTACACTTGAGGATCTTGTCTATAGTTGCCTTTCCAAGCCCTAGTCTTTATGGTAGTTTCTTGACTGCAGTCTCCATTCTGATTAATGACTGAGCCAAGTTATGGGAAATCTTGAACTATGAAAATGTCTTCATTGTCTACGTTAAAGTTATATAAATCAAATATAAAAATCAGAATTTTTCAATTCCATCTCCAGGGTTACTGGATGTCCTCCTCTTCAAAGACATGTCTCACAGTTCAACCTGGAGAAATTCCAAAATATCTTCTATCTTGAGCATGACTGAGAAACATAGGTTTATGTTTATATGAGTATTCTTAGCTTTAATTTTATAATGTCCCACTTTCTTCTTCAATGTCCTACATTTTGCGGTGCCCACTTGGGCCTAAAAGAGATTTTTTTTTTTTTAGCAGGAAGTGAAGGCAAAGTGAGTGAGTTCTTGTTGTTAAAGAAGGCTCCAAAATATGATGAAAATGTTCCCCCATGTCCCTTAGGAGGCATTTGGGGGCAATTCATGTTGTTGTTGTTGTTGTTGTTGGTTAATTAATTAATTAATTTTCAGCAGTGGGTGTGGTGAGGGTTGTCACCCGCCAAGGTCTCGTTGGTGTGACATGTGGCTCCCCAGCCTTCAAATTTGCCCAGCCATGGGTTAAACTATCAGCTCAGATTTCTTGTTTTTAAACATCTACATCCTGAAACCTTTTGTTTCACTTCTGTTCCCTGAGGAGTACTTGCTAAATGACTTTAAATGAACACCACCTGTTTTCTAAAAATAATTTTTAAAAAAAAAACCTATGTGGTTTGGACAACGTGCTGCTTTCCACCAAAACTTACTTATGAAGACACAGAAATATGCTTCAATATTTAAAAAAATCTCAACATGAAATGTATTTAAATCTAAACAATAATGAAAAACATGCATACACCAAAGTTGGTGCATGTGTTTAGCTGCATTTGATTTCCTCCATGAGAGTTTTGCCTCCAGGTTGTTGTATGAGCAATCTCCATTGTCTTATTACTTTGAACAGGATGGTAGTAGTGAAGTGTACTCCTTGATTCCATCCTGAGCCTGGCAGGTCAGGTTTCAGGAGTGGTTTATTTGTGACTTATGCAGCAATCCTGTCCGTTCTTAGAAACATCAGATCTGGCCAGGATAACACATGATTTACTGTATATACTCAACTATACATTGACCTCATGTATAAGTAAAGGACAGGTTTGGGGGCCAAAATTATGGCTTTTTATATAACCCTTGGATAAATAAAACATAGGGGCATGTTGCAAAGAATTTAAAGGATGAATCAAAGCCAAACAAGGCCAAAGAACTTACAAAACGTACAAAACTTAGTACATCTGTAAGCAGCATAGAAATGTACTTGCTATTGCTAGTGTTAAAATTCCAGCAGGCATAAATGTTTGTGCTCAAGCTAAAGCCTGAATGGATGAGAGAGCAGAGCTTCCAGGCAGATTACACACTTGCCTTTCACCAGGGGATGGTTCTTTTTTTGTCAATACAGTCAGCCCTCCATTTTCGCAGGAGATCCATTCTGGACACACACACACACATCCTGCAAAAACTGGGTTTCACACATATTCAAGCCCCCTAGGCTTGAATGGGGGCTTGTGTGAGGGTCATGAATATGAAGTTTTTGGGTCAATTTGTTGACTAAAATTTCTAGACTTATACATGAGTATGTAGAGTAGATACATCCTGTTCAGATTATTGTAGGACACTCTACATGGAGCTGCTTTTGGAGACTGGAAACCTCAGCTAATCCAAAGAGCTGCAGCCAGATTGCTGACTGGGGATGGCTGCGGTGAATGCATAACTCCCTTGTGGCAGCCGTTCTGATGGCTGCCAGTCCATTTCCAGGTACAATTCAAATGCTGGTTATGAACTAAAGTCTTGTATGATTCAGGTTCTGGCCATATGAAACTCTTGTGTTCTGCCATACAATCCTGCCTGTGTTTTGAGGTAGAGGTGTTCTGGGAACCCTCCGTCCCCCTGTCCCACCAACCTCATAGGTACAACTGGTGGGAAGATGGGCCTTCTTGGTAGCTTCTCTCACACTCTGGAACTCCTTCCCAGTGAGGTTAGACTGGCACGGTCTTTACTATCTTTATGCAGGTAGACGAAGATCTTTTTGTTTTGGCAGGCCTTTACGGACTAAAGGCAATGGGCCTTGGCATATCGTGCTGGATTGTCTATTTCTTGTTTTCTCTTTAATGGTTTGTGTTTTTAACTGGTTTTACTTTTCTAATAGTTTGAAAACATTTAAAACTTTGGAGGCTGTGAATTTTTAGCTATTAGTTTTAAATGTTGTAAATTGCCTTGAGGCCAATACTGAAAAAAAAAGGTGAGATCAAAGGGCTGTCAAAGGAAAGTTCTCTATTTGAAGTAAAGTGGATACTCCACCTTTGCTGGGATTGGGGGCACAAGATCCCAGGAAAGTGGAAAAACAGCTAATTAAAAAAAATAACCAAAAGAATCTCTCTAATCTCTAGGGCCTCCACGGCAATTCTATGATCAACATCTGCCATAGGCTGACTGTGAAATTTCACTGGAGAACCTACAAATGCCTAGAGAAGTGTTCTGTCTAGGAATCACTAAGTCCCCCACCAAATCTTTTGGTGGAAGTTGACCATAGAGTCATGCTGGAGGATCTAGAGATTCCTAAAGAGAACAGATTAATAAAAACCATGAATAATCAGATCAGCAAAAGTCAAAGCCACAAATGTGGAGGGCCCACTGTAGTTCTCTGTTTCAAGGGCAGTCCAACCTGTTTAAATTTAAATAATCCTAAGAAGAGAGCCAGTGTGGTGTAGTGGTTTGAATGTTGGATTATGGAGAGCAGGGTTCGAATCCCTGCTCAGCCATGAAAACCCATTGGGAGATCTTGGGCAGGTGACACACTCTCAGACTCAGAAGATGACAATGGCAAACCTCCTCTGAAGAAACAAACTAAGAAAACCCTGTGATGGGTTCGCCTTAGAGTTGCCATAAGGTGGAAATCACTTGAAGGCCAAACACACACACACACACACACACACAGAGGAAGGGAGAGAATAGGCTTTAAAGTTGCCCATCGACAATTACCACATAGACTCCAGACTGAGCAGGCACACCAGTCACCTGGCCACAGTCTTCCTCACTGTGGTGAGATGTATTGCATTTCAATTTAAATTACAAAAAAAAATATTTCTAAGGTTGCACCTATATATCTCATTTAGCATAGACAAATTTACACAAATCTGTGCCCTCTTTGCTGAGCTGTATCATATTTCTATTTAAAGTATACGTCCCGTGTTATTTCCCAAGACACATAGGTACAGTTGGGATGCAAAATATCAATTTCAACAACAAAGAACCTTGTGGCATTGTTGGTTTTGCCACAATAGACTAGCACAGCTGTAGAACTGTGGGAAACAGCTGGGTTGATCCATATCACCAGTTCCAGCAGATTTCATTTCCTCAGGAGCAAGTCTTTCATAAAGTTGATCAGTCGTAATTGCCCATTCAGCACCAAACCACCCCCAAATACGTGGCAGTAAAACAGTGATAGTTTGCAATATAACACTGTGGGGAAATTCCATCTCCTCCATTCACTTCTTCATGTGAACAAAAAATGGAATAGAGAAGTCTGAGGGGTGTGGCAGATGACATTATTTTCCCTGCTCACATGAAAGCCCCAGCACTTCATACTTCCTCAGTTGTCCCAATCTGTTGTCATCCCACTTTTTCAGCTGCTTTTAAAATGTCCTATTTCTCTCTTCTCTCTCCCCCTTTATCCTCACCTTATTTCACTTGCTGCAAACTGAATCCAGAGTGCAAAAGCAATTTGTGCTCAATCAACACAGTGGTGGGAAGGAGGGGCAGAATCTTGTACTACCCAGTAGGGTCTGGCAAAAGCAAGCTGCTGCCGCCTCTCCTAACTCTTTAATAACTGTTGTCATCTTGAGGTCTGGTATTGTTTGACCAGCACATTTCCCAATTTTAATCTGTGAAATGTTGGAGTGTGTGTGAAAGCCCTGGATCCACTACACTACTTCTGCTGCCACTATGCCTAGTTTGGATTCCAAAATTACTTGGGTGCAAATGAGCTGATAAAATACTGGTGGCCAGTTTAAATTAAATTAACCTTTTTCTTGGGTTAAATATAGCTCACCCAAAGCTGGGATTGGTGGCAGCAATGAGCATTTGGGCTCAGCTGGATGGGTTTCTGGATCCATGAGAATCCTACCAAGGGAAAAAGAAAAACCAAGGAGGAAAGGAAACGCCAAAGTGACAGAAAGGTGAGCTTTGGACAACTGTAGCAAGCAAAATTAAGGGAAGTGAACTGTATAAAGAGAGCAAAAAACAGCAACAGAAATTTAGGCTGGGATGGGCAAAGTGCAGCTCTAGTCTCTTGGCCAACGAGGTGTTTTTCTGGCTCTTGACCCCAGACCACACTTTTCCTCCCTGTCTCAAATGAATTAGCTCTCCTGGAAAGAGCAGCAATTCACCTTTTTAATAGGTTCCACTGTTAAGAGTTGCCAAATCTGGACTCTCCACCTGGAGATGACTCTTTGTGATGTCAAAAAAAGACAATCCTTGGTGATGCTACAAAGGCAATGTTATAAGAGGCTGCCCTTGGTCATTTCATTACACATGATAAATGAAGCAAGACAGAATTTAAAATCCATTACCAGCAAGTCTAATTAATCAGGAACACACACACACACACACACACACACACACACTGTTTGAGACAGTGTCTTCACTCTGAAATTTCTCCCTATGCACTACAGCCCCCCCTCCCACACACCTACAAGTAGAATTCAGGGTTGTTTTTCCTCTTTTGTTTGCTTGCTGGTTTTGGTCATATTGGCATCGTTCCCATTACCTTTTAAACCGGATTGCAATTCAGTTTGAACTGGTTCAAACAACCCTGGTTCCCACTTAAAACAAATCACTGAAGTGATTCAGTGAGGGGAGGGCATGCACCAGATCCATTTAACTCGTGTCTTTTTTCTGTTTTTTTTTTCCCCATCAAATCAATTCAACACAAGTGTGAACCACAAGCGGACTGAAATCTATTCAAATTTGCCCTTCGGCCAGCTGGAGCTGAATCATTTTGAATCAATTTATTTGTGAATGTGAACCACAAGTGGGTTATTTTGATGCCAGAAAATGACAGAAAATGCAATCAAGGCAAACGTAGTGGGAACCACATTCTGAAGCTGAATTGATCCATCGATTCGGGTTGCACACTGATTTATCTGTAAGTGTGAATGAGGCAATTGGTAATCTGTGTGGCCTCTAAAGGAACTTTTGTGGGGAAAAGCATCGCTGTGTCCTCACTATCCCGAAAAGGAATGCTTTGCAGCTACCGTCGGTCTTTGTGAAACATTATTTTCAAGCTGAGGTTATTTTATTTTTTATTTATCCAACCTGAAGGGTATTTACCCTTCAAAATGGCTAGAAAGTACAGGGACATTTTTTATATCAGTGACATACAGAGGGGGAAATGCAAATGCATGGAGAAACCCGTGTTTAAAATAACACAGTATGCCCCCCACTTCCTAGTTTTATCCTTTCTCAGTTCTGATTTAATTTGGTTTCACTTCTCGTGGCCTTTCACTAGCTGCTCTCCCTGCTTCTTCTGGCTGGCTGACATAGGAAAATAATTCCTTTCCATTTCTAAAGCTGTTGCATGATTAATACCCACCACTGAGTGACCAGCTTGGCATTAAGGGGTTTATTTGAATGGGAATTACTCCCAGCCAGCTCCAAACCAGAAATTTCCCAACAACATAACCATGATGTGGTAGAGGGGAACGTCTGACACTGGATCATGCGTGGGGGGGGGGGGACGACCCTGAGGGGAGAAAACAGAGGAGGTTCATCTCAGGGCAAGCTTGTCCTGTGGGAAACAGACTTTGGTAGAGTGCACCCAGTCCACAAACAAGAAGGCACACATGGGGGAGATGCGGGCTAAAACGTCATCTCTAAAACAAGCTGACGTTCCACATGGAGTTCTTGTGAGAATAATGCATGGTGTGTATATGTGAGGGGGAACGGCATGGAATCATTTTAATTAATCCCACAGGTTGCCTAAAAGCATCCTTGCAGCATTATTTCTAAACAGCCCTGAAGAGTCCTTATCTCTGGAAGAGAAAAAGGAGTAGGGAAATTGTAGCCTAAAATGAGCAAGAGATCAGCAAGGCTGAACCCTAGGTTTCAGCTATAGGAGTAGAAGGTGAGCATATCTAGAAAGCATTTCTCTTGCCACCCAGTAATGCTTGGGATCTTAAGCGTGGGCTTAAGGGCATACCACTCCTCAACAATGAGCCATTGGCTGTAAGAGGCAATATGGGATTGTCATTTTTTACTGAGGAATCTGGTAGTTTAAAAAGGAATGCCCAGCCACGTGGCGGTGGGGGAGAGACCTGTAATGATCTGTAATCCTCTTTCAGAGGAAAGAGGCCATTTCCTCTGCATCAAAGATAACAGAGTGGTTAGAGGCATGAGCTCCCAAAGGAATAAACCCTAAAGCTTTATGAAACTTTGGCTGCCGGCCAAGAAACAACATGAGTGTAGTGTGAGCATCCATTTCAAATGATGGAAAATAAAATACTGTATAGCACAGAGAAATCCAATCCTTGCTGTAAATATTCTTCTCCCCCTCCTCTCTTAAATCCGGGCCCTTTTGAATGCTAAAACACAGCCACTATAGTTTTATGAAGAAACAGCAGGAACAGAAATTGCTATGTAATTAGCTGGGGGGGGGTGTTCAGTTGCTATATTATTTGTACAGCATTTCTGTAATTAATTCACAATTCAAAATGGAAAGATTGTGAGTCAAGGGTATGGTCACACAAGAGAGAAGGTCAGGCAATGGGCAACTTGCTAGCTAGCTTTTAAACTTTATCTACAAAACAAATGATCTACAAAATAAATAAGACATACAATGGAGCACTAAAGTCAGAATCGTTCAGGCCGTTGTATTCCCAGTTACCATGTACGGATGTGAGAGCTGGACAGTGAAGGAAGCAGACAGAAAGAAAATCAACTCATTTGAAATGCGGTGCTGGAGAAAAGTATTTAGGATACCAAGGACAGCCAAGAAGATAAACAAATGGGTTCTTGAATAGATCAGACCAGGGCTTTGTATCGTATTGGGGGATTCCAGAAGGGTTACCATTTTCCTCTCCCCAGTCCTTATTTCCTTGGCTTAGAAGTCATGTAAACCAGCCAGTCAGCAAGTCCACTAAGAACAGAGAGATGTTATTTTGTTCTTTGCATCAGTGCAAGTTAAGATCAACCTCAATCACCCTGAATAGGTTAATTCCCAATGCTACACCCATCAACAGAAACCTGTTTTCTTTCATTGTAATCCAACACCTTCTATGTCCTTGGGAGACAAAGGGGAATCCTGCAGTATGTACTGCAGGACTATTAGTTGGAAGAGACCACAAGAGGCATCCAGTCCAACTCTCTGCCATGCAGGAATATACAAGCAAAGCACTGGAGTTTATCATACGGCAGAATTTGGGGGTATAATGCAATGGCAATCTGAACTCAATCGTGGGGTTTCACGTTATTGCGAAAGAGTGTATCTCATGCAATTTCGGGCAATGGGAAGTCATTCCAAACGCAATCATAGGTTTTACGTTAATTCGTATAAGAGTATCTCACACAATTTCGGGCAATGGGGGGGTCATTTTCGGGAAATGGGAAGTCATCCTGAACACATTCCGAACGCAATTAGATTTCACGTAAATTCGCTAAACTAGCAAATTCATGTGAATTCGAATTGGCTCCATTTGAAATTGGGAGAAATTCCTCCCATGTGATAAACTCCAGAGTCAACAGATGGCCATCCAACCTCTGTTGAAAAACCTCCAAAAAGGAGGCTCCACCAAACTCAGAGGCAGCATATTTCACTGTTGAACAGCTCTTAGTTAGGAGGATGTTCCTAATGTTTAGGTGGAATCTCTTTTCCTGCAATTTGAATTTACTATTCCATGTCCTAGGGTGCATCTACACTATTGGAATAATGCAGTTCAACATCACTTGAAATGCTGTAGCTCCATTCAATTGAATCCTAGGATTTGTAGTTTTACAAGGTCTTTAGCCTTCTCTACCAAAGAGTGCTGGTGCCTTGCAAAACTACAAATTCCAGGATTCTGTAGGATGGAGACATGGCAGTTAAAGTGGTGTCAAAATGCATTATGTCTACAATGTAAATGTACCCCAAGTCCCTGGAGCAGAAGGAAACAAGCTTGCTTTCTGCTTGTTTCAATAGATCATCTCCATTCCTCATTCATTCGCTATCTTTCTCCTAATTGGTACCCAGGTGTGCACAGCTAGCTCAGTTGTTCAGCAAGCACTGAGCAGAGTTTTCTGTCCTAGTGAGAATGGATACTGCAGCATTCAGTAGAAGAAAATTTAATTTTCCAAATGACTATAATTATGCTTTGATCTAATTGCCGAGAGCTCATCTGAGCATTTGTCTTTAGAAGGAACACTGTGAATGGAGTACTTTACAGAAAATAAATGGGCTTTCATGGCTTGCATACTGGTCATAGATGGGTAATTACAGAATTCTATATGGCTGGATTGTGCTATCAGTAATTACAAAGAAGCTGCCTTTTGACACCTAGAATCTGGCATTGTTTTTCCAAGACCTGGAATTTCTTTCATGACTACAGCAAGGAAGAAAGACTGTGGAAAAAATGGAGTTGGTTCCTGTTAAAAATTTAAGAGATGGTTGATTGGTGATTCTTCAAATTTTGATATACCCCCTGCCTTCTACTAATCAAATCTAAAGATCAAGTACACATACTTTTTTCCCAGTATTACCCAACTCTTCCAATAAGAACTCATCCACGTGTATAGCAAAAACGTGAGAGAGCCAGCATAGTGTAGTGGTTTGAGTGCTGGACTAAAACTCTTGAAGACCAGGAATCCCCACTCAACCATGGACACAGACTAGCTGACCCTGGACAAGTTACACACTCTTAGCCTTGAAGGAAAGCAATGACAAATTTATCTGAAAAAAAATTTTCTCAGAAAAACCTCTGATAAACAGAAGGTGACTTGAAGGCACATACCAACAACCACAAAAGTGCTAGGGAGTCTTGGGAACTGTTAAGAAAACTTGTAATTTTCCAAGTTATGCTTCTGGGATGGTACCATTTTGGAATGCAGGCAATTAGAAGTGCAATTTAATGCTTCTTCACATGTAAAAAAAACCTCTCCTGTGCATATGAAATATTTGACCTGTAGGAACATTGAAACATGGTAGTTACACTATTTTCTACCAAGTGTATACTGATCATTCCTCATAAAATAACCTTCAAACTTCAGCTTCCCTTTTCCCACCTGATGACATAATGTCTTCACAAATGCAGGTTCAAAAAAACCCAATGGGAATGATTTTTGCTCTTCCCCCATCCCAACAGCTCAAACGAAGGATGCTTGCCCTAAATGCACATGCATTTTGCTCCCACTTTCCATAAACTAAAAAAAAGACTAAAAATTAGGAATCAATTTATTCAATTTATAGCCGGGAGCCTATTCTCATAGTTCAGGAACATTTCATTGGCTTTCCTCTATTGAACAATGGAGATATAGAAGCTTAGTGTATGGTGCCACCTAATGAATAAAATGCTAAAATGTTATAATATATGGAGTATTTTCTCCATGCAAGCATTCTCACAAACACTTCTTTTGATGTTTTTAGTGGATGGGAGAGTCAGCAGATGAGTCCAGTTGTTCAGAGCCCTATGTGGCACAAGCCTGAGAACTCTCTCTCTCTCTATTAGCTAAACATGTGGAGGAAGCTGTAGAGCACTGAAGTACAGATGAAGAATGGCAGAAGAATTGCCCAGTTGTGGCTTATAGGACTTCCGTAGCTGACCACAAGCTTTTTTTGTTCAGTCTATAATCAGAAAGATGCATGAAACTGAGCCCTGCTTTGCAGGTCTGGGAAAGTAGTGCATGTAATGGAATTACAGCCGTCGAATTTGTATTTGGCATTTCCTTTTATCTCAAAATTTTATAGCTTCCCTTAATTTCATCTTTTTGTTGCTGTTAGATGCCTTCAGTTCAACCCCAACCCATGATGTCCCAGTGAATGAGACATCTCCAGAACCCCTGTTCTCCACTGCTTTGCTTAGGTCTTACAAATTCGTGCCTGTGGCCTCCCTGATTGGAGAAGAGCAATTGTGGGAGGCTAGGAGGTAAGATCAGCTTCCCAGGAAACCTTAAGGAACTGTATCTCCTGCCAATTTTTTAAAACTGCCCCCAAATGCTCTCCAGAAGCTATGGGAACATTTTCACAACCTTTTTGACCCTCCAGGCCACACTTGGCCTCCAAAAATTCTTTTTTAGCAAGAAGAAGTGACCCAGAAGCAGCTTCCTGTTTGTTTCCTAAAAGGCCCAGGAATACCCCAAAAACATGCCAAAATGCCCTCTGGGTCACTTCTTGCTGTGAAAAAGACAATCGCCTCACAGGACATGGGGAAGCATCAAAAAAAGAAGAAAAAGGAAAGGAAAGCAACCCAAGGGGCCCTAGAGAATAATAAAAATAGCCCATGGGGAAATCACACGAGGCCCAAGGCTTCACTTTGTCCACTCCTGGGCTAAGCCAAAAGATAATGGTTGACCTAAGTCAAACACTCAAGAATTGATTCTCAATATGCCACAACTCAATGCATACTTTTTTGTGGGTTTTTTGGGCCGATGTGGCCTTGTTCTGTTTATTCCTCATGTTTTGCCTGCATCTGTGGCTGGCGTCTTCAGAGAATAGTGGCATGGAGGTATGTGGGGTATATGTACTGTGTGACCCTTGGTTGGGGGGAAAGGGATTTATATGTTGATCTGTGTTGGCCTGTTGGTGAATAGCCAGGTCTATTTCAGAAGAACATAGGATGCATTCTAGCACAAAGCCCAGAAAGGTACACTCGTGGATGTATCCTTTTTTTCCTTCTTCTGTTAGTCAGGCCTAATAGCTGGACGCTTAACAGGCGGTTTTGTTGAATCTTCCTCAGAAGGTCTATCACCCCAGACATCTACAAACAAGCTGAAATGAATTCAAACTTCAGAAAAATCACTAAAACTTGAATCAAGGGATAAATCCATCTAAATTAACAAAACATGTGTTTAAAATTCATATGTATCTATTACAACAAAAATGAGTTCTTCAAGAAAACTGGAAAAAATCTGTACATTCTTTTTCTTGTTCCTCAAGAGATTAATAAAAACAGAACATAGTTTTACAAATACTTTATGCTAGTTTTAAGGTTTTGTTTTAAGACAGAGAGCACATCTGCTGAACCAAGTCATTCTATTTCATTAGTCTTTGTGATAATGGAAGCAAGGGAAAATAAGCTGCCAAGGATTTTTATATACTGGATTGATTCAGAGATAATGTTAAACCATGGCTTCTCCCTGTCTCATTTATTTATTTATTGGATTTATATCCCACCTTTCTCCCAAAATGGGATTCAAGGTGGCTATGGGGCTTTCTAGATTGGCAGGAAAGTGTGACATAAAGTTGCCTTTTCCTTAATACTTAGCAGCTGCATCGCAGCCTTTAGATGGAGCCGTGCTGTTCCGCAGTTTTTAAAAAAGAAGCTGGGAAAACCAGCACCTTTTTAAAGGCGCTTCTTCTCCCCTAAAACGCAAAAAAAGCATTTTCATGGCACACTTTCCCTTTTTCTCATCTCAAGGCTAGACGTTCATGCAGCCATGAACACATTTCTTTTTGCTAATCTAGATCAGGTTTGGGATTCAAAGCAGCTTTTTTCAAGTGTGCCTGCATTAGTTATAAGCAGTAATTTGGAAGTTTTTGCTTCTGTTTTATATTAATTCCTACTAGCTCTGTCATCCAAATGCAGATAAACTGTGGTTAATCTCACCTACATTTAGCAGAAATGTTACAAATTGAAACCATTGTTTATGAAGCTAGTCTGGAGTCTATTAAGATTCAGGTTCAAACAACATCAGCAGTTAATCTAAAACAGGAGAAGAAAAAAAATCTGATCCTTCTCCCCAGAACCCAGGAGGAGCAGAGACTTTGTGAGTCTGTAGAAGGTTAGGCTCATTTTCATAATACAAAACCATTCTTTAATGTCCAAATGTCCCCACCAACTTCAAACTGCATCAAAAATCATGTTTTCCTTTGAGGCTTTAGAAATTTACTTTGGAGAAAAACCCTTGGCACGCAGAGGCCTTCCTTCTTGTTCACAGTTTCTCGCAGCACATATTCATTCACCACTTGCTCATATCCCACAGATAGGAAAAGTTCTGCCAAGAAGTCTGAAGAGACAAAGCAAGAAAAACAGTAAATGTTATAGGCAAGTTATTCTCAAATGAAACGTCTCAAAGCTTTTACATTTTAATATCAGAGACAGAAGTCTGTATAAAATGGAAATGGTTTTGTAGCAAGTAATCAAAAGCAAAATAGCAATTCAAAATTCTAAAAGAAGATAAGTTCAGTTGCTTGCTCTGACGCTTCCTTCTGGTTTGGTGTACTCAGCTTTCCAACATGGAATATTTCTTCCCATTTCCTCAGGAGGGTAGAAAAACATTTAACCTAAGCAGAGGTCGAATTTTTTCCTCCTTGAACTAAACCCTCTCTTGGTAGGCTGCTGCAACTTCTCATCTATGGGCAAGCTTGCTGCAAGAATATTAGTGGCTGGGAAACAGTTGCTGGAAAGCTGTAATGTAGGTACTGGGCTCTAAGCTAAGAATGGGAAAAAGTGAGTACAGCTACAGGATGCTTCACAGGGAGTGGTCTCTGGAAAACTCTGCTCACCAAACTGGCAGGAACTTTCAGGGTGAGTAATCAATTTTTTGTTTTCTTTTGGTGGGGAAAGTATGGCAAGTAGGATGTATCAAAGCTATGTATGGCCCTGTGTGGGATGGTCAGCTATATTGAGATGGGAGCTGTAGCCACCAAGTTGAAAAGATGGACTCTGCAGACACATTTATGTCCAGTTTATAATGCCTCCTAAAGGTGTATGGTGATGACTATGTAATACGTGACATATTTTTGATATAGGCACTGTTTGTAGAAAACAATATCAGTGTAAGTCAATGCCCCACTAGAATGTTCTGGAGGGAGAAAATGAGGAGCGAAGGGGAAAAATTAACAAAAGGGAGTATGTATACCTTAGAAAGAGAAAGAAAAGAGGAACAAATCCAAAAGGATACAGCATAGAGTGTTCCTGTGATTGCTCCTGAACAAAAGCAGAGAGGAATTGAGGACAGAACCTACCAAGGGACTATTTTGTGCACAGAAGTAGGTTGCATGCCTCTCTGACCTTCTGAGCACATAAGTGGGGCTACCTCTAGCACCACACCAGAAAAAAAGGCTGTGGACAATTCAGACTCTAAATTTTATTTGCTGAAAAATTTACACATTTATAGTTAATACTGCTTTTCTCTGCTTCTTTACATAACTTTACATAAACACAACAGGGATCCAAATTTGGTAAATGCCCCCCCCCCCAAAAAAAATTGTAGGAATATCTCCTTAACCTCAGTGAGACTTCAATTTGAGGTATATAAGCAGAAATTCTACAAGAATTATTTTGACCTTGTACTCTGGAACCTTATTCCTGATACTTATTTACACATGAGCTTCAGTTTTTGACTTCCCAGTTGTTCCTGAAAAATTCTCTTGTAAGCAGGTTGCTGGATTCAATAGAAATTAGGTCTAATTGGTCAGGGCAGAATACAAATTTGTATTTAAAAATGTCTGTCCATTTTTGGTAACCATAATTCCTCAGAACATTGTGGTAGATGCCTCAGAAATTTTAGAGACTCTGGTTGTCAACTAAGTTGCAGTGCTCAGATTCAAACTGCTATTGCAAACAGGAGGCTAGAAGCAAAAGTGGAGTTACCCATAACTTATCAGGAAATCATGGTGGATATCTCAAAATATGGCACACATTTTTAAAATACTCATCCAAGTTGCAGTGCATTTTTCAAGTCAAAAAATTAAAATTCTAAATGGAGGGGGAGCTTTCCTGAAAGCAAAAAAATGGGGTCTGCCATAATTCATCAGAAAATTGTGGCAGACAGCTCAAAATCTGAGAGTATCTTTTGCTGTTGTACAAGTTCAAATGACTCATTTCAATTACAAATTTCAAAAGGAAAGGATTTTTTAACCAAGAGAAGCTGCCATAATTTACTGACACGTGGTAGTTGACAGTTCAAAATTTGAGAACACTTCTTGTTGCTACCCAAGTTACAGTAGTCAGTTTTTAAAGTCAATATTCCAAACAGAATGCTTCCTAGAAAAACAAAATAGGGGCCTACCATAACTCAACAGGAATTTAAGTGCTAGAAGACTGGAGAGGGCTCTCTGAGGCACTGATGCTAAAATTGCTGAGGCAGGAAAAGAAAAGAGAGCTAAGGTACTGCTGCTATGATTCTTGAAGTTTAAAAATTGCATGTAAATCTGGAATAGCTTTCTTAAGTACTGCTAGAAAGATCACAGATGTTTAAGTATAAGGGAGAATTGGGAATCAGAAGACCCCATGGAACCATTTGAGGACATTAGGTAGGACCCAGGGAGTGCTGGATACACTTCACCTAACATTACACAACTGACTGCTGAATCCAGTGATTTACTCTTAGCAAAAAACCACAAGACAAATCATAGCAAAGAAACAAAGTGTAAACAAAGTGAAAGGTGCTGAACTCACCATCTGAGAAGAAGTATGATCTGGTTCCATCTTGTCTTACATAAAAGTTTTCACTAAGCTTGCTGGCAGACTTAAACCGCAGCATTGCATGATCATAGAGACCATAATCTCTGAACAGCACACATTTGCCTGGTTTTAACACCTGACAGACAAATATATTATGTAAGTGATCTGGGTCTTAAAGAACAAAAGCAAATACCAAATAAAAAAGTAGAACATTCTATACCATGGAGGTTCTGTTTCATATATATATATATATATATATATACACACACATATATATATATATATATATACACACACACACACACATATATATACACACACACACACACACACACACATACACAACAGATGTTTGTTTCTGTTTTTTAACTTTGGGGATAAAACGCTGTTTTACAAACTTGTTGTTGAACGCTGATAACATTGTTCTTATTTCTATGTCAGTTTTTAAAAACTTTCTTATTATATTTTTATTGTTATATAAGACTTACCTTATAAATATTGCGCAAAACTAAATGCATCTTCTCTGGATGAATAGCAGAAAGAACAAATATTAACGTTACAACGTCTACAGAGTCTGGTGGCACATTTTCCAGAAGGTCATCTTTGGTAAGATCACACTGGAATACTTTGCATCTCTGGGTATCATACAAGGGGTTTTGCTATGGAATGAAAATGTTTGCTTTAGATGAGAGACATTTTCAGCCAAACATTCTACTTTTACTTTTTCCATTCTTTTGATTTTTTTAGTTCCAAACCCACAGAAAATCTTTGTTTGATCAGATGGGATCCTGTCCTCTATTCCATTTACTCTGTAATGCTGTCACAGAATGCAGGTGGAGTGACAATTTTAGCTAATTTCCCCCTCAATCTGTTTGCTCCCATGCATATGAAAACATTTTCTGAAGAGTTATGATAATAACTTCCATACGATGGTGTGAGGTGCCACTGACAAGACTGAAGATGAAGGAAGAAGTAATTAAAATTTCTACTCTGTCAAACAAAACAAACAAACAGCTTCATTTATATACCGCTTCATACCCTTAAGGAGTGTCTAAGCGGTTTACAATTGTAAGCTATTTGCCCCCCAACAATCTGGGTACTCATTTTAGCGACCTCGGAAGGATGCAAGCCTGAGTCAAGCTTCAGCCCTTTGCTGGTCTTGAACTCGCCACCTTCTGGTTTTGAGTGAGTGGCTGCAGTACAGGCATTTAACCACTGCGCCACCAGGGCTGTCCCCTTCTTTTAGCAGGGAGCTAGATCTCAGTTCCTTCCACTAATAGAAAAATCCCTTCACTTGGTGTAGATGCACCTCTGAATGCAACCCATCATCACTTTCCAGCCAACTATGACACAAATGTGCCACAAAACACATGCCACTGAAGATTTCAAATGGGTTACATATAAAAGATCTTAAATAGGTTACTATATCATTATAAACTTCACTGTACACCTTTTGAACTCAACATCAGCTAGTTTCATCAGCTATCAGAACCATTGTGGCAAGAATTGTTATTGTCTCACCGCTAGCATCTTTGGGTAACCACCAATAGTTGGGGTGTTTAACACAAGACGCCAGAGGGAATACGCTGGCTGTTTAAACATCTCTCTTCATATATGCTAGGCTGTCTTGTTTTCTAAAAATCCAGTCAAGATAAATCTTCAAAATTCAGGATAAGTTTTAAGGACTGTAATTTTCAAAAGATAGCATATTATCCCCCAGGTTACCAATGTTAGAGGTACAGAGTCTATAACTTGATAATCTTCTCTTCCCTGGTATGTTCATATCAGAAAGCAGATTATACAATCCTTATAACTTCATAGCCATATAAAAATTAAGCCAAGGTTAGCCAAAATTTCAGGTATGCGTTTTTTAAAATATCTAATTGTTTACAAACACAAAAAGCACAGCAAGTGGGCAACAACCCTTGCAGTTTGCATAATTGTTTATCCCAACATAAAGAACCAAGAAATTATTTAGAGGCTCTTTTGCATAAACTCTTATCAGGCTAACTTGCGGTAATCTGCAAAGGAATATGAAACAAGAGTATTTGATTCTAAATAATAATGTGTTAAATTCAGACCAGATCAAGGGATACTTAGGGCCTGAACAGACAGGCCAAAATAAAACTGCTTCCGGTCACTTTGGAGGTATGCTGTTTAAATGATGCATGCATCCTCAGAGGTCGGACTCTGAACTAAAGCTTTGGCTCAGCCTCTGATCTCTTAAGATGCCTGTGTCATTTAAACTGCAAACCTCCAAAGTTGACCCGAAGCAGCTTTATTTTGGCCTGTCTGTTTGGGCCCTTAGAGAAGACCCACTGAAATCAGTGGGACTTGCCAGTTTAAAATACATCCTACTGTTTTATTTTAATTTATTTAAAAATATTTATATAGTGCCTTCATGTATACTATATTGAGTTTCATTGATTCTGCTCTAAATATGATTCAGTCTGGATCCAGCCATTAAGACTAGTATCCCCAAGCTTTGGTACAATTTGCTTTGCTAAAAAATCTCATTTGCTTTCTCACCCAACTTGCTTTTAAAAAAAGAAGTAAAGTAAAAGCCCAATTACCCCATGACAAAAACATTTCTGAAACCATTTCTTGCAAGAAAGAAAAAGACAAATATTGCAATATGCAGGCACTTGCCTTTACCATCTGCATACCTGTGATGGGATGTGTGTGAACAGGTATGTTCTTTTCCCAAGAACACCTGCACCCCAGCAACATCAGACATTTTTGTGTTCAGCAAGATCAGAAAAGAGGCTTGTAAGCACATTTGGTTTAATGCATGTACAATATTCCCACAATCAGAAACCCTGCCTTATCAAGGTCTCTGATCCTGGTCCTAATTCAGTATAATGTGCTTAAAGCATATTTATCACATGTTAACAATTTGGAGTCCACTAGCTGTCATTGGGCGCAGCTCCCATCAGCCCCAGCTTCAGAGCAAATAATAAAAGATGACAGGAAGTGCTAGGAATGAAAGTAATATTCAAATATAATTGAAAAAAATGGTTTTAAGAGACTGGTTTCTCAAGTGTCAAAAACTCTAAACAAGAGATTTCTGGATAAATAAGCATCTTCAGTTTTGGATCTTTTCTGTATGAATAGTGCATGTGGGGCAACTTGAGAGGGTTTTTTTTTGTACAAGTGACAATTTTGCTCAGAAAACAGTAATTTTGTGCACAGAAAGTGCTGTTTTCTGTGCGGGGAGCGGGGGGAGAACATGCATTTTTCTACATACTGTCTTCAAAAACTGGGCAGTTTTCAATTATTTTCTTACAGTAAGGGAAAATGGTAAAATTGTTCACCTCTGTCTGTGAGAATAAAGTTTATGAAAATGTATATAGCTGAAGTCCCTACACCATCTGGAGCACAACACGATGCCCATCTCTGCTCGATACAGATCACTCAACATGCACACATCTATAAAACAGGCACAGTGTGAGAGCACTGAGGAGTGGACTATGTCTGTTCACACATATCCTGTCCACACCATAGCCCTATCTGTGCTGCAGACAAGTACCCACACATTAATTATCTCACCAACCTTTACATATTCCACTGCTCGGGGAGAGAAATCACAGGCATAAGCAAAGATATTCAAATCCTCTTCTAAAAGTGGAAACAAACAGTTCCCAACGCCACAGCCCGCTTCAAAAATCGTCAGCTTCTGATCTTTAAACTGTATGGTAGAAAAATAACCACATCTGTTACATCCTTGCAAAAGCAGCAGAAATCTTCTGTCATGAAATCTTTTCAGGCTGAAGGTCCAAAGTGACTCAAATTTCAGTGCTATCGTTAATTTACGAACAGAAAGAAACATCCACTGTGATTTTGTGACTTATGATGCTTTCAGTTGCTGAAGCCATTAGAAGCAATATTTAAAGGAAGTTGGGCCTTGTGTGGGAGGACTATCAGACATACTAAAAACTTTCTAGAAATTAAAATACAAAGAATTCAGGTCAGATTTGTATGCCATAAGGAAGGAAGCAGTGTTACATTTGCAGTACCAATGTTTCTTTTTAAAAGATGGCTAAACTAGCTGAAACCCCAATCCTTCTGCTCCATGATTCAAGAATGATGATCCATGGTTACCAGTTAACTGCTCTTTACTATTAATAATAGAGTTCAAATGCTACAGTTTTGTAATGCAAACAGCCACTTTACATAATATGAAGAAGAACTGGATTCATGCAAGAGAACACTTCCTTATACACCTCTGCATTGGGACTAGGTTCATTGCTAGGGGAAGAAGAACAGAAGTAATCAAAATTGGGGGAGAGGGGTGTCAAGCCAAGCTGCCTAACTCACTTTGATCCTTTATTAATATCCCTAAATTGCCTTTTCCATTTAGAAAGCACAGGGTGGGTTTTATGGTGTCCCCTGTGGTCCATTTTGGAGACCTTATCATTCACTTCCTCGGTTTTAACATCAGACACTTCCACCACCATTCATTAGCTTATACCCGAAGCATGACTACTGTCCTGCTAATAGGGAAATCATTTCTAAAACTGATTTATCCTGTAACAACTGTAGAGCTACAATGGCTTTTATGCAGTGGTACAAAAATGAACCAAGCATATTCAAAGTATATTGTATAATTTTCTTTCAAAATTAGCTATCTGTAACCTTGTCCCTTACAGTTGTGTTTGGGCTACAACAATTCTTCCTTTGGCTGTGCTTCCTGGAAATGATGGAAGTTGCAGTGAAATAACTGCAAGGGGTTAGGTTAAGAAAGCAGAAAGACACCCAAGAACCTAAGCTATTGTGTCTTCCAAAGTGGTAAACTAAGCATTCAGGTAAGCATTACAACAAGCAACTTTCTCCATACATGACAGCTCCTTTATGATACATCTTCTACACAAGCTACTGACTGACAGCCTCAAAAATATATTAAGGGTTGCAGCACCTCATCTCTTCCCAGAAACTGCAACTGCAGCATCATGTAGTAAGTGAGGTGCATCTTTTTACCTAAAGCTGATCACATTCATACATAATTATGTAAGATGTTACGTAACTCAGGCTAAAACTAAGATCCTCTAGTCTTCCAGCTCAAAGAAACACTTCTATAGTAGTTCTAACTTAGGGTATTTCTACACTGAGGTAGGAATCACTGAGCCCCCATGTTCTTGGACTACAACTCCCAGCATTCCTTACCGTCGGTTATGCTGTTTAGGACTGCTGAATTTGCAATATAGTTGTAATATAAAAACATTGGAAGTTCCCAGTGCTATCAAAGACATTGTACAGCTCTTTTTCCCTCCATAACAGAAAGTTTTCTAGTAGGTAGGTCAAAAAGACAGTAGAAGCTACAGGAAACCATTGCGTAATTACATATTGAAGCATTTAGATCCCCCAGGGCAAGATGAGCTAGGACTTGGAATGTTACTTTTAAAATGTGCTAGGTGCTGCTCGTTGCTTTTTGGAAATAACTTGATATTGCTTGGCATGAGTACCCAACTGGTTACTTATTACTGGTAGGTTGCTTTTCAGTTACTTTTCAATTACTGTATTTTTTAAAATGCACTTTGCTAAACAAAAATGCCCCCAAATTGTTATAAATGCTCCCAAATAAGCATTTTAGGAATAATGAGTAATCCAGTTTGAGACCGCTTTAACAGCCCAGGCTCAATGCTAGGGAATCATGAGAAATGTGGTTTTGTGAGACGTTTAGCCTTCTCTGTCAGAGAGCTCTGGTGCCACAATAAACTACAATTCCTAGGATTCCCTAGCACTGAGCCAGGGCAAATAAAGTGACTTCAAACTGAATTATTTCAGCAGTGTGTTTTGGACCATTGTTATTTGTCACATTTTACTTCCATAAAGCCCTCCCCTGCTTTCTGCTGCTATGGCAGATGAAACTCACTTCCCGGCAGGCTCTTAATTCTTCAAACTCTCTCGTTGTCCAGTGTCTGTCCTTGAAAAAATTGGTGCTGTTCCTTTTGTAAAACAAGTCCCAGTTCCTTTGTGCTTCTTTCTCAAGCTTCTGTTGCTTGAAATCAGATACTAAGACCCGATCTTTGGCCAGTTTTTCAGCTTCTTCAGAGCTAAGCATTCTCACTTTATGTCCTCTCTTCTGGAAACCCTCATTTTCATGATCTGATATTATCCCATCAAGTTGAACCACAGATGAGTCACTCTGCAAAAGCCTGAATTCACTCATCTCAAGAAGGATGCAGGGATTTTGAGTTACTTTATTCCATAATCACGTACCTCGATATCAGGCAAGAGCTAGGTTGAAGAAGACAACATGGGAAAGGTTACCATTCTGTATCTTCCACAGAGTATATAGTAAAATGATAAAGGGATCATTATGGTGAATCATTTCTAACTAATGCCATCTCTTATAAATACATTCAAATAGTTTTGTATGAAGGATACTGCCAAGCAAAAGAAGAAATAACATCAACAAGAGACGTTGGCCTACCACAATGGATTGGAATACAGTAGTGTTTCCTAACCCGGTGTCTTCTAAATGTGCTAGACCTCCCTCACTCTCAAGACAGTGTGGTAATCCAAGGTATCTGGAAAAACTGCATTTAGAAAAGCTGCTACATATAGTGTCTGACATGGGAGAGAACTAGTCTAAATACTTTCCATCCACTTTTGCTCTAAGATATTTTCTGCTTGCATGTATGAGAATTCCCTGCCCTCCAACCACATGTGGGGTGGGGTGCAGAGCATAAGTCCTAAGATCCAAACAATGCCCCTTTCAGCTATAGCACACTACTTACACTTTCTAGCTTCTCTATAATTTTATCTAATATAAGCCTTAGGATATATGTAAAGAAAGATGGGGCTGCAAAAACTGATCCACAGCATCTCTAACGTCTCTGGATTGACCAGCATTCATTCTTTTGGATATAACCAGAAAATTTGCTTTATTGGGATTGGGATATTCCCCAGCATGCAAAAGGTTCTACTACTGTTCAAGTGAATGCCAATTACATTTAACATGAATGGGCCAGAGACTGAGGCAGTGTGAATAGTGGAAACAGGGCCAGTTCCTTTTACTCATGTACACATATACTCTGCCTATGTACAATATCTGTACAGAGCTTTCACCTCCTTATATTTATTTATTTGTCTCACCTTACACATGACAAGCACACACTTAACTGTATCTCTTTCTATATCTGGCTGGATGCATTATAGCAAAATATGACCTGAGTTTTCTCAAGATTTGGACCAGGTGTGTGTGTAGAAAAGATGTCCTTAATCAGATCAATGGCCCACTTAATCCAGAATTCTGTTCCTTCCCACAGTGGTGAATGAGGAGTCAACAGAAGGACAAGAGTCCACTAACAATCTTCTGCTCATGTACTCCAGCACCGAAAGCCTCATGACTAGTTGCCAACAACAGGCTTGTCCTCCATGAGTTCCTCTAATCCATTTTTTAAGTCATTCATGTTTGTTGCCATCAATGCATTTTGAGAAAGTAAACCCTGTAGGTTAAATGTGTGTTGCCTGAAGACATACTTCCTTTAACAAGTCTAGAATCCTTCATCCTTCCATCTGGCTGCCAACTTCTACAGCTTTAAAAGGGGATTAGAAAAATCCATAGAGGATAGAACTATCAGTGACTACCAGCCATCATCAAGGTTAACTGAGACAAAGAGGTTTGTAGCATAAACTTTTGTAGACTGAGACTGCATCCACACTGTAGAAAAAATCCAGTTTGACGAGAGTTTAACTACCATGTCAATGCTATGGAACTCTGGGAATTGTAGTTTGTTGTGGCACCAGAGCTCTGACAGAGAAGGCTACATGCCTCACAAAACTACAATTTCCAAAATTGCATAGCATTGAACCATGACAGTTAAAGTGGTGTCAAACTAGATTATTTCTGCAGTGCAGATGCAGCCAGAATCTACTTTATCAGATGCACTGAGTAGACTCAGTCTATGAAAGCTTATGCTACAAACCTCTTTCTGTATCTCAGGTGCTACAATATCTCTTTGAATAATGATCCAAACTAACACAGCTATGTCTTTCAATATAAGTAATTATATTTTCCTTAGAATGGGAGACAGCATACATCTCCATAACAATTACTGAGGCATGGGAGCAAAAGGTGCTATTGTGCTCCCATCCTATTTATGGCTTGCCCAGAAGCACTGGCTTGGCTGCCATGTGAATACAACACTAGACTAAGTAGGCCTTTTGACCAGTACAGGACAGCTCTTCTTGAGTTCTTATGATCCTATTTTATCTGATTCAAAATAAGCCTAATCCTATCTCAAGCTTTCTCAGCTGCACATAGTAAAACCATTTTTTCTCAGCATCGTGTCAGCAGCAGCTCATCCTCCTCTTGGGAGAAGCCACAGCTTAGTGGCATAGATTTTCACAGATGAAAACCAGAACATGTATGACCAAGTTCCATCAGAGTATGGTCAAGATGGCAAAAGTTATTAATGAGGAAGAACGTGCTATTCAATGGACCTTATCAGACGGGAGGAATTTCTCTTTATTGCGAATGGAGCCAATTTGAATTCACGTGAATTCCTATTGCGTTCGGAATGCTTTCAGAATGACTTCTCATTACCCGAAAATAATCCCCCGTTGCCCGAAATTGCATGAGATGCTTTAATTCGCAATAAGGTAAAACCCATGATTGCGTTCGGAATGACTTCCCCTTTGCATGAAATTGTGTGAGATGCTTTAATTCGCAATAACGTGAAACCCCATGATTGCGTTCGGATTGCCATTGGATTATACTTCCAATTTCTGTCGTCTGATAAGGTCCTAGGAGAGGCAGTCCCAGTCTGCTTATAGGGAAGCCTTACAGGGAAGGAAAAGAGGCCATTTGAATCAAACATCTATTCCACAGACTGAAGAGAACTTTAGAGGAACTATGATGGCCATATGTTGCATTCACTTCAGTACTCATTCCTTTTACTAATATCACAATACCAGACATGCAGACCACTCCCAAGCCCCCATTCCCCTTCCCACCCCACGGTGCCTTTGCCAGATCGCTGCCATGAGTAGTCTGAGGCTGCATCTGCACTGCAGAAATAATCCGGTTTGACACCGCTTTTAATGGCCATGGTTCCGGGTGATGGAATTCTGGGAAATCGAGGTTTAATTTAATTAAAATTTAATTTAAATTTAGACAACATATTTAAAAATTAAACATAGTTCTGTGCTACAGAATTCTGGGAAAGGTAATCTGTTTAAATTGTACTAGTTTAATTTTTTAAATGCTTATTTTCAAGCTCCGCTCTGGACCCCACAACAAACCCCAACTCCCAGAATCCCATAGCCTTGAGACACTTAAACCGGTTCCAAACCGGGCTATTTCTCCAGTGTGGACGCAGCGTAGAGTCAAAGCGCTACCAAACCGGGTTATCTCTCCAGTGTGGCTCCAGAGAGCTTCCTCCTCCCAGTAGTCCCAGGGGCCAGTGCTGCTCCTCCCGAGGGCGGTCTGGACATGCTCAGAGGCCCTCTCTCCTCCTCCTCCTCCTCCTCTTCGAGGCCTACTACTACTACTACAGTACTCCTAGGCCGCCCTCCTCCTTCCCCGCCTCCCTCAAGGAAGGCTTCGCGGCCTACTCTTCTTCTCAGTGGCGAGGCCTAGTAGGCCCTGGAGATTATTATTATTATTATTGTCGTTATTCTCTTCGTCGTCCTCAGCCATGAACGGAGCCGTGTCCAACCCGCTTCTGGACAAGGAGCAGCACCCGCTCCAGCTCGGGGAGAGCTTCGAGAGGCACCCCAAGGCCTCCTTCCACACCATCCGCTGTGAGAGACAGTCTAGTTGGGGAAGGTGGTTGTGGTGGTGGTGGTGGTGGGGTATTTGTTGTTATTATTATTGTTGGTCTTTTTGTGGGGTTGCTGGGCCTCCAAGGCGTCCTTATATGGCCCACCTGCTGCTGCTGCTGCTCCTGCCTTTCTTCTTCTTCTTCTTCTTGGCAGACTTTGTCCTCCTTCCTTGATCTTCCTCTGAGGCTGAGAGAGTGTGACCACTGCTCCCCCAAGGTCACTCTCACTCACCCCAAACCTATTAAAGGGTCTTTGTGGCACCTTTGAGGCTCACTGACAGAAAGAAGTTGGCAGCAGGAGCTTTCCTAAACTTCAGTCTACTTCCTCAGATGCATTTAGATGCAGTAATAATAATAATAATAATAAGTAATATGTAGTAAATTAATAATAGTAATAAGTAGTAGTAATATGTAGTAAAATAATAATAATAATAATAATAATATGTAGAGAGATCTTGTGGCACCTTTGAGACTCACTGACAGAAAGAAGTTGGCAGCAGGAGCTTTCCTAGACCTCAGCCTACTTCCTCAGATGCATTTAGATGCAGTAATAATAATAATAATAATAATAAGAAGTAATATGTAGTAAATTAATAATAGTAATAAGTAGTAGTAATATGTAGTAAAATAATAATAATAATAATAATAATATGTAGAGAGATCTTGTGGCACCTTTGAGAGTCACTGAGAGAAAGAAGTTGGCAGCAGGAGCTTTTCTAAACTTCAGTCTACTTCCTCAGATGCATGCAAGTGCTATAATAATAATAAATTAGTAGTAGTAATATGTAGGAAAATTATAATAATATTAATATGTAGAGGGCTCTTGTAGGACCTTTGAGAGTGATTGAAAGAAAGAAGTTGGCAGCAGGTGCTTTCCTAAACTTCAGTCTATTTTCTTCAAATGCATTTAGATGCAGTAATAATAATAATAAGTAGTCGTAGAAGTAATATGTAGGAAAGTAATAATAATAATATGTAGAGAGATCTTGTGGCATCTTTTAGACTCACTGAGAGAAGGAAGTTGGCAGCAGGAGCTTTCCTAGATTTCAACCTATTTCCTCAGATGCATTTAGATGCAATAATAATAATAATAATAAGTAGTAGTAGTAATATGTAGGAAAATAATAATAATATGGAGAGAGATCTTGTTGTGCCTTTCACACTCACTGAAAGAAAGAAGTTGGCAGGAGGTGCTTTCCTAGACTTCAGCCTACTTCTTCAAATGCATTTAGATGCAATAATAGTAATAATAATAAGTACTAGTAAATTAATAATAATAATACAGTACAGTCTCGATTACCCGACATAAACTGGACCGGCTGATAGTTGGATAACCGAAAATGTTGGATAATCCGGAGAGTCCAAGAAAAACCTTGAAATCACTATGAATTGCAAATATATTGAAGTTTTTATTGCAGTAAATTGTAAAGAAATGACTGATCGACATTGTGATGTACAATATAAACAGTTGAGTCCTCTGAAAATTTAAAGAAATTGCAGAAAATTTAAAGAAATCACAGCAGCCGAGATGTTGGATAATCCAGAATGTTGGATAACCGAAGGTTGGATAATCGAGGCTCTACTGTAATAATAATATGTAGAGAGATCTTGTAGCACCTTTGAGACTCACTGAAAGAAAGAAGTTGGCAGCAGCAGCTTTCCTAGACTTCAGTCTACTTCCTCAAATATATCTGAAATAATGCACCTGAGGAAGTAGACTGAAGTCTACAAAAGCTCATGCTGCCAATTTCTTTCAGACTGTCTCAAAGGTGCTACATATCATACAGTGGTCCCCAAACTGTGCCCTTTTAAGAGATTTTGGACTTCAGCACCCAGGAGCCTCAGCCATATTGGCCAATACTGTGGGATTCTGGGAGCTGAAGTCCAAAATCCTTTAAAGGGCACAGTTTGGGGACTGCTGTCAGACCTGTCTCTCTCCATATTGATTCTACAGATTAATATGGCTATATCCTTGAATTGTTTCCTACTAGGTTTCATCTGCAATGCACTGGCACCACTTGAGCTTGCAGCATGAAAAGGAGGAGGGGGCAGTAAAGGACTATGGCAGCACCTTTAACTGGTTTTTATTTTAGCCCGAGCTTTCATGAATGTTGTTAATGGCGACCCTGTGGATGAGACATTTTAAGACCCCAATTTTCAACTGCTCTGCTCAGGTCTTGTAGATTCAGGCCTGTGACCTCCATGATTGAGTCCAGCCATTCGGCATGCGGCCTTCCTCTCTTTCTGCTGCTTTCTACCATTCCTAGCATTACTGTCTTTTCTAAAGAGCCATGCCTTCTCATGATGTAACCAAAGTATGACAGCCTTAGTTTCATCATCTTGCCTTTTGGGGATTGTTCAGGCTTTCTAGGACCCATTTGTTTGGCTGTCCATGGTATCCTCAGCACTCCTCCAGGTTGTTGTTGTTAACTGCCTTCGAGTCTGCCCAACTCATGGCGACCCTGTGGAAGAGACATCTTTAACACCAGTTATCCTCCACTGCTTTGCTCACATCCTACATATTCATGCCTATGTCCTCACTAATTGAGTCTATCTATCTGGCATGTGGTTTTCCTCTTTCTGTAGCCCTAGCATTATTGTCTTTTCTGATGAGCCGTGCCTTCTCATGATGTGACCAAAATACAACAACCTACATTTAATCATCTAGGCTACTAGGGGTATATATCACCCTAGCATCGCTCACTCCTCCAGCACCATGTCTCAAATGAGTTGATTTCTTTGTTGACTTTCCTCACCGTCCAGCTCTCCCATCTGTACATGGTGATGGGGAATACCATGGTTTGGATGATTCTAACTTTAGTGCACAGTTGTATATCTTTACTCTTTAGGATCTTGTCTAGTTCTCTCATGGCTGCCCTTCCCATAGTCATCTTATTTCTTGATTGCCGTCTCTGTTCTGATCAATTTCCTCATTGTCTAGGTTGAATTTATGTAGATCCTCTGTGGTCATTTAGGTTTTCTTTATGATCAGCAGTAAGCCTGGCTTTGAGCTTTCTTCTTTGGCCTTCCTTAGTAATTGTCCCAAGTCTATGATGTTTTTCACTAGTAGTCTGGTGTCATTTGCAAATCTTAGATGGCTGGTGTTCCTTCCTCCTGTCTTCCCTCCTCCTCCTTCTGAGTCTAAACCTGTTCTTTGTATGATCTTTTCAGCAAAGAAGTTGAACAAGTAGGATGATACAATGTATCCTTACCTGACCCTTTTGCCAGTTGGGAACCATTTTGTTTCTCCATATTCTGTTCTAAGTACAGATCTTTCATCAGGACTATCAAATGTTAGTGGCACACCCATGTCTTTTAAGAGCATTTCATAACATTTTGCAATCTCTGCAGTTAATAGCTTTCTTATAGACTATAAAGCACATACTGATTTTCTTCTTTCTTCTTAAGACGAACTGTTTTTATTTCAGGCTGAGCTTTTGTGCATACAAACCCATTTCTTCATAGATCACTCTGTACTGCATCTGAAGAAGTGGGTTTATAGACACGAAAGCTCAGTCTAAAATAAAAACCAGTTTGTCTTAAAGGTATTTATATATACACACAATTTAAGGGCTCTAAAGGGTAGAGAAACCAAAACTGTCTTAGTTCTTTATGCTTCCTTGAGAGATTTCTCTTTTAATGGCCCTGCTAGTGCTGAGCCTCTAACAGCTTCATAACAAAACACTTAGGTGGTTCAGCCTTTCCTGTTGTGCTGGTAAAGTTTCCCTTGTTAACCCTCTGGGTGGGTTGGGCTGCTGTTCAAACCTCAGGAGCAGGGCTACTAAATAGTTGCCAACCCCTTATTCCCATTACAACAACCTGGATTGCCAGGGCTGGATGGGAAAGTCAGCGGTTTACGAAAAAGTGGCTGTGTTATTAGATTGCAGCAGCAAAAGCCAAACAATTTTCTCTTGTTGCGAAGCTAAACCGGCCCATCTGGTAACTGCTGCAGACCAAATTGCTGTTAAAAGAGTAGCAAGCAAGAGTCAACTAAGAAGTTGGCATCTTGTCCTCTGCCCACATTCTGTTTGGGCAGGTTCCCCTATTCTGCATCCTCCAAAGTAAAAGGCTGATCTCTTTCCCTCTTTACCTCATTGGATTAGTATCCAGTAGGCTGCAGCAGGTCATTTTTCTAAAGAAAGGACATTTTGAATTGCTGCCTCTCAAGCAGAACAAGAAGCTCGGTTTGCCCTTCAGTGTACCCATTTCTCTGGTGTTAACAGTATGCTGCAGACATCAGCCCATACTAATGCTTACGGTATTCCATAATGTTAAATAAAATGTATTTGTTGATTTTGGTGGAGCAAGCTGCTGTTAAAGGCAGAAAAGCAAGCCAGGCCTGCCTCTTTCATCTAGGCCAGCAACCTACCTAGAGTTGTTAAACAGTAACAGGGGCTCCTTTCACAGTACAGCATTATAGCACTATGATTCCACCATAACTGACATGGTTCCCACCCTATGGAATTTGCAGACGTTGATGATGATGGTGATGATGATATTAATACATATCCTGCCCTTCTCACAACAGTGGGACAGGTCAATTTGCAATATGTTTTAAAACAGTAAAGATTTCAAAACTATACATACACTTCAATAAAACTATCAACATAAAAAAACTATTTAAAAAATAGGTAAACAATTTATAAAGTTAAAAACATGAAAATTCATTAAAATACGATGCCAGCCATAAAACATTATAGCACATCATTAAAAGACCATCCTATTCAGTTTCTAAAAGCCTGATGGCATGAGAATATTTGAACTTGCCGGTGGAAGTTTAGAAAGGGACATTTAGGCTGCATCAGCAGTGCAGAAATAATCCAGATTTGACACTGCTTTAACTACTATGGTTCAGTGCTATGGAATTCTGGGAACTGTAGTTTTTTGAGACAGTTAGCCTTCTCTGTTAACGAGTTCTGATGCCACAACAAACTATAATTCCCAGAATTCCATAGCACTAAGCCAGGGCTCTTTAAATGGTGTCAAATGGGATTGTTTCTGCACTGTGGATGCAGCCTTAGAATTCTTAGCCACAGAGCTGAAGTGCCTCCCCAATGTACAAGTCCCGGGATTTCATAGGATGGAAACGTGGCAGTTAAAGTAGAACCAAAGTCCTGTAATTGTACAGTGTGAGAGGGTCCAGGGTCACAACCTTTCTCTTTTATAGCCAAAAGTATCCTAACAGCAAGCCCTTGACAGTTCTCTCTGCTCTAAAACAGGGCTGGGTAACTTGTGGTCCTTCTGATGTCAGACCACAACACTTGTTATTCCTTACCACTGGCAATGACTGGTGGACATTGTAGCACAGCGACATTAGGAGGAGTACAGATTTTCACCCCTGCCCTAAAATAATTCAGACTGACAACTGGGATAGCTGTGGACCAAGCTAACTGGAATTTGGACATAAAACATGGAACAGACTGCTATTCAGCTGTTTGCCCTTCAGCCAACAGTTGCTTGACCAAAGTGAGGAGGTAGGATTACACACACACACACGCTAATAAACTCACAAAAGGCAGGACCAAGTAGAAAACATTTCATAATATTTTTAACAAAACACCCATAAACTACCATTTCATAAGCTACTTTTGACAATAGTTTTAAAAAATGTTGTAACTTGAGGAGCGGCAGTAGGGGACTTTTTGGATTGGGGCCAATGATTGGGGAAAAAAGAAAAGACTTTTCACTATAGAAAAGATTCTGATGTCATAAATGATTTTTTAAACTCCAGTAACTTAATAATAATCATAATAATAATTATTATTATTACCTCGCTTTTCAGCCCTAAAGGCTATCAGAGCAGCTTACAATTATTATTTTTAATTAGACAGTTCCCTGCCCTCAGGCTTACAATCTAAAAAGACACGACACAAAAGGAGAAGGGAATGGTGGTGGGGAAAGGGATCAGGTCCAAAGGTTCTTCTCTCCCTCTGATGGCTGGACCAAGGCAGATGGCATGGAGGGAAGGCTCTACTTCTAAATCTAGGACAGGCCCGATGGAGTTTGGCCTGCCCTTCCACTCCCTCCTAGGCCAGATGGTGTTGTCACAGAGGGAGGGATGGCCCAATGGTGTTGCTATCCTAGGGCTCTGCTTTCACTCCCTCTAGGCCAGATGGTGTTGTAGATTATGTTGTAGTAAACCATCCTAAAAGTTCTGCTGAAAAGTAGTAGCTAAAAGTGGGATAAATACGTCTCAGATGGATAACAACTGGAAAAGCCAAGGTATGATTATAACCAGTTCTTGTCCTCTCTAGATGATTTTAAACCAGCATCCATAGACACATCTTGTGAGGGGGAGCTTCAAGTCGGTAAAGGAGATGAAGTTACAATTACATTGCCACATATCCCAGTAAGTTTACTGTATGTTAAAATGGGGTTTTCCCTGAGGCGTTATGCTGTTCATGTCATTTGATTAGAACTTTTAATCTGTAACCAAAAAAAGCATTGTATATTTTATTAGAGCTGAGAACACTTTGTAACTAGTAGGGCTCATTAACCAGATTTACCTGTTCTGTGCCTTGTTCTGTGCCTTATTCTGTAGGGCGAGTAATACAGCATGTGCAATTTCTAAGTGAATAGCTATTTTAAGATTTTGTTTTTCTTCCTGGTAACATTTTTAATGGATTTTACTTATACAGTTATGTGCCATTTCTTTTATTTTAATGCTAGGAAAATTCCAAATATGGTCCTGAAATTCACCTTTAGAAATATATATATATATATATATATATGAATTGTTAAATATCGTTCAGGATAGATTTTCCTATCAGTAAGGTTTATAATAATCAATAAAGCAGCATAGTAAGAGTATTAAAAATAACATTAAACTAAAAAGCCATTAAAATATTAAAGCATAAGAGTACACAAACTGAGTTTTAAAGTGTGTGTATGCACACACACACATATGTGTTCAAGTCACCAATCGACTTACAGCGACCCACTGAATTTTATAGGGTTTTCTAAGGCAAGGGATACTCAGAGGTGGCTTTGCCAGTCCCTTCCTCTGAAACATAGCCTATAGCCCCTGGTATTCCTTGGAAGTTTCCCATTCAAGTACTAATTTACTTTGACATAAATCTGCCTGGTTCCCTCTGGAAGCAAACACTGTTACTGAATATAAATGGATACTTTGATTGTGTATGTTTTAAGTACAGTGGTCCCCCGGGTTACGAAGGTAATCCGTTCCGGATTACCTTTCGTAACCCGGAAGCTTTCGTTTCCCGGGGGACCGCTATAATCAACGGACCGCGCGGCCATTTAAAGGGGCCGCGCGGCCTTTTTTTCTTTCGTATCCCGGGGGATATTTCGTATCCCGGGGGATACATTGCCGGTCCGCCGCCTTTCGGATCCCGGGGTTTTCGTAACCCGGGGGATTCGTAAGGCAGGGGACCACTGTAGAACAAAAGGCACATACACACAGAAGCATACGTCTTCACGTTGTGTTCCAATTCATGGTGACCCTAATGCAAACCTATTTTATGGTTTTCAAGGCAAGATTTATTTACTTACTTACTTACAGCAGGATCAACTTAAAGAAATAAATAATTACAAAATTGTAAAATATTAAAATATATTAAATAGTTTCTAAATTTAAAACAGGTTAAAACAGTATCAAATATTATAACCATAAAACATGGGCAGTTTGGCCCAAAGGCCATAAGAAAAAGGCAGGTTTTGTTCAGAGGAGGGTTTGCCTTTGCCTTCCTTTTAGGCTAAGAGAGAGTGTCTTGCTGCACAACACTCAACACACTAATCACACTATCTGATATAGTGTGGAGTAGGAAAGGAATAGGATACTTTATGAGCAGTGGTGTGATAGTGCACATTAACTAATATGGAGCAGGATCCTTCAAGTTTCCTCTCTCATTCTATGACTTAAGGATTGTTCTAGCATCATGAAATCACTTGGCAATGCATTATGGAGTTTAACCACAGTTGTGTTGTTGTTGTGGTGGCCATTTCTGATTTATGGCAACCCTAAGGCAAACCTGTCACATGATTTTCTTGGCAAGACACTGTTCAGAGAGTATTTGCCTTTGACTTCCTCTTAGGCTGAGAATGTATCTTGCCCCAGAATACTTAATTGGTTTCCATGGCTGAATTCTTTTCTCCCAGTGTCCTAGTCCAACAGTCAAGCCACTACACACACTAATTTATCATGTATGTGTGTGCATATATGTTTGACTGCTATAACAGTTTAAGTGTTGGACTAGGACTCCAGTAGACCAGGGTTTGTATCCCCATTCATACATGTAAACCCCTTGGGTGACCTTGTGCAAGTCACACTCTCTCAGCCTTAAAGAAAGGCAATGGCAACCCCCTCCCCTTTGGAACTAATCATGCTAAGAAAACCCTAGGATAGGGTCTGTATAAATTGGAAGCAACTTGAAAGCACGCCCATACCACCACCACAATAGCATTTAGTAAGCTATCAGAAAATATTCTGAAAATTAAAATAAAATATCTCCTGGTTTGTATTATATGTTCAGTTATTTGAATTGCTTGCCCTTTCATGGAAACTCTCTACATTAGTAACATTAAAGAAAAATGATTAAATAGGCAGATGTTATTATTACATCAAGAAAAGTAAACCTCTGAAATGCTGTTTAATGGCTGCAGTAGAACTGAAAATACTGTGTTGTGTTGAAATTTAGTGATGATTTACATAGAGCTTTGAAATCAATAGGATTTAAGTTAATTGTGACTAAGTTATGTCTACTGATTTCACTGAGTCTACTCTTAAGTGTGTTGAATTCTTGATCATATCCATAAACAGACCTATTGAAAGAAAATTATTGCCTGGAAATGAGATATTAAATTTGGAATTAAAAGTTTCATGTGGGTGTCCGTATTTGTTTACATTTAAATGTAATCTGTGCTTTTCTCAAATGTTAGGGTTCTACTCCTCCAATGACTGTGTTCAAAGGAAATAAAAGGCCATACCAAAAGGACTGTGTACTTATTATCAATCATGATACTGGGGAATATGTGCTTGAAAAGCTAAGCAGCAGCATTCAAGTCAAGAAAACAAGGTAAAAATGACTATCACAAGTAAAAAGGGCCAACTGATAGCTGCAGAAACAACACAGGATAAAGCATTTCTGAGACCGAACTGTTTCTGATTGCAGGGAGCAGACTTGAGGACAAGACACATGAAACTCCCTTAAATTATAGAAAGTATTCAGAAGGGTAACAGGAAAGGGTGCAATTTTCACTAAACTCACCTCCCTATGTGGTTGAAAACTGAGCCCCTCTTCATTGTACTAAGGGAATAGTTTTATCAGTGGAGGGAGTTCATTTCATTCTGCCTTGCATGTTTACACACTAGCTTGTTTTAAACAGACAAACAAAATTGTTACTGTGACATACTAACATACTGAAGAGAACACTGATCTTTTTCCTGGAATGCATCATCTATCACCTTCAGTATTAAATGGTAGAGTCTAGGCACGGATGTGCCTCATGCTATTTTTACCTGTTTGAATTTGTATCATCCTGAAGACTGGGTAGTTTTTAGAAATTATAGGGGGAATGAATTTCGGTAGTGTTTCTGCATTTTCAAGAACCATGAGGTTCATTGCGCGATGTAACTAAATGCTTCAGTCTCATTCTCTCATTAAATTAGTGTTACACTTATATGGATTATGCATCCATATTTTTAAATATATTTCTGATTCAGAATATTGAAAGAGTATCAGGAAAAAGAGGAATTAGAGGTAAGATATTGTAGTATGTTTGTGGCATAATTTTCTTCATTAAAATATTTTGTTGTAGAGCTGAAGGCAGCAGTAAAATCCAAGCACGAATAGAACAACAATCTGCCCGAGCTTCACAACCTTCCACCCAGTTCAGAGCTGCCACAAAGCCAGTAGCTGGTCCCAAAACCTCCCCATTGAAAGACAATCCTTCACCGGAGCCTCAGCTGGATGACATTAAGCGAGGTAGGGAAATCATGAATCTTTCCATCATTCATTTGGTAACTTTATTCATTATATTTTTATATTCTGTACATTAAGAAAGCCACATTAGCATTTGGGAAGGCGGGGGGACGTACATGCAAGCATATCATCAATATATGAACCTATCCCAATTGGTTGACGGGCCTACTCATTGTGCGGGTCACACACTCGATGGGATTTTTAGTACGGAACAGGAGTATCCGTGGGCGGAGGTAACCAAAACCTCCGCATTGTCATGGACGGACCACTTTCTGATCAAGATGGAACTTAAGACCACTTTCCGCCCCCCCGGATGGTCCGCCCTCGAAGGCTGATGGAACCAACAGGCTTCCAGAATGCCTTAGAGGGTTTAATGGTTGGTAGCACCGGCGACTCTACCGAGACCTTGGTGAATACTTGGAACACCGTCCTTCCCAAGGCCCTCGATACTATCGCTCCTGAGCGTCCTCTCCAACCCGCTCCCAACCGTAAGCCCTGGTTCTCCCAGGAACTCCGGGAGATGAAGTGGGCTGGACGGCGACTAGAGCGCAAATGGCGGAAGACTCGGCTCTTGTCCGACAGAACTCGCCATAGGCAGCATCTTCGCACCTATCGGGAGGCTTTGCGTGCAGCGCGGAGATCCTTCTACTCTGCACGCATTGCGTCTGCAGAGTCCCGTCCAGCGGAGCTGTTTAAGGTGGTTGGGGAACTGACGCAGGTTCCCCCTGCGCCAAATCCCCTACTTAACCCTACAGTGGCCTGCTGTGACGCATTTAACATCTACTTTGCAGACAAAATCTCTCGGATAAGGGCTGACTTAGACGCCAATGTTCTAGCAGCATCTGTAAATGAGGCACCTAGCAACTCCGTTACTGTTACTTTATTGGATGAGTTTCAATCTGTAAGTACTGATGACGTGGACAAGCTCCTTGGAAGCGTGAGGAAAACAACCTGCCCTCTCGATCCATGTCCATCATGGCTGGTCGTCCAGGGAGGGGACGCATTGAAAACATTCCTTAGGGATGTAATCAATGCGTCCCTCAGGGAAGGCACTGTTCCTTCTTGTCTGAAGGAGGCGGCCGTAAAGCCCCTCCTGAAGAAACCTTCCCTTGATCCCCTGGACCGAAACAACTATAGACCAGTTTCCTTGCTGCCATTTTTAAGCAAGGTGATCGAGAGAGCAGTCGCCTCCCAACTCCAAGCTGTCTTGGATGAAACCGATTATCTCGATCCATTTCAAACCGGCTTCCGGGCAGGATATGGAGTTGAGACTGCCATGGTTGCTCTGACAGATGACCTCCGCTTGAGCATTGATAGGGGTAGTGTGACCCTGCTGGTGCTCTTGGATCTCTCAGCGGCCTTTGACACCATAGATCATGCCATCCTTTTGGACCGGCTGAGAGGGATGGGGATCGGAGGCACCGCCTTACAGTGGTTCCGTTCCTTTCTCTCCGGCAGGACCCAAAGGGTGAGGCTCGGGGACAGCTGCTCCTCCAAAATTGAGCTAAGTTGTGGCGTCCCATAAGGCGCCATTCTGTCCCCGATGCTATTTAATATTTACATGAAGCCGCTGGGTGAGATCATTCGGAGGCATGGAGCTCAGTGTCATCAGTACGCTGATGACACTCAGATATATTTCTCCATGACCAGATCATCTGCTCAGACCTCAGATGGCGTCTCCTCTCTCAATGACTGCCTGGCAGCGGTAATGGATTGGATGAGGGAAAACAGATTGAGACTGAATCCAGACAAAACGGAGGTACTGACAGTCACCGGCCCGAAACCAGGTCTGGGAATACAACTCCCGGTCCTAGATGGAATCACACTATCCTCGAAGGACCCTGTTCGCAGTCTGGGGGTACTCCTAGACTCATCACTTCACATGACTAGTCAGGTGAATGCGACGGTCAGGAGTGCCTGTTATCAGCTTCGGCTGATACGCCAGCTGCGCCCTTTCCTGGAGATGAGGGATTTGGAAACTGTGGTACACGCTTTGGTCACCTCACGATTAGACTACTGCAACGCGCTCTACATGGGGCTGCCCGTGTACCTAACCCGGAAACTTCAATTGGTTCAAAACATGGCAGCCAGATTAGTTACTGGGACATCTAGGAGAGAACATATAACTCCAGTGCTTAAATCTCTCCACTGGCTGCCAATTAGTTTCCAGGCACAGTACAAGGTGCTGGTTTTAACCTTTAAAGCCCTACATGGCTTGGACCCATCTTATCTCAGGGACCGCCTCTCCCCGTACGATCCTCCCCGCACACTTCGATCCTCTGGGAGGAACTTACTACAGCCTATCAAGACCAGGCTGGCACAGACCTCCCAGAGGACCTTTTCTGCGACCGCTCCCAAGCTCTGGAATGGTCTGCCGGATGAGATGCGTCTCATGACATCTCTAGATTGCTTTTAAAAAGCCCTAAAGACGCATCTCTTCCGGCAGGCCTTCCCCTGAAATTCCTTATCCCCGGCTTCGGTTCCAGACGTTGATTCCTGCCTACTCCCATGTTCTGATCCCCACTTATGACGTGGCCACATAAGGAAGGGTTAGGATGTAGCTATATGTTTTTAAATAACTGTTTTAACCATTGCTATTTAATCTATTTTTAAGGGGTGGGAGGTTTGGAAACGGGTCATGGGATTGTTTTTATCTATGTTTTTTTACTTGTACCCCACTCCGAGTGTATGTACAGAGGAGCGGGCTATAAATAAACTATTATTATTATTATTATTATTATTATATAGCATAGGGATCTTGTAGCTCCTTTGAAGCTAACTGTATGAAAGAAGTTGTGGCATAAGCTTTTGTAGACTTGGTCTATTTAGACAGATTCGTTGGGATGCATGGCATCTCTGAATCTAAATGTAGTGTCAAGAAACAAACAAATTAAAAATAGTATCACAACAAGCAGCAGAAACCAGCATAATATCAATATAAAACCTAGTTACATTATTTGACTTGATCATATTGTAGCATACTACCTAGATTTACTACAAATGAACTTGATATTATGAATAGTGTTAATAGCATAGGAAAAAAAAACAGCTAGGCATGTTGTCCATAAGTAAAGCCAAATACAGGCAAGCAGAGGCACACCCAATGGGCAATCCCCTAGCCCAGATTTTTGGTATTCTTGTTTCCCACATCCTCTGATTTTTGTACCATTATGCCTGATGAAACAGTCTGGAGAACTTGAAAACCTCCCAAAGGTATTATTCAGCTCTGTATTCCGATACTGTGAAGACATTCATGACTTGCAAACGTATACATCCTCCGGAGGTCTGTTAACTTATTGATTCCTTGCAAATGTCCTTTCATTCTAGAGCTAAGAGCTGAGGTTGAAATTATTGAGCAGATGAGTAGCAGTAGTGGCAGCAGTTCCTCGGATTCGGAGAGCTCCTCTGGGAGTGATGATGAAAGCTCTACCAGTGGTGGAGATGAAGCTGCACACCCTTCCCCTTCTCAACAGTACCACAACAGGAACTCTGTTGCTAACGGTACTGGTACCGGCCGGCCACAGGGAAGCAATCAGCTCATGAATACCCTTAGTAAGTTCTTCCTCTTTCTCAGCTACCTGTTATAGGGCATGGCTTTTTTTAAAGGGTCAAAGTACACAACATCCTCAGCTGACATGCATTTTTAAAAAGGGAAGTGGCTTTGGGAGAGGCAGATTTGGAACCAAGAAGCAACATTCTTCTGCCCATTATTTTCTTTCTGAATTCTTGTTTCCTAAAGGCTTTATCTCTTACAACTAGGGTAGTTTGTATGCGTTTTTGTTTAAGATGTACTTAGTCATAATTGGGTGGGTTGGTATTGCTATTCTAATGAAAACATTGTTGGTGTTGGTGGGACTCTCTCTATCTTATTTGTGTTTCTTTGACCTTTTTTTTAACCAAAATTCTCTCGTTGATTTGGGTAATAAATACAAAAGTAAGCTCCTGCCAATTAACTTTAAAACATTTGTCATTTTCAATTTCCAGTATGATATTTTTAGTCATGCTAGGTAAAAATGGGAAGAGCATGGATTTGCTTTGAGGAGCTGTTACCAGGGGCTATAAACACAATGAAAAATTTATGCATTTTAGGCTCTGTAAATAAACAGCAAAAAAGCTATAAGCTGACAAGGGCTTTGTAGACTCTCCCATCCAAGAGTAGAACACAGAAAACAAGGTAACTTTCTTCTTTTTTTAAAAAAATGCAGGAAATGACTTGCAGTTGAGTGAATCTGGGAGCGACAGCGATGATTAAAATGAGGTTTCTCCTCTAGTTTCCTGTTGCAAAGATGCAGATTTACCAAGCAGTAAGAATGACACTTAAGTGGAAGCCGGTTTGGGATGCAGCTGTACAAACATGTGACTTGAGGAGGTGCAAAGACAACAAATGTTCCTGAAGCAAGGCTTATTTTGTGTTAATTCTATCTGTAAATTGTCTATGTTGTGTATATTCTTCTGAAGTTTTTAAACAGATGTGAATATACTATCTGATACAGTGATCTGTGTTCATTACACGCTGATACTCCATAAAGCTTAAATAATAATTGTAGTGTAATCTAATAGGACTCTTGCTTTTAGGAATGGTTTAGTGCCCTGGCAGTTTTTAAAGCAAAAGTTGTCTATGGCCTAAGTGTATGCCAGGTTTACCATATTGAAAACCAAATAGGAAATGGAGTGCAGACTTTTGAAAGGGCATCAGACTAAGGTATAACATTACATTTGGGTTTCTTGAGCTTAAGGCAGATATATAGATTGTCATTGGTAAGAATTGCATCCAAGCAAGGAACCGTAGTAAACTGGAAGAGAATCAGCTTTTCTTTTTGCCTTCTGGGTTTTTGATGTGCCCTAAATGGCTGACAGAGGTATGTATAGGTGGATACACTATTAGATCTTCTCATAGGCCTTTATGAACTTACAGAACGTAGAAGACTAATATAAAACTTTACTGTTGGTGAGACATCATACAATGAAGAATGTTTTCTTTTAAATGATGGTTTAACTGAAAAGTCTTTAAAAAACCTCCCTTTATTACTTCTGTGTAAGAAAATCTGTATGCCCAACATCTATACTGTCAAGAATGAGTGTTCATGTTTGCTTCCTCTATGCATGGTGCAGCCCCATATTCATTGGGACATCATATTTGCCTGAGCTCATGATGAAACAGATATGTGCACATTATAGTAAATATGTGGAGGACCCTAAATTTCAACAGATAGAAGTGATATCTTTCTTGGAAATGTATCTTGTTTTCCTAACGTTTGGGGAAGATGGCATGGAAATGTAGAATCTTCTCAAACTGGGAACCAACTGTTTTCCCTATATAGAGTCCCAGAACAAATACTACCCCTAACATACCCAATTTTGCTTCCACATAGTAATCAATTTTTATCTGTCAAGTTATATCCTGCATCAGCATGCAGGAATATTACCTCGACAGCAGTACAGTAGTTGAAATAAAAAGCAGAAAGTGAATGCAAAAATCTCAAGCCAGCCAAAAGTTCATTTAGCAAAACGAGAGAAGAGTGGCGAATATATATATGAAAAATCAGTATTCACCTGGTAGCTAAAACTATGAACCTCTTGACTTACTGGCATTTGTACTGCTTCAGAAGTCAAAAAGCAGATTTTGTCTCCTCTCTGGTTTTTCAAAAATGTTTCCCCTCTATCCAGGTGTTTAATAACTCTGACAATTTTTGAAGTTTTATAGAACAGGTTTTCCATACCATTGTCTCTATGTATTATATGTGTTTTAAAGGCCTCTCTGTGTTAGGTGTAATCTAATATTTTATTTTGTTTTTAATTTTGACAGGCAGATATGTATACATTTTGTGTTCTTAAGAGAGACTAAGAACTCTCACACATTATAAAATAAAACTATTTTTCTAGATTAATCTGATTTATTTTGCTACAATTATGTGTGATTAATGGACAAAAATCTTTAGAGTTAATTGTGTGTAAAATAATGCTTTCCAAGATGTGTATCTAAATGAGATGGACTGATCAGAGAGCTTGTAAAAAATATTTTAAAAATTGATAGGCATTCTAGCAGTCCCATGAAACCTCAGCTGTATACTGTCAAGGATCTTCTCCCATCTCATTACATATGTAAATCATATGTATTCAAGGATTTGAATGGATTCGTCCTGTTTAATAGGCTGCCTGTAGAACACGTGGCCTAATAACTTTGCTTTAATTATCCCTTAGTCTGGCAGACAGGGAAAACAGAAATTATTTTGACTTTTAATTAAATAAAGGTGCCTTAGCTGTATATGAATTTAAACAAAGATCCATATTTTCTTTTGTGGTTCTGTCATTTGAAACAACAGCTCCAGCCTCTAAATGCCTGTGGAAAAGGCCAGATGCATACTTGGTGTCAAGATATAGCCAGCTGTTACGCAGATGAAGCTGCAATACTACTGTGGCACTTGATGGAAAGTCTCTTATGTATGCTTTTGTCTTACACAAGTCTGCCTTTCTTGTTTTCTTTTTTACAAGGAATGGTAGGCTGAAGGAGCAATCCCCATATACTCAGTGCTAGTATAGATGTGAGCAGAAGAGAGTGAAAGGAAAGTTAATTTCTCCCAGCACCCTTGGCATTTTTAAAATTGTAATCCAAAACCTTGGTCAAATCTGGGTGATCTTTAAGAGCCAAATGGGGTACAGCGTAGACAACTGTACTCCTCTTAGCTCATGTAGACACTGGTGTAGTTTAAACAGATGTAAGACATTTGAGTGCTACATCATTTTGAATTTTAGGATGGTTGCACACCATAAAGCGAATGAAATTACATACAGGTACATACCAAATATGGTTTGTATGCTTGGCTTTTTAACTTTCTAACATATTTGAAGGAAGAAACCAAAAATCTTTTTTATTGTTGCACTCCTAATTCTGAACCTTCCTCAGCATATAGACAGGGCTGTGGACAAATTTAGAATTAGGTACTGAACGTAGAAGTCAGTACGTGGGAGAATCTTGCTTTGTTTGTAATCAGGTTTCCAAGCCTTATGCAAGCATTATTGGATGAAATCTCTACAATGATGCAGCATAGGTTTGCAGTGGTGAAAGGACAAGCCTTTTGCATCTGATACAGTGATCGTTCCTCCTTATGACTACTAGCAGAAAATAAATATAGTAATATAATTAAGGCTATAATTTTTTACACACTCAGTTTAACAGAGCTTGCTTCTATGTGAGCTATGTGGATTGTACTGCAAATTAATGGAATTTAGTTTACATTTTAATGGCCTATACACAACAACCTGAAGACATGTATTTGGTCCAAAAGCTGAAGAAAGACTGAAGCATGTATGAAGTTTGTATGGCATATGCCATGTGCTATGGAGCTTTCGTATTTGATATTTTCCTAAAAGGTCATGCTTTGTTCAGGTCTCATGCCACTTGACTTAAAAGGCAATGGTACTAGGTTGTACCAAATGAAGACCTATTTCAAGCGTAAAAGTAGGACTAAGGAAGAACTCAAATGTATAATATGCTATTTTTGATGCCGTAAATATATTTGCCTCATTAGTCTAAGCATATGTACGTTTACATTTATGTAAATTGTATACAGTATATACATATAATGAGCTTGTAAATTTTGTAGTTTTTCTTTCTAACATTTTATTTAAATAAAAAATGAACATCTGCAGTGCAAGTTGTGTTCTTTTTTCCTACTTTTTTTCCTAGTTCATCCTAAATTTGATCTCACCCCATTGCTTAGTGTTAATTAATCAACAGGATCCACTACTTTATTCTACATACTTTATTCTACATACTTTAGGAGTTCACTGCCCCAAGATGTGTTTATAGCTGTTGACTTGGAAATCTTTTTAAAGAAGGCATTACCAAATGTCCTGAGTCATACCTGTATGCAAAACTATACACATATACATCTAACAAAACTGAGAAAGAGGGATCTTTTGCAAAACTATATTTTGACAAAAGTGAACACAGCTCTCTGACAAAGATAGAATAAATGATACACGTTTTATTTTACCAAAAATGTTAACAAAAGAAAGCTTCATTTTTGGTTTGTCTGCTAGTACTAGGCTCACAGTTTATTCCTTATGACAGGGATTATTGAATTTTGGTCTTCAAAAATGATTGGAGTTGAAGTCCAAAACTTGGTAATTACCTAGAAAGGCATGTATCCAGCTGCTAAGTGTTCACTACTGCCTGCAGAAGGGCAAATAATTAAGTTATAGTACATGACACACAGGCCACTGAATTTCCATAAAGCCAGGTACCCCAGTCTCCAACCTTTGAGAACTTTTCACTCTGATGCAATGAGTCTCCTGCCAAAACTGATGTTCCTAGAATAAAAGAAACATTATACAAGATGCCAAGGTATCCCCTCTTCCAATATTAAGTTGAAGTCTGAAATAAATTCTCCCCCAGCTCTGTCATTCTATGCTCTATAAGATTTAGTGCATAGAATTATAGCTAAAGGAAAATATCTATGGCTGGAGACTTGCTCAACAAGATGGATCCCTGCCATTTCCCCACCACACTGCATATATGGAAACCAGATTCAGAATAACTGGACCTTGAGTGCAGAGTAGATTGTATGGCATACAACCTGGAGCCCTTTCCCCCTATGCTCCTGTGGTTCACTCTTGACTGGCATAGTTCCATCCTATGAAATTCTGGGATTTGTAGTTTAGGAAAGGTGTTTAGAATTCTTATCCAGATTGCTTTAGTGACTCATCAGACTACAAACTCCAGGACCAAATAGGATGTGGCCATGGCAGTTAAAATGGAATCACAGTGCTATAACTGTGCAGAGTAAAAGGGCACCAGGTCTTCCAATGGCTCACATTTGTTCTCGGCATCCCAACATATACTGTCCAGAATAAGTGCTTTACTTACAGTAATTGAAAATAGTAGTCCTTTGGGGGGCAGCAAGTGAACAATTTATTTTTTGGATTACTGCTCCCAGAATTCCTCAGCGAGCATGAGCAACCAGTCCAAAATAATCCAAAAAAAACACCCCTGTCCAAGCCCTGCATTTGGTCTGTTAAAAATAGGGTTAAATCAGATTTGCTGTTTAAAAAACCCACAAAACTGAACGTTAGGCACCAGGATCATCTGCATCTCAAGCAGAGGAATGGGAATACTTTTCAAGTAATTTGCATAGTTGAAAAACAAGAAAGTAATGTGCATATTTTAAAAGCAATTAATGCATTACTAATTCTAACAATCTATGCAATCAATGCATTTAGAACCATTATGGAAATATATTAAAAGAAAAACCCACTGGGGAAATAATGATACTTTGTAAATAACTTACATATGTATCACAGTGCTGAGAGATTAAATTTGATTCCAACTTGTGCGTATGTGCCTTCAAGTCGCCTGTCTATTGGGAGTTGGACGACCCTTTCACAGGGGTCGCCTAAGACCATCGGAAAACATATATTTCCAATGGTCTTGGGAACCGAGACAATTAGTTGGGGGTCACCACAACTTGAGGAACTGAGTTAAAAGGTTGCAGCATTAGGAAGTTTGAGAACCACTGATTTAGGTCAACCTCATGAAAGTCATAGGGTTTTCTTAGGCAAGGAATACTCGGAGGTCCTTCTGAACTATAGCTTACTGCACCTGGTATTCATTGGCAGGCTTCCATTCAAGCACTAACCAGGGCTGACCCTGCTTGGTTTCCAAGATCAGATGGGATCTGGAGCCTTATCCCAACTTACCTCTTCCAAATTACTAAATCTATAACAAAAAAAAAAGCACTCATGGTACTCCATACAGATAATGATCCAGGATTTTGATACAATGAGTATTTTCATAAACCTCTGCAAAACAAAATTAAAATTGCTTTGTCTTTATAACATCCTAAATCAGATGCCTGAGGTGGTTGCTTTACTCTGCCAAAAGATGAGACGAGAGAGAGAGAGAGAGAGAGAGAGAGAGACCGACCAACCGACCAGCGGACTGGTGAATGAAGGAATATTTTAAATACCCAGGTTTAAAATATCCATTTTATCTGAGGGGTGGGGGAAACCCACATGCTAATAAAACCTACACTCAAACTGAATGTTCAGGTAAAACAGCCAGTGCCTGGCAACTCTACAAAACACAAGTCAAATTCAGAAGTACAGATAGGGCTGAGTGAGCATTGTAGATGATTGTGTCATGGCCTGAATAAACAAATTATTTACAGAACACAATGAACTGAGTCTCCAGAATTCATAGGCCACATGCAGCCTCACAAGACTTCTCCTGGACCCACTCAGAGCACCTTGAACTGGGTGGCACGGAGGACGGGGGCTCGAGTACAAAATTAGAATCGTCATACCTGAAAGCAGGGATTTCCACTTAGGCTGCATGTGCACTGCAGAAATATTTGAAGTCTGACACCATTTTAACTCCCATGTTTCAGTGCTATGGAATTCTGGGATCTGTAGCTTTATGAGACATTTAGCCTTCTGTCAGATAGCTCTGGTGCCACAACAACCTTCAGTTCTTAGAATTCCATAGAACTGAGCCATAGCAGTGAAAGTGATGTCAAACTGGATTATTTCTGCAGTGGAGATGCAGCCTTAGAGTAAACAGATTCCCCTCTCCATATCTTTGTTTCAACCCCACCCACCCATCCCCAAATTGGCTTTACTGTAATAACATTGGGAATGGTCTCACTATTTTGATTTCATGTAGAGGGGCTTGTGTGACCAACTTTGGGTCCTAGAGGCTAAAAGTTGGCTATTTGCTCACCCTGCTATTCAACCATTCAGGGTGCAAGAATCATCTACCTGGATCCAATACAAATGTCTAACATGGCGGCCTCTCCTCATCCCTCTAATCCTTTGTCTAGTTTCAAAACAAGGTTTTTTGAAATCATATAGAAAATACTTGTTTCCAAGGGGCACAGAAGAATTGCCATTAGGTTTCACTGAAAATAGCAATGGGGGTTGGGTTGCATTTGAAAACTGCAAACAAAAAACCAGATATAGATGTTTAGTCACTTGTGGGACACTTCTTGGGCCAATAATCTGAAGGTACAGCCTGCCATGGAGGCAAAATGCAGTCCCTGCTCCTGGAGTTGCAGTCGCTCTATTTAACAGATCAGGTCAAATAAGAGCTCCCATAACTCTGACTGAGGTAATGCAAAATGCAGTCCCTGCTCCTGGAGTTGCAGTCGCTCTTATTTAACAGATCAGGTTAAATAAGAGCTCCCATAACTCTGACTGAGGTAACAAACATACAACCCTTCAGAAGGAAACTGGAGGGAAATGCTGTGTTTTACTACTTTTCCCCCTTGCATCTCAGGGAAAAGTTTCATGTCAGTAAAACAGAGTTCCAACAAATTTACAATACTTTTTTTTTTTATTGATTTGACTTGATTTATATCTTGCCTTTCTCCCCCCCACCCCCTGTTTCCCCCCAAAATGCATACACACTACTTACTAAACTGCCAAAGATAAACTCGGTTTAACTTAAATATTTTTGTTGTATTGTATGTACCAATTTTTCCCTTGATCTTCTGGAGAGGTTTGTAACAAATGTATTGCGAGAATTGTCTATGGTTGTTTTGGATGTTCCTACAATCCAATAGTCAGCATGTTGCAATGCACCCAGTTCAAATAATATAATGGAAAAGATATAGGGAGGGGAGGTCTGAGCAAGCAAGATTTTGTTGTGCCATTATATTTAATGGGACTTGAGTATCCACTGATTTTTTTTTATCCACGGAGGGTCCTGGAACCAAACCCCAGCGGATACCAAGGGCCCACTGTATATGAAATAACAGGACTGAGAAAAGTACAATAACATCCAAAATCCACAAAACAGTGATACCTTTAGTGGATCAACCAAAAATGCAACAAAACACATTGTAAAATGCACAAAAGACATTTTGAAACTCCACTGGTTTCTTCATCAGGCAAAATGTTAAAAATCATACAGGAGGAAAAAAATTGGCAATGTTAGTCACAAGTCTGCATTTTGTCAAGATGTTGCTGGTGTTGTTCTAAATCAAGATGGCATGGAACTGGAAGGTTATCTATGTAGGCACAGCAGGCCACTCCTCCTTCTGGCCATGTGGTATTGGGAGACATTTTAAAGTATTAAAGTCCAGGAGATAAAAATTTAAATTTCTTTCGCAACACAAAAAGGTACTTCCTTTCAGATCCAGGATACCCAATAAAGATATCACTGTTTGGGGATTTTGGATGTTATTGTACTTTGCTATATGGGGAACATAGCTATCCCTGGATATATTTCCTAGAACTGAGAAAAGTTAACTATTTGGATTACAGCTTCCATATTTCACAGCAGAGAGGGCCAATAGTAAAGAGGTTTTAACAATGTGATTTGCAAATTGTGTTCAGAGGCTTTGTGGAAAGCCTGAAAAACAGTCCAAGAATTTGACCCAGCACTTGAGTTACATATTTTTCTGGAAGTTGGAAGGTGAAGGCCATTTTTGACCAGGGCTCATTGAACATGACTCTGGCCTGGGGCCTGTGCTTTCCAGAATGCAACACAGGCTTATTGGTTTGATTGATTTGTATGCCAAAATGGGGCCCAAACCAGCAAGTTTTTACAATAATGCTAGAGCTGAATTTTAAAAGACTTACTATTAAAATATTAGTTATCTATATGTTCTATAGTTATCTGTAGAATTATTTTTTTAAATTAAGTATTGCTCTAAGACCCTCCACAATTTTCAAGTGGTTCGTAGCAAAAAACAAGAAATTTGGGAGCCAATAATGTTTTTCAGCCTGAAGCATGCTGCGCTGTGCTGAAAGCATTTTGGCTCGATCTATAGCCATATTTTTTTTTAAATGGAAAAAGAAGGCATTTCTAAAACAACCCACCCAATTTACTCCAGTGTTGAATTGTTTGTTAACTTGATCCACTCCATCCCCCTGACCACCACTGTTTCCTAGAAGCAGAGGCCAACAACAATGTGGTCGGGAGCAAAATGGATGCATTGCCTCCCAGATAACAATTCGACCTCAAAGTATTCTGCATCCAAAGAAAAGAGCTGGCACAGGAACAAAGGGAATGCCAACATAGCAAATAAAAGAGTTCCAGATGCAAACAGTTTTAAGTGCCTCGCTCTCTGTAGTGCTAGAAATTAGAGAAAGAAATTTTCTTTGGAAAACAGGATTCTTATTTCTGGGGCAATGTCTTCATCCTCCCACCAGTAGCTACTGTATTTTCAACTGATACTTAGGTCCAAAACAAACTGAAGAAACAATCCGTCTTGACACTGCTTAACTGCCCCGGCTCCATGCGCTGGAATTCTGGGAATTATAGTTTGTTGTGGCACCAGCACGGAATTACGATTCCAGGCTTGCAGCCGGAGAAGGCTAAATGTCTCACAAAACTTCAGTTCCCAGAATTCCCCAGCATTGCGCCAGGGCAGTTAAATCAGTGTCAAACTGGACTATTTCTGATGTGTGTTTTGGACTTTGTTTGCCTCAGAGTGATTGATTTCCCCACATGTCTGACAGTCCTTTTCCTTTTTGTATATATAACGGACTAGAAAAGATAATGGTAGTGAGTGTCATTCTATTTACGTTAACTTTATAACTACGTACTGATAATTTTTGTTTTTAATTATTTTGTAATCAATAAAAACTATTTTTTTAAAAAATGGATTATTTCTGAAAGAACATTGGCTGAAAGAACATTGCTCACTGCCACGTCATGTATGGCTCTGGGTCAGCTGTAGGAACACGTTGGTTTTGGGATAAATTGGCTAGATGTCATATACCAATAACAGCCAGTGTTGCATAGTGGTTTGAGAGCTGGACTACAACTGGAGACCTGGGTTCAATTCCCAGCTTGGCCATGAAACCCTTCAGGCAAGTCACACTCTCTCAGTCTCAGGGAAAGGCAATGGTCAACCTCCTCTGAACAAATCCTGCCAATAAAACTCCATTGTAGAGTTGCCTTAGGGCTGCTGTAAGTTGGAAACGACTTGGAGGCACACAGCAACAACAACAAATACCATTATCTATAGAATTTGGAGGGGAGGGAAATGTAAATTACAAATCTCAGCATCCCCAGACAATGTGTGTAGTGCTGGTTGTGAGGGATTCTGAGTGTTGTAGTCCAAAAGGTAACTCCTCCATGTTCTGCTGTTCTACTACGCTCTCTTTCTGTCTCTCTCTTCCACAGATTCTTGCACTGCAAACTGTAAGAAAGAACACAAGGAAAACATAGGATGTTATCAGACGGGAGGAATTTCTCTCAATTTCGAATGGAGCCAATTAGCAATTACGTGAATTCGCTAGTTTTAGCGAATTTACGTGAATTCTAATTGCGTTTAGAATGCATTCAGAATGACTTCCCATTGCCTGAAAATGACTTCCCATTGCCTGAAATTGTGTGATACTCTCATATGCAATAATGTGAAACCTTATGATTGTGTTTGGAATGACTTCCCGTTGCCCAAAATTACATGAGATGCACTCATTCGTAATAACGTGAAACCCCATGATTGCGTTCAAATTGCCATTGGATTATACTTCCAATTTCCGTCATCTGATAAAGTCCATAGTGCATTGCATATTTTAACACATTACTTGCTTGCTTGGTTTTTCTTCCAATAATGTAAAAACATAGCATGAATACCCATAACACATCATCCCCCTTGCTAGGAAGCAAATGTTTGCAACGCTTTTGCCCCAGCATCTTCTGAACACCTGAGTGCAACTTTAAGTCTTAAATCCTATCTCCTATTCACTGGGAATAAAAGATGTTCAGCTCTGCAGGAGTAACGTCTGAGTAAATATACATGAAATGAGACTGGACTGATGGATTTTTAAAACATTTTTTTTTTTACAAAAACGTGAGACTTGGAAGAATAAAAAAAAAATAACCTGGGGTTGTGTGAGACAGTTGCAGAAAAAGACATGTACGTTTTGCTTTAAAATGCTTTATGCCAAGCCCCACAAGCTTTAGTGGAATTAGGGTGCTGGTGTACTCAAATTGGTTGGCTTTGGCAGGATCCAAAATACTAGATGTGGGCCCTGAGCTGCCCTGTAATTTCATCTCATTTCTCCTCATTTTGCAGCAGGAGAGACAGAGAGAGGCCTAGCTTTTTGGCTTCTGTTTTGACAGCTCCCTTTGATGGAAAGAGGGGTGGCTGAGTGCAAGGCAAAAATTGGCCAGGCCTGGCAGGAGAAGAGAGAGAGAGAGAGAAAGAGAGAGAGAGGCTGCTGTTGCTGGGTTTGCTGGTTCTTTCCATTTTGTTTCTGCTGCTGCCCCTTTTCCTCTGGTGCCAAAGCCTAGGTGGATCTGGGATTTCATTGGATTTGTTTTCTTATAGTCACACTAGAGGGCAAACAGGATTTAAACAGGAATTAAACAGGAAATGCCCTATGTTAAACATAAGGCATGTTAAATGCCCTATGTTAAACATAAGGCATGTTAAATGCCCTATGTTAAACATAAGGCATTTCCTGTTTAATTCCTGTTTAAATCCTGTTTGCCCTCTAGAGTGATAAACCCTTTAGAGAGAGAGAAAGAGAAAGAGAGAGAGAAAGGGACTTGGCAGGAGGGTGTGAGAGGGGTTTTGTGTGTGAGGGAGAGGGGGGAGATTGTGTGTATGTGTGATGTGAGAGAGGGGAGTTGTGTGTGCAAGAAATAACAGTGTGTGTGTGTGTGTGTGTGTGAGAGAGAGAGAGAGAGAAGGGGCTTGTGTGAGGGAGGGGATGTGTTTGTGAGAGAGAAAAAAGTGTGTGTGTGAGAGAGTAGGTTGTATGAGACGGGTTTTATTTGTGTGTGAGAAAGAGTGTGTTGTGTGTGTGTGTGTGAGAGAGAGAGGGGTTGTGTGTGTGTGTGTGAGAGAGAGAGAGAGATAAAAGTGGGTTGTGTGAGAGTGTGTGTTGTGTGTGAGAGAGACAGAGGTGTGTGTGTAAGAGAGAGAGAGAGATAAAAGTGGGTTGTGTGAGAGAGAGTGTGTGTTGTGTGTGAGAGAGACAGAGGTGTGTGTGTAAGAGACAGATAAATGGGTTGTGTGTGGGGGAGAGGGAATTGGGTTGTGTGTGTGAGTGTGGTGTGTGTGTGTGTGAGAGAGAGAGAGAGAGAGAAGAGTGTGTGTGTGTGAGAGAGAAGAGGAGGTTGTGTGTGAGAGACGGCTTGTGTGTGTGTGAGAGAGAGGTTGTGTATGAGAGGGATTGTGTGTGAAAGAGAGAGGTTGTGTGTGTGGGGGGGGGGAGAAAGTAGTAGTGTGTGTGTGTGAGAGAGAGAGGGGAGGCTGTGTGTGAGAGATGGTTTGTGTGTGAGAGGGAGTGTGCTGTGTGTGTGTGAGAGAGAGACAGGTTGTGTGTGTGTGAGAGAGAGAGAGAAAGAAGTGGTGTGTGTGTGTGTGAGAGAGAGACAGGTTGTGTGTGTGTGAGAGAGAGAGAGAAAGAAGTGGTGTGTGTGTGTGTGAGAGAGGGGGGAGGTTGTGTGTATGTGAGAGACACAGGGGTTGTGTGTGTGAGAGAGAAAGAAAGAAAGAAAGAAAGGGAGGAGGTGTGTGTATATGTATGGGAGTGGGTTTAACTTTTGTGTGTGGGGGTGATATGTATGTTTTGATTCAAAACAGAGGTGAACCTCCTCCTCAGTCCTCCTCAAGCCCCTTTTACTCATAATAATAATAAGCAGCAATGGCAGCATTAGGCCACGAGGGGGAGCCAACACAAGGCCTGACTAGGCCTGTCGTCGTCGTCTGAGGCGGCTGCTGCTCAAAAGGGAGGCCTGAGGGGAAGCCACTACTACTACTAGGCCCTGAGGAGACGGAGGAGAGGGGCATGTAAACAACACCGAGGAGAAGGGGGCCGGGGTAGTAGTAGTAGCAGCAGCAGCAGCAGCGAGGGATGCGGCCGAGGAGGAGGACGGAGGAGGAGGAGGAGGAGCAGGCCTCCCCGGTGGTTTAACCCTCTCCTCCTTCCTTCCTTTGGAGAAGAAGAAGATAAGGGCCGAAGAAGAGGAGGATGGAGTTCCAGCAGCTGGCGGAGCTGGCCGACCAATGGTGCTCCGGGAACCCCTTCGAGCTCATCGCCACCGAGGAGACCGAGAGGAGGATGGACTTCTACGCCGACCCCGGGCTCTCCTTCTACGTCCTCTGCCCCCCCGAGAACAACGGCTCCTCCTGCGAGGGGGACACTTTTGTGAGGAGACTCCCTCCTTTGGGGGAATAATAGGAGGGAAGGGGGGTTTATTAGGCCTCTTTCCTCAGGGGGACTCAGGTTGGGTCCACACTGGGGGATATAATCCGGTTTAAGTCCCTTTGGGGTGCCTTGGCTGCGTGCTATGGCATTCTGGGAATGGTAGTTTGTTGTGGCACCAGAGCTTCGCTCTGGTGCCACAACAAACTACCATTCCCAGAATGCCATAGCACGCAGCCATGGCACCCCAAAGGGACTTAAACCGGATTATATCCCCCAGTGTGGACACAACCCCTGGAGAGCAATTTTAGTCAAAAAAATATTGACCCCCAAAATCTGGGTTGACTTATCCAGGGGTCAAAGTAAGTACTGTACTGATATTATATATATATATATATATATATATAATATACACACTCGTCCCTCCCTATTTGCCCATTTGATTATTTGCAGATTTGATTAATATTCAATTTACCAAATTAAATATTATTTATGATATAATAGGGAGAGGCGGGAAATACAAATAAAATTTTATATTATTATTATTATTATTGTTATTATATATGTTATATATACACACTCATCTCTCCATATTGGAGATTTGATTATTCACACATTTGATTAATATTAATTTATCAAATATTATATATATATATATATATATATATTTATATATTTATATATATATATATATATACACACACACACACTCATCCCTCCATATTTGCAGATTTGATTATTCACACATTTGATTAATATTTAATTTATCAAATTAAATATTGTATATAATATAATAGGGAGAAGCAGGAAATACAAATAAAATTTTATTATTATATTATTATTATATGTGTGTGTGTATATATATATATATTATATACACACATATATTGGAGATTTGATTATTCACAGATTTGATATTAATTGATTAAATTAAATATATATATATATATATCATATATATATATATATACACACATACTCATCCCTCCATATTTGCAGATTTGATTATTCACACATTTGATTAATATTTAATTTATCAAATTAAATATTTTATATATATATACACACACACACACTCATCCCTCTGTATTTGCAGATTTGATATTTGCAGAGTTGATTAATATTTAATTTAATTACAGTATTTATACCCCTGCCCTTCAGCCCTGAAGGCTCCCAGAGTGGCTTACAATTATTATTATTGTTGTTGTTATTAATTAGACAGTTTCCTGCCCTGTCTTTTGCAGATTTGCTTATTCACAGATTTTATTAATATGTTCTCTCTAGGAACAGCTAGGTCCTCCAGTGCAACACTGTGGTCGACTTTAACTAAAAGATGCACTGAAAGACCTAGAGATTCCTAGAGAGATATTCTACTAGGCCTTTGTAGCTCCTCCATTGCAGCTCTATGACCAGTGTCTGGCAGATATTGACCATTGAGTTGCCCTGGAGGATCTAGAGATTCCTAGAGATGTGTTCTCTCAGAAAACAAAACATGGTGTTTTTGTTGTTTGCATTTTTCCCCATATTCATGGGGGTCTTGTACCCCTAACCCTTGCAAATATGGAAGGACAAGTGTATATATAAAGGCAAGATTCTCTTTCGCTATTAAAGGTGAAATCTTAGTCCATCCTGGGAGCATGAATAAGAAGCATGGCTCCCTTCTACTCTCTCGTCCATCCAACTTTTAAGATAAGGACAAACACTTATGTCTGCCAGAATTGTATAAATTCTTTGGCATCATTTTCCTTTGCTTCATTCTTTACATGCTTTGTTCCGCGTCCCTAAGTTTTACCCACAGGTCATATCAAAATCGATAATTTTGGTCCCCAAACCTGCCCTTGACTTCTACATGAGGTTGAATTATAGTTGAGTATATTCCCTTCTCTATTTCAGCCCCCTTTCCCAAATTGTGTGGGATTGACGTGTGCCTCTTGCTTGAGCCTCCCTTCCCCACATAAAGAGCCCATTTGGAGTGTCAAGTGCTTTGTGGCCAAGGTTGGAAGGGGAAATGGGTCACAAATGGGTGCCTTTCTTCCATTTCTTCAAGGTCTGAGGTGGCATGTTAAAAAACACTTTTTTGGTCCAAAACATACACTGCAAAAATAATCCATCCTGAGATGGCTTTAACTGCCTTGGCTCAGTGCTAGGGAATCTTGGGGACTTGTGGCACCAAAGCTATCTCTGACAGAGAAGGCTAAGTGTCTCACAAAACAACAGTTCCCAGGATTCCCTAGCAATGAGCCAGGGCGGTTAAAGCAGTCTCAAACTGGATTATTTCTGCAGTTTGTTTTGGACCCTTTTCGCCTAAGAGTGATTGGTTTCCCCGCACATCTCACGCTCCCTTTCTTTTATGTATCTATCATCTAGGAGGAGCATCTGGTTTTATTTGCTAAGGACCCTGCCTTGAGGTGCATCCTTTCTTCTGCTAAGTGTTCACATCTCCTCTGGACTTTGCCAGAGCTCTGGCCTGAGGCATCCACATGGCAAAAATAATGTGGTTTGACACCACTTAACTGCCCTGGCTCAAGGCTATGGAATTCTGGGAATGGTAGTTTGTTGTGGTACCAGAGTTCTTCTTCTTGTGGACCTACCAGAGCACCTTGAACTGGCGGCGGGGGGGGGGGGGGGGGAGATACTTGAATAAAAAATGAGAATTATCATGCCTGGAGGCAGGAATTTTCCCTAAGGCTGCATCCACACTGCTGAAATAATGCAGTTTGACACAACTTTAACTTCTGTGTTTTAATATGATGGAATTCTGGCGTCTGTGGGTTTTTTGAGATTTGGCCTTCCCTGTCAGAGAGCTCTGGTGCCACAACAAACTACCATTCCCAGAATCCCACAGCATGGAGCTATGGCAGTTGAAGTGGTGTCAAGCTGGGTTACTTCTGCCAGCTGGATGCAGCCTGAGTTGGATGTTCATAAACAGAGGCTGAATAGCCATCGGTTGGGAGTGCTTTGGTTGTGACACATTCCTGGGTAGCAGAATGGGGTTGGCATGGATGGCCTTCGGGTTGTCTTCCAACTCTGTGATTCTAAGTACCAGAAAAGTGCCTCTGGGCTTGTGCAGAAAGCTCTGCATCCTCGCCTAAGTCTAAAGCTCAGCTGCAATTGGGGGAGTGAGGGTTCCCACAGCCGCAGCAACCCACACAACATGTGACCCTCCAAGCCAAATGCAGCAGCTGGAGAACCACTGAGTGCACAGGCAGCAAAGCTGGGGTTTATTGAGCCACCTGGCAGGCTGGTTTTGGTTTGGCGGGTTTTGTATTGTGCAGGCCTTCTGCTGTGGAGCATAATGGATGCCCCCACAGCTCCAGAGAAAGAGGCTGAAGGCTCTCTTATTTTGAAAATGTTGAGCAGGAGGCCGCCCTTCCCATCCACTCACCACCCCCAGGAAACAAAAGGAATTTTCTCCCCTTTCTGTATGGTTCCCAAAAGCTGGAGGGGGATACATGTTGTTGCTTTGTATTCATCCAGGGAGGGCTGGTGGAGAAAGCTTAGCTCGCTCTCTATCATGGCTCACTTTGATAAGGGATCTCTTTGCAGGTTTAATGACAACAGAAAATGGAGCAAGGCTTGTTAACAGACAAATAGAACAGAAAGCTAGTATTTCTTGGTATATGTGTGGCTGGGGGTCTAGTGTTTGTATTATGTTACAGGAGGTAAAGCACAGAGCATAATCATTTCCAAACAATTTCCAGGCTTGCAAAATGGAGCCTAGTTTCTAAGCTGACTGTCTGGCAGGTCAACCTGAATTAAAAATAAAAGGAGTGAATGGGATGGTGGCGATGATGATGATGATGTGAGATCCTCAGATAAAGGGTTTGCAGTTTCTTCCCAAAATATGCTTATCTTTCTGCAAAAGCTGGCACCGAATGGTGTATACATTTATACTATTCTCCTTTCTGCAGCGGTGAATTTTGCTAATGCTTATTTTCCATCCGTAAGTGATTTGAAATCACTTCACTTACCCCCTTTTTCTGAGGTTAAGGTGAGATTTTCTGGCTGTCCCAGCAAATGAGAATGGCATATGAATAAAATGAGGCCGGGATTATCATTTCTTCCTCTACTTCAGGAGCTTCCTCTATGTATCCCATTTAGCTTTGACATAGTTTGATATGCAGAAAATATCTCACAGTTGTTACTCTCAGTGACGTAGGGGCACACCTTCCTGTTTCTGCCCTTTGCTTCTTGGTTACATCATAATCCAAACAGGTGGTGGCTTTGTACACTTTTCCTAACAGTACTGGCAGCTGCCACTCCTGCACTTGCAGGTCTGCTAGATGAGCAACCTCCTTTCATAAATAATAATTCCAAAGACCAGTGTTTGCCTGTTTCAAATTAAACTGGCCCATCCAAAATCTGAATACAGGTTTTAAAAGTTGGACAGCTGTAGCTTGCTGCATAACCAAGGGCCCGCATTAAGTGCCCATCCTTTGTTGCTCATAAAAGTTAAGGCCCTTCACTCCCTGTGACATTTTAAAAACATCTGAGCACCTTGTTTGGAAAGAAGAAAAAGAGTTGAATGATGTGACTAAATCAGGGGTATTGCTCTCCAGATGATGCAGTATAGCTCTCAGCAGTATTCGCCAGCATAGACACCATCGAGGAATGCTGGGGGCTGTAGTCAAACAGCATCTGGAGGGCTGCATTTTGCCCACCCCATCCTAAAATCTATGCCTTGAACTGAAGGTATTTTTTTGGGTTTGTATTTATAACTGATGTTATCCCACAAGCCCGAGGTGGGCCATATCAGTATCACTGTCATCCTATTGAAGCATACTTCCATGTGACAGATGAACTTGTGATGAAATGAGCAAGAGTAGCCACAATCCAGAAGCAATAAGATGCCTGGAGTCCCAGTTTATGTAAAAGCGGCTGATCCATATGCAGCCTGGTACTGTGCTGATAAAATAAAATGTCCACCATATTGTACTTCTCTGTTTATTGATGAGATAGATAAATAGATAGATAGATATCCCACACTTCCTCCAAGAAGCTCAAAGCACTGTACATTAATACTTTGCCTACTTTCAGTAGCCCTGTAATATTGCCCAAGGCTGCCTAGTGAGCTGCAGAATCTCCCAGTCCTGGTTTAACACGCTGATCAGCACCTCACTTTCAGAATACTTCTTCCTGCAATTGCCCAATCTGTACCAATCTTGGAAAGTAGATATACCAGCCATCTTCACTGTGGTATTGTTCAGAGGTTTTAAACTGTGGTGCCCAGCATGCTTGACCAACATCATCTGGTACCAGATTGGAGAAGACTGTAGGCAGTAGCCTATACTAAGGCTGCTGCCACACTACATAATGCAGTTTGATACTATTTTAACTGTCATGGCTGCATTCTGTGCAAGACATCTACAATCTAGCAATATCTGATAAGCCAAACTTTGCTTCCTCCGCCTCTCAAGGTAGAGTGTTTGACTTCAGCCTCAAGGTTCAGGGTTCATTCCCATCTGCCTCTAAAGTTCGCTGGATGGTCTTGGAAGAGATTATGTTTGTCTTCCCTTTATACCTCACTAGCTTGTTGTGCTAGTGAGTACTGTATAACTAAAGTTCTGTTGGAGGAAATACCCTTAAACAGATGGAAGATTCCTCTCACATTTGCTTTTTAGTTTAATTTGAGGTCTTGCCAATTATCCTAGCCTAGTTTTTAGACCTTTTCTGAATTCCCAAAGCAATGTTACTCATATATAGAATGAGCAAGATATAAGTTTTCTCAATTATCCCAGAGCTTTTGCAGGGTAATCTTGTAGAACAAGTAAAAATGTTACTGCTTCAATAGTGCCATCATACTGGAACTGTTTATAGCAAGTTATAGGTTGTAAAGATGAGTTCATCAAAAGTTTTGAGCCTATGGGCCTAGATGTCTGTTGATTTCCAGTGGAACCAAGACTTTGCACTCAGCAAATGTTGCCAGTTCTTGACTTTGAACATTGAGATACCTGGAAGTGCAAAGGGGATGGACAATTACACTGAAAACAATGGAGCCCATTGCTGGCTTCTGTGGATTCCAAGGAGGAGCTCATGGGGTTGGGAAGCAGAATGGGGTCAAGGGGTGAAATCCAGCCCTTTGGGGAAGATTCAAGGGGATTTGGCAGGAAAATTATCTATTCTCTAAGGCCTTTGAGGGGTTTTTTAACTGACAGAAATAGAATTTGGAACAGTTATTTTTGGGGAATACAACTTCCAGAATTCCCCAACCAACATGACCACAGGCAATACGGGCTGAGTGATCATGGCATTTTTTCCTGAAAGCTTTTTTTTAAAGTTATGACGCTTTGCACTATTTCTTTTTTTCAGATACATGTTTCTAAAACTTTTCAAAACTCTATTCAGAAGGGAGAAAAGCCAGCTTTACGCAGTGCTTTTTTTGGCCACGGGGCTGAAAATGAAAACAAAAACACACAACTGAGACATTTTTTCCTGGCTGACTTAGGAAATTGAGGGCTGGAACATACTGGCAAGAATGGGCAGCTTGAAGCCTCCCCTGCCGAAAATGGATTGGAGCTGTGGTAAACACCTGTCCCAATATGCCTTGAATCTAGCCCAAAAAGGAGCAGAAAAGAACAGCTCCCTGTCGAAGCTCAAAGCCAGCTTCAAGACACTCTGGCAGCGTGCAGCGTTTTAACACCATGCCGCCGCAGCATGTTGAAGCTGCCCACATCTGAGTAACCACCTGACTTCCAGGCAGATTCAGGGCGGCTTGGAAGCATGCAACATATAAACACTGCGTTCCCAAGCTGCCTGGCAGCAGCTATATAATATCTCTTCCGGCCCTGACATTCAGCTGTTTGCACCCATTTGATTAAACAGTGTTTTAAAAATATTTCCAAGCTGTGGATGCTTGAATCTGTGAATAAAAATTCTATGGGTATGGAGGGCTGACTGTATTAATGTAAGGGCTGCTTCATGGATTTCATGGATTTCAGAGACATAGGTTTGAAGGTCTTTGCTTCAGTGCTCCTTTTTAAAAATGTGCTGAAGTCAAACAAAGCTGCCCTGCCTGTGTAGAGCTTTGTATGTTCTGAGTTAATCCTGTGAATGGTTCCATATGTGTTCAGAATGCTTTCATCATGAGCACCCTCTTAAACGTTGCGTCCATATAGCAACTTAGAGGAGATTTATACCTGGAAGTCATCATTACATGGATGACCTCAGAGGTAATGGATGAGTTCTCATTAGTTGCGTTCAGATTGTTTTCCGCAGCTTCACAAACCATGGTTTATGAAACTAGACAGGAGCTACAGTTGTCTGCCCTTCTCTTCCCTCCTCTAGCTTCTGCGCAGAGATTCTTGTTTCCATTAATGTGCAGTTCTTGAATGCTGGCTTAATGTTGGCAAACCAACAGGTAGAGCACTTGGCTTCTAAACTGAAAGAAAACAGTTAAACATTAGAGCCAAACCAATTTGGATATAAAAATTGTTACTATTTGCTTAATGTAAGCCAGGATTTCATTGTGAGAGGCAACACACAATGGGGAAAAAAGAATGGTGCTAGAGAGAGATGAGCTTGTAGCCACAACTTGAAGATGTTTTATGAAGCTGTGTACCAATATCAAAAATGACGCACAACCAGGAATGTTTCGTATTTCCATTTCAGTGCTGATGCCATTTTCACTCATTTATTTATTTATTTCTGAGAATCCAGATGTTCATCACAACCATTTGTATTACCATGTTTTCTCAGCTGTTACCTCTCATCTTATCAATAGTCCTTTTGAGTGTGATTTGTTTTGCTTTTCTTCTTAGTTTCGCATTCAGATACTATGCAATCTGTTCAGGTGGTAATATTATGTAGGTATTTATGTCTGTGGTGGCATCAATGTACATAACGCTTTCCAGAGTATAAGAGATGCCTCCACCACACAACTGCCCACCTCATCCTTGCTTGAGTAACTTGGCTTGTTAACTAAAGACTTAAAGGAAAGTCAAATCAGAAACAACAGGGTATATGGCGGTTTCTAGAATAGAGTATTCTATTAGAGGAGTGGGCTATAAATAAACATTATTATTATTATTATTATTATTATTATTCTCTTACTACTAAAGTCTCACCTGGTGTAGCAAAATAGTTAGTGTTGTTTTGCTGATACGTTCAAAACTTGGAAAAGTTACATTTTCGGACTGTTACACCAGAATTGCTATGCTGGCTGTAGTCCAAAAAGTACTTTTTCCAACCTCTGGATATATGTAAACTTGACTTTCAGCTTTATCCATCTCTCTGCTTTTACCTTTATTGTTGCCATCTATCATGTGGAACAGACAAGCACAAAAACCAAAAGTAGGTGACACTGGCAAGAAGAAAGCACTGTTAATTCCACCTCTTTTTTTGTCAGCTTTAAATATATATAAGATGTACAGAGCAGCACTAGTTCATTCACATATATCCTTGTTAAAATCCTTCCCCAGTATCTCAAAGCAGAAGGAATCTTTTTCACATCTATGAAGGGTGCATTTTCATATATGAAGGGTGCATTCCCCTTGCCATGGCACAACCCACATAGCATCCCTGTTGCCTGTGAAAGCCACATCTCCATCTATCTAGGATCCAGCAGATCAGAAAATGTAACTTTCAGGTGGGACTGAGATCAAGCACTTTTTCTCTCGACGCAGGCATGAGACTATAGGTCTCTAGACAAGCATCTGGATGAACAGAGTCTCCTAGGCAGTATCAGTAATGCCCATCATACAAACTGCTAGAGCAGAAGAAAGAAAGTGGTGGGAGACTCTGCTCCTCTTCTCAGCAGCTGCAGTGATCTTTACGGAGTAGTACTGGTAAATTATATTTCCTAGTGCCTGGCAGTGAAGGGGGAATGCCAGGCTGGAGGGTAATTAAAATGATAGAAAGGAAGCTGATTTAACTAATGGCGATTAACTTACCCAGTCTTCACATACACTATTCTTACTCATCTTCCTTTTCTTTTCCCTTATCGATTTCCATTGGATCATTGCACTCTTCTTTCTTTCTCAAATGTGGTCTAAGGGTACTTTATGCAGCCTTCATGCGGACCCCAGGCAGTTTTGTCTCTGGCTCCTCTTCAGACTGTTGGAGAACCCCATAAATATATAGGCTTTATCCCTTTACAGCTTGAGCAGAAAATCCTATTAAAGCATGCATTTGTTAGAGGAAAGGGTATAGCTACTGAGCAAACAAACAAAAATACTCTGTGTGCTATCATCTGGAATACTCTTTGTGCTATCATCTGGAAGGTCTCTGGTGTGTCTGAGCTGCTCTTCTGTATCTCCCATAGAAGTGTGTTTTGAGGTGGTGCCAGGTGCTGTGAAAGCTCAGCCCTAGCTTGTGTTTGAAGTGATGGCTGATTCACGCCAGCAAAACATCTCTTGATGTTCCATTCACTGAACGATGAAGGAGCGTGTCTGAACTTTTATTAGAATCACCAGTCCATAGAGAAATTGAGAGGCATTTTCGGCATTTTCTGTTTAGCTTTGAGATTTTGTTCTGCCTGTGGTTTGTCAATGGCTGGCTTAATAATCTTCAGTCAGATATTGTTTGTGTGTGTAATCGTTGAGAGGCTAGGAATACATCAGGTGATGAGACCAGTGCATATTACAACCTTTACAAAATGATCTCAATGGCGATAATGATTTTGACTTCCGTTTTTTAAAAATGAGCTTGTTATTTTCCAGAGATAGGGTGATTTCTTATAAGGGCATACTGGTAGTGATTCCCAAACTCTGGCCTTCAAGGTGTTTTGGACTTCAGCTCCCAGAAGCCTCAGCCATTTTGGCCAATGGTCTGGGATTCTGGGAGCTGAAGTCCAAAACACCTGGAAGGCCAGAGTTTGGGAAACAACCCTGATACCCTCCAGATATGTTCGACTCCAACTCACAAATAACAAACGGACAGCAGTGAAAAATCAAAATCAAAAATACTTAAGGAACACACAACTGAAAACATGAATCTATAATAATCATAACAGATCTATTCTGTATAACATATACATATATCATACAGCGATCGTGAGAGAAACCACTATGAATTAAGGAACTGCTGGATGAACGTGAAATGAATTTATCAATATGAACATAAATAACATTGATACAATTACCATTAACTAGATTTTTTTTTGCTTTTTGCTTTTTTTTGTAACAAAATGGATTATTAAATACAGTTGGTTATAGATAAACAAAAAGCAGAAAATAATTCAAAATATGACTGAAACATTGGCAGGGAACAACAGAATATATGCAAAACTAGTAGGCCATGACAGGTATAATAGATAATATCTAAATAATAATAATAATAATCGTAATTTTTATTTATAGCCCGCCCCTCTGAGCAAACAATCTAGTTTTGACATACCTTCCTCACTAAATGCCAAACCTCTTGTTGACCTGCCAAAACCCATGAGCATAATTTAAAAAGGAAGATACATATAAGAACTGGAAGGCATCAGACTGGAAAACACTAATCAAAACATTTCACTTTGGAATGGCTAAATGAATGTGAAGTTCTGGTTCATGTGAGCTTCACTCACTCTCAAGGATACTTCCAGGGAAGCTAAGGCAAATCTCTTGATTGAAACTGTTTTGAAGTGATACCTGACATTCAAAAATGATACTGCAACGCACACCAAAGACCCCGATTTTAAGGTCTCTGACAATGGTGGGGGTAGAGGGTAAGATATCTTAAGTGTCCCCTAACTTGTTTACTTCTAGAGAGGCCGATTCTAAACTTGTTATTTAGAAGTAGTGTAAGTCTCACTGAATGTAATGGAACACTCCTGCTTCCATTTCTTTCAACCCATTTTTTCAGGTACTTCAAAAATTTCCCAGTTGCTCTTTCCTCTTCCCAGTGTTTCCCTTTGTCCTCAGCTTAGTTGAATTGCTGCAAACTGAATTCAAAATGGAAAAGAAGCTTGCACTCGGTTAACTCAGCAGGGGGAAGAGGATATGAGGGGGCCAAATCGTATTCTTCCCTATTGACTCAGGCAAAAGCAAGCTGCTGCAGCCTCTCTTAGATGGTCTATTCTTTCTTTCTCATTACCTTTTGCTATCTAGACCACAGTCTGATGTTTGCTAACACATATCGCAATTTTCATCTGTGAAATGTTGGAGAGTAAGTATTATGATCTTGAATGTGATCAGAGAGATCAGATTAGAGAGTGGTTCTACTGTGTCAGGCTGGCCAGTATTCTTCAGTGTAAGGTGGATTGGGCACCTTACACTGTGGACCCACTTTATAAATGAACTATTTACACTCCTCTTTGTAGCTTGTACACGTTGTTGTCATTTTAATATTTTTAAAACTGGTGTAACAATGAGCAGCTAATGTGTAAACTGGTAATAATTATGCTATGAGAGATTTGAAGTCTGTCTTACTAGTCTTTCCTAGTTTTTCTCTAAGTACCTCGAGGCAGAATATATTAAGTTTATTTTGAATGATAACATCTTATTAAGGTATAGCTAGACTCAAAGAACATCTGCCCAGTGAGCTTCACACAGTCCCCCTGATCTGTACAAGATTATCTCCCAACACTACACTTTTTCACTTCATCATAGAACCTGCAGTGTTTATTAACATTCTGTTCCAGAGAACGTGCCCTCGAATATTTAGAGCGTTTCTGAAAAGTCCATGACATCAGAAATTTCAGACCATATGTGTATACAGACTTTTAATTAAGGGCCAAAACAGACAGCCGTATAGGGGTAGTTTGACACCGCCCCTTTCGGCACCGGATCAGGCTTACAGCAACCACATGCCACGGCCCCAATCCGGCTTTTTTCTGGGTATCTTTTCAGTGCTCCTGCATCATGCAACATCTAACTGCCATGCCACTGAAGTGCCAAAAAGCTGCCGCCTTATAAACGGGCAGGCAGCTTTACAATGGTTTTCCACCGGCTTGGGGACATGTGTCGTGCATACACCATGCCCCCGGGAAGCCGGCTTTTCTTGCCAGTCTGATCCAGCCTTAATAGACAGTAATAGTTAGCCTAGAACAGTGGTTCTCAACCTTCTTAATGCCACGATCCTTTAATACAGTTCCTCATGTTGGTTCCTAAGACCATCAGAAATACGTGTTTTCCGATGGTCTTAGGCAACCCCTATGAAAGGGTTGTTCAGCCCCCAAAGGGGTTGTGACCCACAGATTGAGAACTGCTTGCCTAGAGCATGTAAGATCATTGTTATTGTAGCCAAAGACAAACTCAAATTCGCCCAGAATGATAACAGTAGCGATTCATGTGATGCAAGAAGCTGGCAGATATAAGAGTAGACTGGTATTCAATATTTGTGTATTTTTATTTAATTTCTTAGTTTAAAGATTGATACATGTGTACCTGTCCTAAACAAGTCATTTATATAAAGAATGTTGAGATGAGACCGTTGGAATTACAAAATAAATCAACCTGAAACTGATTTCGGATGTATATGTACTATATTTTGTTGACAGGTAATATTTTTGAATGAGTTGTGGAAGACTCCATTGCAGAATACTTAGTAAAGAATCATGAGAATGATAAAAGGGCCAGGCCTATTGAGAAGAGGAAACTGTTGTCCTACCAGGGAACTGTCTTGGCATTTTTTAAAAAAATAATTTTCTACAGAATATAGGCAAGCAATATTTATTACTTCAAATTCTATCATGAGTCATCTGAAATGAAATGTTTTATTCATTTATTCATACAATACATTTCTCTCCTTCAGAGGAGCTAAGAGCAGCATAAATGGTTTTCCTCAAACTTTGTCCTCACAGCAACCCTAAGAAGTAGGTCAGGCTGAAAGAGTATAACTAGACCTAGAATATGAATCAGTATGCATCTTGACTGAGCATGACTTTGAACCTGGGCCTAGTATCCAGTCTTTCCTTGCCCAGTGTCTCCTATCTTGGCATCCTGTACATGGGATAGACTATAGTGTTCAGGATGCTGGAGGATGATGATGATCTAGAACATCTGCAGGTTGGCAAGCTGGAGATGTCTACTTGACAGTTGTATGGCTTTGACAGCCTTGAAATCTTGAATGGTAAGTATGCAGGCATACTCAAAAAGGACAGAATTGATAATGCACAAGTTAGATCTTCTCTTTTCCTTTCTTCAAATACTTGTGAATATAGTGAACCCTTCCCATATATGGGGGTTGGTTCTAACCCCCTCAATGGATGGCAAAAACCCCTCCTGTGCCCCTAGTATTCAATGGCGATGGCATGCATGTGGATGCACTGATGCATCTGTATGTGCATACCACCATTGAATAATGTGGGGCATGCCGATCCATGGATGGTAAAAAACACAGATTACCAGGTCACTGATATGAAGGATGTGTTCCTGGATGTGAGGACAATTTGGCTGAGTATAGTTAAAATCTCTTGATCATATTTCCCTGGAGATAAATGAGCTGGAGAGCTTACATTCAGATGTGTAATGTGCTCTGATAATGAGAAGATACACCAGATTCAATATGTAGACAAGATTGCTGCAGCTTTCTTATTTGTACACAAGGGGGAAAACGTAGTAGGCAGGGCTGCTTTTGAAGGACCTACCTTGTTTTCTGGCAGAATTCCCTATAGCGTCTTCTATAATAAACATAGCTCATCATGAAAACAGTGTTTTATCTTTCCTCTTTTTCTCCCTCTTCCACATCAGATTTGTTCTCATTGAGGAAGTTCTAACAAGTTTCAACAATTATTAGTAAAAGTTTCAGCTGTTCCATTGCTAACTGGAATAGCCTTCATGGATGTAAAGTGCTAACGCTGGATTTTTTTTCCAAGTCAATATATATTTAACTGATCTGAAAGATAAGGGTATTGTTTCTTGTTTATCTTTGGAATACCTTTAACTTTGGTCTGATGGTGCTTACCAGAGAGGGTAACAAGCAACAGGGTCTAACCCCTATGGATGGGGTTACTGTGTTTGTTAAGGGGAAAAAACAACAACATAAAATTGCAGACTTCTATGGCTCCAAATTCAAGTATCCCTATGTTGCGGAACTCCAGGCAATGTCCCTAGCTGTATGCAATGGAAATCCCTTAGATTGTTCTCTAGGTCCTCAATGTCCAATGAAACCAACTAGTGGGAATTATATGGGGGCTGGTGAGTGCTCTTTGGCCATGGAGCTAGAGCAAGTTAACTACTTGACAACAAACTCTGGGCAGGCTTATACTACTAACCAGCTACATAACACAATGGAGCCATGGGAGTATCAGACTGGTAAGGGGTCTTGAAAAACAATTCTACTCTATTCCTACTAAAATCCCATTCTCTCAGTCCTTGCCTGCCTTCTAGTTGTAGTTGTGAAGATGTGAACTTCATAACTCATCAGGTGAAGCTTTTGCCCTAACTGTGTCACCTAGTCTGTGAAGTAGGTGCCATGGGTGCAGGAGTCAGCAATATCATTAGATCCAGATTTACACATAGTAATATCATCTTAATTGAAATCAGTGGGACTGATTGTTGCTATCCATGGGGTTTTAAGTATTTTTATTATTTTGTCAATTTATGACTGACATCCGGATTCTAGTCTACACTTTTGGGTCCTGCTGCGTCATAAGGGCAGTAGCTGCATCAGGTACCTACTGAAACACCTAATAAAATGCATGTTGTACACTTGTATTAAATGTGACAGCTTTAACTTACGTTAGAGAATTAGCCTAACTACGGGTTCTGCTTTACAGAGAAGAGTCCTCTGTCTGAAGGGCTGTGAGAACAAGTCTTTATTTGAAAGGTTCCTCTGATTTAAGAGCTACGTAGTGTAAATCTTGTTTAAAGATAAGAATCCATATAAAATGAGAGCTTGAAGTTAGAGCATCAGCAGTTAGTATGTGGAAACAGACTGAGCAGTAGGCACAAAGGTAACCCAGTTATAGGTTCTCACAGTGTATATGATGATATCTATTGTAGTTCTATTTCTTGTTGTTGTTGATGCAACTCTAAGGTGGCCTGACCACAGGGTTTTCTTTGCAAGATTTGTTCAGAGTTTGTTTTTACATTCTGATGCTGAGAGAGTGTGACTTGCCTAGTGGTTTTACAAGGTCAAACAGGGATTCAAACACTGGTCTTCAGAGTCATGGTCCAATGTTCCAACCATTACACTATGCTGGCTCTTAATTCTATTTACATTATAGTATAGGGAGATTTACTTGGATATCGGCAAATTTCAAATAAATGCCATAAGTTCTACTTACGTTATGGTATTTATTTTGAACTTGCTCATATCAGTATAAATCTCCACATACAAATATATGCAAATTGATGCCCTCTTTTTGGCCTTTTTTTTGGGGGGGGGGTATCCATAAGTGCCTGCACTAATCCTATCCTGGTGTCATTTGGATTTTCATTAGGCCACAGACGCAGCAGAATATTACTGTGTTAATACAAAGAAATTTGACAGAGCATAATATAATATTAAGCTTTTTTTAAACATGGACCCCAGTGCTAGTCCATTAAGTCCCATTGCATCTCATTATTTCCCAATTTAGGGAGCAAGGAGCATATAGGCAGCTCCAACAAGATCTCCCTGAATGGCAAGCCAATATGTATTTCTTTCCATTTATTCTAGACCCCCTCCTCTGCTTTTCTCTGTACTGTACCATTATATGCTAATGTCCCAATGCCCTTTTCTTTTCTTTCTTTTTTTTGGGGGGGGGGGCTATTTTATGTTCAGTGGGTTGAGGGGCATCTCCGGAAAGAAATATTGTATGCCATAAAGAATAATAATATTCATTTACAACAAAAATTAAACATCTAGGTTCTGGTCATAAGCCAGTAAAATCACAAACGCTTTTATTATGTGGTCAGGTAGCAGACTAGGGAAGTCCTTTAAATACATGTAGATTTTTATAATAACATTGATGGCATGGATTTTTGGAACATTTCAATGCACATAGGTTGCCATTGTGATAAAAGCTACACAAAAAGCCTTTTGTCTATTATCAAACCTAGATCTGAAATAAAGCATATGTAACAAGTAGTGGTTGGTGAGCCTGGGTTTTAGTACATAGTTCAAATGAACTGTCCCAGGAGCTGAAATTTAGTCCCCAACTAGGTTTAGCACCTTGGGTAGCTTCATTGAAGTTCAGATTAACCAAAAGCTGCCATGGGATGCGACTCTTCTAATTACCTAAGCAGGTTAAGGAAATCTTAAGTAATTGATAAAGCTCTCTCCTCCACCTTCTCCTGCACTCTGTGTGTGAAAACCTCTTCCTTTCTCTTTCCAGAGCTATTTATGGTCCATCATTGTAAATGTACTGGCATTCCTTAAGAATTCATTGTGCTCTTGACCATCAAGCCAAGGTTACATATTATGTAGATTACTTCTATATTGGCCAGTCTGGACTGGTTTTCTAAAAATATTATCATCTAGGACAGCAGTTCTCCACCTGTGGGTCGTAGCCTCTTTGGGGGTCGAACGACCCTTTCACAGGGGCCATCTAAGGCCATCGGAAAACATATACTTCCGATGGTCTTAGGAACCAAGACATCGCAGTTTTACGGTTGGAGTCACCACAACATGAGGAACTTTATTAAAGGGTTGTGGCATTAGGAAGGTTGAGAACCACCGATCTAAGAAGTGGATTGGGTGTGCTCCTGTTTTTCTTTTTCTTTTAGTTTGGTGTTGTTGTTTTTATAGTGTTGGAACTTAAGTGTTTTGGGCTCAATAAGCTATGTATATGATCTTATCTTTTACTGATGTGTTTTCAGTTAGGTATCTGTGGTTCTTGTGCAGGGCTGAAATAAGGTGATTGCATCCTGAAGCAGTTTCAAAAACAGTCCCCCACCCATTTTGTACAAGGAATGGGAACTTACACTTTTTACTCCCAAGAGCTGTGAGATGTTAGAAAATTCCGTACCTCACTTGCCCTAAACAAGGTATGTAGGGGGAAGGGGGCAATCAAAGAGGATCAAAATTATGTAGGGTTATGTACAAGACAAAACACCACTGATATGAGCCAAGCAAATATTTCTGAGGAATGACTTCGTCTCCATCCTCAGAAAGCAACCTCACACATGGCTGGCCTAAGATGTTTTACTGCCCTTGGTGAAAGGTAAGATCCCCCGCAACCAACAGTGGTGAAAGGGAAAGGGAAAATAAAGAAGAGTGAAGAGACGCTTGAGAACTGTGAGATGAGAAAAAGAGAACTGTAAAGTTCAGCAGGTATGGTGCACAAAGAGAAAAGGAGGCTGTTTAAAATATGGCGTACAAATAGTAATGGAGATGTAGAGAGTGAAGAGAAGAAAAAGTGAGATGGGATACACAGAGGATAACAGAACTGAGATTCAAGCACGGACGTAGTTAAGGGGAGGGTGTGAAAATGAAGGTACTGTATTGCCCCCAAATGAAATTTCCCAGCAATCCCCAGATTTCTAGTGTTACAGAGTGAGACAGTGAAAATGGATAGTATCCAGAGCTTTGATATTTGCTGTGTTCACATTCCCTTGGTACTGTATCTGCCTTTTCCTTTTCTCTGAATGCCTGAACTGTATTTCTAAATACTCAGCTGAATTATAAAGTTATTACAATGTTAGAAATTTGGAGATTGTTGGAAAATTTCATGCAGAGAGTGAATTCTTATTGGGGGGAAGGGCATGTCCTCACTTTCCTTCCCCTCCTCCCCAAGTAGCTACGTCTCTGGATGGAAATAAAAAGAACAGTAGATATGTAAGTGATGGAGAATAGAGGCAAAATGGTGTGCATTTGACAGCAAAGATGTAGTCCAAAAACATTATTTCTGCAGAGAATAGAAAGAATCTGTGTAGAAGATAGTAACAGCAGAGCAAGGTTATGGCGACGACAAACCACTGTTGGTAAACTTGGAAAGGGCATAGCTTTCTTTTGATTCCAGCCTGAACTAAAGGAGATAACAGCAGGAACAATTGGTTTGGTGCCAAGTTCAGTGGGCTCCAAGCCCTCTTGCTCAATCTCCAGAAGGAGAATTGTTGCTTACTCCACCTTCTCCCTCTTCTGGGTGCAGCTGGAAAGTGAGAAACCTTAGTGGAGGCAATATAGGATTGAGGGGATAGTAGAGAGTGGGAGAGCTGCTGCTGGAGCACTCCATGGCCAGAATCTGAAGCTTGATTGCAATAAACTGATTTTCTGGAAGAAATCTAGCTTCTGGGTTTGGTCAGGGACAGTCTGGGAAGCCACTCAGTTGCAACAGTTCCAGCTGCTCTTAATCCAGGCAACATCTAGGAGGGCAATTTATATGATCTTGCAGTTAAAGTGGAATCATAGCAGTATACTGTAATTCTCTAATGTGATAAGGTCACAGATTCAGCAAAAGATAGCTCCAAGGCTCCCCAAAGACACTTGGGGCTGGATCACTTTCACCAACTGAACTGTTGTTAAACTAAACCTATTATTGTGTAATATTGTTTTTATACTGTTTTGGAATTTGTCTGAAATGCAACACAGATTTTATTTTTGTATTCTAGCTGGTTGTCTGAGATATTTTAATATTCAAAGTATATGATAGAATTCAAAGTAGAGAATAAAAAATAACACCAATTTCTTTTAATGAAAAACTGGAAGGTTTATCTTCACCTGTGTAAGACTCAGTCTAATTGTATTTCCCAGGCCCTTTTCTCTGTATTTACAAGAAATGAAGTACTGTATTCTAATTTATGCCATCTTGAAATATTAAAGGCTAGGGTATCTGCCCAGATGCTTTGGCACTGAAATCTCAGGTTATGGTCATGTAACCTTTGATATCTTTAAATGGTTCTAAACCAGCTCTTCAGATTTTTGGCTTGGTTTCCTATTTCCAGGGATAGTTTATGCAACCAAACAGAATCAGTTGACGCTTATTCATGTGTAAAGCTTTATCTGGATTGTGCCACTTCAGGCTAAATTGATGTGGCAGTGTGCTTCGGGGGTGGAGAGGGCAGAGAATCCCAAGAGACAGCAAAATGACATTGTTTGGGAAGTAAGTATTTAAACTTAGGCACAGTGTGGTATTTTTTAAAAATAAATAAATAAAAGCACATCAAAACATACGCTTTTCAGGCAAATCATTACTTCTTGATTCTTCTGTCTGGCCCATAATGCTGTCATGGGCAATGCAGAAGAGAGTATAGATCTGCTCTAAGAAGGAAGTGGCTATTTATACCTATATGCTTTCATGCTTCTATCATTAGGAATCTCATTACAAAAGTGCTTATGTAACAAACCTTTCAGAAATGACTTTGAAATTAATCTCCTTTTAGATCTGCCTACTTTTGGAGAAAACATGCATCCTTTTTATGGAGGGCTTCCAACCTTAATGCTAGCAAGTTATTAATGTGATTCAGGACCAGGCTATTTGACAGACACTATGAGTCCATCTGTGCCCTGAGATCTACAGAAGAAGCCTTTCTCTCAGTTTCGCCACCTTCATAGGCATATTTGGTGGGGATGTAGGACAGGGTCTTTCTGATGGCTTCCTGGAGCCTCTAGAACTCCTCTCCCAGGGAGGCCAAAATGGTGCCCTCCTTTCTGTCCTTCCGTTGGCAAGCCAAGACTTTTTAAAATTCCAACTGGCTTTTAGAATTGAAAGATTTTTTTTAAAGAAATGGGTTTAGACAAGGATGCTGTTGGATTGTTGTTACTGAACTGTTTTTGACATGTTTCAACTTTTGTAATAGACCTTAGTTTGTTTTAATGGTGACTTTTGTGTGTTTTTAGCAATATTGTTTGTCTTTATTGTTGTTTGGTACCTCAAAGTAGTTTTTGACTTAAGGTGAACCTATCAGGGAGTTTTCTCGGCAAGTTTTCTCCAGAGGTTGCCTTGCCATTGCGTCCCTGTGAGATTGAGAGGGTATGATTTACCCAAAGTCACTTAGTGGATTTCCATGGCAGAGTGGGAATTTGAACCATGGTCTTTCAGAGTCCTAGTCCAGCACTTAGATAACTACACCATGGTGGCTATTGCAATTATTTTAAATTTTAAGCTACTTTGAGTCCCGATTTTGAGGAAAAGGCAAAGAACGAATAAAGCTGGTAGAAGCAACAACAATAAATATTATTTTGCGTCCTACAACTCCCCAAATCCTCCGGCCTGCAAGACTACTACCTATATTAGTTGATGACTGGGGAGGACCCTCCAAAAAGTAATTCCCTCAAACTCTGCCTGTACTACATAGCTTAACTAGGTCTGTCAGAGACGTAGAGATGTGTAGTTGATTCACTTTCCTTTTTGTCCAACCAGGCCATGCCATTTGATAATGACACTAAAAACAATGATGCTTATAACTGTATCCTCAATGTAGGACAGCTTTCTGCACCCAGAACATTCTGGTCCTTTTCCAGCACTGAATCAAGGTTGGTGTACATTTGTCTTGAATGGAGCCTGGGTCTGGCTCCCATTGAGCACTCACTCATCATTTTCATTTGGGCCCAGTGTGTGTCAGAGAGGAAAGGCTAGCAGAGGCTGTTGTAACAGCAAGCAAAAAAATCAGCTGGCTTTTCAAGATCGCGATGCTGCTCCCTTTTCAGAAATCTGGTCTGTTGCCCCACTATAGAAGCCAAAAATCCTGTGCTAAACAGGAAATCTTTATTAGTGGCTCATTAATCAACATGTTTTAAAGCTAATAGTTCTTACCTCAGGAATTTTTTTAAACAAAAAAAAAACTATCTTCCTTTTGTTTGTTTTGGCAGGTTTTGTTATTTTTGGAGTGGGTTTGTTTTGGGTGTTTGACAGTGCTAGCTTCTGGTAGCAACTTGGGCCTTTCCCCATCCACCCATGCCCAAATGCTGTGTTGTTTGCATCTGACTGGCTGCAAAGGAGATAAAAGGATAGGAACAAGTCCAGGACATTAATTTTTTGGCGTTTTAGGATTCCATCAGTCTGGGAGGTTGAAAGTCATTCTTTATATGCTACACCACCCCATCCCCAAAGTGGGTATTTCCTGTAATATATGTAAGAGATCTGTATACTTGATAAAGACAGGGCTTGAACTCAACTACATAGCCACTGGAAAGCAGAGAGTAGGATAGTGGCCTCTACTCAATCAGCTGGGACCTAATTGAATTTTAGTTTGCTCCTTGCTGCAGCTCTCAATATATCACATTAAAGCACCACGGTATCTCCTAATCTTTCCCAATTCGGGGTTTTGAGTAATTCTTGCTTTGTCCTCCCTGTCTTCCGTTTTAGCACGTTTGGAGTGAAAGCGAGGACTGCTTGCCCTTCCTGCAGTTGGCTCAGGACTACATCTCTTCCTGTGGTAAAAAGACACTCCATGAAATACTGGAAAAAGTCCTCAAATCATTCAGACCTGTAAGTGCCTGTTTTCCTTCTGCTAGTGGTTTCAGCTTAATATACCAGATAGTGAATGCAACATATGACCATCATAGTTTCTCCAAAGTTCTCTTAAGTCTGTGAAATCTGTGTTTGTGGCCTCATTTTACAACTGGCCCTCCATAACCATGGATTCTTTATCCACAGATTCAACCATCTACAGCTTGAAAATATTTTAAAGATATGTAGTGATTTTGCCATATTGTATAAGGGACACCATTTTTCTGTGCCATTTTATATAATGGGACTTGGGTATCCACAGATTTTGGTATCCATGGGAGGTTGTTGAACCAAACCCCAGAGGATACCAGGGCTCATTGTACTTTCCTGCTCCTTTAGTTGTCTAGTTTCTGCATGGAGATTACCATGTGAGACAGAAGGCAAAAGACTGGAACTGAGATGCTGGGTACAATTGATAACAGACCTGGGATTAAAGCAGGGGATGAGGTCATTGCCACTCCCTGCAGAAAGAACTCTTCAATCCAAATGAAATTTACTCCTGCCCCAAATTTTCTGTCATAGCAGAATGCGTGACATTGAAAATCATTTACTCTAGCAAAATGGTGTCTCTTACATAAAATGGCAAAAATCAAGGTTTGCTATTTGAAATGTATCCTTTTTGAAAAAAAATATTTTCAAGTCATGGATGCTTAAATCTGTGGATAAAGAATCTGTCGATATGGAGCACCAACTGTATTTGTTGTGTTTCTGTTGGTAACTTTAGCTACCCCTGGTAACTTCAACTACACCTTTTCTTTATTGTATTTCTAAACATTCCATTGAAATTTTAATTTATTTCAATGCTGGGCATTTTGGAGACTGAAGGAAATTTGGAAGGAGGGAGAGTTTTTAGTTGTAAAGTGCAATGGTCCTATTCCACCCCGCCTCCCTTCATAGCCGCACTCCTGGCACCTCTCATCTTCATTGTCAATTACATCACTGTCTGTCAGTGGTGAATAGCAGTTTGAAGGGCAAAGCCTCTGTTATACATGGAGGTCACCAGAGCCAAAGCACTCTCTCTTCTCTCTGTCTGTCTGTGTACTTGATTTATTATGTGAGCATGATGTAAGTAGCTTTAGGAGGAGGGAGCGAATGGAGTGTTCATGTGGAAGCTGACTGGGGAAATGTTTGAGGAGATTTGCACAGGACAATTGGTGAATGGTAGTTAGAATCTGAGTGGAGCCAGTTTAGCCTTTAGCATGTATTCGAGAAGGCTTTGAGTAAGACTAGGGTTGGAGGGAGAAAGGGGAGTAGAAGGCTTTCATGGCCGGCATCCATAGTTTTTTGTGGAGCTTTTGGGCTATGTGGCCATGTTCTAGAAGAGTTCCTTTCTGACGTTTCACCAGCATTGTGGCTGGTTGAAGATGCCAGCCACAGATGCTGATGAAACGTCAGAAAGGAACTCTTCTAGAACATGGCCACATAGCCCAAAAGCCCCACAAAAACCGAAGGAGAGAGGGGAGTTTGAGTTGTGTGACTGGCAAGTTTCTGATTGAGCTTGAGAGGAGAGAATGTTGTATTTAGCCTCATGAAGATTTTCAACATAAGAGTTTATCAATCTAGGGAGATCCCGAAGAAAAATGGGATTTAAAAGAGATTTAGATTTTTTTAAAAACCGCAAATGCAGGAAGTTTATCACACAAAATGACCCCCAAAGTGAAATAACGTGAAGTTAAACTGGATGTAATCAGAGAAAAACAGCAGCTTTTTACTTTCGGGAACTTGCAAAAGTAAAAAGCTGCCGGTTTTCTCTGCTTTACATTCAGTTTAACTTCATGTTATTTCACTTTAACATTGATGGCATCTGATAAACTTCCCACATTTGCAGGTTTTTAAAAATTTAAATCTAGTTAAACCCTGTATTTCTTCAGGATCTCCCTAGTGTGATAAACTCCATAACCTCTGGCACAGACTGTGCATGCCCACTTTTAAGAGGCTCAGCATCAGGAAATCTTTTCTTAAGTCCTGTCTTCCATATAATTTGTTCCTTTATTTCCTGTGTAACTGGAATTGCCTCAGAATTGCTACTGCTTTTGGGGATGTAAGGCCTTTATGTAACTCCCATTTAAAATTATTTATTTCTTCTCTGTTAGCTGAAGTGATTGAAGCCACCTAGAACTCTGCTTCTCTTCCTATAGTTAACTTTTTCAATGGTGTTTTCTTCATCTTGTGACCTATTTGCCACCTCTTAGAATATACAATGAATTTCATTCACTTTGAATTGTTGACTGTGACCCTGTCTGTGTAACTTTTTCCACAGAACTAGTTCACCCAGTCTGCTTAGCATGTACTATATTCTCTGACATAGCTGATATCTTGTCACAATCTGCCTCCAAGTTACCTCAAGAAATTTAACACTTTGCCTCTAGTGACAACATATATTTTGACATTATTTCTCTACTTAATATTACAGGAATGGTTTGATCAGAATTAACACCCACTTCATTGATTGCTCCTTCTTTTCTCCAAGAAAAGTTTAACTGAAGCTGTAGCACTCAAAGCCTTGCTTAAGTTTTCATCACAGGCACATTGAAAATGACCTGGTTTCCCACATTTTAAATAATTCTTCCTTGTATCATTGTAAAAGAAAGACTTAATCTAATGTTTGTTTGTTTTTGTCTAAAGGTGTTGTGTTCTTTCTGTTCAGATATTTGAAAATTTGATTTAAAGTGATTTTCTCTTGACAGTTTGCTTGCCTGTTCAAAGCCAACGGATCTGCCAGCTCTGCAAAGTCTTCAACTGTCTTGAGGCCCCTTGTCCCTAACAACCAGTCTGATTTCTGAGGGCAGCTGAAACAAAAACTGCTCCAGAAATATTAAATTCTTTATATCCTCTTTAATTTTGGCTTTGGTACTGTTCATCCATTTATCAAATAAAACAGTCAACCTGGCACCCAAACCTACGTATGTCTTGCCAGTTTGAAAGTGGCAGTTTCTAAACTTTATTCTGGAATTCATAGAATCATAGAGTTGGAAGATAGCACAAGGGCCATCCAGTCCAACCCTCTTCCATGCAGGAACTCACAATCAAAGCATCCCTGACAGATGACCATCCGGCCTCTGTTTAAAGACCTCTAAGGAAGGAGACTCCACTACACTCCAAGGGAGTGTGTTCCACTGTCAAAGAGCCCTTATGTTGAGGTGGAATCTCTTTTCTTGCAGCTTGTATCCATTGTTCCGGGTCCTATTCTCCGCAGCAGCAGAAAACAAGCTTGCTCCATTCTCAATATGACATCCCTTCAAATATTTAAACAAGGCTATCATATCAATTCTTAACCATCTCTTCTCAAGGCTAAACATACCCAGTTCCCTAAATCTCTCCTTGTAGGGCATGGTTTCTAGACCCTTCACCATTTTGGTGGCCCTCCTTTGGACACACTCCAATTTGTCAACATCCTTTTTGAATTGCGGTGCCCCAAACTGGACACTGTATTCCAGGTGAGGCCTGACCAAAGCAGAATACAGTAGCACTATTACTTCCCTTGATTTAGACACTATACTTCTATTGATGCAGCCTAGAATCACATTGGCCTTTTTTAGCTGCAGCATCACACTGTTGACTCATGTTCAACTTGTGGTCTGCTAAGACTCTTAGATCCCTTTCACACATAGTCTCATTCAGCCAAGTGTCCCCCATCCTATATCTGTGCATTTCATTTCTGCCCCCTAAGTTCAGTACCTTACATTTTTCTATGTTGAAATTCATTTTGTTATATTTGGCCCAACTTTCTAATCTATTGAGGTCATTTTGAATTTTGATCTTGTCCTCTGGGATATTAGCTATTCCTCCTAATTTGGTGTCATCTGCAAATTTGATAAGCATGCCCCCTATTCTTTCATCTAAGCCATTGATAAAGATGTTGAATAGCACTGGGCCAAGGACAGAATCCTGTGGCACCCCACTGGTCACTTTCCTCCAGGATGAAAAGTAGCCATTGCTAAGCATCCTTTGGGTTCAGCCAGTCAACCAATTACAAATCCATTTAACTGTTGCCTTGTCTAACCCACATTTTACAAGTTTGTTTGCAAGAATGTCATGGGGGACCTTGTCAAAGACCTTAGTGAAATCAAGATATGCAATATCCACAGCATTCCCTTTATCTACCAAGCTGGTAATTTTATCGAAAGAAGTGATCAGAGTCTGGCATGACTTGTTTTTTCAGAAACCCATGTTGACTTTTTATGATTATGGCATTCCCTTCTAAATGTTCACAGACTCTCTGTTTAATTATCTGCTCCAGAATCTTAACTGGTATTGATGTCAGACTAACTGGACAACAAATGTTGGGATCCTCTTTTTTCCCTCTTTGAAGATGGGGACATTTGCCCTCCTCCAGTCTGCTGGGACTTCTCTTCTCCTGGAGTTCTCAATGGCTCTGAGATTATATTTGCTACTATGCCCTTTGCTCCATTTTCCACAGGTTGAGCACCCTTTTCCTTTTATGAAAAGATTGAGGCAAATAAGGTGTTGAGCAATTCTGTCTTTTCTCTGTCCCCTGTTAGCATTTCATCATCTTCACACAGTGAACCTACTTCTTCCTTTTGCTGCGGACATACCCAGAAAAGCCCTTTTTATTGTTTTTAAGCTCTCTAGCAAGCCTGAGCTCATTCTGTGCTTTAGCTTTTTTTTATTTTACCTCTACACATGCTTGCTATTTGTTTGAACTCTCCTTTGGTGATTTCCCCTTTTTTCCATTTCATATACATGCCCTGTTTAAAACTTAGCTTCGTTGAAAGTTCTTTAGTTATCCATCCTGGTTTGTTGCAACACCTCCCATTTTTCCTTCTCACTGGAACAGTTAAAAATGTGCCTTCAGTATCTCGCTTTTGAGAAACTCACATCCATCCTGAATTCCCTTCTCTTTTAGTATTTCTGACCACAGGATCCCCTCTAGTATTTCCCTACGTTTATTGAAATCAGCTTTCCTAAAGTCTGGAATGTGTGTCTGACTATGCCTGGCATCTCCTTTCCACTGTATAACATATTCCAGGAGAATACGATCACTCCCGCCTAAGGATCCCACCACTTACACTCCATTAACTAGGTCATCCCCTTTGGTTAAGATCAGATCTAAAATAGCTGATCCCTTGTTGCCTCTTCCACCTTTTGGACAATGAAGTTGTCTTCCAGGCAAGTAAGGAATTTGCTAGACCTTGAGGATTTGGCTGAGTTTGACTTCCAGTAATTATCTGGCCTCATCCTGAATCTTACCTCCTATACTTCAGCCAGCTCTGCTTTAATCAGAATTAGGGTGTATTTCATGTAATCAGCACTGGATGTTTCCCAAATTTGAGCAGCCTTTTTAAAAGTTAACAGATATTTCTGGATCATTATCAGGTATATAAGCCACAAAATACATAGGGAATATTTTTATTTTTTCTTAACACTGATTTAACCTTTTCCTCCTCCTTCTGCCTACTTTGTTCCATTTGTATCTTCTCTGTCTCTAGCTTTATTTTTTCAGGCTCATTCCCTTAACATTTCTTGTTGTTTCTTCCTTTCTTCTGCCTCCAATCTTATTCTCTCAGTTTCTCTGTCAGCTTCATATTTTCCTGGTTGGTTTTTTTCCCCTTCTTCTCATCTTCTTCAGCCTAAAATCTTTCCTTTTCTTCCTATTCCAATTCCAGGATTTTAATCCTATTTTCTTATCTCAGAATTTCCAACTGAATTGAATCAGGGCTTTGAAGGAAGAAGGGCTGATTGAGAGGTTCAAGACCCTGAACCTGACTCATGAGGGAAAATCTGTAGAGGAATTAAAAGTGATGTTAGTTAAGCATCACGCTCCTGAATTGAAGGGGCTAGATTCCAGGATGCCATAGGACCTTTTCCAACATTGTGATCTAAAGATGCCAAGCCTTCACTGACTGCAGTACCATTTGCAGATGGCAAGATAGCACCCCTTCCTCATCCTCCTTTATACCTCAATGAATATGTGCGTTTGCCATGAGGCATATTTGTGTTTGCCTTTACAAGCCACTGAACTACTCCTTATTTTACTTTAATTTCACGGAGTTTTTCCAAATATTGTGCAAAATTTGTTCATGAACATCAGTGATAATAACCAATTTTACCCTTTCATAAGACATTTACATTGTATTTCTTTTTTTCTCCCCTTTACAATAGCTACTGGGGCTTCCAGATGTAGATGATGATGCATTTGAAGAATATAATGCAGATGTGGAAGAAGAGGAGACAGAAGCCGATCACCAGCAAATGGGTGTCAGTCAGCAGTAATACTGAGAGGAATTTAAAAAATATATTTTATCCTACCAGATGGGGTCTTATGCGCTTCTGCATTAGCATTTTTGAAATTAGCACATCACACTGGAAGAATCTGAGTCCCGAATCCAAAGTTTAAAAAAAAGAGAGAGAAGAAAATCATCAATATTTTTAAGTCTGTGATGAGCTTTGCTAAGAAGTGGCCTGAATTTAACTCCTGCTTCAGTGAGGTTTCTATGGCGTTGTCTCAGTAGCATTCTGCCATTGTTAATTTAGAACTAGGGTGGTGTTTTTTTTCCCTTGCTGATTGTCTTTTTTGTTGTTATTTTTATTATTATTATTGTTATTTGCATAGGAAAATTAACATTTCACTGACCTGAATGTGATTTGAATGTAGGAACTATTTGGTTGACGTGTTAAGTACTTGCGTGACCTTAATGAGGACCATCCATGCAGAGAATAAATGCAATCTGCACTTTCATTTTAGATTTCGCTCTCTTTTTTATTTAATAACAAAAACAAAACAAGATTAGCAAGAATTCTTCCAAATGAATGCTATCCCCAACAAAGAGTACAATTCGTGCCTTACTATATGACGTAGCGCTTTAGTCCTCTTCCCATGAGAGGTGGTTCTAAAGGCATATCTTTTGCCAAATAGTTTATTCCAGCTAGAAAAAAAGATGCATTTTTACAACCATCTGCTGTGGGAGGAGAACAGAAGTGCTATAGCATCATGCAGTAAGGCATGGAGAAAGCTGCTTCTCACCGACTTAATTTCCACATTGTTTTCTCATGCAATAAGGCTCTTAAACGTGCTCAGTTTCGCTGATTTCAGTGAAAAAGTGGTTATCTCCTCCTTGTAGAGATGTTATTCCACTTTCCATTGTTTTTGATTTAAGAATGATTTGATTTGATATGTGAATGTCTGATCCATTCTCCCCCCATAGGTTTTTTAAAAAAATCAGTATTGGAAAATGATTTGGAAATCTTAGCAAAAATGTCTATGGTTACCATGGTTAGTACTGGTACAAGGCGCAAGCTGTACTGTCATTAATGAAGGAGTGAAAAAGAAATGTAAACGTTATTATAAACAAGTGTCACATTAGCTATTGCTCTAAGAGAACCACATTACTATCACTTTACTAATGTGTTACTACTTGCCTTCTTTTTATACTTACTTTCACAAAACTGGACTTAAAAATAATAAAGGGGCAAAAATCCCACAAAACTGACCCTCTTAAAGTTAGAGACGTAAAGAGAACACATTACTTGTTACACTATTGATTACAGTGTTGTGTTATATGTTACAGCTGGTCGTATGTTTACAAAAATAATCTTGTTTTACCTCAAAGCATCACCTTATAAGCAATATTACTCGTAATGCATTACCTTCCAGCTCTGGTGAGAGGTGAATTTGCAGAGAAAAGAAGAGTGAGTTCTGTTTTCATCTCCTATAAGACTCAGAATGCCTGGTTGCACTGATAGGCTTCAAACCTGAAAAAGCTTAACTTTAACTGGATCAGGTCCCCAATAGCCACTATGTTAGTAATAATCCATATTGCAGAAAACGGCATAAAAGCATAACAGAATAATTAAGCGTATGGAAATTTCATGTAAGGCATTTTGATACTAAAGAAATAATAATTTATTAGTAATAATTTTCTGAGATACTCAGTGTGCTTAATTTAAATACGATGAGCAGAATAGAAACTGATATATTATTATGGAAATATACGTACACACGTGCACAAACACATACAAGGAATAAAGGGCCAAGTATTTCTTTAACAATAAAAAAGATTAAATATACAGGCTTATTTTATTTCACAGCTAGATACCTGCTGTCCCCCTCCCTTAGCTACATGCAACCTCCTGGCCATTTTGAGGTCCCTTTCTCTCCTTCCTTTCCAGCTGGTCTCTGTGGTTTGGGAAGACTTTCTGGTAATCTTTTACACAACAGAGATCTGCTGTTTGTGGTGGCGTGGCTGTAAGTGGGTTGCGTGTACGTGAGTCTGCCTTGCCTTATTGCCATTCCTGGGAAGCTGTCCGTCCCTGTCTCATTTGACAAATGCAGATTTTTATTTGTGACAACATGTATCAATTCAAGAGAACAACTCAGCTAGAAGAAGACTAATCCTAGTCATTGCCCTAAATGTGGGAAATGGCTACTGGTTTTCCCTGTCAGCTCTCTGTTGTAAATACAGTACAGTGTAGGTTTACTGTGCAGAGTAAACACATGCCAAATGATCCCATGCCATTGTTTAATATCCTACCTATTTTTAGAAAGTTCAGTTCTTTGCTTTTTTAATCCAAATGAAAAATTATGACTGCTGTGCCAAGTGCAGATTTTCCTGATAGTCACAAGATTTTTTTTTTAATTGCACCTGTATGCTTTGGAAAGGTTTCTTCTCGACTTGCTATTCTCCAGTGCTCTATTACTGTCCGCAAAATGGCTGTACTTTGCTACTCATTCAGAATACTGTTTTGTTATACTTAAGTGAGTACACACTACTGAGTTCTTTGCTAGATAACTGCAGTCATCATTTGGAGATTTGGGAAAGGTGGCTGTCATTAGTCTGTAGCATGATCAGTCACCATGGATGATTACTTCTCATTTTCATAAGCCAGATGTTTAAGCATAACTGTGTGTCCCTCCAAGTCTGTTTTAGGCCATCAAATTTGTTTTTCAGAAAATGGAAGTCACCCATAGACGTGATTTGAGGCAAAGGTGGATGGGTAGGAGTGTTTTAGGGGTGACCCTTCAAGATTTTCAGGAGGGCAAAGATGGCACCTGTGCTATTGGAGGCTGTGTTACATTTCAATTAAGATTTGGGAAGCATCAAAGAAACAAACTAATCCGAAATGAAAATTAGAATCTTGAATTTACCGTTGCTCTACTCACACGTAAGTACTCAAGCCAGGGCTACCAAAAGAAGAGGCAAGAACTGGGGCAATTGGCTCTTGGCCCCACAAAACAAGGAGCTTTGTCCCATGTTTCAACCCTACCATATTTTTTCACTAGATCTACCCACATGCATGGATCCTTGTACAGGGTAATAGAAACATCCCCAATAGCACATGTGCTGCCAGGTGCACCTAATATCAGACTCAGACCCCTGCTTTTCTCTATGGGTTATTTTTATTCAGATATCTTAGAGGAGGAAAAGATATTTCCTTGGATTCAATATCCCCCCCTGCCCAATAGTATTTCCAACTTTTCTTTCTACTGCTTTTTAAAAAAACCAAAGACAACATGAAGGCCTCAAATCTGAGAGCCCTTTATAAGGAATTGTTTGATAAAACAAAGAGAGAGCAATGAAATTGCAAAAGTATAAACTAAGACCATTTTCAATAAAACACTTGTTGATACTAAATTGTGGAAAATAATTTTATGATTTTTCAGTCACCAATCCTCATTTTTTTCTGTTCACAGACACTGGTGTTTTTGTTTTTGTTTTTGTTTTAATCTGGACAAACAGAAATGTGTCTACAGCACTAAAAGTTTGAAATCCCTGAAATGCTTTTTAAAAATTACAATTTCTTGAAACAAGTCCATAGAGATTTCTCCATACACCAGTTGCAACTGTTTCTTACGGACAAGTGGCATAGAAGTGTGGTGGTTCATTGTATAACTGTTTGCTTTAGCAGCCTTACTGCTTATCAAAAATAAAATATAACAATGTTTTTCATTCCTCTGTTTTTCCTCCTCTTTAAAATCAGATGAACAGTGCAGCTCTGCATGTTTACTGAGAAGTCCTACCAAGTTCAGTGAGCAAGGTTGTGAGGGGCTCAGTGCTGAGCTGAAGTATATTGGTTTTAACTTACAGAAAGGAAGACTTCAGCAGTTGGAGTGGTAGGCAGTTTCCCCATGACAGAAACAGTTTTTTCTAGAAGTGATTGTCCTAGGGATCGCTACAGCTGTTATTTATTTACATGTGTTTCAGGCAAGGATATGGAACATTGAGCATTGCAGATGTTGATGAACTGCCACTTCCAACATGTCTCACCATTGGCTATTATGGGGCTTTTTACATTGGCAAGAAAGTGTGACCTGAAGTCGCCTTTATCTTAATGCTTAGCAGCTACATAGCAAGCCCCAGGTGTGCATTAAAAAAGTGCAGAGCTGCTACACTGAGGGGTGTGGGAACGACTTATCTGAGGTCTTTTTTGTGGCTCAGCAGTTACATGGGAAGCTGTCAGAACACTACAAATACAGGCGGAGCTGCTACATGGGCAGCAATAAACGCGGCTTTAAACTGCGATTTTAATTTTTTTTCCTTGCTGGCTGCGAATTGTGCTGTTGCGCTGTTCATGCCGCCGCGAACAGCGCTATTGCGATGGTTGAGGCTTGAACTGCGCTATTGCGAGGGTCGAGGCTTGAACTGCGCTATTGCGAGGGTCGAGGCTTGAACTGCGCTATTGCGAGGGTCGAGGCTTGAACTGCGCTAGCTTGAACTGCGCTATTGCGATGGTCGAGGCTTGAACTGCGCTATTGCGCTGTTTGCGGCTGCGAATTGCGCAGTTTTAAATGATTTAAAGGGGGTTTGGGAGCTTTAAAAAACTGCGCGGTTAAACCCCAGCTTTTACACCTGGAGGGCATAGAACGTTTTAATTAGGAGTGAAGTCCACACCACGCATGCTCCCAACCCACGATCCATTCTGATTCGCACCTGCAGCGCAGCCTTTAAATGGGCGCCTTAAGGAAACAGAGCCCCATTTAACTGCGCAATGGCATCTTAGCGTTTTGATGTACTAGCGCTATAACGCACTTTTTAAAAAAGTAGTGGGGCAACCGAACTACTTTTTAAAGGTGCGTTTTTTCCCTTAAAACGCCAAAATGGCGTTTTCATGGCACACTTTCCCATTTTCTAATGTAAAAGCTGGGTTTTCAAGCAGCCTTCATGACACCTCTTTTTGCCAATGTAAAACGGACCATTGATTGAGGACTGATGAATGTTATAATCCAACAATATCTGGGGAGCCAGATAGTTACCACTCCCTGCTTTAAGAGTTGATTCATCCATGTGTAACATCCTGTGCCAGCTCAAGGTATTTTCCTACCTCAGCCCAAATGGTACCACCCTTGCAACTTATTGCACTATGTAGATAATTTCCACCCAGTGGCATCCCTAAGAGGGTCTGGAGGGTGCAGTCCACACCGGGTGACCCCTTAGAAGAGGGGTGACACCTGGGCAAGTGCATCCCCTCCCTGCTACACGCTCTTCTACTCACAAGTAGAGCAGAGTGTGGCAATAAGGGAGAGTGCCCAGTGGACCCACTTGCTTCCATGCGTCCGCCTACTCACGAATAGAGTGGTGCGTGCCAATGAGGGAGAGTACCCATTGCACTCCCTCATTTTGCTGTGCACCCTTCTACTCACAAGTAGAGTGGCAGCAGTGAGGTGAGGGGGCAAGCCCTTTTTGTCCTCCCCCCCCCCCCACAGAAGCCTACATTGGGTGACACCCCAGGCAGTGATGCCACTGTTTCTTCTTCCATTTATCTCCCATGTGCATGGTGAAATACTAAATGCCCAATTCAGGAAAAGCTATGTGTTGGCACCAGGGTTTAGACCAGTTCCTTTGGGGGTGGTCTTTTTTTTTACAACTACCAGCATTTGCAACTCTCCCTTCCCAAGGATGTAGTCCAAAGTGTCCTGACGCACTTGGTGCCTCAAAAAAGATCTTGGTTCAGGATCTTGGCTATGTTTCATCTCAGAGTGACATCTTATATAAATCCTGGAGGCTTCACTTTCTCTTTCTTAGGTCTTGCCAAGGCCCTGGTTCAGGCAGGCACTGACTGCCCTCCACCCAAGTGGATTTGCTTGCAGATATTTTACCTGTGGCTTTAAAATTTGGGCATAACTCACTTTTTCCTTTCTTTTTGTGGCCCTTGGGATGACAAAGTGAGGTTGGAATTTGAAAGCTGGATAATAATCCAAGCCACTAGTGTGGAAATGTATCATACTACAGCTAGAAAGTCTGGGATTGACAGCTCCTCAACATTTTGTGGTGCAGGTTTCTGCAATAGGATTGTTGTCACCCTATTGTTTATTTTCCAACAAACTGACCTTATCCACATCACTTGCTTTCTCTAGATGATTCTATAGTAGATGACTAGCAGCTGGATACATTGATGGATTTTATTTAAAAAGCATTCATTTAATCTTAAGCATTGTATCTATGATTCATTTACACATATTTGGTGATGCCGACCGACATCAAATAAATGTGCAGATGCATGAACCACCCATAAATAAGGTGTCTTCTGAAGATAGAGGTTAGAACTTCATATCCTGAACTTGTCCTTCTGCCTTTTCTTCCCTTCTTTTTTTCATATTCGGATTTTCTCCCAGTGCCGTACTCAAGATAGCTTACAACATGATTCCAGGAGTTAAATCCGATCACACTTAAAATTGAAAAACAATTTTAAAAACAAATACGTTTTCATATTAAAGCCAAGCACTGAAGTTAAACAGTCTTAAAGCATTTATAACATAACAAAAAAGGAGGGGGAAGGTATAGTACCTGCCGTTAAAAACTTTTCTTCAACAACCAGTTAATGGTCAAAATATTTGTTTAACTGAAAAGTTCAGTTCCTTCCAAAGAAGAAGAGTAGAAAGGGGAGCCAGACTAGCCTTTCATGGAAGGTAATGCCACACTCTGGTGGCAGCCACAGAGAAAGCCCTCTCCTCTATCCTCAGGAAATGTGCCTGTGAGGCTGGTAGGACTAAAAGAAAGCCTAAAGATTTCAGAACTTGGACAGCCTCATGTGGGAGACTTAGGGGTTATTCAGATGGTGGAAATAATCCAGGATTATTCTGGGTTGAATCTCCTTTGTTCACGTGCATCCTGAACGCACCCAATTAAGTTGGATGGGGCTGCCAAAAAAACCCACGTTACCTGGGATAATCAATACCACCCCCCCCCACCCCAGTTTTTTAAAAAAAGGTTCACATTGTCGGCAGTGTGAATAACTGATGCCAATAGATCCAGGATTAAACTCTGCGTGCCTTGAACACGTTTTGAATAGATTCCAAAGTGTTTTATCGTTCATAACCAGCATTTTGAATTGTGCTGGAAATGGACCAGTAGCCAGTGAAATTGTCACAACTAGGAGTTTCTGTTCTCGCTCTAATTCTTAGCATAAATGGTGTCTGATCATTCCAAGACACCAAACAGAGTCTGGTCTTGGTTTGGTTTCCCCTAAAGCTCCTCTGAAATGTATCAGATTAATTTTGTTGATGCTAAACATATGTGACAGGTGCTTGTTGCACATTATAGGAAAAGATCGGAGTACAGGCCTTTGCTGCCAGATGCAACTGCTATGACTCAGCTGCATGAAATTGTCTCTTCCAACTGCACTGTGATTTTCAAAGATAACATGCCTAATCTCATCAGCAAAGGTCCCTAAAATATTGTCCAGGTGTCTATTAGCAACTAGAAATTCAATCCTAATAACTGGAAAGGAAAGATTCCAGTATATGGTGCCACCAGAACAAGCATATTCCTTTTTTGGGACAGCCGGCACAAAAGGGATCTAGAAAAAGTCAAAGAATGACCAGACTTTTTGGTAGAAAGCTGCAAAATGACCCTTCTTGGTTCCAATAATGTGTCTCATTAAACTTAGTCAAAGCCTGGTGACAAGGCTGGATTTCCCATTGGGCAGTGTGACACTGTCACCTCAATTCAGGAAACAATTCATAAGGTCTGAGCAATGCTCTAGAGTTAGTATACTGTACCCTAGCATTAGTATAGAGCCAATGTTGTGTAGTAGTTTGAACATTGGACTACAACACTGAAGACCAAGATTCAAATCCCTGTTTGGTCATGGAAAACCACTGGGCGACCTTGGGCAAGTCTCTTTCTCTCAGCCTCGGAGGAAGGCAAAGGCAACCCCCCTCGGAATAAATTTTGCCAAGAAAGCCCATGATAGTTTCACCGTAGAGTTGTCATAAGTTAGAAATGACTTGAAGGCACGTGACAACAAGAAAAAGAGTCAGTATTGTATTGTAATACAGTTATAGCATCTTAAAGATTTTATCATGTCATGGGCTTCCAGGTCTTGTACCCTTTACATTAGACACATTAAGGCTGCATGCACACTGAAGTAATAGTCCAGTTTGATATCACTTTAACGGCCATGGCTCAGTGCTATCTAATTCTGGGAACTGTAGTTTGTTGTGCCTCTCTCGCCAGAGCTCTCTGACAGTGAAGGCTAAATGTCTCAAAACTAGGATTGAGCTATGGCCTTTAAAGTGATGTCAAACTGGATTATTTCTGCAGTGCAGACCTAGCCTAATTGTACTTCAGGTTTGCTACTTTTATAGACAGCCAGTTGGATTGGCCTGGGATGCATGGATGGATAGACAGACAGATGAACACATAGAAAGATGTTCTAGAACTGGATGTAGTTCCAGGTCAGTACTGAATAGCAGAGACACATTCTTGCCCTCTTGTTGATGGGGTCAAGCATGTCCTGACAGCCAATACTGGAACCGGCCTCATGAACAATTAATTCTATGGCTGCCAGCAGTCCAATTCCCCATGGGGCCCTTGGACTGGGTGCAGTTCCCCCACCCAAGGAAGGGAGGTGGAAAAGGGTTATATAGTGCAGAAGTAAGGGGGGGGGGGGAAATCAGAGTGCACAAGCCCCAGACTCATTTTTACACACATACACACACACACACTTGCTATGAGAACTGCAAACACAGGAAAATTCACTCCCCAGTCTGTTCCCAGCCTTCTCAAACTGTCCTTCCCAATGCAAAAAAGTACCTAACAAAGGTCCACAACACACTGCAGAAATAATCCAGTTTGAGATCACTTTTACTGTCCTGCCTCAATGCTAGGGAATTTTGGAAACTGTCGTTTTGTGAGACATTTAGCCTTCTCTGTCAGAGAGGGCTCTGGTCCCACAATAAACTACAATTCCTAGGATTTCCTAGCACTTCTCCTGAGGCTGAGCACATGTTACTTGCCCAAGGTGACCGAGTGGGTTTCATAGAGAGGAGGAAATCTGTAAGCGAGACAGAAAAGAAGTGACAGTCCTGTATTTCCAAATGCTTCTTTCACTATAATATAGCTAGTTTTTAAGGGTGTTGCTGTTTTTGTGACAACAAAACCAACAAATTTTGTTACGGACTTTATTTTTAGTGAGTTGGAGTCATCTTTCAGCAGACTTGGGAGTTTATCACACGGGAGGAATTTCTCTCAATTTCGAATGGAGCCAATTTGAATTCATGTAAATTCGCTAGTTTAGCAAAGTTACGTGAATTCTAATTGCATTTGGAATGCATTCAGAATGACCCCCCCCCCCCATTGCCTAAAATTGTGTGAGATACTCTAATACACAATTAGATTGCGTTCGGAATGACTTCCATTGCCCGAAATTGTGTGAGATACACTCATACGCAATAATGTGAAACCCCATGATTGAGTTCAGATTGCCATTGCATTATAACCCCAAAATCCGTTGTATGATAAACTCCCTGGTGAAATGTAGATTCTACTTCTGATAGTATGGAAATATTTTTGTGAGTTTTGTGGCTAATTTCTTATTGACCTCTAGAGGTCGGTATAAGCTACAGTTTTGGTGGCTTGCTCGTTGATGTGCCTTGTATTCAGCCCCAGCACTACAACCTTTGCTATACTGTACTGCTGTTTAGTTCATGTCACTTGCAATTCACGTCAAGCCTGTTGGGATGTCTGTGCATACGGCCAGCACAGCCCACGTTCAAGCTCAGATAAATCAATGCAAAATCATAGTACTGAAGGATCACTGACACTCAGTTGCACCAGAGATACAAGCTTAGCCTTCCTGGATCCTGTAAACCAATGTGAGGATCCTGTGGTCCTCCAGATCTTGTTGGGCCATATTTTCCATTAGTCTGAGCCAGCATAGCCAGCGGTAAAAGATGATGGCAGTTGCAGTCCAATAGTAGCTGGAGGGCCGTGTCTTCCTCATCCCAGCAAGCAAAGCTGCAAAAGTCTTACTTGAGGTTGGAGAAAAGCCAGCTAGGTCAAAATGAAGCACCAGCTTTGACATTCAGGTACAGGACATGTGGATCGATATATTTTATTTATATCCTGCTTTTCCTCCAAATGGGACCCAAAAGGGCTAAAGGATATAAATGGCAAAAAGGTATGAATCCTGGTCTACGAAAGGCTTGACAACAGATAACAACCCAAGATAGAGTTCAGCATACTCAAGTCCATTGAAATCAATGAAGTTGAGTGAAGTTGTGAGTCAGGCTAGTTGTGTAAGGTTTTTAAAACTACGACTCCCATTTTCTTTCATCATTTGGCTGTGCTGGCTGGGGGGTCATGGGAGTTGCAGCTCCACAACCTCTGACATGTGCAGAGGGCAAACATTCCATAAGCCTGGACTAACTAAAGTTACTGAACCCTGTTTATCAAGAAAAGCAGCATTGAGAAGGGAGGATCAGGGTCAGATAAGTGACAGAAGATAGTACTTTACCTGTTTGTGGTCTACCATTTGTCTTCAACCCACTCCTTGTCTGCCACGTCTTCATTCCAGATCCCTTTCTCTCCAGGTGCTCTACCTTCTCCAACCTGACTGCAAGCCAACTACAAAAAAAGTACGTTTGAACTGCTCCCAGAATTTTGATTAAATAAACTGGGGATGGAGAAAGGGTTAAGCACATCTCCACACCATTCTGTGGCAAATGTCCTCCTTGAAATACCTTTCCTTTGGTTACAACAATTATATTGACGCTATGGAACATGCTTTTGAGTGTAATGGACAGTTCATCTGAGGACAGGGACAATTTTCTTCATTCTCAAATTCAGCATACTACAGAAATTAATCATGGACACCAATTTTGCAGTTCAGGTCTCAGAGCATGCTTGAAAGCATAAATCCAGCTGGATCTCCTGAGGAAGAAAATTGTTCTGTATTGGTGTCACTGTAGAGAAAGCCTCATTTCTACCAACAAGTCTGATTTAATGGAAGAGCAGAGAACAGAACAGGCAAACTTTCATATGGGCAAAAGCAACCATCTAAAGGTATGAAAACATAGTTTTTGTTGTTGTTCTGTGCCTCCAAGTCATTTTTTTTTAACATATGGCAACCCTGAGGCAAACCTATCATAAGGTTTTCTTGGTAGGTTTCTTCAGAGGGGGTTTGCCATTGCCATTCTCTGAGGCTGAGAGTGTGTGACTTGCCCAAGGTCACCCAGTGGGTCTTTATGCTCGAGTGGGGATTTAAACTCTGATCCAGAGTTGTAGTCCAATGCTCAAACCACTACACCACGCCGACCCTCCATATAGTACAAGCGCACAAATATATCTGATCAGTAAAACGGTACATATTAATAAATGCACTCACTGTCTACTCTTTCAAACGGGAGGAATTTCTCCCAACTTCGAATGGCGCCAATGCGGATTCATGTAAATTCGCTAGTTTAGCGAATTTACATGAACCCCTGCTCCGTTCGGAAGAACCCCTGCTCCGTTCGGAATTACTTCCCATTACCCGAAAATAACCCCCTCCTGCCCGAATTTACATGCGAAGCTTTAATTCGCAATAACGTAAAACCCATGATTGCATTCAAATTGGCTTCCTTCTTGCCCGAATTTACGTGCGAAGAGTTAATTCGCAATAACGTAAAACCCATGATTGCATTCGAATTGACCTTAAATTATACTTCCAATTTAGCCTCGTATGAAAGAGTCCTGTGACACATGAGAGTGTGATGGGTTTGGCACAATTATTTTCTTGGTGTTTGCTTTAGATGCATCAGTTACAGTCGCATCCCTGACATGGCAGGAAAAATGGCTGATGATTTTATGTCAGCTTCCCATGGAGCTAAGGCAAATAAAAACTCACCCAGTTTCTAATTAGTGGCCTGAAGCTCTCAGCTAAGCCCAGATTGAAGACATTGGTTTTCCTTCATGTGGAAGGAACAATACAGTGCTTGACAGTCCAATGACAGGATAGGCACATTTACATCCCCCCAGGGTTAGGTCTTTGGCAAGAAGGAAAACAAAGAGTGGCAGATCAGATCACAATGGATGATACAGGCAAGTGAGGAGGGGGGCAGAATTTCATCAGAGAAGGAAGTGACACTTGCTAGACCATTGTTTACAACAGCTGTCTCTCCCTGCTGTGTGTTCACTATAAGGCCTGTCAATTATATCACACAGTGGGGATGCAACCTTTGTTTCTCAACAGTTAAAAGATTATGGCCTTCAGGATATATAGCTCTTCATTGTTACAGATTCTGTTCCCAAAGGTGTTCACTACTGTCACTGTTGGCTTATATAAACCCTCCCTTCCCTCCCTCCAGTATGAAGATAATGAAATGCACAATCGTGGATGTAAAAAGTCTTCTTTTAGCTCCTGTCTATATCCAAGTTGCACTTAGAGAATACGTTGAGGTCCAAAACACTGCAGAAATAATCCAGTTTGAAACTGCTTTAACTCCCATGGCTCACTGCTAGGAAATTCTGAGAACTATAGTTTCGTGAGACGTTTAGCCTTCTCTGTCAGAGAGCTCTGGTGCCACAACAAACTATAGTATAGTCCCCAGAATTCACTAGTACTGAGCCAGGGCAGTTAACATGGTCTCACACTGGATTATTTCTGCAGTGTGTTTTGGGCCCAAGAGATACACACGTGCTAGCATTTCACATATGAAAACCAGGACCAGGCCAAGCAACATCAGAGTGTGGTCAAGATGGCAAAAGTTACCGATGTGGAAGAAGAGACAACCGAGGAGAGACTGTAACCATTTGCTTTTGCCTGAGCCTACTGGGAAGGGGAAGATTCCATCCTTCCTCTCCTCTCCTCTCCTCCCTGCTGAGTTAATTTAATTCAAGCTACTTTTGCATTTTGAGCTCAGGTTGCAGCAGCTGAAGTATGCTGAGAACAAAGGTAGAAAGTGGGACATTTTAAAACCAACTGAAAAAGTGGGACAACAGGATTAATCTGAACTGCCCCTGCCAAATTGGGACAGTGGGATGAATTGGGCTGCTTCCCATAGGACCAGTCCAATCATTAGCCAAAGTGAGGTAGCTGCGTCATGCAACAGATACGGAAGAGAGAAAAAGAGTAGCAGCAGCAGCAAGTGCTGGACCTCTGTGTGCCAAGCAAACTGTCCTGCCTCCTCCAAGGTGGCTTACGGCCTTCAGATAATGTGGAATAAGCCATCCTTTCACCAACATCTAAATAAGATTCTTGAGCTGGCATGTTGCCCTCTTAACTCTTGGTTTGGACAGCAAAATATATGGTGCTGGCCCTGGTTCCCCAGAGTGTTATCTCTCACCACCTGTTCGCAGACACAGACTGGATTCAGATGTGCAGGTGTAGCTTTTGCCACATGTTTGCACCCCTGGGCCATTTAAGACCAGGAGTGGCCTTTTTTCTAAAAAGAAATGACTAGAAATCAACTTCTAGGTCACTTCCTGTTGGGAAAAAAAGGCCTCTCTTGAGCTTAGAATGGCAACAGATTAGGGTGAAGACTCTATTTTTAGATTAGACTCTTAAAATAGAGTCTTCACCCTAATCTGTTGTCTCGTGACTACTTGTATAGAAAGAATATAGACAGGATATTAGGGCCAGCTAAACCATTTAGCAGAATGGTGTGACCACCTCACGCAGCAGAGTGAGGGATCAATTTAAGGGTGGCAAATTGTTAATTCTTTAACTTGTTGTCATTGTAATTTTTTTGGCTAGGGGAGGGGAGAGAGGGTTAGGTGTGATCATGTCAACTGCCTCTAGGTCATCTCTGCATCCCTCAAAGTACTCAGTAGGAGACAAGCCATACCGGTAGAAAATTTCTCCAAAGCCCTTTGGGATCCACTGGCCTGTGAATGATTTTAAGAAGTTCCTTATCTTTACACAATGAGAAAGCCACTGAAAGTTTAAGGGATGATGACCTGGCCATGACACCAGCCCAGTTGAGAAAATTAAATACAGAGTGTAATCTGTATAGCATGCCATACCATGCTGACCAAGGGGATCCTGGATGATGCTTCAGCCCGCACAAAACACTACACCAAGTCTTGTGGTTGGAGTGTCAGACGACTCTGATTTGGAAGGACCATGTTGTAGTTTAGTTATGAAAAACAACAGGTGACTCTAAACTCATTAATCTTTCATCTTAACCTACCTCATAGGGTTGCTGTAAGGATGAAGTATGGAGGAGAGGGATATCTGTGCCACCTTGAGCTCACTGGAGGAAAAGTGAGATATTAATTTAAGTAAGAAATAAATGAATTTTTTTAAAATGAAGTGGGAGAAAGTGACTATGAGACCATTATATTTATGGCCTAAATGTTTTTTTTAATGTTACCACTGTTTGGTATACATTCAGCTGTGCCACTGCAGATGTACTCCACATCTTTCCCTGTGCTGAGCAATGTGGATAACTGAATACACTTCAAATACCAGAGTGTGTCTGCTTTGATGTCTGGCCTCTGACTGACTCAATGGGCAGAATGCCTTTAATCCAATCTTATCATAATTGGGAATTAAGACTAATAGAAGAGAAAGGTTTTTTTCCTCCTCTCATGCATTCTGTAGTTAAAAGACCTTAGGGCAATTTGGACATCTGAAAAAGAGCTAATTAAAAAAAATCAAAAGCCAGCATTGCTCTCAAAAGTCCCAAAGGGGAAATAAAAGCTGATGGTGAGCTGTTTGAATAATGAGGATTTAATGGAACTGTTGCTGTGTTTAATATAAAACATTGATTATTTTTGGTACTTTATGGAGTTATTTATCAGCTTAGAAAAAAATAGTGGAGAGGGACTTGTTGGCTTGCAAACGCTGTTGTTAGAAATGTTGTCTATTATCATTTCAGTCAACATCTGAACTTACAGGAAAGGATACAGATTCTGGAAGAATGTTTTCCATTTTCGAGCTTGGAGATTAATCTATAAATAGCAGATCCTTTATGATAATCTTACATTCTAGATATCAAGCCAGGAGTATAAGTCTGGTAATGAAATGTAAACATATAAGTGCAAAGAATTTTAAGATTCATCAAATTATCTCTTTGTAAGAGCATTTCTAAACCATTGTTTCAAGCTACCAGAGTACTAATGTAAGAAAGAAATTAAGCAATTTAGAGCATTCAAAATGTTAAAAATAACATTTAAAGCAAAATTAAAATGGAGACATTAAAATCTCTGCATTCTAATGAAATAAATATGAACATGAATTAAAATAAAAATGGCTTACTGCCTCCTTAAAAAAGATCTAACAGTACAAACTAAATACAAGATATGTTGTTGTTGTTGTTGTTGTTAAATGCCCTCAGGTTGGCCCTGACTCATGATGACCCTGTGGATGGGACACCTCCAAGACTCCCTATCTTCCACTGCTCTGCTCAGTCCCTGCAAACCCATGCCTGTGACTCCCCGATTGAGACCATCCATCTTGCTTGTGGTCTTCGCCTCCTTCTTTTCCCTCAACCTTTCCAAGCATTATTGTTTTTTCCAGTGATCCATGTCTTCTCATTATGTGGCCAAAGTACAACAGCTTGAATTTGATCATCTTGGCTTCCAAGGAGAGTCCTGGCTTGATCTGTTCAAAGATCCATTTGTTTGGCTTTTTGGCTGTCCATGACATCCTCATCACTCTTCTCCAGCACCACATCTCAAATGTGTTTATTTTCTTTCTGTCTGCTTCCTTCATTGCCCAGCTCTCCCATCCATACATGGAGATGGGGACAGCTATTGCCTGGACGATTCTGACTTTAGTACTCTGTTGTATATCTTTGCTCTTTAGGATCTCTTCTAGTTCTCTCATAGCTGCCCTACCCATTCCTAGTCTTCTTCTTATGTCTCGATTGCAGTCTCCACTCTGGTCAATGTTTGATCCTAGGTATGGGAATTCTTTTACTATTTCAATTTCCTCATTGTACAGATTGAATTTATGTGTTTCTTCTGTGGTCATTATTTTTGTTTTCTTTATGTTCAGCATTAGCTCTGCCTTTGCACTTTCATCTTTCTCAGTAACTATTCCAGGTCTGTCATGTCTTCTGCCAGTATTATTATGTCATCCGCATACCTTAGGTTGTTGATGTTCCTTCCTCCTGTCTTCACTCTTTCTGCTTTTGAATCTAACTTTGCTTTTCTTATGATGTTTTCAGCATCTAAGTTGAACATATAAGGTGATAGTGTGCAGCCTTGCTTGACCAATTTATCAACTGAGAACACTCTGTTTCCCTGAATTCAGTTCTTACTATGACCGCTTGACTTTGGTTCAAATATACACTCATAATAATGCACTTTATAAATAAATAAATAAATAAATATTTCATTCTTGCTGTTATCTCTCCAGAGAGCCAGTATAGCATAGTGGTTTGAGCAGTGGGCTACAGCTCTGGAGACCAGGATTTGAATCCCCCACTCAGCCACAGAAACCCACTGCATGACTCTGGCCAAGTGATACTCTCTTGGCCTTAGAGGAAGGCAAAGACAAATTACTTTTGAACAAATCTTGCCAAGAAACTCCCATGACAGGTTGGTGCTGGGGTCGCTATAACAATTGAAGGCAGAGAACAACAATAAATTATGTATCTCTCTTTTCATTATCATTGCTAGATTGGCTTTTTCAAAAAATTAAAGTTTGAAAGCTAGGCCAGATGAGGGGTTTATTTATTTAAAAACCAGATGAAACCTGACCAAACAAGGGGTTTCAGAAATCCTGGGTTAATCCAGAATATTAATACAGACATGGGGGGGGGGGTTACCTCTATCCAAAGGATATTTGACTAGAATATCAGAACAAAGCCAAATACTATATTTGTTAACGCTGAGGGGCAGGCCATAATTGACCCTCCTGGGTTATATATTCTACCTGAGATTTAGATGCCTGTTCTTTTTTTGGAGCACACTGTTCCTCAGCTTGTTTGTTTTTATAGCATTCTTCCAAAAGAAGGCTGAATCTCAAGCTGAACATACAAACCAGAAGTGGGCACCTATGGCCCTCTCTAGGTATTGCTTGGTATTAGCCCTACACTAGCCCTACACAGCATAGGGGCCATCAAGTCCAACTCCCTGCCATGCACGAATGCACAATCAAAACACCCCTGACAGATGGCCATTCAGCCTCTGTTTAAAGACCTCTAAGGATGGAGACTCCACTACACTCTGAGGGAGTGTGTTCCCCTGTCAAACAGCACTTACTGTCAGGAAGTTCTTCCTAATGTTGAGGTGGAATCTCTTTTCCTGTAACTTGAATCCATTGGGGTCCTATTCTCTGGAGTAGCAGAAAACAAGCTTGCTTCCTCCTCACTATGACACCTCTTCAAATACTTATACAGGGCTAGTATATCATCTCTTAACCGTCTCTTTTCCAGGCTAAACATACTCACCTCCCTAAGTCACTCCTCACAGGGCAGACCTTTTGGTCACCCTCTTCTGGACACGCTTCAGCTTCTCAACATCCTTTTTGAACTGTGGTGCCCACAACTGGACACAGTATTCCAGGTGAGGCCTGGAGACTAGGATTTGGGGAATGCAGTCTGAAACATCTGAAACATCCCTGTTATTCACTCTTGATATAGCCTGTTTGAATACCAGCAATGTATGTGTTGCAAGAGACTTGGGGGCTGTACATACTTAGGGCTGTACATAAAGGGTAGTAGGACGCCACCTCTTTCCTAGCCAGATTGGGGCCATGGCAGATGCACAATACAGCCCTGATCTGGCCTTTCCAAGGAGTGTAAAGGAGCGGCAAAAAGTGGCTCCTTTTTGCACCCTGGAAAGTGCACCATAGTTATGTTGTCGTGACTTGGCGGCAGTCCTTCAGCACTGCATCATATGGACGCAGCATCGGAGCAGCACCATGACACTGCACACTGTGTAGAGCAGTGCGTGGCGTCATGGCACCCTGGGAACAGGGCCAAGATGTGCATTGTTGAGATGCTACGTCCCAACTCCTCTCCCCAGCTGGCCTTTCAGGCTGGTCTGAAGAGCCCCAAAGTCTGTCATTTAAAAAAAAAATCTCCCCCCACCCAAAAGGTAGAATCTTCTTTCTCTTAAGGATCCTGAACAATACAGTTAGCTCAGAGCACAATGAATTCACTGCAGGCCGACAATAGGTAGACCCATGGCTGTCCAGCTTGGGAGTGAGTACATGTCCAGTTTTATTGGGCTGCTATAACTGGATGTAGAGAGCGAGCATCGCATAATGATTTGAGTGGTGGACTGTGATTATGGAGAAATCCCATTTGATGACCTTGGGGAAGTCACTCGCTCTCAGCCTCAGAGGATGGGAAGAGCAAACCCTCTCTGAGCAAATTCTGCCCAGAAAACTCCACGATAGGGTCACCTTAGGGTTGCTATAGGTAGTAGGCAGAGTCAGACAGCTCTAACAAAGGTGATTGGAAATAGAAACATCTAGTCCAAGTGGATATTTGTGGTACAGAATCACATTCCACACAGATGAAACAACACAGGACTATTTCTACTTTGCTTGTAATGTAAAGTGTGGCACATCTCTTAAATCATGCTTCTCCAAAGTAGTAGCAAGAGCCAAGTGCTTTCTCTGATATCACAAGGTGTGAGAACTTTAGAATCTGCATCAATAACTAGCCCTTAGCCCTTGTACTTAAATAAACTCACCTATTAGCAGCTGCCTCTGAATTTATCTTCACCCATTCTGTCATGTTACATACACACAGAGCCCCTTCCCTGCCTTCATGGTCTTCCTCATGACCAGGGCCAGCCTAAGACATTTTGCTGCCTTGGGCAAAGGTCCAAATGGTACCCTTTGCTTACTGGTATTCCATGTACAGAAGCCAGCAGAGTGCTAGTTCAGTCTTGCCTCAACAACCATGGTAGGAGAATTTGCCAGTACACCAGAGGCATCTGGCTAGTTTACAGAGTCCAGCACAAATGGTAACAGAAGGTAGTGCTGGGGAGTCCCAGAGGAACAGCTGGGAGGCTGAAAATATTATAACTGCTGCCTGGAGTGATGGCCTTACTTTGCCTAATGGTAGGGCAAATAGCCATATTTTAAGTAGGTCATTTCTAGCCATTTACTGCTCATGAACTATTTTCCTCCCCTTAGCAAGGCTGAAAAGATAACTAGAAAGGGCCTTTTTAAAAATACGGATGAAACTGAAGCCTAATATTTACTACTACCTTTCCTAGCATTATTGTTATTCCTCAGTTAATTCGCACTGAACCTCCAAACTCAAGGTATGATAGGTACCCTCTAAACTGCAGTGTTGATGGTTTATTAAAACTACTCTTCCCTTAATGTACTTGACTGCTGTCTCATATAAGGAAATGTCTCTAAATTTTGAATTCTTTCCACAGCAAGACATTCTTCCATGTGAGTCATTGGCCTAATCTGAGTTGTCTCTTAAAATCTGCACACCTCCCAGCAGCATAACTAGATAGGTCACTGATGTTAATATGTGAGTGACTGTCAGCACAGATTGAGGCTGGGAGATGAAGCACCTGTCAAAGGTAGAGAGGAGAACAGACTGGTCCATCTGTGTGCAAATTAGAGTTGAAAGAGTTTGCCAAAAAAAAAAAATCTCCTCAAAAATCTCTTCTGTGAATTTGGATGGAAAAGATTCACTGGGTATACAAATGCATCCCAATATACTAACAATATTTTTGGCTGATCAGCATCCACATTTGAAATGCAAAGATCTGGAGCATTTGACATATTCAAATACCTGACATGAAGCTGCAGTCAACATTTAAAAGAATCTAACATGTAGCAGTCTAACATTTGACAACTGCTAACATAAAATATCAGTTACTTTCAAACTGCACCAGCTCTCTCTCTCTTTCCTCTCTGGAGTTTATCATACAACGGAATTGGGGGGTATAATGCAATGGCAATCCAAACGCAATCATGGGGTTTCACGTTATTGCGAGTGAGTGTATCTCACGCAATTTCGGGCAATGGGAAGTCATTCCGAACACAATCATGGAGTTTCACGTAATTGCGTATTAGAGTATCTCACACAATTTCGGGCAATGGGGGGTCATTTTCAGGAAATGGGAAGTCATTCAGAATGCATTCTGAACGCAATCAGATTTCACATAAATTTGCTAAACTAGTGAATTCACGTAATTGCGAATTGGCTCCATTCGCAATTGAGAGAAATGCTTCCCATGTGATAAACTCCTCTCTCTCTCTCTCTTTCTGTATGTTTTAAGAAATCATAGTTAAGATTAACCATAGCTTCAAACTGTAAACTGTATTTAATCTTAAAACAGAGTGGAAGCTTCTTATATCTTTTTTGTATCTGCATAAGAGGAGAGGCCAGAGAAAAGCACACAAACTCAAAACTCAGTGTGGCTCATTCCCATAATACTAAACCATGATTTAGCATTATCTAGAAACACCAGTAAAAGTTATTTTTTGATTTCAAGATTTTTTTTAACCTTCATTGATTCAAACTCAAGATACTGCTTTGCGTCTGATGGGGAAAAAAAGGATGAAGTGTCTGAAAAAAACTGGTAAGCAATAAATCTGGGAGAAAACCTCAAGTTCTTCTCACATATAATGGAAGAAAATATCCAGAAAGATGGCTGATTACCTACGAAGTGAAGGCATAGAGCATGAAACTACAATTCCTTATATTCCTCGACATAATGGAGTAGCAGAAATGAAAAAATAGATTCTTTATGGCAATGGGCAGGTGTATGTTGCTGGATGCTAGATTGCCAGGGAAATACTAGGGAGAAGCAGTATATACAACCACCCCTCTACATTCACAGGGGTTAGGGGCCAAGGACCCCTGTGAAAGTGGGAAAAAACCATGAATATGTTAGCCTCCTCTCAACATGAAGATAAAGAGTCCTCTCCCATCAAGAGCACTACACATAACTCTCTTTGGAACCTTGAAACACATAGCCGCTTCTACATTTCTAAAGTACTTCCACGTTCAATCTAATGTTAGCAGCCGCAGCTGCAAAGGATCCACCTCCCCCCCTCCTTCCTGGCCAGACAAAAGCAACGCTCTATCTTCTGAACTTTGACAAACTTTGCATTCTCCTCATTTCCAAAGTCTTTCCACTCTGAATGTGATGTTTGCATCCATCGCCACAAAGGGAAGGTATGGTGTGTTGCTTTTGTTTAGCCGACAGAGAGAGGAGGAGGAGGAAAAGAAGGAGAGAGAAGTTGGATCCTCTCTAGCAGTGGCTGCAAACATCAGATTCAAAGGGAAGGTCTTTGGAAATGAGAAAGGTGCAAAGTTTGGCAAAGCAGTCGGTTTGGGCAGCTGGGAGGATGGGTGAGGACTGGAGAGGGGAAAGAGGTTGACCTTGTTAAGTAGGAGTTACAAAGACACAAATAGTCAAAACTGCAAATCTGAAACCCACAAATGTGGAGGGCCAACTATACTGCTAACTACAGTATCTGCAGAACAGACTCACAATCAAGGCCACAAACCGTGGAATAGCAGGAAACCCAACCTGTCTCACATTAGAATTTTCTGATCTAAAGCCAATGCTTATGTTCCTAAAGCTTAAGGAACAACCTTATGTTCCGAAAGCTTAAGGAACAACCTGAACTGCAGATGCAAAGAAGGAGTGCTTGCTGGTTATGCCCAAGACACAAAGGTATCAAGATATGCAGTGTGGTGTATTTTGATGAAAGTGAAAAGCTTGTTGAAGGCAAGGTACCAGTCACACGAGTGAACTCACTATCAGAGAGAGAATCAGAGCATAGTGAGCACAAAGAGCAAATCTCTGAAGGGCTGGTCTCAACAGTCAGCCGGGCAGATATCGAAAAGCATACAGCAGCTGAACAAGAGGTCAGGTGCTCTGAGAGATCAAATAACAATGTGATTTATATGTAGCAACCACTGGGGTTCTTGGAACCAGGCAAAGAAGGATTTGTCTGCAAACTGTAAAAGAGCATCTATGGGCTTAAGCAAGCTGCCAAAGCATGGAATGAGAATCTCAACCAAATCCTCCTGAAGGAGGGGTTTTCTCAAGGAAAAGTTTAGAAAAGATCAGGATGTTGCTATCCAATAATGCATTTCTTTAATAAATATTCATCCAGTTGAAGATTCTAAATTTATTTGTCTGCCTACAATTTGGTTCTTTCAAACTCATCATCCTAAAATGGGAATCTCTGTTGTGAAGGGAGTAAATGTTCTAAGAGGTCTTTCATTCCAATAATAACCTCTCTCATGATCCTTCCCCTCAGTGTTAACATTGGTCTATTCAATTATGTTTAACCTTACTATTAACCTTTATTTATATAGCGCTGTAAATTTACACAGTGCTGTACTTACAAAGATCTGTGATTTCATTAATAAGCATAGACTTTCTGCTGATGGAGATTCCAACAACTCCATGTCCAGATGTAGGCAATTTCTCATTTGGTAGCCAACCTTTTGAGGGTTGGCTACCTTCTACAAAATTAATGAGCTTAGTCCATGGAAGACAGAAGGATGATCTACTTTCAGGGCTTTAGTAAAAGACTGATCAGCCTAATAGAACCTACCAGAGCTTATCCTTCATTGAGTGTAGCCTTTGAGAAGCCATAGTCACCTGTATGCCATAATGAGACTCTGGATTAGGACTTTGTGTAGGGTCTGACATTTTATGTAAACTTCAGGAACAGCTAAAGGGCATACACTTTGGCCTATACCACTGAATGAATCTCATTGTAAAAGAGAGACCAGGTTTCCACCATCAATAAACTAAAGCAGGAGCAGCTATTGGAAAGAGTTATATGCTTGAACTGTTGTACTGGTACCACAGAGATGAGGAGAAGTATATGCTGAACCCATGAGATAGGGGCCAAGAGCTGGTGCATTGTGTAGTGTGTGAGTGTAACCTATTGTATGCCATCCTGAGGATCATTTCATCACAAGGTGGGATACAAGCCTTCTGTCCCAGACTGCGGCCAGCACACACCAACAAAAGCTGATAAGGCAGTTCCACAAACCTAAACGTTGATCCTAAGAATAGTCCAAAAGCCAGAGCCGAGGTCAGTGTTGGGGAAATCACAGAAGTCAGTCTGGTCCGAGGTCAGGGCAAGGAGAAAGCAGCAAAAGTCCAAGTCATTCCAAGGTCAAGGCAAACTAGAGTTCCAAAGACACGAAGCCAGGACACAGTCACACCAAGAGACTTATAATAAGTTCTGGCAAAGAGATGGCATCCCACAAGTGCTTAAGTAGGAGACACCCTCCCTGTTGGCAGCTGTGCTTTATTACCAGCTAGCTTTTCAGCAAGCCTGCGAGACCGACGCACACAAGCACTCTCAGCCCTCCTCTCCTTAAAGGAGGGAACCATCAATTCTTCATTTGAAACCTCACTCAGCTGCTTAGCCTCTGAAGGGAGCTCCACAGTGCCAGAGCCTGGTTGGGCTCCCACTCCTGGGGCTGAAATGTCAGGACTGGGGTCTGGCATGGCAGAACTGGGACCTGGTCTGGCCTCTAACTCCTCTTGCTCCTGAGGAGCCATGTCCTCCTCCTTTGACTCCATCTCTTGGCTGGCCATGACACCTTCTAAATAAAGAAATAAACCATTTAATCACAAAGCCAGCAAACTGCAAATGTATGTGCCCAATTCTAATTCTCACATTTGAATGGTGATTTTCAAGGCTGGTTTTATTGTCAAAAATACAAATATAAAACAAATATACGATAAAAGCTGGATGCTTCAGACATTTTTATTGTAATGTTAATACAGAATTCAAATTACCGGGAATGAGCAATTGCTATCAGAACAAACAAAACAAGCTGTCTATTAGGGAAGACTTTCCAAAGACTTATGGCTTGAACAAACTTTGGATGTTGGGATATTTGTAGAATTATGCAGAGTCTGGTGTAGCTTCCAAATGTGTAATTTGCTTGGATAGTTTTACAGCCCATTACTGCTTCTCTGTAGGGATGACTTTGCAGTGTACTGTTTGCACAGTATATTGTTGTCTCTAAATTCATTGGAACCTAACAGCAGAAGAATTACGGCTGATGTGGCTAGTGACCTGTGAAACTGAATGTCGTCAGTCCAACAGGAGCTGAGACCTCAGAATGGCAGTGAATTTTCCAGAGATGAAGGGAAAAAATGCTAGTAAAATAACTCTGGTATGTGTGTGAATAGGGAAGCAGCACTCTGTCCTAGAGATTTAGTCTCAGTAAATCTAAGTTCTCCCAGTAGTAATAAATCGAAGTCTATTCATTTCTAGCAAGTGAATGGTATATGGTATATGAATAGCGGCAAGATTTCTCCTTGTGTTTGTGTTTTGCCTTGCCAGTTGATTTACTGAAACTTAGATAGATTGAATCTGCAGATTATATTTCCCAGAATGTTCAGATGATAGAAGAAGGTAAGGCAGGGAGAGTGATGAGAAAGTTTAAAATAGAATTTGAATTATTACTATGAGCGTTTGGGCGGATTCAGATTTCCATATTCAATCCACTTTCGGTTTCCTTTGTTAAAGTGCATTATTCCTTATAGCATCACAGATGAAGAGAGTCAATGTGAACGCTTGTAAATAACCTCACTGAAGATAATGATAACAACTTGCAGTCTTTACATTCAGGGACAACAATAGTTGTGGAGGAGCAAAAACATGAGAGGGCTATTGCCTTCATGACTTGCATGCGGGTATCCAAGAGGCCGTTGGCTGGCCACTGTGGGAAACAGGATACTTAACTATATCTAAATGGGCATTTCATCTGATCCAGCAGGGATCTTTTAATTTATTCTGTTCACAGGCAGGTGGCAGAAGGCTTTGATGTTTTAAACATGGGAAAATAATGCCTCATGCTGCCTCTCTGTAAACAGAAGTGACAAAACAAAAATATTAGCATTTTAACCTCGCAGTTGTCCCCAAAAACCATTTTGGCCTGGTATGTACTGAGTAAACTCAGCGTGAATGAATGAGTGTACAGACTAAGCAAGCTCAGGGTGCCATGTGCCATTGAAATCCATCCAGTTAGCATCATGAAGCCAGGAAATCCTGCACCATCTGATCTTACAGGCTGTCCTTTTTTTGCCTCATTACTTACTTGCCGAGACAGATCTATCAATGTGATCATTCACTCCATCTCACTACATTAGCATGTGCAAAATGATTCCTGGAATAGAATGCTCTCTACTAATCTGTCTATTTCTGCTTGAGAAGGACAAATTCTGTGCCATGCAGGGTCAGGCCTGGTTAGTGCTTGGAAAGAAAAGTGTCATGGTGCTGCAGGCTATATTCAGGGAAGGCAATGGCAATCTCCTCTGAATAAATCATGCTAAGAAAACCCTATGCTAGGGTCACCATAAGTCGGAGTCAACTCAAAAATATATAACAACAAAATGGTAGGTGCCTTTGTTTCCAAGCAGGCTTTCTATATAAAGTTAACTCCTGAATATTTCGATTAGGAAGCACTGATTTGTGCAATGCATGACCTTGGTTTCTAATATACTGCTTTGTAATTGTTTGGCACCGGCAATCTGACTGTGTACCAGAGCACAAAATGATGGCAGCTTATAATAATCAATCAGTGTGTGTTTATTATTGTCGAAGTGTGGGGGAAAAGAGTGGTTTTGCTGCGAAGTTTCACCTAAGGCACTGGATTCATCAGCATGACGAAAGGACTATAGGCAGTCATTTATCAAGCAAAGCTTAGATGGTGTGATCACTAACAATCAATATACAGAAGTCAACAAACAATCTGTAGTACCTATGCTGAAGCATTCATTAAGACATAAAGTGTTGTCCTTCCTCCTGCGCAAGAAGCAAAAAAAGCATAGCTACAGGAATATACCTGATCTTAAGCTGATCTTAAGAACTTATACCAGCACAAAGTATTTTAGTTTTGTTCTGGGGAGTCTTGGGGTTTCTTGAAAGCTTATTTTGCCTTCTTCAGACTGAAATGGGGGGATGAACTTCCTTTTACTTCTTTAAGCATTTATTTATAGCCTGCCTGTCATAAAATCATAGAATCATGTCAACAATGCCAAGAAAGAAAGAAAGAAAGAAAGAACGAACGAACGAACAGCATGTGAGTAGTGCTGGAAAGAGTGGATAAGAGGCGGAAAGTACAGTACAGTACATGATTATAATTTAGATCTGCCAAAACAACAGAACACCATCAAAAATTAGGGAATACATGCACGTTCAATTGCCAGTTCAAATGTAATGTTTACATTATCTCCCTGAATACTATAGATCGTTTCTTTTTCTAATTGTATCTCAATCAGCCTCAAGCCAAGCAACATGTAGCAGCCGGCTTGGATATCAGAGGCTCACTCTTCGAGGGAAAAAAAGTATATCTTGTTGTCATAGAAACAGTCATGAGATGATCCAAGAATGTGCCATATATAATATCCAAAGAAGGCACAGACATGGACGTATTCCCAGCAAAACTCCCTTCATCTATGTCCCACTTCACAATTGCTTGAGGGATCTCTCCAGTGCTTTTTGACACCTTAAGAGCTGGAATCTGCCCAACAAGAGGACTCTTTCATACGAGGCTAAATTGGAAGTATAATTTAAGGTCAATTCGAATGCAATCATGGGTTTTACGTTATTGCGAATTAAAGCTTCGCATGCAAATTCGGGCAGGAGGGGGTTATTTTCGGGTAATGGGAAGTAATTCCGAACGGAGCAGGGGTTCTTCCGAACGGAGCAGGGGTTCATGTAAATTCGCTAAACTAGCGAATTTACATGAATCCGCATTGGCTCCATTCGAAGTTGGGAGAAATTCCTCCCGTTTGAAAGAGTAGTCAGAGGGCTCCAGATGTTAAAACAATAGTCACATGAGAGGACTCTCAGCAGTGTCACAAGATGGACCCCTGCAACAATTGGCTGGCATAGAAAGTGTTAAGACCAACTGAGCAACACTTAATAGGGACATATAGCCAGAAAGACTCCGGTATACATGGCGAGTTTCATTTCAAAATGTGCATACGTGCAAACTGAACAAACCATGGTCAGTTAAATATGTTGGACAGTCCACAGGAGTTAGGCTTTCTGCCTTAAGAATCAGGAATCAGTATTCTTTGTCAGTAGAGATGACTCAAGTGCTTTGTTTTATGAGTACAGTTATAGACGTTGGCAAGAGCAATAAGTAGTGTTTAATGCTGTGGTTTAGCCCATAAAAATCACGACATAACCTTTACATAAAGGAAGTTCTTTTTGCATGTGTAAATGCTGCGGTGTTAAAGTATTTCACCAGACTATTAATTCTTTCATTACCTGAAAGGAAAGCAAGGATTAAGTTTCTAGCTGAGGAGGAATACTAAATACATGTTATGTATACCTTATCTGAAAATCCAAAATCCAAAATGCTTCAAATTCCTAGATGGGTGCCTGAGATAGCGACACTTCTGCTCTCTGACTGTTCGATGTACACAAACGCTGTTTCATGCACAAAATTATTTAAAATATTGTAGAAAATTAACTGCAGGCTATGTGTATAAGGTGTATATGAAACATCAATAAATTCCATATTTAGACTTGGGTCCCATCTCCAAGATTTTTCATTAAGTATATGCAAATATTCTAAAATCCATAAATAAACAAATAAATAAATCTGAAAGCCAAAACATTTCTGGTCTGAAGAATTTTGGATAAGGGAGACACAGCTTGTGTTAGGAACACTGCACTTGGTTTACTGGTTGTGGGTGGGAAGCTCCTCTAGGCATTAACTCTCTGCAGGATCTTGTAGGCTGAAGGTTTTAAAAATGGACAGTTAACCAGACTGGCTTGAGGTAGAAGGACAAGCTGATTTTGCAGCAAAAACATTAAATTAATTAATCAGAAAAAGACAGCAGTAGTAAAAGAGGAGGAAAATGGCATGGGAGATAAAACCCTACTTCTGACCAAGGGACTATGGACTAGAACATACACATGGATTTTCTCACCCTCTGACGTGAAGAAGACAAGTGGCAATTGGAGCAGCAGAAGCAGAGAGAGACTCTTTCTCTTTGTATTAAACCTCTTCCTAACTTGGGGGCTGTTTCCTAAAAGTGAAAGGAACATCTGTTGTGGGGAGGGGGGACATGACCTCAATGTTGTTCTATGAAGAGTTCAAAAACCAAAAATGTGTTTGCAAAGGACACAGGTGAACTGATAATGACTCTTAGGAGTTTATCAGACGGGAGGAATTTTTCTTTATTTCGAATGGAGCTAATTGGAGCCAATTCGAATTCATGTGAATTCGCTAGTTTAGCGAATTTATGTGAAATCCAATTGCATTCGGAATGCGTTCAGAATGACTTCCCATTGTGCGAGATGCTTTAATACGCAATAACGTAAAACCTATGATTGTGTTCGGAATGACTTCCTTTTTGCCTGAAATTGTGTGAGATACTTTAATACGCAATTAACATGAAATCCCATGATTGGGTTCGGATTGCTATTAGATTATACTTCCAATTTCCATCGTCTGATAAACTCCTTAGATGGTCTAGGAAGTAAAGAACAAAGGGCTGCATATATAAGACAAAGCTTATCAAGTATAGATGTTTACCCTCTTTCAAATCCAGTTGGGTTTCCCCACATGCCTGGAAACTGCACAGTACCTCACAATGAGCGGTGTACTAGTCTGAGTCGTTTTGATAGGTATCCATTGCAAAGTGGAGGTAGGCCAGATAGTTAAGGATTGATTGCTCTCGACAATGAAGCCATTTCTTTGTCAGCGATGACAGGAGGACTTCTCCAAGGCATGACTTCTCCAAGGGATCCAGGCTACTAAGCCTACCCTGGCAGACTCAAGAGACTGTTTTCTTGCCTTATGCATCAAAGTTTAATATATTTACTGAGCATAACTCACCTGTACCAGTAAACCCTCTTGAACCAAAAGCAGACTAGTGGGCGTTTCATTCCTCTAATAAGACAAAGTGAATGGAATAGTTTACACATTGAGAACAGCTCCAAACTAAGATCTCTTTCATGCTACACAATATAGCACTTTGATACTGATTTAACTGGCATAGCTTCATCCTATGGAATCCCAGGCTTTAGAATTTTATGCAGTATTTAGATTTCTCCGCCAAAAAGATCTAGTGTTTCAGCAGAGTACAAATCCCAGGATTGAATAGGTTGAAGCCATGGCAGTTACTGCAGCCTCAAAGTACTATAATTGTCCAGCATCAAAGAGATTAAAAGGTTCAGTACACGGCCTTTATGCTCAGAAACCTACCTACAGTTTCCTGCCAAATGAAAGGATCCAATATGGAAACCCTCTATATTGTATTATTGTATAATCTTGCATATTTTGATTAGATATATTTGTCAGTTTGCTTCATATTATATTGCATTTTATCTGGATAGTTTGTTTTACAATTGTATTGTATAGTTTTATATTTTACTGTTCATTCCTTCTGTGTGTGTGTGTGTAAACGTATATTTTAGATTGTAAACCTTTGGCAGGAGCCACTGTTTCTGGTTGTTTTACTTGTAAAGCGCCATGTACATTAATGACAATATAAATAAATAAATAAATACTGAAGATTGAAGATTTGGAGTTATCCCGTTGTTTTCTCATGAAAGCTGGGAAATAATAAGTGCAAAGGTTGTTACTCTATTTGTGTAATGAGTAAAATTTTCTAATACTTTAAAAATGCATTTTAGACATCTTTAGAGGTATTTTTACAAGGATTTTTTCAAGGTTTATGCCATTCTTTTACCAGTCCCTAGGGGTTAAAAACCCCAATGGACAGCAATGAAAAACAATTTTTTAAAAAATCGCAAATAACTCTTTAATTCTGCAACTAGTACTGTACTGGCAACAAATTACTTTTCCGACACTGAAACAAGTACTGGGAGGAAATTACCTTTAAAAAGCAACATTTCAAGCTCTGCTTCTAATGTATAAATGTCTTATATAATATGCCAAGTGCCTTTTAAAATGGTGCCAAGAGACTTGTGAAGCATCTGTTAGCGTTGTCTTTTTGAGATATTAATGTTTCCCACCCTCAAGCTCACCACAAGTAGGACTGGAGGAATGGTGAACATAAAGAAATTAATGGATATAGGGTGACTTCCTTGAAACAAGTGGAACTTTCTGTAATCCTTTTTTAAAATCAAGATATGAAACACAGATCTACTTTTCTTTAAAACGATAAATGAGTATGGGGAAATTATATGCAAATCTATTATTTGCATGCAGCTAAGTACAGGAGGATGGGTGCGCACTCCTTTCTGCCTGTATATCTTCAAGCATGTCTGTTATCTGTCTGTACTTGTCGGCTGACGGATGGGTGTTCCTAGATCCTCTATTGTTACTGCTTCTCTTTACAATGCACATCAGTTGCTGTCTGTTTATGAGGGAAGGGATTCAAGGATTCAAGAATTGCCACAAGGAGAATGTGCTCAATTCCCATATCCATCACTCTTGTCTTCTTTAGCATTTGAAGATTCTTCTTAGGGAATGAGTCTGAACCAAATCTCATAATCTTGAAATAACTGTGAAACGGAGGTGTCAAATCTTCAGTTTAAATTGGTAGCAGGTATTCTTCAGATGTTTGGGTACAATTATGGGAGTGGGTTAACAAGATGGAAATCTGACCCAAGAGGGGGGAATGTTGTCCGTTCAAGATATACTGTGTTTCGATGAAGAAGTGCTTAATTTGGGAGCACTCCTGGATACAATCTTGCTCCCGGATGGCAAGATAGTGGCTATGGCCAGCAACAACTTTACCCCATTTTGGCTGGTGTGCCAGCTAGGTCCCTTTCTGGGAAAGAAAGATCTGGACACAGCTGTCACTTTCTGTTCAGGCCATTCTAATACTGGTTGTGTGGGACTGTCCTTGTAAGAGCATTCATAAACTGCAGATGATGCAAAATGCAACAACCAGACAGTTGTCCGGTATGCATCACCATAATCATATTACACCAATTTTATGCACTGGCTGCCAGCTCATTTCCAAGCGTAATTCCAGGTTTTTATCTGTAAGCCAAGAGCAAAGTCAAACTATCTGAGGGACTATACTTGGCCCTTTAGGATTACAGGGGTTCAGTTCTGGGATGCCTCCAGGGATGTGAAAAAACATGAATAACCAAGTTCCATATTATTAAATTGTAGCAACATGTCAGTGTGTCTGCAGTAACACCACAACTATTGAACAATATGTTGTGTGACAATCCATGAATGATTACATTCATGGATCTGAAGTCCAACTGTATTTGCTCCCACATGAGCTTGTTCATATGTTACTATTGTAATGTAAGCCTTGTCGTTCTGCCACCAGATAAAACTTGGCTTGTAAAACCCGGCCTTTTCTGTGGTAGTGGCACTCTTCCTGCTTGCTGCCAGAGACCAGTCACATTTATTTGCCTTTGCTCAATGTGTCATTTGCTTTCCTCATTTCTATGTATCTTCTGTTTTCTTTCTAAACTTTTAAGTTCTTTGGTGTAGAAGTGCTGTAACCTATTTATTTTCACACTTCTCTGGACATGTCTGACTGAAGGGAATATAAAAACATTTAACTAAATAAATGTTTTGCTATTCTGTCTTCACTCTTAGCTCCCCTACCCCTTGGTAATTTTGCATTGTGATAATGACAAAAACAAGAATAATGCTTCACCAAAACGATTAATCCCTTTCTGGCCAGATGAACAATTTGGGAAGCATGCAGCAAGCATTCAGTTCTCAGGGCTGTACTGTTGCTGCATTGATTAATGGCATCAGGAAGAAAGTGGAAGCCTGCCAAGGAAAGGAAAGCATGGTTTATGAAGTAAGTAATTTTTCTTCCAGTCTGTGGTTCATTCTCTTTCCAACACTCTCCATGCTGCTGAATCTCTTCCTGGGACATCTCTAAATCGTCTCAGAGGCAGCAGATCAAACATGCAACTTCATTTGTATAGGAAGGGGGAGTTGAATAACTTTACAAGCTGCAGCTCTGCAACTTTGCTTTCAAACAACTTGCCAGAAAGAAGGCTCATTTGCCTCTATTTGGTCTGGCCATTTGGCTGGTGATCAAGCTACATCTCTTCCTACTATTTCAGGCCATTACACTGGGACCGGTATGCCATAGTGGTTTGTTTGTTGGATTGCAACTTTGGAGACAATTGTTCAAATCTCCATTCAGCCATGAACTCCATTGGGTGACCTTGGTCAAGTTATACTCTCTCAGCCTCAGGGTAAGGCAATGGCAAACCTCTGAACAACTCTTGCCAAGAAAACCCGATGACAGGTTCACCTTAGGGTTGCCATAAGTCAGAAACGACTTGATGGCACACAACAACAAACAATTAGCTAACACAATGTGATATTGCAGTTAGATCCAGATCTCCCAACTTTGCTATGGTGTGTGTCTGTGCAGATGGATGAGGTGCCTTTTGAGATTAGAAAACTTTGAAAGAAAGCATGCCTTAAAATGTCTTCCAACAGCATATTAGTCCTTCCTTCCAGCAATAAGTAATGGTTGCTTGCTATGGAGGCAGGAGGATGGACGATGTTACAACTTGTTATTTTACTGTTAAAAGGAATGTGTTGTACCCTTATTACCTGAAGGTGGATGTGTTGAGTGCAAGAGGACAGCCCAAAAGACAGAAAAGGAAAGGAAGCAAGCAGAGCCAGAGAACCAACCCAGGAGACCTCCTCCTTCTCCACCACCTGGACTGAGAGGACTCAGTCCTCTCCTCAGGAGAAGTCTGAGTGGAGGAGGAGCCTTGACGTTGTTCCACATTCTCGCAGGCTGCCTAAAATCCTTTGGTGGTCCGCAAGCCGCCCATGGGCCGTATGTTGTGCAGACCTGGCACAAAGCTTAACACGACAGGGGAACTTTTTTTTTTTTTTTTGAGAGTAGAAGGGATTCCCATCTGCACTCAAGGCTGCTTGGAAGCCCCCCTCTCCACAGCTTGGAGAGGGAAAGAATAATCATTTAAAAAAACCAAACAACCAAAAACCACTTTGCTAAGTTCACTTTCAAGCAGCCACCAGAGTAGAATGGGGTCCCATCTACTCTCAAGGCTGCTTGGAAGCTTGCTCCCCTTCACACTAGCAGGAGAGGAAAATAATAATAATAATTTTTAAAAACCTCTTTACTAAGGTCACTTCCAAGCAACCTTGAGAATAGAAGGAAGTCCCATTGTTCTTGTTGTTGTCATTGTTGACTAGCACATGGTCTATCCCAGGGCTGTCTCACTGTTCCAGATCTGCCAGTTTAATGTTACTCTATATTAGTTCTTTCTGAAAGGCTTTGAGTATTTTTAAAAAATGGTACTGAGATTGAACCATAATGGTAGAAAAAAAAATATAATTTGAATGCAAACAATATGCACAATTATAATAATTTGCATAATATACAAATTAGAAGCATGAATATGAAGGGCTGGAATATGGCAACCCTATGTCATAAGGTTGCCTTAGGGTGCCCATAAATCAGAAACAACTTGAAAGCGCACACAACAACAACAACAACAACCAAGGAATCATAGTTTCAGGACCTGCCTTGTTCTTGACCCATAATTTCAACAGACCAAACTTCCAAGGGTTTAGACATTATAGGGCATCACAGTTAGGTTAAAACCAAGAATTTTTCCTCCTCATAGATTTTCCACCACATGACAACAAAGAGGATAGGAAAAGTGGGAGTGCATGGACTTCATATGACATATTATTGTGAACTGAGATTTTGTGAGGAATGATAGCAATGCTCCCCTATTGGGTTGTATGATATTTTGAGACAGCCCCTAAGAGAGAAAAGGACTAACTTTTGACCCTTTTTATTTTCTTGCTTGTTGCCAGCAATTTTAATTTTAGCTAGTTAGAGGCCAGAAGGAGTTTAACCTTGTTTCAATTAAATTATCACCTTTTTACACTAGATGTCTGTGGAATGGATTTTAAACTAGAGCAATTAAGTTGTATTCATTTATCTTTTATGGGTATTATCTCGACATGTGGGAGTACTCCTGTGTCATAAGGATGTGATATGAAAGTGATATTGAAACAATTGACTAGCTTTGCTAATTTAGCTAACCAGAAGATTTAGCTTTTACTTTCCACTGAATGACTGAAAATCCATAAAACAATTCATTCCGTAACCTGAGCTGCATCTCTGACAGATAAGTCAAAGAACTGCTAAGAACAGTAATGGAATTTCATTCTGGATTTATCTGCATCTGCTGCAACTAATAGTAGTTATAAATTCTGACTTTTATATTGTTATGAGTTTGTGCTGTTCTTGATAACTGTGAATGGATCTATCACTACAGTCTTCAAGCATCATCTGATTAGAGTCCAGGAACTGACAAGAAAATAATATTTCTTGATAGCTGTATGTTGGGCTTCCATGAGCAATCTGAAACAAGTGCTTTGCAGAGTGTGTTAGCAAAAGTAGGTAAGTAGTTTTGTATTTGGAGTTATAAAGTGGGAGAGAGGGCTATGATGAAGCTGAAGGTGGTGTTCTCTAAGGACCAAGAATCTTTGGGCAAAAGAGAACAGTTCAGTTGCCTGTAACAGTGATGGTTGGCTTCCAACCTATGTTGTATATTTTAGTAGAACAGCTAGAGATCTCAAACAGTGTCTCCTGCCACTATTGCCATTTGAAGCAAGAATCAGTTTTATTCATCTGCATAGGGTTTTTATAGGGCTATATACAAAAGACAAAACTAGGGTTGTATTTAAAAAAAATCCTTTTGCAATATATAAAGAAAATTACAGTTTCCCCGCTGTATCAGATGCTGCCAAGTTGTCTCATCGTAAAATTTCTTGGCTGATTTCAAGCTGTAAAACAAAGCCTATACATAGTGCCAACCTTCTGTTCTGCAAATATGTTCCATGAACATGTTAAAGCATTTTAAAAAGGGCGGGGGGGGGGGGGGTTTAAAAATGGAACCAATGTCTATCAAAATTAACTTTTAATACTGCAATAGGATCCATGGAACTGACATTACATTCTCACAATCAGTTGGGTGGGAGGTGACTTTTATACTGCTCTCACAGTTCATCTTAGAACAAGTTCAGGTGCAATACTAAGCCATGAGCCTTGTGCTCTTTTCCCCTTCTCTTCCTCTACGATGGCTGATGATTGGATGATCACAGCTTATTGTAGTGTCTAAACTAACACAAATTGCTTAATTTAGCCTATGTCCTGTCCAACCTATGGTTTATGATTCTAGGCTGATTAAACAAACTAGATGTTAAATTAATTGCAGTTCCTGCTTGTACTAGGAAAAATAAACCATGCAGAGTTGTTTCTACTGTTCTTCTTGTGGCAGCACTAGAGAACCAGGGAAGCACATAACTTAGGAGGGAGTGAAAGGACAGACCTTACAACACCATCAGGCCTGGCCTCAAGTTGAAGAACCCTCAGACAACACCATCTGGCCTAGAGGGAGTGAAGGGACAGGCCAAACTCCATCGGGCCTGTCCTAGATTAAGAAGCAGAGCCCTCCAGTTCATCTGCCTTAGTCCAGGCTTCAGAGGGAGAGAAGAAATGCTGGGCCTGATCCCCTTCCCCACCACGATTCTCTTCTCCTTTTGTGTCGCATTTTTTTAGATTGTAAGCCTGAGGGCAGGGAACCGTCTCATTAAAAATAATAATTGTAAGCCACTCTGATAGCCTTTAGGGCTGAAGAGCGGGGCATAAATAAATAAATAAATATTAAATATGATGATGATGATTAACTAGAACATAACTATGAATTAGCATTTGCAAGGGAAGTCAATCAATCAAGCAATCATTTAATGACACTCTGAGGCCACCCATAATATATGATGGAAGGATGATGCTTTAGGACCCAGAAGATCATTCTATCACTTGTTTTTGTTATGTGCCTTCAAGTCATTTCTGACTCATGAGAACTCTAAGGCAAACTTATCACAGGCTTTTCTTGGTAAGATTGTTCAGAAGGGGTTTGCCTTTGCCTCCCTCTGAGGCTGCTAAGGTTACACATTGGGTTTCCATGGCTGAGTGGGGATTCGAACGCTAGTCTCTAGTCACTGTCCAACATGCAAACCACTACCTCAGTTACATATTTGGCTTCAGTGTGTCATTATTAATTTTAAATAACTTTCTAAGTACTGTACTACTGCGTCCCACACCAGAATTTGCCTGCTTGTACAAAACAGCTAAGATCAATATAGTATCAAGTGAAGTGTAGGAGAGTTTCTTTTACTTGTGGAAAAGCTCCAAACTGAATTTAGGAACAGGGTATTAGCCAGTAACTATGCAAGCTAACACAATGTTTGTTATCACAGTACATCCTAATCTAGATACATTTAGTACTTTTCTGTTGTTTTCAAGTGTGCTAGAGGGGAAAAGTTCGATGAAGTTTACAGAGCTGACTCCTCAGATAATAATTTTTTAAAAAATGTGACAAACAACTGTAACTTATTCATTACATTTCAGATATTTCAGCTATATCCCACCCTTTTGAACTTGAAGTTACCCTTGCTCTGAAGTTTCCGTGTCATGTTGATATATTTGCCTGAGCCTACTGGGAAGGACAAGACTCCATCTCCTTCTCTCCTCTTTTTCCACTGAGATGAGTGCAAACTGCTTCTGCACTTTGAACTCAGTTTGCAGCAATTGAAGTAAGTTAAAGAGAAAGGAGGAACAGAGAAAAATTGAACCATTTTAAAAGCAGCTAAAAAGTAGGATAAAAGAGAATTAATTAGGACTTTCTATGCAAAACAGGCCTTTCTATGCAAAATGTAATATCTAAAAAGCAAGTGTGGTATAGTGGTTTAATGTTAGATTATGACTCTGGAGATCAGGGTTTGATTTTCGGTTTGGCCATGGAAACTCACTGGGTGACATTGGGAAGTCATACACTCTCAGCCTCAGAAAGCCCTATGGTAGGTTCACCTTAGACTTTCTGTAAGTCAGAAACGACTTGAAGGCACACAACAACGACAATGTAATATCCCCTTCCCTGGATCAAACATTCCCTTATTTTAATTGAGGTCATCGGAAAAAGAAGTAGGGAGTATATGAGGGCCAACTTTTCATGTTGTGAATGGCAGATTTGCAGCATATAAAAGCACACGTTATTTGTATGATGAGATGGTGAGGTGCCTCAGGGTAGTGATAGAGAGTGAAGCACCTGAAAATAGAGGTGTGGTGGGCTCCATAAGTTATGTTTCCGTCTGCTCTGGAAACAGCCTGGAAAAATTACTGTTTAGGAATACAGTTCTCAAAATTCCCTAACCAGTGACCATGGTGTCTAGGGGACTCTTGGATCTGTAGTCCAAAAAGTAATGTTTCCAAACTCCACTACAGGCAGCATGGGAAAAAGAAACCAAGTTGTGATGATGCTAGTGGTAGTGGTGAAAATGGCTGAATATAGTTAGATGATTTGGGCTTTAACTCTGTCCTCCTCCCCCCAAATTCTGTTTATGCCCATTCATATGTTTTATGTAGCCCTTTGTTTTCTTTCTGGCCCTTTATTGTTTGGAAACCCTTCCCTATTAAAACAGTGGTGTTGGACAGCTATAGCAGCTGCAGTCTGGCAAAGAATAGGGGCCAATATGAGCCACTGTTGTGGGATCAGAGAGACACTGGATCCAGCAGATCCAAGCCTGCACTTGTTCTGTTACCACAAGAGTTTGTTTTAGAACCCAAGAGGCTAGAATTACTCCATTGTTTGTGCATGTATGTTTACCAGGAAGATAATGCTGTGGGGTGTTATTAGATTATCTACCCACTTTGCTCCCAGATCTTTTAGAAAAACAGCATCTAAGGTTCTCCAAAAGTGACTGAAATTAAAATAGGCTTACTTGCAGAAAAGAAGTAAATTGTTGGTAACAAATATGCAGAGTGCATGGTTACAGAAGGCTAAATGTATACATAAAATCTGGGAGCATTTTAAAAAGTTTCTTACCGTAGAAAAATAGGAATATAAATTGTTTTACTATGCTATTGTATCTAAATTAACAATCTATATAGAACACAAAGCAGGAAATGGATGTGTTGTAGAAAACTAGTTATCTTTCAATTACGTGTTGCAGTACCAAGACTAAATTTAAAAAGATATAACACAAATATTCAAGTTACTATGACTACTGAAATACAGGAATATCAGCTTTAGGTGTAAGTAGAGTATGTATGCGATTTTTAAAAAAATCTAATTTAAAAAGGAGAGCTATAAAGACAGTAACTTATTGGCTTAGTGCTGCACATCTTCCTTCTGCTTAAATGAGCCAATGCAAATCCTGAATAATTAGTCCAAGGATAGTAGGAACAGAATGCACTATTATTTTATAGATGCAAATGCTTTGTTTCAGCCATCTAAAAATATTATCACTAGGTGTCAGTGTGGAGTAGTTTATTGTACTTTGTCAAGAAAAAAAAAGAGATTTCCTATATTGATTAGAAAGACAATGGTCTCAGGAGAATGGTACCTGATCTGCGGCAATCAATACCATTTGATTGTGGGAGATAATCTTCCAATCATCATTTAATGTACCAATTAAATTTTAATATAAATACAAATAACATAAAAGTAACATAAATATGCAGAGCAGACAGACTCAGAGAAAGAAAGAGCGGAGACTGAAGGAAGTAATATCAACAACCTAAGATATGCAGATGACATCTAATACTAGCAGAAAATAATAAATATTTGGAACAATTACTAAGGAAAGTCAAGGAAGAAACTGCTAAGGCAGGCTCAATGTTGAACATTAAGAAAACAAAAATAACGATTATGGAGGTTCTACACAAATTCAGTATTAATGATGAGGAAATTTAAATAGTTAAGGACTTTCCATACCTTGGCACAATAAGTACTAAGGAAGATCAAAGAAGAAAGTGAAAAGGCTGGATTACTGTTGAACATAAAGAAAAAAAAATAATGACCACAGAGAACTTACACACTTTCAAACAAGACAATGAGGAACTAGAAATAGTAAATGAATTCTCATATCTGGGATCAAACATTGATCAGAACAGGGACTGCAGCCAGGAAATCAGAAGAAGATTAAGAATTGGGAGAGCAGCTATGAAAGAATCATACAAGCCACTGTATTCCCTATTACCATGTATGGATGTGAGAGCTGGACAGTTAAGAAAGAAGACAGAAGGAAAATCAACTCATTGAAGATGTGGTGCTGGAGAAGAGTGCTGAGGATCCCATGGACAGCCAAAAGGACAAACAAATGGGTCAGATCAAGACAGAAATATCCCTAGAAGCCAAGATGACAAAACTTAAGACTGTTATACTTTGGACACATCATGAGAAGGCATGAATTGTTGGAAAAAAACAATAATGTTGGGAAAGGTAGTAGAAAGAGAGGAAGGCCACATGCTAGATGGATGGAATTTATTAAAGAGACCACAAACATGGGTTTGCAGGAGCTGGGCAGAGCAGTAGAGAACAGGGGGGGCTGGCGATATCTCATCAGTAGGGTCTTCATGGGTTGAGATCAATGCAAAGGCATTTAACAACAACAAAACAAAAAATGGAAACTATAGTCAAGAAATCAAGAGAAGACTAGGACCAGGAGGTGCAAAGATATATAACTGAACACTAGAGTTAGGATTCTGCATGCCATTGTATTTCCTATCACTATATTTGGGTGTGAGAGCTGATAGAAAGAAAATCAACTCATTTGAGATGTGGTGCTGGAGAACAATTCTTCTGATATTGTGGACAGATAAAAAGACAAACAAATGGACCTAAAAAAAAATAAGGCCTGAATTCTCCCTAGAAGCCAGGATGACTAAATTGAGGCCATTGTACTTTGGCCACATCATGAGAAGGCATAACTCACTAGAAAAGAGAGGAGAAAGATAGAAAGATGCTTGGAAAAACAGAAGAGTGTAGGATGAAAGGAAGACCAGAGGGCAGATGCATAGGCTCAGTCAAAGAAGACGCAGCCCTAAGTCTGAAGAAACTGAGAAGAGCTGTTTAGGATAGGGTGTCTTGCTCAATTCATAGGGTCACCATGGATCCAAGTTGATTTTGGGGCAGTTAACATCATCAATCAATTAAAAAAAAATAAAACAGCGCACTTATCTTTATTTTGAATGCTGTTTATCTTTATTTTGAATTCTGTTTAACTCTAAAGATTGCATCTTTCTTCAGCAGCAACAAAAAATGCTCCAATAAAATAGAAAATCTCTGTAACCACACAGTTATTTATTTATTTTATTTATTTAGTACTGATTTATTTAGTATTTAGTTGAAAGTACTATAGTATTTGATCTCACAGATCACCTGAAAGGTCTGGATATAGAAATCTGAATTGAAAATCCTGTTGAGCCAGAAAACTCACCACATGGTCTGGAGCAAATAATTCATGTAACGTACCTCACAGGGTTGCTGTAAAAACAAATGAGACAAACCTGTATTGACAACCTACATTAATCGTTTCAGATAGGATTAAGCAAACAATATTTTGCTTTCAACCTTTCCCAGTTACCTTGTCCTCCAACTCAATACTGGTTTGTTGTCTTCCTCCTGTTATCTTCCCTTCTTCTAAATACAAACTAAGTTCAAGTAGGGATCTGACAGTCTGCACAGTGTTCCATATACTGAAAAAAGTCTGTTTCTTATTTAGCATGCTGAATAAATTATGAACTACTTTAAAACATATTTTCTACGATATCCTAAAGTCCAAATCTTGCTCATACTATCCTTATTGTAGGAGCAAAGAAGAAAAACAAGACTGTGTAGTAAGACTCTGAAGCATATAGGAATGCAGGTACGAGTCAGAAGCCCATGTATGAAAAGCACTGCAAGACTCAAAAGCTTGCCCCTATTTATTGGAAATACTGCTCAACTAAGAGGCAGTTGGGTGTAGTGGTTTGAGCGTTGAACTAGGAAACTGGAAGACCAAGGTTCAGATCCTTGCTCAGGCATGGGAACTCACTGGGGAGCGAAGCAGACAGGGCAAAAGGAGCCGCCAAAGGCCACTCCTGTCCCGATCGCTGTGAGACCATCGCAGGACTACGGCAACCAGACTGCCGTGGTCCCAAACAAGCCACATAAAGGTGCAGCAAGAAATGGCACCTTTCGTGGCTAGTTTTGGGCCACCTTAGCCAACCCCAGCATGGCCTCCTCACGATCTGGGGATGTGCTTCATGTGCACACCTCATGTCCAGATCAGCCTAGCATTGGCCCTTTGGGGATGTCTGTTTGAGGCCTGGGTGGCCTTGGGCAAGTCATACTGTCTCAGCCTCAGTGGGAGGCAGTCAAGAAAACCCCATGATAGCGTCACTATTAGTCAGAAATGACTTGAAGGTACACAGCAACAACAACAAACTACTCAATGTCCCCTTGGCAAACAGCCTGTTTTTTACATTCTTCTGTAATAACAAAAGTTAGAAACTTAACACAAGGAATATGAGATTCTCTGAAAGGCAGGCTGTTGCTTTTTAAATGTAAGTCTTTAATATCAATCCTTGGATGTGCCCTATAAATGTCAATTATAAATCATACCGATACATACATCCCCACGCTTAAGGTTCAGTACTTCTACCACACCAAATCAGGAAAAGAAAATGCTGGTAGAATAGCTATCTAGTGAGTATCTGTGTCACCCTATGTGTAGGTAAGAGGTGCACTTTTTAAATCACTGTGCCTTTATTGTATGAAGAACAATAAAAACCAGTGAAGGCCAGAATTATTGGCATATATAAACTTTGGGACAAGAGAGGTGCATTGAAAATATCTGTACCCCTCCTAGAAAATTTGATGGAGATGCTTGGAATGGTTTGCATAGTGGTTTGATCTCCAGTTCATTTTATTGAAAGTGGACATTTTGATCTATACTGCAAAGGAGCCATAGCAATCAGGAGCTTCCTGCACCAATTTATGTGTATTTGATCATGCTCAGCCACATCCTCTGTACTGCATCAAAGTACAGATATTAACTGCGTCTTCTAGTAGGAAGAAAGACACTTATAGTGCTTGACCCTTGCTTGTGAGTGGAACAGCTGTCGTCTAAATTAGTTCAGCTTTGATGGCAAAATGCAGAAGTGTAGCCATGCCACATTTCAGGAGAGAGCAAATAGTGTTGGATGGATTAAGAAAAACTTTTCTCAATTTTAATCTGTTATTATATTTCTAAGGCACAACTGCATAACTGCAAGAAGCCAACAGGACCCAGTGTGGTGTAGGAGTTTGAGTGTTGGATTACAACTCTGGAAACCATGGATCAAATCCCCACTCAACCGTGGAAACCCTCTGGGTGATGTTGGGCATGTCATACTTTCTCAGCCTCAGAGGGGAAGGCAAAGGTAAACCCTTCTGAACCCCAACAGAGAGTCACCGTAAGTCACAAACAACTTGAAAGTCAACACACCATATATAAATTGCACAAGCTGCTGTGGTCAAAAAGCCTCATGGACTTTACAAATGAGCTTGTCAGTAGTAGAAAGTGGATCACACTGACTATACATATGCTCAAAAACTCAGAAAAAGAGATTTTTCTTTTTCAGTTTGAAATACGAATAAAATAACCTTTGATGATAAGATTTTGTGGATGTTTCTAATAAGTACTCATGCTGATTGTATTTACTGTTTTTCTTTTGCATTTTTGCATTTTATTTTAATGCTTCTGTTTTAATGACTTTGTTATTGAAATCTATACTCTGCTGGGGTTTGGTTCCAGGACTCCCCACGGATACCAAAATCCTTGGATGCTCAAGTCCCATTAAATGCAATGGCAGAGTAAAATGGTGTCTCATATAAAATGGCAAAATCAAGCTACGCTTATTTGAATTTATACTTTTTAAAAAATATTTTCAAGTTGTGGGGTGGTTGAACCTGTGGATAAAAAATCTGTGGATATGGAGGGCCAACTGTATTACACTTATATCCAGCTTGACCATCTGTCTAAATCTTAGACTGAGTCATACCTACACTGGTAGAATAATCCTATACTTATATATCTTCCCAAGATCAGAATTACCCTGCCACTACACCAGGATGGCTACTGTACTCAGCCCAGAGTGAAAAGAAGAAAAATATACAAACATAAAATAAAAAGTGGCATAGAAAAAAGAGACATAGCTTGAGCTTCTTTGGAAATACCATCACAGTGCCAAATAGGGACTGTGTTTGCGACAATGCTGATGTCCTTGGCTGACTGTGGAAAGTGTTTTGTGAAACAATAGCTAGTACAGAATGCAATTACTAGATTTTTGTCAGCATTGAGCTTTACAGACCATGGTACATTGGCTATGGAATCACTTCACTAGCTTCTAGTTGTGTTTTTTGGCACCGTTAAGTGCTGGTTTTGACCTTCAAAGTACTGAATGGTTTTGAGACAGGCCATCTGAAAGATTCCTTATTATAAAATCATTGGAATTCTTATTATATACCCCCTTGCTTAGAGAAGCTAGCTTAGTAAGCAAGTGAAATAAGGTCTTTTCAATAGATATCACTACATTATCAAGCACACTCCCAGAGGAGGCAAGATAGATAGCATCTTTATTCTAATTTAGATGGGCATGCATAGTACAAGCTATTCCACCAGAATTTCAGCATTTAATATCTTGCTGCTCTTTGAGTGCCCCATGCAGATTTTATTGTATATTTTTATCCCCTTGGTTTTATGATTTGTTTCATTTTTGATATCCTTCTCTAAGCAGCGGGTGCCATTTTGTAAATCTAATAAATCATAACAAGGGCTGCTACAGACACACACTGGTGGTGGTTTTAATTACTTTGGTCCAAATGACAGGGGGGTCAGAATTAGGATTAGCTCAAGCACCACCAAGGAGATGTGGCAAAGATAGCTATACAGTCACCCCTCCGTTTTTCTGGACTTGGGATCCGCATCCTTCGCTTATGCGTGAGTGGCAAATGGAGGGAGACAAAATGGGGTGCACATCCATGGGCACGTGCCACCATTCAAACCAATGGGGCTTGAATATTGGCAGTTTTTGTTTTTGCAGGAGGAGAGTCCAGAATAGATCCCTGCGAAAACGGAGGGGTGACTGTAGTCACCTTTTGCATATCTGGCCAAAATAAAAATAAAAATACAGCCTTGCTCATGTCAGGACTAAAGGAGAAGGAACGTCTGGGACTCAAGTGCATTTTGCAAGCTCCCCAGAAGACATCTTAACCATTCAACATAGCGGCAAACAACTACTAGACTCACCACATGGCATTTGTCCCCCTGCTTGTCCTTCATTCTCATCACCCAGTGATAAATAACTACAGCACAGAGAACATCTGGTTCTAATAGAAGAAACTACCCCACAGTAGGAATGATGGGAGATTGCATACCTAGGCACACTTGAAAAAATCAAGAGAAACACTGCAGTTTAGCCAAAGCCATGTATCCCCCTGCCCAGGTGTTACTCGACAGAAATGAATTGAAGATACACAACAACAACAAAGCATTGTATTAGTATTCCACGAGGTTGGATTTCTTCTGCTACATAGCCACTCAGTTAATTGTTCACTTAATTATTAAGCCTTGCTCCTATTTTTCATGACATGATACACAGTATTCAATTATATGTTCCTTTCAAATAGCTTAATCCTCTCAATTTTAATGTGGGTGAGACCATTTGAAGAGAGTTGTGATCATCTTGGATGTATCTGTGGATTTTTCTGATGATTTAAGTTAACACACAATGTTTTCGTTACCTGCTATTTTGACAGAATATAATTGCCTCCTTCCCCAGGAAATGAGTATAACACCACATTTACCAAAAGCTGTTCATTCTACAAGAAAGGGTTGAACACATGCTCAAGGAAAACCAAAGAACTGGTGGGTGGAAAATGAGCATTATTTCCTGCATGTGAATATTTAGTATGTACACTTTAAACTAAGGTAAAAGCATTATTGTAACACTAGTTTATGAAGCAATGGTGACAAAGCAATGGCCTATTTTCAACTTCTTTGGCCTTCTGCTAGTTATATGAGGTTCCTCAGGGGAGTAATCTCACAGGAGTGGGGGAGGTAGTCCAGTTTCTAATTGCAGATAAAATATTGCAGGAAGTTAGTACCTTTTCATGAACTAAAAGCCCAGATCTGAGATAATACCAAGAATCACATAATATAACTGTTGTACCTTTTTTCCTTGAGGATATATTCTGAGGGGTAACAGCTGCGGGTGACATCTCTCCAAAAAACATGTCTATAAAGATTTATTCAATTATTATGTCTCAGAGGATTGAGATAAAAAAATTAATTCATCTGAATGCTATGTGGAAAGAAAGAAAGAAATACACCAACACAATTTATCTGAAAAGCAGCCCACCTGCTCTATCAGTGCTGATGTTTCCATTTCAGGGGATGCAATTTGGATTTTGTTGTACAGCCAGCTAATGTGAAAGTACAACCTTTAATTATTAATTAACTAATGCAATAACATCCACAATGACTCAAACACATATTATTAAACTATATAAATGAAATACTATCCTCACCCTTGGATAATGTTTTATATGATGGATCCCTATCTTTAAGAAATTAATTCAAACACAAAGTCACTTGCTAACTAATATACTATACAAACGTGTGACCAAAAGTAACTTTAAAACAGTTTTAAAGAAATAAATGCCTAAGTTTTTGAATAACACAAAGAACAAAATTCCTTCTCAACCACCAACATGCATATTTGTTCAGATGTCCCCACTGTGTTCTATGGAAATTATTTCCAGGTAAGTGTGTTTATGTAGATGAGATATTCAGAGCACTGTAGTCTCCACTTTAAACTTTATACTTGCAAACACATTCTGCCCAGTCACTTTCTGCCCAAATATTTTCTGCCCAGTCATGTGCACTCTTGACTAGTATAATGTCATGGGGCACATGGCAGGTCTTTGTCTGCACTTTGGTACGCTGGAGATGTTTTAAATCTTTTCTTAAGTTAATTTGGGCGATTGTTAATTTCCCATGTCCATAGCTTTTTAATTTCTTCATTTACTGTGTACTACAGAAGTGTCAGACTTGCAGGTAAGATCAACTTTATGCTACATTTATTCAAACAATTAGGTAATGGAAAAACAATCTCATTCCACAGTCCTTAGATCACCCAACTAATCAGGGCCAGGTTAAAGTGTGGTCTGCAAACATCACAAGTTCCTCTATATGACTTCTCTTCATCCTTCTACTTAGTATTATTTTTGCAGAGTATTACATAGCTGTTTTGCTTTGCCATTTCACAACCGTAATAGGATACAGATCACAATTTCTCATGTAATGGAGAGCAGAAACTAAGAAAACCAAATGTTCAGGGACATAGAGGAGGTGAGATCTGAATGCAAGTCTCCCAAATCTAAGCCTAACTCTTGAGCTGCTGTACCACACTGGCTCCTGCCTTATAACTATCGTACGTATGGTCTCTTAAGGTACACATGCAATGATCTTTGTGTTTAATACATATGTAGCTTCATCTCCGAGTATCTATGTCAAAAACATTATTTTCAGGTCACTTTAGTGGCCTATTAAAAGCAAATCCACACCATACATATTGCTTATACACAGGGGATAGGCAGAAGTAGCTGGCACAAGTTGTGCATAATTGTGCCAGCCACTTCTCTAGTTTATACCCAGAAAGAAAGGTGATGGATTTTGCTGTGAAGCATGCCAGGATATCTCAAGAGTGCAATGTACCATCTTCCTAGTCTTTATAGCTGTTATCATAGAGGATTGAATAGGCAAGCTGAACAAAACCAGTCCAGGAAAGCAAGTCCTGGAAGGAGAATGCAAAAGGGTTGCTTATTTTAGAAATCTATTTATTGTAGGGAAGGCAATGACGTCTAACAGTGCTTAATGGTGTTCATTTGACAAAGGCGCAGTTATGATAATTGTTTCTTTATTACAGATGAATCTAAAGCATCTGTCTACACTACAGCAAAGCTTTACGCCTAGGGAGGACTCCCCCAGAGTTTATTCCCATCACCTCAGTTTAGACACGCATTCAGCGAGGTATAAATCCAACCAACCAACTAATAATAAAGTGATACCTTTGAACATATACAGACTACATTCTGAAAGCAGAAACACTCAGTACCTCTACAGGCATTATTGTGGAGTTATTTTCAGATTCCCCCTAAGGCATTTTTCTGCACAAGGCGAAACAAAATCTGACACTCCTTAAATTCCATGTGCAAAAGCCAACTGGACTGGCAGTTGAATCTTTCAACACTGTCTATGGAAAAAAATTCCTTCCATATTTCAAGGCTTAGCTTTAGCAGACTTAGCTTAGCGGGTGCAAGGTACACAACTCTCAAAAGTCGGCTGCCATCTAGCATTTGCCACCTGAGGCAATTACCTCATTCTGCCTCATGAGACAGAATCGCTGGCATTTTCAATAAGGTTTTCACTGCCAAAGGGGTGGGGTTCCCAACGAACACTTGAACCCTGGCTCTTCCTTATTTTTGAAATGTTGTGCTGTGTACATAATACACATGGCAGTTGTTGTGTCTTACATGCTTATCTCACCTTTCATCCAAAAGCTCAGTCCTCCCAACTAGTTTGTCCATTAACCAGCTCAAGGTCGTCCTGTGAAACTCGTGGCTGACGCAGACATAAAACAGGTCACAGGTCCAATACTCTCACTGCTATACGGACATTGTGACAGAATTCAAAGACACAGCTGAGTATGTAAAGTGATGTTGTAGCACCTTTGAGAAAGAAAGAAGTTTGTAGCATAAACTTTCACAGACTGTGTTTACTTCATCAGAAGCATGGAGTGAAGTGCCTATGGATAGTTGTTTTATACGGTTACAAGTTCACTTTTAACAATGGTTGTTGGGGGTGGGAAGAAAGATATTGCCTAAAGCCAAAATGCGTAAGTACCCAAATGAATGATGGAGGGAATTGTTGGAATACAGCATGTTGCTGGCTTGGAACCAAAAAGATGTGATAAAATGGGCAGGAGAGCCCCCATGAGGCTGGAGTATTAGCCAGTGGTCCAGTATGAGCCAGGAAACAACTGGAGATTATCACACACAGATGGGATAGGGACGGGATCGCTCCCCCATCCATGTCAGAAATCGTGTGAAAGCCTTTCATAATGTAGTGCTGTGCTGTCATTGAAGTGGCATTGCATTAACGTGAACTCCTGTTAATGCAAAATGCCAGGCAATGCCACTTCAATGATGGAACAATGACAGGATCAGCGCAATGTCATCTGAAAGGCTTTCATGTGATTGCTGTCACTTGTGCTTTCCAGACAATGTTCTGGATAAGTGCGACATCGTCCGAAAGTCCTTCGTGCGATCATACAGAACAGGACAGGGACGGGACAATGGCATACCGTTCCCTGTGTGATAATCTCCATTGTCTCCATTCAGCCATCCATCTGTGGACTGGAGTTTGTGGATATCTTCTCTGTACTTCAGACAGACCTGCACATAGCTACAGAGATTAAATTAATAATACGGTGGCCCACCACATTCACTAGGATTAAGGGCATAGGACCTCCCATGAAAGTGATAAAAACCACAAATTAACAAACAAACCACTATACAGGTATATATAATTTTTAACCTAAGAGAACACCTGTCTAGGAATTTCTAGGTCCTCCAGTGCAACTCTACGGTCAACTTCCAGCTAGAGATACCTAGAGAGAACACATTATAAATCAAATCTGCAAATAATCAAATCAGATCAAAAGTCCAACGTGGAGTCAAATCTGCATTGGAGTCAAAGGACTGGCCATACTTGTAAATTTGGGCCCGGCCTTCTTAAAAGTTGCCAGTTGTCCATTTCTTCCTTCCCATTCATGTTTGCCCCGATGCTACAACCCTGAAAGGAGGGCAGGGCACTGTAAAATGTAGGGCATTCAAGGGGAAAAAATGTAGGACATGACCCAATAAAAGCTACAAAAAAACTCACAGAAATTGAGGCTGCTCCGCTCTGGGCCCACAACAAACTCCAGCTCCCAGAATTCCATAGCCTTGAGCCAAGGCAATGAAAGCAGGGCCAGGGTTATTTCTCCAACCCTGTGGATGAGACATCTCCAAGGCTCCCTATGCGCCACTGCTTTGCTCAGGTCCTGCAAATTCATACCCATGGCCTTCTTAACAGAGTCCATCCATCTAGCATATGGCTTTCCTCTCTTTCTGCTTCCCTCCACCTTTCCTAACATGATGTGGCCAAAGTATGACAGCCTCAGTTCAGTCGTCTTGGCTTCCAGAGTGACTTCTGGCTTGATATGCTCCAGGACTCATTTGTTTGTCCTTTTGGCTGTCCATGGGATCCTCAGCACTCCAGCACCACGTTTCAAATGAAATAATTCTCTGCCTATCCACTTTCTTAACTGTCCAGCTCTCACATCCAGAAATGGCAATAGGGAATATGATGGCTTGTATTGCATGATTCTAACTTTTGTGCTCAGTTGTATGTCTTTACATTTTGGGATATTTTCTAGTTCTCTCATAGCTGCCCTCCCCATTCTTAGTCTCCTTATGATTTCTTGACTGCAGTCCCCACTCTGATCAATATTTGATCCCAGGTATGAAAATTATTTTACTATTTCCATTTCCTCTGTAGAGGTTTATCACACTAGAGGGCAAACAGGATTTAAACAGGAATTAAACAGGAATTAAACAGGAAATGCCGTATGTTAAACATAAGGCAACAGGAAATGCCCTATCTTAAACATAGGGCATTTCCTGTTTAATTCCTGTTTAATTCCTGTTTAAATCCTGTTTGCCCTCTAGTGTGATAAACCTCATTGTCTAGATTGAATTCATTTAAATTTTCTGTGGTCATTATTTTCATTACTACTTCATGACAGTAGACCCTCGGAGTGTAGTGGAGTCTCCGTCCTTGGAGGTCTTTAAGAAGAGGCTGGATGGCCATCTGTCGGGGATGCTTTGATTGGGAGTTCCTGCATGGCAGAATGGGGTTGGACTGGATGGCCCTTTTGGTCTTTTCCAACTCTATGATTCAATGATTTGCACTTTCTACCTTGATCTCCCTTAGCAGGTGTTCCAGGTCTGTGATGTTTTCAGCTAGTGGTATTATGTTGTCCACGTATCTCAGATTGTTGTTATTCCTTCCTCCTGTTTTCACTCCTCCTTCTTCTGTGTCCAAGCCTGCTTTCCTTGTAATATGTTGCCAAATATAAGTTGAACATGGAGGATGATGAGAAGATGCAGCCCCTTTGCCAATCTTCCCCGTTGCCAATCGGGAAACGTTCTGTTTCTCTGTGTTCTGTCCTGACGGTAGCCTCTTGTCCGGAGTACAGATTCCTCATCAGGACTATCGGATGCGATGGCACTCCCCATGTCTTTCAGGGCGTTCCGTAGCCTTTTGTGATCTATGCAGTCAAAGGCTTTTCTATTCTATGGCTGCCTCTACACTGGGGAAACAACCTGGTTTGGCACCGCTTTAATGGCCTTGGCTCAAGGCTATGGAATTCTGGGAGTTGGAGTTTGCTGTGGGGCCCAGAGCTCTGCTATGGAATTCTGGGAGTTGGAGTTTGTTGTGGGGCCCAGAGCTCTGCTCTGGGCCCCACAACAAACTCCAACTCCCAGAATTCCATAGCCTTGAGCCAAGGCCATTAAAGTGGTGCCAAACCAGGTTATTTCCCCAATGTGGAGGCAGCCTAATAAAGCACATGCCTATCTTCTTTTGGTATTTCCCTGGTGCGCTCCATTATCCACCTTATGTTTCCAATATGGTTCCTGGTGCCTCTTCCTTTTCTCCCGAACCCCGCTTGGAATTCTGGGATTTTCCTCTCTCCCTGTCTGGTTGGAGCCTATTCCCTTTTATGATGTTTGTTGAAATGTAATTATACCGATTTGTTTTCTGCGAGTGAGGAAGGGAGGGGCGATAATGGGATTTATTTTATCATGTTGTGTGTTTTTATGAGATAATATTTAATAATAATAGTAATATTTATTTATTTAAACATTTATTTATGTATACTCGATCTTATCGCAGAGGCAGGATATAAATAATAATTTACATTATAAATATAATATTATATATTTTTATATATTGTATATTATGTAGTATATAATTTATAATAATGATTTATTTAAATTATATAATAATTTATGTTATAAATATATTATATATTTTATATATTATATAATATATAATATTATATAATATATAAAATATATAATATTATATTTATAATATAAATTATTATACTACATTATATACAAATTATATACTACACTCGCAATTAATAATAATAATAATAATAATAATAATATTTTTGAGCATGATTTCTCTCATAGCTATTCCACTTTGACAGTTCCCTCAGTCTGCCCTGAAGAGAAAAATGGGCGGGGCCTGTGTGGCCAGGAAAGAGTTGGACAGAGCGCGTGCAAGACGAGAAAGAGCGCCAGCCAATGAGCGCCTGAGATTTAGAGAAGGGGCGGGGATTGTTACCAAGGGAGGAGTTAGGAGAGAGCGCGTGCGTGCGCGTGCGAGAGAGCGCCAGCGGCCAATGAGCGCGCGCGCGAGAAGGGGGCGGGGCCTTTTACCAACCGTCAAGAAGGAAGGAAGGACTCGGAGAACGCGCGAGGGTGAAGGAGGCGGAGCCCTGTTCCCAACCTACCTACCTGAGGGAGCGCCAGCCAATGAGCGAGCTAGCGCTAGAAGGGGCGGGGACTATGAGAGAGAAAGAGACTAGGGAGCCCGCGCGAGAAAGAGCGCCAGCCAATGAGCGAGCGAGCATGAAAAGAGGGCGGGGCCTATTGCCAAATGCCAACCGTAAGGAGGGGGGGAAACAGAGGGCTCGCGAGGGAGGGAGCGCCAGCCAATGAGAGGAAGGGGCGGGGACTGTTATCACCAACCACAAGGAAGAAAGGAAGAGCGCGCCAGCGAATGAGTGAGAGAAGGCGCGAGAAGAGGGCGGGGCCGGTTCCCAACTTAGTAAGGACTAAGGAAGAGGGGCGCGCGAGCAAGCGAGAGAGAGAGAGAGAGAAAAAGAAAGAGAAAGGGGCGGGGACTGTTACCAACCGCAGGGAAAGTAGGAAGAGAGAGCGCCAACCAATGAGCGAACGAGCTCGAGAAGGGGGCGGGGCCTGTTTCACTGTAACGAAAGAAAGAGCGCGCTCGCGAGAGGGTGGGCGGGGACCATTCCCAACATAAGGAAGGACCAGTATTGAGCGCGCGCGCGTGAAAGAGCAGCAGCTCCAGCCAATGAGCGTGCTGCGCGCGGGAGAAGGAGGCGTGGCCTGTTTAACTCTAAGAAAGGAGAGAGAGAGAGAGCGAAAGAGAGGGGGGCGGGGACCATTCCCAACATAAGGGAAGGACTAGTAGTAGGGAGCGCGCGCGCGCGTGAAAGAGCGGCAGCTCCAGCCAATGAGCGTGCTGCGCGCGGGAGAAGGGGGCGGGGCCTATTTCAGTGTAAGGAAGAAGAGAGAGCGCGCGCGCGAGAAAGAGGGGGGGCGGGGACCATTCCCAACATAAGGAAGGACCAGTACTGAGCGCGCGCGCGCGTGAAAGAGCAGCAGCTCCAGCCAATGAGCGTGCTGCGCGCGGGGGAGAAGGGGGCGGGCCCTGTTTAACTAAGGAAGGAAAGAGCGCGCGCGAGAAAGAAAGAGAGAGGGGGGCGTGGCCTCTTTAATCGAGGAGAGCCAATGAGCGAGGGAAGGGGCGGAGCTTTGGAGAAGGAAAACAAAAGCAGCCTCCTCCAGCTTCTTCAATCATTTCATTATGGCGACGCGGCGTCGGAGGGAGAGGAGGTGCCGCCTCCGTGAGTGAGCCGCCTTTGGAGCCTGCCTTGGGAGCCGGAGGAGGTCAGGATGGCGGAAACGGCGAAGAAGAAGAAGGAGAAGAAGAAGGGCTCCTCCACAACAACGACAACGTCTCCGCCCCTCTCCTCCAGGGCCCCCCTTTTAAGGAACTAAAGGAGCAACGCTTATCAACCGAGGCGATGGGGGCTAAACAGAGCGGCCCGGCCTCCTCCGCCTCCACGAACGGCCGGACACGGGCTTACTCCGGCGGGGACTTGCCTCCCGGGAGCGGCGCCAACGGAGGCCGGAGGTACGCTCACTTCGCCTCCCCTCAAGGAGCCTCCTCCTCCTCCTCCGGGGTCCCTCCTCCTCCTCCTCCTCCTCCTCCTTCAGCGGCGCCCCGGAGCCGGTCTCTCGGCGGCCCTTCTTCTTCTTCTTCTTCTTCTTCGACTCGAGTTGCTCCTCCTTCTGCCTTCACGGCCATCCCCAGCAGCGGCAGCGGCCTCTACGGATCCCAGGACTCGGTCAACAGCACCCCCGAGGAAGGAGGAGGAGGAGGAGGAGGAGGAGGGCGGGAAAGGGGAGCCGGGGGAGGGCCCCGGCTGGTCATCGGCTCCCTCCCGGCTCACCTTTCGCCTCATCTCTTTGGAGGTAATAAAAAATAAAAAATTAGAGAGTTAACCCGGTTTGGTGCCGCTTTAATTCGTTGTCTGACTCGCTCGGCTATGGAATTCTGGGAGTTGGAGTTTGTTGTGGGGCCTTAAGGCCCCACAACAAACTCCAACTCCCAGAATTCCATAGCCAGCGAGTCAGACAACGCGACATTGAGGATTATCACAGACACACATTTAAGTTTGCTATAGCCATCATTGCAGCTAGGGATAAATCAACATTTTGCAGCTGTCACTAGGACCAAAGGAAATGGGCTGAGTTTCTCAGGGAAAGGTGTTCCAGTAAACTTGCCAGGAATAGACAGTGATCACACAAGTGGTTTTGTATTGGAAGAGTCCATAGTCCAATATTATTATTTTTTTCCTCCTCTCAAAAGAGGTCGAGATTCCTGCAAATCGATTGCTAAAGTCATCTAAGGGATACTAAAACTTTTCCACAAATATATTAATTTCTTCCAGTGGCTTGGAGCACATTACATGAATGCATTGTCTTGTGTGTCTTTTTCACAAGCTTTTGCTTTCTGCTTCGATTCTTCTAGAAAAGAAGTACCAGAAACCGCTTTTTCTCCAGGTCTGGGTTCGCTCCTCGCGTTGCGGCTAACGTTTTCCTCTTAACTTTGCTGGTTATTTTTTTAAAAAATACATTCAAAACAGGAACTTGAAAAATGAAATGAAACCTTCAGCGCTGCCGTTATATGCCGTGCAATTTCTACAAGCTGTTTTTGGTTCCTGCGTAAATTCTTCTGGCTACGATTTAACATAATTCAGACTTAATTGGGTAATGCATTCGTGCCTCTATGCCCTGTGTTTAAATCTGACCGAAGTCTCTATTTAGAGGCTGGTTTAGAGAACAGAAGTAGCCTGTTCCTATTTTTAGATTAATGAACAGCCCATTTATTTTTATAGCCCCGAAAGAAAGTTACTTGGAAGTTTTCTTTCCCTAGGCAAAATTATTCGGCTGCGGCAATGGAAGTTCTACTTGCAAACTTTTAATAAAAATAACCCTGGAGTATAAATTACATGAGGTGCAGCGTTCTTAAAACTGAATGAAACTGAAGATTATCAAGGATGAAGAGTTACTTGTGCAGTCTTAAAGCCAAACTCTCTGTTTAACACCCTGAGAAGTAAGCCCAACTATAAAAGTTGAGTAGAAATTAACGTTCTGGTTAGTAAGTGCAAATAAAACTTAATAGAACATTCTTTCTTGCCATGAACAAATTGAGATGACTAAAAATAGCCTAAATATCTTTTCTTAGTTCTGAAGTCTTATAGAAATCTGACTTTGTCACAGCCTTACATTCACTTAACCTGGAGATGAGGAACATGTGGGCTTTAGTTCTGTTGTTGGCCATCTCTGCTGTCTTGTGTGATAGCTGAGTACTGAGGAATTTGTGAGGAGCCTGTATGAATATCACAACAGCTTTGTATAAAGAGAGATACTGTTAAGTACTTACATTGTCATCTGAATAAGCGTACTGATGTAAAATTGGGGAGACATTCCTTTCAAAATTAGGAGGTCCCTGGGATAGTGGCAGGTGTGTCTGGTTGGATCAGCCTTGTGGTTGTGTGTGAGGAAATACCTCAGACCACCATCTTCTCTCCCATGATCATGTAGGTATACTTCTATTTTTTAAAAAAAAGCTGAAAATATACAGCCAACAAGAATTACCATCTCTATTTTTCAAGTGTGTGGCATGTTGGTAATGTTGTGTGTCAAAGTTGTAATGAAACATCATTTCAGGGTAGGTGCCCACATACCAGATGCCCTGCTCCAGACATCAGGAGCACACCAGGGAACTCTACAGATCTCCTCAGGCACTGGATCAGGGGTAAGGGAGAAGGTGGTCTCTCAGGTTTATAAACCTCTAAATTAATATGTTGTAGAGAACCAATGTGGATTGAGCATTGGAGCATGACTCTGGAGGCTAGGATTTGAATCCCTGTTCAGCTCTGGAAACCACTGGATGTTCTTGGGCAAGTCACACTCTCTCAGCTTTAGAGGACAGCAAAGGCACCCCCCACCCCCAGCTGAACAAATCTTGTCAGGAAAACATAGTAATAGGTTGGACTTGGGTTTGCCATAAGTGGGAAGGGACTTGACGTTCAAAATGTAGATACATCTGCTGACAACATGCAGTGACATAGATGTTACTTCATTAGATGTTAACAGCTATTGTGAATGCTGTATGGAATGTAGTTGTGTCAAGTGCCAGCAGCATGCCTGTCATATTTGTGAAACTTGTTAATCTTTATTTCCTTTTAGCCTGTGCACATTTACATTGTGCAGGTGATAATAGTACAGTTGCCCCTCCTTATCCATGGATTTTTTATCCACGGATTCAATAATCCACGGCTTGAAAATATTCCGAAAAAGTATAAATTCCACACAGCAAACCTTGATTTTCCATTTTATATAAGGAACACCATCTTGCTGTGCCTTTAGATTTAATGGGATGTGAGTATCCACAGATTTTGTTATTCACGGGGCTCTTGAATCCAAACCCCAGCAGATAACAAGGACCCACGGTACAGTACTTAAAAATAATGTTCCTGCATGTCCCTCTTTAAATATCCTCTCAAACTTTATATTTAGAACCAGTTGATCTATATTATCATCCATATCTCCTACTGAAAGTAGGGCCAACTGTAGTGTGGGACCAAGAGAAGTAGCTTTTCTAAGAATAGCTATGGAAATGAACATTTCAGTATTAGTGCTTATCACCTAGGGGCAGTCACATTAAAATTGACTCAAGTTTTTTGTGAACAGAGCCAAAACTATGCAGGTGAGGTAGCGGCTGTGTTTTCAAGCTATTATGCATGTTTTACAAACCAATTTTAGTTAAGCTCTTCTTATGCCATAATATTATAGAATGCGTGTAGTGTTTTCCTATTCTAATTAAGCAACATACACGTTTAAATGTTTATTAAACTGGTTTATGAACAAAATCATAATTACATGGAAGATATAAATAATAATCAGATCAACTGTAGCACAGCAACAAAAACCTAAGCAATGATTTCAGCAGAAAACAATGAAAGAGCAGTCCCTCCATCAGGCTTCAGCAGAGAGGGATGAAAGGAGGGCTCTTCCATCAGCATTGTTGATCGATCAGCCCTATTGGGTTCCCCCCTCCCTCAACTATTTCCACTCTGGTTGTTTATTATGAACTATGCTATATCCGTAAGATGTGATGCCTGAGTTTGCTTCTTTTATGTCATCAATTTCAGATTGTAAACCAGTGAACATGAACAGTCTTGCTTTTTATTGATCTTCTGTAAGCCTCTTTGGGAAGCATTTTTGCTTGAAAAGCAGGTTAAAATGCCTTAAATAAATACTAGTAAATAAACCAGATCAGGACAAGTTGAGTGAGATTTTAGAAAGCCTGGAAAATTGTTGATACTATCTAGGTTCTCTGGGAAGGGACTGCCAAATGTGGGAAACAACCCCTTGTTTACCTTTTGCCTAACCTTGGAAGGTGGAGCAAAGTAAAGGGCCTCACACTAGTACAGTAATGTATTTTCAGGCTGCTTTCCCAACAGTTGTATCTGCCAACTAGCTTCATGGTTGCTCAGGGAACTTTAGCAATCATTAAGAATGGTATTTATTTATTTATGCATGTTGACTTTTTAGAAAACCTGTTTGGTTTGGAACTGTGGGGCAGTCGAAGGCAAGTTGTGGGCTGATGAATGATGCTGTTTCATGGGATTTTTGCAAAGAATGCTGTGCCTAGATCAGATCCAGCAAAGCACTTACGGTCTCTTACAACTCGATGATTCTATGATTCTTGTTACATTAAGCAATAGTGTATTACTCAGAATATTTAACATGTGTTTTCTGTGTCTTAACAGTCCTGAATGTGCCTTCACTAGGTTCAGATTTCTCAGCACATGTGTAGTGATGTAAATTTGTAAAACAAAACATGCACCTGTCAGTTTGCCTGTTGATTCTAGAATTGTGCACTCCTGTAGAAGTCACCGTCTTCTGGATCTAGGGTCTGATATCAAACAGCAGAATACATTTCAAGATGCCGCCAGTTTTGTAGAATAGAGTAGCATCTATCATTCTTGTAGATTTTAATTTTCTGGGAGGAATTGATTATAACGTGGATGTGAACAAGGTTTTCTTTTACCTGGGTTTTTCTCTGAATTGTTCTGTGCAGCACTGTCTGGTCCAGAGCTGAGTTAGACAGGACTTTGTGTAGGATTACAGCTTTGGAATTTTCATTATATTTTTAAAAAATTATCCTAAACAGTTCAAAATTTAGGAGTTTCTAATTGTCATGTGAATATCATGCACAATTCCCTACATAACTTACCACTAGAGTACATGTAAGTGGGTTTCTAGATTTAAACACAGTAGTTTACTTTAGTGCTTGCTTTGTTACACATGATCTTGTAGTAATTTGTGTGTCAACAAACTTTATCTTGGTAGTGAGTGAACTAGAGGCCTCCTTTTAACTAGTGCAAGCTTGTTTTGGGTGTGGTTCCCAGTAATTGTCATGTATATTTTAAATACATTTCTAGTAACTTTTGTTATTTGGAATCTTAATTTTTTTGTTTAATCTAGACATTTTGAGCCTTTACTTTATAATTTACAATACATTAAGGAAAGGTTTTGCTATCTGGGAAGTGGACATTATTGTTTCCAGCAGTGAATGCAGCATAAGATGTATCACCACTGATTTTGCCAACATTTCTTCTATGGTTTTCATTTTGTAATATCAAAGAAATTTTTGCAGTTACAGTATTTCCCATGATATTTGATGTGGCTAAATTATGGAAAGAGAACAATACAGTCCTCACCATCCAGTCTTGTCTGATTTTGGAAACAGTGCAGTGTCGGGCTTGTTCTTTGGGTAGTAATAGCCTGGGAACCACCAGGGCAGCTCAGAGATGTTGAGGCAGGACTAGGAGTGAATCCTGCCTAAAACCTTTAAGAGCCTTTGGCAGTCAGAATTTGATAGTAGTGGGCTAGGTTTGGACTGAGATTTATGTGACCTTTCAGAGGTTGCTGGACCACAATTCACAGCAGCCCAAGCAAGTCTAACTAATGGTGAGAGATTCTGAGTACAGTATTGCAGTCTGATGCTAAAAGACTATATGATTCCTACTCCTAGACTACAGAGACCAATGGTCTGGATCAGTATAAGGCAGTTTCCTATGCTGCCCAGTTTCCTATGCTGCTGGCAAAATATAAACCTAATAAATTCAATACAGTCAGCCCTTCCCATTTGCAGTTTGACTTTTACGGATCTTATTGTTTGCGGATCTGATTAATATACACTCATTCCTCCACATTTGTGGCTTTGATTTTTGCAGATTTGCTTATTCATGGATTTTATTAATATGTTCCCTCCAGGAATATCTAGATCCTCCAGTGCAACTCTGTGGTCACCTTTAACCAAAAGTCACACAGAATGACCTAAAGATTCCTAGAGAGAACACTCCACTAGGTGTTGAGGCTTCTCCAGCACAATTCTATGGTCAGTGTCTGGCGGATGTTGACCACAGAGTTGCACTGAAGGACCTAGGGATTCCTAGAGAGGTGTTCTCTAAGGTAAAAACATAGTGTTTTTGTTATTTGTGGTTTTCCCACATTCATGGGAGTCCTGTGCCCCTAACCCCAGTGAATGTGGAGGGACAAGTGTATTCTATCTAGGAATCTCTTCTAGGTCCTTCAGAGCGGCTTTATGGCCAACTTTCGCCAGAAGTTATGCTGAAGGAACTAGAGATTCCTGGAGAGAACACTTCTCTAGACATTTGTATGTCCTCCAGCACAATTCTGTGGTTAGCTTCTGTTGGATGTTAAACATAATGTTGTGCTGGAGGGCCAGAGGTTCCTAGAGAAGTGTTCTTTCAGGTTAAAAATGTTTTTCCACTTTCATGGAGATCCTGCATCCCCAATCCCAGCAAACATGGAGGGCCCACAGTATTAAAATGGAATTCTGACTTCATATGTTGGGAGTGCAAAGTGTAGAAATAACGTCAGATGTGACAGTGGATGTTAGCCATCATTCTAAATGGCTTGGCTGTCCTATAGTATTTAAAAGTGATTGGCTGACACATTACTTCCTAAACTAGAGAAAGACAGGGCTGTAGAAGACAATTGATGGTGAACATTAAAATAGTTTATTTCAAAACCTAACAGTGCATATAGAAGAAGACAGTAGTATGGGGTGGAGTAGAAATCTTACAGCCCTCTTGATGCTCTTGGGCTGGAACCCCCAGCATTCCTCACCATTGACTGGGATGATTAGGACTAATGGTAGTTGTAGACTATCTGGAGAGCCATATAATTCTTGCACTTGGTGTCTGTTTACTTTTCTTTCTGTAATTTCTGTAATAAAGGAATGTGGTGGCTTAGTGGTTAAGATGGCAATTCTGACAATTGGAAGATCAGAAGGTTAGCAGTTCAAGACCTGAGTGTTGCGTCATGGGGTGAGCCGGTGTCACTCGTCCCAGCTTCTGCCACCTAGCAGTTGAAAAGCATGCAAATACAAGTAGATAAATAGGTACCTCTTTGGTGGAAAGGTAACAGCATCCAGTCCAGTCATGCTGGTCACATGACCACCAGAGCAGTCCTCTAACAACACTGGCTTGGTAATGGAGATGAGCACAGTCCCCTACAGTCGGTTACAACTAGGCATTCATGTCAAGGGACTTCCTTTACCTTTAATTTCCACAGTTTTCCTGACGTTTACAGGGAAAATAGCACGGGAATACCTACCTGTTTTATTCTTTAAAAAGTGAACCATTCTCCTCACAGATAATGTATTTTACTAATTTAAAAGTTGATTGGGTGTATATGACACTATTTGTTTACTACACCTCTGTGCCATTTAATGAATAATTTCTTTCTGAACAGGTTAAAAATAGATATTACACCCCTAAAAGATACCATTAAATGTAAACAAATCCACATAATAAAACTATAGAACCAGTGAGATGATAACACCAGCGTGAAAGTCTAAGATATTGCTAGTAACAAATTTCTAGTAGCTAACTTTTTAATTGTAACAACCATTACCGAGATTTGTTATAAGCCTGGTTTTCCCAGGGTTATAAATTAGTGGGGAAGTTCTGAGACCAAATGAAATGAAGTCTCATCCATGTACAAATAAATCCAAGAAAGGGGCTATGCATGGGAAGGGAGGATATATGACAGAGAGCAGAAATGGACCGAGATCACTTGAAATTCTCTCTCTCTCTGCTTGCAAAAGAGCATGTGAGTAAAAGAAAGTAGATGTCAGAATAGCATTTGTTTTATTAAAAGTGTTCCAACAATTTTCTCTCTTCAAAATATAAAAGTTATTAGAATTATTATAAATTCTATTAAACACATTGATGCTATTGTCCTTATATGATTTGATTGATGTTGAAAGGGGGGGGGGTTATTTGAGAGGCATGAAGAAATAATTGAGTTCTCCTTCTGTGTTGCTTCTCCAGTCAAAATCAACCATGGTGGCTAGTTTAAAGATGATTCTGTTACAGATTTTTTTAAAAGAAAATTATTCAGCCACAAGCCTCTCTTTTGGTCAGCAGGCCTAAGGGAAATGCAAAAGTACATGCCCTTGGCTTTCCAGCTCTACCTAGATCCTCTGACAAAGGTCTGATGTGGCCCTTTTAAGTCTCACTTGATGGTAACATTTGCTAAAGTACTCAGTAACTTTCCATGTGCTTCAGGGTTCTTTCATCATGCAAGACATAATTGTTGGCCCTTCTGATCAACACCCACTGGAATTACATAACTTGGTGCTATATAGGTGTCTTCTTTACTCTAACTGGAATATTACCTAAGCATACCTAGTACAGAGCTAGCGTCTGAGTGTAGCCTATCAATTTGACACAGTAGTACAACCTTCCCAGGTTACGTGCAGAATGAAATGATCTTGTAATTGACCTAGTAGGTATGCATGTGCATGCATGCATGTGCACATAAACAATTTGAATCCGAAAAAGGGGCTAGGTATCTAAGGATGGGAAAGGAAAGACCACAACTGCAGAATGCGTATAATAAGAACATGAAATGTGAAAACCATGAATCGGGTAGCTAGTGCGGTTACTGTACTACCCTTGGAGCTGTTATATTAATAAATAATGGGCAACAGAAGTAGAGTCAGAAATCTGAATGCAACTGTTAGGTAAATTGTATGTAAGAATAATAAGAACTATTATAATAATCAAAGAAATAGATGGCAACAAAAGAGTAGAACAAGAGACCTCTTCCGCAAGTTCCAAGAAATCAAAGGGAAATTCAAACAAGGTGTGGGAAACCTTTATAAGTAATGGAAACACACTGTATGATAAAAAGAAATACACTGAAGAACTATTTTAAAAAGAGATGAAAGGATAACAGATTCATTCATTCAAGGAATAACATTTTGTTGTTGAATAGTTTTAGAAAGGGAAGTGGAAACCACTTTTAGAACACTTTGGAGGAATAATTGACCAAAAATGATGGCATACTGGTAGAACTTTCAGGCTACAGAGACAAAATCTATTCAAATTCTAACTAAAATCTGCCAACAAATATGAAAAATAAAAGATTGGAAACACTTAATATGTATTCTATTCCCTAGAAAAGGAGAAATTGGAGATTGCAGTATTCACAGGACATTGCATTAGTGTAGTGCTGCTCAAAAATTTTATAACAAATACTTTATCATATACTGTATGGAGTGAGAAATGTCAGATGTCCAAGTTGTGTTCAGAAAAAGGAAGAGGCAGCAGGAGTCGTATTGCAAACATAAATTGGATAATAGAGTACACTAAAGAATTTGAGAAGAAAACCTGCCTGTGTTTTATAGATTGTGTATATTGTGAAAAACATGGATCACTCTAACAGAAATGAATGTGTCACATTCAGTTGTCCTGATGTGCATGTACCTGTACTCAGGACAAGAGACCAGAATATGGAGAAACAGAATGTAGAAACAGAGTAGAATCATTTGAACTGTGGTCCTGGAGGAGAGTACTAGTACTGATACCAAGGATGGCCAAAAAGACCATGTCCAAGAGCAAATCAAGCCTGAACTCTTAACTAGGAGCTAGAATGACTAAACTGAGGCTATACTCTAAAGGCACCAGACCCTGTCTGATCTGGGAAGCTAAGCATGATCAGTCCTGGTTAGTACTTGGATAGGAGACCACCAATAAATACCAGGTACTGTAGGCTATATTTTAGAGGGAGGAACTGGCAAAACCACCTCTGAGTATGCCTTGCCTAAGAAAACTCTGTGAAATTTGTGATGTCAGTGTAAGTCGACAGGTGACTTGAAAGCCCAGTATGCAGACATCCCATACTTTGGATATATCATGAAGCAGTGTAGCTCATTGGAAAAGACTATAATATTTGGTAAACTTGAAAGAAGTAGGAAAAAATAGCATGCCTATGTGGATAATCTCACACATGCCGGGTTTGTTATTCGCACTATGGAACTGCATCTATGTGCATCTCTGGCAGTTCAGTTGCTCACACATGCCAGTGCTTAAATAAAAATTGAGTTGATAATGCAAATGTAGTTGAAACATGTTCAAGGCATGCAGAGTTTTATCCCAGTTTATCCTTGGTCTATCGTACTGCCGATGATGTGAAAACCCCCAATATAATTATCCTGGGTTAAATGGTTTTTTGGTAGCTTCTCCCCCAAACTTAATTGGACACATTTGAAATGCATGTGAACAACAAAGATTAAACCCAGATTCATTCTGGATTATTTTCACTGTCTGAATTGACTTGGGGACCTCATTACAAAGAGAGTGACTCAGTAAAGGAATCCATGGACCTGAGTTTGCAAGACCTGGATAGAACTGTTAATATGTTATAGGGTCTCTTGGAGCTCTCTGGTTCACAGAGGTACCTTCTGTCAAAGCCAACCTTGGCAGGACAACTGCAATGCAAGAAGGAAGTTTTTGACTCTCTTTGCAAGTGATCATGATTGTATAAACATATTTGTTTTCTCTTTATGTAACAGACATTTTCTTTCGTATCATAATTCATGACTGGTTCAAGAAAAGGTCACTTTCAGTATTCTGAACCTGAAAAGATGGTGCACAAAATCACAATTGCTTAAGGTGTGCTCCTCAAAATTGAAAGTGGATCGCAGTGAAAGTGTGAAGTGACATTAAATTTTTTAATTAGATAAGCAGATGAGGTGTGTATTGAATTCAGATTGAATTTGCTTGGTAAAAAGGAAAGAGACATTGTCTTAATTTTCAACTTGGGATAGGAATGTTTATTTTTAATATCAGAATGATGTTAATACCAGATTGACCTGGCAACAAAGGCACATTCCTGATCTTCCAGAATTCCTGGCAAGTCTGTTTATGTTTTGTGTTTTTAAAAAGGTTAATAGCATCCCTCAGCATGCTTATGGAGTGAACTAGATGTATGAGTTCCACAGGTTTAAGGATAAAATAATAGCCCCTTTCTGATACCTGGAACATTTAATACATTCTAACAATTTTTCTTACTTCCTTTACCTTTTACACTTGGCTGAAGGACACACCATTTCTAATCAAGTAGAAATAAAAATGAATGTACTGTATATCCTCATGTATACATCTAGAAGTTTTAACCTGGGTTGAGTTATCCATGGGTCAATGTAAGTATTGTCCTAAACACTTATCTAAAAAGGAACTATCCCCTTTTCTGAGTAGAGTAGCAAAAGGTGAGTGTTTAGTCTGTCCCAGGAGCACCTAAAAGAAGCACTGACCAATTTTACCAACTCTGTCATGGCTCTGTTTCTGACCTTTTAAAATACCTGGGTAGGAAAATGGCGGCGGGGGCAGCTTTTTGTAACTTCTCTTCAAAGGAGCAATTTGGCTTTGAAGGATCTCTGGTGTGTGTGTGTGTGTGTTTTCTTAGCCATGCTTGTGCCTACCTGTCTCCCTAGGCATTGCATAATCACCATTTACTATAGTCTCTGCCTCATCCATCCACCCTTTAGGGACCAGCACAGTTATGCCTCCTGGAATTTGCCCTAAGTTTTACCTTCAGCTTACACATAGGTCATATAAAAATCCATAACTTTGGTCCTAAAATCTGCCCTCGACTTATACGTGATGTCAATTTATAGTCTGGTATTTACAGTAACATAATTCTCAAAAGAAAATTGTGGTTCATAGAAGAGTTTTATCTTAATTAAATTCCAAAGTGCTCCATCCTTGATCTCCCTGCTTTCAACAAACCTTGTGAAGTTCTCATGTATTTTTTTTAAAAAATAGAACTGCTTAATTTCTTGCTTTCTTCTATGCAGAGCTGCAGTGTTCATTCACTTGCCATTCATGCAGAAGAAAATCCGTTGACAGTGTTAATATAGGCATGTGAACATGTAGTAGCTTTGTCTTTCTTCTTGTGTAAAAGTTCACTGTGATGTTAAAGTTTAGATTTCTTATGTTGCTGGGACCCATAAGAAATCTTGAAAATTTGTTCTGGACTTAGAAACTTCCATTTAGTTATCATTGATGCCATAACATAAAGGATAAAACAAAAATCTATAGGGAAACTAACATGAACCTGATTTGTAACCTCAGTTGAGACAATGCTACAGAAACCTGTATTTCTAGAAAAGAAAATGTATTTGAAAAGTTTTGCAGGGTGTGGGAGCTTTGAGCTTGGATTTTTTTCTTTTGGATAGAAATTCTTGCATCATGTTTAAGTGTTTCATTTCTTCTTTCATCTTAGAAATTGATGCACTTGAGCATGGCTCAGCCCCCCCCCCCCAACCCAAATAACCGATAGTTGCCAAAAATCAACAGAATTTTATGTGAGTGGTTAGGCTGAGCTGCCCTGAAACCATGTGTGCATTTTTGCATGATTTGGGGGGGGGGGGGCATTTTTGTTTATGGGCTCTTATTATTAGAATATGAAGCCTTTGCCTCTATAATGATCTCATGAAGAGTCCATCAATTCTTTTACATTGTAAACTGCTTTCTCAGGTAGCATTTTAATTGTTAGCAAGTTATCCTTTTAAATTTGTTAAATATAATATCTAAAACGGTGACTTTCAACAGTGCTCTTATTCCAGTAAATAAAAAAAATTGCAAAAAAAAAACCCCATGAAAACTACTGTTCCAATGGTACTGTATGTCCTCATCTGGAATCGTCTTGTATTAATAAGAATAAACAGGTAGTCCTTAGCAGCCAGGAATTAATGGTATCCACCGTCTGGTTGTTTTGTTCGACATCCAGTGGCTTTTATCTCTTGTTGCCTCTTTTACTCCTGCTTTATTCAGGCTTTTTGCTGGAAAGGGCAGCAAAACAAAATAATGTTATTTTCCTGCTGTTGTTGTTTTTACTCAGGTTTGTAGTGGGGCTGTAGGAATATTGAGGCAGGAGGTAAAGGGTCAGTTTTGACTCCTTACTACATGTACTGTTTCTATCTGTTGCTCCTTGTTTAGAGGGAAAGGTACTTCATCTCATAACCCATCTTTTTTGTGTCCTTAGATGAAGAAGGAAAGCACACAGAATACCCCCAATCCCCACATTCCAGAGAAATATGCAAGTTGGAGCTTTATGTTGTTGTCCATATGCAAACATATGAGGAATTATGTAACAGAATTTGATTTTCAAAAAATGTCCATTTCTTTTGAGGGAGATACCTAAATATAGGGTCCCCAGGGAATTTAGTTGCAGAATAAAGGGTTCCTCCCCACCCCACTGTCTAGATACTGAATCAGCAGCTGCATGCACTGCTAGTGTGTTGTGCATTCCAGAAATAATGCTGTTATTGTAGAAAATAATTGTACAACAAGTCTGCTATTGGGGGGGGGGGGGCTGGGATTTACCACGCACACTTTCTATCAAAATATTGGGGAAAAGTACTGGTAAGCAGACTTAAATATTGACCTTAATCTAAAGTATGTGCAAGTCATCTTGTCAAAGTGAAACTAGAAAGAGAAAGATCTTTCAAATTACGGGTTTCTAGTTATCAAATATTTATCTTGTGGAATATGTGCTGTCCTAGTAACTTCACTCTGTTATATAAACACATTGTAATGGTGTTGTGACTGTAATTTTCCTACACAAACAGTTGCACATTTAGAGTTCTGTATGCAATAACAAACCAAATGTGCTTCTATTCGTAGTCATTTATGGCTGAAAAAGAAATCATACCTTTATGTGAACAAAAATTCATCTACCACTTGTACAAAAATAAATAAATAAAAGAAACGGTATTGACCATATGATAAATTCCAGAATAGAAATTAAGATAAATTCTTTATTAAGTGAATGCAAGGTCATACACTAATGTTCAAGCTTTATTGTTCCCTGTAACTTTTCACTGGGCAACATGGTAAAGAAAACACAAAGACTTTGTGTGTGGCTGATGTTCAAGACATGATGTCTTTATTTAGTCTGAAAGTAGAATACATGAGGATACTGCAGACATTCAAATTAAGATGTATTAAGGCTCTGAGATGGTTTCAATTGCAATCTGCCAGGGGCTATTGCAGTAAAGAAACAACAGAAACAACAACATGCATAATGTAATCATCCAAACATTTCCTAATACGTTTATCAATCCATCTGTAGTTTAATTAGACACCAGCATGAGTGGATGTGGTTGTGATGGCATACATAGCACTGGAAGAGGTAGTGTGAATGACACATAGACCCAGCCATGTGGAATGGTGTGGGAATGGAGGAGCTTGCTGAAAGAGCGCCCCTACCCCATTCTGCATTCCAGATGGAAATTGAAACCCAAAAGATGAGTTCGCCCAGATCAGACAAGACTGGAATCCCCCTTTAATCTTTTGTGTACTGTAAACACCCCTTACTGCGTTTTCCTTTCTGGGGATTCCAGATCTTGTCTAGGTGTTGTAAGGTGCATGAAGCATCATTGATTAAAATCAAAACCCTCCCATATCCTGAATATCAAAACAAACTCTCCTCCTTGGAGAACCTTTTCAGGTTCTGTTGGGGCAGTCAAGCTTTTGGTTTCCCATGGAACTTCTATGGATTGTTGTTGGCTTTAAGGGTATAAATATCACCCCAAAACGTAATCTTTTTGCTGTACTCACACACACACACACACACCCTGCGTGCACATTGACTGTTGTCTTCAGGCTGCAGTCTGAGTTCTTTGTCCACTCCTTCTTCCTCACAAAATCTTCATTCTCAAGCCTTTCTGGCTTTTCGTGGACTCTTTCTTCAAGACAGGTAACTATCCAGCCCTAAGACTCTGCTACTCCTACCATTTTTGCATTTCAATTAACTTTGTATAATGGTTGTTTGAATGGGTTATTTTAGAGTGTGTGTTCTTCTATGTTTCTTCTAGTAAAAGGTCATGTAGTCCCCCATGCCTGAAGTCTTTATCAGTTATTTCTGATATAGCTGGTGCTTAGTTTCTGTATATGTTATCCCCTTTCATAGAGCCAAGCTAGATATTCCCTAACTTAATTAAATATAGATTGCTATGTCAGTGGAAGCCCTAAAAGCCCCGTGCATTTAGGATAACATGAAAAGGGAGAAAATCAGACAGTTGTTTGCACCATTTCTTAATTTTCATAGTATATTACCTGAAACAGAATGGTTCCCAGTTGGGAATGGGGTCAGGCAAGGCTATGTTCTATCACTCTTATTTGTTCAACTTGTACATAGAAAATAGTATAAGAAAAGCAGATTTAGACTCAGAAGAAGGAGTGAGAACATAGGAGGAAGGAAGTTCAACAATCTAAGATGTGCAGATGACATCATACTACTAGTGGAAAACACTACAATCTTGGATTAATAAGGAAGGTAAAAGAAGAAAGTGCAAAGTGAACTTTTATGCGGAACATAAAGAAGACAAAAATAATGACCACAGAGAAATTACACAAATTCATCCTATGAAATTGAAATAGTTAAGAGAGTTTTTGTGCCTTAATGGAGATTGCAGAAAGGAAATCGGAAGACTTGGAATAAAGGAACTAGAAAAAATCATAAAGAGTAAAGAAATACAACTGAACACTAAAGTTAAAATCATACAAGCCATTGTTTTCCATCACTATGTACGGATGTGAGAACTTGACAGTGAAGAAAGCAGATGAGAGGAAAATCAACTCATTTGAGATGTGGTGCTGAAGAAGAATGCTGTCAAAAAGGCAAGCAAGTAGGTGCTTGAGTAGTTACAACCAGAAATATCCCTGGAAGTCAAGATGATCAAATGTTGGCCACATCATCATAAGGCATGACTCATTGGAAAAGGCAATGATGCTAGGCAAGGCAGGGAAGACCACACACCAAATGGATGGACTGAATCAGGGAGGCCATGGGTCTGAATCTACAAGACTTGCGCAGGGCAGTGGAAAATAGAAGGGTATGGAGATGTCTCATCCATGGGATGTGTTGCCATGTGTTGGGGACACACTGAAGAAAGTTAACAACAACAAATTATCTGTGTGATAGGATTCACTTGCTGTGGAACTCAGAATCTTTTGGGAAAGCTGGTTGTGTTTGGGTTCCACATACAGGCTTTCTGAGCTGTGGAAACTTCTGATGGAAGAAGCACTGTGGGTTCTAGTTTAATTATGCAATGTGTGAGAGAGAAGGTAAAGAACTAGATTTGTACAGTAGTATTGTCTTGGGATTAGTGCTTTCTATGTGTGGCTCCTTGGTGGTGATGGATTGGCCGTTGGTGAATTGGTGACATTTGCCAGGAACTCTTGTGGGAGTGTCTTGTCTTGTGTGGTGTTTGCAGACATTATAAATTTTGACTTTTGTGCTGTATAAGCACATAAAATCATAAGGAATTAAGGCACTGGCTCTCTGGCAGTGACTTGACCATGAGCTAGAGCAGCTTGTTTAATTGTTTGTAAGAGTTAACCAAATTCTGAGATACAGTTATCAGTAGTTATTACTTTCCATATTTAGTAAATATATGTGTGTCAAGAAAATTTGAGGTCAAAATATTCTTCTGAGCTTTTATTTATAACTGCAGGGATTGCTCAAATAGCCAGTAAGTATTGCTTAAAAGCAAATTGGAGAAAAATGCATAGCATTTTTGAAAGACAAAAGTTCATGTGTTTATGTTTTGCTTGCCTCCAGTGTATATAGGTAAATAGATGTATATGCAGTCGTACACTCCCCCGTATCCCTGCAAGGTTAGGGAGCACTCCTGCCTTTTCTATCTGCTGTCAGAATTATGCATTTTAGAAAAAGAGTTCCACCACAGAATATTATTATATTCTTCAAGGCTTAATTATTAGGAAAACTATGTAGAATGAATTCTGTCAAAGCAATGAGGAACAGAATTGCCTCACTGATCTGTATATATTTGCATATCATGTGCACATTTGCTTAGGTGTTTCCTGCTAGAATTTTCATTGTGCAGTAAAAAACAGGATGAGCTACATTCCATGTTAGCTAATGTATATTGATCTCAGAGAAACTAGGCCCATTCAAAATCCTTAGGTCTTTTAAGGCAGCATGATGTCAGCTATCACAAGGTTTTCTGGCAAGATTTATTTGAAGAGTTTTTGCCTTTGTCTCCTGAGGCCAAGGAAATGTGACTTGCCCAAGCTCACCCAGTGAGTACAATAGGGATCTGTTATGTATGTTTAACTGTGATTCAGGTGGTGACAATGTATGGTCTTCCAGTTGTTATTAGGCTACAGCTCTCTTCATCACTCACCATTGTCTGTGCTGTTTAGGGCTGACTGACTGAAGTCCAACAAGATTCAATATGTTCCTCATCTTCCTCTAAGTAGGGGTAAATAACCATCAGGGGTTCAGGAGTCACATTGCTCCCGCAGAATACCATGGTCTGTTGCGATAGGAAAGACTTATAACGCAATACACTTATAACACATAGGAAGCTGCTCTGATAGCCTTTAAGGCTGAAGGGTGGGGTATAAATACTCTAATAAATAAAAAAATGGTCTATTATTGCTCAAGTAGGCTGAATACTAGTCATGAGTATTTGCCCAGGACTGCTATTTAGGTCTTCTAGCTTGGCTTGTTGGAGCCATTGATGTGCTGTTTGTTGGGTTACAGATCATAATAGCGTAAAAGGTGTTGATGCAATAATGATTGTCAGTACTCAAGTTATAGAGCTGCTGTAATCTGAGATGTTCGAAAGTATGCAAATAGGCACAGAGGATCAAGTAAAATTCAGAAAGTCAGATTGTAATTTTACCATAAACTTTAACAGAGTATAATTCTTTTATTACTGTACTTGGAAGTCCCTTATGCCTGCACTTAGAAATACTACTGCAACAGAGCTATAAAATTTCTTAAAGCTTTTTCTTCAAATAACACGTTCATATGGACAACTACAGACATTTTCACATTTATGAAAGAAGCTATGATTTGTCTAGATTTAGCAGATGGGAGATGATTTTCATCCACATTCTGTTTTCATCCATATTCAATTTTCCAAGACTTGTAAGCAGAATCTTATTTAATGAAATGAGTGATTTTCAAGACTAATTGCTGTCTTAACTCAGAACAGTCAAATCTTCCTTTTGTACTAGCTACTGTTTTAAAGAATACTCTAGTTTCTAGTGGGTTTTCTTTTGTCTATATGAAATCTGTAGGAACTGATGGAAAGTATGTATGAAAGTTATCTTTCAGTCAGATGTTTCATGGACTTTGCCTGGGAGTCTTTATCTTTAAGATTCTGCTTCTCCTAAAATCAAAATAAAAACAGTAAACCTTTTATTGTCAAAACATAAATGTTTATAGGCATTTCACTTTTTCTTTTTTATTATAAATACAAAAACAGTTAAACCTACAGAAAATAAAAAGAGAAAAAGAAAAATACAAAAAATAAAAAATGGGGAAAAAAGAGAGCGTCTCATCTTCCTTATTGTTTTGATAGCTCTCTCATCAATACAGCTAACCTCTCTTCTCATTATCAATATGTAAAATCACCAGTTCTTTTCACTTATAGCATGATAGTAATCATTGTCCCCCAAACTTTGCTAACAACTGTTTTCTCAGTTATGTTCATCCTATACTTTTTATCAGTGTCCATTTCTCTCTCTTGAGTAATTTTGAATTCTTCCCTCTTCTTAGAATTTTCCATCCTGTTCCGTGTCTTTTTTCCAGCTGTACACTCACTATATGTAAATCCATGTATCTCCCCTGTATGTTAAAAGATTTCTCGATAACCTGATCATCAGCTCATTCTATAACCCATCTATGTATTATAGCCACATTTCTTAATCTGCTCTGAAACACACTCTATAACCCATTGTCCACCTATATCTTGTATTATATCCAGAATATTCTGTGGTAAGTATAAATAATTTTGTTAAAAAATCATTTTATAAGAACACATTTTATAAAGATTCTTTTTAAAATCATAATATTCTCTCCAAATTTCTCTCTTTAACCGTATATTTTCCCATTAATCCATCAGTACATTGTAGCCAAAATTTAGATCTCATTTACCATACATTTTCAAATTTCTTATTCATTTGATATTTAACATTTGGTTTCTTCCTGTCAAACCCAGCAGGATACCAAAGCTCAGAAACTCAGACTCAGTAGTAAAACCTCAGAAACCTTTATCCTGTTTGGTGACTTTCATAGTTAGAACTCAACAGCAAATGATTCCATAATTAAACTCCACAGAATTCATACTACAGGAGGGGTTAATTATTAGTAGTAAAAACTAATAAACACATTTCTCTTTCCTTTCCCATACTGGTCCTTTCTCTTTGTTGCTATAGCCAGGCACTTCCTTACAAATGATCTTGAGTTTGTTTGCCTCCTTTTCTGGCTTACTTCAGCACTGTGTCTGAGATCATGGCTCTAAAACTTTTATAAAACATATCATCAATACTACATATCCCATCACTATATTATGGCAGGACATCAAAGACACTACCATGCTTATTTTTGAAGAGGAAATAAGCAAGCTTCTATTGACTTATGTTAAGTGATACAGTAGGCCCAAGCAAATTAGTAGCTGCTAATTCCCTAGCAGGTCTTTGTATTCAAATTGTTGGCTGATCTGTTCTTTCACTTTTTCTACTGCCAGAGAAATTCTCTGAAAATATGGAGGTTGTTTGTGGTTTTTATTTTCTTGCATAGGCAAGCAGTCCTTTTGTTGCCCTCCTTTCAGATTGTTTCAAAAGTTATCGTTCTGTTTATCAGTGCAGATGTTTAGGACTAACAAATTATTGATAAACTTAAATGTTTGCCTGACTTTTTCTCAACCAAAAAACCTTGTTGGGCAAATCATTCTGTTAAAAATCACAACAAAGAAAGAAAGAAAGATAGAAAGAACCCTGACGCAAAGTAAGAGAGAAATGTTGACTTTTCTTCCTTCTCTGCTGACCTTTATGGATCCAAAGTCCAGTGGGAATTATTATTCTTTAGATTGTAAACAGATGGAAGACAGTTCGTGCATACTTTGTACTTTTAGATTCCTACTTTAACTTTTTCAGTTGGAGGATTGTCAATTTACATAGTAACCAAGTAGCTACTTCTGGCAGTGAACATTGTGTCTCTTTCGGTACCTTTAGATAACTGTTGATTAAAGTATTTGAGGTAGTCATTTCCCTGTAAAATTTATATTGGCATCAACCAGCTTCTGGAGCTATTTGGAGACTACAAAGAATATATATTTATCTTCTAGTGTTTTCAGAGTCTGGCTCAACTAGGGTTTTTTCATTTATAGTGCCCTATGGTTCAGTGACCTTCCTTTGGAGTCCTGATTGGTGCAGAAGTTGTTCTTAATTTCCTTCTGAATTCAAACCTATTTTCTGTACTTCATAGATAAATTACAGTCTGAAAGCATTTTCAGGGGAAGCCATGCTGGGTAAGCAGCAAAATACAGTGCATATTAATCTATCCCATTGAGCTGGTATAGTCACTTGCACCTTATGAAATGCACAGAGTGAGTGGGATTTTAGACTTCTCTGAAGGCTAAACCTGTTCTTAATGGCTGTTTCTTCCTTTTCTCCAACAAGGAAAAGCCAAGCTAGAACATTAGGCAAAATGAAACTGTGCAATTTAGAAGAGGTGTTAGTCCTGATGTCTCCTCCCCTAGTAGGAACACAGTTCATACAGATGTGGATGGCAAACCCCCCAAATTTTCTTTGACTGGGTCTCAAAGAATCCCATGTCCCATCAGGTTCAGTCTCATGCCACTGCTCCTGCAGCTCTGTCAAGTGTTGTTTGGCCCAGTGATCTGCAGCTGTTGGTCATCACCACCCTCCATTCCTGCTTCTTTGACAAAAATAGAAAATCTTGAGAGAGTTCAGGACTTGGATGTTCTCAGGCAACACTCAAAGCTCAATATCATAATCATTGATGCTGCTCACTCTCAAAATGAGTGGCGTCAACCATCTGCCTGGCTTACTGAACTGGCTTGGAAGGACTCTTCTCCTCGAATCTGAGCCCATTCCACAAAGGCTGTAGCCATGTCTTCTGGCTTCCTGTGCTGTGCTAGGACATTTATGGTGTGGCTTCCTGGTCACAGTCTGTGACCTTCATTACTCATTACTGAGTGGACTTTAGGTCTAGTACTGACACTGTTTTGGAAGCCTGTACTGCATTGCAGTTTGCCTTGCATGTTCTTTGCACTTTGAATACTGCGCTGTGTTTGTATGTTTCAAGAGTTTTATTTCATGAAACTGATTTGATACTGTTTGCTGTGTATAGGAGGGAGGCATGATGTTCATGTTTTCATATTCTGCTTTTGACCTAATGTTTAGTAACGTTTTGTCTTGTTTACAATGACACTCCTGCCTCCTTCTTGTATGTACTTTACTAGTCTTCCATTTGTGTGAGTCACAAAGGCCACAAAAAAGGAGGACAGATTGTATACCTGTAACTAGTTCTTTGAGTGGTCATCTGTCCATTCTCACAACCCGCCTGTTCTCCTCTCATCATGTTCAACTGATTCCTATGGATGGCTGCATCAGTGTCCATGGAACAGGCAGTTTCGGTGGGAAGCCCCTTATATAGGGAGGTGTACGGGACTACTGACAAAACACCTAACTTTCTAGAAATGCTGAACAGTGCTCTGTGCAATTTCAGGATAACCCATTTGTGTGGGTGCACAGATGATCCCTGAAGAGCTTCAGTTTCAGGTATGCATCCTGCCCTTTCATTGTGTACTTGCCAAAGTTACAGATTTAATCCCTTATGCAATGGGTGAATTTTTATCTCTGAGCATTATACATATGTTTGACCTTCATAACATCTCTAATAGGTTTGTGTGTTGGTATAGTTTTGATCAGCTACAAGATATATTGCTGAAAATGTTCCTTCAGTGCTCTGGAGGTCTTGGTGAACTTCCAGTCACTTGAATGTAGGTTATATTCAGAAATTCCTTGTTCTTGTCTCTGTGCATTATACCTATGTGTCTGTGCCTGTGCCTGTGCAAAACTCACCTTTGGTACTTCCTATGAAGGTCACGTTTTGGTGGTAGCCTCTCCTTTTCCTCTTATACATGTGCATACGGAGCTATCTCTTCAGCTTTACTTCTTCTACTACAGCAGTAGCATGTCTGGTAGAACTTTTCCTGAATTTTTTTATTCATCCACCCCTCCACCCTACCCCAAAGTAATTTAATTAAATGTCTGGTTTAATGCTTTTAAAACTTTTTTACTCTATATAGTTATAGAGTATCAGTTTAAATTTATATTAAAGGCTGCTCTGCTTTATAGGTAAAGAAAGATAAATAACCTTTCTTTAAGTGCTTCTGATAGATGGAGTTTTGGTTTGTTTTAGCAAGTGATTGGTAAGGAGATGCGGAAAATAAATGTGCCATCATTTTGCATGTTCATTGTTGAGTTCAGATTGTTTTATTTGTGTAGCAGCTCTCTCTTGTTAATTGCCATAATTTTACTGTAAAATTGCAGTTAATTGATTCAGTCTGTAATATTCCTCCCCTCAATGCGGTCTCTTCAAGGAAATTCTCTGTCTTATAAAATGGGGCATTTCTATGTAAGATGGTGTTAATTTGATCAGGAGTTCTGAAGTGTATTATAATAAACTTAACTGTAATGCTTAATTAAATTTAAAGGCCCATTTTAAAATGGTAGTAGCAAAGTGAAGCAGATGGCTACCATGTTGGCCTTATATGTGGTTGATATTGTAACCTGTAAGATAAAATTATAGTTATTTATTTGTGTAAAGTATGGCTTCATTGGCTTATTTGGTATTATTGTTGTACTACTTTTTAATACAGATTTTCAAATGCTTGCCTGCTACTGTTCTATAAAAATTCATAGTATAGAGATGGAGCTAGCCTGTCTGTTACATCAGTTTCACACAGTAACAGGAACAATAAACTTGTCTGAGTGCAAGTGGTGATTTTATTACTGAATTGCTCTGATGTCCAAACAGAAGGTTTGGCACATTTTTGTTGAAGCACGCCTTGTGTTTAGAGCATTGTGGTATCCTGATATTGACTTGGAAATAGAACTGTATTGTCAGTAGTGCTGCTTATTGATTGTTAAATGAGGGTAAACTCTCTTCTATTGTTGTGGGGTTTTAGGAAATGTGGTTGGATTACAGTAAATTCTGAATAATAGCAATCTGTATAAAGTATATGCATTATCTTTCTTCTCATCCACAGGTCAGTTCCAAAACTCAAGAATTCTTTTTAGTCATTTAGATTTATGTGTCTCATGTTTTCAGTATTGTCTTAGAACAAACAGGAAATTGATAAATGAGATTAATATTCCAATTTTTTTTTAATTAAGGGTTAGATATAGACACTACATATCTAGTTAGGTTAGATGGGTATTTAAAACTTTGGAGCATTAAATGTGAGTTTATAAAGTGCAGGGTGTTTTTAGAAGATACTTTTTATTAAAAGTTTTCCACATACAGTTGGCCCTTTGTATCCATGAATTCAACCATCTATGGCTTGAAAATATTCTAAAAAATAAATAAATTCCAAAAAGTAAAGTTATTTTGCCATTTTGTATAAGGGACACCATTTTACTGTGTTATATATAATGGGACTTGAGCATCCACAGGTTTTGGTATCCATGTGAGGTGGGGTCCTGGTATTTACAAATAGGCATGCATTAGATCAGACTATAATTCTACTAAATTAAATTCCCAAGTTTACCAAGCTTGGAAGAAAATCAATTGCACTGTATCAACTTTCTTTAAATACTTTCTTTAAATATAAAACAAATTAAGTGTATTTATATAATGGAGCCTAAATTTTCCTTCCCATAGCATAACAACACTCATATCCAAGTTTTTTACCCAAAGAGAGTACAGGCAGGATTCCATTTCCTACCCTTCTCCTACATACGCTTTCCCTTTTCAAGTCAAATAATAATAATACACCTCCATGCTGAATGAGTAGTGAAACATCTATTTTTTTGTGCAGGTGCAGCTTCAAAATAAGAGCAAAAAAATCCCACACCAAACATGTGCATTATTGCAGAGTGGTCAGAGTGGAAGCCATGGGCTACATGCAGCTCCAAGGCTGTTTTTATAGTTACCCAGAACATGAAGTGTCAAATTTTCCACCTACATCTCAAAACCAGAGGATTGGTGTTGGCCATTTTGACATGCTTAGGAGAAATTTGGCTACGCTGGCTGGGTCTATAGAGGTCTGTCTTATACATTACACCCTTCATATACGCAGGGAATCTGTTCCAGAAAATGTAAGGGAAAAAACAAGGGACCTCAAGTCCTATTGTTTTCTATGGTGGTGTGGTCTCGTGTGCTCTGTTGCGCTGTGCGTGCGCTGAACATGTGTGCCCCATCAAAAGTGTCTTTATGACCATGAGTCCTCCTATGGACTCATACAAACCTTTATTCAAAACAGGACGTGACCGAAGCAGAAAATTTTAATCACTTCCTGATTTGAACAAATACTGTATTTTCTTTAAAATATTTGTTGTACCTAGATACTGATCTGATCTTATGTGATACACCTCATAGCCTACCATACTGGGGGCTGATCATAGCTTTTTTTATGGCTTTCTGGTATTTGTTTACTGTACCAGTGAGATTTTGGAAGACTGATTTGAAGACTCTTCTTCATTGTAATGGTACTAAGCAGGGCTGGGGAGTAGGAGTAAGGAGTAAAGGAGTAAGAGTTTTTTACAGGAGTAGGAATAAAGAGTAACAAAATATATTTCTTACTCCTTATTCCTGTTATTATATTGTACATGCAAACACCAAAAACAATTTTTATATATTGCACTAAGGAAGGGACTGGGAGGCAAAGAGAGCCATTTACACACACACACCAGCCTTGCAAAGCAACTGGGGCTTTTCCCCTGGGCTGGGGAGTAGGAGTAAGGAGTAAGAGGTTTTTACAGGAATAGGAGTAACATTAAGAAAAAATCTTACTCCTGAGTAGGACAAGGAGTAACTCCAAAATCACCACTATTCCCCAGCCTTGGTACTGAGGTGTGTATGTATGTGTTTGTGTGCATGCATGCGCGCGTGCACACACACACACACACACACACACATATACTGTGTATGGAGAAAGATTGAGCACATACACAAATTGAACATTCTGTGGATTGGTTATATTAGGATTGATTAGGTTATATAGAAGTTGTGAGAATAAGATACATAGAGTGATCAGCTTTTTAAAAACTCCAGTTAGTGATAGAGTGTACAGTGGTCCCCCGGGTTACGAAAGTAATCCGTTCCAGGATCCCTTTCATAACCCGAAAACCTTCGTAACCCGGGGGACCGCTGTAAGTATAGGAAAGCACTTGGTGTGATTTGAATTTTGCGCCGCTTTCCTTTCTTAACCCGGGTTTTTTTTCATAACCCGGGGCCGTTTTTCCGGCCCCGGCTCTTTCGTACCCCAGGGGATTCGTAACCCGGGGGACCACTGTACTTCTTGGAGGCGTGTCACAAGTTAGTCTGCTGAAAAATATGATCTATAGGAGAGCATCTTTTCAGTTTCCCCGATTTGCTTTTAAAATACAGGATTATATTTTACAAGTGTTTTCATTTAGCTTTTCAGATTTTTCACTCTGACCTTACAGTTGTATCAAATCATAAAGCCATTTCTCTGATTCTACCATATGCTTTCACCCAGAAAAGTTAGAGGGATTTCCACATTATGCTTCCCCCCCCCCCCCATTATACATTGATACTGTCAGAATCAGAACTTTGTATTATGACAAGGGTTTTTCATACACATTACTCTGGCCTGGTGCAGGTGTATATTGCAAACCATAGTTTTAGAGGATGTTGTGTGATATTGTGAGTGTAGGCTCTCTCTTGGAAATTTCCTGCCTCTCATTTGTTTTTGCTTATAGTTTAGATTCAGAACAACAAGTACACTGAAGAAGATCAGATTCTCTTTTAAACCTGGTTTTGTAAACCTATTTAAAAACTGGTTCTGTGCCCTGTTTAGGGAGGAAGCTTTTATTTACCTGTGTTAAATGTGGTCACCAGTGGCACGTTTGTAATTTTTAACCATGGCTGAAGGAATAAAGGGGGAGAGTTGTAGGCCTTAGAGCAGGCTCCTAGCTCCCAAACCACCGTTTACAGGAGCCAGAGCTGAACATCTACAGAATCATAAATCTTGTAGTCTGACTCTGAAGGAAAATATTGTGTCAGAATCTGCTGTTAATATTTATATAATTGAAGTATATATCACAGTTTTATGTATTTGATATTAAATTCTGACATTATTGATAAGGTTTTCCTTTCTTTCTTTCTTGCTGCTGTGTTCCTCCAGGAACCATTAGGTACTGGTAAGTATTTCAATTCAATCAGATTTTACAAAGTTTTACCTAGTGAGAACATTGTATCCTCACTTTCCTCGGTGAAAACTTTGTACACTATGGGCAAGTCTGTTATTTCAGTGTTTTCTCGGACCATCATTATTGCTTTGTCTGAGGAGAGATAGAATTGAGCAGTTCAGGACCCTATAAAGATTGTTTTAACTGTGCCTTGCTGTGATGAGAAAGAGCCTCGGCAAGCTTTGGTGTTCCACATTTTCACTTTTCCTCTGTGTTACTGTGTAGCTGCAAGGAAATTGGAAGCTTTTGCTTCAGTTTTGATTAATTCAGTTATTGCATTATGTCAGCTCTCAAATCTGAGATCAGTCTTAATTCTGGTTTCTTCAAACAAACCAGTTTAAGTCACATTTTGAAGTTTGATTATTTGAAAGAAAACCATAGGATTGATCACAGTTTTGCCAGGTATGTTGGCATGATATGTTGTGGTTAAATATTATTTTTTAAAAAAAGCAGAAGTCTCTAGAGTGAACAAGGACAAAATTGGCCTGAACTTGTTCTTACCATGATAATTCATGGATTATTATGATATGTATATATACAGACTTCATCTTTGCATGCTTTCTGAGGGCACCCATTTGTTTGGTCACAGTACATTGATACCTTGTATTTTCTTGCTTTTGTTTACCCTTTAATTGCAGAATTCTGCATAAATTCTGGACTTCTTGATAACATATTTGACAGCCTGAACATACCATATATACTTGACTATAAGTCAACCTTGTGTATATGTTGAAGGCAGGTTTGGGGGCAAAATTATGTATTTTGATATGACATGGATATGTTGAGGGTAAAATGTAGGGGCATGTAATAGAGGATTAAACGGTGAAGCAATATGGTTCTGTCCCAGGCTGGTGCAATGATGATGTTCACGTGTCATGCAGCTGCCACTGCTGCTACCATTCACCCCTTACCAGCTGCCTGCATCATGTCCTCTTTGGAGGCCCCTGCTATGGCAGGTAATGGTGGAAATGGAATGCTTGGTTTCATCCACATGTCCAGGAGCCCTCTTGCACCATCAAAGGCTGCGCCTGGCATCTGCATAGAGAAAGTAATGGTGGTGGCAGGTAAGGGGGTGCCGGATCATGTGTTCTGCAAGTTGTCACAGCAGAGTTTCCAGTCCTTTTAGACTGAGACATCAGCTTTTTGAGCTAGGATCAGTCTGGAGTCGCTGGATCAGCATCTGAACTGACCGATCCCATCCCAGGGCTATTGGCCTGCATCATCCATACAGGATGATGTGAGGCCAGGGAGAACACAGGCATTTTTTGGCTGCACATTCAGCCCCCAAGGAAAACAATGCCAAAGAATGTTTAAAAATTCCAGTAGGCATAACTGTTTGTGCTCACCCTAAAGGCTGGATGGACGAGGAGGAAACTATAGGTAAATAATGCTGTGGGATATGTGGGGGAGGCAGTCAGGTGTGGGTGGAGTTAAGAAAATGCACAGATGTCAAAAATGGATGAAAAGGCTAAGGAAAGAAAATGGTGAGTATATTAGCTGTGATTATAACCTTTAACTTTCATGTGACAACTGTGCCTGATGTTAACCCAGAAAAACTGACAAATGTACACATATGTCTTACTGAGATCCTTCAAAGCCGAGTTCTTCTTGGCACTCCTTTGAAGGGAAGTGTCAAAGAGCTGTCACTACCTTCATTTTCATGCCCAGGCATTCAAAAAGGTCAGGAGTGGCACTGTGATGGAAAGAGTAGAGAAATTTGGTGCTTCTTTTAGGCGGTTCTGGGATGTGCTAGGCTCTTGCTTTTTTCCACTCTACTCAGAGAAGGAAAGGCTTTCTTTTCTTTTTTTAAAATAAGAATTAAAATACAGCATTTATATTGGCCAGGATGGATAAGTCAACCCAGGTTTTTTGGGTCAATTTTTTTGACTAAAATTTCTGGGCATATACATTAGTATTTACAGTAAGCCAGCTCTGCTGTTATGATTGTTGCTAAATACAGTGGTCCCCTGGGTTACGAAAGTAATCCGTTCCAGATTACCTTTCGTAACCCAAAAATTTTCGTAACCCGGGGGAGGCCTGGCCGGCGGCGGAGAAGGGACGGCCTTCCAGCGGACCCGCGGGAAGGCCGTCCCTTCCCCCCCGAGGCCTGGCCGGCGGCGGAGGAATAGGGACGGCCTTCCGGCGGACCCGCGGGAAGGCCGTCCCTTCCCCTCCGATTTTTTTTCGGATCCCGGGGGATACGTTAGTGGTCCCGCCGGTTTCGGATCCCGAGGTTTTTGTAACCCGGGGGATTCGTAAGCCGGGGGACCACTGTACATTATTCTTGTTCATTGTCATGCTGATACTGGAATTTTACAACCTCATCTCACTAAAGGGGCTTTGGTGTCATACTATATTGTCATGGAACTTCACTCTGGTTCTCTTGAAGATTATCTATCTATTAAGAACATTAATAGTGTTCTGAAAGACCTGTGGCACTAATAGTGGTGCGGCTCTTGAGAACTGCAAGTAGCATTCAGCTGGAGAAAGGGGGCTTCCCTCCTGCCTGTTTCCAAATTGAGCTGCCCTCATACTCCTGAGGATCAAGAGGCCTACAGAATACTATTCTGAATTTAAAATTATTTTCTTTGCACTGAAGATGAGTAATCTTGATTTATATTCAACAAAATATACCCTCCTTTTTGTACTAGTGAGTACAGTCTGATAAATACGTATGTAGTTATGTCAATTTCCAAGAAAATTTCGAGTTGGGAAAATTATCCAGAAAGTTCTTCACTGCTTCTAAATCAAATGAGTCCTAAGCTAGCTTCATTATTTGGCTCCATTTCTTGTGCTAAATTTGTAGCATGTCATTTTTTTTCTAATAAGCAAAAGTACTTGAACTGAAATATTTGATCTCCAAAAATAGTTAAAGAAAATGCATTTAATTTGATTTAAATATCCAAGCAAACTCAAAACTTTGCATTTTCATTGGAATAGTAAGATGTGGCATATCACACGTGTACTTTCCGTACATTATTTAGATTTAAAAAAAAAAAGATAGCACTCGGATCTTTAAGAGATCGGCATAGAAATGTACATGCTTTTCTGATACAGTTAACTGGGAGAAAATGATAATTGTAACTTTGACCTTAGAGCTAACATTTCATACATTATAGACTTTATGTCCATGCATTATGTCAGGGACAATCAGTGTGTGGACCACAATTTTATATAATATTATTAATTTCAAGAGGCTATTAAATTATTACAATCTCAGTTTTGTGAAATAATGCATTTCTAGCCAGGGAAACCTTAAAACAACAACAGCAATTTGAAAACATTTCCCTTTCAATGCATTCCTGTGGTACATTGGAGGGTAAAATGACCTAGTTTTGATTTATCTGGAGAATAATATTTATGGATTCTAATAACAAGGCTAGCATCGTTCTGCACACTTTTTGACAAAAGCATAATTGTCATTAATTTCAGAGAGAAGGGTGGCACTTCATTATCCATCTGTACTCCCATAGGCATAGTATGTAATGAATATTTTCATTCTTAAATTCCCTTGAAACAGAATAAAAATATCAGTTTTGTTTAATTTTAAGGTATATTAAATACCCATAGAAGGCCATCCAAGCCTTGTGGAGGTTATGCTGCCAGTTTTAAATAATGTAAGTTATAGCTGAACTCCTGCAGCATGTGGAAATGGCGGTATTTTTCTAAGTGTCAAACTTTTCCTTGAAAATGAATGTTCTACTTCTCTGCAGCTGTTACCTTTATTAAAAATCCACTTGTAGTGCATTGACATTTCTGAATAGTGTGCTGTCTTGGTACAATAGAACCCAGCAGCAATTCTCCTAATGAAGCCTTCTTTACCTTGCATCCAAGAAGTAAAGAATGTCAGTCTTTGCTATTGATAGAATATTCTTGGCAAGCAAAGAGAAGACAAAAATAGTAATTAATCTCCAGAGTCTCAGCTACCTCTATTTGTGTATGTGTGCATGTACTTGTGCTCTCTTTCAGTATCTGAGTGAAGGGAAAAAATTATTCTGCATTTTTAACATCTGTGGCATTTGGTGCTTAACAGTGGAGGCATATTAAGAGTAGTGGAAAAAGTTTATAGCAATTTGTGCTTATAATGAAACACATGACCAAAATGTTACCATTAAACTCAATATACAAATACTAAACACCTAATTATGGCTGTAAAACCTATTATACTAACCTTTGTCCAATTTGTAAAGTTTTTGTGTGACAAACAGCAAATCAAAATTATTGGGATTGTTCAGATATAGGCAGAGCAGACCTTATATTTAAGAAAGCTTTCACCTGTGGAAATAGAAGTTTTAATTCCTTCTTTTAGAACACTTCGTTTCAAATGAAGTACAGTTACTTTTCTTATACAGAATTGATCAGATAAGTCCTTAATCACTTAACTGCTAAAAACTGCTTTCTATTCTTTGAGCATTTAGGATCTGTTAAACTACTTTCTTTCTAAAATGCCTATGGAACTAGGTAGAAATATTTTGTTTTATGGAAGGCATGGGATTTGTGCATGGTACTCTGTCGATATGTTCTTTACAGTGTTGACCGTTGTGAATGATACCTTGTGATAATAGGTGTATAATTTTAATACATAGCCCAAACAAGGTGACCTTTAAATAGCAATCTTTAAGTGTGGCAGAGTTCAGTATGTAATAATGTTTTTTTTCCTCTGGGACTTACATAGTGTTCAGTTCTGTTCTTCGTGTGTGTGTGTGTATATATTTGGTCATGTGGTGTTCCTCGTCTAAAGTGGAAGGACGACCATCTTCACTAGTAGGAAATGGTAGCTTTTCCAGTTTTCAGTCAATAAATTCATAAGAATTTGACTAATTTATCCTTCTGCCATGCATTCTTTATGTGCTACTATTTAAAATGGGAAATGTGATATCCCTCTTCATAACAGTAAGTAAAACTCTGAATGTTGATATTCAAAAGTCAGTATTTTCTTAAGCCAAAAAAGCCTCAATAAGGAATAGTTTGTTTTTACAGGATATTTGTTTTCCAGAGATTATATCCATGTATCAATACAAGTAGATTAAGGAGTAGTTGCAAAAGTTCCATAAATATTCTTTTAGACTGAGATAGTAGGCTTGCCAACAGAAGGATGCAGCCAAGTGGCATCTTATTCTGCTAGCTTTTATTGGGTCAGCAGAGCTGGCATCTATTTTACTGTCTTGAGATTACTGAATGATAATACTCTTAGTATCCAGTCTGTAGTGAGCTCTTTGTACTTTGATAACAGTTTCTCTCCTCAACTTAGTCTTCGCCAGCTAAAGTTAAGCATGCGGTTGCAGATAAATGCTTAAGTAGTTGCTATTTAGCATTGCTATGGGGCAAGGAAATTAATAAGGTTTGCCATGGTCAAATTTATTTCTGTTATTCCTGTTGATGAAGGAATTAACATTCTACAGTTTCTGACAGACAGAAATTGAAACAGCAAAAACATCTTGCACCACAAACCTTGACTTGCATGGAAGTTGTTTGTTTTCTTTTAAAAATGAACTAGATTCCTTGTCTTTTTCATGTTCATATACCTACAACTGAGATTAGCCAGTATTTTATTATGGGATGAGTGGTATTTTATTATGCATCTTATCCAAAGACCTCATAAATTCACTTGATTCTTATACTAACTTTCTTACACTGAAGTTATTTTGGGAAATGGAAATATTGAGAGGTATTAAAACATTAAACATCTTGATAATGTCTTTCTGTTTTATAATAAGGTGGTAAAAGCGAAGGGGGGGGGGGAGAGCGTCTTGTGGAGGACCATATACAAAACCTCCAGTATATGTATTTGTGGATCCCAAGTCCTAATAAAGGGATTTGTAGCCTTTTCAAACTTTTGCAGTAACTGAAAGATGGGTATTTATTATCTAGTCTGATGTTTCCAGACTCTAGGCCACCAGTATACTGACCATGTTTTGCAGTGTTCTTTTTAGCAAAGTACAAGTGTCTTACATTTAATGTCTGCTCCTTGGTCACTATAAACCTGGTGAAGCAAAAAAATTTTCTCAGTATGTCAGTGATTTTTAAAAAATACACAATCTGCGACCGGATTTATATGTGTACTTGATCTGTTGTATTAGATGCAACTACTGTTGGAAAAACACTTGGATCATAAAGAAAGAGAGTACCATTAGATTATCCTGGATTTAGTTCCTCCTATGCAGAATTTGTTAGTTTGAACTGTGGAAATGGTGTCCTTCATATATCTTAAATAATTTGTTTATTGAACAAAACTGCACTAATGGGTGGGTGGGTGGGTATATGCATTTATACATATATGCTAAGTGTAAGGTTATGATAGTGGCTGTTTTTAAAAAAATAATACTGCTATTTAGTGCATTACTTTGTATAGTAGGAGACTTGGCCATTATTTAGATGCACACAGCGACATTGCCAATGTTGCAGGCTTACATTTAACATTTGTATCTTGCTGTGGTCATGGCAAATACATTTAATACAGTTCTCCTGGGTAGTAATGGTGATTTTCTTGTTTTCTAGTAGTATGGGGTGTCATATTTCTTCAATCCATGTACAACCTAGAAAGCAGCTTTATCTGCTGATCAGAAAGACTTGTATAAGACTCTGTATAAAATTGCCAAACATGTGACATTTTTATTTGTGATTGTAAGTTTTATTTGTGCTTATAAGTTTAAAAATGAGTCTAACCCAATATGATTCTCTAGTGGGAAGTGCTAGGAACTGATAATTCCAGATAAAAGCTAGGACTTTGAGTAGTGAAGTATTGAATCAGATGCTGTACTAGAAACCAGAGTTCACAATATGTTATGTGACTAATTGTGCAGATGTCTAGCCATCCTGACCTAGTTTTGCACAAAACTAATTGAATCTTTCCCAGTCATGATTATGGACTTGATTATAGCATAGAGACATTCCTCTGTATGCAGAGAGGTTACCACAATAAATTTCAGAGATTATTTCCATCAGAATGAAGCTGCTATTGTTGGCAATGTGAATCAACAAATAGTCTTACATAGGTCACTCTTCAGATTCGTCCTATATTTTGAGTTTATTTTCCCTTATTTAAGAAATATCATTTTCAGACTAATTTCCATCTCTCCAGTTCTCTCTGGTATCTACCCTCCCATTGAATTCAATGCAAATAGCAAATACTTTTCTATACTGCTTATCTAGCATTCCCTAAGCAGTTTACAGTGTTTAAGCCAATTGCCCCCAACAAGCTGGGTACTCATTTTACTGACCTCCGAAAGGATGGAAGGTTGAGTGGACCTTGGAGCCCTGCCTGGGATCAAACTCATAACTTTGTGCCTGCATTTAACCACTGCGCCAGCAGGGCTCCTTCAATTCAAACTTGTTCTTTATAATTCTTATATCAGAGAAAAGTTCCCCATGTTAGTGCCATGTAATTTATTTTGAATTTACAATCATCACACCTTGTAAATACCTTCTGTTCAGGCATAATTATCTTTGTGTAAAAAAGTAACAAAGAACCAATGCATTCCCCCTGCGCCAAATCCCCTGCTTGACCCCACAACGGCCTGCTGTGACGCATTTAACACCTACTTTGCAGACAAAATCTCTTGGATAAGAGCCGACTTAGATGCCAATGTTTCAGCAGTATCTGTAAATGAGGCACCTAGCAACTCCATTGTTGTCACCTTATTGGATGAGTTTCAACCTGTAAGTACTGATGGACAAGCTCCTTGGAAGCGTGAGGAAGACAACCTGCTCTCTCGACCCATGTCCATCTTGGCTGGTTGTCCAGGGAGGGGACACATTGAGGACATTCCTTCGGGATGTCATCAATGCGTCCCTCAGGGAGGGTATTGTTCCATCTTCTCTGAAGGAGGTGGCTGTAAGGTCTCTCCTGAAGAAACCCTCCCTTGATCCCCTGGACAGAAATAACTACAGACCAGTTTCCTTGTTGCCATTCTTAAGCAAGGTGATCGAGAGAGCAGTTGCCTCCCAACTCCAAGCTATCTTGAATGAAACTGATTTTCTTGATCCATTTCAAACCGGCTTCCAGGCAGGATATGGAGTTGAGACTGCCATGATTGCTCTGACAGATGACCTCCACTTGAGCATCGACAGGGGTAGTGTGACCCTGCTGGTGCTCTTGGACCTCTCAGCGGCCTTTGACACTATAGACCATGTCATCCTTTTGGACTGGCTGAGGGAGATGGGCATCGGAGGCACTGCTTTGCAGTGGTTTTGGTCCTTCCTCTCTAGCAGGTCCCAAAGTTTGAGGCTCGGGGACAGTTGCTCTTCCAAAATCGAGCTTAATTGTGGCGTCTCTCAGGGCGCCATCCTCTGCCCAATGCTATTTAACATCTTCATGAAGCTGCTGGGTGAGATCATCCGGAGGCATGGAGCGCAGTGTCATCAGTATGCTGATGACACTCAGATATACTTCTCCATGACAAGATCATCTGCTCAGACCTCAGATGGCGTCTCCTCTCTCAATGACTGCCTGGCAGTGGTAATGGATTGGATGAGAGAAAACAGATTGAGGCTCAATCCAGACAAAACGGAGGTACTGATGGTCACTGGCCCGAAACCAGGTCTGGGAATACAACTCCCGGTCCTAGACGGAGTCACACTCTCCTTGAAGGACCCTGTTCACAGTCTGGGGGTACTTCTAGACTCGTCACTAGTCAGGTGAATGTGACAGTCAGGAGTGCCTGTTATCAGCTTCAACTGATATGCCAGCTGCACGCTTTCCTGGAGATGAGGGACCTGGAAACTCTGGTACATGCTTTGGTCACCTCACGTTTAGATTACTGCAATGCGCTCTACATGGGGATGCCCTTGTGCTTAACTTGGAAACTTCAACTGGTCCAAAACATGGCAGCCAGACTAGTTACCGGAACATCCAGGAGGGAGCACATAACACTGGTGCTCAAATCCCTCCACTGGCTGCCGATCAGTTTCCGGGCACAGTACAAGGTGCTGGTTTTGACCTTTAAGGCCCTTCATGGCTCAGGTCCATCCTATCTTAGGGACCGTCTCTCCCCATATGAGCCCCCTCGCACTCTTCGGTCCTCTGGGAGGAATTTACTATAACCTAAGAGAACTAGGCTGGCGCAGACCTCCCAGAGAGCCTTTTCCGCCATTGCTCCCAGGCTGTGGAATGGCCTGCTGGATGAGATGCACCTTATTACAACCTTGGATGGTTTTAAGAAAGCCACCAAGACATATCTCTTCCGGCAGGCCTTCCCTGAGAATGAGTAAACTGTCCGTCAACTATAGTCCCTGCAGTTCTCACTTACTGAGACATGTAATGCTCTTGAGGCCGCCCACTTTCTAAATTTAGAGCTATCAGTGTTTAATATCCATCTTTTAATGTCTTACTGTTTTAAATTCTACTCTTAGTTTAATCTATTTTTAAGGGGCGGGAGGGTAGACTGATGTGTTTTTTAATTGTATGTATTTTTAAATGTTGTACTCTGCCCCGATCGCTCACCCAGAGGGGCGGAATATAAATAAACATTTATTATTATTATTATTATTATTATTATTATTTATTTTTATTATTATTATAACTGATAAACACAACAGAAAGCACCTGTGCTCCATAACAATAGCGCCCTATAATATCTGCATGATGACATTTTATAACTTCTATTTTGAACTTAAATTGTCACATTTTTCAACATTTTTCTTTGTGTTATTCTTCATTTACTTTAGGATTCAAGTGCCCTGTTTGTTCCAAGTTTGTATCTTCAGATGAAATGGACTTACATCTTGTGATGTGCTTGACAAAACCAAGGATAACCTACAATGGTAAGAAAGTAAGCTAATTACTACTTGTAATACAGTAATTGGATTGATATTGCATTAGCTAAGCCTACCAAATTGGATACATTTCTTTAAAACTAGCTACTGCAAATCTTTCATTAGTAATGCTTGCTCAGATGCATAACCTCTTCTTTCTGATGAATGTTTCTGGTAATTTTCTCCTTTTGCCACCCTTGTTGCCTTTCCCAGAAGCTTACATTTCTTTTGTATTTTTCAAGGGCCTTTACTTAGCACAGCTGTAAAGCTAGAGGGCCCTGTAACTAAAGGACTGCTTGAACTTGCAGTCTTTGGTGTTTCAGAAGTGCCAAATAATAAGTCTTTCATGGTTTTCTCACATCTCCTGTGCAATTTAAACTCATTCTGAATTAAACATTCTCTTCCTCTATTTATTATTATTATTATTATTATTATTATTATTAATTTTATTTATATAGCACTGTAAGTTTACAGAGTTCTATAATAATAATAATAATAATAATAATATTTATTTATACCCCGCCCCTTTGAGATCAGTCGAGGCGGCTTACACAATAAAATGGCATTACATCAATAAAACAGATTGCATCCCTCCCCCCTCCCCCCTTAAAAAGATATCAAATCAGTTACAATTTAAAACCAATAATTTAAAAACTACATCAATACAGTACATAACAATAGACAACACAGAACAGTGCAGCATGTTCCTGGGAAGCAACAGGGAATCCTCAACAAAGGGTTCCTGAGTCTGAGATTAATTATCCTGGGAAGGCCTGTCGAAAGAGATCCATCTTGACAGCCTTTTTAAAGCTGTCTAAAGATGTCAATTGACGGATCTTTAGCAAAGGGTCTTATGACGCCTAACATGTTTTATTTGTCATGTACTTACAAGGGCTGTAGCCTACAAAACCTCAAGTCAGACTAAACTTAATCAGCAAAAACTATAAAAGAGTTTTGTGGCAACCTTTAGGCGAACACAGCAGTCCCCCAGAAATCCTCAAATCTACAGCTCCTCTCTACCTAAAATGGAGATGAAGATTCTCTATCCATGTAGATAGCTTACTCCTTTTCCAAGCCCCACCTCCTGGAGGCTAGTCATCATTCCTTTTACATGTCTCCTAGTCAGAACTAAAAGTGAGACACTCAGTTAGCAGTTCTAAGAGTTGACTAAATGTCAAAGATGGGACTCAGCTGGTTCCTGGAAACACTCCTGACAGGTTTAGGTGGCATGGATGTTACATATGCATTTTATAAAATGGTTCTTAAAAGAGATCTGAAATGTTTCAGTTACAGTATAATAATAAGAGTTTGTAAGGTCGTTTTACAAACAATATAGTGTTTAGCATATAAACAAATTATTAGAAGGCAGATAAACTAACCAGTTTATTATAGAGTATCAGTTGGTTCCCCTGAATGAGTATAAATTCACCCTGGAATACAGATAACACCCCCATCATGGTTCATTATAGGTAATGACCAACAATGGTGAACAGGTATGAGAAAATAATACATTTTAGGATTCACAAGCATTTTAAAAGTAGCTATGCCATGTAGGTGGTAAGGTAAAGTAAAGATAGAGGTTTCCCCTTTGACATGATTGTCAAGTCGTGTCTGACTGTAGGACACAACTACCGTGTCCCTCATGTAGGTGGACTCCATAATAAATTTTAGATCAGTTTATCACATTTACTGGGACACATTCACATTCACATTTGGATACCATTACATTTATTATGATGGTGGTGGGACCCAGACTATCTCTCAGTCCCACCACCATCACAGGCTTGTTTGGTGAGGACATGAGAGCCTTCTCAGTGGCTGTTGCCACTCTTTGGAACTCTCTTCCATGGGACCTAGACTGGCCTCCTCTCTGTTCTTCTTTCACTGGCAGGTATAAACTTTTTTCCCCCCTCAAACAAGCTTTTAATTGGGCCCAGAGAGGATTCTGATTGGGGTATTTGTTTGGGTATGCATTTTAACAGTTTTATATTTTTTTTCAACTTAGTATTTTTAATAATTTTACAATTTTTGATTGTTATACTAATGTGTTTTAATTGTGTTTTAAATTTGTACTGAGTTGTTGTTTTTAAAAATCTTTTGTGAGCCAACTTGGTACATTCTCAGGATGGCAGGTGGAATGATCCACTTCTCTTGGGTTTATATACACGAGGCAGGAGTCAGTGTTCCTTATCTGTTGCGACTCCAACCTCCCTTCTCCGACAGTTTTTCTTTTCCTGCCCTGCTGTCCAGTCAGCGGCAAACCTTCTCCATAAAATATTTATTACAGTCGGGCTAACTTAGAGATTTTAGCTTAGAAATGCAGGACAACCACATATTAACTTAAAAATGCAGCTCTAGCATTGAAAGGACAGATAAATTATGAAGGAGCAGATTCTGCCATAAGAAAAGCCCATGACAGCTTATCCATGGCTCTTACGGGCTTCCATAGCAGCATCCATGTTTTCTAGGGCAGCAGTACTATGGATATAGGACATTCATTGTGCTGAATAATTAGATATTAACTTTGGATCGTGCAGGTAGAACTCTGCAGTATATAGAGGATGTGGGTTATTATTTGGCAGCATTTACAGCCAGATCTATGAATGCAATGAACATAGCAAGAAGATCACTCTGGCTTAAACTGGGAAGCAGACTACAAATCAATGGATAATCTGGCAGATGTTCCATTCACACGTACCCAGTTAATTGGTGACAAAGCTTTAGCTAGTTTAATAACCTTCCTCCTACCTTCGTACCCCTCATGGCAAAGTTGTCTTCCACGTTTTGAGTTTGCATTCTGTGCTCTTTGATTTTGCCTGTTTTGAAAAGTTTGTTTTCCATACAGTGTTTTCTGCTGACTCCACTGTTTTTGTGGTCTGAATTCTATTTGTCTTTAAGTTGTTCTTCCTCCTCAAAAGGAACTATAGGGGCTTTACAGACTGCCGAAAAAGGGCGGTCTGGAAGCCACCTTTTTTTCCTCAGCATCATCGTCGCAGTAACCAAACGGCATAGTGATGATGCGGAGGAAAAAGGGAGCTCGAAAAACTGGCTCCTTTTTGTGTCACACAGAGCAGAAAGTACCTAAAATTTGAATACAAATATCATCTTTACCCATTCAGGATACTGCCATTCGGACTTTCATCAGCAGCTCAGATCTTCACAAAGATCCTGATGCCTATTGATAGCATAACTGAGAAAGAAAGAAATACAGATATTTCCATATTTGCACAACATCTTATTGAAGGCAAATACCATGAAAAAGATACAGGCAGATACACAACAAACAATTCACATACTGGAAAGTTATGGATTTCTCCTAAATTACCAAAAAAAGTCGTTTGAGTTCAACCACAAAGATAACACACTTAGGGGCAGAAATAGACACTGAAAAGGAGTGCATGACTCTCTCACTAGAAAGGCCAAAAAATAAAGTGGGTATTATCAGCGTTAATAACATTGAAGAAAAAAGATCTGATTTGGTTAGCTGAAGTCATGAGACTTTTGATATAAACAGTACATCTAGTACCTTGGGGAAGGCATCACTCAAGTTCTTAACAAATATGTTACATCCCTATCAACAAGATATTGGAAGAAAAATGCATTGCATGATTCTAATTCCAAAATCAGTGATGAGATCCTTAAAATGGTGGATACTAACCAGCAACTTGAAAAAAGGTTTTTGCTTTGTAATGAAACATCAAATGAAGATAACAACAGATGACAGTCTAATAGGATGGGGGCACATTGTGCTTATGTCATCACATAAGGAATATAGAAGGGAATAGACAAAAACCAAAGTATAAATTACTTGGAATTGAAATGAAAACAGTGAGATTTGCCTTACTGAAGTTCAAGACAGAAATTCAACAGAAAAATGTTCTCATAGTCACATACAACATCACAGTTCGATCCTACATGAACAAGGGGGATTACGTTACTGGTATCTAATGACAGAGTCAACGAAAATATTGAATTGGTCCAAACACAATATGAAGTCAATAAACAGCTATGTACCTGAAAGGAACATTAAACTAAACAGCAGATTACTTGATGGGCATTGAATGTGTAGGAATTCATTAAGTTTAACAAGTGGTTCGGACCATTCAGAATAGACTTGTTTGCGAATCACATAAATCATAAAATACAGAGATACTTTTCAATAGAGAAGTATCTAATGGGAAAGGGAGTGGATGCTCTGCACAGCCAGTAGCCAAAAGGAATATTGTATGCTTTCCCTCCTGTGAAAATAATTCAGAAAGTACTAAAGAAGATTCAAAAGGAAAAAGCATTACGTGCTTCTAGTAGTACCAAATTGGCCAAGGAGACAATGGTATCCATTGATACAACAATTGTTAGACAGTCATCCATTGTGACTAACAGGCCTCGAAACCACAATAGTTACAACTACTGTATGTGCATAGGAATTGAGAGGCTAACATTAGAAAGATGTGGATACACATCACAAGTAGTAGACACTATCATGGCTTCAAGACGGTTAACAACACAGAAAGTATTGGACTTGGAAAACATTCATGGACTGATATAAAAAAGAAAAAGTTGACTGTCAAAACATGGAGATAAGGCATTTTGCAGTTTTTACAAGATGGAGTAAACAAAGGATTGAGATGAAATATTCTGAAGTGGCAGATTTCAGCTTTATCAGTAGTGCTAAAATGTGGAGACGAGGGAATATCAGCCAATGAACATATTCAAAGATTTATAAGAGTCGCAACTATATCAACTTTCCCAATGGTACACAGATTCCCATCATGGGATTTAATATAATCTGAAATAGATTGACTAAAGCTCCATTCGAGCCACTGTATCCTTCTTAAAACATTTGTCATTCAAAGTATGTTTTCTGGGGGCTATAACTTTGGCAAGAAAAATATCTGAATTAGCCAAACCTATGCAAGTTTGAGGATGATAGGTTACTACTTTCCTTGGATTCATCATTTCTACCAAAGTGTATTAGGTGAACTGGATTTAGGGAAAAGATTTATTTGCCGACATTCTGTCTAGCACCAAAACATAAGAAAGAAAAGCAGTGGCATACATTGGATTTAAAAAGAGCAGTTAAGATCTATAAAAGATGAACAGAGGAAATAAGGCATATTTATATCATATAACCCCAGGTCACTAGGACATAAGACATCCAAAATAACTTTAGGTAGATAGATAAAGGCATGTATCTTATAATGTTATGACTTAGAGAAGATACCAAGACCACAAAATGTATGGCCTTGTTCGACAAGATCAGTGGCTACAACAGAAGCATATACTGTACTACATCATCTTCCTTGCAAGAGATATGTGAGGCAACAGGATGGAAAGAGCCAAGCAAATTTATAAAACATTATATGAGAGGGTATCCAAAAGTTTTAATGATCATCTTTAAAAAAATTGACAGAAAGTTTGCTTTGATTTGTAGTTGTTAACTTATCTCTATGTAGTCACTGTCTAGATTTATACATTTTCCGCAGCATATCTTGACTCTCCAAATACCTGATATTTGTGGACTCGAAGGCTTTCATGGCCGGCATCCATAGTTTTTTGTAAGGCTTTCGGGCTATGTGGCCATGTTCTAGAAGAGTTCCTTTCTGACATTTTGCCAGCATCTGTGGCTGGTATCTTCAGAGAAATGCCAGCCACAGATGCTGGCGAAACATCAGAAAGGAACTCTACTAGAACATGGCCACATAGCCCGAAAGCCCTATAAAAAACTACCTGATATTTGTAGAAGTCTGCAGATTGCGCCTGACAAGGATTTTACACTATAGTCACTTCCGGCAGAGCTAGTCACAAAAATAAAGGACGCAATGAGTTGATTTTCTCAGCAATGTGCACTTGGAGACCAATGATGACACTGACAAAATTTCATCAATATGCCATAATAACTTCCAGATGATAATTTTACTTTACGATACTCCCTTGTAAGGTGCAGTCTGCAGACTTCTACAATATCAGGTATTTGGAAGGTCAAGATACGCTGGGGAAAATGTATAAATCTAGATACATAGAGATGAGTTAACAACTACAAATCAAAACAAACTTTCTGTCAAATTTTTTAAAAAGTGATCATTAAAACTTTTGGATACCCCCTCGTAAGTTAGATCATTTTAAAACAGTACAGGCAACATTTGGTTGAAGAATGCTGCAAGCGGTAGTAGAGGATACATAAATATGTTAACACACCCAGAAATAAAGGGCTTGGGTACATCCCAAGAGAAGTGGATAGTTCCACCTGCCATCCTGATAATCAGAGGTTGTACTTACTATGAAAGGTCATTCTGGGATGGCAGGAGGAACAATTGACACCCTCCCTGTTCACAATTTTAAAAAATATCTGGAAGGAAATGGAAGTCATAGACAATATGAATATAGATGGTATCAAAGATACATACACAGACATACAGTCAAGATACAGTAAGAATAGACAACTTAGCTAGGTAAAGAAACTTTTGAAAAGGGAGGTTGGAGTCTCAGTGGAAATGTATTAACTGATAAAGAATACTGACTCCTGCCTTGTGGATGGCCAAGAGAAGTGGATTATTCCTCCTGCCATCCCAGAATGACTTTTGACTGTAAGTGCAACTCTCAATTTGGGAGAAAAGCAGCATATAAACCAAATAAATGAATACATTTTAAAGCCTTAATTTATTTCTTAAGATTGCTGTAATAATCTTGACATTTTTTCCGACAAATGTGACTAGCTTCATGCAGAATGTCAACAGAAAAGGAGACAGAAAGTTGCATGTTTTTTCACATGGACATGCCTGCATGCAGTTTGTGGTGACCTGTTTTAACCAGGCTAACACATACATACAAGATGGTGCTACTGCAAAAGGAATTTTTACATGTGACATGTTTGTGAAAGCCCAGTGTAAAACAAAATCTATTCAGACATTTTAAGAAGGTGCTAGGGAGCATGCTTGCTTGTTTTTAGTTTATAAGTCTTTATGAAAGCAGTGACCTTAAAAGTATTACCTTGTTAAGGTGCAACATGTAAGATGGTTAGCTATAATAGTTGAATATTTTTGTTCCAATAAGATGTTATATATTAGGAAGAATATGTGGTTTATACATGTAACCCATATCAAAATAATCGTATCATAATAACAGACTGAAATTTTCGTTCTTGGATTAGATTTGGGCAGTACTTGAACAATCCTGTTCTTTGAAAATGTTTTGGGAATAGAAAAACTAGTTGATGCTTTTGGCTTGTAGGCTTAGATTGGGAAATTGCTTCTCCCTTAATTTGATTTACTTGGAAGACTAGTAGTCACAGTTGCAGAGGCCTATTGATTCAGTTTTGTACCCAAGTAAATTACTTAATCATGTGGAATTGGAATATTATCTTGAACCAGTTTCACCCAAATAGTATGTGTGTTTGTTTTCCAACCTGTCATTGGCATGCCAACTTTCATACAGGGACTTAACAGGGTTTATCTATCCATTTATTTAATATTCCACCTTTCTCCCAAATGAGACCCAAAGTTGTTCATCCATAAGTGAAAACAAAATACATGAATTAAAATGAATAGTAAAAATTAAAAAACAAATAAGATACAATTTAAAAACATGAATACTTCAAAACAATACGAAATCATAGAATCACAGAGTTGGAAGAAACCAAGGCTGTCCAGTCAACCCCGTGCCATGTAGGAACTCACAATCAAAGCACCCATGATAGATGGCCATCCATGCTCTGTTTAAAAACCTCCAAAGGAGATTCCAGCACACTCTTGAGGCAGGTATTTCATTAACAGCTCTTACAGTCAGGAAGTTCCTCCTAACGTTTAGGTGGAATCTCTTTTCCTGTAGTTTCACCCATTGCTCTGGCTCCTGTTCTCTGGAGCAGTAGAAAACAAGCTTGCTCCCTCCTCAATATGACATCCCATCAAATATTTAAACAGGGCTATCATATCACCACTTAACTATATCTTCTCCAGGCTAAGTCTCTCCTCGTAGGGTGTGGTTTCCAGACCCCTCACCATTTTGGTCGCCCTCTTCTAGAAGCTCTCTAGCTTCTCAACATCCTTTTTGAATTGTAGTGCCCAGAGCTAGCACGGTATTCCTGGTAAGACCTGACTAAAACAGAATAGAGTGGCACTATTACTCCCCTTGATCTAGACACTATACTTCTGTTGATGCAGCCTAGAATTGCATTGGCTTTTTTACCTACCACATTACACTGATGGCTCATGTTCAACTTGTTGTCTACTAGGAATCCTAGATCCCTTTCACACGTAGTCTTGTTAAGCCAGGTGTCTCCCATCCTGTATCTGTGCATTTCATTTTTTCTGCCTAAGTCCAGTACTTTACATTTCTCCATGTTGAAATTCATTTTGTTAGTTTTGGCCCAATTTACTAATCTATTAAGGTCATTTTGAATTTTGATCCTGTCCTCTGGGTTATTAGCTATTCTCCCTAATTTGATGTCATCTGCAAATTTGATAAGCATGCCCTCTATTCTTTCATCTAAGTTATTGATAAAGATGTTGAATAGCACTGGGCCCAGTACAGAGTCCTGTGGCACCCCACTGGTCACTTTCCTCCAGGATGAAAAGGAGCCATTGCTAAGCATCCTTTGGGTTTGGCCAGTCAACCAATTACAAATTCACCTAAGAGCTGCGTTGTCTCAGACACATTTTACTAACTTGTTTGCTAGAATATCATGGGGACCTTGTCAAGGGTCTTACTTAAATCAAGATGTGCTATATCCACAGCATTTCCTTCATCTATGATGCTGGTAATTCTATCTGGCATGACTTATTTCTCAGAAATTCATGTTAACTGTTTGTGATTATGACATTCCCTTCTAACATGCACAGACTCTTTGTTTAGTTATCCATTCTAGAATTATTCCTGCTATTGATGTCAGACTAACTGGGTGGTAATTATTTGGGATCCTCTTTTTTCCCCTTTTTGAAGATGGGGACATTTGCCCTCCTCTAGTCTGCTGGGACCTCTGTTCTCTAAGAGTTCTCAAAGATTGTTGCCAGTAGCTCAGAGATTACTTCTGCGAGTTCTTTTAATACCCTTGGATGTAGTTCATCTGGTCCTGGAGACTTAAATTCATTTTGATTAATATTCCTGTACTACCTCTTTTCCTATTCTGTGCTGTGTTTCCCCTGTTGTGTCCTCTGCTCCATTTTCCTCAGGTTGAGCACCCTTTTCCTTTCGTTGAGTAGTTCTATCTTTTCTCTGCCCTCTCTTAGCTTTTCTCCATCTTCTCCAGGCAGTGGCCCTACCATTACTACCTTCTTCCTTTTGCTACGGACATAACCAAAAAAAAAGCCCTTTTTATTGTTCTTAACCTCTCTAGCAAGCCTGAGCTCATTCTGCACTTTAGCTTTTCTGATTTTACTCCTACACGTACTAGCTATTTGTTTGAATTCCTGTTTGGTGATTTCCCCATTTCTTATACTTGTCCCATTTAAAACTTCGCTCAGTGGGAAGTTCTTTAGTTATCCATCCTGGTTTCTTGAGACATCTCCCATTTTTCCTCTTCATTGGAACTGTTTGAAATTGTGGCTTCAATATCTCCCTTATGACAAACTCCCATCTGTCCTGAACTCCCTTCTCTTTTAGTGTTCCTGACCATGGGATCATCTCTACATTTACTGAAATCAGCTTTCCTAAAGTCTAGAATGTGTGTCTGTCAATCCTTTGCTTCTTCTTTCCACTGTATAATAAACTCCAGGAGAAAATGATCACTCCGACCTTAGGATCCTACCACTTGTACCCCATTAACCATTAATCATTTACAACCATGACAAGAACTAGTAAAAAAATGCAGCATATGATAATAAGCATAGTATTGCATATCACATTATTGGTGATTATTATTATTAGCTTTATTTATAAAGCGCTGTAAATGTACACGGCGCTGTACAAAAACCAATAAAATCAAGAATATGTAAAAAGCCTGCCTATGGCGTACAATCTAGAGGTTAAAACAACAAGTTAACAACATGATAAGAAAACAAGTTAAAACAGCAGATATCAAATATGGAATCAAGCATCAAAACAACCAGGTCACAATCACAAACTCCCTGGGAACGTTTCCCTAAACAATATGGTTTTTAACTCGGTTTTAAAACTGGTTAGACGTGTTGAGCCGTGCTTGTAAGGGGAGGAGGTTCCAGGAGTGAGGGGCACCCAGCAAGAAGGGACGAATCTGGGACGGGGCAGTGGAAATCCTGGGCTAGGACAGGAGACCTTGGCTACCAGAACGGAGGGAATGAGTGGGAATGTAGGGAGAAAAAAGTTCAGAGAGATAGGGAGGGCCCAGTCCGTGCAGGGCTTTGAAAGTGAGCAGAAGAAGTTTGTACTGAATGCGGAAGGGAAAGGGGAGCCAGTGAAGGGATGACAATAGGAGGGAGACATGGTCGTAGTGGTGAGCGAGTGAGATAATACGAGCAGCTGAGTATTGACCAGAAATTAATGGGTGGAGGTGGGAGAGAGGAAGCCCTGCCAAGAGAAAGTTTCAGTAGTCTAATCGTGAGACCACTAGGGCATGGACCAAAGTCTTTGCAGTAGAAGCCGAGAGATGTGGACGGATTTTGGAAATATTATAGAGAAAAAATCTGCAGACCTTGTCTGTGGCCTGGATCTGAGGGATAAATGAGAGAGAGGAGTCAAAAATGAAACCAAGACTGCAGGCTTACTGAACCGGCTGAATAGAGGTATTTTTGACAGAGATAGAAAAAGAATATTGAAGGGTGGGCTTAGGAGGGAAAACAAGAAGCTCCATCTTGGACATGTTAAGCTTCAAGCGCCGATGGCGCATCAGTGGGAGACAGCTGTCAGGCAAGATGAAACTTGCTGCTCGAGCCTTGGATAAAGGTCGGGGGTGGAAAGATACAACTGAGTATCATCGGTGTACAGATGATAAGAGAAACCAAAAGAACTGATACGTTTACCGAGAGACAGTGTGTATAAAGAGAACAAGAGAGGACCCAAAACACAACCCTGAGGAACTCCAACAGATAGGGGAACAGAGGAGGAAGTCTGGCCGCCCGAGACCACTGCAAAAGATCGATCCGACAGGGAAGATCTAAACCAAATCGAGAACGGCGCCCGAGAAGCCAAGGCCAGAAAGTAGGTCAACTAAGAGACAGTGGTCCACAGTGTCGAGGGCCAAGGGCAGATCGAGAAGGACAAGAATAGAGTAAAGGCCATTCACCTTGGCCCGCAGGACATCGTTCGAGATCTTGGTGAGGGCCGTTTCTGTGGAGTGCCGTGGGCGGAAACAAGACTGGAAGGGGTCCAAAATGGAGTTGGTTTCGAGAAACCCAAGACAGCGAGAGTCGACGACTCATTTCAAAACCTTAGAAAATGAAGAAGAGAGATCGGACGATAGCTGGACAAGGAAGAAGGGTTGAGAGAAGTTTTTTTCAGAATAGGGGAAACTAGAGTGTGTTTAAAGACCGAGGGAAAAGAGCTCATAGAGAGAGAGAGGTTAAAGATGTAGAGGAGGGAGGACAAAAAAGGAGGAGCTATGGAGATTAGGAGACAAGAAGGAATTGGGTCAAGAGTACAGGTTGTGGGTTTAGAAAAGTTCAGTAGCATAGAAAGTTCATCCAAAGAAATAGGAGAAAGCATTTGTTAGTAGGAGGAGCCAGGAGATTGATGGTAGGAACCAAATCAGAAGGAGTCAACTCTGACCGAATAGTAGTGATCTTTGTAATGAAATGATTGGCAAAATTGGAAGGGTAAAATAATGAAGAAACAGGGGGAGCAGAAGGTTTTAGTAGTGTGTTGAAACAAGAGAACAAACGCTGCAGGCGCCTCTAGTTCAAATGATTATTTTGTGCATGTTTTCTGGCATCCATAACACCTGATGGCTGCTTCCCAGGACGAGTGTTTTGGGTAGGAGGGCATCAGCATTCCATCATTTCTCTGAAATTTCATTTGTGCTGTTTTTAAATACTTTTTATTTCACGTTTCTAAGATTTTTAAAAACATCTACACCAATCAAACATCATTCATTTCTGTTTCCTCTTTTGTTGAGGATTGATTTTCCTCATTCTTTTCTTTCATTTTTTTTCATTTCTACATAATCTTCTTTCCTTTCTTTTCTTTTCCTTTTCTTTCCTCTTTTCCTTTTCTTCATCTGTCCTGAATTTTTATCCTTCCTTAAATCATACATACTTCAGAGAAAAATAACCTTCATACATCTTTCACCCTATTATTTTCTTACCCACCCCTTCTTCTTCTCACACTGACTTCCTTACAACACCAAGCCATAGTTCTTTCTTATCCTTATTACACCAGTTGCATTTCTTTAAAACAAAATTCCTACCCTGTTTTCTGGAAGGATTCATCTTTCTTGATCCACATTTTATCCCCATCTTTCCTTTCCTTTATTATTTTCCATCATTTTGCTTCTACAGTATTTACATCATCTTATTTTCTATAGCTCTTATTGTTTCTCTATTTCTCATAACTTTATTACTTTTCCCCATTTTTTTCATAGCTCAGAATCGATTTTACATACATTGAAATTTCATTTGTGCTGAAGTTTGAGATGGCAGGAATTTTTCATGCTGCTTATTACTTTTTCCCTGTTGTTGTAAGAACTAAGTCAACATTATTTCCTGGGACAATAATTTGTTGTTGTGTGCCTTCATGTCATTTCTGACTAATGATGATCCTATCATGCAGTTTTATTGGCAAGATTTTTTCAGAGGAGGTTTGCAATCGCCTTCATCTGGAATAGAGCGGCTAGCCCAGGGTCACCAGTGGTTTACCATGGTTGAGTAAAGATTTGAATTCTGGTCTCCCAGAATCCAGCACTGAAACCACTACACCATGCTGGCTCTCTACCTTTTCTTTTCGTTACTGAATTTTAAATAAGAAGCATCCCTGTTTCTCACAAGTCCTTTTTATATGCCCAACAATTAAGGTGAGGCAGTTGATGGTAGCCACAAATATGGTTCATATGCCAAGACTTGTTTGCATGCTACTGTAAGCCAGAATTCTGGGGAATCCTAGCTTATCCTGTACTTAAGCTTGTAGGGGAAGTGACAAGGTAGATATCCTTGCTCAAATGGCATGATAAACTTTCCTTTCCTCTGTGGAATCGAAGGCTTTCTCATGGCCGGCATCCGTAGATTTTGTGGAGCTTTTGGGCTATGTGGCCATGTTCTAGAAGAGTTCTTTTCTGACATTTCGCCAGCATCGTCTGGCAAATTGTCAGAAAGGAACTCTTCTAGAACATGGCCACATAGCTCGAAAGCTCCATAAAAAACTATTTCCTTTTCTCATTAGTCTAGTTGTTTTTGATGCAAAAAGCTAAACTACATGCAAAGGCTGCATGTTCCAGCATATTATTCATGAATTGTAAGACAGGATTTCTTGGAAATCTGGCTTACTATTGCAGGTAAATGTGGCCAAAGTTAATGGATACATTATAACAGCTTCATAACAGATGGCCGTATAAGAACAAGCATCATTTTGTCCAATTTAAATTGGACCTATTGGCAATGTGCCTTGGATTTTATAGCTGGCACCTAACACTCATAATCATTGTGTGCCATGAGTGAGTGCCCTTCTCTTATTGTAAGGCATCTAAATAGACACAAAGGCGAGTGCCAGCTGAAATACTAGTCTCTGCCTGGTCACGTTTCAGCCTAATCTCTGCCTTGTATTTCCCATTCATCTAAAACCTAGCAGTAGGACCCAAGTGGTATAGATAGGTGAGAGGAGAAAGCTTTTTGGACTGTCATAATTTATGCTTAAAACTTGGGTTCAGGGTGAAGGAAGATGTTTCATTAAAGGAATATAACAAGAGACAAAAGGGGGACCATACTGGTGCAAGTACTTGAAAAGAAAAGCAAATGTAAAAATCCTTGGTAATCCATTGTGAACTTTTAAGAGGTAAAATGCTTGCAGTGCAGAGGTTGGCTGGGGAGTTTCAGCAAACATAACGTATTTGGACGGCCAGAGCAGATGATGAGATGACTAGGTTGAATAAAAAGGAACTGGAGAAAGCTTTCTTATACCTTTTGGGCTAGAAAAGTGCTAATTAAAAAGGGGTTGGCTTTGGTGGTCTCTGTCAGATTTGATACACCAAAAAGCTTTCCGTTTTGAGAATCTCTGAGCCCTGGGAAAGGCATGTGGTGTCTCAAGCAGGCTGTAGACATCAGTTATCCAGGTTAACTTGCTTGTAAATTTAAAATGCTGCTGACAGTAGGGAATTACAGGTCAGTTTTGACCCACCAAATGTTGAGGAAAATCTTACCACAGCTGTTAGCCAGGCAGCTGGTCATTTCTTCTTGAAGTGGTAACAGATGGGAAATAATGGTGACCATTTCTCTTAAATTGTAAGCTCCCCTGTTTAGGTGGATAATTTTGTTCTGTTTTTCTTTTCTTTTCTTCTTTTCCTCTCTGCACTCTACTTCATGTTTCTGTTTGGTGTTCATAAGAGCCAGCTTATATAGCATATATATTCTTGAGAAAAGGGTTTCTTCTTTTCTTCTGATATGACAATCTTGTGTTGTGTATGGCTTCTAAAGTAAATGTCTTTTAACTATTGTCTATTGTTGCAGAGGATGGAAGCTCATTAATTACTGGTTAATCTAACCAGATGGAGAGCAGAAACACAGTATCGTTTATAGTCAGCATGAGGTGTTGGTGTACCATGTTGTAGACAGTTGTCCCTTCCGATTCACGGGGATCTGTTCCGGACAACCACCCCATGCGAATTGGAAAAATTGCTGATATTGGGGTCCCATTGATTTCAGTGGCCGCGCGCAACATTTTGTTCCCTCTCTGCTTGCCCTCCATGAGTAATCAAGACTGCAGATCCCAAATCTGCGAAAGAGAGGGACGATTGTATAACAACTGGATGACACATACAGATAAGAATGGTTTCATGGATTTTCTTAAAGGGGGGGGGGTGATGGGCTACCTGTGTGTGTGTTTTCCAGTCATTTCTGACAACCCTAAGGCTAACCACGATTTTCTTGGCAAGATATGTTCAGAGGAGGTTTGCATTTGCCTTCCTCTGAGGTTGAGAGCATGTGACTTTCCCAATGTCACCAGAGGGTTTTATGACCAATAGAATTTAACAGTCAGAAAAGCCAAACTTTGTAACTTGTATTAATTTATGCAAATTGAACAAATGTGATTCTTTTAAATGTTTGCATAATTGTTTATGCCTTTTATATCACTGTATTAATAAAAGTACATGTAGGCAGTACTCCCCTTCTATGCAAGTTAATGGCGCAATATAGCTCTAGATTTGCCAGTAGGCTCTTGCCTTTGAGAAGTAAATGTTTGACCCTGAGCTATAGTATGTGTCAGAGAACAGCACAATATTAAAATACAGTTTTCTAAGGCAGTTTGCCAGTATAATCTGTGTTGCATGTAGATTGAATACAGGCAAGGATTCATGGTTATAAAAAGTGGAACACAGTGCTTTCTAATCCTTTTACAAATGGAGTTCAACCTCCACATACCAGACACTGGGAACGTAAGAACCAGATAATGTTCTGTTTTTTGCTTTAATTCAAAGAGTCTCTCAGTACACTTGCTTTAGATTGTCTACGAAGAGTAGGGTTTATTATGAACTGCTAAGGATCCAGACAAAAATAAAATTAAAATAACATTTGGAACCCGTGCCCCCAGTTTGGAAGAAGTGTTCTGAATGCTTAGGCAGCAGCATTGTTTAAATTCAGTATCATATTTATTTTGGCTTGTGTCTAAAAATATTTCAAATTTCTTGGCATAGCATATCTGTGCTAGGATTCTGGGCCCCTGGGAATTTTCCCAGGGTCTCGTCTGCTTGCTTGCTGAGGATGCAAAGGATGTCTTTCAAAGAATATGAATACAATTTAAACAAAGCTTTATGTTGTATTGATGTATTTTTAAATTTACAACCTGATTTTTATGAAGGAAGTCTTTGCATGATTCAGCTGCACTTGGGAGTTAGAACTACTTTGGAAGGCACATTGAGGGAAACACTGGCACGATCCCATTGTGGTCTTCATTATGAAACTTCATATTTATTTCTGATGCAAACTGTGTCGGGGTGGTTTAAAATCTCCACTTTGAATCCACTTTGTGGATACCTCATGTTCTTAAAATATGCAGAGAAAGACAGGTGGGCTGAAATACAGGATACATAGGAAACTTCGAATCTTATTTCTTCTGTCCTTAAAGTGATTGATTTAATGGGCATTTTGCCACCAAACTTCTGCTTTGGGTGTAGCATGCCAGTATGGGGAGTAATTTGGATATCCTTTACTCTTGGTTATTGTCCAGATGAAAGATCATGGGCAGGTTTAGCCTTACATTGTGTCTGGGACAGATTATTCACATGGGACAGATTGGATTAACTTCTTGACTCATATGCAACTTTTGATCTGTTAGTTTCCTTTATGGTAGTGTCTAATCCTGGATCAAAGGCAGGCTTTGCCCATTGTGTAAGTAACAAAATAAAAAATAAAAAATCACCTGGTAATATATTTTCAAAAGTTGATGGCCTGCTGCCCTGGTGAATAGTAACCTTTCTCACATTCACTGTTATCATTCTAATATAGTTTTCACTGTCCTGGTTTTTTTTTTTTTTTTAATGTCCCTTACATTTAGTTGTCATTGTGCTCATTTGGCTGTTGTTTTATTATCATATGTCTTGTCTTTGGAAACACGGCAGTGTTACCCTCATGGCTCTGATGTCCGGAGAAGACATCCAGCCACTGCTTGCTTTAGGGGAATTTTTAGACTTACCAGTAGTTCAAATAGAGAGATGTACAGTATAGTCAACCCTTGAATTTTGCTGTGCATCCGCACACTCCTCCTTCACCCTTCCTCCTGGGCTTTTATCCTGGGAGTGGGAAAAAAGCTGAGGAGGGAGTGAACACGTTGCTCTCGCCCCTCCTACACTGCCTGAGGTAGCTTCGCAATCTCAGAGCTGCCTCAGGAATTGGAAGGAAATGGGGGACCTGCGAATGCATGTTCCTCCCGCCCTTCTAGTGCCTCAGACAAATTCCCAGAGCTGTCTGAGGCATCAGAAGGGAACTGGGGGACTTGCGAACATGCACTCCTCTTGCCCTTCCAGTGCCCCAGACAGCTTGCTAGAGCTATCTAAAGCATCGGGAAGGAGGCGGGGGTGCATGCACTGCTCTTGCCCCCCATGGTTTTTGGGGTTTTTTGGTGGAATTTTCGCCTTTAACCCCCACGAAAATCAAGGGTTTACTGTATTACAACTTGGGTAACTTGATCTTAAAGGACCTATCCCATCTTTTACGAAATCCAAAAGTACACAGAACTTCAGAGCAGGTTTCCAAACGAAAATTAATTTTATTTAAACAGGGAAGTAAACACAGCACTCAAGCAAATGACCCCCCCCCCACACAGATACACACACAAGGACTATAGAAATCAAAGGTGAGAGGTTAGAATAAATGTAATGCTTCACTAACAGTGACCCAGAGACCACTCCCTAGCCCACATTCTGCACTCTATAAAGTGAGGGAGGTTGCCCAACATGTTACTTGCTTCCAAATGGAAGCCAAACAAAAAGTGTATGGCGGAATGCTGCTGTTACTTCCATTCTGAAGCTGGAGATGAGAATGGAATTCTCCTTGCTGGTGTGAAATATGAGAGATGTGTGTGTAAATAACAGTGGGATTTCCTGCTTCTGATCCACACATATTCCTCACCGGGAACTCTAGTGGGGAAGCATAAAATATCCTTGTTACCTCAAATTTTAGATTGCGGATAACAGGAGCACATTCCATACATTCTTTGCATGGAGAACATGAAATAGATGTTGTGAGGTGAAGTCCTGACCCGTGACATTATCTAGTATGCTAATTGGTCATGGGGAGTAATGTGACCCATGCACCTTTCCTGCTGACAACTGATACATCTCATTGCCACTACTGTAAAAATTTCTGCCATTGGACCCATAGAGACAGGCCAGAATAAAGCTGCTTCATCTTAAGAGGCCAGATGCTGTCCCAAAGCTGTGCTCCAGTCCTTAGGGCTGGAGCATGGCTTTGGTGCGGCTTCCGGTCTCTTAGGTCGCATGCATTGTTTAAACAGCATACCTCCAAAGTGACTCAAAGCAGCTTTATTTTGGCCTGTCTGTACGGGCCCTTAGTTATGTTTCCTGGGTCGAAGAAGAAAAGGAACTAACAGAAAGTGCTAAGACCTAATTTCAGTTCTTGGTTCCAGTAAAAACAAGATCAATTGAACCAACAGGAGTTTGACAAATGAAGGCTTGCATATAAGTTCCATTGACCAGGGTCTACTCAACTGAAGCCTACTCTAGTTGAGATTAAAGTGCTTTGGTATGTGTAAGTAATAATTTTATTTAATCTTATTGAGCAAGGGAATTCCTAAGTACACATGTATTTGGTATAAGAATATACTGATTGCTCAGGTATAAGAGTACACTGATTGGTCTAAATCATGTGATACTGTTGGACAACAACAGGGAAAACATCCTGTATTAATCCTTAATTTAAAAAGTCATTCAGGGGATGTCCTAAATCATGTCTGCAACTGCTGCAGTCTTGTGACTGCTGAAAATTGCACTTCAGGGCAAACATGAGCTTATCTTTCACTGTATTTCCCCCTCCCCCCTTTCTACCTGATAGTCCATAAGCCTCTCATTTAAAAAAGCAATATTTTGTATATTAATTCTGCAATCCAATAAAACAGATTCCCCTGAGTGCTCTTTTTCTTAAGAGAGGGTATATTATAACTGTATTCTTCAAATGTTATTTTTTTAAAAGCCACATGTAGAGAGAAAGTTAATTTTTTTAGAATATCAAATCTTAAATCCATAGTTGATCTTTTGCATTAGCGATTTTGTTTGGAAGGTGAGTCAGCTTGCATGAATCAGCAACAAAACAATAAAAACTGATCTTCAGGATTTCTCCCCAGTAACTTATACATCAATTACAATTGCCTCGGATTTTTGCTAGGGTAGTGACTCTATGACACTATGAGATTTTTTTCCATGCCCCAAGTTAAAATATGCTGTTACTAGTTTTTCCTATTAATCCCCAAAATTGTCTAATTTTTTTCCTGCAAGAGAAGGTGTGTGTATTTCATGCCTGAACTGAAAGAGTACTTTGAGTATAAAAATTTACAACCGTCTGCTGTACCACAACCAAGAATATTGCCATTTTGCATTCTGTATAGAACAGATAGGACAATTTTCTCCAAAAAGAACATGTGGGACTCAAAGCTAGGATCACAAAGAGCAATATTCAGAATCCAATGAGAGAATGTGACAGCGTTCCAAGATGTTTGGTGATGTTCTTGAGATAGCTGTTCTTGAACAAAAGGAATTTTTGGAAGACAAGGGTGAAACAGAATTACAACGTAACAATTATTTCTCAAAATAATTTCTTTTTATCCCGCTGTAGGGATTATTTAACCTTCAAATGCCCATGGTGTTTCTCTTATTAAGGATGCTTTATGAATGGCCATTGGAACAATTACACATATTTAAAACTTTAATATACTTGTTATTCCTTGCACTTTCTTTCCTTTTAATCTTACTTCTACTATCAAGAAGTAATAGCATGCATTTGCTCATAGAAGCTAATGCAAAAAAGCATATGCGATTATAAATTGTGTTAGTCTTTATCATAATATATGGCTCTTTTTTAAAACAAGTTGTAGTCATTTCCATACAGAGTGACAGTCTACAATTAAACAGTGAAACCGAGTGTTACCATAGGTACTTCCATATTAATGCCTAACTAATATGCAGTAGTAGAACAATTAGAAGTTTAATCTTAAGTGTACTTTTGAAATATTTACGGTAAGTAATTATTTTGGCAGTATTCCATTGAGGAATTGAACATAAAATACCAATCACAGCCCCTGGCATCCACAGGCTTGTCTAAACAGGGAATGAAATGCATTACTTGTCTAGTGTTGGAGTTGTGCTGTTTTTATCATACAATCAACAGCAGAATATTTCAAGCATAGTAGGATTATAATTACTTTAATCCAATACCATGTTTCAATAAAAATAAGATGCCCTGGCGATATTGTGTGTTTGCTTTATTAGTGTTTGCTAGTATTTACTTAGGAATTAGGGAAACCATGGTTTTCTTTCCCACTACAGGTGTTAAGTATACACAACAAACTTGGGAGGATGGCAGCAGTACTGCTTTTGTGGATAGTGTTTGACAGGATAGTTAATTTATCTGTCATTGTCATGGTCAAATATTCTCTAATATTGGTGAATTTGTGGCTTTAGTCAAATATTCTCAGGTATTCCATTACTTTTTGTATTTCATTGCACATGGCATTTTACCCTTTATATTTCATTAAGATGTCATTTGGTTAGCAAGAACAGGGCTGAGGGTTACATGCCCTCTGGTCCAATACCTATAGCTAGCTGAAACAAATGCCATCAATATAACTAAGTTCCTACTGTTTTTTATTTGCTGTAAATACAGTCGTTTCAAAGCAACCCATTTTTTCCCATCTTGCTTTCAGTTTGACTGTTTACTGTATAAAGCTGCTATGAAGGATTGGAGTTGGGTCTCTAGAAGAACAGTAGCAGTTGGAAAAAACTGAATTAAAACAGAAAATAGTCTGTTGCCATTGAATAATTGTTTATGGATAGTTAGGGAAGCCCAAAACTATATGATTGTCTTTTTTAAAAAATAAAATAAAATACTGGTTGTTAAATATTTTCTCGTGGTCAAATGTCTAACCCTGTATTTTAGATCTTCACTTCCCTTATCTTGTATTCATTTGAGCTTCTCATATAAATGTCACAGTCTGTAATTTTTGCTTTTAATGGCCTTCTGGCCCAATTCCAGGTGTACTGCAAGCAGTGATGGGAAGTAGGCTGGAATCCACAAAAGCTTTTGTCACAATAAATCTGTTGGTCCTTAAGGTGTCATAAGATTGTGATATTTTTGCTTTTATCACTCCTATAATTGTATACATTATTTTCATTGTTGGCATTGGCTATAAATCAAGTAAGATTTGGAAATATTTGTTTAAATATTATGTTGGAAATATTTTTGAAAAGTTGATGTATTCTTTTTTTATTCTAGTTAAGTTAATACTAACACAAAATATTGCCACATATTAAAACTGCATTCTATAAAGATGCCAAACATCCTAATAGATTCATATACTATGACTTACCTATTTAATGTATTTTTAAGAATTACAGTCAACCAGAAGAGAACTTTATTGTCCTTACCTGTATTGTTCTTACCTTATGTTATTATTAAAAACTCAAGTAGCTGGAAATACTGATCACATATTCAGCATTCTCTAATGTGAACTAATCTTAATCTCATGAACAATATTTATGCACTTATTGCAAAAAAAATAAAAAGTTTGCAGGTGGACTGTGTAGATTGAGGCTTTTCTACTGAAGCCTTTGAAGTGGATCTGGAAAGTCATACACTGATCCAAGATACTTGACAAAAATGTTGTGAAAACCTTATTTTATTGAAGTGATTGCTCTATTCAATGGACAACCTATAGATATAGTCTAGACATGGCTACAGGCTGTGACAAGAAATTCAGTCTGGCCTGGGTTCATGGAATCATTAAACTGTAAGGTGAATCGAACAAACTAGTGCTTGTTCATAATGTAGACAGAAATGCCAGGTATTTTTGTCCTGTGAAGTTTGAATCCAGATTAGGACACTTGGGAGGCCAGGACTCAAATCTCTGCTCCGTAATGGAAACCCACTCAGTGACTTTGGGCAGGTCACACTCTCAAACTCAGAGGCAGGCAAGGGCAACCCCCCCCCCCCCGAAGAAATTCTGCTAAGAAAACTCTCCGAAAGAGTCGCCTTTGGACCAAAGTTAACTCAATGACAGTTAACAACAAAATAGTACTTCAGTAGCCTAAATACCATAAAGGCACCAGATCTCATCTGATCATGGAGGCTAGGCAAGGTCAGCTCTGTTTAGTACTTGAAGGAGAGACCTCCAACAAATACCAAGTGCTGTGGGCTATATTTCATAGAAGGGAACTGTCAAAACCACCTTCTTGCCTAAGAAAACTCTATGAAATGTATGGTTACCATGAGTAGGCAGGCAACTTGAAGGCACATACACACACAGAGTACTTCATCATTCTGTTTCAGCTCTGGTTCTTTGAGGACAATTAACAACTTTGATTTGTCCTCATTGGTATATATCACAAAACACGAAGATAGTGAATTACAGGTTACAGCACCTCTTGTAATGATTTCAAAGGATTTGCAATGGAGCTCTTATCAAAAGTTTTAAATTTAACTTTGCTCACTTTTTATTAGATGACTTATCTAATACAAATAATAACTTTTGTGAGAATTTTGGCTTTTTTTCAGTGGGACATTGAAAAACTTCCAGGCAAGACCAAAAAATTAAGTCTTAAAGTTTAAGGTGTTTGTGTTCTGCCTTGTGTCTTTATTTGAGCATCTTATGTGACATACTGCCACATGTTTTCTCTGTTCTGAACCTATTTGTACACTACAAGCAGACCAGTTTTGCTTGTTGTGGAATCAGTAGCTGATTTTGTGCATGTTGCCTATAGCTACACTTTGCCAGAGGACTATAAGTGCCAGAATATCCTAATAATGATCCCTGCAGTAATTCAGTGTAATTTAGTCAAAGGTTGCTGGGACAAGAATTCCATCTCAGACATCAGGTGCTTTGATGCCCAATAATAATGCCCCAAAATAATGATGCTCAACATTACCCAGGTCCAGCACACGAGGAAAGGCCAATTCTGGCAAGTGTTGCCTCCTGTGTTGCTCCCTGTGCCTGTTCAAGCCAAGTCCAGTGAGGAAGAGAACATCCAGACGTGCTGCAGAATTCTAGCACATGGATTAAAGCATACAGATTTATTTTGCAGAATTTCCCCCAACTGTATGTAGTCTGGAAACCCTAAGACACAGTTTGCATTCAGCAAGGGAGTGGGTGTGTCTAGTGCCTATTCATTTTCTTTTGAAATAAGGTTGAAGTGATGCTTTCAACAGTAACAGTAGTATATTACAAAACCAAGTACCATTTATGAGTAATGATGACCACTATTTCAGACATGCTTTCCCCCCGCAAAACCTGTGTCTCTCTCCCCCCCCCCCTTTAATTCAGTATCTAAGTTGAACAGCCAATTATGCCATCATATACCTGCCTCACTTCTCCAGCTGTAGATTCTTAGTTACTCAAATAGCATCATCCACACACCATGAGATATATAGGAGGGTTTAGGTAAATCTCAAGGTTTTCAGAAGCAGTAGTAGCGGATCCTAAGAGTGGGAAAACCTAAGGAGGTTTGGGTGGAAGAACATAAAATGGCTCAGTGAATTCTGAGCATGTTCAGTAGTCACAGATGTACACTTACTACTGAAGTTGGAGTGGCTTAAAGTGAGCATGTGGAGTCTGACATACAATCACACTATCTGAACAGCTAGTTTCGCAGGAGTCTTCCATTAGAATGATTTGATTATGTGTCTTAACTTGCTTAGATGGTAAACAATAGTGGCTTTTATCTGTCTTGTTTTCTTTCAGAATGTTGTTAATGCTAAGAATATAATTTGTCTCTGTTATTTTTCTTTGCCTGTTTCTGTAGAGGATGTGCTGAGTAAAGATGCTGGGGAGTGTGCAATATGCCTGGAAGAGCTGCAGCAAGGGGATACAATAGCACGATTGCCTTGTCTATGCATATATCATAAAGGGTAAGTGCATGCAAAATATGATTGTGACATTCCCTGTCACATCAGTAGACTTCTGTTGATGCAGCAGGACCTTTCCTTCCTCTCCTGCTCTCTGTACCGCTATCCAACACATATATTTAATTTTCTAGTTAACTATTTTTTCTTTCTTTCTTGGCCTTCTCTTGGAGTTAAATCTAATCTCACTCTGTCATCTTGTTTTCTCTGTGGAATACATTTATGTTCTCACACAGTATGTTTTGTGCCTGTTCCTACATTCTTGGAACATTGTACAACTCTTAACTACTGGGTGTCCATCTTCTCTTCACTCCGTTCCATTAAAAAAACAACCCTCTATTATATGGCTTGTGGAGTGAAGTAGGTGTCCCATTCAATTCATTTATTAGCACCTCTAAATACACTGATTGTAGCCTGTCTTCCCTACAAACATTTGCATTTTGTCTGTTTGCTTTAAACTGAAAGCCTTGTTTTTTTTATTTTTGAAGCTATTTTGACTTAGGTGCATTAGATAGTTGAGAAGGTTTCCTTATGATGGAAATGATATTTCTTATTTCCTAAAATAAATTTCCTTGTTTTAGGAACAGAGGGGAAACTGTTAGTGATTTTTTTAAAAAGTATATCGTGTTGAAGAAAATTTAGGTCCAAAACACACTGCAGATTAAGTAATCCAGCTTTAACTGCCCTGGCTCAATGCTAGGAAATTCTGGGAACTGTTGTTTTGGGGAACACTGAGCCTTCTCAGTCAGAGAACTCTGATGCCCCAATAAACTACAATTCCCAGCATTCCCTAGCACTGAGCCAGGGCAGTTGAAATGGTCTCAAACTGCATTATTTCTGCAGTGTGTTTTGAACCTTAGTTCCATTTCACAGGACCTTTAGAAAAGGTGCTTTCACTGAGGTTTGGCCATATTTAAATCCAATATATAAATTTAATTCATAAATCAGTTAAAATAAATTGATTTACTTTTTTATTATTGACAGCACTTCTTATTATGATATTTGCATTCTCAGAGCAACAGGGTTTACTTGGTTTCATTGGAGGTATTTGAGAAGTAGCTTCCTATTTCTGCCTTAGTTATTTTTCTTTTTTCTCCTCATAGATGCATAGATGAATGGTTTGAAGTAAACAGATCTTGTCCTGAGCATCCCTCAGATTAATGGCAAAGATTCCTGTTTTCAAAGGTAACTGCAGCTGCTTTTTCTTAGTATAAGTAAGGAAGTTAGGTGAAGTTAATATCGATACAAAATTAAATTGCAGAAATAATCCAGTATGAGACTGCATTAACTGTCTTGGTTCAATGCTAGGGAATCCTGGAAACTAGTTTTGTGAGACATTTCTCATTCTCTGTCAGAGACCTCTGGTGCCACAATAAACTACAATTCACAGAATCCCCTAGCACTGAGCCAGAGCAGTTAAAGTGGTCTCAAATTGGATTATTTCTGAAGTGTGTTATTTGTTTATTGCCTCTCAGACCCCAAAGGAGTGTATAATAAGAACATTATTTAAAACATTAAAAGTTAGCAAATAAGGAGATTATTTAAGAAGAGACTAAAATAGTTTTGTAGAAGATTTTAAAATATATCCACACATACAGTTTAAAACAGCCAAACACCTGGTTTTAAGGACCATAGGCCATGCAAAATAATAATACTTAGCTTGCTGCCTACTGGAACCGCAAGAAGGATGGAGCCAAGCTGGGAAGAAGCAACAGAGAAAACCCTGTCTCCTGTATTCACCAAGGCCCCATTCACACTAAAGGAATAATCCACATTATTTCAAAGATTTGCCACGATTGGCATCTCTCCATGGCATTTGATTTGCCACGATCAAATCTCTCAGTGGCATTTTATGCCGGATACTTGTTCACGCTGAAAATGCCATGGATAGATTTCATCCTGGCAGTCATGGTGGCAGGGGCAGAGGAGGAGAAGGAAAAGGAGGAAGAGTGCAAGTGGAGGAAGGCTGATCCCCTGATTGGAACTGGCAGGGAGGAAGGACGGAAGAGAAAGGAGGACCCCATTGGAGGTGGCAGGGAGGGAAGAAGAGGAGGAAGGAAGGATGTGATTGGGGGTTTCAGGGAGGGAGGAAGTGGAAGGAAGACCCCATTGAATGTGGCAGAGAGGGTGGAAGAGGGGCTCCAAATGAGATTGAGGGAGGAGGCAATCGAGGATGCGATTGGAAGAGGAGAAGGACGCAATTGGAGGTGGGAGAGGAAGAGGAGAAGGAGGCGACAGGAGGTGGTAGGGTGGGAGGAAGAGGGGCTCTGAATGGGATTGATTTGCACGTTCCCATTGGTGGCTCCCACAAAAAAACCAGTTCTTTTAAAAAGAACCTCTGATTTCCCCATCTTAAAAAAAACCCAGGTTAAAGGGGATTTGCACCGCCCCCCCCCCCCCAAATTTGGGTCAAGGAAGCCTGGTACAAGTGTGAACGGCCCCCAGGAAAACCCGGCACAAGTGTGAACTTCCCCAATTTGAACCAGTTCACAAACCAGTTCAAAATGTAGTATGAACGACCCCCAACAGAGCCTCTTCAGACAATGGCATACATGAGCTGAATAATTTCAGTCACTCTTTGCAATAGCAAGTGAGCTCTAGAGCTGTCTAGACCATTTCATTTTTACTATTGCAATCAGGTTGTCCTTTTTCTTCCAGTGAAAATGATCTTTTCCCACCACCAACATAGCCAGCACTTTCAAAAGTCTTGCTGCACCATTCAAGACACCAATCACTCTCTTTCTCTTTCTTCTTATAGTAGTATAGAGTTTACTTTATGTGTGTGAACAGTATTTTAACATCTTTTTTAGCTGTTAACAAATACTTAGTAAGAGTTGTGATGGTACATTATTGTTGCTCTCTCCCCCCCCCCCCCCCCCCATTTTGGAATGCGGTAATCTGTCATGTCCCTTTTGGAAAACCACCAATTCTGTGCTCTGGAGGTATTCTTTGAAAAGTGAAGCATGCTTCACTTAGCATGCTCACTTAGTATGTTCAGTTCTGGCTAGAATTAAATAGTTACTGGCTTTTTTTCTGAGGCTTATCTCTATATCTTTCTTTATAGTCATATGAAACACACATTTAAACTATGGGGTTTTTGGGGAGGGCAGGATACTTCCTATTAAGCATTTTCTGGCTTTTTCCTTATGCAACATTTTGTGGATTGGGGTGGAATCCCAGTAATTTAAAAACTTTCCATGCAGTCTAAGGTCTTTCTTTTTTTCTTTTTTGACAACTAGTCCCCTTATGCTATATAGCACAAATTGCTTTTAAGATGTGCACAATGGGTTGGGGTAGAGAACTTTTTTTGTGCCGTTACTCATGTGGCTCTCTAGATGGTTATGGCCTCAATTTGTATTTTTGCTAATTTAGCCTAACAAGGGCCCCTGTCTCTCTCATTTCATTTCCCATTGCAGTATTCTTGCAGTTAATTTTAGAAAGTGTACTAAGAAGTGGCTGCAGTGGGTAGAGATAGGGAAGACGATGGTTGGTGTTGCCACTAAAAAGTACACTTGGGCTTGAAGACGCTTCTGTCTTTGACAAGCTGGTTCTATAATACAGGTACATTTTTACAAAACATTGTGCCAGCATATAATGCAGCACAAAAGCTTTACCCTTGTTCTGGTCTGTTCTCAGCCTAAATCATGTTAATTTTATTAATGCATCTCCTCCTTGCATCACATAGTCCATGAGCTAAAGAAGGGCTTTCATGCCCAGAATAATTGTCATTACATTTTGGCAAGTTAAACTAAGTGATTCCCCATCAGAGGCATGTATTTTCTGAAAAAAAAGGTGGTTATAATGGAGAGACCCCATATTGTTCTCTCTCTCTCTCTCTCTTTCTCTTTCTCTCTTTCTCTCTTGTGCCCTCATGGGAAATACAGAAGTCCTTGATTTCCCTTTGCTTTATATGTAGAATTGAAGCAGCATCTGTTAATATAAATAAATTGAAGACAGTTTGGGAGGTTCCAAGTTGAAAGTGCTTTCTTCATAAAATCCTCTGTAAGCTAATGAAGGGTAAACAGCAAAACAGTGGTTTTGTTAGTGCTCCGAACTCTCTGCATGTGGCTTGACAATTGCTTTCTGGATCTTAGAATGGTAGGCAAATGGTGCCTATAGAGGCACCAATCCCCCTGGCTTCCACCTCTGGAAATCAGACTGCTATGGTATACAGAATGTTCTGTCCTTCCAAGAAATATAATTTTCTTCTCTGATTTCTCTCTAGTCTCTTACACTGATCATCAAATGTAAAGCATTTGAAGTTCCATCTTTGGAAGCAAATATGAGAGTGGACTTGTGTTCAGTTTGGACGGAGGAAGATAAAAGATGGAACATGCCTGGGACAAATAATGCAAAGTTGGAAGTTCAGTGTACCAACGCTCACCTAAAGGAGACACAGGGATTCTGGATATGCTGCACATCCTGGAAAAATCCTCCTCCCACAGACTTTATGGACATTATTTTGTATCTTCAGGCCAAAGTTAATAACTTTCAGTTGAATTTTTTAAAAACTGTCTACAGAAGCAGGACTACGCTCACATCCTTTCTTGAATGGAAACTGCGTGCTCTAGATCTCTCTGGGACATAATACATGGAAAATGCCATTCTTGGGTTGGATTTCCCCACTTCCTTTGCTCCCATGGGCTGGTAGGGAAGGCAGATTATTCAGTGCAGTCAAACATTGTGAACGTATTCATAAAATTTCCCCACCCTGTATGCTGTTCACATTTTTTCTGTGAAAGAATGCAACATTCCTTGATGTAGGAAATTTTTGTTAAGTAATGTTTTGTCAGAGTTCAGCCCAAAGAGCAAAATGTAATCAAGGTTGATTGTTAATTGACAATGTTGATCAGGCTATAGAGTTATTGAAATCCGCATACTGTGTTCATTTTTGTCTAAGTATACTAAAATTCACTTTTACTGCTTGTGGGTATAAGTGCAGCAACAGCAAAATGAAAAAGCATAATTTAGCAGCTATGCAATATTTTTTTAAAAAAATTATAGGGAAACAAAAATTGCCATCTTTCAAAGTGCTGCCAGTTAAGGTAATTTAACGGGTATTTTTTTAAATGTTTCAGGTAGTTAATTTCTTGTACTATTTCAGTCTCCAGGCTTGCCCCTCTTTTGCTGTATAGACTCAAAAGCAGGTAATGTGGGACATTTTATGATGGGACCTGGATTGATCTTTTTTGTGTGTTTTTTACCATTCCACTGATACATAAATGGTCTTAAGGATGTACAATTGTGGGCACAGGATTGAAGAAGCACCTATGTTCTTGGATCATTAATAATTTACTGTACAACTCTGGCTTACCCTGAATTGTAAAATGAGGCTTCCAAATACGATAGAGAAGAAGGTCACTAAGTAAAATGGTAAGTTGTTAATAATACATTTGTTGACAAAACAAAAAAACCAAACCATCTGGGGACCTGTTTTGGTAAGCAGTTAAAGCATCAAATGACTTTTGTAAACAGATGGAAAAGTGTTGAATAAAGTGATTGAAACTTTTAACATGTTTAAAGTGCAAAAATAAGATTTGTATTACATTGTTTCATTTTTTTCTTAAGGATTTAATTCTGCTTCCCTTAAGAACACTTTAAAACCCTGTTGGTTGTTCTGTGAAGAGGCAGGTGTAGAAACTGCTGCTGAAACCTTATGGAAATACATTGGTATGTGCATATGCAGGCATTCTTGGTACCTTGCTCCTCATCCACATTTCTCAAAAACCACAAACCAAGCATAACAGTCCACTGATAATGTCTTACAGCTTAGATATGTCTTCAGTGTTGTAACAAGCAGTCACCTCTGATTTCAGGAAGAGGGGAGGTAGACACAATACTGTATTATTCTGATCACAGTACTATGCTGTAGTACAGTGGTTCTCAGCTTTTGGCCCTCCAGATGTTGTGGATGTCAAGTCCCAGAAGCCTAGGCTAACATAGTTAATGGACAGGGTTTCCGGGAGGCCAAGTCCAAAAGTTGAGAACCACTCCTACAGTGCACAGAACTAGATGTTTAGCTGTCACAGAAGGGCCAATCCTGTGTTTGTCTCCAGTGTATGAAACATACAGGTTGGAGCATTTGCAGATGAGAAGCAGAGAGGGCAAGTATAGGCTTGAGTTTCTTCTGTACTGGTTTTCTATTCCCAGCCAGGAACACTTTCATCCCCCCCTTCATTTTTTCCTCTCAGAGAAAAATGGAAATTTGGGAGAGCACTGGGGGAGAAAAAAGATGTGCAGTTTTAAGGCAAGATTTCAATCAAAATGTATGTATTTCTGTAAGACAACGTAGGGAACATTGATTTCTGTGATTCTCAGATGTACGTGCCACTCAAATGAAAGATGCATTTTTGCATGTTGATGGTGCTGCTATTTTAATGAAAGAAATCTTACAGTCCTCTATTTTTAAAAAATTGTTGTTTGCCTTCTTTTGGTGAATTTTGACCTAGTTTGAAAATGCATACTTTAGAAATACTCTATGTCCAACTGACCGTATCAGGGCTTGCTTCTGAATAGGTACATATAAAATTGAATTTTTAGGCCTTTTCAGGCTGCAGTCCTATATATGTTGACCTAGAGGTAAGTGCTACTAAACAGGTTTGGCCATACCTTTGAGCAAATATCCATAATATTGCTCAGTCAAATTAATAAATAATGCCAAATAAAAGAATTGTATGAAGCTGTCAAGAAAGTTTAAAGTCATAAGAAAGCAATTACAGTTGGCCCTCCACATTTGTAGCTTTGACTTTTGCAGATTTGATTATTCACAGATTTGATTAATATTTTCTTTCTGGGAATCTCTAATCTCTAGGTCCTCTTTTGCAACTCTGCGGTCCTCCAGAGCAATTCTGTGATCAACTTCTGCCAGATGTTTGCCATAGAGTTGCACTGGAAGAACTACAGATTCCAAGAGAGGTGTTCTCTCAGGCAAAAAAGGTGATTCTTTTATTTACATTTTTTACACTATCACAGGGCCCACTGTATTGCTTATTTCAATTTTCCCCACAACATCCCCCCCACCCCGGTGGCTTCAAAATTTCTGCAAGTTTGACAGCACAACAACACTTGCTACCCAATCTGGTTTTGCCTCTTTGGGAGGGAAATCTGGCCTCAGAACCAAGCTCAAAAAACCAGGTGGGAAAGGCTTACAAAAGAAAAGCAGTAAGCAAGATAGGGCTTAACTATTCACATTACGTTCTGCCCAGCCCTGCAAATGTCTCTCTTGCCCCAATTTGTGTCCTGTGTTTGCTGCCAAAAATCTGCTTCTGTGACTTTGCAGGTAAGCAATACAGTGATTTCTGGGAAGTTTCTAGTATTTGAAGAGGGAAAAAAGTGGTGTGAAGGCTTACCAGCCTGTATGAAGCAACAGGAGCATGTTGTTCTTTCCCGCTGTAGTTCAAATGCTATAAAATATGCTGACAAGCCCATCACTGGCTTTAATTTTTTTTTTTTTTGCTTTGGTTCTTGCAGCAATGTATCATACTGAGACATTCCCTCCCTTCAGATGAAACTGGAGCCTCTGCAGTAATAGGTGGGATTTTATATTTTCCTAAAGGAGCACTAGGGCTTGAAGTAGATTCTGAGGATGATATAATAAAGTAAACAGGTAATTTAAATGTCAGTGCACTTGACACCTACACTACTCAGAGTTCATCCTTCCAAATTTCTAGTGGGACATTTTTACATAAATGTCCCACGCTGAATCTCTTAGGAAGAAGAGAAGCCAGGATTTCAGTTGCAGCTCACTATTTTTAGTGCCATGCAATCTATATATGGTCTTGAAATATGAGTATTTACACGATGGATTTTTCAGAAAAGTTTGTAATTTGCTTCCATCCATTCTTTCTCCTCTGAGGAACTGGGGGAAAGTCTTGTGTTTATTTCAGGTCTCTGAAATAAATTCTGTTCATTCCAAACTCTTAGCAAGACAGTAAAGCATGTTTATATTACTGGTTTGCTCCAATGCACTTCTTAATATCCAGAAACCTCCTTCTGCTTTCCATCTCCCCCCCCCCCCACCTGTAGTTTTTGAATTATAGTGGGATTTTCCTGACATGATACTGCACCTTGGTTTGTGATGTAGACATGCTGATATGGAAAGTCCCCACTTTACCATTGCCAGTGAGTTAATCTGGGCGATGATCTTCTTGATAGAATAACTTGCTATTTATACTTCTTTGTCTCAGACTTTAAGCTGCAAATCTTTTTCCTTGTTACTTCCTCCTCCTCCTAAGCCAGCGCACTCAGCAGTTTGAGTCTTATGTTACTCTGCCTCTTTGAGTTGGGTTGCTGTATTACTGATCCCAATTAGTAGTTAGTTACTCAGGCCTGGGGGGAATGGAGGGCTATTTCTATTACTTTGGCTACAGCCACTTCCTTGTTTCCTATGAGAATAGCTTCGCTAAGATGGCTCCTGATCTTGCCCTGTGCAGTGAGTCAAAAGCATAAGATATCCAGATGGTTTGTGTCTTATGGTCTACTATATCTATGGTGTGTGTTGCTGGATATGTTAAAAAGATGGGTGTTCACTGCTTAATTTAACTCAGTGGTTATAGTCAAGAATTGAAATAATATAGTCAGTTGCCTCCAGAAAATTCTCAGGTTCCAGGAAAGTATTTTTTACAGTAGAGCTGGGAAACTTTCCACTGGTGCTTCAGCTCCTACTGAACTTCAGTGGCAACTTCACCAGCTCTCTATGATACAGGAAGGTGCCAGAGCACCTCTTGCACCACAGAGACCCATTAATCTGAAAACTTGGATTGTCTTGTCTTTCAGAAGGCAAAACAAAACTATTGAGTTTTGGAAGTTTAAAAAAAATTTTTTTTTAATAGTGCTGTCAATTTGGGTGATGTGGCTGCAGTAGCAACAATAACAATGAGGCCAACATGGCCCACAGAAATGGCCTTGGGCTCTACACATGATCCATCAGCTATGTTTTGCTCATCCCTGTGAGGATGGGCAAATATTTTGAGTTTAATAAACAGTCTGTCATTATAGCAGGGTTGGGGTATCTTCCTCTGCCCAGATCCTGTTTCTTGTTCTTTGCCATCTCCCTGTCTACCTCTCTTTCATTTTCCATTTTCACCGTCATCACCCATCTATTTGTACCAATCGTCTGTTTCACGTTACAAACCTACAACTCCTCTTATCCATCCACCCACCAGTTCTTTCTTCTATCTATCCGTTTTCTCACACATGCAACACACACTCTATCCTTTCTTTCTCACACACATGCTCTCACCTTTCCATCCATCCATCCATCCCCTTAGTGATCTAGCAGATTGCTTGAGGGTCTTCCCGCTAGAAGCTTTGGAAAGAATAGCAGTGGAGTTTGCCTATCTGCTGGCCCATCTCCTGTTTTGATAGCAACAAGAGTTCATAAAATGGTGACTTGGGCTGCAACTACACTGGATAAATAATCCAGTTTGACACTACTTTAGCTGCCCTGGCTCAATGCTATGGCATTCTGGGAATTGATGTTTATGGTAGCCCCAGAGTGGAACTCCGCTCTGGGGCCACTACAGACTTCAGCATTGCCATAGCATTGAGCCAAGGCAGTTAAAGTGGTGCCAAAACAGATTATTTCTCCAGTGTGGATGCAGCCATAGCAACCTCTAAGGGATGCTGGAGGAGCAAACGACTGAGTATTGTTCCAAAGGGGGATGTAGTTTTCTAGTCACTACACTGTGTGGCTGGGTCACAGGGCCTGCTCTTTTTTTCTGCAGCAATTGCATGAACATTCAAAAAGTGCTACAAGGCAGAGAGAGGCAAGAAGAGACACTGATGCCACGGGTTGCCCATGACTGATTCATTGCCACAGTCATAAAAAATGTAAAGTAATGTAAAGCAATACTAAGTAAAGCTGCCGGCATGACCAGTATTGGTGTGGAAAACTGACAGCTTGTGTAGCCCTTTTCTGTGTTCACTTGCCAGTAGCTTCTTACCTGTGTTTAGGTGTGCATTGTTAGTGGTTTCAGCATCTGCTTATGACAACCAGCAGTCCAATTTCTTTAAAAAAAATAGTAATTTTAACAAAATTTGAATATTTCTTTAGCCAAGATTACACGTGGAATTCTAGATCAACTCAAGTGGGGACCAGTTTTATTGAACTGAAGCAAATTTTAATTGATACTGACACTAAAAATACTTAATTTTTGAAACTACGTTTACTGTAGAGTGCTCATTTATCCTTTGTCATTCTGGGGCGTCTTCCCGCATTTAAATGTGGCCCTTTGGGTAAGTGATGGTTTTCTTTATTAAACTGTAATATTTTCCTTCAGTATTTCTGAAGGCAACAATATTGAGGCTTTACTAACGTGGAAATATATTTAGGTTTCATAGATGGATTAGTCAAATCATATCAATCACTCAACTAGAGAAGGGCCCTAGATCTGTTCAGATAAATTCTTGCTGAATCCTTAAACCTCTGTTTACTGATTTTAAAAACTTTCCGTACATTTTAAGCTTTTGGCAGTGGCAAAGTAATGTCTATGCTTGGTGCCAAGGTGGGTTTTTGACAAATGACCTGGCTTGCATTTTTAAAGTATCGCCAGACCTTGGGAAAGTTCACTTTTTCAGACTATGGTCCCAAATTCCTCCACCCATTGTGGGCTCCCCAAATAACGCAATTGCAAACCATGGACAATTGTCTGTGTTGATGCTTCTGCTTCAGCAGCACTGTGTGTTGCACAATGTTCTCACATGCCCTCTGTCTGTTCACATGAACTACGTTTGGGACGCCGCATGGTTGTGCGAGTGAGCCCTGTAACACATGCAGACAGTTCCTTGAAGCTGTGTTTTTGGAAAGCCAGAACTGAGGTGAGCAAGCTGTCTTAACAGGAATCTTGCCTATCCTTACTGGTCTTTGGAGATTTTCTGAAACTGGGGAAACTACTGGTCTATGTATGCAGGCATTGCAATGTGGTTGAAATACTTATTTTGGTTTTTTGCCCACATACATCAGAAGAGGGATTAGAAGAGGGAGAAACTAGAGGGCCCACTTGAATGGAACTTAAAACACAGCAGAAATAATCCAGTTTGAGACTGGATTGTGGCACACAAAACTACAGCTCCCAGAATTCCCTAGCGTGGAGCTAGGGCAGTTAAATTGGTCTCAAGCTGGATTATTTCTGCAGTGTGTTTTGGACCTAAGTTGCCAGACCTCTTGATAGAGATGCATTGGGTCTTACTTGCCTAAGAGGGTGAGCTTTTCAAAGCACTGAAGCCCTGCTGCTGGGTGAAAGCACCCATTGTCACTCACCTGATCACACCCACTATTTCTACATGTTCGATCAGTCTCTGAGCAGGAGACGGTTTAGCAAGAAATGCTGTAACATTTGCAGGACTTGGCAAATTACTTTTTTGAACTACAGCACCCAGGAGTCAAAGTGGGATCTAGGGACTGTGCTGTCCAAAAAGTAACATTCCCAGGCTCTGAATATTTTGTAGCAGCAGTGGACAAGAAGTCTTCCTTGATTTCCCTGCTGATAAAGAATGTAATTAGCTATGTCTAATATAAAATAAGTTTGTAATTTTTACAAAAATTGAGCTGTGTGGAGTGGGAAAATTACTTGAGGTCTATTTACCACATTGTTTTGTTTTTAAAGGTACGTCTTGTACTTGGTCTGCCAGTATATAATTGTATGATTTATTTTCTTTTTTTTTACTGATCCAGGTTGTATGTTTTAACATTCCGTTTGTGTAAAATATGTACAATAACATGTTAATAAATTTTTTTGAAGCACACTTTGATTATGAATGGGTGTCTTCTCAACGTTCGAGACACAAACAGGAAATTGAACTTGGTCAAAGTGCTGGCTTAGAGCAGTACTGAGAGAATGAGACTTTTTTTTCTCTTTTGTATATCCATTTTTACTGAGTTAGAAAATTTAACAATGAAGGAAATACGTGTCAGTTTTCAAAGGTGGAGTGCTGCAATGATCCTTACTCGCTAGCTGCTCTGCATCATGACTTCCTTGCAACTGACCTCAGCTGGTGCCATCAGCCATTCAAATCCTGCCACAGTTTGGAAAGGTTGCTTTTCTGGATTGTAAATCTCAGAATTGCCCAGCTAGATGGCCAGTGAAGTCACGTTGTTTTTAAGAAGGTGACTTCCAAGCTGTGACTCCTGCCTTCCTCCATGTCAAAAATCAGAAAATGCTAGTGCCTTCTAGAGATGCTGAGTCCATCGATTCAGAAGTAAAGCATAGGTTTAACGTTGCATCTCTACATATATCTGTTGTGGTGTACCCTCAAGCCATTTTTGGCTTAAGGTCACCATCTCATGAGGTTTCTTGGCAGGATTATTTCTGCCAAGTTTACAATTGCTGCCTTTTGAGACAGTGTGACTTGCCTAAGGCCTCCCAGTGGGTTTGACTGGGATTCAAACCCTGTTCTTTCAGGGTCCTAGTTCAGCATTCAAGCTCACTACACCATGCTGACTACCTGTTTAACGGTAAGTCCCACTCTTCATTTGAGTCCATGCCCTTCAGTAAATGTTTCATAGTGCATCATAATCTGGGATTAAGACCTGAGATCAAACTCCTAGCATCTCTGGGGATCTCTGTAACCTGCCCCGATTGCTCGTTCAGAGGGGCGGGCTAGAAATAAAAATTATTATTATTAATTATTATTATTATTATTATTATCATCATCATCATCATCATTATTATTATTATTAATAGAGCTGGGGACGTAGAGTTCATGCTGCTTAGAACAGACAGAGGTGCACTCTAGACCAGTGAGCGGTTGGTCTATATTAGGCAGGGGCTGTCTTCCAATTCTTCTCTCTTTCTGAACCTGTTCCTAAGAGAGAGCGAGAGGGAGAGATTATTCTTGTTTCATTTACTGATTAATATAGTGCGGAAGATGGCTAACAATAGAAGTTGAAGAAATAAAGCATAAGACATCAATTAAACTGTCATGAAAAACACCTTAAGCACATCAATAAAAACACGCTGCACCCGCCGTCTTAAAATCTACTCTGAATTCTTCTTTCCTAGTTTGTGCTTGACCTTAACTTCTTGATACAGGCTCTGTTGCCAAAGAAGTAGGGCAGCGTGAGTACAGAAGACGGAAATCATATTGAAAAGTGGAGATTTGTGATTTCTGATCTGTCATCTCTAGTCAAATTGCATCGTATTTGCCTCTGATTTTCTCCTACTGTTTGCATAAAGAAGAATCCTTGAGGAAGAAAGAAATCTTTTGAGGAGCAATCAGTAGGAACAAAGCCAGTTCTCAAGATGCACATTTTATACTACAGTATTTTTGAATTTGGGAAAACCCTGGGGGGCACTTTACCTACCTCACAGGGTTGTTGGGAAGATTGAAAATGTGGAGCTGAAGAATCATACGTATATGCCACTTTAAACTCCTTGCATGATAAAAAATGTAAATGTAACAAATTATAGAAGTTTGAAAATATCCATCTTTACCACATTGGAATAAATGTAATCCAACAAAACCTGGTGAAATTAGATATTAGATTAGATTATTAGATATTAGTTTTTAAATGATGTTGAGGTGAAATGTCTTTTTGTATCTTCACAGTATATTTTAACATCCCTGTAAACTTTTTTAGAGATCTAATCCAAAAATAGAAATTATATTGCCCTTCAGTTGTTCTAGGAGCGTCACTCCCAGCAGCTCCATCTTGCACAGTCAGTGGTGAGGAATCCTGGGAGTTGCAGTTTGACAACATCAGGAAGGTTGTACAATTCCCATCACTGCTCTAACACCTGAAACTCAGCGATGCTCCAAAATGAATGGTCTCTAATGTTACACAGATTGAATTCATACCCAGTTCTTTAGAAAAAAGGGTTTCCCTTAGATCGGGTATGAAAGTCATACCCTGGTGACGCAGTGGTTAAATGCCTGTGCTGCGCCCACTCACTCACAAACCGCAAGGTTGTGAGTTCGATACCAGCCAAGGGCTCAAGCTCGACTCAGGTTTGCCTCCTTCTGAGGTTGCTAAAATGAGTACCCAGCTTGTTGAGGGCAGTTAGCTTACAAACATTGTAAACTGCTCAGGGAGTGCTTAAGTGCACTGATAAGCGATATAGAAATGTAGCTGATATTGCTATCTAGCCTTCCAAGGGCTATTGAACTGCAACTTCCTGCATTCTTTATCACTGGTGGTGCTGGCTAGGGTGGTTTGGCCTTGCAGGCCAATGACATCTGGAGAGTCAAATGATTCTCACATCTGACGTTGATTCTAACACCTGCCTAGTCTTCCGAAGACTCTTGTTCCCAATGTCTGCCATTATGGGAAGTCATCTGTCCGGTACCAGCTATGCTTCAAAGCTGGATATGAGTGCCATGAAATCGAGGCTTTACTACGGGCATTCTTGGTTTATTAAAATAGCCACATTTTTGACATTGCAGCAGGAAATCAGATGGAAATTGTTCCAGTCTAGAAGATGCAGAAGTTCATGTGCAGAATTTAAATGAACACCTGTTGGCTTTGTTCTCAGCCTGACTCCATCTCCCTGCTATGTATTGGCTGTGCCTTCAATTACCACGGTTGTGCTTCATTGGCTTTGAGTTAATGTAGTGTACGTGCCTCCATCGGACTTGCAGGGACATTACATTCCTAATCCCAGGGACGGAGCGTGGCTTGTTGGCTGGATGCAGTCTGTATAGAACAGGAAGGCTGCCGGCTCTGGGCTTCAAACCAGGACCGGATTAATCATTATGCTAAAGGTGCCCCAGAGTAGCAGCTTCCTGCTTTCCATTTCAAGGATCAGAAAGGAAAGGCCAGCAACCTGCCCATCTAGACATGTGGTGTCATGAGAGAACCTTGTATCCGCATCATACCTTTCAGTTGAGAGAAGGTACAAGGCAAGCCATCAGCATCAAGCGACACGTGGAGTGCTGATTTGAATATATCATTGTATTTCAGCATTGTATTTTACCAATGGCGTAGCTATGAAGGGGGAGGCAAAATGAAGGCGTTGTCCCCAGAATGATATTCTGCCCCCCCTCCAATAAAAATTTCCTTCTCTTCCCAAATTTCTAGCATTGCAATCAAGCCAATGTGGTGTAGTGGTTTGAATGTTGGACTCTGGAGACCAGGTTTCGAATCCCAGCTTGGCCACGTAAACCCACTGGGTGGCCTTGGGCAAGTCACGTGCTCTCAGTCTCAGAGGATGGCAATAGCAAACTGCCTCTGAACAAATTCTGCCAAGAAAACCCCATGATAGGCTGTCTTAGGGTCGCCATATGTCTGAAACAACTTGAAGGCACGCAGTAACAACAGCAGCAACAATCGTTTAAAATTTCAGCCGAGCGTTTAGAAATACAGTTTAGGCATCCGTAACAGCGGGGAAGGAAAAGTGACCAAAGTAATGTGCGCACAGCAAATAAAAAAGAGTTCTAGGTGTGAATGATTTTCAGTGGTTCTCTGCAGTGCTAGAAATTTGGGGACTGAAAGGAAATTTCATGGGGGACAGGATCCGTATTTGCCCCATTCCCCATAACTACACTTCTGGAATGTATCCAAATATAACACTGTGAGTTCTCCTGTGTTTGCAGTCTGTGCTGATTAATTTGGTTGTAAAAACCATAGCCACCCTGTGGTCGCAAAGCAACCTTCCCTTTGAAAAATTGCTGCTTTAAACAGGCCTCAAAAGGTGGGATAAAGACCACCTTTCCATGATGCCCAAATTACCTGGCTAGTTATTAATTAAATCTTGTATTTGGATATGTCCTAATCCTTCTGTTTGTTACTGAGTAATGTATACAGTTTGTTGTTGTTGTGTGCTTTCAATTTGTTTCCAACTTATGGCACCCCTGAGGTGGCCTTATCATGGGGTTTTCTGGGCAGAATTTGTTCAGAGAGGGTTTGTTCTTGTTATCCTCTGAGGCTGAGAAAGTGTGTCTTGCCTAAATTCCATTGCCGAGCCGGGATTCAAACTCTTGTCTCCGGAGTGGTAATCCACTGCTCAAGCCACTACACTACGCTGCTCTACAATATATACAATTTACAGATCTAAAGATTTAAAGGCACCACATCCTGTTTGGTCTTGGAAGCTAAGTAGGATCAGCCCTGGTTAATATTTGACTGGGAGGCCACCAACAAATACCAGACGCAGTGGGCTATATTTCAGAGGAAAGAACTGGTAAAACCTCTGTGTATTCCTCGCCTAAGAAAACCCTATGAAATTAATGAGGTGGCCATTAGTTGACAAGCAACTTGAAGGCATATATATATATATATATATATATATATATGGAAGCCTTTTCATGACTCTGTGCAGTGTGCTGCTCCATGTCTGGCCTTATCTGCAGTGCTTTTAGTGCTTCCTTGGAAGTAACAGCATTCTGCCCGAGAGCAATGGCCAGCTTTGAATTCAGTGCAAGAACACTGATGGTCTGCATTTGCTGTTTCTTTTCATTCTGTCTGAAGCTAAGCTTAGTGCCTTCTTCACAGTGACAAGCAGAGTATTGGTTGCTTCTCTTTTGTGCAGCCTTTTCCTGGCAAGTCTGGCAGAAGTGAGCTCTGTCTTGGAGAGGTGCCCAAGGGGAGCTCTAGTCAAATTCTGTCTGTCTTCTGTTCTCTCGCTGGTGCTTTTGAAGTCCTGCCCGCTCACCCTGCAGCTGTTTCTCGTGAGATTCATATCTCCTTACCCTTCTGTCATCCCTGGAGCAGTGTGGTTGTCATTTTTAGGTTATGCTATCTGCATTTCTTTAATGCGGCCTTTCAAAATGACTCCTTCCCTCCGCCACTGAGGTCAAAACCAAAATGTATCGCTCCTGACGTTATGGCTCTGTTCCTGGCAATTCATGAGCAAGCGACTTAGGAGTGCAACAAAGAACTGTAATGTGGCTCGCTACGTTTCCTGTCAAAGCGGAATATCAGAAGCCACACAATGGGCCTGTGTGAGAACTCTTGAGATCTCTGGGGCTACAGCATGTGGAGAATTTGTAGCATTAACTGCTGTTGTGGCTGCTTTTCTGGAAGTGAGCATCCACAGATTTCGGGATCCACAGGCGATTCTGGAACCAAACCCCAGAATATACCAAGGGCCCACTGTATTTTTATAACAAGATGTGCTTTGTCTTGTTGCTAGTCCAGGGAAGCATGGCTATGTTCACAATGAAATGCAAACCCAACGAATTTGTTTTCCATCCCTATTTTGCATGGAAATGCTATGAGGTATGCTATGTTTAATTCTGACCAGGAAAGAACAACCCATGTATGAGCCATAGCAACCACAATAATGAAGAGTCTCTGCTGATTTGAATAGTGCAATGTTATGAACTTGGGGTGGTGGTGGTGAGTGTTCTTACATTTATTACAGAAATTAAAATATGGTTATGGGATTGACTGGCAATTGGCCGAGTGTTGGAAAGTATGTTTAAAAAGCTGGATGGATGTCAGTCTGAGTGAGAACTGAGTGTCAAAATTAGGATTCAGAGTCTGTCAGAGTTAGGAAATATGAGTTAGAGATACTTGGAGAGTTAGGAGTTGAGTGTGTGCGAGAGTAAGTGAGAGATATGAGTGTTGGTGATAGGAATATGATCACGAGATGTGAGTTAAGAGTTAGTGTCAGACTGGATTTAGGTGCATTAAATAAGTAATCTTTGATGTTACATTCAATTCCTGATTGACAAATCAGTTTTGTGCCTATAAGAATGCAACATAAAGGCTATTGGAAAGCTTGAGTTCACATACATAGTTCCTGTGGCGGTATTCGGTGCAGTGATTAGATGGATAAAATCTTGCACAGGAGCAATGAAGACATCTAGAAAGTCCTTACATTTGATGCCATAGAGCTGGGCCTGGTGGAGACCCTCAGATTGGAGAGGTGGAGAAAGTAGAAGGTGTCAAGTTGGTAGCAGCCAAGGGATAGGTAGAAGCCCACAGATAGCTCCACAATAACTTACATACCGGTGTTGTATTGGTAGAATTCAAAGACAGAGCTGTGTTAGTCTGTAGAATCAGTATGTAGAGAGATCTTGTAGCACCTTTGAGACGAACTGAAAGAAAAAGGTTGGGAGCATGAGCTTTCAGAGACTTAAGCCTACTTCCTCGGATGCACTTTTCTATTATTTCTGTCCCATCTTTCTCCTTGTATGGGACTCAAGGCAGCTAACAACAAAATTGAAAATTGCCACTAAAACGTTTTTGGTACAAAAGCTTTAAAAACATTAAATTAACATTTCTATTAAAACTCTAAATTATTATTAAAATAAAGTAAACAGGGAAAAAAAGCATGAGAAAGACTAATTAAAAGACCTTTTGCCACAGTATGTTAAGAGCCAGAAACCTGCCTCGCTTTAAAAAATAATGGCCTATTCTAGATTGGCAAAAAGAAGTGTGTTCATGGCTGCATGAAACTCTAGCCTTTAGATGAGAAAAAGGGAAAGTGTGCCATGAAAACGCTTTTTTTGGCGTTTTAGGGGAGAAGAAGCGCCTTTAAAAAGGTGCTGGTTTTCCCAGCTTCTTTTTTAAAAACTGCGGAACAGCGCAGCTCCATCTAAAGGCTGTGGTGCAGCTGCTAAGCATTAAGGAAAAGGCAACTTCAAGTCACACTTTCCTGCCAATCTAGAAAGCCCCAATGTGTTTGCCTGCTGGAAAAAAAGAGAAAAAATAGGTAACTAACTAAGCCTCCCAAGGACGGGAGTTCCACAACTTGGGAGCAGCCACCGAGAAAGATTTTACCCATGTCTTTACCAAAAGTGCCTGTGATGGTGGCGGGACAAAGAGAAAGAGAAAACCCTGCCCCTAAGGATCATAAAAGTCAGGCAGGCTCATAGATGGAGATAAAGAGTTGGTATGCTGTTCAATATTTGTGAGTTCATAAGACAGATTTACAATGTGATTACTTTTGGGAATCCATGTTTACCATTGTTAATGACCAAATGTGACCCCACAAACCTACCTCTTAAGCCAGGCAGCAACACAAGCAAAAGGTATCCAAGGCACTGCAGAACAGACATCTGTGTGTCCAGCTGCCAGGAGAGCACAACAAGCATCATTTCCAAGCACCATGATCTACAGCACCTTGGAAACCCTCCAATTGGGTGCTGGAGTAGTAGCATCCGGATAAATAGCTATGACATATAGGTGCGTCTGATAACCCAGGATTTCAGCCATTGCCTTTCAGGCTGGATCCAAGCCATGTAGGAATTTAAAGGTCATAACCAGCGCTTTGAGTTGTGCTGATTGTTTGGGACGTGTGTGTGTGTGTGTGTGTGTTGTTTGCCTTCAAGTCACTTATGGTGACCCTAAGGCGAACCTGGCAAATTTCTTCAGAGGGGGTTTGGCATCGCCATCCTCTGAGGTTGAGAAAGTGCAACAAGCCCAAAGTTACTCAGTGGGTTTTCAGGCCTGAGCTGGGATTCAAACCCTGGTCTCCAGAGTCATGGTCCAATGCTCAAGCCACTACACCGCACTGGCTCTCTGTTTGGGTCATGCTTTCTCCATAAAACTGCCCTGGTGGTGCAGTGGTTAAATGCCTGTACTGCAGCCACTCACTCAAAACCATAAGGTGGCAAGTTCAAGACCAACAAAAGGGCTCAAGCTCGACTCAGGCTTGCATCCTTCCGAGGTCGCTAAAATGAGTACCCAGATTGTTGGGGGCAAGTAGCTTACAGTTGTGGACCGCTTAGACACTCCTTAGGCGGTACGAAGTGGTATATAAAAGAAGCTGTTTCCTTCACTGCTGTAATCCGCTTTGATTCCCCACCGGAAAGGCGGAATAGAAATAAATCCTATGATGATGATGATGATGATGATGATGATGATGATGATGATGCTTTGTAGACTTGGTTGATAATGTGGATGGGGGCAGGAGCAAGTAGTTCAGGGTGTGAAAAGGAATTACAGTGCCAAGAGCTCATGATTTCAAAACAGAGGAGATATATATATATCTCCGTCCAAGTATGCCCATCTCACAGTTGATCCTCACAACATCCCTGTGGGGTAGGTTAGTCTGGGAGAGAGTTATTGGCCCAAAGTGACCCAGAGAGCATGGCTGAATGGGCGTTTGAAATTTCCTCTCTTCACTGCTAGCACAACATGCCAGTAGCTTAAAACCACACTTGTTACACTTTTAAAAAGAGTTTTGTTACAGTTCGGTTTTTATTATTTTGCACATTGCAAAGAAAGAGTTGAAATGAAAATCAAAAGGCAGGCAGCTCTAAATGCATTCATATGTCTGTAAACGGTATTCTGTTTAATGTAATTCACTCATGACTTGGAAACCACCAATAAAATCGTATTATTTATGGATCAGTTTACACAAACCAAAACCTCTGTGCCCAAATGTGAAGGACAGATTAGTTGATTCATATGAAACTGTTGGGAAAGCATCCTGTACTACTTCAGACACCCCTATTTTCTTCTTCAACCCCTCTCAAAATGGTGATAGGAAGAGATATTTTGAGTCCATTTTGAGATGGACTGCTGAGGAAAATGAAGCTGTTTGGCCTTGCTGTGAGGTGTCTGTGGGCGGAAATTGGCCCTTGGCCCTAATGCAGTTGTGTGGCTCCCTTTTATTGTTTTTAAAATGAATTATGTACAACGCTACCATTAGCAATTTTATTGTTTAAAAATTATTTAGAAAACCCTCACAATGTAGGCCCTAATCCTTAGTTTACTCAGCTTCTGCACTAATCTGGTGCAGTGCAAATTGTAGGTAGGCATAGGTAAAGGCTTTATTACAGGAACACCATTCTAAGATATGAAAGTTACTCAGGAGGCTAATCTAAGTTAGCTTCATTCACGGGAAGAGCTGAGACAGAAATGACAGGGAGAGAAGCGATGGAAAACATCCTTCAGAGTATCCCTTGACATTACAGAGGGGTCAGGATAGGTAGCCAAGAAGGAAGGACATTTTGGGTTTCTCAAACGATCTAACCCTAGTTGATATTGCCTGCTCTGAGGCATTATTGACTCTTCAGTGCTAAAGCTTCTAACAATTTGCAACTTGTGGATTGTACTGAATGGGCAGTTTCGCAAAATATCTGCTCTTGGTGGAGATGAAACGGCTAAAACTGGTTTTTGATAGGAATCAACAGCTACCTGCATTTCAAGGAGGGGGGTCTCCCTGGGGTTAAAGCAGCAGGGACTGTCCTGATGAAAGCTGGCATTTCAAAATTTACTACTGCACCACAGGGCCAAGCTGTCAGCAAGGATTAGAACGTATCAGCTTCAGTGGTTTGATTCAATGCAGAAAGAAGCTCAAGCGGTAAATCTTGTTGGGGGAAGCACAGAAATCTGGCCATGCCAGCAAGCCATCCTGACAGGTTGTAGATTGGGTACTTGAGCCGTTGGTCTTCAAAGTGGTACTTCTCCATTGCTTCTTCGGTGAATAATGTGCTTAGAGGATAGGTCTTTTTCTACAGGGAGAGACATACAACATGTCCAGATTAATTCCTGGTACACCTGAGGAACCCAGCACGGAGCAGAATGTTGAATTCAATTAACGGACTTTGGATGTGAAAGGCAGCAGCATGATCCTGACACCAGTAATTTTTTTCTGGTAGGGAAATAAATCATATGATGATCTTCTTTGTCCAACACCATGAGGGCACAAATCAAATCCAGTATGCTGAAGTAATATGGAAGAGGAGGGGAAAGAAAAGGGAGATGGAGTGGAGAACCATCTCTGTTTCTATTTTTCCAAAACTTCCCTGCCTAAAGGCAATCTTTATTTGCCACAAGCAACAGAGTGTAGTGGGCCCTTGGTATCGACTGGGGTTCCAGGACCCCCCCATGGATACCAAAATGGATGCTCGAGTCCCATTCAATACAATGGGCTAGTAAAATGGTGTCCCTTATATAAAATGGCAAAATCAAGGTTTGCTTTTTGGAATTTACAGTACGTATTTTTGGAGTATTTTCAAGCCGTGGATAGTTGAATCCGCAGATAAAAAAAACCAGGTGGATATGGAGGGCCGGCTGTAGTTATTGACAAGCCCAAATTATTTTCCAGCTGGCATCCTGTTAGTGATATGCACATGCATGTACATGTGGCTTATGTGCACATATCTCCTTTTTTGAGATGGAGCACAGAGGGCTATTTGCGAGCCCTTGTACTTGACCCCCTAACCTGCCCCGCACACCTTAGCAGTTATCAAGGGCAGAATTGGTACTGCTGTTTCTTACCAGGAAAGGGACAAGGGAAGAGGCAATTTACATCATGTTGCAAGGGCTGCTTTTGGCTCCTGGGGGAAGCAAAAGGAGGGTACCCAGCATCTGTGAGTGCACTCGCATTCAGGTAAGCAAACACCTGGAGCATATGTCTTCCTTTGCGAGCAGGGAAGAGGTAATTTGATTCTGCCAACAGGTCCACCTAGGGCTACGCATAATGCTACAATGATGCCTTTCTGAATATGTCACTGAATATCTTACAGTGGCAGCACCAACACACACACCCAACACACTTTCCATTGAAACCATGGTGGATATGGGAGTATGCACCTTGCATTTAAGCCAAATTGCACTTCCAGGAAGCTTCTGAGGGTGCAATTCATCTGGAACACAAGGTGTGTACTTCCTGCATGCCTTGGTTATAAAGTCACAGTGGAGAACTCTTGGCACACCAGCTGTTTGAAATCACAACTCCCACGCTCACTTACCATTGATCTAAAAGACCATATCTCTGTATAGGAGCTTGTCTGAGTTTTAAGATCCTTGGGCTTTCTTTTGGTCCTGCCACCTTCACAGGTCTATTTGTCACTGTCACACGAGGGAGCCTTCTCAGTGACTGGTCTCAGGCTGTGGAAATCTCTGCTCTCTTTCCACCAGAGGGTAAAGGCCTTTTTATTTGAACAAGGATTTGATGACTAAGTGTGTATGCAGAAAGCTTTTTAATGAGGCATGTGTTCTGCATTTTTATTGCGCTTGCCATGGTTATAAATGATTTTATATTGTTTTAAAGCATTGGTGTTTTAATGTGGTAGCTTATTTGCGTGTTGTTTTAAAAGAAACATTGCCAATTTTAAATTCACGTACCTTGGTTTAATTCATGTTTTGAACCATCTTGGGTCCCAGTCAGGAGAAAGGTGAAACATAAATTAGCTCACTAAAAATTGTTCGGGGAGGCTGGAGGTTTGAAAGTTGAAGTCCAAAGCAAACCAGGTGAGTGGCACCTGTGGGTTGCATGCTATGTGCTACCCTTTTCTATGTTTGCCAGAGTACGGTATATTGATTTATCCCCACAGGTTGCCTTTTCCCAATTCCCAATTGCACTCTACTTTGAGATGCATAACCTCACATATACAGTACATGGAAATTTCCACTCTGAGTTGGGTGGAGGCATCTGCTTTGTTGGTGTGGAAACTCCATGCAATGAATGGAGTCTCAGTGTCAGATGTGCTGGATATTACTTCCAGAACAAAGAAAGGGTGTTTGTGTGTGTGTGTCAAAAGCCATATCTCTGTGATGTGCAAAGCTTGGAAAAAATGACCTTCCAGAATACAATTCCCAGAATTATCCAGCTAACTTGGGAGATGGGATCTATGGGATTTGTATTTTTAAAAATGAAGCTTCTCCAAATTCTATTTTGGACTCCTACAAGGATAAAACAATGTGCAAGCAAGCTCTCAGGTTTCATTTGTTAGTTTTGGTTGTTGTTGTGTGCCTTCAGGTCATCGCTAACTTATGCTGACCCCATCGTAAGGTTTTCTTGGCAAGATTTGTTTAGAGATTTGCCACTGCCTTGCTCAAGATAACCCAGTGGGTTTCCCTGGATGAGCGAGGATTGGGACTTGGGTCTCCCGGAGTCCTAGCTCAGTTTTTAAACCAGTCCCCCATACAAGCTCTGTTAGCTCTGGCTTAATAAGTATCATGTTATTTGACGGCTCTGTTTTTAAAGGACACAGCACTAGCAAAATAGTTGTTCCCCTTTCTGATCACTTCCATCATTCTTTTCACTGCGACTGCAGTGTTGTGTATGTGTTTTGTGCCTTCAAGTCATTTCTGACTTATGGGGGTTTCTTGGTAAGATTTGTTCAGAGGAGGTTTGCCATTGCCTTCTCCTGAAGCTGAGAGTATGTGACTTGCCTAAGGTCACCCAGTGGGGGTTTCATGGCTGAGCTGGGAATCGAACCCTAGTCTCCAGGGCTGTAGTCCAACACTCAGACCACTATGCCGTGCTGGCTGCTGCAGGGGAGAGTTCAAGTTAAAGGACCAAAGGGAGCAGGACACTTCCAAAAAGCCTGAAAGGCAGAACAGCCCTCATCCCCACGAGTTCCTGCAAACGCGTTTCTCCACATGGAGGGCCTCTCTGCCTTTGCGACTAATTCACTAGTAATCCTTAGTTCATCTTATCTCTCTCTTAACCCCTGGTGCCTTTGTACACCAGGCTATTTTTTAACCTCTGACTCAGCAGTCGGGTGATGCTGCGGGCTGGTGAGCTAATTAATATTATCAAAATAACCCTCAGGAAGTCTTTGTTCCTCTACAGGAAAGTTTGGCTCCGCCTGGGCAAAAATGCAGAAGAATGAAGGGTCCCATGAACAAGCTTTTGTTTGTCTAAAGGGCAAACCACCGGCGAAACTACCGCAGCTTGTTGTATGTGCCTTCCAGTTGCTTGACCATTTATGACAATCCCATGGGAGGGATACAATTGCTGCTTAACTTTGTATTTTTAAAATTCTGTTGTACCCTGCTCCGACTATTTTATTAGAGGAGCGGGTTATAAATAAACATTATTATTATTATTATTATTATTATTATTAAATTTTATTATGAATTGCATAGGCTTATTTTTAGGCAAGGGATACTCACGGGTGGTTTTGCCAGTTCCTTCCTCTGAAATATAGCCTACAGCACTTAGAAATGGTCTCCCATCTAAGGACTAACCAGAGCCGACCCCACTTAGCTTCCAAGATCAGATGGCACAAGATAACTTGAAAGATCTATGAACACCATAGACTGCTAGAAAGACAAATGAATGCACCCCAGAGCAAATCAGGCCTGACCGATCACTAGATGTCAGGAAGAGTAAACTGAGTTTGTCATACTGTGGAAACATCATGAGACGTGACTCAGAGGAAAAGATAATAATGATGGTTAAAGCTGAAGGCAGTATCCAAAGAGGCAAATTGAACTACAGGTGGACTGATTCATTCAAGGAAGCCATGGCCCTGAGTTTGCAAGACCTGAGCAGGGCAGTTGATGACCAGGGCTCTTGGAATGGTTGCCATAAGTGAAAGTCAACTTGATAGCAAGTAATAACTCAAGAACTTAATTGTAATAGTTAGTCGCTAAAGTAGAGCTACTGTATCAGTGGAATTCACCTTTTTCCATTTATCTGTTTTCTGAATATACTTGTGTACAAGTCGACCTCATATATAAGTTGAGGGAAGGTTTCAGGATCAACATCCTGGATTTTGATATGACCCTTGGATAAGTCAAGGGTAAAACTCAAGGGGTAAAACTCAAGGGACTATAAGGACTTCCATCCCTCCTTCTTCTACTCCGGACATCTCCCAACCAATTCCCAGGTGCTGGAGGAGAGGTTTTAACATTGGATTGAGAAAGGAAGCAAACATGTGGATTTAAATGGAGAGCTGTTTCCATAGGAAAACAGGTTTTGCAAAATGGATTGGAGACCGAAGCAAGTGGTTTTCAATGGAGAGGTTTTTTCCCCCATAGGAAGCAAAGTCTTGCAAAATGGAGCATACAGAGAAGCAAGTGGATTTAAATGGAGAGTTTTTTTTCCTTAGGAAGCAAAGGTTTGCAAAACGGAGCATGGAAAGAAGCAAGTGGATTTAAATGGAGAGGGTTTTTCCTTAGTGAGCAAAGGCTTGCAAAACAGACTGGAGGGGGAAGGAATCGGTGTTCACTGGAGATCAGAGCATCAGGCTTGCTTGCTTTAGGACCCTTCTAAGCACTACTGATGTACTGACCCTTATATAAGTCTACCCCAAATTTTAGGGTCAATTTTGGGGCATATGTTTCTCGACTTACCATATAGTCGAGTATATACGGCAATTTATATCCCATCTTTCTCCCAACATGGAATTCAAGGAGGGAGGATATAAAAACATATGTTGACTCACCATTCAACAGATGATTCAGCGGGCCTAGGCCAGTTAGGACTAACCAATAAGGTTCAGGCTAAGTTCAACTTCTGTCCCATGCCTGTTTCCCAGCAACTTGTATTCAGGCATCATGCCTATGATCCTGAATAGTATACAGCCGTCCGTTGCTAGGACTACAGCCATTGGTTGTCTTATCCTCTGGAAGTTTGCCTTACATTCTGCTAAAACAATCTACACCAGTGGCCCATTACATCTTTACCATAATCATAATGGTGTACTAGCATCAAGAGTAACCTCCCCAAGGAAGTATTGGAGTTTTACTATCCTGCTTCAAATGGATCAGGAAAGGCTTGCCACCACCATTTCAACCCTTTTGCAGAATACATTCGCTGACACTCCATCCCACAATTGGCACATTTTGGAATTGAAGGGCAATAGGAAAATAAGCCAACAAGCTACTTGAATTATGATGGTTAGACCTGCTCTAGTTTGATTCATTTTCTGGCATAGTTACAAATCTAAACAAATCCATTGGTTTCGTTAAGTTCTCAAAAGATGAATTTATGAAGAGGGGGATGGACACAGCTCCAATGAAAGCTGTTTGCCTCTGTGGAAAGTGTGTGACTGGACTCTGCAATGCACTGGTCTACTTTAACTTGGAACGTAACCCTATTTTTATTTCCAGGGACCTGAATTCTAGTGAACAAGGCCTCCATTGTAAGCTGCCAAGCTTAGTTCATTGGAAAGAGCCTATTCGCCAGTGATGTTATGCCAAGATACCAGGCAATTCAAAATTATTCAAGAGCTCCAGGAGTATTTTCCAAGAAGGCTGCCGCTTAGATGACCAAAAGATTTCTAAATGGATCATTGGAGTTGCCTTTGCCATCAACACAACTCCTTTGGCTTAGTGATTCTTTACAAAATGTGGTTTTAGCTCCTGATGGGTTTAACTCTGGCCTAGCACTGAATTTTGACACAGCAAGTCCACCCTGAAAGCACCAGCAAATGGCATCACATGCCATACAATCTCAGCCATGTTAGCACATGGCAACTATAGCCTAAATAACCTAAGCACACCACTGAGGAGATCTCATACTGAACTGACATGAATGCTTTCTTTTGCAACCAGCAGAACCAAGATTGTGGATCTTGTTATGTATAGGAAGTGTGGGAAGCTGGGAAAGATGGCAAGGCCTCTTATTCTGGCAAACATAAGCACATCAGCCAGTGTCTGGCTAGATGCCTGACAAGTGGCCACAAGTATCTATCTCTTACTCACCCACCCGCTTTGATTGTCTGTGAATTAACTCTAGGTTACCACTTGGTTACTCAGAGGTATTAGGTAGCAATATTGTGTACAAGTTCACTTATCAAACAAGGACAGAGGCAGGGCTATAAAAACCCATGGGCAGCAGTCTTTCTATTCTTAGCAATAATAAAGAGACTGGTGGTTGAAAACAAGAGATGAAGGGGCCTTCTGGTGGAAAAAAACTGGCTGGCTTAAGGCTTGGGAGAAGTGGGAAACTTCACATACTTCAACAAGACTCCCCACATCCTTGGCCCAAAGCCTGCATGGTTAGTGGGTAGGCTGGCTGATGGGTTCTGGGAACTGTAACTCAAAATCTGAAGCTCTTCTTGCTAGATTCCCAGGCCTAGTTCTTACTGGTCTGATTGTTTGTAGGTGATATGCACTGCAGTCAATGGAAATCTTTCCAGGTATTTTTCATGCTAGTGCACAAGAAGCCAAGCAAGGTGTCATTGCAACGTTGTTTTTTGCATGTTTGTGGCCACCATACTGACACAGTATGTATGCAAACAAACCTGTCAGAATATTGAGATGGATCACATCAACCCTTGTAGCCACCATACTGACACAGTATGTATCCATACAAACCTGGCAGAATACTGAGATGGATCACATCAACCCTACTCATATGCCCAATCAGAAAAAAAGGTTAGGTTGCTGGTGAGTGCATTGCAAATCAGAACATTGTTTCGCTTGAGAGACAGGGCCTTTTCAAAGTTGACAACACCTTTATCAAAGCCCTCCATTATCTTGTGCATAACTCCTGTTTTGAGATGTCTGACAATACTGGCATTCTTAGTGGCTGCTTTTAGATCTTGGCTGCCAAAAATAGAACGACGTGGCCCTTGATCATGTTCACCGCTGTGTTGATCCTATACCTTCTGATGCTTTAGTACTACATGAAATTTGCTTTCCTCACAAAAAATGTAGGGTGAGTACGTCTGCCGAATAAAACACAGGTAAGGACAGTGGTCCTTGAGAGATGACCCAGCTTTGTGGATTTTTATTTTATTTTATTGCAAAGGGAGGGTCCTACTTGGTTCTCTGAATATGTTTTGCCAAGAAAACCTTGCAATAGGGTCACCAAAATATTATACTTTATATTAAATCCGTTAGCAATGGTTATGCTGGCTTGGACATCTGCAAGTTGAAATCCAAAACATCTAAAAATCCACAGCCTAGCTCTGCACTAGAAGCTCAGGACAAGAAAGAAGTTCCATCTGTGTTACCTTTCTTGACAGAACAGTGTAATGTCCATGTTTCCAGCCTGGGCAAATTGGGACAGGTGTATTAAGTAGAGGGGCATATCTGCCATAGAAGGATAGAACTTCTCTACAGCAGATAAAAGAACAAGAGACCCATTTGAGTCAGCAGCCTCAAGCATTGCAGCCACAATGCTAGGCATCAAGAGCACATTTTATGTGTTGCAAAAGGGTCTATTTAAAGAAGCCTCATTTCTTACGTACTTGAGTCTTCATTCTCACTGTCATACAAAATTTTCATCTAGCTGTTTTACATGTATGTCCACCTGGAATTGCAGATTTTTAGTATCAGTCCAGCCACTCAAGGCACAATTTTCAAATAGCAACAACACTATGTGTTTCTACCAAATGCTTTCCAGCTCAGACTTTGCCCCCATCTAATGCAAATGTCAACAGGAGCTCTCAGAGAAATCAAGTGTTGACATATTCCCTCTGTTCAAATCAAACCAAGGTGTCACTGATGACGGCAAAAGAAAGACAGTCTGGAAACAGATGGTGCCCACCTAAGTAAAGCCTAGCGACAGGCAGCACTGTTGCTTTGTGAATGTTCAACCAACCACTGTAACTGACTGACTGGTCCACAGATAAGTTAAACAGCAACATATTTACACCTACGTAAATAATACAGGAACAGAGAAGTGGTGTGCTCTTTCAGGCCTACAACTCAGCAGCCCAGGACTTGCTTTTTATGTATAAAGTGCCAGGTTCAATCTTAGGCAACACCAGTTAGTGTTGGAGAGGAACTTAATAGATTTGCAGTTGAGAAATGAAAATAATACTAGGCTGGATGCGCAATTAATTTACCACGATCTTTGGATGGGTGGAAGGTAATTTCGGATCTACTGGGAGATCACTAGATGACTTGCAGTAGATTAGCAAGGATGTCTGGTTCCCAAATGTTTAAACAGCGGCAACAACAAAGATACCCCCCAAACTAGAGTGCTGAAATGGAGAAAGAATAAGGGAAGGGGGAGAGAAATGGCCAAATATTGATTTCAGAGAGAAAAATTGTGACATCCATCCAGTTATGGTAAATTCAGAGTGAATTCCAAGATTTTTTAAAAAACAAAAATTTAATAGCTCCAGTGTTGTTGTTTTTTTAAAAAGAAGATTGCAAAACCTTAAGATACATGCTGGTCGATGTCACTCCCCCAGCTTTAAATTAGAGTACATACATGGTTAATGGCTAAAACAATGTCCTCTTTCACACTTGCGTTCCAAAATGTAACAGCAGCAGGAAAAAGAGATTGTATTGTTCAAGCACACAATAAAGGCACACTTATACCACCCTGTAGTCAAGCGCACATCCCATTCAAATATTGGGAGTTGTTCTGGCTCCAGACGCTGCTGAAATAAGCCTTGGCATTCTGTCAGCCGTCCAACCCGGAAAGAAGTTTCTCAAAAGTAAATGAGCCTCTTTTCATTTTCAAAGGCTTTCGTCTCCTCTTGGTTTATTGGGTTTCCGTTCAAGCTGTTGGGAGGTGAGAAGGGAAAACAGAAATTAAAAATGAAGCAGCTGTTTCTTCAGGGCGCGTTGTGTGTGTGTGTTTGTGTGTGTTTTCCTTTTTGAGAACGATCCCCACTGCTGTTTGTTTTGGGAAGGAGAGGCCAAGGTAGTCACTGGTGTCTGTGAGAAACCTAAGGACTGTGAAGAAATCTTAGAACTTTTCATTCGTTATGTATGGTTGGCTAACTGCAACTCTCTGGATTTTCTGGACTTCCATAAATCCAAACAATTGGCTATATACTGTTGAGACATAGAAGAAAAGGAGGTATTGTATTTGGATCCAGTGCCATCCAAGATTCCATGCCCCCTCCAGCTATGACTGTGGTCATTAGAGGGAGAGGAAGTACCAGTCCTTCCATTATACTTAAATTCAGCTCTATGACTCAATCAACCTACCCCTTCGCAGAACTTTGTAACCTAGAATCTGATCCTTGAGTTTGCATCCCTCCCTCATCCATTTCCCTTTTACACTGTGTCTTTTCGACTGTAAGCCTGTGGGTAGGGACTGTCATGATTCTGATATCTGTAAGCCATTCTGAGACTTTGTGGTGAAGAGTAGGCTAAATATGTGGAAAGGAAAAACAAAATAAGCAAAATGCTAGCTAAATTTAATGGGATCTGTAATCCAAAACATCTGGAACATAACCCGTTGCTGACCGCAATATCAGGATAATGCTAAAAATATTGAAACAGGTGTTCTTCAGTTTTGAGCCAAGGACAATGGGGTTGCTATGATCTGGGCTCAACAGAACATAAACTAAGTAGAAAAGCAAATACATGTATATCTCCTTGGACTGACAAGAGCTACAAGACAATACAAAACATAACAAAATCTAAACAAAAAAAACCCACCACATCTAGTTGCTTATGCCTGGTGTGATTGTCTAGGATGTGGCTGTTGGGTGTTTTTTTTAATGTACAACTCTCATGAAAGTAAGCAGATATTGCTTGGTCCTGCGTACCAGCATACATTTCAACTCTGTTACAATAACTACCATTGCCATACCCATTTTTCTCTGAACATCCAGGTAGCTTCTGCCATTATTATCATCAACTAAATGGTAGACACTGCTTGTTTTAGCTATCTTTTGGATTTCTGTAGTTTGGCACAGGACTGTGGATTTAAATTAGGGTGGCTGTAAGTAAGTGAGGCTGGTGAAGTGAAGCTACAAGACCACACACCATGGAAACCCTGAACAGATTTCTTTTCAAGGTGTGGAAGTGTATTTATATTGTAAATCAGGGATGGGAATCATCCAGCATTCTATATGTTGTTGGGATAAAAACTGCAGCAGATCTAGCCAGCATAGACAATGGTGAGGAATGCTGGGAGCAGCAGCTGAACAACATCTGAAGGGCTGCATAATTCCACCCTCTGCTGTTCAGAGGACAGCATATATGTCTTTGCCTTCCATTAACACACAGCTTTGCTTCTTTCTTTCCAGATGCACTGGGATATTGCCCTACTTAACCCCGGCCATGTTGGTGCAGGGTGATGGGAGTTATAATCTGATTCATGTGGAAGTCAACTAGTCTGGGTAAAGTGAGCTAGTGGTGAGATGGCTCTGAAAATACTGATGTGCATCTTCATCTTTACACCTATTCAGGAGGCCTGTTCCATATGGTGAGATTCTGAATGTAAGTACCTAAAAGCTCAGAATGTGGTTGTCATGTGTTGGAAAGCTACCAGGCTGTCCTTACCAGATTTCTTTAATAGATGTATTGTCCTGGAGAGCATCAGCTAGACACTTGGCTCCTCTAGCAGTAATCTGATTCTGGATAAGCCTTTTAAAAAAAGAATAAAGAGAAAGAAAAGCACTTCACCATTGGACAAATTCTTATGTTTATGCCTGCTTTGCAGCATCCCGCCTGTCACGCACTTGGCTTGAGTTCGATGCGTCTCAGATGGAAAATCAACACTTCTTTTGCTGAACAAGGCTGGCAGCTGGCCAGGAACTGGTGGTTTCTGATTTCCATCTGCATGGCTGCGCTCTCTGGCATCAGACAATCCCCCCTACAGAAGTGCAGCCAAGAGGCTCCAAGCCTCTTCACTCTAAAGTGCATGGGCATCTTTCAGGGTTATTGAGCTGAATGGTACAATTGACCACACAGCTGGTCTCTGATCAGAGAAGAACAGCTGTCTGGGGGATTATTCAGGCTGAATCCCAGCTACTGCTGGAGGAAGGCAATTAGGAAACTGTCTTAATACTCAGCCGGCTCATTGGTCCATCCAGCCTTAAACTGAGCCTGGCAACATATCTTCAGGGTTTTACGCAGGATTCCTTACTAGCTCTACTTGGGCGACTCCTGCCATTAACTGGTGGTCTTCATTAACCAGGTCTACCTTGCATAGCTCTCAAAAGCAGTTTCATGCAGTAATCCTTTTTGCTGGACACAAGGTCACCCTAGAATATGAAGTTTAAAAATACAAAATGTACATCAGCAACCATGATATGACTTCAACTATTTTGTTTCCTCAGGAGAAAAAAAGGTATCAACTGCAATAATGGTACAGTTTAAATCAGCAGGGAATATGTTTTCTAGACATTTTTTTAGACATAAAGGCTTTCTACAGAGCTACCCAGTTCCACAGTTAACTATAATGCTATTCAGTTCCACACAGTTAACTACAGTTGGAAAAAGTAGGTTTGGAAAAATAGGTTATGAGGTAAAATTAAGCAAGGCTCTGACTTCCATGGGAAATAGGTTGCCAGACTAGACTGATGTGATTCAGCAGGTCTTTTCTTATATTCATTTGCTTCAGTGCATAGATGAAATTCCATAGTTGCAATCTGAGATTAGTTTGTGGACAAGGAGCAGGATTTCTCTCACTGTTGAATTCTTCCCCTCAGGAAAGTCCAAAAGTCTAGTTCTTTTGCTATTAAAAAATGCCCCAACTGTTTTCCCATAGTTTTGGGACTGTGTTAGAGGCAGAGGTGAAATAACAAAATCTTGCACTATTGGATTAACTCCTCCATTTCAGAAAGATATTTTACAGGACCATTAGCCTTCCCATTCACACACCTTTAATGATCAGAGCCAAGTTCACATTCCCTTGAACAGGTTTTTCCAAAAAGAAATGGTAAATACACTGCTTTTGGGTTTAGGGGGATTTGCGCCGACACAGGTATGCAAGATCCAGATTCCCTAGTGAAAAAACTGGCACCAGTATGAACTTCATGATTTTAATCCAGGTTACAAACCGGTTTATATGGTAGTCTGAATGGCCCCAACAGCTCTGTTCCAGACTTATAAACTCTAAGTGATGACTTCCTTGACTGAAACACCTGGAAGGGGTTCTTCCTCTTTCTTACTTCCTTTATTACATTGTCTTTTCCAGTGAATCATGTCATCTTATGATCGTCCCAATTTCAATAGTCTCAGTTTAGTAATTTAATGAGAGTTCAGGCTTTATTTGCTCTTGATATGGTCTTTTTTGTAATCCATGGTACTGTATCCATTGAACTCTCTTCAGCACTACATTTCAAATCAGTTGATTTTCTTCCAGCCAGCTAACTTCATTATTAAAAATCATAAAAGCTGGTACCTTAGAATTGCTCCCCACCCCCTCCGCTTTTTCCACTCCCACTGTGCATCCTAATGCAAGGGTGCTAAAAGGAGCTTCTTTTTCCGGCCAGATCAGGGCCATGGCATGCAGTTGCCACAGCCCCAATCCAGCGCAGCTGGAGATGGCTGCAGGCTGCCCCTTAGGGGCGGTCTGCACAACCTCTCTGTCATATTTAAAGCAGAGCAACCTTTTAAAAAGAATGGAAACCAAGAGGTGCATGATGTCAACATAATGATGGATTAAGTTGGCAGTTCTACTTTTTACAATTTGCATAAGGAAATTTCCAATATACTTGAGCAGGCCCTTTCATTTGCAGTTCCAGTTTGTTCACATAGGTATGCTGGCAGAACTACACACTCCAGTGGTGTTGGACATGATCTTGCTCCTTGGGTCTACTCTAAATGTGACCAAGTTGATTCCAATCTGAAGTAAATGAATGTGGTTTTTGTACTTTTCTGTTTTATTTATCACATTTACAGTTCTCTTAATGCTTGTTTTTATTATAATTGGTTTCTTGTGATTTTCACATTTTTTACTATTGTGTTTGTTTTTATAAGCTGCTTTAAGGGCACTGCTTAGATTAAAACTCAGGCTAGAAAGATATAAAAACAAACAGCACAAGCACAGCTACAGATAGGAGGCAGAAGTATCTGCCTAGTAGATGGACAAAGAACGTATTTTTTTTACCACGGTTGAACTATCTGTGGCAAAGTGACAGGCAGTTTGTGGAAAGTACTAATACTCTGTTTAAAAACGTGTATTAATTCTTACAACCTAGCTATTTAACATGAAGCAGATGGGAAGATGTGTCCAACAGTCCATCTTTATCTGCAGAAACAAGGCATGACAATCTGTGAGCCTCAATCTAATTTCAGAAGGTGTCTGCAAGTGATCAAATGGCCTCTCTGGCAGATTAACCTTGAGTGAATGTAGCTCTTGGCAGAAAAAACTATTACCTGGAAATTATGAGTTCAAGACTGTGAAGTATCAATGCATACAAGGAAAGTATCCCCTTTAAGAGTCAGTGTGGTATAGAGGTTTGAGTGCTGGAACAGGATTTTGGGAGACCCACTCAGCCATGAAAGCCCACTAGGTGATTATGGGCAAGACAAACTCTCAGACTCAGAGGAATCCTCTGAATAGTTCATGCCACGAAAAGCCTATGATAGTGTTGCTGTAAGTCAGGGTTGACTTGAAGGCACTTGTCAACTTAACAAAAAGTATCCCTTTCGTCATATAATCATCTGGATTTAAATTCTACATTTAGGAATAAACATAAGGCAGATCTGACTTTCCTAATTGCCACATCCCACTCAGTCTCATATACAGCAACCACTCATTCCATAGTTCAAGAACAGCAAACAGGCAGTCCACAGGTTATATTAAATCCCAAGACTACTTTTGTGGGTTTTTGCCCCCCCTCTGCATCCCTCCCTGGCATTTGAAAAAGGAATTTGGAAAAGCATCCAAATTGCTGCTCCTGAAGTATCCAGAAATTATAATTCTTCTCTAAAAGACCTTGCCTTAGTATGTGTATGTGTGCCTTGGACAGGGGAGTGAGAGCTTTTTAGCTGTTGGTTAAAAACCGTAAGTAAACCTTTGAGTTTTGAAAAAATGCAAGAAAACTGCATTCTTAAAAAATGGAGCACCCTATGGGGGTGAATTGGCCCGTGTAGCTTGCTCACCTCTGCACAAACTCCAAATGTTGTGTCAGACTGATTCAGATAGTTCAGTGTTTCAGATGACCTTCTGTCAAAATGAGGCAAATGCCTCACTTTAGGTTTTTGTGCACAAAGTTTACAGTGCCCAGAACAGGATCCATAGCCCAAGGGAATGACTAAGAGCTCTGACTTCAGGAGCCACCATAACTCACCACAGATGCCCCAATCTCTTGTTGACCTTTAGCATTTCAGCAAAGCACTCTGCTGCTTCGTCATCCAAGTCATTCTTTGTGAGCCTGGTTAGGGAAACAAAAAAGAGTTTGAGTCACAGGAATGGATGACAATTCTGCCTTTCAAAGGCATTGGCTGTTCTTTTTGGGGTTACTTAATGTCTTATTTGCCAACTTTTGTGCAGCTTTGTTACTGATCTTGTCTAATAGGGAACGCTTTTTTAAAAACAACAACACACCCCAACTAGATCCATATGCCTCTTGTGCCTACCAACAGCTGGCAGTGCCTGCAGTTTCTACTGGGCAGAGCTGACATAAGTATTGTTGCATTAAAGCTCATTTTCTGAAATCTCAGCATTCAGTTGAGAAAATAATATATTATCTATTGCAGTTAAGATACAAAGACCCTACCCACATGCCTAAGGCACTATGAGATGTGCATTTCTTTAAATATTTTTTTTAAAAAACAGTTTTTGGAAGGCCTCCTCTGAATTTCACAAACTCTGTGTGTGTGTGTTTGTGTGTGCCTGGAATGCAGGTAAGGAGGAAGAGGTCTGAAACTCCCAGTAAATCATTTGGATCTTAGAGAAAGGGTAAGCAGAGTTCACATTTACAGGATTTGCTTTGATTTTACTAGAACCTCAGGATTCAACTAGAGAAATAGGCACACAATTAATTAAAGAACTGAGTACTTTCATCACGCACACAAGAACCTACTCTTTATCATTCCATACTGGGATGTCAGCCTGGGAGATACAATGTTTTTGTTGCTTCTATACTTAAAACAATTGGGGAAGAAAGCTAGGAAGAAGACCCAATAATTTACATATGCACAAGACTTAAAAGAAAACTTTAAAAAATGACACAACGTTGGTATCTCACTCCACAAAGAATCTCAAAAATATATAAGACTAGACAAGATAAATGTTGGAAGTCTCAAAAAGCGAAAGTGACTTGGGTACGTATGTGGTGGAGATGTCATGAAATTAAGAAAATTTGGGGAAAGACACACATGACGATGAGTAGAATTTTTCAAATTAGCTTTAGAATGACACCTGAAATGTATTTGCTCAATATGACAAACAAAATGGCAGAAAAGATAGAGATGAAACGTTACAGAATAGTACTTGCACAGGATGACTTCTAGGATATTGTGGGCAAAATACTGGAAATCCAAAAAAGTACCATCCATTGACAAATGGTTACTGAGATTAGCTGACATGTGTGAATTGGACAAATTAACAGCTAGATTGAATAATAAAGATTTGACTATCATTGAAAAAGAATGGAAGCTCATTGTAGTTTTATGCAAGAAATGGGAGACTTATATAAATAAAAATATGAAGAAGATTAGATATAAAGAGCTCAGCTTAATGGATTTAAGGCGGTTGAGACTGTGAAATGTTATATAAATTAGAAGTTGAGAATATTGAGCTAAACAAGTGTTCCATGAAACCAGAGGAAATTAGGAGGTTGTTAAAGTAGTTGATTTTTCTTTTATTTCTATGATTAATTTTCCTGTATGTATAAGGAAGCAGGTATTAGTTTGGAATTTGCTTAAGTTGTTAATTTGAATGTGGATGTGGAAAATTTCCAGATAGAAAAAATGGCTATACTCCACAGCATAGCACATGATGACCTATGTACTCACAACATTCCAGATCTGTTAAAGAAAAGAAAAGATCAAAGCAAAGCAAACTAAAGGAAGATTAGAGGTTGTGACTGGAATAGCTGCAATCATTGGCCAAGATCTGGCTTCAAACACATAGCTATGAAACTGTGGCTACAATCTGTCTCCCCAAACTCACCTTCAAGTCCAGCCAGATGCACCAATGGACAAGAGTTCTGTGGAACTGGTGAGTGGAGCACTAAAGGATGACATGTCCAGCCTCCTCTCACCAAGGAGTTGCAACAGAATCCCACGTCGGTTCCTGCTTCTGCTTCTCACACCACTGACTGTGCCTGTGTGTGTGTGCTGGTTGTGTCAATCTCAGCAACAATTGTGTCAATTCAGTGCCCCACTCACCAGTGCCACAGAACTCTATCCCTTGGTGCAGATCACTGGAGTTTAAGGTGGTCTGAGTGGCATTCATGATTATGGCAATGGTAACCCAATTGTAAATGTGAACAGGAATTAGTTACAAGGTTGCAAGTCTTTACAACATCATAACGGGCCACCTGGATGCCAGCCATTGTTTTTTTGTTGGACAATAATGTTAGGAACAACAAGGGAGACCATATTTTTTAAAAGGTAACATAAATTGTTGTTTTTTTTTAACTTTTCATTTCCTGAAAAGAGCAATGTCAGCAAGCAAACTCTTTTCCATTAGGCTATTCCCATCTATATCTCCTCTCTCAGGTGTTCATAGTTCCCCCCTCTTCACAACATTCAACATTCCATGGCTGCTGAGCGTCCTCAGTCATCACTGAGTTGTTTTGAGGATAGGGTGGCACTACAATTCCTTCCCTGCTTCCTTCCTTCCTTCCTAATTGTTACATGTAAGGAATATTTGTCCGGATGCTAACTGGGTAGTGAGTGTTCATGCACCAAGGGCAATGCAGCCTGGAACAAACGCGCTCTGGTACTGTTTGTTCAGTTCAGTATTGTTCAAGCCACTGATAGCATTGTGGCTGGAGTTTCCAAGCGTCTTGAGCCAGACCCTGGGCAACACCTGGGACAGAATCCAAGGCCACTTCCCCTTTTGTTGGTGCCAGGACTTGTTGTTCTCAGAATATAATCATTTCATGTATCTTGGGATCTGATCATGATCAACTATGCATTGTTAGACCTACGATGGAATAAAAGATTGGGTAAAGTCTGGCTTTCCAATACATCAGATGGGGCATTTTATATTCCTGCTTCAGAGCAGTTTCATGAACAGAGAAGGAAGAAATAAGAACCCACAAATTTCTTACAGTAATCCCAAGGTAAGAGGAAATGGGAGACCAGTCCAAAACACACTGCAGAAATAATCCAGTTTGAGACTGCTTTAACTGCCCTGCTCAATACTACAGATTGTTGGAATTTGTAATGTTTGTGAGACATTTAGCCTTCTCTGTCAGAGAGCTCTGGGGCCACAATAAACTACAGTTTCCACGATTCCCTAGTACTGAGCCAGGGCAGTTAAAGCGGTCTCAAACTGGATTATTCCTGCAGTTATAAAGAGCTGAGCTTAATGAGTTTAACACTGTTGAGACTGTGAAATGATATATAAATCAGAAGTTGATTCATCTTACATGGACTAGACAGGGGATCGGGAATGTTTCAATATTTCTCTACATCCCAAATATATGAGTGCGAACCAGAGCCAGCTCCACCACTAGAAAGAGTGAGACAACTGCACATTTGGGCTGTCATGAAAGGCCAGCAAATTGTTATTTTTATGGCCAGAGATATATGCTAAAATAATTTGGTTGGCTTTGGGTATCTAGTGTTGGCTAGATGGGCAGGAATATGTGCCATCTGCTCATCTGCTTTAGACAGCAAAGGTCTCAGGACAGCTTTAGTACAACCCCTCTGTTGTGACTGATAAGCAGCAATCTCCCCAATATATTTTAAACCAACTGCAAGGCTCTGTGTGCACATGGGAAAGGTTGCCTCTGTCTGTCTTCAACTACTTGCAACTGAATGCAGGTTATTTAAAAAAAAAGTCATCCCACCTTTTAAAACCCCTAAGCTACTTCCCTTCATTGCAGACCTGCTTGTCTTGACAAGGTTGGGTGGAAACTGTTCTCTTTGTAGCTGCCAGACTTGCTAGGACAGAACTTCAGACTGTTTCTGTTTGCACTGACAACACTGTTTCTCTCCTAGTTTTCAGGTTCATACAGAGAGCTCTTATTTCAGATGCTTGGAAGCACTGCATAGGCTCTTTCGATACACACAGTAAAGACCTGCTTGATCTCCACCTCCTCCTAGCTGGTTGAAAAGTTACTTCCTTGGATTACGACTCTCATGGGACTGATGAGGAGTGGGAACTCTGCAGTCAGTAAGGTTGCCCCTCCTTTCCATCACGATCTCTTAAAAAACAGTTCCTTACCAAAATATGTTCACTGTATTGTTGTGTTTCATAGCTTCTGCAAGGCATTTGCCTCCTTCTGTGGTGATGCCATTAAATGCAAGACTGCAAAGCAAATGATAAGACAGTTAGAGACAACAACAAACGCACATCAAGAACAATTATTAGTATGCTTTCACCTTGTCTTTTGCAGAGCTTGGAAAAGTTGAGTTTTTTGGACCACAGTGGCCAGTCACATGAACAGCCACAAGATGTAAGGATGCACAAGTGACAAAATGTTTATAGCCTTCTTTTAAACCAAGGGTGGAAAACCAGTGATCCTTGGATTTAAGTTCAAAAGCCCTATGCAAGTGATCAGATCAATCCTACTTTCAGCAATTTCCTATGCTATAGCCAGAATCACACATATTCTTGAGACAAACAAGCCCAATTTGAATGAGATTCTGCAAGGTAAAATGTTCTTCATACCGTCATCATCAACAACAGCAAGGCTGATGCACAAACATTACACACAGATAACTAATCACATTCAATTGCCAAGGACAGCAGCTGTTCTAATAAAATTCATTAACAGACCTCCTATATAATGTGTTTTATTACTACATTAAAGTACCCTTGAGTCTTGCAGAACACTCATATTGCCTTTTAATGCCTATTTTTATTTCTGAAAAGAAAAAACAAAAAGAAACCAGGAAATTAACAGTGAGGCGATTGTATAAAAGAGGAGAGTGGTCAAAATGTAGATGCGGACTTGCATTGCCTAGGCGTCTACTCTATCCCACCGTTTGCTCTTTCGCCCCTCAAACCCACACATCTGAGATAACATTCCAGTTGAGAAACATGAAGCCTGATCAGGAACTTTTCAAACAAAATATATACTAAAGAGGTTAATTTTATGCATTGGTGGAACTTTTATAATTAAGCCAATCGTATAGACAGCTCCTTCTGGTCAGGAGTTAAGGAACCACGTCTGTGTACCTAAAGGTGCTTTTCTCACTTCTACCCACTTCTGCAACCAAGATCCAAAACAGATTGCAGGAATAATCTAGTCTGAGACAGCTCTAACTGCCCTGGCTCAATGCTAGGGAATTCTGGGAACTGTAATTCTGTGAGACATTTAGCATTCTCTGATAGAGTTCTGGTGCCACAAGATTCCCAGGTACTGAGCCAAAGCAGTTAAAGCAGTCTCAAATTGGATTATTTCTGGTCTGTTTTGGACCTATGATGGATTTCAAAAGTAATTTGTGATACATCTAGTTTAGAAAGCAACTGGTTTAAAAGCTAAAAAAAAGTGTTATCAATTTTAATATTACAGAGAATGTTCAGATATCTAATTCACTATATTCTTACATTCTCAGGAGGGGAGAAATCAATCTTTAGAAACTAAGAAATAGACCTTAAGTTTGAAAAGAAAATCTGCTAAAATGCCTCTCTCAAGCATATTAAGGGGCTAAACAGACCGGTGTCATACGCCAGCATGGGGGTGTGGCATACACACATTGGCCACCCCCATGCCAGCATTATGCCGCATGCCTGACCGTATGGTGGGGGGGCATCACTGTGCTCTGTTGGCACAGCATTTAGACATGCTGCACCAAAGGAGAGCCGAAAGCCATTGTTGCCATGGCAAGGGCACCTTTTTGCCAGTGCTAAAAGAAGTGGCATTTTACTGCTCCTTTTAGTGCTGGCAAAATGCCGAATTGTGGTTGCAGCATACGGTTGCCATGGCCCCGATCCGGCGCTGAAAGGGGCAGCAGAACGGCACCCCAAAGAGGCCTTAAGTTCCCTGAAAAAGTAATGAGAAAAAGTAATAAATACCCACTGCTTATTGCATGGGGAAAATAATATTAGAGTTGCTATTACATTATTTGAGATGCTGCAATACTGTTATCTCATCATCACCCCTAAACATATAACATTACAGCTGACATTGTTACTTATATCCCATTAATTCCTATAAAAACAGCTCTTTCCCTACTTTCACAAAGTTCTAAATAATTTTGACATTTTCACTTGATAAAATTCAAGAAAGTATGCCATCTTGTGGGAGATCTGAAAATGTCTTTCTGCTATCCTTAAAAAAGGATACTGGCAAACAATCGGTGTTTATTTGTGGCATGGATGAAAAATGACTGACAAACTTTTTTTACTTCTTCCCAAAGGAAATTTTGTCTCTTAAAAGCTTCACTCTGAATTCTGAGTGGCTGCCGATACCATTTAAATTTTTTAGTGGTTTTTGCAGCCGTATGTGGATTGACAGTGTCATTTTCTTACCAGGGCACCACATTTTAAAACATCAATCATGTTCGATTTTTAAAAGATCTTTGTTCTAAATTATGCTCTGAGTTTCTCTGCCAAGAATGTATCAGTACTGCAGATTTTGAGAAGAAAGTCACCAGAGCTTGGAAAAAATTATTTTTAAGATTACAACACCCAGAATTTCTTGGCTAGCATGATTGGTTGGCCATGTTGGTTGCCGATTCTGGAACTTGTCCAAAAGTAATTTTTCTGAGTTGTGAGAGGAACATGGTTCTTATCCAAAGCAGATCTGTGGTCCACTTTTATTTACTTAAACCAATGCCCTAAGGCTGCCCCCATGTTTGATGGGCCAAGTGTACTTTGATAGGACTCCTTTTCTGTCAATGGATCCTGGTGGGAAAATCCTGGTGGGCTTTTCTGGTTGTAGTGGCAGTGCTCCAAACACCATTGAGAACTGAGCCCTATCTACCTTTTTAATCTCACACAATGCACTACAGCAACACTTGCTCAGGGATACTGGGCAAAATTAAAAGGATTGCTATGTCCACCCCTATGCACTGTTTGGGAGTGCCAGGCTGGAGGTTCAGGTAAGACAGGGAATAAAGGCCCAGGCAGATATTAACAGCAAACTCTGAGATGCTAAGCAACCTAAATATCCTGAAAGTACAAGAAGCTAGACAGGTATAGTTCTGGGTTAGTAGTTGGATGGAGGAACGTCAAGACATACCAAATATTGCAGGCTAATTTTCAAAGGAAGGCAATGGCAAATCACCTTGGAGTATTCCTTGCCTAAGAAAAACTTAATGAAATTAATGTGGTCGCTGTAAGTCAGCAGGTGAGTTGTGGACACATCACACACATAGAACATGAATACACAGAGATGCTGAAGATCTGGCAGTTTCCCAAAGATGCCAAGGAGTCACCTTTGTTCAGGCAGACTCATTTCAAAATTCCAAGGTACTCAGAAATATGAGGTGCCAGCAATATCACAAGCTATTGAAATCTTCCGTCATATTCCTTCAAACTATGACCGACCTGGAGAGCCAAGCAAAGGTCTTTGGCCAACACAGACTCTTACCTGATATTTGTTAAGGTAGGGTGATTCCTCAGTGCTTCCGCAAAAGCCTTGGCTCCTTCATCCCCAATCTGATTACCCCACATTCTGTTGAAGAGAAAAGGGCAAGGCTTATCAAAAGACGTTGACACAACCTGTTGCTTTCTTGTGACTATGCTATGAAGAACAAATTCTAAGGCAACAGTTAATACTTGTCGAATGACTTTTTGAAGCAACTCCAACCTCAGTCTAGCATTCAAATCTCCTGTGCAATTAGAGTGACACACAGGAGAGCAGAGATGAAAGTGAACCAGCTCTGCTCCTGCATTATCAGCCTTGACAATCTCTACAAGATAGAGGATAAACATTTTCAGCAGGGAGCTGGTAGTATTCAGGTAGACTCCTTACATGATTTAGAATCCTGATTGTCCAGGTTTCTAAGGTTGTCTACAAGAGTGATTTACCCTGAGTTACCCTTGGGCTCACTGCGCCCTGCTGACATGATGCATGGCCAAAACCCTGAATTGGGTCCAGACTGCCTTCACAACACCCACACCTGATTCTGGGTTTCTAACCTGGATTTAAATAGAATCATAGAATCATAGAGTTGGAAGAGACCACAAGGGCCATCAAATCCAACCCCCTGCCATGCAGGAACTCCTAGTCAAAGCATCCCCGACAGATGGCCATCCAGCCTCTGCTTAAAAACCTCCAAGGACGGAGACTCCACTACACTCTGAGGGTGTGTGTTCCACTGTCGAACAGCCCTTACTGTCAGGAAGTTCCTCCTAATGTTGAGGTGGAATCTCTTTTCCTGCAGCTTGCATCCATTGTTCCGTGTTCTAGTCTCTGCAGCAGCAGAAAACAAGCTTGCTCCCTCCTCAATATGACATCCTTTCAAATAACTCATCATTTGCTGTGGATTTTTGGAAAGGGGGGGGGGGAGTTCAGTGACAATGGCAGCTGCCTTTTCACTCACTGTCCAGTTTGTAGCCCATGATTCTACTCTCACTCTCGGGTCAGAAAGAGGCACCTTGCATCGATACTATAGCTGGGTGCCTCGTTTTGACCTCAGTAGTGGCACTGCCTGTGTGGGAAGGCAGCGACTCATGACTGCTTGGGGGAAACTGGTAAGGTAAAGATCAAATTCCAAGGGAATTCAGGCCCAGAATACTCCAAGGGCATCCTGGAGTATCCTGGCAAGTGCAGACAAGCTTTCAGCTTCTGGTGGAGCCTACATGAGTACAGTAGGCTTCCAGTGCAATGGCAACATGAAATATCAGGGTGGTGGCAGGACAGGGAGTGAGGAAGCAACACAGAGTCAGAATGCCTATCCCTTCACTTCTCATGTGATGCTAATCATTTGGAGCATCTGAATATCCAAATAGGGTCCTACAAGCACATATATCATACATAAGGTTTTTGGTCCAGGATCTTCCTCACACTAGCACACGAAAGGGCAGCTTCTAGTGATAGGATTGTGTTGCTCCCAGTGGGACATCCCTCTCCACTGCAGAAAATTTCAAACAAGTAAACACTCCACTCCACAATTTCCTTTAAGGAACAAGGGGAGCAAACTTTAACACTGAATCATGCTTCCCATACACCTTGTTATACAGGTAAGCTGAGCAGCTGCAAGGTGGACAGGAGAACCAGCATGGTATAGTGGTCTGAGTGTTGGACTAGAAAACTGGAAAACCAGGACTTGAATTCCCATTCAGCCATGGAAACCCACTGGGTGAGCCTGGGCAAGTCACACACTTTCACCCTTAGAGGAAAACAAAGGCAAACCCCTCTGAACAAATCTTGTCAAGAAACCCCTGTGAGGTTTATCTGAAGGTCACCATAAGTTAGAAATGACTCAAAGACACACAACAACTACAACAAGGTGGGAAGATGAGAGCAAAAATAACATTGAGGGCCATTCCTGCATTTGTTCTTGGCCCAATATATTGGGACCCTCCTCCTTTTTCCAGCCCAAATTCAACAGGATCCCCTGACTAATATGCATTTTTCAGGTCACTGTAGGGCCTTCTAGTGAAGTCTTCACTAGTTGAATTATGCTTGCTTCCTATGGGAAAAGTTATGCATAGACACAATTATCCATATAACTTTCTGTAGGACAAATTATTTAGCAGAACTGGACAGAAATTCTAATAAACTATTGTGGATAACATTTACTTCATGCTGTTAAAAAAAACCCTATAAATGTTAAAATTGAAATGATGAGTTGTACAGTGGAATTATAAAATAAATCTGCTGAGAAAATGAAAAATGTAACAACGATGAAAGTAAACACTTTGTGTATTAATATCTGGAAAAGATTTATGGATCACAAAAAATCTCAATTTCTTTTGCATTTTCATAAATAGTGTTATTCAGAGATCATAAATTACTTGAAGAAACATGGGGTCAAAAGCACTAAAGAAAACAATTGTGACTGGTAAACAAATATGATGCTTTCATGTTGTAAATGTTTACTGTTACCAAATAATAAATTAAAAGAACAGTTCAGCTGGATTCAAATGTATAGTTATAGAAGATTCACTGAAATTAATGAGACGTAGGCAAAGTGAGGCCCCAATGCTTTCAACAGGTCTGCTCTATTGGATCCCACTCAGCAAGTCTGAATCATTTTTAAGATTGTATGTACAGCACTCTGTAAATTTACAGCGTTATATAAATAAAGGATAATAATAATAATAATAATAATAATAATCTTGTTCATATCTTTGTCTCTCAAAAATAAACTGTGGTAAATTTCAAGGAAACACTTCTTAAATGCATGGGTCAAAGAGTGTTTCTGTGACGAATATTAGAAAGAAAATTGTCATAAAGAACTACAAAACATGAGAGGCAAAAGGTGTTGCAAATAACGAAAAGGTTAATACTATATGGACAGACTTACAAGTAACAAGTATGAGGAGCTGTAATTATTTCCACCTTGGCCAGCCTTCCCCAGCCTACTGTGTTGGCTCTCAATATCCACAATCCTTAGTCAGTATGGTTCAGACAATTAAAAAGCTAAATAGGGTATTAGGTGCAAACAAACAAGACAAAAAGCACGAAGGAATGTGACTCCACTTACCCAATGTCATACATTGTTTTACTCTTTTGAATAGCATAAGCAAGACTTTTCCCTCCTTCTGTTGTTATATTGTTTGCTCCTATTCTGAAACAAAAGGAACAGTTCTAACCAAAACCTTCAAATGCTGTTAACTATTTCATGTTGTTTTAAAAGATCAAACCTGTACCATAACCCCTTACTTAATAAACAACTGTGATATTGTACACATGCCCAGAAAGCAAAAGACCCATGCCAGAATGGTTTGGAGACTTTTAGTATTATGAGAACATGCACAGCTTCTCTCTCTGTGGCCTCTCACACTCCACCTTCAGCACTACAGTAAGGAGGAATTTGGAAGTTGTCACTTCTGTTTTTATTTAACCACAGATGGCTGTGTTGTCCAAACCCAAATAAACCATGGTTAATTTAAACCATAGTTAGTGGAAACAACTTTAAATCTAGCTTGTTCTCACAATCTGTAATTATCACTGAAATTGGTTTGGGATTGAGACACCGCTCTAAACCAGTGAGAAGAAACTGCATGGTACAAAGGGATAGATAACGTCCAAGGCTGTGCCCTACCCTGACATTACTGAGTCTCTGGCCAAAATGATTAATTAAATTTAAATAAATATACATATTACACAAACATACATGCAATTGCCCTTTCATGTATAAATTAGGTAGACATTTTATATATTATTTCAAAATAAGCATAAGATAAGTTATAGCCCACTAGCTACTACACATTCTTTGAAGGTAAAAAATCTAGTTGGGACTAGAGTTGGACTTAGCCATAACTGGGGGTGGGGAATAAGTAATGTTTACATATGTTTTGGGATGGTGTCACCATGATTAACTAAATGAATTACTTCTAAAAAGTCCTCTTCCAAGCTCTGGATTCAAACATGAAGAGCAAGTCTGAAGTCGACATGATTATGAGCTGGAGTGGAGAAGATACATACTTAACATGAGTGAGGCTTGGACATTCTTCAATGAGTCTTGCTACGTATTTGGCTCCAGCATCAGTTATTTGGTTGTTATACAATCTTGAAGGAGAAAAGAAAATCAGTGAACACATCTTTATACATATTCCAGTTTTTGAACAAACTGAATAGGCTAATTTATATCAAATATATAGATCCTCTCTTTATCCCACTGAAAACCATTTGGAGCATATTTCTGTTAATAATAACAATAGTAATAATTATAAATATTTAATTATAACCTGCCCCTCTGAATGAACAATCGGGGTGGAGTACAACATTTTAAAAACAAGTACAGTTAAAATATTACAACTCAGTCCCATCTCCCATCCTTCAAATAAGATTAAACTAATACAGAATTAAAAACAATATCAATAAAACCTTAAAACAATGCAATATCTCCAATGAGAATTTTTGGGCAGCCTCAGGGGAGTATCGGATGTATAGAAGGGAGAGGCTGGATAAACATTTAGGAATCGGGAAAAGTTAACCACTATCTGGAAAGGTCTGCTGGAAGAGATGCGTCTTGGCAGCTTTCTTGAAACCGTCCAAGTTTACTCTTTACTTTGCAAGAGAAAGTGGTGAGCAAATGAGGTGCACAACAGAGGTGAGCAAGTACAGGGATCAAATTTCATCTGTGCCTTCAGAACATACCAGGTACTACATGCCTGCCATACTTCAAATGTGTCACACATTCCCATAAAGGACTGGGAGTGTGGGGAGCATGCACCTTGTTTTAAAGCAGTGCTGTGTTGCTGTGATGCTCCTGGGAGTGTGAGTGTGCTTTTAAACAAGGTATGTATTTACCCACATATTGTCCACCACAGCTGTAGAAGAACCTAATAAATATACTTCCAAGTTCTATACTGTACAAGTTAAATATGCAGCTCTCCATGACAACATTTTTCCATAATTCAGAAGCTCCAACTCAGTGAAGGAGCGCTGCACATGAAGGAATTTTCTCAGAGTATATCACACACTAGATTGGAAAGATATATAGCAGTTCTGCATCTGAGCAAGGATTTAGCATGTAAGCACTCCACAAATTTGAATGGGATACACATGGCAATCCTCCTCCCCATTCTTCAAAAAATAACCTTTTACTTATACACGATCCATTTATTTATGCAGAGATGGACTGGGGCAAAGGAAAAACAGAAACAAAAAACAATTCATTTTACAAAGGGCTGTGATCCTATGTATACTGACCTGGGTATAAGCCTTGCTAAATTCAGGGAGCCTCACTTCTGTGTAGATACAAATACGATTATGTTGATAAAACTGGAAGGTAATGATGGGTGTTGTAAATGAACAAAATATATTCTCTGATCTGATAACAGGCAGATGTTCACATTCCATAGTTTGGGTGTTGTAATGCCTCCTTTGCAGAAAACCCTCTGTTGCCTTCTACACATCTGGAGGGCATCAGGCTGGAGGGGACTGGATCAGACTACTAAAGCCATGAAACTCAAGAAGTTGTCTTATATCAGACCAGACAATATACTGCATCCATTTCAGTACTGTCTATTTTGATTGGCCATGGTTCTTCAATTTCTCATGGTGAGCTCTCGTTCTTCACCTGCACTTTGCTCTTTTTTGTCCTTCTGAATCTGGACATACCAGGAAATAACCTGGAAATGTTTGCATGAAAACCACATGTTCTGCCACTGAACAATGGTTGCAAGGCGTTTGGCAACACTTTCCTTAAAAAAGTCAATTTTGGGCTCCTTAATATTGGCAGACAGAAAAAAAATTGACTGTCAACACTCCAGCAGTCACCACTCATGCCAGGGGAAAAGCGGAGAACTAAGAAACTGGGATCAAATCTAGCCCTCCTGGTTCTCCATCTGGCTCCAGAAGACCATACTCTTTTCCCCATGATTCCATCATGGCTGTAAGAGCTCTCACACTTTTGCCTTTGACCTCATTCATCACTTCAACACAACAGGTATGTCAATAATTTGTTCCTTTGCTTGAAAAAGTTACCCTGTCCTTGTTCTAACAAGTCCTCTTTCCACACTAGGAGAAAAGAAAAATCTTGTTTGTAGATCAACAGGTGTACATAAGTGGGCATTGTGAATATATAAGTGGCTCCATTAGACTGTTGGCATCTGCTTGCTTCAGCATGTGCCCAACTGAACACCTATTTGCCATGTTCAACCCATTCACATTCAGTAGCTTGCCAAGGGTGCACTGCATGTGAAATGTATAGCAGAGGCTGAAGCTACCAGTATTTGGCAAAGTCAATTCCTATTTACAACACTCTCTTTGGTCAAGAGAACTGATTTGATCTTTCATCCAGTGGTTATAACTCATACATACCCCAAATAGGTCACAATTTTGTATTTGGACAATTCTTCATAAAGTACTCTTATTCCTTGATCTGTTACTTGGTTAACGCTCACCCTAAAGAACAAAACAGAGACATGAGGGAAACCAAATGGCTTGTTGGTATATACATTAGAAAAAGGTGATCCCCATTTTAACAGGAACTGATGTATTTCCTTTAGATTTCTTTGTGGCACTGTTGCTTAGTGTTTGGAAGATAGCCAACAAAATGGACTCTTGTCCTCCACACACATTTTAAAAAAAAATACAGCGGCTAAGAAGGTAAATCTGGGCAATACAGTATATGAAACTATATCTAGGATAATTCTGTAGGTTAAAACCCCATGAGTGAGAAGATATCTTCCATATTTCCACAGATTATTTTTAATCAGTGTTTCTGCAGAAAGGAATTCTGGTGTACATATAGCATTAGAAAGTTTTTAAATGAGTAAAATGATACATAACCTGAGATTCCAACTCTATAATTCTATTCTATACAAATGAAACACAAGTGTTACGATCTGCTACTTCTTTCAGAATTCAGCAGCATCCTGAGAACTTTAGTTTTGGAAAAAATATTTCTTGTTCTCAAAGCTGTGAAGACACGCTCACATGCATGGAAATGGCCACTGAAATATCAATGAAAGAGGCAGTTGGACTCAGCTGTATTTTCACTTATCAGAGATTGGGACCTTAGTGCCTTATATAGCACATTCTCCAAAAAGAGAGAGAAAATATCTTATTACAGAAATCAGCTTCCTTGGCATACACTCTAGGTTGAATATAGGTTGTTGTTACTTTTCAAGTGCAGAGTACAGTACTCAAAGTTACAACCTAGTTACAACAACAACAAAACAGTCCTGTCTTGGAACAGGAAAAAAACAATGCATTTGAGCACTGTCTCCTAGCTTAAGAAGCCCACTCCAATTTGCTGAAGCACAGTTTTCAATGACGACCAAACTGTGGCTTGCAAACCAGTAAGATGAATGATGCTTAAATTATTTTTTCTTGGTTTGGATATTTCAAGAAACTATGACTTCATAAATCAGGAAATCTCCTCTCAAGGCAGACACACAAGAGGAGAAGGAGGAGGAGAGGAGAGGAGAGGAGAGAGCTTTAACAAGCACAGTAGACTGGCTGCATAAAAGCAAGAAGCAAGTCCAAAGTCCAAGAGCTTACCGCAGTACTGTCAACTTCCTAAAACAAGGAAGAAGCTGCTTTATTCCATAATCATTGATGTTGTTGTTGTCCAAGTCAAGGGCCAGCTGCTTCTGAAAATGATGCAGAACAAAGGAGATAGCTGTGCAGTCAGCAGAATAGGCATTGCAGTAGGTCAGCTTGAGATAGTTGGCCCGCATGTTCTTGGCAACCCCTTTGCCGACCTTTTTACTCTGAGTCTCATAGATGCACCTCAGCATCCACACAAAATTAGGCCTGACTTGAAGCTGCTTATAGTCTTTCAGCCTTGCTCGGGTGAGGCCCTTGACATGGAACTTCATGCTTTCTGAGAAATAAGCAAGAAGCACCCTCCTTTTCTTTTTAATGCAGGCTGATGGGACCAGATGCCTCATCAGTTTGTGCTTTGCCTTGGAAAGCAAGCCACAAAGGAAGAGGTTGGTGAAATGAAAATGCTCATTATTCCGGAAAGGATCCTCTCCTGTTGAACGATGATTTTTCAACCAGGTGATTGGCAAGCAATTGGATAGAGAGGTATCGAGTGTAGAACATTCTGCAAAGAAATGAAGCAATTCCTTTGCACTCACTTTCTCTTCCATGACCAGGAACAAAGCTGTAAAAAAGGACTGCAAGGTTAAGTGCAGGAATTCATAAGAAGATTGATCACTGCAGCTTCCATAGTCAGGAATTGCCCTGAGGAAACCCAAGTGTAAGTCCTGCTCAGAGAGGTCGATGAGAACTTCATCTTGTTCAAAGACAAAGAGAGACTTCTGCATTCCCCTGTGTGCTATTTTACTCAGAGAAAACAAAATGTTCTTGTTGGTCCTGTATGTCTCCACTTGACTCCTTGTGTTCTTCTTCAGCAAATTTGTTTTCTGAGTCCGGTTCAAGTGGACCTCAGTCATGAGCAAGAAAATGTCTGTTAAGGTGACTGTGATGTCTTGGAGTTCATGGCTGTCAAATGTGGAATGAAAATGGTCAAAACATTTGAAAATAATCCAGCAAAATAAAGGCACTGAGCATAAACTGCAGAGATTTGGGTTTGCTTCCAGCTGGTTGAGAACCAAGGTCTGGTATCTTTCATCTTTGAAGAACATTCTGGTATACTCTTTCAAGTTGCTGGTGGAAAACCCTCGGAGATACACTTTTTTCCTGATAATGTTTTTGTCAATCTCAGTTCCTGTTCTTGCTGTCAGGACTTTCCTGGAACCCTTCAGAAGTTTCCCAGTGAGAAGGCCCACCAGCAAAGCAAGTGGGTGGATGGATTCACTAGGTGAGCAGATCTCGGGAATGCTATTGAGATCAAAGTCAGAATGGATCTCGTCAAAGCCATCAAAGGTAAACAGAACTGTGTGAGGGAATTTCACAATAAAGTCAAAAACCTCTTCTGGATCCTGGTCAGGAAAACAACTGTATTTAAATAAAAGGTCTTTCAAGCAAATAGCTTCATCTTGCTTAAAACAGCTGAATGTTCGGCATCGGAAACGGAAAAAGAATTTAGCCCCAATGTTGAATTCACCCTTGGACCAGAGGTTTTGCATCTTTTGCAACAACATGGACTTTCCAATCCCTGCATCCCCAAAGATAAAGACAGTCTCTCCATCTTCATTAATTAGGCCAATACTGTCACTAACCAAGTCTTCCAGAGCATTCACATCACCGAGTTTCTCATTGTTGTGTTTGATAAACTCCATAATACTGGCAGAATAAGTTTCTTCGAGCAACATGTCCTCCTTTTGGGCATATGACAAAATGAACTTTGTACTTCGGCCCAATTCATGTTTAAGTTTTTGATGGTACCTGCTGACTAAGATAAAATTTGGTATTAATAAATGAAATGCTAATGTAAAACTAGAGTGCAGCCAACAAGTATGTTTTGGTGGTCAGAATGTTCACTGGGATCTGGATAATCCAGGATCAAATCCCTCCTGAGCCAGAAAACTCACTGGATGATCTTGGGCCAGTGAAACTTTCTCAGCCTGAGCTACCCTCACAGGGATTTTTGTGAGAATAAATTGGGGAAAAAGAAAATTATGTATACCAGTTTGAGCTGACCAATGAAAAGGCAGGACATCAGCTTAACTAAACAACAACAACAATGATATTGTAGTGAAGCTAGCATAAAGACTACAAAGGGACCACTGCACATATCGCAAAATTAATACAGAATTAATAGGTGGTACCCCAAGGGAGCTTTAGATTTGTGTTCTTAATCAGAAATGTTATTTTTGTTCCTCAGAGAAGTTTCAAAGTATATCAAGTTATTTCATGTGAGCCTTCTGTTCAAAGAAACCCAAACGTTTTTTTTTAAAATGAAAGTTATTTGGTATGTCTATAGTAAATCTTTAGATCTCAGACAGTGGCTGCAATCCAGAATCCCTTCAGTGTAGCATAACGATTTACATGTGGATCTACACTAGGCTGACCCATATACTCTTTGTGCAATTTACTGAACAGCACCTGGAGTCAACCCACACAGGCATTCCCTGCTCTGTAGTAGCAAGGAGAATCACAGTCTGGTAACTTCCCTATAGCCAGATGGAAATGATGTCATTAGCACTGAGACTGCTGAAGGATCATAAGCTTTTCAGCCTGTAGGGAGCAGAGGCTTCAGATGATGCAGCGGGAGGAAGGAAATACAGTATCAACACCCACAGTGCCTGAAAAAGGACTTCTGCAAAGAGAAGGAAAACTCAAGTGTGTCAATGTCCCTAACAGAATGCCAGCCAATGTGTTTCACACACACATAGATTGCAATATGTAATAATCTGAACCACACATGTTCATGATTCAGCAGACACTGGAAAGCTGACATCAGTTATAGTACTCGCATATGTGGTTTCATTGGCAGGAATTTAAAAGTGTAAATAGAACTATCACACCTTACAACCCACACCTGGAATCTGAAATTATATGGAATTGCCCTAAGCATAGAGCAGGAACAATAATACCATATGATGCAAGTTGTAGATAATTCCTGTATATCTTTCATCACAGCATTGTCCATTTAGTGAAGCCTTTTGCAACTTGGTGCTCTCCAAATGTTTTGGATTTATAGTACTTATCAACCCCAGCCAGAATGCACAGCAATAAAAAAAATGGAGGGACTTGCAGTCCAAACATCTTGAGAGCACTATATTAGGAAAGATTGTTTTATTGTTAGGTGTGTTTTTCTCTGTATGTTTTTAGATACAGAAAATCAGTGTGCATTTGTTTGTATGTTGTTGTTTTAAAAACACATTATTTTTACACACACACACACACACACAGATAAGGAAAGACTGTTTTACTGTTTACCTGTGACTACAGAAAAAAAATCTCCAAACACCAATGATATTTAAAAACATAACATATTTGGATATCATAAACGATGGCACTGTATTTAGGTATCATGGATAATGGTGTGTATACATATCACTTTCCGTCTTGTGATATCCAGTCTCCTGAAAACCACTGCTGATTCAGGTATTACAGGAGCTGAAGTCCTATAAACTTAACTTTTCCAAGCTCTGGATATGTTACGAGGAAAGCTTATGGGTAATTTCTCCTGGAAAATTTTCATTAACATTAAAGCAAGGAAAAGGGAATAACAAAATTTCAGAGACGAACATTCTACCTGGGTCAGTATTTTCCACACGTTTATTACTAATGACCTCTGAAGGATGAAATCCAATCTCTTCCAGCCATGGATGCAGCTCGTAGTAAGCATCAGCGACTTGCTGCAGGACATAGATGCAATATTCTGCAACCTCTTCTCCTTTGCTCTGGGCTAGATCCAAAATTTTACGAACCTAGAAAATGTCACATAAAATGTCACAGATAGATTGAGACTGTGATACACAGAATACTCCCCAGTTTTGTGTAATACATTTGCTGTTTCTCCTTAGTTGGTGAGATGATTAAACTAGGCTGTACTGAATGCATAATTTTATACAGTGGTCCCTCCACATTGACTAGGGCTAGGCGGGGTAAAATCCCCCGTGAATGTGGAAAAAGTACAAATAAAAAAACATTATTCTTTTTACCTGAGAGAACATCTCTCTAACAATCTCCATGTCCTCCACAGCAACTCTATAGTCAACATCTGCCAGAGGGTGATCACAGAAACATGCTAGTGGACCTACAAATGCCTAGAGAAGCATTTTCTCTAGGAACTTCTAGGTTCTCCAGCACAATCTTATGATCAGGTTCTGGAAGAGTTGCACTGGAGGACCTAGAGATTCCTAGAGAGAACATATTAATCAAAACTGCAAATAATAAAATCCGCAAAAGTCAAATCAACAAATGTGAGGGTTTTTTCCCCCTGGAAGTCCCTCCCTCAGAAGGCAGAAGTCCCGCCCCTGGCATCTGGTGACACCTGTTGCAGAAATGCCACTGAGTTTGGGCATTCATTCTCTAAAAGGTTCACCATCACTGATCTAACCTGTAGAAATGTGTAGACCACTATATACAGAAGCCTCACTGGTTTATGGAATCACAGTTGTGTGGGGTAGAGATCCCCTCAACATGAATGCCAACATGAGAAGACTTCCATGCCTCCAGATGTCCACACAAATGCAGACAACAGTAATGGGAAAAGTTACCAAGTATTGTGCTACAAATATTTGGCCTCTTGCTATACATTTTATTTTTCCAAACAGGTAACAAATGAAGAAGTTCTAAAATACAAGCATGGTTCAAGACACTTACGTACAGCAATAGGGTACTAGTGTGGTATACTGGCTGGAGGGCTGGACTAAGCAAGACATGGGAGGTCCAAGTACCCAATGAATCTTGAAATATAGCATGTGACCTTAATCCTGCCAGCCTGATATAACACATTCATTGTTTCAAGGACAATAAGCTGGGCAGGCAAGAGCCATGTATATTGCTTTGCACTAAGTGGAGAAAAGGTAGAATATGAATGTAATGTAATAAGCTAATGAATGAATAAATAAATAAATAAGATTAAGCTGCCCATCCCCACAGAAATTCAATAAAGCCACTGTTAGATTGCTCAACAAGCCACTGTTCATTTTGTAGCTTTTTGACCAGCAGTTAAAGAATGCAAATATATTTCCACAAAAACAAAAGAAGTCTTTCAGATTCTGAAGAATCTGTACCCGGCCTAAAGAATTCCTCTATGCACCAATTTCTTGATTGAAGACCATGGAAGACCTTTCAAATGCTGCTTAACTGGTTCATCAAGAAGATCTGTCAAAGACGGCTCAAAACTAACAATTATTAACTGGGGAAACAGTGTAAGAAGGACACATTTCAGCCTGTGAAAGAATTAATCCACAAGGCTAGGACTCTGCAGCCAGTTGTCTACAAAAATATGGCCTTCCCAATCATTTTTAAAAGATTACACATGCGCGCACACACGTATATGCATATGTACAATAAACATGCTGTTGTTATGTGTCATCAAGTCAGCTTCAACTTATGGCAACCATATGAGGGAGAGACCTCCAGACACCATATTACAGCATTAACAGCCTTGTTAGGGTCTTACAAAGTCAGGCCTGTGGATTCCTTGACTGACTCTATCCACTTCCAAGGCTTTCCAGTTTTCCTACTGCCTTCTACTTTGTTAAAAATTATCATCTTTTCTAATAAGTCATGTTGTTTCATGATACCTCCAAAGTACAATAGCCTCAGTTTAGTCATTTTGGCTTCCAGTAAGAGTTGTATAGATTTTGCTTTTGAGCCCATTTATATGCCTTTTTGGTGGTCTATAGTATCTACAGAACTCTCCTCCAACACTAAATTTCAAATAAGTTTACCCTCCCCCCCCCCCCGGTCAGCTTTCTTCATAGTTTATCTTTCACATTCATACAAAGAAATCAAAAGTGGTATGATATAGATGATCCTGAGTTTTGTATTCAGTGATATAACATGACACTTCAATATCTTATCTAGTTTCTCTATAACTGCTCTTCCAGGTTTCAATTCCCCCCCCCCCCCCGATTTCTTCATACCATTTTAGTTAATAACGGAGACAAAAATGAGAAAATCTTTAATAATTTTGCTATCCTGATCATCTGCTTAAAAATCATTTAATTTTTCTGAGGCCATTATTTTTGTTTTCTTAATATGCAGCTGTAACTTTGCTTTTGCTTTCTTCCTCAACTGTCTTCGGTAGTAGTACAAAGTTACTATTTTCTGCCAGTGATATGGTGTTACCTCTCTTTTTCTTGGTTGTGCCTTCAAGTCATTTCTGACTTAGGCAAACCTAAGGCAACTCTATCATGGGGTTTTCTTGGCAAGATTTGTTCACAGGGGGTTTACCTTTGCCTGAGGCTGAGAGCATGTGGCTTGCCTAAAATCATGCAGTGGGTTTCATGACAAGTGAGAAATCAAATCCTGATCTCCAGAGTCTCAGGGACAAAACAGCCCTTCAAGCCACTCCAGAGAAAGGTGGATTGGGCCTGTGGCAACTGTATGCCGCAGCCCCGATCCAGCTATTTGCTGGCTCAAAAAGAAGCTGCAAAATGTAACTCCTTTTAGAGCCAGAAAAAGGGCACCCTTTCAGCCGCCACTGCAGTCTGTTTGGGACCATAGTCCAACACTCAAACCACCATGCCACACTGGCTCCCTATCTCTTTATCATAAATTAATATTCCTTCCTCCAGTTTTTCTCCCCTCCTTCCCAATTCTCTTTTCTTCACAGTGTGTTCTGTATATAATTTAAACAGACAGGGAGATAAAATGCACCCTTTTCCAATCACTTGATAACCAAACAATTCTGTTTCATATAGAATTATACATAGAATCATAGAGTGGGAATAGACTACAAGGGCCATCCAGTCCAACCCCCTGCCATCCAGGAACTCTTGATCAAAGCATACTCGACAGATGGCCATCCAGCCTCTGTTTAAAGACCTCCAACACCACTTTCTGAGGAAGTGTGTTCCACTGTCGAACAGCCCTTACTGTCAGGAAGTTCCTCCTAATGTTGAGGTGGGATATATACATTTCTCTATGTTCAGTCCTGATAGTGGCCTTTTGTTCAGAGTACAGTGGTCCCCCGGGTTACGAAATTAATTCGTTCCGGCCCCTTTTTCGTAAGCCGAAAATTTCGTAACCCGGGGCCTATTTCCAATAGGAAATAGGTAATCCGTTCCGGCCGGCCGGAGGGGAAGGGAAATCCCTTCCCCTCCGAAGCCTGGCCTGGCGGGGGCCTCCTGGCTGAGGAAAGGAAGGTCCGATCCGGTGGATCGGGCCTTCCATTCGTCACCCGCGGAGGCCCAGGCTGGCTGGGGAACGTTCACTTCCCCAGCCAGCCAGGCTTGAGTCCCTTCTCCTCCGAGGCCAGGCTTCGGAGGAGAAGGGGCGGCCTTGGGTCCCTTCTCCTCCGAAGCTAGGCTTCGGAGGACAAGGGGCGGCCCAGGCTGGCTGCGGAACGTTCGCTTCCCCAGCCAGCCAGGCCTGGGCCTCCGCGCCTATCGAAAGGAAGGCACGATCCCATGGATCGTGGCTTCCTTTCGTTAGGCTTGCCCCCCAAGCCCGGCTAGAGAAGGGAATCCTCCCTTCTCTAGCCGTGCTTGGGGGGCAAGCCCGGCTAGAGAAGGGAAGCTTCCCTTCTCTAGCCGGGCTTGGCCCCCAAGCCTAATGAAAGGAAGCCACGATCCCATGGATCGTGGCTTCCTTTCGTTAGGCTTGCCCCCCAAGCCCGGCTAGAGAAGGGAATCCTCCCTTCTCTAGCCGTGCTTGGGGGGCAAGCCCGGCTAGAGAAGGGAAGCTTCCCTTCTCTAGCCGGGCTTGCCCCCCAAGCCTAACGAAAGCAAGGCACGATCCGATCGGATCGTGCCTTGCTTTCGCTTCGGGGTGGAGGCCTAGGCTTGACAGGCTGGGGAAGGTCCCCAGCCAGCCAAGCCTCTGGGCCTCCGTCCCGAATGGAAAGCAAGGCAGTGCCTTGCTTTCCATTCGGGGCGGAGGCCCAGAGGCTTGGCTGGCTGGGGACCTTCCCCAGCCTGTCAAGCCTCTGGGCCTCCGCCCCGAAGAGAAAGCAAGGCAGTGCCTTGCTTTCTCTTCGGGGCGGAGGCCCAGAGGCTTGGCTGGCTGGGGACGTTCCCCAGCCAGTCAGGCCTGGGCCTCCGCCCCGAAGCGAAAGCAAGGCACGATCTGATCGGATCGTGCCTTGCTTTCGTTAGGCTCCCAGGGCCAGGCTTGGCTGACTGGGGAACCTTCGTTCCCCAGTCAGCCAAGGCTGGCCCTGGGCGCCTAACGAAAGCAAGGCACGATCCGATCGGATCGTGCCTTGCTTGGCCTCGGAGAAGAAGGGACGGCCCCGCGATGGCCGTCCCTTCTTCTCCGAGGCCGCCGGCAGAGGAGAAGGGACGGCCATCGCGGGGCCGTCCCTTCCTCTCCGAGGCCGCCGGCCTTTTTTCGTATCCCGGGGATACGATCGTAAGCCGGGGCCATTTTTCCGGCCCCGGCTCTTTCGTATCCCGGGATTTTCGTAGCCCGGGGGATTCGTATCCCGGGGGACCACTGTATAGGTTATACATCAAGATAATCAAATGTTGTGGCATTCCCATTTCTTTTACAGCAATCCATAGTTTCTCACAACCAACATAATCAAAGGCTTTGATGAAATCTAAAAAGTATAGCCTGATTTTCTTTTGATATTCTTTGGTGTGCTCTACTACTCAAATGTTTACATATATACATATGTGTGTGTATGTGTATGTGACATCTATCTTAATAGGCTGCTTCTCTCTATGTTGACTATAAACAATAATTTATATCTGCTATGATGTAATGAGTACCCACTCCCACTTAGAATGAATGGAAGGTGAGTTACATGTTTATTTACTGAGACTAAACTTCTGGCTTAGATTTGATCTACATCAGGGGAAGGAATCATACTGCCCTTCGGTGTTCTTGGATACAAATTCCAAGAACTCTAGCTAGCTTATTGAGGAGTAATGCGAGCTGCAGTACAACAATATCGGGAACACTAAATGATTCCTACCATTCTCTCTTGAATAAAATCAAGGTGCATTCAATAAGCAAGGTGAATAATGCCACAAAAATTGCTAATCTGCAGTTTTATTATTTTTTTTTATAAAGATAGCCTGCTAAGAGAGCAGCAGCTTGCAATACCATGGCAGCTGGAAAGGAGTGGAGCTTCCTTCTATGCAGCCAGCCAACATGGAAAGACAATATACCACCCACTTAATAAGTCAATAAAAATTGCCTTCTGAAAAAGGAGGGATAGATTTACTGGTTTTATCAGTAACACTTATATCCCACCTTGCCTCCAATGAAATCAAGGCTCTTGTCCTTCCCTAGTTTATCCCACAAGAATCGTGTGAGGTGGGTTATGTTGAAAGAGAGAGATTAGCTAAAGGGGTGAAGACTTGAAGCTGGATCTTCCAGGATTGTAACCACTACAACACACTCGCTCTTCTTTCCTCTGTGGCCAGAAATGAAAATCAAGTGGATAGACAAAGGAAAAATGGAGACATCTGCCACTTACCCACTAGGCAGCCCACTCACCTGCCTGCAAGAAACTCCTGATTCCCTGTGGCTACAAAGAGACCTATTAAATACAAGGTTGCATTAAATGCCACTGCTGGGATTTCTGAGTGCATATGTCTTACCCCTTTGCTGAAGTTACATATACTTGTACTGTCTGAATGATGCACTAGGACTTATGAGACCAAAGTTCAAATCCCCATTCAGTAAGGGATTTTGCTGAGTGATTTGGGGCTATTCACTCTAACCTTTGTAGCACTGGACAGAAAGGAATGGCCATGTATGCCTTTCTCCTTTCAGCACTTTGGAGAAAAGGTGTGGAATAAATGAAATGAAATAAATGCACACATAAAGGACCTTCCCCCCCTTGTGTTCGATGCAGGATCTCCAATACAGAATAAATTTACACCTTCCCTAACCTACAAGTGTTCAATCTCTGGCTAAATACCTCCAGCAAAGATCTCGCCACTTTCTGAAACATAACCCTTACAAACATCCTTTTTAGAGAGACTGGTATTACAGTTCTTCCATATAGGTGATGCAGGACTCTTTTACACTACACAAATGTAGCATTCTGACAGCACTTGCCAAGGCTTCATCCTATGGAATTCAAGGATCCATAGTTTGGTGCAGCATTTCAAATTATCTACCTGAAAGCTGCCTCCTGTGGGATCCTGGGATTTGCAGTTTAGGGAAGGGCATTCAAAATTCTCAGCCAGAGAGCTCTTAGGCCTCACTAAACTACAAACCCCAGAATGCCACAGAAGGCAGCCATAGCAGTAAAAGTGGAATAATAGTGCTGTAACAGTAGTTCGGTACTGTGCAGATCTCATTATGTTATCCACCATGTTTTGACAGCACACTTTTCAGGGCAGGCCTGAAGACAAAAAGAGAAGGAAATACCTTGTCAGCTTGGGTTGGATATTGTGCAGCAATCTCTGCATCTTCGATTGAGAAATACTCATTCTTGAGCAAATTATCAATCAAACATTGGGTATTACGAACTTTGCCAACTAACAGTTCCCTGTGTACTTTCAGCAGGTTAACAAAGGATGGCGGACAGACTGCTGTAGCTGTTTGGTGTATAATTTCTGCTTCACCACCAGGCTGATCTTCCATTGCAATGACTGTAAGAGGCTGCACTTTCTAAATTCATTTTTGGGAAGCTGCAGAGATGTAGAAGAAGGGTCACACCAGGTGCTGATTTTGAGCTTCAGTCTGTCAGATCTGTGAAGGAAATAGTATGCAACACTCATTAAACCATGCTTCTTTAAACTGGCATCCTCCAAGTATGCTGAACCATCACTCCTATCATTCACAACCAGGCTGGAGCAGGATACATTAAAGGCAGTACAGCAGGCTCAAAGCAATTTCAAGTATCTCAAGGCCACATCTACTCAGCTGCAAGCATTTTTGCAACTGTTAGACAAGGCTTCAAATGTATCCCTGTAGATAGTGCAGTAAAGGTATTTTGGCTGCTCCTTCATTAACAAAAACTTTGGGGTCAGGCCATTATTTTGCAAACTGAAAGTTGTTGAAACACTGACCATTGTCATGTGTGAAATAACCTGGCTATAGTCACTAGGAACTGCTGGTGTCATAGTATGTGCTATAACGAAATAATAGGGAGAGCAATAATAGGCTTGGTCCTTATTAAAACTACTTATTAAAACAATAATTCAAGGATGGTTCTTCCAAACAATGATGAAACCAATCTTCATCTTCCATTGTTATTAATAGGTTTTATAAGGAAAAAACCTCTTGTACAGAAGGGCATAGATGAGGACTTCAGACCCCACAGATGTATAAAATGTCTACAGATGTTGAAGCCATCAGGAAAAAAAAAAAAGATTTTCCCAGGGTCTTCCCCCTAGAAAAAACAGAAATTTGCCATATTAGAATCCATTACAGATTCAAATGCATTATGTTTGATATAAGATTATCATGTCTGATATATTACAAGTAAAGTTTATTCCGATAGTCACTAGAAGAAAATATTCCATAATGCTATTTAAAATGTTTCTGGTTTCTTTTTCTGAGTCTTCAAGTATCGAGGAGCAAGAAGTATATAACTAAGCCCCCTGAGCCTGGCTGGAGGTAGGGCAGGCAGCTCCCATTTTCTAGGGGCCCAAGGACAGTGCCTCCACAAACCTATTTGCATCTATGCTCCTTCTTCCAGATCTCTGAAGAAGACAATTCTATCAAGGGGAGGGCAGACTTGTCCCCTCAAGAGCTGGAGACAGTTTGAAAGAGATTTACTACCAGTGTCAATACACTTGTTACATCTTTGCCTCTGGCTGTTTCATTAATTCCTGTTTGTAATTTCAATTACCCATTTGTAATAACGTATTACTTAATTAAATAAAAAAAACCCCATGGGTTTTTATTCAGGGAGGCTTTAGTTTTTGTTTTTAGTTTGTATTTGTTTGTATGATAACTTGTTTGTGTTTAACTATTCTAACTCACTGTGCCTTAGGTCCCAGTATTCAAATATAAGCCAAGAAATGCTGTTTGGACTGGGCTTATACAGGTATTATTGACAGTGCCATATTATTGTTTATTAATTGTATTCTGGCTGTGACCTTGCTGCCGTTTCTAAGCAAGGTGATCGAGAGAGCAGTCGCCTCCCAACTCCAAACTGTCTTGGATGAAACTGATTTTCTTGATCCATTTCAAACCGGCTTCCAGGCAGGATATGGAGTCGAGACTGCCATGGTTGATCTGACAGACGACCTCCGCTTGAGCATCGACAGGGGTAGTGTGACCCTGCTGGTGCTCTTGGACCTCTCAGCGGCCTTTGATACTATAGATCATGCCATCCTTTTGGACCGGCTGAGAGAGATGGGTATCGGAGGCATTGCTTTGCAGTGGTTCCGTTCCTTCCTCTCTGGCAGGTCCCAAAGGGTGAGGCTCAGGGACAGTTGCTCATCTAAAACCAAGTTAAACTGTGGCATCCCTCAGGGCGCCATTCTGTCCCCGATGCTATTTAACATTTATATGAAGCCACTGGGGGAGATCTTTTGGAGGCATGGAGCTCAGTGCCATCAGTATGCTGATGGCACTCAGATATACTTCTCCATGACCAGATAATCTGCTCAGACCTCAGATGGCGTCTCTCCTCTCAATGACTGCCTTGCAGCGGTAATGGATTGGATGAGGGAAAACAGATTGAGGCTAAATCCAGACAAAATGGAGGTACTGACAGTCACTGGCCCGAAACCAGGTTTGGGAATACAACTCCCAGTCCTAGATGGAGTCACACTCTCCTCGAAGGACTCTGTTCGTAGTCAGGTGAATGCGACGGTCAGAAGTGCCTGTTAGATTACTGCAATATGCTCTACATGGGGCTGCCCTTGTGCTTAACCCTGAAACTTCAACTGGTTCAAAATATGGCAGCCAGACCAGTCACTGGGGCATCTAGGAGAGAGCACATAACACCTGTGCTAAAATCTCTCCACTGGCTGCTGATTAGTTTCCGGGAACAGTACAAGGTGCTGGTTTTGACCTTTAAAGCCCTACATGGCTCAGGTCCATCCTATCTTATGGACCGCTTCTCCCCATACGAGCCCCTTTGCACTCTTCAGTCCTCTGGGAGGAACCTGCTACAACCTAAGAAAACTAGGCTGGCGCAGACCTCCCAAAGGGTCTTTTCCGCTGTCGCTCCCAGGCTGTGGAATGGCCTGCCAGATGAGATGCACCTTATCACAACCTTGGACGGCTTCAAGAGAGCTGCCAAGACACATCTCTTCCGGCAGGCCTTCCCAGACAATGATTAAATTCTGTGACCGCTAATTGTCTATCCAGCCTCACCTACTGAGACATCAGATAATTTCGAGGCTGCTTATTCATTTTTAATAGAGCCATTTTAATGTTTTATGGTTTTATTCTACTGCTTTTAATCTTATCTTAGTTTAATTTAATCTTAAGGGGTGGGAGGGGGGATTGGGTTGTTACATTTTAATTGTACATGTTTTTTAAATGTTGTACCCCACCCCGATTGCTCACCCAGAGGGGAGGGATATAAATAAATATTTATTATTATTATTATTATTATTATTTGAGTAGCAATGATATACAATAATTATGATACAAATGGTGAGTGGCCAGATGGCTGCAGCATACAATTAAATTGCTCCTCAGCTGTAACCTCACTGCACCACCAACTTTGTAGCTTTGCTATGTCCCCACATCACCCCCACTAAAATGTGACAGCAATGCTCACAGGAGATTTTTTAAAAACTTCAGCCATTAAAAAACTAAAAAAAAAATGAGATGTAAGAAAGTAGGACCCCCAGCAAACAAACACATAGAGAAAGTATGTATTTACATCTGAAAGTCAACCAAAAGATAAAAAAAAAACTATCACATCATACAGTTAAAACAGCATCATCCGGAAAAGAATGGGATGGCTCAGCCCTGAAGGGCACAAAACCATCCTCTGAGGCTAGAGATATATTCCAGCACAAAACACTAGTTAATGTCGTTAATACGTAACTGACAAATGTTTAGATTAGTATCAATGCAATATCCTTAAATAGCAATGTGACAGCATGAAGCTCATTTAGCTACAATATAAGCCGAGTTCTGGATTTAACAATTTAATGATTTGAAAATTATTATTTCAGAGAAACAAAGCAAATCCCTTACATACGCTTTGGATAACTTTATTCATAAATTAGATCTAAATCATGTTTCCTTAGCATTTTTTGAGAACTTCAATTTGTCGCTGCTCTTCAAAAAGTTGGTTGCTATAGATTCAATAGTTGAAAAAAAGATGGAGCAGCTTGTTATTAAGATTTCTGTCTCTACAGTTATAATTTCTAAGGCAATTAGAGAAGTGCTCTGACATTTATCTAAAGCAGAAATATCAACACCTAAAGATTAAAGCATAGGAGAATTATGATAGGTCATTTTACAAGCACTAACAATTAATTCCAGGCAGAATATTGTATGATGCCTTCTTAATTGTATGACATTGTATGTGGTAGGAAGTTATCAAAAATAATATTCAAGGTACAGGCCAGTAATAAGTGCAACAAAATGTTCCAGTGTGGATGATTCCTCTTCACTGCTAGCCATGGCCTCTTCCATGATGAATCGCCCATGAGTTCCCACCAGTTTGCATTCTACGGCCACTGAGTACGCTCAGTCTTATTGAACTACTTTGTTCCGTGACCCTCATAAGGATCCCCTCCATAAAGATTTTTTGTACTACTGCAAACCTTGGGGTTATTTCCAATTCAGCTGATTGTTCCAAACTGGGAGCAGATAACTCCATTTTGTCTACAAAATGAATGGTACTCCCACATGAACACTGGAAATAGAGGGAACGTTACCCCAAATTGACTTCAATGGGGGAATTGATTTAGCTTAATAGGAAGCAGCGAGAAGGTTCAGGTAACTCTTAAAAGTCTGAACTTCAGCCTATGTATAGCAGTTCCAAACCCAAAACTCCAGACAGCAAATTAGTTAGTGTATTTATAACAAGGGGGAAAACAACTTTCACTCAGAGGTGCTTGCTCACACATGCACACGAGGACTAACAATGTAAAAGGTGGTAGTTGACAGTAATTACAGAGGGTTTTAGCAATAAGCAATACGTTACTGGATTCAGGCACAGAGCTCCAATTGTGGGGTTCAGTGGATGATTCTGGATCAGCAAGCTGCTATGACTTTGTCCAAGTCAAGGGGGAAATGGACAGAGCTTGAGTCTGTGTTCAGCCAAGATCAAATTGGGACTGCCCCACACAGGTATATTTATAGGGAGAAACAGGACCTGACGCAGTTACTCAGGAGTTTGAAAGGATTATGCTAGGAGGAAGAATGGCCAAAGGTTAGGGGAAATGGCAGGGCAGTCAATCTAGATGTCTCACACAAAAACGTGTCATGTCCCGAGGGAAGTGCCCTTTGATTCCCAACCTTTTGGCAAGTACTCCGGTGCACTGCCCTCCATCACACACGTCTGAAGGGATTATGCAGATTCTAGTCTCAAAAAGACCTATCCTGTCTACATGTGCTGGCGTTCCCAAGCCAAGTCTGCTGGATCTCCATATTTCAGCAGGCTATTGTTCTTGCATTGGGGCATCTCCATCAGTTACGTGACCAAACATCTCTTTTAATATCAAGCAGATAGCAAAGGTCTGCTAGGGGTAACGGAGGGCTAACCTGTGCGATAGCAGAAATGATTCCACAACTGTAAGCTAGGGTAAAGTAATATGACATAACAGACAATGAAAAGCTTCATGTTAACTCCATTACACATCCACAGTGGCTGTCTGTGAAAATTCTATGTGATTCAAGCTACTATATTATGAGAGTAAGACCCACTAAACACAGTGACACTGAATTCTGAGTAAATGCATTTAGGAGTAGGGGAAGCTGTCTTGTAAGAAATCACATCACAAGTTCTATTTCTTTCCTGTTCCTATCTGGAGATGAGGATCTTCTATGTACAAACGATGTGTTTCACTATCTAGCTATATAGTTTCTGACTCCAAATGTAAAACACTTCATAAGTTTGCAAAGGAATCTTTTAGCACCTTTCAGAAAGTCCAAGCACAGATCTATATAAGCACTCTGTCCATAGGAATGCAAAACTTTATGAGTATGGCAATGAGGTGACAAGAGGTGACAAATGGTTGTTGGGCGACAAAGCAGGACAAAGGAGGTTGTCCAAAGCCAAGGTGAGTTGAGAACCATATGAATGAGTATTGGGATGTTGTGTGGAAACAAACTATGATTCTATGATTCTAAACAAACAAACAAACAAGATGTGATGAACTGACCAAGACAGCACCCACTAGTCTGGATGATTAGCTAATGTTATGTAAGTAATATTCCAGGAAAACATTCTCTGTTCAATTCACAGTTGATGAACTGCAGTATATTCCAGTTCTGCTGTTTTTCTTTCCAGTCTTCCTTTAATGACTGCTGGTCTAAGGTCAAAGATAGAATGCCCAGGAAGAATTAAATTGTTCTGCAACTGATTTTGTGTATTTGTTGCCCTTTCCATACCGAATCTTCTTATTTCTTGATTGCAGTCTCCATTCTGATCAATGTTCGATTTCCTCATTGTCTAGGTTGAATTTATGCAGATCCTCCATGGTCATTATTTTTGTTTTATTTATGTTCAGGTGACATAGTATGGCATACATCACATTGGATGAACAAATGGAAGACCCTTCTCAAGTTTGTCACCCAAACGCTAACTTTCTTGATATAATTTCTGAATTTACTATATGTTGCTCAAAATTGCTCTCAATATTTTGCCATCTAGCCAGCCCCCTATTGGGAGCAGGTAACTCTTCTCACATCTCTGCATCAAATTTAATTGGAATTATTTATTTCCAGTGCTGCACAAGCATTCTAGATACAATGATCCAAAAGTAACAGCCATCCTCAGAACACTTGGCCTGTTGCACCCTTATTATTTGCTTGATTCTTTCCAATAAGAAATCACATCCAAGGGAAATCAGTGTCTCCTACAGCAAAAGAGAAGGTATGCTCATCTAATGGAAATAATTATTACAGCAAAAAAGATGTCCCATCTATCATATGTTCAGGAAATACTGGTTAAGACTATGAGCACAGAATATTGCAAGTGTACACCAGGCTATTACCGTATATACTCGACTATAAGTCGACCTTATGTATAAGTCGAGGGCAAATTTTAGGGCCAAAATTATGGATTTTGCTATGACCCGTGGATAAGTCGAGGGTAAAATTTAGGGGCATATGGGAAAGGATCTAGAGGATGAAGCAAAGCAAAACAATGTCAAATAACTTCCAAAAGACCATCAGACATGACTCTTTGTGCTTATTCTTAAGACTGGATGGATGAGAAAGTAAAGGGGGTCAGTGCTTCCAGGACAGATTATACTCTTGCTTTTCATCAGGGGATGGGTCCTTCTTTTAAATAAGAGTTAAGATACAGTACTTACATTGACCCGTGGATAAGTCGACTCAGATTTTTTGGGTCAAATTTTGACCTAAATTTCTAGACTTATACATGAGTATATACAGTAGGTTAAATTTTATGGATAGTATCCTCAGACCCTGGACTGATTTTACCTGCTCAGGTGGCCTGTGGGATCTTCTGGACAGAAAGAAGTATAAGATGCCTTCTTGCTGAGCCTTGCTTGAACTATGAGGTCCTCCTGACTTCTGGTGCAAGTTCTGAGTCTTTGGTTACTTTTCGTCTTGACTTCTGGTTTGCTTCTTGCCTCTTTGGAACTGAACTTTTTTCTGAGCAGTTCTCCACTCCTGACTACCAGTTTTGCTGATCATGGCCCTTGAGGGATGGCTGGGGGTGGGGGGGGGGAGGAATTTTCAGTGTAAAAATAAGACTGGCTCTGCAATGAAATGCAGGCTGTTTTTCTGTTCTTTAGCCTCTACTCTGCCAGATATTTCATAGAATCATAGAATCATAGAAATTGGAAGAGACCACAAGGGCCATCCAGTCCAACCCCCTGCCGTGCAGGAACTCCCAATCAAAGCATACCCGACAGATGGCCATCCAGCCTCTGCTTAAAAACCTCCAAGGAAGGAGACTCCACCACTCTCCGACGGAGTGTGTTCCACTGTCGAACAGCTCTTACTGTCAGGAAGTTCCTCCTAATGTTGAGGTGGAATCTCTTTTCCTACAGCTGGCATCCATTGTTCTGGGTCCTGTTCTCTGGAGCAGCAGAAAACAAGCTTGCTCCCTCCTCAATGTGACACCCCTTCAAGTATTTAAACAGGGCGATCATATCACCTCTTAACCTTCTCTTCTCCAGGCTAAACATCCCCATTTTTCCTACTTAGCAGAGAAAGATTCCCTTTCTCAGACAAGGCTGCCTAAAATGAAAAACCCTCTATCTGATGAGGTGCATGTGTTCTCTCTACACTCTTCACCACTTATTTCTTTGACACATTCAGATGCATATTCACCAGGCCCATATACTCCCCGACTGGAGTATATTCTCCTGCTCTGACCCTAGTTTCCCTAAATTTTTAAAATCTATTGCAGCAAATCTTATGATCTCTCTTATGTGTGGTTAGTGCTGTTTTGTATATATTGGATTCTCATGAATAGTAGCAATAAAAGAGGCAAAGATGCTCCACAATCCTTTCATCCAGAGCTGGGGAGTAGGAGTTGGAGTAAGGAGTAAACGAGTAAGAAGTTTTTATAGGAATAGGAGTAAGAATAACATTAAAAAAAATTACTCCGGACTATAAATTGACCTCATGTATAAGTCGAGGGCAAGTTTTGGGGGCAAAATTTTGGATTTTGTATTGACCCGTGGATAAGTTAAGGGTAAAATTTAGGGGCATATGGGAAAGGATCTAAAGGATGAAGCAAAGCAAAACAATGTCAAATAACTTCCAAAAGTCCATCAGACATAACTCTTTGTGCTTATTCTTAAGACTGAATGGATGAGAGAGTAGAGGGGGTCAGTGCTTCCAGGACAGATTATACTCTTGCTATTCACCAGGGGATGGGTCCTTCTTTAAATAAGAGTTAAGATACAGTACTTACATTGGCCCGTGGATAAGTTGACTCTGTTTTTGGGGTCAATTTTTTGACCTACATTTCTGGACTTATACATGAGTATATAAAGTAATCCCAAAATCTCCACTACTCCCCAGCCCTGCTTTCATCCTAAAATGTAATTCAGCCAAATTATTTCAGAGACAGTTTCATGATTCACTGGTTGATGTTAATCAGACTTAGTCACTCTCATGATGCTTACTCAGATAAAACCATGCAGCTTGGGTATCTAGTTGCTGCTGACTGACTCACTCAATGGAGGAAACTCATTATGCACTATTGCAAACTCAATACTAATTGCTTTAAGAATCTTCTAAAACACTGGGTCACTATAACACTGTAATAATGAAAAGTGAGAAAAGGAAAAGGAAATTATATTAAATCCCAACACTGTACAATCAATAGATGTGTACATTATAGTTTTCTGACCTATAGTATGGTATAGCATAGTATGGAACAAGTAAATAATGCTTTTTAAAAAGGTAATTATTAATTTTATTTTGAGAGTAATTTCCCTTTCTTTCCCAAGAGAGAAACTGCTAATTCTGCCCTATACCAGTTGTGGACATCTAGTTAAATCTCATTCACTTTCGTCTCTCTGTTACTGTGGACCACCCACTTTCTCAGCAAAACAGGAAGAGAAAAAAGGAAGGTCTAAAGATGGCTCAGTTCATTTGGTGATAATAAAGATGTAGTAAATCTCATTATAAACCTTCTTAGGACTTCTCTGTTGGCAACCTGCAGGAGGTTGCAATGTATAAGTGTTTGTACACAAATAAACAAATCTACAGATGTAAACCTTAAAAATGTTTTTAAACGGAAAAGCCATTAAGATTCAGGAATAAACAAAGTACCTGTATAAGCAAAACACACCTTCTGAGAACGTTTCAAAGTATTGGGCAAATTCTCAGTTCTCTGTTTAAAAGGAGGAGGAGGAGGAGGAAGAAGCAGAGGAGGGTTCCCTAATCCTTGCTCTCATGACTGAAGCCTGAAGAAGGAACACTGCAAACTGTAATTTATATTTAATATATAATCAATTAATTCTTCAGAATACTCAGAGATTAAAAGCAGGTCTCGATGGCTTTTCATCATCTAGCCACAAATTAGGATTAACTGACAAGGGACTGGTTTACTTATTACATTCATACTCACATTTCCTCCAAGAAGCATTCACTATAAGTGGTCCCCCGGGTTATGAAAGTAATCCGTTCCGGATTACCTTTCGTAACCCAGAAATATTCGTAACCCGGGGGACCGCTTTGTTTGCCGGACCGCGCGGCAAATTTAAAGGGGTTTTTTGTTGTAACCCGGGGTTTTTTCGTAAGCCGGGGCCGTTTTTGTGGCCCGGCTCTTTCGTACCCCAGGGTTTTTGTACCCCGGGGGATTCGTAACACGGGGGACCACTGTACCTTCTTTCCCCTACCCCCCTGGTTTACTTATTACATTCATACTCACATTTCCTCCAATAAGCATTCACTATACCTTCTTTCCCCTACCCCTCACTCTCACAAGGAGCCTGTGATGAAAGGGTAGTTTGAGAGAGAGTAACTGGCTCATGACCTGAGTGAGAATTTGAAGATGGGCCTTCTCTGTTCTAGTCAAACCCACTCACTACTATATATCAGGTTTTCCTCAGTTCAGAATTTTGGATATATCATGAGATGTGACTCACTGGAGAAGACAATAATGCCTGATAAAGGGGAAGGCAGTAGGGAAAGAGGTAGAGCACTCTACAGATAAATTGTTTCAGGCAAGGAAGCTATGGTCCTGAATTTATAAACCCTAAGTACAGCAGGTGATGACTAGGGATCATGGAGATCTCTCATTCATAGGATCTTATCAGACGTTGGAAATTAGAAGTACAATCCAATGGCAATCCGAATGCAATCATGGGGTTTCACGTTACTGCAAAGTAAAGCATCTCACGCAATTTCGGGCAAAAGAGGGTCATTTTTGGGTAATGGGAAGTCATTCTGAACACATTCCGAACACAATTGGAATTCATGTAAATTTGCTAAACTAGTGAATTCACATGAATTCGAATTGGCGCCAATTGGCTCTATTCGCAATACAGAGAAATTCCTCCCGTCTGATAAGGTCCATAGAGTCACGAAACAACAAAAACAAAGGGTCTGGACACATCCTACTATTAGTGAGAGTGAGCCAGCTGCCTCAAGCAGCAGGTTTCAATATGATGTAAAGGCAGTAAATTGTCAATTTTTTAAAATTAATTGCCACCAAATTGGCTTCCTCATGGAACCTTTATGAATGAGAGACCTTCAAGATGCCTGGTAAATTATTAATATACTCTTTTCAATTATGGCAATGGAATGGGATGACGAGAATCCTGAGCACAGGAGCTCCATCCTTTGTTGCTGTTTGCATTTTATTTCCCCTAATCCCAGTGTTGAGGCTGGGAGTCCTATTAGCCACATAGTCAGAACAGCAACACACACACACACACACAAGAGAGGTATGAACAGGTTTGTCAGAACCAAGAAGTAGATGTACAGAAACATTTTTAAAAACTCAGGGAGAAAAATTGCAGAAGTAACACATAGGAGTTTATCATACAACGGAATTTGGGGGTATAATGCAGTGGCAATCCAAATGCAATCATGGGGTTTCTCTTAATTGCGTATCAGTGTATCTCACACAATTTCAAGCAAAAGGGAAGTCATTCCGAACGCAATCATAGGGTTCACGTTAATGCTGATAAGAGTATCTCACGCAATTTCGGGCAATGGGGGGGGGTCATTTTCGGGCAATGGGAAGTCATTCTGAACACATTCTGAACGCAATTAGATTTCATGTAAATTCGCTAAATGTGAATTTGAATTGGCTCCATTCGAAATTGGGAGAAATTCCTCCTATGTGATAAACTCCATACATACACACACACATACAAACAAGAGAAATAAGAAAAAGCTCAAGTGGATGGAATTCTCTAAAACAGCTCAATAAGGAATGTGGGTGTTCAGTGCCCACAGAATGGCAAACACTGCTAAGGGCAAGAGACCTTTACAAGTGACAAAATGGAGCAGATGAAATTCCAGGCGGCAGCATTCCATTTATATCTCTGTGATACTGTAGAATTCAGCAATGGAACCCTTCCATGCTAGTCTCTGCTTGCTAAGCTTGAGTTTCTGGCTAACACATTTTATTCCCAAGAATTGCCTAACATAAATGTGTCACAAATTCCAGAGACAAGGGAGTGCCTTCTCCTGAAGAAGAAACTCAACATACTATGACTGCAATGCAGAAGTGCAGCTTGAATCTACAGTACAATGACAATTACATTTTAAAACGTCAGAGAAGGAAAAGCTCCATAGGAGTGACATTATAGGCACAATATTTAAAAGGCTGAATCTATTAAGGTTTAGAGGTTCATTTTTACACGTATAGCAATGTTCATTAAAACACAGACATAGGTGCAGGAAAAGCAATAGGATTGGAGGAGGAAACAGAGCATTAAAATTACTGGTGCAATTGAAAACATTTTCACAGCTGTGTGCAGAACTGATTCTTCAAAATAGCTGGGAAATATGATTTAAATTCCTAAGAATTTTTAATATTTGGAATATCTGATAGAGGGTCTTATTGGTGGCTGCTGCGGGTTGCAGAATTATCTTCTACAGGAGGCCAAGGCAAGCCACGTCTTTACTCTCCTGCCAGCAGAGACTTTTTTATTCAGACAAGCTTTTGGCTATCAAATGGATGCTGCACAAGAATCTTTTAAAATGAAATGTTGTACTCCCCACTCACATTTTTCTAAATTTCCAAACTATTTTAAGCCAATGCTCCATTTTAATAGGCTAACTTATCAAATTGTTCTTCAATCATGATTGATTTTTTTGTTGTATTCTATTTTGATTTATGTTGGAAGCAGCCTTACATCCTGTACGCGGAAAAAGGTAGAATAAAAAATTAATAAATAAATGTGCTTGCCCAGTCCTAATGAACACCATCTTTCTTTTATATCCTAACTACCAGTTTGGAACTCCCTTCTACTATAGACTATTGTCTTTCAAATGGAAAATTAAAAATATATCTGTATGTGCATGTTTTCAGTGAATAGTTTTATTAATGCCATGGATTCATTAGTCACCAAATCACAAAACATGTGCATAGTATTACTGGTATACTTTTAATCTTGGATCTTTTCTGTTTGTTCTGTGTTCTACTGCTTCTTGTTTATATTGCTTTCATTGCTTTTTAATATGCAGTTGTCATTTATTGTTTTAGGCATCTGTAACTGGCTCCTTTCAGTGTTAATGCAGTGCTTTTTGTTATGCGCCTTCACGTAGACATCAGTTTTGAACAATCCTATACAGTATTATGACCATAATGATTTCATTACAGGTTACTCGTATTTTAACAATAGCTTTTCATATATTTTTTTTTTACCTACACCTTTTGATTTATTTCTGCTTTAACTTTTGTAAGTTTTCTTGAATCCCAGATCTACACAACAGATGAGATATAAATAACACTACCAATAACAATAAATTGAAAGAGCAATTATTAAGATGTATCCACACCCTTTGCAGGATGGTGCTCACCTACACCTCATACATATGAAAGTAGCCTTCAGATTCATTCAGCTATTATCACATCTGCAATAACTGAAAGCAGACTTTTTGTCAGCTGCCTAGGAACGCGCTGAGTGACCTTAGGTCAGTCAGGCACTCTCAGCGTTAAAGGAAAACAGTGACAAACTTCACCTAATAAATCTTGTCAGGAAAACCCTGTAATAAGGTTGCTGTAAGTCAAAGGGCCCATTCATACTAGGAAAATAACCCAGTGTGAAACCGGGTTATTTCCTTGGTGTCCACACTACTCCAAATGCACTCGGTGCACTTTGTGGGAGGGCTATCCAAAACCATACTGTTTTTGATACTGTTTTCCCCGTTTTTTCATGAAAGATCCGCATCACCACTGATGTGAATGCGCTATCAAATTGATTCAGAGCACTCTGAAATGATTCTTCCCAAAAAGGAAGGGAGTGGTTTTGTAAGCAAAGGTGGCCCTTTGCCTCTTGGCTCCCTCCTGGCAGCTTCTTGTTGCCACTTCCTTCATCCCAGGGTGACCAGGTGAGGTCCTCTTTTTCCCCCCATTCTGAGCAAAGAAAAGCCTGTGGTAGGGTCACCATAAGTCAGAAACAGGGTGAGCAGATGTTCTCCTTTTCCAGGACATGTCCTCCCTTTCAGCCAGGAGGAATTCCAAAATGTCCTGCAGTTTATGTTGGGGGTTTTGCCACTGCTCTCTGTGCGTGCATGTGTACTGTTTGCCTTCCATTCCGACTTATGGTGACCCTACAGTCACCCTGTCATGGGGTTTTCTTGGCAAGGTTTCTTTAGAAGGGGTTTGCCATGGCCGTCTTCTTCAGCTGAGAGAGTGTGAGTTCCCCAATGGGTGATGACTTCTATGGCCGAGTGTGGAATTGTAGTCCAACACTCAAACCACTAAGCTATAAGTTCAATTTTCCCTAAGAGGCACCTGGGAGGGTGCAGGGGAGGGAAGATTTTTCTCCTGCCTCCCCTCCCACTACACACACACACACCCTATTTTTATTTGTTTCACCAAAAGTCACAGAATAAACAACCCCAGTACCACATAAAGCCATCTCATAAATATAAATAAGGACATGAAGGGAACTGATGGCTGATTTTCACAGCTCAGGAAGAGTGGAGAGAGGGACGACATGGATGTGGACCATTTGATTGACATTAAAAAAACAACAACACCAAGGGGCAAACCCATTCAAAAAGGTGGCTCCATTTTAACCCATCCGATAGCAACAGGGTTAAAATGCCTTGGTGAGATTCAGTAACTCAAAATATAATGGGAACACTGATCCAGTACAGCATCAGCATGGCGATTTGGATCTCCTAGAGACAAACAAGTGAGTGTGAATGCGCCCAAAGTCGACTTCAAGGCATACTGCAACAGCAAATATCAACACTCAACAAAGACTCCTCAGCATCTTGTTGATGGGTCTTATCATAGTATTTTCTTGGCAAAATTTATTCAGAAGAGGTTTCCCATCGCCTTCCTGAGGGTGAGAGTGTTGCCCAAGATCACCCAGTGGATTTCCTTGTCCAAATGGGCATTGGAACCCTAGTATCCCTAGTTAACAGGTAGTGCTGGCTTCCAGTTAAAAGAGGCCTAGGAGTTTATCACACGCAATCTGAATGCAATCATGGGGTTTCGCGTGACTGCGTGAAAGCTGATCACACACATTTTCGGGCAAAGGGAAGTCCTTCTGAACGCAATCATGGGGTTTCACGTTATTGCGTGAGAAACTATCACATGCAATTTCGGGCACTGGGAGGCAATTTTGGGCAGTTCTGAACGCAATGCAGAGTCAATATGCAATAATGTAAATGCGCTGAATTAGCGAATTTACTCAATTCCAAACTGGTCTCACTTCCATTTCTTTCGAAATTGAGAGAAATTCCTCCCGTATGATAAACTCCCTAGCCTCAGCAAGATGTGTTGCCTTACCTCAGTGATGCCCTCCCTGCAGTTAACCAGTTTATTGACACAAACCAATCAAGACTGCTTACAGTTTATCTTGAATCAAGGTTTAAAAGCCACTTTGTATCTTGCACTCCAGATGTAATCTGATAGAAACCATGGTCAGCTTTATTCAGTTTACAACAAACAACTTTACTACAGCAAAGCAGCTGAGCAGGGAATCTACTTCAGGAAACAGAGGAACTGCAGGAAGGCAATACAGAGGATTTCCAGGTTGTTAACTGTAGATAGCCAGAAAAATTACTTCTACCAGGCTGGCCAGAGGATTCTGGAAGTTGCAGTCCAAAGGTACCTTTGACAAGGTCCATAGTTAGCAAAAACAGGCAAAAACAAAAAAGAACTGTGCCTTCTGATGCAAGGTTAGATCTGTGATAACAAGGAGGGGCTGGAGTGGGAATCCTTTGACCCTGCAGATGTTTTGGTCTACAACTCCCATAATTCTTTTAAAATGCTATGGTGGGGGTGGGGCACTAAATGGAATAGTAGGCCAAAATATCTGATAGGTTCTATGTTGGAGTCACAGGCAGGATCTTATTTTTTTTAAAAAAACAAAAAAACAACAACTTTGAATTCTACTTAGTTGTGGATACAGATGGCCCTCCATTTTTGTGGGGAATCTGCCCCCCCCCAGTGAAAATGGAGGCTTGCCCCCGAGTGAGCAGCAAGGGTGCGTGCACTGGTGCGTGCACTGGGTGTGAACGCCATTGCAAATAGCGGAGGTTGCCCCTCCGCATGTAATCCAAGGTGCAGATCTGAGATCTGTGCATTGGGAGGGGCGACTGTATAAAGAAAAAAATAGCTGGATCAATGGCCTATGTAGTCCAGCATAGAGGAGTTTATCAGATGGGAGGAATTTCTCTCAATTTTGAAAGGAATGGAAGTGAGGCCAGTTCGAAATTGAGTAAATTCGCTAGTTCAGTGAATTTACTTGATTGCATATTGACACTGCATTGTGTTCAGAACTGCCCGAAATTGCTTCCCAGTGCCCGAAATTGTGTGTGATAGTTTCTCACGCAATCACGCAAAACCCCATGATTGCATTTGGAAGGACTTTCTTTTGCCTGAAAATGCGTGTAATCGGCTTTCACGCAATCATGCGAAACCCCATGATTGCATTCAGATTGCCATTGGATTATACTTCCAATTCCCTTCGCGTGATAAACTCCAGAGAGGGTAGTCAGTTGCTTAAGGACAACTGAAGGAACTCAAAACCAGGGCATATTAGCTGTATTAGTTGCCTGGAAAATAGTAATTCTAATTATAGAGACTGTCTAATTGCAAGAGCGTCCTGATGCGTGATCCTCATGACAGCCTCCTGGATCCAGAACAAACTACAAATCCCAGAATTCCATACCACTTAGCCATGGCAGTTAAAGCGGTGTCAAACCACATTATTTCTGCAGTGCAGATTAGACTATAGTTGAGTTAGTCGGGAATATCAGTATGCAAAGGGATTCTGTGGCACTGCACCTCTGAAACTGAAAGAAGTTGTAGCATACTGGTAAGTTTATGCTACAACTTCTTTCCCTCAGTCTCAAAGGTGCTATAAGAGCCCTTTGCATATCAGCAGAAGGTAGTTACAGTGGTCCCCCGGTTTACCAAAGTAATTTGTTCCAGCATCCCTTTCTTAAATCGAAAAAGTTCGCAAACCGGGGGACCACTGTAAGTATAGGAATAAACTTTGCACCATTTGAATTTCCCGCGTTTTTTTTTTTTCGTAACCCGGGTTTTTTTTTCAGAAACCGGGGCCGTGTTTCCGGCTCCGGCTCTTTCGGATCCTGGGGTTTTTGTACCCCGGGGGATTCGTAACCCGGGGGACCACTGTACTTACCACGCTTTTACGATTTGCATCAAATATTATTATTTAATAATAATAATAATAATAATATATTATTATTATTATTATTATTAGGAAGGAAGAGGGTGATTTCATGGCTCTCTAGCTGCTGTTGGACTGGAACTCCCAGCATTCCTTACCATTAGCTGCACTGACTAGAACTGCTGGGAGATGCAATTCTAAATCTGAAGGGCCACACAGTTCCCATTTTTGTTCTATAGCCACTACACCCCACCAAGTATAGACTCAGAGTTGGAAGAGATCCCAGGGTCCATCTAGTACTGGAATCCACACCTTGAGAGATACACAGACAACCTCTGCTTTAGCAACCTCTGGAGAGTCCACCACCTTCTGAGGCAATCAGTTCCACGATACAGCGCTTATCATTAATGGGTTCTTCTCACTTAAAGAATTATTATTATCATTATCATTATCATTATTATTATTATTATTATTACAGTGGCCCCTCCACATTCACTGGGATTTACGGTGAACGACCCCCAAGAATGTGGAAAAACGGCAAATAAAAAACCATTATTCTTTTTACCTAGGAGAACACACCTCTGCAGGAATCCCCTGGTCCTCCAGTGCAACTCTATGGTCAATATTTGCCAGAGATGGGTCATAGAATCATGCTGGAGGACCTACAAATGCCCAGAGAAGTGTTTTCTCCAGGAACTTCTAGGTTCTATGGTCAATTTCTGGCAGAGCCGCGGTGGAGGACCTAGAGATTCCTAGAGAACATCTTAATCAAAACTGCACATAGTCAAATCCACAAAAGTCAAAGCTGCAAATGTGGAGGGCCACCTGTATTATTATCCTGCTTTCCGTCCACAATTGAGACACAAAAGGAGCTTACTTTAAACCATCACAAAGCAGTCAGACTCAGGGGAAACGCAATGGCAAAACTCTTCTGAACAAATCTTGCCAAGAAAACCCCATAATAGATTTTGCCTTAGGAGTTTATCAGACGACGGAAATTGGAAGTATAATCTAATGGTATTCCGAATGCAATCATGGGGTTTCAAGTTATTGCGTATTAAAGTATCTCACATAATTTCGGGCAAAAGGGAAGTCATTCTGAACGCAATCATGGGTTTTACGTTATTGCGTATTAAAGCATCTCCTGCAATTTTGGGGAATGGGAAGTCATTCTGAACGCATTCCAAATGCAATTGGAATTCACGTAAATTCGCTAAACTAGCGAATTCACATACTCGAATTGGCTCAAATTGGCTCCATTCGAAATAAAGAGAAATTCCTCCCGTCTGATAAACTCCATAGAGTTGGAAGAGACCATAAGAGCCATCCAATCCAACCCCCTGCCATGCAGGAACTCACAATCAAAGTATCCCCGACAGATGGTCATCCAGCCTCTGTTTAAAGAACTCCAAAGAAGGAGACTTCGCCAGACACTGAGGGAGTGCATTCCACTATTGAACAGTTCTTACTGGACTCTTTCACACAGGAGGAATTTCTTCCAAACTTCCAATGGAGCTAATGCGAATTCCTGTAAATTCGCTTGTTTAGCGAATTCACAGGAATCCCCATTGCATTCGGAGTAACGTTCCATTTCCCGAAAATGACCCCCCTTTGCCCAAAATTGCGTGCGAAGCTTTAATTCGCAATAATGTTAAACCCATGATTGCATTCGAATTGACTTCCCTTTTGCCCGAAATTGCGTGCATAGCTTTAATTCGCAATAACGTCAAACCCTATGATTGCGTTCGGATTGCCCCTAGATTATACTTCCAATTCCCGACCTCTGAAAGAGTCCACTGTCAGGAAGTTCCTCCTAATGTTGAGGTGGAATCTCTTTTCCTGGAGCTTGCATCCACTGTTCCAGGTCCTACTCTCTGAAGCAGCAGAACACAAGCTTGCTCCATCCTCAATATGACATCCTTTCAACTTTTTAAACAAGTCTGTCATATAATATCACCTTTTAACCTTCTCTTCTCCAGGCTAAACATACCCAGCTCCCTATATCACTCTTCATAGGTCATGGTTCCCAGACCATTTTGTTCATGAACGATTTGAAAGCACAAAACAACAACTGCAGATTGACTTGTAGTTTCATGGTGACTTCCACTTTAAACCATCACAAACCAATAAGCCTCTAGGGAATGCAATGGCAAACCTCCTCTGACGAAATCTTGCCAAGTAAACCCTACAATACGTACAAAATGACTTGAAGACACACAACAACAGTAACAATTTCACACACATTCTTCTTTTCCGTTCCAACTTTCAGTTCTGAAAATCGTCTTCATCTCCCCGTTGTGAAACTGTTATGGGTAGAAAAAAAAGGAATTGGGAGAAGGAGGACAGGGTAATTTCTGTAACAGTTGCATAGCTTGGGGTCCCTGACAGGTTGCTTCCTTCCCTTCATGGTGAGGGAACCAAGCAGGTCATGCTCCCTGAGGGCGGTGAGAGATCAGGGTTCGAATCCCCACTCAAGGATTTTAAAAACCCCACCTTGGGCAAGACACACTCTCTCAGCCTCAGAGGATGGCCACGGCCTGGGTGACCAGATGTCCTCCTTTCTTGTGCTCAGGAGGAATTCCAAAATGGTTTCTATTTTGAGCAAGATTAAGAAGCACGCATTTGCATTTACATTAGTGTTTGCAACTTGTACTTGGTAATTTGTCCTACATTTTGTGGTGCCTCATCCTCCTTTGTGGTGAGGAGGACATTCTGGTCACCCTGGCCATGGCAAACCCTCTCTGAAGAAACTTGCCAAGAAAACCCCATGATAGGATCGCCATTAGTCAAAAATGACTTGGAGGCACACAACAACAACCCTAAGTATTGCTCCTCTTTTCTTCCCCAGTAACTGTGACCTTACTCTCCAGACAAGTAGACAAGTAGGGATTTTTTTGTGGGGGGGGGGGAGACTCCCCAAATCCAGGGTGCTGTCATCCAAAAGGTAACTATTACTAAAGTTTGCATTTTCTCAATCACAGAATCGGACATTATCAGACGACGGAAATTGGAAGTATAATCCAATGGGAATCCAAACACAATCATGGGGTTTCAAGTTAATGCGTATGAGTGTATCTCACGCAATTTCGGGCAACGGGAAGTCATTCGGAACGCAATCATGGGGTTTCACGTTATTGCGTATGAGAGTATCTCACACAATTTCAGGCAATTGGAAGTCATTCTCGGGCAATGGGAAGTCATTCTGAACGCATTCTGAACTCAATTAGAATTCACGTAAATTCGCTAAACTAGCGAATTCACGTAATTGCGAACTGGCTCCATTTGAAATTGAGAGAAATTTCTCCTGTCTGATAAACTCCTTAGAGTTTGAAGCTATCCCAAATGCCATCTAGTCCAACCCCTTTCTGCCATGCAAGAACTCACGATCAAAGCCCCCCTGACAGATGGCTATCCAGCCTGTGTTGAAAAACCTCCAAGGAAAGAAGAGACTCCACAGGGTGACCAGCCATCCTCTTTTTCCAGGACATGTCCTCCATTTTATCCTTCCATCCAGGAGAAATTCCAAAACGTCCTCCATTTTGAGCCTGACTAAGAAAGACGACATATTTGTTTGAGTGTTGGAGTACAACTCTGGAGACCGGGGTTTGATCCCCTTCTCAGCCATGGAAACTCGTGGAAAGTCACACTCTCTCAGCCTCAGGGGAAGGTCATGTCAAACCCCCCTCTGAACAAACCATTCCAGTTTTCAGTTCTCAGCCATGGAACCGCATGGGGGGGGGGGTCCTTGGGCAAGTCACACTCTCTCAGCCTCTGGGGAAGGCCATGGCAAACCTCCTTTGAACAAACCTTGTTCAAGAAAACCCCATGACAGTTTGGCCTTAGGGTCACTATAAGCTGGAAATGATTAGAAGGCACACAACACAAGAAGCAAGGGTTTCTATTTCTAAGAGTGTTTCAAGCTTTTATTTGCTCATCTCCTCTTTACTATTACTATGATGATGATTATATTTATTTGTATAAATAAATATAATCTGGGACTCAGAGCTGCTCCACAACATTAAAAAAATAGTACAATTAAAACATAGAAAAAAAAAAGTACATTAAGCTCCTCCAGTTTGTGGTTGTTTTTGTTGTTGATTTATTTGTATCCCACTCTTTCCCCAGAACTGGGACTCAGAGTGGCTTCACAACATTAAAAAAAACACACACAATACAACTAAAAACATAGAAAAAAGTACATTAAGCACCTCCAATTCATCATCATCATCATCATTTATTTTGTATCCCACTCTTTTCCCAGAACTGGGACTCAGAGTGGCTTCACAACATTAAAAAAAACCAATACAATTAAAAACATAGAAAAAAGTACATTAAGCACCTCCATTTTATTATTACCACTATAATTATAATTATAATTATAATTTGTACCCTGTTCTTTCTCCAGTACTGGGACTCAGACTCCACAACATTAAAAACAGAACAAAATCAATACAATTAAAAAACATGGGGGGGGGGAGTACCTTAAAAAGGAATCCAATGACTGCAATTATTAAAACAGAGTGTGATTAAAAGAATAAGACACATAAGATAAAACTATATATATATATATGTGAGGCTGCATCCACATTGGAGAAATAACCCGGTTTGGGAGTGCTTTAATTCTTTGTCTGACTCACTGCTATGGAATTCTGGGAGCTGGAGTTTGTTGTGGGGCCCTCTGGGCCCCACAACAAACTCCAGCTCCCAGAATTCCATAGCCTTGAGCCAGAAAAGAGTTAAAGCGGTGCTAAACCGGGTTATTTCTCCAATGTGAATGCATCAGGCTCCTCCTATGGCTTCCCTTCCCACTTCCCAGGAAAGCCACCCCACTTACCCACCTCTAGGGCCAAGATGGAGGGTGGAAAGGAAAAGTGAAAGGGGCCCAAAAAGAGTAGAAAACTGGGGCCTCTTCTCCTTTTACTGCCTGCCTCTTTTAGGACAACGCCCCTTAGGATCCAGGCCACAAAAGTAGGCCTTCCTTAGGCTCACAGTGCCCTCTGCAGGTACAGGCCTCATTGAAGAAGAAGAAGAAGAGACCAAAAGACTAGGCCCTCTTTGCTGAAAGGGACCAAGGTGGCTCCTTCTTGGTCTTCTTCTTCTTGTAGGCCTTCATGTCTTATCATAAGAAAACATATATCTTATTCTTTTACGTAGCATTTTGTGTTCACGATAACGGAACTGGTTGTTATCGTCGCGGTACTAAACCGGCATGTGTTTCGTAGACTACGGCAAAGCCTTGGGATTGTACGCGTAGAGAGATCGAGCTAATGGGAAATTGATGCACTCTTTTTCTTGGAGCTTCCACGCATCCGTTGTTTCGGGTCCTATTCTCCGGAGCGGCCGAAGAAAACAAGTTTGCTTCATCCTCAATATACGGCAATCCTTCAAACGTTTAGCAAGGCTACCGATGCCAGTCCGCAAGAAAGGAGATGCAAAAGACGGCAGCCAACTATAGGACAATAGCGTTAATAATCGCACGTGCAAGCAAAATGTTCTCCGAAGATGCCAGCCACAGATGCTGGAGAAACGTCAGGAATAAACGCTTCTAGGACATGGCCACATATAGCCTGAAAAAAACACAAAAAACTAAAAGCAATGTGGAGTCAAAGGCTTTCATGGCCAGCGTCCATGAAACCGATGCAAATGAGAAACAGCCTAAGGCCCGGGGATTCCCAGCAGACAATGAACACCAGTTAGCAGACATTAGCAACAGAACAATACATTTGCAAATTACTCCTTCCTTACCAGGGCCATACAGGATATATATCTCCAATCCTTTTCTAGGCTATCATTCTCTGAAGATGCCAGCCACAGATGCTGGCAAAACATCAGAAGGGAACTCTTCTAGAACATGGCCACATAGCCCAAAAGCTCCACAAAAAACAAAAAAGCAATGCTCATAATTCTGCAGCATAGACTCCAACTATACGCAGAGAAAGAAATACCAGAGGTGCAAGCAGGATTCAGAAAAGGAAGGGGCACTAGGGACCACATTGCAAACATGCGATGGCTAATGGAGCTCAGCAAAGAATTCCAAAAAAGCATCAGCATGTGTTTTATAGACTACATCACAGCATTTGATTGTATAGATCATGAAAAGCTATGGAATGCACTCAAAGACATGGGGGTATCACTACATCTAATAGTCCTGATGAGGAATCTGTACTAAGGACAAGAGGCCACTGTCAGAACAGAATTTGGAGAAACAGAGTGGTTTCCAGTAGGCAATGCTGCATCCTATCACCTTATTTGTTTAACTTATATGCTGAAAACTATGCTGAAAAGCAGAATTAGAATCAGAAAAAGGAGGAGTGAAGATAGAAGGAAGAAACATGAACAATCTAAGATATGCGGACGATGCCATAATATTAGCAGAAGACATTCAGGAATTGGAACAGTTAATAAGGAAGGTCAAAGATGAAAGTGCAAAGGCAGGTCTGATGCTGGACATAAAGAAATCAAAAATAATGACCACAGAAGAAATACGCACATTCAATCTAGGTAACGAGGAAATTGAAATAATTAAAGTATTCCCATATCTAGGAACAAATATTGACCAGAATGGAGGCTGCAGTCAAGAAATAAGAAGACAACTAGGAATGGGAAGGGCAGCTATGAAAGAACTGGAAAAAGATACTCAACAGCAACGACATACAACTGAGCACTAAAGTCAGAATCGTTCAGGCCATTGTATTTCCAATTACCATGTATGGATGTGAGAGCCGGATAGTGAAGGAAGCAGATGGAAAGAAAATAAACTAATTTGAAATGTGGTGCTGGAGAAGAGTACTTAGGATACCGTCGACACCCAAGAAGACAAACAAATGGGTTCTTGAACAGATCAGACCAGGGCTCTCCTTGGAAGCTAAAATAATCAGGTTGAGACTATCGTACCTTGGCCATATAATGAGAAGGCACAGACCACTAGAAAAAAGCAATAATGCTAGGAAAGGTAGAGGATAGAAGAAAGAGTGGAAGACCACAAACCAGATGAATAGACTCAATCAGTGGAGGTATGAGCCAAGGATTGCAGGATCTGGGCAAGGCAGTGGAGAATAGGGATTCTTGGAGATGTCTCATCCACAGGCTCACCATGAGTCAGAACCAACTCAAAGGCAGCTAACAGTAGCACTGAAGACTGTACATGTCAAGCACATCATGGCTTTGATTGGGAACTGAAAAGCAAACTGAAATGAGGTGTTTAAAATTGTTGAGAAATACTTTCAAAGTAGAGTTCTTCAACTTATTTTTGGAACTTGAGGGGAACCTGTCATGAGGTCTTCATCAAAGGAGGCTTGCCATGGCCTTCCCCTGAGGCTGACAGTGTGTGACTTTTGCCCAAGGGTCACCCAGTGGGCTTCCATGGCCAAACCTATGGCGACCCTACCATCATCAGTAGTGTAACTGCGAGGGGGGGGGGGCAGAAGTGCAGACTCAGGAATGTAAATCAATGCTGAAGCCAAAGGCTTTCACGGCTGGCATCCATAGTATCACTAGTCCATGCTGGATATCTACTCTACCTCTGTAGCTCTTATTTAAAAAACCCAAACACTCAATCATTCATCATCATCATCGTTACAGTGGCCCCCCGGGTTACGAATACCCCGGGGTACAAAAGAGCCGGGGCCGCAAAAACGGCCCCGGCTTGCGAATAAAACCCCGGGATCTGGGGGAAAAAAAACCGTGCGGCCCCTTTAAATTTGCCGCGCGGTCCAGCAAAGAAAGCAGTCCCCCGGGTTGTGAAAATTTCCGGGTTACGAAAAGTAATCCGGAACGGATTACTTTCGTAACCCAGGGGACCACTGTATTATTATTTTTATTTATAGCCCGCCCCTCTGAACAGGCAATTGGGGCGGGTTACTTATGGTACTGTTTTAATTATGATGTAGTTTAATCCTATTTTAAGGGGCGGGAGGTGGGTATGGATTGTATAGATTGTAATTTTTAAAATGTATATGCTTTTAAATGTTGTACCCCGCCCCGCTTGCTCAGAGGGGGAAGTTAGAAATAATAATAATAATAATTATTATTATTATTATAGCCCAGAAAACTACTGAATATGAGTAATCATGTTTTTCCTTCCATAGGACACTATGAAGCTCCCTAAGACAACACCTGAGAAGTTCAATTCATTTCTTTGAATTGTTTTGTAAATATCTGTCTACACAGCAAACAACACTGTGTCAAGAATGAGAGCCAGACACCTATATACCACAATCAGTCAACAATTTTTCGTAGAGAAGGGAGAGCTGCACCCATTGCGGACCCCTTTCCAATTCATTACACCATAGTCTCTGGGATCAGCCTGTCCCACAGCTCACCCAGAGCCATCTACACGCAATTTGTGAGAATGAGTATGAGGTTAGTCATTGGTGAAATGGTGAAGGGTCTGGAAACCTTGCCCTATGAAGAACGCCTTAGGGAGCTGGGGATGTTTAGCCTGGAGAAGAGAAGGTTAAGAGGTGATATGATCGCCCTGTTTAAATACTTGAAGGGATGTCACATTGAGGAGGGAGCAAGCTTGTTTTCTGCTGCTCCAGAGAACAGGTCTCGAAACAATGGATGCAAACTGCAGGAAAAAAGATTCCACCTCAACATTAGGAAGAACTTCCTGACAGTAAGGGCTGTTCGACAGTGGAACAGACTCCCTCGGAGGGTGGTGGAGTCTCCTTCCTTGGAGGTTTTTAAGCAGAGGCTGGATGGCCATCTGTCGGAGATGCTTTGATTGGGAGTTCCTGCACGGCAGGGGGTTGGACTGGATGGCCCTTGTGGTCTCTTCCAACTCTAAATTTCTATAATTCTATGATTGAGTCTTCACCCACAATTGTCCCAAAACAGGTAAGTATTCCTCAGCAGCCCCTTGCCCCCCATTCCAGGCTATTCCTCCTGCCCCTAAAGCAGAATTAAATGGTATAATATTAAAATATCTAAAGTAAAATAATAAGATAAATTGCACTACCTAGACCTGACTACCCACCTGGAGAAGATGAACTATCACACAGAAATCCACCTTGTATTTAGTGAATTCCTCCTCAACACTTATGGCATCCTAAAGCAAAGGCCTGACCTGAGCTCCAATCCCTTGCACAATAACCCTGCTGACCTCAGGAAGGTGGTGACTGACATTGTCCCATCCAAATTCCTTGAGATACCTTACTGCTGTTGAACTGTTTGTGCAAACTTTCAAAAGAAGACAACAAGGCCCTTTTTGCTTGGCAGCGCCTTCTGCGGTTCTAACCCTCAGATATCTAATAGAAAGAACACACTGACACAGCATATAGGTAATAAAAGGATATCTGCCAAAAATGGGAGTTGAGTAATGTGTATGCTTTTTGAATCAGGCTATTTCTGACTGGTTGTTCTGTTTCATTTATTTTGGTTAATTGTATTGTTTTCTAAAGTGATAACTATTTTTACATTTGAATTGTTGCTAGCTGCTACAAGCTGCTTGGCGTAATGGTGTGAGTTAAATTTCAATGAAATGAAATAAAAATAGTTGTTCGTTCCTCAGTTTACAAATCTCAAATTGAATGCAGCATTGATTGTTTGTTTTAATAAGGAAAGAGAGAGGCCTCCTTGCCACTTTACTCTCATTCCACTGAGATCACAGATGACCATGGTTTCTCTTGGTCTCTGAATGTGCTTCTGAAAGGCATTCATTCTCACGAGCTAATACCCTCTGAAATTTCTCTTTCGGAAAAAAAAACTGACATGAGTTTTCTCACTTACACTTCTCATGCCTGTATGTTTTGTACTGATGTTGCAGAGAACCCTCATATTCTCTCCTCCACATTTCATTTCTATGCTTTTGTACTATATCTGGGTGTATTTCCATTTCCCAAAAGGCAGAAGAATGGCTAGAGCCAAACAAACAGCTGGAGATCTGCCAGATATATCTGTTCTAATGATGACAGCTTTGCAAGTCTGCAGAGGGAATGCAGAAGTCTCAAAAGTCAAATCAGAAACTGGATATGTGGCAAATCTGATTTGATTTTTGTTTTGCTTTGTACGGTGTTTTTTTTTTTTTTCATTTCCAGTGATTCTCCATTTCCATGCCAGTTGCTGGTGTAAATTTAGCTCCCAAGTCCACCCAAGTTTTCATCAATCTTTATTTCAAACCCACTCCACTGTAGGACACAATCGTAGCGGGGTACAACAAGATTAAAACATATGAAGTTAAAAATACATCACAACCCATTTCCAACCTCCCGCCCCTTAAAAATAAATTAAATCAACAATGAATTAAAAACACTAACAAATTAAAAACATTATACATCCTTGGCAGATCTTAGGTGAGGAAAGGAATAGCAGCGAGCCGGGTCAGATTTCTTTAGTAGATCTCAATTTTTGGAACTGGGATCAGGAAGTTTCAGGGAAGGCCTGCCGGAAGAGATGCGTCTTAAAAGCTTTTTTAAAGCAATCAAGGGATGTTATAAGATGCAACTCATCTGGCAGACCATTCCAAAGCTTGGGGGCGGTAGCTGAAAAAGTCCTCTGGGAGGTCCACGACAGCCTAGTTTTCACAGGCTGCAGCAGGTTCCTCCCAGAGGACCGGAGTGTGCCGGGGGGGGGGGGTTCATACGGGGAGAGGCGGTCCCTGAGATAAGATGGACACAAGCCATGTAGGGCTTTAAAGGTTAAGACCAACACCTTGTACTGTGCCCGGATTATTGGGGTTATTGTGTATAACTGGCTCACAGCATCTTGCAAATGATGTTGGAGAGCTACCTTTCTGTTCCAGCAAGCCTGTGGAAACAAATTGTTAACAAAAGAAGGGGTTTTATAGTGCTCTACTGTTTTAAATTAAATTAAAATCCAACCAATTTAAATTGTTTTAATTCTGTTGTTAGTATAAAACAGGTTGAGCACTTTTTATCTAGGATACCAAACCTCAAATATTCCAAAATTTAAAATTACCCATATGGGTAACTGAGAAAATGACACCTTTGTTTTCTGATAGTTGAATATAAACAAACTTTATTTCATGCAAAAAATTATAAACTGTCTTGGCTCCTGGCCTGGGAAAAATCAGCATATAAACTAACTAACTAACTAATGTAATGTGCATAAAATTACCTTCAGGCTATGTGTAGAAGGTGTATATAAAACATAAATGAATATCACGTTTAGACTTGAGCCCCATTTCCAAGATATCTTATTATGTTGAAGCAATCATTTCAAAATCTGAAAACCCCCAAAATTCAAAACAATTTTAGTCTCAAGCATTTTGGATAAGGGAGAGTCAACTTGTAATAATCATAAACATAATTTTATTTCTATGTTGCCTTTCTCATGGTGTGGGAGCCAGCTTTTCCAATTTCTGATGCAAATAATTATTTCATTTCATTTCTATAGGGGGTGGGATCCAAGGTGGCTAACCAAAAGAGTCAGGTAAAAACAGTGAAATTTTAAGAAGCACTTGAAATCATCCAATCCCATGTAATTGGACCTCATGGAGAAGTGATCAGATGGGACCAAGTAGAATGGAATGTTTGTTTGGTTTCCAAGGAGATGATTGAGAATCTTGGCCAAGGTGGGAGTTGGGTCCGTTGAGGTTGAGCGGAGGTTGATACTGTAGCTGGAGAGATCTCAAGAGACTGGAGACACAGCATTCATTTGGTTCAAGACTTCTACATCATTTACAAAGTACTGTTGGCTTCTCTGCCTATTCATTGTAAGTGCTTTCAATCCTATTTTTGTTTAAATGGAACCTATTACTGCTTTGTGAAAGCCTCACTTTAAACTAGGTGGACCTCTTGAGCTCACCTGATAGCATCCTTCTTATTCATTCATTTATTAGTTATGTTCATTGAACTGTATGGCTGTGTTATTTCTTAAATTTCATCTCACCTTTCTCCCATGAGTGGATCTCAAGGTGGTTTAGAATACAAAATCTAGAATGAACAAAAGGATTTTTTTAAGTAAACATGCTAGTAGAAGAGAAGTTACTTCTCAAAGATCTGCAAAGGATGATCTACTTGTTTTCCTTTCGTCTGTCCTGAATTTCCCAGCTCCGCTAAATGTCCCCAAGATCAAGTAATAAGAGAGAAGGAGAAAACTGTATCACTTTCCACTTTCTCCACCCCATGCAAAAATGTATGCACCTCTTTCATGGCCATGCTTATGCACAGATTTAAAAAACCCAATGGTTGTAATCTTTCACAGAAGACATATTTTTTGGGAGGCAGCTCCAGAAAAATCCTACCAGGAAGGTGCCTCAAATTTGTTTGGTATAGTGGTTTGAATGTTGGACTAGGCTGCTGAGAGACTAGGATTCAAATCTTTACTTCACCATGGAAACATTGTGGATAAACTTGTCCAAATCAAGCGCTCTCAGCCTCGGAGGAAGGCAATGACAAACTTCCTCTGAACGAATCTTGCCATGAAAACCCTAGGATAGGTTCTCCTTTGGGCCACCATGAATAGGAAAAGACTTGAAGGCACACCCCTAAAAACATTGTAAAAATGAGCGCAGGTATTTCTCTTATGCCATGGAGCAAATGAGACCTGGGAAGCTAAGCAGTGGAATAGTAGTGACGTCTGCAAGCCATTTTTCTCACTCTTCTTGGCTCCTGCAGGCTCTGACCAATTATAAAATTAAGAGGAGTCAAGAACAATCCTTTGTGTCTTACAGAAACATGGAGGACAGGCTTCATGCTAAGAAGTCAAAACAAGACGAGACGTCCAGGAACACCCAAATCAGGAGGTTGGTACTAAATCCAAGGGCCTGTGGCAGAGGTGCCGGTTTCTTTCTTTATTTCTCCCCTATTCCAGCATCTCTGCCAGGATCCTTAACTCATCCTGTTAATTAAAAATATTATAATGCTAACAAAAAGTCTCAAAGAACCTTAGCATGATGTGATGTGATATAATTCTAAGGGAGTTGCAGGTCCCCCCATAGTGTATTCCTGGCAGATGTAGCACAGCCATTGTAATATCATCTGGGAGTTGTAGTTCAACAACGGGCCACAGTTTGTCCCACCTTTCTTAGAAGAGAGGCAGATGGATCCTGAGTGAGCTGATGAGTCCATCTATACTAACTAGCCATGGATTCATTCGGTCCTAGCCCTACAACCAATGTGGTCTAGTATTTGAATGTTGAACTGTAACTCTGGAGAGTCAATTCCCAGTTCAGCCATGAAACCCACTGGGTGACCTTGGGCAAGTGACGCTCTCTCAGCCTCAGATGATGGCAATGGCAAAGCCCCTTTGAAGAAGCTTGCCAGGAAAACCTTGTGATAGGTTTTACTGAGCATCACCATAAGTTGGAAAAGTCTTGAAGGCACACAACAACAGCAACAACTACTACAGCTGGAAAGTAGTTATGGAGAGAAACTGGAAAACTGCAAGATTTGAGATGGGAACATCCTGTGGAATCCTGGGATTTGCAGTTTAGGGAGGCTTTAGAGTTTTACGGCTAAGGATTCTAAATGTGCTTTGTAAAACTGCCATCCCATGATTCCATGGGAAGGAAAGCATAGGAGGTCAGCTAATCATTGTGTCTTTAGTTATCCCCAAGAGTTTGAGAAGAAATAGAAGCAAACTTTTCATTACTTTTTATATGTTTGTGAACCAGAGGTGCAATCCAGCATCCAGGGTGGAATGTTTGACTCTCTTGCAATGGTTGTTGCTTACGTAGTCGTTTTTAAAAGGCAGATAGATAAGCCTGCATGGACAGGCTGCAGGGGGTAGGACTATTCAGTGCTCTATCTTAGGCCGCTAAGCATCCTCTTGATTCCTTTCCCATCTCCAGTCTCCAGTCCGTTGCCAATGATGAAGAGCCGATGGAGCTGGAACTGGCGGGGCCTGTTCAGGGTCGGACATCAAGCGGCAAGGTACAGAAGAAGCCTCATACAATTTCTGTGGTGTTTTAGGATTGGGCAGAATGTTTGCATCTAGTGTCTTGCAAAGACAGTTATTCTTCCGCACCTGGAATTACCCTTAAAGGAAAGGAAATCAGAGCAGTATTGATGTAGTGATGATGCAAAACTGTGAGCTTGATGTGGGCACCTGTTGAGGGAAACCAAACTCTAGTTTTGCAATCTGATTAGCAACCTATTTTGTTTTTAACCGCACTGCATAGAATAGTGCCTTTTCCCTGAGTAGGAAAAGATTTGAAGGCACACCCCAACAGCATTATAAGAATATCATAATTCCATGAGTTGAGGTATTTCTCTTATGCCACGAAGCAAAGATACCTGGGAGGATAAGCAGTGGAAGAGCACCTTCTGCAAGCCATTTGGCTCAATCTTCTTGGCTCCTGCAGGCTCTGACCAGTAATAAGTTGAAGAGGAGGCGAGAGGAATCCTTCAGCTCCAACAGAAAGACCGAGGCCTGCCATGAAGCTAAGAGGCCAAAGAAAGAATGGAACATCAAGGTGGAAGGCTTTACAACTGCAGAAGTTAAGAGGTTGGTACTAAATCCAAGGGCCCATGGCAGAGGTGCCGTATTCTTTATTTCTCCCCTATTGCAGCATCTCTGGCAGGATCCAATGTCTCCTTAACTCATCCAGTTAATTAAAAGTATAATAATGCTAACAAAAAGACTCAAAGCATCTTTGCACGGTGTGATGTGATAAAATACTAAGGGAATTGCCGGCTCCACCATAGTATATTCCAGGCAGATGTAACACAGCCATTGTAATAACAGCTGGGAGTTGTAGTCCAACAATCTCTTCAGGGCCACAGTTTGCCCCACCTGACTTATAAGAGAGGTAGATGGATCAACTGATGGGTCCATCTTTCCTCACTAGCCATGGCTTCATAATGTACTAGCCTTACACCCAATGTAGTGTAGCGTTTGAATGTTGGACTCTGACTCTGTAGACCAAGGTCCAATTCCCAGTTCAGCCTTGAAACCCACTGGGTGATCTTGGGCACGTCACATTCTTTCAGCCTACGGATGATGACAGTGACCAAGCCCCTCTGAAAAACTTGCCAGGAAAACCTCATGACAGATTCTCCTTAGGATCACCAGAAATCAGAAACTTCTTGAAGGCACCCAGCAACAGCAACAACTACTACAGCTCGGGAGATGTTATGGATAGAAATTGGAAAATTGCAGGAACTGAGGTGGCAGCATCCTATGAATTCCTGGGATTTGCAGTTGAGGGAGGCTTTAATGTTTTATGGCTTATGATTCTAAATGTGCTTTGTTAAACTGTCATTCCCAAGATTCCATGGGAAGTCACTATCACATGTTTCCTGTTTAACTGGAACTAACATAAGAAGTCCCTTGGATCCATTTAATCCAATAGCCATGGCTCTGCTGGAAATCTCTGATAGCTCTTGCCATCTTTTTGTTTTAATCCCATAGGTTTATTGAGTCCTATGAAAGGTTTGGAGTTCCTTTGGAGCGGTAAGTGCTTTGGGGTTTTTTGGGAGACGCTAGGAATCTGGTTTCATTAGGAATTGCTGTTGAACCTACTGTTGTGATTGTAACATTTACTTTTATCCCCCCCCCCCCCCAAAGGACTCTGGGCAATTTACAAATGTAGGGAGGAAAACCCATTATGAGTGAAACATACCAGATGAAATGACATGAAACTATTAATCACATCAGAAATAAAATCAGAGTTCAACAGCTAAGAAAAATAAAGATTTTGAAATGGATGCATGTAAGATTAAGCAGTAGAAAACCACCACAGTGAGACTTATCCTAAAGTTTAATGTTTAACCTTTGGGCATGAAATGTTAAAGGAGAGCATAGAAGGTCAGCTGCTCATTGTGTCTTTAGTTCTTCCAGAATTTTAGAAGAAATCAGAAGGAATATTTTAATTATTTCTGCTATGTTTGGAAACCAGAGGTGCAACATCCAACCATCCAGGGTGGGATGTTTGACTTTCTTGCAATGGTTGTTGTTTACCTAGGAATTTTTAGATGGAGATAAGCCTGCATGGACAGGCTCCTGGTGGTAGGACTGCTCAGTGCCTCATCCCAGGATGCTAAGCCTCCTGTGTCCAGGAAAGCAGCCAACGAACTGCTGATAAAGGCTGAAGCCAACTTTACAGACAAAGAAATACAAGGCTTTGCAGCAGCAAGAAACCAAGTCCAATATCATAGTACCAGTCCAATGTCCCATAGAGCAGAGTGAGGGGGCAAGCCAAGGGTCCAGGATTCCAGAGAGCAGGTCAGTGAGTCAATTCCAGGGTCAAGGGTTGCAGGTCATTCCAAAGTCCAGGAGGTAAGGTTTCAGGCAACAAAATCCAAGGGACTCAGACCAAGGTGTTTTTGCCAGGGAATGCAAATAGGCTCTGACAAAGAATCTCGGCATCTTGCACCTGTTTATATTGGCCCAGTTCCTAATCACAGGTGCTTAGTGATTGCTGAGCATTTCTCATACAACCTCCTGGATCGATGGAGGCACGCCCTTTCTGTCCTTCTCGTAGGTATCTCTTTGTCCTGTTCTTCTATGTCTCCCAGGCCTGGGCTCTCTTCTGGGGGGAGGCTGGGCTGCTGAATCACAGCAGAGCTAGGGCCTCCGACTCCTCAGCCTGGCTGGCCATGACATCCTGGTTGTTTTCTTTCCCATCTCCAGTCTCGAGTCTGTTACTCGAGGTGCTATGCTTATTGACAAGTCGGTGGCTGAGGTGAAATATCTAAGGGACCTTCTTCGGAGCAGCTGTATATCGGCCATGAAGGAAGAGCAGCTGACACCAGAGGAAGGTAAATAAAGGACCTGTGCTCCCTAAGCCTGCTGGTGGATGAGGCTTTGGAGGTCTATGGGGCAGAGGTTTGGAGCAACCTCCCCTTTTTGAATTTCCAGGTTGGTTCCTTGGCTGAGCTTTGAGGTTCCACAATGGTGTTTCTGTGGTAGCTAAGTTGGAATTCTTCAACTGGCAGAAATTATGCAAAATGTGTACCTGTTTTCACAATTTATACCATCTCAATGCCTGAGGATGCTCCTCTGTAGACCATGGAGGGTTGCAAAAAGTTTTGGGAAGGAAGAAAAATGGCAAATTGTGTTCTCCAGAAGTCTCTGGGGAAGGGCAGATTCAATTTTTACATGGATAGAGGGCTGCATTGAGCCCAGGAGGGCTGCCTGGGGCCATGATTTCCCCCAAAGCAGCAGATGACAGCAAATTCCAAGAAGAGTGGGATTCCAAAACAAACAAACAAACAAATAACTGCCATCAACTTGACCACTAGGGAACTTGTTAAACGTTTAAATGCATGAAGAGAGTTCTACCAGATATGTCTACCAAATATGTCCTATATCAAGAGTTTCACTTACTTTTACTGAGGTATAATTGTATTTATTTGTTGGGCTGTTCTTAAACTTAATTTTTTTAAAAAAATTGTTTTCCAGTCAAAGGACCGGGGAAGAAGAAAGGTCCATTTATTGATGTTTCCGGTGTCGAGGTGAACGTCCAAGATATTCTCCAATATGAAGCAGAGATAGCGATGCTGCACCACTCAGTTCCCACAAACCTAGAGGAGAGAGCCAAGTGAGTCTGGCAGGCTTTATCTAATAGGTTCTTGGCCTCATGAGAAAAGCTGCAATATTGATAAGGGGATCACCTCATCTTTCTCCTCTTTGGTCAAATGGACAGGTTATGTCTGCCCTACCCAGTCAAAGAATCACATGTGCCGGTGGAAACTTACAAGCCTGGCTACAAGAACTGGGAGTTCATCCGAGATGACCATGACCTCAGGCTAACCGACAAGGTACAGACATCAGGGCAATACTGATGCAGCGAGGATGCAAAACTGTGAGCTTATGTGGGGACTTGCCAGGGAGAACCGAACTCTAGTTTTGCTATCTGATTAGCAACCTATTTTGTTTTAGCCACACTGCATAGAACAGGCTTGAAAAAGTGGAGGCAGAAATATGGAATAAGATAATAGGAGGTGAGAGTGTCCCAAAAGCGATGACAGTTGACAGTTATGACTGTGTTGTGCTGCATTTTTCTGGGGGTTGCTGGTGCACAGAATATCTATACCTCGCACACACAACCCCGGGGACTTTTTAGTCTCTCCAATTCTGCTGCAAGAATAGCTATTGTTCCTAGCAGTGGAATTTTGCTTCCAGAAGATCTAAAAATTTCATTTTACTTGTTACCAGTACACCAAAGAAAGTTAACAATCAAGTAACACATACAAGGGAATATTTGAGTACATAACGTTTTTGTTGGAGATTTGGGATATCTGCATTGCGTATGTAAATACAAATAGACACATTTCCCTTTAAACATCTTGCATCTATTTCCATAATGGTACACAGGTCCAAACAATTTATCTTGCTGGGTTTTGCTATTTTACATGATTTGGAGATTGTTGTCGAAACTTTTTTGTTTGTTTATTGTTTATTGAAAAAAAGATGGCAAATTAAAACAGAAGAGCCCACAGCCTTTTAAAACAATTTGAAGCCAAACACATGCAGAAAGGTGAATTAACTCCAATGGCACCTGGAAGCAAAAAGCCATGTTTTAATTTGGCATCCAAGAAAAGCAGTGTTGCTTCCAACTGGACCCCAAAGGTGCCTCCCCAGAAAAGACCCTCTCTCACATCCTCCCAGCATATACAACTGGTGGGGCATGGAGAAGGTCTCCTCCAAAAGACTTTACTGCTTAGGCAGATGGGTACTTGGGAAGCACTCCTTCAAGTACTGAGGTCCCCAAGCCATTGAGGTCTTGAAATACCTTAATGTAAAATTTAAGTTCCTAGTTCCAATGTTCAGAGAGATAATCTTCCAAACTTGTGGGAAGCACTTCATGTAATTTCTTGAACCCCAAGAGAGGTTTGACAGGGATGGGATCCATTGCTTGCCTAAATGGGATGCTTCTAGCTGGTACTGTTTCCCTCCATAAGTGGGCTTCCTTTCCCACCTCTGATCAAGGTGCAAAAGAGGAAACGCTGTGCAAAGAAGAAGAACATCGAATGCAAGGATGACCTTGGCACTGAAGCTTCCCTCCAGCACTCAGACAACCAGCTGGAAGAAGGAAAGGTAAAAGTAAAGCAAACCCAATGGATCCCATCCCCACTCTGCTCCAGCATTACATTTCAGATGAGCTGATTTTCTTACCTTCTTTGCTGTCCAATGCAGTAGGCAGGTTTAAAAAAATTCCTCCCATCGTCCCTCCCTCCCTTCACTGGTTAATGCATAGCCCCTGAAGGGCCATGCAGTCCAACCCCCACCATGCAGGAACTCTCCTTCAAAGCATCCTCGACAGATGGCCATCCGGCCTCTGTTTAAAGTCTTCCAAGGAAGGAGACTCCACCACACTCTGAGGGAGTGTGCTCCACTGGAACAAGACGACTTTTGGGCCTAGGGATGGGGGTTCCTCTCAAAGGATTAAAATATGAACATGTCACGTTTGGATAAAAAAGATATAGTAAATGTATAGTATATAATATGATGATGGCCTGCCTGGTTACAATCTCAGTGTAAGCTATGATCAGCAACCAGAATTCAGAAGTCTAGGGCTCCTGCCACACTGAGCAATGAATGCAGTTTGACATCACTTTTTCAGTTTGTTATGGCACCATCCTATGCAATCCAAGGGTTTGTAGTTTGTTGTGGCACCAGAGGTCTCTGCCACAGAAGGCTGAATGTCTCACAAAACTATAAATCCCAGAATCCCATAGCATTGAGCCATGGCAATTAAAGGGGTGTCATTACTTCTGCAGTGTAGATGCAGCCTGAGTGAATATACTCCATTTCACAGCATGAAATGATCCATCCATTTGGTAGGAAAAATGGGCAGATCCTGGTAAAAAGCTACTGAAACTTTTAAGTTAGGTGATGGGGCCCTGGCTTCATAAATAGTGGAAGAAGACTACAGTATTTCATGGTTCATGTATTAGCCCATGCTGGCCCTATGTGGCTGCTGCTTATATTCTGCTTTGGGTGTGGATGAGGCTGCAACAAGGTGCGACTCTTTCAAACGGGGAGGAATTTCTCCCAACTCCGAATGGAGCCAATGCGGATTTATGTAAATTTGCTTGTTTAGCGAATTTACATGAACCCCTGCTCCGTTCGGAATTACTTCCCATTACCTGAAAATAACCCCCTCCTGCCCGAATTTGCATGCGAAGCTTTAATTCGCAATAACATAAAACCCATGATTGCATTCGAATTGGCTTCCCTCTTGCCCGAATTTGCATGCGAAGAGTTAATTCGCAATAACGTAAAACCCATGATTGCATTCGAATTGACCTTAAATTATACTTCCAATTTAGCCTTGTATGAAAGAGTCAGTGGATAGAGAGACAGTCATTTTTCACCATAGTTTGGAGCATTCTAATATTTTAAAAATAATTATAATTTAACAATCTAGTTACTTCATAGAAACAAGAAAGTGATTTGTTACTTTCAACAATTGTTATTATGATGGTAACAAACTGTGGAAATGAAAACATGGGACTTTAATTATTAGTAATACTTTTTTTAAAAGCAAACTTGTAAGTTCTGTTTTACAAGTGAGGCCATATACCCACATTACAACACAAAATAGCTAAAACTTTTCAGCAAGGTAAGAAGCCATGCACAGAAAGGATATTATAATCTGCCCACAACTCCTTCACATCTCAAAAGCTATTTCAAACACTTTGTTTTCTAGATCTTCTTCATGTTGTACTCCTCCCAGCTTCAGAGGGAGTGAATTACCGACCATACAAATCCATTCATATAACTGAAAGAAGATTATGACTAAAAGCTTATTTCAAGCATGATAATATTATAATATTATATTATAATGTAATATAATAGTAAAACATGCATTTTGAATCCCACACAAGAAAATATGGTTGACTAGGATGACTTAAAACTAAGAAATAATCAGGTATTGAAGCATTTAGATGCTTTTTATTTGAAGCAAAACAAAAGCTTTTTTTTTAAAGGAGCTCAAACAGTGCCAGAGCTGGACGCAGTGTTGCAGGTGGGGCCTGACCAAAGCAGAATAGAGTGGCACTATTACTTCCCTGGATGTAGTCACTATACTTCTATTGATGCAGCCTAAAATTGCATTAGCCTTTTTAGGTGCCGCATCACACTGTTGACTCATGTTCAACACTGATTGCATTAATATCTTCTCTCTAGGAATATCTCTGTCCTCCAAAGCAGCTCTCTTGTCAACTTGATGCAAAAGATGTCCAGAAGGACAGGATCAAGAGATTCCTAGAGAGAAAATCCACTAGGCATTTCCAGCTCCTCCAGAACAATTCTATGTGGAACGTCTAGTAGATGTTGGTCACAGAATTGCTCTGGAGGACATAGATGGGTGTTCTCTCAGTTAAAAATATAGTGTTTTTGTGATTTGCAGTTTTCCAACATTCACGGAGGTCCTGTGCCCTGTTATCAAGACTGGTTTTATATAAAATTTGGTGTGTGGAATTCCCTCCATGGCCTCAAATTGACTTCCAAGGGATGTCAGCCATAATCCCCACAGCGGTGAGTTAGGTAGGCAGAGGGCTTTGCTTCCCTAAACCCTAGGAAAAGTGAAGGGACCACTTTACTGCCATTTCAAAATGCCAGTCTGATTATCTGTTAGTTCAATGATAGGCCAATGTCCAAGGGAACAGACCCAGGAGCATTCATGCCAGCAGGCAGTGAATCTGTCCTGGGCTTTAGTCCCAGGTTTAAAAGGCTTTGGTGCTTTCCTTGTATTGGGTGCAGTACCTTTGCTAGTTCCTCTGGAATTCAGATCTGAACCTAGAGTGAATTTCCTGCCCTGCAAATATGGGGAGAGAAAATATAGGGAATGTGTAGGGAAACCTCCACCCTCCGTTCTTATGCTGCCCCCAGGTAGCTCAGTCAGTATCCAGAAGCCTTTTTGGCCGGTGTACTCTCAGGTTTGCTACTAACTTCTCCCTTTCCACCCTCTTTGGTCTTGAAAGGAAGAGAAAGACGAGGAGTCCGAACCCTCTGGGACCAGCCAGGATGCTGTAGGCCCTTGGAGACCTTCTCAGAGAGTCGACCATCCTTATCGCCCACTGAACATAGAGTACTATATAGATGTGGTTGTTACAATTGTGTGGCTATGTGCCTTTAATGCTTTGTGGAAGTATTTTCTTTTTCAACATTAGCTCTAGCAAATGTTAGCTGTGTTGTATTAGCTTTATCCCTCTCGGAGTTCACTTCTTGTTCCTTTGTAGTCATAGGATTTTGTGTCTATGTTTCTTATTTTCTTTGTTTAAGTATGTTTTTGATCGGTCGTTTTCTTGATAATAAAAAACAAAATGGAAAAAAATAATGAATGAAAGAAAAAGAAATAAACAAACAGTACTTAACATTAATTTATATTTGGGACAACGCTTTGATAGTGTCCTAGTGGTTTCTGGTCTAAATATGTTGTTTACAGAGTAAATACGTTGTTTAAGGAGTTATTAAATTAGTTAAATTTACATTTTATTAAATTTTCTACACTGTAGAACAGCTGTGTTTTGGATTTTTCTATGTTAAAATGTGAGATAGACATTGTCACAAATCTTGTGCCATTTTTGGTTGCTTGTTATATTTTTTTGATGTTTATTTATTTACATATTTCATAGAATCATAGAATCATAGAGTTGGAAGAGACCACAAGGGCCAACCAGTCATGCAGGAACTCCCAATCAAAGCAACCCTGAAAGATGGTCATTTATTTCTCTATTCTTTCTATGATCTTCCTTGTGTTACTCTTTTCATTTCCTTTGTTTCTTTACAATATGTTGTTTTCCAATATTGCTTTTTCTCTTTTGTTTTCTGACTGTTTCTCTTTTGTTTTCAGAAAGAAAAATATATATATAATTTCCTATTCTCTATCTCACTAGAGAGATATTTGTCTCTCTTTATTAAATATACAGTCATCCCTCCAGATTCGTGGGGGATCCGCTATGGGTACCTCCGTGAATTCAACATTTTTCTGATATTCAAGTCCCTTTCTTGGACTTTCAAGGAGCCCTGGTGGCGCAGTGGTTAAATGCCTGTACTCTATCCAATCACTCAAAACCATAAAGTTGTGAGTTCAATACTAGCAAAAGGGCTCAAGCTTGACTCAGGCTTGCATCCTTCTGAGGTCGCTAAAATGAGTACCCAGATTGTTAGGGGCAAGTAGCTTACAGTTGTAAACCACTTAGACACTGCTTAAGCGGTATGAAGCGGTATATAAATGAAGATGCTTGTTTCCTCCCTCCATCCCTTTCACTCCTTTCCATCCCCTGAGCTTTGTCCCAGGGGCTAGGACGGGACCTTCCCTCAGTCTGGGGGCACTGGGAAAGAGTGCAGGGTCTGCAATCTTCTTGCTGCTGGCAAGCCACCCCTTTCCAGCTGGGCACTTGTCCTGTCCTCTTCTGCCACAGTCCATGGCTGTCTGATTCCTTCCCCTCTTTCCCCATCACCCCAAAGCTGGATCAGCTGAGCGTCCTCCAAGGCAAAGGGGCTGAAAGAGAGAGCAAGAGGGGACCCTTACTCTCTCTCTCTGCCCCACTGCCTTGAAGTAAGCTCAGCACATCCAGCCCCATTGCGATGGGGCAGAGAGAGAGAGAGCAAGGGGGGCCCTCTGCTCTCTCTCTCTGCCCCATTGCCTTGGAGCAAGCTCGACTGATCCAGCCCCATTGAGATGGGGCAAAGAGAGAGAGCAAGGGGGGACCCATTGCTCCCTCTCTCTACCCCATTGCCTCAGAGCAAGCTGAGCATATCCAGCCCCATTGTAATGGGGCAGGGAGAGAAAGCAAAGGGGGACCCATTGTTTCCTTCCTCTACCCCACTGCCTTGGAGCAATCTCAGCTCATCCAGCCCCATTGAGATGGGGTAGAAAGAGAGAGCAGGGGGGATCCATTGCTCCCTCTCTCTGCCCCATTGCCTTGGAGTAAGCCCAGCTGTTCCAGCCCAATTGTAATGGGGCAGAGAAAGAGAGCAAGAGGGGAACCCTCTAGTCCCTCTCTCTGCCCCATTGCTTTGGAGCAAGCTCAGTTGATCCAGCCCCATTCTGATGGGGCAGAGAGAGAGAGAGCAGAGGGTCCCCCTTGCTCTATCTCTCTCCACTGCCCCATTGCCTTGGAGCAATCTCAGCTGATCCAGCCTCATTGCAATGGGGCAGAGAGAGACAGAGAGCAAGGGGGAACCTCTTCTCCCTCTCTCAGCCACATTGCCTTGGAGCAAGCTCAGCTCATCTAGCCCCATTGAGATGGGGCAGAGAGAGAGAGAGAGAGTGCAAGGGGAGACCCTCTTCTCCCTCTCTCTGCCCCATTGCCTTTGAGCAAGCTCGACTGATCCAGCCCCATTGAGATGGGATAGAGAGACAGAGCAAGGGGGACCCATTGCTCCCTCTCTCTACCCCATTGCCTTGGAGCAGGCTCAGCTCATCCAGCCCCATTGCAATGGGGCAGATAGAGAGAAAGGGGGGACCCTCTGCTCCCTCTCTCTGCCCCATTGCCTTGGAGCAAGTTCAGGTCATCTAGTCCCATGTCGATGGGGCAGAGAGAGAGAGCAGAGGGTCCCCCCTTGCTCTCTTTCTCTGCCCCATTGCAATGGGGCTGGAAGGCAGTGGGGCAGAGCGAGGGAATAGAGGGTTCCCCCTTGCCCTCTTTCTGTCTCTCTGCCCCATTGCCTTGGAGCAAGCTCAGATGATCCAGCTTCAGGGTGACAGAGACAGGGGGGAAGGATGCAGACAGCCATGGACTGTGGTGGAGGAAGGTGGGACATTGCCCGGCTGGAAAGAAGATCACCGTGGCGGCTTTCTGGCAGCGAGAAGATTACAGACCCTGGCAGCCCATGCACTCTGGCTCAGTGCCCGACAACTGAGGGAAAGTCCCCTCCTAGCCCTGGTGACGCAGTGTATGTATGAGCCCTGGTGGCACAGTGGTTAAATGCCTGTACTGCAGCCACTCACTCAAAACCATAAGGTGGCGAGTTCAAGACCAGCAAAAGGGCTCAAGCTCAACTCAGGCTTGCATCCTTCCAAGGTCGCTAAAATGAGTACCCAGATTGTTGGGGGCAAGTAGCTTACAGTTGTAAACTGCTTAGACACTCCTTAGATGGTATGAAGCGGTATATAAATGAAGCTGTTTGTTTTCTTTTTGTTTAGCCCCCAAGGCAAAGCTAGGCTGCGGGTGCAAAGGAAGAAGGATGGAAAGGAATGGGGGGAGGAGGAGGGGTAGCTGGAAAAGTCGTGAATAATCAATACCACGAATACCAAAACCGTGAATTCGGAGGGATGACTGTAATTCATCCTTTTTCTCTATAGCAATACCCACAAGTTTATATGTCCACTCTATATATTATCTGTAAATTCCATTGTAATTTTATAAATTCGTAATATATTATTATAGGTGACTCATATGTTTTTATAGGTGACTCATATGTTTTTATCAATTGTATTTTGTATATTGTTATTTCATATGTCTTTAATAAATTTATTTTTTAAAATAAATTCATAATATCTGGCTCTCATTTCTCCATATAGAAACCAATTACAAGATCTCGCTTCTTTATATCTTCTAAGGTCTTCAAGTTTCCATTATCTCCTTGCTGGTGTAAAAGGCCCTTATAAATAAACCAGTTTTCATTGAACCATGTATCTGTCCTATAAAGAGCTTCATGTGGTGATGCCCATGTTGGGATTTTTATTTATTTACTTATTTATTTGGCGATCAGTAAAAGGAAGATGCACACTGTGGTTATTATGAGTTCTGTTTTAGCTCTTTGCTGGACAGAGTTTGTTTTGGGTATCCACCAAGGAAAATGGCGCTGGGAGAGAATACAAGGAGGAAAGAGAACAAAGCCGGTCCCCTTTGACATTGTTCCTCGCTCCCGAAACGGACATGCTATCATCCCCATTTTCCCCGATTCTGATCTGCGTGGGGGGGAAAGAATGTGCTTGAAATGTGCTCTTTTTTAACCCAGTCTTTTGCCATATGATAGTCCGATCACATGTGGGTCAACCACGAATCCCAATGGGCATGATGTCCCTGTCATTCCTGGCGAAATCACACCCAAATAGAAACGACAACAAAAGGTTTGATTCTAAATCAAAGAAACACTGGCGTAAAAGGCAGTGGGCATGCCCCCTGAGTTTTACAGCTGGGTGTTTAATGGCAGAAAGATTGCAAAATCAAACATCAAACACAGACCACCTCTCTTCCCTTAGAGGTGAGTTGTAAAATAAATGGATAAATAAATAAAGGGTGCCATTTTCCATGCAGAGTGCAAAGGGATTTTGTAGCAGATTTGAGACTAACTTAAAGAAAGGAGCTTGGTAGCATGACCTTTTGTCGATTTGAGTCTATTAATCTATGAAAGCACATGCTACTGGCTTCTCTCTTTTAGTTCATCTCAAAGGTGCTCCAAGATCCCTTTGCACACTGAATTTCCTGAATAATAGGGCAATCCCTTTGAATTTTCCATACAGGGTGGTTATTTGCTGGGGGACTGTCCAATGTGTAAAATTTCTTTCCACATTTAAACACAGGACACAACCAGGAAGAAAGATGTCAGATGCAAGAATATGTAGGTATGGTAAGGAGAAGGAGAGAGCAAAGACTGGTGAAGGAAAATTAGTTAGATAAGAAGGTAAGAAGTTAAAAAAATTGAAGAGTTGAAAGTGAACAAGGTAATGGATGGTAGTGAGAAATTATATGATTGGATGATGATGTTTGTGAATGTAGAAGGGAAAAGAAGTTAAAAAGTGTAGGTAAGTTGAAGAGAGGTTGTAGAAGGTGACTGTGAGAATACATGCTCAGAAGAGATCGTCATAAGACAGTCTTTAGGATGTTATTAGTGTTGTTATATTGTTAATGTTCCTATTATTGCAATTATTTGTTCAATATACATGTTATGAGATATAGGTGTGTTAGGTGATATAGGTACGTTTTGTTAATGTGTGTATGTTGATGCATGGTTTGTATGTATTTTTATTATTGAAATTGTTTTATTTTGAATAAAGATTATTAAAATAAAAATAGTGAGGGATTATTGGAGCTGTAGTCCACAACTTCTGGAGGTTTTCCATCTCTGCTTTGTACAATGTGGTTGGCAAGTGTTTTGGAGAAAATATCCAGAAATGGCAAGGATCAGATGTTTTCCATCTCGATCGGTCAAACAGACTAGGACTTCTGCCACAAACTCTACCAAAGCTATGGTTCCAGACAAATGGAAAGATCACAAATAGATCCACGTTTCATTTTGAAGAACCTCTCCCTTTCACCCTCTGTGTCTGTGTTAATTTTCAAAAGAAGCAAGTCTAGGAATTTACATTGACCTTCTGAATGGAGTACCACATAAAAATGTACTATACAATATTCAAGTGTTTTTATTTAAGGATTTTCTCAGAATATAATTTTTTAAAAATAGAATCGAATTTTTAAAAACAAACCTGGACTAGTATGCATGAGGAAATGCAGCCTTCCATACCAATTTGCATCTTAATGACTAGTCACATTTAGATTATTCATCCAACAAATGAAAGTCCTAAATTGCACTCCTTTCCCATTTGAGTAAGTCTTTCTTGGTCAGCAAAATCACACCCTCAACTGCCTGCCTTAGTTACACTGCAGTATTTCTTGGCAGTCAATGGTGTTCTCTGCATAAAGGAAGGGGCCACAAATTCGCTATTTTAAAAAGCAGGTTCCTTCATATTGGCATGTTTGTAATATGGTGCCATTACCAGCTTATTAAATAGGAAGAAAAGACAAGTTAGGAGAGGCGGCAGAAGTTTGATTTGTCCTACTCATCTGGGAAAGCAAAAAATTCCAACTCTCTCCTCTCTCCCTGCTGAGTGAATTAAATGCAGAGCACTTTTGTACTTTGAACTCATTTTGCAACATTTCAAGTAAGCTGAGGACAAAAGGGGAAAGTGGGAGAGAAAAAATAAATAAGTGTGGTATAATGGTTTGAGTGTTGGACTACGAGTCTGTGGGGTCAGGGTCTGATTTCTTGCTCGAGTATAAAAACCCACCGGGTGAATTTAGGCAAGTTATACTCTCTCAGCCTCTCTCAGTTGTGTGCCTTCAAAGTTGTTTCTGAGTTATGGCAACCCTAAGTAGAACCTCTCAAGGGGTTTTGTTGGCAAGATTTCTCCAGAAGAGGTTTGCCTCTGAGGCTGTATGACCAAGGATTTGTAGTTTTTTGAGACATTGTGCCTTCTCTGTCAGAGAGCTCTGGTGCCATTCATATGGCAGTTAAAGAGGTGCCAAACTGGATGATTTCTGAAGGCCGGATGAAGCCTAAGAAGCATGAATTTATACTGATAGCTTTTATTTGATAATCTCTTGCAGTTCTTCTCGACTGTCCTCCGTTTTGTGGTGCCTTATCGTCCTTTGGGACTAGGACCACTGGTCCCCCTGAGCCTCCCCACAACCACAACCATGGCAGCAAGTGAGTCAGCCCAGCAACTGAAGAGGGAGAAGGCTGTAGGAGCAGGGCAGCCAGATGTCCTAAATGCAGAGGAAGACAAGGCAATGCAACATGTAGGACCCCCAAGAAAAATGGAGAACATGACTAAATAAAAGCCAAAAAACACTTCTATACATATTAATCCATGCTTCTGAGTCATGCTCCAAATAGAAGACATTTGGAAGGGACTGAATTTTACAGACATAACTGTCAACAAAACAAGTTGTCACTTGTTTTAATGATTGTACTCATTATTTATATACATTATTTATGTAATTATAAACATCACCTGACATTATTTATATACTGGTCAATTATTGAAATAAGTGGTTGTTGTTATTTGCCACCATATTATCTTGATCTACTTTAAGATAGATGATAGATAGATAGATAGATAGATCTAGAATGCCCTAGATTTAGTGGATTCAATAGTTCTACTCTGGGCAAGACTAAAATAATAGGATTCAGGTCAAAGCCTGTCAGAAAGTCTGGACCTAAGCTGTACAGGGCTTTACACGTCATAACCAGCATTTTAACTGAACTTGTAGAGTTCAGATGAAGTACTTCTTCACAGAACATGTAAAGTTAATGTAAAAATTACCTTTTTAATGTTAATGAAAAAAAATTAATATTAACACACATAGTGTATGGGATTCACTGAAACAAGGTGAGGAGTTGAATGGTAGATTAGCAGAATTTATGGAACCTTCAGATTCAGAGATACAGCAGCATACCATGGCAGTATTTCTTGCATTGGGTCTTTGGGATCTCTCTAACAAACAGGCCAGACTCACACACAGAAATGCCTCCCTTTTCCTTTGCAAATCCAGCGGGACTTTGACTCTCTCCAGCAACAGAGAGAGAGAGAGTGTGTGTCAGAAACACACCTTCTTGAGTCCTTTCCTTGGAGATCCAGCGGGACTTTAGGACTGTGTTCACACTGGAGAAATAAACCGGTTTAAGTGCCATGGCTCAATGCTGTGAAATTCTGGGAATTGTAGTTTGTAGTGGGGCCCAGAGCAGAGCAGAGCTCCGCTCTGGACCCCACAACAAACTACAATTCCCAGAATTTCACAGCATTGAGCCATGGCACTTAAACCGGTTTATTTCTCCAGTGTGAACACAGCCTAGGAAACAGGCACAAACACACACACTTGTAGACCAGTGGGATTTGAGTCTCTCCTTATTCCTTATGGAGCAAGAGAGAGAGAGAGAGAGAAACACACTTCCTTTCTTTGTAAATCTGGCGGAGCCTGGGAAATGAAGGAGGACTTTGGGAGAGTAGTCCACTCTGCTTGCCTGCTACTGTGACTGTGAGCCTATTTTACTTTTTTTTGGGCTTGTTTTGGGTCTCCGTGGGGGTGGATCCCTACTGTATTACCGTATTGCACCGTGTATAAGTCGATCCAGGATTTTGGAGCTCATTTTGGGGCATAAATTTCTCGACTTATAGTCGAGTATATACAGTATATAATATATACATACATACATATATATATACCACAGAGATGATTAGCTTGATTCCTCGAGCGTCCCTTTCTGTACCTTAGACCACAGAGATGTTTAAAACACAAAACAAAAACACCCCCCCCCCCGATCTTCATTGTACAACTGGCTGCAGGAAAACATGACTTGATTTTTTAAAATGTATACATTTGAGAGGCTTGAGGTTAGTAAGATATAGGGGACAATCTACAGTACCTGTGCTCTTATTGGTCTGTTTACATAGAACTTGGTCTAGTAAAGGATCGTCACCTACTTTATTTTTCAGCACCTGTTTAATGAATTCTATAAATTTATATTTTTTGTCTTCAGGTAATCAACCGATTGGGATTGGATTCTTTGTTTCCATTCAATCCAAAGGAATGCATAATTGAGCATGTCTGCTCTTGTCTTGTCTTGTAAAAATGGTTTTGGAGGGTCAGACTGGGTTGGCTATCAACTGACTTGTAGAGGTCCACTCCTTACTGGATACACTTTGAAGCCCCTCCGTCTCCACTAAAGGCAATGATATGGGAAGTACTGACATAACGTAGGGAAGAGTAACCGATAGAAGCAGCAAGGTACTGTCTCTTTATTCCCTCCTTCAGAAAGTAGAAGGTGGTGTCCTAGAAGATACTTGTAGACACTTGAAAAAATATGCAATTCATCTAGGTCACATTTCTAATAAGTAGGAGGATTGTCTCCTTTGATACCCAGGATAGTTTCCAATTGACACATGCTCCTGCTTTTTATATTTATGGCAGATATTGGTGATACTAAGCGGAGGTCCCTCCCTTCTTGGCTTCAGCCTCAACATTTGTCCACACCACTGGGGCAAACCCTTTTCCAGCACCAGCATTGCAATATCCTTTCTCAGTTTAATTCATGTGAGGTGAGCTTGCTGCTTGGAAGTATTTTTGAACTATTGGTGGCAGAAATAGCTTTCCTTTCTGCTAATGACCTAATGTAGGACCTTGTTGCGCACATTGTTTCCGCTGTTACGGGCATGAAAAAGGGACACTTGGGGCCGTGCAAGACCAAGAAAAAAAGGATTTTAATACATACCAAAGTGTCCTCAAAATGGCCCCATTCCGGCACCCGGTACCAAGGCGTTCCCATTCATTGTTGAGGAGTGTTAAATGTATTGGTCGGAAGAATTCGGTTCAGGCCAAAGGACGCTCCTCAACATTGAATGGGAACGCGCTGACACTGGGCGCCGGAATGGGGCCATTTTGAGGGCACTTTGGTGTGCTGTAAAATCCATTTTTTCTTGGTCACGCGAGCATCCCTTTTTCGTGCCCATAATGGTGGAAAAAATGTGTGTGATAAAGTCCATAGTGGCCCTCAACCTGTAGCCCTCCAGATGTTTTCACACAGAAGCTTCTGTATCCATGGAAAACAGCTAAGGTGTTCAGTTGGGGAAAAGGCCCACAGTAACAGCTCTACAGTCCCTCCCTGACCTGAGTGACTTCAGGCCAGAGCCTGGAATTCTGGAGTTGGACTCCAAAACAGTAATTTGTCCAGGTTCTGTTTCTGGCCTTGACACTATGGAAATCTTTGGTAGTCTGAAAGAAAACGATAGGGGGCTCTTGAACTTAGAGAATCTTTCCTGAACAGGATGCTGTACAAATCCTTCTTTCCTTGCTGTAGATCTAGCTTGCATGTCTTCACACCACTTAGGGGATCCCTGGAGTTGTAGACTCCCCAAAAATATTTTTTTCCCCAGGCTTCACACATACATCGTAAAATAGATTAATTGATTTAATTGAATCCCCAGAGATTAGTTGAATTCAAGGATAGTTTGCACCTATGAAATATTAGGCCAAAACCGTATTGATGACATAGCGTGGTGTAACCTGGTGTACACTAGTGTATATCAGTGTATGTCAATATATACTAATGTATGTCATTTTATCAATGTTGCAAAAGGAGATAGTCAAAAGCTCTTCATGCAATGCTCCCCCTGCACAAAATTCTCTAGCACCAGAGCATGTCCCCACAACCATTTAGTGTCCAGAGAGCCTGGGGCAGAAGCATGCAGGTACCGGTAAGATTCAGCTGAAACTCCACAGCTGAGAGAAAAGAACAGATGTTATTCTCCAGATCTTCATTGTATGCTGGTGGAAGGGTGAGTTGAACTGTGCTGGTTCACCTTCATGTTCCACCAGCACACTGTGGGCTCACTGCTTTAGTTTGACAACAGTTTGGTCTCCAACATGTAACCCGAAAGAGTATCTTAGGAAACTGTAATTTCTTTTTGTTCCTCATGACTCCCCGGTCAAAACACCAATGCTCTTGGCCTCTGGGCTGGGTGAAGAGAAAAGATCTCTGTACTCCAGGAAAAGATTCCCTCTCCTGACTTAATACTCAGGGATATAATTGGGTAGCTGCATTGAATGGTGTCTCTAGAGCTGATGTCACCTGGTGGGGAGTGGCTGTCAGTGGAGGTAGTGGTGGCAGCTTTCCCTGCCTTCTCCATTTGCTTGCATGACTGCATGCCTGCCTGCCTGCCCGCCTGCCCAGGGCTGCCAGGGGGCTGCTGGGCAAATGAGGCCGTAAGGGAGATGGAAGGAAGGCACTCATCCCTTCTGCTTCGTCACCACGGTTTCTTCCTGAGAAGAGAACCCAGTGACAAAGCCAGGATGGGCAAACTTGCCCCACTCCTCCCCCCTTTTTTTCTCTTGCCTGCTCCCCACCATCTTGCCCAGTTGCCTTCTGGTCAGATCCAGAAAGGTCTCCTGCATGGTGACAGCCTTCCCTGCCCTCCCTCTTTCCTCTCCTGATGCCTCACCCAGCTCCTGCCTGCCCTGAGCTTCTGGGGTCACCACTGAACAAGTGAAGCAGCAGGAGGGGACAGAAAGGGCATGTGCTGCCCCTCCTCTTCTTTACTGCCTTGGCCTCCTTGCAGAGAAAGCCGACAGCAGAGAAGGGGCAGGCGCATCAGTAGCACACCCCACAGCAGGAGAAGGGTCCAACCAGGTGTCACCCCTTTTTGGTGTCACCCAGTGTGGTCCATGCCCCTGCACCACCTTAGTGACACCACTGGCTGTATTACATCAGGCACACTGTGAAGAGTTCATGAACAGCAGAGGAAGAGTGAATGTGCTCTAATTTATGTCTCCTTTTAGGGGATAGCATTGGGCTGCATGGTGGGGAAGATGACATATGGGAAGCGTCAGTTTGAAGAAATGGACCCGGTTATGAGAAAGCTAATACTATCATTTCATCAGGCCATGAAGGAGCTGGTAGTCATAGTGGACACTGACTCATCAGGTTTCAGTGGCTACATGGTAATATTTACAAATCTTTGAACACCTGCATTTCTCCTTCTGTCTCTTGTTTTTCTTTCAGATTTTTCTGTGCAAGATATATACTGGGGACATGGAGGAATGAAAGTATAATAAAGAGCTGTGGTTTGCATCCAGATTCACAGAGGCAGTTCTGTTCTGGGCTAAGCAACAGACAAATGATGGGTTTTTGGACTGTGGTTCTTATGGAGCCCTGGTGGCGGCCACTCACTCAAAACCATAAGGTTCAAGACCAGAAAAAAGGGCTCAAGCTCAACTCGGGCTTGCATCCTTCCGAGGTTGCTAAAATGAGTACCCAGATTGTTGGGAGCCAGTAGTTTACAGTTGTAAACCGCTTAGACACTGCTTAGGCGGTATGAAGCGGTATATAAATGAAGCTGTTAAAAAATTTAAAACAGAAACAGTTAAAATAGAAACAGCCCCATCCCAACCACCCACCCCTTAAAATAAAGATTAAATTAACAATGACATGGCACATAAAAACAGGAACAAGGCCTAATCTGAACTGTACAGAAATTTTAACCAGTTAATCTGACTGATCAAACAATTACATAGTGGTTTTAACTCATTGGACATCCCTTTTCTCAAGCACCCTGAATTTGGATGGTATGGAGTGTTACTTCAATGCTGACGGATACTCCCAGTGTTTTGCCCCCTAAAAGTAATTTCTGACAGTCTGGATGTACTGCACAGGTAAACCTGTGTGAGGGTCACAAAAATCTCCTTCGGATCATAACGTAGCTGGAGTTGTTTTAAAAGGTTAGGCCAATTCCACTCTGCACATAGAAAACCACAGTAAAAATAGTACCTGAAATATTTGTGGTGAAAACCATTTATTTTTTTAACTACTTTTAAACAAAAAGCAGAGAGAAGGGTCACGGTGATGAAAACATAAGCTAAAGATTCTAACCATGACAAAGGAAACAGAAGACAGCTGTCCACTGAAATAAAATTTATACCAGGATTCAGAAGGAAGACAAAACCAGCTTGGTGTGTTATTTTCAACAACAGATTGAGTTGGTGTAGACACACTCATAAATTAAAACAAAATGTGAGTTATTACCATTTTGGTTTTATTGTATAGATTGTAGAGGCAGAGACAGAAGCCAACTGTTGAAAAAAACCAATACATTTTTTTAAAAGAATATCAGAAACATAAAAGAACAAAAAAGGTAATTTTGCCCTCATATTAAAAAATAACTGTTGCATTACAAGAAAAATACTCACAGAAAATGATCAAGGGAAACCAAAATACTACATTCTAAAGTATTTTTATTATTATTCTGTTGCCTCAGATGCATTGAGAGCAGATTCAATTTTGTCAAACAGTGGTACAGGTCCTTCATAACTGTTTGTCTTTATAGAGTCCAATTTCTTTTGATAGTCCATTGGCAAACCACTCTGCTTGGCACCCATACAGATGACCTATAGGAACAAAGACTGAGTGAGGATTTAAAATGACATGCTTTTACTTACATATACAAATAAGTGAAAACAAGATGAATACCTTAGAGTTGATTTCTGGATGCTGGATGACAGACAGTGGATTGTATGAACTGGCTCAGTCAAGAATACATAATGTTTTGTCTGTGATTTAAATTCTAGCCCATTCACACCATTGCCATGTCATGCACAAGCCAGATTTTACACATGCTGGATTCCCACAACAGTCAAGCATGGGATTCTTAGGAAAAGCCTTTTAGAAGCTGTTTCTGACTCACTCCCTATCTTAAATACATTCTTATTCTATTTTATTATTATCACTTTAATTTTAAAGTTTTATAGAAATATTCTCAGGGGAAATATAATCTTGGTACTCTATTTTAATTTCTTTTACTTTATGGTACTCTATTGTACTGAATCATTTCAAAATCCACTTTTGTACTTATGTACTGGGCTTTGAAATCTTTTAAAATTTTGTTGGACATTGGCCAAATACAGTATGTCTGTCTATACAATGCTGCCCTTCAGTCAGCTTGCTGCCCCTGGACATCTTCACAAAAGCACAAGGGATGTGAAGACGACAATTCAGAAGGCACATAGTAAAGCTGGCATCCTTAAAATACTGCCAGTGCTTCTTTGCTATTTGTATAAAGGATGCTAGCATATTTTATTTTCATGTAATTATGGAATGCATAAAACCACAGGAGAGTGTATTATATTACTTTATTTCATTTCATTATCAATTGAAGTTTATTGCCACACTTTGTATTATGTTTTGTATATTTTTAAATCTTGCTGGTCATTGACCAAATAAAACATCTCTATCTGTATCTGACTCAATTTTGCTAATTCTGTTCCCACCGTAATCTTCTGTACCACATCCCAGGCCTTTACTGAGGGCCCTCAAACTGTAGTTTTAAAAGGAGCACAAGTAAGGAGGCAAGAAAGCCCCACTATATGAGTGGAACTGCTTTCATCATTTTGTACACAGCTCTGTAATTTTCATGTTTTTTCTTCAAAAATCTGTAAAACTGAGAGAATTTAAATGCATTAATCAGGAAATATAATAGTTAATCAGTCTTGGCATCATGTAGTAGCTGCAAACTATACTATGCTGCAGACTGTATGTACAATTACGTTTGCATATCTATTCTAGACAAGCAGGAACACCTCTGAAATTTGGAGCTTTAGTAGATCTCACAGGCTATGCCTTTCAAACACATTCCAGAAGTGCTTGAGTGCAACTTCCACACCTCTAGTCACCTGGGTAGAAAGCCAACAGTACAGAAAAGGGAAAAGAGGCTACTACACTTCTGTTTTATTTCAGATTGGACACTGCTGAAGACGGTGAAAGTTGAAGACTCGCCATTTATTGCACTGTTGGTAATAATAATACTTCCTGTAAGCAGGAAGGAGTTACAATAACCAACAAAAAGATGTTGGGAGATCACAAATATAGTGCACCCTCTTTCCAGTTTCCCCAACCACATGGACAGGAGACCCTCCCAGTAAGCTTTATGTCAAACTCCTACAGAGGCTGTGCTGCTTAATACTTACAAAGCACTTATCAGCAAAGTACTGGACAAAGATATAAATTAAAGATAGACCCTACACAAGGGCTTGAGCCAAGGAGGTTCTTAAAATAGCCCTCTTATGAAAATGGGACTATGAAATCAGTCCATGATGGTATAGTGCCAGGGAAGGCAGAAGTATAATGAAAGCTAGGTTGAGAATCCTGTAAGAAATACAAGTTTTCTATATTCATGATATCACAGTTATATCCAAGGGGAAGAGGCTACAGACAAGCCACTGGACGTGTTACAAGTGCTTATCTAACTCAGCATGTCTGACTTTCATTTCCTTTTACAGTGTTATAATCTTGTTATAGGTTAGGGACTCAGGCCCCTCATCAACTCACAATCTCATTAGAATCACACACACACACAACTTTACCTTTTTGTATTGCGGAGAAGGAAGCCCATCGACATAATTATCCATTTGATAACTTCGACACTTAAATACTTTCCCTTCTTGCGAACGAACGCTAACTTCTATTGGGACATAAATACCATTTTCAACTCCCTCTTGTCTGAAATACAATAAGATATATTTCTCAAATCAAATTATTTTAAGAGTTTACTTCTTAAAGAGACTTTTTTTTAAAAAGCAAGGCACCATAAAATACTGGACCATAAAAAAAAGAGAGAACTATCCTTTTCCAATAGTTCTTGAAATCCAGAATGTTGGCAATGTTCATTTTTGTGATGCTATGCCTACATCCAGATTAAGAGCTTTCTGAGCTGCTGGTTGCCAAATTCGGTACTAAACTAAACAGGAGGTAAAAAATGATGTGTGATATTACAAAGCATTCCTAGACAATTGCTCATTAATCAGGTCATATTAGGTCTATGTCACATAATTCCCTAGCCTCCTATTTGAATGGCATTAGGATAAGCATAATTTCTGCATAGCTAATGCTGTCTAAAAACATAACTGTATTACACACAATATAATCCAAGCTAAAGAGAAAAATACACACAAAGAGAATTGAGTCAATCTACAGAACTACAGTAGTTGCTTCAAGAAGCAAGTCAGAAGAAAATGGCCATTAACAGCATCACATTTGTCTGTTAGGAAGAACTCAAGATCTTTTAACTTCGTTTCAAGTTTTTTCTTGCCCAGGTAAGCAAATACCAAATTTTCTACTGGCTTACACCTCAAGATCTTTTTTCAAGATCTGTGAAATTATGTGTACATGCCCTTGGAGAATTCTCAGAATATGTGGTAAGCTCTCTGATACCATTTGCAAAAATTATTGTTGTGTGCTTTCAAGTTGTTTCCGATTTATGGCAACCATAAGGCAAACCTATCATGGGATTTTCTTGGTATGGATGTTGGACTAGGACTCTAAAATCAGGTTTTAAAAATTCCTGCTCAGTCATGGAAACCCACTGGGTGGCCTCAGAGGAAGGCAATGACAATCTCCCCACCAAACAAAATCTGAAAAACAAAACATGAAAGGTTCACCTTAGGGTTGCCATAAGTCAGAAGTGACGTCAGAAATTGAAGGCACACAACAAGATCATTACACAGAAAGAATTTGATCTTCACTTTTGTAATGGCTTTGGAAAAAATTTGATACCACATAATGAAACATTTAGAACAAAATCCTGATAGCTCCTCAGTCAATTGAGAAAAAGTTGCAGAACAAAGTCACTCACTCGTCAAGGGAACATAAATCAGTAGTGTTCATTTTCCATATTACTCCCCACACTTCATCACCAGGGGAATGAACAATAGTCGCTGTACTTCCATGCCAAGATGAACTTGGTATACCTTTATAAGAGCCAAAAGCCATTTTATAATCCTATGTATTAAAAGAGGAAAGTGATTAATCTCAATTCATAGATTTCGAGCTCTAATGACAAGCAATTAATTTTAAAAATTGTGTTAAAACCACAAAACTGGAGGAAGAAATGTTATTCTTCAACCATATGTCTAATTTAAAAATTCATTTACAGACAAACTCCAAATAGGGAAAAAAGTGAATTAGGAGCATGAAAAGAAACAGACTTCAAGCTGAGATGAACCATAATTCCAAGAGTCAAGAGTACATGCAATATTTTTAATATTTACATCACATTTCAGAGGTACTGATGCTCAAATGCTACACTTTATTAATGGCTTTCCCTGTAAAAAAGAATCTGCAGAAGAAAATGCAAATGGAGCAAAAGGCTGTTGTACAACACATTGGCTACATTCAAGAGTCCCAGCTTAGCACAACAGATATCTTTAGCATATCTAAAAGAAGTTAATTAAATCAATACCAACCAGAAGATGCGCCAGTGTGAGAAAAACCACCGATGGATTTCCTAGCATTAGCCTCTCCCGCAGCAAGTTACTACCATAGGCAAAATACAGGAAGGTTCCATTTAGGCAGTTTTGCACATCCAAATCTCTACCCAGTCCGGTGCAGGCGCAGCTCTGTAAATTTTCCATCTATTAGGAAGGAGCCCTATTCAAAGAAAATAGCAGTGTTTATTAGTAATGGATTTAGAAAGTAAAACACAATGGAGCTGATAGCCTAATGTAGCATAGCATTTACCCAGAATCTATGACGAAAAAAATAATATATTTTCTTTTCCTATCGTTGTAGTGTACTCTACAGCAGGGGCAGATACTGATGTGAGGAAGGGGCAAATTTTCAAATGACAACCTACACTGGTGAGTTCAGAAACACCATAAGTGAACTACTTTGGCCGATTTTCTGCCTTCTTTTCTGGCCAGGTTTTAGGAGCATGGTCAACCTAAAACATCACATCTGCATACAGTTTGGAGGCATTCTGGCCAATCATTTCCCCAAAATGATTACAAGATGCATGCATTTTAGGCTGAAAGCAACAACCTACTTGCAGAACTCCTTTTACAAAAACAATTCATGGAGAAGGAAGTGTTTTAGAGTTGAGATTTAGGGGATTTTTTTTTTTGGAGAATCTAAAACAAAGTGAAAAGGAGGCATTTTTTTGTGTTTTTTCAGCCTATGTGGCCATGTTCTAGAAGAACTTATTCCTGACGTTTTGCCTGCATCTGTGGTTGGCATCTTCAGAAAAATGCATCTTCAGAGAATGAGAAGGAGGTATTTTTTCCTCAGACTAATGAACAGAGAAACAGCTGGGAATTTTCAAAACTAGGCAGCCTTGGGATGAATGCTAGATTCAAAGCTTTTCATCTTGAGGGTGGAATATTTGTTCTGGAACTGTATGCGGTCCAGACTTGAGGCTGCATTTGATACTACAAGGGGGTATCGTAAAGTTTTAATTATCGCCTTTAAAAAATTTGATAGAAAATTTGTTTTGATTTGTAGTTGTCAACTTATTTCTATGTAGTCACCATCCAGATTTGCACATTTTCCCGTGTTTCTTACCCCCCACCCCAGATACCTGATATTGTAGAAGTTTGCAGAATGCGCTTTATGAGGGAGTGTCGTAAAGTAATAATTATCACATGTAAGTTATTATGGTATCTGGATGAAATGTTGTCAGTGTCACAATTGGTCTCTAAGTGCATGATATTCAGAAAATCAGCCCACTGCATCCTTTATTTTTCTGACAGGCTGCGCCAGAAGTGACTAAAGTTTAAAATCCTCATAAGGCGCAATCCGCAGACCTCTACAATAATGGTATCCGGAGGGTTGAGAAATGCTGGGAAAAAATATGTCAATCTGGATGGTGACTATGTAGAGATAAATTAACAACTACAAATCAAGACAAACCTTCCGTCAAATTTTTTTTAAAAGGTGATAATTAAAACTTTAGGATACCCCCTCGTAAAAGTAATATCTCCGTGAAAGGCTCTTCTACAATCAACCCACACGGATTGCAAAACAGCATTTTCTGCTACAGTGGTCCCCCGGTTTATGAAATTGATTCGTTCCAGCACCCCTTTCTTAAACCGAAAAGTTCGTAAACCGGGGCCCCTTAAACCAGCCCCCGCACCATTTGAATTTCCCGCCGCTTCCTTTTCGTAAACCGGGGCAGTTTTTCCGTAAACCGGGGCAGTTTTTCCGGCCCCGGCTCTTTCGTACACCGGGGTTTTCGTAGGCCGGGGTATTCGTAAACCGGGGGACCACTTTACTAGTATGGCAAGATGTTTTCTGAACTAATACCACTCGCAGGGAGATCTCGTAGCACCTTTCCATTACCACTACTACTTGCCTTTTTCAAAGATACTTATCAGTGCTAAGGAGCAGGCAGCCATCAGCTAATACAGAGGCCAAAAGACTGCCTCCAGTATAGATATGATCCGGTCTATGGCTGCATCCACACTGGAGAAATAACCTGGTTTGGCACCGGTTTACCTGCCCTGGCTCAAGGCTATGGAATTCTGGGAGTTGGAGTTTGTTGTGGGGCCCAGAGCGGAGCAGAGCTCCGCTCTGGGCCCCACAACAAACTCCAACTCCCAGAATTCCATAGCCTTGAGCCAGAGCAGGTAAACCGGTGCCAAACCAGGTTATTTCTCCAATGTGGATGCCGCCTAAGACAAGAGCAAATATGTGTGACCTGTTTTCATACCTCACTCTCACTACTAAAGAAGGCATTTTAAAGTAAGCTGACTGCATGGGCTTCTACTAATGGGCTGTTTCATTATTATTATTTTTTTATCAATATGGACAAGGTACTGGAGTGCGTGGTGGTCTCTAGGGGATCCTGGATGAAACAGATTACCTAGATCTATTTCAACCTGGTTTCAGGCCTCTGTTATGGAACAGAGACATCTTTGGCCATCTTGGTGGATGACCGAAGTAGAGAACAGCTAAAATGATAAAGCCATGATTCTTACTCAAAATGGAGGACATTTTGGAATTCCTCCCGGAGAGAAAACCAAAGCTATAAAGGCACTCCTATAAATATAAACCCATGCTTCTAAGTCCTGCTCAAAATGGAGGACTTTTTGGAATTCCTCCTGGACAGAAAACAAAAGATTTTAAAAAAACCCCTCATATAAATATAAATCCATGATTCTTAAGTCATACTCAAAATGGAGGACATACTGGAGGAATTCCTCCTGGACAGTAAACAGAAGCTTAAAAACCCCTCATACAAATATAAATTCCTAATTCTTAGTCCTGCTCAAAATGGAGGGCATTTTGGAATCCCTCCTGGACAAAAAAATAAAAATAAAAAAAAATGAAAAAATCCTCATATCAATGTAAATGCAGGCTTCTAAGTTCTGCTCAAAATGGAAAAGATACTGGAATTCCTCCTGGACAGAAAATGAAAGCTAAAAAATCCCCATATATATAAACATAAATGCATGCTTCTAAGTCCTGCTCAAAATGGAGGACATACAGGAATTCCTCCTGGACAGAAAATAAAATCTAAAAGACCTCCTATAGAAGATATAAACCCCCACCATGTCCAAAATGGAGGAGATACTGGATATAAAATCTAAAAGCACTCATATAAAGATAAAACTCTTTTAAGTCCTGCTCAAAATGGAGGAGATTTTGGAATTCCTCCTGGAGAGAAGGCAGTTGCAATTGGGAAAAGGAGGACCCCTGGCCTCCCTGCCCCAGAGAAGCCCCTTTGCCAGGCCAGAGACCCCTTCCCTCCCTTCCCCTCAGGGCTCCTGGCCCTTCTTCTGGGCTCAAAACAACCCTTTTCCCCCCAAAAAAGGGCTATTCCTCTTCTTCTCCTTCCCTCAGCCAGACCTTCTTCTTCCTTTCTCAGTTCACTTGGAAAAATTGGAACCTCCCTTTTGCAGAGCTCTGCTGCCTCCCTGCAAGCCTCCCAAAGGCGCCACCCCATTGGCTGAGAGAGCCAGGGCTAGAGCTGTCGCCGCTTCTGATTGGCTGAAAGGATCCAGAGCCTTTCCCAACAGTTCTGGCTGAAAGGAAGAGACTAGGCTCAGTCAGAGGCGCGCATGCGCAGTTGAGAGTTTCCTGAGAGGCCTTTCTGTGGTGACCACACTGGAGGAATAATCCGGTTTGGTAGCGTTTTAACTCTTTTTCTGTCTCTTTGCTATGGAATTCTGGGAGTTGGAGTATGTTGTGGGGCCCAGAGCGGAGCTCCGCTCCGCTCTGGGCCCACAACAAACTCCAACTCCCAGAATTCCATAGCAAAGAGACAGAAAAAGAGTTAAAGCGATACCAAACCGGGTTATTCCTCCAGTGTGGATGCATTTCTTGAATGGCCTACATAAATAATAATAAAGTTTTATTTATATGCCGCCTTTCCCGTAGCACTGAGGCGGCTCACAACGTTAGACAAAACATAACGCGCAATTAAAAAAACGCATCCCATTAATTACCTCACTAAAATATTATTAAACATTATTAAAACACGAAAACATGATTCAACAGTTTTTCTGTGTCTTGTCTTCCTTTGCGGTCGGGGCACCTGTCTAGTCGTCACCCCGTGAACAAAGGCCAAACTTTAAGCCCGTTACGGATCCGGAAACCCGAGTTCGAATCCTGGCTCGGCCGTGGAAACCCATTGCTCGCCTTTGGGCGAATCAATTCGCGCTCTCTCGGGGTGAGCGGATGCCATAACTTGGAAAGGAGGATGAGACCTGCAAAATGTGGGCCGTATAAAAGTGCAAATCAGATTTCTTGAGGCCTCATGATTTTGACCTAGAAAGGGAGTGAATTTTGGTTCACAGACAAGTCTGTTTTTGTGTGTAATGAAGAACGTCCTAGCTGTTCGGAGTCTGATATGTAGCAAATATTACAATATTACAAAAACAACTCAAGGTGCAGAACAGTGGGCCAGTGTAAGAACTGTTTTTGTTTGCGATATGCCCCTCCAACGCATCCCCCTGTTCCCTGATAAGGTTTAGGCTTACATCAGCCCATAAAACCATGGAAAACTGTATCGGTGGTAGGTTTCTGCCCCAATATGTCATTCCCCAATCCAGAACTGAATTTCCAGTTGGTAACTGGAGAGAAAAAGAGGCTGGTCTGAAGACATGAAAATATAGTGGGCCCTTGTTATCCGCTGGAGTTTGGTTCCAGGACCCTCCGTGGATAACAAAATCTGTAGGTGCTCAAGTCCCATTAAATATAACGGCACACAAAATTGTGTCCCATATATAAAATGGAAAATCAAGGTTTGCTATTTGGAATTTATACTTTTTCAGAATATTTTTCAAGCCCTGGATCTGTGGATAAAAATCCTTGGAGAAGGATAAGGAGGGCCGATTGTATTTCTTATTTTTTTTCTGAAGTTGAAACTTCACTTCTTTATGTTAAAACTGTTTTCACTTCTCACTCCACTTGGATCAGTCTTCCTCAATTTTAATCTTAACTGATTCTTTATGGACTCTTTCAGACGTGGGAAATTGGAAGTATAATCCAAGGGCAATCCAAACGCAATCATGGGGTTTCACGTTATTGCGAATCAGAGCTTCTCATGCAATTTCGGGCAAAAGGGAAGTCACTCCGAATGCAATCATAGGTTTCATGTTATTGTGAATTAAAGCTTCTCACGCAATTTCAGGCAAGGAGGGGTCATTTTCGGGTAATGGGAAGTCATTGCAAATGCCTTCCGAACGCAATGGGGATTCATGTAAATTCGCTAAAAAAGCGAATTCACATGAATTCGCATTGGCTGCATTCGAAGTTGGGAGAAATTCCTCCCATATGAAAGAGTCCACTGTCTTCTCTGCCTGGAATAAGTGGATGTATTTTTCCTCTATATTCCTCCCTTGCTGTTTCCTTAATTTGTGGATCCGACTGAAATTCAGGTGGGTTCATAATAAGCTTTAATCTATTTGGACTGATAGATAATTAGAGTGGATACATTTTAAACCTCGGTAACATACAATGGGCCCTTGTTATCCTCTGGGGTTTGGTTCCAGGACCCTCCGTGGAAAACAAAATCCATGGATGCTCAAGTCCCATTAAATATAATGGTACAACAAAATGGTGTCCCATATATAAAAAGGAAAATCAAGGTTTGCTTTTGGATTTTATACATTTTGGGAATATTTTTAAGCCGTGTATGCTCAAATCTGTGGATAAAAAAATCTGTGGATAAGGAGGGCCAACTGGATATGGAGTTTATCAGATGGGAGGAATTTCTCTCTATTTCGAATGGAGCCAATTCGAATTCACGTAAAATCGCTAGTTTAGTAAATTTATGTGAATTCTAATTCCGAATGACTTTCCATTGCCCGAAAATGACTTCCCATTGCCCAACATTGCGTGAGATAGTCTAATACGCAATAACATAAAACCCATGATTGCGTTCAGAATGACTTCCCTTTTGCCCGAAATTGCGTGAGATACTTTAATACGCAATAATGTGAAATCCCATGATTGCGTTCGGATTGCCATTGGATTATACTTCCAATTTCCGTAGTCAGATAAACTTCTAAGTTAAGAGCCAGCGTGGTGTAATGGTTTCAGCATTGGACTATGGAGTTTATCAGATGATGAAAATTGGAAGTATAATCCAATGGCAATCTGAACGCAATCATGGGGTTTCACGTTATTGTGAATGAGTGTATCTCACGCAATTCTGGGCAAAAGCGAAGTCATTCCAAATGCAATCATGCATTTTACGTTGTTACGTATTAGAATATCTCATGCATATTTGGGCAATGGGCAGTCATTTTCGGGCAATGGGAAGTCATTCTGAACGCATTCTGAACACAATAAGAATTCACGTAAATTAGCTAAACTAGCAAATTTACGTGAATTCGAATTGGATCCATTCGAAATAGAGAGAAATTCCTCCCATCTGATAAACTCCTATGACTTTGGAGATCAGAATTAGATTTCCCTCTTAGCCGTGGAAACACACTGGGTTTCTGACACTGTGTTTATGTCCATTTTAAGACTTGGGAATGCTATACATTTAGAAGGCAATGGACAACTGAATTGTATATGTACATCATTGTAAGTGTCCGGTTTGTCCTCTATATATGTTCAAGTAATTTTAAGTTGACAATAGACTTACCTTACTGATACATGAAACCTGCTTTTAAGTACTTGTCTCCTTCTGAGAGTTTTCTAAACAGCTAGGAATGCTATAGCCTTTTTAGCTGTTTGAAGTCTCAAATAACTGCTTAATCATTTTTATGTATTTTTACATGACCACAGAATATGGAGACAACTAGACAGTTTTATGTACTGTGTCAACTGAAGGTCAAATGAGTAGCAAAACACAGCAGAATAAATTGTTGAGGTACACATGTGGATAGTAATAGGTAAATAACATAGAAATGAAAATGTTGTCATGTGTTAATGACAAAGTGATTTTTGGGCACTGTGTTAGTGCTATGTGACCCTATGGTTATTCTTCACAAATCAGTTGAATAGGAATTCTGCACACTTTTGAGATCTGTTGCTTAAAGGTGGGTTGGAAGTATGCAGATCTTTTGACTTTTGAGACCCACATAATCTCTGTTGAATCTGCTGTTGTGGTAGCAAAAAGAAAGAAAAGGAGGGTGACAAGAACAAAAGACATCTCTTTAAAACGAAGGTATTTAGCTCCAAATTAGTTGAGGTATCCAGAGTATGTTATTCCAGAGCAAGATTCTAAGTTTGTTTAGAATGTATTTATAAAGCTCTAAAACATTTCTGTGACCCACTGAAGGCCAGGGAATGACTGATCCATTATTTGCATATCCCTGCAGAAGCCAGTTTTGAACCAGAACATAAGTAAGGAATATTACAAGTGTTTCTTTATATACATATGTTTGCTGTACATTGCAGATTTCACTTGGCAGCTAGCTACTTCTAGAAAGTTGCTCTGTACATGATTTTACACATTATTGTATACACCAGTTCTAATCATTACTTTCTATGCATTAATTTGTACTCAATTTGTTCTCATTGCAAATAGGATTAAATTCTGGCACCAGCAATTTACATTGCCATCATATCGACTTTTTGAGAACAGCTTTACAGAATGACATTTTTCCAAGCAGAGAGGAGCAATTAGCATGAGAAGATTTTTGTTTAAAAATAATCATATGTCCAATTAAGAGAAAGTCTTCATGCATGGACAATTAGCCAAATTGTCAGCTGCAACACCTGTTAGCTTACGAAGCTTACATCCATGTGCAAGTGATAATTTTATCATGATATATTTCAGAAATTGAGGAGACTGATGTCTCCCAGTTCAAAATTAATTTTGAACTGAACATAATTCAATTGGTAGAGAATAGCCTTCCTTAGTAATTGTCCCAAGTCTGTGATGCTTTCAGCTATTAAAATTGTGTCATCCACATATCTAGACTTAGATTGCTGATGTTCCTTTCTCTTATCTTCACTTCTTCCTCTGAGTCTAGCCCTGCATACAAGCTGAACAAGTATGGTGATAATATCTTTTGTCTGTTGGGAACCATTCCATTTCTCCATATTCTGTTTTGACAGTGTCCTCTTGTCTTCAGTACAGAGTTCTCAGCAGAACTATCAAGTGCATTGGTACTCCCATAATTTTGAAAGCATTCTATAGCTGTTCATGATTGATGCAACCAAAGACTTTGCTATAGTCTATAAAGCACATGTTGATTTTCTTTTAGAATTCCTTGGTACACTCTATTAGCGATTGTATGTTTGCAATGTGGTTCCTAGTGACTCTTTCTTTCCCAAACTCTGCTGTACATCTGGGATTTCTCTCTCCATATGTGGCTGGAGTCTGTGTTGCAGTATTTTGAGCATAAATTTACTTGCGTGGGAGATCAGTGTTTTGTCCTATAGTTGCTACAGTCTCTTCTGTCCCCTTTTTTGTGGATGTGGACGTATATTGAGCATTTACAATCTGTTGGCCAGTATTTTAACAGTGGAGTTGATTCTTTGTGTGTGGATAGCAGTCGTTTGACTGGTATATCATCTGTTATTTTTCCCAGTTTCTCTTAATACTGCTTCCACCTTGCTTACTAGAATTTGAGGTTCATCTTTGTATGAGTCTTCATTTCATGTGTCTTTCATATTTTAACCTCTTTTATACAACTCTTCTGTGTACTCCATCCAGTTTTTTTTAAAAATATATCTTCTTGGTCCTGTAGTGTGTGTGTACCTGTTCTTGTCATACAGCATTCCAACTTTTCATTTGGACTTCCCTTTAATTTTCCTTATCTTGCTGAAGAGATTTCTCATTTTTCCTTTTCTGTTATTTTCTTTTATTTCTTTGTGCTGATTATTATAATAGTCTTCTTTATCCTTGTGCACTAGTTGCATCTACACTGCAGAAATAATCCAGATTGACACAGATTGACACTAAGTGCAATGGAATTTTGGAAATTATAGATTTGTGAGACATCTAGCCTTCTCTGCCAGAGAGCTCTGGTGCCACAACAAACTACAATTTCCAGGATTCCTCAGTACAGAGCTAGGACAGTTAAAGAAGTCTCAGAGTGGATTATTTCTGCAGTGTGGGTGCAGCCCAGGAGATCAGTCCAAGCAATGCCTCTGCTTTGAAGATAGAATTTGGAGCACAGAGTAGCAAAAATAGCTTAATGCTTCCCCTTCTGGTTTCCTACACCCTGAATTGCACACAGCTAACACAGTTTGAAATAGAGTTGGAATTTAGTTGTGAGAGAAGTGTTAGGGGAATATTTGAAAAGGACTTAGAGTCACCATAAATTGAAAATTACTTGAAGGCACACAACAACAAGTTGCCCGAGCATCTAGAAAGCATGACTGATGATTTGTACACTGAAAATGGACTATAGATATCCCCAGGAAGTCACAGGATATGACAAATATGTGCTGTTCCTCCTAGAAGCATTGTGTGAAATTTTTTTTAAAAAAGCTACCTTTGTGAGGGGAGCCATTTTTCCCTGTGTGATTCCATTTTCTTGTCCACAGAACATTTGCAGCCCTGTTTACAAATACCAGAGATGCCACACAGTCCAAGGGTTATGTGAAAAGCAATGGACTGTTCAATGTACAATGCACAATGTAATGAGACTTTATACCCATCAGATGTCACTCTAATTCTACAAAACAAAACTACTAAGGATGACTGAGCAGCTACCTTCTCCCAATTAAATCTTAGGTGAGGGGAGAAGCACTCATGTAGCTTAGATATACTGAAGCCGAGAAGAAAATACATTTTCTTTTCACATTTTCCTAGGCTCTCCTATGGCATTGATTCAATAACATTTGTGTATATTGAGAAGAATTTTCTTCTGAACAACTTTGCTTTGCTATGCTATGCTTTGCTTTCCTTTCCTTTCCTAGCAAGATCAATTTCCCTTCTCCCATCATTTTCACTGGAGGGATAATATTTAGAACTGTTAGCGTTGTTAGGTGAGAGCCAGCATGGATGTAGGGGTTGTTACTCAACCTTTTCACCCTGAAGGAGTCCTTGAAATAATAATGTTCAGGTCTAAGGGAACCCCTGTATAAAAGTTATGGGGATCCACTGCATAAAATTTATTAAATCTATAGCTCAAGCTTTTTTAAAGTTGCCATTTCTTGTGGACCCCCTAGTGACCTCTCAAGGAAACCAAAGTGTTCCAGGGAACCCTGGTTGAGTAGCCATGACTTAGACTGGAGTTGGAAGATCCAAGTTCTGGTCCTCACTGAGCCATGGCACTCCCTGGATGATCTTTTGAGCCTGGCCTACCTCAAAAGATTCTTGTGACAACAGAATAAGAACAAGATAGAAACAAATTTAACATATAGTTCAAATTAGATATAGAAAGATATGTATATATAGATATTGGAGAAAGTAATGTTTTGAAAACGATAAGAAAGTAAACAGGAAATTTTCATTTAGAGATAGCTTTCATTTAAAAAAAAATATGGATAATGAAAAATGGCAAGGATGGAAATTGCAAAATCCCTCTGAAGAAACTTCAGAGCTTGGGCAAGTCACACACTCTCAGCCTCAGAGGATGGCAATTGCAAAACCCCTCTGAAGAAACTTGCCAAGAAAACCCTGTGATAAGTTTGCCTTAGGGTCTCCATAAATTGGAAATGACTTGAAGGCACACAACAACAACAACAACGTCGTAAAGAATAGGCATTCTGTGATAACAACTCTGATACAGCTAACAGTTAGAGTCCATTATATTTTGAGGGTAACAGTCTGGGAAAGGCTGTAGATTCCCCTTTTCCTAATCAAGAAAGAGGAGAAGAGTGTTTTAGTGAGTTCTGCTCCACGTTTTCTTGAAAGGAGTCTTCTAAACATCTTACATTCTAATTGCCTTAATTAAGAGCAACAGCATCGTAAACATTATTAAGAATTTCTTATACAGTGGATTGAGATGAGTGTTCCATCCTTGAAAGTCTTTCCATAAATGGATAAGAGACCTGATTATTTGTCACTTTAATCAATCTCCTGTTTATCTTTTCCCCAGATCACTAATAAAGATCACAATTAGGATTATTATTAGACTGCTGTTGCTGCCAGAGCGCCTAGCAGTTTCAAGGAATTGTTACTTTATATGATTATGCTTCACTTATGAGATTGGCCGACCGAAGTAATCATTAAAGGGAGGAGGTTTGACTTTCTGTAAATGTAAGCCTTTATAATTAACCCTACAGTACCTCACTCTTCAAGGTCTTTTTTTACAGGACAGATGCTCACATTGTTTCTTCTGATATCAGTGTTAATGGCCACAGTGGAAAATCGTAAGAATACAAGTTGCAAAAAATGGCAACCATATTTACCATAAACTTTTAGTTGGAGGGTAGGGCCTCATCATGCACTGGCAAAGTTAAAAGTAAGCTCTGCCATTCACGGGAGGGTTTGTGTGTGTGTGTGTGTGTGTGTGTGTGTATGTGGAATAGAAGCCAAGGCAAAGGGGTCACTGATTTCAGAAGGAAAAGCATGTATTATCCTATTTAACACATTATCTTTCACAGCAAGTGAAGTCTGAAACTGAACATCTTACAACAAGGATAATGAGGAGCCTCATTCAGGTATGTGCAGTGGAAGAGTTTAGATCAGTGGTTCTCAACCTTCCTAATGCTGCGACCTTTTAATACTGTTCTTCCAATGGTCTTAGGCGTCCCCTGTGAAAGGATCGTTTGACCCCAAGGGAGTCGTGACCCACAGGTTGAGAACCACTGGAGACTAGGTGTAGGAAATTTGAAGGCCTGGGGTCTAACCTGGTGCTATTGGCATCCTGCTCTGACCCACTTGAGGTTTCGCAGTGGCTACAGTCCGTTCCCAATGATAGTCCACACACACACACACACACACACACGGTAAATGATTGAAATACATCTTATGTTTAGTTACTGGCAGCAAGGCTTTCAAGATAAAATATTTTGGTATTTTTGATCCCATCTTACTTAGGTCCTACCCAAGAGTAGAATGTGGCTACCAATAATTTCTCAAAATTGAACCCAGCCCACTTGGTCTAGGCTGGGGAGGGGAAAATACACCCCCCAGGTCACATGCAACTCCCAAAAACCAAGTGCACTCCACCCCAATTTTGTTTTGACCCCCCCCCCCCCCTGGTAAACTCATGTTCCCCAAAAGGCAACTTTGTCATATCTTTAGGCCTGAGATATTTTTTCAAAATTGGAAGTGACTCCTGGTACATTAAAATAAGGCTTTCTGAAGCCTAAAAGAGCCCAGAGAAATAGAGAGAATGATTAAATTCTCCCTACCAAACCCCTAGGGATCAGGGATATTTTGAGCAAATATTTATTTAAAACACACATACAAAAAAAATAAAAAAGGAAACGAAGCACATAGGAACCTTGTAATTTATGTAGTTGCCTTACTGCCAATGCAATCTAGGTTGAATCTATGCAGGCTAAATAATATGTCCTTACCTTGATCCGAGTCTTGCTGGAACGCACATTCATTTGTCCCAATGTGAAAACACTTAGGGCTTAAAGCAAATTAAAAACCCTCTGGTTTACTCTGCTATTTTGAAGAAGAACACTTTTTAAAAAAATGAGTGAGGGCCAGGTTGGCGGGTGGTCACCTAAGTAATTCTACGAGGCTCCTTTCCATGGCTGCATCAGATGTCACCATGACATCATTTGATTGACAACCAAGAGGCTCCATCTTTAATCATTACTTTTGCGTGTATGAACTTCGTTGGGGTAAAATGCACCAGGAAGCCTCAATGGGAGCAAAAGATAGTATGAACTCCTCTCTGGATAGAATCAGTTTGCCATGATCGATCTCATCTGGATCAAACCAGGGCAAATGGGCTAGTCTGGATGGGGCCCAAGATGATGACACTCTTTCTCAGTCACCCATACAAAAGCACTGTCTGTTCTTACTTCTGTCCTTTACTCATCCAACACCCTATTTTTTTCCTTACACCCCTACAGCCTACAAGTAGCTACCTAATATACGTTGAGGTGCTTCCCATCTTCATGCCATTCAGACCAGCAACAAGTCTTGTAGCAACAGTGTTAAGTAGTAACCCAGCTGCACCTGTTACTCTGCTGTCTGCCAGACAGGTGGGTAAAGGTAGGCATATTGCCCAAGTACAGAAGTGTGTGGAAGATGTGTGTGCACATGCATGCACCTGCATATATCAGGCTGTGTGATATCATAGGGTTCTTGGCCATTGCCATGCACTTACTATATTTTGTTTTACAGTCAGCCTGCCCCTTATGCAGGGGGTCCATTCTGGAGGCCTCCCCCCCTGTATAAGGGGAATTGAGTATGTGCTCAAATCCCATTAAGTATAATGGGGTGTGCTTCTGCAGCATGCTGTGGTGCGCACTGCGTCATTCCAAACGCAATCATGGGGTTTCACGTAATTGCGTATTAGAGTATCTCATGCAATTTTGGGCAATGGGGGGTCATTTTTGGGAAATGGGAAGTCATTCTGAATGCATTCCAAATGCAATCAGATTACACGTAAATTCGCTAAACTAGTGAATTCACGTAATTGCAAATTGGCTCCATTCGCAATTGAAAGAAATTCCTCCCATGTGATAAACTCCATTGTTTCTATTGGGGCTTGCCTTCCGCATGAGTTCAAGTCCACAGAAGACAAGCCCGTGTAAGGGGCAGGCCAAGTGTATTATCAAATGTAAGCAAATCATCAGTAAACATCTTGAATGATGGGAAATTGAGGCAAGAGAGAGACATTGTTAGGAATATCAGCTGATGTTATTACTCCTGCGTTTGTTTTTTCAGCTAGTGTCGTATTTCTGGTTTTCTTGCTGTCGAAGCATAGGAATGCAATGCCAGTGTGCTGGCCTCAGATGTGGTATAACAATTGCCCTTAGAGTGGGATGACAATACTACACAATTAAAATTTTAACCTCTCCCAGTAGTTGAGTCATGTTCCAGCTAGTTACGTATGTTGAAAATGTCAACATGGATGTGATAAAGAGCAAGATTACTGTCATTCACTTTTTCCAAAGCTAGATACATAAACAAATAGAGATGTAACCCCCCCACAGCCACTGGCTCATAAAAGAGCCTTTGCATTAACACGGATAACAGATCATACCGAAAATTCGGGAACACTTTCTGTGTTGCTGCTGTTCTGTGCCTTCAAGAAATGTCCAACTTATGGAGACCCTAAGGCGAACCTGTCATGGGGTTTTCTGGGGCTGAGAGTGTATGATTCGCCCAAGACCATCCAGTAGGTTTCTGTGGCCTAGCAGGGATCCAAACACTGGTCTCCCATAATTCCAGTCTGACTCCGAAACCACTACACCACACTGGCTAAAATGGGTATGACTGTACCACAGTTAACAACGAACTGTTCCTTTCCTCATCTGCTGCTTAAGAAAAGGAAAATAAGTCAAGTGTTTGCAAAGGGGATGTATAATTAAATACTTCCCACTACAGAACCTGGAAATATATTACCCTTGTGGTTACCAGAAAATACAGATTTTATTCCTTATTAGCATTTACCCACCATTTACTGCCTTCTACAGACATTACAGCAGAGCTCTCATTTATCCACCGAGTAACTTCCTGGAGGCTGACCTGCAATGGAGCCATTTCTCTAAAACTGACTTGAAAGTTTCAGTCACCCATGTGTTAGTGACTGATATTATTGCAGCAGCAAGTTGCACAGCCTTGAGATTCAGACCCTTTGGTATAGGAGCTTTAAATACACAGAGATCCCAATCTACAATAGCTTGAGTTGTTTGACAGAAAAGACAATTCGATGCATTTAGAGGTATGTTGAAGAAGCTGCCCCACCTATGAATATGACTGACAAAACACATGAACAGTTTGGTGTATGTGCACCTCAGAATACTTATGATGGCCTGGATCAGAAGATAAGCACTAAGAAAATGTGACCCTGAAGAGAAGAAAAATGTTTCATACCCACTTCCCAGCCCTTGTTTCAAAGCCAAAAGAAATATGTCCGGCAAAATAGTTTTTCACTCTGATATTTTAAGAACCTGTCTGGCAAGAATCACAAAGTTTCAAAAGACCATGACAACTTTAGTATTGATTTCTCTTCACTGAAGATGCATTTCTCTTGGAATCCTGTATTTCCTCTCTCTGCAGTACTTTAAAATAACTAGGATCCAGGATCCATTATAAGGTATAAATGAATCAGATAGTAGTTCAGATCAAAGATAATGGTGAAACTGCATACACATTGATTCTCTTTTAAAGCTTTTGCTGAGATGCATAATGGTAAATTATGTTATAACTGACTTGCTGCTGAGAGACAGAGAACTATTTGTGGTGTGTACTGGATATTTTTATCATGGTGGTAAAAGACAAAACAAAACCCCAACAACCCCCAAACTAAACAAAGATGTTCTGCTGAAAGGTGTGAAGTTTCAGTCCAGTCAGAAGTTCAAAAGAAAAATTTCAGTCAGTTTCAAGTAACAAGATTTTATTCAAAGCTGTTCAGAGCTTTGGTTCAGTTGGTTATACTGTGTGGTCCTATCCAAACAAATACCTTCATCTGAAAGACTTCTAGCACAGGCAGGGGGAGATTTAAGTTTGTGGGACGTGTTGTAATTTTTAGTAGAACCCAAGATTCTGCATCCATATGCAAACTAGTGGCTGGGTGTGGAGTCAGATACAACATGGTAATTTCAGGTGGCAAACTGACCTGTCTCTGACTTCTTGGCATATTCCCAATTCTTAGACATGGTTTTGCCAGTTCTTTCCTCTGAAATATTAAATACAGTACCAAATATTTGTTGGTGGTCTCCCATCCAAGTACTAACCAGGGCTCATGCTTTGCTTCCCAGATCAGATACAATCTGGTGTCTTTACTAAGTTGTTACACTTAAATTGAAGTCAATTGGACTTAAGTCGCTCATGATTAACTTTTCATAATAGGGAGACTCTTGGGTCTTTTGTCTTTGGTCTTCACAGCTATAATGCCTGAAGATTAGTTGAAATGAATTTAACAACAACAGCAACAACAAAAATATTTTATCTTTTACCCACCTCTATGAGGTGGGAAGAACAACAGACCAACAGAGACAAATACTATGGAGTTTTTCAGACGGGAATTTCTCCCAATTTCGAATGGAGCCAATTCGAAGTCACATAAATTCACTAGTTTAGCAAATTTACGTGAAATCTAATTGCATTCGGAATGCCTTCAGAATGACTTCCCATTGCCCGAAAATGACCTCCCATTGCCCGAAATTGCATGAGATACTTTAATACGCAATTACGAGAAACCCCATAATTGCGTTTGGAATGACTTCCCATTGCCCAAAATTGTGTGAGATACAATCATACGCAATTACGTGAAACCCCATGATTGTGTTCGAATTGCCATTGCATTATACCCCCAAATTCTGTTGTATGATAAACTCCTGTGTTTGAGATTTTGTCCCTTCTTTTCCCACATCTGCTATCTTCTTACTTTTTCTTTCCTAGGGAGAACTACACCTGGGGAGGGGAAAGTTTAGGGAGTTAAGCCACAGATGGTGTGAAATTCAATACCTATTTCCCACATTCTCCTTTTACTGTTCTCCCTATTTCACCATGATCCACATAGATCTGAGTTTAAACACGTGAACATGTATGCTTCAATCCTGTATGTTCAGGTAAATTGGCATACAGCTGCAATCTTTGTTTGGCCTGCAGTCTGCCAGGGTTTTGATGTTTTGGCATGTTCATGGCTTTTAAACATAATAGATTTTATATCTGGAACTGAAGTTAGCAGAGGCCCTTGGGAGCTTCTGAGAAAGCCTTCTTAAGATTATTTCCTTTCTAAATATGGTATTACGTGAACAAGAGGTCACTTGTTCAGAAAACATGATGAGAACTGCAGAATTAAGATGTAAAATGAACAAAATATAGAACACCAGGCTGTCCTTTCCTGTGCAACAACCTCCCTCTGAATCCCTCTAAAGAGAATTTCTGCTGGTAGCATTATATAAAGGGGGTGTGCTCTTACAGAATTTATAATCAGAACTCCACTGCAAGGAAGAAAGGGAATATTGTCTTGTTTATTTATTTATTTTTTCATTATTGTATCTCCATCTTGCCCCAGTCTCTAGTGAAAACACTCGTAGGTGTCCACAAAAATAATATTAAGAGGAATAGAGATTCCACCAAAACATTAAGAATAATTTCCTCACCGTAAGTGGACAGTGGAATATGCTGCCTTAGAGTTTGGTGGAGTCTCCTTCTTTGGGGGTTTTTAAACAGAGGCTAGATACCCATCTGTCAGAGGTGTTTTGATTATGTCTTCTTGCATGGCAGGGGGCTGGATTGGATGGCCTTTTTGGTCCCATCCACCTCTATGATTCTAAGATACATCCAGTTCAAAGGAGTTCAGATTGGACAAGTCAAATCAGAAACTAAGAACTTGCCTAATAAAGTATTAGGGGGCCTAGCTTCATCAGGCCTCCCTAGGGAAGAGGGAAGACTCTAACACTAGATAAAATAAATTAGCCACCTGAGGTTGCATATGTTGAAGGGGCTCAGAAAATGGATTCAGCTATATGTATTGCATGGCCTGCTCTGCATTCCATAAGCAACCTTACTACATTCAGATGCACTAAAGAATACTGTTGCTGGTATTGAAATAATATTCAGCTGCCAAACTGATCAGGTTTTGTAGAATTGGGGATACCAGGGCTACTTTGGCTCAAGCAGCAAAATATTTTGGATGGTTCCATTAAGGAATTAGTTTCTTCTCAAAGGTGTCAGTGTCACAAGGACACCTCACAAAACAACAACAATGTTCTGTGATTTCTGTTCTCATAATTCTTTTATCCCAATCCTAAACCCATATGGACATATTGAAGTAGAGACAAACCCAGCAGCTAGAAGTTAGAATAACCATCACTCAGGCCCTTATCACATGACTGTTTTGGGAGTATAATCCAGTGGCATTCCGAATGCAATCATGGGGTTTCATGTTATTTTGTGAGAGTTTATCTCACGCAACCGCTGGCAGTGGGGATGCAGTCTGAATGCAATCATGGGGTTTCACATAATTGCATGACAGGTTATTGCATGCAATTGCTGGCAGTGGGGACGCGGTACGAACGCATGTAAATGTAAGCAAATTTGGTGAACTAGAGAATTTGGAAATCCTATTCTTTTCCCGGGCTATCTTTTCTTTTGAAACTTAGCAGAACCCCTCCCATGTAATAACCTTTCACGTAATTGCGTTCATTTCTGAACTGACCTTGCTATCTTTTCTTTCGAAATTGAGAGGAATCCCTCCCACGTGATAAGGTCCCCAGAAATGTCCATCAACCCTTAATAAAATAATACTAAGCACACTTCTTCCAGAGACGATTGCTATGCCATCATGTTGCAGATGCTTTTTTCAAACCACAGAGTTTTTCAAACCACAGAACAGATGCACTACATTTATCCTCATGCTGCAAAAATGACTTACCCAAGGCCACCCAAATGCTTCATGACTAAGCAGGGATTTGAACATGATCTGCATGCAGGGATGTCCCCTGGGTGAACAAAATATGGTGTCTCATCCACATCCCATATATAGAACCAGCTGGGCTGGCAGTTCATTTCAAAATTGGTTTAAAGAGATCTTGTGATTTTGCCGGTTGTTATCACTGTTGCCACTCTGCTTCTACTTGTTCCATCATTTTTGGTGGCTGTATGTAGTGATTTCTTGGATCTGTACTAAAGGCCTTCCAAAGCATTTTTTTAATTAACTGTGGCTGGTTTTGCTGAGATGGTCCTGTGGTTTAAAGCACAATTTTTATTCTCTCTAATTTTTAAAAAAGATTCATAGTTATAGCATGAGAGTGTTATTTCACTAATGTTTTATAAAACTTTGAAAGTATATAAGAAGGAGAAGAGAAGAAAAATTGTTGTTCCTGGGGCAGGATTTAAAGGAAACCCACTTTAGTGAGAGACACAAAATGTTTCAGCTGGTGCTGGGAATTGCCAGAAAATAGCCCCAGATAACAGAAACATCATTTGGATCATTTAAAAAACCCAGAGTACTACAGCAACAAATATCACAGCTTCTCAATACATTTCCCCTAACTGAAACAGCCTTTAAATGTCAACAAAATGCCTTGGGCTGACTTTGCCATAGAATCACAGAGTTGGAAGAGACCACAAGGGCCATCCAGTCCAACCCCCTGCCATGCAGGAACTCCCAGTCAAAGCATACCTGACAGATGGCCATCCAGCCTCTGTTTAAAGACCTCCAAGGAAGGAGACTCCACCACACTCCAAGGGAGTGTGTTCCAATGTTGAACAGCCCTTACTGTCAGGAAGTTCTTCCTAATGTTGAGGTGGAATCTTTTTTCCTGGAGCTTGCATCCATTGTTCCGGGTCCTGTTCTCTGGAGCAGCAGAAAACAAGCTTATTCCCTCCTCAATGTGACATCCCTTCAAGTATTTAAACAGGGCTATCATATCACCTCTTAACCTTCTCTTCTCCAGGCTAAATATTCCCAGCTCCTAAGTCGTTCCTCATAGGGCATGGTTTCCAGACCCTTCATCAATGCACTTCCCAGGACAATATGCACATTATAAATCCATTTGTCTGGTATTATTCTCTACTTTTGAGCATTTTGGTCCTTTTCTGGGATCGTTCTGATGAAAATAATAATCATAATCATATAATCATAGGCCTGGAAGAGACCACAAGGGCCATCCAGTCCAGCCCCCTGCCATGCACACAGAATCAAAGCACCCCCAACGGAATCAAAGCACCCCTGACAAAATGTAGTTCTGTTTTTAGTGGTTTTTGAAAAGTGGAAATTGCTGCTGAAAACAACAGTACAACAACATCTGAGAGTGGTATCTGTGTTAAATGTCTAGAGTGTAATAAAATCTATATCATGCAAAGAATACAAAACTTGAGCCTACCTTGGATATGCTGTTTTTGGACATGGCTGTAAAAAAGAAATAATAGAACGGTGGAGTTTTCTTCAAAGCAGCAGCACAACTGTTGTTCTTCCTCTGTATAATTTTGTAAGCAGATTGGAACACTTCCAAGTACAAAGCCAACAAACTGGAGGGAGGTATGCCTTGAAATTAACTTTAGAAGTAACTTGATCCACATGCTAATTACAAATGATCCCTCTGACTCTTAAATCAAATGTTAGGTGGCTAACTGTATGCTGTTCCCTTAAATCATAATGTTCCAGCATTCTTGGCAACTTTACAAGGGTCACATTCTCATTCTCATTCTCTCTCTCTCTCTCTCCAACACACACACACAAACCAAAACAGCTTCTTCAGTATGCAGGGATAAAACACATATTTTTCCCACACCAAATCACATCACACAACATCTCCCACTTCATTCATCTCTTCAACAGTCATTTATTGTGTAAGCCTGAGAGAATAGGCATTGGCTTTAATTACAGCATCTGCCCAAGCCCGGTCTCATATATCTATCTCCCAAACCAAGAATATTTATGGCTATTAAAACATTGTACATTTCAGAGTTACAGTCTACTGGGAGGTTCTGCACAGGCCATAGATATGGAAAACAATGTCCCCCTGTCCCTCACAAGTATGCCAACAGCAATATTGAAACAAACACCAGTACTACATGGATTGATTTGTGTGAGGTTTCTTACAAGTTTACTTGTGAAACTTTACAATAAATGGTTTCTGTTACCGGTATATGTGCACAATGGCAAGTATAGTTTCTTCATGTGTGCAAAAATTAAACAGCAAAGAAGGTAGAAGCATGATCTACCTTGAAAGGCATTTTAGGTCTAGGGGTGATGCCACTCTCTGGCTAATATTATATAATAGATTTATTTCTATCACGAAGAATCCGAAGAATTCATGGTGTAGTGGTTTGAGTGTTCAACTACAACTCTAGAGATCAGGGTTTGATTCTCCACTCAGCCATGGAAACCCATCAAGTGACTCTCAGTCCCAGAAAACCCCATGATAGATTTGTCTTAGGGTTGCCATAAGCTGGAATGACTTGAAGGCACACAATATCAAAATAAACAATCTCAACTTCTCTGAATGTCAGACCAAAGACTCCAACTACTAACAAGACAGAGGTACTGGCAAGCTGAGGGGAGTGCAAGGCTGCAGACAGTGTAAAAAATAAAAAGGGGAAAAGAAATGTAATGCTGGGGGAACGCTCAAAACAATTCAAGGAAGACTGAGTAGGTTGACTCTGGCAGGAGTGAGGAGAAAAACCAGATAGGAAAGAAAAAACAGTGGTGCATCTTAGAAAAGAAATTGGCTGGTTGGCTGATCACACAATTTTATACTTAGATACTTTTATCTAAACGACTATAGAAATACAGCGTGAAGCAGTATGCAGCCACATTGCGACATGTTCTTACAGCTCTTATTTGTTATGCTATGTGGTATATTATAAAAAATATTTATATGAAATACTACTATCTTTCTGTCCATAGAGAGCTTCTGAGATGGTTCACAGTGCTCATAATAAAACCAACACAAATGCATTGATCCAGCACATTAGCCAAAAACATCATTAACAACACCATCAATCAAATATCAGCAGCTTGGACCACAAAAGCAGCAGCAAACAACAAATAAAAGCCAAAGAACCTTCTGGCATTATTCACCCCAAATACTTGGGAAAACAAGAGCATCATGTCCCAGCACCTAAAAACAATTTAGAAGGGAATCTTGGCAGACCCTTAGGGGAGTGTGTCCTGAAACCTGGTTACTGGGGGGAAAAATTGGTTGATATGAATCCATGCACATCAGTTAGGAATTAGGCTTGTGACAGGGCAAGACTGGACCAACCATTTGTCAGTCTGAAATGCCTCCTTCACACAGCAAATGTTTGAAACTGCAAGAAATGATTTTTACAATTAATTGATTGTTGTATTTTTACTGTTAGGGATGGGAAGAGGTGTTTGTGGGATTTTCTGCTTCAAGTGCCAAATTAACTTCTTAGATATTATGAAATTATGGGTACTATGTGCCTTGACTCAAGGGTACGGTTGTGCCATTTTCTTTTACATCTCAGATGCCTGAAGACCTTTAGGTAGTTTTACATGTTGGGAGAAGGCATGTTTCAGACACCCAGGTACCAAACCAGCAAAGGCTTTCAAGACCAGGGCTGGGAGTTGGGCTCAGAAAGAGCCCAAAATATAGTGGAAGGTCAACATTACATGACCTAAGGAAGCGAGGTCCCGTTTGCTTCTGTACCAAATGAAGCTTTGGAGGCAACGTCATATACTTTCGATACCATCGACCATGGTATCCTTCTGGAACGCCTGAGGGGGCTAGGTATCGGAGGCACTGTACTTCAGTGGTTCCGATCCTACCTCACAGGCAGATTCCAGATGGTGAAGCTGGGAGACAGTTGCTCTCGTAAAAGAGAGCTGACATCTGGCGTCCCTCAAGGCACCATCCTGTCTCCCATGCTATTTAACATTTACATGAAACCGCTGGGAGAGGTCATCCGGAGACATGGGGCGTGGTGTTATCAGTACACTGATGACACCCAAATCTATTTCTCTATGTCTCCGACTGATGCAGTGACTGAGGATGGCATCTCTCCTCTGAATGCCTGCCTTGACTCGGTAATGGGCTGGATGAGGAAAAATAAACTCAGACTGAATCCAGAGAAAACGGAGGTACTTGCAATAGGCTCTCCAGGCCCGGGGATGGCGATTCATCAACCTGTCCTAGACGGGGTCACACTTCCCCTAAGGGACAAGGTTCGTAGCTTGGGGATGCTCTTGGACTCGTCTCTACAATTGACATCTCAGGTGGAGGCGACTGCCAAGAGCGCCTGGTATCAGCTTTGGCTGATACGCCAGCTGCGCCCCTACCTGGGCAGGGAGGACCTTGAAACAGTAGTACATTCACTGATAACCTCTCGTTTAGATTTCTGCAATGCACTCTACATGGGGCTACCTTTGTATCAAGTTCGGAAGCTCCAATTGATTCAAAATGCAGCAGCCAGATTATTGACGGGGGCTTCAAGGATGGAACACATCACCCCCATTCTGAAATCTTTGCACTGGCTGCCAATCTGCTTCCGGGCGCAATACAAAGTGTTGGTTATTACCTTTAAAGCCCTCGGGCCCAGGTTACTTGAGAGAACGCCTCTTCCTACATAATCCGCCCCGCACCCTAAGAACTACCAACAAAAAGTTGTTAAATCATCAACATACGAGACTAATATCCACGTCTCGCCTTACCTTCTCAGCAGTGGCTCCAAAGTTGTGGAATAACCTGCCGGAGGAGATCCGTCTGATACCTACTTTAGAGGCGTTTAAAAAAGCGCTGAAGACGGATCTCTTCCAGCGGGCATATCCACCCAATCTTATCTAACTCTCCCTGTATGGAACTACAGTTATAGGTCCCATGATGTAATATGTTTTTAATGTGTAATTGTTTTAATCGTGATTTTATTGTACTGTATTTTATCATGTTGTGAGCCCGCCTCGATCCGTGGGGAGAGGCGGGAGATATAAATATTATTATTATTATTATTATTATTATTATTACATAGAGGATGTCAAAGTTACCAACACTAGAGGTAGTCAAGCCATGTGCAATGGAGACTGGCCAAACTGGACTTCTCTGCAAAATTGGCATACCAGAATATACAGCGTTCGGCTACTACAAAGGCCTCCAAAAACACGGCTAAGTCTAAAAGCTCTCCCAAACTGGAAAACAGGTCCAAGGATTCTCCTCTATGCTCTTCAGTTTTGATCAAGCTGACAACATTTTGCTGCCTGAAGGCAGGGGTAAGATAGTTCCTCATTCAACTCATAGTATATTATTGCTGGATCTTACTCTCCCATTAATGACGGGTCAGCATCCTCTTCTAGAAATATTAGCAGTTACAGATCAGGTCACATGAAACAAAGCTCTGTCCTCCAGCAGAGTGGTGTGGCTCCAACTTGTCCACACCACCCATCATGTGAACCTATGGGAAATACCTCTGCTTACTGGTTAGAATGTTGGACTGGGACTTAAGAGATCAAGATTATGGTCCCTGTGCAAGCAAGAAACTTGCCAGGTCAGCCAGATGTAGGGCAAGTGAAATGGTGATAAAGTTAGCGTGGCTGTTTCTCAGGGGCAAAATGAGAACTATAATGAAAACTACAGAAGGGGCAAAATGAGAACTATAAAGTAACTACAGTACTATGGTAGAGTGGCACACATAGTAGCAGTGATAGCAGATGCAGTAATGGAAGGCTTCCTATCCTAGTTGACTAAGGAAATACTTTGAAAACTGAGAGTAATTGACTGTGTTATTCAGTTGCACTGTGTTACTGCATTTAGCTTAGAGAGTATTAATAAAAATGTTATTAGCTACTAAAATTAAAAATTAATTTTTCCTAGTAATCAATTGCACTGTGTTAGTGCAACTGCTGCTGAATTTCAATGGCAATCATGCCACTCTACCATATTTGTTGATTTTTTTTAAAATTATTTTTTTTAGAGATGATGCAAAAAACCTTTGACCACCCTTGCATGTATAGGTTTGAAGCTTAAACTGGGTTATAGCCCAAAACCACACTCCCTGGGTTGTTTGTGGAAATATGTCAACTAAAAGCTAACAGAAGACCCGCTGACACTATCAAGCAACTCCAGCTTCAACTGTGATATAGAACAGATCTGTTTATTGTGGGCTGGAATCTGTAATAAGACATGCGGTATCTTCCATCAGCATTTTCATGTGGGGAGACTCCAGCTCAGCTCATAAAGCAGACAGAGCTTCTCTCACGCACCTTCACCTTATTTTGCCCTACAGCCCACCTACAATAAATCTGACTTTCTCTAACTCTTCCACCTCATTTTCAGCACAGCCAGATCTATAACAGAATGTGATGGATTAATATGGTTTTAAATTAGCTTTTTAATAGTATTGCCTATTTAAGCCCCAGTTAGTACTTGGATGGGAGACTGCTAATGAATACCAGGTCTTGTAGGCTATATTTCACAGGAAGGAATTGGCCAAATCACTTCTGAGTATTCTTTTCTAAGGAAACCCAATGAAATTCATGAGATCGCCATAAGTCGACAGGCAACTTGAAGGCGCACATACATGTACATTTTGGGTGTATACACAGTGCAGAATCAAAGCAGTTTCACACCATTTTAATTGCTATGACACTATACTACAGAATCTTGGAGTTTGTAATTTGGTGAAGCACCATAGCTCTCTGACAGACCAGACTCACCAAATTATAAATCCCAGAATTCTGTAGAGTAGAGTCATGGCAGTTAAAGTGGTGTCAAACTGCTTTAATTCTGCAGTGTGGATACACTCTATGTTAACCTATGCTGTAAACTGCCTTAGGCCTATATAAGCCTTGGGGAAAAGATGGGATAAAAATTAAGTAAATAAATAATAGATGAAGAGAAGCAGTTGCCTTGGGCTGCAGGAGTGATGAAAGACAGATTTCTGTATGTGAAGTCGAAGGCTTTCATGGCTGGCATCCATAGATTTTTGTGGCCTTGCATCTTTGAAGATGTCAGCCACAGATGCTGGCATAACATCAGGAATAAACTCTTCTAGAACATGGCCATATAGCCCGAAAAACCCACAAGAATTCTGTATGTTACTCAGTTACGCCCTGTGTTGTCTAAGTTAGTGTGCTGCCCTTAGGTGCAGAATGCAGTCCCATACAACGGGGTAAATAAGATTAAACTGTCAGTCTCATCTATTCATCTTTCTTACTTAAAATTGAACAAACAGGACAGACATCTTTTCCTCTTTCACCTCCAGCAGCAAAATGTGGCCTTGCACTGGAAAGAATACATAAACAAGGCTTGAGAAGTATGAAACGTTGAAAGCAGGTAAAGAATTCAAAACTAATATGTGTGAGATGTGATTCTGCAAGGAGTCTTGTAATAAGTCGAGAAGCAGGGATGGATATTAAGGTTCCACTTATTTCCAGAACTGTTTCTGCGCCATCACTAACAGAGAGATGTGATGGGTGTGATTAAACTGCAGAAAATACCAATTTAAGAGAAACAAAAGAAAATAGGAATTCTATGTATAATAGCTATCTAGGTATTTGGGAAGTAGCTGGAAGAGGACCATGGGAACGATGTGAAATCATGATAAAGGTATCAGTCTAGAACAGGAGTGGGAATCATGGGAGCTTCCAGATATTGTTCAACTGCAACTCCCAGTAACTCTAACCAGCACAACCAATCGGGAGAAGTGGTGGGACTTGTAGTTCAGCTATATGTGAAGGGCTACATAATTCCCAGGCTTGGTCTAGATTTGAACAAAGATGGTGACATTTATAGTTTGCCTTGTCTGTTTTCACCACTACTTCCCCCTCTGCAAGTACACATACATTTTAGTGCAGGTATTTGCTGCTTTCCCTTTCCAGGAATAACAACGTCACTAGAGGCATAAATACAATAGTCCATTTTTTTCCCAATTATGGAGGCTGGATGACCCACGTAGCTCCTCACCTGCTTATTTTTTTGCCTGTTTTGTAGCAGACAAAAGGGCAAAAAAACTTTGATAGAAAAGTATGGCAGCCCAGTTGGGCACCCAGCAAAAGCCTATTTCCCTTCTCAGGGACCTCTTCATGGAATCAGGTTGATGTATTGTTTGTAATCTGCAGACATTCAAACCTGGGACATGAGTATCCGCTCCTTCCTTCTGCCTAGCTATTTATTTCAAGTTCCACTCATCACCATGCTATCTTAATCCTCTGGAGATTTTAGCAGAGGAGGATGCTCAGGAAAGAAAGCTAATGGGAACTTGGCTGTTATTTTTGGACAAACAGCCAGACAAATCAGAGACATTGTATATATTTCAATAGTGGCCTGTTTTTTGGGACATTATTATTATAATGCTAGAGCTAAGATGGCTCTAAGGAAATAATAAGAGAGGTCCTGAAATTGCCAATGAAAGAATGTCACAGTTTGATAGAAATCAACATAATTAGCTGGAAAGGCAGGAAACTTGTTTTAGAAATGGGAGGGCCATCTGCTTACAAAACCTGCCAAAAAATGAAGTGCAGTATAATTTTTGTCAATTATCTTGATGAAATATAAGCAGTCTGTCATTATGACTGAAATTCCCTCCTTCGTGCCTCCCAGAGAATCTTGCTTTCATCACGGACAGTCCTTTCCACCCCCACATATATTTTTAGCATTTCAATTGAAATTCCGCCTGAATAATAATAAAAAAAAACAGTAGAAATTTGACTGTACCAGTGGATCTGAAACGTTAAGATCTGCTGTCTTCTAGGCAGCTGGTGCCTTCCATGTTGGGGGTGGTGATACAGAAACTCCAGGTTTTAGCCCAGTATTGAAGGACACTATCCAAGGTTAGGGAGCTGGGTTTGTGAGCTTGGAGAAGAGAAGGTTACGAGGTGATAAATATTTGAAGAGTTGTCATATTGAGGATGGAGAAAGCTTGTTTTCTGCTGCACCAGAGAACAGGACATGGAGCAATGGATGCAAACTACAAGAAAAGAGATTCCAGCTCAGGATTAGGAAGAATGTCCTGACAGTAAAGCTGTTGAACAGTGGAACACACTCTCACTGGTGGGGAATCCACCTGCTGACACTCCTCCTGCTGCTGTTAGGATCAGAACCCCAAACCATGCCATTTACTAATGGATGGAGTTCCACTTCAGTATCAGTGATATGAGGCCCCACCATGATAACTCGCTAGTGCAAGGGTGGACAGCCTGTGATCTGAGGGCCCCATATAGTCCCCTGTTTAATTTTATATAGTCCTTGGTCTCTGTCGAGGGCAGAAGTGGAAAGGAAAAATGCTTTGGGGGAGAGAGCTGAAAGCAATGGAGTAACAGAAGGAAGAGGGAAGTCATGCAAATAAATGGTTCATACCTATAGCAGAGAGGAGGAAAGCAAGGGAGAGCCAAAAAGGATGAAGCAATGGAAGGGCAGGAGGTCCACTGTATAACTGATCAGTTCAGACCTATTGGAAGAAGAATCTGTCAAACGGAGAGGGAGAAAATTGCTAAAGGAAGAGGCAAAATGGGGGGCATTCAATCTTCAACAGGTTATCTCAGAGTAGAACTTGGAAAAAATATTTTTTGAGTCTACAACATCCAGAATTTCCCTGGAGCAAGCTAGCTGTATCAGTAGGATTCTGTCAGCTGTGCTCAAAAAGTAACTTTTCAAGGCTCTGCCCAGAAGGAATGCAGCCTCAACAGAACACTGGAATCACTTTGTGGCATTCCACATTGTGCAGCACAAAAACAGCTGCTAATTTCATTTGTGTTTATGTATAGTCTTTTTTAAAAACATATGTTCCATTCACCAGAGTTAATCAGCTATTCTATGTATTGTTGTTAGAAATGCACATATATGTATGTATGTGGGTAGCCTTGCTGATTTTTTTTTAAAGAACAAAGATAAAAGAAATTAGACAAAGGACTTTGTAAATTAGACAAGAAAGTACATCTGAATCTTTAATATGCTACTTATTATGACACCTTATTTATTTTAAATGGAATGGAATGTAAGCCATAATGTTCCATAATGGACATCACATCTACATAACAGCGTTCTTGCCACTTAGCTCAAATATTGGTTCCAGCAACTTGTTCGCAGTTTTCATGCTGCCAAAACAGAGTTAAAAAACACACACACACACCACAACAACAACAACAACCAAAAACCAAAAAGGCTTGCATGCAAGAAATTCAAGTGAAACAGGCATTTTCCTGCCTTAGGCAGTAAAATCCTAATTTAAATAAAGTTCACATTGGTACTCCCTCCTCCATTATATCTCCTTATTTAAAATAAATCAAACATAAACAGGATGCCAGCATGGAGCAGTGGTTCGAGCAGTGGACTATGACTCTGGGAAAGCAGGGTTCGATTCTGCTCTCGAGCATAAAAAACCCACTGAATGAACTTGGGCAAGTCGCACTCTCTCAGCCTTAGAGGATGGCAATGGCAAACCCCCTCTGAAGAAACCTGCCAAGAAAACCCAGTGATAGGTTTGCCTTAGGGTTGCCTTAAGTTGGAAATGACTTGAACACACCTAACAACACCAGCAACAGCCAAGATGATGGAAAGTCTGCAACTAAAATTGACTGGAGAACAGTGAGTATACTGGAATGGCAGTTAGCAAAAAGAGGCTGGGAGTCTGTATGAAGGAGTGGCAAGCAGGAAATTGGTATTTTAAGGCTTATTAACTTCAGCAATTTACTCTGTGGTAGTTGATTCATTTTTCTTTCGCATACCCAGTTGTTTCTTTTTTATGTCTATCCTTGGAACCTATCCCTGCTTCCAAACATGATTCTTCTCAGAGCTAGCTTCATGTCTGTGAGAGCCCAGGGTAAAATTTTGGATGGCCTCCTTTTTATGTTGTCTACCTCAGCAGGCTTCCTTGGCAATACCAACCAGAAACAGCGGCAACACAACAATCAGTGCTAGACAATATCAAACAGCCAGTTCTCCAAAGTGTTTCCAACATAGTGATAATCGAGGACACTGTGAGAAATTTAAAATGGGATTTAAACTGAGGGCATCAGTGCAATGGTGGAACCACTAGCTATCCAAAAATGTCAAGTCCTGTTCTGACATCTTTATACTGCCCTACCAAGAACCACATAAATTCTCTGACTGTGGATGTTAACATGGTTGGCTTCCGGCAACGCTACAGTCAAGTACATCCTTCTGTCTATGCTTCCCATTCTGTTCTCTTGACCCTATGACAGTTCCCGAACTTCCCCCACATACTTGTGTTTATACGTTGTGTGGGAGTTCCTGGAGAAAGTAGAGAAAATGGAAAGAACTGTTGCCTAGAAACCATTCTGGGTCCCCCACCGACACCATTTCTTCTGGATAACCCAGAAAGGATAGAGAGGCATGCCTTCATGTGACCTTCAAAGGAGAGGACACTTAGAAGAAAGAATAGAGAATAAATAGCAAGTTGCAGCTGGGATTTCAGGCCCTTTCACACTACACAGTTATACCACTATGATTCTGTTTTAACTGCCATGGCTACATCCTGTGGAATCCTGAGTTTTGTAGTTTGTTGAGGCACTAGAGCTCTCTGACTGAAAAGTCTAAATACTTCTCCCTAAGCTGCAAATGCTAAGGCCCTTGATATGCAGGTCTCCAGAAGTTGCCAACTGCTCTGTATTCTACTACAAGGCCATCCTATGCAACTACAGTGGTCCCCCGGCTTACGAATCCCCCAGGTTGCGAAAACCCCGGGATCCGAAAGCCGCCGGACTGCTACAATATCCCCCGGGATCCGAAAGATCCCCCGGGATACGAAAAAAAAAAACAAAACCGCGCGGCCCCTTTAAATCGGCCGTGCGGTCCATTGAGTTTAGCGGTCCCCCGGGAAACGAAAGCTTCCGGGTTACGAAAGTAATCCCGGAACGGATTACTTTCGTAACCCGGGGGACCACTGTAATACTATTTTTTTGTTTTGTACTTGATTCCCACCATTGTTAGCAGGGTCATGCTACCTTAGTTGTAGAGAAAAGCATAGTTGAAAGTAGCTTGTCAGAGATATTATTTATGGGAAAAGGCTCCATGCCAAAAACCTATGGGCTTGGGGAAAAGCAGCTTGGGAAAGTTACTTTTTGGACTTTACTACTGTACTTAGAATCACCCTTAGGGATTCTGGGAGCTGTCCAAAAAAACAGGGGAAAGGGTGTCACAATGTATTTTTGAATGCTCTATTTTGTTTATCAATTTTGGGGCACAGTCTTAAGTGTTGTGGTGCTGTGGTTTGGTTTCCCCCCCCCCCCCCACCTTCAGGTTGCAAGCCTGTTTACTTATTTGAGAGTGAGTCTATGGAGTTTATCACACGACGGGAATTGGAAGTATAATCCAAAGGCAATCTGAACGCAATCATGGGGTTTCATGTTAATGCGTGAAAGCCGATCACACACATTTTCAGGCAAAGGGAAGTCCTTCCGAACACAATAGTGGGGTTTCACGTTATTGCATGAGAAACTATCACACACAATTTCGGGCACTGGGAGGCAATTTCGGGCAGTTCCGAATGCAATGCGGTGTCAATACGCAATCGCTGAACTCGTGAATTAACTCAATTCCGAACTGGCCCCACTTTCATTTCTTTCATTTCAAAATTGAGAGAAATTCCTCCCGTGTGATAATGTCCTTATTGGATTAAATTGGGTTGTTTGAATATAAAAGATTTCATATACTGTACACTGATATCTGCATATCCTAAACAACTGTGGTTATGCTCACTCCCATATCATTGTCTCCTTTCTGTATGGTTACCCAGTGACACCTATTTAAAAAGCCAGACTGAAACTAACCAAAGGTCCTCTCATACCTGGTAAAAAGGACACACCTTTCAAGGTGGTACAACTTGCTCAAATTCAGAAAGCTAGTCAAAATTGGACAAATAAAATGCTTTTACAGTGGGTCCTTGGTATCTTTTCCTCTTCCTGTATATGAACATCTCAAAGTGTTCCAGGGGATTTTTCTGTGCAGAAGGACATGAGGACTATTGCGCATAAAAACACATAGCATTTCCTGCATTGAAATTATGCTTTTGTACAAAAAGCATGTTTTTTTTTCCTGGGCAGACCAATCCTCCAGAATATTTTATGATGCTCAAATACAGGAAAAAAACCATTCAGAAATATTTGTTTTCTCCCACAGCATACAGAAATCTACAGCGATGATTCATCCTTGAATTGATGATAAAATAGTCAAAGATTTACATCCTGTCTGTCTAACTACACACACACACACACACACATACACACAACATATCAATGTATATGGTTCACATGCATATGCATGTACACACAGATATAAATCAATAATTTAAAACTTAAAAGAGTTATTCCATTGGAGACATTTATTGTGCAATTGCTTTTGCCTTATTCATGGAATTTTACAGGGGATCCAGATAATGTCATTGTCAGCTAGTAACCCTGCCAATTTCTGTGGCAAATCCTCAGAGCTGGGAAAAGTTACTTTTGGGGGCTACAGTCCCCCCCAAATCTCCAACTAGCACGGCATAGAAGAAACCATGGGAAAACCATGGGAGGGTTACAAATGGAAGGCGTCATCGGGACACACTACTGATCCTGGTAAAATTCCATGAATGACACAGAGCTATAACATTTTCTTTTTGAAGTGTCGGAAATAGCCACACATATCTTTTGATGGTCATCCTAAAAGCTATTTGTCTGGAAGACAAACATTCTAGATTAAACCTTTCTGTGTGTTCCACACTCAAAGAGACTTTGAGGTAGGTGACCTTCCTGTACACATTACCTACCTTCTACAAGTGGTATTTTCTTATCAAGGCTCTGCCATAGCCCATTCCCTTCCCATTGACTTCTCATTTCCTGAAAATGACCCCCCATTGCCCGAAATTGTGTGAGATGCTCTAATACGCAATTACGTGAAACCCCATGATTGCGTTCAGAATGATTTCCCATTGCCCGAAATTGCGTGAGATACACTCATTTGCAGTAACGTGAAACCCCATGGTTGCGTTCGGATTGCCATTGCATTAAACCCCCAAATTCCGTCATATGATAAACTCCTATGAAACAATGAAAATCATCTAAACCTGGGACTCTGCTATTTGCTGTGTTTGCATTCCTATGATAACTTTACATGGTGCTTTGGATGCCTATTCTTCTTTAGAAGTCTATTTGTAAGTCTGTTGGAAGACTTCTTTGGAAATCTATTTCTGAATGGTCAAATGAAGTTCTAAATTACCGGAATGCTAGAAATGTGGCGATTGAAGGTAAATTTCATAAGGCGGGGAAGAATTCTTATTGGGGCCAATGTTCTCATTTTGGCCCTTTTGTAGCTACACCGAAAAAACAGTATCCTAACATGTTACCCACCATTTTCCTTGCTGTATATCTGGGACATATATACCCCTCTTCCTAGAAGCATTGCTTTCTCGACAACACTGCAGCAACAACAATGGAGCACTGCCACTGAGGCCTGGAGCAATTGCTTCCATTGATAAAGAAGCCTTGGGAAAAGTCAAGAAAAGGAAGGACGGAATTTCTTTATCTATATCTGTCTATCTGTCAATCAGCCCACTCCCTTGCTTTCAACAGGTTTCCCTTTGGTAAGTCTGAATCAGAAGACTAGGAAGGAGGTGGCTAGGAATGGGAAGGGCAGCTATGAAAGAACTAGATAAGATTCTAAGATGTAAAGATATACAATTGAGCACGAAAGTTAAGAATTGTCCAAGCCCTTGTGTTCCCCATCACCATGTATGGATGTGAGAGCTGACATGGCTAGGGATAGTGAAGACAGCAGATAGGATGAAAATCCTTTGTGAAGGATTAAACTGAGGTAGGGCATTAAACTGAGATGGGGAATTAAACTGAGGTGGAGAATTGAGATGAGGAACTAAACTGAGATGGGGAATTAAACTGAGATGAGGAATTAAACTGAGGTGGAGAATTGAGGTGAGGAACTAAACTGAGATGGGGAATTAAACTGAGATGGGGAATTAAACTGAGGTGGAGAATTAAGATGAGATGAGGAGTTAAACTGAGATGGGAGTTAAACTGAGATGGGGAATTAAGAGGAGGATGGGGAATTAAACTGAGGTGGAGACTTAAACTCAGATGGGGAAAAATTGAGATGGGGAATTAAACTGAGGCACAGAATTAAACTGATGTGGGGAATTAAAACTGGGCTGGGGGATTAAACTGAGATGGGGAATTAAATTGAGGTGGAGAATTGAACCGAGGTGGGGAATTAAACTGAGATGGGAAATTAAGCTGAGATGGGGAATTAAACTGAGATGGAGAATGATGCTGAAGTGTGAAGCTTCCCTGATCCTGCTGCCTTTGCCTGCTGAGAAATACAGGAGCCTCTCCATCCATCACCTCCCTTTTCCCCTCTGATGGGAAGAAGAGGCAGAGGCACACACATTGCAAAAAGCTGTGTGTGGTGTGTGTGTGTGTGTGCTGCTGTGCCTGTGCCTGAGGGGTGGAGGGGTGGTCAGCTTCATCATGCCAGCCCTCTTTCTCCCCTCCTTCCCTCCCTCCTTCCTCCCTTCCTTCCAGTTCCTTCCTTCTTTTCTTCTTTTCTTCCTTCCCTCCTCCTCCATTGCATTCCTGTCTTGAGGGAATGATGAGTCCCAGGTCTGAGCAGCAGGAGCAGGAGCAGCAGCAGCAGTGCCTTCTTTTCCCTCCCATTTCCACTGAAGGGTATAAGAAGAAGAAGAAGGAGTCCCTGCATTGGAGGAGGCTTCCCTTCTTCCTTCCCTCACTGCCCCAGCAGCATGGACATTTGGAAGAGCTGCTGAGGCAGCACCACTAGCACCAGGAGAAGGAGAAGAAGAAGGTGGTGGTGGTAAGGGGTCCTTGGGGCTGTCTGTGCCCCTTCAGGAGCCATTCCTTCCTCCCTTCCTTCTGCTTTCCTTCTTTCTTTCCTTCCTGTGTGTCAGGTTAGACAGGTTTCTTTCAGGCTGGAAAGGAGGAGGTGTCAGGGCTCTTGAGCTCTTTATGGAGGGAGGTTTTAAGGGTCTGCTGCTGCTGCTTGGAGGCTCTTTTCATCTGCCTTTCTCTGTTTTGGGTTTCATGGGGGTGTTTGAAAGGGGTAACCCATTTTGTGTCCCTTTTTTTTTGGGGGGGGGAAGAGAGATGTAAAGAAATAATAACAATTTGATATAATTATATATATATATATGCATTGTAATATATATATATATATATATATATATACAATATTATAATCTATATAGATTTTATATATAATATAATGTAATATAATAATCTATCTGTATAGATTATAATATAATATGCATATATAATATATGTAATATAATACAAATATTATGATATAAATATTATTTGTATTATATCATATATACATATATTACAATCTGTATAGATAGATTATATATTATATTATATATAACAAAATTATAATCTCTCTCTCTCTATAAATATTATAATATTATTTGTATTATATTATATATATTCTATCTACAGATAATATTATAATCTATATAGATTATACAAACATTATAATCCATATGAATATTATTTGTTTTATATATATTATGTATACATACAATATCATAATCTATATAGATAGATTATATATATATATATATATATATAAACAATATAATCTCTCTATATATAATATTATTGTAATATTTGTATTATATTATATATATTATACATATAATATTATAATCAATATAGATGGATAAATGGATTACATATGTCTATATTGTCTAATAGTATTCTAATACATATAATCTATCTATAGATTATATTATCTGTATTATATTATATGTATTATATATACATATATTATAATCTATATAGATCATGTATATATATATACACACACACTAATAGATATATATGTATATATATATATAATATACAATATATATATATATATATATAAATAATCTAAATATATATTATAATATTATTTGTATTATATTACATATATTATATATACATATCATATAATCTCTCTCTCTCTCTCTAATATAATATTATCTATATTATGTTGTATTTGATAACACGTTGGCAAGATTTTATATCCTTGGCAAGTATTTGATAATATATTATAAAACAAATGTAATAACAACAACAATGGTAACAACAACTAATGGAGCAAATTCACCAGAGAAATTTAGATGGAGAGGGATGCCTGCAGAGTGCATAGGGAGGCGTCATCTGCACTCATGCGTCCATGCGGGTCTGTGAGTGTTTAAGCCCAGAGTGTTGTCGGTTTTTGTAGCTTCGTGAAAAAGCCTCCCTGTGCAAAAAAAATAAAAGTCTGAGACGACATTGCTAAAGGATGTACAGACAGAGCGAATCAGGTCAGTAGGGAAAGGATAATTATTGGTTATACATACATTGGGCACCATCAAGATGTTTAGGACATTTTAACCATGTATGCAGTCAGGTTCGTATTCATCCATATCTTTTTTTACCTTAATGCAAACTGCTGGGGTTTTTTGGCTTTATCATCTTTGGTTGTAGATGACATCTTTCATTTAATGTTTTTAGTAGCCTTTTACATTTTAGAAATGATGCTGGGAGATGGTACTGGGGAACAATGTAGTGTTTTTGTTAAGAAAATAAACAGGATTTTTTTCACTTTTGGTTTGCCTTGTTTTAGCTGCGTAAGACTGTTCGATCAGGCCTTGTGGTGTCTTTACTGCCAAGAAGGGTGTTCAAGATCAGGTGGCTCACATAGGAAACTACTGCAAGCTGTGGCTGTTGTCCCAGTGTGCATAGAAGCAATCCCATATTTGAGGAGTCGAAGGCTTTCATGGCCGGCATCCATAGTTTTTTGTGGGGCTTTCGGGCTATGTGGCCACGTTCTAGAAGAGTTCCTTTCTGACGTTTCACCAGCATCTGTGGCTGGCATCTTTCTCTGAAGATGCCAGCCACAGATGCTGGTGAAACGTCAGAAAGGAACTCTTCTAGAACATGGCCACATAGCCCAAAAGCCCCACAAAAAACAATCCCATATTTATTGCTCTTTGGTTGTGCAGTCTTACTCACTCGCTTGCAACCTGGGTATCTTTCTGTGTCCACTCTTATATCCAGCAGTTCTCATACAGTCTCTGCAGATATGCGCTCTTGCTCTTCCAGGCACATAAACTCTTCTGGCATGCTTCCACTGCTGTCACACATTCTTCAATATGCTCTTCCTCTCATCTAAAGAGTTCTCATGCTAGCCACAATTAGGACTTCTTCATGTCTGCATTAAACACAGACTCTATTTAGTTTCTCAACATGCAAATTCCCATCCATGTAACTAAACACACAACCCAGGTACCTCTCTGTGACATCTCTTTCTGACTTCCTCTTGCTTAAACATACGCAGATACACACACACACACAAGAGTAAATTTGCCTTCTCCCTACCAGTGTTTCTTGTTTCTTCTGTTTCTCAGCTTCTTGAAAAATAAAGTCAAAATTCTCACATTATGTTATCCCGGGAGGTCTTATCCTTTTACAGCAACACCTCTTCCAAATCATAAAGCAACATTTTGCATATTTTCAAAAGATTCTTTAATAGTACTATGACTGGAAAAGCGTTGGGTCTATGTTTCCTAGTATTTTGAAGAAGCATGTACTAGATTTTGCATGGACATATCTGCACATCATTATTAATACCAGTGACATATATTTGTATTCTGCTGTGTGCATCAAAGGACCTAGAGTTGAGCTTGGGAGAAATGCTGGAGTGAAGTAATGTACTGCAGGAGCTCTGATTGCAAACGGGGAAATCCAATTTTTTGCTTTTTTTTGAAGTAAAACAAAGCAACTCCACAACTCCCTGCAAGGAGAGAACCAGTAGAGCAGGGAACCTTTTCCCTGATGAGCTGATTTTCTACTTGAGGGAGTTACCATTTCTGAATATCCCTCCATATCTTATCCTTCACTTATAGTCTGAAATGCTAGAGATCATCCATTCAACCACCTCATCTTTGACCCCAGTAAAAACTGGCTAAGTATTCCACCTATTTGAATGGTGCTGCACTAGAGTCAAGTCCAGAACCATCCTACAATCATCCCATTACCATCCCACAATTATCCCATTGCCAATAATAGGATATTCATTGCCAATAATGGGATGAATGTGGGATGGTTCTGGAATTGACCATAATCTTGTGCCTCTTTTCCATTTCAAAGCATTTGTGAAATCAGTTCTGTCTTGCTCTTGCTATTCCTGGGAAGTTTTTGCTCATCCCTTTTCCTTCTGTAGTCTTAAGAAATGTTTTGAAGTTTACAACTTGCTTATTTACATTGTTTTTCATGGACAACTCTCATGCTGAACATTTGTTTCTCTTACAATATAGTGTGAACCAAAAGAGATGTTTACGGCGCTGTCCCGCCAGCCCTGTGAACAAACAGGTTAGTAATGTGCATGACAATGTGCCAAGAGAAATTTTAGTTGATATTACACATTTTTCTTTGAGGAGACCTACATTTAACATGGCTCATGGAATGCATGTTTTGGTGTTACAGAAAAGAGTAGGTTCTGAGCCAGCTTCATGAGAATTGACTCTTTTCAACATCAGTAAGCTATCAAAGACAAATGTTCCTGTGTGGTCCAACATGTGACCGAATTAGGACTTGAGAAAAGACTGTATTTATTTTATCTCTTGCTCCACTATGGTAGTATTCTAATAATAACAAATGCGGTTTGAGATTTTATTAAGGGATTAACGTTAGAGTGTGAGGTATGAATAATTATAATTGCATATATAACTGCTGAAAGGAAGATCAGAAGTAGTCTTTTTCTTTATTTTTCTCTCTTTTTTAACTTTTCTATATTCTTCTATGTCTTTACTTTATATATCTTTTAATGTACAGTTGGCCCTCCTTATCCACAGATTTTTTATCCACAGATTTGAGCATACAAGGCTTGAAAATATTCCCCAAAAGTATAAATTCCAAATAGCAAACCCAGATTTTCCATTTTATATATGGGACACCATTTTGTTGTACCATTATGTTTAATGGGACTCGAGCATCCACGGATTTTGTTATCCACGGAGGGTCCTGGAACCAAACCCCAGTGGATAACAAGGGCCCACTGTATTGTTAGTACCTGTAATAAATGAAATCTATAAATATAAAAAAGATATTATATTAGGAAATTGGTGACTGACTATTTATTTTGCTTCCATGAAACAAGACAGATGGCTAATAATAATATGAGTGTTGCGTGCCTTCATGTTGTTTCTGACTTAAGGTGACCGTATGGCAACCCAATCACAAGGTTTTCTTGGCAACTTTCTCCAGATGAGGTTTGCCATTACCATCTTCTGAAGCAGAGAGAGTATTGAATCATAGAAATTTAGAGTTGGAAGAGACCACAAGGGCCATCCAGCCCAACCCTCTGCCATGCAGGAACTCCCAATCAAAGCATACCCGACAGATGGCCATCCAGCCTCTGCTTAAAAACCTCCAAGGAAGGAGACTTCACCACCCTCCGAGGGAGTGTGTTCCACTGTCGAACAGCCCTTACTGACAGGAAGGTCTTCCTAATGTTGAGGTATAATCTTTTTTCCTGCACTTTGCATCCATTGTTCCGAGTCCTGTTCTCTGGAGCAGCAGAAAACAAGCTTGCTCCCTCCTCAATGTGACATCCCTTCAAGTATTTAAACAGGGCGATTATATCACCTCTTAACCAAGTATGACTTGCCCAAGATAAACCAATGGGTTTTCAAGGCCAAGTGGGGATTTGGCCCTTCTGGTCAGAGTCATAATCCATTACTGAAACCACTGCATCACACTGGTTCACCTTGTAATAACAGCTAGCCTAAATTCTACCACCTCCTCTGTCCTCTCTTAGATCTACCAGTGACCCCCTTAATTCTTACATCAGTGTCTATCCAAGGAAGGTTTAGCAAGGAAATATTCTAAGTGATCAGTTCCTATCTGCTAAAGCTTCACTTCCTTTTGTATTTGACATTCTTTGAAAAGAAGCCCTCTGAAAGTTACTAGTTCACAGTATTGTTATACGGTAACTTGTCTGCCTCCTTTTAGCTTTGTATTAAGAAGCCATGCTCTCCCTCCAGTCCATCTGCCTTGGTCCTGGCCCCAGAGGGAGAGAAGAACCACCGGACCTCACCCTCTTCCCATCACCTTCCCCTCTTCCTTTTGTGTTGTCTCTTTTAGACTGTAAGCCTGAGGGCAGGGATCCTTCTAATTTAAGATTGTATGTACAGCACTGTGTAAATTTACAGCGCTATATAAATAAAGGCTAATAATAATAATAATAATAATAATAATAATAATAATAGTCATTTGTTCACCAACAGCAAAAAAATATTCACTTTCAATTTACAAAGGCTTCTTTAGAACCATTGAGTTGGAAAGAACTCCAGGGACCATCCAGCTAAACCCACAGCCAGTGCAGGAATCCACAGCGAAAGCATCCCTGAGATGTTGAAATTTAACCTCTGCTTAATAGTCTCCGGTAAAGCAGAGTTCACCCTTCAAGGCAGTGTGTTCCATTGTCAAACAGCTGTTATGAACAGAAAGCTATTCCAAATGTTTAGTTAGAAGCTCTTTTCTTGATTCCCTAGGTTTTATATCTATTATGTGAAAAATTGCATTAGGACCTCTCTGTATTTTGGCCTTTACTGCCAGAGCAGAGCTTGGAAAAGGTAGCCTTTTGAACAGCAATGCCTAGAATTCTCCATGGAGGAGATCTATGAGTTGTAGGTTTTTTTGAAAAAAAATTTCAGCAGTTCATCTTCCAGGAAACAGAGTTCGCAGATCCTTTTTGTACAGTCTACCAGTGTTTTTATTCTTTTATCCTGGGTGAAGGTTGGAGTTCTTGTGTACGTATCTGGGTTAGCCCAATCATTTTTAGTTGCTTCTATAGTTACAACAGGAGTATAGCCTCAATAGTTGGGTGTTTATTGTACCATAGGCCATGGGCTGAGGCACTGAGATTTTTAAAAAAGTATGTAAACAAGTGGGTTGCACTGCCGATGGAGTAAAGGCTCTCTTTTCCAATAAGTGTAGATGCCAGAGACCTTGTTTGGTAGGTTCTTTTCGGAGACAATATTGCTTTGTGTGAAGTTTAGTGTCATGAACCTTCTATAACCTAATTACCTTGTAATTAAAACATTCAACTGGCAAGGCTCTCTGTTAGCTAGCTGACATTGTGGGCTGCAAACACACACACACATACAGACACACAAACACACACAACCCTTCAAAATATACATGATGAAAATAGCTAAGCAGTTGATGGATGCATGGAGAATCCTCATTTTGCTAATTAAATATAATGCTTTTATAGTAACCAAGTACCTCCCATACTTTTAATGGATTCACTTGTGCAAGAAGGCTTTAGAGTAAGGAAGTAAACTTAATTCTGTTTCTAATGAATCTTGATGAGATAATGAATCATCCAACAGTAGAACAGGGAAGTGAAATGGAAGCTCCTGTATTCTAAAATGTCATAGTAAGGCCTGTATTCTCAACACTTCATCTTTTGTTTTGTGCATAAAAGTATGTCTTAACTGGATAGACATGTATTTAAAGCACAGAACTGTCACTCACTCATGTCTCTTCCCAGTATTATATCGGTAGTCTCCCAATCTGGTCCTTAAATACAAAAACTTGTTTACCTTCCAGATAAGTTGTTTAAATTTATCAGTTGGGCAAGATACACCATTTCTTCTATAATAGTAAGAATAGATGTGTCTGGCAGTTCCCATGTCAGTAGGGTGGTGCAGCCACTCTTGGGTTTCGGATAACTTTGAAGGAGCTGTCCAAGGTCTGAACTATTTTGGGAAACAAGACTTATGTGTCGTACATCTCAGTGATGCAAATAAGGAGGGTGCGTATTCCATTGTGGCGTAGTGGTTTGAGTATTGGACTACAACTCTGGAGATCAGGGGTTCAGTTGTCAGCTTGGCTGTGAAACCCACAGGGTGACCCTGGCCAAGTCACGTGCTCTCAGCCTCAGGGGAAGGCAATGGCAAACCTTCTCTGAAAAATTTTTGCTAAGAAAACCCTATGATAGGTTAGCCTTAGGGTCTCCATAAGTCTGAAACAACCTGAAGGCACAAAACAACAAATGTTCCATTTGACTCAAATTGACAAGGTAGGCAGACAGAAACAAAACCTCTTGCTCTGAATGTTTTGGGCTGCTGGGCCTCCCAATATTTTATCTATTTAATTGTTTAATTTATATCCCGCCCTTCTTCCAGCATAGGATCCAAGCCATAGGCATAGCCTATAACAGCAAATGCTGGAAATTGGAGCAAGATATTGGAGGAGAGAGCTGTGTAACTTACAGCCTGCTCTGTGTCCACCAAGCTACCCTGTTACCATACAGGTGCAGTGGAACACCCTCTAAAAATATGTGCCACTGAAATCTGGCCATAAACTGCACCATCAAATTTTGATGGCAAACTACCAAACAGCATTAAAGCACAAGAAGAAAATGCTTATTTTAAATGTGTTTTTGTGGTTTGCCACTGAAATTTGGCATCTGATCAGGGGGAAAAAACATTGAAACAAGCCTTTCCATTCTGTGTTAATGGTTTTCAATGCTTGTAGCTGAAATGCAGCAGCATAGTTGATTCCCAAATTTCATCTGGGTGTGTGTGCGCTGGCTATAATAGCTCACCACAGGAGAAACGTTGTCCACCTTTCTGTAGCAACCAAAATAAGGATAGTGGAAGTGCACCCCCCCCCCCTTCAATGTTGTTAGGACTACACTCCAAGAATTCTTCATTTTGCTATACGTACCTGAACTGGTGAGGTACCAATCCAACAACATCTGGAGGACTATATGACTCCTGCCCATGGCCTAGATTTACTCATACTACATATAAGACTTGGTCTTCGTTATCCCAAGCACCTTGAACCTTGGACTGTCATTCAGAAAAAAGAGGGGGCAAGACAGAAAATTAGTAATGCGATTAACCCTTATAACATAAGTTTTCCCCACTCCTTTCTTATTTTTAGGTTTCCGAGTCCTGTACAAAATGCCCACCATTGTCACTTTCATCTTTCTTTTATTAAGTATTGCAATTATTATTACTATTACTCTTGTCCAATGGAAACAGAAAGAGGTCATTTCTCCAGGTGTGAAGGTAAGTTTTAAAAAACATGTGGAAGCATAGAGTGTCAGAAGAGAACAGGGACCCTGTACCTTTCAATAGGTGTATAGAAGAGTCATTTTCAACAGGTATAGCTTGTCATGTAAGTTACACCTGCTGAAGTTTTCTGCTATGCAATTTTTAATGGTAAAGGAGTCATGGACTCTTTTGTACCAGAACACACAAATCATCATTATTAATTGCTTACTTTTGTGTGAGAGCTCAACTGATGATTTAATGGTATATTAATAATAGTTTTAACCTCAGCTCTTTTCTTTCTAAATGTTAATCATCAACATAATTATGCAAAAACCTGTTCAGGTAGATTCCATACAATAATTCAGATCTTTGGCAACTGTAATGTATGAATTATTTCCCAACCACGATGGTCTGGTTTGGACACTACTACTGGTATCTCCTTTTCTGTGTTGGGATGGGGAGTGAGATTGTTTTGGCCACTAGACATGCCTGATATAACTGCAAGGCCACCAGACATATCTGTGGCAGTGTTGCACTTCAGTATGAAATATGTGTACAACATTCCAGGCCAGCACATACACATAGTGAGGTTAATAATCCAAGTCAAAGCCTATGATTCTTGGATTTTCTGTGTCCACTTTCTGACATAAGGCACTGAAAATTGTAAACGTAGGCTATGTAGGCAAGAAGGAAAGATACACTCTCGCTCCCTCCTCACACAGCAAGGCAGATTATCATCAAAACCTATGGCTTTATCACAGTAGACAATCATAGCACTATGATTTCACTTTAATTGGGTTTTGCAGTTTGGTGAGGCACTAGACCTATGTGGCAGAAATGTTTAAATATACTTCCCTAAGCTGAAAATTCCAGGATTCCTTGGGGGGGGGGGGGACATGGAAGTTAAAGTGGAACCATAGTGGCTCCATCCACTCCACTTTTGTTCCTCAAAAGATACATAATATATGCACAGCCTCTGGAGCCAGCGTTGTCTCTCACAGCCTTGACAGTCTTGATAGTTCAGATGGGCTGTTTCCTCACTCCACTTCTACATAAACATATTGCAAATTTATGTGAGCAAATGCCTGTTTGCTGCATCATTATCTGACTTTTTTCTCTCACATATGCACTCTTACGTTATTCTTTAAAAATTGTTCTGAGAATAGGAGGGGGAAGTGGCTGCATAATGGACACAAGGACCATTCAGTCGGTGTCAGTACTGTGCACGGCCCTGATCCAAAGAACATGTTCAGGGTAGCCATGTTGGCCACATAGCAAAGTACAATAACATCCAAAATCCACAAAACAGTGATACCAACCAACATCGGGCCAACCAAAATGCACAGAATACATGATGCAAACTTTCAAAGCTCCACTTCATGTTTCTTTATCTCCCACCACCCCCATGTATGATTTTTAACACCTTTGACTGATGAAGGAGCCAGTGGAGCTTCAAAAGCTTGCATCATGTATTTTGTGCATTTTAATTGGCCCAATTGTTGTTGGTATCGCTGGTTGGTGGATTTGAATGTTATTGTATTCTGCTCCAAAGAGTGCGGGTGGCTTTATGATAGACACAAGGAACAACCAATTAGCATTGTGAAAACCAGGCTTCCGCAAATCTAATTTCTGTAAGAAAGCAAAGGAGCAGGTTTCCCTGCGCTTAATCCAGGAACAGAGAATATATGGGAGTCTGCAAACACATTGACCTTGCTACTGACATTACATGAAATTAAAATATATGCACACACCTTATTTCCTTCCCTGAAGAGGGAAAGTGAGGAACCTGAGATGATTATGATTGGGTGGGAAGAGTATATTGTGTAATTTTTGGTGATGGTTTGCTGTTGTCCCACTACAAGGGAGAAGCTGACAAAATGCTTGGTATCTATATATTAGAGTTCTGTGCATAAATTGTTAATCCAGAACAATTCTCTTTTTTGGAACAGTGGTAGCTGGGGAGGTAGTTATATAAATAGATTAAAATTGAGAAGATCTCTATGTGTCTGATGGTGGAAATCTACCCACCTGAAAGGGCTTACAGGTCCTCTTGAAAGAGATCTCTCTTGACAGTGCATGTTTTCCTCAGGGCAGAACTTGATGGGTGCAATTCTCTGCTTGTCTCACTGGTTAAAACATGTTGGTGGTATTATCCTTCTGTCTCTGCTTAAGGTCAATGTTGAAAAGACAAGTAGGGGAACTTAGTTGTTGAAAACATTGAATAGCTGAGATGCACTACAGATAAAATCAGGTGCAAATCTGTAGAAATAATAGCATTTAACTTGTAGAAGAAGATTGCTTGTAAAGACTACCACATTTCAAGCTAAGGCCAGAGGAGGTCTGTTTCCCTTTTTCCTACCTTTGAATTTTTAAAGCCTCAGTTCTTTCCATCCTGAATATGAAGAAAATCTGGGTAAATTCTTCAAACATATATCAATACGAAATTCTCCCCTCTTTGCACTGGCCAAATTGAATAGTTATAGCTGTCTCCAGAATTGAGGATCATGTTTTGCCTGTATGGAATGCAGATATAAAAGATGAGTAGCCTCTCAGGGAAAAAAAGGTGGTTCTAATATGGTTAAAAAAGAATTCAAACCAAGACTTTTTCAGAGTTAAGCACTCAAAAGCCATGGTCATGAATGGGTGAATTTGTTATTTGCAGTTTCTCCCATTGCCACTGCTGTTGGCTGACTTTTGTGGAAATCTGTTCCAGCTGCACAGTGCCCCTCTTTGTAGGGCCAGCCAGACACACATCCTTGGCTCTGAGCAGGCCTCTCTCGCAGCCAGGTATTGAAGGCAGGGTAACAGATATGTATGTTCTGTAACATCAGGTGGGCATCTCATGCTCCTGAAAGGAAGGCCAACCTTGGCAGCAAAGCAAGACAGCAATGAGCCCAGCTGGAATTGATTCAGGAGAATGGGAATTGTTTGGGATTGGGCTGAGAGGAAATGGTCAGGATGTAGCTCCTTATTTTATTTTTTTTATTTTTTTAGGCACCCAGCAGCACCTGAGATAGCTGCCCCACTCTGTCTAATGGTAGGGTCATCTCAGAATCCATTCACATTACACTGTTTTAGCACTATGATACCACTTTAATGGCCATGGTTCCATCCTATGGAATCCTGGAATTTGCAGGTTGAGAATGGATATTTAAGATTCTCATTTAGAGAGCTCTAGTGCCTCACTAAACTTCAGACCCCTAGGATGAAGAAATGTCACACAGAGACCCAAGGAATCCTAGGATGTTGCTAAAGATGTTACAGTAGACTCATAGCACTACAACAGTGTCACGTGAATGGATCCCAGGTATTTGGTGTTCAAAGAAAAAGGAAGTAAAATTACACTGGGTTAGTATAAAGAGCTAAAAGGCTCATTAGATCCCAGGATGTTTTTCTAAAACCTGTGTTTATATTTTTGCAAAATAAATCTGTTCTGGATTCTGACTGATATAACCTTTTCCCACAGTATGGAATAGTGCTTGATGCTGGATCATCTCGAACAACAGTCTATGTGTATGAATGGCCAGCAGAAAAAGAAAACAATACCGGTGTTGTAAGTCAGACCTTCAAGTGCAATGTTAAAGGTGAGGAGGAAATGGGGATTTTGAAATACCATAGTGACATCAGAACAAATAGCCAAACTGAACACTCCTGTGGGTGAATCAAGCAGAATTGACAGCTTCTGTGCTGAGCCATGTTGATCACATGTCTGGCACATCATGAAAAAGGATTGCCAATCCTGATCAAAAGCAATCTCCACAGTTAACAGCTGCCATGCAGGAACAGGTCTGGCAGTCTGAAATGTGTGGGAGGTTCTTCCATCTTGCTATGGCAGAAATCACACCAGAGTTGCCATCTGTCTGTCTGTGGGATTTTAAATCATGATAGATTAACCGGCAGGGAGGACACTGACAGATCAAGATTGTTAAGCTTTCTGCTGCCCCAGTGTAATGGAAATTGTGGTGGCCATTTCTTGTGATGTAAAAGACACACAGATTGAATGCAGGCTTAGTCATGTTTAGAGTAGAGCCATGATTATCTGTTCATTAATTTTATTGGCTTGTTCTAGACATGACTAAATCTGCTGTCTTTCTTTGTATGCATGGGAAGAAAACTGTTCTCATAAAATAGAAAAGGGATGACAGTGAAGGTGGTAGTGATTACTGCTGCCGCTACATTTTTTTTTTTTTTTGCCTGACCTCCAAGGTTTTCTTGTTTTTCTTTTCACTCTTGCAGAAACCCTGTAATATAGGCTAGTTTGAGGGAGGTTGATTAAGATCACCTACTGGGCTTCTAGTCTGAATGGAGGTTGAGTCCTAGTCCAACATTCTGACCACATAATTTTTTCATGAATTCATTTAAGGCAATATCTGTTTAAACTAGGCTTTACATTTCTTTTATGTTTTTTTTTCACAACAGTGGTGGTAACATGTCCTCTTTAATCAAGTGGTGCTGTATAGTGAAGTGAGATTTTCAATTGCTGGGTACAAACTCATGACTGTCTCATGTATGTAATTAGGGAGTTCTGTGGCAACATTAGATGTGCTTTCCCAGCTCATTGTGTTATAGGAATCGTTATACAGGCATTGGAGTCTACAAATAGATTCAGGTCTAAAAATTATTGGCTTCATCGGATTGTGTTTTGTGACTAATGAAAGGGCACACATGCCACAATATTTTGCAATCTGAAGCAAGTTCTCACTCTGCTGGCCTCATGGGATGTGAGGGTTGTTTTTTTTTTAAAGCAGAGGACCACACATTTGGATATTCCCCACGTTAGAAAGCATAGCGGCCCTTGATGCTTTTCATCAAATGGATTCACTGTTTTCCAGCCGTTGGCAGCTGTGTGAAAACACCTTTACCTTGTTAAATCCAAAAGTACTTTCTTAAAATATCTTTTCCCTGCACCCCTGAACACACACACATGTGCTACATTTTGCAAATATGGACAGTTTTAACCATGAGAAAGCCTTTTATGGACACTACCTATTGGTCAGTCCCTAGAAAATCATTAACCCTTCTTCTGCTCCAATCCCTGAACCAGGTTTCTAACTTTTTTTTTTTTTAATAATTGTAATTTTGAGGCACTGGTGATGATAAAGTGAAGGATGAAATAACAGAAGAAAATGTATGTGTTGCTTTTTAAAAAGACAATCCACCAGCCAGGTGTATGAATAGAGAACAAGACCAAGAAGCTAATTTACCATTTGTCTTCTCTTGTAAATCCCTAAAGCAGGTTTGTAACAGTTGTTTTAAATAATTGTGATTTTGATTGCAGATAGAAGCAAATTTATGTACTATTTTAAAGGTACTCAGTCAACCCGATTTATGAATGCAGAACAAGTCTAGGAAGCTATTTTATCATTCATCACCTCTTATTTTTATATGTGGGTAATGTAAAGTGCCTAAATACCCTAAAGGCACCAAATCCTGTCTGATCAAGCTAAGCAGGGTCAGCCCTAGTTAGTCCTTGGATAGGAGATGGCCAACAAAGACCAAGTGTGGTAGGTTATATTTCAGAGGAAAAAACTGCCAAAACCACTTGTTATCCTAAGAAAATCCTATGAAATTCATGGGCTCACCATAAGTACACAGACAACTTGAAGGCATAGATATACAGACACAAAATGTAAGGGAGTTTACCAGAGAGTTCTAAGTGTTGTAGGTTGTATTTCAGGAGAAGACAATGACAAGCCACTTCTGAGTATTATGTAAGAAATCCTGTGAAATTCCTGGGGTCACAATAAATCAACAGGCAACCTGAAAGCACATACCCTTACTTTAAAAACTTATATTATTAAGATGAGTTCTGACCTCAGCTAAAAAACATAGTGTGACCTCTGCTAAAATGATATGTTTCTCTTTCAGGGCTTGGAAAAATTACTTTTTCAGAGTACTCTTCCAGGAGCTATAGTAAAAAAAAAGTAAGTTTTCCAAGCTCTGGGGATTTTTTGGTTTCGTTTTATGGGGTTGAGTTTTTCGGTATTTTAGTTTTACACGTTTTGTCTCAGATTACAAGTAGACCAGTTATTCCCAAGGTTTATATACCACTGTAAAATAGAAATGGAGATAAAAGGAAAGTACTTCCAGGAAGAGGTGCAAACTCCTTTAAAAAAAATAAATCATTTATTTTAAGCATTTATATGACATTAAATATGTCAAACTAATACCTTTTTTTAAAAAGCATTTTTAAAAAAAGCATTTGGAAAAAATCAGAATTACTAATTAAAAGTTTGGACAAAGAAAATGTATTTTTCCTCTTGCATAAAAAATAGCAGATTCATTATCAAGAGAACATTATAAAGGTTAACATTGATTCCGTAATAATTCTACTCACCTCACCTCAATTGGAGGAGAAAACCAGAGGTGGACAACAGGATCTTAACTCCAAGCCAAATGTTTTTGTTGTTGGTTTTGTTTTGTTTGCTTTGCAAGGATGCAGGCAAAAGAAATGGTATGTCATAGTTGGCTCTTTCCACTTTGAATCAGAGCAAACTGGATTTTTTTTGTCCTGGTGTTAAGCCCCAGAGTGCAGCATAGGTCTGTTTTCTTCCTGTTTCAGCCATGTGCATTGTCTAAACAGGTATGTTCCAAAATGAGGCAGTGCTGTTTCTTTGAACCCATGCAGACAACCCCTGAGTTTCATTTATTGTTGAAGTTACATTTTTTTTAAAACCGTAAAAGAATTTTAAGCTTCTTCATCACTCACTGAAACCTCTCTACAATGAGCATTTGCTTCATATGCATGCCATTTTTCGTGGTGTCCTTTACACCATACTACCTTCCATCATGGTTAAGTGGTTAGAGTGTTGGACTAGGACTCTGGGAGTCTAGGTACTGAATTCCTGTTCAGTAGGGTTGCCAGAGTAAAATCTGGAGAGGCTCTTGTACTTCTAATTGTTTTGTAAGAGAGTGAATTTCAGCAGGTGTTGTTCAACATGCATCAAAGTAACAAGCAACAACTGCTGAAACTCTCTTTTCTACATAACTATTACAAATACAGGAACCATCTCCAGTTTTCACTTTGGCACCACTGCGAGCCATGGAAAACTACTGGTCTGGGTGACTTAAGGAAAGTCACACTATCTCAGCCTTAGAAAAAGGTAATGTCTCAAACTCCTCTAAACAAATCTTTCTCAGAAAATCCTATGATAGGTTTGTCATAAGTGGCAGTTAACATGAAGGCACATAATAACAAGAAGTCTTAACAGCACTTACCTGTGGTGCTGCTTTGCATGTCTGTTGCAATTTTCAGAAGTTTTTTATTCAGTCTTCAGGCACTTATATGCAAACATCTGTTGCACAGTTGCTGGCTGCCCTGGTGGATTTAATTCTTCTTACATCAGTACATAAATCTAGACTGAACCATATTTAAGGGATGCAGTTTGATTGACTGTGATGAGATCTGAGAAACCATCTCCTTTCAGTACTATGTCTATTGATTTGTCTGGAATACATGCACACCTGTAGAACAGTAATGCAGCATTACTGTCAGCCATGAATATATTCAAGAGGCAAGATTCCAAAAAAATAGGCCCTGCATGACATGCAGTGCTGTTAACATCAATGTTTTAAGTTGCTTAAAAAATAAATAAAACACTGCTGGTCTAAAAAATGTTATTGTATTGATCTTTGTAATTTTAGAGTATCATTGTCAGACCAAAACCGAGTCCTTTATTTTCTTCTAGGTCCAGGGATATCTAGTTATGGAAGTAACCCTCAAGAAATTGCTAAACCCATCAATGATTGTATTGATAAAGTCAAGGAAAAAATTCCTTTTCATTTGCATGGAACCACACCTGTATACCTGGGAGCCACAGCTGGTATGAGACTTCTGAGGTATAGTAGGAAAGTTAATTTTGATATGGATCAGTGAAACTGAACTGCTAAAGTAATTATTTACCTGTTGTTGAAATATCAAGTGCAGTCGAGCAGAATAAGTCATGATACATTTTCCCCTTCCTCTCCTTACCTGCCAGTCCATGAAGGTTATAGATGTAATGCAACACTTAAAAACTTGAAGACAGATTTTGATCTTCTGTGGGGGTATTATCAAGAATAAAGATCTTACCTCATATTAAACTGGTTGTGATTATTGATGGCTTTTAAGAAAGCAGATTCCAGGTCCCAGTGTTCCTGAATAATTTATGATAAATATGCTAAATTTTTTGAATATATGTGGGGAAACAAAGCCCTTGATGGTTTCATTTTGTACTATGTGTTCTCACAAGTATACGGCAACCAAAGCAGAGGGAGGACTGAATCTGTTCCTACTGTGTATGTAAACAATACCAGCATATGTAGCTGTGGTATAAATATACAAGAATCAGTTTGCCACTACAGAATTGCCATGTGAGTATTTGTGAAAAACTATGTCCCACTACTTACTTTATCAATGGTAATGGATGGAACATAAATATGGTTAATATATGGTGTTATACTCAAGTCATTTAAAAATGCATAGTGTGTGCATATGTATAAATATAATCCAAGGCATTTTACTGTACTTTGTATATGTTTTTGTCCTTGCTGTTTTTCACGGCAGCCGTTCTGTTTCTATTCAATAAGGATTTTGACATAATATATCCTGTGTGTGTTATTTGGACAAGCAGAACAGGCTGGTATCTGTAACTTTTATATAACTGAAGAAGGAAAAAGGTTGATTGCTTTAATATGTCTTTTTATTGTTATGTCTGGAATTGATGTACAGTGCAGTTCCTATACATGTTTGTTCAGAAATGAGTCCCACTGAGTTCGGTGGGTCTTATTACCAAGACTACAATCCTATATACACATGCTTGTGACTAAACACCCTAAACACAGTGATACTTTCTTCCAAGTAAGCTTGAATAGGTCTGTGCAGTTGGTTTACCTGGGTGTGTATCTCAGGGCTTGTTCATTCATGCATGTACAGTATGTTGCTCATCAGTTTTGTATGTATGAGCTATCAGAGATTAATTATGACAAGAAAACATTAATATATATCATAAGGTCATCCCAAACATCATGGCTCGATTTCTCTTGGTAGTCCCAACTAGAGCTGATCCTCTGAATCATTTATTGGTGAGTCAAGCGTATTAATTCAGTTGTCTAAGTTAGGATTACAAAGAGGATTCAGGTCACTGGGATGGATCCAAACATAGGTGTACACAATGCGTGGGTAAAACCAGATTTCACGGCCTCCTCCTATTTTCCTGTGGCAGCCACTCTAAATCCAATGCCAATGGTCAGAGGACCCTGGTACATAAAGTGGACTGTGATACTGGGGAAAAGGGTGTATCCATAAAATTCAACTGAGACACTTTTGAAAAGGGTACGATTGGGAAAAGGAGCAATTGCGGAATTCTGCTTTTGTAAGCCCTTTTGCTTACTGCCGGCACCTAAACCAGATCAACCCAATATCCTTCAGTGGTGAAAGCCTAGAATGTAAGGAAATTATTTTTTAACCACAGCTCTCCAAAACCAATGGAAATACTGATTGGGGGATTCTGGAAGTTATAGTTAAATGAGTAACTTCATGCTTTAAAATTCAGACAAATGTTGAGCAATCAAGTGATGCGCATGCATGTAAGAACCAAGCTTTGATTATTTCTTATTAAAGGCTGTCCTTCCATGTTCAAAGTAGAAAAATTATAAACTTTTCCTCTGGTTACTAGATTTGGCAAATATTGTGAGGGTAAGCTTCTCCTGTCAGACACTCAGCATTTTGTGTTCTGTGAATTGCTTAGGTTGCAAAATGAATCAGCAGCCAGTGAAGTCCTTGAGAGCATTCAAAACTACTTCACATCCCAGCCCTTTGAATTTAGGGGTGCTCAAATCATAACTGGGCAAGAGGAAGGGGTGTATGGATGGATTACAGCCAACTATTTAAAGGGCAATTTCTTGGAGGTGTGTGGAAATATCTGCATGTTTTATTACATACTATTGTCTGACAAATAACTAGTATTTGAATGGATGTAGCTGGGATTAATATAAACTACATTTTGTGAAAGGGAAGATTAGCAGTCTTGATAGTGCTGTCATACAGTTACTTTAAAACAACTCTAAAACTGTTATACATCAATAGATTACTATTAATAGTAATAGAGTACAGAATGTTCTGAGATCAAAAGTTCCAAAAGTTATATTCCAGCTAGTAAATTCTTTTATTGTATTCCGTTTAAATGGTCCTATAAAATAATGACATTTGAATATGCTATTAGTACATGTTCTGAAAAAAAATGTTCCATTAAGAAGGACTATTAGTATTCATTTTGCCAAAAAAAAAATGGACACTCCTTTAATTTCACTTAGATTTTTAACTATAGGCAATCTTCATTCCAGATTAAACATGTCATAAAAAACAAAAGCCTCAATATATATAGATCCTATTTATAGATTTCATGATCTACACCCCACACTTCTTGTCTTATTATTATTGTTTTATTATTACCCCTACTACTATTATTACTATTTATAACCTTTATTTATACTCCACATTTTCTCCAAGTCTGGGACTCAAAGCCTTACATTACAATATAGTTAAAATATACCCAAAATCAACCTTAAAATAAAATTAAACTATTAACAAGAACAATATTAAAACATTTAAAAACATATGTGTAACAATGATAAGAAGCAGTTAAAACAGTATTGTACAGTTTAAAAAATGTAGCATGTTTTTAAAAGACCTTTCTTTAAAAACCCTGTAAAAGTTTTGTCAAAATAAAACAAATAAAACTTTGTCTGCTAATGGAAGGACAGCAAAGAAGGGGGCCATTCTAGCATAGCTAGGAATGGCGTTCTGGAGCTTGGAGAAGGCCTTATATTGTATGAAGGTGCTGTAAATGAAAGAAGGGCCTCTCCAGAGGATCACAGGGTACATAGATTTTCTGCACTCAAGATGGAGGAGATGGTGGTTCCATTAGACTTACACAGTACACATGTTAATAAAGAATGGCCCCTGCAGTTTTCAACTGTTCCTTTCCCCTTCCCAAAAGAGTCTTCTTGTTTTGTGCTAAAACACCAAAATGAGAGCAGAGGCGTGATAGTAATGTCATTATGTCTATGGACCACAGCTCATTTGGTTTCACAGTTTTGTGACAAAATTCCTAAGTAGAAATTTTCCCTGTTACTGCACCTCTATCCTGAGAGCAATGCTAATGGTTGACTTTTGTCTAGTGCAGTGATGGGCAACCTTTTGAGCTTAGTGTGTCATACTTCACCAAAAAATGTGTCACTTTGAGGGGAAAAAAACCATCATTTCGCTATATTTATAGTTTAAATCACTTATTTTTATAGTTTATATATTTATAGTTTAAATCACTTATCTCAGTAATGATGGATTAGAAATCCATGATACCCCAGAACAGTAGATAATGGTTGCTGTGGTTAACTGTTATTTGGTTACTGGTAATGGCCAGGCCCCCAGAGATGCATCCCCCGCTGCGTTGCGCTGTTCCCTGCTCTGCCAGTGGAAGTGAGGGCAAAGATCCCGACTTAACCAGAAGTCCCAGAACTACACACTCTGTGGCCGACTTCTGTGGTTTTGGCCTACAGACATCCAGCACCGAGTGTCTATCCTCCCCTGTTAGACACTCTGTGCCGGAGGTCTGTAGGCCAAAGCAACAGAAGTCTGTCACAGAGCATCTAGTTCTGGGACGTCCGGTTAAACCAGGATCTTTGCCCCCACTTCTACTGGCAGAGCAGGGAGCAGCGGAACACAGCACAGCCAAGTGCAGTAGCCGAGGATGAAACATTTGCGACTAGAGTCTTATTCATCCTCGGCTACTGCCATGCAGGAGCTGAGGAGGAAACATCCTTCTCAGCGTGTGGCTGCCTTAGTGGCCGCATGTCATTATAAATAGCTATGCGTGTCAGTGCGGACACATGTGTCATAGGTCCGCCATCAGGGGTCTAGTGATACTGTGCAGGGATGTGAACATGTATAGGCTAAAAACCATTGTCTATAAATTTGTATCATTACAAATTTATCATTATCTCTCAAATTGTATCATTATCTCTTCTTCACTGTTGGGCGTATAAGTGAAAGAAGCCAGAATGTTTAACTTAATTTGAAAATTCCATTTAAAAGTCAATGAACAATCTGTCAAAGTCAAACCTTTGATCCATGTCGGAGATTTAATACTTTTGAGCTTCAGATAGATTTTGACTCCACATACAGAACATTAATATGGGAAGATATGTGTGGCTTCTGCATTTATGTACCAACCACTGTAATGGCAGCTTAGATCAAACTGTCAAGAGAGTCTTTTTTATGTAAGCAATTTTCAGAAGATCTGAAAATCTGATGAAATATTTGCCAATACAGCTCATAATAAAAACAGGGAAAATACTAAAGGAAGACTTTCACCTTTATAAGATAAAATTAAAATATACTTGTCAAATATTCCAGAACATAGCAGTATTGGGCATAATTGGTTATGATGCTCAATTTCAATTATATTATAAATGATACCTGGGACAAAGCAGGCAGATAAAACCAGTGGTTTAGACCCACACATGATGTTGGACTTCACCTCCCAGAAGTCCCACCCACCATGGTCACCAGTGGACATTGCGGGATTTGCAGTCTAGCAATCTAGGGATGTACAGGTTGGGAACCATTGGTGTAAGTAAATTAATGGTAGTCAGAATGATATCAGTGATAGAACTAAAACTGTGACAATTCCAAGATATTCTGGTGCTTTTATAACCATTTGTAAGTGAGCTGCTAAACAGTAAGAAGAGAAAAAGAAAATCAGGGGAGCATCTAATGACATCCACATGTCTCAGCATGCTGAAAAGATGATCTTTTATTAGCTAAAAAGCATGGTGTGTTTCAGTTTGTGGATGCTTCTAAGGCCTCCTTCAAGAAGCTATATACAAATCAAGAGCAGCAAGAGAACAACACATAAATATATGACATACAGTTACATAGAAGAATTCTTATATTTTATACATCATTTACAGCAAACAAATAAACATTTAAAATCAAAGCTGCAGAAATTTCTGAATTAGGAATCCCATAACATGTTACAGGCAGAATGAAAGTATGTTTTAAAAAGGCTAAGTTTCAACAGAGGTACAAAAACGTCAGAACGTTCAAGGGCACATAGAGATATCTGGGGTTAAATGAGGAAGTTAACTATCTCCTAGTCATAAAATCTTTCCAACAAGCTGAACCAATATAGTATAAGATGAGGCTATGAGATATTGTCATTAAATCTATTTATATCTCAGTATCAAAGTTCACAAGGTGATGTAAGTAAAAAGAACAAGACAAGATTTTTAAAATCCTAAAAATGCAATGAGAATTTTCGGTAGGAACCTCCTCTAAAAAACCTGCAATCTAAAAAATGAAACTTCAGTTTCAGACCATTTAAAACAGTAGATTTCATGATAAAATGAAAAACCTAAAAAATTCTAATTTGGATATAATACTGGTTAAAAGTTTGCATTCCCATGTAGTTCACAGAAAACTGCGGCTGCATCCACACTGCAGAAATAATTCCGTAGCTCACTAGCTATGGAATTGTGTGAATTGTAGTTTTGTGAGATTTTTAGCCTTCTCTTCCAGAGAATTCTGGTGCCACAATAACCTACAATTCCCAGGATCTAGGGATGTACAGGTTGGGAGCCATTGAGGTTGGGAACCGTAGCATTGAGCCATGGCAATTAAAGAGGTGTCAACCTGGATTATTTCTGCAGTGTGGATGGAGCCTTCCTTGGGAAATTAGCAATGCTCATTCTTCCCTACTAAGCAGCGATAGATGTGAAGATAAAATGCATGCTAATCCTGCCTCTTACTGCCTTAGCACATTCAATTTGAGCTGTGCAAATTCACATATTCACAGTGGGAAATATATATGTGATCTGATACTTATTGCTGAAAAAACTATTAGATGTTTTATTTAATAAAACTTCCTCTAAGATAGAGAGATTTAGAATTCAAATATTTATCTTGTTTATGTGGGGTAAACTGATAAAGAGATAGTCACTCAGGTCAGCTAGGTAAGGAGATTGTTGGTCAGCTCAGACGTTCCTCTCTTGGTTTAATAATGTTGGCAAGCCCTTTGCTTGCACAGTCATTTTCTTCACTCTGTCTCTTATGGAACATCTTGGTAAGCTAAACGGAAAATCTGTTTAAATAGCCATGGTTTCTTGTTTTGCCCAGACTGGGAAACTATGGTTACATGGTTCAGAATTAACCAGGATCTTTAATTTAAAGACCTAGCCATGTTGGACTGGAAAATAAGTATGCAAAGGGATCTTGTAACATCTTTTAGACTAATTGAAAGAGAGAAGTTGCTAGCACAAGCTTTCTTGGACTTGAGTCTACTTTCTCATATGCATAGAGTGGAGTGCAAAGTCCAGGGACAGACCTATATAAGCAGTCTGTGTGTGAGAAAGACCATAGGAATGCAAAACTTTGTAGATGTGGAAATGAAGTGACAAGTTCACTTTTAACAGTGGCCCTTGGGAGACAAGGGAGCAGGAAGGATGTTGCCTAAAGCCAAGATGAATAGATATTGTTTAGGGAAGCGTTCCCAGGCGAGCACCCTTCTCTGCCCCAGGATGTTGCATCCTAATTATGTATTAAGAAGCTGAGCCCTCCCTCCAGTCCATCTGCTTTGGTCCAGGCCTCAGAGGGAGTGAAGAACTGCTGGATTTAATCCCCTTCCCCACCACCATTCCCTTCTCCTTCTGTGTTGTGTCTCTTTAGATTGTAAGCATGAAGGCAGGGAGCCGTCTAATTAAATGATTGTATGTACAGTGCTGTGTAAACTTACAGTGCTATATAAATAAAGGTTGACAATAATAATAATAATAATAATAATAGATAACTATGGCCTCAAACAGATGGCCCCAAAGGGCCGCCCTCGGGCCACATTGGAGGCAATTTCAGATGATGCATGCCCCGAACATGGCTGAAAGCCGCCCCAGGCATGGCTTTTTGCCAAAGAACAGGCCCAAAAAGGAGCAGTAAAATACCCTCCTTTTTATATAATATAATAATATTATTTATTTATTTATACCCCGCTCTTCAGCTCTAAAAGCTATCAGAGCGGCTTACAATCATTATTTCAACTAGACGGTTCCCTGCCCTCAGGCTTACAATCTAAGAAGACACAATGCAAAAGGAGAAGGGAATGGTGGTGGGGAAGGGGATCAGGTGCAAAAGTTCTTCTCTCCCTCCGACGCCCGGACCAAAGCAGATGGCATGGAGGGAGGGCTCTGCTTCTTAATCCAGGACAGGCCCTATGGAATTCGGCCTGTCCTTTCACTCCCTCCTGGGTAACATGGTGTAGGAGGGAGGGCTCTTCTACTTGAGACCAGGCCTGATGGTGTTGCAAGACTTCTCCAGTCCAGTTATTTTTAGTTTGGTTTAGGATTGCGGCAGCTGCTGTGGTCCTGGGGGAAATGATGGCAGTGCAATCCCAGTGTGGACCTTTTGCATTGTCTGCTTCACCCCTATATGAATGTGTATTGGGATGTAGTATGGGAAACAAAAAGGAGCTAAACCCCCAGCCTCATGGGGATTCTATTGACCAGTTCATCACATTTCCTTTCTGGTTCCCACACTGCACCCCAATACTCATTCGTATAGTTATCTACTCACTTTGGCTTTAGACAACAAAGAACAATGTTAAAACTCTACTTGTAACCTTATCTCCATACTCATGAAGTTTGCATTCCTGTGGACCTACTCACACACAGTCTGCTTCTACAGGTCTGTCCCTGGACTTTCCACTCCACTCTGTGCATCTGAGAGAGTAGACTCAAGTGCAAGAAAGCTTATGCTAGCAACTTCTCTCTTTCAGTTAATCTCAGAAGTACTGCAAGATCCCTTTGCATACAGGATCTTTAACTAATTTCAAACTGTGGTTTGAGGACCTGGCTGGTTTCTCAACATGATGACCAAAGTTTCCCTGGAGTTCCATAATATAAGAAAGGTGGAACATAATGACACTAAATAAATAAATGGAGAGCTATGTTTGGCTTGCCACCCATCTCAGCAAAGATGTCATGTGGCTTGCTGGATATCCAACCACTCTGATCCAAAGCGCTCTTTATCTCATATGCTTGTGGAGGTGGGAATACTGCAACCCTTCAGATGTTGTTGGGACTGCAACTCCCGACACTTACAGCCATTACAGCCAATGATTGAAAAATGCTGAAATGATGAAAAAGTTACAGTCTGGAGGGTTGCATTCTTGCTACCCGTGCTATAGTGCTTCAGTACTTTGTTATTTCTACATTAATCTTAAAATAGCGATTGATTTTAGCATTATTTTGTGAACTAAAAAGTTTGAGAAAATGGCAGATGAAATGTCAAGATTTCCTTTCTTTATTTCTAGAGAAACATTTTGAGTGCCTGGGTCCATCCTCATGGAGCAGAGACTACAGGTGCACTTGATCTAGGAGGTGCCTCCACCCAAATATCATTTATCCCTGAGGAAACTACTGAAACATTCAACAGCACACTACAGGTGCAGCTATATGGCTATTCATATAGTGTATATACACACAGTTTCCAGTGTTATGGAAGAGATGAAGCAGAGAAAAAATTGCTGGCATCCATACTGCAGGTATGATCTTCGAGCTGACCTAACTGTCCATAGAGAGGGATAATAGTTCAGTGATGGAGCATGTACTTAGCATGCATAAGGTCTCAGGTTCAATACCTGTTATTTGCACTTAGAAGGATCAAATAACAGGTAATGCTGCCTGTCAAAGCAGATATTATTGAGCTAACTAGATAAATAATCTGGCCTGGTATAAAGCAGCTTCATATATTCTAATAAAATTTGACTATATATTGCAAGCCTGATAAAGTAGTTTTGTGTATACTGGTGACTGCAAGACTTTTATTGCACAATAGCAGGAATCTTCCACATGTTTGGCATTGTGTTGTTGTTTTTATAATTGCCCATCATTGTTGCTTTTCTTGAGCAGCTCTATCGGCTGCCTCCTCTTTCTGTTCTAGTTGCATATGTGATATGGGAAAATGTAATAACAACAAAATACAGGACAACATCATGAAAATAGAGGTTTTTAAAGAGAGTGGCTAACTATCTGTCAGGGTTGTTTTAACTGTGGGTTCCTTCCTTGGCAGGGTTCAACTTGATCAGAATCATAGAACAGTAGAGTTAGAAGGGTCACTTAGTTCAGTTCTCAAACTTTGGGCCTCCAGATGTTTTGGACTACAACTGCCAAAGCCCCAATTGTGAATGGTTTTGAGAGCAGATGTCCACCACATCTGGAAGACTATAGATTAAGAACTGTGGAACAAGGACTAGGTGACCCTTGGAATCCCTTCTAATTCTACAGTCCTATGATTGTTTGCCTGTTACAATAATACCAGTCTAAATGTTCCTCCTAATGAAAATTTTCCTGTTTGTATGTTAACTATCAGAAATCAAGTGATAAAGCCAGAATTGAGAATCCATGCTATCCTCAGAATTACAAAACTGTTCTGACAATGAAGCACTTGTATGGAAGCCTCTGTACTGCACATCTGAGACCAGAGAACTACAATCTAAGCCATTCTATAAATGTCATAGGAACTGGCAATCCAGCTGTCTGCAGAGAGGCAGTGTCTCTGTTATTTGATTTTACATCTTGCAGAGACAGGGAAGATTGTTCTTTTAATGGAATTTACCAGCCAAAGGTTAAAGGGAATTTTGTAGTAAGTACTGCTTATTGTTCTACTCTTTTTGTTGTTTCCTTGGGGGGGGAGGGCAATATTTTTTATTGCTGTGTCTAATCGTACTGTATTGCATTGCTTTTTGTGCTGTTCAATATTTGCTAGGAAGCCACTTTGGGACCGTTGGATGGAAAGACAATACATACATTTTTGCTAAAAATGACAAAATAAATCTGCAGACCTCATTTTCCTTGCAGTTGGCATTAATTTACCATTGGAAACATAATTGTGAAATATCTCCCATCTTGGTTTATTCATAGGCCTTCTCCGGATTTTACTACACTGTCAATGCTTTGAATTTAACAGGACAATTTTCCCTGGCTGCTTTCAATTCAAGCATGTGGAACTTCTGTTCACAGAGTTGGAACCAGGTCCGTATCAATTTCCTGAGGTAGCAAAGAAAAATACTGATAAAAGATCTGTCCAAAAATGTTCCTGGATATTTTACTAAAATGTATCCATAAAAAGCAAGAGATTACACTCACAGAAATCCTGTGGTACTAAGCTATTTCATTTTGCCAGTCAAAAGTTAAAAGTGCTTACTGAAATCAACAGGACATAGTGCTTAGCACTGGGCGGACTGCATCTTTTATGTATACCATTTAAAAACAAGATTCGATATTATACTATGCATTAAATATTGCTAAAGATACTTCGCCCACAATGGAGACAATTTGGGTTTTTAGCTGGTATTTTCAAAAATGAAGAATAAAACTTTTCTTCACGGGGTCAATCAAGTTAAATGCTAAGCTTGGAAAAATAGCAATGCTGGCTGGCAGATTCTGGGAGTTGTTGTCCAAAATGTAACTCTTCCAAGTGCTAGTTGAAACCTAAAATCACCACTTCATCTGCTAGAGCTCTATTTGAATATCCTCTCTCCACCCATTTAAATTCAAGCCAGAGAGTATGCAAAACCATTGTCTTCAACTTGAATGCATCCTGCCCCCCCCTAGCTTTTTATAAGCCGTTGTCTAATGAAGAGATTGCTTAAAACATTTTGTGGGTTAGCCTAATTAAGGTATTACATTAATATGGACCTTACTGTTTTTCTAATGGCTAACACAAATAAGGGTGGCCCAAATACACACACTTCAGGGCACCATTGGCATGCGGAGTTTGGACAGTGCATGTTGCAATGCCGCCCGGAAGCCAGGCAGCTGTCCAGATGTGGGTGGCTTCAAGGCACTCCAGTAGCATGGCGTTTATACACCGCACGCCACCAGAGTGCCTTGAAGCCGCGATGGGGCTGTGGCAGGGTGGCAAAAGGCACCTTTTTGCTGGCTGAAAGAGAAGTGGATCTTTTCTGCTCCTTTTTCAGCTGGGTTGAAGGCAGATCGGGGCTGCAGCGTGTGGTTGCCACGGCCCCAGTTCATTTTCGGAAGGGGTAACTTCAAGCCATCCCTCCAGGACCATCTGTTTCAGCCCTAACTTAATTTTAAAAACATATTGTAGCCTACTTTGGCCAACTTGTTTTCTCTGGAATGTCTGCCTGAAACCTGAAAATTGATGGTACAGTTGCTTCCAAACAAATTTCTTTACTAATTTTCTTCTTCTTGTGTGCTTTCAAAAAATTTCTGACTTAAGAGATGAACCTGTCACAGACTTTTCTTGGCAGAAATTGTCCATAGTGGATTTGCCGTTACCTTTTTCTGAAGCTGAAAGAGTGTGACTTGCTCAAGCTCATCTGGTACATTTCTGTGGCTAAGTGAGAATTTAAATCCTGGTCTCCAAGTCCAACAGTCAAACACCATACTGGCTTTCTATTGCCTCAGCTGCACTGCAGAAATAGTGCAGTTTGACACCACCATGGCTCAATGCTATAGAATTCTGGGATTTGTAGTTTTGTAAGATATTTAACCTTCCCTGTCAGGGAGCTCTGGTGCCCCACAAAACCACAAACCCATGGATTCCATAGCATTGAGCCATGGAAGTTAAAGCAGTGTCAAGCTGCATTAATTCTGCAGTGCAGTTGCAGTCTAGGGGGCTGTACAGACAGGCGGCAGGAAGCCACCCCTTTTCTCCTCAGATTGGGGCTGCAGCAACCACATGCCAGGGCCTCCGCAGGGATCAAAAAGAAGCTGCAAAAAGGGCTTCTTTTTAGCTCCCTGGAAGGGGTGGCATGATGATGCCCCTTCTGTGCTGCAATGTTTGGGTACTGTGCTTGAGTCGTGCCATGATGCCGTGCACCATCTAGAAGTGTGTGCGGCATCATGGTACGATGGAGGTGGAGTCATGGTGTCCAGCGTGCGGACGCTGTGCCGTAGCTCTGCCCACAGGTGTCTTGGACCTATATTTCTTTTCCTTGAGATATTTTTGACCTTCCAGACCTAACTGAACCAAGCATCTTGTCTTGGGATTTCAAGAAAGAGTCATTCTGATCATAGTGGAAGAGCAGGGTAAAAATAAATATTAAAGTTGATTTGGTTCTGAATACTGAATACTGTAGATATTGTTGAATCCTGAATTGGTTTTGTTTTTACAGATTCCATTTATGTTACCCAAATTTGATGAAACATATGCAAGATCATACTGCTTTTCAGCAAACTACATCTACCACCTACTTATACATGGATATAAGTTCAATACAGAGAATTGGCCTCTGATACACTTTCAGAAGGAAGTAAGTTTAATCCCATCCACCCTGTAAAAGAAATCCTGAAAAATCAAGAGGCTTTAACCCTGGGGAAGCCAGAGTTAGAGTCACTTTCTTAGAGTTGCAATAAATAAACTGAGGACAAGGTTGATTCTATTATAAACAGAAATGGTTCAGCTTGAAACAATGTCCGGTTGCAATGTCCGATTCTTGCACAACTCCTATTAATTTTAATGGTGATTGAATAAGAGTTTCTTTTTCACATGTGACCCCATGTTAATGTGTAGTTGCCATTTCGATTTTCAGTCTCTCACACCATCAGATATTCTTTAGGTGATCTTGACCATGAAATGACAGGAAGCAGTCACAGGTGCAAAATGCCATTTGTCTGCCTCTAGCTTCTCTAGATAATTTTAAATAATGACCCAGAGAGATGTCATTTTGACTTTTCACTGTAACAGTGGAAGTACCTAAGAACCCATTCTGGTGTTATTTTCATGACGCAGGAAACCCTTCAGTGCAGTCCCCTTCTGATATATGAAAGTGATGTCAGCTCACAGCAAAGTCATTCATCATATGACTCCTTCCTACATATGTCTTGCCCTTGTTCCAGGAAGAACAAGGCTGTCATGAGAATGAAACTACACTATAGTCCTGTGTATCTGTCGTGAGTTTCGCAATGCTACATAGGGTACTATGGCAGGAAGGTAACATCAGAACTTGCTTTAAGGCGTGCACTGATTAAAAGCTTAAACAAGGACTGCAAGTACATAAAGAGCACTGATGTGCCATTTCTTTATTAAAAACAGCAAATAGCTATACTTCTGCTGGCATGTCCCATTGAACAGATATGTGACTTGGAGAAAGCTGTACTACAGTATATATACTTTTTCCTACTGTCTGAAAAGGTCATTTGCTTTAATGGTTGCTGATTGAGATATATGATGATCTTTTCCTGTGTTTTAGGTTGGTAACAGCAGCATAGCCTGGTCACTAGGCTACATGCTTAGCCTCACCAACATGATTCCCGCAGAGAGCAACAGGATCTGGTTCCCTATGAATCCCTCTCTGTTTGCCGGACTGCTTCTCTTCTTCACAGCAGTGGCATTGCTGTGTCTAATCTTCCTTGTGTATTCGTGTGTTGTGTCACGCATGCAAAAGAATGCCTGTCATGTTGAACATGTATTTGCAGAATAAACCAGTTTCAATGGAGAGATCTGGACTTGTATATATATTTTAATAACAAAAGGGCTTTCCTAGCTGGATCAGGACCACAGAAACCTCACGCTGCAGCCCCAATCCAGCCTTTCGAGGGCACAAAAAGGAGCTGCAAAAAGCAGTTCCTTTTTGTGCCCTCAAAAGGGTGCCATAGCTGCGTTGCCACAGCTGTATGGCACTCCTTCAGCACTGCGACATATGGATGCAGGAGTGCTATAATGCCACTCCCCATCATCACGCAGAATCAGGGTGCCCTGAGGGGTGCCATGAGGACGCTACACCCCACCTCCGTTTCCATTGCCGGCCTTAATAGCTGGTATGTATAGAGCCATAATCTCCTCTATGTAAATCTCATCTTTTCCCTAGAATTTGTACTCAATGAAATTTACAAGTAAAATAATTGTTTAAGCAGCCAAGCATTTTAAAAGAGAAAACAAAGCAAGGGCCTGGAAAATAACTGCACAGTAAGGCCTGCCATCCTAAATGCCTAAACTAGGATGGAAATTGTGAGATACAGTTTTCTAAATACCAAAGTACCAAATCAAATTAAGACAAAGCAAATGAAGCAGCAATTTCCAATTTACTGTATTAATTACATTCTTGCAAGAAGGGGTGTCTCAAGCAAGTAGGCACACCTTTCCCAAGTTTTAAACAATATTTATAAGACAATTTATGTTACAATATTTTATCTGAATTTTCTTTGGCTAATATACAAACCCTAGGAAACTCCCATTACATGTGTATTTTTCCACACTTACTTCATATACAACATACAATGCATGGCGGTGTAAATTAGTCAATATACATTCATAGGTGTTTTCTAATATTTATAACCCCCTATTAGGCATGCGCAGAAAAGAAAATCTCTTGAACTTTTAGTAACCCAAGTAAATGGTGTTCTTAGCCTTGAATGAGGATGGAGCTCTCTTATCAGTCGGCTCCAGAGACTGGTTTGCCTCCTCTTTGCAAAGTTGCCCTTGAATTCCAGGTGCAGTCTTACATTTTTGATACAAGATGTTTTGTAAGGGTGAAGAACCATTTTCTTTTTACAGGGGATGTGTGTGTGGTATGTATTTTAAAAACCATTCCTTTCTGTTAAATTATGGGGCCTATCTAAGGTCTAAGCTCTCAAGTTTATTTCTATTAGCTTTATATATACACATACACATCTACATATCTAAATATATAAACATATTTACTTGTGTGTTAAATCCAAATGTTTATTTCTCTCAGAAATCATGCTGCTGGAACTTGTGGTCCAGCAACAGCTGGATAGTTGTACATTCCCTGCTCTCCAGTACCTTATGTCTTCTTCCTGAAAAAATATTTATATATTTTTTTTATTTTGGTTGTTTCTGTAGAGCAGCTGTGGGCAAGTGTGGCCCTCCAGCTACACTGCAATCCCCATTATTCCTAGACTAGTCTAGTGGTGGTGGGAGTTGTAGTCCAACAACATCTGGAAGTTGTTCACCTTTGCTACACAGTACCTATACAGGTAGAGACAATTATTCATTCTGTAGAAAATACTTGTAACAAAAAGCATTGTGCAACACAGTTTTGTTTCATTTCATTTCATTTGTATACTGCCTTTCTCTAAAAGTAGGACCTATGGCAGCTTCCAAAAACAGCAAATTAAGCTTTTTTAGAATAAAAGAGCAATATCACACTGCTGGCTTCCCTCAGATTTCACGAAGGCGGAGTTTTTGTCCTAAACAGCCAATATTAGGAGGCTGTTTCCTAAGGCTAATAATCCAAAAGTAATCCTAAAGCAGATTAGTTAACCTTGAGTGCTCTATAACTTGCTCTATTGACAGGTTATCAAACGACTAAAGAATTGATCTTTCAGTGCATGCATGAAGTGGGAACTTTTAATCCACTGTAGTGATTAAAAGTGAGGAATCAGAATTTAGTCATTTCAGATGAGTTAGCATGCAGGGCCAAAAATTATATTTTGTAGACAAAGGGGAATGTGAGGACTTCTCATGGTGAATGTGTGTTGGGCACAGTAATCCTATAATCTATGCGGAGTGGAGTATACTACCGTTACACTGGTAGAATGGCTGCCACACTATATGTATGATCCATGGAGGTGAAAAATACACCACCCCCAAATAATAAAGATTGCTGAAAAACAGCAAACATGCCCCCGGTGGAAACACTGCCAGTGTTCACCCCTACAATGGCTCCCTAATGAACTTGTCACATATACAACCAGACATCACATCCCTTGTGTCACAACCCAATATCATTCCCACACCAAGGCTATCAGCCTTGATAGCACAACCAGAAAGAATGTACTTTCTCCAGCCCCTGTACATCATGCTACATGGAGAGTTAGAGTCTTCAGTGCCTCCTAGTTTTGAAGCGTCATAAACACAGAAGGGAAGGAGTAAAAGCCATCCAACACAACAACCTAAATTCATTGGGGTGTCTAGAGGTAGAAAACGCATGCTTCTTGGAAGGAAAGAGTTGAGTAAAGCAGAATAGTTAGATCACTGTTGCTAGCCATGTGGTGGGGGATTTCTCCAGTTGCAATGAACAGAGTGTGTGATGCATCATGTGCAGGTTGAGACCAAAGAGAGACACAATCAGAATGCAATGTGCAATGGACCTCAGTAAATGGTATGCAAGCTACAGGAGTTGAACAATTGAATTGAGTGGTGGCAACGGAGTGTTCAGCCAGAGCTCATGCCTCTGCTCATGTCATCTTTCGCAATAGTTTTAGCATGTGATTGCATAAAAAAAGTCTGCACACTAGAAACTATCAAATTGGAAGTGTTATAAAATGGATTATCAAGCAATGAGAAAAGAATTTACCGTATATATTCGACTATAAGTCGACCTCATGTATAAGTCGAGGGTGAGTTTTGGGGCCAAAATTATGGATATTGCTATGACCTGTAGATAAGTCGACAGTAAAATTTAGGGCATATAGCAAAAGATCTAAAGGATTAAGCAAAGCAAAACATTGTCAAAGAACTTATAAAATTCCAGCAGACATAACTCTTTACTAAAGGATGGATGAAGAGTAGACATATGTGTGACATATGATCACTGTCAGACAGAAGTTAGCATATCCAGGGATAGCCATGTTATCCATGCAGCAAAGTACAGTTGGCCTTCCATATCCATGGATTCAAGCATCCCCTGCTTGAAAATATTTTTTTAAAATATAAATTCCCAAAAGCAAACTTTGATTTTGCCAGGTTATATAAGAGACACCATTTTACTATGTCATTGTATTTAATGGGACTTGAATATCCATGGATTTTGGTTTTTATGCCGGTGTTTTATGCTTTTATGCCGGTGTTTCTTTGATTTAGAATTGAACCTTTTGTTGTTGTTTCCATTTGGGTGTGATTTCGCCAGGAATGACAGGGACATCATGCCCATTGGGATTCGTGGTTGACCCACATGTGATCAGACTATCATATGGCAAAAGACTGGGTTAAAAAAGAGCACATTTCAAGCACATTCTCCCCCCCTCCCCACGCAGATCAGAATCTGGGAAAATGGGGATGATAGCATGTCCGATTCTCGAGGAAGGGACAATGTCAAAGGGGACCGGCTTTGTTCTCTTTCCTCCTTGTATTCCCTCTCAGCGCCATTTTCCTTGGTGGATACCCAAAACAAATTCTGTCCAGCAAAGAGCTAAAACAGAACTCATAGTAAGCACAGTGTGCATCTTCCTTTTATTGATCACCAAATAAATACGTAAATAAATACAAATTCTGACATGGGCATCGCCCCATGAAGCTCTTTATAGGTCAGATCCATGGTTTAATGAAAACTGGTTTATTTATAAAGGCCTTTTACACCAGCAAGGAGATAATGGAAACTTGTAGACCTTAGAAGATATAAAGAAGGGAAATCTTGTAATTGATTTCTATATGGACAAATGAAAGCCAGATATTATGAATTTATTTAAAAATTAAATTTATTAAAGACATATGAAATAACAATATACAAAATACAATTGATGAAAACATGTGAGTCTCCTATAATAATATATTATGAATTTATAAAATTACTATGTAATTTACAGAGAATATATAGATTGGACATGTAAACTTGTGGGTATTGATATAGAGACAAAGGATGAATTATAGTCATCCCTCCAAATTCACAGTTTTGGTATTCGCCGTGTTGATTATTCACGAGTTTGCCAGCTACCCCTCCTCCTCCCCCCATTCCTTTCCATCCTCCTTCCTTTGCACCCCCAGCCTAGCTTCGCCTTGGGGGCTAAACAAAAACAAAGCAAACAGCTTCATTTATATACCACTTCATACAGCCTAAGGAGTGTCTAAGCGGTTTACAACTGTAAGCTACTTGCCCCCAACAATCTGGGTACTCATTTAAGCGACCTCAGAAGGATGCAAGCCTGAGTCGAGCTTGAGCCCTTTTGCTGGTCTTGAACTCGCCACCTTATGGTTTTGAGTGAGTGGCTGCAGTACAGGCATTTAACCACTGTGCCACCAGGGCTCATACATACACTGCGTCACCAGGGCTAGGAGGGGACTTTCCCTCAGTTGTCGGGCACTGAGCCAGAGTGCATGGGCTGCCAGGGTCTGTAATCTTCTCGCTGCCAGAAAGCCGCCACGGTGATCTTCTTTCCAGCCGGGCAATGTCCCACCTTCCTCCACCACAGTCCATGGTTGTCTGTATCCTTCCCCCCTGTCTCTGTCACCCTGAAGCTGGATCATCTGAGCTTGCTCCAAGGCAATGGGGCAGAGAGACAGAAAGAGGGCAAGGGGGAACCCTCTATTCCCTCGCTCTGCCCCACTGCCTTCCAGCCCCATTGCAATGGGGCAGAGAAAGAGAGCAAGGGGGGACCCTCTGCTCTCTCTCTCTGCCCCATCGACATGGGACTAGATGACCTGAACTTGCTCCAAGGCAATGGGGCAGAGAGAGGGAGCAGAGGGTCCCCCCTTTCTCTCTATCTGCCCCATTGCAATGGGGCTGGATGAGCTGAGCCTGCTCCAAGGCAATGGGGTAGAGAGAGGGAGCAATGGGTCCCCCTTGCTCTGTCTCTCTATCCCATCTCAATGGGGCTGGATCAGTCGAGCTTGCTCAAAGGCAATGGGGCAGAGAGAGGGAGAAGAGGGTCTCCCCTTGCACTCTCTCTCTCTCTCTCTGCCCCATCTCAATGGGGCTAGATGAGCTGAGCTTGCTCCAAGGCAATGTGGCTGAGAGAGGGAGAAGAGGTTCCCCCTTGCTCTCTGTCTCTCTCTGCCCCATTGCAATGAGGCTGGATCAGCTGAGATTGCTCCAAGGCAATGGGGCAGTGGAGAGAGATAGAGCAAGGGGGACCCTCTGCTCTCTCTCTCTCTGCCCCATCAGAATGGGGCTGGATCAACTGAGCTTGCTCCAAAGCAATGGGGCAGAGAGAGGGACTAGAGGGTTCCCCTCTTGCTCTCTTTCTCTGCCCCATTACAATTGGGCTGGAACAGCTGGGCTTACTCCAAGGCAATGGGGCAGAGAGAAGGAGCAATGGATCCCCCCTGCTCTCTCTTTCTACCCCATCTCAATGGGGCTGGATGAGCTGAGATTGCTCCAAGGCAGTGGGGTAGAGGGAGGAAACAATGGGTCCCCCTTTGCTTTCTCTCCCTGCCCCATTACAATGGGGCTGGATATGCTCAGCTTGCTCTGAGGCAATGGGGTAGAGAGAGGGAGCAATAGGTCCCCCCTTGCTCTCTCTCTTTGCCCCATCTCAATGGGGCTGGATCAGTCGAGCTTGCTCCAAGGCAATGGGGCAGAGAGAGGAAGCAGAGGGCCCCCCTTGCTCTCTCTCTCTCTGCCCCATCGCAATGGGGCTGGATGTGCTGAGCTTACTTCAAGGCAGTGGGGCAGAGAGAGGGAGTAAGGGTCCCCTCTTGCTCTCTCTTTCAGCCCCTTTGCCTTGGAGGACGCTCAGCTGATCCAGCTTTGTGGTTACGGGGAAAGAGGGGAAGGAATCAGACAGCCATGGACTGTGGCAGAAGAGGACGGGACGTGTGCCCAGCTGGAAAGGGGTGGCTTGCTGTCAGCAAGAAGATTACAGACCCTGCACTCTGTCCCAGTGCCCCCAGACGGAGGGAAGGTCCCGTCCTAGCCCCTGGGACAAAGCTAAGGGGATGGAAAGGAGTGAAGGGGATGGAGGGAGGAAACAAACAGCTTCATTTATATACCGCTTCATACCGCTTAAGCAGTGTCTAATGGCTTGGGCCCAGGGTACCTGAAGGACCGTCTCTCCCCATACAATCTGCCCCGCACACTTAGGTCCTCTGGACAGCGGTTACTGAGAGTTCCGGAGACCAGATTAGTGACCACAACGAAGAGGGCATTTTCCATCTCTGCCCCCTGTCTCTGGAACTCTCTACCTATCGATCTCCGCTTGTCCCCCTCCCTTGCTCAATATAAAAAGGACTTAAAGACCTATTTATTTAACCAGGCTTATCGCTGAATGGACTTTTATTTATCAGCCTGTTGTAATGCCGCCCACTGTTCTGCTGCTGCATATGCACTAGCACTTGCATCGAGAATTGTGATTTTATTGTGATTTTATTGTCTTATCGATTTTACTGTTTTATTGTTTTATTGTAATCCGGCTTGTTTTAATGGTTTTTATCTCTTATTGTTTTTTTATATGCTGTACACCGCCCTGATCTATGGAAGGGCGGTATAGAAATAAATCATATTATTATTATTATTAAGTGGTTTACAACTGTAAGCTACTTGCCCCTAACAATCTGGGTACTCATTTTAGCGACCTCAGAACGATGCAAGCCTGAGTCAAGCTTGAGCCCTTTTGCTAGTATTGAACTCACAACCTTATGGTTTTGAGTGGTTGGTTAGAGTACAGGCATTTAACCACTGCGCCACCAGGGCTCCTTGAAAGTCCAAGGAAGGGACTTCAATATCTGCAAAATGTTGAATTCACAGAGGTACCCAGAACGGATTCCCCCAGAAATCTGGAGGGATGACTGTATATTTAATAAAGAGAGACAAATATCTCTCTAGTGAGATAGAGAATAGGAAATTATCATATTTTTTTTCTTTTTGAAGAAACAGTCAGAAAACAAAAGAGAAAAAGCAATATTGGAAAACAACATATTGTAAAGAAAGAAAGGAAATTAAAAGAGTAACACAAGGAAGATCATAGAAAGAATAGAGGAATAAATGGCCAACTTTCAGGGTTGCTTTGATTGGGAGTTCCTGCATGACTGGTTGGCCCTTGTGATCTCTTCCAACTCTATGATTCTATGAAATATGTAAATAAATAAACATCAAAAAAATATAACAAGCAACCAAAAATGGCACAAGATTTGTGACAATGTCTATCTCACATTTTAACATAGAAAAATCCAAAGTACAGTTGTTCTACAGTGTAGAAAATTTAATAAACTGTAAATTTAACTAATTTCATAACTCCTTAAACAACGTATTTACTCTGTAAACAACATATCTAGACCATAAGCCACAGGACACTATCAAAGCGTTGTTCCAAATATAAATTAATGTTAAGTACTGTTTGTTTATTTCTTTTTCTTTCTTTCATTGTTTTTTCCATTTTATTTTTTATTATCAAGAAGATAAGAAAATAAGAAACATAGACACAAAATCCTATTACTACAAAGGAGCAAGAAGTGAACTCCGAGAGGGATAAAGTTAATACAACACAGCTAACATCTCCAAGAGCTAATTTTGAAAAGAAAATACTTCCACAAAGCATTAAAGGCACATAGCCACACAATTGTAACAACCACATCTATATAGTACTCTATATTCAGTGGGCGATAAGGATGGTCGACTCTCTGAGAAGGTCTCCAAGGGCCTACAGCATCCTGGCTGGTCCCAGAGGGTTCGGACTCCTCGTCTTTCTCTTCCTTTCAAGACCAAAGAAGGTGGAAAGGGAGAAGTTAGTAGCAAACTTGAGACCACACCGGCCAAAAAGGCCTCTGGATACCGACTGAGCTACCTGAGGGCAGCATAAGAATGGAGGGTGGTGGTTTCCCTACACATTCCCTATATTTCCCCTCCCCATATTTGCAGGACAGGAAATTCATTCTAGGTTTAGATTTGAACTCCAGAGGAACTAGCAAAGGTACTGCACCCAATACAAGGAAAGCACCAAAGCTTTCCTTGTATTGGGTGCAGTACCTTTGCTAGTTTAGATCTGAACTCCAGAGGAACTAGCAAAGGTACTGCACCCAATACAAGGAAAGCACCAAAGCCTTTTAAACCTGGGACTAAAGCCCAGGACAGATTCACTGCCTGCTGGCATGAATGCTCCTGGGTCTGTTCCCTTGGACATTGGCCTATCATTTAACTAACAGATAATCAGACTGGCATTTTGAAATGGCAGGCAAGTGGTCCCTGCACATTTCCTAGGGTTTAGGGAGGCAAAGCCTACCTAACTCACTGCTGTGGGGATTGTGGCTGACATCCCTTGAAGGTCAATTTGAGGCCATGGAGGGAATTCCACACAGCAAATTTTGATATAAAACCAGTCTTGATAACAGGGCACAGGACCCCCGTGAATGTAGAAAAACTTCAAATCACAAAAACACTATATTTTTAACTGAGAGAACGCCCATCTATGTCCTCCAGTGCAATTCTGTGACCAACATCTACTAGACGTTCCACATAGAATTGTTCTGGAGGAGCTGGAAATGCCTAGTGGATTTTTCTCTCTAGGAATCTCTTGGTCCTGTCCTTCTGGACATCTTTTGCATTAAGTTGACAAGAGAGCTGCTTTGGAGGACAAATATATTCCTAGAGAGAAGATATTAATACAATCTGTGTTGAACATGAGTCAACAGTGTGATGTGGCACCTGAAAAGGCTAATGCAATTTTAGGCTGCATCAATAGAAGTATAGTGTCTAGACCCAGGGAAGTAATAGTGCCACTCTGCTTTGGTCAGGCCCCACCTGGAACACTGCGTCCAGCTTTGGCACTGTTTGAGCTCCTTTTTAAAAAAAGCTTTTTGTTTTGCTTCAAATAAAAAGCATCCTGGGTCTTAATGCTTCAATACCTGATTATTTCTTAGTTTTAAGTCACCCTAGTCAACCATATTTTCTTCTGTGGGATTCAAAATGCATGTTTTACTATTATATTACATTTTAATATAATATTATAATATTATATTGCTTGAAATAAGCTTTTAGTCATAATCTTCTTTCAGTTATATGAATGGATTGTATGGTTGGTAATTCACTCCCTCTGAAGCTGGGAGGAGTACAACATGAAGAAGATCCAGAAAACAAAGTGTTTGAAATAGCTTTTGAGATGTGAAGGAGTTGTGGGAAGATTATGATATCCTTTCTGTGCATGGCTTCTTACCTTGCTGAAAAGTTTTAGCTCTTTTGTGTTGTAATGTGGGTGTATGGCCTCACTTGTAATACAGAACTTACAAGTTTGCTTTTAAAAAAAATTATTACTAATAATTATAGTTCCATGTTGTCATTTCCACAGTTTGTTACCATCATAATAACAATTGTTGAAAGTAACAAATCACTTTCTTGTTTCTATGAAGTAACTAGATTGTTAAGTTACAATTATTTTCTAAAAATTAGAATGCTCCAAACTATGGTGAAAAATGACTGTCTCTCTATCCACCTTGTTGCAGCCTCATCCACACCCAAAGCAGAATCTAAGCAGCAGCCAAATAGGGCCAGCATGGGCTAATACATGAGCCATGAAATAGTCTTTTCCCACCATTTATGAAGCCAGGGCCCCATCACCTAACTTAACAGGTGCAGTGGCTTTTTACCAGGGTCTGCCCATTTTTCCTACAAAATGGATGGATCATTTCATGCTATGAAATGGAGTATATTCACTCAGGCTGCATCTACACTGCAGAATTAATGCAGTTTGACACCACGTTAATTGCCATGGCTCACAGCTATAGAATTCTGGGATTTATAAATTTGTGAGATGTTTAGCCTTCTGTGGCAGAGACCTCTGCTGCCACAACAAACTACAAACCCCTGGATTGCATAGGATGGTGCCACAACAAACTGATAAAGTGATGTCAAACTGAATACATTGCTCAGTGTGGCAGCAGCCCTAGACTTCTGAATTCTGGTTGCTGATCATAGCTTACACTGACATTGTAACCAGGCAGGCCACCATCTTATTATATAATATACATTTACTATATCTGGCCATCTGGCCATCTGTCGAGGTTTCTTTGATGGAGAGTTGCTGCATGGTGGAGGTTGGACTGCATGGCCCTTCTGGGGCTATTCATTAACCAGTGAAGGGTGGGAGGAACGATGGGAGGAATTTTTTTAAACCTGTCTACTGCATTGGATAGCAAAGGAAGCAAGAAAATCAGCTCATCTGAAATGTAATGCTAGAGCAGAATGGTGATGGGATCCATTGAGCTTGCTTTACTTTACCTTTCCTTCTTCCAGCTGGTTGTCTGAGTGCTGGAGGGAAGCTTCAGTGCCCAGGTCATCCTTGCATTCGATGTTCTTCTTCTTTGCACAGCGCTTCCTCTTTTGCACCTTGATCAGAGGTGGGAAAGGAAGCCCACTTATGGAGGGAAATAGTACCAGCTAGAAGCATCTCATTTAGGCAAGGACTGGATCCCATCCCTGTCAAACCTCTCTTGGGGTTCAAGAGATTACATGAAGTGCTTCCCACAAGTTTGGAAGATTATCTCTCCGAACATTGGAACTAGGAACTTAAATTTTACATTAAGGTATTTCAAGACCTCAATGGCTTGGGGACCTCAGTACTTGAAGGAGTGCTTCCCAAGTACCCATCTGCCTAAGCACTAAAGTCTTTTGGAGGAGACCTTCTCCATGCCCCACCAGTTGTATATGCTGGGAGGATGTGAGAGAGGGTCTTTTCTGGGGAGGCACCTTTGGGGTCCAGTTGGAAGCAACACTGCTTTTCTTGGATGCCAAATTAAAACATGGCTTTTTGCTTCCAGGTGCCATTGGAGTTAATTCACCTTTCTGCATGTGTTTGGCTTCAAATTGTTTTAAAAGGCGGTGGGCTCTTCTGTTTGAATTTGCCATAATTTTTTCAATAAACAATAAACAAAGAAATAAGTTTCGACAACAATCTCCAAATCATGTAAAGTAGCAACACCCAGCAAGATAAATCATTTGGACCTGTGTACCTTTTTGCAAATAGATGCAAGATGTTTAAAGGGAAATGTGTCTATTTGTATTTACATGTGCAATGCAGATATCCCAAATCTCCAACAAAAATGTTATGTACTCAGATATTCCCTTGTATGTGTTACCTGGTTGCATGTTTATTTTTGTAAGGAATTCACTTTCTTTATTATTTTTTCCAGTAGAAAGGTGGTATTCCAATAATGTGTCCCACTGTGTCTTACCCCCTTAGTGGTTTCCATCATAGTGGGACAGTGAACCATGTTGGTTTTAATCTTGACAATCCAAAGCATTGAATTTATTGGGGAGAAAAGAGTTCAGTAACATGTTTGGAGTGGATTTAATGCTCCCCTGACTCAGAAACCATCACTCACCCATACAATGTAAATTAAATGGGATCCCTATTGAACTCAGTGGGATATAGGACCACAGGTTTAGGCTCACAGCTTGGCCACAAAGACAATGCAGCCAATTGCCTAAACCATAGGGATCATGAATTGAAATTACTATTCCATGCTAGACTAGAAACTTTCTTTTCGTGTACCAACCAGTAAAATGAACATTTTAGATCTTCTGAAAGCAAAATTCCACTGCTAGGAACAATAGCTATTCTTGCAGCAGAATTGGGGAGACTAAAAAGTCCCTGGGGTTCTCTGTGCGAGGTATAGATATTCTGTGCACCAGCAACCCCCAGAAAAATGCAGCACAACACAGTCATAACTGTCAACTGTCATCGCTTTTGGGACACTCTCACCTCCTATTATCTTATTCCATATTTCTGCCTCCACTTTTTCAAGCCTGTTCTATGCAGTGTGGCTAAAACAAAATAGGTTGCTAATCAGATTGAAAAATTAGAGTTTGGTTCTCCCTGGCAAGTCCCCACATAAGCTCACAGTTTGGCATCCTCACTGCATCAGTATTGCCCTGATGTCTGTACCTTGTCGGTTAGCCTGAGGTCATAGTCATCTCGGATGAACTCCCAGTTCTTGTAGCCAGGCTTGTAAGTTTCCACCGGCACATGTGATTCTTTGACTGGGTAGGGCAGACACAACCTGTCCATTTGACCAAAGAGGAGAAAGATGAGGTGATCCCCTTTTCAATATTGCAGCTTTTCTCATAAGGCCAAGAACCTATTAGATAAAGCCTGCCAGACTCACTTGGCTCTCTCCTCTAGGTTTGTGGGAACTGAGTGGTGCAGCATCGCTATCTCTGCTTCATATTGGAGAATATCTTGGACGTTCACCTCGACACCGGAAACATCGATAAATGGGCCTTTCTTCTTTCCCGGTTCTTTGACTGGAAAACATTTTTTTAAAAATTAAGTTTAAGAACAGCCCAATAAATAAATACAATTATACCTCAGCAAACGTAAGTGAAACTCTTGATATAGGTCATATCTGGTAGAACTCTCCTTATGCATTTAAACTTTTAACAGGTCCCCTAGTGGTCAAGTTGATGGCAGTTGTTTGTTTGTTTGTTTGTTTGTTTTGGAATCCCACTCTTCTTGGAATTTGCTGTCATCTGCCACTTTGGGGCAAATCATGACCCCAGGCAGCCCTCCTGGGCTCAATGCAGCCCTCTATCCATGTAAAAATTGAATCTGCCCTTCCCCAGAGACTTCTGGAGAACACAATTTGCCATTTTTCTTCCTTCCCAAAACTTTTTGCAACCCTCCATGGTCTACAGAGGAGCATCCTCAGGCATTGAGATGGTATAAATTGTGAAAACAGGTACACATTTTGCATAATTTCTGCCAGTTGAAAAATTCCAACTTAGCTACCACAGAAACACTATTGTGGAACCTCAAAGCTCAGCCAAGGAACCAACCTGGAAATTCAAAAAGGGGAGGTTGCTCCAAACCTCTGCCCCATAGATCTCCAAAACCTCACCCACCAGCAGACTTAGGGAGCACAGGTCCTTTATTTACCTTCCTCTGGTGTCAGCTGCTCTTCCTTCATGGCCGATATACAGCTGTTACGGAGAAGGTCCCTAAGATATTTGACATCACCCACCGACCTGTCCATCAGCATAGCACCTCGAGTAACGGACTCGAGACTGGAGATGGGAAAGAAAACAACCAGGATGTCATGGCCAGCCAGGCTGAGGAGTCGGAGGCCCTAGCTCTGCTGTGATTCAGCAGCCCAGCCTCCCCCCAGCAGAGAGCCCAGGCCTGGGAGACATAGAAGAACAGGACGAGGAGATACCTACACGAAGGACAGAAAGGGCATGCCTCCATCGATCCAGGAGGTTATAGGATAAACACTCAGCAATCACTAAGCTCCTGTGATTAGGAACTGGGCAAATATAAACAGGTGCAAGTTGCCGAGATTCTTTGTCAGAGCCTATCTGCGTTCCTTGGCAAAAGCATCTTGCTCTGAGTCCTTTGGATTTTGTTGCCTGAAACCTTGCCTCCTGGACTATGGAATGACCTGCAACCCTTGACCCTGGAATTGACTCACTGACCTGCTCTCTGGAATCCTGGACCCTTGGCTTGCCCCCTCACTCTGCTCTATGGGACATTGGACTGGTACTATGATATTGGACTTGGTTTCCTGCTACTGCAAAACCTTGTATTTCTTTGTTTGTAAAGTTGGCTTCAGCCTTTATCAGCAGTTCGTTGGCTGCTTTCCTGGACACAGGAGGCTTAACGGGATGGGGCACTGAACAGTCCTACCACCTGGAACCTGTCCATGCAGGCTTATCTTCCTCTAAAAATTCCTAAGTAAATAACAACCATTCGAAGAGAGTCAAACATCCCACCCTGGATGCTTGGATGTTGTACCTCTGGTTTCCAAACATACCAGAAGTAACTAAAAGGTTCCTTCTAATTTCTTCTAAAATTCTGGAAGAACTAAAGACACAATGACCAGCTGGCCTTCTATGCTCTCCTTTAACATTTCATGCCCAAAGGTTAAACATTAAATTTTAGGATAATTCTCACTGTGGTGGTTTTCTACTGCTTAATCTGACATGCATCCATTTCAAAATCTCTATTTTTCTTAGCTGTTGAACTCTGATTTTATTTCTGATGTGATTCATAGTTTCATGTCATTTCATCTGGTATGTTTCACTCATAATGGGTTTTCCTCCCTACATTTGTAAATTGCCCAGAGTCCTTTTTTTTGGGGGGGGGGGGAATAAAAGTAAATGTTACAATCACAACAGTAGGTTCAACAGTAGGTTCAACAGCAGTTCCTAATGAAACCAGATTCCTAGGGTCTCCCAAAAACTCCAAAAGCACTTACCGCTCCAAGGGAACTCCAAACTTTTCATAGGATTCAATAAACCTATGGGATTAAAACAAAAAGATGGCAAGAGCTATCAGAGATTTCCAGCAGAGCCATGGCTATTGGATTAAATGGATCCAAGGGACTTCTTATGTTAGTTCCAGTTAAACAGGAAAAATGTGATAGCGACTTCCCATGGAATCTTGGGAATGACAGTTTAACAAAGCACATTTAGAATCATAAGCCATAAAACATTAAAGCCTCCCTAAACTGCAAATCCCAGGATTTCATAGGATGCTGCCACCTCAGTTCCTGCAATTTTCCAATTTCTATCCATAACATCTCCCGAGCTGTAGTAGTTGTTGCTGTTGCTGGGTGCCTTCAAGAAGTTTCTGATTTCTGGTGATCCTAAGGAGAATCTGTCATGAGGTTTTCCTGGCAAGTTTTTCAGAGGGGCTTGGTCACTGTCATCATCCGTAGGCTGAAAGAACGTGCCCAAGATCACCCAGTGGGTTTCAAGGCTGAACTGGGAATTGGACCTTGGTCTACAGAGTCAGAGTCCAACATTCAAACACTACACTACTTTGGGTGTAAGGCTAGTACATTATGAAGCCATGGCTAGTGATGAAAGATGGACCCATCAGTTGATCCATCTACCTCTCTTATAAGTCAGGTGGGGCAAACTGTGGCCCTGAAGAGATTGTTGGACTACAACTCCCAGCTGTTATTACAATGGCTGTGTTACATCTGCCTGGAATATACTATGGTGGAGCCGGCAATTCCCTTAGTATTTTATCACATCACACCGTGCAAAGATGCTTTGAGTCTTTTTGTTAGCATTATTATACTTTTAATTAACTGGATGAGTTAAGGAGACATTGAATCCTGCCAGAGATGCTGCAATAGGGGAGAAATAAAGAAAGAATACAGCACCTCTGTCATGGGCCATTGGATTTAGTACCAACCTCTTAACTTCTGCAGTTGTGAAGCCTTCCACCTTGATGTTCCATTCTTTCTTTGCCCTCTTAGCTTCAGGGCAGGCCTCGGTCTTTCTCTCAGAGCTGGAGGATTCCTTTCGCCTCCTCTTCAACTTATTACTGGTCAGAGCCTGGAGGAGCCAAGAAGGGTGAGCCAAATGGCTTGCAGACAGTGCTCTTCCACTGCTTATCCTCCCAGGTATCTTTGCTTGATGGCATAAGAGAAATACCTGCACTCATGGAATTGTGATATTCTTACAATGCTGTTGGGGTGTGCCTTCAAGTCTTTCCTACTCGGGGTGGCCCAAAGTCATTATTTTATGCAGTGCGGTCAAAAACAAAATAGGTTGCTAATCAGATTGCAAAACTAGAGTTTGGTTTCCCTCAACAGGTTCCCACATCAAGCTTACAGTTTTGCATCATCACTACATCAATATTGCCCTGACTTCCTTTACTTTAAGGGTAATTCCAGGTGGAATTTGCAAGACACTAGATGCAAACATTCTGCCCAACCCTAAAACACCACAGAAAGTGTACGAGGCTGCTTCTGTACCTTGCTGCTTGATGTCCGACCCTGAAGAGGCCCCGCCAGTTCTAGCTCCATTGGCTCTTCATCATTGGCAACGGACTGGAGACTGGAGATGGGAAAGGAATCAAGAGGATGCTTAGCGGACTGGCATGGAGCACTGAATAGTCCTACCCCCTGCAGCCTGTCCATGCAGGCTTATCTGCCTTTTAAAAACGACTACGTAAGCAACAACCATTGCAAGAGAGTCAAACATCCCACCCTGGATGCTGGATTGCACCTCTGGTTACCGAACATATCAAAAGCAATTATAAGTTTGCTTCTATTTCTTCTCAAACTCTTGGGGAGAACTAAAGACACAATGATTAGCTGACCTTCTATGCTTTCCTTCCCATGGAATCATGGGATGGCAGTTTTACAAAGCACATTTAGAATCCTTAGCCGTAAAACTCTAAAGCCTCCCTAAACTGCAAATCCCAGGATTCCACAGGATGTTCCCATCTCAAATCTTGCAGTTTTCCAGTTTTTCTCCATAACTACTCTCCAGCTGTAGTAGTTGTTGCTGTTGTTGTGTGCCTTCAAGACTTTTCCGACTTTTGGTGATGCTAAGAAAAACCTATCACAAGGTTTTCCTGGCAAGCTTCTTCAAAGGGGCTTTGCCATTGCCATCACCTGAGGCTGAGAGAGCGTCACTTGCCCAAGGTCACCCAGTGGGTTTCATGGCTGAACTGGGAATTGACTCTCCAGAGTAATAGTTCAACATTCAAATACTATACCACATTGGCTGTAGGGCTAGGACAGAATGAAGACAATGGCTAGTTAGTATAGATGGACTCATCAGCTCACTCAAGATCCATCTGCCCCTCTTCTAAGAAAGGTGGGACAAAGTGTGGCCTGTTGTTGAACTACAACTCCCAGCTGATATTACAATGGCTGTGCTACATCTGCCAGGAATACACTATGGGGGGACCTGCAACTCCCTTAGAATTATATCACATCACATCATGCAAAGGTTCTTTGAGACTTTTTGTTAGCATTTTAATATTTTTAATTAACAGGATGAGTTAAGGATCCTGACATAGATGCTGGAATAGGGGAGAATTAAAGAAAGAAACTGGCACCTCTGCCACAGGCCCTTGGATTTAGTACCAACCTCCTGATTTGGGTGTTCCTGGACGTCTCGTCTTGTTTTGACTTCTTAGCATGAAGCCTGTCCTCCATGTTTCTGTAAGACACAAAGGATTGTTCTTGACTCCTCTTAATTTTATAATTGGTCAGAGCCTGCAGGAGCCAAGAAGAGTGAGAAAAATGGCTTGCAGATGTCACTACTATGCCACTGCTTAGCTTCCCAGGTCTCATTTGCTCCATGGCATAAGAGAAATACCTGCGCTCATTTTTACAATGTTTTTAGGGGTGTGCCTTCAAGTCTTTTCCTATTCATGGTGGCCCAAAGGAGAACCTATCCTAGGGTTTTCATGGCAAGATTCGTTCAGAGGAAGTTTGTCATTGCCTTCCTCTGAGGCTGAGAGAGCATGATTTGCACAAGGTTACCCACAATGTTTCCATGGTGAAGTAAAGATTTGAATCCTAGTCTCTCAGCAGCCTAGTCCAACATTCAAACCACTATACTACCTTGGCTCTCTATTTTTGCAATGCCCCCTTTAAATTCTGAAAAGAGGACACCTGCAGGCTTGATGGAAATTGGATTCTGTCCCTGGAAAAGGCCAACAACCAACTTCCACAAGGGTGGTGTAGGCCACCTCCACTATATAAGTGTGTGTGTGTGTGGGGGGGGAATCCACCAGCCCATATTTAAATTTTAGGCACCTTCCTGATAGGATTTTTCTGGAGCTGCCTCCCAAAAACTATGTCTTCTGTGAAAGATTACAACCATTAGGTCTTTCAAATCTGTGCATAAGCATGGCCATGAAAGAGGTGCATACATTTCTGCATCGGGTGGAGAAAGTGGAAAGCGATACAGTTTTCTCCTTCTCTCTTATTACTTGATCTTGGGGTCATTTAATGGAGCTGGAAAATTCAGGACAGACAAAAGGAAAACAAAAACTGCATTTCACACAGTTCATGCACAGTGTGACAGGCTGTGACTTCCATGTTATTGGGGCATTGAATTTCCTCCAAGTTTTAGTCTATGCTGCTAGAGCCCAGTTCCAATAAAGAGTCAGCACCACGGACAGTTCAGACTAAAAGTGATAGCAGATTCACCAACACATTAACATAGGAACCACTGACTCCTACTGTCAATGTGACATATCTGTAAGCCATTGTCTTCCCATCTCCTCTTTCCCTCCCAGTTAACATTTGTAGATCATCCTTTGCAGATCTTTGAGAAGTAACTTCTCTTCTACTAGCATGTTTACTTTTAAAAAATCCTTTTGTTCATTCTAGATTTTGTATTCTAAACCACCTTGAGATCCACTCACGGGAGAAAGGTGAGATGAAATTTAAGAAATAACACAGCCATACAGTTCAATGAACATAACTAATAAATGAATGAATAAGAAGGATGCTATCAGGTGAGCTCAAGAGGTCCACCTAGTTTAAAATGAGGCCTTCACAAAGCAGTAATAGGTTCCATTTAAACAAAGATAGAATTGAAAGCACTTACAATGAACAGGCAGAGAAGCCAACAGTACTGTGTAAATGATGTAGAAGTCTTAAACCAAATTAATGCTGTGTCTCCAGTCTCTTGAGATCTCTCCACCTCCAGTATCAACCTCTGCTCAACCTCAACGGACCCAACTCCCACCTTGTCCAAGATTCTCAATCATCTCCTTGGAAACCAAACAAACATTCCATTCTACTTGGTCCCATATGATCACTTCTTCATGAGGTCCAATTACATGGGATTGGATGATTTTAACTGCTTTTTAAAATTTCATTGTTTTTACCTGATTCTTGGTGAGCCACCTTGGATCCCACCCATATAGAAACGAAACGAAACAATTATTTGTATCAGAAATTGGAAAAGCTGGCTCCCACACCATGAGAAAGGCAACACAGAAATAAAATTATGTTTATGATTATTACAAGTTGAGACTCCCTCATCCAAAAATGCTTGAGACTAGAATTGTTTTGAATTTTGGGGATTTTCAGATTTTGAAATGATTCCTTCAACATAATAAGAGATCTTGGAAATGGGGCTCAAGTCTAAACATCATATGTTTTATATACACCTTCTATACACATAGCCTGAATGTAATTTTATGCACATTCCATTAGTTAGTTAGTTAGTTAGTTAGTATGCTGCTTTTTTCCCAGGCCAGGAGCCAAGACAGCTAATAATTTTGGACATGAAATAAAGTTTGTTTATATTGAACTATTGGAAAACAAAGGTATCATTTTCTCAGTTACCCATATGGACAATTTTGAATTTTGGAATGTTTTGGGTTTTGGTATCCCAGATAAAAAGTGCTCAACCTGTTTTATACCAACAACAGAATTAAAACAATTTAAATTGGATTTTCATTTAATTTAAAACAGTAGAGCACTATAAAACCCCTTCTTTTGTTAACAATTTGTTTCCAAAGGCTTGCTGGAATAGAAAGGTAGCTCTCCAACATCATTTGCAAGATTCTGTGAGCCAGTTATACAGAATAATCCCAATGTGGTCACACTTGGATTTGTAAAAAAAGCAAGGGATAAAAACTTGGGTGGACTTGGGAGCTCAATTTACACCAGCAACTGGCATGGAAATGGAGCATCACTGGAAATGCACAAAAACTACAAAGCAAAACAAAAATCAAATTAGTTTTGCCACATATCCAGTTCCTGATTTGACTCTTGATACTTTTGCATTCCATCTGCAGACTGCAAAGCTGTCATCATCAGAACAGATATATCTGGCAGATCTTCAGCTGTTTGTTTGGCTCCAGCCATTCTTCTGCCTTTTGGGAAATGGGAACACACCCAGATATAGTACCAAAGCATAGAAATGAAATGTGGAGGAGAGAATATGGGGGATCTTTGCAACATCAGTACAAAACATACAGGCATGAGAAGTGTCGAATAACCCATCAGTGTCTAATAACCTGCCTGCCAAGCAAAAAGGGCCTTGTTGGCGTGTTCTGAAAGTTCACACAAACAATTCAACAGCAGTAAGGTATCTCCAAGGAATTTGGATGGGACAATGTCAGTCACCACCTTCCTGAGGTCAGCAGGGTTATTGTGCAAGGGATTGGAGCTCAGCTCAGGCCTTTGCTTAAGGATGCCATTTAATATTCACTAAATACAGGGTGGATTTCTGTGTGATAGTTTATCTTCTCCAGGCAGGTAGTCAGATCTAGGTAGCGCCTGTGCCTAATTCCTTGTTGTTTATCTTAACTGGATTATTTTACTTTAGATATTTTAATATTTTACTATTTAATTCTGTTTTAGAGGAGGGAGGGAGGAATGGCCTGGAATGGGGGGGGGGCAAGGGGCTGCTGAGAAACACTTACCTGTTTTGGGACAATTGTGGGTGAAGTCTCTATGACTAACCTCAACCTCATTCTCACAAATGGTGTGTAGATGGCTATGGGTGAGCCAGGGGACAGGCTGATCCCAGAGATTATGGTATAATGAATTGGAAAGTGATCCGCAATGGGTGCAGCTCTCCCTTCTCTACGAAAGATTATTGTATATGACTGGTTGTGGTATACGGGTGTCTGGCTCTCATTCTTGACACAATGTTGTTTGCTGTGTAGACAGATATTTACAAAACAATTCAAAGAAATAAATTGTACTCCTCAGGTATTGTCTTAGGAAGCTTCATAGTAGTTGTCTGGGCTATAAGAACCACAGTCCAAAAACTTATCATTTGTCTGTTGCTTAGCCCAGAACAGAACTGCCTGGTACTTGCTACCGACCCTCTCCGAGTTCTGGAAGACTGATTAACGTTGACTGAAGAGGCCAGACGGTTCCCAGTGCCGCCCTTAGACTTGGAAAGCATGCTGTCACCACACTGGACCGTCCGCCACAAGGGACAAAAGCAGGCAACAGGTGAAGCAGAAGAAAGTTGCACGCTCAGCAGAGCTGAAGACATGAGCACCCCCAAACACGCAAAATTAGTCCAGAGATTCTGCGCATCCCCAGGGCTTGGAGCGAGTGCCCAGCAGGCCAAAAAGGGAGGTGGGTCGGTGCGAGCACAATCACTTCAGGTGGAAGGAATAACCACAGTTAGTCCAAAACCAGAGGAGAAATTGACCATTCAAGACAATGGAAAAAATGACAAAATAGCTGCGCCAAGCGGGGCCACAAAAGGCAGGCCAGTGAAAGCCCCCAGAGGGAGAGCCCAGCTAGCCCCAAAGGCCAGGGACAAGGCTATGCCCAAAAAAGGGGGAGTACAACAGAACTGCCAGGGACTCACCACTACCAGCAAGCTGGCAAAAAATGGCCGCCAACAAAACTGCAGGCCCCGGTGGCAGGAAACATGCCAAGCCCCCCAAAAAACCCCGAAGGGGGGGACAGGCACTGCTGTGGGCTGAGGGCTTCGTCCAATCCCTGGCCCAGCGCACCACCCACAGTTCTGTGCTAGGGCCTGGGGACCCAGCAACTGCTCTTTGGCAACGCCTCCAAGTGCTCCAGGCCTCGGCCCGGGCGCCACGCCACTCGCAGGAGCTCCTTTGCTCGGCTCCTCAACCGATGGAGCCAAAAGTGGCAATGTGCTGAGGAGCACCCACTGAAACTGGTCTGAAAATGGCCATGTAAGGAAAATTTCCTTGTACGGCTTGGATCAGGCCAACAGTTGAAGGGCTTCAAGCATGTAGGCCCCAGCTCCAGTACAATACTGCCAAGGTATGCTGCTGTATCTCTGAATCTGAAGGCTCCATAAATTCTACTAAACTACCATTCATCTCACCTTGTTTCAGTGAATCCCATACACTATGTGTGTTAATATTAATTTTTTTCATTAACATTAAAAAGGTATTTTTTACATTAACTTTACATGTTCTGTGAAGAAGTACTTCATCTGAATTCTACAGCTTCAGTTAAAATGCAGGTTATGACGTGTAAAGCCCTGTACAGCTTAGGTCCAGACTTACTGACAGGCTTTGACCTGAATCCTATTATTTTAGTCTTGTCCAGAGTAGAACTATTGAATCCACTAAATCTAGGGCATCCTAGATCTATCTATCTATCTATCTATCTATCATCTATCTATCTATCTATCTCTATCTTAAAGTAGATCAAGATAATATGGTGACAAATAACAACAACCATTTATTTCAAAAATTGACCAGTATATAATTAATGTCAGGTGATGTTTATAATTACATAAATAATGTATATAAATAATGAGTACAATCATTAAAACAAGTGACAACTTGTTTTGATGACAACTATGTCTGCAAAATTCAGTCCCTTCCAAATGTCTTCTATTTGGAGCATGACTCAGAAGCATGGATTAATATGTATAGAAGTGTTTTTTGGCTTTTATTTAGTCATGTTCTCCATTTTTCTTGGGGGTCCTACATGTTGCATTGCCTTGTCTTCCTCTGCAGTTAGGACATCTGGCTGCCCTGCTCCTACAGCCTTCTCCCTCTTCAGTTGCTGGGTTGACTCACTTGCTGCCATGGTTGTGGTTGTGGGGAGGCTCAGGGGGACCAGTGGTCCTAGTCCCAAAGGACGATAAGGCACCACAAAACGGAGGACAGTCGAGAAGAACTGCAAGAGATTATCAAATAAAAGCTATCAGTATAAATTCATGCTTCTTAGGCTGCATCCGGCCTTCAGAAATCATCCAGTTTGGCACCGCTTTAACTGCCATAAGAATGGCCCCAGAGCTCTCTGTTAGAGAAGGCAAAATGTCTCAAAAAACTACAAATCCTTGGTCACACAGCCTCAGAGGCAAACCTCTTCTGGAGAAAACTTGCCAACAAAACCCCTTGAGAGGTTCTGTTGATGTAAACAAGCAGACGTGCGCAGCTCAAGCAATCTCCAGTTCCTTTGGAATTACTGGTGACCCTGGAGCTGTTCGGCTTTATCAGGAATCCTCCTCCCAGTTGTTGATGAAAACAGACTGGAGCCAAAACTCTCTCCTCAGAGGTTTTTATTCTTAAAGTTGCTGTATTTACAAATATATACATGCTTGTCCGACAAATCTCTCCAACCAACCATCCACTCTATAACAATTACCCAACAATCCACACTGTGGTGTGCCGGCTATTTATAGACTTGTGCCATGTGGCCACAAACCCAGGCTCTTCCGATGACTCTTCTTCCTTGTGTTACCTACAATGTTGTCCCCTCAGTCAGGAAGACTCTTGTTGTTTACATTAGGCCTACGTGCAAGCAAGCACATACTGACCATGAGAAACAGTCTGCCGTTCCAGCCTTCAGCTGCAGACAGCTCCAGCCACAATTCCTGGTTTTACTTTTTGTGCACATCTGTACATTTCATACTCAGGCCTCAAAGCCTAACAGATATATATATATATATATATATATATATTGTTGGTTTTATATATATATATATATATATACAACTCACTTCCATGCCAGTATTCTCTGAAGATGCCTGCCACAGATACATGCGAAACATCAGGAATAAATTCTTCCAGACCATGGCCCTCGTAACCTGAAAAACCAACAAAAAATCTATGGATGCTGGTCGTGAAAGCCTTTGACTTCACGTTGGACCGTGACTCTGGAAACCAGGGTTCGAATCAGCCATGGAAACCCACTGGGTGACCCTGGGGAAGTCACACTCTCTCAGCCTCAAAGGAAGGCCAAGGCAAAAAACAACAACCCTCCTCTGAAGAAATATTGCCAAGAAAACCCCATGATAAGATTTGCCTTGAAGGCACACAATAAGAAGAAGAGACCTCCCTCCAATCTCTGTTAGATTGTAAGCCTGAGGGCAGGGAAATGTTTTAATTAACAAATTGTAAGCCGCTTTGATAGCCTTGGCTGAAGAGCGGGATATAAATAAAAATTATATTATTATTATTATTATTATTATTATTAATTGTACCAGTCAGTTAAGAAAACTGCCTCTTCCACTAAGCCGGTTGGACAGAGTCTGGGGATTTTATCCCCAAAAGGTAGTTTTTATCCCCCAAAGGCAGTATTTTTAATCTTTTGAATTGTTTGTTTTCTAAACTGGTATTTTGCATGTTTTATACTGTTTTAACTTGGACTGTACTGGGAGGAAGGTTGGATAATAATAATAATTAATTAATTATATTTTGTAATTATAATTTATATTTATTATATAATTATATTTATTATAATTATAAATATAATATAAATATTATATATATGTATATTTATAATTATGAATTATAATTATATATATATAATTATAATTATAAATATTATATATATAATATTTATAATTATAAATTATGATTATATAATTATATTTATAAAATTATAATTATAATTTAAAATTAATTATAATTAATTTATAATTATACATAAAATATAAATATTATATATATAATATATATTTATAATTATAAATTATAAGTTAAAATTATAAATTATAATTACTTTATAATCATAAATATAATATAAATATTAAATATATATAATATTTAAAATTATAAATTATAATTATATAATTAATAATTAATTATAATTAATTTATAATTATAAATAAGTTAAAATTATAAATTATAATTACTTCATAATTATAAATATAATATATATATATAATTATATTTAAAATTATAAATTATAATTATATAATAATTAATTATAATTAATTTATAATTATAAATATAATATACTTATTAATTATATTTATTTATAAATTATATTTATATTATTTATAATTATATATATATATATATATATTTATTATTAAAAATTATGATTATATAGTTACATTTATAAAATTAAATTAATTATAATTATAAATAATAACATTCGTTTATTTTATTTTATTTAGTTTATATTATTATTATTATTATTTATTATATTTCCTGAACACACACAAACTCAGCACAGGAGAGAGCTCTTTCTACGCATGCGCTTTGCGCACATGATCCAACAGAAGAAGAAGAAGAAGAAGAAGAAGCTGCGTCAGTTTAAAAAAAAACAACCCTTGACTTCCTTAACGTCACGACGCATGCGCCTTAGGCCTCGCGCTCCTCGCGGGCCGCGCGCGCATGCGCCTCGCCGCCAAACCCAATCCATTCACGGACCTTGACAAGAAGCTTTGGACTTCAACTCCCAGAAGCCTCAGCCACTTTGGCCAATAGCCTGCGCTCCTGGGAGCTGAAGTCCACACACACAAAATTTTTTTTCCGTTCCTCCTCTGCGCCTGCGCAGTAGCGTCAGTGGAAGCGGGGTATAAATAGAGCGACCGAGCGGAAGCGGTTCTTTTTTCTTCCTTCCTTGTGGGTCCATCATGGTGAGGGACGGCGCGTGGCGGAGGCCTCGCTGGAGAACCGTGAGGCGGTTTGGGAGGGAGCGATAATGAACCTTTGGCTGCGTCCACACTGGAGAGATAATCCGGTTTGGAAGCGGTTTAACTCTGTGGCTGTTTGCTATGGAATTCTGGGAGTTGGAGCTTGTTGTGGGGCCCAGAGCGGAGCTTCGCTCCGCTCTGGGCCCACAACAAGCTCCAACTCCCAGAATTCCATAGCAAACAGCCACAAACAGAGTCAAACCGCTTCCAAACCGGGTTATCTCTCCAGTGTGGAAATAATAATATTATTTATATTAATTTTTTATATTAATAAAAATTATTATTATTATTAATTATCCTGCTCTTCTCCCAAGACTCTGGGACTCAAGGGCGGTTTACAACATTTTTTTAAAAAATAAAAATACAGTTAAAAACATACACAGATACTGTATGTTAAAATAGAATTAAATTGCCAAAATAAATACAGATAAAAACATACACAGATATAGTATGTTAAAATAGAATTAAATTGCAAAAATAAATACAATTAAAAACATACACAGATATAGTATGTTAAATTAGAATTAAATTGCCAAAATAAATGCAATTAAAAACATACAGAAATATAGTATGTTAAAATAGAATTAAATTGCAAAAATAAATACAGTTAAAAACATACAGATACTGTATGTTAAAATAGAATTAAATTGCCAAAATAAATACAGATAAAAACATACACAGATATAGTATGTTAAAATAGAATTAAATTGCAAAAATAAATACAATTAAAAACATACACAGATATAGTATGTTAAATTAGAATTAAATTGCCAAAATAAATGCAATTAAAAACATACAGAAATATAGTATGTTAAAATAGAATTAAATTGCAAAAATAAATACAGTTAAAAACATACACAGATATAGTATGTTAAATTAGAATTAAATTGCCAAAATAAATGCAATTAAAAACATACAGAAATATAGTATGTTAAAATAGAATTAAATTGCAAAAATAAATACAGTTAAAAACATACACAGATATAGTATGTTAAAATAGAATTAAATTGCAAAAATAAATACAATTAAAAACATAACACAGATATAGTATGTTAAATTAGAATTAAATTGCAAAAATAAATACAATTAAAAACATACACAGATATAGTATGTTAAATTAGAATTAAATTGCCAAAATAAATGCAATTAAAAACATACAGAAATATAGTATGTTAAAATAGAATTAAATTGCAAAAATAAATACAGTTAAAAACATACACAGATACTGTATGTTAAAATAGAATTAAATTGCCAAAATAAATACAGATAAAAACATACACAGATATAGTATGTTAAAATAGAATTAAATTGCAAAAATAAATACAATTAAAAACATACACAGATATAGTATGTTAAATTAGAATTAAATTGCCAAAATAAATGCAATTAAAAACATACAGAAATATAGTATGTTAAAATAGAATTAAATTGCAAAAATAAATACAGTTAAAAACATACACAGATACTGTATGTTAAAATAGAATTAAATTGGCAAAATAAATACAATTATTTATTCAGCCATTAAGGCTGAAGAGCAGGGTATAAATACCATAAATAAATAAATAAAATAATAAAAAACATACACAGATATAGTATGCTTAGAAGTAAATTGCAAAAATAAATACAATTTAAAATATACATAGATATAGTATGTTAAATTAGAATTAAATTGCCAAAATAAATGCAATTAAAAACGTACACAGATACTGTATGTTAATGTTAAAATAGATTAATTTACTAAAAAAATATAATTAATACACTGTACAATTAAAAACGTACACAAAAATGGTATGCTGAAATAGAATTGAAATAGTATCACAATTAAAACAAAATAGAATTAAATTACTAAAAGTAAATTAAAATGTACGTAAATATGGTACGTTAAAATAGAATTAAATTATTAAAAGTACAGTTAAAATGTACACAAATATGGTACATTAAAATAGAATTAAATTACTAAAAAATGCGGTTAAAACATATTAAGTTACTAAAGTAAATACAATTAAAACATGCACAAATATAGTACATAAAAATAGAATTAATTTACTGAAAAAAATGCATTTAAAAACATACGCAAATATAGTACGTTAAAATAGAACTAAATTACCAAAATACAATTAAAACATGCACAAATTTAGTATGTTAAAATAGAATTAATTTACTAAAAAAACAATTAAAATACTGTACAATTAAAAACATACACAAAAATGGTATGCTGAAATAGAATTAAATTGCTATCACAGTTAAAACAAAATACATATTAAAGTATCAAATACTTCAAAAGATAAAAATGTTTAAAATAAATTAAAGCAATATAGTGCTCCAGGCCATTCTTTAAAAGCTTTCTGTTTTGAAATTATTTCCCTAGCTCTTCTGGAGGGAAGGGGCTTTTTTTGGGAGGATTGATGTCCTCCCCAGCGGCGTGTGGGCTGCGTCTGCACTGCAGAAATAACCCAGTTCGACTCTGCTTTAACTGCCATGGCTCAATACTGTGGAATAATGGGATTTGTAGTTTGTTGTGGCACCACAGCACTCTGGCAGAGAAGGTTAAATACCTCACAAAACTACAGATCCCAGAATTCCATAGCATTGAGCCATGGCATTTAAAGTGGTGTCAGACTGCATTATTTCTAGCGCGCCAGTTGCATCCCTGGAGAAGTGGGTTCAAGTTTCCGTTCAGGCATCAAAGCTCCAAACACAATGCAGAAATAAACCAGTTTGAGACCGCTTTAACTGCCCTGGCTCAATGCTAGGGAATCCTGGGAAGTGTAGTGTTTGTGAGACATTGAGCCTTCTGTGTCAGAGAGCTCTGGAGCCACAATAAGATACAATTCCCAGGATTCCCTAATAGCGCTAAACGGAATTAATTTCTTGAACATCTTTACCCTCCGTAAGCTAAATTTCTTGAGCGTCTCCAGCATACATATCCCTATTCAGGCAATCGTGGACTTTAATGGCTTCCGTTTTGTTGTTCTGTGGACAAGACTGAATCCATTTCTAAATGAGTCTTTGTGAGATATTAGAATGATTATTTTTTCCCCCTCATTTAGGTGTTCAAGCGCTATGTTGAGATTGGCCGAGTCGCCTACATTTCCTTCGGGCCGCACGCAGGCAAGCTGGTTGCGATCGTAGATGTTATCGATCAGAACAGGGTAAGTATGGATGCTTGCTGTATGCCTTGTGGTAAAGCTATGTGTTCAACTATTTTTGTAGGATTCTAGCCGTAGTGCCATAAAGGAAAATAAGCGGGCTTTTTTTGCTAGCTGGATTGATCTCCCTGTTTTGAAGAAAGACAAGTCGTCTTCCACAGCCACCGTAGAATATGGTATAGATATGGTATATCCATTTTTTCTCAGTTTTTAGACAGCAGATTAATTTTTTAAAAAAGAAATCCCAAGAAGCCCATACATTTCATTTCTTTCATGTACGTTAAAATTCAGATCGCTGGTTCTTAACTGGCCAGAAAAAAATGTAATTCTAAACATTTGATTTCCCCTCCTACCCAAATTTGCAGTAGAGAATTCATTTTATCAGAAACATGCAATACAGTCCTACATTCAGCAGATCTCGCTAAGGAAAAAATGGATATGTTTATAGTATAAATAAGCTGAAGATACCATATCCACTCTGATCTTGGAAGTTTGTTAGGTTACACTTGGCTAGTACTGGGGAGACTGTCAGAGAGTACAAAGCGATGTAGGCTTTATTTCAGAGAGTGGCAATGGAAAACTAACATGGAGTTTCTTGCCTAAGAAACGCATGAAATTCATTAGGTTGCCATCAACAAGTGACTTGAAGGCACACACTTTTGCAGTCTTAAGTGACCTCCATCTTAGGGCTAAAATGTTAACACTGATTATTTTTTTATTTCTGACTCTGTGGTTATTATCAGGAATAGACAGATAGAAGGGAACACGTCTTGGCTTTCAAGAAGATGATGCATATCATATAAGACTAAAGAAAGTTGAGAGTGGAAAATTGTTGCAGGGCTGTTTGGCATTCCCTGTTCACATTTTTATCTTAGGGACTTTTGTGGAAAATAATTCTTTTCTTTCCTTTAGGCACTTGTAGATGGTCCCTGCACTGGTGTCAGAAGGCAGGCCATGCCTTTCAAGTGCATGCAGTTGACTGACTTTGTTATCAAGTTTCCACACAGGTTGGTTATCCTTGCGCTTCAAAATCACTGTTTCTAAAGTTGAATTGATGTGGAAATAGCTTGCATTGTTGCTGAGATAGGATTTATTTGGTTTCATATTGGCTGAAGGATTTGCTGGAAGAGTGGCATAAAAAAACTCCCGCACTCTAGTTTATTCTCAAAACCTGCAATCTCTTCTGTAATAGGACTTTATCACATGGGGGGAAAGCTGGGATTGAAAAGGCCTTTTCCTGGCAACGTCACGGCAAAGATTTTCAGACATATCGCGACAGAGAGGACTTATCTCAGGAAGAAACAGGAATGCTCAAGCCACAAACCAGTCACGGGGAAATCCCGTGACTGGCTTGTTACTTGAGCATTCCTGTTTCTTCCCGGGATAAGTCTTCTCTAAATCTGAAAATCTTCACCATGATCTCACGGCTTTGCCAGGGAAATGCCTTTTTAATACCGGCTTTTGATAAAGTCTGTCGTTCCTGTATTACATATACAGAAGGCAAAGGCAAACCCCTCTCTGGGCATATCTTCCCAAGAAAACTACACCAACTTAGGGTTGCCTTAAGCTGGTAATGACTTGAAGGCACACAACAATACAACAAACTTAAAACACAAAACTTACGCAGGCAGAGTCCTTAACAAGTCTTTGAAACTGAAGCAACATGGACCCATAATATATAGTCCATAGAATGTTACTTGAAATACATATTTATATTAGAACATGGTCTAATTGTGCGATAGCTAGTCTTAAAATGTTTACTGTATGCTGAAATAGATTTTGTGGTAGCATTACAATGTTCATGACTTCTGGCAGGACTCCTCTTTTGGAACTATTTCTCATGTTTGAATATTGTGTTAAGACCATGGTTTTGTGGAAAATGAATTAACTACAGTGAGATTGAAGTTCATATGCACCCACTTTCTATTCCTGGCCAGCTGAAAAGAGCCAGGAAGCTTTCACTATTGCTTTATTCAACTACTGTTTGTCATTTTATCAAAATATAGCACTATTTTTAATATTTGCTGTGGCTACTTTAAACTAGCCAGCTTTACAATTTGCTTTGAAATGGTCTTATTTCATAATTCATGAACGTTAATTACCATAAGTCATGTCGACCTCAAGCTCAGTTTATTTGATTGGACACCACAGCAAATCATAATTCTGTAAAAGGACATAATTTTAGCCCAACTTGCAAATGGAGGAGATTGGTAAAATTTGAACCCATAGCGTATTTCTGTTAAGGCAGTATACAGCAATCTATAGTTAGTGTTTTGTATGGAATAATCACTGGTTCTAGGGTGCATATGAAGAATTGTGTACAGTGACTGATATGGCTTCTAACTTTTAAGTCTTGTCACTAGAACTTTTTGAAGGGAGTGGATATAAGTGATATCTATAATTTGCTTGTTATTAGTAAACAGGGATTTAGAACTCTAGTGGTAGTCGAGGATAATTTATAAATGAAATCTCATGTTATGTTACAGTAACCAGTATTTGTGTGTGTGTTTAAATCTAGTGCCCGTCAAAAATATGTGCGGAAAGCTTGGGAAAAGGAAAATGTTAATGAGAAATGGAAAGCCACCAGATGGGCACAAAAAATTGAAGCCAGGGCAAAGGTATGTTTTCAAAAAAGCATAAGCTGGACAACATGCGAATTAAATTGAGGCCCAAAGAACTAAATGTGGTGTCTTCTTAACAGCAAATCAGAGAGGACCTTTAACAACAGTGGTACATATGGGTTTGCTTTACTGCAGTGGAAGCTGTTCAGCTGAAGTGCCACATTTCTCTGCTTATTCTGTGTATAGTTTAGATTTTCAGCAGAGGTACAGCTAGCCAGAATCAACTCCCCCATCAGCGTTCTGCGATAATTGAAAATGCTTTTTCAGTTTTTCAGTGGGTTGTGGTGGGTTCATCCTTAGTGGGTTTTTTTGGTACTTTTGCCATCATTTCGCTGATACCTCTTGTGTGTTTATTACATAGGTGATGACACTCATGCTTGAACATCAGAAATAATTATTTATGCTAAAATAGGTTTTAAATATCAGGTCCTTAAGCTATATTTGAAAACCCCATCTGAGTATTCCTTGCCTAAGAATTCATGGGGTCACCATAAGTCGACAGGACATGTTTTGATTCATTTAGTAAAAGATGAATTAACTAAAGTATTAATTTGAGTAGTACTAAGTCATTGGCATGATATAAATAAAATAAGCCCCCACGATTTATTCAAGAATGCAAGGATATTAAATGAGTGGCCATGAGATGTTTACTTGATTAGGAGTAAAAATTGGGAAATCTCAACAAGGCACTGGAATAATCTTGTCCATCCTGCGAAAAATTTCCACAGAAAGCCAAGATGTCAGATTTTGATCGTTACAAGGTTATGAAGGCCAAGAAAATGGTAGGTAAATTGTGTGAAATGCTTGTTTTTCAAAGTCATACAAAGTCCTACTTTCTACGTGAGACCGATTTTATAATATTATCTTGAATTTCTGTTCTAGTGCACAATCTTTAGGCCTAAGGACATCTGAGGCACTTTACATATCTGTTAGATTTCACCCAGCTGATGATCAGGGAAAGTGTCTTTTAAGCTGTGATGTTCCTGTGGTGCTTCCCCCCAGGAGATTTCTTTAACACTAAACTTCATGGTTTTATGTGCCTGGACAAGGCTGTATTTCCCCAGCCTTTATTATTTATACCAAAACCCTGCCAACTATCTGTTACTCCTATGTGTTTTAATAAGGTATTTTATCTGATGATTTGGTTTTTTAAAAAGTTTGCTCTTAGATGTTTATATTACTTTGAGTTTTTACCTGAGAGGCAGGGAAGCAATGTTTTAACTAGATAAATGTTTTAGCATGTACTTTAGCTATATTCTGCCTTTTCTGTGCATCCAAAACTATAAGCTTAACTTCTGTAAAATGAAAGTTGGAAGTTTTGACCACAGTTCAGACAAATTATTGCCAGGTTAAAAGTGCAACACAGCTCTTCTGGTTCTCCGTGTGTATGTGTGTAATGAGTAAGGTAATTAGGTTGGTGAAAGTTGAGCTCTTTTGGCTTACATTTTTCAATAATTTTTTGTTACAGAGAAACAGGATCATCAAGCATGAAGTAAAGAAACTCCAGAAGGCCTCTGCTGCTGCCAAGAAAGCATAAACTGTCAGAAAATAAACTTCAGTTTATACATCTAGTACAATCATATGAGTTGTCTGATTTTTTTTCTTGCTAATTTACCTAGAAAAAACATTTGTTGGACTTTTAAAAATGAATGATGACAGATTTATACAGATTTTAATTATAGACTAAAATAATTGGAACACTGAGAGCCACCTTGGTATATTGATTTGACCAATGGACTCAACAACAACCAGATATCAACTAAGATGTAGCCAATTATGGCTAACTTGTTTTTACATTCCCTTTCTTCTGTTTTTAATTCGAAATTAAAATACACAAGCACACTTCTTCTTATGCCTAAAAGGCTAATAAAAGCACTGTTGAGCTGTACTTGAACAGTTTAGTTTGGATCTTTTCCCACTATACACTTTTCACCTGAAAAATAGGCTGCCCCTAGACCTGATAAAAATGGAACTCTTGTTTGAACAAAGAATGTGATACTTAATTAGACTATTTAAAACATACCAGATAAAATCTAGATTCCATTATAACATACCAGATAAAACATATTTAAAACCTGTCAGATAAAATCTAGATTCTATAATGTTGCATCTGTTGTTATTAATGAAACATAACATTAATTGGGAAGCAGTGCAGTGGTGTCATACTGGGGGTGCGGAGCGCACAAGGGGACACCAGAAGGGAGCGGGTAACACCACTATTCTTTAAACATCTATATTTTGGCAGACACAGACTGTGGCATTTGTCTATAGCTCTTTAAAATGCTATAGGGTGAGTGGGCTGAGGGTCGGTGGTATCACAGGAGAGGCCCCATGGTTTTTTTGAAAAAAAAAAATCAAAATTTTTAATTTTTAAAACTTTCAATTTTTAAAAAACTTTTCTTTAAAAACATCACATGTTACTAAAATTTCACTTTAACCACATGAAAAACAGGGTTGTGGAAGTGGTATACAAGACCTTTGACTCCTGCTCCTATTTTTTTCTATTGTCTGATTCCTTCAAAAATGGCAAATAAATAATTAGTAATAAGTAAAGGCCACCACGTGAATAATTGGACTACTTAACTTCATAGAATATATGTTTGATTAGAAGTATGAAATGAGATATTTACCATATATTGTTCCAAGTTTTATTTTGAAGCTGGATTCAGAGTTTTCTTTTGATTCCAACTCCACGCAAAATTGCTCCTGACTCCACAACGTCTATTTGAGTGATGATGGTAATGTTTGACTTTTTTTTGTAATTATGCCGGAGTGAAATGTTGAAAGCTCCTTTCAGGAAATTATTTTCAACCACATGCCTCTCAATGTGTGAAATTAGCATATTGGAGCTAGATCCTTGTGACCTTGCTTCCATAGTCATAGAATTGGAAGAGACCTTAAGAGTCATCTAGTCCAGCCCCCTGCTATGCAGGAACACAGTCAAAGCACCCCCAATAGATGGCCATACAGCCTGTTTAAAAACTTTCAAAGAAGGAGGCTACCACTCCATGTTCCGTAGCTCTTACTGTCAGGAAGTTCTTCACGTTGAGGTGGAATCTCTTTTCCTGTAGTTTGATTCTGTTGCTCCAGGACCTGGAGCTGCAGAAATCAAAGATTGTTCCATCCTCATAGAACATCCTTTTAAATATTTAAACAGGGCTATGGTACCACTTTTTAACATTCTCCTCTCCAGGCCAAACATACCCAGCTCCCTCAGCCACTCCTCATAGGACATGGTTTCGAGCTTTTCACCATTTTGTTTGTCGTCCTCTGGACACACTCCAGCTTGTCAACATTCTTTTTGAATTGTAGTTCCAGAACTGGACACGGTATTCCAGGTGAGGCCTGACCATAGTGGAATGGAGTGGCATCTAATGCAGCCTAGAATTTCATTGTCTAACCCACATTTTACTAGTTGGTTTGCAAGAATATCATGATGGACCTTGTTGAAGGCTTTGTATCTTATCGGTTTAAACTGCTGAAAGCGCAAGCTTGCTAGCCTCACAAAATCTCTTGTAAACCTATTTAGGGGTTAGTTGCATTGACCATGCAGCAAAATAGAACAAAATAGAACACCCGCAAAACAATGTTACCTTCATTGGGCAAACTAAAACAGTGCAAAATATATAAGCTTTTGAAATTTCACTGACTTCAACAGGCAAAGGTCATACAAGAAGAAAGGGGTGATGTTAGAAGTGTAGACCTACGTTATCTCTTTTAGACATTTTGTCTACAATCTTGTAGAAAAGGATTCTCTAGGGTGAGCCTAGAGCCTAGCATAGAATAGAATAGCGGGGGGTGGGGGGCTGTATATGGATCTGTGAGTCCACCGTTATTTTTTGTTGTTAACCGCCCTTGAGTTGATCTTGACCCATGGCATCCCTGTGGATGAGACATCTCCAAGATTCTCTGTCCTCCACTGTTTTGCTTAGTTCCTGCAAACTAATACCGTGTTTCCCCGAAAATAAGACAGCATCATTATTTTTTTGCTCCCAAAGATGCACTAGGTCTTATTTTCAGGGGATGTCTTTATTTTTTTCCATGAAGAATTCACATTTATTGTTGAACAAAAAAACCCCAACATTTTTAATATACTGTGTGTGTGTGTATATACTGTATATATATATATATATATATACACAAAAAAAAACTTTGCCAGGTCTTACTTTCAGGAGAGACCTTATATTTAGCAATTCAGCAAAACTTCTGCTAGGTTTTATTTTCAGAGGATGTCTTATTTTTGGGGAAACAGGGTAGCTGTGATCTCCTTAATAGAGTTCACCCATCTAGCATGTGGCCTCCCTCTCTTTATAATTCCCCCAACTTTTCCAGCATTATTGTTTTTTCCCCCCAGATTCATGCCTTCTCATGATGCGTCCAACATGTGACAGCCTTAGTGTAGTGATCTTGGCTTCCAGGGAGAGTTCAGGCTTGATCTGCTCCAGGACCCCATTTGTTTGACGTCTTGGCTGTCCACAGAATCCTAAGCACACTTCTCCAGCACCACATCTCAAATGAATTGATTTTCTTCCTATCTTCTTTCTTGACTACCAGCTCCTGCATCCATACGTGATAGAATGTCACAACAAAGATAAGTTTTTGGGTTCTTCAGTACTCTTCAGTACCTTTGTTTTTCCTGAGTAACATTGCAGTTTAAGATCCTGAAACATGACATGTTTTTCCATAGTATGCACGTGTCAGAAATTGTTCATTTTTATCAAAGTAATCTGCTAGACAAGCAGAGCCAGGATCTAAAACAACTATCTGGCACAACTCCAGAAACATAATGTCAACAACAACATTGAAATTTTGTTAGTGGTCTCATGAGACAGCTGCCAAAACACATTTCCTGGGAACTTGTCTTATTTACTCATTACAAACTAAACAAGATGGCCCAGTACGTAAAAACAAAACTCTCTCTACAAATAAAAGGCTACGTTATTAAAACAGCAACAACCAGTAGTGAGTAAAAGGTTTCTATAAATTTCCCGTTTTTTTATGGGCAGGAAATCTATGGAGGAAAAAAGAAATTCATCAAATTTCTCCAGCCAGAGGAAAAAGTCTGATAATTTCTCATGGATGGGATTTTGGGAATTTCATCTCCCTGTGACCTCACTGACTATAGTCAGACATTCAGTCGTGTATAATACATGCATATTTAAAATTCTGCATCACAGTTTGTACATCTAATGAAGTGGAGTATAACTCATGAAAACTTGTTCCCTAATGAGGTTAGGTCCCAAACACACTGCAGAAATAATCCAGTTTGAGACAGCTTTAACTACCCTGGCTCAGGAATTCTAGGAATGGTCGTTTTGTGAGACATTTAGCCGTCTTTTCAGAGAGTTTAGCCTTCTTGTCAGAGAGTTCTGGTACCACCATAAACTACAATTCGCAGGATTTCCTAGCACTAAACCAAAGCAGTTAAAGTAGTCTCAAACTAGATTATTTCGGCAGTGTATTCTGCACCCCAAGGGGCAAAGCAGACGGGGGGGGGGGGGGGGGAAGCCAACTTTGGGGTGGAGTGAGGGCTTGGCGTAAATCTCCCCGAATACTCACTTGTCTCTTCCTCTCATAGATCCGTCCACTGGCTTCCAGTTTGGGCCAGGGCTCATTGTAAGTTTTTGGTCCTAGTATTTAACGTTCCCCTGTATATGGCAGTTCAGCTAGCATGGTATGTACCTTCTAGAAATTTAATCTTTCAGAACTGCAGACAAAGGATGATTGGTGTTTCCCACCAATGTGTATGGTTCTGGCAAGGCCTTTCAGGATCTGGCTCCACGTTTGTGGAATAGCCTTCCTTTGCACTTCTGGCTGAAGGAGGATCTGATCCGCTTTTGTAAAGGATTGAAGACCTTCCTCTTTAACTCACTGGATTAAGTTGCTGACCATGGCCAAGATGAGCAGTGACTGAAGAAGATTTTGTTTGTTTTGTTTTTATGATATAGTATATTATTTTAGTATTTTATAATGTGGTGGTTTATTGTTTGCTTTTTATTGCACATGCTTTGATGCACCGCCCTTTGGTGGAAAGAGTGTGGTAAATAAATGTTGTTGTTATCTCCTCTTCCTTCAGAACCAGTGCAGAGTAGTGATCTGAGCATTGGACTAGGATTCTGAGACCAGGGTTAGACTCCTCACTCAGCCATGGAAGCACTGGGTGATCCTGGGCAAGTCACACTCTCTCAGCCTCAGTGGAAGGCAAAGGGAAAAAAATCCTCTGAACAAATTTTGCCAAGAACATCTAAGGGTCACCATAAGTAGAAATGACTTGAAAGCATGCAACTACAACATCTTCTCTTGCCACATTTCTTTCTCTTGTTTTCCTAAATAAAAGTTGCAACCTATATAAATTAGGTTACCTCGCATGTCTGTAATGACCTCTCATGTCTGTAATGAGCAAGCAAAGCTCAAATTCAGACCCATGGTGCAGGGGGCAGGATGAATATTTGTTGATGCAAAAGTGGTCCAACTCTGTAAATGGTGAACTCTTGGCAGCATGACATAGGACCTTGTCAGATGTCCGAACACAATCATGGGGTTTCACGTTATTGCGTATTAAAGTATCTCGCGCAATTTCGGGCAAAAGGGAAGTCATTCTGAACACAATGATAGGTTTTACGTTATTGCGAATTAAAGCATCTCACACAATTTCGGGCAATGGGGGATCATTTTCGGGTAATGGGAAGTCATTATGAACACATTCTGAATGGAATGGGAATTCGCGTAAATTTGCTAAACTAGCGAATTCACGTGAATTCGAACTGGCTCCAATTGGTTCCATTTGCAATAAAGAGAAATTCCTCCCATCTGATAAGGTCCATAAAGAAATTGAGGTAATAATCTGATCTGCCACAAGATGGTGGTGTGTCTCCCTCTTCAGATTCTTATTAAACCATGTATTTTCAATGTGGTGTAAAATTGTTTCTGCCCAATTATTATTTACTTCAATCCCAAAGATGTTGTCTCAAATTATTTTTAGTTCTGCCATTTCACTTATGGACAAACAGAAACCTGTGCAAAAAGAAAAATGATATCAGTTTGGAAACATCAACTGGTTTCCCACCTGCTAACAAATACGTGCAGAGAAATAAGAAAATGACTTCTAAATAAGAAATGCCCATCTCTGCTAGACACCTATGAAATCTGTGTCTACAATTACAGCAAGCAGACATACTGCAAGGGAAGTGTTGTACTTCTGTGGAACAGAGCAGTGTTTGCTTGGAATACTTTTGCTTAGCCATTTTTCATTTATTATTCTATATATTAGAGATGCAAATAGGGAGTGGGTAAGGAAGCTGAACATTGAAGCTGCTTTGGGTTATGACTCAGTTTATGAAAAAAATAATAATTTGGTGACAGCTGAAGGTGGAGAGGGAATTCCTAATGAACTATCTAACTGGAGATGGATTTTTAAAATTTTAATTAAAAAAAAAAGGATCTAAATCTTGGATCAAATATTGACCAGAATGGAGACTGCAGTCAAGAAATCGGAAGAAGACTATCATTGGGAAGGGCAGTTATGAAAGAACTGAACCAGATCCTAAAGTGTAAAGATATAACTCTGAACACTAATGTGAGGTTAGTCCAAGCCATTGTATTCCCCATCACCATGTATGGATGTGAGAGCTGGACAGGGAAGAAAGCTATCTTTGGACTCTTTCAGACGTGGGAAATTGGAAGTATAATCCAAGGGCAATCCAAACGCAATCCTGGGGTTTCACATTATTGCCAATTAATTCTTCTCACGCAAATTCGGGCAAAAGGGAAGTCACTCCAAATGCAATCATGGGTTTAACATTACAGTATTGTGAATTTAAGCTTCTCACACGATTTCGGGCAAGGGGGGGTTATTTTCAGGTAATGGGAAGTAATTCCGAATGCCTTCCGAACGGAGCAGGAGTTCAGGTAAATTCGCTAAACAAGCGAATTTACATGAATCCGCATTGGCTCCATTCGGAATTGGGAGAAATTCCTCCCGTTTGAGAGTCCAGAAAGAAAATCAACTCATTTGAGATGTGGTGCTGGAGAAGAGTGCTGAGGATACCTTGGCTGCCCAAGAAGGTAAGCAAGTGGATTCTAAAACAGATCAAGCCTGAACTATCTCTGAAACCAGTATGATTAAAATGAGACTGCTGTACTTTGGCCACTTTGTGAGAAGGCATAAATCGTTAGAAATGACAGTGATGCTGGGAAAGGTAGAGGGAAGTAAAAAGAGAGGAAGACCACATACCAGATGGTTAGACTCGATCAGGGAGGCCATGGACCTGAGCCTGCAGGATCTCTTCAGGGCAGTCAAGGATAGGGAATCTTGGAGATGTACACTTATGTACACTTTTTAATGGTGTAAGTGTTCATGTACTACAGTCCATTTCACTGAATGTCTCTGATGAAGCCGACTCTAGACTCAAAAAGGTTGTACCATAATACATTTGTTGATGCCAATATGATCCATTCTCTATTATTTATTTGTTACATTTATATCTTGGCTTTCCTCCAATGAGTTCAAGCGTCATGCATGGCTTTCTCCTCCCCACTTTACCCTCACGACAGCAATCCTGTGAGATCAAAAAGCCCAAATGAATGAGAAGTTACCTATCAATTCTTAATGTTCCCACCTTCAAAAGCAGGCGAGGCATCCTTGGCCATTGTTTTGTTGGGTTTTTGTTTTTGGGTTTCTGTTTTTGTTTTAAGGGACCATGTTATGATTTCCACTTTGCCCAGCTCAGAGTGATGGTGCATTTTTCTTCTTGGTTCCTCTGCTGTCTGCCAGGTATTTCTGCACCCTTTCTTCCATTTGGGGAATATCTTCCATTCCAACCATCACTGCTCCATCTTTTCCAGCACCGGAATGCTGGAAAGTTCCCCTGTAGGCCAACATCAGTTTCATCTGCTGTAGGGCCATTCTGACGTTGTTGTTTTTTTTAGCAGAACTATGCGAATAATCTCACTCTCACATTCCAGGTTTGTTATTCACACTGTGGAAACACATCTTTCTGCAAACGGCATCTCTCCACATCTTTTTAAGTTCAGTTGCTCACACTTGCTGGCACCCTCCCCTTGTCTGCACACTTACTGGCACACCTCAACCAGACAGAGGGTCTTTCTCCCTCGAGGGGATTGGCATCCCTTTTTCTCTTCCACCCTTTTCCCCTTTTCTTCCCAGTGGTGGCTGTTCCATTGGGGAAGGGGCAATGCTTTCTTGACCATAGGTCTGTCAACGATGTAAATGTATTCGAAATGCGTTCAAAGCATTCAGAGTTTTATCCTCTCTACTCGGGCCAATTCACACCGCTGATGATGTGAAACTTAAAAAAAAAAAAACTCAGAAAATATCTCGATATCAATTATCCCAGGGTAAGTGGCTTTTTTGGCAACCTCCCGCCAAACTCAATCGGATACATTCCAGATGCATGTGAACAACCCGGATTCAGCTTGTATTATTTTCACCATCTGAATAACCCCCTAAATACCCTTAAAAGGAACCAGATCCTGATCTTGGAAGCTAATCAGGATCAGCACTGGTTAGTACTTGGGTGGGAGACCCAAGCAGTAGGAAACCAAATTAAATGATGGAATATAAATCAGCACAACTCCCCAGGCTGAATTATGCTTTCTGTCAACTTTTAACAACATTTCTGAATTAATGTTACTGTAAATGTTAACATTTCCAAGTGCTCTCTACGCTCCCCTGTAAATCTCAAAATGTATTGTGCTATTTGTGAAAGAGATCTAAACACACTAAAAGGACCAGATCCCATCTTACCTTGGAAGCTAAGCAGAGTTAGCCCTGATTAATATTTGAATCCTTTTCCACCAACAAATACAAGATACTACGGAAGGAACTGGCAAAACCGCCTCTGAGGATCTTTGCCTAAGTAACCCCTATGAAATTTATGGGGTCACCATAAATCGATAGGTAATTTCAAGACAGACAGGCAAAGACAGAGAAAGACAGACACTTGAGAACACCTGCTGTAGGCTGAAGGGATGTATGCACACATTCCACTTTGAGCTCTTTGAAGGAAGGATGTGATTGAAATGAGAGAAATCGCTAGTTGTCCACCTCTGTCTCTGTTTTGTGTCGATTTTCATCTCCAAAATGAGGCTTTTTTTTTTCCTTTTTCATTCTCAGGAAACAGTATAATCCTCTTTCATAGAATGTCATGGCCCAGTTTTGAAGCGCAGGTGACCATGTTTGGCTTTGCTCCAGAACTCTGCCAATGCAAATAAATTGTTTTGTGATGTCTTTTTCAGTCATCCTGTCCCTGCTATGAATGGAAATCATTTTTATTTATTTTTCTGTTGAGACAATAGTCTTTTTCACACTACACACTTATAGCAGGGACTCCACTCTGACTACCATAGCTCCATCCTGGGATTTGTAATTTCAATGCAGTTTTCAGATTTCTCTGCCAGGGAGCTCTAGTGTCTCTCCAAACTGCTAATCCTAGAAACATATGGGAAGCAGCCTTGGGAGTTAAAGTGCAACCACAGTGCTATAACTGTGTAGTATGAAAGAAACTGGTCATTCTTGACACTTTAAAATAAACACTGGCAGGTAGAATAACTGCGAGCCTAAGATTCCTTATCCTTTGTATGATGTTTGAGAAAAGATACATGTATTTTTTATATATATAAGATAAAACATTTTGCACAGATGTCATGTTTCTCATACAAATAGCAGATTATCTTTTTATTAGCTTAATTCCTCCATACAAAACTACATGTATTTCTGTGCAAAATACTTTCCTGAAAGACTGAAGAAACAAGAGTCATGTCCAGACTGCTCAGAAATATTTGTATTTGTGTGTGTATGTGTAGGGAGAATAGGATACTCTCCAACTGTCCCAATTGGCAAGAACCATCCCAGTTAATCCTCTGTCTTCCCACTTTTCCCGCTGCTTTTAAAACGTCCCGGTTTTTATCTCTGCTTTCCATTTATTTCAGTTGCCGCAAACTGAGTTCAAAGTGCAAAAGTAGTTTGCACTCAGCTAAGCAGAGGAAAAGGCATGAAAGGAGGCTGGCAAAAGTAAATTGCTGCAGCCTCTCCTAGCTTGTGTGCTTCCGCACGACTAACATTGCCATCTTACCCACACTCTGATGTTGCTTGGCCGCACATGTCCTGGTTTTCATATGTGAAATGTTAGAAGGTATGGAATAGTGAGGGACGTACTTGTTCCTGCTTGTAAGGGCAAGGAAAACAAGAGTTAAACTGCTGTTGTTGATTGCTGCTGCTACCTCGCAACTACCAGGTGGTGACTGGTAGTTGCCTTTTTGCTCTTTGCTTTTCTGAATCCTCTTCTGAGGCCAAGATTAGTGCTAGAAGCCTTTCTGTCGCTCTTTGATATTGACACAGTTTTGGAGATAGTTATGTTGGGCTGAGAAATACTGCTTCGACAGAAAAACTAATATTGCAACAGTGTGGACAGATATTATCGTTTCAACAGAAAAGGTATCTGCTGTAAAACCATCCAGTGTTTAACTGTGGAACATTTCAAACAATAACGGGTGTGTTGTGTGCCTTCAAGTCAATTCCGATTTATAGTGACCTTAAGGCAACCCTATCACAGGGTTTTCTTGGCAAGTTTTGTTCAGAAGGGGTTTGGCTTTGCCAGCCTGAGAGGGGTTTGGCTTTGCAATCCCCTTTGTTCAGACTCAGAGGGAGTTTGGCTTTGCCATCCTCTGAGGCTGAGAGAATGTGACTTGCCCAAGGTCACACAGTGGGTTTTCATGGCGGAGCACAGATTTGAATCCTGGTCTTCAGAGTCCTAGTTCAGTGTTCAAACCACTACACCACACTGTTTGTCATCAAACAGTGATACTGTCAACTAAAGCTTGCCACACTGGACATACGCCTTTGATTGTGAATGCCATCAGTTAACAGTTTGCAAAGAAATTCCATTGCAGCTAAGGTGCTGCTTAACAAAGATATAGGGAGGAGGTGGCGCAGTGTTTAAATGCCTGTACTGCAGCCACTCACTCAAAACCATAAGGTGGCGAGTTCAAGACCAGCAAAAGGGCTCAAGCTCGACTCAGGCTTGAATCCTTCCGAGGTCACTAAAATGAGTACCCAGATTGTTGGGGGCAAGTAGCTGACAGTTGTAAACCGCTTAGACACTGCTTAGGCGGTATGAAGCAGTATATAAATGAAGCTGTTTTTATCCACTCCAACATATGGTTTTGCTCCTTGTAAAAATTCTGCACTCCAAAATGAAATTTTCCTTCTGTCCCCAAATTTCTAGCATGGCAGAGAGAAAAGGATGATGATGATGATGATATTGATATTATTTATATCCTGCCCTTTCTCAAAAACTGAGACTCAGAGCAGCTTACAACATTAAAAACAGTACAATTTAAAACATGAAATGTGTTACGTTAAAACAGAATTAAATTATCAAACTATTAAAACAGATTGCTTGTAAAAGCATAAAATATAGTTAAAAAGATAAAACCGTTTAAAAGAGAGACTGAAAATGGTTCACTCCTAGGACTCTTTGATTTGCTATGTTTGCATTCCCTTGGTAACTTTGCTTGCCCCATTCCTTTGTTCTAAAAGAAAAGCTGAAAATTTTAAGTTACTGCAATGTTAGAAACTGTGGGACCGAAGGAAAACTTCATTGAGGGCGCCAGAATTTTTATAGGGAGGGCAATGATGTCACCGTACTTCGGAGTTACACCCCTGCTACTATTCTAGCTGCTTAGCAGGGTAAAAATGGTTTAAAAGAGGACTGTGTTGTATTTATTTAGTTAATAAGTAAGGCATATATGCCCCCTTTTTATTACAAATATCCAAAGGAACAGCAAATAAAAATCACCCACTTAAACCAAAACAAAGAAAAGCAAGGAAGCCAGAGTCAGCACAGCTTTTTAAAAAAAATAAAATAAAATAAAAAATGCTAGCAAGCAATTACACGGAAGCAGCCAAACCACAAATCCCCCATTAAAAGCCTTGGAGGATAAAATTGTTCTGTAATCTATCACATTAATGGCAATAACACTGGTGAGTTGTGTTCCACAGTGGTTAGACACAACTCCCTTTAGTAGAGTGGAGTAAGATAGCCAAAATAGTTGAGTACAAGCGGCATCTGTAACAAATTGTTACAGCGCTGATTGCTCCTTTGACAGTGGCCATGCTGGGTGGGGGATTCTGGGAGTTGTCATCTAAAAAAGTAACCCGACTTTGGCAGGTATGAATCACTGGTTTGAGGTGAGCCAGAATGTTATCTAAACATATTTATATGAGTGCAATTCTGCAATGTGGTTCAGAGAGACATTTAAAAGCTCATATTTCTTAGACATTCGAGCAAGCCGTACTCATTTAAATCATCGCAGCATGAGTTTTGCAGAAGCTGTTTTGTGGTGAGAAAAGCAATTTGGAGTTTCTCAGTATGCACAGTTGGCTTAAGCCGTCGGAATGAGTAAATACCTCTGAAAGGTATAATGGCTGTATATTTCCCACCACCGTATGCTTATCTGAGTCATAATCATAAACAGGGGACAAGAGAAATATTTGGGAAATGCAAAAATGCTCCAGCTCACAAAAAAAAAGAGACCTCAGCACAGATGTTACTATATACTCTAGAATGGGAGTCTTATTTTATTTTATCTTAAGAAAGATTTTAGCATATTGCAAAGCCTTTCCTTGGGACACAATATATATTTTTATAGGCATCTGGATTTGGAAGCCTTTACTAAAACTAAGTTTTTTTGTTTTTTGTTTTTTTTATTAGAGAGTAGTTTTTATTTCACTGCGATGGTGAGTCTGCCCAGAACAAAAATGATCAGACTTTTAATATCATGGGTGTTTTTAAAAATGGGTTTGAAACTATGAGTCTTCCCAACTGCTTTGCCTATGTGATATTTTGATCAGTCTGATAATCAGTATAATAACAACAAGACAACACAAGGGAAATTGCATGGGAATTTATTTATTTTCATTTATATCCTGCTTTTCTGGGTTTCTCGGTGGCTTCTAAAATAATTCTAAAAACAATAAACAGCATAACAAAGTGTACATGTAAAAATACAAATTAAACTGGCTGTGCTATTCAAATACAAGTTAAATTAATGTAAAAATAAACCCCTCAGTTTTCCTGATGTGATGGCACCACTACTACCATCAGGGCATGATCAAAATACAATAAAAAGCAAGATGAAAACAACCCCCAGTTTACTACAAAGGACTAATTTGCAATCTAAATTAGGACTGGGGAATCTGTGGCTTTAGGACTGATAGCAATTGAGGACAAAAACCTTTGGAGGGTCCTCATGGCTACTCTAAAGTGTGTGTGCTTATGTGTATGCATATGAGAAAGAGAGAGACACCAAGACCAACAAACACATAGGAGTTTATCATATGACAGGAACTGGAAGTATAATCCAATGGCAATCTGAATGCAATCATGGGTTTTCACATTATTGCGTGAAAGCCGATCACACGCATTTTCAGGCAAAGGGAAGTCTTTCCGAACGCAATCGTGGGGTTTCACTTTATTGCATGAGAAATTATCACACACAATTTTGGGCACTGGGAGGCAATTTTGGGCAGTTCTGAACGCAATGTGGCCTCAATATGCAATCACATAAGTTCACTGAACTAGCGAATTCACTCAATTCCAAACTGGCCCCACTTTCATTTCTTTCGAAATTGAGAGAAAGTCCTCCCGTGTGATAACGTCCATAGTGAACAAGGAATGGAAGAAGTAATAGCAATAAGGGGTCAATGCAAATCAGTGTACAGTCCTCCTTTCCCTCACGTGGGGATCTGTTCCAGACCCACCCACCCCCGCATAAGAGGAAAACTGTATGCTCATGCCCCATTGAAAATAATGGGGTGCGTGCATGCAGTGCATGCACTACAGACACACACCCCATTCATTACATTGTACCACAGCTTCAGCATATGCTGGAAGCTGCAGAAGGGAAGGCTGCATATGGCACAGGACTCTTTCACACAAGAGAATGTCCCTCTATCCTGAATGATGGGAAGAGTGAGGTCAATTTGAAATTTAGCATTATAAAGTGATTAGTGATCACACGCAAAGACTTACACAGCAGCCCCTTCGAAGGTAATCCCGGGCGAGTTCGCAGGACATCTTTGTATAATTTCCTTCCCCACACTTTCCAGACTTTGAATTAACAATCTTGTGTATGTGCAGAGAGCACAGAGGCGTGTTGTGACCTCTGTACACTTCCAGGTGACCCCCCCCCCCCGCTTCCTTCTTGTCCATTGTTTTGTGTTATTGCGTTATTGTTTATTTTGTGTTATTTCCTCCATTCTCATTTCCTAACATGCAGGTTTTGTCCAATCTCTCCCCCCCCCCCGATCTCTTTTGTCCGATTTCCCCCCACCCTGAGTTGTGAATGCACATGCTGTATGCTCATAGACACACACAAAAGTATTAAAAATAAACAGTAGGCATGCAAACTGAACAGCCACAGCAATGGAATTAAATATTTGCACATGACCGCTGAAGAGGATAATGGGAATTGAAATTTTCAATGACAGGGAGGGGGAATCCCAGGGCAGAAAGGAAAATGCATTCCACACCAATGCTAATTCGAATGGACCCCAAATTCGCACAGGAAAAAGACTTGTAACTTCGATGGTTGCCTGAATTTACATAAACCCGGAATGACTCATGGATGCCTTCATATTCCTGCATTGCCAGCAATCGCGTATGAACGTCTTTTGTGAAATAACGCAAATTCGATTGATAACACCGAATCGACGCTACATTAACTTTCCAATTCAGCCCTGTGTGAAAGAGTCCACAGGCTCACTGTAGTTACATAATGTCTTGAATCTCTGACATCAATAAAACCATGAACATCAGTACTGAATGAAATGTTTCCCAACTTTTATTATACACAAGCAAATGACGGCTAGAGCCAGCATGGTGTAGTGGTTTGAGCACTGGACTACAACTCTGGAAACCAGGATTCAAATCCCTGCTTGGCTATGAAAACTCACTGGGTGATCCTGGGCAAGTCATGTTCTCTTAGTCTCATAAGCCTCCTCTGAATAAATTTTGCCAACAAAGCCCTGTGACAGATTTGCCTTAGGGTCGCCATAAGTCAGAAACAACTTGAAGGCACAGAACCACAAAATGAAGATTAACTGTATTCAGAGGGGGTTTATCTTTGCCCTGGGAAGAGCCAGGAATGCTTCAACAACAAATCATTCATGGGGAAATCCTGTGAATGATTTGTTGCTGGAGCACTCCTGGTTCTCCCTGGGATAAGTCCTCTCTATGCACAATGTGTAGGAAAGCCTTTGCCACGATTGCGTGACTGTCCTGGGAAAATGTCTTGTTAAACCCACGATTCCACCTCCCCCCCATGTGATAAAGTCCATTGTGTGTTTTAGAAACAATGCTTTCAGCAGAAGAAGAACACTGTATGGTAAAACCCTTAAAGCTTTCAGTCCCAATTATGTAGCTGTTGTTGCATGGGAAAAAATTAACGCCCTCCTCCTAAATCTGGTGCTCTCTAAACCCATTTGCTAACATCTCCCAGCAGCCCTTAGACAGAATGTGATTGTTATAAATGAAAGCCCATAAATAGGCTAGTCCACAATTTCCTAGCCATTACTCTCTCTTCCCCATGCTGGGGCTTCTGAGACATGAGGATCGACACATCTGGGGATCAACACATCTGGGGACTTCCAAAGATAAGCAAAACCAGCCTGTTTCTAGACAAAGTCTGTTCTACAAGCATCAGGAAACCTGCTATTTTGCATCAAGCGCAGGAGCAGAGGGGAGATAATGGGAATGTTTTACCTGGCTTGTTCCGCACCTGTTTCCTGCATGAACTTGGAAGGGCTGATGGGATTTGTGTCAGACAGGAGGGAACTCTTTAGTGTAACAACAGCCAAACAACGCACCACATCTCAAATGAGTTGATACTTTCCCCGTTAGTTTTCTTCACTGTCCAGCTCTCACATGGTGATAGGGAATACCATATCCTGAAGGATTCTAACTTTAGTTTTCAGTTGTATGTCTTTACTCTTTAGGATCTTCTCTAGTTCTTTCATACCTGCTGTTCCCATTACTATCCCCATCACTACCCCCCAAAAACCTTTTAATATTTTAAGGACTGACATCCCCCCCCCCCCCCAAAAAAAAACAATTTCCATATTGCTGGAGAGCATGGAGTTGAGTGCAGATTCATCCTATATTTGGATGCAACCCACTCTCTGGCAACAGAGAATTTGCCACTGGGTAGGGTGGCACTGCTGAAAAAGTAGGTCGTGGGGCTCCTTTTAGTTGTTGCTTGGCTGGGAAAAAACCTTCCAACATATGCAACATTCATAAAGATGAGTTGTAACAGTTTGAGCCAGGTGTTGTTTGTTGTTGTTGCTGTGTACCATCAAGTCATTCCCAACTTATGGCAACTCTAAGACAAAACTATCATATGGTTTTCTCGAGCCGAGCATGTGTAACTCACACAAGGTCACCCAGTGGATTTCCATGGTTGATGGAGAACTGAACCCTGGTCTCCAGAGTTGTAGTCCAATGCTCAAACCACTACATTGCATTTGCTCTCACAGTTCAGACTTACACCATCACAGTAATTTATAAACAGAATGCCAGCCAATGTTTTCAGTGCAATCCAGGAACAGTTGCCCAAGGTATAGGAGGGAAGCCATCAAAACCAATCCTTCATTTGGTATTTTCCACGATCTCTTCTTTTTCCAGGCAATACTCCTGGAGTTCACAGTTTCTTCTGTTCGTTTAATCAATATCCAGACCAGGTCAAATTTTTCTAATAAAGTTTCCATTGGTTGAAGCATTACATGCAACTTCCAAAGGTAGACATTGCATGCAAGGGGACACTAAAGACATTGCCCGGTTATTGTATCTTAATTATAATCCAGGTTTTAAATACCTCAGGAAAAAACTTTAAAGACTGGACAAGACTGCAAGAGAGTACGCTGGGATGTCTATCAATTGTTAAAGCACATATTCTTCCTATTTTTTTATTTCTATTCCAGACAATTTCTTTGAGACCCAACTTTAAAAAAAATAATCAGAGATTGGCTAAAAACAAACCAAAAAAAGTCTATAAATTTAAAAAAAAAAGGAATAATAAAGATATTAAATTTGTTAATAAAATTAAATATAACCTAACTTTGGGGGGTTGGCTGTTCCTCATTTATTCATTTTCATTACAGGCATTTCAGATAAAACAAACTTGTAAAGTTGTTAAGGGAAGTGAGGAGATACCATAAGGTTGCGAGTTAAGACCAGAAAAAGGGCTCAAGCTCGACTCAGGCTGGCATCCTTCTGAGGTCGCTAAAATGAGTACCCAGATTGTTGGGGCCAAGTAGCTTACAGATGTAAACTGCTTAGACACTCCTTAGGTGGTATGAAGCGGTATATAAATGAAGCTTTTTTATTTATTTATTTTATTTTTTCCAAATAAAAAGAATAACATTAAAAAACATTCTTATAACAACGTAAAGTACATATATTCACAATGACTGTACACGTCTTCTTATTTCCTTTCCAATTATTAGTAATTTCTCTGTCTATATGACTTCCTAATGTCTTCCCAGTAACTGGACCCATTATTAATAAGTCTATCTGGCTTCCCAATTTGTGTCAAAAACAGTTTATATGCATGAGTATTAAATAAAAATCTTATCTATTCTAAAACTAATCATTCAAATCTAAACATACAAGTACCTTTATACATCATCAATGTTCATGTTCAATACTAAAAGAAAAGAAAGAGAGAAATAAAGGTATCTTTTGTATCCTTACGCAATCTGACTTCCTTGTCACCGCTCTTTATTTTCCTTAAATATATCTACTGTTAATTTGTTAAGATCATCTCTGTCTACAAGCAATTATGATAGGAGACCATTGATTTTCTATTGACTCTACTCCCTTGTTATTCACGAGAGCCGTCAGTTTGTCCATTTCAATCATGTCAATAATCTTCGTTAACCAATCATCTATATTTGGAACTTGATTGCATTTCCAAAATTGTGCTATTATCAACCTCACTGCAGTGATCATATATAGCAATATGCACCAATATTTCTTTTCAATGTCCACCGAAATCTTATTTAGCATATTCAAGAGGTAAATTTCTGGTTTAAATTTGAATTGTATTTGTAGAAAGAGGTCTATGGACCTCTTTCCAAAATTTCTGTATTTTCTCACATTTCCACCAGACATGGATCCATGAACCTATAGCCGACTGACAATTCCAACATTTGTTAGATGGCAATTTGTAAATTCTTGCCATTTTACATAGTGTAAGGTACCATCTTTGCTCCATTTTGAAAAAGTTTTCTTTAAGACTTTGTGATTTGGTAAATTTTCTTGTTTTGCTTCTTGCATAATTCCAGCTTTCTAAGTCAATGACTCTGCCACAGTCCATTGCCCATTTTATCATCACTTCCGTTATAGGTTCTTTCTCATGTTCCAGATTCCTTAATATATTATAAATCTTAGCTGTCTTTTTACTGCCTTCTTTGCATAGTAATTTATCTAAATCAGTCATATCTTCCTCCAAAACTTCTAGTTTAAAGTCCATTTTAAATCTTTCTTTCAATTGCATATATAACAACCAGCGCATAGTTGGATCCATAGTTGATAGTTCCTCTATTGATTTCATCTCATATTCATTCTCCACATTCTTCTTTAATAAGTCTTTGTATATAAGCCATCCATGTAATCCCTTCCATCTGCCGATCACTGCTTCTTGGGGAGAGACCCATAAGGGGATCTTTCTGTAATATCTCTTCTTTATCTTTAACCACGTTTGCAGTAGTGCTCGTTTTATTATGTGGGATTTAAATTCATTATGCACTAATGTTTTGTTGTACCAAAGATACGCGTGCCATCCAAATCTATTGTCGTGACCCTCCAAGTTCAAGAGTATCTCATTATCTAACCTTATCCATTCCGATAAGCAGTTTAAAATGTTAGCTTGATAATACAGCTTCAAGTCTGGGAGACACATTCCTCCCTCTTCTTTTGATTTCATTAAGATATTCCACTTAATGCGTGCTTTCTTACCATTCCATATAAATTCAGTTATGTCCTTTTTCCATAATCTGAAGGGGGACTCATTATTTATAATCGGGATTGTTTGAAAAAGAAAATTCATTTTAGGGAAGCACCATCATTTTAATTGCTTCTATCCGTCCTAAAAGGGATAAGTTCAGATTGTTCCACTTCCTCAAGACATTTTTAATTTCTTTCCACTTCCCAGTATAGTTGTTTTCATATAAGTCCGTATTTCTAGTTGATAACCAAATTCCTAAATATCTAATTTTCATCGAAACCTGAAATCCCGTTAGTTCCATAAGTTTATTCCTTTCCGAATTCTTTAAATTCTTAGTCAAGATCTTAGTTTTTCCTTTATTTATCTTAAATCCAGATACTTTACCAAAATCTTCGATAACTTTAAATAACGTTTTTATTTGCTGAATTGGTTCTTCTAGTATCACTACAAGATCATTAGCGAATGCCTTCACTATATGCTCCTTCCCTTTAATATTAGTACCTTTAAGCTCCTTTTCCTCGTGAATTTTATTATTTAGTACTTCCATAACTAAAATGAATAAAAGTGGTGAAAGAGGACAACCCTGCCTCGTTCCTTTCTCTATGTGTATAGCATTAGATCTCTTCCCATTTATAATCAGCTGTGCTTCTTGTTTCTCATATATACGTCTTATCCAATTCAAAAAATTCTCTCCAACTCCCATCTTTTTCAAAACTTCTATCAAACAATCCCAGTTAACACTGTCAAACGCTTTTTCCACATCAGCGAAAACCATTGCCATTTTCCTTTCATTATTCTTGTCATAATATTCCAGTAAATTCAGTATTGTTCTAACATTATCTTTCATGTGTCGAGAAGGTAAGAACCCTGCTTGATCTCTGCTGATATGCTCTTGAAAGACCTTTTTACATCTTTCTGCTAATATTGAAGTAAAAATTTTGTAGTCTGTGTTCAATAACGATATAGGTGTATAATTAGCAATATATCTAGGGTCTTTGTTTTCTTTGGGGATTAAAACAATGTTGGCTGTTTTCCAAGAGTCCGGAATTCCTTTTTCTTTAATTTCATTTAAGGTCATTTGGAGAGGGATCTTAAGTTCTTCTTTAAATTTTTTGTAATACCAAGCCGAGAAGCTGTCAGGTCCTGGCATCTTGTTGATTTTCAATCTATCTATAGCCTCTGAGATTTCTTCTATTGTAAAAACTGCATTCAAGGATATTTGCTGTTGCTGTGTCATTTCCGGTAAATTTTGGTTGTTCACATATTCCTTAATCTCTTGTACAGATATTTTTTCTTTCTTATACAGTTTCTCAAAGTAATCTTTAAAAGCTTTCTGAATTTTTTCTTGATTACAAGTCGTCTCTCCTTCTTGTATGATTTCTAGAATTAGTTTTCTCTCCTTTTCTTTCTTTAATCTATAAGCCAGCCATCTTCCAGTTTTATTTGCGTTCTCAAAATGTTTTTGTCTCACATATTTCATTTTCCTTGCTATCTCTGATGTTATCAAATTATCAAGTTGCTTTTTTAAATATTTTAGATATTTATTCTTCTTATCTGAAGTTGGGTCTTTAGATAAATTTGTCTCTGCCATTAAAATGTCTTGTTCTAGTTTCCGAAGTTCTTTCTTTGCCTTGTTCTTCACCTCTGATCCTCGCTGTATCAAGATTCCACGCATAACTGCCTTACTTGTATCCCATACAGTCTTTGTCGTTGTTTCTCCATTACAATTTGTAATAAAGAAATTCTTATGTTCTTTCTTAGCTTTGTCCAAAAACACATGTGTTTTTGGACAAATGAAGCTTTTTTTTAATGAGTCAAATGGAGAGTGATGCTTCATACAGGGAACCATTAACGTTTCTTCCCCTCTTTAAAGATAAATAGTATTTTAACCCCTTTCTTTTAGAAATGTTTAATGAAGGGAAAATTTACTCTAAGCTTTTAGCCCCAGTTCTGTCACCTCTTTGATCTTTTTTATTGCACCCTAATTGTAAAAAGGGGATAAATGTAAACAATATGAACAATGGAAAGAGAAAAGAATATATATGATTAAATATCTATTCTTAATGTATAAACCAGTATCACCAGAACAGATTTCAGCCAAACCTTCTAATAGTGAAATGAGGTGGTTAAAAAAAGTTCAAATGCAGTCCATTACTAATTATATACACAGATACTTTGGAGCCCCAAGGGCATTGATAAGATTTGAATCAGCATGTATTTCCCTTACAACTGTTAAATGGCTGATATATAATTTATACACAGATATAATTGAAGAACCTTATGGAAGCATGAATGGGTAAAAAAAAAATATGACTTTCAAATCACTATTTCAGAGGTTCTGTGGAATAAAATATGCTCACACCTCCTTATATATAATGCATCTGGTTCTTTCAGGGAACGTACACTGAAAACAATTTATAGGTGGCTTTTTACACTGGTTACATTGCATAAAATAAATAGTAATATCTCACAGTTTTGCTGGTGGGGTTGTGATGCTTTTGGGAGAATATATCATATGTGGTTGCAGTGACCAAAGGTGGTAGATGTTTTGGAAAAGGATTTTTTTTTTAAAAAAAAAAAATCAGGTATTAACCAGTATACAGCAGAGGGGCTTTATTATTATTAACTATTTTTGAAGGTGTTAATGCAAATGCTTTATATAAAGAGCTTATTGCTATACTACTGGGGTCTGAATGGTCAAAAGCTACAAGAATATGGAAAACTCTGGAAGATTTCGACATTGGTTAGACCATGTTTGGGGAGTTGCCCTCTCAGAAAAATTGATCTGTAGAATCACAATGGCTAAAGGGTAATTTTTAAAAATGCCTTTGCAGCTGTTTGGGCTCCTTTTATCTTACTAATAAATGAGCAAGGTTTATAAGATGGTCCATCATCACGTCAGCAATATTTTGGGCCTCATCTTTTAAAGTTGTTGCTGTTGTTGTGCACCTTCAAGTCCTTTCTGACTTATGGCAATCCTAAGGCAAACCTATCACAGGGTTTTCTTGGCAAGATTTGTTCAGAGGAGGTTTGTCATTGCCTTCCCCTGCGGCTGAGAGCATGTGACTTACCCAAGATCACCCAATGGGTTTCATGGGCAAGGAGGAAAGTCAACCATGCTATCCAGAGTTGTAGTCCAACACTCAAACCACTACATCACACTGGGTCTCTGTCGGCTTTATCACATGGAGAAAATCGGGGGGGGGGGGGGGTAAACAGTGATTATCTTGTAAAAAATTTGCAACTGCGATTAACATTTCACATGCCATTGCAATTAAAGTGCCATCATCCCGGCAATAAACAGGCAATAAACAGCAACAAATCATTCATGGGGAAATTCCATAAATGATTTGTTGCTGTTTATTGCCTGTTTATTCCTGGGATAACAGCATTTTAATAACAATATATGTGAAACTGTTAATTGCAATTGTGCAATTTTCATGGGATAATAGTTGTTTAAGTCCCTGATTCCCCCCCCCCCCCCCGGTGTGATAAAGTCCACTTTTATATAATTGTTTTGTATACAGCTGTATTTAAAATTGATGCTTGCATTACTTGGCTGACTCTGTTGTTGTTTGTCATCCTTAAATATCCCTTCCCCCAGCTTTATTTATCAGTACTTCTGAAAACAATTTTATTTTCTTTACAGGTGAAACTGTCTGCAAATTGTTTAAAATATCTTGATTAAAAGCTTCCCCAACAGGTCCAATCCAGGCTAAGTTTTTCCAATTCACACATACTAACAGCTCATTAGGACAACATCTGTGCGATTTTTTTCCCCTTTGTGGCAAAGAGAGTTTATTTATTGTTTTACTATTATCCCACAATCTATCTTTATTCTTCTACAAGGGAAGGGAATCTCTGGCCCGTCTAAAATTACTTTTTAAGTCATTTTTTTTAAAAAAATTAACACATTTGGGCTAATGAACTGATTCTAGAATAACTCTTTCAAAGCTTTGCTCATGCACACCTAAGAAAAGGATAACAGTTTTGGTGTGGATGTTTCTAAATGTCCCAAGTGAACCTAGCTGGGAAGCAGCTGGTTTCCTTCATGGATTTTCATCTTCATTTTCTTTTGGAAGCATTTTCTCTTTCCTTCTTTTGAACAACGTCAGTTTATAAGCAATTTCCTGTCAAATTCATTCCTGCTGGGAGAATCAAGCTGCTGCTGCTCTGTCTGCAAATGGTGAGTGACATGGCAGGTGATCTGTGCAGTTGCTTCAGATGCCATCCCTTCATGCAAATAGGCATTTAGAATGCATTCCTGACATTTTAAGGATTTGACCTCAGAAACTGAGACAAGGCCGTGTCAAAGGCCTTGAAAAAGTGAAGGCTGGATGGAGGAGTCTAGGAAGTGTGGTCAATATTTCTGCTGAGGCCCTGCAATCTCAGAGTTTTGGCTTCCTTTATTGAACCAATCCATCTATAACGTGGTCTTTGCCTTTTTCTACTTTCTTCCACTTTATGAAGCATTCTTGTCTTTGATAAAGAGTCATATCATCTCATGTGATGTCCAGAGCATGACAGCTTTGGTTGAGTCATCTTGGCTTCTACTGATAGTTCAAGCTAGATTTTCCTATCCACTGTCTAAAAAACAAAACAGAAACTAGGGGTAGGGAAAGGATTTCAGAAGAATAGCTCCCACATCCTATATCCTCCTTGGCAACCAAATTTTTACTTTATTTTTTCATGATCACTGGAGTGGCATAATCATTGGAAACTGTTGCTGTAAACATTGCAACTCACCAGGTAGAAATTAGGTATGTCACTATGCACTATGCAAGCTGGGAATAGAGCCAAATGGAAATGTTTGGCAGTTGTTACACTAAAGAGTTCCCTCCTGTCTGACACAAATCCCATCAGTCCCTCCAAGCTCATGGAGGACAGGCAAACAGATGCGGAGCAAGCCAGGTAGAAAAAGCAATCCCATTATCTCCCCCTCTGCTCCTGTGCTTGATACAAAACAGCAGGTTTCCTGATGCTTGTAGAACAGAGTTTGTCTGGAAACAGGCTGATTTTGCTTATCTTTGGAAGTCTCAGCATGCAGCATTCGCTGCCGCTTCTTTAAAAGGAAAAAAAATCTTGTTGTCATTTTTGCTTTGGGGATTGAGGACACTGTGGGCAGCCCAAAAGGCAAATGGATTCTTGAACAGATCAAACCAGAAATCCTCCTGGAAGCCAAGATGACAATACAGAGGAGTTTATTGCACTGCCCTTTCTCCTGAATTAGGCATGGGCTGAAGCCTTTTAAAAATGGATGTTATTGCACACCTCCATACCCAGGCAGGAGGCATCCCATACCCGATCCAGAATAATCCTGTAGTTTGCGAAGAACAGAAAAATCCCGTTCTTTGCAAAGTTCAGGAGAAGTCCAGATCAGGTACAGGATGCTTACTGCCTGGGCATGGAGGCATCAATAACATCAGTTTTTAAAAGGTTTCAGCCCGCCCCGGCTCAGGAAAAAGGGCAGTGCGATAAACTCCTGAGGCAGTCATACTTTGGCCACATGAATGAGAAGAAATTGAGTCACTTGAAAATACATTAATGCTGATGAAGGTAGAAGGCAGAAGAAAGAGAGGAAGACCACACACCAGATGGATAAACCCAGTCAGGGAGGTCATGGGCATGAATCTGCAAAACCTGAGCAGAGCAATGGAGCAAGGGCTGACTTGAGGGCAGTTAACAATAACAACATTGGGAGATACAGCTACAGGCTTGTCTATGAGTGGGACAAAACCACCACGCCAAATCTGGCATGAATAGGTCACAAAATGGCCTACATTTCCCCCGAATCTGGTGTGATAGAACACGTGACACACAGCCCTATCAACAGCAAGCTCAGAGTATAACACCTTAAACTCATCCATTTCTCCAAAGTCTGCAGGAAACTCAGGTGTTTCCTATTGGTAAGCAATAGATCTACCCTGGATTTGGGAGATGGAGGAGAAGCAGGACAGATCATTGCCTGACAAGTGCCCCCCATTTGACTCTTGTCAGCTTCCATAGCCAGGACAGATCTCTGCCAGTTCCAGGCCAGTTCTCTGCCCAGAATGAATTTTTTTTCTGTCCTCAACACCACTACAAGCTGCGTGCTCTGATGTCAGAATGAGCTGCCAGGTACCTTGCTAGTGGGGAGAATGTTTCTGAAAACATCATTCTTGGTGGGGAGCTGGTCTGGATGTTGGTAAATCTGTCCTGGCTCTGGAGGTTAATGGAGGAAAAGCAGCAGTGGTGGAGCACAGCAACATCCACGGGGACACATGTAGATAACTACTGTGGACAGAACAGGTGTGAGGTGACTCTGGGTGCAGGGCAGAACAGATGAGGAATCCTTTTGGACTTTCCCCCCATGTGTAGACAACCCCTATGTCTCCCAATGTTGGATCTCTCTCATTGTCTGACAAGTTTTCCATGAGCAGAAAGTGCTATTTTGAGCAAGTGCATTCAAAAGACCAAGTTCTTAGGATGAATAGGGTGGCTGAAAAAGCAGCCACTGCAGGCCCAGGAAAGACATCAAGGGTGAGTGACTGGAGATTATTGCACAGCCAAAATAAGCATCCTATCCCTGACGGGATAAGGTCACCTTATGGGTTGCAATCTGGTGTTATTGCACACCAAAATGCTGCCAATACCACCGGGTGAGTGCAGCCCATCCCCCAACCACGCTTAGCCCGCTGATTTTCAAGAACGGGAAGCTTCAGTACTTCAAAATCGGCGGGCTAAGCACAGTGGGGGGATGGGTTGTAGTTGCCTGGTGGCATCAGCAGTGTTTTGATGTGCGATAACACCAGATAGCAACCCCTATTTGATCCCAGACTGCCTCCAGAAAGCTCAGGGCCAGTACTTTTGGGTCTTTCTGCTCCCCACTGAATCATCACCACGTCCTTGGTTAGGCAAAAAGGAAGAGGGTGTGTGAGTGTGAGGCCGTTCATACTATGTTATAAACCAGTTTGCAAACCAATTTAAAAGGGGGTCGTTCACGCTTGTGCTGGTTTTTCCCGACCTGAATTCAAGGGGGGGGGGGGTCGGTGCAAATCCTGCTTAACCCAGTTTTTTCAAGATTTGAGTCCCCCGTCCCCCCCCGGTTTCTTTTCCAAAACACTGGGTTTTATCAGGGTGCCACCAATGGAAACTTACTCCTGATCCCATTTGGGGCATGCTGGAGGGAAGGGTTAATGTGCAGGGGGCAGATCATGCCCACTCCTTTGCTCTTTCCCTGGCAGGCAAGCACCATTGTTTTCCCCTCTTGACACTTGGGCATTTGGTTGCAGGAGTGAAAAATGCAGCTCCAGAAATGCAGCAGATTCAAACTGCCACGATTTTCAGTCCCCTTATCTGCATCGATGTCTGATTCCCAGAGCTCACCAAAGCCAGGGAGGGGGTTCCCCTGGGAACATCATTATTTGACAGCTTATGCACATTTTTGCTATTGCATAGTCACAGAAGACTGCACACTAAAAACTCACATCATTAGTATGACAAAGGTGCACATTATTTGCTTGAAATTAAAAACCTATCAATGGGGGCTGTGGGTTAGGGGTCATTTTTTCCTCTTTCCCAAACCACAACAGACTCTGTGCCCAGGTTGGTGCAAACTAAAGTTTTTGCACACATATTATATTGCTGAGAGATTATATTATTATATTATTATATGGCTGAGAGAGTATGACTCAAGCCAGCAAGACTTACCTATCCCAGGGTTTGCTAAGGATTATTCTGAGGGCCTTTCCATGCCATCCTCTGAGGCTGATGGTTGGGAGAGGGTTGGCCAAACAGTGTGACTTAGATGTGCACCAAGAACAATTGAAATGGCGGCTCCGTTTTAAATCAATACAAATGGTAATGTGAATATCAGGGTTAAATTGCCACAGAGAGATTAATCAGGGTAATCATAGTCAGAATTTTAATTCGGTATTGCTTCATTGTTGAATCTCCCCAGATCTACTAGTGTGAATGAGCCCTGTGTTTGTCATTGGATTGCCCAGTGCATGGCTGGGTCAGTATTTGGCTCAGTGGGCTAAGGGTTGGCACTCTAACCACTATGAAGCACTGCCTTCTCCCTCATCTAGTTGTCTTCCAGAACCCTTGTGTACTTTGAGAGGCCTTGCATTCTTGGATGAATGACTGAATATCCCAAAAATCCCCTACTCCCATCTGCTTTTACCCTCCCAGTAGGAAAAGAGCCTATCCCTGACTTGTCCAAAATGATAGCTTCAATCTTGAACAACTTATCACAGTCTTTAACTTTCTAAGAGAAGGGCTTTTATTGTGAAAAGAGCCTCCACAAGCGAGCAGACCTCCACTCCCCCCCTTCCCCTTCCCTCCCCATAAGCCTGCCAGAGCTGGCACACTTTGAGCATTCAACAACTGCAAAGTTTGCTGGCTGCTAACAAGCCTTGAGCCCCAATGCCGTCCCCACCAGCATGCATTTCAGAGCCAGTCTGCCAAGGAAATAGTTCTAGCACACTCCTTGGGCCATCTGGGAGAGAGTTTAGCAACAGATCCCACACTCTGGGGATGGGAGAATTTAGCCCCACTCTTGCAGTGGGGAGCAAGAAGCTCATCTGGCTGAGCAAATGACCCCATTCTTCAGTAGTGATGGTTGGGGTGGCATCACCTTGAAGAGGTAACATCTGCTTGGCATTACGAAAAGGCGGTGGTAAGCCATGGAGAGGCACAGTATGGCAACAGTTGAACTTCTGGACAAGCAAATGCTTCATCTGAAGAAGCTCAAGAGATGATGGGTCCAGCACAGTGGTGATGGTACTGCTGGAGAAGAAAAGCAAGGAGGTAATTTGTGGCTGGTGTCTTCTGCTGGAATTGAAATCGGGCAAAAGGAAGAGATGAGAACCATCATCTGGAACAGGGTAAGGCTTGAATGTTTTATTCCTCATAGTCGTTAAGAGAAAGGCGGAGGGTCTCCTGGAAAGTAAAACGCTACAAAGAAGAGGACCTCAAAAGGAAGACAGTTCATGCTTGGAACAAAATTTGTACCCCAAATTACACCTGTAACAAAAATATGCAATAGCACTTAAATGAACTTTGTATTTTATTTTGCGGGTATAATTTTACAGGTATAATTTTGGTGTGAATGTTTCTGAGGTGTGCATTTCATTCCTCATAGGGCCACTCTTTGGATGGGCGTTCTTGTTGTTGTTGGTGGTGGCCTTTAAGCCATTTGTGACTTATGGCGACCCTAAGGTGATGCTATCGGGTTTTCTTGGTGAGATGTGTTCAGAGGAGGTTTGCCATTCCCTTCCCATGAGGCTGAGAGTGTGTGACTTGCCCAGGGGTACCCAGTGGGTTTCATGGCCAAGGAGGGATTTGAACCCTGGTCTCCAGAGCTGTAGTCCAGTGTTCAAACTATTCATGTCGGCTCTCTCAGAAGTAAATCCAGTGGAGCTTCGTGACATTTGCTCCCAAGGAAGTGTATGTGTATGTAGGACTGTAGTTTCTATCCGTGTGGGTATATAAAATACATCTAAAATAAAATATATCTATAATACATAGTGGGAAACCTTATTAGAGAAGGACTGATTCTCAAGGACTTTTAGTGTAATATGCAAAAGGATCTTGTAACACCTTTGAGATTAACCATGTGAAAGATGTTGTAGCGCACACTTTCATAGACTTGGTCTGTGACTTCCTCAGTGGTTAGCAACCTGGGCAGGAACTTGGGAGCTCTGGGTTCTAGCCATTATTGAATCATGGAGTTTATTGAATGAGCCTGGCTCTGTATCTTCTTTTCAAACTATCCTACCTTATGGGGATGTTGTGTGTGTGTGTGTGTGTGTGTGTGTAGGGGGGGGAAGTGGAGAGGAAGGGAGCGGCATATGCAGCCTTGAGCTCATTAAAGGGATGAGATAATAGATAACTATTTATTTTTAAATGATTCTCCACTCAGTGCACTTGGCAGCTCTTTCAGAGTTTTCCTTACTGAGAACCATAAGCATACGTCTTACTTTCCACTACATTGGTTTCAGGGTTGTTACTTTGGAACTGGTTGTAAGTCACACACAGGGCATGAATTCTCATTGGAGATGAGGGTGATCCAAGACACAGATGATCAATTTCTACCATACCGCTCCCTCTCTAATCAGGATCAATGGGTCTGAATTGGTGACGGCAGGCAAATGAGTGGCAACTTGGCTGAAAGGAAAGCAAGTGATTCTGAGGAATCATTCAGAAGTCCTTTTTTTTCCTAGCACCATGATGAGAATCATCTCACTCACACTATGGAACCACATCGATCCTCATTTCTGCAAATTCGGTTGTTCACACAAACAAGCATTCGAATAAAGATGGAGTTGACTATGGAGTTTATCACATGGGAGGAATTTCTCCCAATTTTGAATTGAGCCAATTCAAATTCACGTAAATTCACTAGTTTAGCGAATTTATGTGAATTCTAATTGTGTTCGGAATGCATTCAGAATGACTTCCCATCACCCGAAAATGACCCCCCATTGCCCGAAATTGCATGAGATACTTTAATACACAATCACGTGAAACCCCATGATTGCGTTCGGAATGACTTCCCATTGCCTGAAATTGTGTGAGATGCACTCATTTGCAATAACAGGCAACCCCATGATTGCGTTCAGATTGCCATTACATTATACCCCCAAATTCCATTATATGATAAACTCCTATGGGAATGCATTTGGAACCCCTTTTTTGGAATGCAGCATTTCCCCCCGGATCTATTCATGTCTATTCGCTTTGGTTATTCACACTACCAATGATGTGGCTCTTTTAAAATAAATTTAAAATAAAATCAGATATCTATTATACCGGATTAAGTGGGTTTTTGGCACCCCCCCCCAACATAATTGGGTGCATTTGGAATGTGTGTGAACAACGGAGATTTAATCCAGATTCATCTTAGATTATTTTCACAGTGTCAATAAGCCATGCGTTTCAGGGACAATAGTGAGCATAATGGGCGAATGTGGCCATTTGTCCCCTCACTGTGGCATGGAAGTGGCTCTCTAAGCTATGACAGTGGAGTGTGTTCTCGCAGGTTGCATCAAAATAAGAAGGCTCTGAGTTAGGGGTGGAAAGAATATTCAAAACTATTCAAAAAATACTTGGGAAATGGTTTCCTTGAGTGTCAGGAAACCCTGATGAGGATAATCCTAACCCATTAAGAATCATCACAGTAGAGGACTTATTCTATGCACACAATGTACAGTCAGCCCTCTTTATCCATGGATTTTTTATTCACAGAGTCAAGCATCCATGGCTTGAAAATACATAAAATATATCTACATTCTAATAGTCAAACATTGATTTTGCCATTTTATATAAGGACACATATTTATTCTTCCAGTGTATATAATGGGACCTCTAGCTTCCCTTAGGGGCAAGGAAGACCTCCACCCAGTGGGGACAGCATTGAAATAGATGGATGCATAGTCTGATTTAGGATAAAACAGATTATTTTATCAATTCTGAAAGCTTGTGAAAAATGCCTCTGTTTTTTCTAGTGTTACAAAGAGATATAAAGAAGAAATAATGTTGCCTTGGGTCCAAAACACACTGCAGAAATAATCCAGTATGAGACCGCATTAACTGCTCTAGCTCTGTGCTAGGGAATCCTGGGAATTGGAGTTTATCGTGGCACCAGAGCTCTCTGACAGAGAAGGCTAAATGTTTCACAAAACTACAGTTTTCATAATTCCCTAGCACTGAGCCAGGGCAGTTAAAGCAGTCTCAAAAAACTGGATTATTTCTGCAATGTTTTTTGGACCGTGGTCTCCAGAGCTCTGTATGTCTGCCTTTTTTGCATCCAAGATGTCTGATATATGTCTGTAGTATGTTACTCCTGTGTTTAATTAACACATAGAAGTAAGGACTCTGAAATAGACTTGAGTTAGCAAAACCTCATTTTAGTGACAACGAGAGCTTTAGACCTAGTAGTGTCCATGTAGTCGGTGAATGTACATAATAGACAATTGCATTTACAGCAAGGAAAAAACTGATAGGAGTTTCCTACATGTGACAATAATTAAGGCTGTGGTTTATGCTGCCTGTCATTTATAATGGAGGTTTGATCTCCATTTCAGACTTGGGAAGAGTGTACTGTTTGGACCAGAACTTGAAAATGTTATTTTTTAAAAACTATAACTATAACAACCATTGGCCATGCTGGATGGTTGTTGTTGTTGATGTGTGTCTTCAAGTCATGACTGACTTATGGCAACCCTAAGGTGAACCCGTCATGAGGTTTACCATTGCCACCCTCTGAGGATGAGAGAGTGTGACTTGCCCTAGGACACCCAGTCGGTTTATATGGTCAAACAGGGATTCAAACTTTGGTCTCCAGAGTCATAGTCCAATGTTCAAACCACCACACCACACTGGTGGGTTGATGGTAGTAAAAAAATAATAACTTATCCAAAATTTGATTCAGACCCATATAGGAATTTTGGCAATGGCAGCCGGTGGCTCCCATGTCATTGATGCAGCGAATCCATTCCAGATATTATTATTATTATTATTATCCTTTATTTATATAGCGCTGTAAATTTACACAGCCCTGTACATAAAATCTTAAAGTAGAAGGATCCCTGCCCTCAGGCTTACAGTCTAAAAAAGACAACACAAAAGGAAGAGGGGAAGGTGATAGGAAAGGGGGTGAGGTCCAGTGGTTCTTCTCTCCCTCTGGGGCCAGGACCAAGGCAGATGGACTGGAGGGAGGGCATGGCTTATTACAGGCCTTAAGTGAGGTCTCCAAGGTACTGAAGTCTGTTCCGAAATTGGTTGAGCATCATGGAGGGCTCATTTAAGGCTAGTCAAAACCTGGAATGGATTCACCACCCCACTGACATGACATCCTCAGCTGCCACTAAATTTTTACACCAAAGACACAGTTGTTTTCGAGTGCTTGAGCATTCAACTACATGATGACAGAGAGGGCTCATGAATCAAAAAAAGAAAAAAGAAGTCATCCATATCAGTCTTCCCCCCCTTTTAAATACATTACTTATGCAAATATAATGTGACATGATTGTAATTCCAAGGGTCTTTTGAAATATGGTATCATTTGGGTTAGTGACCCCACTACTTTGTATGTGTTTGTGAGTGCACCCATCTCTCCTTGGACTCTTTCATACGAGGCTAAATTGGAAGTATAATTTAAGGTCAATTCGAATGCAGTCATGGATTTTACGTTATTGCGAATTAACTCTTCGCATGCAAATTCGGGCAAGAGGGAAGCCAATTCGAATGCAATCATGGGTTTTACGTTATTGCGAATTAAAGCTTCGCATGCAAATTCGGGCAGGAGGGGGTTATTTTCGGGTAATGGGAAGTAATTCCGAACGGAGCAGGGGTTCTTCCGAACGGAGCAGGGGTTCATGTAAATTCGCTAAACTGCGAATTTACATGAATCCGCATTGGCTCCATTTGGAGTTGGGAGAAATTCCTCCCGTTTGAAAGAGTAGTCTGTCTCAAACAGATTTAATCTGATATTTTCCCTAAGGAATTAATATATGTCCACTCTGATTTTATCCTTGCTATAACACTGTTCAATAGAGCAGGCTGAGAAACAGTGTGCTTCATGGATGAGCAGAGATTAAAATGTAGGTCTTACCAGTCAAAATCTGGACTCTGTTTACTACACCAAACTGATGCTAAATTACCAACATGAGAAGTTACCTTCTGAATACATTTACAGAGCACTGCCTTTGCCAATAGCAAGATTGTGCACGTGTTCAAAAATTCACTTCTTCACTCCTGTAATTACCGGAGTGTGGTTGTGATCCTCTTACATTTTTCAATCTGTATATTTTCATTATATTAAAAAGTACATAGGATAATTTTCTTATGCTTACTGGACATTCTCAACATTCCCATCCATGTCAGTTTCGGAAAACTTCCAGGAATCTTTATCCAGAAAGTGGATTTGAAGTCAACATTTTTCTGCCCTCATCTGTTAACTACTGTCCTGCTGCATTTCAAAGTTATCAGTGCTTTTCACAGAACTTATAAATGTTACAAGTGGCTAGGAGGATTCTGGGCGGTGCAGTAACTTTTTCATACTCTGCCTTCATATAACAGAGGGTGGCAGTCACGGCAAGGACGCTGAACAACATTTGACATGCTAGAGAAGGGAATTGTTTAACAATGGAAAATATGGGAGCGTCTCTTGAAAGACAAGAATGCTGAGCCTAGTTTTTTTGTGTGTGTGTGTGTGTGGAGCAAAAGAATTGTAGGGATTTCAAAAAAATGTGCAAGGTTGCACATTTTGAGGACTGATGTAAATACACAGTCAGCATATTAAAAGGAGCCACAGTGTTCCTGGCATTTTTAGTCTGGAGTGGCACCAGCCCAGAACTGACAACTGCACAACTGAAACTTCTCCATTGCTTAAGAAAAGCACTGCCAAATGTGGGCCTGTCATCTCAGGACAACAGATGTTTTGGGAATGGGATGCTGTGTTTGGCTCGGAAAAGTTACCCTTTTGAACTAGAATTCCCCAAATCTCCAGCCAATGTCCATGCTAGCTGTGGGATTCTAGGAACTCAAATCCAAAAAAGTAACTTTTTCAAGCTCTATATCTTTGCAATCTAATCCCCACTGGCAAAAAGTTTCAGTCATATTCCTGTGTCAGCTTTTTGGGGCAAGACCACACAACTCAAGGTGGAGAATTGCTTGCCAGTCATGATCCGTAGGGAGAGGCGGGAAATAGAAATTGATGATGATGATGATAGGCTGTAGGGATGGGGAGATAGAGAAATTCTGCTCCCCAATGAAATTTTCCTCCAGTCTGCAAATTTCAGTAGAGTGTTTACAATACCGAATCCAAAGGAAAGGATAGCATAGAACCCTGCAAAACCCCAGCACTAAGACTTTGTGAATTTACTACAACATTGTATCTGTACAAGGAAGCCATATGCCCTTTGTATGCTGCAGGGACCATATTGGGTGCTTCTCTAAGTGGTATCATTTGGGTTACTGTGAAAATTCATTCCACCTTTGGCACACATACTGACCTTCATGCAACCGCTCCGTGCTTTATCAGAAAAAAACACATTTAGTAATCTTGTCTTTTGAAAGTAATGTATTTGGTAGAATTTCAAGCCAATAGTTTCTCTACAATTTTGCAGAGAAATCCCAGCATATTAGACTTTTTAAACAGTTCCAGTCACTATAATAGGATGACTTACATAATATACATTTACTTCTTGTCACATTTATTTAGACTGCGCAGTTAATTTGCAAGGAGAAAATACTGTATTTTTATTTTTGACCTTGTATTGTATTTTGACCAGGAAGTTTATCACATGGAGGCCAAATTGGTGAAATCGCCTGCAGAAACGAGATTTTAAAATCCATGTGTTTTAAAATCTGGGTTGTCAGTTGAGTTGATATGAAAGAGAAATAATGCGAAAATAATCCAAACGGAATACTGATTTGTACTTTCAGAATTTAACAAAAGTTAAAAAGGTGCTGGTTTTGACTACTTTGTTGTTTGAGTTATTTTTGCATTATTTCTCTTTCATGCAACCGTTGTCTGATAAACATCCCATAAATGTGGATTTTTTCTACTTTCTGTTCAGGTTAACCCTGAACGTCATCTGAAAAACAACCTGCAAATGTGGGTTGTTTTCAGTTTAAGTTTAGTTTCTGCATGGGATTCATCGCTTGTGATAAACTCCTTTTTTTGTTTTGGAAACTTCACAACATACTTGTTAATTAAAATACATTAATTAGGGGGTTATTTTTGTCATTACCTATAAAAATGGTTTTACTACAGAACCCTCTTTTATAGTGACCAGTGTCCAAATCAATTTTTTGGTTTGCCGCCTCAATTTTTGTCACTGTTTCCCTGCATGGTGGATATTGTACAGAGACCCAATGAAAAGCATATCTCTGCTTCTACCAAAAAGATTTTTACCTGCCCCTGTTGCTACTAGTTCCCATGGAACAGGTGTTATTTACTGCTCCCGCTGGGCTGAATCAAATGTCCATGCAAAACTGGAATTCAACACCTTGGCTGGACTGGATTTATTCTTCAAGGAGTTTATCACGTGGGAGGAATTTCTCTCAATTGCGAATGGAGCCAATTCGCAGTTATGTGAATTTGCGAATTTACATGAAATCCGATTACGTTTGGAATGCGTTCAGAATGACTTCCCATTTCCCGAAAATGACCCTCCATTGCCCGAAATTGCGTGAGATACACTCATTCGCAATAACATGAAACCCCATGATTGCGTTTGGATTGCCATTGCATTATATCCCCAAATTCCGTCATGTGATAAACTCCTAGGTCTCAACTTGCCCATCAGATCTACTCCATAGGTGTAGTGAACCCTCTGGGGCCAGATGCAAAGAGTGTAGGAGTTTCAGTAGATATTAGAAGAAATCCTGATGTGTGAGTCAGAAGACTGCTTATGCAACATTGGCTAGAGCCAGGACATGGTCTTGCTGACTAGAGGATTCTGGGAATGGTAGTCCAGAAAGCAACTTTTCCAAGCTCTGAATGAAGTCCATTATTACTGAATGATAGGGAAGTTACAGGGAGATGCCAGACCTAAGAAGGGAATGCAATATTCTTGTTAGTTTAAAACAGGAGTATTGTACAGTATACCATTATCACATAACATTATAACACAATAACCCAAACTAACATTGAACTTCTCACTACCCAAGTCTGAAAATAGCAATGCTCAGTATAAATCATTTCTGAATATTACTCTCTTAATTTATCCCTGTTTCTGATTCAGCAGCAGTTCCTTACAACAACCCACTCTTGGCAATTGTTTGCCCTTTCAAATGCTAAGGCTGATTTCTGTCTCCAAAAAAGCCTTGCAAATGTAATGTGAAAATGACAATGGCAAAGGTCTCAGCCTGGCTTGAATACTTGAGCTTTTCTCTTCTAGTGTTCCTGGCACAGAAACTATCAATTTGGGTCACTCCAGCAAACTCAGAAACCCACAACCTACTTTATAATCTCCTCGAATATTTCATTTCCAAGTGGTTTGTTGACTCACAGGAATAAATGATGCCAGGGACCAAATCAAGTAAGACCCAGGAGAATGCCTCTTTGTGTTTGTGTGGGCCTTAAGAATATTCCACTACCTTTGAGAGAATCTGTATAAAAGACAATTTGCGCTTTCATGAGTTGCATTTTTGGGTATCTGGATGCTAGATTTTTCTGCTTTCTTATCACCTTGGGGGTGATATTTGGCAGTAGAAGTTGGATTGGGTTCCTTTGCTAGTACTGCAAAGGATAAAGTGGTGGGAGGAAAATATCTGAGAAAATGGCAAAGACTAATGGATGGTGGAAACCATTAGGAAAGCTCACTCAAAGGGGGAAAAAACTATGTGGGCCACCACACATCATCCTGGGCACCTGTGGCTTCAAAGGTCCCACTCACAGGTTCAGACAAGGTGGAGAGCCAAGCAGTGGAAAGATCTGAGAGAGTCTAAAGGTGAAGCAAGAGCATCTCCTTCCATGTAGAGTCATGCGCATCCATGTTGGTTCCCAGGGATACGTGTTTAAGCTTTCCAAAGGAGGTGATGGGTGTATTTCATGGTGAGTAGGCAAGGTTTCAGCCACAAAGGGATAATAATTCAAATGGTCCAAAGGTTGGTGTGAAGGAGCCTGGTCCACATTTGGGAGATGTCGGGAACAGAGGCAGCAGCCACATAGCTAAATGGCCACTGAGCGGGTTACCATGGCCAAGTGGAAATTGAACCCTGATCTGCAGAGCCATAGTCCAACGCTCAAACTACTACATCACGCTGGGTCTCTTAGAAACTCTTAGCATCATTAGCTTTAATTAATTAAAGGAAATCATACTGGCCTCCTATTTTTTTTACAAGGAGGATCGAATAGCAATGCTATGCTTAACACATGATGTACTTCAAAGCTCTGTTAATAATGATGGGGAGTTACAGTCCAACGCAGCTGGGGGCATATCCACACTGCTCACTTACAACCTATGGAATGTTGGGATTTGTAGTCTGGTGAGGAACTTCAAATTCTCTAATCCATTCCCTTGAACTATAGCTGAAAATTCTAAATCTAAATAACAAACGCCAGGATGGGGGCCTGGCAGTTGAAGTGTGTGTGGGGAGGTGTTACTGTGTGGTGCGACTACATCTAGAAAGGACATTGAGTTGAAGGAGGAGGTTCTAGAGCAATGGCTTCACCCAAGGTTCTTAAGTCAATTTAGGATGGGCCAAACTAGTTATCACATTGGCTGGCATCTTATTAGTGAGTTACACAGAAGTAAGTCTAACTCATGTCTGCATAACTCACTTTTTGGTAATTGCAGAGGTCAAAACCCTCGACTAACTACACAGGAACCACCACATCCTTTTAGCTGCTATAGCCCCTCTCCCCACATGGTCTACTGTATTCCTATAAGTGGATGCAGAGAAATATCATCCTGTGAGTCCTCCACAGGACTCCTGGGACATCCTGCAGAATGTGTGTTGCTGTGCTTCAGAGTTTCAGAATTAAAGCCGAAAGCATCTGGAGGAGCAAAGAATCCCCACCTCTGAAGTAAGCCTTTCTGCATAAAAGTTCTGGTGACTTACATTTGTCAATATGGGAAATAAGAGCTTTTTAGTCCTGCTTCCCTGTCCCACCTACTGATACTTTTATAAGACCAGAAATTGTTTCCTGTGTCTAATAATATACTGTTTTGGGCCTTTGAAAATACCCAGCCCCCAAATAATATGCAAATATTCAATTGTACCTCCCAGACACAACTATACATTTAGATGTGTTTTTTTTTAAAAAAATGTTTTTGTTTTTGCACTGGAATGTGTATATGGGAATGTGTATATGACTTCTGGCATCCAAGAGAAGATTAAAAGTGGCCATAGACCCCAGCAAAGTTCCTCATCCCTGGTTTATAGGGTTGAAGCCAGGATGTATCTTCTCTAGGTGACAAGTTCTTGCTCATTGAAGGTATCTCAAGTTGGTATGAAAGGATCTAATCTCACACTTTAACTCATTCATAAGGGTCTCTTGTCCCTCTGCATAGTGTTTAAAAAAGGTAGAGGGGCTTTCCTAGGGGAGGAGAGAATGCAAGCGACAAGGAAGCCTTCTGCAACAAACTCAGCTGCATGCACCTCAATCTGGATCCAATCCATCAGCAGCATGTTCTCTAGCCACAAAATATAGAATGTGACCATCTGTTACAAATGCTGCTACTCATTTGGGGAAGTCAAATCAAACAGTCACATTTCCTTTTCTTTGGTTTTTAAGAGCTGGCTGGCCTTTAATTTGCAAGGCATCTCTGCTTCTCTTAAGAGATGGGCAGCAGCAGCAGCGTAAACAAGATTGCCTATTGGGCTGGTTCTTTTTTCCTTTCTTTTATTTTTCTTTCTCATACCCTTTGGAACTCTTAAGTGCCTTCGTACATTACTCACACTATTCTCTTCCTTCAGCCAAAGCTTAACAAATCTGGTTTGCAAGCAATGATTCTCTCTTGCCCTTTGGTTGGGTGCATTTGGGTGCAGCTGGTGAATCCCAGGTCAGGTGGGCAGTGAATTCAAGTTTTAACTGAGCCTTTAAAGGGATGCTGAATATTATTCCTAAATAGGTTCATCCCCTTGGAGAGATTCTTTAAAGACTGGTTTTACCGTGCCATTGATAGTGTAAAGAGATGTAGGATGGTAGTCAGGGAGTTTGCTGCCAGATTCATTTACCTTTTGGGCTTCATTACAGGAAGCCCTGAATGTGTTTGTTTGTTTGTTTCACATGAAATACTGCAAATATAACAGGTAACAAAATGGTTAATAAAACAAACAGTAAAAAATGAACAAATTGCATTATCAATAATGAAGATGGGTGCTATTGGGTAGGTTTAAAAAGATGAAAACAATTACAGTGGACATCTCTGGGAATGAAATCCTGGTTGAAGTTGCCTATAAGACATTGTTCCAAAGTTCTAGAATAGATGATGGAATAGTGGAGTCATCATTTGGGAATTTTTATTAACATATTCTAGGAGTGGAAGCCATTTCTCTATAAAATAATAATGTAACATGGACTTCTTTAACTTGTTTGATCGATCTCTTAATTTCCCCATTAATAAAGTATCTCATTCTCTGCACCACCAGCTCTCCATGGTTAGGTTGCCTGTCTTCTAGTTTTTTGCAAAAGCAGATTAGGTTCTTATGCTTCAATTTTTCCCCCCAGCAACAAACACAGATAATAGTGAAAGACTAGGCCAAAGAGCAATAATTGAACACATTTCTATGCAAATATAAGGAAGCAGTGAAATCCAAGAATTAACACAAAATGATTATTATTTACCCCTGGGGCAGGGTCAAGAAGAAAATACTGGCCGTTTATTAGAAAGTTGTAGAAAGGGTGACATCAGGATATTCTGCTAGGACTTTCAAGGTAGAACCCAAGCCTAAATACACAACCAATCTAACCTGTTTAAATAGTTCAACTGAACACTGTTTACAAATAAAGTAACATGAATAATCTCTGAACTAAACTCTTGTGCTAATCTGGAAGAAATTGATTGAATCACTTGCTTTGGTTTTTCCACCCAGAAACCAAAAATTCAGGAAAGAATAGAATATTTCTGAGACCTTCATAGAAAGACTGCAGAGTTGGCGTTTCTGAGCACATAGATGTGGGCAACCTTTCTTTGACTGGAAGTTGCTTTGAGTTCCCTGAAATTCATCAAGGAGTGTATGAGCACTGTGTTTTCTTGCTGTTGTTGTGGTTGTCACCAGAATACAACAGCCATCTTTGAGCTGGTCACTGCAAAACTGGCACCACCTCTGTGGTGCACAAAGAGGAGCAAGGACACAAGAGGTGAAAGGAGCAGGAATGAGCTTTTTTCTAGGATAGGCAGGCAAACATTTGACGTGATTTTGGTAGAGTGGTTGTGGTCGCAAGGGCCATGCTGCTAGTTTAACTTGGTGGCAGATGGACAACATGGTAGGGAGGGGAAAAAAATAACCGAGGGGGCTGCATTTTACCCACCTCAGATGTACAGAAATTAGGCCCCCTTTCTGTTTCTTTTGAGGAAAGTCTCCACTGCTAATTCAGCTCTCTTTCATCGGGGTATCTTGGAATCTGAAGAATGCACTTTACAACTCCTCAGGAGGGAAAAATGGAAATTAGATCTGCTGACTTGTACGTTTCCTTCCAAAATGCCTTTCAGGGAACCTGATGCTATTCCCTGTGAATATTTTTTTTTAAAACAACTTTTAAACCACTACAATTCTGATTCCTGGGGAAGAGAACTGAAAATCTGGATGTGGTTTTCTTGAACTCCTCTTGAAAAGAGACCATTAAAAAATGGGGAGGGAGTCATTTTCTCTTAAAAATCCCCAAATCATCAAGATACCATGATAACATAAAGCTGCTTTTGAGGCAGCTGGTGTCCTAACTGGTAATTCCATCAAGAAAGAAGAATATAAAATTATTTGCTTCTGACCTCTTTGTTTATGGTTTAAACATACAGAAACCTAAATTTTAGGCTGCAGTCTTAACTTGGAATAAGCCCTATGGAATTCTGTAGGATTTACTTTCAAGTGCACATATATTGGCCATCTGGAATGGCCATTCCTCATTTACTTACTTCTGAAAGAGAGTGTATCAGTATCATACTGTTGTAGCAGTCTGATGCCACTTTAATTGCCATGGCTCCATCCTATGATAAAACCTTTTAAAAATCATCATTTTTCATGTACATGTGGAGTGCTCTGTGCCATTCTCAAACTTACCTTTGGCCTCTTACCCTGGATTTTGTGATAATAGAAAATAAGTGAGGATTGTCCATGCCGTTGGGCTGGGAACTTATCCAGTGGGGAATAACAAGAGTAGAGTCAAAGGACTCTTTCATACGAGGCTAAATTGGAAGTATAATTTAAGGTCAATTCGAATGCAATCATGGGTTTTACGTTATTGTGAATTAACTCTTCGCACGCAAATTCGGGCAAGAGGGAAGCCAATTCGAATGCAATCATGGGTTTTACGTTATTGCGAATTAAAGCTTCGCACGCAAATTCAGGCAGGAGGGGGTTATTTTCGGGTAATGGGAAGTAATTCCGAATGAAGCAGGGGTTCTTCCGAACGGAGCAGGGGTTCATGTAAATTCGCTAAACTAGCGAATTTACATTAATCCGCATTGGCTCCATTCGGAGTTGGGAGAAATTCCTCCCGTGTGAAAGAGTCGAAAGAGTTGCCCAGGCTTTTGGATATGATCTCAGCATTTTTATTAAGGATTGAGAAGCCGTAGCTCACAACAGAGGACTCTTTCAAACGGGAGGAATTTCTCCCAACTCCGAATGGAGCCAATGCGGATTCATGTAAATTCGCTTGTTTAGCGAATTTACATGAACCCCTGCTCTGTTCGGAAGAACCCCTGCTTCATTCGGAATTACTTCCCATTACCCGAAAATAACCCCCTCCTGCCTGAATTTGCGTGCGAAGCTTTAATTCGCAATAACGTAAAACCCATGATTGCATTCGAATTGGCTTCCCTCTTGCCCGAATTTGCGTGCGAAGAGTTAATTTGCAATAACGTAAAACCCATGATTGCATTCGAATTGACCTTAAATTATACTTCCAATTTAGCCTCGTATGAAAGAGTCCAGAGTGAAGCACAACCCAGTATGCAGTATTTGGCAATAAAGCACTTGACTAACCTTAAATAAGGCACAGACACAGTTGATTTCTTCCAAAGTCCTTGGAGGCTTTTATCATCCTGTTGCAAAATACTGTTATATGCAAAGTATTTGCAACAGAAGCTCTGACTTCTGTCCACATACACTGTCTACTACAATCCACTTCTCCAACAAACATACTCTACAAACTCTCCAACACAACACACCAACTCCTCTCTTCAACCCACATGTGTCTTGAGTTCCAGAGCCCTTATATACAGTGATGATACCATTAGGCTTGGCAGGTGGTGTTTCTTAACATTTACAGCCATAGAAATTATTTTATCACTTCTTAAAGGAACATTTTACCCAACAGATTTTATATATATATATTTATAGTTTTGTAAAGTGCTGTAATTAGAATTACGTGCTAGGGAGTTCTGGTGTTGCACATCAGGGAAGTGGACTCTACAGCTCCTTAGCACAGAATTCTAATTTCTGCACCAAACTACAAATCTCAGGCTTCTGTAGAATGGAGCCATGGCAGTTATATTGGTATAGAACTGTGTCATTTAATAGCACCCAGAAAGTCTGGGTGGCAAGTTCAACTGCATATCAGCATAAACACCACCCTCTCTTCACAGTATCTTTCCGTAGTGGCTTGGCAAGGTGCTGGTGCTCTGTAATAGCTATTGATTTATTTGTTTGTTTGTATTTTTATTCTTTGATTAATACATTTACAGAATTCCTGCATAAGAAAACGGTCTAGAGTGATATACAAATCGTAGTGAAAATCGTATTGGTATCCTTTATAGTGGGTGGGTATTTGTTGGATTTATACAAATACCTAGTGGGCATTTCTTAGATTTATACACTGCCCTTCTACCAAAGAATGGCATTCTTTTGGTAACTACAGGACAAAGCCCTTAAATAGGAAAGGGTGATGTGAACATTATGACTTGAGATTGGTTTGAACAGGGGTTTAGCTAGAAGCTAGGCAGAGGTTTTCCTAAAAGCTAGGCAAAATGAAGGTTTTGCCTCCAATAATAATTCTCCCCTTCAACTTGATTTTTTCCCCCTTCAGTCCACAAATTTCTAGCATTGCAGAGAATAAGACTCAAAAATTAATCTCACTTAGAATTCTATTATTGGCTTTGTTTGCATTCCTTTGGTAACTTTGCTTGCTGTTTTCTTTGGACGCCTAGGCTATACAGTATCTTTAAATGCTCAGCTGATCTTGTATGCTACTGCAGTAACAGAAATTTGGGGACTGAAGGAAAATTTCATTTGGGGGCAGAATTCTTATTCTGGAATTTTCACCCTCTGGTAGCTACACCCTTGCATTAGGGTATGACTGTGTAATACACTACTTTGGCAGGTGAAAGCAATTTCCAAAGATTTTTTTCCAGCTTTCTGGGGAAAGCATGGCCCATTACATATTGGCCAGATACAGGAAATGAATATTCCTGAAGCATCTTTGCTCTACGGAATAATTGTGCTCTTTTGAAAGAACCGCGTTTCCCCTAGTCTTTTCCAGTGCTTGCTTTTCGTTTTGTCTAGCTAAGTTGCTGCGCCAACTTTGTACAAAGAATAAAGCAGAGAAAAAGAAAGAGTTTCTTTCCATTAAGAAGCAAACGAAGCAAGACTTCTGAACTTTTTGTAATCCCTCAGCCCTTGTGTTTGAGAAAGAGCTGAGAGAATAGATGGAATTGAAAGCAGTTAATATCAAGCAAGTAGGGTCTGCAGAAAGCTGTTTATTTTTTGAAGTGAGATACATTGGCTTTTAGGATTAAAGCTGTGGTTTTGAAAAGGCAGGAGACGCTGGTGAGTCTGACTGAAAAAGCACTCTTTCCATGAATCACAGGCTGCCTTGAATCTCAACTCCCTACAGGCTGAAAGATTTATTGGGCAAAGATGCAGATGGCAGAGAAGAAATGAAGCATTTTTTCTCCCAGGCCAAATCTAAAAACCATTATAATTGTATGATGGGATTGTTTGGATAGTCCTCTCCTTGCATGTTGTGGGAGCCTTGCTGTCTTCTTCATCAGATGGATGTGTCCTACCACAAAGATCAGTGGATATGCATGTGCCAGTGTTATGCATGAGGAGATCCTAGGTCTGAAATGCATTTGGGTAAATATAAATGGGATGTCACCTCCTATTCAGACATACATGTTGGATTTATTGCATATGTCCCATTCAGACATTACTGATGTATGTAAATGGTTGGTGGAACCAGCATATTCTGAGAGAAACCACAAATAAAAGCATAATTTCTCACCACTTGATATGACAACAAGGATTGCTCACAACCTTATATTTGTTGGTGTGAATATCCACTTTACCTGAACCAAGCAAAGACTGTAGATGAACTCAGAGGAAAAAGGAAAGTTTGGATGGAAGGAAGGATGGTAGACAACAGCATTGTCCCTGTTCATCCACAAATCTTGGCACTGTGAACTTGTGAAGTAGCTCTAGAATTACATGGTCCTGCACACCTTGATATCAGTGGTGGCTGTTGGCTTCCATGTCAGTAGCAAAGTGAATCTGCTCTAGGTTTTCGTCTGAATTTTAAATGTTTCTCAAACCTAAATACATTCGAAACTTTGGATAGCTCCTATATTTGTTGTTGTGTGCTTCTAAGGACCTTATCGCTTGATGTTTTAAGTAGGCTGCAGCCTCCTGGGCTGCAGCTGGGATGCAGGATGGAGGCGGGGATTATCACACTCTAAATCATCACCAAATTGCTGGCCGCCATCAGCCCAGGTCCTAGCTGGGTCCCAGCTGCACCCTGCCAGCACTTTTTAGAAGTCAGAAAGCTTTCCAACTTCTAAAAAGTGATAGCAGAGCACCGCTTGGATCCAGGTTGATGACGGCCAATGATTTGGCAGTGATTTAGTGTGTGATAATCCCCGCCTCCATCCTGCATCGCAGCTGCAGTGTGGGAGTCTGGAACCGATTTAAAACGCCAAGTGATATGCTCCTCAGTCATTTCTGAGTTATGGCAACCCTAAGGTGAACCTATCATAGGGTTTTCTTGGCATGTTTCTTCAGAGGGGTTTGCCATTACCATCCTCTGAGGCTGAGAGAGTGTAACTTGCTCAAGGTCATCTAGTGGGTTTTTAAGCTCTAGCTGGCAATTGAACCCTAATCTCAAGAGTCATAGGCCCGATACACGCAGGTGCTTTGTGATGCCCTGAGGCCCAAAATTAGGGGTTGATAGGGCTAGGTGTCCAGGTGGATGCTGCTGCACAGCTGTGCAGCAAAGAGGAGCGGTGTTTCGCTGCCCATGTGTACTGGCCCATAGTCCAACAGTCAAACCATTACACCACGCTGGGTCTATAGATAGTTCATAACAAAACCCACAGCAGATTCACCACCATGCTGACATGGAAGCCACCTCTTCCCAAGATATTTGAGGATAAATTCAAAGTAAGTGTACGGAGGCTTCTGTCAGCTGTGAGAACCCAGTCTCCCTTGCAAGAATTGTTCAAAGAAATGTAGGCAGTTGCCTTCCATGAGGTCAGACTGGATGTCCATCTCACACAGTATAGTCTGTCCTTACCTGCACTGGCTCTGCAGAGTATCTGTCTTTTTAAACATCAACTGATTTTTGCAGATTGAACCCAGAAGCATGCTTAACTACTGAGCTATGACCTTTTTGCAACAGATGTTCCTAAGTTCTAACTGAAATATTATGCCTTCCTGATCAATTGGATCAGCCATTCCTGCCATACTACTGTTTTTCATGTTGGCAATCTGAGGTGTGGGTTTTGCTTTAGGTAGAAATGTCAAACATAATATTAAAAATAAAATTCTTTGTGAATGCAAAAGAAAACATCCTGGGTCAGTGAAGTATGGGGAGAAAGAGAAGTTCATCAGATGCTTGTTTAATCAAGACAGGACTTTTTGGAAAGCATCTCAGCAACACCACAATGGTCACCATCAACACCTCTTTGGATTTCTGATATTAAGTGCCAGCATCAACATTAGAAATGTTCTTTTCAAACACATATTTATTTTGTGAAATAGAACAGGAAATATCACTTTTGTTTTGGAATGAACAGTGTACAGTTCTGAGCCTGAGACTGAAGGGATCTGAGCTCAAACTTGCCACATTCAGAGAATAGAAGAGACAAGGCTGGCCAGAGACATTGTGCTGCCTAAGGAGAAGAACAAGATAGCAATATCAATAGCAAGTACATTTCTATACCACTTATCAGTGCACTTAAGGACTCCCTAAGTGGTTTACAAAGTGTAAGCTAATTGCCCCCAATAAGCTGGGTACTTCTTTTAGTGACCTCGGATGCAAGCCTGTCGAACTTGAGCCCTTGGCTGGTATTGAACTAGCATCCTTATGGTTTGTGAGTGAGTAGCAGCTGCAAGATAGACATTTCACCACTGCACCACCAGGGCTCCTTCTGCATTTAAAAGCTGATTGACATTCCAGTTGAATTTCAATAATGGAATAACATCCTGTACCATGTTTCAGGACAGTAGAGCAGCTTAGGGGATCAAGACAGGTGATTATGTGGCATCCGCAGCTCTTTTCTTCCATAGAGAGAAATGGCCAGGGGGCTCAGGAGGGAATGCCAAGTAACTGTCATTGTTGTCTCCCAGGGCTTATTCCCACTACAATTTGCTGCAAATCACAGACCGGGGTATATGACCCTCGTTCCCACTTGAAATCAATTCCAATCCTTATTCGAAGCATGTCCAATAAGTGGGAACGTCAGATCAGAATCGATGCTGGATGGGAAGGACGAATGGCAGAGGAGTGTGTGTTTACCTTCTCTCCCCAGATTTTTGGAGATGTCACACACCCCCAGTGCTGACTTTGTTGGTGTTTTTTGTTTTTGCTTTTAAATATAATTCATCAATGAATAATTAGAATGGCTTAGCAACTAGTCATTATAATGATTCATTGATGAATTGATTGGCTCGGGCGATCCAAGCATGGCAGAGTCTGTGCCCAAGTGTGTGTTGAAGGTGTGTGTGTGTGTGTGAGAGAGAGAGTGGGGGGGGCCTGTTCCTCGCTGGCTCCCTCCCTCATTCGCCACCCAGACCCTCTCCTCACACACACACACACACACACACACACCACTCCTCCTGCCATGATGATTGACGTTTATTTTTGAAGCGGTGAAAACTAATGGGGCAACAATCATGCCAAAAAATCCCGCTTTCACTGGAGTAAGGAAAAGATCCCCATAGTAGTGGGAACAAGGTACCTTTTGGAATCGATTTCCAAAACAGAGCAAGGAATCAATTTAAACTGCAAGTGGGAATGAGCCCCCAGCATCTTCTGCCTGAAGCAACGACCTCAATCTTTCTAATGATAGGGCTGGTTCTGAGAAGAACAAATAATATTTTGGGCTGGAGACTGACAGTAGTTTTCAGAACTACCAGTAGTGTGCACAAAACACTTCTCCTTCTAGTATAATCTTGCAGCTGCCGTTGTTGCTGTTTGACTTTGACTTATTGCAACCCTATGAATAAGAGACCTCCAAGAACCATGACCATCAGCTGCTCAGCTCAGGTCTTGCAAACTCAGGGCTGTGGCTTCCTTGATTGGATCTATCCATTTGTAGTGTGGACATTCTCTTTTCCTACTGCCTTGCAGTTTACCAGGAATTATAGACTTTTCTGATGAGTCATATTATCTCATGTCAGTCTCAGTTTACTCATCTTGGTTTCTAGTGAGCATTCAGGCCTGATTAGCTGTAGAACCCAATTACTTGTCTTTTTAGTGGTCCATGATATCTGTAGAACTCTTCATTAGCATCACATTCCAAATGAGTTGAATTTTTTCCTATCAGCGTTTTTCACTCTCCAGCTTTTACAATCATACACAGAAATCAGAAGTACAATGGCACGGATGATTCTGACTTTGGTTTCTATTGATATATCTTTAAACTTGTGGATCTTACCTAGTTCCTTCACAGTTGCCTTTCCAAGGCTTAGGCTGCTGCAACATTGCAAAAATAATGCCGTTTGACACCTCTTTAATTGCCATGGCTCAATGCTATGGAATTCTGGGGTTTGTAGTTTTGCGAGATATTTAGCCTTCCCCGTTGGAGAGCTCTGGTGCCCCATCAGATTACAAATCTCAGAATTCCATAGCATTGAACCATGGAAGTTAAAGTGGGGCCAAACTGCTTTATTTCTGCAGTGTGGCAGCAACCCTGCTGTTCTGATTTTTTGACTACAGTCACCATTTTGATTAATGGCTGGGTCACGGTATAGAGAATGTTATTTCTGTGTCTTCATTACCCATGCAAAAGAAATGGTATAGAGAATTTATTTCTATGTCTTCATTACCCATGCAAAAGAAATGATATAGAGAATGTTATTTCTATGTCTTCATTACCCATGTAACGGAAATGTATATATGGGCAGTGATAACACTAGAATAACACATTAACATTTAGAGAGGTGTTTAAAAATGTTCTTGTTGCCTTCAGCTTTGTAATGGGAGACATAGCTGTTTAAAGTAAAAAAGCAACCAACGGAAGAGTGACACTGAGGGCAGAGTTGGGGTATGGACTCTAATTGTTTGTATCTATGCCCTTCCATTTGGCAGCTGCTTCTATCAGGATTTAACACATGCAGGGAACATTTTTAGTTAGACCACATGAATAATATTCAAATTTCACTGCAGATTATCTGAAGTGTCTCTCTTTCTCATTTTCCAGACTTTAAAATGTTTTGCAGAACCACAGTTACTTGAATACAGGATTTGCATTAATGAGACTCTTGGTTTCGGTTACAAAACTGTCACTTTTCACGACAGGTTCAAATATTTATCCGCACCCTTAAGCATAAAGGCTGCTAGTCTGACAATTGAGTACAAAGGCTGGTGGCCATGATCCAAAGGGGAGTATGCTCAAAATCATGATATGGAAATCTATCTATCTGCACGGTGTCCCATATTAAGCCCCTTATAGTGGTTTGCAATTTGGCGCAGAGCATCTGAAGCACCGCATTCTCCCATATGAGCTTGCCCAGAATTTGAGGTCTTTCTGGGAGACCTTTCTCACCCACTATCTTCACAGGCACATCTGATGGGATCTTAGAAGTGAGCCTTCCTGGTGGCTGCCCTCAGGCTCTGGAACTCCCTTGCAAAGCAGGCTACACTGGCTCTTTCTTTCTACTCTTTCATACGAGGCTAAATTGGAAGTATAATTTAAGGTCAATTCGAATGCAATCGTGGGTTTTATGTTATTGCAAATTAACTCTTCGCACGCAAATTCGGGCAAGAGGGAAGCCAATTCGAATGCAATCATGGGTTTTACTTTATTGCGAATTAAAGCTTCGCATGCAAATTCGGGCAGGAGGGGGTTATTTTCGGGTAATGGGAAGTAATTCCGAACGGAGCAGGGGTTCTTCCGAATGGAGCAGGGGTTCATGTAAATTTGCTAAACAAGCGAATTTACATGAATCCGCATTGGCTCCATTCGGAGTTGGGAGAAATTCCTCCCGTTTGAAAGAGTCCTTTGTTGTATTGCTTTGCCAAGTGAAGCCTTTTTATCAGGCAAGCTTTCAGGAACTGACCCCTTTTTTTAATGGAAAGGGCATTTAATAGTGCATTGTGCTATTTTTATTTCTTGCCTTTGTGACAGATAAGTTTAAATGGTTCTTAGTCCTAGGTTAGCATATACTGGGTGACCCGTTCGGTGACCTTGGGCAAGTCACACTCTCTCAGCCTCAGAGGATGGCAATGGCAAACCTCCTCCAAAGAAACGTGGCAAGAAAACCCCATGATAGTGTCATGATAGGTTGCAAACAACACAACCACCACCACCACAACAAAATTCTACATCCAACGTAATTTCATGTTAACACTAATTTTGTGTATTTTTTTTCATTTGTCTGTGTTTTATTGTAAATTGCTTTTGAATCCCATTTCTGGGGGAAGGTTGGGAATAAATAACTGGCTAAAAATATGTGTATGAGCTGAGTGAGCCTTCCTGAAAGTAGGAGCAAGGAGGCCAACTACTCTGGTGCTACACACACACACACACACCCTGGATCTGCTGGAGAAGATGAGTTACATGTGTGTGTGTGTGTCAGGGGTGGTGGTGGTGGGATCTCTATTCTGTACATGAAAAAGTAAACTGGATGCTTTCTCTGCTCTCCTCAAGAGTAACTCAACCATTCATTCCTCCACTGCATGGCATTTATGGCACTTCTCAGGCCATGCTTGTGAAATCATGCCCTTCACTGTCTTATGAAGAAAAGGGCAAATGTAGACACAGTTTTGGTGATGTACAGTATGTATAATTTAGAAAATGAAGGATGTCCCAGCCTCTACAGAGACCCAAGGAAAAGCAGACAAGGAAATTAATAGCAGATTTTTGGCAGGGCCCCTCTCCACAATTTATGTTAGTTCTATTTTTTCATGATGCGAGACAAAGTTTACAGCAGAAGTCATGGATAGAATGTATAATAATAATAAAGAGGGACCTAGAGGAGTAAAAGGTACAGATGGAGAAAATAAGGTACTGATGCTATTCCAGAGTTCATGCAGGTCAGATTATGAGATTCATGGTAGCACAACATGAGCCTCATATAACTTGAATATAATTCAGGACAGCAGAGTGAAGTCCTAAACCCTCTGTGCAGAGGCTTCCATTGTGTTCTGTACTTTTTGGTAAGCACAGTCTCTTCTGTCTGTGCTTAGCAGAAGTCTTAGGCAGGGAAATCTGATTCAGTTTTCAGGTCAGGAAGGAGGGAATTCCAAAACACTGTGCAATACTCATAAATAAACCTGAAGCTAGCATATTTGCAAAGCTCTAGATTCCACCCCCCCAACCTGTTGGAATCTACATAAGTATTAAAATCAAAGAAAATACAATCATAAGGGAGGGAGTTCCCAACCACATCTGGGGCAAAAGCATTGCACAAGGAGGTGTTGGGTATCTCCTTGTGCAATGTTTTCAAAAGTACTTACAATGCTGACATAACTGGGACATATGCCAGTATAACCCACTAACAGGTTTGTAACCACAGTGCCCCAAGGAAACTGTTGTTCCTCTGTTTCATTAAGGAGGCTTTTATGGCCAACAGCCTATAACAGCCAGTGTGGAAAGGATAATCCCTTCCTACAGTTTCATGGTTGTGTCTGAGCATCGAGGGAAATAATACACACCTTCTCCCTGCTCTCTTACCAGAATTTACAAGGAAGTTATGTTAGGCAAAGTTTCTATTTGCTGAGCACATACTAAGCCGTAACCACATCAAATATTCTGACCCAAATTAGTAATGGGAAGGCAGGGGTCCAGGTTTCTCAATAGCAGACCAAGATGGGGATGGGGAGATCTTGTATCAAGGCTTTTTGTATGTCTTTTAGCTGTAGTGACAGAAGACATCTGGAAAACACGTGCATAGCGGAATACTTCCATAAGGTGTGTTGGTTTTTAGAACTGGAGTAAAAGGAAATATGAGTGTGATGCAATGTGATGTAGTGAACTTAGACTCCAGGAGACAAGGGTTCAAAGCGTCATTCAACAATGGAAACCAGCAGGGATGATCTTTGGCAAGTTACTTTTTGAGCTTGAAAGGAAAGCAATGACAAACTTCCTATGAACAAATCTTGTAACAAAGCAATAATATTTTTTTTAAAAAAAAGAACAAAAAGCAACAACAAATCTTATCATGAAAATCCCATGTTAAGGTTGTCATAAATCAGAGTTTACTTGAAGACACATAACAGCAACCATAATAGGAAGCATAGTGAAGAAGTTAGTATAAATATGTATAGAGATGGGAAAAGAATTGGCCCCTCTTGTGCCTGCTTGGTCCACCCCATTCATGTTCAGGATAATCAGACGAGTATGCCATTTTTATTTAATTGAGGTATTTCAGACCTTATACAAATGCCTCCAGATGTTGTTGGACTACAACTTCCAAAATTCCTTACCACTGGCTATACTATGCAGTCCTGTCCCACTTCCTTTGCTACTGGCTATGCTAGCAGAAGCTGATGTGGGTTGTAGTATCTCTAGAGGGCCTACTCTTCATCTGTATAGTGTCTTTGACTGTCATCCTAAGGACAGTGGAACTCGGCAGCCCAAATCATCTGGAGGGCCATGTCTGCCCACCCCAATGTAAACTGCAAATGTTATAAGTGACAGTGTTCCTAGGCACTGTTGGTAATATGCATCTTCTGTGCCTGCCATAAACATAACTAAATTCTTTGCAAATATAACCCACTGTGTTCTTCAATACATGTACAGGAAGATGAAAAGAAAATTCTGTTTGCTTGTGTTACCCTGTTGCTTTCCTGATTCCCTCTAGTTTCTTATTCAACTAAATTGTGACAGAATTAAAGATAATGAGGATTGCCCTGCAGGGGGAATGGATGATGGCACTATTTTTATGTTTCGCTACATTTGTACTTTGAATTCATTTTGCACCAATGGAAGCAAGCTGAGAACAAAGGGAAAAAGTGGGAGGAGGAAAGAGAAATTTGGACATTTTAAAAAAACCCAAAAAAGTGAGATGACAGAGAAATAAGCAGAACTGTCACTGTCAAATCTGGACAGTTAGAGAGTATACTCATACTTTGTAAACTTAATTTTTGGCACTCATAATTTTACAAAGCCATACCGTGCACACTTAATTTTGAAATTATAACAAGTTGTTTGACTGAGTAGTTGTTTTCAGACCAGGGTAGGTACATGTGGATTGTTCTCCTGATGGTCATGGCTTTGGAGGTTGTTGTAGTCAGCTCCTGCATAAACTATAAGTTTGCTACTGGCTGTGGTTTTCTTTTAAACTATATTTCTGAGTTTTTCAATAAACAGGATGAGCGAGATTGTCTCCATGGCAATCAGGTGAGCCTTGTCACAGATCGCATAAGGGCTTATTTGTGGAAATCTTTACCCCTCCACAATATGCCTGTTATGAATAAGGTAGATTAAAAACCATGTAGAAACTACTTTCACTGTGGGAAGATATCACCCAAGCTTTTGTAATCTCTAGTAATGCACTCTGCATGGTACTGCCTTTGAAGAATCAAGCCTTTTGCTTAACTCTCCTGCCAAACAAAACAAGTTGTCTGAGCAGACATACCTGCATATGCATGTATTCATCCAGTCATGCCCCAACTGGGGCCTTCAAGATGCGTTCCACTCCACCTCTCATTATGTCTAGCCAGTAAGGCCAAGCTAGGGATGATGGGAGCTTTAGTCCAGCAATATCTGGAAGCTTATAAATTGCTTTAACAATTTTGTTCTGTCCGTGTTCTTAAAAAGACTTTGCTTGGCTTCTGATAAATGCAATCACCCCATCCATGCCTTGCATAATAACCATGCAGCATACCTAGTTTATGATGGGGCAAATCAGAGCTAGGGCCTAAGCTCTGTGGGTGATGGGTTCATCTGGTTCATCTGGTGCCAGCCCAAGCTCACCATTACTGTGAAGAAAAAGAGAAGATTCAGGACATATATTTCCTCATTTCTATGTACCCATTGTCTAGAACTTGTAAAATTTTCTGGATCCAATTATAAGCACTTTTAGAGCAATGAGGCAATATTATGACGAAGGAATTGCTGACCAGTGCCTTTCTCTAGAAGACAGAGTGTGTGCACTTGTGGTTGAACCAAAACTTGCTTTACAGACAAGAGGGTTATGTCCTTCCTTACATGATATGCCAGTCCAGAATTCCTTGGGCACATCATGAAAGAGGGAAAAAGGACCATAGTAATCAGGGAACATCAGGACAGTTCCAAGTGAGTACTGTTGCCAGAATTTTCAAATTCTGTTCAGACTGTTGTGAACAAAAATAATGAGAGGGGGGCGGGGAGGGAGGGAGAGTTAGTTCTGGATGTGAAAGAAGGTCTCCCTGCCTGTGGGCCATGGTGTAATTTCAAAGATATAGAAAAGTAGGAAATTTACCTAGTGTTTTCTCGGCTGAAGCTGGTGATTTCATTTATGATTTAAATGAACCAAACATTAGAATGATGGCACCTACCATCTGCCAGATTTGTTTGACATCAACATCCATGAAAAGAATGGACCAAAAGCCAGGATCTTGTTTCTCACAGTGGCAGCCTGAAAAGTCTACAAGCGTCTTTTTTCCTATAACAAGAACCAGAAAACTAGAATGGATTCAAAGTGCTGGTTATGACCTATAAAGCCCTATATGGCTCAGGTCCAAGCTGTTTGGCAGACCGTATTTCCCTGTATGAGCTGGCCCAGGCTCTGAGATCTTCAGGAGAGGACCTTCTCTCTATCCCACCACCATCACAACTACAGTTGGTGGGACATGAGAAAGGACCTTCTCCATAGCTCCCCCCAGAATCCCTTCCACTAGCAGGCTAAGACCTTCCTGTTCAGACAGGCATTTGAAACAGAAGGGTCTTCTAAATGTATTTTAAACACCTTTATCTTTTTAACTATATTTTATCCTTTCTTATGGAATCTGTTTTAATATTGTAGTGGTTTAATTCTGTTTCAGTGTAACATTTTTCTATGTTTTTAATTGTACTGTTTTTTAATCTTGTAAGCCACTCTGAGTGCCAGTTCTGGGAAAAGGGCAGGAAATGATGATGATGATGATGATGATGATGATGATGATTGTTGTACATCTGTGTCTCTTATATTCATGATGAGCAGCAAGATGGGCAACTTTCCTCTCCTGCCTATGTTGTATGCTGATTTCACCATTGGTGCCAATGGATATTGATGTGATCTGGGTTTGCATGTGCTAGATCTTATGTGGGCCTCTTTTAGTCAAATCTTATGCCCATAGATGGATATGATAGGATAGGCATGCCAGATAGGGTTGCAAGTTCAGCATCATCCCAGACCCTGAGGTTTCTGGGCCTAAACTTGAGTCCTAGGGTCAGCCCATGGGAATTTCATTAAATGACGTACCAACCACAGTTGCTCACAGCTTGCCATTTTGCAGAAGTGCATGTTCACATGCACATACAGAAAAGGAGCATATTTTTCTGTTTGGAAATAAAGACAGAAATCTTAGCTAAAGGAGCTGTTTCCAGATCCAGGTGAAATGAGGCGATTATTCTATCTCACTTGCTTAGGGAGAATATGACATAAGAGATATCTAACCTAGCCTATTTGCTTCTACTTAGAAGGTGGGTGCAGAGCAAAAGATGAGTCCTGGAGCTCCAACAATTGGGAGGGAAGGAGGAATACATAGACCCTTGGAAAGTCTTTCCAAGTTGAAGCAACAAATGAATTGAAGCAAGCTGCTGCTATGCTAGCTAAGTTGGAGATTTGCATGCAGCCCTTTCTTCTTTCCTGGAGCTCAGTCTGCCACATCCGGAGAAATCACACTCTCATCTCCTGCCTGGAGATGATTCATGAAAACTGGCAACTCAGGACTGGGCCTATAGATCTGGCAGTCAGGTGGGAAGACAGGTAAGGTAATAGAGCCAGTTTGTAATGGAGAAAATCTATGCATATATCCAGTCTCTCCCAATGTCACAAAGAAGCTTTATGGGCCTTAAGAGACCCCTAGCACTTAATCTCTTGTCTCTATATATTGAAATTTCAACAACATCCCTAGAATGCCACGTCTGTCAACATGGTCTCCTTTTTCTGATTCCACAGGTTCAGCGAACATGGTATCGAATGAGATTGAGCAGATCTCCGACAGCTGGTTGCTGCTTCTTGCTTGCCTTGTCAGTGATTGCTCTTACTAGTTTCTCTCCAGCATCCCCGAACAGCTACAAGAAGTCTAATTTCCAGTTTTTACCTAGAGATGAGCCACATGAAAGAGCTGCTCCTGCTAAGCGTGTGTGGGTTAACCCAATCCCCTCCATTGCTCAGCAGGCATGGCGCTTCAACAAGAGAAAATGGACCAACCTTCTAGGAAGACATGCCCTACCAAACCCCAGCTCTGTCTGCAAACAAAAGAGGAGGCCAATCAACCAGGGTGGGCCAGATCATAGGGGTTTACAAGGAAGGAGGAAGGATAATGTGCAGCTTAGAAAACATAACACTGCATCAAAAAGCTCTGAACACAGCCAACGATTCCAACACAAAGACTATCCCTCCAGGAGTAACTACAAAAAGAAAAGAGGGTTTGGGGCAAGGAAAAATACTAGTTTCTCCCCCCACTGGAGAAATGGGAAGGAAGTGGATTGGAACCCACTGAGTCCTGTGGCCTTTTCCTCTTCTCCTTTGAGAGATGGAAAGCTTGGATCTTTTCTGATGCTTCAGAATACCTCCGCAGGCCAGCTCACTGCACCACAGGAGCCATGTAAAACAGATGTGCAGACAGCTGGCGTTGAATGCCAACTCTCAGATTTTATCAAAGGTGTTATCTCAGGCAAGCAGCCCTTCCAGAGCACTACAGGGGCTTGGGGATGGATGGATAAATCTCACATGTGGAGTCCACAGAATGTAGAAGAGCTGCAGAAATCAGAGTGGTGCCAAAAGCCTCAAGATTATGACCACCTTGGAAAACAGGCAGGCAGATTGAGGTTTCCTGAGAAGATGCTTCCTTGGTTTACTTTGGATGATGTGCTTAGAATGAAGTTTCTGGCCAATGGCACAGTGATAAACAAAGAGAGAATCCCTGCTCATGGGCAAATACTTAGAGTTGCCCTTTCATCCAACCAAGATATCCATTCACATGACTCCAAAAATCCCTGTTTGGAGGGGCTCTGTGGTTTAATCAAAAGGCCCACTGACCTCTATGAGGTTCTGGCTTTTCACTTGGACAGAGTATTGGGGCTCCATCGGAGCCCACCTGCGGTGGCCAGGAAATTCAACAGTCTCTTGCTACCCTACAAGTACACCAATGGTGCCCCTCGGCCCATTGTATGGTGGGTACCTGATATACAACACCTGAACGATTCCAATAATGACCAAAACTCTTTTGCTCTAGGATGGGAGCAGTATCAGGTGTTACTGAAGCAACAATGTGGCATGGAAGGTTCTGGAACACCACTTGGGAAACCCCCGTGTTTGACTGTCCTCCATTCAGAATGGGCCAGACTGGCACTCTTTGATTTTCTGCTACAGGTAGACTTAGTGGTAGAGCACCATTATTCTTTCTTTTCCTAAAAATGCAGCAGCTGTAGTCACAATTAGAAGAAGAAATCTTGTGACAAAGCCATGGAACTTGGTGTATACAAAGGGTATCTTAGAAAACTAAAAATAAGTTGAGGATGTACTCCTACCAGAATTATTTTCAAAAGTTAACAATGGTGGCTAACTTGATAATTAGCCAGGTAGCAGTCATGCATTTCGTGATGTCCCAGGTTATATACATTTGACCTCCAATTACAATAGCTTAAAAAACCAACAGAGCATTAACTCAAAGTGTTTCACTGCTGTAATATAATATCATGTAAGCCAAATAGCAGGTGCTGTAGGTTATATTTCAGAGGAAGTCAATGGCAAACCAACACTGGGTATCCTTTGCCTAAGAAAACCCTATGAATTTGCCAAATGCACTCATGCACACAATATACATAGAACATAGAAATGGCTATAGATAACATTCTGATTTATTATTTGTACTGTATTTTATATGTTATTACAAATATTTGTGAAAGAATTTCTAAAACCCAAAAACAATTGTTCCAGCTAGAGTAAACTCTTTAAATCAATTAGAACTTGATAAGCATTAACATAAATTCCACTGATTTGGTGGGTCTGCTCAAGTCAGAAGCTGAGACTAAGAGAGGTTTATCACACTAGAGGGCAAACAGGATTTAAACAGGAATTAAACAGGAATTAAACAGGAAATGCCTTATGTTTAACATAGGGCATTTAACATGCCTTATGTTTAACATAGGGCATTTCCAGTTGGAATTAGATTGCTGTCTCTGATTTCACATGAATTGGCTGCAGCATGAAGTTCACACTCAGTTCATCTATAATTGCAGGAGTGGCAGTTGCAAGACTTCTCAGTATCATAATTAATCAGTCCATAATGGTTTACTGCAGGTTCTGTAAGACTCGGTCATTAAAAAAATCCTAAATCCATTAGAGATGTATAAGTAACCAACTTTAAATTAATTCAATTCAATTTAGGGACAATATATATATACATATTTAAACAATGAATATCTCTATTCTAATAATAAGGACCATCTTACACAGGAAATACAAATTTGTCATGTAGAATGTGAGATCGCTTGTATCAAACCAAGACCTGGATTGAAATCTCTATCTGTTATGATGCTCAGTGGATAACCTGGTGTTAGTCACTCTCTCTCAACCCAGCCTATTTCACTGGGTTGCTGTGGAGATGACATGGGAGTTTATCACACAACCAATTTTTTACACTGAAAAACCGAACACAATCATGGGGTTTTGCGCGATTGCGTTATTTCTCATTACATGTAATTGCTGGTTTTGTGAATGCAATCATGAGGTTTCGCGCAATTGCGTGATTTCTCATCACAGGCAATTCCTGTTTTTTGCGCACAAAATGGAGTTTTCACGTAATTGCGTGAAAGATTATTACATGCTTTTCCTTGATGTGCGAACGTGGTCCGAACGCAATCAGAACATAGGCAAATTTGGTGAACTAGCGGACTTACAATTCCTATTCCCTGACAATTTCGTATTCATTTCGCTTTTTTGGGGTGTGATAGGCATTTCTGTTGATCCCCAATTTCGCCATCTTTATTACAATTCCCATGATCCCTGATGGCACTGGCTTTTCCTTTTTACTTCCTTAGTCCCGAAAATGTTTTGCCATGCATGAACAGGTGGCCAGAGGAGGGAGCACTTTTACGCTCATCTAGTGCTTTGCATATGTTTTGCATGATTGCTGGCTTCCAACAGTTGCCACAGCAATGCCTCCTTCACTTGCCCAGTTGTGATGAGGTCCCCAAGGGCTATCCAAACAGACCCCCATCTACCCTGGTTCCCATGCATTCCATAGAATTCGTGCATGGCACCACTTGTCCGGGTAGATAAGAATTGGCACTGTTACAGTGATTTCAAGATGACACTCACGTCATGGGGCATGGGGTCCTGAGAGTCTTCTATTCTGACCCATAGCATGCAGCATGCTTTGATGGGGAATTCCTGCATGGCACACCAACATTTCAGCGCACATGGGGCTTGGGGTACTGGTCCAAAATGGAGGATGTTTTGATGGGGAATTCCTGCATGGCACACCAACTTCTCAGCGCACATGGGGCTTGGGGCAAATACCCCCAACCCGATGGGGCTTGGAGGAAATACCCCCAACCCAATGACCCGGAAGTACATGAGGTCACCATGGCATCAGTTGAGAAGTGGGCATGTGCAGGAGAGCAATTTCGCATTCAAAAATCCACTGGTATAATAACATATTCCCGAATGTGTTTGTTTTGGGTTCGAAATAAGCAGAGATAACCGCATAAATGTATAATAAGCTTTCGCGTAATTGCGTGAATTTCGAATTGATAGCATAATTATCTTTGCGAAATTACCAGGGGCATCTAATTGTGGGATAATATTTCACGCAATCACGCGAAATTCCAAATTGACTACGCAAATTACTTGAGAGAAATTCCTCCCATGTGATAAACTCCCGGGAAAGAAAGAACCATATATACCTCATTGAAAGAGAAATAAACTATTAGAGTATAAATAAACAGGTAAATAAATGTTGTTTATTTGGCTAACATTAGGAAGTACTACATGATTTAATCTGACCATTTTAAAATATGTTTTTATTTATATTGTGTACTGTTCTTTATCATGCAGCATTTTTTTTCTTTTCTCCTTCCTTCCTTCCTTCTTTTGGTTAAATCTCTGTACTGTTCTTTATTGTCCAGGTATAAAATGCAATTGAATACAAATACTGTATAAAGAATTTGGAAAGGGGCTGAGCAGATTGCCTTTCAGAGGAAACAGAAATAGGAAGCTCTCTGAGAGCTACAGCACATTTTTATTGTTCATGTTATTATTAATTTCTAGACTGCTTTTCTGTGAGGATATTCATGGCAGCTTACAATAACAGATGTTAAACACAACATAGTTAAAATGCACAGTGTAAACCTAGAGCAAACATGCCTAAAACTGATAACAAAAACTAGAGTAGAATAAAATGGCAGATGCAAACATTTCCCTTTCCTTTTAACTGTGCTTTGACTCATAGTGCCTAGCAGCACTATGTCTAAATGTTTGTCACCCCTTCCCCGAAATTACCTTACTGTATAGGACTTTTATTTCTTTTAAAAATGCATGTCCCAAAGGTCCCCCGAAAAAGCACAGCTGAATCCAACATAGTAGAAGTGACTGAAATCAATGGGAAGGCAGCATCTTTATTTCATCCGCAAATACAAGGCTTCTGGGAATCAAGCTAGCTGTGGCTGCTCTGAAGGCTCAGAAGATTCTAGGGAGCCTCCTGGAAATGTTACTGGACATGTTACGGGTCCTCTGTGAACCTTTCTTCTTCCAATGAAGCAAGTTGCATAGTTTACTCATGAACCTGTTGCAGGGGTGTCAATAGAGGAGTGTGGCAAGTATGGACCACACCAGGTGACACCTTGTGGGGGTTAAAAACCCAGTGGGGCAGTTGCTCCCATCCACCTCAAGATCCCCCTGGCTGTCCCCCTACCACCAGCCTGGATGCCTCTGCCATCCATTGACTGCAGCCGCTGGTGAGAGTGGGTTGCTGATGCTGCCCAGCAGCTCCTTCCAGGTCTTGCAGACCTGCTGGCTGAGTGAGAAAAAGGCTGCCAGGTAGTGGTAGCAGCCACCCCCACTAGTGGCTTGTGGGAAGGGGCTGCCTTCTGGGTCTGGGGGTCTGCTGACCAGGCAGAAAAACAAGTTATCTTTCTTTTCTGCTCAGCCAGCAACTCCATCAGACTCAGAAAGGCTGTGGGCATTAGTGGCAGCAGCCGCTGCCAACTTCCATCAGTGACGACTGGTGGGAAAGGGTTGCCTACTGAGGACTCTTTCAAACGGGAGGAATTTCTCCCAATTCCGAATGGAGCCAATGCGGATTCATGTAAATTCGCTTGTTTAGCGAATTTACCTGAACCCCTGCTCCGTTCGGAAGGCATTCGGAATTACTTCCCATTACCCGAAAATAACCCCCCCTTGCCCGAAATCGCGTGAGAAGCTTAAATTCTCAATAACGTTAAACCCATGATTGCATTCGGAGTGACTTCCCTTTTGCCCGAATTTGCGTGAGAAGAATTAATTCGCAATAACGTGAAACCCCAGGATTGCGTTTGGATTGCCCTTGGATTATACTTCCAATTTCCCACGTCTGAAAGAGTCCTCTGTCTACCATGTCTACTGGTAGAGTGGGAATGCAAATCACATCTCTTTCCCACCTGGCCAGCAGCTCCGCCAGATCTGGAAAAAGCTGCTGCAGAGAGTTGGGAGGTATTTAAAAAATGATCTGCACCAGGTGCCAAATATACTAGGTACACCACTGCCTTGTTTACAGGGCTGGTAATACATTCAGGAGGCCTTCTAGAATACTAAAAACCATCAAATAATCCATTCTTGTCCTGGCTCCTATGCAGCTTGTATTTTGACTTAAGGAAAGAAATAAGGAAAGAAAGTTTAGTCACCACAGCAGATTTGGTGCCAGGCAGTGCTCCAAACAGTATGAGGCAGTGTTGTTTTAATTTCCCACAGTGCTCAAAGATATACTTTGCCAGGGAGACTGGATGAATCCACCCTCCAGATTCCTACCGCTTTGATTCCAATGCCCTCCAATTGTCCTGATATAGAAGGGAGATGGCCCTGTTTAATCCTCTGCTGTCCCACTTTTTTCAGCTGCCATGTCCTGTTGCTCTCTCCATCTCCCACTTTCCCCCTTCATCCTCAGCTTACTTCTCTTGGTGAAAACTGAATTCAAAGGACTAAAGTAGTTTGCATTCAGTTAATTTAACAAGATGGAAAGGAGATGAGGAGGTAGAATCTTATTCCTAAAAGCAGGACATAAACTCCTGGCTTTTTTTTTTCTTTTTTCTTTTGCTTATAATAGTAGTTTTGTGTGTTCTTTCGCAGTAATATGTTTTTACCTCTTGTTGCATGGCCAACCAGACTCTGATGCAATTTGGCCATGTGTCCCAGGGGCTAAACAGACAGGCAAAAAGAGGTGCTTTCAGACTGGCTTGAAGGCGTGGCGTTTAGATGACACATGACTTGAAGCCAGCAGGAAAGTGCCCTTATGCAGAGACAAGCTATTTCAAAGAGAAGCAGCTTTTTCCCGCTTCTTCCTGGCTTGAAACCATGTCATGTGCTAATGACATGAGCACTCCAGCTGCCTTGAGAGCCAGTGGTGCGGTTGGTGGGGTTTCAATGTGGCTTCGGAAAAGGCACCTTCAAGCCATTTTTGGGTGCCCATCTGTTTCTGTCCCCAGTTTTCATGTATGAAATGTTAAAAGGTATGGGCTCCATCTTATAAAATCATGGGATTTGTCATTTGGTGACATGTTTGTTTGTTTGTTTTTGCCAGAGATCAATAAGTCTGTAGCTTATTGCATATAGTTTATTATTGGGTGCATTAGAGAATTTAAAGTACCTCATCAGCATACAAGGATTCTGTTGGAAAGAGCTTCAGTGGCTAAAGTGATATCAAACTGCTATAACTGTGCAGGGTGGATGAGCCCAGTGTGGGAGTTTAAAGGAGGACTCAAGACAGGTGTGAGTGTTGTCCTTTTTGAGAATATTGGTACCCCAACTGTAAACAACAGTTGTCTCTCAAGGGTACCGACCTGCTCTGGATGGGTCCATCACAATGAATGAACTGAACCCTGTAGTTTGTTCATGCAGAATCAACTGCCATTCTAGTTAAGAGTTAGATTTCCTAATTTTACAGAATGGTCTACGAATTCTACTAGATTACATAGATTTTCTACTATTATATGTTGTTATTGGGCTTCCCTGCAATCTCACTATTATTTTTAGCTTCCTTAGTATCAAGCTGTCTTGCGTAGGTCCCCACAAATCAGTTGCATTGATTGGTATCCATCATATCCCCCTCCCAGCTCACAGAAAGACCTCCAACTTGTCATTTTTGTTTTTTCATACCTTGACTCACTGATATAATTCTGATCACTCTGTAAATAGCTCTCCGCAGAAAGCAGAGCTTCCTGCCAAGAAAAAGAGGCTCCTAAAAAAGAGAGCATAGTATACTGTGAGCACCCTTTACAGCCTTTCGCATATTTCAGCCAACATCTTACGAGAATTTGCAGTGTATGAAAAGCCTTCAGAAGAGGATTTGATTTTTGTGCAGTTTTAACTGCTCTCTCTTTATTTGGCTCATGTTACTGGTGTCTGTTTTAGTGAATCCTTCTGTGAAAAAGAGACTCCTCCAAACTTACAGTTCTTTGGTGCATTCAGGTGCCAAATGATTTAGACCCAGTTATTTTGTATGTCCACCCAAATTGATAGAACAGACGTTCTTTTCAGGACATGTCTAAAACATCTGGCAATTCTTTTTTAAAAAAGAAGAAGAATTTCCATATGAAATTACTTTGTAGCTATGTGCATGTGGTATGTCTGCTTACACAACCATGCACACCCTGTACAATGAACTCTTCCTTCCATACTTTCATCCATCCTTCTTTTGTTCTTTTATATTTTAATATTTACAAATTATACAATTAGTTCATATTATAAAAGAAGGCAAGGCCAGACTAAATACCCCCACCCCCTGCCTATGTTTGAACTAATCTAGAACTAGTAGTTTAGAAAATAATAAAGAAACAAATAAAATACCTAGTAGGATAAGTGCCAGCACAAAATTCCTCATATGGGAATGCATTTTCAGTCCTGTCATGTTAGTAAGGCTGATCCCATGAAGTTTTGCTCAGTTGCTCAGGCAACAAACATACACTTAAGGATAACTAAAAACACAATCCACTGCAAACTGTTGCAAAGGGGGAGAGGATATCTAGAAGGCTGGAGGACTAAGGAAGAGAAGGAAGAGATCCTCAGAGGTATGAAAACAAACTGTCTTTATTTAGTTAGTTTATATCAAGCTTTTCTCCAAGAATGTGACTCAAGATGACTTACACGTTAAAACAAAGTACTGCTAAAAATCTATTGGTAAAAAAAGTCTTTTTAAAAAATTGAGCAACAATTATATCAAAATCATAAAGTTAAAAACACATTTAAAACATAGATAAAAACAGATCCCATTACAATCTCCTTCTGCTACAACAAGTTAAGAACCAAAAGCCTGCCTAAATGAAAAAGTCTTTGCCAATAAAAGAAAACAGAGAGGGGGCCAACTGAACCTTTTTGGGAGGGAGTTCCTCAAGATGGGAGCAGCCACCAAGAAGGCTCTCTCTTCACAAACATTATAAAATCTTTGGAGCACAGCAACACGTTCTGAGAGAATCTAAAACCTATTCTTTTCCATGATAATCACATAGGATCCCCTCATGTATTTGCATGTCTGCACAGAAGGAAAAGTATGAAGCAGCACAATCCAAAAATCCCATTGATAATATGATCTTGGTTTAAGAGAACTCCTAGAGTTCAACAACTGGCCTGAAATTAGGAGATCATTCTATCTTCTCACATTAACTTTAAAAAAATAAAAATAAAAATGTCACCCAGTTTTGGGAATCATGCAGTCGCTGCTGGATGAGGTCATTGAGTTCATCTCCCACAATTTCTCAGTACTGGCTATATTAAGTCAGAGTGCTGGGACTTGCAATCCAACAACATCTAGGGCCCTTTCACCAGTGGCATCGCTGAGGTTGGGGGGGGGGGGAATGATTTGCCTTCCCCTCGGGCTGACCACTCGCCCATACCACTGCAGCTCCTCCCCGGAAAAGCCTTCAGGATCTGCCATGGCTGCATCCAGACCCTGAAGGCAGCCCCCCAAAAGATCTTCAAGGCCCAGTGTAGCTGCTTTTTGAGCAACCGTGCTGAACCTGGAAGGCACCAACCCCCCAGCACCCACTGCTACTGAGGCGAGCAGTGTTGCAGCCTCCTAAGGGCTCATTCCAGGTCCTGCGTGGCTCCTGGATGAGTGAGACAGCATCCTTTTTCACTTGCTCAGTAGTCATTCCAGTCCCTCTGGGTGTACCATCCCACTGGGGTGTCACCTGGTGAGGTCTACACTCCTGCACCCCCCCTAGTGATGCTATTGCCTTTCATATCATATGATTATAGCATGATGACTCCATTTTAATTATCATGGCTGCATCCTGAGAAATCCTGGGGGCTGTAGTTTGGTGAGTCATTGCAGGTCTTTGGCTGAGCATTTTAAACACTCCTCTTTAAATGGCAAATCCCAGGATTCGATAGGATGTTGCCATGGAATTATAGTGCTATCATCATATTACATGAAAGGGGCCCAGAGGGTTGCATGATTCCCACCCCGATCTCACAGGTACAGAATCATAGTGCTAGAACTGTTCAAAATAATGAAACAGAATAATAGAATTAGAAAAGGCGACAAGGGCCATCCAGTCCAAAACCCTGCCATGCAGGAACTCAACGAAAGCATACCTGACAGATGGCCATCCAGCCTCTGTTTAAAGACCTCTAAAGAAGGAGTCTCCACCAGATTCCGAGGGAGTGAGTTCCACTGTCAGACAGCTCTTACTGTCAGGAAGTTCCTCCTAATGTTGAGGTGGAATCTCTTTTCTTGTAGCTTACATCCATTGTCCCTATTCTCTGGAGCAGCAGTAAACAAGCTTGCTCCATCCTCAATATAACAGTCCCAGCAGTCTGACCTGATATAGCCAGTACTGAGAAATTGTGGGAGATGAAGTCAAAGACCTCAGTCCAGCAGCAATTGCATGATTCCTAACCCTGTGTAAGATTTTTTTTTTAAAAAAAATTATACAGAACTATCGTATCACCTCTTAACAATTTCTTAGCCAGGTTGAAACAGAGTTCTAAGTAAACTGTCATAAGATTGTGCTGTCCAAATATAATAGGACTTACTCTGGCTAAGTCCAGCATACACATTTTCTTTGCCTTATATATAATGGGCTCTCCACATTCGCTGAGGTTAAGGGAGCCAGACCCCTGTGAAAAACTACACAGCATGAATCCATGAATAATCAAAGCCACAAAAGTCAAAGTCACTAATGTGGAGGGTCAAGTGTAGACTATACTTCTCCGTATTTTTTTATATAATTTGAAATCCAGGATCCAGTGTTCTTTAGGTACCTTACGCTCATAATGATATAAGTATAAAAGAATGTCTGGAACGGTATCAGTGATATAGGTGGAAACATATTTTTGTACTTGGTATTTCAGTACATCACAATTTTCAGGCAAAGAACAAAATGTACTTATCATTAAATACACACACACATACATACACACCTCTTCCAGGGTATAAATCAAAAGCTTTCTTTCCCTCCTGTTACTTTTATGCCCCTATTTGGCCCTTAACTGGTTTTCTCCTCAGTATCATCATCATCATCATCATGTTTCTTTATACAGACCCCTCCTGCCAGTGATTTCTGGGACAAAGAGGAATTGTGACAGGGATCTTGCTTCTGATTATTGTACTGGAAATCATTTGGGGAAGAGGGGTGGAAACATCAGTCTTCTGGAATCCAATTGACAAAAAAGCAGATCCCCGTCACTCGCAGCAGCTATTGTCCAGTAAAGCGGGATTGGAGGAAGGTGTTGGGCCAGGAGATGTAGTTAGTACTTAACTAAGTAGCTGGCCTAGAATCTTGGTCCCATTTTAAAACATACGCTTAGAAAAGAAAAGAAAAAAGCAGTTTAAAAACAGCACAGTTTAAAACAGTATTTGTTGTTGATGTGTGCATTCAAAATGTTTCCAGCTTACAGAGACCCTATCATAGGGTTTTCTTGGCAAATTTCATCAGAGGGAGTTTGCCCCTGCCATTCTCTGAGGATGAGAGTGTGTGACTTACCCAAGGTCACCCAATAGGTTTCCCTGGCCAAGCCAGGATATAAACCCTGGTCTCCCAGTATCCTAGTGCAACACTCAAACCAGACCCTGATGGCTCTCTGAAACAGTAAACCACTATCTTAAGGGTCCTTTCCTTAAAAACCCTCCATTCTAAAAACCTATCCGAATAAAAAAATCTCTGCCTGCCTATGAGTAAGTGCTAGAACTGGGAGTAGCCATTGAGAAGGCTCTTATTTAATGCGTGGAAAAGCAGTGGTATGTGTGTGGAATTTGAGAAGTTAAAAAGATAAATGTTAAACAGCTCAATTCCTTGGACTTTCCTCTGCTCAACCTGACAGCTTCCTTTGAGTCCATTGTTTTAAAACCACACAGCAGTGGGAGGCTGCACTCCTTTGGCCTGAGCTCCATTTAATGGAATCAGATTGGCTTCAAAATCAGTATGCTTACAATCAAGCATTGTCGCAAAAATATTTTCACTTGCATTGTTCCTAGATGATTCCAATTCCAAACAGACATGCGCACCCCTTGCTATGTGTGCTTTAGCATGGATTTTCTTTGGCAAGGACAAAGGGGGTTATCGAGAGAAAGAGATGCAAGTGTGACATTATGGAATAAGATGGCCAGAGAAGCAAGAATTTTCTTCCTGAAAGATGAAAATCTCAAATGGATTCCATTTTGGCTTCCAGTTTTGTGAGTTGGATTGGACATGATTCAGGAAACAACGTCAGGTATATTCAAACATATAGCCACAAAGTGCTACAACTACAGAAAGTTACTTTTTGTACTATAATGTACAGATTTTGGGAGTTCTAGTCCCCCTAAAGTAATTTGTCCCAGCTCTGCAAGGATACACATACAAAGGTGTCCAAAAGTTTTAATGATCACCTTTAAAAAAATGTGACAGAAAGTCTGTTTTGATTTGTAGTTGTTAACTTATCTCTATGTAGTCACTATCTAGATTTATACGTTTTCCCAGCGTATCTTGACCCTCCAAATACCTGAAATTGTAGAAGTCTGCAGAACACCTCCTTCCATACAATCCACCCCGCACCCTTAGGTCCTCTGGGAAGAATCTACTACAGGTGAAAAAGACTATCAGCAGTGACCCAGAGGACGTTCGCGGCTGCCGCTCCCAGGCTCTGGAACAACCTGCCGGATGAGATCTGCCACGCTACCACTCTAGAAGCCTTTAAAAAGTCCATCAAGAAAGATCTCTTCTGGCAGGCCTTTCCAGACTAGCCCTGTTCAGTTCCCCCCCCCCCTCCTCCTGACAGCCTTCTCCGCCTCTTTCCCCAAGGATGGCATGTTTCCTCCTACTACTTTGGGGCTTTGTGTATGGATTTTTTTTTCTAATTTAAAAATTTCATGTATTGATATTTTAACTTTCTGCTGTTTAATTCCTTTTCAGATTAATATTTTAAAATTTTGTTTGCATTTGCGGGGGGAGGAGGGAGGGTAAGGGGATTTTAAGTTGTCTGTGATTTTATTGTATTCTGTTTTTAATGATTGCTGTAATCCTCTTTCATTCCCCACCCAGAAAAGGTGGAATAGAAATAAATTCTATTGTTGTTGTTGTTGTTATTATGTCATATTGATGAAATTTTGTCACTGTCATCATTGGTCCCTAAGTGCACGTTGATGAGAAAATCAACTCATTGCATCCTTTATTTTTGTGACTGGCTCTGCCAGAAGTGACTAAAGTGTAAATTAGCGCCGCCCGACTTACCGGGCCGGCGCAGTTGCCGCGCGCGGGAAGCGCCATTTTGCGCTCCCGCCGCGCTCTCCTTCCCGGCAGCCTTTGCGGGGGCGGGCTCCCCCGTGATTGGCTGTCCGGGAGGAGAGCGCGGGAAGGTAGCCCGCCTTTTTTCTGGGACGGACTATGTGTCCCAGAATGCAAGGCGGGCGAGGCGGGCTGCCTGATTGGCTCTTGGCGGCCCGCCTCTCGCTTTCATTGGCCAGGCCAACCGCGGGGCGGGGCTGCTATTACGTGGCAGCCCCGGATTGGCCCTCTGGCCCATAAATTCAGGCTGCGGGCTCGGAGGAGCGCCATTGCCATTTTCGGCTCTGAAGTGTTCAGAGCCGAGCGTGGAGCTCCGGGTGAGTCGGCCCGGGTTTTTTCGGGGATAAGTAATTTTTCCCTGCCCTGGCAGGCAGCCGGGGTCAGGGTGGCCATAAAGGGAGTGCGCCACACGCGGCTGTGGGCGCATCGGGTGGCCTACGGCCACCCCTCCCTCTCCGCGGTTATCACCAAACCGCGGTTGCGCCACACGAGGCTGTGGGCGCATTGGGTGGACTCCGCCCCCCCCACCACGCGGTTATTTTTCTAAACCGCGGTTCTCTGGGGTGTGCGGGTGAGTTTAACCCCCCCCGCAGTTTTTTGAACCGGGGCCTTTTTGGGGTTTTTTTGCTGGCCCGTGATCTGTGGCGGGCATAAGCCACAGTTTGAAGAAGGGGTTATTTTTTATTCCTCCTTTGTGGTATTGTCTCCAGGGCGGTGATCGCGGCTGTAGCCCTGCTGAGCCCGCCCTCTTTTTTCCCTCCTAACCCCTTTTTTATGGGTTCTTCTTTGTGGGGGTGAGGAGCGCTTACCCCTGCCTCCTGATCTGGACTGCGTTGCTTTTGGGCATTTACGCGAGGGCAGTGATCGCGGCTGCGGCCCTGCTGAGCCTGCCTTCTTAAATTTTTTGTTCGCCTCGTGGGGCGGTGATCGCGGTTTCGGCCCTGCTGAGCCCGCCCCTCCCTCTGTTATTGACTTTGTCTGGAAGTCCAGTTATTTTGCAGGTGCCTTATAGACTTTGGTTTACGATGCCTTCTAAGTCGAAAGGTGCTAACCAGCAGCAGAAAGCCCCGTCGGCTCGCACTGGGCGCACGGCATCGTCTCGTGGTCGAAATGCTTCGTGTGCAGTGGCCCGTCCGAGCGTGGAACCTCGAAGTATTGTGCCGCCGGGCGGTCCATCTGGAGTAGGCTCTTCGTCAGGCGAAGGGCCTTCTTCGCAAGCGTCGTCGGTTATCTCTCAAAAGATGGCGGCGGAGCTGGCGTGGTCTTTTTCCGATATTATCTCCAAGGCACTAGCAGCTAGCGGTTCTCCATCGGTGGCTGGTGTGGCATCAACGGTGACTGATGGGAGTATTCAAGCTTCGGTCGGGGCGACAGGTTCGGTTCAGGCGTCCAGTTCTGCACCCGGGACCCAGGCTCGTGTGGTGGCTGGGCAGTTGGCGGATTCGAGTTCCAGCTCGTCTTCCAGTTCCAGCTCTTCGTCGGATTCTTCCAGTTCCGACGATGAAGTTTTGGCGTCGGCGTCAGCAGCTGATTCGTCCAGGAAGAAGCGGAAACACAAGAAGAAGTCGAAGAAGAAGAAGAAGAAGTCGAGGCGTTCCGCCTCGTGTGCTCCTGGGACTGTGGTGGGGCAGGAGGGTAGGTCCTCGGGCGCCCCTGATGGTAGGGATGGATACTGGGTGGAGCACGCATGGGCTCCTGGTTTACCTTTGTGGGCCATCAGGAGGAGGGCTTGGAGACCTGGTCTGCAAGGGGTATGGGTCAACGCTCAGGCCTCCTCCATCCCAGTTTCTGCTCCTGGAGACCGCCCTCCGGGCTCACACCTGTCCAAAAAAGTTCGGAAGCTTATTTTGCGGGGGTGTTATGTTGATGTCTTCACCCTCCTTCAGCCGAAGGGTCAGGAGGCTTGGGCTGTCACTTCTCCAAAACGTGCCAAGAGGCACCCTAAAGTTCCTCCTGCTGAGCCCAACTTTTCTAACTGGCTGGAGGGCTATACTGTGTTTAAGGCGGTGGTTTCTATGGCTTTCCCCGAGAGGGCTTGGCATCTCGACTGCCACTTGTTGCATGTCCTTCGGGCAAGGTCTGTAGCAGGGGAGGCAGCAGCCATTGCGTACGACGCAGCTTTCAGGCAGCAGGCGTCTCTTAGCTCTCGTGAGCGGTGGGATCAACTACACAGCGAGATTTGGCTTTTAGAAGTAGGCCCACTAGCTAAGTCCAAGGGTGCATTCAAGGCACCTGGTAAACGGGATCGCAGGCTCGCTTGCTGGGATTTCAATGCGGGCCGCTGCACGCGGGCACATTGTAGATACGAACATTGCTGTGAACTGTGCAGAGGTTCTCACCCCAAGATCTCCTGCTCTCGCAGTAGTTCTCAGCCCTTTCGACAGGGGCGCCCTGCCCATGCGGCAGCCGGCAAACGTGACGGGGCCCCTGCCTCTGATGCCGGTGGGTCAGGGAGCCAGAAATGAGGTGCCTTCAATTCCTCTTCAGGGGTTCGCTATGGCTCGATCGCCTGTTAATGTGGGAGCCCTCTTGCCTCTCTTGGAGGTTTATCCTCATAAAGAGACTGCTCGTATGCTGGCTGATGGGTTCTCATTCGGTTTTCGTATTCCAGTGGTGGCCCCTCCTCCTCCTTCGGTGGCAAAAAATTTGAAATCGGCCCGTGATATGCCTGACGTCCTCCTTAGCAAGATTAATAAAGAAATTGAGGCTGGACGGATTGAAGGGCCTTTCAGTTCCCCGCCATTTGTAGATCTGCATGTTTCTCCGCTTGGGGTAGTTCCCAAGAAAGCTCCAGGGGAGTTCAGACTCATTCACCACCTGTCTCACCCTCCTGGGGCCTCGGTGAATGATGCCATTCCCGATGAGTTGTGTTCTGTGAAGTATGCCTCTTTTGACCATGCGGTCCGTTTGGTTCGCTCTTGTGGAAAAGGGGCGTTAATGGCCAAATGTGATATTCAATCGGCCTTTCGACTGTTACCTGTTCACCCTAATGATTTTCGTTTGCTAGGTTTCAAAGTAGGAGAAGGGTGGTATTTTGATAAGGCCATGCCAATGGGATGCTCCTTTAGCTGTGCTGCGTTTGAGACCTTTAGTACTTTTCTTGAATGGGAGCTCAAACGGCGGGCATGCTCCCCGTTGGTGACACATTATTTGGATGATTTTTTGTTTGTAGGAAGGGCAGGCACCGATGAGTGTAAGAAGCTCTTAGACACTTTCTCTGCCCTGGCCCTAGAGATTGGGGTCCCATTAGCGAAGGAAAAAACTGAGGGTCCTGTGTCATCTCTCACTTTCTTGGGCATTCAACTGGACTCTGTCCGTGGCACCTCATCCTTGCCCCAGGCAAAACTGTTAGCGTTAAGGGCCCTTTTAGCGGATTTTCTGGTTGCCAAAAAAGCCACGTTAAAGCAAGTCCAATCCTTACTGGGGCATCTTAATTTCGCATGCCGTGTGGTGGCGCCAGGTCGGGCTTTTTGCTTTAGGCTGGCCAGGGCCACTGTTGGCGCTCGCCTTCCCCATCATCGGGTTAGGATCTCTAAGGGTGTGAAGGACGATCTCAGAGTTTGGGAATCTTTTCTCTCCAATTTTAACGGTGTGGCCATTTGGCAAAAGTCCTGGCAGATGGATGACCGTTTACAAGTGCATTCCGATGCAGCTGGGAGTATTGGTTTTGGGATTTATTTTCAAGGCCATTGGTGCGCACAAAGGTGGCCGCAGGATTGGGCTCAGGGCAACGTGTTGAAGGACTTGACCTTTCTGGAATTGTTTCCAATTGTGGTTGCTATTCGCATTTGGCGTGAAGATTTTGCCAACAAGAAGATCACGTTTTGGTGTGATAACCAGGCGGTTGTCAACGTGGTCAACAGTATGTCTTCTTCTTCTGAGAGAGTCATGTTATTGGTTAGGAGACTGGTTCTTTATTGCTTAATTAATAACATTTCTTTTTCCGCACGGTTCGTGCCTGGACTTGAGAATAACATCGCTGATGCTCTCTCTCGCTTCCAGGAGGAACGATTCCGTCGTTTGGCTCCGGAGGCGGACCCCTCCCCTGTTCCGTTTCCTCAGGACTTGTGGGACCTTGGACCTCTATCATTATGAATGGCATTTTGTCGTCTATTGCTCCTTCCACCCAAAGGGCTTATACGAGGGTTTTTTCCAAGTTATCTGCATATTTTAGAGCTTGTAATATCCCGGCTCATTGGCCCATTCAGTCCCCTATTGTCCTTGGCTTCATGGCCTGGTTATTTTCTAATGGGTCCTCCCCTCGGGCCATTTCGGTTATGCTGGCGGGCATATCTTTCTTTTCAAAAGCCTCCGGCCTAGGTGATCCTTGTGCTTCCTTCCAAGTCAGGAGGACCCTGGAAGGTTGGAGGCGATCCCAGGGTCCTTCTTTGGATGCCAGACGTCCCATCACGCTGTCGCTGCTCGAGCAGCTTGTTGCTGCTTTACCTGTTATTTGCTCTTCCCACTATGAGGCCGGCCTGTTTCGTGCTGCTTTCGTTACTGCCTTTTTCGGGGCCCTGAGGTTGGGGGAGCTTGTTCCTAATTCCGCCAATGACACCTCCGAGCGTTCTCTTCAGGTTGGGGATGTTTGTTTCACTTCGAGTTCTGTTTCCTTATTGGTTCGGAGGTCCAAATGCGACCAATTGGGGAAGGGGTCCACTATCACATTGAACCGCTTTAGGGGATCGCCGGTGTGCACTGTCCGTACCTTGCACGCCTTCCTGGATGTACGCCCGGCTGGCACAGGTTCCTTGTTCTGCCACTCTAACGGAGTTCCAGTTACGCGTTATCAGCTGGTGGCAGTGCTGCGTTTGGCCCTCAGACATTTGGGTTTGCCAGCGAAGGAATTTGGGGGACATTCTTTCCGGATTGGGGCAGCTACTTCGGCTGCTCAAATTGGACTGTCATCTGACTCTATCAAACACTTGGGACGTTGGAAATCCAGGGCTTATCTGGGTTATATCCGTCCGGACTGGGACCTTGCTGAGGGTCATTGAGTGTTTTTTGTTGTTCTATTGGTTCTGTGCAGAGCCCGAATGCGTTGTGATAGGGTTGGCGGCAGGCGGTTCGTTCCTCACCGTCTGTTTGGCGGCAGCATAGGCCTGGATCTGGGGTGAGGGGTTTCCAGGGCTCGATGGCTCTGGATCGGGAGTCCTCGCGACCCGGGTGTATGGAGCGTGCTGATGTGGCCAGTGCGGGGGCCACAGTCAGTTGACACCCGGTGACTAGAGTGCCTTGCAAATCGATTGGGTGGAGCACAGTTGCCCGACTGTGCTTTAGGGCGGGGCTTGGCACCTACGTCATCCCGATGCTTGGCTATAAGCAACCATTCATTAGCCAACGGGGGTTTGGCTGATGTCCAGATCCAGACCTTATGCTTTGGGCCAACCCTATTGTTTATGTTGGTTTAAATAAAGTTGTGGCCATGTTCACTCCAGCCTTGTGTATTTTGTGCTTCATTGTGGCGCCTGACCTGCGAGGCAAATCCTTGTCAGGCGCAATCTGCAGACTTCTACAATAATGGTATTTGGAGGGTCAAGATACGCTGGGGAAAATGTATAAAACTAGATAGTGACTACATAGAGATAAGTTAACAACTACAAATCAAAACAAACTTTCTGTCAAAATTTTTTAAAGGTGATCATTAAAACTTTTGGATACCCCCTCGTAGGTAGGTAGCTTTGCTAAGTCTGGAATTTGAGTGATCTTTACCTACTCTCCATAGAGAGGATTAAAATCAAAGTAACACATTGTTTTCATCCCTTTCTTGCTAATCTAAAGAGTGAAATCTTTGAAGATCTGTGGAAGGATGGATTGGGGAACAGCAATTTCATTGCCACCAGCTGTGACATGGAGGCTGTAAGATATTTTTTTGGAAGGTGTCAATATTTCCCCTGGCAACCTAGAAGGCGAGAAAGCAGAGCGATGGTTTGAATGACTGCCAACTCTCACAGTTGGAAATATTCTGTTAACACGCTCTCTGCTGAAATGGTGAGAATATCAGATTGGTTTTATTAGAGAAATAACTGCAGTTTCTCACGTTATGAAATCAGATGGAGAAACGTTTAACAACCAGAGCTGCTAAGAAGTTAAAATGTCCACAGTTCAAACCTCACCAGATGCTAACTTTCTTTAGAGTTGAAGATGACATGATGAAGTCTTTCACCCACATAGTGTGACCAGGGGTCCTTTCACACTGCACAACTACAGCAGTATGCTTCCACTTTAACTACCATGACAATATCCTGTGAAATCCTGAAGTTTGTGGTTTAGAGAGGCACTTGAGCTCTCTGGCTGGGGATACTAATAACCTTCCCCTGACTGCAAATCCTGGTATTCTATAGGATGAAACTATGGCTTTTAATGGTGCTATAATGGCAGAGTGTGAAGGGGCCCCAGGTGATCTTTATGACTGCTTTGCTCATTGTGCATCCAAGATTTTGTTGATGGACAACTTTATGACCCACCCAGCCATTCTCTTCTCTTTATGGTCCTCTGCCATTGACTTGGACTTCAACTTAGTTGCCCTGCACATGGATGACATCTTCAATTAGAGAGCTGTCCTCTGACAGACCTTCAAATGGAGGACTAACCTCTGTAAAGTAGGATGAAATATGACTGTCCTGCTCAGATGTACTGCCTCTCCATATGTACAGATGATGAATGTCAAACAGATATTTGTCTGGGAAGTGTGGCAGAACTGCACTGAAATAGAAAGACACAGAGCTAGCTGGCACATCTCCATTCATTCTTCACACACTCATTCAGTGGGTTGGGTGTGCCCCACATGTAAAACACCAACCGTCCATTTTTGTCCAAGCTCTGAATTTGTAACTGGATTGTTACTTTACTTTACCTTAGGAGTTGCAAAAAATTAATTAAAAAATGAGCTAATTACAAGCAACTTCTTTGTGACTAGCTACTCCCAAGCTCCAGTTTTCTGACATTGTGTGTGCATTGCCTTCAAGTCACTTCCGACTTATGGCGACCCTAAGGTCATGGGTTTTTCTTGGGAAGATTTGTTTAGAGGAGGTTTGCCATTGCCTTCCCCTGAGCTGAAAGAGTGTGACTTGCCTAAGGTCACCCACTGGGTTTTATGGCTGGGTGGGGAAGTGACCCCTGGTTTCCACTGTTGTATTCCAACACACCAAGCTTGCTCTCGGATACAAAATTCTGATGCTTCTGAATCCCTCGCATTCCCCACAGGTCCATGACCGCCTAGATCGATATTGCTGTGGCTTTCAGCCAGATCCTTCTGAGCCCTGTGTTCAGGAAATGCTCCATGAGAAATGCCGAAACCCCACAGAGCTGATTTTGGTCCATATCTTGGTATGTTATTTCCCAATGGTTGAATTTCATTCTGTTCTAGCCTCAGTGACAGATGACCTGGCATGCTCATACCTGCATTTCATTGTATTTCTCTACTAGTGCATAAGGTAAAATGTCAAAATAAAATGTTTGGGATGAAAAAAGTTAATTGCAAATGAAAAGAACAAGTCTGAAGTTTGTCTGAGAGACTAAGACACCTTTGTTGCTAAGGAGAATTTCACACTTGGCAGAATGGAGCATAATTATATAGTGGATTGGGGTAAAGCCTGAAAATGGAAACATTACCTTTTTGGACTACAATTCCCAGAATCGTCCAATTCTTGGCTGTATCAGTTGGGGGATTCTGGATGTTGCAATCTCCCTAAAAGGAATTGTTCCAGGCTCTGATCTTGTCTTATGCATTGAGTTTTGTACACATTGGCTGATATCCCATTAGTAACTATGAACAGTATCACACTACACTGTTATAGAATTACTGTATTATTCCACTTTTATTGCTACGGCTGCCTCCTGTGGAATCCTGGGATTTGCAGTTTAGGGGAGGGGCATTTAGAATTCTCAGTCAGAGAGCTCTTAGGCCTCACAAAACTACAAATCCAAGGTTTCTACAGGAGGTAGCCGTAACAGTTAAAGTGGAATAATGGCACTATAACAGGGTAGAGTAGTGTGATATTGTCCATACACAAGTGGAATTCCATGTTACACTTGACTTGGATATGCATTTTTTTGGTTATTGTAGAGGTTGGTATTCAGGACAACAAAAGCATCCCCTAAGAGCCACAGATTGTCTACAATAGCCCCCTGAATGGCAGTTCTATGGCTCGTTGGGGTGGTTGGGAATTAGAAAAGAGTCTGTCTAAGCAGATTATCACACCAGGTTCATTTTCAACTCCCTCCCTTACCTGCCAATTCCGATACTTTCATGCTATAGCACCATATATTTTTGCACTGTCACACAATAGTGCAACATCAGCAATATCATGCTTTAACGTTTCACACTTAGGCATTGTTTCCCATGATTGTTTAGGAAATGCTTGTGCTTGCACATGTGTGCATGGATTTCAATTATGTCAAAGTGGGTTACTTCAGTTCTTTAACTTCCGCTTAACTTTAGCAACACCAAACATTACAAGAGACAAACTTACATTGTAAACCACAAGGAATACAGTATTTACAAGTAAGGGCAGCAAGCCTCTCAGCAGCCAGTGATGTAATTCTATTGGGATGGCCAAGTGACACAGGAATTAAACTTGACGAACAGCACCCTGGGAAATCTGGCTAAAATTTAAAAATTGATGACGACAAAACTTCAATTGCGTGAATGGATTGCAATGAGATTTTGCACCTTCACAATAGTGCGGTTTACACAATATTGCAACATTTCCCCATGAATGAAATGTTTATGGAGCATTCCTCTTTACTGGCAAGTATGGATTTTTGTATGACATTGTGCAAAAACATTCAGTGTAATTGAGCCATTATCCCTGGAGCATTCCTTCTCCAACCGCTTATTTTCCCTGTGTGATAATCTCCTATGATTCAGAGCCAGATGCAGAACATTGGCATCATCTGATGAGTCCCCCCACCACACAGATCTTGGCACATGTTATCAGTCTGCATCTGGGTATGGAGCATAGCTAGATGCTTCTCTAATCTTCCCACTTTCTGCTGGTCCCAAAACGGTCAATCTGTTATATCTCAATATTAAAAAGAAACCCATTTACTCAAGTTTTGGAACCTGTTAATATACCAACTAGTGGCCTCTTGTACTCTCAACTATGTGTGTAGAAAGGGATAGGTTCTCAGAAGTTTTAAAGTCATTCAAATTCTCAATAGTGTCAAATGAGTATTTCTTCAAAGGAAGACGATGGAGGGAATAATACATTAAAAAAAAACAACACACCCAAACTAGTCCAAGCTGTGAAAGCCTGTCCAACTTCATGCTTAGCTAAAAGTCTCACCTATATACCAAAAGCCCTCACCATAATCAAACACTGTTCCCCAACCCCCCATGATCTCATTTTTCTTGCCTTTCTGCAGCCTGAGATGTTGCTGAAAAACATGCAACTTTAAATGTGTTGAACAGTAAAGCAAAAATGTCCACATGTCCTAAAACACTGTTACGGTATATAGACTGATCACATAAACACACATGTCCTCATATTACTGCCAAATTTTACTCTTCTTTTCCAGATCCGGAAGAGCCAACCTTCCCACTTGGTATTTATTGACAATTCAGGGAGGCCTCTCCATCCAGAAGCTAAACTTAATTTCAGGCTTCTGCAAGGCATAGACAGGTAAGATGCATGGCAGGCAAGTGTTATGGGAAGCAGTCTGTACGTTTCATGGCCTATCTGTCCTTAATAATATTTCCCTCTTACATTGCAAAATAATAATAGTATTGTGTTGGAACCAGATTTATTCCTTCCCTTACGTGGGGGTTCTGTTCCACACCCGCCCCCCACGTAAGAGAAATACCGCGTATGGTGGAGCCCCTTTGAAAACAATGGGGTTCATGCTTGTGGCATGGTATGGGCACCATGGGCGCATGCACCATTGCCTCTTCCAGAGCATGGCTTTCAGCGTAAGCTAAAAGCTGCATATGGTGCGCTCATGTATGATGCGGGCATACTGTATGTCTATCAGACTGGGGAAACTATTGCACAAGGAAGTAGTGGATGACACCTTGTGCATATCAGGAAAAGTTCCTAAACTAGCATAAGCTCCAGTTAAGCCGGTGTAAGTCACTGAGATGAATCTGCATGTTATCAGAATTTGCTTTTTTACCAGACAGATTGTGCCCAATACATGAAGCAAAATCTCTTAACTTTAAATTCCTATTTTCTTTACATATAAAGTTAGGAATCTAAATGTCTAAAAGAGCAAAAATATGATTGCTGCATATATTATAATCGCCTTAGTTTATGAGATTCTGCATTTGAGTGATGATCTCCCCCTTCTTTCCTGTTTTAATGCTCATCATCAGGTTTCCCAAGACAGCTGTGACTGTGCTGAAGTCAGGATGCTTACAAAATCTTCTTTTACAATCACTGTATGTCGATGAGGAATTCTGGGGAAACCAGGGTGGATCTGAAGGACTTAAACATTGGCTTCATACCATTGACAGGAGAGGGCAGATTTTGCTTCATTATATTCAAGGGCACAACTTGACTATCGTTGAAGACTCCTTGCTTTAATCTTTGGTTATAAAGGTGATGGAGTTACATGACTGAAAAGGAACATTGAGCCCTGTAGATTAAAAAAAATACTTCAGCATTAAGACACTGGCAAATACACCCAACATTTGATTTCTTTCATATGTGAATCCAGAAATAAAAATAAACATGAGAAATAATTGTCTGACTGTGCCTATAGGTTTGTTGAATGTTTATTTACCGGTACATTCATAATGCTGTCATTCACATCAGCATTTCCTGCACAGAAAATGTTTTTGCCTGTATAATCACACACAGAGACACACAAAATTATTTTTGCAGAACAAGTCCTGAATTGCAAATATTATTGCCAGTTCAGTGTTCTCCTGAATTACAAGAAACATATTTTCAACCATTTTTGAATTTTTTCCCCAATCCATACTAGTCCTTCATCAGAGCCTAGAACAGTTATGATTCTGGGCTACGACTTCCAGAGTCTCCCAAGCAGGATGGTTAAACTGGGAGGTATCATTCAAAAAGGTAACATTTACAAATTCTAGGATTCATAATGAATGATTACTGTGAGGATGACCTGTTCCTGCCTTCTATGAAGACTGCTGGCTCTATCACTTGTCATCTTCTTGCCACATGAAGCCTAGTCCTACTTTCAGCCACCACTAATGCCATGGTCACAGGATGTAACATATATTCATATGTACTGCAATTCCACTTTCCATTCCACCTTCTTAATATGCATTTATATTTATTGAAATTGATTTTATAATGATGTTATTTTGATCATCACTGCTTTATCCCATTTTTAATAGTTCTGTCCTGATGTTAGTTTTTTAAAATTACTCTTCCGAATCTTTGCAAAGAAATTATTTGTGAATGCGATTATATTACAAAACAGGTTCTTGTTTCTCTAGTAGGATGGCTAATGTGACATAATTCAATGAGCACAGTGTGGGCTCTAGTATGAAAATTAATAGAAACATTTAATTAGTTGTCCCTATCACCATTTCTCAAAATGTAATTGCTTTTCTGCACCTATACCACATATAGACAAAGTCACCTTTTATCTTGCTACCAAACCAGCACTTGCTTTCTCCTACTTTGTATTTTTTGTCACTATTCCAAGTTCTCACATAACATTGTATGGCTACCTTACAAAAAGAAGCAAAGATGGTCCATGAGAAGAAAAGCTCTGAGATAAAAAGAGAGGCATTGCCTTTAGTACGACTGGTCAAATTGTTACAAAAGGAACTGCACACTTTTGTGACATTTTAATCAGTCCTCATAAAAGTACTGTCAGATATTGATGCTCACCTCTTATAGCAGTTTTCTTTATAGTTTATATTGGCAAAAGACCACCATTGTCATAAATAACTGTACAGTGGGTTCTCCACATTTGCTGAGGTTAGGGGTACAGGACCCCGGTGGAAGTGGAAAAAATGCAAATAAAAAACCTTTTTTTTTTTTAGCTAAGAGAACACCTCTCTAGCAATCTCTAGATCCTCCAGTGCAACTCTGTGGTCAACATCTGCCATACACTAATGATAGAATTGCACCAGAGGACTTACAAATGCCTAATGGAGTGTTCTCTCGGAAACTCTTTCAGTGTGACTTTTGGTGGAAGTTGACCCTAGAGTTGCACTGGGGGACCTAGAGATTCCTAGAGATACAATATTAATAAAATCAATGAATAGTCGAATTCACAAAAGTCAAATCTGCAAATGTAGAGAGATGCCTGTAGTATATAACTTCAAGTCTCTTGTTGAGTTATGGCAATCCTGTGCATTTCATGGTGTTTTTAAGGGAAGAAGTACTCAGAAGTGGTTTACCTTTGCCTTCCACTGAATGTCATCTAAATCAATACCAAGATGAAATATGATGATCAGAAAGGCTGTCACATGGAAGATGGGATCAGCTTGTTTTCTGCTACTCCAGATGAAAAAAATCTTGAACCAATGGATTCAAATTGCAAAAAAGGAAATTCCAACTAAACATTTAGGAAGAACTTCTAAGGATCTAAAGCCTATTTGACAGTGGTACAGTTGGCCCTCGTTGTCCATGGATTTTTTATCCATAGATTCAAGCATTCATGGCTTGAAAATATTAAAAAAAAGTATAAATTTCCAAATAGCAAGCCTTGATTTTCCAATTTATATAAGAGCCACCATTTTGCTATGTCATTACATTTAATGGGACTTGAGCATCCATAGATTTTGTTATCCACGGTGGGTCCTGGAACCAAACCCCAGCGGATACCAAGGGGCCACTGTATAGACTGCTTTGGAAAGTGGTGGATTTCCTTCACTGGGCATTTTTAAACAGAGGTTTTGAGTTTTGGATTTTGGATTTTGGATTCCTGCAGTGGCAGAGGCAGTGTACTAGATGTTTGTGATGTCCTTTCCCACTCCACAGTTTTATAATTCTATGACAACACAGACATCTTCCTTGACAGTAGCAGCACTTGGAAGATAATTCAATATCTAGAAGCCTCCATACTTCCAAACACACTGGGAATATACTTTTTAAAAAAAAAACAATAACTGGCAAGTTGCAAAATGATTGGATTCTGCTGTTTTGATCGCATATATCAGTGGTTCCCAAACTTGTCCTCTAGGGCCCTGTTCCCACTTACTAGAAAATCTGTTTCCTGAATGTATTCCTGAAACTCGTTCAAAAAACCCCTAAGTTCCCACTATGTTTGTGCCGATTCAGGAATTGGTTCAGTGGTGGGGGACAGCTTGTTGGCCTGTCCCGTCACTGGCCTTTCCTGGCCCCAAAATCCTTGGCCCAGCCTTCTTACTGGCTTTTTTGGCCGCTGACCAGCTTCCCTTCAAGCTTTTTTAAAATTTCCCACAGGCGGGGAGCCCAGAAGGAGGTCACAGAGAAACCAAGGAGGAAGCCGGGAAGGAGATTGCAAGGCTTCCAGCTTCTCTGCGACCTTCTGGCTTCCCCGGCAGCGGGAAATAAAAAAAGGTGCAGGGAAGCTGGTCAGTGGCCGAAGAAGTTGGTAAGGAGACTGGGCCGGGGATTAGGTGTATCTATATCATTTCTGGTCTTGAGACACTGATGTATGTCCTCCTGAGACACTTGTAACAATGTCAGGCATCAGGAAAGGTTACACATGGCCATGCCATTTTGGAAGAAAGGCAGGATATAATAAATAAATCGATTCAGCCCAAAAACCACCCCATTTTATCAGCGGCTTTTTGATGCAGGTTAAATGGATGAAAATGGTTAAAAAGCATGGCCCCCCTTTCTGAGTCGATTTCTAAAATCGGATTCAGTGGGAACCATGCCCATTTAACCCGGATCCCGATTCCAGTTGAAATGTAGTGGGAACAAGGTCCAGGTGTTCTGGGCTTCAGCTCCCAGAAGCCCCAGCCAGCTTGGTCAACAGTCAGGAATTCCAAGTTGAAGTCCAAAACATCTGGAGGACAAAAGTTTGGAACCTGTGGTATAGATCAAGTGATACATCTTTCTATAAACTCCATTTCCCCCCGCATCTCATTGCTAGTGATCCTTTTAACAGGATAGATTTAGTTATGACTGAGTAATAGTGAAAATGGATTGGTGGCTCAAACCTATCAAGTCTTTCTATGCTTCTCTGTTGTTCCGCCCTCTCAGTTTCTCAGCTCAAAATGTGTCACCAACATTTGTCACCATCAGGTCATCTCATATAGAAGACTGGCATCCCCATTGTTTGTCCTCTTCATCTTGAAACAGCAGCCAACATCTTTAGAAAGCCCCATCTTAGAATTGCTTCTGCCTTCCCTTTCGTCACTCTTGGTTGCCATGGAAATGATTAAGATGACTTATCCTGGAAGGCAGCCATCAAGAGCTAAAGAACCTTTACAAAATAAATACCCTATTTTCATGTAAATCATTTCTGGTCATAATAATGAATCAGGGGACAAGGTGCAAAAAGCAAACTTGACACTGTCAACACAAGATTGCTACTGCAAATGACAGCCAATGTTATCCATTTTGTGTTGACATTCCATTAAAAGTCCAGTGCTCCATCTGACAAGCGCTAGGCAATTGGTGGGTAAATTATTTTTTCCCCCCAGCATCAATATTCCACTATAGAAAAGAGTTCTTTCTTTCTCCCCCAGAAAGGGCGATAGAAGTCATTTTTATTTGCTCAACCACTCCGCTTTTTAAGATTTTCTCAGCCACTCCAGTTTCCCACATGGTAATTTGACCCTTTGAGAGCTTCATTAAGTTCAAATGACTTCAAGCAAAAGGAATAATAAACTCCAGTTTCCCTTTCGTGCTTGCCTCCTTCATGTTCACTCAAGTGGAATCTACACTATGAAATCGCGAAGGAACTATTAGCTATTCATTAGAAGGCACTTTATGAGTCAGATCATTAAAAAGGCTGTGGAGGTTACTGGGTGAGTCATTGACCCTTCTTAACCATTATTAACTTAAATGGATTGAAAACACATTCCTATAAAATCAGGGCTTGAATGGAAACCTACTGGGTGACCTTGGGGAAGTCACACTCTCTCAGCCTCAGAGAAAGGCAAAGGCAACCCCCCGTCCCCCCAATGAATCTTGCTAAGAAAAATGCCTTTTTTGTTGTGTGCCTCCAAGTCATTTCTGACTTATGGTGACCCGGCCTAAGACAACCCTATCATGGAGTTTTCTTGGCAAGATTTGTTTAGAGGAGGTTTGACATTGCCTTCCCCTGAGCATGTGACTTGCTCAAGCTCACCCAGTGGGTTTCATGGCTGAGCTGGGACTTGAACCCTAGTTTCCAGAGTTGTAGTCCACTACCCAAACCACTGTACCATGCTGGCTCTCGAAAACCACCTTAGGGTCACAATAAGTCAGATATGGGACTCTTTCAAACGGGAGGAATTTCTCCCAATTCCGAATGGAGCCAATGCAGATTCATGTAAATTCGCTTGTTTAGCAAATTTACCTGAACCCCTGCTCCGTTCAGAAGGCATTCGGAATCACTTCCCATTACCAGAAAATAACCCCCCCCCTTGCCCGAAATCGCGTGAGAAGCTTAAATTCGCAATAACGTTAAACCCATGATTGCATTCGGAGTGACTTCCCTTTTGCCCGAATTTGCGTGAGAAGAATTAATTCGCAATAACATGAAACCCCAGGATTGCGTTTGGATTGCCCTTGGATTATACTTCCAATTTCCCACGTCTGAAAGAGTCCATGGTTTGAAGGCACACAACAACAACAGCAACAACAAACAAATGAAATAACTAGCCAACACATTGAGGAGTGTTTTTTCTAACTCCCTTTGCTGATACCAATATAATTTCTTCATTCATACTGGAATTACTATGAATCTGTTTATTGATAAGGGGAAATAAAAATGATAGAATTTCTCAACAGTTTTTAGTTCTTCATATATGTGACATGGTTCTAGGTTGACAATATCTATCAGATTCAATGCCACTGTGAAGAGAAGAGAAGAGAAGAGAAGAGAAGAGAAGAGAAGAGAGGAGAGGAGAGGAGAGGAGAGGAGAGGAGAGGAGAGAAGAGAAGGATGGGGGGAAGAGAAACAAAATTCACAGCACTTAAATTCTCAGTGCCACTTTCCACAATGATGTCTGTGATATCTCAGGCCAACTTTATACTCCATATTACTCACTTATTCAACACTTACGGCACAACCTGGTCAAAGCTACATCCTTTCAAGGCCCTTAATTTGAATTACACGTATTGCTACAAATGTGTTCTGCCTGCCACGGCTGATGTATTATGAAAAAAAAAAAAAAAATAGTGGATGGAGTTCCATTATGTTTTTATCTTTCACAGACAGAAACAAAACATCAGATTAATCAACATCCTTTAATCTTTATGCCTACTGCTTCTATGATATGCCTGCATTTTAACAGACTTTTTAATATTATCATTATTTTAAAAGGAACCATGAAGAGAAAAAGGAGTTCATCAACCAGCCACAAATGGGAAAAAAGAGGTGTCCCCTGGCCGAATCTCTTCCTTCTCCTTCTCCTCCTCCTCTGCAGCTGTGACTCCTTCTCTTTGGCTCCATCTTGCCTTCCTCTCCCTGCCTGTCTCTCTTTATGGGCGGCTCCGGTGAGCCAGGCAGGGTGCCCGACCCATGAAGTGATAAGATCATAGAGTGATGACATCACTTACTTCCGCGATACTGAAATCCTCGCTATAACAGTACGCATGCGCAAAATAAGGACTGCTTGGAATGATCTCAGCTATAGTACTGATAAAACAGTACATGCTGTGCGATAAAATGTGTTCTCATACCGTTACCATCACATTATAAATTATTGAATGCAGTAACACCCATTCCCATATCATTTCTCCAAGGAACGTTTCCAGGACTCTGTGGGAACATTACAGGTACTGGTGTGATAAACTTGCTAGTTTGGAACAAAATCGGGTTAAGGGCCAGAAATTATGAGATCTCCCCAGAAGTAGCTATATATCGCGAGGACTGCCAGCACCAACTCAGGGTGAGTTTGGCATTTTTCTCTGGTGTAAACAAGCTCCAAGACTATCCCTGCCAAATCAGAACAGTTGAAGAGTATAATATTATGGGGTTGTTGTTTTTTTTGGTGGGTTTTTCAGGCTATGTGGCCATGTTCTAGAAGAGTTTATTCCTGACGTTTCGCCAGCATCTGTGGCTGGCATCTTCAGAGAAAACCTACAAAAAACTTTGGATGCTGGCCATGAAAGCCTTCAACGTCACATATGATATTATGATATATTTATTTATTGGATTTATATCCTGCCTTTCTTTCAAGATGGCACAGCCATGTGTAACCTTTCCTGATGCCTGACAATGTTACAAGTGTCTCAGGAGGACATACATCAGTGTCTCAAGACCAGAAATGATATAGATACACCTAAGAAGAGCTATATTTAGAAAAGTGGACTCCTTTAGTATCATATTAACAAAAGCCAGCATTTCCATCAGCTTTCCAAGTATTTTGTTTATGTTAGTGACAATAATAGCTCGTGCTAATAGCAATTGCCTGGCTTTCTGGAGGTAATGTTATTTATTTATACTGTTGGTAGATGATGCTCAAAAGAACCTCTCATGAATATGGCATAGCATGGTAACAGTGGCCCTAGAGACAAATGGATGTAAATTAATCAGCTGCTTTATTTGCATCCAACAAAGAAAGAGATAAAGCTCCCACTGTGATGGATTTTCTTCATTAGTTAGAAGAATGCATAAGGTAGCATGGCTGCCATTCTTGCTTTCAAACAGTTAGGCAAACAGTTCATCAAGAGTCCCAAATTGTCAGGAAACAAAATAGATTAATGATCAGCAAAGGGAAGACTGCTGAATTCTATGTTTGAAGTAGCTGCTATAGAGAGTTTTTGTTTTTGTAACTTCCTCTCCGTACATGCAGAGATATATACAGTGCAATGAAGAGGCAGGCCACATTTTGCAGTCATTCTCAAGTTATTTTATTATTTAAATAGCTACCTAATAATAGAGAGAGAGAGAAAAGAGGGAGAGAGAGAGAGAGAGATGTGTACACAATGCCTTAAAGAAGAGTTAGGGGCTATACAGACCACTTTACTGGCCAGATTGGGGCCATGGCCACCTCATATGGTGGCCCTGATCTGGCCTCTGGAGAGCGCAAAAAGGAGCCGCAAAAAACAGTTTCTTTTTGTGCTCTCCAAGGGGCACCATAGCCACTGTGGCACAACTGAAGGGGCATCATGGTGGCGTGTGGACCATCCAGCAGACTAGTCACTCCTTCCAAACAATTTTATAGTCTAAAATAGTAAGGAACACAAAGCTGGAAGTGGGACCACTGATGAATATTCTTATATTGACTTGTCCACTATTCTTCATTCCTCACCCTTTAATTATTTCAGTTAGGCAGGGACAGTCACAATTAAATGTGTCATCCCACTTTTCCCCAGACTTTTAAAAAGCTATTTTTAAAATATATCACTTTCTCTCTCTTCTTCCCCATTTCCTCTTTACTTCAATTTCTGCAAAGTTCAAAATGCAAAAGTAATTTGCACTGAATAAATTCAGCAGGAGAGAGAAGAGAGGAGAAGAAGAGGCAGAATCTTGCATTTCCCAGTAGGCTCAGGCAAAAGCAAACTGCTACAGCTTCTCCTCCTAGCTCGTGTGCTCTTCCTCATTAATAACATTTGCCATTTTGATCATACGCTCATGTGAGTCCCAGTTTCATTTGTGAAATGTTGGTGGGCACGGCATTCTACATAGAGTGAGCAGGCCAATTACTACTGGTTCCCTGTAAATTGTGCAAATTTACAGTGCTATATAAATAAAGATTAATAATAATAATAATAACCCATAAAATAAGCCGTAGCAGGATTTCTAAGCATTTGTGCAATATAAGCCATACCCCCAAAATAAGACATAATGATAGACCTGGCACGGAATGGAAGGGGGCGGGAAGAGCAGAAAAGATTGGGGCCAATGGAATCACAGAAATTCAGGATGGAATTCCGGGTTTGGAGAGTTATGACAATGTTCCAAAAGAAGATGACTTAACTATATTTGATTAAATGTAGATTGTTGTACCATACTTAATAAAAATAAGACATCACCTTAAATAAGCTGTAGTGTGTCTTCTTGAGGAAAAATAAATACAAGACAGTGGGGCAAAAAAGGGCAGTCTGGCGCACCATTGCTGCAGCAACTACACAGAGTGGCGAAGGTGCACAGTAAAAAAAAAGGAGCACGGAAACCCAGCTCCTTTTTGCATCGCCATTGCGATGCAAAAAGTGCTATTGGCGCTTTCATAACGTCAAAAGTGTGCATACGCCATATAAACAGCGCTGCGCAGTGATGATGCCCCGTCACATGCTAGGGTTCCATCCAACAGAACGTCAGACAAAAATGACGCTTCCCAGCACTGAACGGGGACGGGTGCCAGAATGGGACCTTTTTGTGGCTGCTTGGCTGTGCGATAATATCCGTTCAGGCACGCTCCCGAGAGTCCTGTTTCCGTCCCCATAACGGAGGAAAAAATGAATAAGATAAACTTCAAACACTCATTCCCCTCCCCTCTCAGTTCCAATGCAAAGCTTTTGCCCCCCACCAGGTCTCCCCCTTTCATTTGCTTGGTTTGATGCAAAACCTCTCCCTCTCTCTCTCACACACAGTAAGATCTTCACCCTGTGGGGAAAGCTGGGGACTTTTTAAAATAATTTACAACTCTCAAGCAAAGGATGTGTGCCAAAGAATAAAAAAAGGAAGATGTAGTGAGTAGTTGCTATGTGGAGGTGAACTTACTTTGTGCAACACAAAGAGAGAGAAAGTTGAACTTATTCGTACCTATGCCAGTGATAAGATACAGGTCAATATGCATAGACCTCAGAAGTAAAACAGAGAGAGATAAAACATTTGTAGAAAGAAAGTGGAATTTGAAGGAGAACCAAGAAGAATGGGGGTAAATGCTGTGCATAGTATATGGGTTATGGAAGGAGAGGGTAACTTGCCTGAAAACTACTCAGTAGGAATTGAGAGAGCCAGAGTGGTGTAGTGGTTTGAGTGTTGGACTATGACTCTGGAGACCATGGTTCAAATCGTGGCTCAGCCATAGGTTTCCATGGTTCCACTGGGTGGCCTTGGGCAAGTCACACCCTCTCAGCCTCAGAGGATGGCAATGGCAAACCCCCTCTGAAGAAACTTGCCAAGAAAACCCCATGCTAGGTTCCCCTCAGCATTGCCATCAGTTGAAAATGACTTGAAGGCACACGTCAGCAGCAACAAGGGATTCTGTGCTAAATAAACTACACTGTTTGTATTAAGTGTTGCTCATTAACTATACTAAGTTCACATGAAACATCCTTGTTCTAAAATGGCCCAGATATGGCCCAAAACACAATATAATTGGTTTTAAGAGTTATCCTGCTTCCCAATTTTTGTGTGTTATGCTGGCTGCAGTCTTCCAAGGTCCTCTGCAGAGCCATTGCAGCCTCCTAACCCAGCAATTTCCCACTGAACAGTCCTTCTTTAGCACAGAGCATTCTTGCTGTATGCTAAAGAATAAATAGATGTAAATTTCATTTCTAAATAAATAAATAAATGGGAGAACACACAGCCTCCCAGGACATTCAGTCGCTAACATAAATGCAAAGAAATTTCAAAGGGAGATTAGAGAGGGACAGACTACTGAGTTGCAATTCATCAAGAGGAGACTAACACTAGAGGACTGAATTAGCTTCAGGTTGTTTTGCTAAAAAAAAGAAGAAGGGGGGAGCACACTGCATATGAAAATTGGCTTTATCTAGTGGCAGTATATCTGTGCTATTGGAGCAATCGTTTCTTGAATTGCCAGTGTTAAAGATGTAGTGCTCATTATCACTATGTTCTGTGTTTAATTTCTTTCCAACCACACTGACTATAATCCTTATTATATATAGTGCATATATACCTGAAATCTTGGATAACATTTCTTTCATCTGACAAATGGGCTATAGCCCATGACATGCTATGCTATAATTAAGTTATCTGTAAACTGATGCAAGAATTTCTGTTTTTGTTTTTGTTTTTGCAGCAACAAATTGATATGGCTACCCCTTTGGCAATATCTACCTACCTGCTTGCTTGCCTTCCTGTCTATCAAAACCTAAAAGCTATGATTGAAAAACCACAAATATGGTGTGTGGTCTTCCTCTTTTCCCACTGCCCTCCACCTTTCCAAGCATTAATGACTTTTCTAGTGAGTCCTGTCTTCTTATGGTGTAGCCGAAGTATGACAGCCTCAGTTTCATCATTCTGGCTTCCAGGGGAAGTTCTGGCTTGATCTGTTAAAGGACCCATTTGTTTGTCTTTTTGGCTGTCTCCAGCACCGTATCGAAAATGAGTTATTTTTTCCCCCTATATGCTTTTTTCCACTGTCCAGCTCTCACATCTGTACATGGTGATGGGGAATACAATGGCTTGGACAATTCTGACCTTAGTGGTCTTGCACCTTCCTTACTTTGGACACCTGTCTTTATTCCTAGAATAGTACACACCTGTCCTTTCCTTCCAGTTTCAAATTAATTAGTTTACTATATGCTGAAGTCTCCCACCACTTTCCACTTTTATGTTCTTCTCCAACTGCACAGATGAAAAAGCCCTGCAAATTCAGGAACCAGTCTTTTCTTTGCTAGTCATCTTCTTCTGTTGTCATTATTTCTTCTTTTGACAGGCCTCCTGTGTCCATGCTAAGGATGAGCACTGTGTGGATTCATTTGCTTTGCTCTCCAGCAGATCGCTTTCCCAATTATACTTGTCACCAGATGCCAAAATATAGGAACTGTACTAAACACTTCATCCTCACATATTAGCACACAGAGATCTCTTTAGCAGCTAGCTCGTAATAGAAGTGTTCATTCCTTAACACATTAAATGTTTAGGGAGACTGCTTTTTGTTTTTGTTTTTGGTCCTAATATCAGAAAAAGAGCTGCCCACAACCTCTGCAAAACATTATTTTTGCAGTAGGCCACAGTTCTCTAAAGGTACCAGATCCCACCTGGTCTTGGAGGCTGAGTAGGGTCAGCCCTGGTTATCACTCAGATGGGAGACTGCTAGGGAATTCTAAGTGCCATCGGTTACATTTCAGCGGAAGGCAATGCCAAACCACCTCTTGCATATTTCTTGCCTAAGAAAACTCTGTGAAATTCATGGGGTTGTCATAGGTTGGCTAGTGACATGAAGGCACATATAAGTATCATTAATGCTTAATGACATCATTGAGGCATCACTCCTAGTAATCAATCTTATAACATTGTGTAAGGGAAGGGAGCACTGTAGTGCCTTGGTTTTATAGTGGCTTACTTTGATCTAGAGATGAGTCTGAACTTGGTTGTGGGCCAAAACAGGTCAGTTCATACAGCTCACCATGCCCACTATACAGGTTGGTGTCGTTTTTGCCATGATTCGGGGGCGTAGGCTGAAGAAAACAAAAAGAATCCAAGACATATCTAGTAAGTTCTTTAATTACTGTGTTTTAATGGGGCTTTGCAGATCACCTGCAACTATCCCTTTTACAGCCAGATCGGGGCCGTAGTAACCACATGCCACGCCCCCAATCTGGCCTTTCCAGGACGCCCTGGAAAGGGCACGAGAGCCATGCCACTCTGGCTTTAAGGTGCTCCTTTGCCACTATATCATCTAAACACACCATGTGGAGCAGCATCATGCCACTATGGGGCTAGGGTCAGGGCGTGCATCAGATGGACACCATGCCCAAAGTCCGCCCCCAGGCCGGTGTGCACAGCTCCAAAGACTGCTGCAACACAACAGGTGGGTTCAAGATGGTGAAAAAATATTACACTGCTTACCCCAAAAGTATCTGATTCAGGCCTTGATAATTTCTGTGTCTTGGAATACTGTACAGAAACAAGAAGCCCAGAAATGTAGAGCTGATTGTCTATTTCATAGATTAGAGCATTACAAGCTTCAGAGAGGTCACTGAACTCCACCCAGGCTTGCTTTTTTGCTGGTATTACAACATGGCTATGGAAAAGAAACCAGAATCAATATAAGACAGCAAACATTGTCTCCTCGCCACTCCCAACACCTTGTCCACTACAGTCGGCCCACCCCTTACATGGGGGATCAGTTCCAGACCCTCCCACCTAATGGGAATTGAGCCTATGCTCAAATCCCGTTCATTACAACCCTTGCGCAGTGCTGCAGCGTGCGCGCCATGGGCACGTGCCCCATTGTTTCGATTGGGGCTTGCCTTCCATGTGAGCTTGAGTCCGCATAAGGCAAGCCCGTGTAAGGGGTTGTCCAGCTGTACTAACCTTACACAAGCAAAATCTTCCATGCCCTTTTTTAGATCAGCTTCAGTGATGCCTTCCTACTGATATGAAATATTAATAACTCATGATAGAAATGAATCTTAACATTGTTCTGCTGAGGGGAAAAAACTGAAAATGAACTGAAATTAAGGCCTGGTACAGACTGGCGCTATGCACCAGCCTGATGCCATTTTAAGGGCTCGGGAGAACCAAGCGTCTGCAGGCTCCATGCTTTCCCGATGTCATTTTGGTGCATGCACGTTCACATGGTGTGCATGCAAATGGTGTGTCTTGTGTGCCGCATCCAAACAGCGCGGCACAAAAGAGATATCACCAGCCCACTCCAAGGCACTAATGGTGCCTTGGCAGTGGTGCAGAAAGGAGCCACGTTTCACTGCTCCTTTTTGCAGCTGCACTGTGGCCATGCCATTTGGTTGGCGCAGCCACGATCCGGGGGGAAAAGGGGCAGCCTCTGTCCACCACTTCCCCCCATTTATACAGGCCCTAAGATTCAGGGAAGGTATTGCATGGCCAATGTGCCCACTCAAATTGCTTAACATGGCAGTTTGTCATGCAGCACAGTCTTATAGAAAAAAAACTTCCCATTGATGCATTCTGGGGTAGCAATCTGAATTCTTCCTCTTGAAATCTCACCACATAACTCTGATTGTACTCAGTCACCCAGACTCTTTCCCTCCTAATTCTTCGCTCCATAATCCAGATTGAGACACACTGCAAAAATCATCCAATTTTGGTACTGATCTGATCCAACACACAGCAGCAATAATCCATTTCTGAAACCGCCTGAACTGCCCTGGCTCAGTGCTAGTGAATCCTGGGAATTGTAGTTTCTTGTGGCACCAGAGCTCTCTTGAGTGGATAAAATGAAGCAGATGTGCATCTGAGGTCCAAAACATACAGCAGAGATAATCCAATTTGAGATTGCATTGATTGCCCTGTTTCAGTGCTATGGAATTCTGGGAACTGTAGCTTTGAGACATTTATCCTCCTCTTTCAGAGAGTTTTGGTACCACTGAGCCAGGGATTATTTCTGCCGTTTGTTTTGGACCTTAATCTTCTTGAAGATTAATGTTTGTCAGTGGCATTTGCAAGTGGGTTCCAACTGTTAATCACCTAAAGTTGTATTACTTGCAGGTGACATGCCCTTACCCCGAACACTCAAAAGGCATCCTTTGTATATCCATACATATACATCTTTGTATATAGATGTATTTATGTATATGTAAATGTTTGTGTATGGTGTAGGGTGTAAGGGTTGCTGCAGACAGAGCATCTCAATAGAAGAACCACAGCATCCCTGCATCTGCAGGGACAGTGGCCTCTTGTGGGGAATGTTGTTACAGCAATATTTAGTTTACTGACCAGACTGACACTATATCCAAGGACTGACACTATATCCATGTTGGTCATACTGTATAGCAAAGTACAGTACCATCCAAAATCCACAAAACAGTGATGCTTTTATTGGGTCAGCCAAAATGCACATTACACATGTTGCAAGCTTTCGAAGCTCCACAGACTGAGACTGAGACTGAATAAGGAGAATAAGGAGGAGTGGATAGAGAACCACCGAGGTCATCACATCTAAATACTGTAGCACCCCCCCCCCCCAACAATCCAGTAGCCCTAAGCACAGCACTCTAATAATTTAATTAACTGCAGATAGTTTCCTATTTCAAAAGGCAGATGAAGAAAGAAGGGGATTGGCCATCCTGGACTTGATCCTAACCAATAGGAAGTTGCTGGTCACTAGAATGAAAGTAGTTGGTATTTTAGAGGGAAAGGTGCCATAGTGGTTTGAGCATTGGAGAAAAAGATTTGAATCCCCACTTGGCCATGGAAGCCCTCTGGGTGACCTTGGGTGAGTTACATTCTTTCAGTGTCAGTGGAAGGCAATGGCAAACTTCCTATCAACAAATCTTGCCTAGAAAACCCCATGATAGGTTCACCTTAGAGTCACCATAGGTCAGAAATGACTTAAAGACACACAACAGCAGCAACAGGCTATTTATGGCAAGAATTCACAATATTAAGAGTATAGGCCCTGTATACACCGGCCTTAAAGGCTGGGTTGGGGGTGAAATCGGGGTGCAGCATCTACATGATGCACACCTCAGCTCCACCCTCAGGGTGGAGTGATGCCACATGCCACACTGCACCACACAACGTTGTGCCACAGGAGCACCATAAAGCCGTGCCACCACAGCTATCGCGCCCATTGCAGGGCACAAAAAGGCACCACTTTTGTGGTTCCTTTTTGTGCCCTGCAAAGGCCAGATCAGAGCCACAGCATGTGGTTGCCATGGCCCTATAGTCGAACAAAGACCTTGGATTTCAAGTTCAGGGAAATATGGAGTGGAATCCCATGGCTAGACTTGCTAAAGGAAAAAGAGAGCCAGCAAGGGTGGGAGTGCTTGAGAACTGAATTTCAAAAAGGACAAGCACAAACAATCCCATGGAAGAAGAAAAATATAAAACCTTTGAAAAAACCAATATGTGTGTACAGCAAACTAAGGAAGGAAGTGGAAAGAAAAGGGAACAAACCTTGTCCAGCATGGCTATATTTGCTAGCATAGGATTCTGATAATAATGTGAAGGAGAACACAACAGGGCTCTTACACCTAAATAAATGTAGCAAAACCCATGACAGGCCGAATGATATTTAGGGGTTGTGCAGACAGGCCCTAAGGGGTGGCCTTCAGCTGCCCCTTTTACAGCCAGATTGAGGCCGCAGCAACTGAACACCAAGGTCCTGATCTGGCCTTTATAGGGTGCAAGAAGGAGCAGCAAAAAGTGGCTCAATTTTGCACCCTGCAAAGAGATGATAGCAATGGTGCCGTGGCTTTATGGCGCTCCTTCAGCACTGCCAGAGGAGCGCCATGACACCACATGCCATGTGGAGCACCGCATGGCATGACACCACCATGGGGGCAAAGTTAGGGCATGTGTCATATAGATGGCACGCCCCAACCCCAACCTCAAACTGGCCTTCAAGGTTGGTCTGCACAGGGCCTTAGGCCCTAAACAGACTGGCACTTGTGCCAGCCTAGTGCCAAAAGTAGGGCTAGGTAGGGTTGGGCATCCATGCACTCTGCATAAGGGGTGTCACCATGGGTGTGAGTGCCATAATGGTGCCCCGTCCAAGAAGCTGCTTTTGGCAGCTTCTTTTTGCTCCCAAGAGGGAGTGGATCATTGCCGTGGTATCTGGTTGCCACAGCAATGATCCAGGGCAGAAATGGGCAGCTGCAAGCCGCCTGTCTGTTGAGCTCCTTAGTCATCTTCTTTATGTTGCTGTTAGGTACCGTCAAGTCAACTAAGACTTATGATGGGGTTTTCTTGGCAAGATTTATTCAGAGGAGATTTGCCAATGTCTTCTCCTGACACTGACAGAGTTGACTTGCCCAGTTGGCAAGGAGATTCAAACCCTAGTCTCCCAGACTAGGGAGATCATTAAACCATGCTGGCCAGGAAATGAAATATAAATGAAATTACTTGGTCTCATCAGTTTCAATGGCCCTACTCTAAGCATGACTGATTCTGGCTACAGCCTGATAAATTCTCTGGCATCTTGAGAGGGTATCAGATCCCAAAATTACAGGGTAACATGAGTTTATAAAGCTCATGCCATATTAAACGTCTAATTTTTAAATTTCTACAGAACTCTGTTGTTTTTGCTGCAACAGATCAATAAGGATTGGGATTCATATTAAAGCAAATATATGTAGTAGACTGGTAATAAACAGGATTTGAATTTTTTAAAACAATGCTTTGTTCTATCCTGAAATGTATCAAGCTGAATATGTTAAGTGTGTCTCATTAATTTTTCCCAGATCTTACCTGCTCTTCACACCATTTGAGAGTGAGAGTAGGAAGCCACAGACTAAACTGGAGATCAGCATTCCTTGTGCATTTTGTAATCTCTCAGCAGTTCTGATAAATTATGCCAGTGAATCAAGCTGATGAACCCTATTATCAAAAGCACATCTTTTTGAATAAGTTCTCCCTGGTGAGACAGACAAGTCTTTTCATCTCTCCTCCTTTCTTCTGCCCATTATTTTTTCTACAGCTGGTATCAATAGTCTTCAGGTTTTCAGACCTTTAGGATACCCTGGGTCAGGATGTGTCAAAGACTACCACTAAAACAGTAACTGGACAATGTTACTCATTCTGCATTACTCAAGCATTATTGCTCACATACGCCAGTGTGGTATAGTGTGGCATAGACGCCAGTGTGGTGTAGTGATTTAAGGACAGGATTAAGACTTTAGAGATCAGGATTTGATTTCCCGCTCAGCCATGGAAACCTACTGGTTGACTTTGGGCGAGTCACACCCTCTCAGCCCCAGAAAACCCTGTGATAGGTTTGCCTCAGGGTTGCCATAAGTTGGAAACAACTTGAAAGCACACAACAATCTTATCTGTTAATGCTAGTATGGTGGGGTGCAGCAAATAGTTTGTAAAGGTTGTTACTGATATTCTGCATTGGCTATCTAGTTATGTATGCATAACTCAGTAATGTCCCCTGTCATGTCCTGCAATCTTCATAGCATGACCTGCCATTTTCATAGGAGGCAGACATGTTGGGCTGGGCAGAGGAGGTATGCTTATATACCAGTTGGGGCACAAGGAGAATGACATTTCCAGCCCTCTCCCATAAGCAAATGATGCTGTAAGAAGGAATTGTGATGGGGTCTTACTTCTGTCACAGCTGCACTCATTGGTGGAAAGGGGGTTGGAAAGATCATTTTCCTTGTGCCTGATCAACAGTTGAACAGAAGACCTTCTTTACTCAGTATGGCTGCTGGCCGTTTAAGTGGTTGAGGGGGGGGGGGCATTTAAGTAATCTTAGGCCTCATTCCTACTACCTTCCAAATGAGATCATGAATTGGTTTGAACCGGTTCAAACGACCCTGATTCCCACGTAATCTGAATTGCTGAAGTGATTCCGAGAGGGGGGCCATGCACTAGACCCATTTAACCTGCATTTTTGACGCTGATTTTTTCTGCTTCTTTTTTGATAAATTGAATCTGTGTAAGTGAGAACCATATGCGGATCAGAATCGATTAAAATTTCCCCTTCGACTGGCTGGAACCGAATAATTTTGAAATGATTCATTCATGAATGGGAACCACAAGTGGATTATTTTAAAGGGAAAAATGTGATTGAGACAAATGTAGCAGGAGAAAATTTGATCGGGACAAATGTAGTGGGAACCACGCTCCACTGTCGAATTGATCCATCAATTTGGATCACACACTGATTTATTTGTAAGTGGGAATGGGGCCTTATAGTAAAACTACGTAGTCTTATGTCTAACCTGCACTGCAGAAATAATGGATTTTGACATCTCTTTATCTGCTGTGGTTCAATGCTATGGAATTCTGGGATTTGCCATTTTGTAAGACATTTAGCTTTCTCTGTTAGAGAGCTCTGGTGCCACAACAAATTACAAGTCCTAGGATCCCATAGCACTGAGCCATGCCACTTAAAGCGGTGACAAACTGCATTATTTCTGCAGTGCAGATTAGACTTTACTGAATACAGTGCAGCCACAGATCTGTAACTTTAGGTTACAAATCCAGCCGAAAATTTGTTTGACAGACAGAAAGCTGATTTATTTCAGCTGCCTATGAACAAGCTGCAAAAATCAGAGGAATCAACAAAGAGGCTCACACATTGCTTCTGTCAGGGTTGGTGGTGGCCTGGAGGGAAAGAGATTCTCATCAATTAGACAGCCAAACCAGGAAACAGCAGGATAAGAAGGGACAGACCATCTGCTCATACACTGGCAAGGAGCCTTGCTAGTGCCACAGATTTTACAGTACCTAGAGTTTTTTCACTCTACACAGTCACACCACTATCATTCCACTTTAACTGCTATGGGAACATTCTGTGGAATCCTGGGGGTCGTAGTCTGGTGAATCACCAGAGTTTTGTCAGAGATTTCTAAATACCCTTCCCTAAAATATAAACACTAGGGGGCTATTCAGACTACCATATAAACCGGTTTGTAACCCGGATTAAAATCGGGAAGTTCATACTGGTGCTGGTTTTTTCACTAGGGAATCTGGATTTTGCACACCCTAAACCCAGTTTTTCCGAAAGCGGGGTATTTGCCATTTCTTTTCGGAAAAAACAGTTCAATCAAATGTGAACTTGGCTCCGATCATGATCGGGTCAAGTTCAGGGGACGAGTAAAGACCAGGGGGTGGAACATGCCTCCTCTCCCTGCAACCACCGGCTTTAATCAAGGGCTGTCTAATAGTTTTTGCAGCAGGAGTGCTTCATCGGGCACTTCTGAATTTTTTAAAATTATTTTTACAATTTGACAGCTTATGCACATTCTACATGGGGCTGTTTAAATGAGAGGGGGAACCCCCCATTTAGATGGTTTCCATATATGGATTGGGGTTCCTTCTCCCTTCGTTTAAAGAGGCCCATTCATATTGAGCATTTAAACGAAGGGAGAGGGAACCCCAATCCATATATGGAAGCCAACTATCCATATATGGATTGGGGGTTCCCCCTCCCTTTTAAAGAGCCCCATGTAGAATGTGCATAAGCTGTCAAATTGTAAAAATAATTTTTAAAAATTCAGAAGTGCCCGATGAAGCACTGATGCTGGTGCTGAGAAAAATGGAGGAGGAGGAAGAGGAGGAGGAGGAGGGGGGAAGGATCCCCACAAGCCGCACCGCTCCCAGCCCTATGCTCTATGCGCATAATCTGTCAAATGTAAAAAAGTATTTCAAAAAAGCGAAGTGCTGGATGGAGCTCTCACGGTGCCAATAGCTGCATCAGACGTCACCATGACATCATTTGATTGACAATTAGGAGGCTCCATCTTGAATCGTTACTTTTGCATGTATGAACTTCAGCGGGGTAAAATGCACCGGGAAGCATCGATTGGGGCAAAGGGTAGTATGAACTTCTTTCCGGAGAGATTCGGTAATGGCATGCACGATCTGATCCGGATCTAACCAGGGCAAATGGGCTAGTATGAATGGGGCCTATGATTCCAAAGGATGCGATTATGATAGTAAAAGTGGAGTCACAGCATTATAATTGTGTAGTGTGTACAGGGCTTCTGGTGAGTGAGCTTCTTTTGATTCTTTAAATCCTTTGATCCTCACTGAACTTACAGCTTCAATACTATCCTTTGGTTTCCTGAAACTTGTTACACACTCTCCAACATTTTACAGATGAAAACCAGGACAAGTGTGGCCCAGTAGTATCAGTGGGTTGTCCAAGATGGGGAAAGTTATGAATGAGGAAGAACAGACAGGCCAGGAGGTGTTGCAACAGTTTGCTTTTGCCTTAACTTACAGGGAAGGGCAAGATTCTGCTCCTTCCTTTCCCGTCTTCCCTCCTGAGTTAACTGAGTGCCATATAATTTTTGCACATGGTCTTAGGTTGCATCAATTGAAGTAGGCTGAGAACAACAGAGGAAAGGAGGAGGAGGAAAGAAAAACTGGGACACTTTAAAAGCAGCTGGAAAAATGATATGACAGAGGATTAATCAAGACTGTCCCTATTAAGTAAGACTGTTGGAATGTATGTTTTTAACACCAACACAATGTGTTAAAAATTATAAAAGCACAGAAATATTTTAGAATAACAATTTGGAGCTAGGACACCTATAGCACCCAAGCCCTTTTTTTGTGGTTCTTAGAATTTTATTTTTCAAACAAAACTGACATTGTGATTTGCAGTCGAAGTTTGGTTGCAGACTGCAATATCCCATATAGCTAACAGGAAAAGGAACTAAATGTTACATTATTGACAATCCCATTGACTCCAGTGCATTTAGGTTTCAGTGGAATGGTCGGTACTATAAATCAATATGATAGTCAATAATCAACATTATAGTTAATATCATATTCATTGCAGTCAGATTAAATAAATTTGAGAATCGTTTATGTATAAGCATACTTTTAAGAATAATTAATCAAGTTCAAGTCAATGATTTTTTGTGTGTGTTAAGAGTGAGAAAGATTATTTGTTACACCCGAGGTGCATCTACACTGTAGAAATGATGCAGTTTGACACCACTTTAAGGGTTGTAGCGCCATCCTATGAAATCCTTGGATTTGTAGTTTTACAAGGTCTTTAACGTTCTTTGCCAAAGAGTGCTGGTGCTTCACAAAACTATAAATCCCAAATTTCTGTGGGTTGGAATAATGGCATTTAAAGAGATGTCAAACTGCATTACTTTTACAGTGTAGATGCACCTTTTGCAAAAAAAAAGAAAAAAGAAAAAAGAAAAAAGAAAAAAAAAAGAAAAAAAAAGAGTGACAATATGGTGTAGTGGTTTGAGTGCTGGACTAGGATGCCAGAAGATCAGGGTCCAAATCCCCACTTTATAATGGAAACCCACTGACTGACTTTGGGCAAGTCAGACTTAGCTTCAGACAAAGGCAAAGGCAAACCAGTGGCATCACTAGGGTTGGCATCACCTAGTGTAATATCTCATAGTGCCACCCTCCACTCCACCCTCCACTGACCTCCTCCCCTACCACACCATACAGAATTTTTAGTAATGCAGTATCACCAAAACTTCAAAAAGTTACTTTTTGGGATGACAGCACCCAGAATCCCCAGCCATTGACAACGTTGATTCCAGTAAGTAACTTTGCAGTGTCAACCCAGGTTTGGTAGTACAGTAGTACAGTTAAAACCCAGGTTTATCATCTGATCTGTTGTTCTTTGGCAGGCTCTGGAGCTCTGCTCTGGTGCCACAACAAACTACTATTCCAGCATTGAGCCATAGAAGTTAAAGTGGTGTCAAACTAGATTATTTCTGCAGTGCAGGTGCAGCCAAGGAGTTGTCTTAACAGTTACCCTGTCACCAAATAGCAACTCCAGCTTTTCTCTCTGTAGACACCCAAAGACCAAATATTCTCAGCAGGCCTTTGACTCAGCAAGAGATCCTATAGTTGGCAAAACTAACAAATGGCTTTCCTCCAGCCATAAGAGAAGTATTAATGATGTGCTTTAAGACACAGTCTGTACTCTTGGCTGCCGCAGCATGTCAACATGCACACCCCAGCACAACTCCCAGAAGTTCTTATCAGGAGTGATATGCTAGATAAGACTAGATAGAGAAATCTAGTCTGTTGACGTATCATAGGGCATGTTGACAGATAACATCTGGGAGGAAGACAATCCTGCTGCCATTTTGAAGGTTTGTTCTTGTAGGGGCAGCACTCAACACAGCTAACATATAAAAGACAGAAAAAAGAAGAAGAAGGGAAACATGCTGAAATGTAGTTATAGTTGTTCTTTCTGGATATGTCTCTTTTCAGCATTCCAGTTATTAGATGGTACCTTCTTCAGTTCTGTAGTCCATGCACAGGCAGTCATTGGAGTTTATCGTACGACAGAATTTGGGGGTATAATGCAACGGCAATTCGAACGCAATCATGGGGTTGCCCATTATTGCGTATGAGTGTATCTCAGGCAATTTCGGGCAATGGGAAGTCATTCCGAAAGCAATCATGGGGTTTCAGGTGATTGCGTATTAAAGTATCTCATGCAATTTCGGGCAATGGGGGGGGGTCATTTTCAGGCAATGGGAAGTCATTCTGAATGCATACTGAATGCAATTAGAATTCACATAAATTCGCGAAACTAGCGAATGTATGTGAATTCGAATTGGCTCCATTTGAAATTGGGAGAAATTCCTCCCATGTGATAAACTCCATTCTCAGAAATACTGGTATGTGAAGGGATATGTGTTTGAGATCCACTGCTTTAAAAAAATACAACTAAATCCAAAATCCACAAAAGATCCTTAACCTTTATTGGCCAACTGAAATATACAAAATGTATCATGCAAGCTTTCAAAGCCCTCTGGCTTTTTCATCAAGCAAAAGATGTTTTAAAAATTACCGGTATAGAGGGGAATAAAAGTGATGATGGTAGAGACATAGGCCTACAGTTTGTATCAGATGTTTTTGTTGTAGTTCAGTTGTTCTGGGGGGATCTCAATGCAGGCAAAGGCTACTCCTCTGAGCCAGCATGACCATTGGTCACAATCAATAGAGTTGGTGTCACCTGGTACAGTAACTCATGGTGTCACCACCCCCACTGACCTCTTCCCATACCACACCATACAGAATCCTTATCAATGTTTTTTGCATTCAGTTTACTTGTAAATTGTCATTTACATATATCACTGAAGATAATAGCAATAGTAAAAACACAAATAGTTAAATTAATATCATACCTTTAAATTGCAACATCATAAGCGCAGACTAAATGTAGTTACATTTATATAGTTTCGTATGATTAAAGTGAAAATTTGAGGAAAAAAGTGAACATTTAGTAAGATGTGGTGTTTTTAAAGAAAATTTTAAAGGAATATTAAAAAATTAAAAAACCCAAGGCTTCTCCTTTCTCACAGACAGGCGGCTAAACTCTGCCTGTTTTTGCCCCAGAAGGAGGCTGCGGCAACCACACACCGCAGGGGACCAAAACGAACCCACTTCTGGGCAGGTTCTCCTTTTGTGTCCCAGAAGGGGCACCATAAACACGTTCGCACACCATGATGATGCCCCTTGTGTGCAGTGCCGTTTGGATTCCATAAGATGGAGCCATGGCAGTTAAAGCAATGTCACAGTTGCATTATTTCTGCAGTGCAGATGCAGCCACAGTCATGGCAGGTAAAGTGGAATCAGAGCATTATAACTGCGTAGTGTGAAATGTTTTCTTAGTGTTTTGCAATGGGCACTGTGCCACAAAGTAATAAGACTAATCTAAATCTGTTCTAGCGTAGGGGATGAAAGGATAGCCCACATATTTTGTCTGCCACGCATTGAAAGTAGCAGTGAGATTTATTTTATTTTATTTTTAAAAAAGGATGATCAACCTACAAAATATGACAGTATGCGCCTGACAGGGCTTAGGAAGTGGTGGCTTCCCTGCCATGGATTTTCCTTCCTTCCTTCCTCCTACTTCACAAGGTCTATAAAAGTGTTCTACCTGTCTTGTAAGCCACTTCTTATGTACACAAACACAGAAGCAGGGTTAACAAAGAAAAAAAAGTCTCCCAAGAAATCAATCAAAATGCCTGAAGCTCTTGGAAGATTAAATGCTTGTGTGGGCAAGGCTTCTGTTGATTGAGATGTCCTCTCTGGTTATGATGAGATATATGCTGTTGGGGACAAGAGCAGGAAGAAAACTATTCCGTCTCATTTCATGTCATATCTTGTCTGGTAAATGTATAAACCCCTTTGGGCATCCTGAGCTGTCAATCCACACAGTATTAAATGCTACTCGTGACATTTTTAGAGGAGGGGCACAGTCATTTCACCTTCCTCTCTTCCTAAATGCATTTTAGAAGCCTTCTCCCTTTCCACTGTCCCTAACAAACCGTATTAAGATTGCCCAGTTATATAAGACCAGTGCAGACATGTGACTAGCTGTTTATTTTCCTCACTTCACAGAGAAACCCTTCCCTCTATAAAAATGGGTACTTTTTTTTTTTACTATTGATTTATTATCTGTTTTTGGTATTGCTTTTAGACCTATCTCAATACGATGTTGTAGTCTACTTGGTGTATCTTTACTAGAAAATGTGCTGTTAATGATAAAGCAAAATAATATGGTGGATTAGGAGGAAAGAAAGTGATGTAAATATGTGTGTGTGTGTAAAATTAGATAATTGCCTCCGAAATAATTATTCTGCCCCCCAAATGACATTTTCCCCTTCAGCCTCCAAACTTTTAGCAGAGAGTGGAACACTGAAAATCATTCACGCCCATTTATTTCTTCTTTGTGGTGATGCATAATCACAGGAAATAAAGGACATACATTGACTCAGATTTACATAAGATTTGCAGGTGCTAATCTAGATGGAAAATTGTATATGCAAATTTATGATCAGTGGTTATAATTTAAATAGAAACACAATGAATCTCTCCATCACTGGGACACTTGTGACCTGCTCAGTCCGCCACTCAGGTTCTATTGATGGCCAGATTTAAGGCCCCTGCTCTCCTCTTTCAAGCTTCATCGTCTTTAAATCAAACTTGAACTGGACAGTACTTCAAACAAAGGCTGACTTTAGAATTCTCCTCTGGAAAGAAGGAGCCCCAGAACAATAATTTAGTTTCTCACTACCTTTCTTAATGTGTACAGTGGGCTCTTCCATATTGATCTGTCTGTATCAACCTTCCTCCTCCTCCTCTTTATTTATTCATGATGTTATTGTGTGCCTTCCAGTCATTTCTGACTTATGGCAACCCTAAAGTGAACCAATCATGGGGCTTTCTTCACAAGATTTGTTCAGAGGAGGTTTGCCTTCTCTTGAGTGAGAGAGTGTGACTTGCCCAAGGTCAGTGGGTTTCTTGGCTGAGCTGGGAAGTGAACCCTGGTCTCCAGAATCAAAGTCCAACACTCACAACACTATACCACATATACCTCACCACCACCCAGCATCAGGACTTAAGTTAGCTTACAAATTAAATGATTACAATATATTTAACAATAAACAAAAAGTCAACATTAAAATAGAATTAAACTATTAGCACAATTTAAATCGGATACTAAAAATATTTTTTAAAAGTACAGTTTACAACAATATAGCATCCTCTTACACTCTCTTTCCTTAATAGACTTTGGTGCTTATTGCATGTATTATTAAACCAGCTTACCTCTATCTGGTCTAAGGGTTAATTCAGGCAGCACCCTGATCTTATCACACACTTTTTACCACTGGAATTGCTGCCTGAATACAGCCCAGGTGGCCCTTTTCTAAAACTGGGAAACTCCCAGATTCGAAAAGAGCCGGAGGAGTGGCTCTGCAAGTGGGGATGGCCCCGGGATGTATTCGGGTGGCAATTTTGACCGTAAAAAGTGTGTGATAAGATCACGGTACTGCCCGAATTAACCCTTAAACTGGAAAGAGGTAAGCCAGTTTAAATAATACATGAGATAAGCCTCTTTAAGATTTTAAGAGCCTGGCTTAATAACAAAAGTCTTCACCTGTTGACAAAAGGACAGCAAGGAGGGGTCCCTTCTAGCCTCTCTAGGGAGAGGATTTTGAGTTTAAAGGGAGATGCTGAGAAGGCCCTATGTCATGTTTCCATCATTTGTACCTATGAAGGTAGTGGGATTGAAAGAGCCCCTCTTGAAGATCTCAGGTTCTGGACAGGCTCATATGAGGAAATACAGGCTGTTAGCCAGTGGGGTAGTACACCTGGGTGGGGCCGGGGGCTCCTGCTACTTTCTGGGTCCCACACGGCCATGGCCATGCAGGACTTGGAAGGCAGGCGGGGCTGCTAAGAGGGCCAACTGCCCCCCACTTCACTGCTGCAGTGCTGTTGTATGTGTCATGGCAGCAATGTAGGGGAAGTGCCCTTCTAGCCCGACCCCTAGAAACACCCCCCCCCCAATCCCCTCCTACACTGGGTGACATCCTGGGCAGGAACGGCACTGCCTGTAGAGTTTTATAGGTTGTATGATCCCTGCAATCGGCCTTAATTAACATTCAAACTATTACAGGGATTATATAAAGAAGTGTGTGTTCTTCTCATACAGCTCTTTCCTTTTTGCTGAATATTGCCAGTTGTTCTTGTCACTGTGTCCACTGGTTCACTGTCAGTGGCCTCTCTTCCATTCTTTTTATTGTGGTCAACATTGTATTGTAATTTCTTGGATCCTCATTATAATATTTTTAACAATGGGGACATGGTTTGCTGAAGCTGACACGTGTTCCTATGTTTCGGAATGGTATGGAATGTCCTACTGTCTTTCTAGAAGATCCATAAGTGAAGAGAAAGGGTCTAGGAATCACATTTTTTTCTCATCCTGGCTTAATAGAAATGCAATTTGTCTTCCAATTCAAAAAACATAATTTTGCATACATGTTTAGAAATATAATTCGAGTTGAATTGGCAAGACTGCTATTTCTACATGTAATCCTTTGGAGACACAGATTTCTTTAAAAGCATCTACAGTAAATCACCTACTGTGCTGGCTGTGTCGGAAAAGTAATAAAATGCATGCCTAAATAAACAACTGTAGATACTTTGGGGAGTAAGACATCCCTTGCATGAATAGAAGCACTATATATCATACCATTAGTTTATAAAGAGAAACATTAGTTATTACCTCCTGCAGGGTTTAAATAATTGACTAGATTAAAGTCAACTGCTCCATGAGAATTAATAGCAAACAATACAGTTCCTTATGCAATGTATGTTTGGGGTCTCCTATAGCAAGGATAGGGAACCATTACTCCCAAGGAGGGCAAATCAAAGCCTTAGGGTGCATGCAGGCCTCCGCTTGGGCTCCGCCATCACTCTTTTTCTGATCATGAAGATGAATTGTTTCCCCTGGAAGTGAACAAGTGGACATCCAGCTACTTTTAGCTTTGTTTTGTTGTCATCCTTTTGGGGACGGGGATTTTTAGCAGATTATGCAGCCTTGCAAACTCAAAGAAAATTGGCTCCTGAGTCTGCTGCAGTTCCTCACCCCTTTCAGGCTTCTAACCAAGACAGATTATCCCAGGCCACAGCCCTTCTCAGGCCATGTGTCCCCCAGTTTGAAAAGTAATGGAAGAAACTCAATACAATGTGGTAAAGAAGAATGCTTGGATAAAAATACCCCCCCCCCCCAACACACACTGCATGATGAATAGAGGTAAAGAGTCACATCTGTAGCCCTATCTGTGTTTGTCTGTGCCCACTCTGGCTGTGCCGATTGCTGGAAGGTAGACTGTGACAGATTTCCTCTGAAGTCATGTAGCCCCCAACTGGTCTCGTCCTACTTGTCCATAAAAAGATGTTGGAAGGTTACGAATGGGCTGGCTTGGTTTTCCTTCTGCAGCAGAGCTCGGACAACTGTTTTTTTTTTTTTTTTTTTTGGCATCTCCTGGAAGATTTGTAGAGCTGTAATCCCAAGTAGTTTCTTTTCCAGAGTTGTGGACCAGACTGCTCTTCAATGTGACTCTGTAGATCAGTGGTTTTCCAGAACCACTGGAGTACTTTGGTACTCCAGATGCTTTGGACTTCATGTCCCAGTATTCCTGAATGTGGACCATGGCGGCTAGGACTTCTGTGAAATGAAGCCCAAAACACCCGGAGGACCTAAGTTTGGGAACCAGTGCTGTAGATCTTTTCCAAGATACCTTTAATAAGTATCATAATTATATTAAGATATTTGAGAGGTAGATATTACAGAATGAAAGAGATTGGATGTTTGATAATTTAAGAAAGGGAGGACAATCCCTAAACCAAACCAGAGCAATGTAGATAGTAGGAGAAGTGGTGGAGGAAGTGGGATGAAATAACCTTTGGCATTCACTGCAAGACAACGCTGCGTCTGTAGGATCCATTCCTGCTTTTTCTTTCCTTATCTTAGAACAGAACAGCAAACCCAGCAAATGTGATGGCATAAACAGGAGACTGTCTTTGATTCAGCTGATCTCAGACTTTTTGTGACACATAACAGCACAGAGAGTGCAAGAAGATCTGCAAAGGCCAAATGACAATGTATTCTTCTGTCACAGTAGCTTAGTAACAGGCAAACTACAGATTGCACAGGCTAGGGAACAGCCATTGTTTCTTTTTTTGCTTTTCTCTTTTTAAATATCATGGCTATTATTTTGTTCTCCTGCTTTTCTTCTTTAGCTCTGGGAGCAATTTTCAACCTGTGCAGAAACCCTTCAACTCTACTTGTAAATGGGCCAAACTGAACTGTATGATCTGCTTATGTGATTCCGTGTGGGATTCTGAAATATGCCTTGTGTTCTTTAGGGTTGTAATGTCCTGGAAATAGGAAATAAATAACATCTGTCAAACTGAAATCAGGAATAATTATTACAGTATATATAATCGAACCATTTCTCTTAGGAAAGGTGCTTTGGGAAGGTAGATAATAATATGTGGGAATTTGGAATCCACTATTATACCAATGAAAATACCAATGTTAGTGTGAAATGGTATTAATTGTATATTGCTGTTGAACAATTATATACATATTTTATCTCTCTAGTTTTAATGTATTTATGTATTTGAAAAAGTCTGTGGTTATAAAATGTGACAGCTTTTATATATCGTTCTTTTTTTAAAAAAAATTAAAGAGTTCATACAATATAAGAGAGATCTGAAAAGATACTCTATGTCTAACTGTGCATAATGCATTTAACTGTGCATTATGAAGCCGAGCCCTCCCTCTAGTCCATCTGCCTTGGTCCAGGCCTCAAAGGGAGAGAAGAACCACCGGACCTGATACCCTTCCCCATCACCTTTTCCTTCTCCTTAGATTGTAAGCCTGAAGGCAGGGAACGGTCTAATTATAAGTTTATATGTACAACACTGTAAACCTACAGCGCTATATAAATAAAGGTTAATAATAATAATAATAATAATAATAATAATAATAAATATATCTCTGCAAGCCACAGAATCCTCCAGAGAAATTTCTGGATTTTTGTTCTGGGATATATATATATATATATATATATGAACCCATGCTTGACCACATTTTCATGTTAGATTTGGGTGGATATTCCAAATGTTTTCATTCAAATTCTGAACCAATCAGCAAATGTCACTTTTGTTCATAAAGCAGCTGGTTAAAGTATTTTGCATGGAACATAGTATTTTATGGATTTTAGGTGTTATCAAACATTTGTTTCATCCACATTATAAGCAAAATCGTGAACATCAAACTTGGTGATGTCAGGTAAACTTTCTGGTGTTTTTATAATTTGAAGGAACATGTCACCCTCCAGATACAGTTGGATTGCAACTCCCAGCAAGCCTAACCAAGATAACCAATGGTGGGGGATCATGGAAAATGTAGTCCCAAAACATCTAATGGGCCAAACATTCCCCATACCTGATTTAAATGGAATACAGTACATCTCTCCATAGAAGTGAAAACTATGACCAAGTCAGCTTTGTATCTGTTCAGTTGACTGTGAGCAACTTCAAGCCCTCTGCTTTCCCTTCTTATGAAACATACAAACTGTGTTTTCAGACACAAATCAGATCTAATAAACAGCCAGTTAGCCTCTGGGGGAAAGGCTGGCATCCCAATAGCTAAATAATTCTCCATTGTAATGGCAGGGGTTCTTTCTTATTTCCTGCTGGAAGAGTCTGTTCTTTTTTCTTCATGTCAGTTACCATAAAAATATGATATGGTTAAAAGATATGCAGCCTGGTATATACAGCATCCTTCAGCTCGAAGTAGTAGTGGCATTAATCACATAATATGCCTTTGAGTGCTTGTTCTTTTCTTCACTAAATGCAGAGCTTGGAAATGTTGCTTTTGGACTCAAACACTCAGAATTCCCAGGCAGCATGATCCGTCGGGGATTTGGGGAGTTGTAATCCAAAGACATAGAACCACCATCGTGTAGTGGTTTGAGTGTTGCACTAATACTGTGGAGACCAGGGTTCTCTACTCAACAATGGAAAACTATCTTGGGGCAAGTCACACTCTCTCAGCCTCATAGAAAGGCAAAGGCAAACCCCTTTGAACAAGTCTTACCAACTATCTTACCCCATAATAGTTTCGTCTTAGGGATGCCAGAAGTCAGAAACAACTTGAAGGCACAGAATGACAATCCAAAAATAACGTTTCTAAGTTCTGAATAAATAGTAATCACACCAATGGAGGAGAAAAATCTTGACTTATACTATGCCATAGTAGGAAGGGATCTTTACCTTTTTGCCCCAACTCCAGTCTTAATCTGGTTGAGGTCTCTCCCCTGACCCCTAATAAATGTATTTAGTGAAGAAAAACTTGGCATGTGTGAACCATCTACGTCATAACTAGTTCATCCACTTTACACTACATTTCCCCCCCAAATTGCTCTTTGATGTTCATACTGAAGAGACCCTACTTATACCGTAACAGCACAGAAATGTGAAGCTACAAACAGTACTTCACATGTGTATGACGGCAGTCCTGCTGAGTTCTATGGGTCTTAATCTGACAAAAATGTTTCTGGGATTACCATTTTATAATTCCCCCAAGTAAATATCAGCAAAGTAAAGACTTTTGCATGAAATATTACTTTTGCATGAAATCGGTATCCCCAATCTCAGTTAGCACAGTAATAATGGTAGCCGTCCAGGCCAGATTTTAATTAACAACATGGGACAGAGAACACACAAAAGCAGTGTGGTTTGTTTCACAGCTCATTTTAGTAACCTCCCCTGCAGTCCCTCCCTAAATTTTCACTTTCTGATCCCAATTACTTCTTTCTGCCGCATAGGAAGGTGTAGATGAGGGGCAGACTTGTCAAGCTGCATTCGTGATATATTTTTTTAAATGCCTTTGCTGAGCTTTAAGAAAGAAGGGGGGGAGCTTTAAGACTAATAAAAGGCTTTGATGCAGAAATCTTTGGCTTGTATCAAAGGGCATATTTGAAAATGAAATGTACTATATCAAACAGTCTGAGGCTACACAGAACAGACTGTTTTGTTTTTTTCGTGGATTGCACATTTATTAGCAGCGTTAGTTCTTAGCGATGGAAAATAAAATCTCCATCCTAGATGCATTTAAAAAAAGCTTTCCACAAAACCAATATTCTTGAATCAGGATATCGATGCCTTCTCTATCTGTGGACACCATTCCTACATTACATAAATTATATCACAGTCAGATTTATTCATTTATTTATTTTAAGCGTGGATAAAAAAGCACCCTTGTGATAGAAACTAAAGACCACTAAACCACACTTCAGATTCTGTGCAGGTGCATATGGGGAGGAGGTGATCTTTCAGATATCCTGGCCTCAAGCTGTTTAGGGCTTTGTAGCTCAAAACCAATCCCTTTGGATTGGCTCTGGAAGGAAGTTGGTACCATTTGTGATATGCACACCCTGGAATAGTCACATTTTGTGTTGGCTGTAGCTTCCACACACTTTTCAAAGGCAGCCGTCAGGTTGAGTACATCACAGTACTGTAGTCTACTTGGGTTTAGCAGCCCTTTTAGTTCTGAGCCAGCGTAATGGCCAGCAGTAGCTAACTACTGAGCCTACAGTTAACTACTGAGTTAACTACTGAGTTAACTACTGAGCCTACAGTGGTTAAAGATGAACAGGAATTTTAGAGGTCTAGTCCCCACTTTAAGCTAGATGATTTTTGCCCATTCACACTCACTTGATCTGATCTACCACACGGGGTCATTGTGAAAATTAAATAGGGATGAAGAGATCCAAGGATGTCCCCTTGACCTCACTTGAAGAAAGTGGGGTACAAATATAACAATAAATAAATAAATAAATTCTAAGATAAGGCACAGTCAAATGTAGAATTGTCTTCAGTCTTCAAATGCATGCTTGCTTGCCACCTATAAATCAGAACCCATGACCATCCTAGGGCTTCTTGAGGTTTTCTACATATGACTGTGGATAACAAACTTTGGCCCTGAGATTCTGGAACAAGAATGGTCTGTCAGCTGGAGATATATTAGGAGTCTGAATTGTTGCTGTTCTAACTTTTTATGGGTGGTTTTAGTATATTCATTAGTATATTCTTTGATGATGTTTCAGTGATTTTATTCTACATCAAGTTATAGAAAAGTAGACAATGAAATACACACACATGCATGCACACACACATATATACTGTATCCCATCCCCACTGTGAATACATTTAGTTCTTAAGAATAATCTGGGACTTGGCTTAGATAGTTCTTCCACTCCTGTCATAGTTTAGTACTAATAGCAACCACATGCCTGTGAAAATGAATCAGGATTTTGCTTACATAACCAATCCTTATTTAAATTTACCTCTCTACAGCAACTAATCTGCTTGGAAAAGGTCAATAATTTAAACTGATTTTTTCTTCTGCCTGGAGAATCTTTCCTTTGTATCAAAAACAGTGATGATTCCTGAAGTCTGAGCTAATATTTGTCTGGAAATATGAGAGAAGAGGGCACAGATTATATTTCACATAAGCAAAACAAACATTCTGCTAGGGATAAATTTCTTCAGGGTTATGTAAATAAATCCTTAACATTTCACAGATTTCACGAGATTCTTTCCATCCTTCCTTTCCCTTCATATTCAAGCTGTAGAGCTATGGAAACTAAATAATCAAATCCTGTTAATAAATAAATCTCGTGCCCCCTGAGATAAAAATTACCACTGCTCTATCCAAATGTCAGAAACGTGCAAACATGAAGCAGGAGGTTTGACAGGTGGGAAAATATTTCTGGCATGTATTTTTCTGCCCAACTCTAGTTGAGATTAATTGCACGGCTGCAGCCCACAGTGTACCAATGAAATTGAATTCCAAATCAATCAGGCAGAAGACTGAGGTAGGCTTGTAAAAAGGGGAAAGAAATGCTTTTGGGGTGGTGATCTTCTAATTCCCAATTACTTCCACCTTTTCATTATTTTCGCTCTGAACAGCTGCAGTCCTTTTTTTGTATCTGTATATGTGTGTATAAATCTACTGAATAGAAGATTCCCTACTTCAGTGTAAGAAAATACCATGTAGATTGGGCTGGGCAACTGCCTGGGGTTTATGGGGCTGCATTGGTTGTTCAAGAGACCTTGGAGTGTCACATCCCTACCAGCCCCCTGAAAAAGAACTGAGCTCCAGGAAGCCACAAAATGGCACTGGGATATGCAAGTAGCAGGTAGGATACAGTTTGTCCACCGCTAAAGTGAGTGGCAGGGTACAGTTTGTCCACCGCTAAGATTCACTGAATTTCATTTCAAAATATCCTTGGTTGCATTTTCCGGAATTCACCAACTAAAACAAAACCAACAAGGTAATGTTTCAGGAAAATCTGTTCATAACTCATTCAAAAGAACATGCATGTCCATGAATATAAAAGAACTTTACAAAACCAAATGGACTCATGTGATTACTTTCTCCCAAAATATAGCAATTATGGGACAACTCCAAAACATATGCCTAAAGGAAGCATTTGCAGTACAGTGCACCCACATCATGTGCTGAAGCTGTGTGCCAGAAGCAATGGTGCATGTGCCTGTGGTATGCACACTGTGCCATATGCACGAGTCCCATTGTTTGGGTATTTCCCTTATGTGGAGGGGAGGGGGGGGGGGAGTCTGGAAAGGATCCCTGTGTAAGGGAAGGGCCAGCTGTATTACAGCTCCAACAATCTGCTGATTTAGAATGCCCTTTCTTGAATAGATGTTGTGGTGACCAATATACCCGAAAGAGCAATTTCAGTTGTATAAAATGCAGTTGGAGTTCTATCGCCATACTTGTTATAGATGTTAAAACTGATGGCCATTGATTAATCAGAACTGGATATTGTACTCCATTTCAGTGAGAAAAAGGATAAGGTGGGGACCACTGGTCATAACCTGTCTTCTTGGCACCTTTATATAACAATTTTATCCATTTCTAAAATATTTTAGGAAACCCAAATCAGACAATACTGTGAAAATATACAACCAGTAAATTTTATCAAAGGCCTTCTCAGTATCTACAGAAATAATAGCTGGCTGATCAGTTCGATCTGAGTTTAAAGTAGTTAAATCTACAACCAATAAAATATTATCAGCTCCTTGCCCCTTTTTGATAAATCTTACCTAGGTAGGATTTACCAAAAAATGAAATGACTTTTTGTAATCTATTAGCTAAAATAGCTGTTAATATATTTTGATATTAATACATTTTGATATTAATATTAAGTAAGCACATAGCATGGTAGTTAACACAACAGGTATGATTCTTACCAGGTTTAGGTATCAGGGTAATATAGGCATCATTTAATAAAGAAGAGAGGGATCCAGATTCTAAGATATGTTTGTAAACTTGGAGCAGTCTTGGTACAAAAGCATTGAACCATTCAATTGGAAACACAATTGATAAGGCTAACCTTTGTGCAGCTGTAATGAATGAAGCTGTGGCCTTATTTACTTCACTAGGTTGTCTTGTGTGTTTTGTTATTGGTGGACCTCGAATTGTCCTGGGATCAGCAAACAACGTTCAGTGGCTGATTTCTCTGTTTTGAAAACATAACATCTAGCAGTTACTTGGATTTGTCTTCATCTGTAACCAGACAGGTTCCTTGTTAAGAAGAGAAGAGAAGAGAGCAACATGGTATCTTCTCATTCTTTTGAAAAGCAAGTAGCCACGCTAACTGGGGGATTCTGGAAGCAGTAATTTAAAAAGCAACCTTTTCAGGTTCTGTCCATCTGTCCCTTGTTTCTGACAGACAGACTGATTGGAAAAGCTGATGAATCTTGCTGGAAGCCTACATATAAATTCTGTCTCTACATATCCTCCAATATTTCACAGGTGAACACTCGGATATATTTGGCTAAGCAACATCAGAGTGTGGTCATGATGGCAAAGGTTATTAGTGAGGAAGAGAGGTTGCAGCAGTTTGCTTTTGCCTGAGTCTATAGTGAAGGGCAAGATTCTCCTTTCCTCTCCTCTCGTCTTGTCTCTTCCCCTCCTTGCTGAGTTAATTGATTGGAAACTACTTTTGCACTTTGAATTCAGTGTGTAGCAACCGAAGTAAGCTAAGGACAAAGAGAAAAAGTAGGAAGAGGAGAGACAAATTAGGACATTTCCAAAGAAGCTGAAAAAGTGGGGTGACAAAGGATTAATCAGGATTATCTCTGCCAGATTGGTGCAGTTAGAGGGTATGTCTCTGAAACCTACATGAAAGACACCGTCTTATTTACCAAGGCTCCTTACAGCAGGAGCTGCCATCTGGATCTTTTCTTTGTTAACTGAGCAGAAAGTACTTGGTAGCTGATACATTAGGGAATCTGGGAAGCTGGTGGGACAGCGGAAAGCATGCTACAGAAGGGACACAATGAAGTTAATCTTTGCCCCCAAATCTGTATGGGCCCTCTCACACTATATAATTATAGCACTATGGCTTGAAACACACGCGAAAACATGAAAATCACCTAGATGTCTTCTGTTTGCTGCCTCTGCGTTCCCTTGGTCACTTTGCTTGACTCTGAATGCCTAAACTGCACTTCTAAATGCTCAACTGAAGTTTTAAGTTATCGCTATGTGAGCAATTTGGGGAGTAAAGGAAAATTTCATTGGGGGGGAGGGAGAATTCTTACTGGGGGCAATGGTCTTGTTTTGCACACACCTCTCATAGCTATATGCCAGCCCACCCCTCTGATAATAGCTTTATATTTTGCCTCATGACCTCTGGAGACTAGGCATGGCTCTCCATTCTTCATTTCTGCAATAGGTACCTCACTTAGATGAGTAGCAAAGTGTTTTGGGCCAGCCCTGTCTACACTGCAGTCCATAAATACCGTTGGACAAATATGTAGCTTAATTGCCAGAGACTGAAGAATCTAGAGGAAGAGTCTGAGAAGTTGTAAGGGTTGAATGAATGCTTTCCCGGATGACTACATTAAAAACTCCAACACCTTGATGTCTGTACATGTTTAGCTAGTACCGGATTAAGTCTTTGTGACTTAGATCTCATATATTACAGCCCTGTTGAGCCTTCAGAACAGGGAGATAACAGTAATACATCCCAGATCAGCTCTCATCTCCATCCCCTCCTTTAGTCTCTCCATCCTCTTATCTGTGGAAAAAACTCTCACGTAAACACAGCATTTCATTAAGCTCCTGTTGGAAGGCTGCCAGGCTCCAGGCTCCTGCTAGGCAATTGGAACATCCGTCTGTCATCTACTTTGTTCTAATCCAGAACTGCCATATATTTGTTAGTAACAAGACATGCAGATCACCACAATATTCATATAAGATGATGTTAGTTCAATTGGAAATGGGGGGTGGGGGGGTGGGGCTTTCTTTGAGCCCTATAACTTAAAACCTGTCCCAATAAACAAATAAATAAATTTATTCTTGTTAAAGGGGTAAAGGTGACCTTAACAAGATATTTAATGTACTAACAACGAACAAATCGGCCAATGAAAACTCGAGTCTTTACCACAGGTTGGAGATGCCTTTTCTAGAGGTTGACTGGGCAGTTCTGGGAAACAGTAGTCCAAAGAATACATTTTTCCAAGCTCTGATATGCGCACACTTGTCCCTTGCATAGCTTCAGATTTTTAATTAAAGAATACCAAAAAGTCTGCTATCCCAGTGTGACAAAGCTTGCTAGAAACAGCAGGGATTACCGACATAAAATAACTGTTCCAGCTTCCCAGTGAAGAGAATGAGTAGAGTGGTGAAGGATTTTCCTTCTCAGCAGGGAGGCAGCAGATCTCCTTTGGACCTTTTGAGGGCCAGATTCCAACTCAGTGGCTTCCAGTGTCTAGATTAAGCCCCTAGACAGAAAGATGAGGGAAATACATTTCATTTATATTTACATTTAATTGTACATCTACCAGTTGTCATATCGCTTTCTCACTATGTAATTATAGCACTTTGATCCCAGTTTAACTACCTTGGCTGAATCTTAGGGATTCCTGGATTTTGGATTTTGGGAAGGGCTCTGGCAGAAAATTCTAAATTCTTCATGAAACTACAAATCCCAGGATTCTACAGGATGGAACCATGAAAGTTAAAGTGGGATCAAAGTTTAGTAACTCTAGTAATGACAAATCAGTGCTTCCATAATGCAAGGGCTGGTAACATCTTTCACATCACAAGGACTGAATTCATTTTCAGAGACATTTTCAAGGAGTCTCAGTTCAGTGGGGGGCAAAGCCAAAGGAAGAAAGATGGGATAAAAATAAAAAGCACATTTTAGTTTAAAGCCCTTCTTGCAGAGGTAGTAATCAGATGTTGTTGGACTACAACTCCCACTATTCCTCACCATTGCAACCCAACAATCTAACCTAATATCTGGAGGGCCACATGTGTCCCATCCCTATCTCACTGCCAGTAACTACGTCTTAAATATTTTTACAGTCTAGAATGAAGAAAACCTCAGGCAAAAGCTGGAAAATTCCCATGAAATGAGGAAGCTCAGGCCTCATCTCCACTTACAAAAAAAGTGGTTTGCAATCCGAATCAATGGATGAATCGACAGCTACATTTACCCCAATCGCATTTCTTCCCTGTAAAATAACTCACTTGTGGTTCACATTCACGAATGAATCAGTTCAAAATGAACCCACTCCACCTGGCTGAAGGGCAAATTTAAATCGATTCTGATCTGCATATGGTTCACAGTTTCACAGAATCGATTTATCCAAAAAGACGCGGAAAAAAAATAAACGTCGAAAAGATGTGGGTTAAATGGGTCTAGCATATGGCCCCTCTCTCTAAATCACTTCAGTGAATTGATTCAAGAGGGAACCAGAGTCATCTGAATTGGTTCAAACCAATTTGCGATCCAGTTTAAAAGGTAGTAGGAATCAGGCTTTAGATGACTGGACTGGAACCTCAAAAGGAGCAAATTTGGCTGCACAGCTTGATGTTCCCCATTGCAGCCAAAGGGCAATTCTCTCCAGTCTGGCACCTTCTTGATGTGTCGGACAGTTACCGTAACCAGCTATGTACATCTAAGTAAAGGGAAAGCTATTTGTAGTTAGTACTCTCAATGTGTATGACCATCACCTAAGGACTCATCCAGACTGGCCAAAAGCATTAGAATTAGACTGTTACAGAGTTGTACCTGTACCTATTGGGATGTTTAAAATATCCATGCAATGTACCTCCTGTTTTAAGCTATTTCTCTTTAATTTCTGGGACTAGCTGCAACTCTTTAAAATTTCTGTCTCAGGAATTCCCAATACAGACAGGAGTAAATTCTCACATCTGTACCTTTGGTTTTGGTTGAATGGGGGTGTGACTTCAGTCATGGAGGTATTCCCCTAATCTTTCTTCACTCATTACATTTCTAGTTACCAGGCTGCTTTTTTCCTGTCCTTCTTTTAATGTGGTGTAGCCCATCAGCAATATGACTATAACCAAAACTTTTAGAAATTAAATGTGCAAGACAGGGAATGTGGATACTGAATAGGAGAATGGGAAGGAAGTGTCCTGTTCGTAGAGGGAGTGATGGGGAGGGAAGGAAACCTCCCCTGCATCCCAGTTAACCACATCTCAAGAGGGAAAAGGGGTGGCTGGAACTGTGGGGCATTTTGCCCAGGATCTCTTCAAATCTATTGCCAAGCCTGCATAGGCCCCTGTTCTGTGTGTGTCTTCTATCAGAACAAAATGGCTGGCCTTTTGAGATTTCTGTTGCTGGCTCAAAAACACAAGGCTTACTTTTTGACTGAAGTGCTAAAGGAGCTAAGGATGAGCATCAAATAAAATGATGCCGGCATAAATTTAAATAACTGAAGGAGAATGTGGGCTTGCTTTCGATGTCCCTCTTCCCAGGTCTTTGATCTTCAGCAATTAATGTGTGGTTAAAGAAAAATAACAACACACATGCTCTACTCTTCTTTGAAGTATCATTTTCTCATTCAAGGTACTTTCATGCAGTCGATGGATTCTGGTTTTCTTTCACAGCTGCTTTTTTGCGCAAAGAGAGTCCAAATGCATTTGCCATTAGTGGAACCAGAAATGGTTTCCTGCTACTGCTGGAAACAAGTGCCCAGAAGGCAGGTTTTCAAAGAAAACCTTGGTGTTTGAAGTGATAGACTACAACCTCCATCATCCCAGATACATGGTCATTGCTAGGGAGTTGTGTTCTGAGCTGGAACTGGCTATAGCTCCAGACCTTCTCAAGAATTTATCTAATGCTTTATTGATAGTGATCAATGTAGCAAGTGGGCTACAATAGAGATAAATTCAGAGTCCTTCAGTTGATGGCTCCAACATCTCCTCACAGCAAATGGTAGAACTGCATCCTTAACCAATGAATTTTACCTAAATCATTCCAAGGCCAACACTCTGTAGATCCTCATGGCTGGACACTGGGTCCCCTAGGCATCCCCCAGACCAGACAACTGGAAGATGGTTGCCGGAATTATATAGGGCAGAAGCAAACAAAGGAAATAGAACTATGTGATCATGATCCATCCGCCATTTTAACAGATATGAGAGCTGTACAATGCTACCAGGAATGCTTACTCCCTTGGTCTGTTCCCAGCCACTCCTATATCCTTCAGCTATAGGTTATAGCAAAACTATCTAGCAAGACCAGCCGAACACAAAAAAGCCATTTTATTAGCCAAATACTATTTTCCCAGTGAATTTTGTGATACCTCCAGTTTCAGTGTCCCAAAGTGTAATTATCTACCGTTATGTTACAACTGCTGGTGACTGAAATAGTTTCTTTTTGGGACTTTATCACACGGGGGAAACAGGGGGAAAGACAGGATTAAAAAGGCATTTTCCTGGCAAAAAGGCATTTTCTCTGTGAATGATTTGTTGCTGGTTATTCCCTGGTTATTCCCAGGATAAATCCTCTCTAATTGCAATGTCGTCTGAAAATCTTTGCTGTGATCTCTGGACTTTGCCGGGAAAATGTCTTTTTAATCCCAGCTTTTCTCTGCTTTCCTCCCATATCTGAATATTACAGGCAGTCACAGTAGTTAAAAAAAAAAAAAAAAAGAGCCTCAACACCCTCATTTATCCTGTTGCCTCAATATGTACAACAGAATAGGGGGCAGGCCATGGACCAGCACCACATAATAGTTCTCCTCCATAGTTTAGTATAATCACAGTTCTGTAACTATAAAAGTAACAGTAACTACTTTGATTGAATCCTGGGTAACAAAATGTCAGGCTCCAGATTGGATTGGATTGCTCCACTTTGGTTCCAGAGTGGAACTGCACAGCCTGAAGCATTTTGGATCTATCTGGAGAAAATTAAACGGGGAGATGTTTGACAGTATATCTCCAAGATGACCATACAAGGAAAATGCCAATGTGGCACGATTCAGAAAGGAAACAGACTTTGCTTGTTCAAGCTCCGTCATGCACTAAATGCACTGATCACAGTGCATGGAAGCAGGATTATGTGACATCACTGAAGTTTTCTTCTCTGGCATTTCTTCACTGTATGTTATTAGCAGACTATGAAAGAGCTGTGAGAGGAGTGTGGTTGTTGATTGTGATCTGAGTTGGTCTCTTTTTAAATTCCTTTTGTCGTGTTGGATAACCTTGTTTAATCTTCTGTTTGTCTTTCTTATTAATTTGCCTGTTTAATGAATGTGTCTCTGCTTTAGGTAGTGAAAATTATTCTGTTTCTTGCCTCTCATTATTGCTGTTGGCTTATAGCATTTATTATCTCTCAGCTTGCCCTGGCCTGCAAGGTTATATACAACAGATCAATACACAACAGATCAATTACTTAAATACAACACATGAATTACTTAAAACGTTCAAGATATGCAGGTGAAACAGATAAAAATATTGTTTAAAAATAGATTAGAACAATTATTTGCAAATACTTTAAAAACCATGCAAAGTTGGATGCAACAGCAAGAACAGGCTGCATGGGATACATAGTTCTGTTCTGTAACAGAGGGAAATAGCCAGGGAAGGATAGGGGCTGAGAGGAACAGCTAGGAGATGGCTAGCCTTTTGCCATTTGCCTCACAATACCTAGGATCTACCTTTGCTGTTAACTGCCCTTGAGTTGATTTCGAGGGATGGAGACCCTGTGGATGAGACATCTCCAAGACTCCCTGTCCTCCACCGCTCTGCTCAGGTCCTGTAAATTCATGCCCGTGGCCTCCTTGAGTCCATCCATATAGCGTGCGGCATTCCTCTCTTACTGCTTCCCTCCACCTTTCCTAGCATTATTGTTTTTTCCCCCAATGAGTTGTGCCTTCTCATGATGTGTCCGAAGTACGACAGCCTCAGTTTTGTCATCTTGGCTTCCAGGGAAATTTCTGGCTTGATCTGCTCTAGGACTCATTTGTTTTTCTTTTTGGCTGTCTACAGGACCTTCATCTGCTATCCATCTCTCTTCTCCAGCACCATGTCTTGAATGAACTGATTTTTTTCCTATCTTCTTTCTTGTGTCCAGCTCTCACAGCCATACATGGTAGTAGGGAAAACAACGGCTTGTATGATTCTAACTTTTGTGTTCAGTTTTATATCTTTGTATTTTAGATTTTTTTTCCTAGTTCCTAGCTGCATTGGAAATCTTATTCTCTGGTGGTGCAGTGGTTAAATGCCTGTTCTGCAGCCATTCGCTCAAACCATAAGGTTGAGAGTTCAATACCAACAAAAGGGCTCAAGATTGACTCAGGCTTGCATCCTTCCGAGGTGGCTAAAATGAGTACCCAAAGTAGCTTAAACCACTTAGACACTGTTAATTCAGTATGAGGCGGTATATAAATGAAGCTGTTTGTTTTTTTGTTTTGTTTCTTGGTCCAGGTTATTTTCCAAACACAGGAAGCCTTCCATCTATCTCCCCATCATGTTCAGCCAACCATTATTCATCATGTGAGAGGAGATTTAATGACAAAAAGGGCAAGCTTGAGTTTAGCCTGTTGATTTTAATGGAGTGGCTGTAGCAGTTTGTCACATAGCTGACGTTCTGGCTCTTGTCTGTTCCAGGATACTGTTTGAAGACAGAAATGTATGAAAAGCTGTTTTCGTTCTTTCCACAGATGGGATTGCTTTCCACACCTCTCTAACCACAGATGGGCTTTCAGTCATGATGCTGAATATACTTTAAAAAACACACATTTCTGATTGAAAGCCACAATGGGTGGGTGGGTTGGTGGGTGGATGGGGAATCATTTTCTTTTAAACACCTTAATCCTACAGTCTTTTACAATGCATAGGAATACAAATATTTTAGAAGTAAATCTGCTATGTTTATAAAGTTTAGCTGTTGTGTTTCACCAGCCATTTTCAAAGACCAACATTGTTGTGATTTATTCCGAGTAACTGTTTTGTTCTGCCACAAAAGTGCAGCCTCTAAAATACTCTACTGAAACAAAACAAAACAAAATTCCGCTGGCAGATATTGTGGCATCCATTTCACAAGGAGGACAAATATGTATCTAGAAAGATGACTACCTATCTGTCAATGGACTTGATCCCCTTCCCCACCACCATTCCCTTCTCCTTTTGTGTCGTGTCTTTTTAGATTGTAAGCCTGAGGGCAGGGAACCATCTAATTAAAAATAATAATTGTAAGCTGCATTGATAGCCTTTAGGGCTGAAGAGCAGGGTAATAATAATAGTTATTATTATTATTATTATTATTATTATTATGTGTCACAAAGGTGTATTGCTTTCCCAAATTTTCATAAGTGAAATTTTGCATCAGAGAGCAAAAGTGGCTGCTTTTAACCAAAGGTTTTGTTAAGTGCCTCTCAACTCCCAGCACCTCTCTCGGCTCCCTTTCCTTGCTAAAGGGCAACAATGGAGGACACACAGTTCATGCCCTTAATGTAGACCTAACCTTCCCTATATCTGGGCATCACTTTATTCCTGCCAGAATGCAGAACCGTGAAATCATCCCTGCTGAAAGAGAGGTCACGACAACCAGAATCTTGCTTCTATTTTCCAGGTTATTCAGTAACTTGCCCAGTCTCCAAAAAAGTAATAAGCATTCCTTGTGTTTCCTCTTCTCCAACACTAGTTTGGAAGATGAGGCCACATTTGGTCATACCCAGTTTATTGGAACCCCACTTGTTCTCCAAGAATTCCCAACCACTTTGGAGAAAGGCTCTAAGATTACACCCCCCTTCCACTGATAAAAGATGAGCTCTTCCTCGGGGTACAGCTTCTCACAGAATTCACAGGACAGGAGGATCACAGCTTCATTTTCATCCACCTGAGCTGGACCAATGTTTCTTCTGCCAAACTCCCTGAGCAGCTGGTCATGCGAGAGACAGTTATATAGCCTGCTCTCGGAAAACCTGCTCGTCTTTGGCAGGGATCTGGCAGCATCATCTGGACGGAGGATGTTTTGGGTACTCTGAACATTCTGCAAAACCGCCTCCAAGTTCAAACAGTGCCTGGCCTGGAACGGACTCCCACTTCCTCTGTCTTCTTGCCACAGTCTGTGGGGTGCTCCTTCAGGTCTCTCAGCATGACATTTTGGTTACACCTTTTGCAGCATTCTGTCTGAGTGCCACAATAGTCCTCATGGTCATGGAGTTTGCTGAAGGGCATCTCGATGTCACAGTGCTGTCAGGCTACAGGGCACAAGGGTCATTTGGAAATCACATGCTCTTGTAAAAGGCCTCGGTCCATCTTCATGCTGCATTTACAGACAATGTGCTCCTCTTTGTAGTGGTCCCTCAGCTCCGACTTGGGGAAGGCCTCCTTGCAAACGAAACAGACCCCAATGTGCCGGTTGCAATGGAGCTCATGGATGGTGAAGTTGGACATGGGGATCTCCTTTTGGCAGTTTTCACAGAGCTCAGTTTCCCAGGCACCTTCAGCTGAGGGCCCCTTTCCGCCGCTTGGGCCTCAGCCTTGGGTCAGTGGTGTGGCGACTCCTCCTGTCTTTGGAGCCAAGCCAAGCAACGGTCACAAAGGGAAGCCTGGCTTGCTCCTTCCCTCAGCCCTCAGGGCTCCAGGAATCGAAGGCAGGCTGTCGGGCTCCTCTTTGGCCGTCAGCTGAGGGAGCCCCAAATACCCAGCAAGGAAGTGAAGACAGAAGAACGCTGCCTCCATTTTGCCATTAAAAGGGCACCATTCTACTATGCCACTGTCCTTAGTGGGACTTGAACATTTTGGTATCTATGAGGTTCCTGGAGCCAAACACCAAGCAGGTACCAATGACCCATTGTACTTGCTCTATTGTTTTTAACTTACTATATTTATTTTTAGGCATGTTGGTTAGAACAATGAGAGTGTAGTCTTAGGATATTCAGAAACCAACAATTGATGGAAAACAGAAGGCACCATCATTATGCATTGGCCAGTCTATTCCATTCTCTACATATAACCACTATCTCTGTATAGTTATTCCATATTTAATTTGTGGGTTAAAAGCTCTCAAACCCAAAGATGGATAGAAAGCCATATATGGCTGGCAGGAGGCCATTGATGGTGTGCCTGGATGAGGAGGGGGGTCCTTTGTCCTTTGTGATGCCTCCTCCCCTGGCAAGAATAAAAGGGTCCTGGTTTTTGGGGAGACCTTTGTGGGTTGTATGGAGGAGTTAGTCGTTGGGAGACAGAGTGAGTTGGAGACTGTGAGTTGTTGGAGACTGTAAGTTCAAGGTAGAACTAGGAGATACAGGTGGTGGGAGTAAGGAGAGGCCTTAGGGCATTAGGTTTTCTTTTCTTTTGTTAAATTGTTCTGTTTGTTGTATTTGTTGATAGAAACAATAGACAAACTGTATATACTCATGAATAAGTCTAGAAATTTAGATTAAAAAATTGACCCCAAAAAACTAAGTCGACTTATCCACGGGTCAATATATGTAGTGTATCTTAACTCTTAATGAAAAGAGGGAACCTGGAGAAAAGCAAGAGTATAATCCACCCTGGAAGCACCGACCCCCATTACTCTCTCATCCATCTAGCCTTGAGAGCAAGCACAAAGAGTTATGTCTGCTGCGATTTTGTATGTTCTTTGACATTGTTTTGCTTTGCTTCATCCTTTAGATCCTTAGCTATATCCCCCTAAGTTTTGTCCTTGACTTAACCATGGGTAATAGCAAAATCAATAGTTTTGGCCCCAAAATCTGCCCTTGCCTTATACATGAGGTCGATATTTAGTTGAGTATATATGGTAGATACCCTTACACATTTCGATATCTTAGTCAGCATAGTTAGGGGTTAGTATTTGAGTGTGGGGTGAGTGGGATTAGCTAGAGCAGTTAGGTTAGTGTATGATTAGGATCCAAAGCAACCCCAGAATTGACAAAAATATAAATAAAAAAACATTTTATTCCTGCTAAAACTAAGTTGGATTTCCCCTTCCTCTCTACTTTTGGTTAATAAAATCATTGCCCGTATTGTTTGAAGCAACCAGCTATTTCCTCTGTCTTTTGCAGCCAGGGCTCCAAGCTGCATGGCAGTCTGCCCTCCACATAACAATTCCTGAAAACATTTGGCTCCCAGGAATGCCAGCACACCACCAAAGGAGCAACCCATTTGGATCTGCGGACTATTGATGCATCCCAGATTACCCCCTTTCTCTACCTATGGTCTCTTTTGCATGCTTGTGCGTCTTATAATACTGTTGCATTTTATTTAAATAAAACTCTTTGGTTGTTATGTTTTTTCGTAAGCTCTGTAGTTGCCTAACCAAAGCTGAAATCTTTATCTCAGAGGTTCACCTTTATTCCCCCCCCCCCTTCCTGATATACCTTCAGCCATTTCATGTTTATACAGTATAAGCCAGTGAGAGGATTCTTTACTTTTTTCTTACCGTCTTGTAAGTCACGTTCCATTCAGCCATCAAAATAAAAAGTTCCGGCACAGAATGTTTGTAGATAATGTTCGCCAGCCAAGAATGCTTTGGAGAGAAATGAATCTCTTGGCAAACCATGTATATGAGTATATGTGACAGGGAGTGATCATTTTTGGCTTTCCAAAATTTGCTGCATCCCAACTCCCATCACCCCTAGCAAATATAGCCAAGGTGAGATGTAGTCCAACAACATCCAGAAGGCCAAGGGTTGCTCATCCTGATGCACAGTGTACAAACTGGCATGGCAGCATTAATTATGGCAGGCTAAATGTTGACCCAGTTGTCAGTGGAACAGCGGCACAGCTTTTAACACAATGCTTACAGGCTGTCATAGTAAGTCTTGGGGTCAAGCAGTTTATGTCATTTACTCCTGCAGTTGTTTATAGTGGCTGAAAATGAGGTCCCGTAATTTATTTACTTAAACAAAACAGATATACATTGCCTTTTTGTCTCAAGAGTAGTCTCTCACGGGAGCTCACAAACCTTTCTAATAAATTATTAGAAATGCAAAGCTGTCAAATCTGAAAGAATACTAAAAAAAAAAAAAAAAAAAAAAAAAAAAAAAAAAAAAGAGGGGGGTGGAGGAGGAGAAGAAAACCAAATGCCGTTTCCAAAATTTTCTTTTTCATAAAATATACTATAAAGTTCATAGCAAAAAAAAACTGGAATAATTTTATATTCAGGCTTAGGGCTGCAATCTTATGAAAATTTACATAGGAATAAACACCACTGAATTCTGGGATTTGGTTCTACGTAAATATCCACAGGATAGCATGGGAAATGCCCCAAAACAGCAGCCTAGATCCCATGGAAGTGATACATTTGTTTCTGGGTTGCAGCAGTGCAAACAGGGAGAAAGATTAAGTGATCTTCCACACAAAGCTTGTCAATAACGTGCTGATAAATGCCTTTAATGGGAGGGGGCTACATGTTTCCCACCCCTGCTTTAAAATGTTATTTTTGGAGGGAATATTTTCAGGTGTCAGAGGCATTAAAGGGGATTTAAAAGTTAACTGGAAAGAAATTAATCATCACAAAAACTGGAGTAACAAGAAGTGTGAATTTTGTATGGCACTTTTTAAAAGTAACTTAATTACTTTTAAAAAGTAAAATCCCCATCTTTGTATCTACAGAAAAATTATCTGAGAGAACAAACAAAAGCCAATGACAGGACTCTTGTCCTTTATGTTGCTTTTCTATGGAAGTTACTCGTTTCAATTTTTAAATTTTCTGTACAGAGGATCACTCAATTGTGCTGAGTACATGTATGCCATACCCGTAGGAATGTGGCCATCACTCTAGTGCAAAGCTGAACTCGTGAACCTTACAAGAGAAAGAAGATACAGCTCACAGGGGTCTCATCCAATCTCATTAAACTAATATAAAGATATGACTTGAAATAGTAGACAGATGCTAATAGATAAATGAAAGCCCACCAGATGCCATTATTCTTCAGTAATCCTTTTCCTTGTTCTCACTCCAGTGTGACTGTTTAATAGGTCCTCAAATCTGTCTCCATACAGGTTCCTCTCTCCTGTGCTCCAGAATTTAAACAGCCATCCATTTCCAAAGGCAGGAGTGTGTCAGTTGTTCACGATGACATTTGAAAATGCCCTAGCTCAGCTTCCTCCAGTCTCTTGTCTTGCTGTAATACCAGATTATACTTCTCTTTATCCTCAGAGAGAAGAACCAGTGTCTGATCCAGATTAGGATGATGAGAGTTATATCTGTGTTTCAGGTTAAAGTTGGAAAATAATATCATCATCATCATCATCATCATCATCATCATCATCATCATCTCTTATATTCCAACTTTCTCCAAATATAGGGACTCAATACCTCATATTACTATAGTTGCATACATGTTTCTCATCTATGATGCATTTTCTCAGTACTGTAATGAACAAGGACCTATGTATCCTTCATGGGCACAGTCATATTTTTTACCCCTTGACCAAGACAACCAGATCTTGAGTTTTGACAGAGGATAACCATCACCGTCTCATTACAGAGAAAGGCATCTGAGGAAGTAGACTTAAGTCTACAAAAGCTCATGCTGCCGGCTTCTTTTTTTAGTTAGTCTCAAAGGTGCTACAAGATTTCTTGTTACAGAGGGCAAACCAAGATTAGAGATAGTGTAACATAATTGTTTAGGGTACTAGACTGGGACTTTGGAGGTTGTGGTCCTAGTCCCCAATGATCCATGAAACTCACTAGGTGACCCTGGACCAATCACTTTAATTCTCAGACTGTCTTACCTCTTAGCATTATTGTGAGGAGACATTTGGAAACAGGGAATCCATGTACACCACCATAAGCTCATTGGAGGAATGATGAGACATAAATATAACTAATCAATAAATAATAAAATATAAAACAACAACATTTTTTTAAAAAATGGAAGGAAGCTTGAATACTGTGAAACAGTAATTCTTATTTGAATTAGCATTCCCTTCTAAGAATAAATAGCAAAAGGACAAGAAAGTGTAGAATAAATAGCAAAGGGACAAGAAAGTGTCTTGACAGGTTTTCAACAATTTAATGAATATTTGGCTACCAAATGTTTTGGTCTAGGATGCCAATGTTTTCAGGAATCAATCAATAAATAAAAAGAATAAAGTTAAAAAACTGGAAAATATAAAAATGATTGCCCACCCAGTGACACAAACAAATTTCAGCATAAAGCTGTGTAAGTATTCACCATGAGAGAGAGAGAAAAGGAGGGAGGGAGGGAGGATGGGAACAAGAACAGAAAAAGGTGAAATTTATATAACAATCAAAATACAGCAGTTTCTTTCTATTTTCATTTCAATCTGTAGCCTCATGCCTGTGGGTTTCTTTTAAGGGCCAAGAGCATTTTTACAAACTTGACCAGAAATACGCAGAAGAAAAGACACACAAAATGCAATAAAATGAACACTCAGGCACTAGGATGGTCTGAAAGTCCTTGTCAGTCTTCTACAAATGATGGGAGAATGGGACTGGGATCATCTTATATAAAGCCCCTTGACACAACAGAAGGTCTGGAACTCGATAGCAGTTACGTACTGCACAACAGCACGTCCGCAAAGGGCCCAAGGAGATTTTTGTTGAAAATGCACCGGATCCAGACTAGATAGTTCGTAAATGGCTTGATGTTATCTGAAAACGTATGGTTCTGATGGGACAAGATGTAAGGCATGTATGTGTTTTCCCCTTGTTCTTGAATCCAAACTTCGTATTTCACTTCCCGGACCTTCAGATATTTAAGGTTCCAAGGGATCTGCCAAGACACAGAGAGTTTTGCTTCAGTGGTGCCCTGAACAGAGGCCTGGCATTTGGCATCTCTGACCTTTCCTGGATAGAGACCACTAGTCCATTTTTGCCTCTTAGGCCCAGGCTTAATTTTCACTGTTTGCCTAATAACCTGGACAAGAGAAGCAATGTTAATTCTTGTGTCCTGGTAGATACGGAAAAGCCACTCTGGATTACGGCAACAGAGATGCCGGGGAACTTCACTGCTTTTTATGATCCGATCTTGTTCAACCTTGTCTAAGTGGACAATTCCTCCTTGATCCCAGGGCCTGTCTGGGTATGTCACGGTGTTCTCCTTCTCCGTGTTCTGCCAGGCAATATAATGGAGATCCATGCCAGGAAGAGTAGCCAGTGTTTTGTAGGGTGTGTAATGTTCAGGGTTGATGGCATAAGGGAAGAGTTCCACAACAGTGGCTCCCCTTGGCAGGAAGAGAGACATTATCAGCTGGGCTCCATGCATGCTGACTAGCATGGACGCGTTGCTAATCAAGCGGACAATATCTGAAAATGTATGGTCTTCAATGGAAACTGTGATAGTTTTCATCTGAAATTCTTGAGCAAGGGCCAAGAGGAGTTCTGCCTCATTTAAGATGAGTCTATTTATGGTACGACTGAATACGATAATATATTCCTCACCAGGCATTCCTTCCAAGCTCACATTCAGCTTCTCCATCATGAATTTGGTGAACTGGCGGATCTCATTACCAGAGACCAGGATGTTAGCTTTTGGGCCCTGGGGCTGGACAAAGCCATACTGATACCATGTGGTGATCTTTGACAGCCCCACATAGGACTTGGTAAAGCAAAGGAGACGCCCAAGGGTCTTCAGCTGCTCTTGCAGGAGGGGTTGCTTGCTGCTCAGCAGCCGGTACAGCTCAAAGTGAAGGCCTTCACCCCACCCTTCCATGAAAAAAAGCCTGGACTCCAGGTCCAAATCAGGGAACTGCTGCATGGTATAGAAGATTGGAAGGAGATCATCATGAAAGACATGCATCAAGTTATCCGGGTTGAACCTATTCACAATCAGGGCCACATCTGGGACAAAAACGGGCTTTGGCATGAACTTCAGTGCTGCAGCTGGCAATTCAACAAAGTTGAAATATTGCGTGTTGTGGTCCTCAACTGAGGAGAGATCAAGCAGAGCAGGTTGAAATCTTCGGGAGCCCAAGTTAGGAAGCATGACAGAGGAGTTGCTGTGGAAGAAGACAAACTCTTCTGCTTCGGTAGAGTAACAGAGAGACTCAAAGCGGCAGATACGGTCTGTGTGCATCCTGCCAGTGCACACCATCTTGGTGCCATCTTCCACCAGGGCTTGAAGAGCAGCATGGTAGTCAATGCGAACCTGAGAGAGTTCCTGGGACTGGCGAGTGAGGACAAGCTCCTCTTCCAGAACAAAGACGTGATCACGTAGCTTGATATATTTCCACAGCACAGCTGCAAGGATAGACACTAGCAAGGCATTAAACACAGCTGCTATGTTCATTCTGGATCCAGGTCCTAGCAAGAGGGCAGGTGGTGAACAGGAAGGAAGAGGGAGGCATCCTCAGTCCTCTTTAGCATGGTGGTGCAGAAACCTAAAAAAACAAAGAAACTCAAAATCAATTTTTTACAACTCAAAATAAAGCCCCAGAGCATTATAAAACAGATTTTATTTTATTTACTATTACTAAAATGGATGGGTCAGCAGACCTCAGGCTTAGGAAAACTATTCCTTGTTTTTACTAGGATCCTCAAGACACACCAACTAGAGTAGGGATGTAAATCTTTGTATTTCCATTATTGCAGGCAAGAATGAATAATTTTACCATTCTGCCCCTGCTGCAAAAAAGCCTTCAAATTTTTCGAGGACTATTATATGGAGAAACAGAATGGTTTCCAGTTTACAAAGGGGTTAACCCATTTAGAATCAACTCATTTGAAATGTGGTGCTGGAGAAGACAAATAAACGAGTATATAAATAAAAGAACAAATCAAGCCTGAATTCTCCCTAGAAGTCAAAGAGATTAAACTGAGGATGTCATATTTTGGATATATCATGAAGAAGACATGACTCGTTATAAAAAACAATAATGCTTAGTAATGTAGAAGGCTGCAAGAAAAGAGAAAAACCACATTACAAGTGGATAGACTCAAGGAAGCCAGACCCCTGAGTCTGCAAGATCTGAGCAGGCCTGTGCGTAACAGAGTGCCTTGAAGGGTCTCTCATTCATACAATCTCCATCAATTCAAGTTGTCCTGATGGCTATTAACAACAAATTCACAGTTTAGATTTTTGCAAAAAAGTGGAGGGACTGCACACAAAATGTAATCTTCTGTGCAGAAAATCAAGTCTTTTGTGCATAGAGAATGCCATTTCCAGGGCAACCCACCCCTTAAATATTTCATGGAGTAACTCCTGAACTACAAAATTCTCATCTTTCTGAGATTTTCCCCATTAGGGTTTCCTGGCATTTGAAAAACCTATTTTTCCCCTATTACTGAAATATTTTCAAATATTCTTTCTAACCTGAAACCAGAGCCAAAGACTGGTGTGGGATGGAGACAGGGGATAGAATTAAAGCAAAAGCTCCTGTTGAACACATATTTCGCCTAGGGATTTGGTTTCAGCACAAGACCTGATCACAATCCTGTTACACAAAAATCTACTCCTGGTTTTCACTACAAGTTTTATTCTACCTTTGCAGCCTAATTTAGAAAAAGAGAAAGCTTTTTTGTTTTGTTTTAACCATTGTAAAAAAAACTAACAAACAAACCTAAAAGTCAAAAACCCTCCGTGATCTACTACATCCAGGGATTAATCAACACAACCTAATCTGTCCTCAACCCAACCTGCTGCAAAGTTTCAATATTTATTTATTTATTTATTAGATTATTTATACCCTGCCCTTCAGCCTTAAAGTCTATCAGAATGGCTTATAATTATTATTTTTAATGAGACGGTTCCCTGCCCTCAGGCTTACAATCTAAAAACACACAACACAAAAGGAGAAAGGAATGGTGGTGGGGAAGGTCCAGCAGTTCTTCTCTCCCTCTGATGCCTGGACCAAGGCAGATGGACTGGAGGGAGGGCTTGGCTTAGTTCAGGCCAGGCCAAGGACCTGGCCAGCCTCTCTCTTCCCTTGGATGATGTAGATGGCAAAAGGAGGGCTCATCCGCTTACTTTAGGCCAGGCTCGATGGAGCTGGCAGGCCTCTTTCTCCCTCTGATGATGTAGATGGCAAAGGGAGAGCTCATCCGCTGTATATGTCACTGTAAATATTACTGTATCTATTTGCCATATCCATTCAGGTTTATAAATTGTTCAGCTTTCATACAAGGAAAGCTAAAATTTAAAAATACTCTGGGAACAGCTGCCCCAGATTCTTCTCTAATTTTAGAGGCACTGCATGAAAACCAAAACCCAAAAATAAATAGATAAATGCCACAGACTGGGGAACAGATGCTACAGATATCTACCCCAAGAAAGTTTCGCTGCAGGTCAGCTAGATTACGGGTATCAACATTCTAGCTTGGATAAGAGTTGCTTTCCATCATCTCTGGAGGAAAACCTGTTTATGGAGATGGTTATGCCATAGGCAAACAAATAATTTTCTGTTTTCAAAACCATTGGCAGAATTCACTGATGCAAGTGTGTTTTGAGAAAGAAGGCATATTCATACTGAAACAATTATTTCTTTCATTCAGATTTTTAAAAATATGTTTCTTATATCCTTCTGAAAGATCACATAGGCAGGATGGATTAGGAAAACTTGAAATTCTGTCCCTCTGTCTCCTTGTCTGTTCCAAGGAGAGAACAGGCATTTGAATAAAACAAACAAGCAAAAACAGTACTGGGATGACAAGCAAAACCACCACCTGAAATATATTCTTAATACTGAGGACCTCAAGATAAATTTCATATAATCCAATTATGGGCATGAATCTGACGTATCATTAACAGTATCATCCTAGATATGTCTGCTGAAAAGTACATCTCAGTGAGTTTAAATGGACTTTGTTATTGTTGAATGCTCTCATGTCATATCTGATGGGGTTTTGGGGGGCAAGATTTCTTCAGAGGGAGTTTGCCGGTACCTTCCTCTGAGGCTGAGAAAATGTAAGTTGCCTAAATTCCAGTAGCTTTCACCCAGTAGCTTTCCATGGCGAGCAGGAATTCGAATCCTGCTCTCCAGAGCCAAAGCTGAATATTCAAGCCACTATGCTACCTCCAAACCATAATACCTCCAGATAAATGCTGGATTACAGCTTCAATGGTTGGACCAGCTAAGAGGAAAATTTCAGAGCTTGGAAAGCATGACAAACTTCAAATGTTTAACTGGAGAATTCTAAGAGTCATATTCCAAAACAGCATTCTTTTTCCAGCTCTGGAATATCCTACAGTGGTGTTCAGAAGACAACATCTCTACATTGACTATGCTAGGAGTATAAATATCAACAGAGAGCAAGGTAAAGAAGAATTATATGCTATAGAAGGAGGTGAATGATTCAGGCAGATAACTGGCCCTCCTTTGTCTTCAAGCTAAAAAAGAAAGTTGTATTGTGAATAACAGCCAGACTGGGAAGGAAGAAGGACCGATTTCTTTAAAAAGGAGCCAAATACTATCATGTATGTCACAGAAAGACATTTTCATATTAGGCAGAGCAATGGCCCTCCAGAACGTGTGGCCCTCCAGACATCATGGGACTCCACCTCCCACCAGCTCAAGCCCACATGGCCAGTTAAGATGGGCATTAGGGGGTCACATACGCCCATGTGGTACAGATGCACCATGAGGGTATGGTGATCAGGATAAAGATTGTTATAACAATGTTTCTGGCCAGGCCATTGTCACTATATTCAACAGACACAACATTAGATCAGCCATGGAAACCTTTTTGCAATCCTGATCTCCGACTCCAAGTCAATATGAAAGGACCTGGCTTCTTTTTGAAACTGTAAAGTTGTTTGTTATTTCCATCTGGCAGAACACACAGCTTCTTCCACTTTGCTTTATGTTTGAGCAGCTAGCACATTAGCGTCTCCAGGATTTCAGTTCAGTAGGCTGAGATTTCCACCAAGTGCACTGTTAATCAGGTGGCAAATAACTGCAATTAGGGCTATGGGGAATTATGGGAAGGAAATTATCTGATTGGTCTTGCAGCTGACAGATTAAGTGGCAGTAGGGAAGGATGAAAAAAGAGCAATTACAAACTGATCTTGCTGTCTATGGGGGTGGGGGAAATCATGCACACTTGAAGAACTCCAATAAATGAGTATTGATTTCTGTTATATTTTAAGGCAGAAATCTAGTTTGACTCCAAGAGATTTCAGTCTAATCGAGCTACAGAAACAATTGTACAAAAAGAAGGGGCATTTGGTCCAAAGACTAAGAGTTAATGCTTATGGTATAATTATTTATCTGTTACCACATCAAAATATATACACATTCAAATTATAATCACACATTGAAGTACCTTGACCTAATGTAACTGAGGTAGAACTTCACTGGTTGTCATTGCATTTTATGTTGTTTAATTTGTTGATTTTGATTGTGATCCAAATCATTGCTTTCTTGTAGTCTGTGGTTTGAAATTTCATGTTACACCCTCAGAGGGTTTACCCTAAAAGGCAGCTTATGAATCTTTGAAATAAAAAATGAGGATAGCTTGAGGAGAGAATTCTTTCCCTGAAATATTTAATGAGGAAGTGTTGTTAGGGAACTTCTCAGAAGACTGTCATTTTGCATGGGGTTGTGTGTTCCTCAACATTGATCATATTGGGAACGTAACTTGCTCAGATATATCAGATACCTTGAATCTTATCTTGGGGAAAAGGTGGAAAATTAATTAACTAATTAACTTTAAAAATGTATTTTGATTTACATTTGAGAGAGGAAGGCAGCACTATTTCTACATGAATCACAGTCACTTTCAAAAGTTAGCTCCTCAGTAGTATAATCTACGCATAGTATATTTACTTAAAATTTAAGTTACATGCTCAATGTAACTTGAGCATTGATAGGATACGTACAATCACCTAGAAATAAACCCCATTAAATGGTGTGGAACTGAATGAAGCTGTTTGTTTAACAAATTGTAAGCCGCTCTGATAGTCTTGGCTGAAGAGCGGGGTATAAATAAAACATTATTATTATTATTATTATTATTATTATTATTATTATAACTGACATCTTAGCAAACATGGAAGGGATTGCACTGTTGAACATGTCTACTTGGAAGGAAGTTCCATTGGCTTCAACAGGAGCTACTACCATGAATCTGGGTGTAGGACTGAGACCTTAATTCCAAAAAAGGTTTAATAATTATAGCTCTCCTGGATTGTAATGGCATTCAGTTAGTCTACAATAGCATTTGCATTCAACACATGAATGGTTAAACTGGAGACACATGGTATGTATGCAGTCACATACAAAATCTAAAGTTCCTCTGATTTCCTCAAAATTAGGGACCCATGAGTGTATCATTTCCATAAACCCATGCACCCATCTTTTTCCCCCCCAAACCCACAAGTGACAGATGATCAATTTCATGTTTTAAGAGGGTGGGAAGCAATTTCGTATCTTAAAAAGTGGAGAACATTTCAGTGGAGAACCACTCACCATGGAAGCCTTTGGATGTATAATTCTCATTCTTTTGGTCCAAATCGTTTTTTAAATCATGGGAGAGGGTCCTGGAGCCAGAAAAAAGGCTTTGGAGGATTGCATGCAGCCCACAAGCCAGATAATAAGGAACTAAAAGGAACTATACTGACAATATTGACTATGGTACCTTTAGTTCCGTTTCCTCTATATAGTACACTTAACAGTTTTTTTTTCCCCAAGGAGGTGGATGGATTGAATTTCAATGGGAAGCTGTAGGAAGCATGGGAGAAAGTCAAAACAGCAGTTGGGGGGACTGAATTTGGCTTACTGCCCCCGTTTACCAATCACTAGCCTTGAAACTAAAAAGACTGTACACACTTATAGGGCTCCTGCAATTTGGCAAGAGGAAAGATAAGCCAAGTTGGGTTTTTTGCAGAAAACCTCACCCTAGCATCTCAGAGCTTTGTACGCATTCAAATTAGAATCACACATAGAAGTGCCTTGACCTAATGTAACTGAGGTAGAACTTCACTGGTTGTCATTGCACTTTATGATGTCACTTCTGATCACCTGGGACACATCAATGTATACAAGTGGGTAAGTGGGTAAAAACTGCTCTCCGTCCCCACACTCTACCCACTCCTGGACTCAAACATACTCAAACATAGTCTTCCCCAACTTGGGACTCTCCAAATATGTTGACTGTGATTCCCCTCATCCCCAACCAGGACAGGTAATGGAATGAGCTGTAGTCCCACATATCTGAAGGAGCACCAGCTTGGTGGTTACCTTATACAGTGGTCCCCCGGGTTACGAATACCCCGGGATACGAAAACCCCGGGGTACGAAAGAGCCGGGGCCGCAAAAACGGCCCCGGCTTACGAACAAAACCCCGGGATCCAAAAGGAAAAAAACGTGCGGCCCCTTTAAATTTGCCGCGCGGTCCGTCAAAGAAGGAGGTGCCCCGGGAAACGAAAATTTCTGGTTTAAGAAAGGTAATCTGGAACGGATTACTTTCGTAACCCGGGGGACCACTGTATATATAATTAGAACTGAAGAATGATAGAATCTTAGGAGTTTATCAGATGGTAGGAATTTCTCCCAATTTCAAATTGAGCCAATTCGAATTCACGCAAATTCGCTAGTTTAGCGAATTTACATGAAATCTAATTGTGTTCAGAATGCGTTCAGAATGACTTCCCATTTCCTGAAAATGACCCCCCTTTCCCGAAATTGCGTGAGATGCTTTAATTTGCAATAACGTAAAACCTATGATTGTGTTCGGAATGGGTTCCCTTTTGCCCGAAATTGTGTGAGATACACTCATACGCAATAACGTGAAACCCCATGATTGCGTTCGGATTGCCATTGCATTATACCCCCAAAGTCCATCATATGATAAACTCCTTAGAGTTGGAAGAGACCACAAAAGCCATCCACTCCAACCCCCTGCCATGCAGGAAATGTAAGTGAAGACTAAGAGAGGTAGGTATGATCAACACAGAGCATGTCTGTAATAATACTCACCTTGAAAGTGCATTAACATTGAAAACATCCGTCATTCTATTTTTTAGTCCATGGAAGCACAATTGCGAGCCAATTCAGGTTTCAGGATGTGTATGAATACACCTGAGGCCTCTTCAGCAAAGGAAAAGCAATGGCCAGTCACCTACCCCACAAAAAAAGAAAACACATTCGACTTTATTCTCTCCCAGGCCTCTACTTTACCCCCACGCAAAACAGCTGTCAAAGCAGGAGTTCATGTTTCGCCTGGAAATCCAAACTCGCCTTTTTACCCTGCCTGTACTGACCCTCTGCGCCTGCTCCATCTGTCAGTGGTGTCCTATTGCTCCAGCTGGCTCACCTCAGTTTGCTAGCCTCCCCAGAGGGTCAGCCACTCATGCAGGAGGATTCGCTGCAGTATTCCTGAAAAACCCACAAAGGGCAGCGAGATTGAAACAAATAGCCCCAGAGCCATTTTTACAAAGCTTAAGTGTGTCTGGGAGACAGGCAGGAAGCTTGTTATGCTCTTAGGCAATTAGAGAGAGAAAAAGTGAGAGAAAAGGAGAGGCATGTGGGCATATACAGGAACAACAACAGCTAAAAGAAAGATAGCCCTGACTCTCAAGAAAAGGAGCTGAAATTATCTATTTATGAATATTTAAAACCCCCCCCCCCCCACACACACACCAATGACTAGCTTTTCATAAGAGCTAATCTGCCTATGACAGGCAAAAATACCATTCAGTGCAAACAAAATATTACACGTTTTCTGTAGAAACTTTAATTTTAATTGATAAGTCTTTTTCTTAGTCAAAAATCTATTTTTCTATAATCTTCTACCTGCTTGCTTAGGAGTAAGCTACCTTGATCTTTCACAAGAGGACTGGAAGATTGGAGCTTTCAATATGAGATCAGAAAGCAGTTGCAGGAGGGGGGATGCACCTAAGAGTAAAAGTGATCCAGTACTCACTGAGGTGGCAAAATTGAGTCTTTCTGTACCATTTCAGACCTCAGATTAGCTCCGACGTGATTGAAAACGACCTTTTGCACACACACACACCATGTTTGGACAATGGTATCTCAATGTATTGTCTCCCAGTCCCTTTCCTGGTCTAGTTTAAAGTACCAAACAGCTTCAAACCAGGTAATTGTAGTAACAACAAATCCCCACTTTCCCCAAGATTCAATGTGGCTTACAAAGATTTAAAACAGGCTGCTTGTCTTTCATGTATACCTGCCCAATTTCCACATTGTTGCTGTTGTTGTGCACCTTCAAGTTGTTTCTGATTTATGGCAACTCTAAAGCAGTTTCTTGGCAAGTTTCTTCAGAAAGTATTTGCCATTGATATCGTCTGAGGCTGAGAGAGCAAGAATTACTCAGGGTCACCCAGTGGGTTTCCATGGCTGAGTCAGGATTCGAACGCTGCTCTTCAGAGTCATAGTCAAATTAAATAACTACACTGTGCTGGCTCTCCCATACCAACTCTTAATCTGAGTGCTCCTGTCAAATGAAAAGTGAAGCAGGTGATGTCTAATAAGCCTTATTACAGTAGTAGCTCCCCAATTATAGAACAGCCTTCCTGGAGAGAGTCCCCTGGTGCCATCCCTAAGGTCTTCTCAGTCCTTTCTATCCGCTCACGTCTTTTAAATTATTCCTGTACTTTGGGTCTCTCGGTTTTAGAAACTGTATGCTTAATTTGGGGGTTTTGTGAATTTTGTATCACTGTCATATTTTATGCTGCTTTTGATTTTATGGCACTGCATTCCATTTTGTATGTAAATTATGTTTTATATCTGCCCAATGTAATTTGTTACCAGGTTTGCTACCAGATGATACACTGCCTACAGAAACAATGAACACAAGGATGGTGTGGTGAATAAGTTGAAGTCTACAATGGCAGAGAGTTTACCAGCTTTTAGGAAACAGGAAACCTTCAAGGTGGGATCTGTTGTACAATGCCCAGAGAATTTATAGGACAGCATGCCAATGTCAGAAAGCCAGCCAGCCAGCCAACTAGCTTTGGAACAAGCCCAGAGAGTAAGCCAATTTTGAAACCTATTGTTTAATATGGCTTGTTGTGAAACTGCTAATCTTAATTTCCCAGTGTGTCCCAACTCTGAAGCTGTCAAAAACCTGATTTGCTCACAGGGAAGAAGGAAGAAAGTATTTACATCCATGGTCCTAACTGACATTCATATGATTGCTGGAAGTTACCCAAATGGAATGGAATGAATGGTAATTCAGCCCTCTCATAATCTCTTACAATTGAGTCATCTGTGTAGTTGATAGTAGTAGTAATGGGAGTAGTAGTAGCAGCAGCAGCAGCAGCATGGAGGAATAGGAACTTCCCTTACAGTCTAAAAAGGTACAGTATACCACCACAGAAAGAACTAGTCCTTTACATTCTGTAAAGTAAGCACTAATTCTTATCACGGAAACAATGGTCTGATACAGACGGCCCAAAAGGGCCATCTGTGCGGCAGGATTAGGGTTAGGGAGGGCACAGCATTTACATCCTCCCTAACCCTAGTGCGTATGGATGGCGCCATTTTAAAATGGCAACGTCCATATGCGTGTGCCATGATAGCGTCATGGCGCATGCCGCGTTTATACAATGTGGCACGCGCCTGACATCATGGCGCCACTGGAGGGCGCCTAGGGTGCCCTTCCAGTGGCACCAAAAGGAGCTCCAAAATGGAGCTCCTTTTTTGTTGCTGGTCCTTTGCGCGGCCTTTACACAGCCACGCCAAGGACCCTGAAGGGATAGGGGTCGCAGCGGCAGCCCCTTTCTTCTCTCGGAACTGCCAGTGATAGCAGGGTGCAGCGGGCGCCCAGGGTGCCTGTTGCATCCCACTTTCAGGCCATGGAGAAGTGGCAGTTCACCGCTTCTCCGTGGCCAGTAGAAGCGCCGGGATGGGGCCTCTGGGGCTGCTGGTGAGGCAGCCCTGGCCCTGTCCCGGCGCTTCTTTGGGCGCCTACAGACCGCCCCTTTCGGGTGGTCTGTACAGCCCCAATGACATTCTTGGATGTAATTTCCAGAGAAATTACAAGTCTGATAGAAAAGAATTAAATGAGTACCAAGTGAACAGGTTTACTACTAACTGAAAAGCCCTCAACAAATAGTACATCTACACTGCTGACATAATGCTGTTTGACATGCCTTTAAGTGCTGCAGCTCTATCCTATGGAATCTTGGGTTTTGTAGTTTTACAATGTCTTTAACCTTCTCTGCCAAGGATTTCTGGTGCCTGACAAAAATACAAATTCCAGGAGTCTAAAGGATGGGGCCGTGGCAGTTAAAAGTGGTGTCAAACTGCATTGTGTCTCCAGCGCTAATGCACCCAAAGAAAACCAGTATTATTTTAAGAGGAATTCGCAAAATCATACAAGATTCTCAAAACAGTAAATGACTGTAGATCGGTAATCACAGAGATGCACTTGGAATAACACAGAGTTCTATATGTAACATTTTATGATTCAGTCAGAGGCTAGTAGGTATGAGAAAAGAGTGCTTCCTTCACAAAGCAAAAAGAGTAGTAGAACGTTTATACAGTTCTTACTTATGTAAACCAGAATCTTGCTGATACACTATGCTGGTGCAAATATTCTGGCGTAGGTGGTGGTGGAGGCAGCGGGAAAGAAGTTGAAAGTGAAGCAGCATGAAGGGAGTAAGGTATTAAGGAAAGGAAATAGGCTGTTTGGAGTTGGCAGATTTTGTCTGACTTCCCTTACCAGCACTCCATGTCTTGCAAAAAAGTGCAACTGCTAGCACATCTCCTGCTGACAGGATTCCAGCTATAAAATGCTGCTGCAATGAAGAGTAAGAAGAAAACTGAGGGAAGGATAAGAAAAGGAAAAAAAAGGGAGGGTAAGATTGCAGGGAAGCAAATTACACAGAACTTAAAAGGAATGGTTCAGCATGACAGGAAGCAGCCTCGGGAAAGTCTCATTCCCCAAGGAAGTTACTCCCAGAGAAGGATCTAGGAAGGCCTTTAAGGAACAAAGAACCTGACAGACTGGCTATCCTGCCTGCCTATGCTTTATAATAATGATCTATATCGGTGGCTGGACATGGCCTAGCTCAGCCTTCCCCATCATGACACACCCAGTTGCGTTTCGACTGCAACTTCCATTGTTCCCAGTCAAAATACTGGGGTGGTGATTGAAGATGATGGGAGTTATACTTCACAACATTTGGAGGGTGTCAAGCTGGGAAATGGTGGGCAAAGAACTGGATACCTCCACCTTCTGATTTTGGTATTTACTCTTACCGTAAGACTGATTTTGTTATCTGGAGAAAAATAATACATCTTTTTCAGATGACTGGTAATACCAAGTCCTAGCCCTTCAAATGCTTTCAGGAATGAGGTCAGTATATTTTGTTGTTGTTGTGTGCCTTCAAGTAGTTTCTTACTTATGGCCAACCTATCACAGGGGTTTTTTGGGACTGAGGTTGTGCAACTTGCCCATGGTCACCCAGTGGATTTCCATGGCCAAGTGGGAAATTGAACCCTGATCTCCAGAGTGATAGTCTAATGCTCAAACCACTAAATCACATTGGCTCTTAGTATTGCCAATCTTGAAAACAACCAAAGCCCCAAAAGACTCAATTAATACCCAAAGAAGGAGAGGCGTGAAGATGGAACTGCAATTTATTCGCTTTAGTGAACCAGACAGAAAGGAAAGGAACCTTCCTTTGGCTCTTTTCTAAAAGTTGCTAAGTTAGCCATTACCATTAGAAGCACTAGAAGTTAGCTAAGGAATGTTATTGGAAATACTCACATGAAATGAGTGCATGAAACCACAGTTTGTTTGTCTAGTCTGTAGGTGGGCAACTTGTCACACTCTAGATGTAATTGGAAAACAAGGTTCCCATCAGCTCTCACCATTGGCTCAGAATCACAGGAGCTATAGTCCAACAACAAGTGGAAGACTATGCATGGTCCAGCCTTAATCTCATGCAAAAATGGTATCTCTGGTTGTCACCAGCTCTCCTTTAGGCAGCAGTTTCCCCCAACTCTGCCACCCAAGATCCCATCCTTTCAAATGGAGATGTCAGGATTTAACTTGTAACTTTCTCATATGTAACAATATCTTCACAGATTATATTAACAGACCTAGAATACATATATGTGTATGTGCACACCCTTTCAGCAATGCACACTGGTACTTTAGGAAGCAAAATAAGCAAATATTTCAAAGTATACTGCAAGCAAAAAGGAAAAAAAATGCTTTGTTTGTTTTTAAACTAGGAAGCAGACAGCAGACCATAATTTTCTAACTGCTTACAGTTGCAGTCTGAATAGTAAAACATCTTCCATCCTCTAAAAGATGCAGGCACTCTATAATAAAGCACTGGTGATGATTTATTTATTATATGGGCCATTAATGAAATCTACTCACCATTTCTAGGACCTGCTGCTTTTCAAAGCAATGCAGAAAAGACTACAGCCTAAATACCCTAATGGCACAACTTCCCATCTCATCTGGGAAGATAAGCAGGGTCAGCTGTGGTTTGTACTTGGATGGGAGACTGCCAGCAATTATGAAATGCTATAGGCTATAGAGGAATGGGATATTGACCACAAACACCACTTACTGTGTTGTCAGCCCACCACCACATTGAGATGTACGTAAGCTGAAATTGTGACAGGGAAGTTTGGCCCTTCAGAGGTTTTGTCCTACAGCTGCATCCAACATGGACAATGGTAACCGACTGTAGGAGTTGTACACCAAAACCTCTGGAGGATGAAAGAATTAAGGATTATGCAAACTAGGATTATAACAGAGCTGTAGTTTTGGCCCCTGTTTTGTTTGATGTCACTGATGTGCTATGTGAACTGTTTGGCCAATGTTTGGAACTTCTGAACACACAATATTTATCAGGATGCAGAGGGAGAAGCATGTCAAACAACTGACAATGCCAAGTGAAAATATGCCAGGACAGAGAGACAGAAGCTGGTTTTGCATATTTCTCTCAAAGAAAGGAGTACCCCAGAGTGACATGCTTCTCTCAAACGCAGCTAAAACAATTCCTACAGCTGAACATCGAAATGCATAATAAGTTACTTTTTAAAAGTATTTTACTATAACTACAGTTCTAAGGAGTGGCAAGTCATCTAATTCCATCTGATCTTGGAAGCTAAGTCAGACCTGGCTGATATCAAATTGCCAACAAATACCAGCGCAGTGAGCTATATTTCAGAGGAAGGAACTGGCAGAACCACCTCTGAATACTCCTTCCCTCAGAAAACCCTATGAAATTAATGGGGTCACCATAAGTCAATAGGCAACTTGATGACACAAACACACACAATTCCAAGCCCTTCCTCTGTCAACTAAATGCAATGTTATCCTCACCTAGAGTACGCATTCTGAAATTACTGGGGCTTTAGTTAATTGTGACTCACTATTCCCATTCTTTTCAATAGATCTACTCTAAGCAGGACTAATGGATTTAACCCAAAGTTGTTTACTACTGTTGTGATTTATATAAAAGTATGCGCCTTCAGGTCACCTGTTGATTTCTCATGAATTTCATAAGGTTTTTGTAGGTAGAGAGGACACAGAGGTGGTTGGTGGTCTTCCTCTGAAATACAGCCTGTCGTACCTGGTATTCCCTGGCAGTCTCTCTTACTGCTTAGCTTCCAAGATCAAAAGGGCTTTTTGAATTTTTCTTTCTTATATTCAAAAGTAACCAGAATTGATCATTTTGAACCATCTTTTTTTTAAAAAAAAAAAAAAGTCAAAATGCTGTAATACAATTCCTTGTGGATCAAAGCAGTAATCAGGTTATTATTTATTTATTAGTGTACATGCCACCTGTCTCCCAGAGTGGGACCCTAAAGGAAATAAAGCAAAATGCAATTTTTAAAACAATTTAAAATCGTCAGAATTAAAGGAGTATAAAATTATTTTAAAATCATACTAAAGTTTTAAAAATAAATAACGTTCCAGAGGGTAGGAGCAGCCACTGATACATATGGTAAGATCTGTAATGGTAAGATTTTACACCCGGTAATTATAAAAACTAAAAATAGCTTTTCACCACAAAAGGAGCAAAGTTACTCTTTGTGTTACAACTGCAATATAATTGAGCCATGCCTTACTAACTGCAAAATAGAATGAATTATGGAAAGGCTGTTATTTGCAACTAGTTCCCTCCAAACTCTGGGCAGGTGAGCTGAAGAAGCCTGCACAAAATATATTTTCCAAAGTCAACATGAATTCCTGCTCACAATGAAACAAATGCAATCAAAACCTTTGGAATGAGCAGAGCTGAGTCTATTAGGGGCCATATGCAACAATTTACAGCCCTTCAGCTAGCGAGGGCCCTTTCCCACCTTTTGACAGGCAGAAAATTGCAGGGTCAGGCTACTGGAGGTATGTTTATTCATCAGGGCTGGAGCCGTAAAGCCAAACCGATTTGAAAGGGCTTCTTGTTTTATTTGCTTAGCTTTATTCATCATTAAAGCCACCGGGATGAAAGCAGAGATGAAGCTGACAAAGTCAAGGGGGACATATTACCTTAAGCGGTTTGGAGAACACAGCGGAACATCAATAACACTGCTGTAGGAGGTTCGGGATAGGAGAAACACTCCCTCCCCAGCATCACCAGATTTGATTTGCTAATGCAGGCACACTGCTATCAAGCCACTAGCCGCCTGTTCCAGGAACAAGGCCATGTCGCTGCTGCCTAATGAAAAATCAATGTTGAATTTTATTTGGCTTTAATAAAATTGTACCTGGGTCCCATCATTAAGGCCTTGCTGAATAATCTGTGTTCCTTGTACAACACTACATTCTCCCCTTCAAAAAAGGACAAAAAAACCACAAAAACACATCCAGATTTTAAAAGAGGCCAGGTTATTAAAACTTGGCATCTTCTACACAACAACGCTGGGGAATGTGTGACCCTCCAAATGTTGTTAGAATGCAACTCCCATCATTTCCCATACTGGCTATGCGGGTTAGGGCTGATGGAAGTTACAGGTCAAAAGCATGTGGAGGGTCATGCCTTCTCCCTTTTCTATAGTTAGCGACTTGAGAACCTTCAGAAGAAATTTTAAATGTGATCAACTGTAACAGAAAACATGGACAGGCAATAGACAACTCACTGCTCGATTTGGACCATGCTTCCCCAGGATTTAAAGCATCTTCCTTATTATGCATTTCAGCTGTTTCCAGCATAGGTTGCTTTAAACTACTTTGATTGTAGGGACAAGCAAGAGAGGTCCAAAATACACTGTAGAAATAGTCCAGTTTGACCTGCCCTGCCACTGCCATTCCCTTTCTTTTTGTGTCATGTCTTTTTTAGATTGTAAGCCTGAGAGCAGGGAAATGTCTAACTATCTGTAAGCTGCTCCGAGAGCCTTTCTGGTTGAAGAGCGGGGTATAAATACAGTAAATATATAAATAAATCCTGACAATCGTGGTTTATTGTGGCATCAGAGCTGTCTGACAGAGAAGGCAGAATGTCTCACAAAATGACAGTTCCCATCAGAATTCTCTAGCACTGATCCAGGGCAGTTAAAATGGTCTCAAACTGGATTATTTTTGCAGTATGTTTTAGACCAAAGTCTCTGCATCAAACCAGAGATGTCCAAGGCTTATATCTCACTTTTTCAGAGAATTGTGTCCATGGCCAGCATCCATGCCAGGCATGTAGTAGAATCTTGCTCATTTCAAAATATGGACACTGTTAGAAATAGTCACCTACTAGGTTATTATAACACATATAATCAAAAATCATTGGTAACAATTTTCTAAGAGCTGCTTAAAAGAAAAGCTCCAGATAGTTACATCTTCTGGCTTCTTTATCCCTCCGTCCAGAACTAGTAAATACATTCACTTCATCCTGGTATTCCTCTGAACCTTTCTGTTCTTTCCTCCACACGGCTAGCCCAACACTCTTGAGATTCAAGTCTTCCCCATTATGAATAAGCTAGGGATGCAAACTTTTACCAGTTTGCCTTTTTATGTGAGGATGAGGATGTGAGGATTAGTTTTCTTTCCACTAAGGAAGAAAATTAGCATTCCTTTACAATATTCACCCTCTTTTTGGCCAGAAACAGGTCATTCTGGAGGTGCTGAGGGCTACAACAACTTCCTTGCAGGTTACACTTTGTCCATCTCTGGCTGAAGAGGAAGGCCAAATTTGAGCTGCAGGCTTGCATCAAAGATGGCATGAACATTCAACAGCACTATTGATTTCTGAATGGGATTGTGGGTTTTACAGATCATAGCTCAGATGTGTTTCTGAGTAGGGCTACTCACATAGACTGGAAGCCTAGGGGGGCAGCAAGAGAGGGAAAGGGAGATGCAGCACTGACCAAATGCTCACCTGCAGTCTTCATCACTTTTGAACTGCTGCTCTCTTCTCTCTGTATGAACCTGAAGTAACAGTCCAAGGCACAGAGGACAAATCACCGAGCCAGAAAAAGCAATACTCAAAAGTCAGAACCTATCAGTGAGTGAAAGGAAAAATACTCCAAATGAATCATCTATCCAAAGCGCTGTGCTTATTCTCTGTGTGAACTCAGGGATGCATCAATAACAGTCAAAGAAAGACCTTTTTATTCCACCTCCACCCCTGTCAGCCTCTTCATCTTTTATGGGCAATGTTATTTTTAATGCTAACTCACTTTTACTGCTTTAAAGCTATTTTAGTTAAATTGTAAAATGGCAAAACTGCCTCAAGAGTTTGAATAAAAGCATAGTATATAAATGCTCTGCATAAAAATAAACACAGCATTAATTTACTGTCAAGTGAAAGGCCCCCAACTGTTGACGTTGCCTCAGTCCTGTTCCAAAGCAAGGATGGGGAACTTGTAGACCTCTAGATGATATTGTTCTGCAACCCCCATCAAGGGCTATGTTGGCTTGGCCTAATCCAATCCAACTGCAATCCAATAAGGGCCACAAATCAACTAGCCCAGTTGAGCTGGTCTGGAAAAGATAAGACACATTCTGGAGATACATCCAATTCTCTTTGGAAGAGCACTTCAACGAGTGTGCTGAAAATACTACTAAAATCAGTGGAAATGTTTAGTCACAACTTATCTTTTGGATGATTTCAAATGAAAATTATTCTGGATCCAATCTATAGCTTTTAACTGGAAAAAATGTAAACTTTTAACTCTCCCTTTTAAAGTCAACTGGACTTAAAAATGCTTACATTTTCCCCAATCAAAATAGCAATCACACTGCAGTAATTTAAGGGTTTAAAAGACATAACAAAGCCATAACTCTCAAGCAGGGACACTTTTAACATCAACGTAGAAAACAAAGAGTTTTATCATGCAGAAACAAGTAACTCCATTTTTTTTTTTATTATAAAGATATAACTCAGCAGCTCCCAATGAACTCTAATATTAAACGCTGAAGAACTGCTTTGCATTTTTGCCTGGGTTAAGATGAGTTCAGCTGTCACTAACAATCTATTCTGCAATTGAAATATTACCCAGCTGAGAAAGAGAGAGAATGGGGAAAGACATTTCTGAGGATATTTTGAAAAGGTGAGTCAAAATATTTTAATAGTACAATGAGATTATGTCTGTAGATTAAAATAAGAGAGAGGGAGGGAGAGAGACTTTCTCCATACCTAGAAACAAGCAAGCTTGTCTACCTCCATATAAAGCAATAGTAAAAGCCAGTACTCCAGTCTGAAGATGGGAAGTGAACATTTCCTAGCAATGTCACGCTTCAGCCCAAAAATGGGAATCTTGAACACTTTCTATCGGTGCCCATCTTCCACCATGTTGTTTAGGACAAGTAAATGGATGGGTTGTCCTATCACAGATGTATCAAATTTGTTACATTTATACCTCACTTTTCCTCTAATGAAGTCAGATGCATGGCTCTCCTTCTCTCAATGGAATCTTCACAACAATCCTGTGAGGTAGGTCAAAGTGAAAGTGTTGGCCAAGGTAATGCTCAGCTTTATGGCTGAGTGATGACTTAACCAGGATCTCTCAAATCCAACACTCTTGTTGCAACATCACACTGACTCTCCAGTCCAGAGAAAAGCAGCTTCCTTCAGAGGCAACAAGAAGTAAGGTCAATGCAACTGCTACTAGAAACAACAAGGTACCAAGGAGCAGTCATCTTACTGGAAAAATTAGGACAAAGTGGGGCAAGGGTGGGGGAGGAAAAAGAGATCTCCAGCTGTAGCAGAAGAAGTGAACCTGCAAATACAGGCAGATGAAGAGGACAAGAGTAAATATGCAAGTAGGCCCATACTGTGTTTGGCAATCCTGTGATGAGCCCTCCTTCCGAAAGCAAAATTTGGTATAGGAAAGGTAAATGATTCCAGTTTAATTTATTAGTTTTCTTCTTCAGTGCACTTACACATTAAAGACAAGTGACTGAAACTGCCTGCATTCTGACCTAGCACTTTATAGGAAGTAAAGATCCTGCAAACAAACACAGGGTCCCATCCAGTGACTCAAACTTTTTTCACTATGTGAAAGGCTTGCATTCAGTAGGTACAGTATGCCACAAGTAACGCAGGATTCTGACTTAGTTCAGCATTGCGTACCGCAAGACAGAGGAACATTTGGCCCTTGGGATATTTTGGAACACAACTCCCACAACCCTGGAGTGCTTGACATGCTAGCCAAGTCCAAAGCATCCAGAGAAACAAAGTCCTGGTCTGTACCATATTCCCACAACTTGGTACCTTCCAAATGTGTGGGAATATAGATCTTTAGTCCAACAGATCTGGGGTACCAAGATAGGAAAGCAGGACCTTTGTCAACCCTACTCAGAGATGCTAGGGATTGTAGCAAAACACTTGCGCATTCAGCAAGGTGGGAAAAGTCTACCTTCCACATGTTGTCCCCAAACTCCACTTCTGTGGCTCCAAAGCCTCCCTCCAGTCCCACAAAGCCCCCACCTCAACTTAATTTTAGACATGATTTTTCAAACCACACCCATAAGTGAAAACACCTTCCCAGTGTCCCAGAACTCCCTCTAATTCTTTTTCTTATTGTTGTATGTCAGCAAAGAAAAGGAGCATACTTCTGGGTCCATGGGCCAATATAGGGTGTGCTTGAAAAGTGTCCCCTCCTTCCCCCGGTGCAGTTGCCCACCCACGCTCTGAGCTATGGTCTCCTTCTCCATCAGAGAAAGCCACCAGAAATCTGATTTAAAACAGAGCAGCAGGTTAAATTAAAGAATAGTCTAGATGGATAAAGTAACTCAGATCCCCCTCAATGCTTAGCTACATCACAAGAAACACGACCAGAAAACTGGGAGCCACCAGCAGTGTCAGTGATCTATTAAAACAGAAACCATAGGAACCGGACTGAAACTGGACCAAGGACATTCAGGCAGAGCTAGGGAAGAATCCTGCCAGAAGCCTTCTAGGGCTGCCAAAATGGACAATACTGAACTAGATGGACCAATGGCTGACTCCAGTATACTGCATTTTCTTATGTTCCAGACTCCAAAGATTGTACCTGGAATTTCTGCATGAGAAATAGCTACTCTACCACTGAACTATGGCTTTATGGTAAGCGATACAAAACCGAATTATAAAAACTGATTTTATTACTTTATTACAGCGTTATTCGGTATGTTGGGTTTTGTTTTTTTTTTACATCTTTCATCAGGTTCCTTCCCTCCACACCCCCAACTTTACAGCGTGTAATTTTCTGATCTTGGCTGATAAAAAAGAAAGAAAAAAGATCAATAAAATAATTTCAACATCTGTCATTTGGGCTACTGGTAGTGATGTTTAATACCTCTTCAAAAGAGCCATTTGTACTGGGAAAATGCCTCCCAGCTGAGTCCTTTGCAGAGGGTTTCCTGGGCAGAATTAAGCTTGCAAAAGACAGAGCAGCAGCCCATTGACTATCAGTCAACTCAAGCACCAGCAGCTTCTATACTGAGATAACCCACTGCTGTGAATCAGAAGAGGAAAGTGTGCATACCATTCTCTATTCACTCATGGCACACACAAAAGCAAGCCTGGGAGCCTGTCACTGCAATTGCTCCTTGTGCCAAATGTCAGGTGGGACTGGGAAACATAATGTAAGGCATTATGAAAGGCCAAAGGTCCCCCACACCTGGTGCACAGAGGCCTGTTTTGCATTTGTAAAAAACATGGCTTCAAGTACAAAAGTCCTAACATAATTCACTTCAGAATAAGTTTTTGTGAACTGAGCCAATATAGTGTGGTGGTCTGAATGTTGGACTAGGATTCTGGAAAGTCCAGGGTTCAAATAACCATTCGGCCATAAAAACCCATTAGTTAACCTCAATGCTCTCTCAGTCTCAGAGGATGGCAATGGCAAACCTTCTCTGAAGAAATGTTGCCAACAATACCCCGTTTAAAGGTTGTCATAATTTGAACTCATCTTGAAAGCACATCATAACAAGAATGACAACATTCCCTATGAGTAGAGGCTTAGGGAGTTGGATATGTTTAGTCTGGGGAAAAGATAGCCATGTTTAAATATTTGAAAGGAAGTCATATTGAGGATGGAGCAAGCTTGTTTTTCCAGAGACCAGATTGAAGCTACAGGAACAGAGATTGCACCTAACATTAGGAAGAATGTCTTGATGGTAAGAGCTGTTTGACAGTGGAATATACTGCCTTGGAGTGTGGTAGGCTTCTTCATTGGAGATTTTTAAACAGAGGCTGGATGGCCATCTGTCGGGGGTGCTTTGAATGTGTATTCCTGCATGGCAAAAGGGGGTTGGACTGGTAACCCTTGTGATCTCTTCCAACTCATATGATTTTAATAATCATGTGTTTGAGAATAACAATTGATGAACTCATTCACAATCCTTTTTGTGTTTCTGACTGCCTTGGACAAGGAGGCCAAGCTTAATATACACTGGTCCCCCGGGTTACAAAGATAATCCGTTCCGGGATTACCTTCGTAACCCGGAAGTCGTTCGTAACCCGGGGGACCGCTTTCGCGGACGGACCGTGCGGCCATTTAAAGGGGCCGCGCGGCTTTTTTTCCGCTTTTTTCCGTATCCCGGGGGATCCTTCGGATCCCGGGGGATACAATGGCGGTCCCGCCGCCTTCGGATCCCGGGGTTTTCGTAACCAGGGGGATTCATAAGGCGGGGGACCACTGTACATTCAACTAGTCTTTGCTATGGATAGATTGCCATGGCCACATGCTGATATACTCAGTCTACTGTAAATTCAGCCGTGTTGACTGACATGGTCCAGAAAACAACCACAGAAAAGAAGAGAAGGGAAGAGGATCTGTGTATATCACTTCCAAATTTTGGTGACTGACACACTGTTAAAAGCAGCAAAGAGTTGCCACAGCAGGGGGCCACAGGGACTGAAAAACAACAGGGGGGCATGTAGTTCACAGACCCTGTGTTACCCATCCTTTCCCTAAAGGAGAGGTGCTAGGGCTCAGATTTTTGTGGCAAACAGGTAGGAACCCCCACCACCAAAGATATGTATAAATGAACTATGGTTACTTGGTGGGGGGAAATGATCTGCACAAGCTCAGAGGTTCTGGTTCCACAAGTCTGGCTGGAACACTAATGTAGTAGCACCAGATCAATATTTTAAAACAGAGATGAGTGGGAGAAGGATGGAATGTATTTTGCCTGCAAAAGCATTGTGCCTTAGAAGGCAGGAAAGTAACACACTTTGCTCCTGATATAGCTGACAAAGATTCCTGTACAACACAAAAGCTTTGGTGTTTTTACATCTACAGAAGCTGGTCCAGTTATATCACTTCAGCCAAGATGGAGAGACTTCAGCCTTCCTACCACTTTTACCAGCCCAACCAAGCAGGGCCAAAAATAAGGAATTGTAGACTGAAGGGCAAATGTTCCTCACCTATTTCTCATAAATCACTCTTCCCAAGACTGGGACCCTTCAAATCGGATGGATTATAACTCCCACGAAGGCACTAGACTAAGGAAGGAGACAGCTTTCACCTGGTACAGCTTTCAACTTCAGAGACAAAACATTCTTCAAAGAGTGCAGGACAATTTCCCTCTTTGTCCCATTTTCCATTATTGAAAAGGAATCACAGCTGGGAGATAGGACTTTCTTAAGACTTGATCATGATTTTACGGCTGAGGTGAGATATGACTTGAGGATTTTGTAGCTCACAGTCTTGGCCTCTATGCTAAAGTAAACCACTGAAGCAATTCGGGTCTCTGCTTGCATGACCGGCTTCTATTTTTTGTTTCTTCCTCCCCTCCCCTCCCTCCCTGCCTTCTACACCTCCTAAAGGATCTTTCAACTGTTAAGTCAGTCCTACTACATTCAGATGTGATTTCCTCTCTGAAAGATCCTCCAAGAACCAGTCAACAACTTATCACATGAAAACCAATGTGCACTTTCAAGTGTCCAAATATTTTTACTTTGATTTTTCAATTGGAGCTGATTAAATGCATTTGGAAAACCTTTATTTGCTTTGTAGGCTCTTCTCTCTGCCCACGCCGCTGCCACTGCCTTGAATCTTTCATTTAGACACTGACATGCCTAAGCACCCTCAGGGCTGAGCCCAAAGGTCTGTGGCCTGGGCCCTTTCCCCTTTAGCACTCCCCAACTATATACCTCATTTTAGGACTCATTCGCACAACCAATCTGAAAGTGTAATTCAGGCTTGCAGTTAGCAATTTGCTAACTACGCAACCAGCACGTAGTAGCCAGCATGAGAAATCAGCACATCATTGGCATGCACAAGCAAGGCAATGTGCAGATGGAAAAAAAAAATCAGTGTCAGTATGCTGGATAAGTACACTGAGAGGTGGCTCCTGCAGGTTTCTTCTGATGTGATGATCCCAAAGGTGAGTTCAGATGTCCTCATACATCACTCTGCGACTGAACCATCCACAGATGATGTTGACTGTGAAAAGCCTTCCAGAGATCAATACTCAAACAGAGCTTTCAGATCACCTCCTCTCACCTCAGAGACGATACCATAAACTCCTACAGATGCATTTCACGCATCAGGTTGCAGAGAGAACAAGCGAGGAGAGATGAAGCTTGCAAACCTATACGTTCCTGTGCAGAGCCTTTGGAACTGGGGGGGGGGGGGGTCAGCTGAGGGAGGGGGAACAGGAACTGCATATGCACACACACAAACACACACACAAACCTTGGCACACAATAGGGTTGGGGAAGTTTGAGGATCTGAAGCAATGCTTGGGAAGGGGAGGGGAGACGTGTCTGGATGACAGCCCTTTCTATCCCCCTGCCCAATGATCTCAGTTTCCCCGGAGTTCTCAGAAGCCAAGAGACTATGTTTCCCCCCAAATGACTTCTACCATATCCTAGCTGATAGAGGAAGATGGGTGAAGTTTCCTCCTGCTTTGAAGGCTTCATAGGAAAGCGTCAAGGGCTGTAGGTTGGACACTCCTAATTATGCACTCTCATAGGTATGAGTAGGACATTCAAGTATGGGAATATACAGCAAATGACCAGTGGCCTCCATGTCATTGGGGTGGGGAATCCACTCCTGCTTTAGTCTCAATTTTATAAAGCTATTCAAGATATCAAACATATTTTGAGGACAAGGTTCAGCACCACAGACAGCTCCCATGAAGTTCAGACTAGAATCCAGAGTGAGCCACTGCTCCAATGACATGGAAGCTATTTGCTGCTGCATACAGCCATATGTGAAGCATGCCTTATTAGTCAGGCTGTATCATGTAAGAAGTAAGGACAAGCCACGAAAATGACAGAAACCAGCTAGGAATCCTGTTAAAATATACATGATGCAAAGGGATCTTGTAGCAGCTTTGAGACTGAAGAAAGAAACTGGTAGCATGTTTTCCTAGTCTTGAGATTACCATACTTTCCCCTATGCATCTGAGGCTCAAGTCTAGGAAAGCTCATGCTTCCAGCTTCTTTCTTTCAGTTAGTCCCAAAGCTGTTAAAAGATCCCTTTGAACACCGATTTTTCAGACTAGCACGGCTATATCTTTGAATTAAAATATACAAATACAGTAACAGGACCTGCTTTACCTACATGTTGGCACGTGCCCTTCTGAGAAAGCGAGTTTACAAGCTCAGGAAGTTCAGTGAATACAACATTTAAGAGAAAAGTATAGTTCTTATAAAGACCCTTCAAATCCCCAACCGGATGGTTTCAAGTGTGGACTGTATTCTTTTCCCCACCATCCAAAACTAGCAGAGTACAATAGCATTTTCTCCTTGTGTTTTGTCTCTGCGATGTTGGTTGCTGCTCTGACCGTATTTAATCTGATTTAAAGGATGGGTTGTTAAAGACTCCAGTGTTAGCCAGACAGCAAATGCCAATGCTGTGTGCGCACTAGATGCAGTTTAAGGAAGGAGCTATGTCAGCATCCCGCAATGCTTTTCCTTTTGAACTACCAGCATCTCCCAATTGTACATGCAGCACAGTATGTGAAACTGTGTTTTTTAAAATTTTAAACAAGACCACAACTGCAGTCCAAAGAGAAAGACAAGGCAGCAATAACTCAAAGCACACTGAACCTTACTGCAAGGGGCTCGACCTGATCCAGCTCACATTTTTAGTTTGGGGTAACTGAAAAGTCACCCTGAGTCCCAATTCCGGGAAAAGAGCAGGATACAAGGAAATATATACAAATAAATAAGTACAAATAGGCTGCTCCCTATTCTTGGAACCTCCTTCCCTTACATCTCCGGATTACCACCTCTTTAACCAATTTTAAGGTGGAACTTAAAGACATTTTTGTTTAGGGAAGCGTTCCATCTCACAACTTGATTGAATGATGATTATTATGTATCTGTGTTTGTTGCATTTCAAGGGATGCTTTAATGTTATTATTTTGTTTTCTTAGATTGTACGCCTTAGGAAGGTTTTTAATTTTTGTTTTAATTTTTGTATACTCAGGATGTACAGCACTGTGCAAATTGACAGTGCTTTATACGAGGGGATATCCTGAAGTTTTAATTATCACCTTTACAAAATTTTTGATAGAAAGTTTGTTTTGATTTGTACTTGTTAACTTATTTCTATGTAGTCACCACCCAGATTTGCACATTTTCCCAGTGTTTCTTGACCCTCCGGATATCTGATATTGTAGAAGTTTGCAGACTGCGTCTTATGAGGGAGTATCGTAAAGTAATAATGATCACCCGGAAGTCATTATGGTATAATGATGACATTTAGTCAGTGTCACAATTGGTCCCTAAGTGCATGATATCGAGAAAATCAGCTCATTGCATCCTTTATTTTTGTGACGGGCTGCGCCAGAAGTGACGAAAGTTTAAAATCCTTGTAAGGCGCAATCCGCAGACTTCTACAATGACGGTATCCGGAGGGTCGAGAAACGCTGGGAAAAAATGTGTCAATCTGGACGGCGACTATGTAGAGATAAATTAACAACTACAAATCAAGACAAACCTTCCGTCGAAATTTTTTTAAAAGATGATAATGAAAACTTTAGGATACCCCCTTGTAAATACAGCTTAACAATAATTTATTAATAATTATAATAAATATAATAATAATAATAATAATAATAAAGCACTTTTGCTTGGCCACACTCTTCCTCCGGGCGTTTCTGCCTCCAAGAGCCCTCCAGCAGCGAAAAAGATAAGGCTGGACAGCTCCATGTTTTAGCCCTCAATAGTCAAACCAAAAATGGAGCTCTCCAACCAAAATTTGGCGTTAGGGGTGGAAATGGGGTTTGAGAGGCTAGGGCTGCATCCACACTGGAGAAATAACCCAGTTTGGCCCCGCTTTAATGACCTTGGCTCAAGGCTATGGGATTCTGGGAGTTGGAGTATGTTGTGGGGTCCAGAGCGGAGCTCCGCTCCGCTCTGGACCCACAACATACTCCAACTCCCAGAATCCCATAGCCTTGAGCCAAGGCCATTAAAGCGGGGCCAAACCGGGTTATTTCACCAGTGTGGATGCAGCCTAGGACTCCAGAGACCAGCTTGTAAACCTTGGACAAATCACACTCTCTCAGCCTCAGAGGGTGACCATGGAGAACCTCCCTCTGAACAAAACTTGCCAAGAAAACCCAGTGATAAGCTTGCCTTCTCTGGGAGAGCCAGTATGTTGTAATGGTTTAGGATCCTGGAGACCAGGGTTCGAATCCTGGCATAGCCATGGAAACCCACTGGGTGACCCTGAGGAAGTCACACTCTCTCAGCCTCAGAGGACGGCCCTCCTCTGAACAAACCTTGCCAGTGCGCCATAGGTCAGAACGGACTAGAAGGCGCACAACAAGGGGATCTGACCACTGGGCTACAACTTTGGAGGCCAGGGTTCGAATCCTGGCACAGTCATGGAAACCCATTGGGTGACCCTGGGCAAGTCACACTCTCTCAGCCTCAGAGGGCGGCCATATTCTGAACAAATATGGCCAAAAAACCCCCTGCGATTAATTCGCTGTAAGCCAGAAAGGACTTGAAGGCACACAACGAGCGATTTTGGAGACCAGGGTTCGAATCCTGGGACGGTCATGGAAGCCAAGTGGATGGGGCAAGTCACACTCTCTCAGCCTCAGGGGACAGCTATGGCCAAACCCCTCTGTCATCAGACTTGAAGGCACACAGACAAAAACATGTGTGTGTGTGTGTGTGTGTGACTCTGGGAACCAGTGGGTCACACTCTCTCAGCCTCTGGGGATGCCAACTTGCCAAGAAAAACACAACAATGAATCCTGGGAGTGAAGTTTTCTGTATCTGCAGTGGAGAAATAACCCGGTTTGGGAGCGTTTTCGTTGTAATGGAGGCCATCGCAGCGAAAACGCTCTCAAACCGGATTATTTCTCCAGTGTGGATGTGCAACCTCTTTTTTTTGCCGCGCCACAGCGACCCCTCCTGGCCAGAGGGCGAAACAGCGCCTCACCTTTTCCTCCTTCGGGCGTCGTCGTCGAATGGAACGTTCCTGCCGCAGTCCTCCCTCGCTGCCACTGATGCCTCTCCCTTCACTGCTGCTGCTGCCTCTCTTCCTTCTTTCTGGACCAGCTCTGTCTTGTGGGCTTCCAAGGAGGAGGCCAACGCGCATGCGCCGACTCAGGCCCGGCATGGTCTTTCCAGAGGGGTGGGGGCCTCCTCCTTGGCGCCAGTCGGCGCGCGGGGCATGCTGGGGGATGTAGTTTATGAGTGTTGTGGTGGTACTAGTGAAGCATTTCAGCGTTTGAATAATAAAGGCGTCCTTTTTTAAATATTGGTTTCTGACGGAGCGATTGAGGCCTAACAAAGGGTGATGACCCTCGCCACAAAATGGAGGACGTTCCAGGAAAATAAAAAAATAAATAAAAATATAAAATATAAAAAAAAATGAAATATAAATAAATAATTAAATGAAATTAAAAATAAAATAAAATTTTAAAAAAATTAAATTTCAAAAATAAAATAAATAAAAACGAAACAATAAAATAAATAAATATATAAATAAAAAATAAACGAATAACAGTAAAAACAAAACGATAAAATTTAAAAAATAAATAAATATGAATAAAAACGAAACAATAAAATAAATAAATATATAAATAACAATAAACGAACAGCAATAAAAATAAAAACAAAATAAAATTTAAAAATTAATAAAATGAAATAATATATATATTAAATAAAAATAAAATAGATAAAAATTAAAAATAAAGACAGATGAAGACAAAAATAAAAATAAAATAATAAAATAGAATATAAAAATAAATAAATAAAAATAAATAATATATATATATATATAAATTAAATGAATAAAAATAAAATAATAAAATAAAAATTAAAAATAAATAAAGACATAAAGAAATAATAAATATAAAATAATAAAATAAAAATTAAAAATAAATGAAATGAAACAATAAAATAAGCAAATATAAATATATATAAATTAAATAAATAAAAATAAAAATATAAAATAAAATTATAAATTAAAGACATAATAATAATATAATAATAAAATAAATATAAATAAATATAAAATAAAATAATAACATTAAAAATAAATAAATAAATAAAATTACTCATTTTTCAAAGAGGTCAGGACTAGTTCTCTCTTTGTCCCATTTTCCATTATTGCAAAGGAATCTCAAAAATAAATTGTTGTTATTGTTGTTGTGGCCTTCAAGTTATTTCTGATTTATGGCCACCCTAAGGGGGAACCTATCATGGGGTTTTCTTGGCAAGTTTTTCTCAGCGGGGTTTTTGCCATGGCCATCCTCTGAGGCTGAGAGAGTGTGACTTGCCCAAGGTCACCCAATGGCTTTCCATAGCTGAACAGGGGTTCAGATCCTGGTCTCTAGAGCTGTTGTCCAGTGCTCAAACCACTACACTGTGCTGGCTCTCAGATACATTTGACAGACAAAAATATGCAATTTGCCAGAGTTTAAAAATTCTGTATTTTTTTAGATATAAAGGTCGAAGAAAAGTAGGAGCTCATACAGAAAACTTACAGATGTTAACACCTGTCTATACTGCTTTATCACACTAGGGGGCAAATAGGATTTAAACGAGCGTTAAACAAGAGTTAAACAGGAAATGTACTATGATAAACATAGGGCATTTCCTATTTAACTCTCCTTTAAATCCTGTTTGCCCCCTAGTGTGATAAAGCATTATGATTTGATAGCTCATATTTCAAATCTCTCATATGTTATCACCCCTATGGGCAGTTCCTTAAACCAGTGAAACCGACTTTAGAAATTAAGTCTGTGTATTGATAAAACAACTCATGTTCAGAAGATATCTACAGAAAGAAAGTGTTTCATGGTCTGCATGAAGCATGTCGACTAGTATCACATGCTGAACTTTTTAAAAAAGAGTAACAGACCACACTCCAAACTCCTCATTTGCAACCTCACCTTCAATCATTTTACAAATAGTTAACAAAGTTTTATAATAATAATTTAAAAAGCATTGATACATAGTTCAACATATATCAGGCTGTTAGGAAAAGCCCCAGATTAACATTTTTACAGGTGCGCGAGACACCATCCCTGGGCACCCTGTCTATACATTCAGCCCTCTGTATCCACTGATTCTTTATCCATGGATTCAAGCATCCATAGCTTGAAAATATTATTTTTTAAAAATTATTTTATATAAGGGACAGCATTTTACTATGCCATTGCATTTAATGGGACCTGAGCATCCATGGATTTTGGTATCAATGTAGGGTCCTGGAACCAAATCTTAGCAGATACCAAAAGCCCACTGTATGGCAAACACATTTCCAAGACGAATAAATTTACAGACCATATTAACCATAAGAGCTACTACCAAAGTAGCAGTTTTGTTACCTATGCCATTGAGTGCAAATGCCTAAAGCTTTATGCGCAGAAGACAACCAGACCGCTCAAGAAATGTTCAGGGGAACCCCTTTGAAACATAGGAAATAACAAAACAGGTGCTTTGTTAATGAGTCATTTTTGGAAGTAGAGCATCCTGGAATAGAATTTAGATTGTGGGCTATAGAAATGGTGAATACAGTTGGGCTTCCACATTTACAGCTTTGACTTTTGCAGATTTGATTTTTTGCAGTTATAATTAATGTGTGTTTTCTAGGAATCTCTGGGTCTTCTAACAAAACTCTTACCAGATGTTGACCCTAGAATTATTCTGCAGAAACTTGACATTCCTAGAGAAAACTCTTCTCTAAGCAATTGGAATCATCCAGCATGATTCAATGATCAACATCTGGCAGATGTATGCATAATCTGGCAGATGTTGACCACAGAGTTGCACTGGAGGGCCTAGAGATGCCTAGTGAGGTGTTCTCTCAGGTAAAAAGTATAATATTTTTATTTGTGTTTTTCCCCCCACATTTGCAGGGGTATGCTTCCATCAATATGGTGCAATAATGCAAAGATTATCACATGACGTCACGCGATGTTGCGATTATCACATGATTATCCTGTGAATAAAGAGGCATTCTAGTGCCACCTTTTATTCACAGGAAAAATATCTGATATTAGTTGGTGTTTGTATGCATAATTAGATATTCCCAAGGAGGCAAGATAGTTAAACATCTTTCCAGTAAATTAATGTCAGGCTTTAACTGCTGAAGTGTTTGGCCCTGATAAGTTGATGTTCATCTGGGGAAAAGTTTTTAACAGCAGAACATTACCTTTTCCCTCTCCTTGCAGCTTGCATGTGTGTGTGTTTGCTATAAATGTATGTCCTTAAAGCTTCTAACAGAAAATAATTTGTTATATATATATATATATATTATATATATACACACACACACACACAGCATTTGATCTCACTCTTTGGTTGACCTGGCTCTCAAAGCAGCCTGCAGAGGATTTCGTAAGAACAATAATATGTCATTAACAATAAACAATTTAAAGAGGTGGAAATTGTAACAGATTTGCTTCTTCTTCCTCTCCTTTTCATGGGCCTGTTGGTTTTCCCAGAGCTTGAGCAAGTTACCTTTTTGGACTACACCTCCCAGAATCCAAATGGCCACATTCCCAAATCCTGGCCTGGAAAAGCCAGTATTCCAACTGGAGTGAATTAAAATACCTTTAAAGTGCACACTTATGCAAGCTTCTTTGGAAGCAAATCCCATTTAATACAGTAAGTCATCACTCCCACTACATAATAAACCAGTTTTTTCTAACTGATCTGAACAGCCTTAAATGTCCCTTGTTCGCACCTGCACTGAATTCCTGGAGCAGTTTGACAAGGGGGGCCCAGTGCTAAATCCATTTAAAGTGCTTCTTCCGGATCTGTTGGATTCCCTTCATCTTTGGCAATGAATCGACTGAGAGCTAGTGTGAACAAGCTGCAGATCTCAATTGGTTCTCTGTGGCACAGTCAGCCCTGTGATGACGCGGCTCCATGTTGAATCAATCCATTGGTGAATGTGAACACAAAGTGGATTAAATTGAAACAGATAGGTTCAATCGCTGCTCGAATAGTGTGAAGTCTATTTGGCGCTAAATCACTTTGATTCAAAAAAAAAAAAAAGATTTATTTTGTAGTGGGAATGGTGCCTAACAATTCTTTGTGAGTAAAAATACATAAAGTTGCGTACTTATTACAAAGGTAGAATTCCTTATAATTCTCTTTGTCTGTGGTTCTGTATAGTCCATAAAAGTAACCTATACAGGACACAAGTCTAGCAGCAGCAGAGGAAAAAGCCAGCGATGGGCAATTCATCTCACTGGCTCCTTATCAGGCTAAGGGTGCAGCTACGCTGTAGAAACAGTGCTGTTTGATACCACTTTAAGTTCTGTACCTTCATCCTGTGGAGTCCTGGGATTTGTAGTTTTACAAGGCCTTTCGCTTTCTCTGCTGGTGCCTCGCAAAGCTACAAATCACTGGATTCTTTAGGATGGAGCCGTGGCAATTAAAGGATGGAGTCGTGGTGTCAAATTGTTATTTCTACAATGTAGATGTATCCCCATAAAGGGTCCCCGAAACACTGTCAATTGACAGAACATTGCAAGGAGGATACATAATAAAAGGCCTGAAAATTAATGGAATCCATTGTTCCAAGAAACTAGTAAGCCCACAGATGGAAGGGGAGGATGGCATGCCTGAGACCAGCAGATACACTTCTCATATAAATCAGTGCAGGACTAGGAGAAAGTGGGAGGATTATCCTAGACCTATATTGCATCATGAAGTATCTGACGTCCAAAACACACTGCAGAAATAATTCGATTTGAGGCTGCTTTAACTGCCCTAACTCAGCGTTAGAGGAATCATTTCAAGCTGTGGATGCTTGAAATCGAAGCACTATGAATCTGTATATATGGAGGGCCAACCGTGCAATGAAATAAACCTATGGCTCTTACTGTAAGACTATATCCATTCTAATAACTGTTTCTATAAAGAAATACAACAAATAGAATAATCTAACAAAACAGTAGAAAAAACAGTCACGTAACCCACAAAGGCCTCTCCGCAGCCAGGGCTATTTTATGTCTGGCCATTTCAGCCTTTTATGGCTTCCTAGCCATCTTTGGGTTTGCTAATCCAGCGTGTGCAGTTTGACGTCACTTTAACTGCTATGGCTGAATGCTATGGAACGTTGGGATTTGTAGTTTGGCGTTTTTCAGCCTTCTCTCTTAGAGTGCTGTGGTGCTGCAGCAAACTACAAATCCCAGAATTCCATAGCATTGAGCCAGGGCAGTTAAAATGATGCCAAACTGCATTATGTTTATAGTGAAGATTTAGCCTGTGTCAGTGGAAATCAAATATATATTCAACCATAACCAGAGATCACACACATACACACATGATAGAAAACAGATGAATAGACTGATATTAAGAGAGATAAAAGAGAAATTAAGAAAAATATTAATCCCTGCCAGTTTGTAATAAGAGGGTTCCTCATGCCAGCGACTGGAAGATCGTTTTCCTCTGGTGATCGTAACAACGCTTGCAACGTTTGAAAGAATGATATACGTTTGAAAGAATGATGGCCCTTCATATCCATAAATTCTTTATCCACAGATTTAACCATCCATGGCTTGAAAATATTCCAAAAAGATGTAATTTTCAAAAAGAAAGCTTGATTTTGCTATTTTATATAAAGGACACCATTTTATTATGCCATTGTATTCACTGGGACTTGAACATCCACAGATTTTACTATCCATGGGGAGTCCTGAAACAATAGCAATATAGACAAAATCTACAAATCGATTTATATTTGGTCATTTGGTCAAGTATAAGATAAATACTTAGCAACTAGTGAGGTTGTTTTTTTCCCATTCTCATGATTGTTTTGTTGCTTTTGTTATATTGAATATTATGGTATGTAACTGAGAACCTTTTCGCGTCTTTCTATCACGCATTAAATTTGAATAAACGCGTTTGAAAAAATAAAAAGAAGAGAAAAAATAGTTTGGATGAGAATTTGGTCCCACTTCTGCTGTAAAGATTCTATAGAATTCTAGGTAATTGACCAGAAGAGAGTGATTCTGTCGGAGGATCTAGGCTTTAGCCTTGTCCCATGCAAAGGTTAGCACTAGGTGAAATTAAGATAAAAGCTGTCCTCTCTGCAGCATCGAAATTCTCTTTGTGTGTGTGTTATGCTACAGCTATTCTCCCAGCAGGACAGTTAACCTCCCCCTTCTTATTTAGAACAGACAGGCTGTTCATTTCCAGGAAGAGCATTTGGGGACTTGCTGAGGGACCTAATATTCATTGGTCACTCATCTTGCGGAAAATCAGACTCTTCCCTACTGGGGAAGGGAGTGAATTTTTGTGACAGTCTGAGGTTGCCTTGAAGTAGCAGCTGAGGTTCACCATGGGAGCTCACGTTGTTCTCATCTTGTTAAATGAACAGATTGCCAAATATGCACGCAAACCCCAAACAAAAACCACATAATCTAAATCACTTGATGGCTTGAAATTCTAGGGATGATGATGAATAATCTCCTCATAGTGACACTAATTCCCTCTTACCTAGACCAGAAATGATTGATTTGAATATGCACATGATGTTAATATAGCCTCATTGTCATGATTATCCCCCATCTCCTCCTTACAGCACGGGCCTCAAATTGACATTAATGCTTCTGATAATTTATGTAGCAACCAGATTTTCACACTTTTCTGATTCTGTACAGTTGCTAATATTTCAGAAGACCGACACTCCATTAAGCAATCTTCACTTTGTTCATCTGTTACTCTCTCACAGGATTATTATAATCTAGGGGCAATCTGTTTATCAGTCACTTGTTTCATTGTCTTTTTATTTCATTTTATTTTGTGTCATCCTCCATCAACACCAGGTGGGCAAAATGCAGCCCTAGGGCCACATGTGGCCTGGAGACTATTTTTGTGGATAGGAACATGATCCCCACCACCATATCCTCCAATTGTCCCAGTTTGGCAGAGACAGTCCCAATTAATCCTCTGTGATCCCACTTTGCCAGCTGCTTTTAAAATGTCCTATTTTCTTTCACCTCTTTCCACTGTCCCCTTTATCCTCATCTTACTTTAGTTGCTGCAAACTGAGTTCACAATGCAAATATATAGTGTGCATTCAGTTAACTCAACAAGGGGGAGAGAAGGGAGGAGACGAAGGGGGTGGATTGTTAAATCTAGCATTCTGTTTGCGGTCTCATGTCAGAACAGTTGACTTAAGCTTGAACAAAAGTTTCTTGGCTTTTTGTCAAGACACGGCAGGATTTTAAGACAGATTTTCTTTCAACTCCTTGCTATAAAAATGTCTTGCCTGCATTGAAGCTTCTAACCATTCAGTTGAATTCCTCTGAGATGAACTGCTAGAAGCCAGTAGAGTATATTTTTGGAAACTTAGGTTATACGCAGGTGATTTTGACCAACCTTGACTTTTGAGTTTTTGTAGGAATTCTAGCGTAAACTGGAAAGTGGCTAACTATGGCTGGCTGCAAACGCAGAAAGCATAAAACTTGCTTAGTGTCAACTCTCTGTGGAGCAAAACAAACCATAAAATATAGGCATTCTACTAATGTCAGAACTGGTACCACTATTGTTCTATATTTTCTTCTCCAGCTTCTCTTAGCCCTGAGGCCTTTTATAGTATTTTTCACTTGGAAGTGAGCGAGCACTGTAGATTTCTGATAGTTTGTCATAAATCCATTTATTCACCAATGTAACAGTGCATTTTTGTTCTTAAGGCCATTTGTCACTGTTATGAGTATTCTTTTATTTATAATATCATTATACCACTTTTCAACAATAAATTTCTCCATGTGGTTTGCACATTTGCAAAACATATTTCCTGTTTGCAAATACATGCAATTCGTAGAGCTTAGATGTAAACCAAAGCCACTGCCATTGTCAAAATTAGAATTAAAGTAACTTTTAAAAGCCTAAGCTCTCCTAAGCCAAGCAGAATAAAAATGTCTTCACCTGCCACTAAAAAGACTTCCAGGTGGCAGACATTTCACACAGTGTCTCTATCACACAGGCCAACTGGCACTTTGTAGGGTCATTTCCCAATGGCCTGCACTATGGTTTTCATAAAGCTGTGCCAATTCTGACTGGTGCTGGCACTAAAGAAACCATACTACGGTATTAAAGTATGAGATATTTATGTGGTTTGATTTACATAACAAACAAAGATGACGACACTCAGCAATATTCTGTTGTACTATGAAAGAGAATCTACATAACTTGTAATATATGTGCTTTTAAATTATTAACATTTGGCAGTCTCACAAATTTTGCAAGGTTTTCTTAGGTAAGGAGTACTGAAAGGTGGTTTGCCATTGCTTTTCTCTATAATACAGCCTACAGCACTTGCTATTCTCTGGCTGTCCCCCATCCAAGTACTACCTAGGCCTGACCCTGCTTAGTTTTTGAAATCAGATGAGATCTCATGCCTTCAGTACATTTAGGTAGATAATGATCAACAGTTATACACCTTTCCCTATTTCCTGACCAGATCTCTCCCTCTTCTTCCTCCTTTGAACTTTTGTGGATGTCCAAGTCCACAAGTATGGGAATGGAGTGGCCAAAAGCCATGCATCTAAGGAGATTATCACAGTAGTGTCCATACGGTTTTGATCACATCCCAGAAACACTTGTAAACTAATTTGACTTGTAATAGCACGGGTTCCAGTAATGCAACCCCCCCCCCATGCATGCATTGTTTTTTCTCTTTAACATTCCATGATAAGGGCTATAAAATTTAAAATGATATGGGAATGGGTATTACTGCATTTGACTTGTAATAGCACAGGTTATAGTAATGCAACCCTTCCCCCCCCCCCCCAATGCATGCATTGTTTTTTCTCTTTAGCACAGCATGATAACGGCTATAAAATTTAAAATAAAAAAAATAATAAAACAATGGGAAAAATAAAATTACTTATCTCTGGATTGAGAGCATTAGGATTATCACACACACATCACCTGGAATGGCCCGAAAGCAATAATGTCAACTGTGAATGCAATTTTCCCATTTTTGACGAGGAACAGAAGAAAGTCGGACTGGGTATGGGATGAGTACTGCATGAGAACAGGGCTGTGCGATAACATTCGTTCTATTCGGGTTACAACCTGTGCCTAGCCCATTAGGAAAACATAGTGTGATAATCACCTTAATGTGTGATCTGTGTTTCCTTAATGCAGCTAATCTATCCCTGATGCACTGCTTTTGTTCTTGAGTGTGATGGTTGGCTACCAGGCAAGTTATGACCCTATTGTCTGATCTGCCAAGGTAAGTTACTGTCTAGTTGCTCAGATGTATTGCATATCTCAGAAGATAGTCCGGAAGAAGTTGATCCCATTCACAATGATTCTCAGTGCCATGAGATCCCTGAAGATTGTCTCTCAAAGATACAAGGCCAGACTTCCCATTAGGCAAATTGAGACAGAGGCTAGAGGTCAGTAGCAATGCAGTACAGTACTAGAAACAGAGCTGTGTGCCCAATATGTGTGATGGAGGGGATGTTATTACATTATTACTGTCGAAGTAAGATTCAACTGCGCCTGCTGTACAGGACATGGAAAGAGGAGCAATCTTGTCCTGTACTTGAGGCTGTGAAATGTGTGCTTTACCAGCTTTTTTGGGATTGCTCTTGTCCTGCCTCCAAGGTTGGGTCAATAATATAGTGCAGAGAGATTACTGTTCCACCCTTTTGACTTATAGGATGCTATATAGGTCTGTTGTGTTCCCGACTCAACCCCAACGATAACACTAGGCAATGATCCAGAAATTTAGACTGAAATGTCATTGTGCTGTTGAGGACACTCAGCTGTCTCATTTTCAGTTGTTTGCAGAGGTTTTTGAACCAGTATGTAAAGTCAGTGATGCAGTAGATGTGTGTAAGCAAGCTGAAACTTAATCTAGATGAGTTAGGCGTACTGATGCTTGGAGGTTTTGGTGATCTACCTGTTCTGAATGGGATTGCCTTATCCTTGAACTGATCTTGAAAAACTTTCCTTCTGGGATTCTAATTCTCAGATACTTTCCTCGCAAAACAGCTAAGCCGTTTGAATTTTGCAAACCGCAGTCCAAAAAGCAACATTTTCAAGCTCTGCCTCTGAAGAATTAAATGCACAGACTAGGGATGCTCTTGTGCCTGACATTTTCTTTGTAGGCCCAGATGGAGTTGATAGCAATGAGCTCTTTTTAACAGCTTTGGCATAGCTTCACTGAGAAAAAACAGTTTTTGCCTCAGTACTTCATGCACTAGTTATATTTATATTGGACCATTGTAGTGATCTCTGTGTGGGAGCTGCCTTTAAATACAGTTCAGAAAATTAAACTTGGGATCCATTCACAGTACAGAATTGTAGTGCCATTCTTCCACTTTAACTCATATGGTTCTGTCTTATGGATTCCTGGGATTTGCAGTTTAAGGAAGGGCATTTAAAATTCTCATTCAGAATACTCAAGTACCTCACCAAACTGCAAACCCCAGGATTTCATAGGATGGAACCCTGGCAGTTAATGTGGAATAATAACACTATAGCTTTGTAGTGTGAATGTGCCCCAGTAAAAAAATGTATTTACAGCAAGGTAGACCAGTTATACCTATCTTACATTAATTGCATTTTTCACCAATATATTTGGTGCTCATTTAAATGGTTGATAATATCTTTCAAAGCCCGAGATGGCTTACAAAAACAACATGTTATGCCCAAGTCAAGAGACTGGTGTCAGAGGCCTTTCAGTCTGACCCATCATTCACTACGATTCTATTACTTGAGTACCATAAACAACTTTTCATGGTATATCACAATTGTTTTTTTTTTCCCTCCTTCACTTTGCGTTTTTGGCAAGGCTTGGCGTTTTTAACATATTTATTTTAGAATGTATTTATGATTGTGTCCATTGTTTTTACTACTATTGGACTGGTAGTGCTGGCTTTAACATTTCTCTACATTTTTGATTTATACATTTATATTGCATTTCACCGTTTATATTTTTTTTCAACATGACACGTATTGAACATTTATTATAAAAATCATTAGGGATAAATAATTTAAATAAATGGATTTATGAATGGCCAGATAGAACGGAGAGAAAGTATAGAAAAAAGAGGGCCTGTTAAAATATAAAAAGGATTGTCTTGCTGGAGAGAGAGACACTTGAGAGTACATGATCATTGCTACACCAAATGGTGTTGTTCCAGCCAACCTACAGGGATTTTGAGTAGGGCTCAAGAACAACAGGATCTTTGCCTTTCTAGGTTTATTTAAATTGGATTGGTCAAAGTCAAACTATTCTTTACAGAATAAGTCTCCAGATCATTTCCATCTGGCATAAGCAAGCAAACAGCTAAAATAATAAATGACCAGAAGTTATATACTATTAAAATAAATGATCATTAAAAGGTCACTCGACCCCTTTTTGCAAGAAAAAAAAAATAGACTTTTCTACTTGCTTCCTCTGGGTAACTCCTTTGACAGCAAAAAGTCAACTAGTAGCTCTCCTGGATGTTGTTGAAGAACAATTCCTAGTATCTCTCATCATTGGCGATGGGAGTTGACATCCAGCCACATCTGAAGGGCTACAAATCGATTGCTTTTTGTTTAAATTATGGCAGAGTGAAGTGACATAAAAGTATGCCTGCATACAACTGAAAGGCTAGGGCTGCTGCCACACAACAGAAATAAAACAGTTTGACAATGCTTTAATTTCCATGGCACAAAGCTATGGAATTCTGCAATTTGTGCTTTGGTGGGGCACCAAAGCTCTCTGACAGGGAAGGCTAAATATCTCACAAAACTAAAAATCCCTGAATTCCATAGCATTGAGTTACGATAGTGATGTCAAACTGCGTTATTTCTGAAGTGTGGGGTGAAATGTTTTACTATGAGCTGGAACATGATGCCACCCATTATTCTTTTTTTTCAGTCCTGGTTAGTTTCTGTCTAGTAGTAAACAGTTTTGTTGGCCTACAGATTACAGCAGTGGGAGTTTTGTTTACATATAAAATGCTGTTCCTATTATGTTAAAGTGTCTCCATTGGTTTCCAAGCAATAGCTGCACTGCTTAGCAAATGCTGATAACTTTTCCCTTTAAAATTTTAAGATACTGTATATTCCCGATATTCTTATAATGAGAGAGGGAGACAGCATGAAGCACACAGTGTTTCAAGCTCCAGCTGAGTCTTTTTTCTCTATTTTTTCATGGATACATAGAGTCCCCCACTGTGTGTTATTAAAAAAAATATTATATCAAAAGAATACCTGCAGTTTGGTACCGAAGTTCACATATATACAAAAATCCAGTGGGAAAACAAATTTTGTCTGATTTCCACATATACAATATGCACACAATAAATAACCCCCTATAAAAAGACACTGGATTGAGATGAATTTTATATAATCTACAAGACATTGGTGACACAACATTGCAAGCATATTCTACCTCTGTCTTTTGCTTGAATGGAGGGGCTGGGATCCTGAACAGATTTTTAAAAAGAGAACCACGGGGTTCTCTTAGAGGAGCAACATATTTTCCCATGGATTGGATATCTAAAATCTCAAAACCAGCTCAGGTTCCTTGGACACCCCACAATGTGAAATCTGATCATAACAAATGTTGGATTCAGAGTTTAAAAACATGCTGGCTGCAAAATCATGAAGAACAAAACAAGTGAGATTTTAACAAACCAGTGGTCTGTCCTCATTCTGTAGTCAATGAGTATCTCCAGTCCCAGGGATGTACAACTGTGGAAGATTAGGGGGACATATTAGTCCCTTAGGGGACCTTGGAGGGCCATACTTGCTCCTCCGAAATAAATAAATAGATAGGTAGATAGATGGACAGACAGACAGATAAAATTTATAAATATTAATGCACCGACCTCTGATTTTAAAAAAACATTTTGTTGTGTGACAACCTGGAATTGAAATAAATTTGATTAGCATTGTTTACCACTTGATGTACGGCAAACACTCAACACTGCAAAGATACAAAATATTTTTATTGCAGCACATTAACACTAAGGAAACAACAACAAACGGACACATAGAAAAGCCAAAGGTGGGATGGATGCTACTGCAAGCATCAGAGAAAGCAGACCAAAAACCTTATCGCATGACAAAAGTAAGAGACAAAAGTTTACCTCTCTGCATGCCTTAGAAGCACTTCCATTTTATTCCTGAAGGAGACGGTTGTAAAAGCGTGCCTTTTGTCGCACTGGAAAAATCTGTTTGGCAAAAGGCATACTTTTATGACTGTCTCCCTCTAGGAGAATGGAAGTGCTATTGTGTCGTATGGGTAGGCAGAAAGCTGCTTCTGTCTTGCTGCCTCTTCCCTTACTTTTGTAATGCAATTAGGCTGCAAGTCTACATTAGCTTATGCTACAACTTCTTTTGCACAGTCTCAAAGATGCTACAAGAGCCTTTTGCATACTGATATACCATCATCCACCAGCCTTTTAAAAATCCCCTCAAACATGCCACCAGCAATACAAGGAAAAATGGAAAGGTGTATCATGTTTCTGGGAAGATACAAGTAATGGATAAGATATTCTTCTGTCAGCTTGTTCTTTTGTTTTCTTATCTACTGTGCCTTTTAGTGACAAATGTGTTTTGTTGTACAAGCATTTAATTTTTTAAAAAAACAAACATGCCACCTATCATCGCCCATTTCCAACAGTCCATTCTTTTCAACCCTTCCCACTAGCTCCTTACCTTATTGACAGAATAGCTAATACTGTATATAAAACAACATTTTCCATTAAAAATCCATGAAATCACACGGACCAGCTTTAAACTAGTCACACAACAGCAATACTGGGGAAAAACAGGCAATTTTCTGGGAGGGAAGTTCCAAATTGTCAGGACGTCTTCCACATTAAAATCCAAATGTGACTTTTTGAAACAGACACATATCAGTCTTTGACAATTTGACAAATTTCAGCAAGCGTCAGGAAGACAACACATTTTGGAATACAAAAGACTGATACATACACAAGGGCAACAAGCCATGGAAGGATGGCACAAACAATGCTTGAAAGGTATTAAATTACTCCATTAGCACCCTAAGTTGTTTCAGTGGTTAAATATGTGACATAATTAGATGTTTTCTCTTTATTAAGGACCCTAGAGATGGCTTGTGTTGCTAATATAAAGATTAATAGGAATTTAAAAGATTCATGGTAGTCCTATTTATTATGATTTTTTTTAAAAAAAACTTTTTTATTTTTTTATATTATTATTACTAGCATTGCAGCGAAGGAGACTTTGGAGTTTATCAGATGGGAGGAATTTCTCTTTATTTCAAATGGAGCCAATTCCAATTAACTTAAATTCGCTAGTTTAGAGAATTTACGTGAATTCTAATTGCATTCAGAATGCGTTTAGAATGACTTCCCATTTCCCAAAAATGACCCCCCATTGCCCGAAATTGCATGAGATACTCTAATACACAATTACGTGAAACCCCATGATTGCATTCGGAATGACTTCCCATTGCCTGAAATTGCATGAGATACACTCAGACGCAATTCCGCGAAACCCCATGATTGCTTTTGGATTGCCATTGGAGTAAACCCCCAAATTCCATCGTCTGATAAATTCCATTGAAAACTGTACACACCCAAAACTTTTATATTTGCCTTCCCTTATCTTTGGCTGGCTAAACTCTATTTCTAAATGCTCAACAGAGGTTTTAAGTTACTGCAGTACTAGGAACTGGTAGCTGGTCGAATTCTTATTTGTAGGGTGAAATACCTTTATTTTGCCTCCTCCCCACTCCTGCCCCATAGCTATAACCCTGGTTATTACCCTAAAATACTTTAAACACTTCTTAAGTTTGTCTTGGTATTGAGAGTTGCTTAGAATTTTATTTTTCCTGTTGATTATTAAAGAACTCAATTACGGTAAGAAAAAAAGGGAGCGGGAAATAACGATGGGAAAATAGTCACCCAAGTTTTTTAATAATCTGATGCTATCTTTTGGTCAGATGGAGTGGAATGCTTGTTTATAGGACTGTTTTCCCTAGTCTGTGTGTGTGTGTAAGTGTGCATTTAAGATTTCTGAAAAACACAATGATGAGCAGCTACAATTTGGACTGGAATCTCAGGTAAAGAGTACGGCAAATGTTTATCTCTTTCTCTAGGGGTTTATTCAAAAGGCTTTTATTTTTCAAAATATGCAGACACACTGTCAGGCAGTCTGTTGACTTCAAACAGTAGCACACATTTGAGATCCTCCTCCAGGTAAATAAGCAGCATTTCATTTGTGGGATTTTAACATTACTCCCAGGTACCAGGTTTTCAGAAAATGATCTCAAAATTTTTGTGCAGGCACCTCAGATGCTCCTATTAGCAGCAGAGCAACAAACCATAGCAGAAAGTAAAACTAGTATGGGCAATGATGCCCCCTATTGATATCTGAGCCATTCCAAAACAGTTATGTGAATCCGATGCAGCATATAAGACAAGCTGAGAGACAACACACCCCCAAAATAAAAATTAGTCAAAAGCTGTGAGTCCGGGCTTGCATAACCAAGAGAACAAAGAGCGTAAGGAAACCAGCCCTTTAAAAATGAGATCACTTTGACAAAGCAGATCATGTAACCTTTATTTCTCCAGTTGCATAGCTTAGAAATGTCTGTATTATGCACATGCAGTGACACTGAGCTTTGAAACGTGACTGTGATATTAGCCAGCTGGTGTTAATCCCTGCAAGAAGATTTTATTTGTGTTTTTCCTTTTGCTCCTGAGCTTGGTGGCATGATTAAGATTAAAAGGGTAGGCTCTTGTTATATGTATTTTTGTTTGCTTTTCAGAAATCATCATCGGCTGTCACTGTGCTGAAAAGCTATTCCTTGCAGGATAATAATAATAATACTTCGAAGTAATTTAAGATTCCAGTGTGCCTGTATGTCTTGCCTCTTCGAAACCTAAGCACCACTCCTTTGCTTCTCCAACCAACAGATCTGGAACAGGATAAAAGGGGGATGTTTACACTTTATATCCATGGAGATATTAAAAAGAAAACCTCGTCTGGCACCAATTTGTTTAAACCATGATGGATATCATGTAGCCCTCTGGATGTGGTTGAACTGCAGCTATTTTTCACTTTTGGCTATGTTGGCTAAGGCTACTGGGAGTTGCAATCCAATAACATAAGGCGGGCCACATGGTTTCTGCTACTGGTTTTAAACTTTGCCAGCTACATGTACACTGGTTCCAATCAGAAGAAGCCCGAGTGCACTTATCAGAAACTATGGAGTTTATCATACGGCGGAATTTGGGGGTATAATGCAATGGCAATCCGAACACAATCATGGGGTTTCACGTAATTGCGTATGAATGTATCTCATGCAATTTCAGGCAAAAGGGAAGTCATTCCGAACGCAATCATAGGTTTTATGTTAATGAGTATTAGAGTATCTCACACAATTTCAGGCAATGGGGGGTCATTTTGGGGAAATGGGAAGTCATTCTGAATGCATTCCGAACACAATTAGATTTCACGTAAATTCGCTAAACTAGCAGATTTACGTGAATTCAAACTGGCTCCATTCAAAATTGGGAGAAATTGCTCCCGCATGATAAACTCCTATGAAAGAACTGGTTTTTAGCTGCATGCTATATGCTTAATGCAATATGTAGTCTGAACTTCACAGACCTGGGTTGTTTTGCATACCTCTCCCAAAAACCAGACTTTGTTGTTCAGGCAAGCATTTTCAGGTAGTGTGTGACTGTTCTTGTTTGACATCTGATACTTGACCTGATGTCTTTTATTTGATGTTTTTAACCTGTAGTTTGCTTATTTTATTCTAGCTTGTATTGCTATCTACTGTTATATGCATTTGTTATTTTTTTAGATTGTATGCCACTGGCAGGTTTTATTATGCTTATCGATTTTATCCATTCTATGTACAGCACTGTGCAAATTTACAGCACTTTATAAATAAAATGTAATAATAATAATAATAATTTTGGTACCTCTGTCAACCATGGCAAGTTTTCCTCAAGTATATGTGGATATTTCTCGTTTGTTGACGATGTAATTTTGTTTACATAGGTCTCTATCACAATACACAGTTATTGTCCTTTAATACCACTTTAATTGCCATAGTTCCATTCCGTGGAATCCTGGGATTTGTAGTTTACCAGAGAATCGTAGTGCCGCACCCAGGATTCTCATGGATGGGGCCATGTGAGCTAAAGTGGATTAAAGTGACGTAATGTGTATGAAAGAGACCATAGGCATAGACATTTATTTCTGAGTATCATTGAGCCTTAACAAGTAGTACCCCAAAATTAGAAACTGTAACTGTACCTGAAGATCCTCTGCTCAAAGTGGATGGAGCAACTATTTTCTGGATTAATTCAGAATTCATTTGGGGAGTCTTTGATGCTAAATGTGACTCCTGGCAGGTTGAGAAGAAAGAATGATACACTTTTATTGTCTTAGCTAGAGGGCAGGAATTAAGAATCAGGAAATCTAAAATCTGATTATTATTGTTGTTATTATTACTTTTATTCATTAAGATCCCATCCTTTTCCCAGTAGTGGGACTCAAGTTGCCTTAGCTGAGTTCAAAGAAATACAGACAAAAAACATATTAAAAGAGATAATTAAAACATACAAAAAAGTTTTGCTAATATAAAAATCTATAGAATTAAAACAATTTAAAACATAATCAGTTTTAAAAGATAAAAATCACAAGAGCAGCACTCTATTAAATGTCCTTCAGTTCTAAAAGTCTCCCAGGACAGAAAAGATCTAATTGATAGGATAGCAAGGAAGGAATCATACTAGACTCCACAGAGAAGGAATTTCAAAGATTGGGAGCAACCACCGAGAAGGCCTCTTTCAGTGCTCCAACTAGACATAGTGATGAAGATGGGAGTAGACATACATAGGGTCAGATTTTGGATCTTGAGGTTTTATTTAAAATTCGCAGAAGCTGTGAGGCTACATTTCATTGGACAGGGAAAAATTATAGACAGGATCTAAGGAGGGAAACGTGTCAAATAGCCTACTTTGCTAGGGTAGGAGTTTCATGCAAAGAGCTCTGTGACAATCAGAATACAGGAGTAGAATATACACACAGAAGCATACAACTTTGTACAATCAAACAACAAGCCCTTCTAGTCTAGTGTTGTTGTTGTTGTTATTATTAATTTTATTTATATAGCGCTGTAAATTTACACAGTGCTTTCAATGGCCACTAGCCAGATAACCCCAGGATACCTACCAGCAGAACATAATATGGCTTTCCAATGTTCTTAGACTGAAGTTCCTATCATCCCTAATAACTGGCTTTGTGAACCAGAGCCCATGGGAGTTGCAGTCCAATGTAATCTGGAAGGCCATATGCTGTATTTCTGCTGTATGGATCCTCCTCAGCATTTGACCACTCATGGTTGCTATAGCTTCTATATATCCTTGTGCAGAAAACCTGTGGTCCTCTTTAAATGGAGTATAACTCTCATCACCTTTGCCTATTCTCAAGCTGGCTGGGACTGATGGGAATCCAACAACATCTGGAGGGGCACACAGGTTCTCTTCATTGCTTTACAGTGAGGTTACTTAATGTTTCCTAATATTCAGTTGCTGTACACTGAAATAACAATGCCACTGATATTTCATATGGTTAAATAAACACAGCAATAATTAATTAATATTCTGCTGTTCTCCATAAGTGATAATAAATCTCGTCTTCCATCGATTACAGTTCTTTGCTCTTCTCCTGCAATTTGGCAAAATTAATAAGCTGCCCGCTTATTCATGTAGTGGTTTGAGTGTTAGACTACGACACTGAAGGCCAGAGTTTGAATCCCCTGCTCAGCCATGGAAACCCATTGGATGACCATGGGCAAGTCACACTGTCTCAGCCTCAGAGCAAAGAAAAAGCAACCACCCTCTGAACAATCTTGCCAAGAAAACTCCACGATAGGTCCACCTTAATGTCACCATAAGTCAGAAACGATAACGACTGCCAACACTCATCCCCCCTCCGAAACAACCCAGTATCTGATAACAGCACATGTACAATGCCTTCCCCTATCTCTGTGACTAAGATAAGAGAAAGGACAACCTGAGCTGATGGTCAGACATCTATTTGTTGTTGAATCATCACAACGTATCATTTTAGAGATGAAGTGCTGTGTCTACAGCCTGAAACCAATACCTTTTTCTAGCACTTTTTTTCTCGGTAAGTAAACAGTACATCTTATGCTCTTTTGGATGCAAAAATTACTAAATAATTATACCCAGAACACCACAAGGTCACTATGCAATGACAAGCCTCATCACAGCTTTCCCTTTTTCGAGCATCTGTAACCATGGCAACTCTGGAAATGCCATTTACTTGGGATTGGGAGAAGAAGGGGGAGAGACAAATAGTGCAGAGCCTAGTGAGGACGTCACACATTTGGTTATCTTGGGACACAGTTTTAATTACTGCGTTCACTTAATTACTACTGCAGATTCTCTCTGGTGATTTGCTTTTCTGTAATTTGAGGGGCTCATTGGACATTGAGATGAATCAGTTGCATCTTCAGCCACATTTGTTCTTAATGGCAAACGTTAAGCTCATTTGAGGAATTGCGAGGAGCTTTCGAGACCATTTAGGTGGCAATTGTCTCCTGAAAAGTAAAATTACTCCAGCTTTTGTGGGTTGTTTGTATCCCTTGAGTGTTGCTGAGACCAGCTTTCTCCCCCATTCCCTCTCTCCTAGTAGATGCTGCCTTGTAAGGAAACTGGGAAAGCATAATTTCCATTTTTCATGCCTCACTGATAAGTACTATTCTGGGATAACCAAGATCCCACCTGAGAACATCTATGTTCTCACTGGTTCAGTAGTCTTTTCGTTGCAATCGTATAGCCTGACCCCATCTATAAGGATGCTGGACCTAAACATCATGAAGCCTTATTGTGGGGTTCATCATCTACACTGCAGTTTACTCCCATGGCTGCATCCTATGGAATCCTGGAATGTGTAGTTTGCAGTCTCTAGTGCACTCCACTCAGCTACAGCACTAAAGCACTCTGGCACAGAATTCTAGGTATCGCAACAAACTAGAAATCCCCAAAATCCACAGGGTGGCAGTTAAAGAGGTATCAAAGCACTATAATTATGTAGTATGGACACACCCTTAATGAACCTAGAGAATAAACGGGATCCAATTCAGTCTTCATTGTGTTAACAGATATTATTGAAATAGTTTTGGCTTGGAGAAGTGAAACTAAAGGCTCTCTGAAGATGCCAGCCACAGATGCCAGCGAAACGTCAGGAATAAACTCTTCTAGAACATGGCCACATCGTCCGAAAAACCCACAAAAAAAAAATATGGATGCCCTGACCTCTCAGGACCAGAGAGATGAACTCTTCCTTTAAAAGCCAAATAGCTTGAGCAAGAGCAGTGGAAATCATTACTGGACAGTATGAATCACTTTCATGATTATGTTAAATGTGGAGTAAGAGGTGAAGAGTAAGCAAGAGGTGATTTATAATAGTGACCGAATCAATGAGAGAGACGTTAATAGTTCCTCATATTATTTGCAAGGCTCATCCACTGGATGAGAAGGAAAACAAACAGCACAGAATGCAGTCTCCTTAAAATGTTAAATCCCCCCCCCCCCGCAATCTTTGAATGGCTTTAATATCACTAGTGGCATTAACTTGATTTTGAACACAAAACATACATAGTTGTGATTACAACTGTATTTGGGCTTTCCTCATTGAAATCACAGACTGGGTTTACTTTCCTCTCACAATACACAATAGAAGTCCTTGAGATCTCAGGTTTTGGCCCTGAGATAGTACTAACCTGGCAACCTTAAACATATCTAGAGTATTAAGCTAGAGCAGTGGTTCCCAGGCTTAATGTTGAACATAAAAGAAAACAAAAATAATTACCACTGAGGACCTTCACAAGCTCAACCTAGACAATGAAGAAATAGAAATAGTAAAAGAATTCCCATACCTGAGATCAAACATTGATAGAAATGGGGATTGCAGCCAGGAAATCAGAAGAAGATTAAGAGTGGGGAGGGTGGCTATGAAAGAACAAGAAAAGATACTAAAATGCAAAGATATACAACTGTGCCCAAAAGTTAGAATCATACAAGCCATTGTATTCCCTATTACCATGTATGAATGTGAAAGCTGGAAAGTTGAGAAAGAAGATAGGAAGAGAATTATTTCATTTGAGATGTGGTAATGGAGAAGAGTGCTAAGGATCCCATAGACAGCCAAAAGGACAAACAAATGGGTCCTAGAGCAGATCAAGCCAGAAACCTCCCTGGAAGCCAAGATGATCAAACTGAGGCTGTCGTACTTTGGACACATCATGAGAAGGAAGGACTCATTGGAAAAGACAACAATGCTGGGAAAGGTGGAGGGAAGTAGGAAAAGAAGAAGGCCACATGCCAAATGGATGGACTTTATTAAAGAGGTCACGGGTTTTATGGGGTTGCAGGAATTAAGCAGAGCAGTGGAGGACACAGGGTCTTGGAGATGTCTCATCTATAGGGTTGCCATGAGTCGAGATTGAGGGCAGTTAACAACAACAACAACAAGTGGCTCCCAAACCTTGGTTCTCCAGATGCTTTGGACTTCAGTTCCCAGAATTCCTGTTGGCCATGCTGGCTGGGGCTTCTGGGAGGTGAAGTCCAAAACACCTGGAGCACCAAAGTTTGGGAATCACTGATCTAAAGTAGCCTTCCCCAATCTGGTGTCCCCCAGATGTGTTGGACTATGACTTCTATAACCCCAGCCATGTGGAAATTACAGCTAGGGGACGGCAGATTGCAATGTACCTTGACCATGCTGTAGTTTTGAGTGAGCTGGCCTGAGGTCCTGCTTTAAAACCAAATAAATACTCTAAATGGTATATGCTAAACAAACAAACAAATAAAGCAAAACCCTGCACTTGGATCCAAACGTAATGCAACCCCCAACTGGAAACGATGAGTACCGTATATGGACCGATGAGTACTGTATGCGATAAAATGACAAACTGTAGGTGACAAGGTAGGTGTTGTTAACAGTCAGATCTAAATTGTGGCCCCTCTAAGCCATTAAAAGGCTGTGATGGTAAACAAAGAGAAAACAATCTCCAAAGCAATACCAGTTGGATTCTGACAGAGGGCAGTATTTAGTTTGTTTTCACAACAAAATATTTCTGGACTTTAACCAACACTTCAGCTCAGGGGGAGAGAGAGAGAGAGGGAGGAAAGCAGAAGTAGGATTTTAAATCATGCAGAAATTGAGGCTTATTTTAATGCGAAACATTGGTTGAACCATCAGCTACCCTGCCCCAAAAGTCCTAGGTGGCCCACATAACGGAAAGCCAGCACGTCCTCTTTTAAAATGTGGAGGTAATTTTGAGGAAAGCAGTAGTTCTACAGGGAGCTCATTTACTTAGCTGTAAAAATTTCATCTCTATTAAATGGCAACATCCAAAGGGCTTGACCCTGTTACAATTTAGTCAATGAGATTTGACCATAAAAGGGCATAGAATAAACTCAATGGCTTCAGTGCTGCAGATAGGCTGATGCTGAGGTCGGATAAATGGCACTTTGGGCTGTTGTGGCTGAACACATGGACACATTTGCTAGAAGATCACTGTCTTTTCCTTTACTGTAAGAAATTATATTTATGCACTCCCTTCAACACCCATAGTATACTGTAAAAATTTGATGGTGGTGTTATATACATTTAAATTTACTTCAATTTATGGAAATCCTATCCTAAGATTTATTTATTTATTTAAAGTATTTTACAAGATTTCTTCAGAAAACATTTGCCATTTCCTTTCTCTTAGGATGAGAGACAATTTCGAATGGAGCCAATTCAAATTCATGTAAATTCGCTAAACTAGCGAATTTACGTGAATTCTAATTGCGTTCAGAATGCATTCAGAATGACTTCCCATTTCCTGAAAATGACCCTTCATTGCCTGAAATTGTGTGAGATACTCTTATACGCAATTACGTGAAACCCCATGATTTCGTTCGGAATGACTTCCCATTGCCCGAAATTGCATGAGATACACTCGGACGCAATTATGTGAAACCCCATGATTGCGTTCAGATTGCCATTGCATTATACCCCCAAATTTCATTGTATGATAAAGTCCAGTGATTTGCCCAAGGTCACCCAGTGGGTTTCCATGGCTGTCCAGGGATTTGAACCCTGGTAAATCCTAGCTCAACACTCAAACCACTACAATATGCTGACTGGGAGAGAATCTGCCCCCAGCTCTCCCAACTGGAGTGATGCAAGAAACCTTGTTTGACCTAGTTAACCTCCCCACCGCTGGCTGTATTACAAATTGGTTTTTGTGGGTTTTGAAATATCAGGAATATACTCTTCTAGAACACAGCCTCATAGCTTGAAAAACCCACAAAAAACTATGGATGCCAGCCATGAAAGCCTCCAACTTCACATCTGCATTCATTCCTGCATGGCAGTGGGTTAGAATTAGCCAAAGTAGACATGAAGTGCTGAACAGACAGTTTGAGAATGAAAATGGAAGACTGTTTCTTCTTCCATTCTGTTAAAATTCCTGTCACGGTCAACATCATGATCTGCACCTTTGGGCAGATCCTCGGGCCCTGGCATGAAGTCTTCATCCTCTCACTTCACATTTTCCTAGCTCTGACCTTATCTGGTGGAAGTTGCTGGGTAAAGAAGGTGCCATGTTAAATATACTATGGTGCCTCAGACATTGGACCCTGCTCCAAGATCTCAGGCAAATATGTGTAAGCAGAAATACAGCTGACCCTCCACATCCATGGATTCCCCCATCAACAGCTTGAAATATTTTTTTTTTAAAGAAACCAAAAAGCATATCCTGATTTTGCCATTTTATATAAGGGACACAGTTTTATCATGCCATTGTATATAATGGGACCTGATTTTGATATTTGGAAGGTGGGGGAGACTCAAACCAGTGGATACCAAGGCCCCATGGTACAAGGAACTGAATCTCATGTTGCAGAGCAAGTATCCAAGCCCATGATCAGCAGCCAACCTCTTCCAGGAGATGTTCATTGAATCATAGAGTTGGAAAAGACCATTACTGCAGTCTCAGCCTTTCTTCTCACTTCCCACAGTGATAATTCTAACTCACAAAGTGTTGATCACATCCAGTGGCATAATTAGCTAATTTTAAAGTATGGACTTCACTACTTTACTGGAGAGGTGGGAATTCTTTACATAACAGGTATTACTTCAATTACTTCGAAATGGAGTAGGCCATATCTACTGGAGTTTCTTTTGCCTGTTCCTTTGAACAGGGGCTTAGATATCTTCTTTATAGTCCTGACATGCTACAGTGCCACTGGTCCACCACCACTACTAGCAGGTAAGCTCACTACTGTGTCTACTTCAGCCATTAATAAATACACCAAGAAGAACCCACTGTCTGCCTCCCCTTGAAAGCACTTTAAGGTCCCCTCAGACCTGGAACTGCCACTTCATGTGCTCTCCCTGTGAGTTATGGCCCCTGCCCAGATATAGTCTATTTGGGAATAGTAGCACACACACAAAGGGATAGCAGAATGGGGTGAAGTGGGAATAATAGCTATCTCAAACAATTTCACACGGCGAGGCTGGGAAACCAAGCAGAGGAGGCCTAAAACCATGATGACAGTGACGGAACCAAATATTTAAGACTCCAGAGAAAGGACAGGAAGAAATACAAGGGAGAAGCACAGGTCATAGCTTGCTCCAGGTTTTTCCAAACCTAGATCGGTGCTGGAAGGAAAACGTATTTACCTAATGCAGTGATGTGACTCTAAATCTAAGTTCCGCACAAAAGACTGCATCTCAGGTGAGCTGTGCTGTGTTGCCTGCTCCAAATATGGGGAGAGGCATTCGGTCTGCCCATCTGAGACTTGAAGTAAATAAATAAACATGCTTAAATGTTTTGTTGTTTAATTCATTGGTTTGGTCATCTGTTGATATAAAATCTGAATTTGACCTTAAAATCAAATCCTTTCTTGCCCAGCTGGAAGATGCAATGGAGTAAGGCTGAGGTTGCTGTGGGGGCAGAGAGCATTATGCATCATTCTGAAAATGATACTCCCCCTGGCCATTTCAGAGACACAACTGATGGCCTCTCAGGGTTACTTGATCCAGCATTACATAATCTGAGCAATGGAAAAAATTGATGTACCATAAAGCTTTGAAGGGACAAAGCCAAGAATCAAAGCAATATTGGGGATGGGGGCAGCAAGGAGAAACATTTTGGAGAGGCAATATTGTCACAGAGGGATTGGGGAAAAAAATCATTAAGACTAAGATGCTCTCTCATTTTCTCTCAAGAGATAAAAAAATGAAAATATTAGCATGGGCCTGAGAAAAATGATATCTATCATCATTGCTAGTGACTGCATGATGCTTTGCTTGGAGTGGATTTGGAAAAATAACTCACAGATGGCTGTTCAATATCTAAGCTCTAGCAGAAGTCAATGGAAAAATCAATGTGCCTCTGACTTGTCAGCTGCACCTTTTAAAAACAACAACTACTCTCCAATTTCCCACTGTACTATAGATCCCAAGAGAATTCCAGCTCACATAGAAAATGGATAAAATGATGAAAGTGTGTATGTTTGCAGTGGAGGAGCTTTTAGTGATTATGAACCAAACAAAATGCCCTTTTTTGCCAGAACACTAAGAGGATTTATGGGTACTGAAGCAAATGTGTAAGTTTTCTACCCCCACACAATTTTTTGAAGTTCTGCCAATGGTGCAGAAAGAGAAGGACTTGGTGAAGAAGTTCACAATCTAATTCACTGTGTGAGAAGTCAGAGTTGACTTGAAGACACATAACAACAACAAAGCACCCGCATAAAAGGCAATCCTCAGTTCAGTGGTTCTTAATCTTTTAGGGGTCATGCACTCCTTTGGGAATCTGATTAAAACTATGGACCCCCCTTTACAGAAAAATACACATAATTTTTTTTTTCAGCGTTAGTGAAAAGAGACTTCAGCTGGTTCATGGACACCCTTAATGCCTCTTCTTGGAGCTTCTAAGGGTCCCTGGACCCCAGGTTAACAATTTCTGCTTTAAATCTACAAGATGCAAAAGAGGATAAGATCCCTACATCTTTAATACTTGTACAGAAAAGGGAAGTTGGGTATGATTCGTCTAGTTATACACAGATCTGAAAGGGTCAGAAGTTGTGTCCTTTTCCCCCCTCTGACCCTACCATAGGATCACTCCACAACAGGAGTGGTCTACAAATAACTCATAAGCTATGCGTTTTCCCCGCCACATTCATGTATATTCCCTCAGTAGAAAAAAATTGCTTCACTAGATAAAATAAGTAGCAATAAATTTTTTAAAAATATTCTAACATTTTTATTAAGTCCATACTTTGTCTACTCTACTTATGTTAATGTTGGATGAACTACATTGCAGCAGGCAAAATAATAGTAAGTGAAGGAGAGTGATTGCTTTTGAAGTTTTATTGGCGATATGAATATTGAATTGACTAAACCTTTGTTCAGCCAGCCATTGACTGGAACAATCTACATTACTGGAGTAAGTTAACATGACTAAAAAAATTCTGAAAATACATTGAGGCCCATCTATTGATTCTGACATTGCTCTCATCCTTCAGATTGTTTAATGAATGAGGATGGAAGACAGTTCTGCCAAAATTTCAGATCAGGGGGAAAGCAAGCTGACAGTTTCAAAGCAAACAGTATATTCAGAGTGATCCCTGACATGTTGTTGGCATCTTTGACAGGCACAGAAAGTTGTGTTTTGTTTTTTTTAACAAGTGGAATATCATATTCTAGTATTTATATTTCTCCTGTTTGGGTGCTGAAATATGTTTTACGTGTCTTTTGCTGTATAACGTGCACTCTTCTAAGGAACAGTTTATGATTCTATGATTCTATAATAAATAAATAAATTTGGATGAAGACTTGGAATTGGTTTCCCTTGCTACCATGAGAAAATAGCCACTTCTAGGAAATCAGAAATCCAAGAAAAATGGTGTGGTGTCATTTGTAAACCTCAGCAAGGTTTACAGCTCACAAACTGGAGTTCAGGTTGGCTTGCAATTTTCATGCTAAGTTGATCTTTACACCAAACAGTATGTTCACTTCCTACTGCTAACAGTAGATATTATATATAGAGATGAAAGCTCTTTTGCACCACCAAGTTAATGCAAGGAATGTATTGTGCCTACTTCCTTTAGCAATTAGCCTGTCTGTATGGCTCATTCTTGCCCTAGTTATACATGCCTTAGGAGCTTTGCTACAACTAGGGATTCTCTGGAGTACAGAAATAATCATCATCATCATCATCATCATCATCATCATCATCATCATCATATTCTGCCTTTCTCTTAATATTGAGACTCAAGAAAGCTAATAATATATTGAAAAAACAATGCAGGTAACTATTATACAAAAATTTCAATATAAATCTAAATATAAAAGTTATGTAAACCAATTAAACAAACTGAGCAAAATGGAGCCATTCTGGCCTCTCTATGATAGGAGCAACCACCAAGAAGGGCCTCTCTCCCTTGTTCCTACCAAATAATCCTGACAAGGTGGTGGCACAGAGAGATTTTGTGCAGAAGATATGTGAACTCTAACTGTATCATAAAGAGAGACATGTTCCTTCAAATAGCTAGGAGCCAAGCCACATATGGCTTTTTAGGTCAGGACTAGCACTTTGAATTATGCCTGAAATGGACCAGCGGCCAGTGGAACTGTTGCAAAAAGGGAATTGCGTGTTCTCTATAACCAGACACATTTAACAATCTGGCTGTTGCTCTTTGGACCAACTGAAGTTTCTGAGCAATGTTCAAAGGCAGCCCCACGCACAGCACATTACAGTAATCTAAAGGGGATGTATCCAAGGGATGTGGTACCATAGCCAGATCCAATTTCTTCAGGAACAGGCACAGTGGACACACTAGCTTTAACTATGGAAATGCACTCCTGGCTGCCACTGAGACCTGGGCCTTCAGATTCAAGGATAAATCCAGGAGCACTCCCAAGGTACAAACCTGCATTTTCACGGGGAGTGTAACTCCATCTAACACAGTTGTTGTTGTGTGACATCTGAAAACTCCAGATAACCTCTTCCAGTAGTTTCATGCATCTGTTAAATAGCACACGGGACAAAATAGAACCATGGGGAACTCCAGAGACCAGTGGTCATGGGATCAAACAGGAATCCTCCAGCAGTAAAGAAATTATAGGCCAACAGCCTCTGGGGAGCCCTGGTTTAGAACCTACAGCACAATTGCTATCCTCCACTGTCATCTTTTATTATTATTAGCTTTATTTATAAAGCACCGTAAATGTACATGGCGCTGTACAAAAACCAATAAAATCAAGAATATATAAAAAGCCTGTCTATGGCTTACAATCTAGAGGTTACAATAACAAGTTAACAACATCATAAGAAAACAAATTAAAACAGCAGATATCAAATATTGCATCAAAACCATCAGGTCACAATCACAAACTCCCTGGACACGCTTCCCTAAACAATATGGTCTTTAACTCGGTTTTAAAACTGGTTAGAGACATGTTGAGCTGTGCTTTATTATTGACATTTATCTTGTTGAAGATGAACCATACGAATAAATTGTACAAGTGGATGGTCTACATTGAGGACAGAAAAAGATGGGATCTGGTACTGAGAATGGTATAGACTCTTTCACCGGTCCCTTATCTATGAAAACATAACATCTTCAGCCTTAGTTCTCTTCAGGGTTTCCACAGTTCAACATGACCACCAGTCACTGGTCAGAATCTAGGGCTCAAAACTCATTGTTGACCTGTCTGACTAGGACAGGGTGTTTGTTCATAAAGATAACGACAGCTCCCTCATTCTACAGAAAACACTACACAGATGTTATCAAGTCCTGGGAATGTCCTGGGTGCTGTTCTCTCATAAATCATTTGCATGGTGTAAAAGGAATCTTTTTAAAGTTAGCAAATATTTTAATGCTCTGTTGCCAGTGTCCTCCTCTGTCCTTTCTTGACCTAATGCATTCCAGCATAAGAGCTGTCAGATTCCAGGCTTACTCATTTTAATAACCTGCACTTACAAGTGTTTGGCTAAGACAAATAGCAGAGATGTTGTATCACAGTGCAAACAGAAGCAGGATAAAACAACAAGTTGTACAGAGGTAAGCATCACATTCAGAGATGCTGTTCAAAGATTATATATTCAGGGAACACAGTTTTGAAGGCCCACGGAACATTTCCTTTGTGAATGTTCCTCCACGATGACCTTTGCATGCTTCATACAAAAATGATCAAGTCTTTCCAACCAATTGTGCAAGAACAACTGTCTAAATAGGCCAGATTCCATTGAAACTCTGATTTTTAAAAAAGATACAGAAGACAGCAAGATAGGCCTAGTGGCACACTATTATGTTTTTCTTTAAAGTGCAATATAAGCCTATTAATAGACTGTATGGAAGAGACTTTGTGCTATCTATACCAATAATCCAGTAGGCATCAGTTTCTACTTTTCATCAACAGCATGGGTGTGCATAGTGGAAGTCAGATTTTGCAGCTCCTGATGCGGCCAGGCCCTCTGTCTCCTAGCGTCCCCGTTTTTCTAAAAATTACCTAATTCATTTATCATTAGGCAATACTTTCACCTCCTCCAACCTGTTTTCGGTGAGGTGAGGCTTTTTGTCAAAACCAGTAGTGATGATCTGGCCAGTCTCAGTTTTGAAGAAACATCTCTATTGGTTATAGATCAAATCAGGGTGCAAATAGCCTCTTGGGACCAAAAACTGGGGAAAGAAGGGGGCATGGCTACTCAGAGAGAACAGAGACCACACACCTCTGGAAGTTTCCTGTCTTGATGATCATCTAATATATTGTATTCAAGGGAAAAGACTGGACTTGAGAAGTTAACACGATGGCTCCCACACTCTAGTCCTCCAGTTTTTTGTGGGGTTTTTTTTTGGGGGGGGGGGACTACAGCTCCCAGAAGCCCCTGCCAGCTTGGTCAATTGTCAAGGATTCTGGGGGGTAAAGCACAAAACATCTGGAGGACCAAAGTTTGGGAATCACAGGGTTAACACATACAAATCCTACAGTCCAGTGCTCTGGGGAAAGCGCAGATTATTTCCCGCAGCAACTCTATCTGGAAGTCTCAGATGAGTATCATGCATAATGGAACCAGTGCTTATCAAGTCCAAACATTGGGCATTTGTGATTAGCAAATGGGTTAAATGGGGTTTTCCCAAGCAGCAATATATTGTTGTTCATGGGCCTAAATTTACAGGACCTAAGCAGAGCAGTGGAGGATAAGGGGTCTTGGAGATGTCTCATTCACAGGGTCACCATGAGTTGGGGTTGACTCAAGGGCAGTTAAGAACAACAACAGATTCCTGTTGCATAGGTTTTTTGGGTGCCTAGCTATGAAGGGGCTATCAAGAACTACTGGCTTTGATCAGAGTTTGGAAAATGACTTTTTTTGGACTACAACTCCCAGAATTCTCCAGTTGATGGCCATGCTGTCTGGGGGATTCTGGCAGTTATAGTCTAAAAAAGTTATCCTGACAGGAATGATAGCCCTATAACTGTGCAGTGTAAAAGGATCCCACATTATTTTAATACAACTCACGTCACAGACGTTATTAAAATTGCACACAAACGTATATTTAAATTCCTCTAAAGAAGGAATGGAGAAGGATTCAGTGGCAGCATATCTCCAGCACAATTTCTTCATCCTTTGCTATTTCTCTTTTGAATGCTATTGACTATTTGCAGGTACTGCCTGCAAGTGGCTCAGAATAGCTAAACCAAACAGAGTTCAGAATGTCCTACATCTGTTGCTGACCCATGCTGGACTGCACAGTGGAAAAAAGAACAGTGTTTTAAATGTTGCCAAAGACAGGACAACTGGAGACTGGCCTCTTGTTTTTCAGATAACTGGGGTCAGGGGAATCCACTACCACATAATCATTATTTCCTTACAATCAGTCAATAGGCTTTGGACAGAAATTGAAGTAAAATAGATTGGTTGCTGTCTCATCCTCATTATGGATAAGGAGCTCAAGGCTAGCCTCCCCTTAGGCAAAGAAAAGTGGTAATCTCAGGCAGCAAAAGTGTGTGTGTGTGGGGGGGGGGGGAATGAAAGAGAAGCAAATCATTAGTTATTTAATTTACTGTTGTATCACTAGGGAAGGGAAGAAGTATTTGTGGGATTTTCTGACTCGTGGGCCCAAATTACTAGGGTGAAAACATACTGCAGTTTGAGACCTCTTTAACTGCCCTGGCTCAATGCTAGGGAATTCTGAGAACTGTAGTTTTGTAAGACATTTAGCCTTCTCTGTCAGAGAGCTCTGGTGGCATAAAAACTACAATCCCCAGGATTCCCTAGCACTGAGCCATGTCAGTTAAAGCGGTCTCAAAGTGAATTATTTCTACAGCATGTTTTGGACCTAAGTTTGGATGTTATAGATCTTGGGGGCAGGGGTCACAATGTGTGCCTCAGGGACCAATAAGTCTTGGGCCAACTGTGAATGAATTGTACCTGTGTAGAGATGCATACACTGTCCTCTACGAGGATTAAAAACATGATCCTATATATCTCTAGTGAGAGCCATCATGGTGTAGTGGTTTGAGCGTTGGACTGTGTTTCTGGATGCCAGGTTTTGAATGCCCACTCGGCCATGGGAACCTACTGGATGACTTTGGACAAGTCACCTTCAGAGGAAGGCAAAGGCAACCCTTCTGAACAAATCTGGTCAAGTAAACCCCATGATAGACTTGTCTTAGGGTTGCCATAAGTCAGAAACAACTTGAAGGCATGCAACATCAGCACCACTAATACATCTCTAGTAAGCCTCATTGAGTAAGGCTGAGAGGTTGTGTGTGACCCATGAACATGGGGAAAGGATGGATTTAGGTAAACAGAGCCTCTTCTCTTATAGAAAAAACTCCAGAATCATGGTTTGTATACTTCTTCCTCCACAAGAAACATACCAATTAATTTCTCAATGTTTAATTTAAAAGATAATATGATTGCCTGCAGCACTATAGCTGGATCAGCAACTCACTTTTTAAAAAAGCTTTATACAATATATCACTGGACTAAAGAGCTGACAAGAATGTATCCTCATGAAACCTTAAATAAGGGATGGGGAAACTTTGGCCTTCCAGATGTTGTGATCTTCCTCAGTCCCTTACCATTGGCCATGTTGCCTAAGACTTCTAAGAGTTGTACAAAATGTCTGGAAGATGAAAAGTTCTCCATCCTAACCCTGAATCATCATGAAATCTATTAATTATTATTGAACCATTATGTATCTTGTTAAAAAAAAACCATCAGACTAGTGTTACTCATTATAAGGAAATATCAAAACAGGACATAGAAAAGAGCTTTAATTCCACTTTCAGACAGAAAGGGTGACCATATTTGTAACAGATACCTCATGATATTCTGGTCTTACTGTTGAGTGGCTCTAAAGATACCAACATTTTAGAAGTAACATTATTTCCTCTTCCAAATCCCTTCTGCCGTCTTATGTTTCTTGTACCCTCAAGACTGAATTATGACTTGTGTTGGTAATTTCTCGTGCTCATCTCTACATCTTCATCTGACTCAGGGTGATGGGAGCAGCAGTCCAGTGCATCCTGTGGGCATCACAGGTGGGGAACAACTGGAATAATAGCTCTTATAAGTGAACAGAATAGTTATTGCTCAGAATTATTTAATTTCTTTTAGAATCATGAATACTTGAAGGGCTTCAAAGCTGACTTGAACTTGATGTTTTCCTCAACAGTACTGTTCCAGCAGAGGCAGCAAAGTGATAAAACAGTGCCTTGAGGTAGCTCTGCAGGGCTGAATAAATCTTCCTAACTTGACAGCTCGTAATACTAATAAATACGCAGAGAGTTTATTCCTCCCTTCTGCCCAGAAAGAAAATGGCTGCATAGGAGCCCTTTTCGGCTAGTTGGGTGCTTTATAAATGATTATCAAGTCAATCCTCACCATGTGCCAAGTACACCATCTTAATAATTAAAAAGGCACCGCACTGCTAATTTAATAGCAGTTTTTTCTTGCTGAAAACATGTTCTGTCTATTTACTGGGTACATAGACTGTCTATCCTTCTTTCAGAATGTGTTTATGAGTCTTTCATTTAGTTAGGGTGAGATATTCCTTACATTTCTTGTGCTCTTAGGACCTTTTATGTTCCCTCAACATACTCTGAAAGGGGAAAATCTGCTGCTTTTATAAGGAACCATCAGGGCTGCAGCCAGGAATGCTTGGCTCTGTTCGTGGCTGTTTTTTGTGGTGAGACACAAGAATGCTAGTTTTGACTATCTTCCTGGGAGGTGAATTATTTTGGGCCTCTAGCCTGATCAAGAGCATAGACAGGTTACTTTTGGGGGACAACAATTCCCAGAACCAGCTTGGCAATGGTTTGAGTGTTCGACTAGGTCTCTGGGAAACCAAGCTTTGGAGTTTATCAGACGGGATGAATTTTTCTCTATTTTGAATGGAGCCAATTTGAATTCACTTGAATTCACTCGTTTAAGCAAATTCACGTGAATTCCCATTGATTCAGAATGCATTCAGACTGACTTCCCATTACCCAAAAATGACCCCCCCCATTGCCCGAAATTGCGTGAAATGCTTTAATTCACAATAAGGTAAACCCCATGATTGCATTCGGAATGACTTTCCTTTTGCCTGAAAATAACGTGAAACCCTATGATTGCATTCGGATTGCCATTAGATTAATACTTCCAATTTCCGTCGTCTGATAAACTTCTTTGAATCCTCACTCAGCTATGGAAGACTTTGGCCAAGTCGCAGTCTCAGATGAAGGCAATGGCAAACCCCTTCTGAACAAACTTTGCCAAAAAAAATTCCATGATAGGGTCACCTTAGCAATGACATATGTCAGAAATTATTTGAAAGCACACCACCACTACCTCCATTTTCCAGAATCCTCCAACCAGCATTGGCTGGGGAATTTTGGGGACTGTAATTCAAAAAAGGTTAAATGTCCAAGTTCTGGCATGGCCCTAGGCACACTGAAACAAACAAAACAAACAGCTTCATTTATATACTGCTTCATACCCTTAAGGAGTGTCTAAGCGGTTTACAATTGTAAGCTATTTGCCCCCCAACAATCTGGGTACTCATTTTAGCGACCTCGGAAGGATGCAAGCCTGAGTCGAGCTTCAGCCCTTTGCTGGTCTTGAACTCGCCACCTTATGGTTTTGAGTGAGTGGCTGCAGTACAGGCATTTAACCACTGCGCCACCAGGGCGCACTGAAGGGGTTAGGCCATCAAAATCATCATCATCATCATCATAATCTTTTTCTAGCTGATGTACAGGGCTGACTTTAGGGCGTGTCAGTTTGCCAGGACTCCAAGACAGCCCTAACAGTATTACTTTCTCAATTTACAAAGTATTATCTGTGAAGATGACATGCAGCCAAAGAGCATTTGTGATCTGTATGCGGTATATACCCCTATACTCAAGGGGATCCCAAATCATGAAGACAGTACTGCTGTTGTTTATTGGTACAAGAGATCCATGAGGTAGTTCTTCCCTTTGCCTTTCAACCTCAGGTCAGTGATGGCTTCCAGACCAAGTCCTTCATCCTGCCACTTGTGACCTAAGGCATGGTAAAATGGACAGTTCTGTCAGAAAGTAAAACACTGCTTCTTCACTCGTCATATAACATGTCTCATATCATTACTAGTGCCATTCGGTATTCATGTACAAATTGTAGTAGGAGGGAGGGAGAGAGAGAGAGAGAGAGAAGAAGGTGTCACTATGGTCATCTGATCGTGAGGTTTAACATTCTGATTCTCTGAGGACAGGGATTTGGGAGATCTAGGTACTAATACTAGTAGACACTAAGGCAGGCCTTCAGAACATATGGCCACGGGACTGGCTTGGGAAGCCCACAAGGATGTGGAACAACGTCAAGGCTCCGTAGCCCCTCGGCCTCTTCCTGAAGAGAAAGCCATGCAGAGGAGGAATGCTCCCCACAAGGATCCTCCACTGTTTGGCTTTCTTCCAAGGACAAGGCCAAGTGGAGGAGGAGGATGGGCAAACACTTGCCCTGCAAGGCTCTTCCGCCACCCATCTTTTTCCTGACTAGAAGAGAGGACTGGGCAGAGGAGGAGGAGGAGCAAGACAGAATTAATATTAACCATATTTATTGTTATTAATTAATAATAATTAATAATTAACTAATATTTAATTAAAACCTATTTGCTGCCCAAAGAAGTTTAACCTATTTTAATTTTGGCCTCTACCTACTGCCATGTCTGCAGTAAGCCATGAAACTTGCTACATCAGCGCTAGTCAAAGTGGATCAGTACTGGTCTTTACATCCATTGGTTGCTGGGCTCGAGTGATTTTAAACTCTTAAGGTTTTGATTGCTTAATGATTTTTTTAAAGTTTGCATTATATATTGTAGCTGCAGTCAACCCTCAACGTTTGTGGCTTTGACTTTTGCAGATTTGATTATTCATAGATTTGAGGAATATGTTCTCTCTAGAAATCTCTTGGTCCTCCAGCATCACTCTGCTGGAAGTTGACCATAGAGTCGCAATGGAGGTTCTAGAAAGATTCCTAGTGGCATTTCTCTAGGCATTTGTAAATCCTCCAGCATAATTATATCGTCAACTTCCAGTAGATATTGACCACAGAGTTATAGTGGAGGACTTGAGTTTCCTAGATAAGTGTTCTGTCATGTAAAAAATATAGTGGGTTTTTTTTATTTGCGTTTTTTCCACTCTTGTGGGGGTCTTGCACCCCTAACTCCAGGGAATGTGGAGGGACTACTGTATATTTAATTTTAACTTATCATAAGCCACTTGGGGTCCTATACAGGGGAAAAGGCAGAATCTACATTTTTTAAAAAAACATATGTTTAATTGTTATAAAATCTGATGCATTTTTGACCTTCTTCTAAAATAGTCACCAGTAGACTGAATCAGAGACTCTTTTATTAGATGTTTCTGTAGACTTCTGTAGACTCTGTAGCCCCTAAAAAGACTTTATAGTACTTACAATGCAAAATATGGCTTTCAAGTAAGAACTTTGTTACACCTTTAAACCTCACTTAAAGGACAGGAAACCAATGGTTTGCTATGTGTTCTTAAATGGCAAAGCATACAATGATAAAGGGTGGTAGAAATTAGGTTTATATATTTAATATATTCAATGCTACAGCTGTTTCATGTTATTATTTTTATTATTATTACAAGAGCAAATACATGTATAAAAAGATAACCTACAGTTCTCTACTGTATATTTAATTTTAATTTATCATAAGCCACTTGAGATCCTATATTGAGAAAAAGGCAGAACCTACATTAACCTACAGTTATCTTTTTATACATGTATAAAATTTTATACATGCTGGCCTGAGATATTATTTTGGAGTAGGTGTCATCCTATGACACTGTCTTCAAATTACACCTCTATTTTCCTGCTGTTGACGGCCAGGAAAGGAATAGCAAGGGCTTTGCAAGGGTATCCAGTGTACTGTGGGCTGCCCAAGTGCCCAATATAAAAATATAAGGCTGTTCCTTGAATGCAAGTCTGTCATCTGATAATGCTTTCTCGAACATCATGTTTACTAGCTACTGCAGTCATTGAACATTTTGCTGCCTTTTGAAGCTCCATCATTTGTTTAAGCTTTATTATGACAACAGCACAGGAAGACCTAGTTAGAACATAGTCTAATCCATATCATCCCATATTCTGTCCCAGAAGCCAAAGCTCTGGATTTAACATACTTTGAAAAGGATCCTCTTCATATGAAGGACAAGCAACTGCTTTCCAATCAACCACACCCATGGCTCAGAAATGTAACTTGTAAAAATATATATTTGATATGCTGAGGAGAGCTTGTGGGAGCTGTGTTTCAAAAAAGCACATGCACACGCACACAATATAATAGGTCCCAATACCCCTTATATGTTTCAGAATACCGTTCTTGCAGTCTCTGAATATTTGTCATGCTGCCTGGGGCTAATCAGAATTTATAGCAATCACAAGTACATTTCTATACCGCTTATAGGTGGACTAGCACTCCCTAAGCAGTTTGCCTCCAACAAACTGGGTACTCATTTTACCAACCTACAAAAGGATAGAAGGCTAAGTGGACCTTGGAGCTGTCCTGGTGGTGCAGTGGTTAAATGCCTATACTGCAGCCACTTACTCAAAACCATAAGGTGGCGAGTTCAAGACCAGCTCGACTCAGGCTTGCATCCTTCCGGGGTCGCTAAAATGAGTACCCAGATTGTTGGGGGGCAAATAGCTTACAATTGTAAACCGCTTAGACATTCTTTAAGGGTATGAAGCGGTATATAAATGAAGCTGTTTGTTTGTTTGTTTTGTCCTCTACGATCCAACTTACAATGTTGTGGCTGCAATACCAGCACTTATATACTGCATCAGCAGGGCTCCTTTAAATTATAGTTCAAACACTTCTGGAAGGTGCCATTTTGTTTGTTTTTTCATCCTTAACTTTAATATAAAGATATTTAGATGCAAGACTCATCTTATTGGAGAAGGATACAATAGGTTTATTGTTGTGCATGCCTTCAAATTATTTCTGAATAACAGCAACCCTAAGGTGAACCTATCAGAAGGTTTTCTGGGCAGAATTTAAGTGGAGGTTTGCCCTTCACTTCCTCTAGGGCTCAGAAAATGTGACTTGCCCAAGGTCTTCCAGTGGATTTCATGGCTGAGCCGGGATCCAAACCCTGGTCTCCTGGTCTCCTAACCCAAAATTCAAACCACCTATTACAATGGGTCTCACACTAGGTTTAACATAAGAAGCATTAGGACACATTATGTAAAGAGTTAAAAGTGACTAGTGATCTAAAAAGTGATCTATGGACATTTTGGGCAGCTGCTTCCTTAATTTGGGTGGAGATTGATTTGATTTGAAAGGGAATCTGGATCATACTGCAGTCCATTCAGAGTCTGGAATAACAGTGGGGCCTCCTTATCCACAGACTTGCCACCCATGGATTTCAGCATCTGTGGATGGCAAGCTCCCACTTGTCCCCAATGGCAACGCCATTAGGGACAGGTCCTGTTGTCCCTAATGGCAGTACAGCCACATGCACATGCTGCCATTAGGGACAATGGGACTTGAGGTCCTGTGGATTTTGATTGTGTGTGTTTGTGTGCCATCTTTTATGACATGTAAAAAGACCCTTCTCTGGGGACCTTATTGCATTCACTCCTTTTACTGTTTTGGGGATGGAAACGGGAATCTCACCGGTGCACGTGAACAGATTTTACCGCACAAGCAAGTGTCCACAAAAAGGTCCTGTTCTGGTACCTGTCCCTGTTCAGTGCTGAGAAGCATTAAATGTTCTGGTTGGAAGACTTCTGTCTGGACAAAATGGGGCCCGCCGGCACTGAGCAGGGACAGCTTGGGTACAGGTGCCAGAACGGGACCTTTTTATGGATGCTTCCGTGTGCAGTAAAATCTGTTCACACACGCCCCCGAGAGTCCCGTTCCCGTCCCCAAAACGGTAAAGGAAGTGAATGCGATAAAGTCCTAGGTGTCAATTAGTTAGGGTTGGCCATGTGTAGTTTGGCCCTATGTTCTGTCCTGTTTAAAAGAGATTCTAATCAAGAAAATATTTCAGAAAATTAAGGGATTAATTTCTCTCCCCCAAGGAAACACTATCTTCCCCATTTTCAGTTATCATAAAAATATGGAGATTTATGCAAAAAGAAAAAAAGAAAAGGAATCCCTAATGTCATAATCCTGATTCTAGCTAATATCCATGCCGGTGTCAGTACTTTATTGAATCCTACTGTGTGCTTCACCTCATTGATATTTCATGGCAAGTTGTGCAAAGCAGCATTTCCTCTAATCAGTTTAAAGCTGACGCTTGCCTTTTGGGTTCATTGACTGTCTCCATGTTCTCACAATGACACACACAGCCTTCTGAATAGTAAACATAGATTCAGTCTGTGGAAATGGATCAAACACCTTTTCAACTCAAGGTATATGTGTTTGGATGTGTGTGTGTAAGAATATACCACTGAACATGTTCATGGGGACTTTACTATTGTGCAAATATGTGGTTTTCAAACTTGTGCCCTATAGTTGTAAAAGAGGCCAAAGCATGCCTAGAAGAATAAAGCATAATGTTGGATCTATTCACAACAATCACTTGGATCCAGACTAATAATGAGTAAACCCATTATCCATTCATGCCTACCTTAAAATCCTATTTGTTGTAGATGCTCAGCTCTTAGTATGGCTGAGCCCGGATCCAACCCAGAATGGGCCTTGTGTGGAAAGTCCAACAACAACATTGATCTATACTCATACTTAGCGGCATCACTAGTTAGGGTGTCATCTTGTCAGAGGGCTGCCGGCTGACAACCTTGCCTTCCCTCCCTCCCCAACTGCTGCGTCACCCTGGCCGGGCAAGTGAGGCAGTGGGAGAAGACAGAAAGAGTGCATTTGTCCCTCCTGTCGCTCCATTATTGGGCTTACTCAACCTACAACAGAGCAGCAGGGAAGGGTGTGTGTCACTTCTCCTTCTCTTCTGTCACTGGGCTTTCTCCCCAGGGAGGAAGCCCCATGGCAGAGCAGGGCACATGTTCAACCCTCCTGCTCCAAAGGAGGCAGAGGGTCCAACCGGGTGTCACCACTTCCCTGGGGTGTCACCTGGTGCCCTCCACAATCCCCTCCCCCATTTTCCTAAAGACACTACTGGTCTCACTGTCCAGATCTTAAGAGAAACACTCACATGTATCTATCCATTGAATAAAATGAAACTTAGGACTGGTTGAAAACTTTTAACTAGGCCAGTGGGGCAATGAGTCTGCTCCAGGTATTCATCTGAATATTAAAGATGCTATTCAAGGACCTGAGCCTATTTGTGGTTTAACCTCTTTGTATCCAGCACCTTGAAAAGTTCCTTTGAATTTGGGTCTAAAACCAACTGATGTAGACTCACTGACATGGAATTGCTGAGATGCAAGCTACCGGCTGGTACAAGTTATTTCCAGACTATGGCCAGAATTCACTTAAGGATGTTTTATTGTTGTTGTGTGCACTTCATGTCATTTCCTACTTATGGCGACCCTAGGTTGAATCTATCAGAGGGTTTTCTTGGCAAGATTTGTTCAGAGGGGGTTTGCCTTTGCTTTCTTCTGAGGCACAGAATTTGACTTGACAATTTGACAAGGTCACCCAGTGGTTTCTATGACTGAACAAGGATTCGAACCCTGGTCTTCAGAGTTGTAGTCCAGTGCTCAAACCACCACAGTATGCTGGTTCTCCATTTAAGGACATATACATACATAAGTCATGCTATAAATGCAGGACAAAAAGTCACCACTGCCCAACGGAGGTATTCTGCTGATAGCATCAGAAGCAGAATTGCACAGGTTGAATTTTCACCTGTGACTTGTCTTTGTAAGTTGTACATTGTGTCGTGTATCCTACACTTTGCATTGCAGTTGTTCATCCTACACTCTGCATTGCAGCTCAGCATCATGCATAGTTCATTGCACAATGGCATTATTGCTATTCTGCATGAGGCCTGCATAATACTGCTCTGGAATATGTCTGCATGTGAGTATTCACACTACATCTAGGGTATGTTGGATTGAGGCCATTGACAGTTGCAGTTATATCGCCCTGGTTTTTTTTCTTTTAAAGAACACTTCAATTGCATCGGGACTGCCAGGCCACACGTTTTCTACAAGTGGAATGAGAAGGGCATTATCTTTTCCTTGTGTGTAGGCAATAAAATCTTTTGGGCTGATCCTGTTGCAAATTGCTGAAATTCAGTTGGGAAACAAAGGCTTTATACCTGTTTTTAATATCTGGAAACTGCAGCGCCAAGAGTATACGCTGAGAGGGAAAAAGTGGATCACAGTGGAGAAAAGATACTCTGGGAATTGCAGTTCCCAGAATCCCCAGTTCCCACCCAATGACCATGGAGGCTGGAAGATTCTGGGAGTGGTGGTCAAAAAAGTGAGTCACAAGCTCTTTGGAACAGAAGTTGATTCGAAATAGAAAAGTAGTTTAGAGAACCTTACTATATTTTGCTTAAAATCTCCTGCGGTTGGAGGGTAGGAAGTCATTTTTAGTTTATGTTATTTTAGTTTAATGTAGATGTGGGATAGGTGAGTGAGGGGTAGATTTACTTTAGGTTGACAGAAAAATGGAAGGAAATTGTTTTTATATTAATCTGGGTAATTAGGTTTGCCTTTTAGGCTTTACTGTTACTGTATTTGTATGTGTTGGTGTTAATGTGGTGTGGGTTTTGTTTTTGGTTTTTTGTATTTTTGTGTATTTTGTGTTCTTTTTTGCATTTCATGTTTTAAATGTAATAAAAATTATGCATGGGGGGACAAAAAGTAAGTCACAAGCTCTGAAGAGTGTATATACATTCTGTGTGCCGGAGAACGGGGGAGAGGGGAAAAAAGAAGCAATCTAGAAAATCTTTTAAATGTGTCTGTATTTGTGTGCCTCGTGGGACTGTTCCCATGAAAGAAGGATCCGGAAGGAAGGGCATCTGAGTCTTCTTGCCTCACCTTTGTGCGAGGGCACGTTCCAGACTTCAGCAGCATAGCAGTATTAGACAAGTCAGCAGTTAGCTAATTCTCTCCTAGGTACAGTGGTTCATATTTTCTTTGGACACACTGTATGGAAAAAGTTAGCCCATGGAAAAAAACAAATGTTACAAGGATGTGATCCAGAACTGCCGAAGCATTCAGGGAACTTGATCGAGAAATATACTCAGCACAGGGGGATAAGTATGCAAGTCATGGGCTGAGTGTCAAAAACAAACAAACATACGTAGCGATGGGCTGGCTTCTGCCATGCCTGGAGCTGGGAATAGCTACTCTTGCTGAGGCCTCAGGTCATCTGGTCACATTTGACCAAATATAAGGCAAAGAGCCGTGACCTTGCTTTCTGTGGGCCCAAGATTCAAAGGTATTCCTAAATAGATTTGTTTCCTAAGTCTGTTAAAGCAAGAGAGCTTTGCATGGTAGTCAAGGTCACACACACAGGCTGCCCGAAGGCAGGTGCTGACTCAAATTAATATGTCCCCTGACCATATGTTTTTCCTGCCCACTTCTGAGGCTATTCAGAATCTAAGCAGGCATTATTCTAAAGGGTAGCAGGACACATTTTGTGCAGCAGAAGAATAAAGTGGGCAGCAGGATATAGGTTTTTGTGCATTTGGCTGCATGGGCTTTAACCAAGAACAATGTGATTTCTTAAACCAAATAGACAAGACAACAATAAAGAAACAGGGGGAAAATCTGGTTACCTTTCACTGTTCACAAGTTCGTGTTAATAGTATATTATTGAGACTAACTACCTGGTGGCTCCATCTGCAACCAAGGAGGATACCTGCATGAAGATATATACAGCTGGACATGTTTGTTATTCTGAGAGTTATAGTTCAAAATGTAACTTTCCTAAGCTCCATCAAAACTGAAGTCTCATATGTACACAGAGGTAGGCAGAGGGTTTCACATCTGACACCCCCTAGCATTTTTGTGCCTTGTAGTGCTCCCCAGACTTGCTTGTAATTGACATTGTGTACAACAGCACAGTTGGCAATAAACCTGATGCACTGTAATCAATGGGTGAAGGAGCTAAATGCAGCATGGTCAATGGAGTAGATCCTATCATAATCAATGTCATAGGCATTTGGTAATCATGAGGGGGGATTTTGATGAATTTAACTAAGAATTAATTTTAATTGCATCCAGTTTTAATCTATTTTGCATACTTTTTTGCATTGTTATGAACTCCCAATTTTAAAAAAAACCAGAAAAACAAAAACAACAAATATGACCTGAAACTTGTAAATTGGCTCTGGAGTCTAGTGGAGATCTCAATACGTGTGAATGATCATTTCCGATCATAACAAAGTCCACAAACCCATTCCTGTTTTGTGCTTCTGATATTCTTCCTCTGTTTGTGGAGCAGAAAACATACTCCAAAGATGGGTTAAAAATATAATTAACCTACCATTAACCTACCATTCGCCAGAGACAAACTTCCTCAAAACACTCAATGAGCCAAGTAAATTCCTTCAGAAGCATTTTCTAGCTTGGGCATGTACCTATAATATGTGCCAGCTTTCTGTCTGCATATAACTAAGGAAGCAATTCTGTGCTTTCCTTCATGTGTTGGGTGCTAATACCTTCCATTTTTGCAAAGGCTGGCGTGTGTGTGGGGAGGGCTTCTTGGGGTCAAAAGCTTGACTGCTGATACAGAGAAAGAGTAGCCACAAAAGCTCATAACATACAATTGACCATGCTGGCTGGTGGATTCTGGGAGTTGTAGCCTAAAAATAATGCACTGTAGATATAATGCAGTTTGACACAACTTTAACTGCCATGGCTCCATCCTACAGAATCCTGGTCTTTGGAGTTTTGTTAGGCATCAGCACTCTTTGGCAGGGAAGGCTTAAGACCATGTAACACTACAGATCCTGGGATTCCATAGGAGGAGGCTACAGCACTTAAGGTACAAGGTAAAGGTATGACTTGACATGAATGTCTAGTCATAACTGACTGTAGGGGGCGGTGCTCATCTCCGTTACTATGCTGAAGAGCCAGCATTGTCCAAAGACAAATCTGATGATCATGTGGCCAGCATGACTGCACCAAACACTGTTACCTTTCCACGGAAGTGTTATCTATTTATTTACTTGCAATTGCATGCTTTCGAACTGCTAGGTTGGCAGAAGCTGGGACTAGTGACCGGAGCTCACCCCATCATGCGACACTCGGGCCTCGAACTGCCAACTTTCCAGTCTTCCAATGATCAGAATTGGCATCTTAACCACTAAGCCCACTGCACCCCTGCCTTAAGCACCTAAAATGGTGTCCAGTTGCATTATTTCTACAGTGTAGATGCACCCTAAGTTTCTCACTGGCTCTCCCCATCACATCAAGAGCATAACTTGCTACTTCCTTGCTACTACAGAAGACATGCATGTTAGGAACTGCCTGAGAGGCACAGGAGGGCTAGGTTTCACTCCTACATCATTAAGGCCTACCTTTTCAAGGTACTGTACAGTATTACCATCTTTAGAAAGAACATAGCTGATGGCACCTCAGTCTACAATTCATTGGAGCCAACTTGTCTGCTTGGAGCTGTCCAAAGTACTGTAGTTACAAGCCAATCCTACCTCAGTAGTTCTCCTTTGTGTCCCATAGGCTTCTACTCATGTATAATGGTAAAACAATGTGCATACATGCACATGCACGTGTTTTTGCATATTTGTCTCCATAGTAGCTTCAAGACTGGGAAGGTTATGCATCTGAAACATGACATGGATAACAAAGGGACCCTGGGAATGTACATCTTGGAATTAGGTTCCCCAGCGGAAGGATTAATTGATTTCAATTAAATATAATCTGCTTGTAGCCTGCAGTACCATGTTGAATCATGGGGTGCCAGGCCCTCCTTAACCAGGAAAGAAAGAAGGCATGGGGGATTCTTCTTCTTTTTTTTTCCTACAAGGCCTCTTAGCAACTCTTGTGCTGTGTCTCTTTACAGGACCTCTGAAGTCTGCAAATAAGGAAAGAGCATTTGCATGGAAACTGGGGAAAGGAGCTGAAGGAAGGACTAAATGAGGATCAAGGTGAAGGGAAAGAAAAAAAAAGAAGGTGGGGGAAGCCAGCGGATAGAGAAGTAAAGAGAAAGAGAATAAGGGGTAGTCTTTCTTGAAGATATAATGAGCCTGGGATGTTAATTTTTGCAAGAGCCTGTAGGCACTTCTCCATAATGCTTGTATTTACAGGCCAAAAGGTCAAGGAAAAGAAAATATGCTGTTGCTTGTTAAGGTGACATGCTGCTGCTCCTGAGGAATATCTAGAGTCTCTCAAGACTCATGGCATCAAGAAGCAGATGGGGCCACTAGTCAGCTCTGGCCTTCCAGGTGTTTTGGACTTCAGTTCTCAGAATTCCAAACTATTGGCTAAGATGGCTTCTGGGAGCTGAGATCCAAAACACCTGGAGGACCACAGTTTGAATCAGTGCTTTAAATGTGCTTTAAATGTCAGGCAAGCACAGGGAAGGCTTGTAGCTATTCACTGGAGTGCCTAGCTACAAAGAAAGACTTCTTGGGAGTAGTGGCCATCATGTGAACAAGTCCTTCTCAGTGGAAAGATTGCTGGCACAAAGTTCTGCAGCTGAGACTAGGCTGGGAGCTCAGCTTTATAAAGCTTCAGTTTTAAGCAAAAAGATTGTAAAAGTACTATCTATAACTGGGTTGTGTGAGGACCTTTGTTGAAATCCTTGGTTTCTGCTTTGAGGGTTCACTTGCCTTTATGCCTGGACTGTGTTTGACGTTGTTGTTGTTGTTGTTGTTGTTTTGTGTCTTCAAATCATTTCTGATTTATGGCGGCCCTAAGGCAAACCTAACATGGTTTTTTCTTGGCAAGATTTGTTCAGAGGAGGTTTGCCATTGTCTTCCTCTGAAGTTGAGAGCATGTTACTTATCCAGTAGGTTTCATGGCTGAGTTGGGAACTGAACCCTGGCCTCCAGAATCATAGTCCAAGACTCAAACCAGTATGTCACACTGGCTCATGTGTGACCTAGCCTCGTTATTATTCCTACCTGACATACTTGTTCTCTGGTAGGACTATAGTGGTTTTAACCTTGTACTTCCTTTTGGCTTTCTCTTTGGAATACCATTGTCCATATGGTCACTATCTGTCTGAACCTTGCTGGTTTAGATAACATACCTGCCCAAAGCAGGATGTAATTGGTGGTAGTGTTGGGCAGTGGCTTGGGAGAATGACCAGATGAAAAACAAAGAGTGGGAAGAGAAGAGAAAGAGCAGAGAGGAGAGAGAGAGAGCAGTCTAGGGTGGGGACTAAGGTAGTACTTCTGTTCTCTATAAATAATAAAATATAATCTAATGCCTGCCTGCTGCCCATCACTCCAAGACCCTGCCACCTAAACACCTGGAATGTGGCATGTTTTGCCAAGGGACATGCATCCCAGAACCGTTGTTGTTGTTTAATGTATTCATTAATATGTTAATTTGTTAATTAAATTTAATTGGTTTAAATATGTCTGCAGCTTGCAGTACTCTTTCCGTCACTAAGAGCTAAATGTGTCTATGCCATCACAAGGTTAGCATGGTATAAATAATATTTAGGACAATGATGTCTTTTAAAATAAGCAGTAGCTCAAACCCTGGCCTATTTGGACAAAGATAACTTTAGAAAGACAATTAATTGGTGTTTATATATATTATTTAATTATGCAAACCATTCTGGATGATGTTTTTTTAGAAAAAGTGGAAATGCCAACATCAGCAACAACAAAATATCCACAATATAATATTTGTTGTTGTTGTTTAAATTATTAACAGGAATGATAGCTCAGTCCAGTCCCATCTAATAGAGCAGAAGGGTAACTGTCCCTAGTTTCAAGGGGAAAAAAGATAAATCATTAATTGTTAAAATGATATTGAAAAACTCTAAATGATGAAAGACAAATTTACATATAGCATGAATTGACTATGAAAAGTTTTTGATTCTTTGGATGGTTTGAAAAATATCTTGAAACTCTAGAAATCATAATCAACAACAACAACAGCAACAACAGAAACTCCTCTCAATTCTAATGAAATAATGGAACACCAGGTTAACAATAAATGGAGAAGAACTTGGCTGAGTTAATATCAGGCATGTGTTTATCATAGTGATTCTGTATCTCCCTTATTATTTGTTATTGCAGTAATGTCACTCTCAGTAATATTAAAGAAAACATATCTGAGACATAAAATATCAAAGCAGGTGGGGGAAATAAACCATTTCTTCTATATGGAAAAGTTAAAACTATATAGAGAGCCACCATCAGAAATTGAATCCTTACTGAATAATGTAAGAATATATACTCAAGATATCTCAGTGGAATTTGAAATTAATAAATGTACTACACCAGCTACACTATCAATAAATAGGGGTAAAACTGTTGACTCAGAAGGAAAACAGTTCCCTGATAGGAAATTACATTAGAAGCCTCAGATATGATAGACACTGCAAGTATTTAAGAATATTAGAAGTGGTGGATAGCTGACTTAAGAAAGTGAATGAAAACACTAGTGCTGAGCATATAATGAGTACAGAAAGTGTAGAATAACAGAAAGTTATTCACACAGGCTCTTAAAACAGAAAGGTTTCAAATAAAGGGCTAGAGAAGTGGTTCTCGTGTCAGGACCATTGTAAACAGGTCTGAAAAAATGACAATGATGTGGCCACTGGGTGGAGCTGTAGTGGATGTTATTACAGTTCTAGTGGCAGTTACACGAGTCTGCATTTTGAAACAGTGCATCATGGGAAGGCTGATGCAACTGTCACTTCTTCTGAGAGAGGATGTTGGTTAGACAGACAGCTGGTGTTACAGTAACTGCCTCAGAGGTTGTTATTATGGTCAGTTGGTTGGTAAAGTAACTTGTTAATGAGTATTCAAGACAGATGTCTTATACTCTGTGTAATCTTTGTAAATAGTTAAGTAACAAAGATTAAAGAACCCTCATTTGAGAGAAACCTCGCTGTACTGAGATTCATTCCTGTGTGTGGGAGGAAGTTTGCTATGCAACTAAGATTGTTCACAGACCTTCTTCTGGGTGTCCTGTCCACATACATACACTCTGCTTGTGCCTGCTTTGACAAAGGGTTATGAACCCAGCACGCACTTTTCTGACATTTCAAACTGTAGGTCAGGATCCTTGGAAAGGGTGCAAAAGTTGCTCAAGGGAAGCACGGGACTTGAACGCCCTGATCATCCTTCTTCCACCATCCATCCCATTACTGCCCTGATTCTTGGGACAAGACGCTGCTGCAACCTCAACCAGTGTAACCACTCAGTCCAGTGTTCCCCAAGATGCACAGCAACCAAAGGAGAACCACTGACCATGATAGGCTCCAGCATCAGCAGAGGACAGCAGCAGCTCTTGCTCAAGGCCACTGCTATCACCTGCCTCTGGCTGAGCTTCTTGGAGCCAGAGTAGCCCAGTGACTCCACTCCCAACTGAATGGCACAGTGGACTGGCCACCCAAGGAGGAGGAGTGCAAACATACTGTTGCTGTGAGCCACTGCAGCAGACTGTGTGCTTCAGCTTGCCGCTGCCATAAGCTGCCACTTCCATCTTCCTGGCCAGCCATGTACTTGCAGGCAGAGGAATGTGCACACACTGCTCCTTTGGTCAGTATGGTAGTGGACAGACAGGTGGGACATAGGCTGGAAAGACCCCAAGAAGAGGAGGAATGGACAAAGAGGCCATGGGTGGCATCAAGGGTGGTAGATGATTTGGGGACCTAGTGGAACCAGCTTCCAAGAGGCCCCATTTTTCTGCCCTCCCAACAATTCTCACGTGTACACTCACTCTCTCTTGCACTCAGACACACTGGTTCTCTGGCCCTTTTTCTTTCACATATTCACTCTCGCAAAGGTTCGTTCACACCAATTCTCTGACCTGCTGAAAGGAATTTTTTCCAATCTCAAAAGGTGCTACACAGGAGTCCTTTACCTTTTGGTAATACACACAAGTGTCTCACTTGCTCATATGCACACGCGCACGCACATGCACACACTCTCACCTACATGCTTTTTCTTGTTTGCTTTCTCCTTCACACCTTCTGAGCCAGTTAATGCTTGCATACATTCTCAGCTCCATAGTCTCTCTTCCTCCCTCACAGACACTGATTCACATCCATTTTCAAAATCTTTCACATGGCAATTCACACACACACACACACACACACACAGAGAGAGTTACACTTTTTCTCTCACACAGTCACAAACACATTAATCCTCTTACACACCCTTGGTACCTCTCTTGGTGTGTGAATGACTTTTTCTCGCACATACATGCAGTAGCACTCTTTTTCTGATTATTCCTTAGATATATTCATAAGTTCTGTCTCTCTCTCACACACACACACATACAACCATATACACACTGTCATAGTCTTCAGCTCTTTTTTACATACTCGCATATGCACTTGTGTATACTTGCATATACAAAAGAGAATGTTTCTGTGTGACTGTGTGTGAAAGTGTAAAGGACTATTGTGTGAGGGAAAAAAAGAATGAAAGTGTGTGACTTGAGTGTGTATATATCTGTGAGCACTGGTGTATATGTGTGTGTGGCTGTGTGGAGACTGTATGTGTAACATTTACACATGTTAAATATTAAATGTATGTAAATAGGATTACTCTAATTTGAACAATGTTATTTCCTTATAAAATGTTAAAATATGAATATACATGAATGTGCAAATGAAAATATGCTCACTGAACGAACAACATATTTTTTATTCATATATTACATCAAACGGAGGGGGGACATTTGCATGTAGAGGGAAAAGGGGTCACAAGGGTACAATGTTTGAGAACCACTAGGCTAGGGGTGTTGCATTGTTTCAATTGAACTGTTTTAAGAGCTTTTTATCTTTTTAAATTGTATTTTATTTTCTTATTGAATGACTGGTTTTAATACTGCAAATAAATGCCCTCTTTTTGGATGTTTTTAATTGTATTGTTCAAAGCTGTGAGCTGCTTTGTGTCCCAGCTTTGAAGGGAAAGTAGGGTATAAAAAATATAAATTTAATCATAATCATAATGTCAAAATGTAGCTGTAGAAACATAATTCAGGCAATGAAGTATTGGGCCATGCCAGTTTTGCAATATAGTGCTGGAATTGTTGATTGGACTCAAGAAAAGTTGAATGCACTAGTTTTCAAGAGACTGGAAAATTACAACAGCAAACCACACCTTACTGCTTAAAGTTATATTAATTGACTGTATCTGCCATATAATATCACTGAGTAGAGGTTACTATAAGTGAAGCAAACTTCTGAAGAAATATTCTGGAGCGATCTCAAGAAAGAAAGCAAACGAAAAATGTTGGTAGATGTTTATAGAGACACGTATAGCAGGAAAATCATGAAAATTGCCTTGAAGTCTGATTTTAAAAACCACTGCATGGGCAGTACTTTAACAACATTGTTTTAAAGAGTTTAAACTGGTTTTAAAAACATCTGGTTTTAAGTGATAAATGATTTAATATATTTCAGTCTTTTAATGTTATTTGTATTGGCTGTAATTCACTACTGCAGTTATGGATGGTTAACCTACTAGAAGTACACATCTGCAACTTACTCATATTTGTGGTCCTATGTATTCTTGATCACAGCACTATTGGCACAATCATAAAAGCCCCCCAGTTCTACAGGTCCTGAGCAGAGAGATTGAGAATAGGGGGTCATAGAGCTGTCTCATTCACAAGGTCGCTATGAGTCAAAGTCAACTTGAAACCAGCAAACAACAACAACAAATCGGGCTTTATCAGGTAGCAAGCACTGTAAGAGGAGGTCTGTCTCCTATCAGTTGGGGTGCAGCATAGTGACACCCTTCCTTTCAGAGATCTCCAGTGTGAGGAGGAATTGCAACAGGAATCCTGCATCTGATTGTTGCATTGGAAATTGCTGGAGGGAAAGGATGTCAAGAACTAATCCTTTGACCCCACAGTTCAATGGACAGAAAATGGACAGAAAAACAGATCTCTGCTGTTCACAGTGGCTGCTGCCCAGTTAAGAAGGTTTTGGAAGGCAGGCCAACCATGGGATGCTACTTAATTTATATATTTTAAAAAATATATTTTTAAGCCCTGGATGCTTGAATCTGTGCATAAAGAATCCATGGATACGGAGGGCCAAACATACTTCATTAAGCAGCTGATCTAGGATTTCAGACATTGTTATTTGTTGACCTAAACTGGTCTTATTATATAACATTCTGAATTCTTGAGCTATAGGATGGAATATAAATATTTTAATGAATTAAAAACAATTGGAGGATGTGAGCCACACTGGGTAACATAGAACTTTATCACACGAGCAAAAAAGATGGGAGCATAGCGGGATGCTCCCATCAAAATCATGTAACAACGTGAAGATTTTCACACGACGTCATGTGACACCACAATTATCGTGCCGTTAGATTATCCTGTGAATAAAGAGGCATTCTAGCACTGCTTTTTATGCTTTTTATTCATGGGATTTTCCCGTGAATAAAAAGCAGAGCTAGAATGCCTCTTTATTCACGGGATAATTGTGAGATAATTACGACATCACATGATGTTGTGTGAACATTTTCGTATTATTGTGCGATTTTGACGGGAGCATCCCACTATGCTCCCTCCTTTTTTGCTTGTGCGATAAAGTCCACATATGGATTAAAAGAAGAGGATAAAAGAAGGGCATAATTAAAGAACTGTGTAAGTAAAATAAGTAAAAGTAAATAACTGTGGTGAGTGCTACAGCCTGTTAATTACTATTGATTTTAGGCAGGGGTTTTTCAGAAACTAGGTCAATCAACTGACTACTGTACGGGTATAATTGCAACAAACTGTTAAAATGGGACTAAAATAGTTTATTACAGTTGATTTTAGGTAAGGGTAGTTGAGAAACTGGGTCAATCAAGTGACTGCTATCAAGATATACAATAATTATGGTAACTGTTAGGATAAGGCTGTAAAAATCTGTAATGAACCAGCCATGCCACTTAACATTATCTCTGGCAACTTAATAGATCCATGGGGAATAATTCAAAAGAATTACTCTTAATTTAAAAATGTCTCTTTAAGTATTGCTACAAATCAGACAGAAAAAAAGGATTACCACTACAGGTAAAGAGAAGAACGCAATTGGATACATTTGATAAAAAACATTTGTTCAGTATGCTGACCACCACAGATTTTATATCATTTCTCTACTAATCTGTGATCCATGGTTTCATAGTGTTGGGATAAGACAATGATTCTCTCCAGTACTTGGCTATGGGCCATCCCTGTCAACCCAAGTTCTATACACTGGGCCCTGGAATCTGTTGGGGTTTGGTTCTAGGACCCCTTGTGGATTCAAAATTCGTAGATGCTCAAGTTTAATCATATACAATGGCATAGTTAAATGGTGTCCCTTATATAAAATAGCAAAATGAAGGTTTTTTTGTTGGATTTTTGTTGTTGTTGTTGAACATTTTCAAGCCATGGATTATTGAATCCGTGGATACATAGGACCGACTTTACTTGGAATCTGGAAACTGTTTTTTTTTTTTTAATTATTCTTTTCTCCTCAGGAATCTGAAAATGTTAGTTTTATTTCTCTGAATTCTTTCTTAGAGATCTCAAATCCTTCGGAGAACAATTCCCATAGTTTCTTGCTTGGAAACTGTGATAACTAAAAGACTTGAAGCAAATTGAAATTTATATCACAAACATGTCCTGAGAGAGGACAAAATAATTTTCTTTAAGCCAAAGTGAGTGGTTTCACTTATCTGCTCAATTGTCTGGATTGATATAACTTCAAAAGGAAGAGGAAGGTTTAAATTGGAACCTAGCCTTCTGGTAACAAAACCCCAAACGGCTTACTTAAACAGTATTCACATGTGAAGTTTAAATAATTTTGTTTGTTTGCTTTGCATTCCCTGAACAGATAATTAAAATGCCAGAACAGATTAACTAAAATGCCAGGTTTACTAAAATGCACAACTGATTCTAAAACAGCTATCTTCCCTACCCAGTCCAGAATTTGGGAAAGTTGCCTTTTGGACTACAGCACCCAGAATCCTCTACCCAGTATGGCTTCTGGCTGGAGGTTGCTGGAAGTTGTGATTAAAAATAACTTTTTCCAAGCTGGGTTTCATTTGCACATTTGTATGGTGTATTCCAGAAGTGGTGTATTCCTACGTTTCTCATTAGCAGATCTGTTGTTGTTTGTTGTTGTTGTTGTTGTTGTTGTCGTCGTCATCATCATCCTTTTAAGAAAGGCATGATATTGTCTCCTAGCATTTCTCTTTCAGAATTTCTCTCTAACTATATTTTTCCTCTTAAGACAAACATCTTACGTCTTGTTGGCAGGTGGTAGCTAAGGACCAGAAGGCATAACTTGCAAGTAGCTAAGGACTTAATCTTTGCCAGTGATAAATATAGAGCTGGAGACTGAACAGAGACTAATTTGACAGATTACAGTGATACTGCAAGAAAACATATACAGGAAAAGCTTTCCCAAGTGCCATTCCCCAAGTCATCTTTCATCCTTCATTGTCAAATTAAATAAAGGCTGCTAACTAGTTTCGTCATCTGCATAGGGGAAAACAGTATGTCAGTTTATAGATGGATCAATTCCTTCAAAACTAAAATAATTTGGAATCTCCAGATCAATGTATCAGATATCCACCTTTATTTCTAAATTGGACCCAGCCCTTGGGTAAAGTAACTCAAGCCAGAGGCCTCTATATCTAGTCCAGAGCCTGGCAAATTACGTTTTTGGACCACAGCTCCCAGAACTGCAGTAGTTACCACCAAAAAAGGTACCTTCTCTGGGTTTTACTAGGAATTGTGGCATCACCTATCTGTGAGATGTCAGAGTCTATTGAGGCCATTAGATTGTAAAACTGGAACAAAGACACACGCCTTCTATTCTGTATGCTTCAGGATATGCCCTCAAGCTCTGCCTAGGTGTGTCTGTACAGAACTCTCCCCTTTCTCTTTCTCCTTGTGCTTTAGAAAGCAACCCAGAAAGTACTACGTAATGTGAACGTATATAATGTTGGTTAATTTGAACAGGGACACCCACTTTGCCTTTGCTAGTTTCATCCCCTCCCACTCTGTACATGAATAAAGCCATGGCTCGGAACCAAAGAGTCATAATTAACATAGTTACCTGGAACAAGTTATTGCTGTTTTTGTAATGAGAGTGCCGTGAAACTATGCTACAAAGCAAGTTACCAAATAGGAATAATGTTATTTTGTTGTAGTACTGAGAGCCATTGCAGTGTAGTGGTACGAACATTGGTTTATGACTCTGGAAACCAGAGTTTGAATCCTGGTCCTACCCACTGGATGAACTTCGGCAAGTCACATTCTCTCTGTATCTGAGGATGGCAATGGCAAACCCCCTCTGAAAAAACATGACAAGAAAACCCCGGAATAGGGTCACCATAAGTCAGACACAACTTGAAGGCACACAACAACAACAAAAAAGTGAGTACTGGCCAAGATCCTGTGTCAGCAGACATAACTAAGCTCATGGGGCTTTGTTTTTATAGTTATATCCCCCCCCCCCCGCACATGCACAAATAAAATGACCACTGCATCCATCAACAAAAGAGTTTCTGGGGTGCTGCAAATTGGGGTGCTCAAAGATGACATCTGCAATGCTCCCCCATTGAAAGTATGAATCGAAAACACTGCTTCAACTGCTCTGAAGACACCCCACAACCAGGCGAGCACTGCAGACCTCATTTGCTCAATGCCCTGCTCTTCAGTGGTTCAGAAACCCTTCAATTAGGAATCTGCCAAGCTGAAGTGATAGATTTTTGGGGTCATGTTTGGTTATTACCATATATACTCATGAATGAACCAAGAAATTTATACTACAAAATTGATCCAAAAACCTGGGTCAACTTATACATGAGTCAATATGGTAAGAAGATGGCAGGGAGAGTGGATCATTCGCTCCCCAAGCCTCTTCCCAGCCTGGTTGCCTCCGGATAGGGCAGCTGGGCTGGGAAGATGCAGGACCAAGGAACAGGGCATCCTTTACATCCATGGTTACATGCTCTTAAATTTTACCCTTGACTTATCCATGGGTCAAATAAAAATCCAGAATTTTGGCTCCAAAACTTAGACTTATACATGAGGTTGACCTATACACGAGTATATGTGGTAAGTGTAAATGTCAATACGCAGCAGTTAGGAGATCCTGAGTCCACCTTGCAGTCTTAGTCCCTCTATTCCAACTGCCATTGTCCAAGCCAAAGAGGGAGAGAAGGGGCAGGCAAAGCTCCATCATGCCTATCCCAGACACAGAGGAAGGGCCCTCCCTCCATTCATCTGCCATGGCCCTTATCGTTACCGAAATACAGTCAGAAACAGTATGTTTATTCACAGATTGTTATTATTTTGGCATGTTTGTAAAACACTATGAGGAACATTTTGAAAACTCATAAAAATAAATGTATGTATAACTGAAAATAACAACAATAATAGTAGGAGTAGGAGTAACAAACAACAATTTGAAAAATATGCATTAACATAGGGCAAACAGGAGCAAAGCTTATATATACTGGGTCTGTGCTAGCTACTGCATCGGAGGAGATTATCACATTGCCTTTGCTCCTGGCATAGAAGTGGGATGTAACTTTAAGAAGTCAGATCTTATCACATTCACCTGTCGCTGAGCAGCAGGCAGCTCATTTGCAACCCAGGCTTTTCTTACATCTTTTCATGAAGTGGATTTTCCTATTCTTGAAAAGTTGCAGCCCAAAAAGATGAATCCCATCTTCTTAAAGTTACATCCCGCATCTATGCTGGGAGCAAAGATAATGCAACAATCTCCTAAATCAGAGGAGATGTGAGCAATTTTATCAGTAAAGTGCATAGCCAGTTGTTCACAGTGGGCTGTTGAGTGCTTTGAATGCTAGTCTCATGGGCCAAGGTATAAAAGACCCTTAACCATTTGAAACAGCTCTGATAGATGGGTCTTTGCAGACACAATTATGTGGGGAAAGAGTTTTGCTGTCAGCACTACTGTGGACTAGGCTTTCAGATAGGCTTTAGCCTTGTGTTCAGTTGGACACACTCCAAAATTTCTGGCAACACTGCTCTAGTTGTTGTCTCCCTTGTTTCATAATTAGCAGCTCCAGAGAGAACCACATGGTTGGTTTAACTCCAGTCTATGAGAGAGGGATGCTCTGAAATGATCATATTCACCACCCTGACCATTTCCCTATACCAAATTTTAACCAGGGCTTTGTCAATCACCTAGCAAGGCGGTGGGAAAAACAGTGTGGCCAGCAACAGAATGAGTGGGGCCTGACACTACTTGGAACAAAGCCATGGATGTAATGAAATCCATTAAGTCCTGAACAACTCCCATCAGGGCAGCCTCATCATGGACACTGAAGTCTCCCTGTATCACAAGCAAAGGGGACTCCAACTGGATAGCTCAAGAAGATTCCGGTACATTGTTAAGTAGCATGATGGATGGTACACCAATATAGTTCCTATCCTGTTCTGGCCACACACCTTCAAATACACACACTCAAACATACTGTGAGACAGGGCCAATGGTCAGGGGAATGGTTTACAATATAGGGAAAGGCGGAATACAAATAATAATAATAATAATAATAATAATAATAACTGCAGTTCCCCTCCACCCTCCCTGCAGGCCTTGCCTCCTGGTGCATGGAGTACTCTGGTGACAAAGCTGAGTGAGACCAACCCTCTCAACCTCCCTTGTCCTTGTTGGCATGGTTGGCGTACTCATCCACAATCAAGTTCCATATAGAAGTTGTTTTTCTGTTCACCGACCTGGCTTTGATAAGAAGTTTTACAACTCAGAAGGTCATAATCAGCACTTTGGATTCTGTGTATACATCTGTATGTGGAATGGGGTGATGAAGTGAAGGGAAGCTATCTTGTCCTTTGCCTCTGGCAGCATAATATTGTGGGTTTGCACTGCTTACAGGTTTTTCTGCAACCCGGCAGACCTGCATTCATGCAGTTTGTGAAGGGGTGGCAGGAAGGGTATCTAACAGTTACAATGTCCGATAAGAGTTTGATAAGGAATGCTGCCCAAGCTTCTTATCAAAGGTCTTGTGCCCTCTCAAGAACTATCAGCAGTTTAGAGGTTGCAAGCAACAAATGTAAAAGGACACACAAACATTCTTGAATCTGTCCCAGCTTTACTCAGCACAGGATTAGATACATGCTTTGCCACCACAGCAGCAGCAACACTCTATGAGACACTGGCTCCCTCTGTTTCACTCACCAATAGAGTGCCAAGTTCAGTCTCTTATTCATTTTGCCTCTTTCTGTAATCAGCATGAACCTGAAACAAATGTCTACCAGGAATGCAACCCTTAGAGCACAAACCAGACCTAATCCATCATCTGCTTGACTGCCAACAGCACATGCCTCTTTGACTGTGGCATTAAACCGCACTGACCAGGCCTTTACAAACAGGCTGACATCTCAGTCAATTAAAGCTCTCTTTTGGCCTCTCTGTTGTATGAGCCTGTATACATGTGTGGTTGTATGTGTGTATGTGTCCATGCGTACACGTGCATAGTCTTGTTGTCTGTAGAGCATTTCAGCCAGGTATGGAAACTACAGAAAAGAATTCCACTACTATTTTTCCCAGCCCCAAGTGGGGGGGGGGGGGAAGCTACATCAACAAAACTTTGATTTTTATCAATATCTGTTGTATTATCATATATTCAGAGCTCAGCTAATATCCTTCACCATTTAGCCCAGTGCAAATAGTCATTTCAGGTAGAGCTCTACCAAAATTTGCTGTCTAAAACTACACCTCCTTGAATTCACCAGTTTGTCCAAGAGAGAACTGGGACTGTAGTCACTGGCTCCTCCATCCATTAATGATCCATTCATTCAAGATGTCCTAGGTAGTGGTGCAGTGATAAATTCTGAAGTTCAGAAACTCATCATGGCAGTGCCATTATCCACACCTGTGAAGAGTCTAAAAATATAAGCAGCTGTAATGTTCCATATCAACAAAATGGTTCTAACAGCTTTCATCTTCAGTAGCATCAAGCTGTCTGTAAAGCTGATGCATCTTAACTGCCAGCCAAGCCACTGCAAAATAATAACAGGGACAGTTCACATCAATCTAGTATTGCTGGGGAAATGTATGAGCCATCACTCTACCTTTGGTCACAGCTATTGTGAAGACTGCTGCTAAGTCTAGAGGGAATACAAATGCTTGGGGCAGGTGACAAATGATATACTTGCCTGTGTAAATTAAAAAGTTTTGGCCTTTCCTCCCTGTGAGCTCTTCCTCCACTATGCCACTGGCCCTAAGCACGTGATCTGACAGGTGTATCTCTTCAGTCAATTCACACTCTCAGCTTATGTTTGTCCAGAGCTTTGAATTGAACACTCAGAGTAGTGGCGGAATTGTTAATTTCTGTATAGAACTGTACATACGGCAAGAAGGCAGAGACAAAGGACTCTTTCAGACGTCGGGAATTGGAAGTATAATCTAGGGTCAATCCGAATGCAATCAAAGGGTTTGACATTATTGCGAATTAAAGCTTCGCATGCAATTTTGGGCAAAAGGGAAGTCAATTTGAACGCAATCATGGGTTTCACGTTATTGCGAATTAAAGCTTTGCATGCAATTTCGGGCAAGGAGGGGTCATTTTCGGGAAATGGAGCGTTACTCCGAATGCAATGGGGATTCCCGTAAATTCGCTAAACAAGCGAATTTACAGGAATTCGCATTGGCTCCATTCGAAGTTTGGGAGAAATTCCTCCCGTGTGAAAGAGTCCAGAGAATGTTCATTGTCTCAGCCTGAATTAGGATTGCCACTGCAGGTTCATCCCAGGCCCTGAGGTTTCCAGACCAAAACTTCAGATGAAAGCATGTCATTAAGTATTATGCATTAAATACCAACTACAGTTGCTCACAGCTTGTCATTCAAATATACACAGGGATATTTTCAGATGGGGGGGAGTAAAAGGCATACTCCTGCTCCAAATCTCAAAATTCTTGATATTCTGAATGAGAGCGGGTGATCCTTTTAATATGCATGAGTCAGAACATTGGCCCATCCAATCTAGTATGGTTGTCACTAACTGATGAGAGGTTGTCCAGGGTTTCACACAGGGATTTTTTCAGAACTTTTTGACCTAGTGCTACCAGCATCTCTCAGCCACCATGGCCAGTTATACAATGTCTGTCCAAGCTCTGGGTTTTATCTTCACTATAACTGGTATTGGTTCTACACACCTTAGGATATGAAACATGTGCTTTGCCACTAAATCCATTTCACTTCCCCATGAATCATTTGTTGCTGGAGCAAGTCTGGATCTTCACTGGATAAGTTCTGGATGAGCACAACGTCATCTGAAAATCTTCAGTGCAATCACACGGTTATGCTGGGAATATGCATTTTACTCCTAGATTTTTTTTCCCTGTCTAAAAATCAGGGAGAAATGTGGTGATTATTCCTTCCCACTTGCTTAGGAAAATGATAGAACACAGAACATTTAATCTAAGGTACTTTGTTCCTTCTTACCAGAAGGTGGGTACAGAGCAGAGTAGAGGGAGGTTTACTATGTATTTTGGCATATGCCAGAGCTTTGAAACCCATTACTTAAAAGACAAAATAAGAACAACTGTAATTGCCAGTGGCTGTGTTGTCTGGGGGATTCTGGGAGCTTTAGTCCAAAAAAAAGTTCTTTGCCAAGCTCTGGTGTGGACACATTCTCTCCTTTGCAAATGGCAGCATGGATGTATGGGGGCTGCAAACAAAAACAGTGAGCACAATCCAAGCCCTCTCCCTTCTGTATCTACAGATAAATGAATGACTGAACAGGCATAATGATTCCTCGCTCAAAGTGTTAAATATAGACTGTACTTCTGAATTAGATATAGGCACCATTTTTCATTTCTTTCCTTTAAAATTCAGCTTTCCTGAGATACTATCTCATTCTGTCACAATGTCATTTTTTTAATTATCAGGATTCTAAATCTAGCTTCATTATCATAGGCTGCAGTACAAGGAGACCATCAAAACCTGTTGAAAGTTGTCCTCAGCTCCCTCTGATTTTCTGATCTGGAATAAGATCCTTTGTTGTACGTCTGGGATGGGAACTTGGGTCCCTCTTGTTGTTGGATGGTAACTCACAGCATTCCTCCTACTGGCAATGTTAGCTCAGGCTGATGGGGAGCTGTTGCCCAACCCTGTTGGAGATCCTTGTGTAATGCACACTTACACGGTGGACAGTGTTACCATGTAGGGCCATATGGTTATTAGTTCTCTTCAGCCAAATTACATCTCCCTTAACTGCACTGGCTTCCAGTCTGTTTCCAGAATTGATTCAGAGTGCTGGTTTTAACCTGTAAAGTCTTTCATCTCTTGAGATAAGGGTACCTGAGGTTCTTCTACAGGTTTCCCTGCTCTCCAAAGTATGGGAGGTGGCTACCAAACAAATAGTCTTCTCAGTGGTAGCCCTCCAGCAGTGGGATGCTCTTCTCTGGCACTTATTATTATTATTATTATTAAGCTTTATTTATATAGCACTGTAAATTTACACAGCACTGTACATACGATCATTTGAATGTACCCTGTATCACTTACCCTGGTGTCCTTTCAGTGTCAGGTGAAGACTTTTTTATTGCGCCAGACAATAAATATAATAAAATGTAATCTGTTTTTTGTTGGCTTGGATTCCCTGTTTCTGCACCCTCCTGACGCTTTTAGTATATTTCCAATCTACATGTTTTAAATATGTTTTATTTGGGTTTTACAGCTTTATAAGCATGCTGAAAATGTTGCTGGAGGACAGAATATATTTCTTTAATATAAATGAAATGGATTAAGTGGCATAGTACATGTTTCATGGGTTGAGGTATATGGAACCAATACCAGTTAGTGAAGGAAAAACCCAGAGCTTGGACAGACATTGTACACCTGGCCAGGGTGGATGAGAGATTCTGTTACCACTCCGCCAAAAAGTTCTGGAAATTTTCTGATAGAAACCCGGGACAGCCTCTATCAGTGTCAACCATGCTACGTTGGATTGGCCAATGGTCTGACTCATGAATATTAAAAAAGTCACTCAGTCTCATTCAGAATATCAAGGATTTTGAGACTTGGAGCCAGAACCTGAGGAATGCAACATTGTTTCATACAACTGATAGGCGATATTAAAAGTCTGGATTTGCAAACAAAAATAACCTTGCGGCTTGTTTTATTCACCTCAGGCTCTAGTTTTCAGATTTGAGCACCCCCAAAAATGTAAGTGCCATGCACATAGAAAACTAGCACTTCAAGTGTTCAGCCTAGTCCTCAGTATGCTGTTTCTCTTTATACAGGGAGTTATAGTCATAGGGAAGCACAGACTGCAAACATTATACACATATACTGTACTTCAGTTACCAAAGTAGATGTGCTCTTGGGCATTATTCTTTAACAGACAATTTGGTACCAAAGGCAGATGTAATATGGAAAGAATAGGAATAGGTTTCTACACCACAAAAAAGTAGAATAGCTCAATATGTTTCAGTACACATTTTATTCAAAACTAAAAAAAAAATGTATGTATGAAATCTTATGTAAGGTGTGCCTTAGATAAGTCAGCAAAAACATTTTGACCCTTTTAGAGACCAGGTTTCTTCGCAATGATTCGGGAATGATTTTTTTTCCAAAGGCTCCAGTTTTGATTTTCTATTTTGGTGGCCAACCTAATATATGTATTAACAAGCTGGGTGTAGCTCATATAGCCCATAAGGCTGGCTTATATGAACTCTCATTTCCTTCCTGTTTTGCTGATCATGCATGCTCATGATTCTGGAGGCAGCTGCTGTATCCTTTGCCTGTTGTAAGAATATACACAGAGTTACATTACCATAGGATCAACTAGAGTAAAATCCCATTCTTTCCTAGCTGAAGCTTTGTTGTATTGTTTGCTGCAGACATGCTACTGCAATTTTACACTGAAAGTCTTTATTCTTCTGCCCTCCTTCACCATTCTCCCAGTGCCAATGCTACTTATAAAAAGCCTTCCAGCTGAACAGATGAGAAAGGAATGGAGACTTGACAAATGTAAAAAGACTTCATAAATAGGAGCTGTTTTGCCAGAGGCTTTGTTAACAAAGGGGCTTTCTAGATTGGCAGGAAAGTATGACATGAAGTTGCCTTTTCCTTAATGCTTAGCAGCTGCACCGCAGCCTTTAGATGGAGCTGCGCTGTTCCGCAGTTTTTAAAAAAGAAGCTGGGAAAACCAGCACCTTTTTAAAGGCGCTTCTTCTCCCCTAAAACACAAAAAAAGCGTTTTCATGGCACACTTTCCCCTTTTCTCATCTAAAGGCTAGAGTTTCATGCAGCCATGAACCAACTTCTTTTTGCCAATCTAGAAAGCCCCTAAAGGTCTGCGCAGACCGCTGCTAAGGGGTGTCCTGCAGCCACTTCTTGCTTTGCCAGATTGGGGCTGTGGCAACCACACACTGTGACCCCAATCTTGCCTTTTCTGCAGTGCAAAAAGGAGCTGCAAAAATGGAAAGGGTGCAATAGCCACCAGTGCCAAGGTTTTTCAGTGCTCCTTTGGTGGTGCGTCATGTGGACACAGCGCCAGAAGAGTGCCGTGATGCCGCCCGCCATATGGTGGGGTGCACAGTGTCATGCCGGCATGGGGGGTGGATTCAGGCATGCATTGTGCAGACACCATGTCCCCACTCTGCCCCCGTGCCGGCCTTTGATGTTGGTCTGTACAGCCCCTTAGGTATGCCTGTATATAATCCAGCAAAAGTTACTCTTATTTAAAAAGAGATGTGGAATAGTCTTACTTCTGCCCTCAGATTCTAACAAAAATGCCTCATATAATGTAAAATGACAGGCTTTGAAACACATATATTGTTTTGCTTGTTCAATCCTTTAAGAGTTCATAATATATCAGTAAAAACAGATGAGGATGTAACACACTGTTCCTTTAATAGAATTGTACCAAATTAGTATCAAAGCACAACCTCCTAAGTTACCCTTGAATTATATCAGTCTCCTGAAATGCTGCTACTTTAATCTGAATCTTAATAAACGGGTGGAAAATAAATAGTTCTAAAAGTCCCAGATTGAGATATTTTTATCTTGGAATGTTCTAGGCCCTGTGAAGATTGAATAAATTCTCCACTGCCTTCTTGGCACGGGTACAGAAACAACAGTTCCATTCTCAGGGAAAGCATCTAAACGTCTGCAACCAAAGAGAAGAACTTGGCACAAGGCAGTTGTTCCAAGGCCCGGCTTTAACTCCCTTACAGAAAGAACAAATTAATTCCACTGCAGCCATTTGCCAAAGCGCATCTGACTTCAATGGGGCCCACTTTTTACCTATTTATGTGGAACGTTGAAACCTCTTCACTCCCAAAAGCTTGCAGCTGTTCCATTCAGTCACATCCCTGTGGCCCTCAACAGTTTCTCACCACTTCCACTTTATTGTAAAAAAATTGTCCTCAGACTTTCATTGAGCATTAATTGCACCCCATCCTCTGAAGAGGAAAGCAGCCCCACCTGTTCCACTGGTCGCAAGGGTCTCTCACAGTTCATGATGGGTGGCTCCCTTCCGTTTAATTTAGACTCAGGTTGGTACACTACGTAAGCTTTGTGGAGGCAGGGAACGTTACTGAGAGATTTATATTTTCTTCGTGTCTTGTAATATTGTTGCATATCTGCACTGATGGACAGAACTTGGAAAAGTTCTGCACCCACATTTCCAACTAGCATGGGCAATGGGGGGAGTCTAAAATTGGTAGACCAAAAGATGAATTTTTTTGAAGCTCTGCTCATGAAACTGTGCGTATGCATATTATACACCCTCCAACAATCTCAGTTTGGCAAGGACAGTCCTGATTAATCCTTTGTCATCCCATTTCCAGCTTTTTTTCAAATGTACCATTTCCTCCTCCCACTTTCCCCCCTTGTCCTCAGCTTGCTTCAGTTGCTGCAAATTGAGTTCAAAGTACAAAGGTAGCGTGCATGCAACTAACTCAGCAGGGGGGACAAGGAGAGGAGGAAGCAAAATCTTGGATTTTCCAGTAGACTCGACTATAACCCTGAATAATTATTTTAAAAGCTCAGTACAAAATGGAGAAAATAAGTTTTGTATATGTTACACAACTGGATGCGTGGCATGTGATTCAGGAAAGGGAGAAGGGGGAAGTGACAGAGGAAGAGAGAGGGAAGAAGGCAAGGAAGCCTAGCAGGATTCAAGAATATGTAGGTATAGTCCAAGAAAAAAATAATTGGAAGCTCTCTATACTTCCAGAGACTACACCACCACCACCACTCAAAAATCTAGAGGTATTATTGCTTTTCACCAGGAACAGGACTCTTGTAAAGCTATTGAATCTTGAATGTCATCACAAAATCTTTTGCATTATAATGACAGGTCACAACAATATATTGTTCTTGGACAAGAGAGCCTGAATGGGATGACAGCATTATTCCTGCAAATCAAAAAGTCTTGATGCTCTGACCCTGAGAGTCCTCGTATTAACGTGGTAGGGCAGCAACTATGAATCAGCTGTCGGAGCCTCAAATTCAAAGGATAAAAATAAAAAGGAGAAGGCCTCCATGTCACGCTTTGGCTCTTCCAGATGCATTTGTCCATTGTTGAAAACGATGTAGGACTATTTGAATCTTTGGTCTAACTGAGCAAAACCACACATGTGTTCTTATCATTATGTTTTGAGTCATCGGTGGAAGCAGCAGCTGGCCAATCAAGAAATTAATTTGTCAGTCAACCACCAAAAAGGGCTTAATGAATTTTTGTGGAGTATGGGTTTTGGTTTGGTGCACTGAAAATGTATTCTATTAGCAGGTCCCTTTGCTTAATAGATTATTCAAGTGAAATGTACTCCCTTGAAAGCAGTCATTATGAAGCAGAAATATTTCCCATTATCTCATTACTGTGAGCTCATTCTACAATTCATCACTCACTGCCTTAAAACCCACCTTAGCTTGTCCAATTTTTGAAGGCTAGCAACCATTAAAAGACTGCGTGGTTAAAGAGAAGCCACTAATTTAAGAATTTCCTTTTTTAGATATCTGGATACCCTTTTTTCCCCTAGGGAAAAAAAGTCTTCTACTTTGTTCTCCTATGCTGCGTGCCTAAGCATCCTGACTTTCTGATGCCAAAGAGACTTTTAGAATCACTAGAGAGATTCTCCACTGGTGGCAGTTCCTTCTAGCAAGTTGCATATACTCGACTATGAGCCAACCTCATGTATAAGTCGAGGGCAGGTTTGGGGACCAAAAGTATGGATTTTTATATAACTCATGAATAAGTCAAGGGTAAATTTAGGGTCATGTACCAAAGGATCTAATGGATGAAGCAAAGGAAGACAATAAAAGAACTAACAAAATTGCAGGAGGCACAACTGTTTGTGTTCACATTGAAGGGTGGATGAAAGAGTAGGGGTGGGGAGGTCAGTCCTTCCAGGACAGATTAAACCCTTGCTTTTCACCAGGGGATGGTTTCTATTTTTATGCAAGTTACAGTACAGTACTTACATTGACCCGTGGATAAGTCGGCTCAGATTTTTTGGGGCCAATTTTTGGATTAAATTTCTAGACTTAGACATGAGTATATACAGTAGCTGGTGTCACAACTGGGAAAAGTTACTTTTTTTGGACCACATTTCCCAGAATCACCAAGACAGCATAGCCTGTAGCCTTGTAGGTTGTGGGATTCTAGCCGATATACTCCAAACGTGTAACTTTTGGGGGGATGAATGCCACTCTAAGAAACAGGCAGTTTCCTAACATTGTTTGCACAGAAAATATTCAGTGGCAAGTCGCTAAGCTAAAATACACCTAACAAAGTGCCTGTGTCTCCTCTCACTCTGTACAATTTTATGTATCTGAGGGGTTCTACAGATTGGCAGGAAGGGGAGGTGAGACACCATCCCTTTCTCCCCCGGATCGGTGCTGTGGCAACCAAATGACACGGCACCGATCCAGCCCCCGTACAGCACAAAAAGGAGCCAGAAAAACTAGCTCCTTTTTGTGGCCTAAGGGGTTGCCATAGCTGCCGCAAGGTGTGATGATGCCCCTTTGGCACTGCATCATTTGGATGCAGCGCTAGAGGTGCATTATTATGGTGTGCCCCATCTAAATGGGTGTGTGCGAAGATGGTGGCCCGCAGGCTGCAGTAGGGCTTCAAGAGTGGGGACGCTCAGCCCTCACCCTGCCCACAGGCTGACACTTTTCGCTGGTCTGTAAAGGGCCTGATCTCACTGCTCCAGGTGATCTCAGAAGATGCATGTTTGTAAATACTGCCATAGATCGTAGAAACAATTGCCTTAATCCCAAAGATCTGGGGAGGGAATACTACTAAACAGTCCTGAGAATTTTAAACTTGGCAGAACAATCCCTTATGCAGTGATGGCTGGTGGCTCCCCGATGAATCCTTGCCAGGTTTTAGTTAAAACATTAAGGGAATAATCCATAGAACTGAATTTATTTTGAAGATAGCATTTAGCCCCTGAGATGGTTTCTTTAAAGCTTAGAAGAAAGCCTGGTGGGGATTCACTGTTCCATTAACATGGAAGCCACCAGCTGCCATCCTCTTATGATCTTGTTGGGCTGCAGCTTCTATCATCTCTAGCTCTTTGTCATGTTGCTTAAAGCCAATGGGTGCTGGACTGCATTAAAACTTGGGGTGGGGGGAGGTACAAACTTCCCATCCCTGCTTAGAGCTCAGATATTGTCTGCAATCCTTAAAATATTAGTGGTGTGATGAGAAGATGGTTAGGTTTGTGTGTGTATGTGTGTGTGTGTGTATCTATATATATCCTGGTATGTATTGTTGCATGCCATCCTGCAGTCATTCATCAATTTGTTGCCATCCATTTCAGTTCTTTACAATCAGTGTCAGCCAAATGTCATTTCTTTACATTCAGCTGACAGGGAGTTACACAAAACTGACAAAAAACAAAACACAACACAGAACAGAACAGAACACCATACCACAGTGGAACAAAACAAAAGTAAGGCATTTTGCAGCCAAATGCAAAATGTTTGTGATGTTCCATTGGGAAACTGTCACATTTTTGGCTGTCTTTCTGTTCAGCCCCTTCAATGAAATTTACCTTGAACACTTGCATTTCTGCCCAGAAAGTTTTTGATTCATGGGATGAGATGATAACACAATAAAGTGTCCAAGCAAACTTCACAACAGAGAAAGCCGTACATGAACTTTGCAGAAGTAAGAAGGCTTCAGTAGAATAATTTTTTTGAAATGTGAATAAGCATCTTATATACCACAAAGCTAAATCTTCCCATTCTTGGTGGTGGTGATGCTAAGTCATTCTGACTAGACATGCAGTTTTGTCTCTTAGTCGGATCAGACAGTGATTAATAGGATATTCTGAGAGATGGTAGACGACGTTTCCACATAAGTCACAAATAAGGCGAATCCAATTGCATTCATGCTAGCAAGATTTTTGCCACTGATAGCAATAGTTTATAACCTAAATAACCTAAAAGCACCAATTACTATCTGATCTTGGAAGCTAAGCAGGTTTGATTCTAATTAGTACTTGGATGAGAGCGCATCAACAAAAAAAAGGTACTGCAAGCTACATTTTAGAAGAAGGAACCAGCAAAACCATCTCTGAGGATTCATCGCCTAAGAAAACCGCATGAATTTCATGGGGTCACCATGAGTTGATAGTTGACTTGAAGGCATATATGAGCACACACCAATCGCTTATCAATTTAATTCAAAGAGAACCTATGCTCTTCCTTCTTAAACATAGAATTAGACATTTTGGGCAATATTTGGTCAACACTAGATTGGTCTGAACACAGAGGTTGGAAAAGTTACCTTTTGGAGTTCAGCTCCCAGACTCCCTCCACCAGTTCAACCACTGGCCATGCTGGCTGAGAGATTCTTGGGAGTGATCTAAAAAAATTAGCCTTTTCCAAGCTCTGCCTAAACATCTGTAGAATATGCTCTATAAACACATGACAAAGTGATGAGAAAAGGGACTAGGCCAGGGTTGGGCAAACTTTGGGCATTTAATGTTGGACTTTAATTAATTTTAATTGGTTGTGCTGGCAAATGGTGATGGTACTTACAGTCCTAGAGGACCAACTTTACTCATTAGGGAATGGTAAAACATTCAGTGAAGATATCCAGGAACTATATCATGTTATTTTTCAGTTATTTAAAGTTTTATTTAATCTAGCCATGCATAAGTATTTTTCACAATCTATAGGAGAAGGAGAAAACGACAACATTCACATGTGATGAGATTGTGACTGCCCAAGGACATTGCTGAAAATAAGCATGAAAGAACAAATAGCACATAGAAACTGGAGAAGGATGCTTTCTTGTTTTATTGAGATAAATGCTTTATTGTTTTGTTATTGTTATTCAAATTATACAACTATGCACAATCATGAAACAATTAAGTGTATATTAGCAGCAGCTGCCACAAACATATGCTTTTTATGAAACACAGAACTATGTCAGTACCTACTGTTGAGGAATCTCTACATTACATTTTGATGAATGTATGATCATTATCATTACAAACCTAAACTATTCTGGGAACGTGTAGTTTTCTAAAGGTGTTAGCTAGCCCCTTCATATACATTCAGTTCACAGATTTCCCCTTTCTGAAAAGAGCTGTGGTGATCTGAAAGAAATTTATATTTCAGCCTTTGGGTTGTTAGATATTGCTGTACCACATTTTCCATTATCTATGGTCATTGAGTCAGGTAGCTGGAAATTATTGAAACATTAGCTCATAAAACTAGGAATTATGGAAATACTAGATGAGGCTGGTATATGGGATGGGGATTCTGGGAGCTGCAGTCCCAAAAGAGTAATTTTTTCAAGCTTCGTAAATATGGTTAGGAACATTTCTTTTTCATTTGCACAGATCCCAAAGCTGTCTACAGCAACATCATGAAACAATAACACATCCCCAGCATAAACATAATAGTATAATATTAACCTAACGGTACTATTTCTAAAGATGAGTAATTGCCAGTCATAACCAGTGACCATACACAGTGCTGCATTGTCAGATATTTTCCAGACCTTCTTTATTAATCAAGCTGTTGTCTTCCTGATGTTCTTTTATTGTGCGTTGTGTGGCAGGAGAGACTGGAGAATAACATCACTCTAGCATCTTGTTTATATCAACCTGGCATTTCAGTGTCCCCCACTGGAGGAAAAGCTTTCAGCAATTTCTATTTAATTTATAACCAATATAATATATTTTTTTCAGATAATATTAGCAGACATGTTGGACGCTTACATAAAAAAAATTGTTTTTGATAAAAGGCTGAGACACATTCTAAAAAGCTTGCAATGATGAAAGCCTTGTCTGAACCAAGAAGAAGGATAATACACAGGAAATAACTGTAAAAGTACAATGGAAATCTACATCTGGTAATGTGTCCTCAGTTGTGTAGTAGTAGTGCAGAAACTCACCATGACAACTCCCAGAAATGAGAAGTAGAGCTGGGAAATATTACTTTTTTAGACTACAGTTTCCCAACCAGAAGGGCTACTGTAATCCAAAATGTAACTTTTCCCTTGGAGTTTATCATATGACGGAATTTGGGGGTTAAATGCAGTGGCAATCCGAATGCAATCATAGGGTTTCACATTATTGCGTATTAGAGTATCTCACGCAATTTCGGGCAATGGGGGGTCATTTTCGGGAAATGGGAAGTCATTCTGAACGCATTCTGAACGCAATCAGATTGAGAGAAATTCCTCCCATGTGATAAACTCCATACTCTGATGTAGAGTGATTAAAAATGTTGTTTCCTTACTTTCCTTACTAAAATGCTACTTCCTTGCACTAATAGTAGAAGTATAGTTCCTAAGCATATTCCAGTTTACCGTTCTAAACCCAAACAATCTCATCTGATTTGAGAAAGCTAAACTTTCTAATAATGCTTGGTAGGACCTAGTAATGGTAAGTGGGTCTAGGAGAGAATTCTTCCTGAAACTATGGAGGGCCACTGCCAGTCAGAGTTGACAATACAATGTTAAATAGACTGATGATTGGCCTCAGCGTAGGCCCACTTCCCATTTCCCATTAATATCCAGTTTAGTCGGATCACATACCCTTCAACATTTCACAGATGAAAATTGGGACATGTGTCCAAGCAGAATAAGAGGGCAATCAATATGGTAGACATTATTAATGAGAAAGAACAGACAAGGATAGACTACAGGAAAAGGCAAGATTCCACTCTACCCTCCATTTGCTGAGTTAATCGAGTGCAAACTACTTGTGCACTTTAAACTCTGTTTGTACCAATGAAAGCAAGCCAAGGACAAAGGGGAAAGTGAGAGGAGAAGGAGAGAGAAAGAAGGACATTTTAAAAGCAGCTGAAAAAGTAGAATGCCAAAGGATTAAATGGGATAGTCTCTATCCCATTGGAACAGTTGGAGAGTATGGGATTAGTGCGACTACAGACAACATCATACAGGAAAACAGTTGTATCAGGATGTTCAACTCTGTCTCCTCTGACCTGAATAAGGGCAAAGGCTTTTTATCTCATGGAATATGTTGAACAGTATTACCACCCAATTTTTGTTGTTTCTTATGACTGTTGTTTCCGTAATTTTTTTCTCCTGCCTGTATTGTCTGAATTTCTATTCCCTCTTGTTCTTCAGATTTTTTTCCCCTTGAAGATTAAAGTAGAGGATTGGAGAAAGACTTTTGATTCATTGGCTTATCTGTTCTGGATGTATCAGTGGAAACACAACTTTATGCTTTTATTTAGAAATAATTAAAGTGCAAATAAATGGTTAAAGTGGAACTATAGTGTGCAGTGTAGTGTGTAATGTGAAAGAGCTCCAGGAAGCCTTCAATCAGACAAGTAGTGCCTTCTCAAACTACAAATCCCAGGATCCCATAGTATGCTGTCACCACAGTTAGTGAAATCATAGTGCTATAATTGTGCAGTGTGAAAGGTTTGCAGGAACAGCAATTCACCTTTCAGATTGGACACAGACCCCTTTCCCTTGTACTTTTTAACATTTAGGACACCAAGCCTGCTGACCTGACAAACACTTGCCAAACTTCCAAATGCTGTATTCCAGGAGGAAGGGTAGGAATGAGTGATCATGGCTACCAAGTACCTTCCAAAGCTAGCTGTTGTGTGAATGTGCACACACCTGCTGGCTTTGGGAAGGTGCTGGATACCACAATTGCTGCTCCACCCTTTCCTGAAGTGTAGGGCTACTGTGTTTACACTCACACAGCAGCCCCGTGCAATTGCTGCTGATCCAATCACCTCCGTAAGCTGGCTTCTGTATGAATATGCACATCATAGCTGGCTTTGGGAAGGTGTTGGCCATCATGATTGCAGCGAAGGGGAGGAACAGAATCACATTCACACACACCATATGACTGCTTGAGAAGTGGAATTGCAGTAGAAGAGACCTATCACATGAAGGCAGTAATGAAATAGCAACAAGATTAAGAGCCTATTGACAGGGTTTGCCCATCAATGAAAAGGTGCACTACAGTAATTAATGGAAGGCAAGGCAGCAGCAGGTCGGAGGTGACATCATGTGGTAAATGATGGCCAAGAAGCTTTAATTCTGTTAACATTCCACTTTTATAGCCTCATGAGATAAAGTCCTTAAAAAAAGATAACCCTTTTTCAAAAACCAGAAGCTGACCCTTGGCCATTGCTGGTTCCCTTCCCCACATTACATTTTGTACCTTTTTAATCTTTTGTGCAAACCTTGGAGACTTCCAGGAGGAAAAGGAAATGGCCCCAGGTCCAACAAAAATTGTTCCCCCCTGGGGTAAAGCAGTACGCCAAAATCAGCATTACAATACTCAAGAAATGATTTGCAACCATGTCAATTGGTAGTGCACCTATGGACTGAAGGCAATTTAAACAGTGCCTCTTGCCTGCTCTCTTTTTACAGAAGGAGTTCATCCTCTGGTTAATAGGCTGCCAAGAAGGCAAGCCACTTAAATGCTGAACAAATCCAAATGAATTGCAGAGAGCTGAGACACCCAATGGATCCATAAGGACATGTAACAGTTTATTAGAACCTTTACAAGCGGACAAGAATGTCCTCCTTCTGCAAAGGCTTGTTTCAGTAAGTAGTTTCACTCAGGCAAGAGCCTGAAACTCACACAACGGAACACACATGGCTTCAGATTGCTCAAGGACTGGTTTGCAGCCCTATGCCGATAAATCATAAGCTCCTTAATCACAAAATCAGGTTTCTAGAGGTCATCCCTTTGCCACCACACAGCAAAACAAGAAGCACTATAATAAATGTTCATTAAGATAGATATATTGGTGATAATAACAACTGTTCAAACAACCAGGCAGACGTTCCTCAAATCCATATAAATTACTCATCCTCATGGTGCACAGATTTTCACGGATTTACATTTCCGAACAGGACACGGCAGAGTCTGTTCTTAGCATCTGGAGCCCAGTGGAAAATTGCCTTTCAAAAATACCCCAGATTTGTTACCAAGAAATTTCACATCATGCAAAATACAACTACAGTTGTACATGTATTTATATAGCAGAGATAGACTAGAAACAAATCCTTTATTTTTCATTATAATGTGAGAGTTTTGGGTCCAAATGTCATCTCATCTTGTGTTTTTATTTTCAGTTCCATCTCTCTCTCTCAATACCACAAGCAAATTATTCTTGGAACGCCAGACAAACAAACTCCTCTCTATGTTCAAAATATTTTAGATTCATCATCTTGAAAGCTAAAATAAAGGATCATGGAAAATTAGGACCATGTGGAGAGATGGTAATTTTTCAGGATATTCATCTGGAAACTAAAATAGGCTTATTATGTTTTTTCTTCCACATACACACTGTCAGATCTCCCATACCATGCAATACTTAGATTGCAATCTGATACACAGTCACACAGGAGTAAGCCCCATTGAACTCAGTGATACATATGACTCTAAGTCAAGATATATAGGATTGCGCTGTCAGTCACTGAAATGAGATGCTAATGCACACATTTGTGTGTGTTAATCTCTGCCTAGATGTGCTGATGTGGACACAGTGAATATACATCTGTCATATCGTATTGTTTAATTAAGTCACCCCCAGCTGAAAGAAAATAGCTTTCTTTAATAGCAGCATTTTTCATCCAGCAGGGGTACAGTTTCAAAGTGAGATTCAGAATGGCTTCCTTCTGTAAATGTACACCTTGCAAACATAAATCATTCCCCATTGCAGTTTTTGCACATGATCTTTCATTTATACACACACTGGTCTTGATTGTATTTTTAATACTGCATTCTAAGCTTTTCTCCTCCTGCAAAAGTGGGAGGGAGGAATATCCAGCAACTTAGAGCAGGCTGGTGACTTTGATGAATTTTGTCTTGTTTTTAAATAAGAGGTAGCTGAAGATTTCTCTCTCTTCTTCTCCACCACCACCCCACCCCTTATAAGAAAAAGACTTAACAAGTAACACTTGAATTGGTCTGTTGTATGGCTGCTTTCAATTGTTCTGTTATTTTCCTAGATTAAAATGCTGCATGCTCAGGGAAGGCCCAAGAAGTTTTGCTATCTGAGGCAGAGAACCAAAGGATGCATCCCATCCCCCCTATTCTAGTCAAGGAGCATAGTACCCAAAACGAGTTGGGTATGTAAGACAGAAAATCACCTCTATCCTTCCTTGGCAATATAATAGCACATAAAATAACTGTATAAGTGCCAATCTTTTGTTATACCCTACTTCTGCTCTCTGAGGCAACAGACTCACTTTCCTTAATGGTAGGGCTGGCCTTGCCCTGGGCACAAAACTGTGGGCCAAGATTCTACTTAGTCTGGTAGAAGGCAAATTCTTTCTCTGCCCTTACAGAGAATTCACTTTCCAGCTGTGTCCCTCCCAAGTGGCTTGCAGAGGGCAGCCAATGAGCATCTCGCTGTGTTTCTACAACTGGATTCATGATCATGAAAGCATCTTGCAGGACCTTCCATGATCATGAAAAATGATGATGATGTTGTTGTGCATTTAATTGTTGAACTTCTCCATGAAGGATGATTATTATGCAAAGGAGGCAATGAATGCCTCCCCTTGTCATGACTACCCAAGGATAGGACAATGCAAGCATGAATTTGACTTACCTTTCAGTATGTCTCCAACAGATTGCCAGCCAGGATGCTATTATGCTAAGAACAGAGGGTGGAAAAACAGCTTATTTGCTTCTTCTTCTTCTTCTTCTTTTTTTTACACTGCCTCCCAGAATCCAGGGACGATGCTTTCTGGTGATTTTTGGAAGTTTCCTGTGGCCACCATGTCTTTGGAGCAGTAAATCCACTCCAGGTTTTGGTCAAGAGCTGAAAGTAATTTTGGAATAGGGTTCAGCACTTTGGATATCTTATTTAAAATTCAAACTAAGGCCTTATCAGCACTGACAAGGTTACTCCAGGGGCAGCCTGGAGTATCCTGGCCCCTCAACTGCCCTGGCCTACCTGCATTACCTTGGAATCCATTTCTGTGCCACTGCAGCAGTCTGCTTGAGTGTTCTGCTAGGCCATCCAGTATGTCACTGTAGATTGCTCACTCGCTTCTGAGGTTGAAGAAGGTGCCTAGTGACTGTCATATGCTGGGCATCTTATTCTGACCTCTGAATGAGCAACCCATGGCAGCAACAGGTGTACTAGGTAGCCCAGTGGGAAAAGAGGGTTTTGGATCTTCCCAGAAGTTCTAGAGCAACAGATAAGTTTTTTTAAAAAAAGTTTTAACCTTGTTATGTCCTTGTTCTGGTGCAGGATATTTCGATCTGTGCAGACAAGGCCCAGAACCCTGTGCAGATTCACTGCCCCAATGACATAGGAGCCATCAGCCACCACTGGGACTGGGAGTCCTACAAAGCACCTTTTCCCAAGCTCTAGCTGAGAACAACAAAGTGGCGCCAAGGCTTTGTGTTTTTTCCTTCTCGTTGTTTGGTAATTTTGTTTTGTTTTAAAGAGGGAGAGGAAGAAGAAGAGAGAAACTCTTAGTTGTGTCATATTTAAAACTATGTCAAAAATTCCTAATATATGTCCACTCCTCCCACACAAAGGTTTCCAATCTCTGGGGAGTATTTTCACCTAATCCCAACCCTCTTGAAACTGAAGACAAGCTCAGGGCCAAATACCACAGCTGAGAAGGACTGAATCTACTTGAGGTCAAAAAAGCAGCTTAGACCAAGTTCTCAACTCAAAAGGTACACGGTGTTCTCCTTCTCAGAAAAGAATCTTTTTTTTTTTCAAATCCTGATGGCTTTAAGTAGCTCACTTTTAATCTAGTCTTTCTTTAAAACACGGTTTCCTGACTTTGGGTGGGGAGGGGAAGTATGTCATGTTACCTGATTAAGATTCAGGACTGATCAAAAAAGGGGAAGGGTGGCAACTGATGCAGCAACCAGAGAAGAAGTAGCATGCATGCACATGTGTTGGGGTGAACAAGAACAAAAGATCTGGGGTGCTGCTGATCTTGCTCCTTATGGTATGTCATATCACAAATTCAATTTGAGGCCATTCAATTACAATGTAAACCAAGCCCCCACACCAGTGTAATGTGAATACAGTCCAGAACGATGAGACACAGAGCATATCATATTGTGATCACTCTAGACTATAATCAGGCCTTGCCATTCCAGGGATGGAAACTTGGTTCATGACTAGTCCGGATTAGCTCTAGGACTAGGTTCTGGTGTTGTCTGGGCCCAGGTCTAGTTTAAACCAGGCTTACATGTTTACTGGATAGCATGGGGTTCATGTCAGAAGAGTAACCCATCATCATTCAATTACTTCCATCCTAGATAGTTTCTGAACTAACTATATAGGACTAGGGCCAGCTAAACTGCCACATAGCAACACTGGGCTGTTTTTGCCAGACTTGGGAGCATGGTGGTTTAAAAACTGCATTTTTATCCTACATCAAGGCCCATGAGAAGTGTGCATGTTCCCTTAGCACAAAAGGATGTGGGTGTGTGAGTATATGTGGTTCTATGGGTGTCAGCAAGTGGGGGTGATAAAAATTCAGTTCTGAATGCCCCTGTGCCACCAAATTTGTTTGGACCCCCCCCCCTTCCTGGGTGTGATAATCCTCTTCAATTCCAACATTACAGTCATAAGATGCCATGAGGGGGCCTGAATCTCCTCCCCCCCCCCCCCCACGCACTATTCCAAAACAGGCTAACTCTGTAACTGTTGGTTTGGTTTTTTTTTAATTTTGCTGTTTTTGTGTAATTATGGCAAAAATGATTTAAAATGATTAAGAATTCTTTTTATTTTATTTTATTGTTTTGCCATAAGCAGGAAAACACAGCACAGATAAAAATAATTTTAAAACCCAACAAGCACAGTAGGGGTGGGGAGAGGAGGAGAATCAGGCCCTGACTTGTTTTGTGGCTTACATATCTGCTGGAATGGAAGTGAAAAGGCTTTTTGCACCAAAGTATCTGTGCTATAATAGCAAGACTGAGAGCTCATTGACAGGTTTTGCTGGTCAATGAAAAGGTGTACTACAGTAACAGGATGGCAGCAGGATGGATACATTGTCATCTGATAAGTACCGAGCAAAGACACCTGCCAAATTAGTTCTCACCCCAGCCTATACAATGTGGGTATGAGCATAACTGTAAGTAACTTACAATAGGATCAGGAGGACCTCCTCCTTAATAGATATCTTTAACATCATCGCTCTGGAGGATGACAGCACTTTAGATGATAATGTTTGTTATTGTTATGTGCCTTCAAGTGAAGTTCAATTTATAGTGATCCTATCCTAGGGTTTTTGTGGTGAGATTTATTCAAAATAGGTTTACCTTTGCCTTCCCCTGAGACTTAGAGAATGTGGCTTGCTCAGGTCATCTAGTGGGCCTCCAAGGCTGAACAAGGCTTCAGACTCTGGTCTCTCAGATTCCTGGAACATCATTCAAACTACTATACAACACTGGCTGGCTGGATGATGGTATTCAAATCGTTTTCTGGCTACCCATGAATTTTATAGGGTTTTCTTAGGCGAGAAATACTCAAGTGCTTTCCTGCCTCTGAAACATAACCTTCAGCACCTGCTATTCATTGGCAGTCTCCCATCCAGGTACTAACCAGAGCTGACCTTAGCCTCCAAGATGAGACTTGGGACCTTTGGGGTATTTAGTCCAGGATGATGGTGGTGATGTGCCTGTCCATAAATCTCTCTACAAACATACCAGATGAGGGCTATAGGAAATATGATGAAATCATCAGTGCTCAGTGAGGTTTCTTTGTGGATAGCATCTCTGTACCCAGCTTCCTGACCCAGTGGCTACATGGGGAAAAGAGGCCCAACATGCTCAATTTAAAAACAAAAAACACAGTACAATCTGTTCAGCTCCGACAATGAAGCAGTCGTCCATGTTGCTCTCTAATGATCCCCTTCAACTGATGAAAGAAATGACATTGACAGGCTCCAGATGGTGCCACTGCCGCCGCCAGCCCTCCGCATCTCCAGCCAGCATGAAGTGAAAGGAAGTCCTGTTGTTAATACTGATGGAGGGAGTTGAGGGGTGTGTGAGAATCGAGGCCTCAGAGAGTTCTGTCATGATATTAAAGATCCTCAGAGTGAGAGTGAGAAAAATCAGAATACCTCAAAAGCTTCCAGGACACCCTTTCTCTATGGAGTTTATCAGATGACAGAAATTGGAAGTATAATCTAATGGCAATCCGAATGCAATCATGGGGTTTCACGTTATTGCACATTAAAGTATCTCACGCAATTTTGGGCAAAAGGGAAGTCATTCCGAACGCAATCATGGGTTTTACATTATTTCATATTAAAGCATCTCACGCAATTTCAGGCAATGGTCAGTCATTTTCGGGTAAGGGGAAGTCATTCCGAACACATTCCAAATGCAATTGGAATTCACATAAATTCGCTAAACTAGCGAATTCACGTGAATTCGAATTGGCTCCAATTGGCTCCATTCGAAATAAAGAGAAATTCCTCCCGTCTGATAAACTCCTATGACTTAATGGCAGCAAATACAGAACCAAGAGTTATGCCACCACAGTAATTTTGCAATGTCTTGGTGATGGGTTGCAGGTACCTCTTGGGAAACTTATTTTATCAGACTGCATTTCTTCTTATCCCACAGCAGGCTGGGGAATGTGGGAGTTGTGCAGTTTAAAAGGGACTTTTTTCAACCTCTGCTACAGTGACCAGACTGAAAATTGGAGATAGCTCCTGAACCCTTAATGGTTAAGTAGATAAAGAATTTCAGCAGGTTACCTGGCTGAGTGACAAGCAACAACTAATGAAATTCCCTCTTATGCACAGTCATTAAAGGTACAGGATCCCTTTCTTAACGATTTAACGATTTGGATGACAGAATTGGGGGCATACTTATCAAATTTGCAGATGACACTAAACTGGGAGGAGTAGCTAATACCCCAGAGGACAGGATCAAAATTCAAAATGACCTGAATAGACTAGAAAGCTGGGCCAGTGCTAACAAAATGAAATTCAATGCGGAGAAATGTAAGGTTCTGCACTTAGGGCGGAAAAATGAAATGCACAGATATAGGATGGGGGACACCTGGCTGAATGAGACCACATGTGAAAGGGATCTAGGAGTCCAAGTAGACCATAAGCTGAACATGAGTCAACAGTGTGATGCGGCAGCTAAAAAAGCCAATGCAATTTTAGGCTGCATCAATAGAAGTATAGTTTCTAGATCAAGGGAAGTTATAGTGCCACTCTATTCTGCTTTGGTCAGGCCCCACCTGGAATACTGTGTCCAGTTCTGGGCACCACAATTCAAAAAAGATGTGGAGAAACTGGAGCATGTCCAAAGGAGGGCAACTAAGATGGTGAAGGGTCTGGAAACCTTGCCCTATGAAGAACGCCTTAGGGAGCTGGGGATGTTTAGCCTGGAGAAGAGAAGGTTAAGAGGTGATATGATAGCCCTGTTTAAATATTTGAAGGGATGTCATATTGAGGAGGGAGCAAGCTTGTTTTCTGCTGCTGCAGAGACTAGAACGCGGAACAATGGATGCAAACTGCAGGAAAAGAGATTCCACCTCAACATTAGGAGGAACTTCCTGACAGTAAGGGCTGTTCGACAGTGGAACACACTCCCTCGGAGTGTAGTGGAGTCTCCTTCCTTAGGGGTCTTTAAGCAGAGGCTGGATGGCCATCTGTCAGGGATGCTTTGACTTGGAGTTCCTGCATGGCAGGGGGTTGGACTGGATGGCCCTTGTGGTCTCTTCCAACTCTATGATTCTATGATTCTTGTTTTAACTCTGGCAAAATACCATAAAGGTACCAGATCTTGCCTGATCTTGGAAGCTCAGTAGGGTCAGCACTGGTTAGTAACTGGGTGGGAGATTGCCTATGAATAACAGGTGCAGTGGACTATTTCAGAGGAAGGATCTGGCAAAACCACCTTTGAGTATTCCTTGCCTAAGAAAACTGTGAAATTCAAAAGGTCACCATAAATTAAAAGGCAGATTGAAAGCACATACACACACAACCCTACGTGATGCACACATCTGCCCAGTATTAGCTAAAGTAATACAACATTCGCTGCTGACAAACAGAAAACTCTGCTGCTTTGAAGATTCTGTGCACCTGTTTCAAGCATATGTTCTAGAAAGTTAAATGGAAATATAGATATTTTGTAAATCAGGACTAACTTTGATGTTTTAATACAGACCTGGGAAATCATCAAGCCAGCTGATGTTTTGGCCTACAGTTTCTATCAGCCCCACTGAGAATGGTCAATACTAAGGGTCTGTGGAAAATGTAGCCCAAAGTATCTAGAAGGCCAGAGACTTCTGCCAGCCCACAATGCTCTTTAATGCAAAAGGGTGATCTTCTATTTTGCACCAGAGAAATCCTCTGCAGATAAGAGTGAATTGTTACTGCTATTAATCAACTTTATTTATACCCCACCTGTTTTCCAAAACTGGGACATGAAATAGTTTACTGTTTAAAACAAGTACAATATAGCTAAATACATATGAAAGGCAATATTAAAATTGAATTTAATTATTCATAATGTTAAAACAAATTGAACCTTAACCTTTGCCTGCTGCTGGAAGGACCACAAGGAGGGCACCATTCTACTCTCCCTAGGCAGCTACTGAAAAGGCCCTATCTCATATCTATACTATGTGTCAGCAACTGCAATAGTGACAGGAGCTTTGGGAGCAGCTACAAAATTTTCACAGGAGGAGCTGCATAGGTTTCAGAGGAGACAATACCAGACAATCCCATGTTGATCATAAGTTAAACATGAGCCAGCAATGTGATGCTGCAGCAAAGAAAGCAAATGCTATTTTAGCCTCCGTTAACTATATTCTGCACTGGTCAGATCTCATCTGGAGTGCAGCATTCAATTCTGGGCACCTAATTTTAAGAAAAGAGATAGACGAGTTGGAGCAGATTCAAAGAAGGCCAATGAGGACGATAAGAGTTTTGGAGAACAAAACATATGAGGAAAGGTTGAAGGAACTGTGCATTTTCAGCTTTGCGAAGACTGAGTGTGACATGACTGCACTCTTTAAATATCTCAAGAGCTGTCACAGAGAGGAGGCAGCAGACCTTTTCTCTGTTGCCCCAGAGGGCAGGACAAGTTCTAACAGTCTGAAGTTACAGGATAGTAGGTTTTGATTGAACATTATAAGGAACCTCTTGACAGTAAGAACAGTTTGGCAATGGAACCAATTGCTTAGAGAGGTGATGGGGTCTTCTTCTCTGGACGTCTTCAAAAAGAGGCTGGATAGCTACATGCTGGGCATATTTTAGCAGTTTAGCTGAAGATCCTACACTGAGCAGGAGGCTGGACCTGATCCAACTGTCCTGATTCAGCAGGGATAGTCTCAATTAATCCTCTGTGGTCCCACTTTTTGAGTTGCTTTTTAAAAGTCCCAGTAGCTGTTTCTTCCTCCATTTTTCACCCTTTGTCCTCAGCTTACTTCAGTATTTGCAAACTGAGTTCAGAGTGTAAAAGTAGTTTGCACTCAACCCAGAAGAGGGGAGATGAGAAGAGGGAACAGAATCTTGCTCTTTCTTGTAGGCTCAGGCAAAAGCAAACTGCCAAAGTTTCTCTTCGTTTGTGAGTTCTTCCTTGTTAATAACTTTTGCCATCATGACCACACACTGATATTGCCTGGCCACACATGATCTAGTTTCCATCTGTGAAATGTTGGAAGGAATGCAGTGCCACTCTTGACATTAATGCAAGCAAATTAAATCATGAGGCCAAATGGTGTTGTTGTGAAATGCCTTTGAGTCAGTCTCAACTCGTGGCAACCCTGTGATTGAGACACTTCCAAGCCCCTTTTGTCCTGAACCATCCTCCTTTGGTGTTGCAGCCTTATGGCTGTAGCTTCCTTGTTGAATCTATCCATCTGGTATGCGGTCTTCCTCTCTTTCTACTGCTATCCACCTTTCCTAGCATTATTGTCTTGTCTTGTGATTCATCTCTTTTCATGATGTGGCTGAAGAATGACAGTCTCAGTTTAGGAGCTTATCGCTTGGGCTTCCGGCTTCAATTCTGGATTCAATTATCCCTCTTCCGGCTTCAATTCTGGATCTGAAATGCACCCAGATGTCATCATAACTAAATTACCACCGATCTAGGTGGGATGCTGTTGACTGGAAACATCCCTGGCCGAAGCCTCACTCAGCTGGCCAGTTTTTTAAGTTGGAAACTGCCCAACTTGGAAAAAGTGATGGCTGAGCGAGTTCTCGACCTGGGATGCATCTGGGCGGTGGCATCCCACCTAGATTGGTGGCAATTTAGTTATGGTAATATCCAGGGGCATCCTGGATCCAAAACTGAAGCTGGAAGAGATAAATTGGCTTATTTGCCCAAATGATAAGCTCCTTAGTCATCTTTGCTTCCAGGGAAAGTTCAGGCTTGATTTGTTCTAGAACCCATTTGTTTGTCTTTTTGGCTGTCCATGGTATCCTTAACATGAGGCCAAATGTCTCACAGCAATTCTGATATTTTAGTTCTCGTAGAAAGGCAAGGCCCCTGAGATAGATATGACAGCAACAATCATCTCCTCTGCCTCTTCAGATAAGAAGAAAGGCTTAATCATTCAATTTGTGTCTAAGGATGAGAGAGTAAGTCACCCTCTCTCTCGTCTATTCAACCCTGGAGTTCAATAACCTTCTAAAAAGCAACCACATCTGTCAAATGTGATTCAATTCTATTGTGTCCACCTCTGTGCCCTTAATATTTCTCTTCCCTTGCTATGCTGTCCTTGTCCAAGTGGTGCATAATTACATCCATATCTTTTAACCACAATACACATGATGTTATCCATACAGTCCTCCCCATAGATTCTCCTATGAGGACGAGAGAGGAGGTTTTACAGAGGGAAGAACCCCATGGGATTTTGATATCACTTGCATGAACTCTCAGTGCTTGCTCCGGTAAAAGCTACAACATGCAGGAACATTGTGTGTTTCTAATACAGGCAAACTGACTGAAACAGACAACATTGTTGCTGATGGATTCAGATGCACTGAGCAATGCAGACTGACAAAAGAGAACTACTTGAATATTCAGCATTGCTACTGACTTCAGTAACACAATAGGCCAATCCCACTTTGTGGCTAGGATCCTGGTGACAGTGCTGTCGAAGGTGGCAGCAGCCGTTTGGGACATGACCAAGAGCTTAGCCATGAGCCCAGAGCACCAGCCTGAATAATTGAAAGCTGAATAATTAAATTAAAAGAGGATTATATCCTGCAGGCAAACAGAAGAAAGCTGCCTCCAGGTATTGGCACAATGGCACTCTTGTTGTCGTTGTTTTTCTGCTGAACTCAGCAGCATGGAGTTCTGAAGATCTTTGGAGAATGTTAACAATAAAAGCTGCCTGTTTTTTCTTAATGTTTAAAACTACTGTTGGGGGGGGGGAGGGGGGGCACTGGCAAAAGCTAAAGAGATGATAACAAAATGTGTTATCAGTGCAAGAGGGACCTATAATAAAATGTGTGGCGTTCTACTGTTCTGAGTGCCAGACAACCATCCATGGCCTTTTCTAGGACATTTCATTTTCAGGAGTCTAGCTATGAGTGCAGGCAATTATGTTATTGCTCCTCCAATAGGAAATCTGTTCCCCAATGCAATTTTCCTTCAAATTTCTAGCATTGCAGAGAGTGAGACACTGAAAATTATTCACACCTAGAGCTGTAGCATTTGCTCTGTTTGTATTTCCCTTCCTTTCTGTTTCTTCTCCCCCCACCCACCCCTGGCCCAGCATCTAAAGAGTCAGTCAGTGCTCTTTTGTTGCTGAACATGTGATGCAGAGATTAGAAAAGCTCCCTTGCCAAAACCCTTCCTTTAATATAAGTAGTAATGACACAGGAGTCTAACCTGCATTCTGCCTGGACATCCAGCAGCAAAGGACTCCCATCCCTGCTACCTCCGGGGTTGACCCTTATGCAGGGTCCAAAGAGAGGATGTATGTCACTGAAAAAGGGATGACAGATTTGTGTGCAATAAATAATTTATATGCAAATTTAGAAATACTTTCTATAAGGTAAAATACATGCAATACATTTAATTATATATACCAGGGAAGACAGGACTAGGTGACTTCTGTGTCTGCTCAGTTTGCTATCTGAGGTGCTAAAGATTAAACTCCAAGGCCCCTGATGTTCTTTTTATAGGGAAGTTCATCTTGCACCCCAACTGTCTTAATTTGGCAGCGATAGTCCCAATTAATCCACTGTTGTTCCGTTTTTTCAGCTGTTTTTTTAATGCCTCTCTTTCTCTTTTCTTCTTCCACTTTCCCCTTTGGTCCACAGATTCCTTCAGTTGCTGCAAACTGAGTTCATAGTACCCAAGTAGTTGCACACAATTAACTAAGCAAGGAGGAGGGGAAGGGTGGAATCTTGCCTTTCCCATTGTTGTGTGCCTTTAAATTGTTTCTGATTTATGGCTACCCTGAAGCGAACCTATCATGGGGTTTTCTTGGCAAGATTTGTTCAGAGGAGGCTTGCCATTACCTTCCCCTGAGGCTGGGAGAGTGTGATGTGCCCAAGATTACCCAGTGGGTTTCAGAGTCAAGCAGATTATGACTCTGTGAAGTCAAAGGCTTTCATGGCCGGTATCCATAGTTTGTTGTGGGTTTTCCGGGCTATGTGGCCATGATCTAGAAGAGTTTCTTCCTGACGTTTCGCCAGCATCTGTGGCTGGCATCTTCAGACTTTGGTCTCCAGAGTCATACTCCAGCACTCAAACCACTATGACATGCTGGCTTTTTGACCTTCCCACTAGGTTCAGGCAAAAGCAAACTGCAGTAGTACCTCCCAGTTTATGGCAGCTGGGCAACTGTGGTGAGTCAGTGGGAAATTGCATTGTTTCCCTGAGGAACCGGGGAGTCACCCTCTACTCTGCCACCCCACTTCCCCCCAAATTAATTCTGGTGGGCCTTGGGTGCTGCAAAAATTTCGCCATAGGCTGCATCCTTACAATAGATGATTTCTTCAAGCAGAGGACTTCAGGACAGCTGGCCTTCCTGCCCTCACCCACTCCACCCCTTTTCAAAAGGGTGGGGAGCAAGCAATTTCTTTCACATCCAATCTCTTAAACATTTGTGATGCTTTATTATGTTCAGGCCTTTCATTCTTGTCATCTTGTCAGAGAAGAAATGCACCCTGATACTGGTTTTGCAAAGGCGTGTCAGCAGCAAGAGCAGCACCAGCACCTGCGATTTAATCAGTTAATTATGGCATTTGTGCAACACTTTTATTTTCTCTTCAAAGCTCTTTATCAGGAGGTCAAGGCCAAAGTCTACGTTCTTTTCCAGCCAGGAAGCAACATTCAATAAATAGAAATGGAGAAAGGAAACAGAGCAGTCTTAGCCCATTGGTAGCCCAAATGATTTATCCAACAAAACCTATTAAAAGTAGAAGTTGCATGCCGGGCCAATTGCCTTATTTTCTTTCAAGAGGCTGAAAATGTCACAAAGAAGCACTAGACATGCCAAGCCGTGGGAATGAGTCACTGGTGAAGGAGGAATTGGAACTGATTACTTTCTTGTTTTCCAGTGTTTATTGAATCTTGTCTCCTGGTATCTTAAAAAACTCATTATGGAATATTCATGCATCATCTTTTTTTCATTTAGGTTTTATTTTACAAAAAATCACCTCCAAATAAAAAGGAAAAAGACAAGACCAGGAAAAGACAGAAGTGCCACAATGTAAACATCTATTACATACACTTCAATAAAAGGCAACTGTAAGGCCAGATTAATACCCAGCCAAAGTTGACACAGAGATGTGCCATACATCCGTCCAAATGTTGAAAGGGATGAAAGGTGAAAATTTGTCTTCCCAATATTACAGTATGAATTCTTTAGCCATCAAAAAGACATGGGGAATCATTTCCCATGGGAACAGGTAAATGGGATGTTTTTACATCTTCACTGATAATGAGCTCTTCAAAAGACAAAACTGCAGGAAAGATGCTAAAAGGAAAGACGCCACCACTAGACTGCACCAAAGTCCTGTCAACAGAGCAAACTCCAAGTATTTGTTTCCCCTGAACAATTTATTTTGGCACCCTCTATACCTTGCTGCTTGTAGTTATGGCAAGGAATTGCTTTCCTGCTTACAGGGCTGTTTTCTTGTGTGTCATAAATGTGGTGGTATGATGAAGCAGGGCTCACAAAGTTTAAAAAAACCCTCAGATGCTCTTTTTTTTTTAATCAGCGGGAACAATAATGTCATCTGTCCATGCCACCACCCTCAGTTTGGGGTACAATCTTCACAATAGCTGAAGGCAAAGTAGAATTTATTAGCAACAAAAGTTACCTGGTTGTAACATAAAGATTTTGAATGGGCAGTTAACATCCATCAGCTTTACAAAAGGCCTGCCTCTGCAGAGATGAAAACTGCTAGAACCAGTTAGTTGACACAGATCAACATAGCCACCTGTATTTTGGACTCTCCTTAGAGGTGAGGCTATGGGCGCTGTCATTATGAGCACCTGCTGTTTGAAACTACACCTCTGGCTAAGATTCAGAAGACACTTTGCTTTTAGGTAAGCTCCTTTCATTTACACAGATCTTATGTAGGAGTAGTTCCCAGGAGATTTTGCTTGTCCTCTGTAATGGCCTGTCTCCTCTCCATGAAAAATAATGCATTTAAGCTGTGATTGAAAGCCACTGAAGTCAGTGGATGCCTTTCAGTGGGCTTGGGTTCAGGCCCATAGGGATGAAATTATCTGAGGCACGATTTATCTTATAGATCAGAGAATAGCATTACGGCCCGAGACTCTAAAGCAATGCTTAGAGCAAGTATAGAAAATAAATATTATCTTGTCTGCTATCGATTTTTCACTACAAATGACAACACCATTATAAGAAGACCTTGCATAACCTCTCAAACATTGTCAGTATATTAAATAAGGGCACCTCACCATGGAAGAGTATTGCAGATAGAGATGAAAGAGTAAGGAAGGAAACAAAACAAGAGCTTACTGTTGCATTAAAACTGATCCCGTTTCCAAGTTATTTTCTGCTGCACATAGTAAAAAGAGGGGCCTAAGTGGCTGATGAATTTGACAGATGATTTTCACTAGGGCCTTTGGATTTGCTTCCTCAGCAGATCTCACAGTCAAGCCTCGCATCTGTCACTCCCTCCTGTCAGGCCTTGGGATATTTAATTATATTAAAACCTCATTTCTCCAAATCTCCCAGGTCCATATCTACTCTGCCCCCTGTATTTTGGACATGCTTTAAGCAAGGATGTGTGCTATTTATTTGATTAATGAAACAAGTCGAAATTCCATGCTGAAGTCTGTGTGTGTGCGTGCGTGCGCACGTGTGTGCCTGTGTAGCAGTATTGCATATATTTCAGCTCCCAATCTTTAGTTTTCATACGCATGCACACACACACACTTTTTGGCTAGCTTTAGATAGCAGATGGCAATAAAGATAAAAAATGAAATGAAATGAAATCGGGGGGGGGGGGGGGGAAGAGAATGGGCATCTTCATTGACACAGTTTCCCAAAAAGAACTGTTTGCTTAATTGTATAGCAAAAATGTTTTGGAGCATCAAAAGAAGCATTTCAATGCACTAATTAAAGTACACTTTGAAACTTCCCCCTCATGGTTCAGAATCTCTCTGGCTATAAAGCAAGGAGTGTTCAACAGCACGCAAAGGTCATATCTTCTTCTTCTTCTTCTTCTTCTTCTTCTTCTTCTTCTTCTTCTTCTTCTTCTTCCCCTCCCATCTTCTAATCTCTATAATCCCTTCTTTTCTGCCCTCGCTCCTCTATATCTTTAATCTCTCTCTCTCTCTCATTCTCTCTCTTTCTCTCTTCGGGTTCCTTCCCTTCGGATTTCAAACATGCTCTCGTTTCCCTAATTCTGAAGAAACCCTCTCGCGACCCCTCTTCTTTGTCTAGCTATCGTCTGACCTCTCTTCTTCCTTTTCTCTCTAAGGTTCTGGAACGGGTAGTTTATTCTCACTGTCTAGAGTTTCTTGAAGCCAACTCCATCCTGGACCCGTTTCAGTCTGGTTTCTGCCCACGGCACTCTACAGAGACGGCCCTCACCAAGATCTCAAATAATCTCTTGCAGGCCAAGGCAAATAGCCTCTACTCTGTTCTCATTCTTCTTGATTTGTCTGCGGCCTTTGACACCGTGGACCACTGTCTCTTGCTTGACTTACTTTCTGACCTCGGGTTCTCTGAATCTGTTCTCAACTGGTTTAAATCTTACTTGTCAGACTGATCTTTTGCCGTGGTCACAGGTGGTCAGACTTCCTCCTCTGTTCCCTTATCTGTTGGATAAGGGACATTGTCCCTTGGTAAACTCATCAGTTCTTTTGGTTTCTCCTATCATCTGTATGCCGATGACACTCAGGTGTATCTTTCCACCCCTGACCTTTCGCCGGGGCTTGAACAGCAAGTTTCATCTTGTCTGGCTGCCATCTCTCAGTGGATGCGGCATCGGCGCTTGAGGCTCAACATGTCTAAGTCATCAGCCCTGGTGGCGCAGTGGTTAAATGCCTGTACTGCAGCCACTCACTCAAAACCAGAAGGTGGCGAGTTCAAGACCAGCAAAGGGCTGAAGCTTGACTCAGGCTTGCATCCTTCCGAGGTCGCTAAAATGAGTACCCAGATTGTTGGGGGCAAATAGCTTACAATTGTAAATGAAGCTGTTTGTTTAACAAATTGTAAGCCGCTCTGATAGTCTTGGCTGAAGAGCGGGGTATAAATAAAACTATTATTATTATTATTATTATTATTATTATTATTAGAGCTTATCATCTTCCCACCTAAGCCCACCCTTCAATACTCCTTTTCTGTTTCTGTTGATGGCACTTCTATTCAACTGGTTCAGCAAGCCCACAGTCTTGGTTTCATCTTTGATTCCTCTCTGTCATTTATTCCCCAGACTCATGCCACCTCCAAGACCTGTAGGTTCTCTATCTACAACATTGCTAAAATCCATCCATTCCTCTCAGCCTCCACTGCCAAGACTCTGGTCCATGCCCTAGTGGTTTCACGACTAGATTACTGTAACCTTCCTCTGTCTCACCTCCATCCTTTAATCTCTGTCCAGAATTCAGCTGCATGTATTATCACATCCTCTCGCCGCTTTGACCATGTTTCTCCTCTTTTGTCCTCCTTTCACTGGCTCCCCTTCCCCTTCCGCATCCAGTACAAGCTTTTGCTGTTGACTTTCAAAGCCCTCCACAGACTGGCCCCTCCTTACTTGAACTTCTTTCTCCTCACACTCCTTCTCTTCCCCTCCGTTCTGGTAGTCAGGGTCTCCTGTCCCAGCCAAGGATTTCCACTGCCCTGTCCCGGATTCGTCCCTTCTCACTTGCTGCCCCTCACTCCTGGAACCTTCTTCCCCCACACGCGTGCCTCATCATTTCTCTAACCAGTTTCAAAACTGAGTTAAAGACTATATTGTTTAGGCAAGCATTTTCAGAAATTGTGCCGTCTGCCCCAGGATGCCTCCTTCTAACCATGTATTAAGAACTCTATCCCTCCCTGCAGTCATCTGCCTTGGTCCAGGCCCCAGAGGGAGAGAAGAACCATTGGACCTCATCCCCTTTCCCACCACCTTTCCCTTCTCTTTTTCTGTTGTCTCTCTTAGATTGTAAGTCTGAGGGCAGGGAACCGTCTAATTTATAAGATTGTATGTACAGCACTGTGTAAATTTACAGCGCTATATAAATAAAGGTTAATAATAATAATAACCTTTATTTATATAGCGCTGTAAATTTACACAGTGCTGTACAAGTGTTCATTGTTGTTTGTTGTAGCACACAAGAGTAATATTGCAAAACATGTGCAAGGTATTTTTCTTTTATTTTACACCATTTGTATATTGTTCTCTGGATGATTAATAATTCACTAACGCATGAGAAACTGCCCCAAGTTTTCCAAGATTGGTGTTTGAAAACTATCTTTAGCAGTTCTGAAGTGTTTTATACCTGTTAGTCCCTACTAGCTTCTGTGAATGGACAAAGGAGAAAGCATTATTTTATCCTTCACCACAGACAAGGTTGGAAAAGTTCTTAATTTCTGGCTTTGTCATGTCTGATAGTTTTCTAGTTTGTATTTTTTTTTTCTTCATGCCGTATTTTTTTTTAAGAAATATTAGTTTCACAGACTATCAGATCTTAGGAGCTTTGAACCATCAGTTATTCAGGTTCTATCCAAGAATTTAGGAATCTGTGAGGTATCATCAGATAATGTGGCACATTCCGAGCAATGGTATTTTTTGTAATTGTGCTATTGTGTTCCTATCTATGGCAATTTCATTCAGATGTTTAGTCAGTCTACTTGGAATTGCTCCCAGAGCACCTATCATTACTGTGACATCCATTTATATCATTGCTGTCATCATTATCATCTTCATCTGCATCCACACTGCAGGAATATTCCAGTTGGACATCACTTTAATTGTCATGGCTCAATGCGATGGGGTTCTGGAAACTGTAGTTTGTTTTGGCACCAGAGCTCTTGACAGTGAAAGCTAAATGTCTTTCAAAACTACAATTCCCAGAATTCCATAGCATTGAGCCATGGCAGTAAAAATGGTATCAAACTTGATTATATCTGCAGTATGGATACAGCATAGTCATCATCTTTGTCGTCGTCATCATCATCATCATCACCCTGCTTTTCTGCCAAAACAAAAAACAAAACTCAAGACCACTAGTATATAAAATATATACAATTAAAACATAAAATAGAAAAATGCGCAATTGAATAAAGACGTCGATAAAAGAAAGAACAGCAACCACCTGGTTAAAAGCCCCTTCCATAGTAGGCCCAAAATACAACCTCCTTCTCCCTTAGTGGCACCATTTATAGATTACTAAGGAAATGGGAATCTTTGGCAATTGTACAATTGGGCTCTTGAATCAGAGGCCACCTACAAGCAGTGGGGCAATCCCAGTCACTACTGGCATTTAGCAGCTGAGAGGCATGCCCAAAACTAATTTGGCCCTGAAGCCAGAAAGGGTTCCATATACTCCCAGTGTATATAACAAATCAATCAGGTTTTGTGTACATTTTAGCAATTTCAAGGCTGTAATCTGAGCATACCTACTGAACCAGTTGGAGGCACATCTGCGTAAACATACATAGGATCAGGCTGTATATTTCTTTGACTTAAATATTTCAAAACACTTGTACACCATCCTTCATCAATGATTAATTCCAGGGTGGCTCATGGTAGCACAGTTTGGACTTCTTACTTTTCTGGACTACAGCTTCCAGAATCCCCTCACCTGAGATTCTGGGATTTGTGATCCCAAAAGTATACCACATCCAATCCCTGGATGTAATACATCCCAAAATCTTGCCCACAAAAATAGCTGAGACTTAAAGAGTCGTCCATAAGGTTATCGGCATTATGACTAGACAACAGCGGACACTTATGCACAATCAAGTAGAACTGCACATGCATTTCTGGAGTCCTGGCCTCTAATATGACTTGAAATCCATGCCTATTTTCTTTTGATTACATTTCTGCTGCACAGTGATCTGTTGCTACAAGGAGCCAGTTTGGCAAGGCAGGAGCAAGGGCGGGGGAAAGCAAAATACTCATCACAGAAATCTTGAAGATGCCTGCTTTTGGCATTACTCATGCTGCATTTCTGGAGCAATTAAGGACTTCAGCTCTACTGAGTTAGCAAAAGGTCAGTCAGCAGAAAGTTAAACTAGCATACATCTTACTCAAATTATTGTCCTCCTTTGCTTTGGTTGTATAATGATTTCTTCGGGGCAAGGTAAGCCACAGATCCAATTAACTAGATTAAGTTATAATTAATTAACAAAACCACTCTCCTTTTTCAAGGCTGTTGATTTGCAAACCTACACAAGTCTAATGTACATAAAGGGAAAAGAAGGCGATGCCATATACCACTGGCTGCAATGCATTGGGAATGAATTTCAGGGGGTAAATCCCCCAGACCTTCAAGGCTCAAACATGACCTTTTTTTCTAGAGTAGACTCTTCCATCTGGGAGCACAGACACTCTTTAAAACAAGGCACACATTCACTTTGTTTTCAATATTTCTACCTTGTTTTCACCCATCCAAGCAAGGAAATTCGGTATTAGGGCAGAAAATTGGGCAACTAGGGGGATGATGAGGGCCATTAAAATGGGCGAGGGCTGAACATGGCTCACCACCCATAGTCTATTCTAATGGGCAATACCATGCGAAGGACTGCATCTTTCTAGGTTTGATATGGAGCATCCAAAGCATGCAAAACATCTGCATGCAAAGCATGCTCTGCCACTGAGCAATGTTCCTTTCCAAAGGAAGGAAAATGAATCAAGTCATTATAAGTCAATAATCAGCATGTAATCAAATTATTGCTGTAGGTATTTTGTGCTGGTGGAAAAATCAAAGGTCCCCACCTCCTGCCTGGATGAATACTCTGATTCTAACTTCACCTTCAAACAAACATGGAGTCATCGTTGGAGACATGTCAAATCTTGCAATTCATGGGTGCAAGAAAGAGCACATCCTCGCCAACTCTGTTATTTTCATTACATAACGTATTCTATTGACACATTTCTTTAATGTGCGCGTTTTGGGGAATTGCCACAATAGTTTTGCATTATTAAAAGAACGGCTACCGGAGGAAGCGGAGTAGAATGGGTACAAGATTCAAGCCATGATTAAATCTTTATCCATGACAATATTCTTGCCAAGGTTTGATATTTAATAACCTGATTTCAAGAGTATTTCTGAGTCATGATTCCCCCTCCTCCAGCACTTTCCATAGACCATTATGTAATTGTGTATGATTATGTAATGACTATCTAAATGGAGGGCATCTAGCAATTAAGTCAGTAAATGGAAAGTATTCTTAGGATTCTGTGAGTTCTACAATTATGGAGACATAAAGATTCCTCGTGAAATATCACCAAAGTTTCAGAATTTCCTGAGAACATAAAAAGAGACATTCTGGGTCAGAACAAGATCCCCTCTAGTCCAGGGGCCCTTTCACACTGCACAATTTCATTGCTGTGATTCCACTTTAACTGCTATGGTTCCATACTATGGAATCCTGGGATTCACAGCTTAAACCTAAACTGAAAATCCCAGGAACCATTAAAGTGGAATCATAGCACCATAACGGAAAGGGCCCCCACATTCTGTTCTCACCACCTTGGTGATCCAGATGTCTACAGGTGACCCACGGGGAGCATCTATGCACTATGGCATCACTTTAACAGCCATAGATCCATGTTTGGTGAGGTGCTCAGAATTCACTACTGTAGTTTGGGGCAGGGGGCACTAAAACCTTTGAGCAGAGAATTCTGAATACTCCACAAATCCCAGGATTCCACAGGATGCAGGCATAATGTGCACTGTATAAAAAATGCAGTTGGACACTGCTTTAATTGCCGTTGCTCAATGGAATCCTGGGATTTGTAGTTTTGTGTGCTGTTTAGTCATTTCTATCAGGCTCTGGTGCCACAACAAGCTACAAATCCCAGGATTCCATAGCACTGAGCCATGGCCATTAAAGTAGTGTCAAATTGCATTATTTCCGCAGTGTAGGTTAGACCACATCCATAGTCATTAAAGTGGAATCAAATTGCTATATTTGTGCAGTGGGAACACACCCCAGGACATAAGCCCAATAACACCCTCTCATTTGTGTTTCCAAGCAACTTGAGGTCTTCCTCCCCCCTTGTTTTAAACAACTGTTCTTACTGTATTAGTCTAGTTTATTTTGGTACCATATGCCTGGTTTCAGTCATACCCATTGTATATTGCCCTGGCATTTATATTCAGAAAGGGCAGTTTAAAAATATTTCTACCAACTTCAAACAAAATAAATAATGGATGATCAGTATTTCATAAACATATATCCAAAGCCTGCCCTTTTCACAGAGCTATTCATGGATTGTGTGCTATGTTCAAGAAAATAGAAATAACAGATCCTTCCTATATTTTTAGGTGGTACAGCTCAAGAAGGTTTCCACCAAATACTGTTCTTGAACACATGGGTTGCCTCATACAGAGTGGGAAGACTGCCATCTTGAATTTTGGCTTAGCAAACAAAATATCCTGAACCAGTCCTACTAAAAAGTTATCTAGACAAACAGAAAAAGCAAGACAATAAAAGAAAGAGAAAAACTGGAGCTGTGAGTTTGTACAGAAAAGACAAATATGCCCGAAAGCTCCACAAAAAAACTATAAATATGTTTTGGTCTCTTGTTGTCTTTTATTTATCAGAAGGACCCATTGTATTCCATATCAACCTTGACTGTATCTGAATGTATATTCTCATATTCTTATATTGTCTTATATTCTGCTCTTCTGGTAATTTTCCAGGATGATCAGAAAAGTAGGAAACTGGATCCTTATTATGTGTATCCCTAGAAGAAGTAGTATAAAGTTCTGTTTGAAAACTGAATTTGTTACATCTAGATATTGGAGGTTTAATCTGGGCCTCTGCCTCAGACAAATTCAAGGATGATAAAGATGACACAATAAATAGTTTGGTGAGGTCTAGCTACAGTGGTAACTCTTCAAATAAAAAACAACTCATTGTTGCCCATTTCAAGCTGTGTAATGATGTTCCATTCACCATGCAGATTTGTTGTGGTTGTGTACCTTCAAGTTGTTTCGGACTTATGGCAACCCTAAGGCAAATGTATCACAGGATTTTCTTGGCAATATTTGTTCAAATGGGTTTTGTCTTTGTCTTCCTCTGAGGCTGAGAGATTGTGACTTGCCCAAGGTCAGCCAATGGGTTTCCATGGTTGATCAGGGATTCAAACCCTGGCCTGCAGAAACATAGTCCAACCCTCAAACCACTACTCCATATTGGTTATCACCATGCAGATGTCCATAACAATTATCTTTGTTGCCCCACTCACTACAGCAACACTTAAATCTTCCCATTATTTCTGCAATGTCCCAAAATCTCTTAATAAATTATTTCTGACTTATGGCCACACATTTCTTCCTGCACAGCGATCCTTCTCTGTTTCTTTTTTCTGCTGATCTCTTCAGTATTCTGCAACCCATTATCCACAACAGGTAATTTTAAGCATACATCGTGATGTTTTTCGTGCCTTGTTCTCAGCCCCATATCTTTCCTCTCACAAGTACTGTCTCCTGATTCTTCTGTTCTCATACCTGTTGTTATTATGTGCCTTCAAATTATTTCTGACATGGCCATCCTAAGGCAAACTCATCATGGAGTTTATCATACGACGGAATTTGGGGGTATAATACAATGGCAATCCAAACACAATCATGGGGTTTCGTGTTCTTGCGTATGAGTGTATCTCATGCAATTTTGGGCAATGGGAAGTCATTCCAAACGCAATCATGGGATTTCACGTAATTGCGTATTAGAGTATCTCACGCAATTTCGGGCAATGGGGGGTCATTTTTGGGAAATGGGAAGTCATTCTGAATTCATTCCGAACGCAATCAGATTTCATGTAAATTTGCTAAACTAACGAATTCACGTAATTGCAAATTGGCTCCATTCGCAATTGAGAGAAATTCCTCTCATGTGATAAACTTCTGAGAGAGAGTATAGCTTGAGCAAAATGCCCAGTTTGTTTCCATAACTGAGCAAGGTTTTGAACCCTGGTCTGGCAGAGTCCTGGTCTAACACTCAGACTGCTACATCACACTGGCTCTCCTCATACCCCTAAGGGGAGGCAAAAACTAAATTTTTTTCCCTTTCTTTTCCTCAATTCACTATAATAGAGTTTCACCTCTTTTTGAAAAAACAATTTTATAGTAATGGAGCAATTGAGAGCCAGCATGCTGTAGTGGTTTGAGCATTGGACTACGACTCTGGAGACCAGGGTTAGAATTCCACCTCGGCCACGAAAACTCATTGGGTGACCCTGGGCAAATCATACACTCAGCCTCAGAGGATTGAAATGGCAAACCCCCTCTGAAGAAACTTGCCAAGAAAGCACCATGACAGGCTTGCCTTAGGGTTTTGATAAATTGGAAACAACTTGAAGGAACACAACAACAACCTGAGCAATTGTAACATGTAATGTTCCTCAAACAGTAACAGGGGCACAGCAACCAGATCCCCCTTCCCAAAGTTAATGGCTGAGTAAATACTATGGCTTCTGTCCCTGGAAACAGAGGCACACACGTGCTTCAGGTATAGAAACCCCTTCCAAGACTCTACAAGACAGAACGATATTAATCCTAGTAATAATTTCTGCAGTGCTAGGTCATATAAACATCAGTTCCCACACTTTTCCAGCCTGGAGGATGTTATGATAGCGACGGTCATGGAAATGTTTTGAGTGCATGAGGTGTTCTGGTGTTCTTTTTCCTGTCAGCTGTGAAATATTCCAGGCTCATATCTATAACAAACAGGTATGACACCTCTGCTGCCCAAATTCCTATTTGGAGTGTTTACACAGCCATACCCTTTTAAATGCCTAGTTGTGTAAACAGGTTTGTAGAAAGCTAGAGAGAAAGGCGGGCTTTGGTTGAGCAAAGACAGATGTGACATTCCTCAGCTGTGGCATGTCACACTGGAGTCTCCCTTCACATTGTGTACCCAGCTTTGTCAGTTGATTTAGCCAAAGATTCCTCACCTCTACCATACAGAATATATTTCTTGTTGGCATTTGTGAATCTTTACGTTGGTCTCCTTCAGAACTGTATATGGGAACACTCAAAACAAGTAGCTTTACAATGGGGTTTGGCAGCTACTACTTTTTATATACAGTCAGCCCTCCTTATCCACAGATTTATACACGGTTTCAAGCATACACAGCTTGAAAATATTCAGAAAAAGCATAAGTTCCAAATAGCAAGCCTTGATTTTCTATTTTATATAAAATACACCATTTTGATATGCCATTGGATTGAATGGGACTTGAGCATCCACAGATTTTGTTATCCACAGGGGGGTCCTGGAACCAAACCCCAGAGTATAAGAAGGGCCCACTGTATTGTACTTGGCTAGCAGATGAAGCCAGTTTGCTGGCTAGCTTATTCAAAGAAGATGCCACTCTGTTTTAATCACTGGTCCAGCATGTGTTAATGGCATGAAAAGATTAATGGCATGAAAAGAGGGAACACTGAAACATTAATAGAGATGCCTGCCTTCATATAACCAGGTTTTTACCCAACAGAGAGACAAAAGGTTGAAGGCAGACTCAGGGTGTAGCCACATTTTTGAAATAATGCAGTTAGACATCGCTTTAACTACCGTGGCTCAGTACTATGGAATTCTAGGATTTGTAGTTTGTTTCATGACAGAGAAGGCTAAATATCTGACAAAACTACAAATCCCAGAATTCTATAGGATTGAGCCATGGCAGTTAAAGCAGTGTCAAGCTGCTTTATTTCTGCAGTGCAGACAAGGCCCTATATAGAGCAGGACAATTAAAAGCTACGAGGCTACATTTCCCGTCTTTGCAAATTGGCCAGCTGAGCTCAGATTCTAGCTGGAAGTTACCTGCGATGCACCCGCCCAGTGGCATCAGTGGCAAAATGCGTGAAATAGTATCCGGATGCAGCCTGAATTAGAATTCAAGTCGGCAGTGGTAAATCACTTTTTTAAGATGTGCAATAAGCTCTTTAGTCATTGCAAATTTGGAAGAGAATTTTGACCTCTGCAATAATAGTAATGCATGGTAGGTATCAGACTTAACAATACTGTAATTCATGAACAGGATGCCAGCCACGGTATTCTTTGTTGTGTTAATGGCCATGGCCTTAAAACTGAAAGTTTTATCTAAAGAAAAAAAATGTAAGGTATATCTATCTCAGTTAACAAAACAGGTATGTTTCTAGGCATTACTTTAAAAGAAAACTTAGTACCAGAGGTAGATACAACAATGGAAGAACAAGGATAAAGTTCCTACACCACAAAAGAGAAGAGCAGCTCAACAAGTTTCAGTAAACATGTTAGTCAAAACTAACAACGTGTTCATGTGAAATAAAACAACCAGGTCACATAAGCCTTGCATAAGCAAACAAAAATCTTTTGAACTATCCAGAGACTAGTTGAAAGCTCCTTCCAAAACACATCCAGAGATGGTTCCTCGACCATCAGCCTCCATTTTTGTAATGTTTTCCATGTTGGTGGTCAAACTTATAAATGTTTGCTCTTTAAGGAAAAAAAAAAAACTTCCAGGAGGTAAGCGGATCTGTTTTTCCCTTTTCTCTCTGTTTTGGTGTTCACACATGGGATTCTGGAGGCAAATGCTTTTTACTATTTGTTTTAGGCAGACCCACACAGCTACAGTGGCTAAACTAAAATCCCATTCTTTCCTGCTTCAAGGTGTATTGTAATCTTTACTGCATACATGCTGCTCCAACCCAGCACCAAAAGTATGTGTTTCTCTAGCCCTCCGTCCCCATCTTCCTCATGCTGATCTTGCCCCAAAAATTCAGCTAGACAGAGTATGAGAAGAAAGGGGGCTGGAAAGACATTATAAAAAAACTTTGTAACAGGGAGCTTCTTTGTCAGAGGCTTTGTTAACTGAAGCATGTCCATACTAATTTTTCACTCCAGGGAAGGATATAATATGTGACTTCCTATCCAGGTATCATGGTAGTCTGTGGTTAGTCCTTACTGATTTGCCTGACTATCATTCCTTTGGAAAGTCTTTCAGATTATTTTTTAAAGGAAAGTAGCCATGTTGGTCTATAAGAACTAAACAGATTTCCATTATTGCACAGCTGTAATTGGTCGTAATAACATTATTGCTTGCCTGTAGATTTTGGGTTTTTTGTTCTTATATTCTGAGCTTGGTAAGGTGGTTTTAAATTTTGCTTTGGGAAATACCATGTTTGGGGCAGAAACTATCCCTGGAGAAAGAATGTTTTTACTGCCCAAGAAGAGATTGTATTATCTGTTAGGTAATTTTCTCAATTTGGACTCTTTAGTTTGTTTAGGGAAGTGTTCCCAGGAAGTTTGTGATGCTTGATTAAATATCTGATATCTGCTGTTTTAACTTGTTTCTTATGATGTTTTTAACTTGTTTTAATCTCTAGATTGTACGCCATAGGCAGCCTTTTACATATTCCTGATTTTATTTGGTTTTTGTACAGCGCTGTGTACACTTACAGCGCTTTACAAATAAAGCTAATAATAATATGCCTTCTAAAATTTAATTTCCACATTTGCTCAGGTAAGGATGGTGTTATTTCTTTTCAAGGAAGTAGCCATGTTAGTCTCTTGCTGTATAAAAAGGAGGAAAGCAGGGGGAGGGAAAAAAAAGTTGTGACAGTACTTTTAAGACTAACTGGTTTTTATTTAGCATGAGCTTTCGTGGATATAAACTCACTTCTTCAGATGTAGTACAGAGTGATATTAAGGCCTCTTTTATTATTTATACTATTTTATTATTTTATTGTTTATTTATACACTTGTGGGAATGGGACAGACTGTAACAGAATCCAGAAGGATGCAAATCATTTTCTTTGCCCTAAATTTTATTTGTATTTCTGCTATATGTCAAATATCAAGCCCATATGTTTCACCTAAAAAAAGAAGCAGATTTCTTGGTTGCAACCAGGCTTATTTTTGCAGTGATGGGAACCCACCATTTCCTCTTGGACCCAACTAGGCATCGCTAGATGTATTCCAATACCCTCATTCCAGCTACTGATTCATCAAGCCTTCATTTTCTGTCTTGATTTGATTGAAAACTCCTTGAACATCCAGCCCAATTTTTATGCTTCCATATTTCTCCCACCCACACTCCCATTTTTCCCCCAAATAGCTTAGCCTAATGAAAAAATCTGCATGATATTGTGGAACTGTATCTGAACCTGATAATGGTACAGTGCACCTATGGCTTTTATTTAGGCCCATACAATATAGTAAAAATCAACAAAAGATCTTGTGGCACCTTCATAAAATGCCTGATATACTTGCCTTAAGGCTTGTTCACTCACTGCTTCTCTCTTTTACTCTCACTCTCTCACTTTCTCTCACTAGTTTAATCATAACTCTTACCTGGAGAAGGGCAAGTCTGAACAGGAGAACATGCCCTATTTGTTGGGTGCTCTCCATGTTGTCAAGAACATCATAACCATCTCCAATCAGAGGAGGAGGAGGAGAAGGAGTAGTTGTTGAGGTAGTTGCCATAAAGAAATCTAATAGTATTTTTGATGCTAACTGGGAAGAGGAAATTTCTAGTGTAAGGTTTCATGCTCTCAGTCCACCTCATCAGATGCATCCTTCTTGGATCTGGGGTGGAAAGGGCAGGAAAATGAGGCAGCTTAAGTACTGTTGTTAAGATTTCAAAGGTAACAATATGACACGGCACCACATCATGTAAAAAAAAATAAAATGTGTGGCCAGTTTTTCAGCTAATTCTGAGGGTATGTGTGGATGGTTTGATTTACAAAATAGGCTATGTGGTGTACATGAAATTCACTTTAGGACTGGAAGGTCAGTGGTGGTGGGGCATGCCAATAATTAACCCAAAGGAAGCTGGAAACATGTTCAGGGACAGCTGTGTTGGCCATGCATCAAACTACAACAAAATCCAAAATCCACAAAAGAACAATACTTTTATTGGCCAACCAAACTGCAGAAAATACATCATGCATCTTTTTGAACTGACTTCTTCACCACGCAAGAGAAGAAAGATAATGACAGTAGAGTCACAGGCCTACGCTTTGTATCATATGTTGGTTTGGAGGGATCTTGGGCTGAAGCCATTCCCTTCTTGACCATGTGTGGACTGAGACAAAAGACAGTAAAATTTAAACTTCATTACCAGAAGTAAAGTAACTTCTCTTGGGAGTCAGGATGTCTCTGTCCAAGTGAAGTTAAGTATTTCTGTTCATTTCTAAGTAAAAGGAACACTTAAATACACCCTAAGGGGCTAAACAGACAGGCAAAAGGAGGTGTTTTCAGGCTGGCTTGAATGTGTGGCGTTTAGATGACACATGCCTTGAAGCCAGTAGAAAATTATTTATTATTATTATTAAACTTTATTTCTAGAGCGCTGTAATTATACTCAGCGCTGTACAAAATTGGTAAAATTTTAAGAAATATAAAAGCCTGCCGGATGCGTACAGTCTAAAATAGTAACAATTAGATAAAATTACAGAGAGAGGAAAAACAAGTTAAAACATCAGGGTAAAAACAAATCACATCAAATGAAATCAAACAGCCAGATGGTAATCACAAGTTCCCTGAGAATGCTTCCCTAAACAATAAGGTTTTCAGCTCCACCTTAAAGCTGGTTAGGGAAGTGATGAGCCGAGCATGCAGAGGGAGAAGGTTCCAGGAATGAGGGGCAGCAAGAAAAAAGGGACGGATCCGGGAGGGGGCAGAGGACAACCTGGGTTGGGAGAGGAGACCTTGGTTACCAGAGCGGAGGGTACGGGTAGGGACATAGGGGGAGAGAAGATCAGCTAGATAAGGGGGGGCTAGCCCATGCAGGGCTTTGAAGGTGAGTAGCAAAAGTTTGTACCTAATGCGGAGAGGAAGAGGGAGCCAGTGAAGGGAGGACAAGAGAGGGGAGACATGATCATAGCGGCGAGCAAGTGAAATAATGCGTGCAGCTGAATGCTGAACAGAAATTAATGGGTGGAGGTGAGAGAGAGGAAGCCCAGCGAGGAGGAGATTACAGTAGTCTAGTCGTGAGACCACTAGGGCATGGACCAGTGTTTTTGTGGTAGATTCTGAGAGATATGGACGGATTTTGGCAATATTATGGAGAAAAAATCTACAGACCTTGGCTGTGGTCTGGATCTGGGGAATAAATGACAAAGAGGAGTCAAAAATGAAACCAAGGCTGCGGGCTTCCTGGACTGGCTGAATAGAGATGTTATTGACAGAAATAGAGAAGGAGTAGTGAAGGGTGGGCTTGAAAAGCAGTTTCAAAAAGAAGCAGCTTTTTCCCACTTCTTCCTGACTTGAAGCCATGTCATGTGGTCATGACACGAGCACTCCAGCTGCCTTGGGAGCCAGTGGTGCGGTTGGTGGGGCTTCAATGTGGCTTCAGAAAAGGCAGCTTCAAGCCAACTTTTCCTGCCCATCTGTTTCGCCCCTAAGTCTGCAATGCCCCCTCATCCCAAGAAACTAAATCCTGTAGTCCTACCCTTGGATTTCTTGAAGCAGGGAGTAGTAACGTAGTAACAATTTAAGTTACTTAACCAAGCTGTTCAGTGAAATAATAAGAAGCTATCTAGCAGGAACTGGATTATTAGTAATATGACATATAAAATTGTGTGTAAATAAAACTCAGCATATTTGGAAAGATAAGAAAAACAATTCATGTTTTATTATACAGAACTGTGTAATTTTCAGTAACAACCACCACAGAGATTTTGGATTTTTTTTTTTTTTTTTTTGAGCATAGACTCCAAGATTTGACCCAAATAAGGCTGACTGCTGTTGCTTCTCTCTCCTTCACTTTCTATCTTTTCCCTTCCCTCCTTTTTCTTTCTTCTATAGGATTTGTTGCCAAGAATCTACCTAGTTGCCTCCTCCAGGGAAAGCTGTTGTACAAAGAAAGAAATGTAATATCATAGGAGAGCATGATTTGTCATGCAATTAGTGAATTCCACTTAATGAAGGGTTAGTGGGCAAAATCAAACAGCAAGTCTGTCTTCGTTATTTTTATGCACCCAGTGTAAAAATGTTTGGACCATACCTCATATAATTAGCATCAAGGATGGATTTGGCATCTTTCATGGCAAAGCCCCCAAATGAGCGAGATGGTTTCGTTGGCACTGGTGCCAGCGTGTGTCTTGCAGTGAGGATAATGGTAGCAATTAACTTGGCAAGACAGAACAGAATTAAATTGGTAGCAAAACTGAGTTGTCTCCTGGCCAAATATGGGGTGAGGAGTGACCTCACACTGTGATCTAAAACATCTGCCATAGAATTAGGTGATTATATGTGTTTTTCTTGGGAGGTGTATCTTTGCCTAGGGTAGGAAGTATGAAAGTACCCATTTATTGTACATGACTGTATCGAAAACCCAATATTTCTTCTGCCACTCTGGGAGAGTGAAATAAATCTTTATTTTAACATTGCCAGCCCTGTTATTTAAACAGTTTGACATATGTTTGTTAAAGGCAAAACTTATTTTTACATGCTTGGCACTTACTAAAAACCAGCAGATGATACCTATAGACTCTCGCTTTTAGTGAGAATAAATTGTTTTATGATACCTTAAAGACTATCAAATGTGCTGTTGGGGGGCATTTGTAGTCTAAAGCATACACCTTCCTTTGACACTGTCCCAGAGTTTGGAAAATATACCCTTTTGGCATACAACCTCTAGAATCTTCCAGGTTACTCTGGGAACTGTAATACAAAAAGTATCTTATCCAAGTGCTACCCTATCCAGCTCCAGGATTGCCTTATCATATAGAGATTATTGATCAGCAGCATTTATGAAATGGTATGGTGGTACATTTTGATTTGGAGATGTTCATCATGGCATTTCCCATAGCTATACCACCAAGAAAAGTCTAAAATGCAGGCAACAGTGTTAACAGGTCAATTTTGGCTACTTTCATTTTTACCTGGAGCAAGTCTTTTGTAAATCCAATGGAACTTAATTGCCCGCCCAAGACCAAACTACCTCAAAATGGTTTACATTACAATAGGGAGTACTGACAGCAATATACTACCACTGTGAGGATCAAAGATCCAAGGGAGTTGGTCGCAAATGACCTCCTCCTCTCCTTGCTAATAAAAAAGTGTATGTGCTTTAACTCTCAGAGCTTCACTACATCCCTGCATCTATGCCTGCAGCCAGCTCACAGGGTCTACACAATGACTGGGTTTTAATTAGCTATAGATGTTTTTTCCTTGCTTCACCAAAGCTACTCTTTGGAGACAGCTGCCCAACCCCTTTTCTTATCTAGACTGTTGTTCTGTTCAGTGGCAAGGCCTGTATCAGTCAAACACCTATATCCATGCCAAGGGCTTTGTAATGTTCCAAAAATAAGCAATGGATGCAACTGTTCTTCATAATAGCAAGACATATTTTATCCACTTATGGAATAGCAAGCCCTCTTTACTTGGAAGAGGCAGGGCATATTGGCTAGTTAAGCATGAATCCAATGAATCTGATCAGACTCGTCACTTGGAGGCTTGATGATGAATGTCAGCTTGATAATTAGGCATAGCTGTTATTTTAGCACACATGGATAGGACTAAAACATGAGGCAAGGAAGTGCGCATGCACATATCCCCTGCCCTTGACCTCTCTGATCTTGTGGACAAAAGTTAGACCTTCACATGTTGAGTGCAGAGGTCTAACAAGAGTTCTTTAACTGCATTCAGCTCACTACATTTTCCAAAGCCCCCGTGTATGGAAACACTGTTAAGACTGAGTTCCAACTCCTAGGAGCTTCATAACCATGTTCATCCAGATACAGTTAATGGAATTATCTTCAGATGCTTATGGTTAACATGTGAAGAACTAGGTTTCATCCAGATACTAAGGGTCTGGGGAGAAGGAAAACTCACATGCCAATCTTGTCCCCATCTCGTTTTATCCCTACACATGTTTAAGGTGTACAGCTTGAAGGTACCCTGTTTCCCCCAAAATAAGGCATCCCAAAAAAATAAGACCTAGTAGAGGTTTTGCTGAATTGCTAAATATAAGGCCTCCCCCGAAAGTAAGACCCAGCAAAGTTTTTGTTTATAAATATATACATAGTATATAATAAATGTTCATTTTTTGGTTCAACAATAAATGTGAATTCTTCTTCATGGAAAAAATAACACATCCCTTGAAAATAAGACCTACCACATCATTGGGAGCAAAAATTAATATAAGACACTGTCTTATTTTCGGGGAAACACGGTACACAACAACAACAAATTTGATATGGTTGTAGCATACTCATCCCAACATGAGGGGTTATTTTAGGCCAGTGAAGGCATGCATGAGGCTAAAATTGGGGACGGGGGCATTAACAAATGTTTTACTGGGGTCACAAGTGCCTGAACAGATCTATAGTGATCTCCAGATGTGGAAACATGACTAAGAAGTCTCTGGCTACATCATTCACTCTCATTGGATCCTTGGATGTAGTCCTTGGTATTATAACCATTTGCATGAAATGAGAAATCTGACCCATGCTTAAGGAGAACAGTTTCACTGGTGGAGGAACCTCGGGGGGGGGCAGGGTGTCTGCATGAATGGAAAAGTATCACAAATGGTAACACACAACAATTCCCAAATTAGCGTATCCTGGGGACATTCTGGGATGGAGCATAGGAAAACCCTTTCCCTTTGTGATCAACAGGTTCCACTGTCACAAGCAGAAGCTAGTAAAGCCTCAAAACTGTAACCACAGAAGCCCATTTTGGGTTGCTTTATACACTGCAACACAAAAAGCAATCATTCATGTTAAAATCAAAAGTTGGGAAAGGGTTTTTGTTGTTGTTGTTGACAGGTTGGAGCACTGGGCATGAATGATGCAACCTTCCCAAGTTTTGAAGCTAACGTTTTCAGGCTAGAGAAGTGAAGTAGTCTTCATACAATCAGAAGAGAAATTAGAATATGGTTTATATAATAGGGTTTGGTTATGTTCTTAATAGACTAATAAGATCAAGGGCTTTCTTTAATTATTTATATTTGTGTTTATATTGTAAATTTGCATCTTTTACATGCTATTGTTGTGTTAAAATTGATTTTTTTTAATTCTTGTATCGCCTGAAGGTCTGTTGACTGTAATAAAGGCTTTGTATTGTATTGTAATATTTTCATTAGGCTTCCAAGGCTAAAGAAAATGTATCAGATGTATTGTTTTAGACCAAGAATGCAAGTACAGTGTTCTGAAAAGTTGGCAAGTCCCATTAGGAGGAACCATGCAAAATGCTGGCTCATATGTACCCAGGGAGGCTTCTTATTGGAGTGTTTGCTTTTGTATGTTTTGAATGGTTTTATATTTTTAACTTAATATGGTTTAATGATTTTATATTTTTAACTTGTTATGATAATGTGATGTTTTTAATTCAGTTTTTAAAATTGTACTGGTTTTAAAGTATCTTTTGCCAAGGGACCTTTTAGGCACGTTTGAGGCTAATCAAAATAAAGAAGCTTGTAGCATCAGCTTTCGTAGATCTGAGAGCCTATTTCCTCAGATTCACGGGTTGGAATGGAGAAGATCCCTTTGCATAATGATTTTCCAGACTAAGATGGCTATGTCTTTGAATCCTACCACTTAAGTATCTTTTATGAACTGTCTTGGGTCCAATTTAGGGTAAAGGTGACATATTAAATAACTAATTACTAAATAAATACAGGATCTTCCTTTTTCTGAATGGGCAGCATTTCTGTGATGCCGGCCTGCTTTATTTCAATAGAATCTGAGGCTGGGCAGGAAGAAAAGAGTCAATGCCCTTGAATTTTATGAAGCTGTTTATCTATACAGTTGTGGAAAATAATGTATTTCTTTTTAAAATGATGAATGATTATGTGAATAAAGGAGATGGGAGAAGATGATGGTTATTCTCAGAGATATGAATAAAGGAAGATGGGAGAAGAATAAAATTTTTGCACATATAAATTCATATACAGTACATGGCTTCATATTATCACATCTTATAGGAAAATATGTATTATTTTGTGTATTATTTTCTGTCCAAATTCTGATATTGTAGACTGGGAAGTCTAGAAAGAACACTCTTTCTGAGAGCACTTGGCCGGATGAAAGATATGTGTGGTGAATTATGTTTGATTTGTGTGTCTGCTTGGTCTGCTTGGACTAGAGCCATTGTGGTATAGTGGTTTGAGAATTGGGTTACGACTTTGGAGACCAGGGTTCAAATCCCTGCTTGGTCATAGAAACCCACTGGGTGACCCTGAGCAAATCACACACCCTCAGCCCTAGTAAACCTTGTGACAGAGTCACCTTAGGGTTGCCGTACATTGGAAACAACTTAAGGGCAGACAACAACAGTCCTCTCAGGTAGCACCAAATAACAAAAGCCATTTTTCTGCAGCCCTCAGCCAAAATAACCTTTTGGGAATTCTATCTTTTGAATGTGTCAATCAACACTGTCCACTTTTCTGTCCAAACATCCAAGTGACCTCTGGTTGCAGTTATAGTACTTCAGTTGGAAAACAACTGAAATCTCAGACTCAGACACACAGGGTGTCTATGTAGGGCTTTTAAAAAACAAAAACAAAAAACAAGGCAATATAATCCCAGGGGTTTGCTAAAGTTATAACCCCTTGATTTAGTTGCATAACCTTGTACTGAGAAAGAGACATTTATAGAGTAGGAAGATTCCAGTCCTAGCGTCTGCCTCTGAAGATGGATAGCTCATTGTTTTTTCTAATCTGGAGAGAACAAAAGCATGCAACAAAATAGTCAGAGTGTATATGAACAGGGAGGCTTTGCTATCTCTTAGCCAGCTGAAGATTTTCAAAGGATTTCCTAGAACCTATTGTGAGCTGAGTGAATGCCCTTTTGCTACTGGGTGACCATTCATCTTTCAGCAACCAGATAAATTCTAATGGCAACAGAAAAATTTACAACCATTGCAATATTGCTCTGCAACCCAGCCTTCTCCACTCTGCTGACCTCTTGATATGCTGGGCTACAACTACCTCCCTGCAGGGATGATGGAAGTTATAGACATCTGGAGTTCATCAGGGTGGTGGAGGTTGTCCATCATCTTCTGTCACAGAGCTTTTGTCTCCTTGTTCATTCCACAATGTCTGAAAAAAATGTTTCAGCTATGATCACGGGACATTATAGACAAAGCATACCCTGATGTATTTATGACTGATTACTACCCAATATCACTATCCTTTGACAACCTGTATGCAGTGAAGACACTTTATTCACATGTTTGCTGACACACGATGGAAATTTCAAAGGTCTTTCCTATATTTATGTATTTAAGTCATGTTTACTGTTCTTCTCAGTCAAATAGGCTCCCAGAGTGGTTAACAAAAGCTCCATAACAAAGAATACCTATGTGTGCTTGCGTAAAGATCATGCTATAAAAGGAACAATGGATGAAGAGGATAGAGGAAAACAAGCACATTGCAGGCAGAGTTGTGGAATTCATAGTTTATGGATGCAATTTATTACACAACACAAGCAATCTCCTCTCCTTACTGATTCATCTGAGTTCACTGCCCTTTTTTTTAGTTCAGACCAAATTGAGGGGAAGGCACTAGACAAAGCACCAAATTGAGGGCTAGTGACTAGACAAAGCACAATTTTTAAACATCCATTTTTAAGGAATCATCGAATCACAAGAGTTGGAAGAGACCACAAGGGCCATCCAGTCCAACCACCTGTTGTGCCCTTAAGGACATAACAGTCGTTTTATGCCATTGAAAGTGTCCATAGACTAATTCAACATGATGCTGCTTCACTAATGGTTTCATCAAGTATAGCAGAAGGTCTGTTGTTGTTGTTGTTGTTCAAGTTGTTTCCAACTTTTGGTGACTCTAAGGTGTTAAGATATGCAGACGACACCATAATATTAGCAGAAGACATTAAGGAATTGGAGCAGTTAATAAAGAAGATCAAAGATGAACGTGCAAAGGCAGGTCTTATGGTGAACATAAAGAAAACAAAAATGATGACCACAGAAATACACAAATTCAATCTAGACAACAAGGAAATTGAAATAGTTAAAGAACTCCCATATCTAGGATCAAACATTGACCAGAATGGAGACTGTAAAAGAAATAATAAGAAGGCTAGGAATGGGAAGGGAAGCAATGAAAGAATTGGAAAAGATACTGAAGAGCAAAGACATATTGTACAACTGAGCACTAATCACCCAGGCCATTGTATTCCCTATTACCATGTAAAAATGTGAGAGCTGGACAGTGAAAGAAGCAGACAGAAAGAAAATAAACTCATTTGAAATGTAGTGCTGGAGAAGAGTAGGATACCGTAGACAGCCAAGAAAAAAAAAAAAAAAAAAAAAAGGGTTCTTGAACAGATCAGACCAGAGCTCTCCTTGGAAGCTAAAATGATCAAGCTGAGACTATCATACTTTGGCCACATAATGAGAAAGCATGGATCACTAGAAAAAGAATAATGCTAGGAAAGATAAATGGTAGAAGAAAGAGAGGAAGACCACAAACCAGATGGATAGGGGTTATGGGCAAGGGCTTGCAGGATCTGGGCAAGGCAGTGGAGGATAGGGATTCTTGGAAATGTCTTATCTGCAGGGTCACCATGAGTTGGACTTGACTCAAGGGCAGCTAACAACAACAACAAAGGCTTTATCACTGGGTTTTCTTGGCAGGATTTGTTCAGAGTGGGGTTTGTCTTTGCCTACCCCAAGGCTGAAAGAGTGTGGCTTACTCAAGATCACTCTGAGGGTTTCCATGGCTGAGCAGGGATTCAAATCCTGGCCTCTATAGTCATAGTCCCATTCTCAAACTGTTATATCATACTGGTTCTCACAGCAGAAGGTGGCAATACTTATTTTGGATTTTTGTCTGAACATGGTTTCTCTTTCCCCACCTGTCATATTTATCTGCATATAAGGACACACAACTTAGCTGACAAAAATATCTCAAATTCCTATCATAAACATTACCCCAACAGAGCCCAAACTATGTCTTGAATGGTCAGGCATGGAAACATGAGTAGATTCACAAATATAACATAAAACTTTATATTCCATCTATCTAAGACAGCCTCCACAGAACGAGATGAATAGATTCTTGGACCACATTTCCCATCTCCCATCACCAAGACTAGGGTGATGGGTGCTGAAGTCAAAATATATCTGGAAGGCACCAGACTGGGCTACTGGATTGCTTGACCTGGTGACACAGATCTTTTATGGGTGTGTGTTTTCTGTACCATGACTACCCTTCTGGAATTTATCTATACCTGTATTCTGATTTATGTTACTGTTTCTAAATATACTTTTTGTGCTTTTAATAATAAGCTGCAGACACACAGACACACAAATTCATCTTGCATTAAAGCCAATAAAAATATAATAATGACGCTCTTTCAGTTAAAAATAAAAATGAAAAGAAATGAATCACTGGGCTATGAACTGTAATCAATTGATGTTATATAGATCTTATGAAGCCTTAGATAGCTTTAAAGTCTAGTGACAAATTATTATAGAGAGATTATGGCCCACGAGGTACATGTTTGAGAATCAATAATAAGATTCTAAATGGTTACAACAGGACATTAAATATGGATCACAGAAAAGGAATAAAACTACAGTAGAGGGAGGGAAGTGTAAGCATTTTATTACGCAACACAGAAGGAAGAGTAGCTGCTACTGTGCTAAAAGGAAGCTAGCTGTTTTTCACATGAGAGCAATGACATTCTTCATCATTTATCACTATTTTATCTGCCCATAGACTTCCCATTGGCAATGCCATAAATAGCATATTCACTACTGTTGAAGAAAATCATTCTCATTGGAAACATACTTCACATAGGACTCTTTCACACGGGAGGAATTTCTCCCAAACTTCGAATGGAGCCAATGCGAATTCCTGTAAATTCGCTTGTTTAGCGTATTTACGGGAATCCCCATTACATTCGGAGTAACGCTCCATTTCTCGAAAATGACCCCTCCTTGCCTGAAATTGCGTGCGAAGCTTTAATTCGCAATAACGTCAAACCCATGATTGCGTTCGGATTGCCCCTAGATTATACTTCCAATTCCCGACATCTGAAAGAGTCCATAGTTAAATCCAATATTAGTCCCAACTACAGTAGACCCATTGAAATGAACAAGACATCTTAATCACCACGTATGTAACACCTATGTAAGTGATTTCAATGGGTATGGTTTTTTTTCTGATATAGGGTACTGAGGGGGAAGTCTTAAAGAGCTACACCCAACAGGTTTACCTGACTTCTAAACTAGAGTTTAGAAGTAATATGTTATATAGGCTCGGGTCCAGACTATCTGAAAGACTCTATTTCCCAATACGAGCCTGCCCAGGTTTTAAGAGCCATGCAGGGGGGATTATTATTATTATTATTATTATTATTTCCCACCCTTTTCCCAAAATGGGGACTCAGAGCAGCTTACAATATTAAAAAAAAGTACAAAATTGATACATTAAAATAGAATTAAATTATTACAGTATTAAAACAGATTGCATATTAAAAGAATAAAATACAATTTAAAAAAAATATAAAAGTGTTTAAAATGCTTTAAAACATGCTATATGCTGCCACCATCACAGGCGCATTTGGGGAGGACATGGGAAAGAGTGTGATTGCGTCGGCATATAGCATATAGCTGACATAGGAGGTTCCTGGCATAGGAAGTTAGGCTGGCATAGGAAGTTAGGTTGGTGCCCCTCTTTGGGCTTTTCTACACTCTCTACACTGATGAAAAGTATCAGCTCATTTTTGACAGGGATGTTACCGCAATTTCACAGGGAACACAGTTCAGTGGGTTTTAATCTGATTTCTTAAAAGTCACCTTTTGCCCCAAATTTCTAAAAATCTAGATTTTCATGTGTGTGTCCAACATTTCAAGGTGGCTTTGGTTTGGAGCCAGGGACAGGAGAAGTTTTAGGTGGGTGATACCTTTTTGGGAAAAAATATTGAACCATTTTCTTAGGTTCTTAGGTTTCTTAAAAAATGAAAAAAAACATAGAGAATCACAATGTTTGGGACTGTGCAATGAGTTACACCAGGATTTTTTTTTAATGCATGTAGTCTGGCTCTGGGTTTTGAGGTCACCACTGATCCTGAAGTACCAGTCTGCTGGAACCTCAAGACAACTGACTGTGAGGAACAATCACATTCCACCTGGGCCTTCACTCAAACCTATATCCTCAGAAAAAAAATATCAATTGTTATAATAGTAGCAATCATTTAAACAATCTAAAAATATCTTTCAATTTTTAACAATTAAAACAAATTAAATCAGTTTAAATGCTGCATCTACAGAGGTTTGGGTAAAATCATTAACTGCCTTTCCAAGGCTTTGATTTTAAAAAAAAAAATTAAAAAAAACTTGACAGTGGAATGAAGCCAACGTTGATGGCAATTAAGCCTCAAAGGCATTCTAAAACCAGGGTGCCACAGCAAAGAAGTCTTCCATCCATGTCCTCGCACAATGTTCTCACTGGTGAGACACAGAGGACAGCCCTGCCAGCCGATCTCAAGCCTTGGACAGCTATATATTAGGAAAGACACTCCTGTACGTATACTGTGTTCAGTTCTGGGCACCACATTTCGAAAAAGATGTGGAGAAACTGGAGCATGTCCAAAGGAGGGCAACTAAGATGGTGAAGGGTCTGGAAACCATGCCCTATGAGGACCGCCTTAGGGAACTGGGGATGTTTAGCCTAGAGAAGAGAAGGTTAAGAGGTGATATGATAGCTTTGTTTAAATATTTGAAGGGATGCCATATTGAGGAGGGAGCAAGCTTGTTTTCTGCTGCTCCAGAGACTAGGACGCGGAACAATGGATACAAATTGCAAGAAAAGAGATTCCACCTCAACATTAGGAGGAACGTCCTGATAGTAAGGGCTGTTCAACAGTGGAACACACTCCCTCGGAGGGTGGTGGAGTTGCCTTCTTTGGAGGTCTTTAAGCAGAGGCTGGATGGCCATCTGTCAGGGATGCTTTGATTGAAAGATCCTGCATGGCATGGGGTTGGACTGGATGGCCCTTGTGGTCTCTTCCAACTCCATGATTCTAAGGTCATGATTGATTTCCAGGCTTCAAACATCTTACACAGTTTCTGCCACATGTTCAGATAATGACTTTTATTTTTCAATTAAAAAGTGCTTTCCTGAGAGTAAAGCAAGGCCAGCCTTGCTTGGCTTGATGTTCTCCTGAGGTATTGGACTACACTTCCACCCCATGTCCACGCTGGATGGCCTATGACATCTACCATATCTGGAAGGCACTAGCTTGGGGGAGGCTGGAAAAGGGGGAAACAGAGATATATCTGAATTGGACACCTTAATGTGGTCTGAAGAAAGAACATCATTTTTCCAGTTTGGGGCTAGTAGAGACCGTCATGTTGAGCATGTCTGAAAAGCTTGAGCAACTCAGCAGTTAATGAAGGGTTGGGTTTGAGGATCAGGAAAGGCAAAGGAAATGTTTATGCCAGAAAGGAAGGAGTTTAAATTTAACATGGGAGGAGGGAAGGATGTAAAGCAGTTTGGAACAATCCATAATTAGAGCTACTGCATCACAATTTCTTTTCCAGGAGGGAAAGGGAAAGCAAATTCAACCTTGATGTGCTGATTGGTTTTTGATGCAAAGTAATTCTGATGAAATCTCCCCTGAGTGCCTTGAAAACCCTTAAGACAGAGGAGTTCCCTAGGAAACCAGAGATATGTTTCCAAGCATTTTAAAGCTTGGATGGCTGACAGCTAGTCACTTGAGCCATAAGCATCATAGATAGAACAGAAGGTAATGTGCTTCATCTCCAAAGTGAATCCTTGGGCTGCGTGGAAGAAAAGATGGCAAGCAACTTAAACCGAGTGATGAGTTTTAAGACTCCACAATGATATCAGGGGCTTGTCAACACCACTGCTTATCTTCCTGCTAAAGCTTAGGCTTGTGCAATGCTACTGCTTTGTAGGGTTTGTTAGACCTAGATATCTGTCATCTGCTTCCTCCAGGCAGCTGAATTAAAAGCAAATCCTGAATTCACAAAGAAGTGTCTTTCCAGTGCCAAGATGACTGTCCTTGGGGGCTTTTCCCTTCCTGAGCTATCTATGGGAATGGGATGACAATGTTTCCTTCTGCCATTCTCCTAAATTGCCCTTGGACACACTAAATTGTCCTTGGAGGAAAGGAAAACACTTGGAGAAAGAGTTTTCCCACCATACTGGAAGATGCAGTATGCAAGGACTGGACAGCCAAAGCCAAATGAAACATCAACATGGTGACTTTCGTGTTTTGTTTTCTTAGGCCATAAAACATCGGACGTGACCAACTAAGGTTAATGACATGCCTCCAGATTTGGAATGAGAACAGTTCACACATTCAGCTTCCAGTCACCAAATCATGACAATTCAAGAGATTAATGTGCATGTGTGAACAAGCCTGTGCTGGGGATGGTTCCTGCATGAGTAAGATAGCTGCACCCGTAACTCAAACACTAAGAACAACTATATTTAATAGCCAGATTAGTAAAACAGATTACCATATCCACTAATATATAAATTGCACAAGCTGGTGATGTAGCAGTTTTGTTACATGTACATGCTTGTTCCTTGAAGACAAGTGATGAAAACAAGCTGATGACAGAGTAATATTCAAGTGAGCTACAAAATGGTAAACGTACATAATAATGCAAAAATTACAAATGTCAGGATATTTGGACAAATATTTTCCAAGATGAGTGTCAAATTATAATTAACAAGTATTCTAGATGATTTTTAAAAAAATTTCCTTCAGTATAAAGAGAGATTAACATATATATATTATTTTCAGCTTGTACCACCTCATCAGCCTTTTTCATCAAAGGCTGGAAATGCTACTTTTAGACAACAACTCTCAGAATCTCCCAGGAATCTGGGAGATGTCATGCAAACATAGGTTTTCTGGCTATGCTTTACATGAATATATATTTTCAATTATCCCCAATAAACTAATTTAGATATAAGATATTATGGTGATTTTAAGAAGCATCCATTGTTTTGTTTATTTCAATAACTTAATTTTTGATTTTTCTTAAAACATTGCTTTGATTTTTCTTAAAACATTGACTTGATTCAAAGTTAACTGAAGGCTTTGCAGTTTTTACTGGAGGATTGTTGTCTGCTTCACATGAATTCGGATGCACATTTTTAACAGAGGGAGTGAGAAATAGATACAAATTTGTGCAGGAAAGTGAATACAATTAATCATCAACGTGAATGTGTGAAAATGCACATCAATTCACATAGTCCATACCCACAGATTTTTTTATCCATAGATTCAAATATCCACGGATTGAAAATATTTTTAAAATTTAGAAATTCCAAAAAGTGAACATTGATTTTGCCATTTCATATAAAAGAGACCATTTTACTACAACATTGTATTTAATAGGACTTGAACATCCATGGATACCAAAATCCGTGGATCCTGGAACCAAACCCCGTGGATACCAAGGGCCCACTGTACACTTATGTGTAGACTAGGCCCTAGTTTGAACACACTATATTTTGCTGTGAGATTTGTACTGGGTAAACAATGGTTTGTGGAATACAGGAAGTGAGGGAAGTTCATTCAGAGCCAAAACTTTGGTTACCAAACCATAGCTTGCGTGTTACTGCCATGAAACACCTTGATGATATAGTAGAACAGCTAAAAGAAAACTATAGTATCATTTTTTTAAAAAAAAAGTTAAAACTGACAGTCTGCTCAAAAGTACAAAAAAAATGTAATCAAAACTGAAATGCAAGGCGTATGTGATTTTATTTTCAGAAAGAAAAGTTTTGAAGGGTGCTCTACATGCTATTAGTCATGGACACCCTTGATTCCCCTCTAAAATTTTCCATGGAGGTGATGCCCTGTGCCTCTGTAGACTCATATAACATGCAATATCCTATTGCAGGCCCTGCTAGCATATACTAAAGCCAGATATTGAAAGTAACTGGATACTTAACAGTGTCCTTTCCCAATAATAGAAGCAAAACTGCATTATTACGATTGTAACTTAATCTGAGATAACTTCATTTCTTCTGCAGTAAAATTGCAACTGTGTTTTAGTTACTTTCATTTTACCAGGGATGTGGCCTCACTCAATGGTGAAGGAATATCACTGGAGCTGTGCTGTGCCATTTGCTTTATTATGCGTCAGTGTAGAGGCCATGACATGTAACACCAAGAAGATGGGCTTTGTACCCAGCTAGATTCTAAGATACTGGGAACTGTAGTCCAAAGAAGTAAGTTTTCCAAGTTTTGCACAAGGGTGAGCAACCTGGAACCAAACCCCGTGGGATAACAAGGGCCCAATGTAATCAGTTCAGACTGCTGGCAAGAGAGATCTGTCCTTTCCCTAGCAACCTTCTGGACAGGAAGGAAGGGGGAGAATGTGTGGGCACTGGTGACACACAAAAGGGAGTTGTCTTGGCCATTGTCACTTTTGGCTTTGGTTCCACCTACCACTTGGCATCCGATCCCATCTCCACAATAAATTACAACCAAGAGAATGTGGCCTCAACAGAAAGATACTTATCCCTCCTATTTTACAGGGCCTCTGGTAATTCCTAAGTGGCAGCATGAAGGGCAAATGTAATACAATCGACCCTCCATATCCATGGATTCTTTATCCACAGATTGAAGCATCCATGCCATTGCTTGAAAATATTTTTAAAAATACATAAATCCCAAAAAGCAAATCTTAATTTTGCCATTTTATATAAGGGACACTATTTTGCTATGACATTATCTTTAATGGGATTTGAACAACCATGGATTTTGGTATTCACAGGAGGTCCTGGACCCAAACCCAAGGAGATACCAAAGGCCCACTTTGTGCGTACTTGTAAACCAGGGAATGTGCCCTTGGGGCTGTTTTTTTGTGGCTGTCAAGGTCCCCTAAGGGCAAACATTCACTTCAGAATGCCCCCAGAGTACCTCTAGGTGGTCTGAAGGGCATCTCTGTCATATTTGTAGCCCCCTACCCTCCCATGTTGAAATGTTCAAAAACATTTTTGCACAAAAATGCCCTCTACAGGGTTGAGGGAACATTTCCAACATGTTTTGGGCTCCCTCTGAGCTAATATACGCTCATGAGACATCTATTTTGAAATAAAGTCAACAGGAAGTGACTCTCCACTCTTCTTTTTCTTTTTAAAAAATCCCCAAAACATGGTGAGAATGCCCCCACAACCCCTAGAGAGCATTTGAGGGAATCTTTTAGTGGGAGCAGGTGGAGGCATGGTGTGTGTGGGGGGCTCCAAGGTCTCATGGGGAGACCTTGCGTCTGATCACATTTCATCTCATTTTGCATGTCTGGGAGGGTGGGGAGCAACATTTTAAAGCTAAACACTATTATGTTGTTGTTGTTAACTACTCTCGAGTTGATCTGAACTCCCAGCTGCCTTGTAGATCTCCAATACTCCCTGTCCTCAGTTTTTGTAGATGCATGCCCATGCTGTCCCTGATGGAGTCCATCCATTTAGCATAGCACAAAAGAGGACTCCAAACCATCCCTGCCCCAGCCTTTCCCCTACACACACACACATACACACACACACCACACCTAATTGAAGGTCAGCTTAACTTCAGCCACTTCCTGCGTCATAACTGTTTCTCTTAAAAGAGACATGCATTAGCTCTTTGACAGGGCGTGAACCAAATACGCAAAGCACTCTACATGCCAGAGCTCTTGAGTGCCCCTTGGTTCTGGGATCTCATTCCAGCTACGTTCAGGTGTGACTCAGAATAAAAACATTTGCATTTGCGATTGGGTGTGGAGACCGTTCGCAGGCATTTACAGTCCAAGCAAACCACAAGGAATGTGTCTACTATTTCTCAAGGATCAGCAGTAACAGATGAGACCATCGATGATACCTTTTGAAGTGCTTAAGTACTGGTACATTGTAATAGAGGCTTAAGAAGGGGGTGGGTTGACAGTCTGTTGTAGTTTTACAAATGTTACAGGAGCTACTACAGATGTTACAGGATACATTCTCCTATTTGGCCTTGTCGAGGAACCCCTGAGATCACATTCATTCTTATTGTTATTTTTTAAGAAGTGCTTCTGTGAGGAATTGAACAGATTAACAAAAAATAAAACAAAACAAAACAAATCAAACCTTCCCCTAATCTGATTTCCAGTGAGATTAAATTAGCGGACTGGCTGTGATATAAGAAAGAACAAAGTGTGTCTTTCGAAAGGAACCTTCCTGTGCAAGCATCTCTGGCTCTTGGCAAGAAATGTCACAAGCGATACAGCTGAGGAAAATGACATTTTTACAAAATATTTCTGAAACCAACAGCTTCTCTCACCATTGAGCCAAAACCCTGGCTAGAAACAAAAGGCCTGCTTGCTTGGTCTATAGAGTCTGGGCTTCAAAACAAAGTAGCAGAGGGGAGGAAATAAGACTTGCAGATTTCCCCCCTCCCAGGCTTTAAATTAGCAAAGGTCTTTCTCTAGATCAAAGGCAGGAGTAGTTGCTTCATGCCTTTATCCCATTTGTTTAGGCCTCAAAGAAATATTTCCCTTTGATTTTTGGTTGAGCATCAACATGGGATGGGGCTTAAAGGGTTCTGCCTGACCTCACAAATGTCAACATCGCTTTTGAGGTTTCAGTGATATGCAGGCTTCAGCTGTGGAAGAATTCCTAAAGGAATTTCCCCTTATGTGGAAAGGTTATGATGTTTGGGGCTGTTTAGCTTGGGGCGGAGGGAGGCAAGCATGGGAAGAGAGGTGTGTAAAACTGTGCATGGATTTAATCAGCTCTCCGTTCTCCTTAATAGTTTTCTCCCTATTCCTAGAGCCTGGGATCATTCATTGAACCTGAATGGTAGGTGGCTGAGGATAGGTGAAAGGAAATACTCCTTCATATAACATATAATTAAATTATAGAAACTCCTAGCACAAGACACAGTGGTGCCCACAAATTTGGATGGATTTAAAAGGGAAATGGACTGAGGCTATCAATGGCTTCTAGGCATGACAGGTTAGTATTTTCTCCAAAACCTGAGGTTAAATGCCACTGTATATCAATTGCTGGAGAGATGAAGGGGAAGGGGCTGCTGCTCTAATGTCTTGCTTATGGGTTTTCCATAGGCAATGGACTGTGAAGAAGAATGCTGGGCTAGATAAACCTCTGGACTGATCCAGCGTAACATGGCTTATGTTCTCAATGAATGCAAAGACAACAGCTGAGGTACTCCCAGGTGTTACCATGCCGTAAGAAGCATTATTGTTGAGGATCACATTAACTGGTTTAATCTTTTAAATTTATGCCTTAGATTTTTCTAGATGTAAATAAGCATTTATCCCCATCCAGCAAATTCTTTGCATGCATGGATATTTGATGCCTGCAAGACCTACAACAGCATCCACTCAACCAAAACCATCTGTACATTCCAGACCTGCAAATAACCCAGCTGTTGCCTTTGCATTTATAAGAATATAAGAAATTCATGCGGGCTCTGGGGGAACCAAATCCATGTGCATATTCCTCTGTGCATATTGGTCTCTTTCCCCCCCTGAACTGGATCCACTCATGTACTACAAAATTCTCTACATGCAAAGAACCATATGGAGATAAGGGAGTGGGCCAAATAAAAAAGGGTGTTACTTAATGAGAGCCAGTATAGTATAGTGGTTTGAGGTTTGGACATGGGCTTTGAGAGGCCAGGTTTTGAATCCACGGAAACCCACTAAGAGTCCTAGGGCAAGAAAAACACAATGGCAAACCTCCTTTGAATAAATCTTGCCAAGGAAATCCCATGGTAAGTCAAAAGTCAAAAATAACTTGAAAGCACATAATAATAACCAGTAATTGTGAGCATTTTGCTATACTTACCATGTACAGTTGTCCCTCTCTTTTCACAGCCTTGGGATCAGCAACCTCACTGTTCACAAACAGCAAGCAGGGAGGGAACAAAACGGCATGAGATACATGGGACCCCAATACTGGTGAGTTTTCAGATTCGCAGGGTTGTGTGTCTGGAACGGGATCCCCCACGAATCGGAAGGGGCAACTGTATATTTGTGTACAAGTCGACCTTATGTGTAAGTCGAGGGATGGTTTCAGGGCAAAATTCATGGATTTTGATATGACCTGTCGATAAAAATTAAGGGTAAAACTTAAGGGACTATAACAAAGGATGGAAAGGGGGAAACACCACTTCCTTCCATCCTTCTCCTTTTCTGGATCTGTCCTGACCACTAACATCACTTCCCAGAGGTTTTAACATTGATTTGGGGAGAAAAGGAGCTAAAAGGGGTGTTTCTTTGATGGGAAGAGAAGGCTTTAAAATCCAACTGGGAAGGGAAAGAAGTGGAGCTAAAAGGGGTGTTTCTTTGATGGGAAGAGAAGGCTTTTAGATTAAACTAGGAAGGGAAAGAAGTGGAGGTAAATGGGGTGTTTCTTTGATGGAGAGAAGGCTTTAAAATCAGATTGGGAAACTCTTTCACACACACACACACACACACACACACACACCCCTACATCTGCCTCGAGGCATGAAGAGTGGGGAAGAATACGGCATCATGGCAGTACTTGTCTCAGGTCATTTCTAACCAGTAAAATTAGTATATTGACCCATATGTAAATTGACCGGGATTTTAGGGCCAATTTTAGGGCATAAATTTTCTCAACTTACAGTCAAATATATACAGTATTTCTGTTTAAATAAGAAAACTGGATTTTTTTTAAAAAAAAAATCTGGCATTGATTTAGCCAGAGTTGAGGACACTGAGGTTTGACTGAGTTTTATGAAAGAGCTACTGGTAACTAAGAAAATGTTATCTTCAAATCCTTAACATCCTTAGGACTGTGCCCTTTGCCATATATTTTATTACATGTTGTTGCTCATTCTGATTTCAATCAATATAAATAAGTCTGAGGCTTAAAATACAAAATAATTTTCCAAGCTCATTGTTCTGTGTACTTGTTACAGGATGTATACCAAGCATTGCTTTCCAGACCTTTAGTGGCTGTTTGCAGCATAAACACTGGTTTCCTTTTGGCTGCTCAGATAAATGTGGTTTTCATGAGGCTAAATATATCACATTGTTTGACATTTTACTTACTAAGCTTTTGGGTGTGGCAGTGTGTATCTCAAAATAGGATTCGTTGCATCTTGCTTTCAGTGCCTAAGTTCAGTATACATGCTATTGAGTAATCAATAAGAGAATATATGTGAACATATATAGAGAAACTTTTCAATGTACATTCGTCCCTCCCTGTTCACAGACTTAGAGTCCATGGTTTTGGTCTTCCACGGACAGCAAATGAGAAGGGCCAAAATAGTGTGAGCACCTGCGGCACACACACAGTCGTGCGCCACCATTATAACCAAGGGGGCTTGAATAGCCACAATATTTTCAATTTGCAGAGCATTCCGGTATGGATCCCCCGTAAAACGGAGGGATGAGTGTAATTTTCAAACACAGGAATGGGTAACATGTAGCCTTCCAGACATTATGGGGCTGGAATACCCATCATCTCTAGAAAAATAGCTCATTATCAGGGAATGCTGGCAGCTACAGTACAACTACATCTGGGAAACCACATCTTTCCCATCTGTGGCTTAGCTGGAAATTATTCTCCCCACATGTTTGGGAATGGGGAACAGTATTTCTAAACAGAGCTGAATTCCAGCACTGAGATTCTAATTATCGGTAACATACTAAGAGAGCATTACCATATTCAAATTATCTTTCCGTCAGAAAAATTAAAAATGGGCTAAAAATGGTAGCTGTATCTTCTGTTGCTGTTGTTATTGTTGTTGTATGTCTTCCAGTTGTTTCCAACCTATGGCAACCCTAAGGCAACCCTATCATGGGGTTTACTTGGCAAGTTTCTTTAGAGGGTTTTTTCCATTGCCATCCTCTGAGGCTGAGAGAGTGTGACTGACTTCCTCAAGGTCACCCCATTGGGTTTACATGACTGAGCCAGTGTTTGACCCCTGATCTCTAGGGTCATATAGTCCAAAAATGTATCTTTTGTGTTCCTGAAAATAGCTGTCTGGGATTGTACTAGAATCACCATCCGCATAACATCCACGAACAAGCTCCTTTGGTCAGAGATTAGAAAATTAATTTTGGAAATACAGCATCTGGCTGGCAATTTTGGGAGTTGTAATCCACAAAGTAAATTTGTGTTCAGTACCTTCATGGGTGAGAAAGGGGGTGGCCTCTACCTACCCACCCTCCCTGGAGATCACATGAAACATTAAGTTAAGCATCAGCTTCAGATAAGATAGAGCCCATAATTCCAGTGCCTTCTCTCTTTCTCTCTGAATTCCAATAGGATGAAGAAGCCAGTGAGCTTTGGAAGCTTATATAATGTATTTGGCATCTTTTGGCTGGTCCAATAAGGCAAATAACCTGCCAAATAGAGACAGTGCCAATTAATTCTCTGTTATCCCATTTTCAGCAGCTTTTCAAAGGTCCCAGGTTTCTCTGTTCTCCTCCCACCACTGTTTGTCCACAGCTTACTTCAATTGCTACAAACTGAGCAAAGTGCAAAAGTAGTTGGCATTCATTTAACCCAACAGAGAGGAAAGAAGTATGAAGTGTTCAAGAGCAACCAGTGGAACAGGGCTGCCCCTGCTCTGGACAAGTGATAGGCAGATAATCTCAGCATTATTGTTGACACCCTCAAGCAAGGGAAAGGGTACAAAGTATACTTAGACCAGTGGTACTCAAACATTTTACCCTTGGGACTCGCCTTTACATCTACATGCAGACATCACGCATACACCCCACTCAATATAGTATATTAAAAAAAATATTTTGTTTCTTTTGTGTGCATATTTTCATTTGCACATCCATGTATATTCATATTGTATTTTAACATTTTATAAAGAAATAACATAGTTCAAATTAGTTCAGTTTTGAGTAAATTCAATATTTCACTCAATGCATTTGTAAATTTTTATACATAAAAAAGTTTGGGAAGAGGAAGAGGGATCAGGTCAGGCCCATAGCTAGGCCTTTAGGGGCCCTGGGGCAGAAAGTAAATTTGGGGCCCTAATGTCCCGGGTCTGACCGCACACTGTGGGTGCCATCTTGGCACACCGCCATTTACACGGGGCGTGCATCGATGACATGGCTCATGCACTTATGGCCCCTCTGTTGTGGCGGAGAAAGAAGCTGCATTTCGTGGCTCCTTCGGGGCCCCCTTTGGCTGGGAGCCCTGGAGCAATGCCCCGGTTGCCCCAGCCTTGCTACGGGCCTTGGTCCTCCAAGTCTCTACGTCCCCCAACTAACTCTTGCACCCCTCTGGGGGTCCCACCCCACCATTTGAGAACCACTGATTTAGATCATGTAAAGGAGGAAGCTGGATAAAAAAACTAGATGTAGGATAGAAAGCTGTTGATTCCATATCTATAAGGCTGAATTAAAGTAGGATGGGTCCATTTTATATATAGGACACTATTTTATTACCCCACTGTATATTATGGGAGTTGAGCATCCACAGGTTTGGGGGTCCACAGGGGATCCAGGGGCCAACCCCTAGTGGATACCAAGGACCCACTGCATGAAATACAACAGAGAGTAGCACAAAAATCTCCATAAACAACCCCCTCTTTTTTTTAGGCCTCAACGCTGAGCCCTTCCACACTACACAGTATCATGATTCCACTTCAACTGCCATCCTATGGCATTTTGGGATTTACAGTTTAGGAACAGGCATTTAGAATTCTCAGCCAGATTGCTCACTACACTACAAGGCACAGAATTGCACAGGATGCAGCCACAGCGGTTAAAGTGGAATCATAGGATCTTATCAGACAGGAGGAATTTCTGTTTATTGAGAATGGAGCCAATTCAAATTCATGTGAATTCGCTAGTTTACCGAATTCACGTGAATTCCTATTGCGTTTGGAATGAGTTCAGAATGACTTGCCATTACCCGAAAATGACCCCGCATTGCCCGAAATTGTGTGAGATGCTTTAATTCACAATAACGTAAAACCCATGATTGCGTTCGGAATGACTTCCCTTTTGCCCAAAATTGTGTGAGATGCTTTAATTCGTAATAACATGAAAACCCATGATTGCGTTCGGATTGCCATTGGATTATACTTCCAATTTCTGACGTCTGATAAGGTCCCTAGTATTATAACTGTTAGTGTGAAAGGCCCCCAGTGAGGAGCATTCAGCAACTGTACCACTGAGAATGAGGGCTGCATATGACACTGTAATCCCCAATGTATGCACTTTTGAGGCCATTTTAGGAGGAGGTATTCAACATCTCGGTGAGCAATGTCTTTTGCCCTCAGAATGAGAGATCAACCAAGAAGTTCAAAAGCACAGCTCCATCTCTCCCATATCTTGGCTTTGTTGTTGTTATCCACCCTCAAGTCAATCTCGACCCATGGTTTACATTCCAGCTGCCCTTGAATATCGATTGAAGAATGAACAGCTATGCAGGAAAATGCCCTGCCTAAATTTCTTTGCACCCCCCCCCCCACCTACATTCTTCAATGTAGATGCAATCTTGGGGTGCCATTTGGAGTGTTTATTTTCTTAACTGTTTTATTGTCTTAATTATAACTGTATATCATCCCAGCATCCATATGGATTAAGGGGTGGTTTAGAAATGTTATAATTAATACAATATAAATGCCTCACCCTTTTAAATAATTACACTGGTCTACGTTCAGCAGTGTAATGGAAGTGTTCTGCTGGCATATTTGGGCTGTCACAGGAGCACAATCTGTCATCTTCTGGTGTAGTATTTTGAGTTCTTCCAGTGCAGTGAGGTTTCTGCAGAATCATATGGCCCCCTCAAGTTGATCTCAATGCCAGACCTGCATCATAAGTAGCTATTTGTGCTGCTGACATGTGACAGCATTTCCAGAAAGTGTTACTTCTCTTCCGAATTTTCTGTTCCTTCTTTCTCCCCACTAAACGTGGGGGAGCTAATCCATATGCCCAGAAATGTGAAAGAAAACAGAAAGGCATAAAGCCACGTATTTATGGCTGAACTAATTAGTGCTTACAAAGGAAACTATCTTATGTCCATTTCCAAATGTTCCACCATTTGGAGGAAAGAAAGAGTCATTAATATTGGATGCAGAATGGATTCTGGCAAATATGGATCACCTTACCTGTGTGTGACAAGACACGCCTGCCCAAAAGCTGTCTTTTTAACAATTAAGATTCGGTAGGTAGCCCCAGCCTCTTTCATACCCATCTGCTTTCCATACTTTCCATCAGCACTTGATAAATGGACATTACTTATTAATTGTAAGAATTACAATTACAAATAAATGTTATTTATTGTATTTGGATATATAATGAAATCAAAGTTCAGGGCATTCTGGGATCCAAAGAGGGATGAATGAGAACATTTTATTGTTGCTGTGGAACAATTAGAAACAGAGCTTGCAATCGACAAGTTACAAGTAATATATTTATCTGTACTAAGGTAATGGAGTGGATGAGAGCACAGAATGAATGTTGTTGTTTTTTTTTAAGATGAATGCCCCCATTAAAAAAAAAATTAAAGTACTGAGGACTCTTTCACACGGGAGGAATTTCTCCCAATTTCGAATGGAGCTAATGCAAATTCACGTGAATTAGCTAAACTAGCGAATTCACATGAATCCCCATTGAATTTGGAAGGCGTTCGGAATGACTTCCCATTACCCGAAAATAACCCCCCCTTGCCCGAAATTGTGTGAGAAGCTTTAATTTGCAATAACATGAAACCCATGATTGCATTTGGAGTGACTTCTCTTTTGCCCAAAATTGCGTGAGAAGCTCTAATTCGCAATAACGTGAAACCCCATGATTGCGTTTGGATTGCCCTTGGATTATACTTCCAATTTCCCACGTCTGAAAGAGTCCTGAGTAAAGCAATGAACAGTGCAACAAGCTACCTGGAGGAGGAGGAGGAGGAGTTTGCTTGTAATAGTCTGTAATGCACTTACTTGTAATAGACTTTAAAAGTTTGTGGGCAACTAATTACATTACAAATTACTTTTTAAAAAACACGTTTTATTGACATATAAATTCACACAGATACTAGACAGCATAACACACAAATCAGTTTTACACATAAAACATATTCCCTCTGCCCACCCACTTAACACCCAACAACTGCAACACAACTCACCTTGTGACATTTAATAACTTCCCATTTACTGTCTTTCCATTTTGCTAGTCCCTGTTTTCCACTTCGTTTTAGTGCACACTCCAAATTACAGTATACTTCTACATATTAATAAATAAAGATTACATATAATTCAAAACCTACAAATTGTTGTCAATCCTTCTGTTTCTTGTAAATACCTAAAAAATGGATTCCACTCTTCTACAAACATGTCTATTGATTTATCTTTAAGCAACAAAGTGAATTTATCCATCTCTGCTAGTGCAAATGCTAGTTTAAAAAATCAATAGCTTTCTATCTGATTCAGAATCAAATGTGAAATTTTGTGGATTCTTATCAGAACTAGGGGGCAATACCTTTAAAACGTGTTTTGTAATGTTTTCACAATCCATTACAAATTACTATTTAAAGGTAATGTCTTCACTGTGATAAGAATTCACATTACAAACATTTATTTCTGAATCAGATAGAAAGCTATTGATTTTTTTTAATGGAACGTGGAAGAAGGCAAAAATGATAGAGCGGTCTATCTACTTCTAAATGAAGGGTGGGTATAAATATTCTAAATAAATTAAATAAGTAACTTGAGGTATGAAAAGAAGACTAGAAGCACAATATGAACTCTAAGCATGAAAGCTTTATTAGCAATTTGACACATCACATTTTGAAACATGGTTTTTCCTTTCCCAGTGAGCTCACCTTACTGAGAACATAACTATAATTGTTATTATTTACTACTACTTCTTCTACTATAACTACAGGCTTAGCTATCCTAAAGGCACCAGATCCCGTCTGGTCTTGGAAGCTAAGCAGGCTTGGTTAGTACATAGATTGGGACACAGCCAAGGAATATCAGGTATTGTAGACTGTATTTACAGAAAGGCAATGGCAAACCACCTCTGAGTATTCCTTGCCTTAGAAAACCCTATGAAAATTAATGGGGTTGCCATGAGTCCGGCAACTTGAAGGCACACTATTACTACTATTACTACTACTACTATTATCACCACTAATACTATGCCTAGAATATTGCAAAGCAAGCAAGAATTCAGTTATGCATACTAGGCACAGACTTCTCTAGAACTGTCAAGGTCAAAAGCACTGTGGGAGAGAATTCTGTTTTTCCTTCAAGTTTATTCTGAATAAATGTGCCTATAAGCTAGTAACTTTGTAAACCAAACATCTTGCTGGGGAGAACAAGTGCATTCCACTGTCATCTCATCCCACAGAACCTTGCCTCCTTCATAGTTGCAAGCAAGTAGGACACTGCAGGGCAATATTTAAATTTCAAAAGATAACACGAATTAAAATATTAAAAATCCCAAACTACCAGATTTGCATTTGCAAAGTTGTTCAGTTCTGTTTTTGTTTCATAAATCAACTCTTCACTTTTTAACCCTGACACATTAAAAACAAAACAAAACGATTCTAGATGATTATTTTGCTACTACTGTCTATGTGCCTTCAAGTTGCCTGTCAACCATTTATTTCACAGGATTTTCTTAGGCAAGAAATACTTAGAGGTGGTTTTGCCAGTTCTTTCCTCTGAAATATAGCCTACTACACCTGGTAATAGTTGGCAGTTTCCCATCCAAGTACTAACCAGGGCTGACCCTGCTTAGCATCCAAGATCAGGTAGAATCTGGTGCCTTTAGGGGATTTAGGCATCCTTTGCTGTACTATAGTGCCCTATAGAAGAAAAAGCTTCTGTTTAAGTCAGTGGCATTCACTGTTGAGACATGAATGACAGAGATTCAACTGGAGCAAGTCGTGCCTCGTCTTGTTACATTTTACCCTACACTATATTTAATTAAAATTTCTCCTTAGTCCACAGAAGAAAATGAGGCTGTGAAATAGGCCATGTATGGTGGAGCATGTCCCTGAGCTACTTTATTAACTAACACGTGCTCATTTATGACTAAAAATAAGTACTAATATAAGCGAGGTTTAGATATTTGCTTTATGCCATCTAATTTTCTTCTTCGTTTATAGAGAAGAACTGGGGAGGAGCTGCTACCTCTGGGTATGATAACCATCTTTAAATATCTGAAGGGCTGTCATGTGGAAGATGGAGCCAGCTTGTTTTCTGCTGCTGTAGCATGTAGAAGTTGAACCAGTGGGTTAAAATTACAAGAAAGGAGATCCCAGCCAAACTTTTGGAAGAACATCCCGAGGGTAATATTTGTTCAGCAACTAAATAGATTGTCTTCGAAAATTCGTTGACTCTTTTTCACTGGAGGTTCTTAAACAGAGTTTGGATGGTCACCTCTCAGAGATGCTTGTTATGATTCCTACATTGGCAGGGGGTTGGAATAAATGATCCTTGGAAATTCCTTCCAACAATACAATACTACCTTTCCTTCCGAGTATCAGCAGTGCTTTCACCTTCATTGCTCCATGACTGTTTGAGTCAGAATTTGGAATGTGCAGAGATTTGCAGAGCAAGGATAGAGAATGTGCGGCGCTCCAGATGTTGTGGTACTCCTCACTGCTGGCTATACTGGCTATGACAACTGGAGGATTCAATCCAATGACATCTGGAGAACCGTATATTCTCTATCTTTATCTTACAACTTGAGTCCCCCCTCCCCAATTTTCCCAGAGTTGTGTATGTGTGTGTAGATATCACAGGCCCCAAGCCTCCCAAGCCCAAAAATCAGAAGTGGAAAGGTTTGGGTCTTTTTGATGCTTTGTAACTATTTCTGCTGTGATGTGGGCCATAGTAGGTACTGGGTGCGACAATTTGGCCCCTAGGCCTGCCAACAATTGCCTCTGTGTTTGTGTATGTGTGTGTACTTTTTCACATTCCTGGCCAATTTACGGTGACCTCATGAATTCTATAGGATTTTCTTAGGCAAGGAATCCTCTGAGGTGGTTTTGCCAGTTCCTTTCTATAAAATATAGCCTCCAACACCTGGTAAATGTGGGTGGTCTCCTATCCAAGTACCAACCAGAGCAAATCCTGCTTAGATTTCAAAATCAGATGGGATTTTGTGCTTTTAGGTTATTTAGACCCTCAGAGTGCTTACTCCTTGTATAAATGCATGTTAACATTTTGGGGGTGGCATGTGTTTAAGTGAGGAAATGTGTGTGTAAGAAACTTATCCCATGGGCAAATAAGCTGGCTTACCTCTTCTGGCTTCAATTCTGGATCTGGGGTGCCCCTGAATGTTATCGTAACTAAATAGCCACTGATCTAGCCGCAATGCTGCCAGTCAAAGCCTTGCTCAGCCAGCCATTTTTTTTTAAGTTGGAAGCTCTCTGACTTCGAAAAAGTGTGGGGTGAGCAAGGCTTTGACTCAGGATGTACCTGGGTGGCAGCATCATGGCTAGATAGGTGGTGACTCAGTTATGATAACATCCAGGAGCATCCTGGATCCTGAATTGAATCTGGAAGAGGTAAACCAGCTTATTTGCCCATGGGATAAGCTCCTAAATGGAGGCGGGAGACATGGAGATGAGTGTAGGGCTGGAGGTGCCAGGCCTGACCCTACTCTACATATTAACCTTTGGAGGATGCAGCTGTCAGGGAGACAAAGGTAGTCTAGCTCTGCTTTAGAGTCTTCTTTTTTCTTGTAAGACTTGGCAGACTCTATCCTCAGGACATTGCTTACCCACCCTTTTCTTTTAGCCCTGTTAATTGTAGCATATCTCTATGACAATTTTAGTGAGGTTTAAATCACACATACAAGCACTGCCCTTCTTTAAAACTTCGGTGAATGTGTCTGCCTCCTCAATTCTCACCCAGTTGCACTTTCACGTGGTGTTGATAGTTGCTCATCTCTGCCTGTATTGTTGTTATTTTGTGCATTCAGTGTGACTATCATTGAGTTTTCTTGGCAACACGAGGAGGTTTTTTCCATCACTTTCCTCTAAAGCTGAGGGAGTAAGACTTGTCCAAAGTTATCCAAGGTGTTATCTATGGCTGACTGAGTTATCTATGGCTGACTGAGGATATGAACCAGTATCTCCCAGGATTTGAACCAGCATCTCCCAGAGTCCTAGTCCAATACTCAAACCACTACATCACCCAGGTGCTTTTCTGTAGGTATGCCCACATTTAAAGTCTCTGGTGGTTTTTGCCCATTTCCTCAGTGTGCGATGCATTGGGACTCACATCTACAGACTGAACCTGGCCAGAAGATAGAGAGAAATGCTGTCAATGAAATAAATATGCTGATTGATGTTTTCTGCAATCAGTAGAAAACTCAGCCATTTCCTTATACAGGTCCTAGATATTGGGGGCAGTTTCCCAGATGAAAGGTCACAGGTTTACCCAACACAGACAATTACCTTTTATAATAATGTTCCTTCCAGCATTCAGATAATATCTCTCCTGCCTGCGCTAGCAAAACAGTCCAGGGGGAAAAGGGAGATAGACAGACTCACAGTGGTGTGGAACGTTATTATATAAGATAAGTTTAACACCTTGAATTGAGCCCAGAAGGCAAGAGGGAGCTGGTGCAATGGCGGAAGCAGAAGCTAATTAAGATTGGCCCCCAGCTCATTATAGGTTTACTCATTACCAATCTTCCAGTCCTGACTGCTAGGCCCTCCAGCTATTTCTGGACATTTAAAAACATGGTGATGTGGGGGGGGGGGTAGTTTGAGGAGCTTAACTTTCCTGTACACCACCAGTTCTCATTTACTCATTTTCACATTTGAAGTATACCTTTCCTTCATGGAGACCAGGGCAGAGGATATGAGTCTCCCCTGCCCCAGTTTATTGCCATAAAAATCTTCTGAGCTCACCGTGTTAATCTAATACAGCTAAACACAGGAGTTTATCTCATGGGAGGAATTTCTCTCAATTGCGAATGGAGCTAATTCGCTAGTTTAGCAAATTTACGTGAAATCTAATTGCATTCGGAATGCATTCAGAATGACTTCCCATTGCCCGAAAATGACCCCCCCCATTGCCCGAAATTGCGTGAGATACTCTAATACGCAATTACGTGAGACCCCATGATTGCGTTTGGAATGACTTCCCATTGTCCGAAATTGTGTGAGATACACTCATTCACAATAACGTGAAACCCCATGATTGCATTCGGATTGCCATTGCATTATACCCCCAAATTCCATTGTATGATAAACTCCAAAGTCTTGTGGCACTTTCAAAACTAGTAGCTTTTTATTTGGCATACCTTTTCATGGAGTGCAACCTATTTAATCAGATGGATGCAATACAGTCAGCCCCCCATATTTACGGCTCTGACTTTTGTGGCTTTGATTATTCACTGATTTGATTAACATGTTCCCTCTAGGAATCTCTAGGTCCTCCACCCTGATTCTATGGTAATCTTCTGCCAAAAGTTGCACTGGAGGACACAGAGATTCCTAGAGAGAATACTTCTCTGGGCATTTGTAGGTCCTCCAGTGCAATTCTATGGTCAACCTCTAGTAGATGTTGATGACAGCGTTGTCTTGGAGGATCTAGAGATACCTAGAGAGGTGTTCTCTCTTATTTGCTGTTTTTCCACTTTCACAGGAGTTTTGTGCCCCATCCCTAGCAAATGTGAAGGACCCGCAGCATTATATAAATTAACAGATTATTACTGGTATATACATATGCCTAGGTGGGTGGGTGAATGGGCATAGGATTGCAATTTCTAGGTCACACTCCAGGAAATTACATGCAAAAAAGTACAAATACTGATCATCACCTTTACAGGGGCCATTCAAACAGTAGTTAGGTGATACCACCGATTGTCTTATACCGATTACCTTATATATTCAACTAGAAATTGACCTCATGTATGAGTTGAGGACAGGTTCAGGGGCCAAAATTGTGGATTTTAATATGACCCATGGATAAGTCAAGGGTAAAACTTGGGGCATGTAGATTTAAAGGATGAGGCAAAGGAAAATAATGCCAAAGAACTTATAAATTCCAGCAGACATAACTGGTTGGGCTCACCCTAAAGGCTGGATAGATGAAGGGGAGACTATGGTAAATCGTGGCTGTGCAATGTGTGATGGAGGTGGCCAGACACAGGCGAGGATAAGAAAATGTACACAAATAAAAAAATATGAAAAAGCAAAGCAAATGGCAACTACATTAACAGTGATTAGAACCTTTAATGTGATAACTTTGCTTGATTTTAACCCAGAGAAGCTGACAAACATACACATACGTTTTATTCAGATCCTTCAAACTCCTATTCCTCTCTGCAGTCCTTTTACGGGAAATACCAAAGAGCTGCCATTACTGCAATTTTTCTGCCCAGGAATTCAAAATGGTCAGAACCTGCATCACAACAGACAAGAGTAAGTGCAGGTTGGTGTTTCTTTTAGGTGCTTCTGGGATGGACAGTGCTCTTGTCTTTCGCTGCTCTATTCAGAGAAACGGATGGTTCCTCTCTATTTTTGGTAAATGTTAAAATATATTACATTACTCATGGATAAGTTGACACAGGATTTTTGGTTCAATTTTTTGACTAAAATTTCTAGACTTATGCAATAGTGTATACAGTAGCTGATCAGCACATGTAGCATCATAAAAAGTCTTTGTCTGCTGTTCAAACCACAAGGGATAGAGTTGGACTAAACAAATTCTTGTAGACAGGGGAATAATTGTAATCAAAGGGAAGGGAAGTGCAAAAAGTACAGTGTTCATTATCTTATCAGTGATGATCAACAAACAGTAGCAAGATAGTAACATAACACACCCATTGTTGCATTGGTTGGTTGGTTGATATATGTAGTATGATATGCTTTGTCTTTAATCAAGCTGCCCTGAAACTTTGTTGATTAGGAGATTATGAAGTCTTCACATTGGTTCAGCTGATTCATGCTAGAACTTGTTTTTTAAATTCCTTTACTCAAGAAATGTCCACCATGAGGTGGGAGGCAGAGTGAAATGTGCCCCCACTGTCTTTTTAATATCACTGGTTCTGATGTGAAATTTTTCTCTTTCAAATAAATGTGGTTCTGTTTCTCCTTTGCAGAATGTAACAGGCCACTGTTGCCAAACATGGCATGTGCATGAATCCCTGATATTGTGGATGAGACCTGCATAGCTTTAGAGAGCAGACAATTGGGGTTTATTCAGACGGTAAAAATAATCCAGGATGAATCCAGGTTGAATCTCTGTTGTTCACGTGCATCCTGAATGCACCCAACCTGATTGAGTTTTTTGTTACTGCTAAAAAACCCACTTATCCTGGCATAATTGATATCAGACTTTTTTTCCTGAGTGTTTTCTTTTTAAGATTTGCATTGTTGGTAATGTGAATAACTGATGTGAATAGACCCACAATAATTTGGGATTAAACTCTGCATGCCTTTAACGTGTTTCGAATACATTTGCATCATTGACAGCCCAGTGGTTGAGAAAGCACTGACTCTTTTCTGGTTTACTTAAACCGGGAGGGGAGAAAAGAGAGGAAAAGAGGAAAAGGGGGAAAAAAAGGGATGCCGACCCCCTTGAGTGGCAAGAGGAGGAGCCTCTGGTGGTTAAGTGGTGCCAGTGGGTGCAGGAATAAGGGAAGAGTGCTGGCGTGTGTGAGCAACCAAACTGACAAAGATGCAGAAAGATGAGGTTTGCAGCGAGATGTGGTTCCATACTGTGAATAACAAACCCAGAATGCCTGAGTGAGGTTATTTGCATCATTCCACAAATAAATAAATAAATAATAGACAACGCCTGACCCCTATGTCTACCAAAGGGTGTGGTTCCTGTGACGCAGGTTAGACTCAGGGGCTCTACAGACTGCCCCTAAGGGATGGCGAGACGCGACCCCTTTCCTAACTAGATTGGGGCCACGGCAACCTCACACCATGTCCCCAATTTGGCCTTTGGAGGGCGCAAAAGGGAGCCGCAAAGGGTGCCATGGCCGCAGTGGTGCAGCAGTATGGCACCCCTTTGGTGCTGCGTCATCTGGACACAGCGATGGGGGTGCACCATGATGCCGTTCACTGTCTGGAGTGACACACGGCTTCATAGCCAGGGCGTCTGTCATCAGGACGCTGCGCCCCGACTCCGCCCACACGCCGGCCTTTTGAAGCAGTCTGTATAGGGCCTCAGTGACTGGCCTAAAGTAACTCAGCGAGCAGCATCATGCCATGTGGATATAGAATCCAGGTTTCTCCAAAATCCTCTTCATTGTGCCCTGGTGGGTCCTGCTATCCTGCTAGTGAAAAAGCTTAAAATGGTGATATTGTCATGTATACATATTAAATAAAGGTTTTTGAAACCTTTCCACACTGTTATTGAGCACTACATGCTGTACTTTATGCTGAATGCACTGGTGAGCACAACTTTTCCATCAGTTCACACAAATCCATCCGCAGCTCCTTCCAGCCTCTCCTAAGGAAAAATCTGGATCGTGGTATAGATGCCTCCACAGTCTTGAATTGTCATTCTTTGCTCATCCACTTTTATGGGTCATCTTTATAAACCCATCGAACTGGTCTCCTTTCCCCTCCCCACCCTTTTTCTTTTGTTTCCTTTGGAAACTGCCCATACACACCTGACCTTTGGAGGGAAAGAGAATGAATCTTCAGTACAATCACTATACTGCAGGTGTAGATTGCCTCATGCACATGCTTTGCACATGAATAGCAATGTTTCAATTTGTTCTGCCCCATTATTAAGCTTCTTGCTACGTCTTCACTACCACCTTTCTGAGAAGCATCATTTTAGCCATGTATTTTAAAAAATGGCTGTAAAAATGCATAAAGATTTGCCTACTTTTTAAAAAGTACTAAAATATATGTACATAATCTAAAAAGCATTTGGGCCACAAATTTAAAACATTTTTTAAAAAAGAGCAGGGCATTGAAACAGTGTACGGTAGTGTCTTGTACTCACTTGCAGTGAACATTATGACCACTATTATGGATGAAAATGAACTTAAACTCGCTGGCTGCCATTATTGTGCAAACAAAAACACTGTACCACCTGAAATGTTAAAATTGCCACAATTCTCCACAGGATACAATGAGCTTGAAAATATTATTTTTTACTGCAACTCCCAGGATTCCCCATTTTCCTGCTCTATGCTTATAACTGTGACCTTTCATCACCTTTGCTTTCTGGATTTTTGGACTTCAGTTTCCAGAAGCTTGAGCCAGAAATAGTCTATGGTCAGGCATTCTGGGAGCTGAAGTCCAAACTTCTGGATTATTGCCCTTACATACATGACCTTTGCCTGCCTCCAATACAGTAGAATCTTGATTATCCAACCTTCGGTTATCCAACATTCCAGATTATCCAACGTCGTGGCTGCTATGATTTCTTTAAATTTTCTGTGATTTCTTTAATTTTTCAGAGGACTGAACTGTACATCGCAATGTTGATCAGTGATTTCTTTACATTTGCTTTTACTGCTATTGCAATAAAACTTCAATACATTTGCAATTCATAATGATTTCAAGGCTTTTCTTGGACCTTCCGGATTATCCAACATTTTTGGTTATCCAACTATCAGCCGGTCTAGTTTATGTCGGATAATCAAGACTCTACTGTGTCTGTAGCAGAGCCATCACATACTGGCTGAATATGTAGATGGTGCAAGTATATCCATGACACTGGTATCATTTGCACACTTCTTATATCAACCGTGAAAAGATCTTTAAGTATCTCCAACCCAGAGAAAGCCAATATCATCCGTCTGTTTTGTACTACAGTGTCCATAGTTTTACCATTGCCTATGCTGCATGGGACAGATAAGAGTCGCAGTCCAAAAGCATAGGTTGGGCAAGAGATTACTTACTTCTGCCCAAATATATTGTGGGGTGGGGAGGTAACTGTAAACTGGTTTGGGAAACAAAGCCGGTTACAAAGCATAATAAAAATACAACAAAAGAATTTTGCTGGGCTTAAAAGTGGCAGTAAAATAGCCATCAAGATCCAGTGTGGTTTAGTGGTTTGAGCGCTGGACTACAATAGGGTTTGAATTTTGGTTCAGCCATGAGAACTCACTGGGTGACCTTGGACAAGTCACACTCTCTCAGCCTTAGAGGATGGCCATGGCAAACTCCCTCTGAAGAAGCTTGCCAAGAAAACCCCATGGCCCTTAGGGTCACCATAAATTGGGAATGACTCGAAGGCACACAACAACAAAATAGCCATCGCCTGTCACTCTGTATTAACTAATCCAGAACAGGTCACTCTGCACATTGGCCTAAATTCAGTTTTTCATCCCAACTAGAATAGGTCTATAGAATCAATTATTAAATGGTAAATTTACACATATGTAATCTCATTAAATTAATGGGTATACTCCAGTTTGGACTGCCTGCTGAACTTAGGCTTTATACTGTAAGGGCCCAAACAGACAGGACAAAATAAAGCTGCTTTGGGTCACTTTGGAGGTAAGTTGTTTAAATAAGACACACATCTTAAGAGGCCAGAAGCTGTGCCAAAGCTGAGCTCCAGTCCTTAGGACTGGAGCGTGGCTTTGGTGCGACTTCTGGCCTCTTAGGATGCATGCATCATTTAAAGAGCATACCTCCAAATTGACCCGAAGCAGCTTCATTTTGGCCTTTCGGTTTGATCCCTAACTGATAAAAATTTAACATCTAGGCTTTGCTGATAATCCTTGCAGGAGTGGAAAAACCCATTCTCCCACCATTGTTTTGCTTATGTGTACTGTGACTCACGATAAAATATTTTGGACATAAAAAACATTACCACTCAACCCCCCCACCCCGGTTCACTGGGGCTGCATCTGCACTGCAGAAATAGCCCACTTTGACACCATGTTAACTGCCATGGCTCAATGCTATGGAATTCTGTAGCTTTTGTGAAACATTGATCCTTCTCTGTCAGAAAGCTCTGGTGCCACATCAAATTAGCATTGTCAGGATTCCCTAGCATTGGAGTTTATCAGACGACGGAAATTGGAAGTATAATCTAATGGCAATCTGAACGCAATCATGGGGTTTCACGTGATTGCGTATTAAAGTATCTCACACAATTTCAGGCAAAAGGGAAGTCATTCCGAACGCAATCATGGGTTTTATGTTATTCCAAATTAAAGCATCTCATGCAATTTCAGGCAATGGGGGGGGGGGTCATTTTCGGCTAATGGGAAGTCATTCTGAATGCATTCCGAACGCAATTGGAATTCACGTAAATTCGCTAAACTAGCTAATTCATGTGAATTCGAATTGGCTCCAATTGGCTCCATTCGAAATAAAGAGAAATTCCTCCCATCTGATAAACTCCATTGAGCCATGACAGTTAAAGTGATGTCAGACTGGACTATTTCTCCAGGGCGGACGCAGCCTGGTGGATCTTGAGCCAGCAGCCACAATCCCTCGGCATAATCTACCTCACAGGACTGTTGTGTGAGGAATAAGCAAGGGTGAGACCCACCGATGCCGCCTTGAGCTCCTAGTAAGAATCGTACGCATACTGATTGTTGTCATTACATTTGTTGATATTCGATACAAAAGAAAATAATACAAACTATTATACAGTGCAGTAAAAGATTTTATTTGATATAAAAGAAAGCCAGTGTGGTGTGTGGCGGTTCGAGCATTACGATTGTGGGGGGGGGGGGCAGGGTTCGAGTCTGTGCTCGGTCGCATACTCTCGGCCTCAGAGGGAAGCAAAGTCACACTCTCTCAGCCTCAGAGGAAAGCAAAGGCAAGCAGACCTCCTCTGAACAAAACTTGCTGAGAAAATGCTGCGATGTGGTTGCTATTTATGTCGCAAACCATTTGAAGGTGGTGGTGGTTGTTGTTGTTGTTAATATGCCTCATTTGAAGGCACACAGCCACACTAGGAGAAATCCATTTTAACCCAAGTCAGTTAGTGCTTTAAGTCTTGAAGACCATCCGCACTTGTATAAATAATCTGTTTTGAGGGCGCTTTAAGTGTCAGGGCTCCCTGCTATGGAATTCTGGGAATGGTCGTTTGTTGTGGCACCAGAACAAATGACCATTCCCAGAATTCCATAGCAGGGAGCCCTGACACTTAAAGCGCCCTCAAAACAAATTATTTCGACAGTGTGGACGCAGCCTTGGTTTCTACTCTGTAAAACATCCATTATGTTTGTGTATTGTGTAGTAACATTCACTATTGACATTATCATACTAGGGTCAATTCCAGAACCATCCCACAGCCATCCCATTATTGGCAATGACTATCCCATTATTGCCTGTGGGATGGCTCTGGAACTGACCCTAGCAGTGTGTGATAACCTCATATGCTTGTGTACTGGGCAACAACAACAGTAGGAGGAGAAAACCCCTCAGAGAGAGGGGGGGGCCTCCTTCATCCTCCCCTCAGGAGGAGCTATGACTCTGTGACTGACTGACTGACTGAGGGCAAGCCTGGCCCTCGAAGCCTGATTGGCCAGCGCTGGCCAGAAGCCCCGCCTCCCTCCCTCATTCCCTGCGCAGGCGCAGTCCTCTTTCGGCTAGGCCCCGCCCCTTAAAACCCTGCGCTAAGAGCGCTGCTGCTGTTGTTATTGTCAGAGAAAGAAAGAAGAGGCAAGAGAGAGAGCAGCGCGAGCCTAGAGTCCGTTGGCCGCGCATGCGCAGAGAGAGAAGGAGAAGAAGGAAAGACACAGAGAGCTCGGCGCGCGCACTCCGGGAACGTCATCATCCTCCAGGCTCCCTCTTTCTATTATTATTATTATTTGGTTGCCGTCGCCGCCGCCGCCTCTTCTTTCTTCTTCTATTCCTAATATAAGGAGGAGGACTGATTGTTATTGAGGCCACTCTGCTGCTGCTGCTGCGGCTCTCAGTGGAGTCACTCGGGCGGGCGCCCCAGAGGAGAAGGTGCGTCCTCCATGCGGAAAGGAGAGGCAGCAGCAACGAGGGAGGAGGAGGAGGAGGAGGAGGCCAGGGCCGACGCCGTCGCTGGGAGTAAGTGGCCCGGGAAAGAGGGAGGACGAGGAAGGAGCCCCAGCCTCGCTCTGAGAGAGTGTCTCAGCCTCCCTTACACACAACTATAGACCACACACACACACACACACACACAGATATATACAAATATACACACACACACACACACACACAAACATTATACATAATACATACATCTATCTATCTATATATATATACACACAAGTACACACACACAAATATATATGTATGTACCCACACATATATACACAAATATATACACGGAAATGTTTAGATATATATATATATATACACACACACATATAAGTACACACATATTCACAAATATATACACACAAATATTGTATATATATATATATATATGCACACACACACACACATATATATATGTACCCACACATATATACACAAATATATACACGCAAATGTTTACATATATATATATATATATATACACACATATAAGTACACACATATTCACAAATATATACACACAAATATTGTATATATATATATACATATGCACACACACACATATATATATGTACCCACACATATATACACAAATATATACACACAAATGTTTACATTATATATATATATATACACACACACATATAAGTACACACATATTCACAAATATATGCACACAAATATTATATATATATATATATATGCACACACACAGCAGTACTACTACACACACATATATATATATGTATCCACACATATATACACAAATATATACATGCAAATGTTTACAGACATGTAAGTATACACATAACTATATATACACACACAGAAGTACACAGACAGATATATATATACACACACACAAATATATACACACAGACATTATACACAGATGTGTACACAAGGACAAATATATACATACCTAGATATATACACAAATATATATATATATATATACACATACACAAATATATATATATACACACACGCAAATATGTGCACACAAATATGCACAAATATATACTCATGAATATTCTACATAAATGTGTATATATACACACACACTCATATATACACACACACATTCACCAGTATGCAGAAATACATACACAGGAATATTATACCCACATGTGTACACACAAAAATATACACACACACACATATACACATGTATACACACACATATGCACAGATACATACACACACATGTATATATATATGCACACACATGCCCACACCCCTCCTACAATGTGAACAGGCAGGGCTGTGTGTGTCTGAGGGAGAGTGAATGATGGATGTTGTGTGTCTGTGTGAATGGGACTGCCCCAGGCCAAGGGCATGCATATAGTGAGTGGTGAGGTGCAGTTGGGGATTGTGTGTCACATCGATGAGAGAGCGAAGAAGGCAGTGCATTTTTGTGCTTGGTATTTCCACATACACACAGCACCACCACCATCAACACAGTTGCATGGATGCCTTTGAGGCGGTGACCAAACGCCCTCCTTTTCCAGGACCCGTCCTCCATTTCACCCTTCTGCCCAGGAGGCATCCCAAAATGTCCTCCATTTTGAGCATGACGAAGAAGCACGGATAGCGCCTTTATCTTTTGTGTGGGACATGTCCCACACTGTTCTGGAGCATCCTCCATTCTGTGGTGCCTTGTCCTCCTTTAGGGTTAGGACGTGGCACCCTGGTTTTCCATTTTGTGGTACACCTTTGCATTTAGGACTTGTCACCCTAGCCCTCCATTCTGTAGTGCCTTGCCCTCCTTTAGGTTTAGGACTTGGCACCCTGGTCTTCCATTTTGTGGTGCCTCATCCTCCTTTGCATTTGGGACTTGCCACCCTGGTCCTCCAATTCTGTGTCCTCTTCTGCGGTTGTGAGGACATCTGGTCCCCCTGGTTTGCCTCTCCTTGTCCCTCTTCCATCTCTGGCACTGCCCTTTTCCCTTCCTCTCCCTTGCCACCCGCCCTCTCAGTTCCCTGCAGTCTGAGGCGTCCATTTCCTTGATCCCCCCAAATCTACCCTTCCGAGGGCTGCGTATATTTTCCTGGGGCTGAAAGGGTGACCGAGAAGTCCATGGACCCCTTCTGCAGATCTCTGGTGGGGAGATGACAGTGCATCTTATTTCTGCAAACCGGATACAGAGACAACAGGTTAGTCCAGAGTGAGCTTAGCCTCCTTTTCTTTCCTCCTTCTGGTGGTGCAGAATGAATCTGCCGCAAAGAATCCATGGAAGTGTTTACATAGGGATGTCATGCCAGATGATCTCTTTGGCAAGCGACAGTCCTTCTTCTTTGCTGCATCCGTTTCTGCTCTTACTTGCCAGCTTTTGAGACTGGCACCAAACCTGTGGCGCAGTCGTCATCATCATCATCATCATCATCATCATCATCATCATCACTCTTATTTTGTTGACAGCTCCCACCCTGTTAGCATTAAGGAAGGAATTCAGTAGAAAGATATAGGAGCGTATGGATGAGTAATTCTAGCTCTGGTTGGCTTATAGGAAAGCAACATTGGCCCAAACACACATTGCAGAAATAATCCAGTTTGAGGCCAGTTTAACTGCTCTGGCTCAGTGCAAGGGAATTCTGGGAACTGGAGTTTTGTGAGACATTTAGTGAAAGAGCTCTATTGCTACAATAAACTACGATTTCCAGGATTCCCTAGCACTGAGCCAAGGCAGTTAAAGCAGTCTCAAACTGGATTATTTCTGACTACAATGTCAGCATGGGTTAGTTCCTTTATCATTATACTGAGTATCATGAATAATTCCTTTTTCCTTGAGTAGGTCTCAAAATAATCCTGAAGGGTAAACCATATAGCTTATATTTTCAGGCATACTTCTATATATATCCTTTCAGAGATAGGCATTGTTTCACATTTACTGCATAAGCAGCTAGGAGCTTAACTATGGCTTTGCTACAGTCTACTAGTATGGATGTGAATTCCATTCAAAGGATGTGAGTCAAGATCTGTTTAAAGCCTGCCCTCTAGTGCAGTCACTCTTACTCATTCAAGTTATTATTTTTACATAGCTCTTTATAGGGATGCATAATACCAGGCACTTTGTGTAAGAGTGGGGGAAAGGAGTTTGAAAGAGTTCATCTCAGATATGCGAAAGACTTGGAAAACATCCACTAGGGAGAACATTGATGAATATTACTGTCATGAGAAAATTAATTACCCAGTTTTAGCAAAAGATGCCATCAACAGAGTCAGTCAGGTATAGAAAGGTTCATGGAGCAACGCAAGTAGAAATTATGTATACTGGTCTTTTCCACATTGATCACTTCTCACATAAGTGTATGTTTTTGCTTATGTGTGACATACTCAACAGCTATCACATAGTATCTAAAGAGATGTACTGTAGTTCAGCTGCAAACGTAGAGGTGTTTCATACACTGATTATTTTCTTGGCGTACACAATGGATGAATAGGTATAGAACAGGAATAGATTACTGAAAAATGAAATATAAATGGTTTACTTCACCTACCTCTGATGTACATCCAGTACAGGTACCTAAATCCTAGACTGGATTGTACAAGTGACAGTGTGATATAATTAATTACTAATTAAGCCATCGATCACAGATTCTTTTTAAAGTAGATAAACAGACTGCAGTATTTTTCATTTAGTCAACATACTTTCCAGCAAGATGGTCTGACTGTCACCTTATACACTGGTAATGCCACTAGCTCTTTTACCTTCTGAATTAATTTAACTGATCAGCCTATACTTCCAATCTTTTCTTAGTGCTCTGGCCACATGGTCTTCATGTCTCTGGATTCATGTTTTTCCCCCCATACTATTTGTTATTCCTAATGTGACTTAACTGTCTTTTACATTTTTTTCCTACATAAACATAAGACAGAGGTATAGCAGAAGTATTCTCTTGACCTTTCCTGTAAAATTCTTTTCACTGTGATTGCATTGTCTCTGCCTGTTGTACAAATCATTTGGAACTTGGTACAGGTAGTTAAATTACTAGAGATAGCTGTGAGGCCGAACCTTTCTCTTCTGCCTTTTCTGTGCAGTGGTGATTAGTAAGATGAACAAAGCAATGTGTATAAGAAATAAGTACCTAAGCAAGGGGTATACCTAAAAACCAAAGCGTGTTGACTTTGGAGTGAATTATAATGTTTGATATACATGTAATGTCTTTTTATATTTTTTTAAGATTAAAATTGCATAGGACAGCCTTCTAATTAAACAGTTGGTTGTGGTAAGCTTTCAGTTAACTCAGTAAGAGGTAGTTTCTTCAAACGCTGTGTGTGGCTGATTGTCCCTTGTATGCATTGCTATAATGTACCACTCTGTTTTTCTCTGCTTGATGATCCATTCCAATTTACAGATATGATCCAGGAAATCCATGCCAAGATTGCCTACTTAGAATAAATTAATAGCAGCCATAGTGGTCTTGAATTGGGATTATGGCACCAGGGTGGTTGTTTTTATTCTTTCCTCTGTGCCATTCTTCCAGTATAGATTGGCCTTTGATAAGGACACAGAGTTTGCCACACATCTTACAAAAGTTGATCAGTTTAAGAGAATCCTTGGAAGATGTCAGTCTAGAAAGTTACTATAGGGGATTACTCTCCAAAATAGGCTGTGTGTATAGGCTGTGTTAATATAGGCTTCTGTATCATCTGTCACAACAGCTAGTTTTCAGGATCTTCATGTTTGTAACTGACTCATTTTTTTTTCTCTGTGACACAACAAAAAAAGGGGAAGAATGGCAAAAATGGTGCAAAACCTAGGCTTTACATGGTAAAGTTAGATGTTAATGACCTTGTATGAGTTGTGTCAGTGGAACATTTGTAGAAACAGTTAATCTGTAGTATACCATTGGAGCCAGCATGGTGTAGTGGTTTCAGCATTGTGTAGTGGTTTCAGCATTGGACTACAACACTGGAGACCAGGGTTTGAATTCCTGCTCAGTCATGGAAAACCCAATGGGTGACCCTGGGTAACTCATACCCTTTCATCCTCAGAAGATTCTGTGACAGGTTTGCCTTAGGATTGCTATAAGTCTTAGACAACTTGAAAGTCTTAGACAACATTGTTTTGGCTTCAGATTAAGAGTACTCTACAAACCGGACTGAAAGAATGATCTGCTTTTAAAAAATATTTGTACTGTATTGCTTTGAAGATTACAGGCTAATATTAATTGCTCTCCAGGTTTCTCCAATTTTGCCTAGTAGCCACTTCATATTGACAGTTTTTCATAAAGCGTGCTTTGAGTCACATCACTATTTTTGTATTCAGAGTATTAAATATAAGTTACAGTAATTTACACAGTATTCATGCAAGAACAAAATCATAAGCATTCTAATACAGGAGTGGGCAACCTTGCTGGTGATGTTGGAGTGCTGTAGTCATAGCCAGTTGTTAAGAGTGGTAGGAAACACCGTCCAGCAACTGATTGCCAGATACTTTGTGCTTCCTAGGGGATTACACATGGCCCACAGTGCCTTTTTGTGACGTACAGTCTCCCTTCCCTTACACGGAGTTCCAGACCCCCACCTCACAAAGGAAAATCACGTATGCTCGCACCCCATTGAAATTAATGGGGTGCATGTGGTGTGGTGCATGCTGTGCGGGTGCATGCACCGTTCATTAAATTGTACTGTGGCTTCAGCGTATGCTGAAAGCTGTGAAAGCTGCATATGGTGCGGGCTCACTGTACTTGTTATTGTGTGCCTTCAAGTAACTTTTTTACTTACGACAAAGCTAAGGCCAACCTATCATGGGCTTTTCTTGGCAAGATTGGTTCAGAGGGCATTTGCCCTTGCCTTCCTCTGAGGCTGAGGTTGTGTGACTTGCCCAAGGTCACCCAGCAGGTCTCCACGGCTGAGCGGGCATTCAAACCCTGTTTTCCAGAGTTGTAGTCCAACACTAAAACCACTATGTCATGCTAGCTCATTACCACATATTTACTGACAGAAAATCACTCCAAATCAGTCAGCAGATTACTTAATTTAATCCTTCCTTCCCCAAACCTTCCAGAAATGGAAACCAGAAGTGACTTCTGGTCACGTCCACTTCAGATTTTGGGAGGCAGTATGGCCCATCTGGGCCTGGGGGTACAGTGGCAAGATTTCATCCTCACCCTCTGTCCATTCTGTTCTAAACAAATACTGTACAAATAAGACTGATGTTGATATTAAAAAAAATTGCACCCTTACAGAGTCCTCATTTTGCTGCTGTATTCAGAATCAAGCTATTCTGTTCTGAATCTGTTTACTTCCCTATTGACTATAGAGTTACTAAAACTCTGTTGCAAGTTCTTCTCTAAAGCAGGAATATGGTGCTAGTTTGTCTTACTTTTGAAACGTATGTCCATGGGAGCTATGGGATATCAGTGTGCACATAACTATACCAGTGTTTCAATAAGCGTTTCAGAGAGACAATTTTGAAAGCTGCTGTAGTATTTTGGCCATATATTTTCTAGTAAATGTGCTTAACTATATTTTCCATAGGAAATAAAGGAAGAAGAATGCAAAACTGTCCTCAGAACTGGATATGGAAATACCAGTAGATAAACCTTCAGAGCACATGAAGGAAAATTGAAACTTCATGAGAAAAGCATAGATGAGATGATACCTCTGGAGAAGGCACTGCCAAGGTTAGCAAATTCAAATTTAATTCATTCAGTATCGCTATTTATCTCATTACAATAAGACTTGTGTAACCTCTCTGTAGCAGTGCTAAAATTTGTGAATTTTTTTGCTAATGTAACACTTAGTTATCCTGCTTTACATTTATTTTACAAAGTACACAGAATGACCTTATTTTAGATGTAAACCAGAGTTTAGTGTATAAGGATGAACTGTGGTAGTCCTTTACTTTCTCCCTCCTCTAGCCCAGCTTTGAATTTCAAAAGCTTTTTTTTATTATTAACTGGAGTTTGCTGTGATGTCTGACCACAAACAAATTCATTTATTTTAACTGTGTTTTGTTTGAGATAAGTGATATTGTTTCAGCTAACTGTAGTTAAGATTAATCCAAGTTTAGGGTTATGATACCAAACTAAACTAGCTAACCTAAAATTTGAAAGCTTCCAATTTCTTCTTCAGAACTGCACTAGAAGAAGAGGGCTGAGGTGCATGTAAAGAGGGTGCAGCTTGCTGGGTCTTCTTCTTCTAACCATGTTTTAGTGTTTTATCTAAATATAGATTTTGTATTGTGCTTTAACTGCATGTGTTCATTTCCTTTTTGTATGCATGTTTTGTTCTTTGCCCTTTAAATACTTGAGGTCTTGATCTGTTCCTGTTTGCTGCTCATTTACAGTAAATCATACCGAAACAGATAGCAAAGAGGTATGCGTATGTGGTTTAACCATATGACAAAGCATTGCTTTTGTATTCCAGTATCACAATACATGATGATTGTCTGGAACAGCATCTTCTAATTTTGCTAAACTGTTTATACAGTCTTTATATCCTGTTAGCAAAACTTGATTATGTAATCAAGGATGTTTAATTCAATGGTGAGTTGATGCTATTAGAACATAGAATGTTATCAGTGGTCAGTAATCACTGTCTCTTGTAAAGGATGCAGCTCCCCTGGAGTTGTAAAAACTGGTGGTACACTAGCATGTTGTCATGATAGAAACACTGAGATGATTTTGTAAAATGCAGTAAAAGTACACCATTTGTTGCTTTCTAAAGCTCGCTAATATCCAGGTGACATCTTAGTGGGGAAAGTATGTTTTTAAGTTTCTGGTCCCAAGCATTTTGGCTAAGGGAGACTCAACCTGTATAGCCTATTTGTTGGCAGTCTACAATCCAAGCACAACCCAGGGCTGACCCTGCTTATCTTAAAAGATCAGACAGGATCTAACATATACAGGATGCTTAAAATTAAATATTATATCACTCGAGTGCTGTGTATGTAATTGCTTTTACTTTTCAATCAACATTTAAAATCATTTATACGTGCTAAGATTTACAGTTTAAAAGAATTTAGAATAGACTTCAGATCATGGAAATTTTGCTACTGATAAGAATGAGAGGTAGAATATAGCTCTGCTCTGAACTGTGTAATTTGAAAACAGGGTACATTGGGATTTGATCGCATATTGAGTGGTTAATCTTACTACGTAGTTTTAAAAAATTGTATTTTCCCACAGGGCTTCCTCTCAAAATTACTACTGTTTTTATTAACTAATGGTTAGCAATATTAAATTTTTGAATCACACTTATCTACATTTCATTTAGGGCGGTGTTACCAGTTTATTTCAGTGTGTAAAATATGTGTGTGTGCGAGCACACACAAACACACTCTCATATCTATTTATGCAGTTATATGTATATAGGATCTAGGGATGTAAATGTTAACTATTTGAATTCTCAAAGGTAGCAACAAGTAATTTTGGTGGTTTTCTTCCTGGTGCAAGAAAGTCCTTGAAAACTGCAGATTATTTGTAGTTCAGGGTTTACTGTGTGAAAACACATGGTGGCAGTGGTTGTAGCATAGGGACTTGCCTTTTCTGTGTAGAAAACCATGTGGGATTTCTTGTCCCAAATCGTGAAAATTCTCAACATGGAAACCCTCCTTGTCAGAGTTTTCCAGTGCTTGGGAAACTCTTTTTTTAAACCATTGATTGAATGTTTTTGCCATCCCTAATACATTATATATGTATTTTGTGGACTGACACAGCTTTCAGCAGTTCTATCATACTTCCTATTTCATGCATATTTGAGGCACACAAACTGACAATCTTCAGATAAGGTTTAGCTAAAATCCTTACATGTGTAGCTAAATCTTCTTTTCCTTCCTTCTTTCCTTTATTGCTAATATTTGTATTTGTGTGTATGTCAGCTGTCTAACATGGCTATGTTTTGAGTGTGTTCAAAGCTCTTCTTCAAATCCAGTGCATATTTTAGAAGGACAGATCTGAGTGGGATATTCTGAATTCTCTTTCTAGCCCATAGAGTAGCTTTATATTCATGGAACTACTTTGGCCATAAATATGTGCACATTCTGTAATAGCTTTCTTTTTGCTTACAGGTGCCTTTGGCAGTGAAAATGGGTGGAGCATCTCATATTCTTATATGAGAAGAAGCCAGTTTCCAAAAGCTTCAACATTAATACGTGGAGAAGCATGGCAGGTTTCAAACGAGGTTATGATGGAAAAATTGCTGGATTGTATGATTTGGATAAAACCTTAGGTAGAGGGCATTTTGCTGTTGTCAAACTTGCTAGACATGTATTTACAGGCGAAAAGGTGGCAGTGAAAGTAATTGACAAGACCAAACTAGATACTCTGGCCACAGGACATCTTTTCCAAGAAGTTAGATGCATGAAACTAGTGCAGCATCCCAACATTGTTCGTCTGTATGAAGTTATTGATACCCAGACCAAACTTTACCTGATCTTAGAACTTGGTGATGGAGGGGATATGTTTGATTACATCATGAAACATGAAGAAGGTCTTAATGAAGACCTGGCAAAGAAGTATTTTGCTCAGATTGTTCATGCTATATCCTACTGTCATAAACTGCATGTAGTTCACAGAGACTTAAAGCCAGAGAATGTTGTGTTCTTTGAAAAGCAAGGACTTGTGAAATTGACTGACTTTGGCTTCAGCAACAAATTTCAACCTGGGAAGAAACTTACAACAAGTTGTGGATCTCTTGCCTATTCTGCTCCTGAAATTCTGCTTGGGGATGAGTATGATGCACCTGCAGTAGGTGAGTCAGATTGATTGCAAAAAATCTTTCATTTTCAAATTGAGCTATTAGAATTGTCTAATTGGTGTATAAATTATATAATGATCTTTAGAAGGACTCTTCATTAAACTAATGCAGTGGCATTGATATTAATAGGTACTTTCTGCTTAAAAAATATTAATAGGAGTTTCTTAATGGTGTACTCAGCTCACTTGGAAGAATTACTAAGTTGATGTGACAAATGTAGAGGGTGTGAATATTTGCATCTCTAATATTAGTCCTAATCCTAAATCATGGCGAGTTGTGTTTGACAGACATATGTCAGATCTAGACATATGGCACCACTTGAAAAAGGAGGGACTTTTTTGTATAGTTCAACAGTGAAAATAACTTTACTTCCATGAGAGTTCTAGAATATCTTTAATTATTCTAACAGCAGATAAATGCAAACAACAGTTTTATGAAGTGTTAACTTAATCATTGTGCCTGTGCCTTCACATCTGCTCTTTGAATCAAGAGAACTTTCTACAACCTCTCCATTTCCTATCTTGATGGTCTGCACCCAGAAATTCATTGATAAATCTTTTCTTGCATTTATACAGTGCTTTCTCAAGAAAGTCATAACTCTCTCCTTCCTTAAATGATGCTTTTCTTGTCTCATGAGCTGGGATGGGATGTTAACTGTGCATGCATCTGATTTCACCCACGTCTGACTTTTTCTTGTTTCTAGGTGTACTTTTGGTTTGAAATTGTCATGCTGTCCTTCCTGTCCAAAAGCTTCTGCTTTTTTTTTTGTACTCTTCATACAATGACAGGAAACTGAAACTTTATCTTCCTGGACAGTTCCAAAATAATTTGGCTCATGGTACCATATTGTCCTAGCCCACATCATGAACAAATGCTTTCAAATAAACAGAAATGAGCCACAGTTATGAGGTACAGTAGTTGAACTGCACAGGGAAGATGTGTTCTTCCCCCCCTCCCCCAAAGTTCTTTTAAAGATGAAGAAAAAGAAGGGGGTGTGGTGATACAGTAAAAAAAGCCTATCACAATCTCCTTGCACAGGTCAACCTTAATGTAAAATCATTTTGCTCATATAGTACAAGAGAGGAGAATTGGGGGGTGGGGGGAGAATCCAGCCCCACCCCACCTAGTGGAAGGCTATGCCTCCTGATTTTTAACCAAAAATGAATCCTGAAAATAATCAGTATTACTACTTGGTTTTCATTTCCAGGTTTTGGTCCAATTTTTTGTTGTTCAGAGAGTGTATTAGGAGGTGTTTTGCATTATACCATTGCTCAAAATGGTATTTGCTTGTTTGCTGAATGACTTCTCATCTGAAAAAAATATTGGAAGTAGCCTGGAGGTTTCAGGGGAGGTTCCTAGATGAGGCTTTTAAAATAATAGGATTAGAGTGGAACATGGGTCTTGAATTCACTATGGATTGGTGGGCTTACTCAACAGGCAGATTTAAATTGTAGCTGAATTACTAATATATTGAATTGATTTTATTGTTCCAGTGTTTCTCGGTTTATCTCTGCAGATGCACAAAAGATTTTTAGGGATCTAAATATTTTTTTAAAAATTCTTTCTTTTTGATGTGGAGATAGAAGAAGCCAGCTAGAGATGTAGATTTGAAGGTGTAGGAAGCGATGGAAATTCCTGCACTAAAGATCTGGGTTTTGTGGAAAAGAGCAGTCAATTATTGTGGGAAGAAGCAATTGACTGCATTATATTGATGAGAAAGCCTCTGACTGATTGAGAAATTGCTTTGAAGTGCTAAGTACTACTCTGAAGGTCAGTGTAGCTACCTGGTAACACAAATCTTTAAACTTCTTGGCAGTTTTTAAGTGTCAGTGTTACTCACCACATTTCCACAGTGGTGGATTTGCATGCTCCTGTGAGATAAGAGGCTATGCTAATGGTAGCAGTGCTGCTTGTAGGGTCTCTCATGTCAGACAGGTTTTTGCTGAGGAGCCAAACTAAATGTTCCAAAAAGCAGTAGGCAGTACAGAAGGCAGTAGGAAAAGAGGAAGATGGATAGATGGATAGACTGTATCAAGGAAACCACAGCCCTGAGACTGCAACACCTGAGCAGGGCTGCTGCCGAATGGGGACTTGGAGGTTTCACTTTCATTGGGTTGCTATAAGTCACAATCAACTTGACAGCAGATAACAATGGCTAAATTTGCTAAGCATTTTGCCAAAAGGTAACATTGAGTTATTTCAAAATTTAAGTAAGTAAATAAAAATTTATTCGGTCATTGACCAATACAAAATTTCAACCAGAGGGGCAATATAATGGCTCTCTTTTTCTTACTGCAGATTTTTTTTTTTTTGCTGGTTGAATACTTGAACATATTTATTAGATCTCCCACCAAAATTGGGGTATCTTTCCTTTAGAATGAAAGAGTAAAATCACATGAATGGTGTATATTTCTGTTTTGATTTATCAGGGAAAATATAAAAGTAGAGTGATGTGATGCAGGTCATGAAATAATGAATAAAACCTTGCTTTCTCTAAAGCAAATATTCTAATTGGTCGTTAACCAGATGGCAGAAGAAATTGAGTGAAATGTTAGAGCCCAAAGCCTTGCAGTTTGTATCTTAAAATGGATGGAATGCATTAGGAACTAACCAGATTAGATTAGTCTCTGCTGAAAGGAGAGTGATTTCAGGATGCAGAGAGTGCTTGGACAAAGAAGCAATAGTGTTCGGGCCTCATATTTTGAATAGAAAAGGACTGCACTTGTATTTGTATCCAGCACCCGTTGGAACTCTCAGGTCTTTTGGGAGACAGGCTGTAGATTTTAAGAAAAACATGGTAGTCTTTCTGTTTAGCGAAGCTGGTGATATTGATCCCAAGTGGTGTACTAGATAAAGTCAGTAGAACTCAAATTATATAATATTACATAATATCTTCAAGGTAGCCGTGCTGACCCTGCAGCAAAATAAAACAAAATAACAAAATCCACAAAAGAATGATACTTTTATTGGGCCAGCCAGAATGACCAAAACACATAATGCAAGCCTTTAAAGCTCCACTGGCTTCTTCATCAGGCAAAAGATGTTTAAAAAATCATACAGGAGTCAGGAAAAAATGACAGAGTTGGAATCACAGGCCTACGTTTTGTATAGATGTAGTCTCTGCTGTTGTTCAGTTGGTTTCAGTGTTGACCATATGGGGAGCAAGATAAAAAGGACAGGAAAACTTACCCATTAGCAGCAGTAAACTACCTCATCTTGGGATCCAGGATGTCTGCTTCTCTTGTGAATCCACTGGCCCCTTACTTGGGTAGAGATCATAGTGCATAGTGATTAAGATATAAGAGCTCTGCTGGACTGGACCCAAAGGCTTGTTTGATCACCGTTTTTTTATTTTTCGTAGTGGCCAGCCAGAAGCCTGGGGGTGAGTGGGTGCACAGGCATGTTATGATACTTTCCCATTCTGATTCATTTGCCATTTGATGAATATAACCCATCAAGTTCAAAACTGTACAATACAAAATAAATAAGAGAGAAAAATAGTTGCTCTTTTTTGTGGTGTAGAAACCTATCCCTATTGTTTCCAGGTTATACCTACATGTGGTACCAAATTTTCTGTTAAAGAAGTAATGCCCAGTAACACATCTACTTCAATAATTGAGGTGTACCTGTGTATTCATAGACGAGGAGAGGCATTGCCAAATCAAAAAGGATGATTGCATAGTTAATGGAAAGAGACAACAAGGATACCTTCAAAAATAGAAGTCTTACCCAGATTAAGAACACAGATGCCCCTCAGTGTAAGCAGACATTGATAATTACCATCTTAAAAAACGAATATGAGGAGCATATGGCCCAAACTATTAAGATCACCAATTAAATATTCTCTAAACACACCAGAAGAAGAGTACCATGATGGATCTCTTCAGGTTGGCCCCATGGATCCAACCTTTGGCTCCTTTCACTCATCTTGTCCTTTTGTCCTTAAAATCCCCTTCCTGAGTTTTGTTTTCAGGCCCCAAGGTGAGGTTTATTCTGGATAGACAGATGTGTTTATTTATGGGTTCATTTTTGTACTGGGTGACCAACTCTCCTCATTAATTCTTAAATGAAGATATTCAGGTGCAGAGGAAAACAAAACATTTAAGTTGTATTATATAACACACAAGTTAAATAATCTAACATTACAGTCCCATACACAATACAGCGTATTGAGTTAAAGCAAAGTAGCCTTTCTCCTTGAACTCTTTTGCCACTCTCAGTTCCCATCCCATGTGGAAGATGTAGGGCAAATACCAATTCATTACCTTAAGTTTTCCAGGCATGGAACCTGAGCAGCTGAGACAAATAATGACATTCTAGGCCTTATGGATAGATGTAAAAAACAACACCATCTACTTGTGATGACCCCAATGTTCAGAAGTACATAAATGTGAAATCATTCATCTAACAAAAATATTAGATAAGTACTGAAGATTGGCCTTTGTACCACAGAAGTGGAAAGCAGCCACTGTAATACTTTTTCTAAAGTAGGTCCAACTTATTTTCAACTGATATGCTTTACTTCTGTACTGACTAAATTGGTGAAGAGCATTATTAAATTGTTGAAAACATGATTAAAGATATTGTTAACAAGAATACAGTAAAGTAATGTATAGTAGAAGAAGAACCAGCATGGCTCTGCTGAAGAGAAACCCTGTCTTGTTAACTTCGAGTGAGTGTCAATGAGCAGGTACAGGGTAATAAATAATATGGCTCCCCCGGATATTGTAGGCTTGCAATTCTTTTGACCTAGTCAGCACAGGGTGGATCAGTATTCCCTGTTGTTCATATATGTTGTGTATGTAGTGTTCAGAAGGCTTTTCACAAAGCTTTTGATAAAAGCAACCACTCTTAGCTGAGAAAGATGCAGAGTTATGATGGGCTGGAGCTGCTCTTCTGTGAGGAAAAGTCAATGCAGAGAAATGTAAGGTTCTGCACTTAGGGTGGAAAAATGAAATGCACAGGTATAAAATGGGGGACACCTGGCTGAATGAAAGTACGTGTGAAAGGGATCTAGGAGTCTAACTAGACCAAAAGCTGAACATGAGTCAACGGTGCGATGCAGCAGCTAAAAAGGCCAATGCTATCAGTAGGCTGCATCAATAGAAGTATAGTGTCTAGATCAAGGGAAGTAATAGTGCCACTCTATTCTGCTTTGGTCAGGCCCCACCTGGAATACTGTGTCCAGTTCTGGGCACCACAATTCAAAAAAGATGTGGAGAAACTGGAGCATGTCCAAAGGAGGGCAACTAAGATGGTGAAGGGTCTGGAAACCATGCCCTATGAGGAAAGACTTAAGGAGCTAGGTATGTTTAGCCTGGAAAAGAGATGGTTAAGAGGTGATGCGATAGCCCTGTTTAAGTATTTGAAGGGGAGTCATTAAAGATGCAGCAAGTTTGTTTTCTGCTGCTCCAAAGACTGTAACACAGAACAATGGATGCAAGCTGCAGGAAAAGAGATTCCACCTCAGCATTAGGAAGAACTTCCTGACAGTAAGGGCTGTTCGACAGTGGAACACACTCCCTTGGAGTGTAGTGGAGTCAACTTCCTTGGAGGTCTTTAAGCAGAGACTGGATGGCCATCTGTCGAGGATGCTTTGATTGGGAGTTCCTGCATGGCAGGGGGTTGGACTGGATGGCCCTTGGGGTCTCTTCCAACTCTGTGAATCTATGATTCTAATAGAAGTTCATAAGACTGTGCATGGTGTTGAACAGGGGTGAGGAATATTTAGTCTCTTGCTGTTGCAGTCATACCTCATTGGCTGGGCTTGCTAGGGCTGATGGAAATTGCTGCTCACCAGTATCTGGAGGACCACAGATTGAGCTATCTTGGTGTGGAGAAAAAAGAGGGTTCTCTCTTTTAATTCTATACCCAAGATGCATTAATGAAGTTGAATATTGGAATATTCAGTGTAGACAAATGAAGTACTTCTTCATAGAACATAGAGAGGGCAATTCACTACAATAGTGTTGTGATGATCACCTGTTTTAAATTGCTTTAAAGGGCAGTTAGAAAAAATATATAGGTCCGTTTTACATTGGCAAAAAGAGGTGTGTTGAAGGCTGCTTGAAAACCCAGCCTTTAGATGAGAAAAAGGGAAAGTGTGCCATGAAAACACTATTTTGGAGTTTTAAGGGAGAAGAAGTGCTTTAAAAAGGAGCTGGCCCATTTTACATTGGCAAAAAGAGGTGTGTTGAAGGCTGCATGAAAGCCCAGCCTTTAGATGAGAAAAATGGAAAGTGTGCCATGAAAACACTATTTTGGAGTTTTAAGGGAGAAGAAGTGCCTTTAAAAAGTAGTTTGATTTCCCCACTACTTTTTTAAAAAGGGTGCAGCATTGCTGGCCCGTTTTACACGGGCAAAAAAAGGCGCTTTTAGGGCTAAAAAGCCCGCATTTAGGGTTAGGGAGGGCGTAGCCTTTACACCCTCCCTAAGCCTAAAACGCATGGACGCCGCCATTTAAAGATGGCGGCGTCTACACGGTGGCGCCGTACAAGCGTCATCACGTGCGCAGCGTTTTGACGCGCTGCGCACGTTTTGACGCTCTGGCGGCGCGGGAGGGCGCCAATCGCGCCCTTCCCGCGCCGCAAAAAAAGAGCTCGATCCCGGAGCTCTTTTTTGCGGCGGGTCGTTGCGGCGGGATGAGGCCTCTGGGGCTGCCCGTGTGGCAGCCTAGGCCTCATCTCGCCGCTAGAAGGGGCGAGTTTGGACCGCCCCTTTTAGCCAATGTAAAAAGCACCCCTATTGCATCTAAAGGCTAAGGTGTAGTTGAACGGTTAAATGGGGCTCTGTATCTTTAAAGCGCCCATTTAAAGGCAGCGATACAAGTGCAGAGGGAGGGAAGGTGCCAAGACAAGAAGAGACCTTCAGAGCCCGGCCAGAGTGCGCCTGCACCTTCCTTCACCTCCTCCCTTTGGTTGAGAGAGTGTGACTTCTAGGGAGACAGCAGGGCACTGGAGGCGCTCAGCCAGACCAGGGCAAGCTGGCAAGAGGAGGAGGAGAAGGAGAGGGACCTGGAGCACCTCCGCTGCCCTGCCTCCCTGCAAGTCACACTCTCTCAGCCGAAGGGGGAAGGAGAAGGCAGGCCCAGGCACACTCTGGCCAGGCTCCAGGGCTCTCTCCTGGCTGCCTTCCTCCTCCCTTTGGCTGAGAGAGTGTGACTTGCAGGGAAGCAGGGCAGCAGAGGTGCTCCAGGTCCCTCTCCTCCTCCTCCTGTTTCCAGCTTGCCCTGGCCCAGCATCAGGAGGACCTGGAGCACCACCGCTGCCCTTCCTCCCTGTAAGTCACACTCTCTCAGCCAAAGGGAGGAGGAAGGAAGCGGGGAGGGAGGGAGGGAAGGAGCCAGGAAGAGACCCCCAGAGCCTGGCCAGAGCACGCCTGGCCCTCCTGCTTCCTCTTCAAAAAGAAGGCTGGAAAGGTAGGACGTGTCCTGGCAAAGGAGGACGTGCCTGGTCAACTTGGAAAAGGGGGGCCTCTGCTCAAGAATGGAGGACATATGGGAATCCCTCCTGGACAGAGGGCTGAAACCTCAAGACAACTCAATATAATGCTCTGACAGAACACAGACTACAACTCCCATGAGCCTTTGCTACCATTTCCCAAGATGCCTTAATTTGCAACAGAAAGCCGACCAGTATGTTCACATGTGATGAATTCTTTCGTATTGACTCTGCATTTTCTTTTTGTGTAGATGCTCTCTTGTCTTGTGTGTGATGAGCTTGTGCGTAATCACGTGCATTTCCGAACTGACCTCACTTTCTCCCTCTTTCGGAATGGTCCTGTACTCTCCCATGTGATAAGCTCCGACTGTATGGTGTACCTGCGCAATTGCGCAATTCGCAGCCAGCAAGGGAAAAAAATGTTTAAAGCGCGGCTAAAAGCCACGTTCCTTGCCGCCCATGTAGCTGCTCCACCTGTGTTTGTAGCGTTTTGACAGCTTCCCATGTAGTTGCTGAGCCACAGAAAAAACCTCAGTCTAGCTGCCCTGTACTTTTTAAATGCACACCTGGGGCTTGCTGTCTAGCTGCTAAGCATTAAGGAAAGTGCAACTTCATGTCACACTTTCTTGCCAATGTAAAAAGCCCCATAGAAGCTAAAGCTGTAAATGGCTACTAGTCATGCACTACATGTGGTATTTCTAGGACTGGAGTCAGAATTCCTCTGGATCCCAGTTGCTGGGAAACAGGGTTGTTGTTGTTCTGTGTTTTGGAGTTATTTTGGAGTTAGGGTGACCCTAAGATGATTCTGTCACCGGGTTTTCTTGACAAGATTTGTACAGAGGGAGCTTGCCTTTGCCTCCCTATGAGACTGAGAGTGTGTGACTTATCCAGGGTCCTGCAGTGGGTTTCCATGGCTGAGTGGGGATTTGAATCCTGGTTTCCAAAGTTGTAGTCCAACACTCAAACTGCACCACACTGGTTCAAGAAATAAGATTATTTACCTAATATATATGTATCTAATTGAAAACCATCCATTACTACAACACTTTCATCTGAGGATATCATCTTGATTGTGTTCTCTGCCAAGGAGAACGCCCTTGAGAATTTGTTCGGGAGATTATTATTTTTTATAACCTTGAGAATTTTGTTCAGGGCCATATATCCCTAATTTACCTTTGAAGCCACTATGAGCACAATAAATATGTGAAAAAATTGCTGCTTTTGGTGTTTTTGGTTGAATTCTTGTTGACATAGAGAGTGACACTGCCCCCATTATACCTTTGTGTTTCCTCCTTGTAGAATTGTATTCAGATATAGTTGTGTCCCACTGGTTCTCTACATTCTGTGCCTTGACTTCTGTGACAAGCTATCATGTCCTAAGCTTGTTGCTTCATTCTACCATGTTCTTATTTGTATTATTAGAACATTTTCACCTTCATATCATAGGGTTATTCTCTAGCTCGTGTCCACTCCCTCCCCCCCCCCCAAGGGATCAGTTTAAAAACCGCCCTGTAACCTTTTCAGTATTAAGCATTGGATCCAGTTCACTGTGTACTCTAATTGCTTCATTAAATTATAATAAAACTTCATTCGGCGGTTCCAGAATGAATGTGAATATTCCATGCCAGGAGAGAGTTTTCAAATATGAAAGTAAATGAATGAATGACCCCAAACTCTTGATGCTTTTCAGAGTGCTTTGATTTGTAATGCATGTCCAAACTATCTAGTAGAAAAACCTGTTGGGTCAACAGTAAATTCAGGTTTTTAGTTTGTCAGTAGAGAGAAAAATGCATTTTCGTTCATGTAGAGACAATCCCTTGTATGTACAAGTCAAATCTCGTGTTACCATACCAAATTGCATTGTGGTGAACCTGAGGGATGGTGTGAGGGTGGTTGTTCAAGACTGCTATGTTTTATTTTTCAGTCAGCATCCTATTTTGATTATGTTGTCTTGGATCTCTTGTTTTTCTCCCCTCATGTTCTGAATTTTTGTAGTGCTACTAGTTCCCTTGATGATACCTCCACTGTTATCAGAGGCATAACATTTGACTTAATTCTTGCAGACCAAGCACTCTGCACCAGCAGCTCAGACAGGAAATCCGCTGCTTCGGGAGTCATCCTCTAAGCCAGAAGGGGTTGGGGCAGGAAATAGTGAGAACATAATCAGAAAGTACAGAACACTAAGGCGGATGTGGGTAGGGTTGATTGTGGGAAGATACAGTATCTAAAAGTACAGTGGTATCTGTTGTAGCTGACTTAGATTGCCTGTCTGTAGTGCTTTAAAGTTCTATAAAATGATGTTTTGGATTCATTAAGTAACAAGTGTAGCTGGATGCTTATAAAGTGCTGATGTTAATGTTAATGAAGTTAGAATTCAGTGGAGTAAAGAGTTTTTCTTGTATCCACCAGTGGAAAATTGGGACGTGTAGTTAACAGATTGGAAGATAGGAACAGAATTTAAACTGACCCTGATAAACTAGAAAATTGGGTTGAAACTAATAGAATGAGATTAAGCAGACATAAATGCAACATTCTACATTTAGTCCACAGAAACCAATTGAAAGAAATAGGATGGGCAAGGTCCATGTAAAAAAGACCTTGGGATTATTGTTGATAAGCTGAACAAGGCCCAACAATGTGATGCTGCAGCAAAAAGGGCAAATAATGTTTTAGCCTGCATTTAATAGAACTGTAGTTTCCATGATAAGAAAAGTAACAGTCCCAACTCTAGGATTCTGTGATTATCTATGTGTTAGTTGGGCCTCGCTTGGAGTACTGTGTTCAGTTCGTAGTGCCTCATTTTAAGAAGGATATAGATAAGATAAAGCGAGTTCATAGAAGGGCCACAAAGATGATGGATGATATGGAGAACAAAACATATGAGGAAAGGTTGAAGGATTTGGGTATGTTCAGCCTGGTGAAGTGAAGACTTAAGATGTGACATAATTGTATTCTTAAATATCAAAAAGACTGTCACAGAGAGGTCTGAGTTCCAGGAGGGTAGATTTTGATTTTAGATTCAAAGGAACTTCTTAAAGGCAAGAGAGGTTCAGCAGTGGAATCACTTACTCAGAGAGATGGTAACATCTTCAGAAAGAGGCTGGACAGCTACCTGTTCTGGATGCTCTAGCTGGAGTTCCTTCACCGAGCAATGAGCTTGACTCAATGGCCTGTGAGCCCCCTTCCAACGCTGGAATGGGATGTCCTTTTATGTTAAGAGAGTACCTAGCATGAGCGGAGGCAGGGTCATATTAAGAAGCACAATTTTCCTGAAAAAAACAACTACTCAATATTTGGTTTGAGACTCACTAGTTAATACAGTAGTTGAAATGAATAATTTATTTTTGAAACTCACTGGGTAAGCAAGCATTAAGTAGAAGAAAATCTTTCCTGTGCCTGTTTTAATGTGCAGCCTTCTTAATATATTTGTTCCATGTTCCTGTAGTAGGTAGCAACTCTATCCTATTGAATAGTGGTGAGCAGATGGTAAGGCTAGATCTACAGGGAAATGATCAGTAAATGCTTTTGACTCACAGTGGTATAACATTCGCTGCAGAAGTAGCAGTAATAAAAATGGCTTCCTTACTACCCCAAATTAGACTTTAGAGGTTCCTAACCTGTGCTAACTCAGATGTAGGTTTAAAGGGTCATATAATCTTGCATGGTGGAGGAGGTGAATGAGTTTCACCTCTGCCTGAACCACCATTTTATACCTGTGTCTGATTAACCGCCTCTGTGGTCCTAGTAAAGAAACAAAGTAGACAAGACCACACATGCCCAGAGTCTGACCATTCTTGCAGTACCAAATGCTAGCACCCATGTTCACCATTCTCTCTCCACTATCAACTGTTGCTTCCTGGTTTATGTGGAACTACTGTCTCCACCCTACCTTGTTTACTGTATTGCAGTTTTCAAGGGAAATAGGGGATGTGTGTCTGTGAATGGTACTGGGAAACCCTGTGGACATGCTCAGGTGTCCTAAGAACAAAGCTTCCTTTGACGTTTTCTGATAAGACTGCCGTCCCTACTGATTCTAGGTCAGACTAGTATGAAGAACCTTTATGGAGGGTGAGGCTGAGAGATGGGTGGGGTGAAGAATAAGCTGTTTGCTTTTTTATTGTGGGGCATGTGGGGGTCAATAATGTGGAGGGTTAACCTCTGCTAGTTGGGTTGTGGGATGTACTGGTTGTTCAAAGACACATTCTAGCTGACACGGATAATACCATTAACATCTGTGTTATGTGGATAATTTCTGTATGATATTAAAACATGCATGTGGATTTATAGGAAAGATCAACGGACAAGCCTATCGTGAGAGTGTTATTCACAATTCTTCTCTGAAAAATCTTACCGGGAGTGTTTACCAGGCATACTCTGCTAGGTTAGGGGGGAAAATTTTTTGGAATAGTCTCAAGAGAGTATCTAACAAAACAACTGTTGAGGTTGCAAGATCACTAGCAAGCTTCTGCTCCTTCCAACTCACAGAGATAATGCGATTTGTTCACTTTTGACTCTCTTCCTATCTTTGGTTTTAGAGATCTGGAAACTGAGAAAGCATATATCTACTATGGTGCTGTAACTTATTTCAAAACACAGTAGAAATTACAGCTGTCTAGCAGCCTCTACAAAAGATGCAGTCTGGCCCTGCACTTTGAATTACTTGGGCTCTGTAGTGGAATAGATAGTTCACATTTTTGTATGCAATTACATTTTGAGAAGATCTTCACTACCCTTTTTGTAGCCTGCACATATAAGTACATGAAAGCTAGCATGGTGTAGCAGTCTGAGTATTGGACTATAACTTTGGTTTCAAATCCCTGCTTGGCCATTGAAATCTGCTGGTTGACCTTGGGCGAGTCACATGCTCTTGTCCTCAGAGAAAGGCAAAAGACAAAACCTCCTCTGAACAAATCTTGCCAAGAAAACCCTGTGACAGGTTTGCCTTAGGGTTGCCATAAGTTGGAAGCGACTTGAAGGCACTCAGTAGCATCAACATATAAATACGAGTGTAGCTTTAGTGCTCTCTGCTCCCTAGATTTATGACAAGCAAGACAGGGACAGTCAGTGACGTAGCCTGGTTTCCATGGTAGTGACTTGATGTTATGTAAGAAGGCTGCATGTACACTGCTTGGTTGTCATGGTTCTGAGAATCCTGCTCAAAACAGCTCTTTCCCAATCTGTGTGTTTCAACAGCCTTTGAAGGTACGTAGGTACTGAGCAGCACCATTTCCAGTAGTGAACAGGACCCACGTCCTTTTTTGTGTCATCTTTGAAAATTATACAACCTGTTAGTCTTGAACAGCCAAATGCCATTTTCAAATACATACTTTATTTTTGAAATTCCTGGCTTTTCTAGTTCAGCTGTCTTTTGATCCCTATTTTTAAAAGATGTTTGTCAGAATTTCAAATCCATTTTTAGGTTGACACTTGGATACTTGCAAATATGTTTTTTTTTTTAATTTCAAATCTTTTTATTAAATTTTAAAACATAAAATCCATACAACAACCATGCAAGAAAAATACTCTTATTACACACATAACCCCTCTACTAGACTACAAGCATAACTCATAAACATAACTCTGAATGAAACTAAATTACTCCCCATTTTTTGTATTACAATTAACACAATAAACAAATCCCATTAACACAACTGTTTTTTTAAAAAAATTGATACAACTCCAGTGAAACTTCTCAGGAGGATCTGGTGACAGTTCATTTCCATGTTTGCGAAGTTGTGCAGGAAAATGCTTCATGTCTGGCAACAGGGCATAAAACAAAGTTTCCTCCAGTTCTTTCTCCTTTCTTGTGAAATGTCTTCTCCTTATGAAATTTGGAGGCTACTTAAATTGTATCAGATTATTCAGCAATTTAATACAGTTCTCTTACTCTTGTTTTCAAGCAAAAAAATATTTTTTTTAGGTTAGTGTGTTGCAGGATGTAACAAAGTGTTTTTGTATAAACAAAGATAATTCTTTTTGAAACAGAGATACTTCATACCATTCACACTTTTTTTTAAAAAAAAGCATCTGCATCCCTGTAACATACATTTCATTGATCTGAATCCTTTTTCATTTTTTAACTGAATGTATGATGCTACCTATTATTAACATTCCTTATATTTCCTTCCCTCTGTTAGATATATGGAGCTTGGGAGTTATTCTTTACATGTTGGTATGTGGACAGCCACCCTTCCAAGAAGCAAATGACAGCGAAACTTTGACTATGATAATGGACTGTAAATACACGGTGCCATCTCGAGTGTCTAAGGAATGTAAAGAGTAAGTAATGCTTTCTACAAAATGTCAATGCTAACAATTGAGTTAAAAATGTGGTGGAATGCTTGGGGCTGGGGCAACCCAAGTTCAGATCTCCACTGACATGGAGACAGACACTGACTTTTCAGTTTGACCTACCCCACAGAGTTATTGACAGTATAAATTGTGGGTGTGTGCACGCGCGCAAATACCCTGTCTTGATCTCCTTGGAGGAGGGGGGATATGTTTCATCCTTACTCTTGAAAATATTTGCTTATTAACCCCTTAAAATTTAATTAATTAAGTGTTCATGTGTAGATCTTCCGCTGGAAGGAGCAACTTATTCAGAGCAGAGAGCCAGTTAGGCGGTATGGATTTGATTGATGCAGTGAAACCTAAGAATTCCTTGGTGGCTGGAAACCAGAAAGACTATAAACATTATTCTGTTTTATGGGGCGTTTTTCTGTACACTCATTGAAGAATAAAGGCAGGATATATGGTTTAAGAACCTAATTGTGCTAAATAAAAATTGCACTGTCTGGAATGAATGATTTAATTGGCCTTTTAATTGCAGTTTTGCATTTGCTATAATTCAGTTTGCTTTTCTAAGTAACATATTCAGAGCCAGTCACAATTCAGTTCCATTGCTCATTTGAAAAACTAATGAGTGTAAAGTATTAAAAGGCCTGTAAGTCTATATCTGCATCAGAGCCCTTTGTTGTAGGTTTCCATTATGTGCCATACATTTACCAGTACTTTTGTTCCTGTGCTACTCTTTTTATGTACAAGGAACATCAAATGGACATTTACAGACAAATCAAAATATTTTTATGGTAGATAACCCTGCTAGCTTACCTTTTAAAGATAAAAGACATCCACGTTTTCAAATGAGTTAGCAGCTTAGCTTTAAGCACAGAGAATGGTATTCTTTAGATTTCGATCATAGGTAGGAGCAATATGGGACAGCCTTGTACATCAACAAGGTACCTAAGCTAGGATGTACGGAAAAGGCAACGTTGGGAGTAATTATGCTAATATGCTTATGGAGCTATTTTTTTAATTCCTAGTTTAATTACACGGATGCTGCAAAGAGACCCAAAACGAAGAGCATCTTTAGAAGAAATTGAAAACCATCCTTGGCTACAGGGAGTTGATCCATCACCTGCAACAAAATACAACATTCCTCTAGTTTCATACAAAAATCTTTCAGAGGAAGAGCACAATAGTATCATACAGCGAATGGTTCTGGGAGATATCGCAGACAGAGATACCATAGTTGAGTAAGTATTTCCATATTACTTTTCCACATTAGTCTATAAACTGGCTTATAAAACAGCTCAGAAAAATAAGACTACAGACTATTGATAACTTGTTGAAGGTAGGTGACCAACAGTAAGGAATAATAAAATAATCATAGTTATTCATACTGCTTCTATCCAATGGGCTTTTTCTGTTACTGCTCTTTGTGTAACCTTTTCACTGTTTGAAACTGAGCGGGAAGAATATGTAGTTTCAGCTCAAGTGGCTGCAGGCTAGGGGACTATGGTACCTTGCCTTGTCTAACCCACCTTGCTTTGTGTCATGTTCTCTTCTATAATCCAGGGAATTGTGCAGGGGAAATAGATATCTGGAAGACTGATAGTTCCATTATATAACTGTCTGACCCCTTCCTGTAAAGACTCTTTCTCTTTTAAACATTATATCTAATTATAATCTATATTCATGAGTATGTTCAGTTGCTAGAGAGCAAATGTAGCAGTATTGGTTGCAGTTTGGTCACAAGCCAAGTCATTGAATTGACAAGTGTTAAGTTCTTCAAATAATATGAGGGGAAGGTTTTATTGGCCGTCTACTGTTACGCCTAATGATTGAGAAGGTCTAACTTACATTAAGTAGTCCATTTTAGCAAATGAGCAGCTTTCTGACTCAGTGTTAAGGGTAAATAACACTAAAGCCATTGAGCAGCGGGAACAGGCTTGCTTGACATGCCAAATGTGATTTCTGGAAAGAAAAGGAAAAAGTGTATTATGCTATCTGGGATGATCTTCATTGCTCAGTGACCTGTTCTTCACCTGGGTGTCTTTCTATAGAGAAATGGACAGAGGCTTTCTCAGTCAGAAAATGTTTGTTCTGCTTCTAAAACTAATCTGAACCATCACGAGGAAGAATGTTTAAACTCTGGAGAATGTTACCTTCATTTCGTCCTGATTAAATAGTTGGCTTTTAGTTTCATTGTTTTTGGCTGGAAATGAAAAGAGAACACAGAAGTGTTCTCATGTATTTGCATTTGAAACTACCGTGTGCCTTGTTCATGAATTTATTTCTGTCCTTTCTTTCACCTTGTTTGATGTTGGCCTCAGTAATAGCAGGATAGCAGTAGTGCCACCACAACTTGAGGGAGAAGGGGAGAACGTGAGGAAACTGCATGTATGGTGCTTCCTAAAGATGACCCCAGAGGAACAGTCAAGGAAGTCATAGAATCATAGAATCATAGTCACATCCCAATAATCATAATCATGAATGGGTGCATAACTGCACTGTGCTTCAGCATTTACTGAAGTTAGGAACTGAATCCAGCAAATTGCTGTAATCTAGAAAAAAACTGAGTATTTGGATGCTTTTCTTAATATAGTATAGTGTAATTAGTGAACATGCCAATTGTGTTAGGTTGTACAATTCTTAGTAAGGTAAAAGCCATTTATCAAGATGTCAAAATCACTAATTTCTACTTTAAGGAATTCTTGGGTATTTTTAAAGGAACATTGTAGGTTCTGTCAACTTTATGTCCAGTTTCAGAAAACCGTTGATATATGATGCATTCCATTTTAATTTTATTTCCTTCAGGGCTTTGGAAACTAACAAATACAACCACATCACTGCTACCTACTTCTTACTAGCAGAGCGAATTTTAAGAGAGAAACAGGAAAAAGAAATACAAACGAGATCAGCAAGCCCAAGCAATATCAAAGCTCAGTTTAGGTAAGTATTAAAATTCTTTCCTCTATAGGCAACTAATTGCTGAGATCCTATTGGAATAAAAAGGTCCTTTTTTGTGGGTCGAAGAAACAAAGGAGACAATTTTTCCTCTTTGGAAAGGAAGTTCCACAGCCTAGGAAACACCCACATCTCCACCAAATATATGGGGATTGTGGGACCAAGAGAAAGGCCTGTCTCTAAGTCCTTTGCACCCAGGCAGATTCATTTGGGAGAATATGGCCCTTCAGACAGTATAAACATAAGACACGTACGGCTTTAAAAGGATTGTGTCTGATAAAAGACCTACAGTCAGTGAACCTGTTGAAACAAAACAAGTCATGAGCTTCCTGGTCCATTTGGGCAAGCTCAAGTTTCTTAACACTGAATGAAGAAAGGCCTGTGCAGATTACTGGTATTTGTGGTGGAAGACTTTTCAGTACTTCTGGACTAACTGGCACAATCTGAGTCTTCACAAAGTAAGAAGTACAGTCAGTCTGTGACATACACAGGCTTCCCTTATGTGGCTTTCAGCTTACGGTGAAGCCACGCTACAACTAAATGAATGGCACATGTGCCTGTGGCATGCGCACCGTGCTATACCGTGTACACACGCACTATTGTTTTCAGTGGGGTGCAAACATATGCACTTTTCCCCTTACGCCGGGAGGGGAGGGTCCGGAAGAGATCCCCTTTGTAAGGGAAGGGCTGACTGTCTTGGGAATAACTATCAGGAATTCTTGACTGAAGAAACCTGTTGAAGTGGCTGTATTCCATCTATTCCTCAGAGTATGCAAGTCAGATGTAAATTCATAGATGAAATATTTTCTTGCAATGCCATTAACTTGTTTAACTACAGGATGAAGGGCATTACATACACAATCTTTAGGATAAGAATAGGAAACACGTGTCTCTCTAGTTTCTGGTTTATATATCCTATCATCCCTCACTTCTGTTCATGCTAGTTAGGGTTGATAGGATTTAGCCTAGCAGCTTTATGTAACTTTTGGTAGAAGAGCATATATGAAAATATAAAATAAATGGACTAGAAAGTACATTTTTTTAAAAAAAAATTAGAAACAGAATAGTTAAAAGAAGCTAAAAGGTATAATTAGTAGGCTCCCTTCAGGAAAACAGATGGCTATTTAAAACCACTATAGTGGAGGCTAAAATAACAAGGTATACTGCAGAATAGAAGAAACACATACAGGACAGGAAGATATTACTGTGGTTAAAATGCTACATCAGTGAGGCTATAAATAGCAAGTAAGCTTATTTTAAGAAATGGAAATCTCAGTGAAAGGAACTGACAAACTAAATGTGACATGGTGTGTATTTGAAATCCATATTTGGGACTGGTTGCCTGTCCTGCTTCTCAAAAAGTGACCAGCAGGGAAGAATTGGGATGGGGAGCTGTTAAGAGTTTCTGAGAGAAAGGGTTAGCCCTTTCTCACCATGTATTGCTGCATTTTCATATGAAGCACATTCCTCCCAAAGATGCAGATTGTTTGATTTTTCAAAAAGTTGGTTTGTATATTTCTCAGTACAAAATATCATCCAGCAGAAGTTTGTTTTATGAAGGAGAACTTTGTGGAGGAAAGTGTTACCCCCCCCCCCCCATCCCAGTCCAGTTGTGAGGAGACATGCAGCCTTTTGAGGAAAAGAGAGATATTGTCAGTCCTGGTTGTGCGATTTACCTTTAGTTGTGTCTAATGTGAGCAGAAGGCTAAGACTCCAGTGCTGTGCATGTTTAGAAGCAAGTTATCTTGAGCTGCCCTGCCTCTCTATGTTCCAGAGTTTGGTCTTGCTGATTATTGATGAAACAGTGGCACTATATATCTGCTATTGACTTACATTAAATGATCTTCTTGAAAGTCAACAGAATTTGGTCTCTCTCTCTCTCTCCTCCACCCCTTCCCCCCTCTTTTCGACAGCCCCTTTCCCTCTAGAACGCCAAATCATACATTCTGCTCTTTTTTTGACCTGATTCCTATCTTTTTTGGCCTTTCATCTAACTGCTTCCAGATTAAGAGTGAAAGCCCACAGCAGAATCCTAGCCACATTTATTTATGGAAAGGCTTGAGCAGTTTCCTTAAAAGTTGCAGGGCTTCATGGTGGTTTCAGAACTTGCTCTGGATAAAATTAAAAGTTTAGGCTAAGTATACCACGGTATTTCTCAGAAGATCCATGGCTCTTCACTGATTACTTCCCTTGCTTTTCCAGCTAAGAGTGTCTATTTTTGCCTTTACTTTATTTTTCTAAAATAAGTGACACTGACTTAAGAGAGTGAGGACAAAGCGATCTTGTATTCTGTGCTGTTATCCATATAGTGACTTCTTATAAAATGTATAAAATTTGAGGAAAATTTGGGTTTTACCAATAAAATGATCATTTTTAAAATAAGAGAGAATTAAGCTATTGATGTCATAAGAAGAAAAGCTTCTAGAAATATTATTATAAAATTTATATTCTGCTCTTCAAAAAGTTGTTTCCCAGGACAGCTACAGACTCAAATTTGGATATGCTTTGAAATGATCATGCTCCCCCATTACACAGCATATCACAAATTACTTTGGAAAGTCTTCACTTACAAAAAGAGTTTTGTCATTGCTTTGAGGGTTGAAAAAGCTGAGCCCAAAGTAAACATTGTCCTGCAGTCTGACAGAACAATTTGTTTACTTGCTTGGAGCCACGCAGATGTGTGGAACTGTGATTCTTGGTGAATTTTAAAAATGCATTTCACTTTTTACTATTTTATCTTTCCAAGTAACAAATCAATTTTGAATTAATACATTTTGATTTAAATATTTTTGTTTGCCTTTTAGATTCACTAACATTGCAAGTACTAATTCCCTGTTTTGACTTCTTCTTTTTTAAAAATTATTCCCACAGGCAATCATGGCCAACAAAAATTGATGTTCCTCAAGATCTAGATGACGACCTTACAGCTTCTCCTCTGTCCCATGGAACTGTTCCTCAGTCTCCAGCTCGCACTGCTGAAAACGTTCTTAATGGCCACAGGAGTAAAGCACTTAATGATTCAACAAAGAAAGAGGATATTCCTGAATTAGCTGGACCAGCACTTTCAGTTGTTCCTTCAGTGAGCTTAAAGCCTACAACTAGTGGCCGGAAGTGCTTGTTTAGGGTTGAAGAAGACGAGGAGGAGGATGAAGAAGATAAAAAGACAGTTTCCCTTTCAACTCAAGTTGTTTTACGCCGGAAACCTTCAGTTACAAACCGCCTTACTTCCCGAAAAAGTGCCCCAGTCCTCAATCAGATCTTTGAGGAAGGGGAATCTGATGATGAGTTTGATATGGATGAGAACTTGCCACCCAAACTTAGCAGGCTAAAGATGAATATTGCTTCACCCAGCACTGTGCACAAACGTTACCACAGAAGGAAAAGCCAAGGTCGGGGATCGAGTTGCAGTAGCTCTGAAACAAGCGATGATGATTCAGAAAGCAGGCGGCGTCTTGATAAAGACAGTGGCTTTACTTACTCCTGGCATAGACGGGATAGTAGTGAAGGCCCCCCTGGCAACCAGGGAGATGGCAGTGGACAAGGAAAGCCAAGCAATGGGAATGGAGGGGTAGACAAAACAAGCCCTGGTGATAACGGTAAAGGGAGTGGAAGTCCTTCTGGTAGTTCTAGTGGAAGCACGAATAATAATTCAGGATCTACCCGTAGGTGTGCTGGGTCTGGTAATTCCATGCAGCTATCTTCAAGAAGTGCAGGTGACTTGGTTGAAAGCCTAAAACTGATGAGCCTCTGCTTAGGTTCACAGATTCACAGTAGCACGAAGTACATTATTGATCCCCAAAATGCCATCTCTTTTTCCAGTGTTAAAGTGCAAGAGAAATCAACGTGGAAGATGTGTATAAGTTCTGCTGGGAGTGTCAATCCAACTTCATCGTTGGGCAGCATAAAATTCTTTTCTGATCAAATGTCAGACACTGCAAATGAATTGGAACGAATAAAAAGCAAGAACTTGAAAAATAATGTACTACAACTACCTCTGTGTGAAAAAACAATCTCTGTGAATATTCAACGAAATCCGAAAGAGGGACTCCTGTGTACCTCTGGTCAGACTACTTGCTGTCATGTTGTTTGACAATAATTGGACTTCACCCATTCTACTTGATGACACCAATCTTCCTGTTCAGAGCTGTGAATACTTCATTTCACTGAAACCCTTAGCATTGTCTTAAATAATTTAAAATGGGCTTTGAACAGTAATTTATTACATTTTAATTTAGTTTTGCTTGATATGACAATGCATGATTTTGTGCATGCTGCTAGCCAATAATTTGCCCCCCAACAAACCAGAATTTGTGTAACTTTTTTACATTGATAATTTTAGTATAGAAAATCTGGATTACAGTAAGGCGTGTGTCCAAATCCAGTGTAAATGAAGCACTTAATAGTTTCACATTCTGCACTTAAAATGAGGGAGAGAGAGCTTTTGTTTTTTTGTGAAATGTACAGTCTTGTTCTGATCTTCTATGTTACCTTAACTATGTGAGATGTGGCATAATTCTGTGTATTTGCAACAGAACCAAAGCAATAATGTTTTGATCCTGAAAACTTTTTGAGAGGTTTCAGATTTCCAAGGCTTGTACAAAGCAAAAATGCACTGAAAATTAAGAGGTCTTGAACTATGATTTTTAATCCCATGTCTTTGTCTTAAACTAAAAATATGCATGAGATGGTGGCCGAACTGAAGATATTGCTTTGGTACAGACAGGATTTTGTTTAAAAACAATTTTATGGCAGCTTTTACCTGTAGAAAAATATTGTTCCATGCAGACAATCTTTTAAAAGCGATATAACAAAAGCAGATTATGAAATCATTTGCTCAAAATCTTTTTTTTTTCCAGTCTGAGGGAAAATACATGTATTATTGGTCTATATCATGGCAATTGTTAGGTATGATAGAAGCCACTTTAGAGGACCAATTTCTGTGGCTATTTGAGAGATCTATTTGAGGAGGCCAGTTCCTGTAAAATATCTAGTCATAAACATATTAAAAGGCTTAAAGTTGGTATCTTTGAACTCTGTTTTCCACCCTGCTCTTTAGCAATTGACAGCCTGTTTTCAACTGTAACAGAAGTTTAAAGAGTGCAGATTACTTTAAGAATTCTTTTTTGATCTAGCATCGTGGCTCTTTCCCGTGTAAACAAATGAATGGGCACTCAAGATACATGGCTATTGCTCTGGCATAGTGTTTTTATCAAAAGTGCTTCAAAAGGCATAAACTACATTTAGTCTTCAACCACACATTTTAAATGAAGGAGAGCAGAAACAGTTGCTGGAATTCAGATAGAAAGTCGTCTATTCAGATAACAAGTGCATTACCAGTATATGACATAATTGTACTCTGTAGGTCTAAAAATGCAGCACAAAGTAAATTAATGCCAAATTCAAGAAATTGTGTTGATATCAAACTTAGTTTGAGGTACAAAAATGTCTTTTTAAATTCCCTTCAATAACTCTCTCCCCAAATCAAGTCAGATAACACAAAGTCATTTTCCTTTTACATTTATTAGCTTTTAGCTTTTTTATTTCCCCCACAAACGCCCTTGCTACTGAAATGCCAGCAGACAAATGTCCTGGCACTTTTTTTTTCTGTACAAAGGAACACTTTTGACCAGATGAACTAACTTTTGTGAACTTTTATCTAGAGTAAAATATATTGCAGATTCCCAATTTGGGGAATGGCTAGAATGTTATTTTTTCATGCGCTGTGCACTGGGTCTTCAAAGCAATGCTGGTAAGAATTCATGGTGTTATGTAGCAACAACCCAGACAGGCACTGACTGACTGAGAGTTTACATAGCTTAGTATGTTAATGCTAGCAAATGGTCAAGTAGAATGCATTTCATGTGTATTATAGACTGTAGAGCACCAAAGAACTGTTACGTATTATTATGTTTTTGTTCTTTTTGAAGTTTGATCAATCTTGCTAAAGATGCATTCGAAAGTGTATTTCCTAGGATGCTAGTTCTGTTAAATTCAGCATAGTTTACTTCCAGGTAGTAGGCTTGTGCAGAGTATTTTAATATCTAGCCTAGTTGTGGCTTAATACCTTTCCAGCTTCCAAGAGTAACAAGGCATCAATAAAACATTTTGCTTTTATGTTTTAAGTTATTGTTGCTCATCATGCTATGCCAGTATGATACATGCAAGCTATGAGAACATGTGTGGGCAAAGCCATAGAACATATTTGCTTGAAATTTTTCTTGAGCAGGGATCTTATAAAGGGCCAGAAATATGGAACGTTCACAGAAAAAATATAGAAAAAAGTAGGAGAAAGTTTATAAAGGGCATTGGCAATAAACTTTGTTGCAGCTTTTTATTTTCAAGTATTGTAAATATTCTTTCCATGCATTATTATGTACAGCCTTGGAATGACACCTTTTGAGACTAACCCTGGGTGGGTTGTTTCTTCTGTTTTTATATACAAATGTGTGTGTGTGTGTGTGTGTGTGTGTGTATATATATATATACACACATACATACATATGGTGCTCACTTTAGAACAGCAGTGTTGACCATTATGCTGCATAGCTGTAAAATAGCCTTATTTAGTTGTGTATGGTTGGGTGAACCTCTGGTTGTACAGATGTTAGCTTGAGTGTCGTCTTTTTATCCATTTGTTCACAGGTGAATGATTGTGCATGTGTTGTATGTTGTATTATGTTGTCATGTTAAAAGAGGGAGAGAATAACCACTACATTGAAATATATTGGACCAAACTATTATAGAGCAAGTAACAGTTTCTTGTACCCCTTAAATCTGTCTTTACAAGTTGCATATAGTACCGTAGCATATAAATTTAATATTGTGGAAAGCAACTAGTCTTGTATTTTTCTGTATTTGTATATAATGTACCTCTAGCAAACTTATCTGTATTTAAGATGTGACAATCTTGACACAGATTTTACAAGTAGCAGTGCAGTTTGGCAAAACAGAGTAGAAAAGCTACAACGTGTTAGGGAGGGTACAGACATGCCAGTTGATCTTTGTCAGTTGCTTCCAGAAATGTTTGGCTTTCTTCATTGTATAAACATACATGGTGTGTGACAACTGAAAAAAAAATCCAGTTAATAAAATGATCTCTTGATTGGTGCATAAAATACTTTCATATCAACTTTCTGTACTCTCTGACATGGCTGCTCTTTCAGCACTGAGGAGATGAGCAGCTGTCATTTCTAAAGCTTCAGTTGTAGTAAGTACATTTTCCTGTCCCTGTTATGTATTGCAAAGCTATCTCTGTATCTGCAGGACAAATGTTTGGCAATCTTTAGGCCAAGTGGCTAATGCAGTTGGGAAATACTTCAGAGCAAAGGACTTGTAATGTTTGGTAATTTTATAACAGCCTTTTCCAATTCTTCATGTGCTTAGAATGACAACTTTCATAGCTTCAGCCAGTATGGTCAGTCAGTGGTCTCAATTGACACGAGGGTTGTAATCCCAATGTATCTAAGGAGCATGAGTTGGGAGAAGCTGTTTCTGCTGAGTAGATACATATTAAAACACCTAACTGTGGTGGGTGAGTTTGGTTAGCACAAGTAGTTGGGGAAACTTTGACTCAGCTTACCCAGCTTTACTTTCTCTGGGGCTGCAGTGGGTACACAATATAATGCCAAAGGTTACTATCCTGACTATGCCTATCATGCTTCTTGTACAGATTTTCTGTTTTAAGTAAGTCTAGCAATTTGTTTATTATATTTATTTATTTGCTGTATTTATACCCTACTCTTCAGCCAGAAAGATTTTCAGAGTGGCTTAAAGACAGTTAATTAGACATTTCCCTGCTCTCATGCTTACAATCTAAAAATACATGATACAAATGGAGAAAAGAAATGGCAGTGAGGAAGGGGAATAAGTCAAGCAGTTCTTCCCTCCAGGGCCTGGACCATGGCAGATGGACTGGAGGAAGGCCTTGTCTTCTTACTTTAGGCCAGGCCTGATGAAGCTGGCTGTCCTTTCTCTCCCTTTGAGGCCAAATGATGTCAGATGGCAATAATGCAGCCTAAATGTTCTGGCAGCAAGAAATGCCTCCAAGGCCCAAACTAGATGAATTAAGATACTACTTTAGCAGCAAAATGGCATTTTTAACTTTAAAAAAAACCCCTCTGACTGGATTATTTCTTTCCAAAGCAAATAGCATATTTAGAGTGCCGTTCATCAGTGCTGCAAGGAAAGAAGCAAGGTTTACCTTTTCCCACTCCTGAAATCCGGATACTTCTTTGCTCTGGCTGTCTTTCACATTTTTGAAAACTATATGTTTAAATGCAAATATGTGTTTAATGTTAATTCCAGTTCTTAGAAGAGGGAAGACATTATGGCTTGTGTTCATACTACCATAGAAATGTTCAAAGTACCAGTGTTTTTCTATATGTGATTAGTCACTCAACATGAAATTGCTTCAGGCGTGAAACAACCAATTGTCATATATATATATATATATATATTTAAAAAACACTTTGCAGCATTCTACCACAATAGTTATTTTTCCTTTGCCTTGCCTTGGATTGTCCTACTTGTTCCTTTGACCTCTCCTAAAGCTTTAAACTGGGCATATATTTGGGTTTCTAATGTCTTGTATGAATATTTATCCAGGCCTTTTGAATATACAGTAATCACTAACAGACCACAAGAAATGTCTACAATGGAGAATACTAATACAGTAAGCATGAAAAGGGATTTCTCTTTTCCAAACAGCATGGCTTATATAAGTGAAACCTGATGACAGTCTATTACTTCCCAAGTTTGGCCAAAAACATGGGTCCCGACAACGAAAAAGCTTAGCGGCTGGGAATTTCAAACCATACTGGCTTGTAGCTGAGTGAAGGAGCTGTACAATTCTGCTTCCTAAATGTGATAAAAGCTATTTCCTGCTTTCTCCTTTTTGATATACGGAAGACAGTTCCTAGCTGAACACTGGAACAGCACATCATTTGACTTAAATACTCTCTCCTGCTTATTTTATCAGGCTGGTTTTAACTAGCTTTATGGTGACATAGGTTTAGATGGGGAACGAGGTGTGAGAATAGAAATTGCCTTGGCACTAATATCTAAACAAGTATTATAGTGAGGTGCTCACAGAGAGATTGAAACTTAAGCCCTTCTCCTATGTATAAGTTTTGCAGAAGAGCGACTGTTGCAAATGGGCTTGCATTGTACAACATTAGGCTTTTATTAAAGAAAATATTTAAGTTCTCAAATAAGCCATCAAATGACCAGATGCAAACCCTTCAGTGATTGCTTGCATTTTTTGAACTGCCATATTTTATAATGTTAAAAGCCTAACGTAGAATAACACAGGGCCATAAAGAATAGTTTTATGCAAACTATTTATAGTGATGGCTTGACTTTAGCTTATATTTATTTTGCTTGTATAACTGAATAGGACTGGTTATCTACTCGTGTAGATAAAAAATACTGGGGGAATGCCGGAAATTAAAAAAATATTGGGGGAATTCTGGAAATTAGCCCCAAAATTTAACATTTCCAGGATCATTTGAAGCTCTGTAGCTGAAATACATATTAATTATTTTAACTAATATCAGGGTCTTAAATTGTGTAGAACATTTTCTGTGTGGAAGACCACACCATTTTTAGCCTTAACCTTTCATTTTGTTCTCCTGATGTTTGCAGCCCCTCTTTGGTACTATTGTGTTATCAGTCTCTCTCCCGCTTCCACAATACCGCCTGCTGTGTCTTAACTAAAGCCTGTTTCTGGACGATGACTGCAAGTAGTGTGTTTTCTGTAGTGGGTGAAATGAATTTAACTCTACACCAATTTGAATATTAGTTTGCAGTATTTCTCCTTGAAGAAACAACAGTGATCTTTCTAACCTTTGCACTAGTCATATCTTAATCCACCAAACTCTCATTTGGATTTATTCTTCAGAGTAAGATAGTGTGTGCACAACTGTTGACCCTGCTTGTGTCTCAGATGAAAGCATTTTTGCTATGCTTTCCTTCTGGTCCTGGTAGGTGAAAATAGGATTAAGGTTTATTCCCTTTCTGTACCTAAAAGGCCATCCCCAGAAATTTTGAGATAAGGAGCTGGGCTGTCTGAAGTTAAAACAGTGGCTAGCAGGAAAAGATTTGCTGGCTGGTAAAATTGTGGGTTGAAACGGCTTCCATAGAAACTGAACGTATGGGGTAGAGACTTTGAATAATCCCTGAAGAGCAGGCACCGCTGCAAACCAGATGAGAACCAACTAAGATTTATGATTACAAAACACAGAATCAATGCTCCTGTAAACAAATATGAGCCCACCTTATTTGTACTGGGCCGCAACTGCTGCGTAGACACTCTGTATCTAGTTACAAGAGAAGCTACAAGAGATGGGCCAGTGTTGAAGCAGAGAGAGAACTGGGGATTGCTTGGGCCAAGACTGATTGACACAAGCACACACCCACACTGCTCTGGTGTTTAGAGTCAGAGTTGGAAGAGACCACAAGGGCCATCCAGTCCAGGAATACACAAAGCACTCCTGACAGTCATCCAGCCTGTGTTTAAAAGCCTTAGAAGAAGATGCCACCACACTCTGAGACAGCTTTTTCCACTGTTGAACAGCTCTTCTGATCTGGAAGTTCTTACGTGAAAACTCTCTTCCTGTAGTTTGAATCCATTGCTGATGTTCTAGGCTCTGGAGCAGAAGAAAACAAGCTTGCTCCATCTTCAGTATGATATCTTTTCAAATATTTTAACATGGCTATCGTGTTTCCTCTTAACCTTCTCTTCTTCAGGTAAACATAGCTCCCCTAAGCCACTCATAGTGCATGGTTTCCAGGCCTTTCCACCATTTTGGTCCCTCTCCTCTGGACATGCTCCAGCTTGTCAGTATCATCCTTGAATTGTGGTGACCAGAACTGGACATAGCATTCCAAGTGGGTCTGACCAAAGCAGAATAGATAAAGGGATTTTAGGCTGTCAAGTCACATCTGACTGCAGGGGGTAGGGCTCATCTCAAGTTATAAAACTGAAGAGCCAACATTGTCAAAGACTACTCTGTGATCATGTGGCCAGCATGACTGCACAGAATGCTTTTTACCTTCTCACCAAAATGGTACCTATTTATCTACTTGCATTTGCATGCTTTCCAATTGCTAGTTTGGCAGAAGCTGGGACTAGTGATGGGAGCTCACCCCATCACATAATACTTGGGCTTTGAACTGCTAACCTGCTGATCTTGCAGTCAATACTCAGTGTCTCAACTGCATGATCCAGCATATGCTGGGACTATTATTTTCCTCAATCTAGGCACTATATTCCTATAGATGCAATCTAGAATTGCATGGATGCTGAATCACTGCCGACTCATGTTCAGCTTGTGGTATACTAAGATTCTTAGATTCCTTTCCTGATGTAATGTTGTCAAGGCCATTGTCACCCATTCTGCATCTGCACATTTCATTTTTACCGTCTAAGTTGTAGTATCTTATATTTTCCCTGTTGGAATTCATTTTGTTAGTTTTGGTCTGGCTCTCTAATCTGTTAGTCATTTTGAATGCTGATCCTATCCTCTGGGATGTGAAGTTTCTAATCTGTTGTTGTGACTCAGCCCTGACCATCGGTGGGGGCGCAGCCAGCTCTAGCTTAGGAGGTCATATAAGAAAAGTGACACAAGACTTCAAGGTGGGTGACACAAGACTCTTTAATCAGCTATAAGGCTAGGACATGCAACAAGTTTACCCCCTTTTCCCCTGTGGATTGTTCCTGTCACACTCCGAAGTTAAGTACCTCCTCTGCCAATCCAGACTATCTGGCCACCAGTCAATTTCAGGGCAGTGCCATGCCCCTTTCCAGCCAACATCTTTTTGGCTCTGGCTCTGGTTCCATCCCACTCACTCTCTGTAATCTAGCCTCTCTTTTTAAGTTTCCCTCCTCAGTGTTTACTGCAATCCCTCCTTTCCCTGGCATTCTCCCTCCCGCTCTCAACTCTTCCAGACATCGTGTTGTGAGTTCTAAGGCCTCTCCCGTCTCCCTGGTGCCTCTCTCTTTCTGCAAGCCACATCCTGGGCGAGGGAGAAAGGCACCTTACTGTTTCCTGCCCTCCGTCACAGGTGTCCTTTGCAAATTTGATAATCGTGCCCTCTAATCCATCATCTAAGTCCTTGATAAAGATGTTGAATGGCACTGGGCCCAGGACAGAATCTTGTGGTATCCCACTGGTCAGTTCTTTCTAGAATGAAAAGGAGCCATTGCTGAGCAGCCTTTGGGTTCTGTCAGCCAAACAATCACAAATTCACTTATTAGCAGCATTATCTAGCCCACATTTTACTTGCTTTCTTACAAGAATATCATAAGGGACCTTGCCAAAGGTCTTTCTAAAATCATGATATATGCTACATCCACAGCATTCCTGTGCTACCACTGTTAATAATATTGTTTCTTCTAGCGTTTACCAATGGAAGTTCAACTATTGCTACTGAAAAAGTTCCACCTAACTTCAAAAGGTTTCACAGAGAAGGAAGTTTAGCTTTAAACAATGGGTAGCACCATAGTACCAGAGGGGGAAAACCCTGCTTGCCTTATGCAATACAATTAGAAAGATTTAAGTTCAAATATTTACTCCTATAAGACACATCAGCCACAATCTTGCACAAAGCTCAGGGAGTGTAATGTTTTGCAAGCATACTTTTGCAAGCCCTCTCTCTCTTCCTTGCCCCCTTTGTAACGTCTCAGTATCTGTGGGTGCCTCACAAACATTTCAAAGCTTGATGAAAGCAAGGATCAGTTTTGCAGACAAGAGAAAAACAGCCATTGCCCAGTCGAAAGTTAGTCACTAAGGCTAGTGTACTCACAAGGGAACAAGGTCTGTTGTTTTCTACTGGCTGCAGAATTTCAGTGGGGTGTCCAGGTACCCTTGACTTCCTCAGGCGTGAAATGGCCATGAGGATGTGCACTGGTGCCATGAAAAAAACTGACATAAAGAGTAACACTGGGCAACAGACTTAAAAGCACATATGTCAAGAACAGGATTCTGGCCATCATTACATGTCACCTGCAAGACATTTTGGTACACAGGAGGAGTCAAACAAAAACAAACTTCACAATGATTAAATGTTTTAATGATTTTCTTGCTAGACAGATAAAACTCTTATTTAACACGGCCTCTGTTTAACAACCCAGCAAAGTGGAACTTAATGTTCAGCAGAAATACCATACAAATAGAGCTTAATTGGTACATTTCATAGGGACTGGATCAAGATGAGCAAGCTTCATTTTGTGCCAAATGCTTCCTTTTCCAGCTTCTAAATGGAGTGCACAAGTTTAACCCAGCTTCTAAATGGAGTGCACAAGTTTTAAAGTATTGTAGCAAATCTAATACAATACAAATATTTTCTTACGACCCCCCCCAAAAAGCCCCATCTTGTACTAGATGGGTCCTGTGGGAGAAATGTATACATCACATTTTATATAAATTTCTTTAATAAGGTATCTGCAAAAAAAAAGTTGGCTAAAAGTTCTGGTATAAAGATTTAGAAAACTGAATGCCATGGGGGAATACAAAGCTGTATTGCCTCCAGAATTCTTTTAAAAGCTGCCTTTTAAGATTAAGGAATTATGATTAATATTTGTATCATGTTGGAAGCATTCAATTATAATCAGATATGGCACATGCTTCAGCTGGGCTCTACATTGTGTAAGGTATGCAAGGTGGGTGGTTTTTTCAATGAGGCTTTTAGTGGTGAATAAGGATATAAAAATGCTTAGCATGGAGTATTGGAATCAAGTGAAAATACAGGCATTTCTTGCTGTTAATACTTATATTATTTCTTCTTCTTCTTCTTCTGAAGCTGCTTGATTTGGTCATCCTAGGAAGTTTCTTCTTTTATGGACTCTGCTGCCAACTTCATTTGCTGAAATGAAAGAATAAGGCATAAAATTGGAAGTTAAGCAAACATTGTACACCTGAAGCTAGAATGAAAAAATCAAGGCCTCATTCACATCCATGTTTTTGCGCTGGGTCGGTTTGAATCGCTCTATCAATTTGACACAGGATAGATATTCAGACTATGCTTGCCACAATCAAAGCTCTCCATGGCATTTTAACACACTTCACGTTCACATATAATTTGGAACCGATTCAAAATGAAGATCGGAGCCAGTATTTTAAAAAACTCCCAACCAAGTGACACATATCTTCGTCACCGTGACATATCACATGAATTAACAGCAATTGCGCAATTATCTTTAAAGCACTGTCACGCGAAATCCATGCATGCCTGGGAAGTATCCCTCATGGCACAAGTGTGAACCACTTCCTTTTAAACCAGTTTCCAAACGAGTTCAGAACATAGTGTGAGCGAGGCCCAAGTCTTTGAGGACGAGGAGAAAGTAGCCTTTTGTTTTTGTTGGGTCGATGCTGAAGGAATTCATATTCTTTGCATTTTTTTTCCAACTGCTGGTATGCTAGGCAGAGCTGAGCTTCTCTGAAGCTGATTTTTAAATATAAAACTCTAAATTTGCCAGGTTTGAAGCTCATTGGAAGAGTTCCCATCCAACTCCCTGCCATGCAGGGAGACACAAGGAAAGCATCCCTTGACAGATGGCCATCCAGCCTCCATCCAAAAACTTCCAAAGGAGACATCACAGTATGAAGATATTTAATAGTAACATGAATAGAAAGAAAAGGGTAAAGTACAACAGCAGTTTTGTGTAAAATTTGCACAAGCTAATTTATGTGTACAAATGCACATTCAGAACTATTATTAAAGTGGGAATATGATGTTTCACCCTAATAAGAAAGATAACCAAATAAGTGGTGTGCCTGCTTACTTTGAGATCTTGGTACTGGGCAAATTCAAGGTCTTGATGCTGTCCCTTATAGTTTTGTCTTTAAACTCGACTTGGACCCCAGAGCCCTACAGAGGATATCCAGCCACCTTAGTTCAATGGGGCTTACTCTCAGGTAAGTGGATATAGGACTGTAGGACATTTCGTGAAATGCAGTTATAGTTAACACCTTTTACATGCCTCCAGTACCAGAGTAATATACCAGTCTATACCACCCCGACATAAAACAAAGTTTTGTCTAATTGGATGGAAAGTAAAGAGTGTATCAACTAGTCGGAGCCAGACCCCTTTAGCAATTTCTAAAGCAAAACTACCACCAAAGTATCATCCAAAGAGCTTTTGCAAAAACTCTCTCTGGCAATGCATGTATTTAGGATAGTATATACCTTCTTGGAAACCAGAGGCAGTTATGTTGGGGAGTAGGAAGATGTTGTAGTGTTCATGTTGAGCTTGCAAGCTTCTCAGAGGCATTTGATGCTGTCCACATTTGACTGAACACAATGCGCAATTAGACCTTTGCACTGACTCAACTGGGCTCTAGTGTTCTTATATTACAGTCTCATTTCTGGGAAAAAAGGTTCTGTGCTCTAGCACCCTCTTTCTTTATAGAAGTCCTTCTGCACGAAGAGGAGCCCCCGGCTCTTTCCAAAAACTGCGCAAGATTTTGCATCTTTCCAATGTGAAATATGAATGCAAAACATACTTCTGAAATGTAAAAAAATACTATAAAGCTATACTTCCAATTCACCTTTGGCTAATTAAATTTGGTTTCCATACTATTTTGTCTGATCGTAGCAACAGTGGCAGGGACGAAGAGCTGAATGATGGCACTAAAATTCTCCTTTAGGCAGCTTTCCTGCCCCATTTAGTTAAATGTCTTTTTTTAAAAAAAGCTACTGCTAAATTAATTAATTGTAAAACATCGACAAAGGCAGAATACAGTAGGAATACTGAATTCATGACCCATCAAACTTGACTAATTCACTTATCCTGGAGCAATTTTCTCCAGCTCTCAACCTTATTGTGCTGTGATTTATGGCAAATGTAGAAAAATAAAAGTGGTGTTCTCTTTCACTATGCTGCCAATATACAGCACAAATCTTAGAAACCAAGCATGCTATTTACTCTTGTATAATATGGTAGCAGCAATCTGTGCCAAATATAAAATACAAGGGTGAGATTATGACCCCTCAAGCCTCTTTTCGCTTCAATGGTTTTTCCTTCTGCGTTGACCTGTTGGGGAAAGGGCAGAGCACAAAATCTGCCTCCCCGAAAATCCAAGGGTTCAATCCTTGGCATGTTTAGGAAGGGCTGGGGGAATTCCTGCCTGCAACTGTGAAAAATCCTGAGAATAAACCAGCAGTGGACAGCAGCAGTGGGACAATCCCCACTTGATATTGCAGCTTCAAGCCTTATCCACACTCCAAATGTTTATTATATAAGGAGACTTACGCTTGTGGAAGCCTCCAGGAAATACGATTTCACCTTCAAACTGGGAAACCCTCTCCCCTGCCTTGTTTTGCCCCCTTGCAAAGGGAATTCAGGAAACTAGAAGTGGACTTCCAGCCATTTTTGAGTAGGACAGCTCTGGCACTGCCTTGGTATAGGCAGCAATGAGTTACATGAGCCACATGGTCTAATTCAGGAGAAGCTTCCTAGGATGACGATTATCATTATTTTGACCTTTTACCATTTATTAGGCTGGACTGGAACCAAAATTATGGCTAATGGAGAGGGTAGATATAGCAGTCCTTCACGGCCTCTGTACCTCAGACAACTGCACTTTCGTACCTGCATGGATCAGAATGTTGCAGAACACTGTTTCAGTGATGCTATCTGTATATTTCTCTTTGTAACATTTATGTGCTTGCTTTTAGTACTGTAAAGCACTTCAGGTGTATTGGTGGAAAGCTGGTATATTAATACATGCAATACAAATAACAGTGAGCTCGTCCTATCGAGTAAGAATAAACTACATGCAAGTTGATATCATTAAAAGGAAGGAGGCACAGCCACCTGGAGAGCGAATGAAGGGCAACGTTTGGCCCCCAGGCCAAATGCTACCCATCTACGCTCACCTGTATATTTATAACCAAAACATTATAAAAGGCCATAACCTTCCTTGTAAAGCCTGGAGGTGAAATTGAGTAATCACTGGGACCCTCAAAATCTCACATCACCCAGAAAATTTGGGTCCGTTAAAACAGTATACATATGATACCACCATATCTTGACCTTATCTTGGCCCTCTCCCTCCTTGTCTTTCGTCAGCAGGTAAAAATGTATTTATTTAATCAAGCTTTATAAAAATCATGACAGGGTGGTTTATTTGGGTGTGTGTGTGTTATATTTTAACTTTTGTATGTTTCAATATTAACTTATATTGTTTTAAATACATGATTTTGTTTTTAGAAATTTTACTGTGATGTTTTTGATATGTTTTTATCTTATAAGCCACCTTGAGCCCCTTCCTGGGAGAAAGGTGACACAGAAATGAAATAAAATTAAATAAGATTACTGGTTTCTCTATCCCAGTTTGATGTAACTCACAGCCACTCTATTCTAACACCTTAGTTCTTCTTCACTTACTGCAACAAGAGACTCTTTTGAGGTGCCATGGATGGGATCTAGGGGGCTGTATAGATAGTCTCTAAGGGGCGGCGGAACACCACTCCTTTCCTAGCCGGGTTGGTGCCATGGCAAACGCACGCTGAGGCCCCGATCTGACCTTTCTGCGGTGTAAAAGGAGCCACAAAAAGCTCCTTTTTGCACCATGGAAAGGGTAACATAGCCACCGGCGCCCGCAGCTTTTTGTCAATGTGTCATCTGGACACAGCGCCAGAGGAGCACTGTGATGCCGTCCACTGTGTGGTCAGGTGCATGGCATGACACTGGCATCAGGGCAGCATCAGGGTGTGCATTGTGTGGACGCCATGCCCCCACCCTGCCCCGAGGATGGTGTTTATTGCCAGTCTGTACCACCTGTAGGGGTTACAGACATGTAAAGTATGTGCTATTGTTGCCCACCTCTTCCTAATAATAATAATAATAATAATAATATGATTTATTTCTATACCGCCCTTCCATAGATCAGGGCGGTGTACAGCATATAAAAAACAGTAGGACATAAAAACCATTAAAACAAGCCGGTAACAATAAAACAATAAAAGCAGTAAAGCCAATAAGACAATAAAATCACAATAAAATCACAATTCCTAATGACAATTGTTCCTGATAATTATGTGACCTGTACCCAATGATGATGTTACACTAGCACATATGTACTTACAGCATTGATGCAAGGGAAGAATCGAGTGCCAGAGTTTGTATGTACTGTATATGTTCTCTCTTATGCTAACATATGCAGCTCACCCAAGCTCTTCCTGATGGCTGCCCTTTTCCCACACATGGACTGATTATCTAGTATTAGTGAAAAGTCAATTGGTGTGCTAAGTCAAGGAGAGGCAGCTATTTGGGAACTTGACACATCAAAAGCGACTCTGTTATACACACACACTGGAGGCTAGAAGGCAAATGGCATTTACTGAGCAATGCCTCGCGTAACACTAAATTGTTGATAGAAATCCCAATCTTCAGTATATGTGGGGATGTAATTAATGGTGGGGTTGCAAACCTGTGAATAGGACAACTGGTGAAAATTAATTCCGGAAGACTAGTTGGGTTAGCTTGTAAGGTGCCAGGGTACTTTTTTTTGTCTCTCCTTTTGGCTGTTACTGAATAACTGATTTATTGTGGGAAAGAAAAACAAGTTACTTAGGATGTTTCCAGCACTGAAGGTCTGTCTGCTGAGCCTTTTCATGTAAAGCCTCAAGGAGGATGTGTCTGTGATAATAAAATCTTTTTAAAACTGAAAGCTTAGTTTATTTTTTAGACTTTAGGGCATTATTACCTGAATATTGACACAGCATATAATACAAAGAGGTCTTGACCTGGAAACGCCTGCAGACATTACTTCAATATAAACACAAAAATAAACAGGAAGGACCATTCATTTAATTCCCTTTGCTGAATTCCTTGATATTGTGGCTCTCTGAAAAACCATATTCTTCTAGATTCAGCTTTAAGCTTCAAGCGGATTAAAGCATAGTCATTTATAACAAACTCTCATCCAAGTCCAAAGCCAAAGAGAAACCATTCATGCAATCGGCAATGCCCTGAATTTTTATTAACCCAGATAGTAGGCAAGAGCCCCCAATCTGGAATGCGACTTTTGCAGAGAACAGATGTGGATGGTGTTATGTGCATGTGCACAAATCCCTGCTGACAAATTTTAGTGGCATGGCAATAAAAGTCTCTTGCATTCATATGAAGCAAGATACACAGAGACTGTGCACCTTGTTTTAGACAAGGAACAGAGGTGTGCTTGTTTTAGTGAAAGAATTCATTTTTCAGACACTGGCAGTGGATTTGCTGTGTTCACTTATCCTTACCCTGGCAGTCAATTTATGTGCCAGGATTGGGGTGGGAAGCAAAACTGGCCATAGACCCTGCCACAGTTGCCACACCTGGGGGAAAATCACCACTGAGTGATTTTGCTTCTCCTCAATTAATATTGCCTCAATTAAAAACAAGAGGGGAGGGCTCAATTGATCCACCATAGTAGTAGTATTTAAAAAAAAATTGGCATGAATTGGGACAGCCCCTTCACCATTTGTAAACAGTAGGCACCCCATGGACATGTGATTCAGATCATTTCATAATATTTGGACTAGGTGGGGGGGGGGATGTTAGAGCCTCCCTGTGGATGTACTTTTGGTCTTCAACTATTGCAGGACAGGAACCTCACATAGTCCTCCAGATATTGTTGGACTGCAACTCTCAGTTATGGTGACTAAGACGCTGGGACTTGCAGCCTAACCACATATGATTCTTACCCATGCCCTATTGTATAGCTTCAGATGTATACTACCAATATATAGATGTATACATGTATATACACACAAACGCATCATATAAAATGAACAGTAAACATTAAATTTTGCCATGGGAAATCTGAATCTTCTGCCAGAGCAAAGAAACTCATAGGACTCAAGACAATTTCTGAAAGACGTTCTGTAATTTCAATTCAGGTTTTTATAGAAAGTAAATGGCTCCTATTTATGCTCAGATCCACAATTCTTCATTTAATTAAAAAGTGAAGCAAACTGCAGACTTTTAGACTCAAATGACCAATGTTAAAACACTGTTTCAGCTAAAGAAGTCAGGTCAGGAATTTCAAGGCCAAAACGTCAGACCTAAAGACTGGTGATATCACTTGATATCATTAAGCACGATACATGAAACAGCTACAGTAGTTAATAGTATGCCATTCAAATAATTTTTAAAAAGCAAAGCCAGTGTGGAGATTAGAGTTCAATTCCCCATTCGGTCATGGAAACCCACTGGGTGACCTTGGTTGAGTCACACACTCTCAGCCCCAGAAAACCCTGTGATAGGTTCACCTTAGAGTTACCATAAATCAGAAATGACTTGAAGGCACACAACAACAACAGTCTAATGAATGAGACAACACTTCTAAGTTGGAAATAATTTTTTCACATTCTGTACTGAACAGAATGAGAGAGAGAAAGTAGGAAAAAAAGAAGACATTTAGCCAAGATCTATGCAAGGAAAGAAGGGAAGGAGGAGGGTGCAATCATATGCCTAAGACGCTTTTACCTCACTTTTTCCTAACAATGGCGCAACCCATGTGTGCCTCTAACAAAGAAAGGAAATTCTACTGCAGCTTCAACCATTAAAAGCAGGGAAAGGAAAGTGGAAACATAACAGAGAAAATTAACAATGGAACAGGAAAAGCCACAAAACAACAGATCTATATTCAGCAGCTCCTGAACACAGGCAGATCTTTTGGGGAGTCTACAGCAACTGCTTCAAAGTAGCCTCTAGCAACAGAAGCCAGAAGCAAACAGTTTTTAAAAACCCTCTTCTTTCAGGGAAGTCTTCTTGTCCCAAAATAATTCTATCTACATTGAGGCCTGGTCAGTCCCTGAGATATAGGAATCATAGTTACCAACTTTGGCTAACAGGTTTTGTCTGTCATATACATTACGGTATAGCTTTTTCCACTTAGTTTAAGATATTTCTATATAGATCATATTTAATAACTTAACCTTATAGGACTAAATCCAACATTAATCCCAACTAGACCCATTATGATGTAGTGGTTTGAATATTAGACTAGGACTCCGGGAGATCAGGATTTGAATGTTGCTCAGCCATGGAATCTCAAAGGTCGACCTTGCACAAGTCAGCACCCTCAGCCTAAGGCAATGGCAAACCTCCTCTGAAGAAATCTTGCCATGAAAACATCCTACGATAGTCTGAATTGACTTCAAAGGACAAAACAACAACAACAAAGATCTAGTGAAACCAATGGAATTATGTAAGTGGTTACTTGAATTTGCTAATCACCACTTACATAATCCCCATTGATTTCATTTCAATGGTTATACTCTAGTTGAGAGTAACACTGGATGTAGCCCAAAGTATCTACACAGCCAAAGCTGGGAAAGTCATTGTTTTATGCTGCCAACTCTACAAGGGTCATGTCAGAGTACAGCCTACCTATTGCAAGTAAATGCATTTGGGCCTTGTTTACAGTAGTCAACTCAGAAAGAAAGAAGAGAAAGCAACAAAAGAAGACCTAGATTGAGTCTTGTAAATAGCTTCTTGTTTTATAGATTTGTTTCCAGGTGAGCAAAGAGAGGGGGTTTGTATGTATGTCTTTACATGTGCTTAATTCTTTAAGGCTAATCATAATTCACAACCAATTTGAACTGATATATTTGGACCAATAGGCTAGCAAAAATGTATCTGAACTACTAATTTTACAGCTACTTATTTGCATGGCTAAAGTCGTTCTGAGTACTTCCTGCAATAAGCCTGTATTTCCATATAAGCTTCTACAAACAAATGAACAGTGTTTTGGTTCTTGTCCTCTCTATTGTTGTGAAAGGTCTATATATAACTAGGAAAACAGAGTGAGCACTGAAGTTGCCAAACCTTCTGCCAGCACACATACAATTAAGGGGGTCTTCATAGCAGAACATGCAACAAGACCAACATATGCATTGCTACCCTTCTATATAAGGTTTACCCAAAGCTCTTCCACCAATTAAGCATTACACAAGCCAGTGTAGAGGAGAGAAGGGAAGAAGTGCCTTAGTACCTGGTCTTCATAATAATAACTGCATTTTAGAAACTGCAGTCAAAACATGGAAAGCCTGCACTGAGATTGCCTTAATCTGTGACCATTTGGAATGCTTTATCACCACTGCCATATTGAATTGCTTGCATCACATGTATCCAGCCAGAGCCTACCTCTTTTAGAGGAGCCTATGTCTTCAATATGTGGCTCACAGGTGTCCTTGGCGCCCAGGTGCAACAAAATAGAGAAGAAAATGAGAAAGGAGATGGTTGGAAAAATGCCTATTAAAATGGCACAGGCCAGTTCTCAAGCTACTCCTCCCAAAGTGCTTGGGTTTAATGGCCCTAAGAAAACCCTCTGATAGGGTTGCCTTAGGCTCACTCTAAGTCAGAAACAACTTGAAGGCACACAACAACAAGAAAAAAAGGCACTGACAAAACAGGCTATTTTAAGAAAGAGGCTCAAGCAAAATCAGAAAGAAACAGAAATCACTTCCACTTGTGAAAAAAAGGTATCTCAGACTTAAAACAGACCAGTGTCCACAAAACATGGCAAAACTGCCCCAGCGTCCCTAGAATGCACAGGGAGCATTTTCAGATTTAAAAAGTAAACATTATGGGGATCTCAAAAACAGCCGCAAGTAGTCATATGTAGCCCATGGGCTGCACTTTCCCCACTACTGCTTTAAATAGTTATAGTCCAAGGGAGCAAACTGAATGCAACTAAGAAATTCATGTCCACGGTGGGATGGCAGTAGGATGGCGTCTGGCTTCCTCCTCATAGAACTTCATCACTTAAGGTTAACACATGCGTTCCCTAACGAAAAGGATTTTGGCGAGCCCAAATGAAAGCTCTTGCGGCCAGAAATTGTAAAGGAACAACCTCTGCCATTGCACATAACACAATCTACAATATTTGTAAAGAACACACAGAATTTGTAAAAGAGAACAGCAGTAGGGCCCAAGGTAATACTGCATCTGGTGAAATGCCCTAACATGATTCAAAATTGTTGGCTCAGGCACACTAGAATATCTTTTAACTTTAAAAAAGACCATTATTTCTTGGAATTTTTTTTTGGTAAAAACATGTAGCTGCAGATATCTAAGTATAAAAAAATCTTTATAAATAACATTTCTGCTCAGACGTATAAGCTTATCAGGAAATTCCATCAGTTCTTTTCAAAGGCATGCCTAGTAATTTTGGTTAGCTATACCCGTAGCTGCAAGAGCTTCATTCTTTTTGGGTTGCTCTCATGATGAAAAATATATTGGCTCAGATTTACACAGAAGGAGGAGCGGTGACAGACCCCTTAAAACATTTAGCTGAAAACATAACAAAATAGAGAAGAAAATGAGAATCAGACTGGGAAAGGAACTTTTGTTGAAAAAAAATCCACACTAACCACTGCCTGTTTTTGTGGTAAACTTGGAAATACACTCCATTCGTTTTATAAAAAAGCTCTCCAAGGAGCCTGAAGAATAGTGTCTGCCATGGCAACCAACCAGAACTGTCTTCTGGCACTCTCTGAATAAGCATTTATGAGGAGATTAATTCAATACATGCACTGATGAAAAGACTCTTGAGATCCATAACTGTCTCCCATGTATTCCACTTATTGTACAACTGGTCATTTAGAACAGATTGCACATTATCTATATTGACCCAGCACTTTCACAGCAAATTTATATGAAACAGATTAAGCACACACGATGCATCATGGAATAGTTACCCACCCAATTTAACAGCTGTTTCATAAACAGTGCAGAACAAAAGATGGTGGGCTCTATTTAAAACATATTGTTAGCAAGTAGCTGAAATCCTAAAGAGGAATCAACAATGTTCAGATGATAGTATTTTAAAAATGAGAGAAAAGCATCTTTATATTATTGCTATTCAATTACTAACTGTTGGCAATGCGGTCATATAGAACCACAGAGTTGGAAGAGACCATGAGGATCATCTACCCCACCCCTTGCACTCCCAAAAGATGGCTATCCAGCTACCGTTTAAAAACCTCCAAAGAAGGCGGCTCTACAGTTCCACAGTTCTTCATTTATATTAATGAAACAATGAAAAGCACTATGAAGATATAATCATATCAGATCATTTGAATCAATAATTATATCACTCAAAACACATTTTAAAAAATATGGCACATAGGGCGCAAACACAACTTAGGCATGAGTAATAAGGCAAAAATTCTCGAAATTTTGAAGCAAGAATTTCACACACACATATTTATACAGTATTGTCCACAATGCAGCACAGAATTAAATATCTTTACATTAACTGATTGCAACAAACTTAATAATGCATGTAATTCCTGATTTATGTGTTAATAGAAAATATTTTGGAAAAACTCACATGTACGAACTATGTCTATCAACTCACATGAGTTACTTTTTTAAAAAAAAATATGAAGTGTATTACGTGTAACCTATGGCAGAAGCATATACAATACTACTGATTAATTTAGGAAAGCAGAAACCATCTACTTATAAATCTATAAAAATTCACTAAAATATTCAGTGTTAGAGACACAGTAAGTAGGGATGTGTGCTCTATATGCATTCACACATTGGCAGAGGTTTAGAGACAAGAAAATTAGTTGAGAATAAAAATGATCAGCAAAGAGAGGTACTGTACTATTATTTGGGCTTTGAAATGGTATCATTGTCATGGGAGAAGAAGGGCATCTAAGGTTCTGGATGAAAAGCCTTGTAAATATTTTCCCCATAAAGTAATCAACAGATCATTTATTTATTATGGAATGTGCTTTAGCACTTCATCTGGGGACTATAAATGCCACTTATCCCTTTTCTTTTAATTGTACCAGAAGGAGCAACTAATACACTGTCTCACATAGAAAGGGACTTATTTCCTGCATTGAGAGAGTATGTAGTACTTGCGATGGCCTAACAACACTGAGCTCCCTTACAATAATGTGCTTTATTTTAAATAGCTAAAGTATTTATAATGTTTATCACAGTCATTCAGGGGGTGAAAATAATTCAAATGAGGTTTGAATTGCCCCAACCCAACTCATTTACCCCCATATCAAGCTGAAAAGCCATTCCTTCCTCCTTCTGTTTAAAAGAATCCTTTAAAAAGGAAGCACTGTGTTTTCAAAAGTGGTTTTAGTAAGGTGATGTGGCTGCTATATACCCTGTTTCCCCTAAAATAAGACATCCTCTGAAAATATGACCTAGTAGAGGTTTTGCTGAATTGCTAAATATAAGGCCTCCCCCAAAAGTAAGACCTAGCAAAGTTTTTGTTTGGAAACATGCCCTTTTTTTGTTCAACAATCAATGTGAATTCTTCTGCATGGAAAAATAAGACATTCCCTGAAAATAAGACCTAGCGCATCTTTGAGAGCAAAAATTAATATAAGACACTGTCATTTTCAGGGAAACATGGTATGTGTGTTTAGGAGTCTTGATTCATACCCATTCTTACTTGTTAGAGGAGTCCAAGAACCTCAAACAATGCATGGGGGGTTCGGGATTTTAATATGTCACCTAGGGCTACAGCATTCTTCGCAGCAACCTTGAATCCAAATTTAACTTCACCTTGGAAATATTCATGACCATGTACTTGTTTCTATGGAAAGCAAATAAAAATGCAAATATACTGCCTCCAAGGAGGACAAACCATGGGAAATGATGAAAAGATAAGAAACAAATAGCAGGCAGCCAATTGTCACATTAGCAAACAACATTGGTTAGAAAAACCATGCAGATGGAGACTAAATATAAAGCAAAAGCAACAATAATCCCTTTCACAGCACAACCAAATCTGAAATACGTCACCTGGAAAACCCACATTATGGCACATAATCCCTATCCTGATCTCTCCTAATCTATATGGCAGATCGGCCACTTGGAAGATTAGCGTGGGCAGTACAGTTCAAAAGCTTGAAACTACCAGGGAAGATTCTCTCTCTCCAAACTGTAACACAGACACACACTTGTATTTACATCTGTTTCATGGCTGTATAACTCCATTGTATTCTTCAGAATCCCAGATTTGTGTGCAAGGAATACCATTCAAGTATTCAGTGAGTGCACTTGCTGTAAACATCTCTGTCACTTTCCTCACACAAAAGCAACAAGTCTGTTGTACTTGTGGGAGTTCTCTATGCAAGGCAGAACTTGGAAAAATCAAGGTTTTGACATGTATGGAGAACCGCTATAGATCCATCAGGCCCTCCTTTTTCAAAACACTGCTTTTGCATTAGTAACGTGATGACTGAGGAGTGGAAGGGCAGTGAGTTCCATTCATGTGTGCAATAGACACAAAGTGGTCAATGACAGTGCCTGGGACCAAAATAAAAGTGCATTATTTTAAAAGGGCTGCATTTAAGACACACAAAAGAAAAAGAAAAATACAGCAAGAAGCCTTGCTTAACCATTATGCAACACTTTGGGAGAGGGACTGTCACTGGCATATACAATATGTGTGTGATTTCTTCTGCCTGAACTGGTTGTAAGTATTACTACATGGCACAAAATCACAATATTCCATTCGGAATTTAGTACAGTGTATAGCACCATTCAAACCTCTGAGTCATTTACAATTTTGGTTTGAAAATCTTCTCAACTGTTTTCTGACAAGCGTTTTTGAGCTTGATTTATTTGACTGAAGACTGGCATCACAGCAGCCTGCTGCCTGATCTCAAAGCTTTTTGTAGCCAAGATAATTTTTTTGAATGGCCATGAAAGGATAAATATAGTAACACATCCTCAGAAGGCAATCTTGCCATTTAAACACTCTCCCAACTTCTCAAGATGACTGTAGATTGTTGCTAAGGCAACACAGCCCGTTTGACACTAACCTGGAGAGTAATATTGAAAGAACATGGGCCACTTGAAAAAAACCCTACAAAGCTGAATATTTCACACTCCTGACAATTACAAGTACCCCAGTCTTAACAGAGATAAAAATAAATTCGAGGCAAAATAGCAAGCAGTCAGTATGGGTTATACTATTCTGCTTTAAAGAGTGCTCATACATTTTTGGCCATCATGGCAAAAGTTAACTAGGTTTGGCCTCACTCCCCTCAGCTGCAAAACTAGAAAACATCTCATACCACTTTCCCTAACATAAAGCAATATAAAAGTAGGGAGTAAAAGGGGAAGAAAGAGAAAAGGGAATGGACAGCTGGCTTTGGATATATAGGTTGAGTCTCCCTTATCAGAAATGCTTGGGACCAGAGGTGTTTGGGATTTTGAATTTTTTGGAAATTGGAATACCTCTATTCGCATATACACACATGGTAAACTATCTTGGAAGATGGGACCAAAGTCTAAATGTAACATGCATTTATGTTTCGTATACACCTTATAAACACAGCCTGAAGATACTTATATACAATATTTTTAATGAAATGAAGTTTGTGTACATTGAACCATCAGAAAGCAAGGTGTCATTATCTCCATCACCCTGAAACATGCTTTCTATTTTTGCAATATTTCCAATTTCTGAATTCCAGATAAGGGAGACTCAGCCTGTAAATATCTGTCCATCTCAGTTTTTCCTCTGTTGTTTTTTTTTTAAAGCTTAGGCTCTTTCCATCCTGAATATGATTACTACTACTATTATTATTACTACTACTACTACCACCACCGCTTCTTTGGAAACAAAATTCTCCTCACTTCCACAGGCTAAATTCAACAAATGGGAGAGACATGGGAGAGAACCATGCTGTACCATAAAATTAAATATGAGGAGCTTCTCACTTTAAAAAAAAAAAGTGATATCCCAATTTAGCAGGAATGCAGGGATTGAACCCAAAAATGTTAAAACTTAAGCATTCCAGGCACTGGTTCTAGAACTGGATTGATGGAAGACTGTGAACAGAAGTACAATTAGAAGATCTGTACTTCTAAGCATCACTTTGATGAATTAGGAATGTAAGAACTTGAAAGAAAAGTTTTTCTTAGAAGAAGGATTTTGCCTCTAACACTGCAGTCCAAAGTACAACATGAACTTGATATCAGCCCAACATCTTTAAAAGAAAATGCAAAGCACTAGTTAGAGAGATGCCCTGAATTCAACCAGTCCAGCTCTCATTCAATCCCGTCCCCCTCCATTTCCCTTCACAGAAGGTTTCTCCATTTGTTTTTGTTTGCCTTAGGCTTTCCTCCAAAAAGCAGTACATTCTCTTCCCACTCCAATAAAGTCCTTGAGAACCAAGCATTTTGAATGTTACAGCTGAAACGTGGAGTATAAAACGGGTGAATTAAATGCCATTTACTCAAGTTGAGAGGCCAAATATTGTGCTCAAATGAAAAATGCCGTTGATGAAAATGGAGCGCAGTATAGAATAATTTTAATCCTTTTCTATGCTGTAACCCAATTAAATCAATTTAAATAAAGTGCCTGTTTTTTAGAATGATTCTTTGCTTGCTTCAATTACTCCTATAGTCACAGCAGTAGCACATTACAGGAGTATATACATTCGCTTTCAAAAAACTGGCTGTCCCATTCTGTTTCTATGTGCACAGTAGTTGCTGAAAGTGAAATCCACACATGGACTCCTGCTGTTTTTCAAACAGAAGAGTAGGAGAACTGGATTCAGTATTCCTGCCCCTAAAATTGATAGCACTGCTAGTGGCCTGTCAAATGTGTTCTGGACATGTTCAAGAAGATTATCCTTTTAAAAATAGTTTTCTATAATAGTTTCACAAAGGACTTACTCTATGGGAGATGCAGATTTCTACAGGTAAACTAGGCTCCAGATTACATGATGTACTATCTTACTCAAGTAAACAGATCAAAACATTTACAATGATCTTTTAAGTTTCCTATTTATTTTAAACTATGGGTTGGAAATATGTGGCCCGTTTGATGTTGTTGGACTGTAGCAAAGCCAATGAGGATGATGGAACATACACTCACATTCCCTTTCCACCCATCTTTCTACAAGTAAATAAAAATGCAGGTTTGTTCTGATTAGGATTTATTAAACCACCATCCTGGCTTTTGGTTACAGTTACAGTGCAAACTACTTTTATGTTACTATCTCTTCTATTATCTGAATAAATTTATGAAAGGATGGCTGCTCAAAAATCAAATTTTAACTAGTGCCATTGGAACTGAGTGCATTAGTTCCTCGGTGAATTTGTGAAATACTCTTTAATGCTCTAATTATAATCACTTTCCAAAATTGGACTGTGTGACTGCATTACAGGGCAGACCTTATGTAATCTGCTTTAGACATATTATGTAACTTTCATATATTGTGGCAAACAAATGATTGCCAAGAATTTTGACCATCAGGCAGTTTTCTTGCTAACATTAATTAAAAACATATTTTGTTCTACAGTTCTTCATTTAGATGACATGATATCTACCCACCCACCCTACCCAATTTTTGATCTTTTCAGCATATATATGTATCATTCAGAATCCTAAGTGTTAATTTGAAAACTTCCTACTAAGGATTCTCTAAGGGCTATGGCAGAACTGAAAAAAGGACTATTTTGTCACATGTAATGTTCTTCAGGCTCTATGGCCCTTTGGCAGAAAAAAATCCAGAATACACATTCTGGAGACATTATGGAAAGATTCCATGTGTTCACTCCCTTTGCACTTTGTAAGAGGAGGCAAATCTGCAAATGTCCACATGCAAAGCAATTTCACTTTGCAATATGCATCCTTAAGCCCAAGTGAAATAGTTTGACCAGGTGCTAACATCTGGTTCTACACAGCATCAAAAAATTGTGCCATGGCATGCTGCAGACTACTAACATATCTCATTTTATTTTGTTTTCAAAAATCTCTTATTCCTTGTAGCTTTAATAGTGAATCAATTTTCCTTGGATGCATGAAATCAGGAAGAGATCAACAACATAAACCACTAGACTGAAGACAAAACAGGAGCTTGTGGATTCAGCAACTGGGGTAAAAGTGAACTCCAACTGTATTTGATGACAATCACTCATCACTTTTGTTAATCCTGCCTAGAAATGCAACTGGTTATCCATTCCTCATGTACCAACTTGAGAAGAAAAAAAAAGCACCTCTCATGAAATCAGCTCTTAAGCCTCTCACTAGCTTACCTACAAACAGAGGTATGAACCCAGCCTTACAACATGGAGCTCAGTGGATCCTACTTGTTAAAACTGATTGGAAGATGATAAGGGGTATAGAAATGTACTTGCTATTGCTATGTCTGTCTCAGAAATGTGTGACTAACTGTAGGATTGAACAGGACAGCTTGCATTTTGTGGGAATCAAGACTCTCTTGCACTGTGCACAGGGAATGGGAGCAAAACATACCCATAAATGTAGTAATACAAACTGTTGTTAGTCATGGGGTGCACACTCATTTCTTTCATCTCAAACAGTCAGATTTCCAAGGTTTCTGAAGTGCAACAAATAATTTTTAAAAACCCACAAGACTTGTCAAGATTAAGACTGGCAGGGCAGAAAGAAACCTATTAGTGATCACAAATGCATTCTGCCTGTCACCACTTGTAATATTTATCTATGTTCCTCACTGCTTTATTATGACACATTAGGAATGGGCACAAGGTTGATTCCAGAGTTAGGCGCATGTATTTGGGTTCTGCTCCCTGCTTCCCCATGATAGTCCCTCCAGCTGGTTGAAAATTCTGCATGTAAGTGGGAAGGGAAATGTGTTCAAAACTTGAGAGTCATCCTTCTGTGAATGGAGTTCTATCAGAGAAGTTCTTGCTGTCTGACTTTGAGTGATCCACCCTCCCACTGAGCAAGGTCCCATGATGTTCTGTGTAGCATTTTCAAGGGGTCCGAGTGCTGCTGTGTCTCCTAGATGCTCATTTCTACAAGCCCAGTAGCAATGAATGGAGCCAACCACTATTAAGCATTTAAAATAATCTATCATCCCCAAGACTGTAGAGGAAAGGATTAAAAATTGACATCTATGTCAAAAATAGAAGTTTCACAAGGCCTCAGAAATATTAATCTTTAACCTGAGAACTGTCCAATATATTCAACATTAATGACTAAATCAAAAGGAACAGTTACAACAGCAGAAACATAAGAATAGCACCATACTACAATTATTCAAGGTGTACAGGATGTTGTGGTGTGACCACAACAGTGAATATATTATTACATTTATATAAGGGCTGAAGTCATAATGTGTCTAAAATGAACAGACACATGACTCTAGCCTCTGGCATATTACGGCTTTAACAAATTCATGAATTAAGTCAGGACAGGTGATGGTTATGATTCTTTCTTAGTATAAAACTGACTGATGGTTAATACAGTAAAATGTTCTACAACAAGATCAACTGGTTAAAATGAGAACAATTACTGAAGATCTGACAGACACAACCAGTGTTTATGATGGTATAACCTCTCAGATTTTGAAAACATTAGACAGAATTCAGAATCAGGCATAAGTCAGAAATGGAAAAGGGTTACCTTTTTGGACTACAAACCTAGACTGGGGAAGAGGCAGTTGAGAAATTGTACTGCAGGAAAGTAATTTTTCTGCAATCTGGTTAAGTGACTCCTAGAATGGACCAGTGAATTGTGAGAGATTAATGGGTGGATTTTTGCTAAGGAGTCAGGCAAGATGCAACTGCAGAAAAGCCTAACAATACAAATACTCATCAGATGTAAATACTATGCAAGTGCCTCCCTCCCAAAATTTTCTTTTACAGTAATTAAAAGAACCAAGTTTCTATTAAACAAGTGAGGTACAGTCAGCCCCTAGGTGGGCAATTTGCATTTAAAAGTAACAACTGATTGATAGGATGGGGTCAGTATATGGTAGACAGGTGGCTGACTACGTGAGCAATCCCTTCTCAAATTATTGCAAGCAGAACTGCAGCAGGAACAAATCACCTCAGGTAGGCCACAGATATTTCAGTTCTGCTTCTACACTTGCCCACAAATCCCCTACACTCATCCTTGTTTCGCCCTTGCTCTTAGACCAAGAAGACTCACCTTGGGAAAGGGTGATAGGATAACAGAGAGTAGGGAACTCTAAAAAAGATGGGAGAGAGCCTTCATGTTTCCAGTCCACCTCCAAAATCTCATGCGGAAAAGTGTCAGGGCTACTACCTCTTTTGTTTCCTTCAGAACCTCCTGCTTTTGCCACCATGTTGCCCTTCTCAAAGACAGCCACTTAGGTGGGAAGGAGAAGAAAAAGCATTCAGCAGAGTATGCATTGTACTCTTAAGCTGAATACTCAGAGAATCTGGACATTTTCAGCCAATCAACTGTCATGTTGTGTGCAACAGTTTGAAGAGTCCAAAGCATTTCTGAGGAGAGACACCTCAAGTTCACTTTCAGAAAATCTGACACTCCCCATCGCCTCCTCATTTGATGATCTACAGAAAGAAAGAAAAACTAGCACTGTCCACAAGGTAGAATCAGAGCTCTGCCCAGCCACTGGAATAGAGAGACAAGGCAAGAAAAAGCTAGGTAATTGAATTCATTTGAAATTCAATCCAGACAAGAGAGAAGGTCTTATTAGTCGTGTTCAGCCTGTCCTGGAGGAAGCCTCTCTTCATTAAAGAAGTAGGTTTATAGTATGGGATGTTCACTGTTCCATATTTGACATTAAAGGGACAGCCATGACCCTATCTGGCCTTACTTCAATCTTTCATATCCTAGAAACCTCTTATTTGGAATTCTTCAATACACTGTATGTGGAGTTGACTTTGAAAATTGTCTGCAAATGTCAGTTATTTCAGAATACTGTAGTGACCTTGACAACTGGAACTGAATTATGAAGACATTATGACAATGTTTTGCCATCTCCATTAGACTCCAATCTATTTCTAGGCCCAATTTAAAGTGCTAGATTTAACTTTTACAGTTTTGGACTAGGGTATCTATAGGATTATGGATACCTCTTCCCTCACACTGAAATCTTTCTCAGGGAGCCTTCTTTGGATGTTCATGCCAGGTAGCTACCAGCAAAAGGGTTGTTTTAGTAGTGGCACCCTGGTTACAGGATGCCTCCTCCAAAGAGCTCACCTAAAGCCTATCTTAATCTCCTTTCAAGACGAAGCAAAGACCTCATCCCCTACTCTAGGTCTTTAAAATCTGTTTTAGCCTGCTAAATCTATTTTCCTCCAATTTTCCAAGATCATAATTTAGTGTTAATAATTTTAAACTTTTTTGATTTTATCCACTGAGCCACCCTCAGGCTTCCCCCCCCCCCCATAGGGCAGCCTACAAAAGCTGCAAACAAGTAAATAAACACATAAATAAATACATCTCAGTCTGTCAGATTCTTATTAAGATCAAAGAATCACAGCAAGGATGTTTAGTGACACTGGTGTGCTCCCACAGAGACCTGTTGGGCTAAAATATGATGGAAGAGACCGAAACAATCTAAGGGGAGAAAAAAACCTCTCCAGAAAAGCCTCTTTTAATTCTGTCAACCACATATAGCCAGTTATATAAAATTCACACAAATTTAATTAAAAGGGTTTTGTTTTTGTTTTTTGGTGCAGATGATGTTAATTCTCAATTATCTCTCATTACAGACTTAAATTTATCACCATGCAACACACCCTTGGTGTTATCTCACATTTCCTGTTATTACTCACAGGTAACATAGTGATCAGAAAAAAAGAAAAAGAAAATATTATCTAGGCTAGCAAAGTTAGATTTTTTACTTCCATGATTTTTTTTAAAAAATCTTTCGCAGATTCCTCATCTAACAATTCTCCTATACTGTGTTTAAAAATGGACTGCCTTTGCTCAGTTTGGAGCACCCCAATGTTTACCACAGTTCTTGGGTAAAAACTTTTTTTCTTACATGCAGGATTTTAGTTAACTATTCCAGGGACTGAGCATGAGGCCCACAACATAGTAAACATGCTCTAACTACATCAACACCAACTCATTTTTTACATCTTGTTTCAGGGGCCAGCTCTCAGCTTTGCCAAGAGAGACATAAACTAGCACTTTAACTTGGCTGATGCAGAATCTCTTCGCTGCCACACGGAGGATGGGTTAACAAATGTACGTCTCATCACTCAGTGTCTTATGGCTAAACATGTAAAGTGGCTCTCTCCGGAAAATATTTTATTTGAGTTGAAATAGTAAGGGCTGTAAGGAACAGTAAGGGCTGTTCAACAGTGGAACACACTTCCTCAGAGTGTAGTGGAGTCTCCGTCCTTGGAGGTCTTTAAGCAGAGGCTGGATGGCCATCTGTCAGGGATGCTTTGACTGGGAGTTCCTGCATGGCAGGGGGTTGGACTGGATGGCCCTTGTGGTCTCTTCCAACTCTATGATTCTATGATTCTATGAAATAGTTTGAAAGCTCTGATTTCATTACAGCTGTTTCACCCCTGGCATGGTGGTGCAGTCTATGTTGGAGAAACACCCATGTGTCAAGAATTTCCAAACCCAGCAGAGAAGCTATCTGCCTTGCTCCCAAATAGCTCAAGCAAAGCTGACCTTCCATTTGCTTCATTCTAATGACATGATTTGGGTGAGCACAGTCTCCCAAGGTTTCAACAGACCTTGGTAGTATCATCTTCTCACTTATCTGATCCTATCACATGACTTGGAGGTCTAAACACAGGGGAGTGGACTAGAGGCTACCTCTCCAACAGCACTAGTGGTCAAATCCAGCAAGTCACCCTCCCACTATCCCATATGATCCCCACACACACCAGGGCAGGGGGAGCACTATTGTCACTGACACTTGATCCCGCAATTCCCCTCTGACATGACATCATTCACTGGTGGATGTACATCAAAATTTCATCCCCACACCTGAATACTGAAATGCAACAACCTATTTCAATAGTTAACATAAGGCAATTTTCCCTTACCAGAATATTCTCTTCCTTCAACTATGCACATTTTCATTTAATGTGGTATAGAAAACCTCGCGTGTCTTAATTAAGAGACTGGAAGCCCTCTAGTTGACCTTGGGCATTGTGATTAGCTACAGTTATTCATCTGTGCCAAGTATAGATATTAATAGCCCAGGTCAGAGAGTTATTATGAAAGATTACAAAATATTCAGTGCACTATACTGCTGTCTGATAACAACATCAGCACCATTCCTCAGTTCCCTATAAACATACTGTCAGCACCACATTCTAATTAAAGTGTTGTGGATACTGCTGGCACCAATACAATTCAGTTCAACAAGCAATACAAAGAAAAGGAAAAGCACAACTATATTCCTTGTAACATTCTTTCTTCTCCTCTACACTTTTGAAAATCTTCCCCCCTGTTTCCATTGAATTACTCCTCATTGCAATCAGGTCACAATCAGGTTACAATGCAATTGTTCATATGCACAGGTTCATAAAGTGTCCTTTTAATGTAACTGTCATTATCTTTTATGTAATTTTTTCTAGTTTAATAAGTTAGAATAATGGGGGTCCTCATTCACCACCATGTTGAGTCTCATATCACAGAAGTGAGTTTCGTTATTCTAAATGTTTTAAAAAATATTTTTTAAAGTATTTACTTTATGCCTCTCATCCTTGCAGGGTTCCCAAAGCTACATAAATGAAAGTGGAAAGTGGAAAAACTGCAATTTTTTTTTTAAAGCTACTTTTTTTTTTACCAGAGAGAACATCACTCTAAGAATCTCAAGGTCCCCCATGACAATTCTATGCTCAAGATCTGCCAGAAGTTGACCATGATATCATGCTGGAGGACCTACAGAGGTCTAGAGAAGTGTTCTCTCTAGGAATCTCTAGGTCCTCCAGCATAATATTTGGCAAATGTTGACAACAGAGTCATGCTGGAGGACCTAGAGGTTTCTGGAGAGAATATGTGAACCAAATCTGTTAATAATCAAATCCACAAATATATGTCTCTCTGTGTGTATGACATCTATTGAATATAAAACTTTAGCAGGAAAAAATAATGAAGCAGGAACAGCCATCCTGCATTAATAGTTTCTGATATTGCCTATGTTTTAATTGTCTTTCTGGTTTTAACTTGCTGCTAGTTTAATGTAATTTTAAGGGGTGGGAGGTTGGGTAGTGGGTTATTGGAAATGTTTTATTCTGTCATTTTTTATCTGCTGTAACCCGCTCCGATTGTCTTGACAGAGGAGCGGGCTATAAATAAATTATTATTATTATTATTATTATTATTATTATCATCATTATCATCATCATCATCAACATCATCATCGAAGTTATATTATTTTTTTAAAAAAAATACATGACATCTATTTAATATTAAGCCTTAGCAGGAAACAAGACAACAGCCATCCTGCATTAGTATTTGTCTTGTATTTTTTTTAAAAGCCAAAGAAACATAGTGACAGTAAACTTGCTTGATTCAGAATTGGATTGTAGCCTATATTGTATGGGTTGAAGTATATTTCCCCCCGTCACTTCCATATGAAGCAAGGATCAACATCATATCATTGTCAGTAACATATCAGCAGACTCATTTCAACCAACAAAGGCCCAAAGCAGATGGGCAGTAAACACTGGCTTTGGGCTATGTTGGTGGTGTGGCATTTATACAATGCATGCCCTGAAAGTGGCCAGAAGTCACGTGGAGAGCTCTCCTCTCTGGAAAAGCCAGTACAAAAAGGAGTGGTGAAAAGCCGCTCCTGCCAGCGGATGAGTTTGGGACTACAGTGGCAGTCCACTTCGCAGGCAGTCCCATGCGGTTGACACAGTCCCAGCACAATTGAGGTCGATGCAGTCCTGGCACAATCCTTTTGGCCCATCTGTTTCAGGCCAAAGAGGCTGAAACAAAAAGCCAGCACCTCCTTTCATGCATAGGGCTGATACAGAACTTACATACCAGTTTGTTCACCAGTGTGGACCATTAGGAGTACAGAACACTGAAGAAATACATTTCTGTATCCAGGTGCGAGTAGAATTGGCAATTTCCTTCTGCTCCAGAATTGGGCACTACCTCAAACCTGTTCCAGGGGATTTCTCAGTTTTCCAGAGTAGAATATTAGAATGAACAGAGATTTCAGGAAAGAGGAGGTCACCACATCCATCAACAGTTCTAGAAGAAGTATACCATTGGATCCAGGCTAGTGTTATACATATTTAAAATCTTTTTTCCTCCCACATTTTAGTGGTCTCCAGAAGACAAAAGTGTTCAAATAACTACTTGATAATAAGAAACATTTATACAGGAATCATGTATATAACCTCAAAAAAAGTAAAGTGAAAAGGCAGCTCCCAAATTATCCTCTACATGTTTAAGTGCCATAAAATTGATTCTGCCAAATTAGCTAGCACCACATCCCAAAGATGTGCTGACACTAGGTATGTACTGGGCAATCTCAGAGATCTGCTGACAGAGCACTGTATCAGCAAAACTGCTCCACCAGCTAAAAACCAAAGCAAGGGTCAAAGAAGGGCAGAACAAGGGAAGAGCCAAATTATGTCAGATCCAAATCCTCACAAGCCAAAGGACACAGCATTAGCACTAACACAAAGATAAGACAGGATAAGGGTTACCCTGATTTTCACACATCAAGGCACCCCATTGAAAAAATAGTCAAATAATGTGAGATTGTTTCACTTTTTTTGTTCTGGGAAAAAAAAACATTTACACAAAAAACTTGTAGACTTGGTTTTCATAGGGAGAAAAACATCTTTAAAGTCCAGAAATTTGTATTTTGCATAAAATAATGTTTTCTGTTAATTTTTTTCCTGTGAAAACCATTTTTTACATAAGTTTCCCTAGCAAAAGTCCTGAAATTAGTAAAAAAAATAACTGAAGGAAGAAATCTTATTATCACACCCAACTGCTGAAGCTATTTCTCCTTGCCTGTGAGAATGAAATAAATGAAGATTTATATTCCTAAAAGTGACTAAAGAGCTTGTGCCTAAGGTTTCAGGCGGTGACCTACTTTTTCCTGTCTCATTCATATATATATATATATATATAATGAATAGCTCCAATAGGTTTACAATCCTGCTCTTTGTAATAGTATGCAAAGCTGCTGTCTAGACATTATTTCTTTTGAATAGAAATATCCAAAAAAGGCAAAATTCAGTTGCAACACATTATATTTGATTTTTGTTTTGTGATGTGTTTACAGCAGAATACAGCCCTGACCCAGATAGAAACACACACCAAGAATTGGAGCACAGATGTCTCAAATGGAATGTCTAACCTCACAGTCAAACCTAAAGCATAGCATCTAGTACAATATTATGCAAAATCTTTTGGGCTCTGTCTTGTTTTAAGCCTCTGGAATTAGCATGTTATCGGAACCTCATCTGAAATTGATGAAGATGCTTCCCCATGGAATGGTTTCAAATTCCCATGCCTCTTTTTCATAAGTCAGGGCTCAGCATTTGCATGTACATATAATACCATCAATTTGGATGGCTTTTTCTGTAGAAGCTGCCAATAATTGGACAATCGTTGAAAGGCTGAAAATATCGGCTTGGAGAAAATTATCATTAAAGTCTGCTTGAAAAAGGAGGCTCTCAGTAGCAAATATAAGCTAATTGGTCCTGTAGATAACATTTTGGTAGGCATTTTTTTAACTCAGGCTCTCAAAATACTAAAACCTTCAATCCTAGAAAAGGGAGAAAAGAAATTTTAAGGGAAAATAAGAGTAATTTGTTTTTAAAAAAAAACAAAACAAAAAATAGATAAGGAACAAAAAAACCCTCACAACTATAAGCAGCACTATTTGCCCCAGTTAAAAGTATTCTCCCTGCTTCTAAAGCACATAACTATTATTATTATTATTATTATTAACCTTTATTTATATAGCGCTGTAGGTTTACACAGTGCTGTACAGATAAACTTATAGTTAGACGGTTCCCTGCCCTCAGGCTTACAATCTAAAAGTCTATCTTCTAAAATATACTACTTTTCCATTTAGTTGTGTTTGAAGTGACCAGGGTTAAAGTGACTTTGAAGGCCCAAGTTCAGAAAGATGTAGGTCTTCCATTAGATGGAAATTTACAGTATGGAAACCTAGGAAATTTGTTTAATAGTTAAATCATGAGAATTATTTAATGCCTTTGTTAGGCTGTTCTAACCTAAATTAACAAAAAATTGGCTTTGCAGTGTAGTTACAGCTGTGGCAGATTGGACAGATGGTGCCACAACAAAAGCAATTTAACAGAAGTAGCTGAGAAAGTTGAAGTGCCACCTGTGCAAATTTTAAAAGAAAGACTAATGCCAAACAACAACAACCAACACAAGATCAGATGCAGAACTCACTGAACATATCTCGGCATTAGTGACATGGACTTGATCTGATATTCTAACCATACATTCAATGCCAAGAAAAGAGGAAAAAATAGTAATAGAAAATTCTTGGTGGCCTTTCTGTGCCAATGCCATATGAAGATTAGATTACACATAATCTGCATATTGTTCTTAAGCCACATATCAGTGCCATTATTTAAACAACTGAAAAGTGATAATACAGGCACATCTTATTTACCAAAGCCTCTGAAAAGGAATCTCCTTTTTACAAAATGTTTTTATGCCTGACCAACCCCTTTCATTCTTGTCCTTTGTCTAGATGGTTTTTTTTAGCAGCATGAGCATTGAAAAGATTGGGATGGAGGGCTAGAGAAACACAGACTTTCAACATTGGCTTGAGGCAGCATGTCTGTAGAAAACCATGTAATAAACAAGCTGGGAAAGAATGGGATTCTACCCTAGCCAATTCTACTGTTGTGTGTGCATGACTTCATCTAGCAAAGGGAGACAGCAGCTGCCTCTAGAATCTCTTATTGATCACTATGAACAGCAAAAAAGAAAGAAAAGGGAAAAAGCAGATAAGTCTACATCACCGAGTACACCAGCATGTCAAAAACAAAGAACAAAAAACATATATCTGGCCAGCAAAATGGAAAGTATAAGTAAAGTGGCGACTGATGGGGAGGGGAATCATCTCTGGATGCATTTTGGAAGAAGATTTCAAGTAGTTTTCAGAAGGTTAAAATGTTGTGTTTTTCTTTTATTTTCTTTAACTTATGCAAGGCTCACCTGACCTGGCTGTTTCAATGCCAAGTGTACATATTGTTAATTTTGGGTAAAAGGTTTGCTGAAACATACTGAATTGCTTCTTTTTATGGTACGAAGGAGACTATGCTTATTTTTTCTATGTTATTTCTGCCTCTGGTACCAAAATTTCTCTTAAAGATGTAATTGCCCAAGAACACACCTATTTCATTAACTGAGAAACCTGTACATGATTTTAGAGGACTAGATACCTACATATTCTTTAACAAAATCCAGCTGCTAAAAAATAAAATAAAAAGCAGTGACAGTTCCCATCTTCATCTCTCCCATAACCTTTCAATGCCAATAGCTCTTACCTGCTGCTTGAGTGCTTCCAGAGATTCAAATTCTAGCCTTGCCAATTTGATTTGTATGTCTCGTGGTTTATCAGCAATCACATATGACATAAGAAACTTCAGAGCTAGAGCTAAATGCTGGTGGGGAAAAGACAAACAGAAATACAGTGCTTAGTATTCCGTATGTATTTGTGCACAGAAGTTACCACTTCTTCATTGTTAAGAATTGTTCATAATAATATAAAATAAACATTATTAAAATAGTCATCTTTCTATAGTATTCTAAGTAATGATAGTAATGGGAAAGTAACCTAAGGACCATAGTCTTGATCCCCCAAGTTCCCACTTATTCAATGGGCTTACTTTCATTTGAGCTGGATTTTCTATGTTGGCTGAGGATGACAAACACTGTCATTCAACAAACCTGACAGGCATTAGGTAATCTATATATTGTCAGCTTCAATATTCTGCCATACTGCTTCCACAAATAGTTACAAGTACAAAATAAATCTTTCATTATCAACTGGTTGTTTTTGTGTCCACCTATGAAGGTACTTTAAGGCTATGGCCATTGCTGGAAAAGTGTATGTTCTTTGATAACTGAATAGTGAATACCATGAGGAATAAGAGAAGACAGCGAGGGGAATTGACATACTGAGAGAAGAAGGCATAATCCTCCTCTATATATATTTTTAAAAACAGACACGTTACGTTGCACATATTCCATAATTACAAACTTGTGGTTAGTGGGGTGTTGAAAGGATATGGTGTGCTCACCCCTTTTCTGCCAGGAAGGCACAGTCTGAACAATGCTGGAGAGTGGGGCACTGAAAGAAGGTGTATCCACCTCTTCCTGCCAGAAGGATGCAGTGTGAAAAGCACTGCAGAAGGACCCCATATGGGCCTGTTACTACTTTTCAAACTGCACATCACTGGTAGGCAGGGACTGGACACATAACCGTTCACCATCTCACTTTTCAGTGCCTCGGAAATCATTCAGTTATGGTGGCTGCCCGGCTCAAATTGTCAGATGTAACAACAATGATTGAGTTCAATCTTTCAGCAGCTATGTTTGATGATGCAGGGCTCTGATCCAGTGTTTTTGTTTTGTTTTTTCCATGAAAAATGTGTTATTTTTGCATGAAAACCATGACTACACAAAAACTTTGTATTCCTGCACAGAATAACTTTCTGGAAAACTTTTGGATCTGCACATACCAGGTAAAAACTGTACAATTTTTTTTTATCAATGTGTTATTCTTTCCAACTGGATTTCCCAAATGTTGGGAATATTATTTTTGAACACAAAATGAATTATTGTTTTGTGTGCCCTTAAATCATTTCCAACTTATGGTAAACCTAAGGCGAAACTATTGTGGGGTTTTCTTGAAAAGATTTCTTTGGAGAGGGGATTTGCCATTGCCCTTCATCAGAGGCTGAGAATGTGTGACTGGCCAAGGTCACCCAGTGGGTTTCCATGATAGAGTTGAGATTCAAAGCCAGGTCTCTTGAGTCAACATCCAGTGCTCAAAGCACTACACCACGCTGACTCTCTAAAGTGGAAATGCGACGGACTGAACAGCAAGGAGTATTCTTTCTATCTCTACATTGCATCAGCATTTGCATTTTACTAAAACCTAGACGTTTGAACTGAAATAACCTTACAACCTGATGGCTCAAACCAACAACAACAAGTCAAATCCATCCCCCAACCCCAGCTTTTTAGTCCTCATGGGTCTCTGATTTTATCAGACTGTAATATCATAGCAAAACTAGAAACCAGCAAGAATAGCAGTGGGCAAGTACATGGAAGGGAGCATTTCTCTCAGGATCACTTCTAAGGAGGGAAGAGCTAAAGCTCTCATTCCAGCATGTTGTAGTCCTGGGAAAAAAACACCCTAATCCTAGGCTTTTTCATATTCAAAAGAACCACTCAACTCAGCTCAAAATTGGCTGGTTTTTGTTTTTGTTTTTTACAGCTATACATCTGGGGTGAAATGAAGCTAAATTTGGGGATGTGGCAGAGAATTGGAGTGGATGCCTTTTTCTTTTGACACACAATCCTGTTCAGGGGTGTATTCTGAATTATGAACAATTTAAAAAGGTTACTGATAACACAAGGTCCCACCAGAAACAAACATTTTTACAAAATGCACAGACCATGCCTAGTCACTGAATTTATTCTAGAGGTGTAGCATTTCTTTGTCCTCCAAAAAAGGAGGAAGCAATTGAAGCTATGATTCTATGAAGCAAGCTTGTTAAAATTATGAAGCGACAGTAAACTATTCTGTGCAACCATATTAAATGTGAAATACGGGGAACCTTTTTATTGTTAGTATTTCTTCTCTCTCTCTCTCTATGCATACATACATACATATATGTATATGCATCCCACAACTCCTAACCCCTTCAGAAAATGTTTTATTTAAAAATAGACTCATGCTACTTCTTTGATCGTACTAGGGAGAACAGAAGGTCAGTAAGGCAACTCTATGCATGCTTAAAATCAGAAGAAAAACTCACTGAGTCCAAAAGGAGTTATCCCAAATAAACATGCTGAAAATGCAGCAGAATGATTTGGAAATATCAAGACTGTGGAGAAGCCATTTCATGAAACTATTTCTCCTCAAACTACTGGGTCAAATTCATGAATTTCTGGTCCAATCACTGTATCCTCACATCCCTACTTAGCATCTGCTATTAAGTGGGTAAAATCTCAACTGTGCTTCAGAGTGATGTGTTTGGTTCCAAATTTCCTTTCAGCGAATGTGCCAATGTATGCACTGTCAATTTCAAATGCTGGCTTAATAAATACTGATTATATTATTGCGATTACTATTATCAGTCATCAACTTTTTGGTACGTAGTTTTAAGGAGATTCTCGACTTCTACCAACACACCGATGTACTATTTCCTAATGTGTTGGAATATATCTGAGTTTAGTGATCACTCGCTAGAGTCCAACATTTCTGCAATCCTACTGCTGTAGAAATCAAATTAGCTGTTCAAAATTCCAAGAATCACAATTTTTTTTCAGAAACACAAAGTTGAGGGACACATTGATGCAAAAACACAGCTGCTCCTGTTGTTCATGGCAGGATTTTATTTTATTTTTTTACAGAACAGGCCAGCTCCACTGCTTCTCTGAGCACTTGGCAGAAGTCCACAAAGAGTTTGATAGTGCTGCAAATTATCAAGGGTGAGCGAGACATTGACATTTTGCTCCTTACCCACTTGGCAGATGGCAAAATAGGAGGATATTTTACCGTTGACACCAGGGAGCAGTGTTAATTCTATCCTGTTTTCCTTATACCAAGACATCCACCCCATAATCATCATGTACAACATGTGCTTGAAAAACAGGATCTCTTTAAATCTTGCAGTTTAGAATAATGTTATTCTGCAAGGGCTTAAAATGAGAGACACCACTGACATATGCTATTAAAGCAATGGTTGCTATAGTGTTACCTAGAAAGAGACTAACCTAACCATAAAAAAATGTCTTGGCATTTGCAGCAGACTGTCAACTACTGTTTATCTTCTTAAATTCAATACCTCTATAACATCTGGACTGACTCCTATTTAAATTCAGGTTATCAGTCATGGCTGTGGTACCGGGTCTCAAAACCTTCAGAATTATAACATGGCTGTTCAGAGGATTTACTAAAACAGCTTTGCCTAGAATTTTGTTCAGGAATTTCCCTGAATGCATGAAAGGCTAAATGGATATTAGGGACATGGGCACATGGAAAATCTGTTCCCAAACAGCCACATATACCTGGCAGCACCAGAGCCCTTCCTGTTTTCTTAACCTTGATTACTATGAAGATGTCCATCTAAGTATCAGAAATGAAGGAAAATACCAAACTGGTGATCAAATAAGTTTAAGAAATGTAAGTACAACATGAAAATAGACTAAAAGGCTAAGACTAAAATAAATTACACAACTACTCATTAACACTTAATAACTAGGCATTAAGACTATTTTTTATGATGTCTCTTTCAATATATAGCTATTTTAAAAGTATACATAATAATATTTTGGCATATTCTTTATCTCAGTTTATGGCTGGTTTTAATAGGGATTAGGATATGGCTTGCCAAAAGTCAAATTAGCTAATGCAGTATTGAATGAAGGGAAAGCTTTGATCATCCTGTGAAATGAATTCTACACGAAAAAAGGACAGAGGAAAAAATGAACATGCATTTCAGCATAACACAATGATTAACATCTTTCTTTATAAAGTACATAACTGATTTTCAGTATTATATATTTGTCCTACAAATGACCAGTCAACCCTCCTGGTAAGACATGTCATATCTAGAAAATGTAATGTTGATTCATTTACAGCACTTAATCTAGAATTTCAAAATTGTATAAAGGAGTTAAATTCTGTACTAAAAAGCTCCACCACTCTCTCTTTTAACAAATGTTTCTTTGATTTATTGTAATGCTTCAGTTATGGAGAGATCAAAATATTCCCAAATTTGCTTCCAACCCAGCTAAAATTGTTAAGTTTAACATAAGATCTACTGGTGGAAAGAGGGAGCTTAATCACTAAAGGAAAACTGAATGATTGGTTGCATAATGAAATACAGATTATGCATAGGGCAGAGACAAAATGTATTAAAGAATTTATTAAGGTTATAGGAATAATATTCTCATAAACTCATTTTAAATACAAAGGGCACATTTTAAAATTAAAAAATAAAATAAAGGTAAGACTCAGGGTACATCTATACTGTAGAAATAATGCAGCTGGATGCCAAGGCTCCATCCCACAGAATCCTGGGATGTGTAGTTTTGTTAGGCATCAGCATTCTTTGGCAAAGAAGGCTAAAGACTTTGTAAAACTATACATCCTAGGATTCCATAGAATGGAGCTATAGTATTTAAACTGATGTCAAACTGCATTATTTCTATAGTGTAGATGTTTTCTCAGTGGCTCCTTCTTGGATCAGCAACCTATACGTACTCTATAGTGGTGGGGTAAAAGCAGCAAGGCAGAATTCCCGCAGCTTCCTTTAAACATTACCATGGTCAACATACCACTGTTGATTCTACAGCAGACAAAATATTGCAGATGGTTGCTTTACATGAAGATCTTGATTTGAAAACTGTTGAAGTGCCATTTCCATTAGGGAGACCCATTCTTGCTCATGTAGGAACAAATCAATACATTTCCTTTTTTTGCTTCAAAGGTTTTTATTTATTTATTTCATTCTTATGCCACCTTTCTCACAAAAAGGACCCAAGGTGGCTCACAAGACAAAACACTTTTAAAACAATTTTTAAAAAACCAATTAAAAATAGCAGTTAAAACAGTATAAAATTATGATTAAAAACATACAAAAGTTAAAATGCATATTCTAATACAGCTACCCCATAGAAAAGCCACCCTGCCATGATTTAAAAAATGTTTTACTTGCCAGGGAAAGGCCAGCAGGGAGGGGGCCAGACTAACACCCCCCCCCCCCCCCACAGAAGGTCTTTACATAGGGAAGGAGCAGCCACTGAGAAGACTCTCTCATGTCCTCACCAAGCGAGCCTGTGATCTTGGCGGGACAGAGAGAAAGCATTCTCCTGAAGATCTTAGGATTCTAGCAGGTTTGTACAGGGAGACACAGTTTCCCAAATGGTCTTGACCTAATACGTATAGCACTTTACAGGTCACAACCAGCACTTTGAATTGGGCCTGGAAATGAACCGGTAAGCCAGTGAAGCTGTTTCAACAAGGGAGTTAAATGCTTCCTGTAACTGGCCTCAGTCAGTCTTCTGGCTGTAGCATTTTGAACCTGCTTAAGTTTCTGAACAGTTTCAAAATGCAGCCCCATACTGAATGTGTTACAGTAGTCCAAATGGGATGGTATCAAGGCATGTGACACTGTAGCCAGATCTAACATCTCAAGAAACGGGTGCAGCTGGCACACTAGTACATAGTACACTGTATAAATGCACTCCTGGTCACTGCTGAAACCTGGGCATCCAGGCTCAGAGTCCATGAGCACACCCAAGCTGCGAGACTGAGATTTCAGGGGGAGTGTAAACCCCACCAGCACAGGCAGAATTCCTATTCCCTGATCTGTCTTATGACTGACCAGGAGCATCTCTGCATTTACTATATAAACATATATAAACATATAAACAGTTAATTCATTTCTATAGATCTGAAACTTTTACACCTTGATTTTAAAAAAAAAATTCTTTCTAATGTCTTGTGTACAATACTCAGACTGTTTTCCAAAGTAGTGAGATTTACAAATACCGAGAAAATCTAGAAAACATATTCACAGGTCTTGGATGTTGTTGTACTGAGAGAAAACCTGTTACTTATAGAATAGTGTATCCAACGTGCAGTCATTTGGGAAGGCATGGTAGCCCCAGAAAACCACACTGCCAATATCTTTCAGCAAATGACACTGCCAAATTTCAGTGGCAGTTTGCTAAAAGCCCTTTAAAACACACGTTAGCTTTGTTTTATTGAGGCTTTTGTAGTTTGCCACCAAATTTCAGCAGGAAATTAGGAAAAGCCGTGTAAAGCAAGTAGACAGGCATTTCAGGCAATTTGTTACTATAGGTTTGAATATTTTACACCTTGTTTTAATGTTTAATGTTGGGTGTCCCCTCCCCCCCTGGGATTTGGCGCATTTTGGCACTAGGAGAACCCACAGTGGGTCTTAAACTCTGTGCACAAAATTGGTCCAGTGCCTACCAAATTTGACCACAGCTGTAACATATAAGAGTAGGACCTTCTATAAACACTACCTGGATAAAAGAACACAAAATGCCCTCCAGCACCATCACTCTCTAGTAACTCCAATGAACAAAATAACCCATGGAAACAAGTAATCACAGAAGCTTAGAATCACAGACTTTCAGGACCAGAATGAGGGCTTGTTTCAGGCTATAAGTCAAAGACATAGATTTATGATTACAGAGTAAAAGAATAGAAGTAGATAACTGCACAGTGCAGAAAGACAAATTTTGCCCCCAGAGTGTTATAATGGGGTGTGTACATACATGCACACACATGCACATACACACAAGTGCACACACATAGAGAAAGTCTTCCTTTGTATTCCCTCTCAAAAGGCTGACTGGAAATGGCATTTTATTATGTCCTGTAGATTTTCTTAATTTTGAAAATGTAGGTATTTGGGGTAGTGTGGGGTTACAAGAGATTGAATGGGTATAGTAGAGGCATTTGTGTACTGTCACATGCTTGGACAATTTTCTGTGCAATTTTCAGGCTAAAATTATCCCACAATCATACAGATTTTTTTTAAAAAAAAAAGCAAATGGTGGTATTCAGGAGCTTCAAATGCTGCAAAGCCAGTGTGTTGGGGTTGCATGTGGCCTCCAGACTCCACTCTGCCTACTATTGGATATTCATGCTATCTAGCATGCAAAAGTATCTATTCAGACCATGATCAAGTCAAAACATTATGTTTTCCAGAACAATTAATTCTGAACTTTCTGTTGAAAAGAATCAACACTTCTACTCTTTATTATGGCCTGCCATGAGAGGTCTGTAAACATTATCAGACACATGGCTATACAGTAAGTGTACAGATTTCAACTATCTTTCCATTTGACCTTAAGGACACAAGGAAAATTATATTGAGTCAGGCCAAAGGCTTAGCTATTCCAGCATTCTCTTCCCATAATGGCCAACCAGATGGTATGGGAAGGACATAAGAACATTAAGTACAGTAGCATTTTCCAATTAGTGCCCCCCTGTAGCTGTTATATATAAGCATACTGCTTCTGAAACTGGAGGTAATGTATAATCATCATGGCTATTAATGACTGATAGCCTTATCTTCTTTCAGTTTATATAAATTTGTTTCCTTTCTCTACCTATTAATCAAGTACTGGTCAGAGAGTTATTTTTTTAAAATGCTTGCAATTAGCAATAGTAAAATCTAGGCTTACAACATCATTTTAGATCAAGAAACTATGTTCCTACAAAATGCAGGGCTTCCTAATTACAGTATTTAGTTTTGCTTTTTTAAAACCCTTTATTGAAGCTGCCCAGATTCTGCCGATTCTAAAGGCAGTGATAGCTTTTGCTTTCCAAAAAATGCTCTCAGGTTACCTATGATCTATGCATGAATATCAGTTACACAAAGTGCATGAAAGTCTGATGTATGTGCTAAAAATGCCTTTTTACATGACCAAGCAGAAATCTGTGCGCAAACAATAATTCTCAGGTACAAAGAATTTTTTTATTGCTATGCTGCACTTTTCCTGGACTGAATGTGCTCTTTTTCAATGCTATCACATTTCTAATATTTCAAGCATGCATTTGATTGTCAGTAGGCATAATTTTCCAGGAAAATATAATTTTATTTCATCATACATTAGCTTTAAAAGTTCTCTTTTCAGTGCCAACAATCACAATAGTATTTGCTTAAAATATCCTGTTTAATTTTGTTTCTTAATTTTCTTTTTAAAAAGAGAAAACAATGTTCTTCACTTTGCTTTACATACTGAGTGTTCATGTAAGCCAGCTGGTCTCAAACATGTGTGTACATGTGCAACAAGACACTGTATACCTATATCAACACTGTTAAGCTCTTGAGAAGAAGAGGATTCTACAGCAAGACACAGGCAAACGTAATTCTCCTCCTCCCAGAAGCAGAAGTTACAGCAAAGCAGATCCATGGGTGCAAATCTGGCCAAGAAAATTCCAGAAAGACAGGAAAGCTATGGGAATGTCCAGTAGGATTTTTAAGGTCTTGGCCCTGGCTGAATTCCCAGGGAACTGCTAAGTTTCTCTCAGTTTCCTAGACAGGGAAATAAATCTCAGGGAAAGCAGCACTGGAGGAAGAAAAAAACTGGATCTTTGGATGTGAGGTAGCTTTGAAGCCTGAGCATTTATCTCCATCCCTTCGCAACTGGTAGGAGGGCTCTCCAGCTTGACACAAAGAAGCTTGTGTATGCATTGCATCTGTGCAATAAAAAGCAAAGAGAGAAGTGTGGTAGGTGCAGACACTTGGTGTAGAGAACTCTCTGAAGTTCCATTGTCATGGAAAGGGCAGGTTTAGACTCACTGGGACTTGAAGCCTTTGCAGTGGGACTGATTAGGATGGATCCTGACAGATTACTGAAGGTTCTTGGGGATTTTCCTGTGAATCTGGCAGGCAACTCCATTGAAGTTGTGCTCTGGAATGGGATAATGGCTAGGATAGTGGACACAATCATTCCTGAGCCTCCCCTCTTATGGAGTGGAGCCAAACAAGCCTCCTGATTTTCCAGGAAGTTGGCAGTGATGAAGCAATTAAATGGCTACTAGAATTATAGTGGCAGAAGATTCTCTCTGAATCTGATTGAACACAAGCTAGAGACTATTTGAAGGCCTATTCCATGGCAGTGCAGGTTTTTTGTTTTGCTGCCACCACTGCATCTGCAAGGAGCTGTCCAGCAGAGCTGTTTCAAGTGGTCAGAGGTCTATCACACACTGCTCCTCAAGTAGAAAATGCAGACAACCTGACAGCCTGTTGCAAAGAATTTGCATGGCACTTTGCAGATAAAATTGCTCAGCCCCAGTCCAAATTGGATGCTGTAGTTGGTAAAGTTCCAATGGATCTAACCTTGCCTTTTTGTCCAGTGTTATTGATACTTTTCAATTTGTGCAGTCAGAGGACATGACCCTTGTCGTGAAAGCCACCACATGTACGCCAGACCCGTGCTCTTCCTGGCTTATCAAACAGGCCAGAAGGGACTGGCTCCTTTCAAGGTCGATTTCCACATTGCCTAAAGGAGGCAGTTATTAGGCCTTTGCTGAAAAAGCCACACCAGAACCCCTCTATAATGGATAATTATTCACCAGGTACTGGAGCATGCAGTGGTCTCCCAACTTCAGGGGTTTCTGGATGAGATCTAATATCTAGATCTATTCAAATCTGGTTTCAGGACTGGCTGTAAGATAACGATAGTTTGGGCCACCTTGGTGGATTACCTATATAGGGAATTAGACAGGGGAACATGTCCCTATTGGTTCTGCTGGACCCCACAGCAGCTTTAAGTACTGACAATGGTATCTTTCTGGATCACCTTGCTAGGATGGGACTTGAATGCATTGTCTTAAAATGGCTCTGCCCATTCCTGGAAGGGGAAACCCAGAAAATGGTGATAGGGAGCTCCTGTTCAACCCTCGGCATTTGGCCTGTGGGGTTCCTTAGGATTCTGTTTTAGAATCATAGAATCATGGAGTTGGAAGAGACCACTAGGGCCATCCAGTCCAACCCCCTGCCATGCAGGAACTCCAAATCAAAGCATACCTGACAGATGGCCATCCAGCCTCTGCTTAAAGACCTCCAAGGAGGGAGACTCCACTACACTCCAAGGGAGTGTGTTCCACTGTCGAACAGCCCTTACTGTCAGGAAGTTTCTCCTAATGTTGAGGTAGAATATCTTTTCCTGCAGTTTGCATCCATACTTCTGTGTTCTAGTCTTTGCAGCAGCAGAAAACAAGCTTGCTCCCTCCTCAATATGACATCCCTTCAAATATTTAAACAAGGCTATCATATCACCTCTTAACCTTCTCTTCTCCAGGCTAAACATCCGCAGTCCCCTAAGGTGGTCCTCATAGGGCACGGTTTCCAGACCGTTCACCATTTTAGTCGCCCTCCTTTGGACATGCTCCAGTTTCTCAACATCTTTTTTTAATTGTGGTGCCCAGAACTGGACACAGTATTCCAGGTGGGGCGTGACCAAAGCAGAGTAGAGTGGCACTAATACTTTTCTGGATCTAGACACTATACTTCTATTGATGCAGCCTAAAATTGCAGTGGCCTTTTTAGCTGCTGCATCGCACTGTTGACTTATGTTCAACTTATGGTCTACTTGGACTCCTAGATCTCTTTTGCACGTAGTTTCATTTAGCCAGGTGTCCCCCATTCTATATCTGTGCATTTCATTTTTCTGCCCTAATACAGTACATTACATTTCTCTGTGTTAAATTTCATTTTGTTAGCTTTGGCCCAGCCAAAGTTTTGTCCCCCATGCTGTTTAACTGTGATATTTCAAGCAAGGTGGAAGTGAAGCACCAGTGGTGTGACCAGTGAGACTTCTTGTTGTACAATTGGGGGGAGGGGGGACTTTCATGAAGTTTGGCATGAAATCTCCTCACGCCCTAGCAGCAGCATAGGGCTTCAAAAAACTCCTCATGTGCTGTAAAGTAAGGTCTCATGAGATGAGAGCTCAGATGGGAATGATGAGAACTATTGCATCAAATGAGACACTTTGCTGCTAGGCCAGCCCATGAAAAACAAAATTCCCCTTGGTAACTGGGTTACCATATTACCTGGTTACCCAAGTTTTACCCAAGTTCTGGACCATTTAACTAGATTGTTCACTCTTCCATTTTCACAATCAACTGACCCAGAAACCTTTCTAGCTATCACCAAACCGCTGCTTGTCCCAGTTTTGTGACATCAGAGTGATTTGTCCCCTATGAGATCACAAGAACCCATTCCTCTGTCTCGGGTTTTTGTCCTAGATTTGTCCATAATGGGATGCTGCTGAACTGGCAATCCTAATGCCAGCCACAGCACTTTATAACTGCCGCCTTCCCCCACCTCCCCCCAGGACTGGCTGGTTTCAGGAAGAACTCTGGCAAGTCCTTTTGTAGTCCTCTTTGAAATCATCAGCTGGGTTAGTGTATTAGTTGGTTTTCCCTAATGGTAATGGAAAGATAGTGAAGATTTGCATCAGGAGAACTAGAGGGGAGCTCTCTCCTAGTGGTCTGGTCCCAATCTGAATCATCCTTTTTTTTAAATAAGGGAAGACCCATGGGATTGAATAGCCAATCACAGATCTCCAGTGTACAGTATAGTCTAAATTCAGACTGAGAAACACTGTTTGTCCAGAAGGATCCTAAGGGAGGAAAAGCTAATCAGACTGATGGAAACTGTTATAATTCTTGAACATGCTACATCCAGACTTCATATATCTTTGTCCATGCTTTCACATTTCTCAAATACAAAACCAATTATAGCAGTATCGGAAATTCAAACATACATTAAGAATATCATATTTCCACCTCAAACTATACTGCCTTTAAGACACAGAGAAACTCCATTTCTGTTATATCAATCTCTGCATTTTATATATATGTATATATGCATGCATGCATGCATGCCTAGAGGAACCTAAAATCAACATTACTTAAATTGAATCTGGTACTCAGCTAACACATTATGATGCAAGATACAGCTTTAGGTTTTCTTTAAGGCTCAAAAGAATCAAGTCTTACTGGCAAACAGAAAAAAAAACCTCATTGATTCCACAAATCATATATAGAATAAATATATTTGATTAGTAAGAAGATAACTGTAATAAAAGAACCTATGCTAACCTTAAATCGTCTCATGTAATATGAATCAATAGTCAATAGTTTAAAGAGAGTTGTAGTGTGCTCAGATGTTCAAATCAAGGTTTAGTTTTCAAAATCAATAACTTGTTATTTTAGATAAGAAAGGCAACAAACAGAGGAGCAGACAATAATCCTCTTTGCATATCCTCTCACCCACCCTGAGGCCTTGCCAACAACAACAGAACAATACACAGATTAACACGGGAATCACTCCTCCGTACCCAGGGTCACACACAATATATTATACTGGTATATACTGTATATACCCAACTCTCTTCCATACCAGCATTCTCACATATAATTTAGGGGGGCCTGACCTCCCAAAATCTCAGATGGCCAAAACCTGCCATATACCCCTACAAAAAAACCAACAACAACTATTTGCCCTGAAACAGGCCTCAGGGGATGGGAGTATTTTCACCATGTTATGGGATCTTCCTGGGCATTTTCGGCTGATGAAAGGCCGCTTTTTACAACCAGAAGTAATCTAGAAGCCAACTACTGTTTCAGATTCTGCTTGAAAAAAGGCGTCCCTGGCCTTAAAATGGCCAAAAGCATGCCAAAATTGCTACAACACCCCCAGAGGGCATCCAGAGGCAAAATAATTATTTAGGATCCTGTGTGGCTATATGCAACATGCAGGTGCTTCTTGAAAACTGTTGGGCACAAAGTGACATGTTCAGGATCAAGGAAGGAGAATGCTTAACCCATTCCACTTGGGCTACTTGCAAATGAAAACTGCCCACTAGTTGTTGTTCTACCAGGAGTGGGAAAATATATAGTCCCTATATCCATCAATAAATCCACCCAAAGCTAGTAAAACATATTGGAAAAGAGTAATTTTGACAGGGAGGAAAAATGCCCCTAGGAAAATGTTACCCATCCATTCCCTAACACTGTTCCTGCAACAAAATTTGAACTTCCGCAACCATCTGGATTTTAGTACTGGCAATATTAACTTGATGGTGTGAACTACTCTCTTACTTACTTAGCTCAAAACTACATGTTTTGAAGTATCAGGGTAACATTTCAATTGATCACAGTGAACAAATGAAAATACTTGTGGGGGCTGTACAGTGTTCCTAACAGCTTGCAAACAGAGAAGTCTTCTTGTATGGTATGACAAGGGAATGGAAATAGCTGCTTGAAATCTGAGGCAATGAAGACCTATAGAGATTTTTCTGATGGCATCAGGGATGTTAAATAATTCCATTCATGTTCTTTACTCAAGACCTCCAAAATCATTTTCAAAGACAGCCTGCTGAGATGAAGACAACCGCAACAACTCCCATGGCCCAACAAGTGAGAAAATACAGTAAGAATTGTTTATAGGAATAATGAGAGATTTTGAAGCCAGTTTATTCAAAAAGCATGACTAATGATTCAGTGCAGTCATATACATATCTATACAAAAGTAAGTCACAACAAACTCAATAGTTGGAGTAATGCAGATACTGGGGTTGCTACAAGAAGCAGCAGTATGAAAAGGTGAGGAAGAGTTTACTAGAGAATATCACTGCATAGATGTTAAGGGAAATTGGGAGAGAGGAGGGAAAGAACAGGCCAGTGCAGAAGGCAGGGAAGGATGTCATCAGTTCAGCACTGTTTAGGGTCCAAAATATTTGAGAAATTTTTGGCTCACAGTATGGTGCCCAGTTATTTTCCAGACTTTGTGTTTATAACTAGGCACAGCAGCAATCTTTAGTCTTTTGTTTTATGGCTTCATTTGCATTTCAAATCAACAACTTAAAGCCACAAGAGAAATGTTTTAGAAATTAAAGCAATTAAGTTCTACCAACGCCACTGACACACTGCTAAACTAATGCAGTTTGACACCACATAATTGACATGGCTCCATCTTAGGGTTTTTAGTTTGTTGTGGCACCAGAGCTCTCTGACAGAGAAGGTTAAATATGTCACAAAACTACAAATCCCAGAATAGGATAGCATGAATCCATGGCAGTTTAAGCAGTATCAAACTGCATTAATTCTGCAGTATAGATGCAGCAAATACAATTTAACCAGTTCAGTTCAACTTGCATACAGTATTCTCTAGTAAGTCTTTCAAATACTATAAATATTTTAATTTTTTCGCACTAGAATGAGAGCCTTATTCTAGACCATTCTCACACTTCCATTTTGTAAAATGCTTGCTGATCTTTAATTAATAACACCTTCACTGCCTTCAGACATTATTAATTTTATCCATCCAATTGATAACATCCATATCTATCTTACATTTATGACTGGGCTATTTAATACCACTCCAGCACAGTTCAATATAGTTCAAACAAAAACTATGCACTCAACATTTCAGGTTTTGTATGTTTGTTTTATTCTCTCCTAATTTTATGTTCCATGCTTTTTTTGGGGGGGGGGGATGCCAAGAATATATTAGTTTGCAGAATTCTCTCAAGGGTTTATAGAAATTAATATTCTGGTTTTTCTAAATTACATGCTAGATAGGCATGTACAATTCAGTACAAAGTTCTGCTGGTCTTAAAGAGTAAAACTACTATCTCAGATAAATATATTTCTATAGATTACTGAGAAAGCAAAACACAAAACACAATTAGGTTAGCTTTTAGAATCACATTAAGTAATCTAATTTAAATTGCATCAGAATGTTAATTTTAAAAAAGGTTCATGCACACCCTGAGATAACAGACTGACAGCCAAAGATTAAGTTCAAGAAGCACAGAATTAGATTTGTACAATTTAATCTTTGCAGTCATATACATGAGCCACATCAATCTACTTTGGGAAGCATATGACAAGAATCATAGCAAGTATGAAAAATCCTAACTGATCCTGGTGATATACAGAGCAGGTCCTATTATAACAGCCAATAGTCTGGTTGCTGTACTCAGGCCTTGGGCTAAAGTACTCCTTCTCCTCCCAAAACCTCATGCACTGCAACCATTCCCTTGGATAAATTACAGCATGTCATCACCAAACTGTCAAATTATGGCTTTGTACTTGCACTCCAAAGTATAACTAAAAATGAACTCATGCCTTGAGTTCTTCATCTGCTCTGGAGAGCAAGTGGATTCTCCCAAAGCCACTGAAACTATATCACAAACCCACCCACTATCAAAGTTGCCACAAGCAGTGCAAATTGGACAGAAAGGACCCCTGGCAAACACCACAAAACAAACATGTAGCCCATGGTTCATATCTTGCCTATCTCATCATAAAAAAAGTAGATGTAGAATGTAACATGAGTCCCTGTCAGCATCTTTGGCATCTGTCATAGTTTCAATGCCCTGGCAGGATCCACTAGAAATACCTGTGCTGGCATCCACTTAATTTTTTTTTCCTGATCCGGTACTCCAAGCAGCTGGATCTAGCCATCATTTTATTTCTGACCCTGCCCAGGCCTAGCGATGCGCTGAACAAAATGTGAAATTTAACAAGTGGATAGACACAGCTGTTTAGTCAGCGCTGCTTGAAGTGTTGCCACTGTAACCAGGTAAGCCTATCTGAGCATACAACAGAAAAGGAGGCTCACCACAAGGCAATGCCAGGCTTCCCTCAAATGTGGAGGTGACCTTGAATATAATAATACTACGTACAGTATAGAAAGCTTCCTCTCATCTTATGTGTATTTGCTGACTACATTTCAGAGCAAGATGCTGTTATTCTGCATTGTGGCAATCCACCCGACAAGAAATACATCAGGCAAAGAAGGACGAAGTAATCAGTGTTGTTTACCATGTGTGAAGCTGTGAAGCAAGAAAACCAATCATTCGATAAAACAGATCAGCCCTGAACAAAGAGTTTCAAGCTCACTCATGGTCTGAATGGGAACAGATGAAAAGTCAGTGGCACAAGGGGTCTACTAAAATGACAAAAAAAAAACATGCATTAAAAATGCCCAATGTGAAATAGATGTAATATGATTTTGCTTGTAAATGTCAGGGAGCAATAATGTTAGAACAAAAGCCTAACACATCCAAGAGTAATGCTTGCAAACTAAAAAAATAAACCGATCTTTTAAAACTGATTTTTACAAAGTAATTTGTGGACACGGTGTTCTTTTTAATTGTGCAATGCCTGTGAATAATACATACATATAACAACTCAAATTGGGCCTAACCTAACATAGGAACTCCAGTATATAACACTATATAAATATACTATACAGGGGAAATTTGCAGTGATCTCACAAACAGCTTTTTATGATGTGTGCATGTATATATCTTTGCTGGGAAAAAAAACCAAGAAAGGTTGCACATAATCAGTCTTAACAAGTTCTAAAATATTTGGTATTTTTAATGGGTTATATCTGAAAGAACTTCAGCACACAAAAGTCAGTACAGGTTTGTACTTCCATACTAAAGACAGTGTGTTCAAATGACAGAAATTTATAGCTTGTTTAAAAACAAAAACATCTAGGAGCAGAACATTTCCTGCACTTCCTAGTGCCAATTAAATGCCAGAAAGACTGACAAACCTGAACAAACCCATTTTGTATTGTACCCAAAAAGGACATACTGGAGAAGGCAGCCAAAAGGCAAGACATGAAGTCAAAAGAAAGGATAAGAAGTGGAGACCAGATCTTGGCATTAGGATCCTGCAGCTGTCAAGTACATTTCATAAAAGGGTTCTTGTCTGCAGATCTTCTCAGAAAGAAGATACAGAGGAATAGCAGAGTGGAAGATCGACTGTGGCAAAATAAAAAGCTACACTAACTCAGGAAGCAAAAACATACTAACATCAGAACTACATGATTGTTACAACCTATGTACCATACTGTCTCACACACACTTTACCTGCAAACAATCTGATTATTCAGATCCTCCTACACCAACCTGATTAGATCATTTTACACATTTAGCATATGATCACTGGCACAATAGTGGATACAACCAGGATGCCATATTGAAGCACCAGATTCTTGGCAGCTTTTTACAGAGGACTTCCCCAAAATCTCTTTATGAGCTGAAGTTCTATGTCACATTGAGGTGGATTCCCATGCAGAGGTATGAGCATTAAAGGAGATCTGGTAGAGGGTGAAGCCAGTGAAGAACAGGAGGAATAAGCTCAGGAAGTACAGTCAGGATGACCACCTTATACATCCCCAAAGGAAGAGAGAATGCATCAACCAAGAAGCCAAAAGAGGACACAAATCTGCATAAAATGTATATTAAACACTATTTGTCATACCTTAGCAGGGAAAATTTTGATTGTGTGACCTATGTGCCTGCTGGCAGTCCTGATGAGTTAGTTCTGGAGCTAAAGACTCATGGGCAAATTCAAGACCCCATTCTGCCCTCTGGTGGTTCTCTAATTTTTAAAAGTGCCCTTGGCTAGGCTGTCCTTTCAGCAGAGAACCCTATATATACATAACAGCTTGGGTGAAAATTGGAATACCTTTGCAGCACTGGGGCAGAAGCAGATTACAAAGAGTTGATGAACAGGAATGCAAGCTCTATATTTTTAATCTCTCTCTCTCTCTCTGCAGGTTCCTTCCCTTCCAACTTCAAACATGCTCGTTTCCCCAATTTTGAAGAAACCCTCTCAACCCCTCTTCTTTGTCTAGCTATCATCTGGTTTTTCTTCTTCCTTTTCTTTCTAAGGTTCTGGAACGGGTCATTTACTCTCGATATCTTGAGTTTCTCGAAGCCAACTCCATCCTGGATCCTTTTCAGTCTGGTTTCTGTCATCAGTTCTTCTGGTTCCTCCTATCATCTGTACACTGATGACACTCAGTTGTATCTTTCCACCCCTGACCTTTCACTGGGGGCTGAACAGCAAGTTTCCTCTTGTCTGACTGCTATCTCTCAGTGGATGCAGCATCAGCGCTTGAAGCTCAACATATCTAATACAGAGCTTCTTGTCTTCCCACCTAAGCTCACCCTTCAATACTCCTTTTCTGTTTCTGTTTACGACACTTCTATTCAACTGGTTCAGCAAGCCTGCAGTCTTGGTTTCATTTTTGATTCTTCTTTGTCATTTATTCCCCAGATCCAGGCCACCGCCAAGGCCTGTAGATTCTCTCTTTACAACATTGCTAAAATCCATCCATTCCTCTCAGCCTCTACTGCCAAGACTCTGGTCCATGCCCTAGTGGTATCACGACTAGATTATTGTAACCTCCTTCTGACAGGGCTTCCTCTCTCTTACCTCCATCCTTTAATCTCTGTTCAGAACTCAGCTGGACGTATTATCACTTCCACTCACTGCTTTGACCATGTTTCTCCTCTTTTATTCTCCCTTCATTGGCTCTCCTTCCCCATCTGCATCCAATATATGTTTTTGTTGTTGACTTTCAAAGCCCTCCATGGACTGGCTCCTCCTTATTTATCTGAACTTCTTTCTTACATTCCTACTTGTACCCTCCATTCTGGTAGTCAAGGTCTCCTGTCCCAGCCTATGATTTCCACATCTCCATCCCAGATTCGTCCCTTCTCACTTGCTGCCCCTCACTCCCGGAACCTTCTTCCCCCATGTGCGCACCTCATAACTTCTCTAACCAGTTTCAAAACTGAGTTAAAGACTACAGTGGGTCCTTGTTATCCACTGGGGTTTGGTTCCAGGACTCCTCCGTGGCTAACAGAATCTGTGGATGCTCAAGTCCCATTAAATATAGTGGCACAACAAAATGGTGTTCCATATATAAAAAATGGAAAAATCAAGGTTTGCTATTGGAATTTATACTTTTGGGGAATATTTTCAAGCCGTGGATGCTCAAATGCATGGATAACAAAATCCGTGTATAAGGAGGGCCAACTGTATATTGTTAAGGGAAGCGTTCTCAGGTGCGTGCCCTTGTCCTCCCCAGGATGCCTTGTTTTAATTATGTATTCAGAAGCCGAGCCCTCCCTCCAGTCCATCTGCCTTGGTCCTTGCCTCAGAGGGAGAGATGAACTGTTAGACCTGATCCCCTTCCCCACCACCATTCCTTTCTCTTTTTGTGTTGTGTCTTTTTAGATTGTAAGGGCAGGGAAACATCTGATTAACAAGATTTTATGTACAGGGCTGTGTAAATTTACAGCGCTATATAAATAAAGGTGAATAATAATAATAATAATAATGTAATAACAAGCTGGAAGAGAAGAACCGAGAGTGAGGGGAATGTTAAAGGCTGTCAAATGATCACAGGCCCAACAAAGGGCCTGTCAAAATAATGGAAAATTTGTGAAAAATTTATAGGAAATAATACAGGATGTATAAGGTGGGAAAGTGGTGGCTTAAAAGGGTGTTCTGGAATGATGGAAAATGGAGGTATTGAAAGGCCAAAAAAACAGAATCATAAATAAGGTGGGGGTAAAAATTAACAGCCAGAGAAACTGGTGAGGAGGGAAATACAGTACTACATTTTATTCTAAGATTCATTTTATAGTGGACATAGAGATTGAGAAATTTTGTCTGTTTCAACAATTTCATCATTTGGTTTTAACTTTCAAAACAAACAAACAGACCATTTACTATGAAATATAGCCCATATAAGGCAAGGGGGGAGAAAGTGTGTATAGGGCCTCTGACCCCCACTTTTTGAGACACTCAGGGAGGGTTGCAGCCCATGAGATTGGAAAATTGCTCCTACTCCTGCACAGGTGGCCACCACTATATAAAGCAATAAAAATAAAATACATTCACAAAACCTCTAAATGCACTTAGACATTTGTTCTAGCTTGGAATAGCAGTAGTTTATTTTTAAAAATAAATTTAGGCTAAAATTAGTAATTTACTAATGAGCTGAACTCAATAGTTATATGTAAGGGTTTGCACTTAGTGAGGAGGAAGCTCCATTGCACGTAAGACCTTTTTTAACAGAGTAAGGCTTGTGATAATTACTTCTCAGTAAACATGCACAGGATTGTACTGCTGATACCTGTAAAAGATGTGTTTCCTTTATTACAGTATTCCAGTTATTACCAGTGAATGAACCAGCCAGAGAAGACTATTCAATTAATGAACAAAATGCGCATAACTCATGTGCCGTCTAGTGGTAAAGTTCCTTCATTTAATGTACAAAAATTCACTGAAGGTCTTACTCCATTAACATATTTTGTAATGGCAACTGAGAAATGAAAATTAGTCACTTTAGACTTGACATTTGCTAAAAGCAATTTACAATAAGGACATTACCTACAAATGATAAAACAGATTTCTAATTCCATTCAATGGCAGTTATCAGAGGGGTTTTTAAAATGCAGTTAATTAGGCTTTCCCCTAAATGCCTATCAAGTATTCTGTTCCTGAAAAGAGTAATGAAGAGGAATGACAAATGTTATTTCAAGTGTTTAACAGCATGCAAAAGCCTCAGGATAGAGACACATTAGTTACTCTATCCATCCCACCACAAGTAATTCATATGTGACATCTTGAAGCAGTTTCTATACATCAATAGTTGAGGGCCCTGTTTAGGTCCAAAGAGAGGTTTCCTGAATTCTAGCTATAATTTCAAGGCTGTCCAGTGCTAGCAACAAAACAATAACCCATTTATTTTAAGGTTATGACCTAAAAATATATCAAAATATGGGCTAACATCTTGACATGAGATTTATGGAAGGTCCATTCTGAAGTTTAAGAGATCTTCTAGAACAGTGGTTCTCAACCTTCCTAATGCCATGACCCTTTAATACAATTCCTCATGTTGTTGTGACCCCCAACCATAAAATTATTTTCGATGCTACTTCATAACTAATTAAAATATGTGTTTTCCAGTGGTCTTAGGCAACCTGTGAAAAGGTTGTTTGAACCCCCAAGGGGTCACAAGCCACAGGTTGAGGACCACTGCTCTAGAGCAATGGTTCCAAACCTTGGGCCCTCAGAACTTGCTGAAGTTCAACTCCCAGAAGCTCTGGTTAGCATGGCCAACAGATAGGTATTCAATTCAAAACTTGAGGACCAAAATTTTGGGACTGTTGCTCCAGTGATACACCACTGTACTTTGGGGACCTATCTCTATCTGTACAGCAGATGCACAAGGATTTGGAGGCACTTATTACCTCCTATATATTGAGTGATATTGAGGGAATGAGGTGGCTTAATGGTTAAGATGCTGACTCTGACGACTGCAAGATCAGCAGGTCAGCAGTTTGAGGCCCAAGCGCTGCATGACGTAGTGAATTGCCATCACTAGTCCCAGCTTCTGACAACCTACCAGTTCAAAAGCATCTAAAAGTGACAGTGACAGTAGATAAACAGGTACCACTTCGGTTGGCCACATGATCACAGAGTTATCTTTGATAACGCTGGCTCTTCAGCTTAGTAACTGAAATGAGCACCATCCCCTACAGTCGGACATGACTAGACAACCTTGTCAAAGGGAAACCTTTAACTTTATTGATATCCTTGCAAATACAGCTGAAAAGGACTTCCAAGTTGTTCTCTAGCTAATCCTCCCTCATATGCCAATATAAAATATTGTTAATGTAACTTGCTGCTACAGTATGATCACAACACTTGGGAAATCTGTTATAGGACTCAAGAGCTTTTGTAGGAAGTCTATCCTCTAACAGCTTAAATTATCTGGATACAGTTTGAATCCATTATTATTATTATTTTTTATAGCTGACAAGAAGGGTGGATATCACAAGCACAATCCTTTTATATATTATCAGGCATTCTTTCACACCAAACAGTTACAGCACTATGATATTACTTTAACTGCCATGGCAATATGGCATGAAATTCTGGGATTTGGAGTTTAGGAAATTGTATTTAGAATTCTCAACCAAACTACAAACTTCAGGATTCCACAGGATGCAGACATAGCAGTTAAAGTCGAAATCGCAGTGCCATAATCTCTTATCACTTTCTTTTAAAGTTAATGTTTCAGTTGTTCCAGATGTCATATTATCTATTCTTCTAAGTTTAAGTTTTGCTGAAATCCTTCCCTTTTTTCCAGTTTCTCTTTCTTTCTCTTTGGCTGTCTTTTGAAGTATGGCAAAAGGAAATTATTCTATTACATAAAATCCTCCTGAGTGTTAAAGAGGGTGGGCAAATGTTCTACTAAATTTTCCTAACACATAATCCTAACATCCTTTTATGCACAAAACTGCCCAGAGTTAAACATTGTTGCTTGAGTTTCTGTTGACAATATAAGTTCAAAAGTATTCTAGGGTTCAGAACATAGTTAAGCAATTATGCTGGATCTGGGTGCCAAATGTCTGTGTTTTGGGGGGTCTTCGGTGAATTTAAAGCATGAATTGCATCTCTTGGGAGCTTCCTGAAGAGGCAATTCAGCTTTGGAAGGGGAAGAAAAGGGGTTCTTCAAGGTGTCTGAGAGGTGGATGACCACAAAAGTCACTTAAGTGAGCTGAATGCAGCTGCAGATTCACATATTGGTTAGCCCTGTTTTAGAACAATGCTTCCCAGGAAATGTATTTACATGGGAAATGTAAAAAAAAAAACCCAACGCAGAAGGGACTAGTACTATATTTGTGCACACCGGCTATAATAATTTCTTTCCTGAAAACCTGCCAGGATAGCTTGTGAACCAGCACCAGTCCCTGGACTACCATTTTGAGCAGCACTACTTTATAAGACCCAGGTGGCAATCCTCTACATAATAGCCTAGGAATCAATTCCATGATCCCCCCCAAAAGTGTTGTAGAAAACTGCAGTCCATGTTGCCTTTGTAATACCCCTCCCTCCCTCCCTCCCTTTTTAAAATTTAGATTTATTTATTCTGGCCGCAGACCAGAATTAATGACACTGAGATAAACATTTCAGAGTTTAGGTCAACATTTCATTCTCATTGCATTTATCTTATTTTCCTGCATTTACTTTTTAAAAAAAATAAACCAGAAACATGCAATTATTCATTCAGATTTCGTTGAGTCTATTTGATCTCTACCTAAAAATACATGTAACAGACTCCCCTCTCCAATATCAGAACAAGAGGAATAAATAGAAATCTTGATTGCAAGTAGTAAAGACAGTAAATCATTAAATCTAACCATTGTCAAAGCATGCTTATACTGTATTTAAGAAAATTTAACTCTGCTACATACTTTGCCACAATAAACAGGATCTTTATCCAAGGTATCTGAGAGCAGGACATATTTGTTTAGGATCATATATCTTTAAAGGTGCATCAAAAGTGATTTAATCTAATTTCCGATAACAATTTAACATTAATTTTCAAAATCGCATGGGAAAACTCTGCTGTGTATATTTTCTCTGAGGGATTTAATCTATTGAGAATCATAGTATTGGGTAACTGAACAACCCCACCCCCATGTATTTTTTTCAAAAACAAAACCGAAAAAAACAGGATAATAGCATCTTGAAGGTTAGGCCCTTGATCCTGCTGACTGGAATCCCCAACAGAAATGTAAAGTCGCAAGTCAACTTGGACAATAAAGAGTAGGTTGGAGAAGTTTACGACTGATAGAACCATACCGCTAATTCATATTTCAACTCTCAATAACAACTGGATAGCAAATCCAGCCTATAAAATTGTCATTTCCACTAGTATGTAAGAACCACATTTAATGTAATCAAAGAAGGTATATGCAGAAACTGTCCTCACTTTCCTCAAGGACCAGTGAAAAAAAGACTTATTAATACCCAACTGCTTCTAACTTAACACCTACTCAATGTCATTATCATTTATTCTCTGTTTATTTTCTTATACAGTGCGTCCGCATCATACGCAGGTGCCCCTTATGCAGCTTTCAGCTTACACTGAAAGCTGCGCAACGGAAATAAAAATGGTGTGCGCGCCTATGGCGCACGTGCCACACCACACAACATGCACAAGCCCCATTATTTTGAATAGGGCTCGAGCATACGCGCCATTTGCTTTATGTGGAGGGGGGTCCAGAACACACACACCACGTAAGGCAAAGGTGCACTATATTCAGAGGAAGGATAAAAAGGCACACTAGAGAAGTGGCAAATCTAATCTGAAATTCTAAACCTATCATCAATTTCCAGGTGGCAAGTAGTAGCAAGTAATTTCTGGATGCCAGTACTTAGAGAGGTTTTTTTTAAAAAAAACTTAAGCTTTTACAGCAATCCATGTAGTACTGGTAGCAAACAAAACATATCCTTTAGTTTGCATTTATCAACCACCTCCAGATAGCTAGCTTTTATCTTATGACAGTTCGTTTGACTCATATTAACCTTGACTGAGCATATTATAGGGTACAGATTCTCAGCAGTCTCTTAGTGCACTTGCTTTGTATTATCCTGTATACAGATTTAAATGATTATATGCATTAGAAGTCTCTTTTGACTTCAAAAGTAGTACTGTGTTGTTGTTGTTGTTGTTGTTGTTGTTGTTGTTTTAAAAAAAAGGAAGGAAGGAAGGAAGGAAGGAAGGAAGGAAAGAAAGAAAGAAAATCAGCCCCCTGCTGTGTCCCTTTTACATTACCAGGGTTAATGAAAAATGACAGAATTACTACTCCACTAATTTCGTTCAATCACAGAAGTGAAACCCCAGATTGACACTTTCTTCAAGAACAGAATGGAATCTGTACAATACCAGGAGTCAATAAATAATTTATTTTGAGAATTGTTTTATATTTTGTGACATAAGTCTGTATTTCACAAATTCGATTCTATGTGTTTTATAAAATTAATTATAGAAAAATCACACTAAAAGGGCAACTGTGTGGAGGGGGGAGTCTAGTAACATCTAGAACTTCATTTAATAAAATAAATTTTAAAAAGCAATTTTAACATCAGGAAGCTGCTTTTGGATTCGAAGACATCACTCTATATTTAGTTAAGCAATAGGAACTGTCTTTAAACACAATTTTCCATGTCCTTAATCTGAATTTTAAATTACGTAGGAGCTTCTGGGGGATACACCTGGAAAAAAAGATTTTGAAAAACCCTTGAAAAATTAACAAAAGATTGCAGTGGTAGCAGTCCCTTATAGGCATACTGTTGATGTCACAGCCCTTTATGTGAAATAAAATTTAACATTTTGCTGTGTATTTCACTAACGTACATCCAATCATTCCCTGGGGCTTGCTTGGATGCAATGACCAGTTGAGCATGTCCAGTTCTAGTAAGGCAGAGTGGGCAACTGTGGTGGGTCTGGAGACTCTCTCTGATCTGTGACCCTCATAAGGCTGCATGGACTGCCATCCCACAGCCTCCCTGGCCATAAAAACAAAAGTGTGCAGAAGGACAGGTTGCTTACCTGTAACAGTATTTCTTCGAGTGGTCATCTGCGAATACATACAAATGGGTTCTCTGCGCCTGCGCAGTCGAATTCGGAACTTTCTGGAATCACTGGGCAGAAAAGCGGCTTGCAACTTTTTGCAACTTTTTGGCGGTAGCCCCTCCCCTCCTCTATATAAGCCCTGTTCCCGCTCTTTTCCTCAGTTCCGAAATTTTTCCGCCGCAAGCGACGGAGGAGCAGAACAATGTTGAGCAGGACACTGAGGGGAGGAAGGGTGGGATTTGTATGTATTCGCAGATGACCACTCGAAGAAATACTGTTACAGGTAAGCAACCTGTCCTTCTTCTTCGTGGTCTCTGCGAATCATACAAATGGGTTAGACTAGCAAGCTTAGGTAAGCGGCGGAGGGAGTGTCATGACAACAGTTGTGAAGTGAACCAAAAAACTTTATTGATTCACAATAAAAATTGTCAAATTGAACCAACCCTTGTGTGATTCTTGTATGAATTATAGAAGAAAACAACAATAGTGCAATGCTGCTCACAGAGCAGAACATAAACCAAGTACTCAGAGAGCAAACTATATACATGGTGTATAAATGCAATCAGAACGACACCATAACACCCAATCCTGGATGCAAAGGAAATCAAGTAAAAAGGCAAACAGTGCAACAGTTAGTGCAATGTGTCATATGCAACAACAATGCAATGTAAAATCAACATGGCATAGTACACAACATGGCATAGTACAGAACTTGACATTAGTGTAAACCAGACAGTAGCACTGCTCTGCCAAAGGCTGCATCGGTCCTTGCCCTGGTGTCCAACCGGTAATGTTTTATAAAAGTCATAGGTTGGGACCAGACAGCAGCCTTACAGACATCCTCCAGCGGAACCCCAGTCAAAAAAGTGGAGGATGTCGCTACCGCCCTAGTTGCATGTGCCCTGACCCTGGCTGGAAGAGTTCTACCCGACAGTTCATAACAGAGGTGGATGGTACCAGCCACCCATTTAGAAAACCTCTGAGCAGTCACGGGTAGTCCCTTCTTGGGCTCTGAGTAGCACTGGAACAGTCTGTCAGAGCGGCTCGAACCCGAAGTTCTGTCCAAATAGAAGGCCAAAGCCCTCCGAACGTCCAACAGGTGCAAACGACGTTCAGCGTCGGTGGTCGGGTTCGGGGCCAGGGTCGGGAGCACAATGTCTTGGCACATGTGGAAAGCAGACACTACCTTAGGCAAAAAGGTAATGTCGGTACGGAGGACCACCTTATCCTTGTGGAACCGAAGGAAAGGTTGGTCCCTCCGTAAGGCACAGAGCTCGCCAGCACGGCGGGCAGAGGTAATGGCTACCAGAAAGGCTGTTTTCCAAGTCAGCAGCCTCAGGTCAGTGGTAGCCATAGGTTCGAAGGGCTTGGTACCAAGACGGGACAAAACAACCTCGAGGCTCCACGCCGGTGCCGGTACCGAGGCCGGCGGATGGAGGTTGTTAAAGCCCTTCAAAAACCCCTTCACCAAGGGGTCCTTGAAAAAGGAAGGTTTCCCATCAAACTGGAAATGGGAACAAATAGCGGACAAATAACACTTGATGGAGTTAAGGCACAGCCCCGACTCCACCAGTGTCATCAGGAACTCCAGCACCGTCGGCGTCGACACCCTGGATGGAGACAGGCCTCTCGAATCCAGGAAGCGGAGGAATCTCTGCCACTTGCAGGAGTAGGACCTCTTGGTCGCAGGTTTGTGGGCCGCCAAGATCACACGCCTCACCGCCGCCGGAAGGTCCGCTAAGGCCGGAGTCGCCATGCCACGAGCGGAAGGTCCTCGATGTCTGGATGACGAACTCGACCCTCCTGTAGAGTGAGCAGGTCCGGTCTGGGCTCGATCCTGAGGAACCGATTCCGCGACAGGTGAAAAAGGGACGGAAACCACGGCTGCCTGGGCCACCAAGGGGTGATCAGGATGGCGTCCGTCCGGTCTCTCGACATCTTGGAGACGACCCTCGTGATGAGCGGGAACGGAGGGAAGGCATACAGAAATTCCCCCGTCCAGCTGTGTAGAAAGGCATCCCCGAGCGAGCGTCGAGACCGATCCCGGGAGCAAAACTGGCTGCAGTGTGCGTTGGTCTCCGACGCGAAGAGGTCTGTCTGCGGGGTGCCCCATCTGGAGAAGAGGTCCGCGACCACGTCGGGGTGGAGAGTCCACTCGTGGCACTGCGAATCTGACCTGCTGAGCTGGTCCGCCAAGACGTTCTCCTCCCCGGGAAGATGCACTGCCTGCAGGGAGATGTTTCTCGGGATGCACCAGTGCCAAATCCGAAGAGTTATCTCCAGTAAAGTTGGAGATCTGGTTCCGCCCTGTTTGTTCAGGTAGTACATGACAGTGGTGTTGTCCGTCAGGAGCTGCACTACCCTTACGCGAAGCTCGGATTCGAAAGCCTTCAAGGCCTTCTCGACAGCTAGCATCTCCAGGGCGTTGATGTGGAGATCTTGGTGACGCGCTTGCCACTTGTCCCTTATGGTGAGTCCCATTGTGTGGGCTCCCCAGCCGTCCATGGATGCGTCTGTAGTGAGGACCACCTGCGGGTCCGGAGGGACGAACGGCATGCCGGCGCAGACGTTCTGGGAGTCTAGCCACCAGGACAGGGAACGAGCGACGGGCCTCGGTACCGTGAGCCACTTGCTTGCAGGATCGGCCAACGGGTCGAAGACGGAGAGGAACCACGACTGTAGGGGCCGAAACCGGAGCCTGGACCACGGGGTGACGAAGGTGGTCGAGGCCATATGGCCCAGCGCTACCTGGACTTCTCGAGCCCGCACCCGTCTGTTGGCACAGCAATGCCGGACGGCCTTGGAAAGGGACAGGAAACGGTCCTCGGGCAGAGATGCGATGCAACTTTCTGAGTCGAGGATAGCCCCGATGAACTTGATCCTGGTGACGGGGGTCAAGTGGGACTTCTCGAGGTTCAGTACCAGGCCGAGAGACTGGAGCAGGGAGACGGCGAAGGAGATGTCCTGGCAAAGGGCCTCTTTGGAGTCTGCCGCGAAGAGCCAATCGTCTAGGTAGGGGAAGACTCTTGACCCTCGCTGGTGCAGATAGGCGACTACCGGAGCCATGCACTTGGTGAAGACTCTCGGCGCGGTGGCGAGACCGAAGGGCAGGACATTGTAGTGGTACATCTCCGTCCCGATGGCAAAGGAGAGGAACCGTCTGTGTCCCTGTCGAATGGAGACCTGGAAGTAGGCGTCTTTGAGGTCCAACGTCGCAAACCAAAGTCCCTGCGACAACAATGGTAAAATGGAAGCAAGAGTTACCATCCGGAACTTCTTGTAAACCAAAAAACTGTTAAGGTCCCGAAGGTCCAGTATGGGACGGAGGCCTCCATCCGGTTTCGGTACCGTAAAGTATCTAGAAAAGAACGCCCGGTGGGCCAGGTCCGGATCCAGGGGGGAGATGGCCCCTTTGTCCAACAGAGTGCGTACTTCGTCGAGGAGGGAAGGTGAGGGATCCGTAGAAAGGAGGGCTCCCGTAGGCGGGAGTTCTTCGAACTCGAGGGCATATCCTTTGGATATAATAGTCAGCGCCCAGGAGTCGGTGGTGATTTGGGCCCAGATGTTATAGAAAGGCCTCAACAGATCCAAAAAGAAGGGACGAGAAGGGGAGACAACGGAGTACGCTGGAGACCTTCACTGTCCCTTCTTACCCGAATCAGGTCCGGGCTTCCTCGGAAGCGGTCTTCGGTAACGGGACTGAAGACGTCTCCCCGATGAAGATGAGGATGGAGAGGAGAACCTCTGCCTGGTGTCCTGGCGACGGTACTGCCTCTCCTGCTCAAATGGCCTCTGCGACTGTCCGAAGGATGGTCTGGCCCCGAAGCGCCTCCTGGAGAAGGCCTGCTGGGGAGCGGACATGCCGTGCTTCTTTGCGGCTGACTTCATGCGGTACTTGAAGTTCAGCCGCTCGTCGGTGTCCTTAGCAAAGAGCCCTTCGCCATCGAACGGCATGTCCTCTATAGCGGCCTTCGCCTGCGGGGTTAGATCAGAAGCCCGAAGCCAGGCATGTCTCCGGAGGGCCATACTGGAAGCCATGGACTTGGCCGAACAGTCCGCCGTGTGTCGAGCCGAGGTAATGAGAAGGCCTGCAACCGAGTGTACCTCCTCCCGGAGTTGGTTTGCAGCAGGAGCCTTCTCCTGAGGGAGGTCCGCCAACAGGGGTGACATCCTCTCCGCCAGGTATTGTATGTAGGCCCCCATGCAGGCATTATAGTTCGACACCCGCAGTCCCAGGGCTGAGGCCTCGAAGATCTTCTTCGAAATCCCGTCTATCTTCTTGCCCTCGCGGTCCGAAGGAGACGGGGAGGTCTTTGGGGTGAAGACCTTCTGTGACCCCTCGACAATTGCCGAATTCTGAGGCGGGTGTGAATGGAGCCACTCTGCCGATGATGGAGAGATCTTGTAAATGGAGTCGATCTTCCTCGAGGTCGACGGGGTGGATGCTGGATTCTGCCACGACCTCTTGGCGATCTTCTCCAAAGACGGCAGGAATGGGATGGCTACCAATGTTGGTGCCGAGCCCTGAACTCGTTTCTCGACCGGGTCGAGGGCCTCCTCCTCGGACCGAGACACCTGGAGCTCCAAAGCATTCGCCATCTTGATGACGTGCTCCCCAAAGGTGTGCACGTTATCAGTAGGGGACACTGGACCTGGTTGGTAAAAGGCCTGTCGAACCGGCCCCTTTTCCTCGGTGTCGGTATCGATCGGAGATGGGACCGAGCCTTCGGTGTCGAACTCCACGTCCGAGTCGGAGCTGGGCTCTCCACAGAGTACTGCACTGGAAGGGGAGTAGGCCGTCTGAGTTGCTGCCTCTCCGCGAACGGCGTCCTCCCGCCTGAGGGTGGCCGATGTCAAAGCCTCGTCAACGACCTTCGACGGTGCAGAACCCTGGACCTCGTCGCCGACTCTGGCAGACACATCCAGCGGGCGCCAGCGCTTGCCTCGTGGTCTGTCAAGAGTAGAAGGGTCAACCGCCACAAAGTACTTGCCGGACTCGCTATCATAATAGTATTCCGGCTCGTCCTCGGTCTCGGCCATAGGGGTCGGCGACCTACGAGACCTCTGGCTCAGCTGTGGGGAGCGCTGAGCGGGCGTCAGGCTGCGCGGCACCGATGTCTCGCGACGGGCGGCCTGGGAGCGAGGCGACGCTTCTGTCGGTACGGAGGCGGTCGGTACGGAGGCGGACCTTTCGACAGAGGGAATTTCCGTGGCGGGAACATCCCTCGGTGTCGACGCACGTGGCAGCTCGGTTCCCACGTCGGAATCGGAGCGGGCCTTCTTCTGGAGGGTCTCACCCTCAGAGGAGCGCTTTTTCCGGAGGGATTCCCCCTCGGTAGAATGCTTCCTCTTGGCAGGGGCTTTAGAAGTGGATTCCTTCAGAGAGGAAGAGCCCTCTGCCACACCCTGAGAAGGAGTTTTCACCTTCTTTCTCCGATTCTCATCCCTGTGGTCCTTGCCCTGCCTGGGCTTGTCCTTCTTGGAGGACTTAGACTTCTCACCCGTCTTCTTAGCCGATTTCTCGGCGGGGTGAGTCTCCGCGTCCCGGGAGGACTTGGAGGGACCAACAGGGGAAACAACAGTCACCTTCTCCTGAGACATCTTGGAGGCCGGAACGGGTGCTTTAGAAACCGAAGCCGGAACCGAAGCCGAAGGCAGGATCTCCTGAGGGGCCAAAGCCCGATCGAGAAGGTAGGATTTCAGCTGAGAGGCACGGTTCTTCCTCGCCTGCGAAGTCAATGATCTGCAGAGGGCACAGCTCTGGGTGTCGTGGGCCTCGCCCAGGCAGATCAAGCACTTGGAGTGGGGGTCCGTGTGAGGGACCTTGGCCCCACAAACAGCGCAGTGCTTAAATGGAGCCGGAGACATCAAGTCCAAATCGGGATCCAAAATCGAAGTCAATCAAGCCGAGAGGTCAAACAATAGCCGAGTCACAGACGAGGGAGAGTAGTCGAGAAGCAAGCCGAAGATCGAGAAAACCAAGAGAGACAAGCCAAGCGATTCCACACTGTTCCTTTAGAGTAGCCTACGCGGCGGAAAAAAAGGAACTGAGGAAAAGAGCGGGAACAGGGCTTATATAGAGGAGGGGAGGGGCTACCGCCAAAAAGTTGCAAAAAGTTGCAAGCCGCTTTTCTGCCCAGTGATTCCAGAAAGTTCCGAATTCGACTGCGCAGGCGCAGAGAACCCATTTGTATGATTCGCAGAGACCACGAAGAAGAAGTCCATTTCTACACATTAAAACAGTACAGGGAGCCTCTGAAACCTGTGAAAAAGGTGAATTGCTGGTCCTAGAGGTCAAAAAAGGACAGTCCAGAGATTCATGAGAGATGGAAGGTCACAAAAATAGCCTTGTATGCTGCACTTTGCCCACTCCTGTAGCAACGCTTGACTTGGGGGGCATTGCACAAGCTCTCACTTCCACTGAAGCAGAAGAAACAGGGTCATGACAAGAAGTTCCTATTTCACACTGGGGGTGGGGGTGGGTGGGTTAAAGTTCTCACGTCAACATTCCCAAAACACCATGCAAAAATTTTGCAATTCCAGCCCGGGGCTACATATAATGCAGAAGGATGTGTTGCAAGTATGGAGCTAAAGCTGGTTACATAACACTGGTCTGACATGCAACTGGATTTGCACAACTGCTAACAAACAGAGGTCATACATCTGCTATGGCAATGTTTCCCATGGCCAAACTACCTCCCACGTTACTAAGACTCTGAGTTAGAGGCAGCAAACTGCAGAATAGCATGACATCTGACACAACTGTGCCAGTGATCTATTCCCAAGTTGAGAAAACCTTACCATACCTCTGCCTCTTCCACGTCCTGGTGCAATGAAGAAAAAGCACCACTAGATATAAATATAGTTGATGTTGCATGACTGTCTATTAATATGTGGTAGATAACACAGAACCTTTGTGAAGAGGAACCAACTGTTTCTATAGCACAGTAACTGGCCCTCAGCCTGAGCCATGACAAATTTCTGCTATATGACTATATATATTGAAATTTTTAAAGTACTTACACCAAGGTCAATCCCAGTTATGTCAATGAAATCTAAACAAGGTATTAGAATGCTTCACACTCAAACCAAACACCCACAAAGGCCATCATTGGTGCACTGTTCACTGCAATTAGACATTCCACTGCTTCATCCATGATCCTCAATCTGTTATTGTGTGTCTGAGCAATGATCTCGCTACTTAAAATTCTGCTTACAGATGTAAAATCAGACAGTTTGGCATATTTCTGATGTTTAAAAATGCAGTTTTAGAATTTATATTCTGTTTTAATTATTTTTAATGTTTAATGTTTTAACTTTAAAAATTATTTTGATTCCCTTTAAATGAACTTCAATATTTATTTATTTATTTTAAAAGATTTTGTATAGTTTTTAAAATCTCTATTGCTTTAAAAACATTGTTAGCCATCTTGAGTCCTATTATTGGAGAAAAGGCAGGATATAAATGAACAGTAATAATAACAACAATTGCCTTAGGTTTGTACAAGCAAAACAGTGAATGTATGCTATATTAAAAAGAGCTGCAAACTACTACATGTGTATGCTATATGTGTATCTTGGGTATTTCTATGAGAGAAGATAGGAAGGAGGGAGGGAGGGAGGAAACAAACCACAAATTTGGTAATGACTAAAATGAAGTGTATGCTTTGGACAGAAATAGTCTAACAATACCACTGTCCTAAGGACTAGGCTGGTAACATATTTGGATAATTTAAGTCAACACTTAAACAATATGGAATTGTTTAACTTTTCAGTGGTGCATCATTACCCCCTTCTTCAGAATCTTGAATATGTCTACAATATGTACCAATATTATCATTCTGTAATTCTTTAGATGGTCTTACATACTCATCTTCATATTATGCAGTTCCTAGCATTCTGAATATATAAAAACTTATCCCAGAGATATTTCATCTCCCCCACCCAGCACATTTTCTGAAGTGCAAATATTTTTTACACTAGTAACATTTTAAAATTGTCATCCCCCCCCCCCCCCCCAGCCAGGGCCTTAACATCTTTAGTTCTATCATGTCCTTTCCATAGTCAGGTTTTTCCATCTGTAAAGTATGCTTCTCTACTGAAAGAAAGACAGATGGCAGTTGGGGCAGCCATAAAACCACTTGTGTTTCCTTATCCACTTTCTAAACTAAAATTGTAGCTTCCACTCTATAGCAGAAGTTACTGCATCAAAACCAACAACGGAATCTTTGGCAACTATCTGTGGCCATTCTGTTTTTGTTCTACACTTGTAAAATGGTAATAATCACTGGATCCTCAAATGAATGTCAGTAAAGCAAAGTAAATCACTGTAAAATGTTTTAAACAATCTTTAAATGTTGCTGGTCAGGAACAATCGCAACAGTAACACTACACATCTGGAACATGGTAGGCAGCACAAGTCTGCTATAATAATGTAATCATTTTCACCAACTGTATTAATTCACCACTAGATGGTGATATACAAACCTCTGAATTAATAATACTGTAAGTATTAACTCTTGGGTGACTCCCCTCCCTCCTTTTTTTTTCCTTAGTGAGTTCTAGAAATCTCCTCAAACAGTTTATCCGCTTTAATTGCAAAGTTACCATAGCATTTTGAGATCACTGTAGTGGCCTTTAGGGAATGATGTTTCTCTGTTACAAAGAGCTTAAAAGCAATTCATGGTTTCTCATGTAGTAACTGCTTTAGGGGAAAGAAAACTGGAATAGTGATGGGGAAAGCACAGCATTGCCATTCCCATCACTCCTAGTCAAGTATAGGCAATAGTACCAATAGTGAGGAATTTGGGGAGGAGCAATTCAACAATGTCTGAAGGGAAGCATCCACACTCTATAATATAGAGTACTACAGGATATCTAGTCATATGCCCTGACAGCCAAAAGATAAGTAAAGGAAAAGCTTTTTGTTTTTAACACAATAGTTTTCATTAATGTAAAGTCCAGAAAGGAACCAGACTAATTACAACACACGCACAACGGAAACATTTTTTGTTTTATCAGTACATGTCAATTTGCAGAACCCCTCTTTCAAACAAATTCTATATTACCCAGCTTAGTTGTTTTAAACATAAAAGTTAAGTTTTATGTCACATATTCAAGAAACGACATGGGTGATGTTGATGCAGTCTCTTAAACATAATTCATCTTGAGAAAACAGATGAAATTACAATAGATAAAAAACACATGTAAAGCTGGGGATTATGCAATCCATCCTCCTTGTGCATGGTCAGGTTCTTTATTTTCCTGGTTTGCAGAACATGGCAATTTCCAGGTGATAAAATGTGCCCAACAGTGGGAAATCAGGGAGATAGTTGAATGACATAAAGGTGAGAAAGGAGCACAAATGTCTAATGTTAACTTAGGTAATGCCACTATGAAGTGTGTGAGCTGATTTGATAGATTTTTACAGTGTCCAAATGCTATTTGGAATGATTTCAGCTTGTTTACCAAGAAGCGATAATAGCTAAGTATGGTGCTTATGCAGACTGAAATCATACTTTAAAAACAACACAGAACACTATCCCAATGAGCTTCCTATCCAGCATGAAGGGGGAAATTCATATTTGAGTTTATACCACAGAAAGATCTTAAAAGAGAGAGGAGATGAGAGATAATCATTGTGATCTCTCATTGTGATCATTATGGTTGTGACTGAGCAAAAATGAGATGCTCCAGCTTTAAATGAAATTGTTAGTATAAAATACATTAGGACGTTAACAAAATTCTGATTTGCTAATATAACTACTGATTTGATTAAATTCCCTTAGCATTCTAAATTACTTATGACAAATGATGTCACTGAACCATTTCACTATTCTGTGGGGCTTTCTAGATTGGCAAAAAGAAGTGTGTTCATGGCTGCATGAAACTCTAGCCTTTAGATGAGAAAAAGGGAAAGTGTGCCATGAAAACGCTTTTTTTGCATTTTAGGGGAGAAGAAGCGCCTTTTAAAAGGTGCTGGTTTTCCCAGCTTCTTTTTTAAAAACTGCAGAACAGCGCAGCTCCATGTGGTGCAGCTGCTAAGCATTAAGGAAAAGGCAACTTCATGTCACACTTTCCTGCCAATCTAGAAAGCCCCTGTCTAAACCTTCCACTTTCATTTAATTTGCATCCTCTCCTCAGTCCACCAGGGAAGAGTTTCAACAGGGAAAAATCTGAGCTTCTCACAAGTCTGTCTAGTACTTCACATGTGCAGTGAATCTAATAACATGTTCAGATGGAATATGGCATTTGTTCTGGTGGGTTATATCAAAATGTTGTAAAGTTGACAATTTGAAGCAGAGAATCAGTAGGATGGAAATCTTAGACCCTTTAAGCAGCTTAGCACCCTCTTTCCTTTCTCCTCTTCTGCCTCAAAGATACTTTCTTCCCACCTGGGCTTCAAAAGTGGAATAAACATGGCTAAGAGAAAAGCTGCCAAGAAAAAAAATTGTGGGAAGAAACACAACAGCCAATTGAACTGACTGGAAACATCCTGCATGCTCACTACCTCTTTCCCAGAAAATCTCTCCACCTTACACTACAGTGGTTCAGCATAAACCCCATTCCAATGGATAGATCTACTACCAAAGCACATAGGCCATGGGTTTGTGTGCATCCTTTATCAACTTGCTGGGATTCCAAAGCAGAGACACATATATGTGCAAAAAGGTCTCTGAAAGCAGAAATGCTTGAACATCACCGAAAATATCCCCTGGCTTATCAGCAAGTAAAGTCATGCCAGATAAGCACATGTGTAACAGACAGAAGCAGTTACTTTTGTATCAGAAGAAAATATTTAAATCTTCCACTCACCTCAGCCAATACCACAATCAGTACAAGTTCAACTTTTGAGTCTGGAAAAAGAGCATTTACTTGAGGTGACATGCCGATCAGGACACAATTGGTAACTACTGATATGACAGTCATAGTTTGAAAAGCCAACTGGAAAAAAAAGAAAGTAAAAAAGAAAAGAATACTTTTAGTAACAATCCAGCTAATTATTTGACATTCCTACATTTTATATCTAAAAGTGGCAACACCCTACAACTGGGGAACAGGTATAAGTGCAGAATCTGTTAGTCACGAAGAGAGCCACATGGAAGCATTATTGTAAATAAATACATAAATAAACATTTTTATTTATAAAATAAAAGCATCTATTATATTTCACCTCTTCCCATCCACATCTATTGAACATTTTATGAATACCGTATACAGTGGACTTCATGTGTAAGTCAACGGCAGGTTTGGGGGCCAAAATTATGGATTTTGAAATGACCAGTGGATAAGTCGAGGGTAAAACATTGGGCCACATAACAAAGGATCTAAAAGATGAAGCAAATGAATGAATTATGTTCCTGGCCCCACATACATGATGATACTGTTGGGATAAAGAGTTCCAAGGAAAATGTACAATATGCGATGGCCAAAGACCATTCAAGAGCATCGGCCAATCAGATGCTGGCTGGGGGAATTTGAACAATCCGTTGACAGTTGGATTTGGCAGTTAGATTTTGACAGTTGGGCTGAAGATTCCGTTAGAGTCAGTTGACTGAATGGCTTGTTCTGTAGAAAGATGGTGGACTGTATTGATGTTTATAAATAGCTCTGTACATACTGTAACTTCTAAGAATAAAAGCCTCATCTGAGAGACCTTTGTCTGCAGTGTCTCTTCAGTTATTCTGGAAGAGGAGAGGTACTTCTCCAACTCACAAGCTGCTGCCTACACTACAGTGGAAAAGGTGATCCTGGCGCCAAAAGTAGCCGTGGTACCTCATCACGGACTGCGCTACTCAAAAGCTAACAGATACAGCACTTTGGAGTTGCTCACCATCCACATGTGTCCCATGGTAGAAAGGGTTCTTGTGACCTGGAAACTGTTGCGGCAGTGGCATCTGCTAGAGCCACTAGCACTACCCTTCCTTCCTCTATCAGGATAGTCAGAACTCGCAAAGAGGCTCAGTCTCTAGAAACTGAATTAAAGTCTTTGATACAGCAGTGCCATAACATGCTAGTGTGGCATAAAGAGCATTAGGAATGAAATGGGACTAAAACCTGGATCCCAATCCCTTGTCCTCTTAGTTTGGGTCTCCAAAGAAACAGTACAGCTGTCTAGTCAGAAGAATTCCATCCAATTAACCCCCTCCACAACTTCCAGATCATCCCACTCACAACTGAGAGGAAACTGGCACTGGCATGCCAACCTAACCTTATCCACTCAGTTTAGGATGATGTCTCTCTCCATCAAGTACAGTACCAGGAAGAGAAAAGCGTGAACCATTCACTTAGTCTGGGCCTTGAAAATCGTGTCCCTTCCTATCAGGAAAAAGGCCATTTTCTAGAGTTTGAGTTCCACTTTAGACATCAGGGTTTGAGGCTAACTACTATGTCAAATACCTATACAGCTTTTTAGCCTTGCCTTCCCAACCTAAGATCTTCTTCAAACTAAACACCACACTGTGAAACCTGTGTTGCTTTGACTCATCTGTAAAAGGAAGAAGTTATATTGTGAATATAGTAGCACAGTTTGGGGGAAATAGCATCTGAAACAATCCTGTAAGACTAGATGGACAAGTCAAACCCAACATAATAAAAATGCCTTGTTTGTATTTCTCTCTTGCAGGTCATTCTTTTCTACTCAACTGAATCTTTCACATTATAGTAAGTCTACAACAGTATTTCTATGCTTTTATGATATTTCTGTTTCTTTAAGACTAACAAGACTGACAATCTTCTCATATGACAACAAAAAAGATATCAGTAGCAAAGTTGTGCATACATTAAAACATGATTGAATTACCTGCCATACACCTATATTTGCAGTGGGCTCTGCAAATGGGCGTTTAAAGATTCTGCACATTTTTAAGGCATCAGAATATATCTCTGTGACGTTGTTAAGCACAGCAAAAACAGCTGCCAGAGGGTAGACACATGAAAAAAGGCTCACATATCCAAACTGTAAGAACAGCTCCAAATAGTCATCAAAAGTTCCCTGGAAAAAAGAGATCATAGTAACTATAAATATCAGATTAGAAGCAGTTTAACAGATTCTGGCAAATGTAATCTCCTACCTAATTAAAAAGATTAAAATGGAAAGTAAGGTGAAAAGTGGGAAGTGGAAAGCCTAAGATTAAGGTGAAAGGAGCAAATGCCTGTTCTCATTTCTCCTCATTTGAAGTTCAACTAATCCTGCTCATCAACTCATCTTACAGGAAACATGAAGGCTACTCACTTAATAAAACATTAGAGAATGTGGATAACATGGTTTCACAAGCAGGATGAGTCATGAGTTAGAAATAATGTAATACTTTTAATAACTACCTTCTTTCTTAAACTATGTTTGGCACATGTTATTGCCTCTCATTTATTTACTAAATAAACCCTTTTAACTCTTATTGTACAAAAGGGCTAACATTGCAAGGGAAATTTCTTGAAAGCAAATAAAAGATATGGAATCCAGAAGCTGAGGTGACAGCAGGAGGTTTTAGGACAGGGGTGGCCAACTTTGGCTCTTCAGATGTTTTGGATTCTGGCTCCCAGAATCTATTAGTCATTCTGGTTGGGACTGTTGGGAGTTGGAAGTCCAAACATCTGAAAAGCATAAAGCAGTGGTTCCCAAATGTTGGTCCTCCAGATGTTTTGGACTTCAGTTCAGAATTCTTGAATGTTCACCGAGCTGGTAGGGGATTCTGGGACCTGAAGTCCAAAACACCTAGAGGACTAAAGTTTGAGAACCACTGACCTGAGGTTTCCTATCCTGGGATAAGAACTTGGTACTTTCCACAAGGCATGGTGCAAAACAGAGTTCTACCAGTGAAGACAACTTTGCAGACATCCTATTTTTCCTCTCTGTACAGATTTTTTTTTAAGTATAGAAGTTATATAGAAAAGATGGAAACATAGGAAAGGTACAGTTTGGAAGACAGTAAGATCTGGATCAACTCTTAAATGTCCATAAGTTTGCAGAGGAACTGCATAATAAAAGATTCCATCTGGAAGGACCCAGTGTATCATAGGAACTATTAGTTACCTCGTATGCAAACACTAGGACACCAAGCTCAGTAAAAACACTGGGTTGTGCTAGATTGAACTTTGATTTGAATCAGTATGTCAGTTCTTATCTTCTATATATTTGGGTGTATATCTGCAAAAATTCAAGTTATTTCTATGGAATTCAGTTATTTAAGATTACGTTAGTTGTTACATCTCAGAAGGAGGGGTATTTAAAGCTCAAACACTGAAGAAGATATAGTCCACCAGCTTACCAAATAGGTATCCATTCCTTTTTCCAAGTTAACTTGCTCAAATAAAGACAGGTCAGCATCTTTCTCCAATTCTTTTATCTTTTTCTTGACCCTCTTATTTCGTCTCTTTTGGAGCCAGTAAGGCAGTACAGCTTCTACACATTGATTAAGGATTTGTGAAGTTATCAGCAAAGTTGCCAAGCTCTTTAAAAAAAATTAAGCAAAGCAAGACATTTAACAAGAGTCACTGTAGTAGTTCTTTTTTAAAAAACTGTATTCAGTTAGCTAATAATCAAGACAAGCTGGGCAAAGAATGCAGATCTCCATATTTTTAAAACATTGATCTGGATATAAATTATTTACTTTGGTTTTGTGGTGCAGAGCAAGACATAAGCATGGAAGTAGTCAAAGAAGCAGGCTGTTTAGCAGAGCTGCTAGCTATTTTTCTTCCTACCAGCTTTACTAAATTAACATATTCATGGAGTTCACGTTTTCCATCACAAATGGGAAGGCTACGAAAAAATGAGGTTAGACTTACCATGAAGGTTCATTCTGAGCCCTTCTCCATGCCATCTAACTACATCCTGGCCTCTGAGGGGAGTGAAAAGGTAGGCCCAGCCCCATCTGGCCTTCCCTGAAGAAACTGAGCCCTCCACACGGCATCTGACCACATCCTGGCCTCTGAGGTGAGTGAAAAGGTAGGCCCAGCCCATCCAGCATTCCCTGAAGAAAATGAGCCCTCCTCATGGCATCTGTTTTGGTCCAGGCCTCCAAGGGAGAAAGAACTGCTGGACCTGATTCCCTTCCCCTTCACCATTCCCTACTCCTTCTGTGTCCTGTCTTTTTTAGATTGTAAGCCTGAGGGCAGGGAACAGTCTAATTAAGAAGATTGTATTTATAGCGCTGTGTCAATTTACAGCACTAAATAAATAAAGCATAATAATAATAATAATAATAATAATAATATGATGATGATGATGATGATGATGATGATGACAGGTTGAGCAGCCCCACGGCATCACTTATCTTATTGCTGCCTTTTCAATGATACCAAGTGAAAAATTAAATCTTTTAGCTGAAATTCCCTAGATTTTCTGTGAGTACAGACTCCAGTGTAGAGTAATGGTCTGAGCATTGGACCAAGCCTCTGGAGACCAGGATTGGAATCCCTACTCACTCACTGGATGACCCTAAGTTATAGACCGACAGCCTCATAGGAAGGCAAGCCCACTCTGACAGGGCCACCATACATCCAGGCTGACAACAAAAAGAATTCACTATACTTTCTATGTGATTTTCACCACCTTCGGGCCGATTCAGAGGCATGCTGTGCAGAGGATGCACACCCCCTGATCAGCTAGAAGCTGTGCCGAGGCCACCTGATGTGGCCCAAAGCTGGCCACAAAGGAAGTGGGGGGGAAACTGCTCCTTGCTGGTGGTCCATTCCGGACCACTGCAGTGGCCATCCTTAGGACCATGGCGTCCAGTCGCCAAGGTGGGGCTGGAGTGGCCTATGACCAGTCCAAGCTGCTGGTCTGTTTGACCCCTACATGACAGAAAACAGTTTTCACTACAAAATAATATTTGTCCAAACACTACAGCATGGCACAAAGATTAGAGTTTCTAATCTGTAAATACTATCTGAACCAGTTTGACATAAAGTGGAGTGGGCCACATGCAGCACATGAGCTGAAAACCAGTTCAACCTCAAGCTGAAAACCTCCCCAACCATTTTTGTGTATTGCTAAAGGAAATTTCTTCCACCAAGAGAATGCAGCTTAAAAATGGAGATTCACGTTCCTTGATCTCTCTGAAAAAAGTAATTCACCCTCTAATCATTTCATATAACCCACTTGCACTTTTTGGAAGTGAAAAACGGGATGTTTTTAGAAAGTGGAACTGAATAGTGACTTCTGGATTCAACAGGAAAGAGCACTGCGTCCTGCACTGAGTCCTAGTGGAGATAAAGTTGGCTAGTCCCCAGCCCCTCTAAAATAGATTAATAGCAACAAAACACTGAAGGCATCAAAATTTACTTTTTCAGATAAGATTGTAATTAGACAGGAAACCCTATAATTATGATAATGTTTTAAAAATCCTATAGTTTGGACAAGATCTTACAAGCTAGCTGGACCTCTTTTTGTAAACAAATGTCTTTTTAACAAAACTCACCTGTCTCAAAAGCTTCATGTCAAACATGACAAAGGCAATGTAGAATAAAGAGGCAAAGCAGTTTAAAAAGTTGAACTGCAAGAGAAAAATAAATAAATAAATAACATTTTGTCAGTATCTTGATTTGGGATGCCCAAGGCAAGATTCATCAAGCTAGGGATACTACTTCCCCCATCCTGCACTGCCACCATGTGGCACTTAATTTACACTAGTCATTTGGGAGAAGACAGAGAAAAGCTGTGTATGAGTTACTTGGTTCATAGGCTTCATGAGGCCAACAATGGGGCTTTCTAGATTGGCAGGAAAGTGTGACATGAAGTTGCCTTTTCCTTAATGCTTAGCAGCTGCACCACAGCCTTTAGATGGAGCTGCGCTGTTCCGCAGTTTTTAAAAAAAGAAGCTGGGAAAACCAGCACCTTTTTAAAGGCGCTTCTTCTCCCCTAAAACGCAAAAAAAGCGTTTTCATGGCACACTTTCCCTTTTTCTCATCTAAAGGCTAGAGTTTCACGCAGCCATGAACACACTTCTTTTTGTCAATCTAGAAAGCCCCAATGACTAGTTAAACAGTTACTGCCCAGACTATGAACTCAAACAGGAGTTGGAATCATGCTGCCCTCCATATCATTGGACACTTCCCAACACAAACTGCTTGTGAAGTATTCTGGGAGTTATAGTTGGAATATTCTATAGTGTTCTATACTGAAGATTTTTCTGTGCAAAGAAAAATGTGGGAGGTTTTGGACAAAAAACAAATGTTCTATGTGCGGGAAATGTGTTTTTGCACAGAAAATGTGGGAGTTAGCAGAAAAATGTTTTTCTGTCCAGAAAGGTTATATGGAATATTTCACGATACATGAATATGGGGAGAATACTTTGCAAATATATTCATCCTCTCCTGCAGCATAGAGTACATTTCAGCAATTATTCATTCTTGCATGAGAAGATGAGATAACTGGGGATTTACATCTCCTGTTCACAAGCTATGCTACTTTCATTCAGTAACACTGCAAAATTAACTCAATGATGTGATAGCTGTAGAGAATTGGGATTATGCACATACCTCTTCTGCTAAAAAAAACCCCATAAGTGATGCATCCATACTGTTTAAATGGAAGTCAATTCACAATGCGTAAGAAAGCAATGGTGCTTAGCCTTCCTGCAAGTACATCTTAAGAACCATCCAGTTGGATTTCCTGAATGGACATCTTAAGGATCATCCAGTGGAAGTCCTGCCCTAGGATTACAATCTCACTTTCAAATTGAAATCCAGTGGACATATGTGGACATTTTGCTGAACAATGTGAAAGTTACTTTTGAGAGAACATGTATAGGATGAGTCTATTGATGTGACATATATCAGACACTATCTTCCAGAGCAGAACATTTTGTCAGATAAGACCAATGTTTTGCTTCAAAGTGCTTAACAAATCAATTCTGACCATGCCTCCACATCACGTGTCACTGTGGCAACATTTGGAAATATACAAGGAGTTGCAACCTAGGAAATAGTTAGAACAGGGTGCAGGCAATGTGTAACTCTGTACACAAGTCCTTTGGGTATTCAAGCCAACATTCTTAGGAAACTCCACATTTCATTTCATTGAATCTTGCAGAGATGTTCCCAAACATAATCAGAAAGTTTTCAACTATACATACCACCAAGACTTTCAGAACTAAATGATTCTGATATGAAGACTCCAATCTGTGGTTTTCTGAAAGTCACATAAATGAAAGATATATAATCATTTGTTATGTTACATATTACATATGCTAGATATATTTATGATTTTACACCTAGAAATGTACAAGATCTCTATGCAAAGTGTTATGTGAACTGGGTGCCTGGTTATGGTACTAGATCAACCACACACTAACAGCACTAAATTATTGTTTAGCTGTACTATTTACAGTTTTACAAGTCTTAATTGACAGCAAGAGAATTTATGAAACTGACTTTCCAGTCAGTTTCTCTTCCATTTTATTTTTGTAGCCATGACTGTTTTTATCTGCTTATTTCCTTTTAAAGACTAGTACTGGGTCAAAAATGATAATGGTAAAAACTAGAACGTTATTTAAGGAATTAGTGGTAAAGACTGCTTTCATCTTTATTTCTTATCACTTTTTCCTTTTGTGTCATGTTTTTGTAATTGTCAGACTGGTGGTAGGGACTATTTTAGTAATAGTTTTACTGATTTTATGTAAGCCTCTCTGAGAGTTTTCAAATCTGAATAAAACAAAGCATATTTTGAATAAAATACTGAAAGTATGGCCAATTAAACACAAATAGAATTTTAGTGACAAACATATTGTTCCCCTTTTAACACAGAATGGCCCAAACTATTTCTTTCCTTCAGCGCCTACTTTTGTGAAGCAAACCTAAATCAAAAGCATTTAATTTCTCTCTTTACATCATATAACTGCTTGATAGCCACAAAGCATCCTGATATCAGTAGTCTACATACACCCATCTAGTAATGAGATGAATAAAAATGTATTCACTTTACTATTGAATATACTACAGGTATCTCTAGATATTTAGCATTCCTGGTAATGTCAAGAATATCTTCCTATTCTCAAGGCCTATTTTAAAAAGTATTAAATTATTACAATGCATGTTGATTGCCCAAATGTTTGCTTTTTCAATTAATTTAGACTTTGCTCTATTAGCCTGTTTCTTGGATTAGACCAAATACTGTATATACTCATGTATAAGTCTAGAAATTAAGGTTATAAAATTGACCCAAAAAACCTGAGTCGACTTATCCACGGGTCAATGTAAGTACTGTATTTTAACTCTTATTTAAAAGAAGGAACCATTCCCTGGTGAAAAGCAAGAATATAATCTGTCCTGGAAGCACTGACCCCATTTACTCTCTCATCCATCCAGTCTTAAGAATAAGCACAAAGAGTTATGTCTGATGGACTTTTGGAAGTTATTTGACATTGTTTTGCTTTACTTCAGCCTTTAGATCCTTTGCTATATGCCCCTAAATTTTACCCTCGACTTATCCACGGGACATAGCAAAATCCATAATTTTGGCCTCAAAACTTGCCCTCGACTTATACATGGGGTCGATTTATAGTCGAGTATATACGGGTATGTCTGGGATTCTCACTATTAGAGTGAAAGGCCACACTCACTCAGATATAAGTGCCAAATATGCTTTGTTGTTATGTACATAGTTTGCATGTTGTACTGTCTACATATGTGCTTGGATCCTTGGTAAGACATAGTTTATCTACTTCCATAACATAGAAGTAAAGAACAAAAGTCACAAAGCAAAAGGGATAGGGACAACACATCAGTCCACTCTTTAAGCCTTTCCATACATTTAATACCAAACCACTGTTTGATAACTCAGTTCAGTTATACCCTGAAATAGGGAAAAATTAGGTAATTTGAAAAAATTAGGTAATTTGAAAAAAAATTTGAAAAAAAATTCAAAGCTCCCTTCCGCCCCCGTTAGATTTGGCATAAGTAACTATGGTGAATGTGTTATGTCAAGATTTTAAGCTACAATTAAAGTTTATGGCTAACATGAAGGTTGAAAGGATAATATCTTAGAACATGATTCATCATAAGAGCAAAGGTAAATAAATAAATAAAATATATTATAATAAAAGGAAAGACTTTTGAGAGAGAGAAATCTTACCCCATGAGGTTAAGAATTCTGCTGCATATCTATATAGGCGGTTGAGAACTTCAATCACAATAGCATAAATTATGCTGGGCACATATAATATCAAACTGCTTAGGTCAGATTGGTTTTCTTCATGATATAAATGTGCCTGGTATTCCAAGTCAAAGTAAATCATCATGACGTAAAGTGAGAGGTATAGGCAAAGGCACACAAATGGTAAGGAGACTAAATAAATGCGCAACTGTCTCTTGAAGCTAGAGTATACTGGTTCCTCTCTCCCAGTCACCGGATTGATACCTAAAACCCCATGAAACCCTGGTCTGGGTTCCTCAAATTGTCGCTTCATCAACAGAGTACCCCATCGATAGGCCATAACAGCACAACACCGCTTCCAAAGTTCAAGGATAACAGTAGACCAAACCAGATTGAATCCTGCAAACAGCACGTACTTGTCATAATCTTCCCAATCAAAGATATAATAAGGAATTCCAATGACAGCCATTGGAATCAAGGCAAACGTGATATACTCCAAAAATGCAAAATACAAAGAAATTGTTTCCCCAAAATAGCAGCGAATTTCATCTGTAAAAAACAAAAGAGAGAGAGAGAACAAATGGAATCATCGCCTTTAGAATCTGCTAGACTGGATGGAGTGGTTTGAGCTTTCAAGGGGAATGTTTTGTATTTTCAAACTAAGAACCAAATGCTCTTGCCTATCTTAACTTTGCTCCCATGGGATGTGGCCTGATAAACCTGCTTTAATAGCCTAGAAGATCTTCTCTCCATAACACCTCAGAACATCATGGACACTGTGTGAAATTGTCCCTTTTATTTCCCCGTGTTTCTACTTGCTCTTTTCAAAACCATCCTTGCCTGAGAAAGAAGCATGTGTGTTTCAAAAGCCTAAGTGAAGAATTCTATGTTGTTGTTGTTTTGGTTGTCCTAACAAAGGTATTGCTGTGAGATGAACTGTGGAACTGTGCCAAACTTCTGTTAGTTACTGGCTGGTTTTAAAAATATTACTATTAAATTCTACAGTAATAACTGCTTTATCTTACAGTATACTGTCCAAAGCTTCTGGCTTCACACAAGTTAGACAGAGAATGGCCTTGGCCCTTGAAGCAAAATGACATATTTGTCAGTGTTGGACACGCATAGTGTTCGACACATGGAGTCACAGTTGATGGGAACCCGAAGCATGTCAACTTCCATGTAGTACCTCTATAGTAGGTATAGGCAAAGTGGTTATTTTTCTGGTTCTACCCATTTCCTCACACACACCAAAAGGAAAAGAACCATTTAAGTAGGAAGCAGGCTCTTCCCTCAACACATTGTTTAACGTTAAAAAATGCGAGGTTTTCAAAACCAGAAATGGGCTTCAGGTCACTTTCAATTTTTCATTTCCACTGGTCATTTTGGCAGTCTGTGCAGCTCCTAGAATGTCTATGGGCAGAAATTTGGCCCCTGGATCCACTGCAGTTGCCCACCGCTATCCTACAGCCACCTGAGGAATCTTCCCAATCCATAACCACAGGCAAACTGCCCTGAGTATGGGCCCAGCCCTATAAATCTTTTCTTCATATTATTTCATATTAATCCACCCCCAGTTGTGGAGATCTACCACCTAGTGACTTAAGATGGTACTGAAGATGACTTCAAATATACAGACACTATTAGTTAAAATTAACTAATGGTTTGTTTTTTTAAAAGCAACCTTCAGGGGTATGCTCCATATGTCTGCTTACTATGCATGCAAGATTTCATAATCTTTGGGATATGGTTCTCACAGACAGACCGAGAACCTCTTTCACTCTTATAAAAATACTTGATCATTCTGACTGCTTGCCCCACCCTGCCAAAAACAGGATAATACCAGAATTGAAACTGCTGGTTTAGAAGCAAAGTAAGGAGTACAAACTAAGGTCAGTTCAAGTCATATGGCTCATCACTAGGCAGTTTTTTCCAGTCTATTACAAACTACTGAAAGAATGTTTCACCTCAGCTGATCTGTGTGGGAAATCAACATATACTAATAAATGTCTGTGTGCAGCTGCTGCCAGGAAAGACAATCTCAAAAAGCTCCCCACTACTCAATTTTTGCAAACCACACAAAAGTAATTTCATTTGCTAAAGTGAAGTGCATTTTGCATTTTTAAAAATCATAACACATTAGATTAACAACCATCTTTGGGAGAAGAAAGTAATTTCTTCCCCAGCCAAATTGGCTGTTCGATTTTCTTTCCAATCCCCTCCAACATGTGGGCTGGCATATCTGTCCTAGTCCTCTCAAGCTATTTGCTCAGAAACAACTATACTGATATATTCTTGACAAAACTCAGAAAAGTTACTTTTTAACTATGACTCCCACAATGACCCAACCAGCACGGTCATTACTCTTACTGGCTGGGGGATTCTGGGAGCTGAAGTAAAAAGGGGAACTTTTCCAGGCTCTGATCCCAAAAAATTTTATGTACCAACTAAGACTGGTTTCATAATCTTATAATTCACTGGATCCCAAAAAAGTTATGTAATTCAGAGCAGTGTCATTCAAGAATGGACTTCTTTGTTTGTTCTGGTCATGCTAACTTACCTAAAGGCTGATAACCAAATTTCATTCGTTTATACCAGGTGTGACTAAGTTTCTTTAATTCATCTGTATCATGAAGTGGAAAAATCTGAATTAGAATACTATTAGTCATTAGCCTTCGCACTGAAAGAAAAACAAAAGAAGAAAGTTGTGTTAATTTGGAAGCCTTTTTTCTTAAAATATACACAGCATAAATAGCTATTCGAACAATATTTTTAAATCTTTATTAAAAAATAATAGTCCACACAGAAAAGATGATATAGTTTAAGGAACAGTAGATTTCTTCCTATGTTGCATCCTTTTGAAATAATCTCGTAAGACCGGGGACCGGGGGGGGGGGGGACGACACCTCAGAAACACTGAATCAGAGTAGGTTATTCACATATTTTTCCAGGACAGATCTATAAACACTATTTGAAGTTTTGTTAAATTACATTTACTGATTTAAATACAGAAAACTTACAAGAATAATGGAACAAAGACATAATATTTCTACCTAAATGCATGTGTGTGATTGCCAAATATTATGTCAGCACAGAATAGCTGTTGCTATGACATTCAAAGGTAGGTGTAAAGCACTGACTATCAAGACCATGGATGTGACTTATGTGATCCTTCAGATGTTGTTGAATTTCAGCTTCCACTATTCCACACCATTGGGTATGCTGGCGAGGACTGCTAGGTGCTGCAGTTCAACAATATCTAGAGAACTGCATAATTCTCATCTGATCTGCACTGTAGTCCAAGAATGATCAGAGAAGGCGCCCCCAATATTCCAAGCTCTACATCCAACATGTGATGCACAATAGACATGCCTCTGCCTGTATCTTCGTGAAAATGATCTTTCACCTTTCCTTACCACAAAGTTTGATTTTTGAAAGCTTTTATATGTTAATATTAACTGGATCTCAACTCAACTCTGCTGTTCTTTGAACCCTTTTTAAAAAATTATCTTAATTAAAGATTTTCCATTACACTAAAAACTAAATATACAGATTGAAGCTTCCTTATTGGAAATGCTCAGGACCAGAAGTGCTTTGGATTTTGGAGTTTTTCATATTTTGGAATACTTTAATATCAGAGCGGCTTACAAATATTATTTTAATTAGATGGTTCCCTGCCCTCAGGCTTACAATCTAAGATGACACGACACAAAAGGAGAAGGGAATGGTGTTGGAGATAGCTTGGCGATGGGACCCAAGTATAAACATGAAATCCATTTATGCTTCATGTACACCTTATAAACATAGCCTGTGATTTTATATATAATATTTTAATAATTTTATGCATGAAACAAAGTTTGTGTGCACTGAACTGTCAGAAGACAAAGGTGTCACTATCACAGCCACTCGTGTGGAAAATTTTGGATTTTTTAGTATTTTAGAATTGGAATTCTGGATAAGAGATACTCAACCTGTACAAACTGAAAAATAAACAGAAAATTTTAAAAAGAGAGAAAAAAGGAAAAAAAGATAGATAAAGAAATATATAACAAAAATACAAAAACCTAATACAGTAAGCCTGCACCATATGTGGGTGCACCATAAGCGGCTTTCAGCATACGCTTAAAGCCATGCCAGAAAAAGCACTGGAAGAAGCAATGGCGCATGCACCCATGGCACACGCACCGCACAGCGGGCACGAGCCCCATTGTTTTTAAGGGAGCTCCACCATACACGGTGTTTCCCTTACATGGGGGGGGGGGAGGGGAGGTTCCAGAACAGATTCCCCTGTGTAAGGGAAGGGCCCACGGTAAAATATGGCTTCATATTGGTGATATTGCTATATTCTAACCTCTCTCCTAATATCAAAAGTTCTTATACTTCCTCCATTTTTTCAAATCCTAGTAGTTACCAAAACTTTTAGCTAACAAATAAACTAAATCAACTGCATTTTTTTCTGCGAAAAAAAGAAAGGGTTTCTAGTCTTTTAAAAATGCCACAATTGATTTCTATCTAATCAAACAATTTATCCATCTCTGCCAAATCAGTTACTTTTAACAACCATTCCTCCTTTGTCATCAGAGCTGAATCCTTCCATTTCTGTGCATACAACAATTTTGCTGCTGCAGTCATGTATTGAAGTAAATATCCACAATTATTTTTCTACCTGATCATCCACAACTCACAAAAGGAAGAGCTCAGGCTTTAGTTGATCACTGATCTTCTTTGAATCAAAGCTATGTATTCAACCACAACATTTCATAGCCATTTTACATGTCCACCACATATGATAAAATGTCTCCTGCTCTTCACATTTCCAACATACCATACATTCAAAACATGTTTGTACATTCTGTCTAATTGCTCTGGAGCCAAATACCAAAGATTTATCATTTTATTAAAAATTTCTTTGAGATCATAACATAAATTTACAGTCTGACCATATCTTTTCTCACTGACTTATCTGTATATTATATCCAAAATTGCAAACACATGCTGCAGCCCTAATGGAGTGGAAAATATCTGCTCCTATTTGGGCCAGGTACGAGCCAGCTTTCCTGGCCCCACCACAGCCCAGGGCAGCTTCAAGATGCTCTGGCGGCATGCTGCCAGAGCATCTTGAAGGTGTCTCTGTCTGGGCAGCCGCCTGGCTTCGACTCTGATGCTGCCCAAAATCAGGCTTTTTTCAGCTGTCTGTTTCGGCCCTATCTTTCTTTCTCTGCTGTTTCTCTTCTAAAGTAACAGAGGTTACTTTTAATAATAATAATTATGACATTCTGAATTCATCCATGGCTGAGCACTGGTAAAATAATTCCATTATTTATAGTCAATTACAGTCATCTTCAAACCAAATTTCCAAGTTTTGAACACTCTTCACAACCAGTATTGGACAACATGGAGGGCTGCAAAGTGATGAAGAAGAACACCGTAGCAAGCTAGCAGTCACACAACAGCATGATGACAGGGATAGATCAGACACATTAACTATAAAAAAAAACTAAATAAAGAAACATTGTGCCAAACATAGGCTCTCAACCTGCGATGTCTAAAATGTCCTTTGGAAGCTAAAAAACAATGTGTCCAAAATACACATTTTTCAGCTATGTACAGTGGGCCTTTGTTATCCTCTGTGGTTTGGTTCCAGGATCCTCCATGAATAACAAATCCATGGATGTTCAAGCCCCATTAAATATAATGGCATAGCAAAATTGTGTCCTTTATATAAAATGGAAAATCATGGTTTGCTATCTGGAATTTATACTTTTTAAAATATTTTCAAACTGTGGATGCTTGAATCCATGGATAAAAAAATCTGTGGATAAGGAGGGCTGACTGTATAACAGGGCGGATAAAATTAAAAACAGCCATATAAAGTTACTTACTAATTGACTTTCCTGGATAAAGCTTTGCCTGTGGATAGCCAGGGATCATTGTTTCATCTTTGGCTCTCAGGTTTTCTAGTTCATGTTTAATAATGTACTGACATTCAGCCATTGTAAGAAAATCATGATTGTCCTCTGAAACAGAAAAAAATGTAGTTGAATATTTCCTTTTCATGTAGAAAAATTCTTGTGGATTTCAGAAACAAAACTTGTCATCATAGCATGTGTTCTTTATGGACAAGATACTTAGTAATAGTGTAATCCTGTAAGTGCTTATTCAGAAGTAAGGTCCACTAATTTCAATGTAACTGTCCCTCAGGTAATTGTGCCTAGGACCACAGCCTCTCCAGCTTCCTAAAATGACCAACTACCACTGAAGATCCATTTATTAAAAAAAACAGATACATTTTAAAACACCAGGTTTAATATTCAATTTAATATTCAATATTTAATACTTTTAAAATCACAGAAAACTGAAGCCTTAAACAGTTTCAGAAAATCCAGGCAGAAAGTCTCCACAAATTCTTCTATAACACCTCATAATAGTATGGAGGAGACACACAAGTTACTGAAGGCTGTATCAGAGGAGCATAAGTTCTGGCAGGTTCCACCAGGCTGGTAAGTCTGCAAATATGGCCCCAGAAGCAGACTTTGTGCCTGTTTTCCAAAGACCAACCTGACTGAACACAAATAGGTTTGTCATCAGAATGAGAGCCACCAGGTTTCAAACTGTCCTTAGCAACTCTATCTGGTGGAGGGACCGCCTTTATCAGTAAAATCACTGATATTCAAGACATTCAAAACAGAAAAGTATATCTTTAAAACAAAATCATGCACTAAAGCTCAATATTATACATCTTGAGAGAAATTTAAAGTTTTTTGTCAAAATTAATTCTGTGTAATTGTTCCACCTACTCAGAAAAGGTTTTGCCACCTTAGTAACAGAAAAACAAACAACTGTTTCACACAAAAAAACCCCCCAAAACCAAGAACCATTTGATTTACCTGCAAAATCTTTGAAAGTTTTTCTAGAGGTATAGGTAAAGGCTCTCATTGTATTATCTTTACATTCTTTCACCAATCCCACCGCTTCAGCTCCGAGAAGTAGCCTTAAGTGAGATGCTCCAACAAGATAGATATTACTATTTCCTTCTATTTGTTTCCCATCTTGGGTCAAAGGTTTAACCAAAAGCTGGGCTCCTTCAAGGTAAAGCAAGAAATCGAAATGAATATTTTTTTTAAAAATCATTTAAGCCCTTAAAAATTTTGACTCATGCATTATACTGTACTCCCTTGGTATAAGATTCACAGTATCTGAAGAGCCACAGGTGTACCCCATTTTCACAGAGCAAGCTACTCATTTCAATGGAAGAAAATTATATGCTTAAATTTCTATCTTTCAAATTATTAGAGATGTATATATACCCAAGACTGGTTGGATGGTGGCCAAGCTTTTCAAAGGTAAACAAAATACAAAGATTTCCTTGTTAGAAACAACTGAGAAGCTTATACACATTGAAAGCAGAGATACATACTAGAACTCTAATGCAGATTTCAAGAAAAGGTGTACGACTTCTCCAGAAATGGGAGACTGAAAGGAGAGAAGCAACAGGAAAAGAAGGAGCTCGGTAGAAGGAGGGAAGGGTACTCAAATGTGGTCTTCGTGTACCCCCCATGACAAAAAAAAAAAAAAAAATTGCTACAGAATACTACCAAATACATTCTAGAGGATGTGGCAGGCATCTCCACCATATCTAGGGTGTATAGCATGCATTTCCATGACATTTAGCATTCACTGAGCAAATCAGCCCCTTTTATCCACCATGAAGTGAACAGGAAATGACTTCTGCTCATGACCTGCTGTTACAAAAAGCCCTCTCATAGGCTTAAAATGACCCAGAAAAGCACCAAAACATGGTGAATATGCCCCCACAGACCTAGCGGATGTTTGTGGGTCAAAAATTCTTCTTCTTCTATTAGCAGAAAACATCATAGATTTGGAACAACTACTAAGGCAAGTTAAAGAAAAAAGTGCAAAGGAAGGCATACTGCTGGAAATAAAGAAAACAAAACTAATGATCATGGAGGATTTATATAAATTCAGTCTAGATAACAAAGAAATCAAAATAGTTAAAGATTTCCCATAGCTTGGATGAAACACTGAATCAGAATGGAGACTACAATCAAGAAATCAGAAAGCGGCTAGGAATGGGAAGGGCAGCTATGAAAGAACTAGATAAGTTCCTTAAGTATAAAGATATACAACTGTGCACTCAAGTCAAATTAGTCCAAGCCATGGTATTCCCCATCATCATGTATGGATGTGAGAGGTAGACAGTGAAGAAAGCAGATAGGAAGAAAATTTGAGCTCATTTGAGATGTGCTGGACAAGAGTGCTGAGGTAGATGGCAAAAAAGACAAACAAATGGGTCCTAGAACAGGTCAAGCCTGAATTCTCCCTGGAAGCTAAGATGACAAAACTGAGACTGTCATACTTTGGCCACATAATGGGAAGGCACGAATAACTGGAAAAAAATGATGCTAGGAAAAGAAGAAGTCAGTAGAAAGAGAGGAAAATCGCATGCCAGATGGCTAGACTCAATCAAGGAGGCCATGGGCCTAAACCTGCATGACCTCAGCAGAGCGGTAGAGAATAGGGAGTCTTGGAGAGGTCTCATTCACCTGATCACCATGGGTCAAGGTCACCTTGAAGGCAGTTAAGAAGAGCAAAGGTATGGCAGAGAGGTGCAGCCTTCCAAAGTCCCCCCGGGGACCAATGCAGCCTCCTGTATGTGTGTATGTACCTTCAGGTCACTTGTCGACTTATGATGAGCCCATGAATTTCATGGGGTTTTCTTAGGCAAGGAATATTCAGTTTGGCCAGTTCCTCCCCATAAAATATAGTTTGCAGCCCCCTAGCCATCCACAACTGCCTATACCAATAGAGGAGAAAGGATTAAACACTCTTTCTTTCATTTCTTTCATTTCCTTACTGCCAAATATCCCACTCAAAGATGACCTTCTTTGGATTTAAAAATAAGATAGTGAGAGGGATCAAATGCATATTTTCATATAACATGAGGTCAGATCCTAAAAGGAAGCCGGCATGCCACGGTGGTTTGAGCATTGGACTATGACTCTGGAGAAAAGGGTTCAAATCCTCCCTCAGCCATGGAAACCCAATGGGTGACTTTAGGCAAGTCATGCCCTCTCAGCCTCAGAGGATGGCAATACCAAACCCCCTCCGAACAAATCTTGCCAAGAAAACCCTATGAAAGGGTCACCCATAAACTGGAAACTACTTGAAGGCACACAACAACAACAGCTCCTAAAGATGCCAAAATAAAGCTCTCTATTTTCACCTGTATTATATATTCAACAGCACACATCATAATACGAAGTGTCACAACAAGTGTAGCTTTTTACACAATTATTTTCTGCATAAAAAAATAGTGCAGGAAACTTATGATGCTTTTGCAGCACTTATTTATGAATACACATCTTGAAGAGAGGAATCATAGAATCATAGAATCATAGAATCATAGAGTTGGAAGAGACCACAAGGGCCATCCAGTCCAACCCCCTGCCATGCAGGAACTCCAAGTCAAAGCATCCCTGACAGATGGCCATCCAGCCTCTGCTTAAAGACCCCTAAGGAAGGAGACTCCACCACACTCCGAGGGAGTGTGTTCCACTGTCGAACAGCCCTTACTGTCAGGAAGTTCCTCCTAATGTTGAGGTGGAATCTCTTTTCCTGCAGTTTGCATCCATTGTTTCGCATTCTAGTCTCTGCAGCAGCAGAAAACAAGCTTGCTCCCTAGGCAGCATGTCTTGAAACATCAGTTCCTTAAAAGAAATACCACCAAAAGTTCTTTATGAAAATAAACTACCAAATATATTAAAAACACCTAATAGTAAAGAAGTTTAAGGAAGTGTGGAAAGACCCAGGGTTGGAGACACAGTTCTGAGGGAGGAAATGCCTCAAGCTATTTGGTAAAAGACAGAAGACTCCTGTGTATTCTGGGTCACCAGATATAATTGCTTCTCTTTCTCATACATGCTTTAAAAATCAATTATCCCTTTGCTGTAAAAATCACACAATTTTATTCTAATTTACTGACTAGCAAGGAGTATTTTTTATTTTTATAAAACAATGCTTAGGTGAAATGGTAACTGCTTTTAATAACAGACGCTTTTATAACATACAAGACGACTCACCTCCATTTTTCTTCTTGTCCACAATCTTTTGGGTCAACCATTCTTTAGTTTCATCTTTGGTATCTTTTGCAAGCTCAACTACTACCAAAGGTCTGAAGTTAGCTTCATATGTGTCATAGGCAGACCAGCTTATCTTCATCTTTTTGAAAACTGTTTGACCAAATGGAAAGTGGGAAAGTAAAACAGCATTACATATTACAAAAGAGGAAAACTTTTCAAGGATATTCAGTTTGCCACAAATGTTGCCACATGTGTTTATGCCAAAAAAAAAAAAAATCACCTTCAACCTCAGAAGTATATTTTCTAGTTCTTCCACATATTTCCAATCAGGTTCAAAAAACAATAGAATCCTGGACAAAGTTCAGCTGCATTTCTGAGGTGTATTATATCAGTCCTTTCATCATATTGTTCAAATGTTGTTTGAGCAAATCAGATGAAAAATGTTTAAGAGCTAAACTACCCATTTTAGTTTTGTTAAGCTTATGATATGCTCTTGAACTCTTATTTAGCAAAGTTAAAAGGTATAGTAACCAGCCCTGCATTGTAATCATGTGTGTTATCTTAAGTGGTAAAATTTACAGAGTTCAGAAATGAACTCCCTGCACAAAATTCAAAACCAGATTTCCTCCCAGGAACAAGATGGAGGGCCAAATGATGCCACTGTCCCACCCCTGACATTTTTCACTCCAACCCATTCTGCCTTTCTCCATGCTCTGCATGAACAGCTTCTCCAAATCATGTTCTGGTTTTGCTGTCCACTCACTGTCCCAATCCCAATAAATCAGACCAGCATGTAGAAGATAAACGGATTCAATCAATACTTTGAGAAGCAGCTCCACCACATGTTAACTGAATCACAGTTTGGCTTTGCCTGCCACTTGCTGTACTAATCAAGACAAGAGAGGAAAGAGTGCAATTGACTGAGCTATTCATTTGCCATTCACCTGCTCTCACACTTTTCCTCCTTCTGCTGGGACAGGGCTTCAACAAGGCCCCATGGATAGGGGTGATGGGATAAATTCAGACATTGGCAACTGGTGATTTTCAAGTAAGAGAGCCAGCATGGTGTAATTGTTTGAGTGTTGGACTAGGACCCTGGAACCAAGGTTCACTTCTCCACTTGGCAATGGAAACCCACTGGGTGACCTTGGACAAGTCACATGCTCTCAACCTCAGGGGAAGGCAATGGCAAACCTCCTCTGAACAAATCTTGCCAAGAAAACTGCAGGATAGGGTCACCGTAAAGTTGACATAAGTTGGAAACGACTTGAAGGCACACAACAAGAACAACAAGGCAGTGAATCCATTTCAGGTTATATAGTGAACTTTAAGCAGCTATCTAAGGTGCTGGATACTATTTACAAAATAAGTTCAGCACTTTGGATAGCTCCTTCAAGGTTTAGAACTGAATAAATCCATCATCCTGCTGACCAGCTGCCACTGAATTTAAACCCACAGGACTAGCATACTGCCCATGATTATACCATGCACAACAAAGTCCTAGGCATGTTTATTTGTTACTAGGTCCCATTGTGTTCATTACAGACTGTATCCCAAGATTACACACATAGGCCCAACTAGAGAGCACTCCTTGACCCAACAGAACTTTCTTAGAGATTAATTTACCATGTTCCCATTGACCAATTTGTCTACCTGAGTTGGAACAAACAGACTTAGGCCACAGGTTTATGTTATCTTTATACTTAGCATATCATTGTAATTGGTAAGAGGGACTGAACACCATCCCATGCAGTACATATCTTTTACATTTCTCAGTTCAACCTTCGCCCAAGATAACGGTGCTCTTGCAGCAGTTGGCAATTTACACTGTCAGCATTTATGACAAGTGAATCACTTTTATTCCAAGTTAATAAGCATAATGGACACAGGCACTCTCTAAACTGAATTAATATGCTGCCAATTAGACAATATTTGTTAAGAGTTGCTTTTCTGGCTTATGCATATATGCCAGACAATATTCAATGCAGCTGGCCCTCTGTATCTACAAAGTGTGCATCAATGAATTCAACCATCCACAGCTTGAAAATATTATATATATATATATATATATAACCTTGACACCATTTTACTACACCTTTGCATATAATGGGACCTTCTAAGCATTCCCTATTTTTGGATACCAAAGGCCTATTGTATTCAAGAGCCCCACAAAATTCCTACAGCATTTGAAGGCAGCACTATTTTAACTGGATTCTAAGTGCACACACAAATACGACCATAACAATGTTGTCTTGTCAAGAATAAAACCCTTATTCCAACCACTCGTTTTACTGAGTATCAAGGGTGTCTCTGGCCAGTTTGGCTCATAATGTGTGTCCATCAACCCCTTCAAGTTGCCTTGATTTTCACAGGATATTCTTAGGCACTCAAGAGGCTCTTTGCCTGCTCCAATGCAAGGATGGTGTTAAAAACACACACACACCATACATTTGGAAAATAAGCCGGCATCAAAACAAAGCCTCTAAAAATAATTCCAGACTAAGGCTGAATATCCTATAGTGCTTAATGGCACTAAATCCCATTAAATTCAGTCAGGCTTACTTCTAAGTAGATTTCCATAGGCCTGCACCATACATTATACTAGAAACCAAAACTACATTTTCAATTTCGTATCACAGTACTGCATATGAGGGTTTTGGTTGTTATTATTAAAGCATCCTAAACCTATAGAAATAATAGCTGTTTACTGAAAACATCAGCAATCCTGTGGACACACCCCACGTGGTACATTTGTTTCTGAACAACAGGCAGAGGACTGAACTGTACCATTGAATCCTGTAGTATATCCTTTCTTGGATATAACTTCCATCAAAATAAATAGGCCTTACCTTAACTATGCTGAGGTTTGGATAAGGTTTTGCGTCTAGTACTATGACTCAAATTAGCTCTGAAAAATAGACACTAACTATCAAGGCAGATCAATCACACATTCTATGCTTATCACACAGCCAATAAATACAGCAGTGAAGAAATCATAAGCAGTAAAATAGTGAAGAAATCATAAGGACTATCTTCACATGATCAAGAAAGAAGCTGCCAATAATTCCCATTACAAATGAAGATATTCTGTGAAGGATTTGTACCCATTCCAAACAGTATCGAACCACTCCTTAATTCTTGAAATGCTGTTACTGGATTTACCAGCTGATACAAAGCTAGCTCCTTCACATGCCAGCACAGTTCTCAGAAGTGACATGCGAAAGCCTACCTTTACACGAGAAACAGCTTTAAATGAGGTACCAAACAAGCTGATACATCATTATCTGTTTGGTATGGTAAGATGCAATGATCATTTTTACATGAATACTTCAGTATATTATGGACAAGATGTTCCTCTCCAGCTAAATTGACAGCTAAATTCTTTTTTTCAAAAGAAAGTGACCTTCATTTTTCAATGGAAACTGATCACTTCTTTTTGATGCATTTATACAAATGTTAATAGGAAATAAATTAAAATAAGAATATTGAGTTGCCTTATATTATAGAATGCTTCCTGTACTGTTTAACTCTACGCTGACTGACTGGTTACAAGGCCTCAATCACTTTATTTTATATCAGAACCTCATGAATCGTCTCATTGGACAGGACTGAATCTAAAAACTTTACACATTGGCCTGAGTGCTACCACTGCACAGCGACAACTGATAACAATCACACTGGATCCAGATTCAGTAACAGACAGCTTGAAATAAATAGTACTGGTCTGGCAGAACAGGTTCACAGGATCATAGGTCCAAAACACACTGCAGAAATAATCCACTTTGAGGCTACTTTAACAATGCTAGGGAATTCTAGGAACTGTAATTTTGTGAGACATTTAGCCTTCTCTGTTAAGAAAACTCTGGTGCCACAATAAACTACAATTCCCATGATTCCCTAGCCCTCAGCCGTGGCAGCTAAAGCAGTCTCAGACTGGATTTTATTTCTGCAGTGTGTTTTGGACCGCAGGGTTGGGAAAAGACCACAACGGCCATCTGCTCCGGGAAAATCAGCACGCAAAAGGGATCTTGCACCACCTTTGAGACTAAAATGAAAAGAAGAAGCTGGGAGCAAGAGCTTTCGTAGACTCGAGCCCACTTTCTCAACCACATCTCAAATGATTTCCACATGCGTCTGAGGAAGTAGGTTGAGGTCTAGGAAAGCTCATGCTCCTGGCCAGCTTCTTTCTGTCAGTTAATCTCAAAGGTGCTACCAGATCTCTTAGCATACAGAAATACGAGCAAGTATTCAGCATTTCAGCAAGTTATGAAGACTCCTTTTTGTTCCCATTCATGCCTCTGCTCCTGAGGAAGTGTGAATTCTCATCAGGAATCATCGAGTCTAACTGAAGGGTTCAGGAGCTGCATCCACACTGGAGAAATAACCTGGTTTGGCACCACTTCAACTGCCCTGGTTCAAGGCTATGGAATTCTGGGAGTTGGAGTTTGTTGTGGGGCCCAGAGCGGAGCTCCGCTCCGCTCTGGGCCCCACAACAAACTCCAACTCCCAGAATTCCATAGCCTTGAACCAGGGCAGTTAAAGCTGTGCCACACTGGATTATTCCTGTAAGGCAGAGGCAACCCACAAAGCGCGGATTTTCTATTTCTATGGTCCAAAAACACATTACAGAAACAGCCCAGTTTGAGGCTGCTTTAACTGCCCCGGCTCAATGCTGGGGCATCCTGTTTTGTTTTAAAGAGTTTTTTTAAAACTTTTACTTTTAAGAATGTAATGTTTTTAATTGTTGGAATTGTTTCATCGTTGTTGGGTTGTTGTTTTTTCTAAACTCGTATTTTGCATGTTTTATAGCGTTTTAACTTGGACTGTTTAGATTTGTAAGCCACCTTGAGTCCCTCTACTGAGAGGCAGGTGGAATATAAACATCATCATGATAGAACACAATAATAATAATAAACTTAAATAAACAACATCATTATAATCATCATCATCATGGGAATTGTAGTTTATTGTGGCCCTAACATCATACAATCATAGAATCATAGAGGGCCATCCAGTCCAACCCCCTGCCATGCAGGAACTCCCAGTCAAAGATGGCCATCCAGCCTCTGCTTAAAGACCTCCAAGGAAGGAGACTCCACTACACTCTGAGGGAGTGTGTTCCTCTTTCAAATAGCCCTTACTGTCAGGAAGTTCCTCCTAATGTTGAGGTGGAATCTCTTTTCCTGCAGCTGGCATCCATTGTTCCGAGTCCTGTTCTCTGGAGCAGCAGAAAACAAGCTTGCTCCCTCCTCAATATGACATCCCTTCAAGTAATTAAACAGGGCGATCATATCACCTCTTAACCTTCACTTCTCCAGGCGAAACATCCCCAGCTCTGCAAGTCGTTCCTCATAGGCATGGTTTCCAGACCCTCCTTTGGACTTGCTCTAGTTTCTCCACATCCTTTTTGAATTGTGGTGCCCAGAACTGGACACAATATTCCAGGTGGGGCCTGACCAAGGCAGAATAGAGTGGCACTATTACTTCCCTTGATCTAGACACTATACTTCTATTGATGCAGCCTAGAATAGCATTGGCCTTTTTAGCTGCTGCATCACACTGTTGGCTCATGTTCAACTTGTTCTCTACTTGGACTCCTAGATCCCTTTCACACGTACTTTCATTCAGTCAGGTGTCCCCCATTTTATAACTGTGCATTTCATTTTTCTGCCCTAAGTGCAAAACCTTACATTTTTCTGCATTGAATTTCATTTTATTAGCTTTGGCCCAGCTTTCTAGTCTATTCAGGCCATTTTGAATTTTGATCCTGTCCTCTGACCCTTTGTTTGACTCAATTGCTATGGAATTCTGGGAGTTGGAGTTTGTTGTGGGGCCCAGAGCGGAGCTTCGCTCCGCTCTGGGCCCCACAACAAACTCCAACTCCCAGAATTCCATAGCAATTGAGTCAAACAAAGAGATAAAGCGCTACCAAGCTCTGCTCTTTTGGACTTCACCTCCCAGAAACCTCAGCTATCACAGCCAATGCTCTGGGATTCTGGGAAATGTAGTCCAAGCCCATTCATTTCCTCATAAGGATGGGAGGAAGGGATGAATATGCTTTCCTTATTCCCTCCCAGCGCCCCGTTCACCTCGCTCGGCCGCTGAGGAGCCCCTTCTTCCCTTCCTGAGACGCCTCCCTCCTCTCGGCTCGCAGTCCACGTCGGAGACAGACCACGACAGCTGCAGCCAATGGGCGGAGCCGCTCGAGCCAGGGGGCGGGGACTGCGCTAGCCCCGCCCCCCAGCGCCTCAGATAATTGCAGGGGCCTAAATTGTATTATGTGAGCCTGAGGCCGACTGGTTGCCGTGGAAACGCGGCCTGCAGCGCCCAGACGTTATTAAAGCCTATACACTACTTGCCCCTCTCAGTAGGCAGACACTGACCATAGAACTGACCATTGGGGAGCTACAAAGGCCTAGTGGAGTGTTCTCTCTAGGAATCTCTGGGTCCTCCAGTGCAACTCTATGGTCAACATCTGACAGACACTGACCATAGAACTGCACTGGAAGAGCTACAAAGGCCTGGTGTTCTCTCTAGGAATCTCTAGGTCCTCCAGTGCAACTTTATGGTCAATATCTGCCAGAAATTGACCATAGCACTGCATTGAGGAGCTAGAAATGCCTATCTCCAGGTCTGTCAGTGAAACTCTATGGTCAATAACCGACACTGATCATAGAACTGCAACAAGGAGCTACAAATGCCTAGTATTCTCTCTAGGAATCTCTAGGTCCTCCGGTGCAACTCTATGGTCAACGTCCCACAGACACCAACCATGGAACTGCGCTGGAGGAGCTACAAATGCCTAGTGGAGTGTTCTCTCTAGGAATCTCTACATCATTCAGTGCAACTTTTTGTTAAAATTGACCATAGAGTTGCACTGGAGGACCTAGATATTGCTACAGAGAACATATTAATCAAACCCGTGAAGAATCAAAGCCGCAAATATCAAAGCCGCAACTATGGAGGGATGAGTTTAATTGGGTTTTTTTGTACATTTTTCGGTTTCTGAGGCCATGTTCCGGAAGAGTTTCTTCCTGACGTTTTGCCAGCAGCTGTGGCTGGCATCTTCAGAGAATGCTGGCATGGAAATGAGTGGGATATATGTGTGTGTATATGTAGCCAAACTTTTGGCCAGAACAGATAGCCACTAAGCGCCGTCCTGGCGGTGATACTAGGGTTTCGGACCGTGCACCAACTACACAGTCCCTAACTCTAGCATGAGACTGCGCCAGCCTCATGGCAGCCTCCCGTCCACACAGGGGCCGCCAGGAAACCAGTGGCACATCACAGTTACTATATGACTGTGCTCTAGGCAACTCCTTTTTGGCGCACGCATCTTTCCCACAGCAACCAAGTGGCGACGGGAATGATGCTGAGGAGAAAGGGGCTGGGTGGCCCCTTTCCCCCATGACTCTGGCTATCGGGGTGTCCAGGGGCATGAAGCCCCAAGGACACCTCTTTTCCGGGCCACAGGAAAGCGATATTTTGCCGCTTCTCCATGGTCTGGAAAAACTCCGAGTTGGGGCCACCGGTGAGGCTGCCCTGGCCCCAATCCAACATGGAAAGAAGCAGGTGCAGGCCACCTCTGAAGGGGCAGTCTGTACCGGCTCTCCGTTTACTTTCAGGGTTTCTTCTTTCCTGTGTTGAAGTTGTCCAGGTGTTTGCGGATTCCAATGGCTCCCCTGTGCATTCCGACCTGATAGTTGTTGGCATGGTCTAGAATTTCAGTCTTTCATGCTGCATATAAATAAAATAAAAAATTGTGGGTTTTGGGTGTTACCGTACTTCACTCTATGGCCAACACAGCCATCCCTGGATATGTTTTCACCTTCTTTGTGAGAGATACTTGACGGAAGAGCTGGGCTTCATTGGCTTCAGAGAAGGTGTAGGGCCATTTCTGGGGCCCCTAAGTGCTGTGTGCTGTGATCTGGGGTGTCCCAAACCTTAGCATGGCATGTACAGCCCCCATTTGGTGAGCCATGAAGACTGAAACCTAACACTCAATTGCCCTCAGATTTGGTAGCTCTTTCAGGCTCTCCAGGCAAGGCTTATTGGAGGCCGCTAGAGAAAGCATGTAGCTGCCAGAGTTAGTCTCTTGGTGTCAGCCTTTTCCAGAAAGGAAAGGCAGGAAAAGAGATTAGAAAGACATCAGATCAGAAAAGAATCCAAACTCAGTGCAGGAATTTCTTTTCTGGTTCCAAAAATCTGTAGGTACACCTAACTCTTGCTTGGAGCCGCCTCATCCTCTATGCTAACCAGAGTAAAAAAGCAAATTTCTACTCATCAATATCGCTTTTGTTTAAGCAGGCTTTTCATGTCTAAGCAGGGGAGCTTCATACAGATTGAATCTCCCTTATCCAAATGCTTGGGACCAGAAGTGTGTTAGATTTCAGATATGTGTGTGTGTGTGTGTGTGTGTGTGTGTATATATATATATATAGGATTTTGAAATAATTGCACATATATAATGAGATATCTTGGAGATGTGACCCAAGTCTAAACACAAAATTAATTTCTATTTCATATAAACTTTACACACAGAGCCTAAAGGTAAAGCACAGGTGTCACTTTCTCAGCTGCCCATGAAAAATGTTTTGGCTTTTGGAATATTTCAGATTTCAGACTTCCAAATAAGGGAGACTCAATCTGTACTGGGATGTTTTATTGCTGCTAAATTTCCAGAAGCAGGAACAAAAGGGTGAGGAAATGGGAGAAGGTTCTTTGAGGCACTCTAAGATTTCAAAGGTAAATGGGGCAGAGGCTTTCTGGACAACTTTGGGAATACAGTGGACCCTTAGTATCCACAGAGATTTGGTTCCAGGATCCTGCTCCCCTGTCTACGAAAATCCGTGGATTCTCAAGTCCCATTTCAGTGGCATAGTAAAATAGTGTCCCTTATACAAAAATAGCAAAAATCAAGGGTCCTTTTGGGATTTTTAAAACATATATTTTCAAAGCCATGGATGGTTGAACTATGGATGCAGAATCTATGAATATAAGGGCAAACTGTATTGGGTATGGATACAGATCTTCTAGTAGTTAATAATTCATTTAGGATACCTCCTTTTCTTACGCAAATGCCCTGTCCTGTTCATGTAATTTTAAATTACTGCTGTTTTTAACAAGATACTTTATTTAATTGTTTTTAAATTGATTGGTTTATTTAAGTATTTATTTGAGTATTGGTATTTCAGTTAGTTCCCATATTGGGAGGAAGATGGAATACTAAAAACAAACAAACTCTCTGCCTGATAGTATTGTTAGTACTATCAGCCTAACATTGTTACTACTATAGATAACCATACAGTCCAGGAAAATGCTAGCGGTCTGGTCCCAAGATATATGTGTGCCTTTCTACCTTCATTCAGTAGATGTCACTGTTCTCCTGGGCTGTTTTCTTCTTGTTGTTGTTTATTGGAACTAAGTACTTAATAAACAGAGCAGATCATGTTATCCACTTAAATCCTATATCTTAGTAGTGTTTTCAGAGTGTGGATCCTTATGTAGCTTAAATGACAACAGAGAAAGAATGCTAGTAATTGGACTTTATTCTGCAGATACTCTTAAATTAGTGTTTGAAGAGTGATCAATAGTCTATATTTTTGTTGTTGTTAACTGCCCTGGAGTCGGCCCTCACTCATGGCAACCTTGTGGTTGAGATATCTCCAAGACCCCCTGTGTCCTCCACTGCTCTGCTTAGGTCCTGCATATTCAGGCCTGGGACCTTCCAATAATAATAATAATAATAATAATAATAATAATTTTTTATTTATAACCCACCCCTCTGAACAAGCAATCGGGGCGGGGTACAACAAGTTAAAAAGACAAATACAGTTAAAAATAACAGCCCAATCCCTACCTCCCACCCCTTAAAATGAAATTAAACTATCAGAGAATTTAAAACAATCTCAATAAAACAATACAAAGTATTAAAAATATCGTTCTTGGGCAGCTTGAAAATAGCACATGATGTATGGCTAGGAAAGCTAAGTGAGTATCATTGGAGACTGGGAAGATTAACCACTATCCAGAAAGGCCTGCCGGAAGAGGTGCGTCTTTGCGGCTTTCTTAAAGCCGTCCAGGGTCATAATAAGACACATCCGGCAAGCCATTCCACAGCCTGGGAGTGACAGCTGAAAAGGCCCTCTGGGAGGTCTATGACAGCCTGATCTTCATGGGCTGTAACAGGTTCCTCCCAGAGGACCAGAGCGTGCGAGGGGGCTCATATGGGGAGAGGCTTTCACTAAGATAGGATGGACCCAAGCCATGAAGGACTTTAAAGGTTAAAACCAACACCTGGTACTGTGCCCGGAAACTGATCAGCAGCCAGTGGAGGGATTTGAGCGCAGGTGTTATGTGCTCTCTCCTAGATGCTCCAGTGACGAGCCTGGCTGTCATATTTTGAACCAATTGAAGTTTCCAGGTCAGGCACAACAGGAGCCCAATGTAGAGCACATTGCAGTAATCCAAGCATGAGGTTACCAGAGCATGTACCACAGTTTCCAGGTCCCTCATGTCCAGGAAAAGGCGCAGCTGGCGTATCTGCCGAAGCTGGTAAAGGCACCCCTGACCGTCGCATTCACTTGACTAGTCATGTGGAGCAACGAGTCAAGGAGTACCCCCAGACTGCAAACAGAGTCCTTCAAGGACAGTGTGATCCTTCTAGGACTAGGAGTTGTATTCCAGACCTGGTTTTGGGCCTGAGTCCTTCAGTACCTCCATTTTGTCTGCATTTAGCTTCAATCTGTTTTTCCTCATCCAATCCATTACCGCTGCAAGACAGTCATTGAGAGGAGAGACGCCATCTGAAGTCTGAGCAGACGGTCTGGTCGTGGAGAAGTATATTTGAGTACTGATGACACTGTGCTCCATGCCTCCGAATGATCTCACCCAGCGGCTTCATGTAGATATTAAATAGCATCGGGGATAGGATGGCGCCCTGAGGTACGCCACAATTATACTCGATCTTAGAAAAGCAACTGTCCCTGAGCCTCACCCTTTGGGATCTGCCAGAGAGAAAGGAATGGAACCATCACAGTGCAGTATCTCCAATGCCCAACTCTCTCAGCTGATCCAAAAGGATGGAGTGGTCTCAAAAGCCGCTGATAGATCCAAGAGCACCAGCAGGGTCACACTGCCCCTGTCAATGTTCAAGCGGAGGTCGTCCGTCAGAGCAACCATGGCGGTCTCAGCTCTATATCCTGCCCTGAAGCCGGTTTGAAATGGATCGAGATAATCGGTTTCATCCAAGACGGTTTTGAGTTGGGAGGTGACAGCTCTCTCGATCACCTTGCTGAGAAATGGCAGCAAGGAAACTGCTCTGTAGTTGTTCCTGTCCAGGGGATCGAGGGAAGGTTTCTTCAGGAGGGGCTTCACAGCCACCTCCTTTAGACAGGGAGGAATAGTGCCTTCCCTAAGGGACACACTGATTACATCCCGAAGGAATGTCCTCAATGCCTCCGCTCCCTGGATGACCAGCCAAGATGGACCCGGATCAAGAGAGCAAGTCGTCTTCCTCACGCTTCCAAGGAGCTTGTCCACATCATCGGTAGTCACAGATTGAAACTAATCCAATAAAATGGCAACAGTGGAGTTGCTGGATACCTCATTTGCGGATACTGGTGAAACATTGGGATCTAAGTCGGTCCTTATCTGAGAGATTTTATCTGCAAAGTGAACGTTAAATGTGTCGCAGCAGGCCGTCGTGGGGTCAAGTAGGGGATATGGCACAGGGGGAACCTGCGTCAGCTCCCCCACCACCTTAAACAGCTCTGCCGAATGGGACTCTGCAGACACAATACGTGCACAGCAGAAAGATCTCCGCGCTGCTCTGCTTCCTGAGTCTATCCATCTGGCATGTGGTCTTCCTCTCTTTCTTCTGCCTTCTACCTTCTCTAGCATTATTGTCTTTTCTAGTGAGTCATGCCTTCTCATCATGATATGGCCAAAGTACCACAGCCTCAGTTTCATCATCTTGGCGTCTAGGGAGATTCCAGACTTGATCTGATCAAGCACCCATTTGTTTATCTTTTTGGTTGGCCACAGTATCCTCAGCACTCTTCTCCAGCACCACATCTCAAATGTATTTATTTTCTTTCTGTAGGCTCTCACATCCATAAATGATGATGGGAATATAAATTGCTTGGACGATTCTGACTTCAGTGGTCAGTTGTATATCTGTGCAGTTTAGGATCTTACAGTGTAAGCACAGGTCAATTAAACAGCATGCCGTAATGGTCAAGCACTGTCCGAAAGGTGTCCTCTATTTCACTGCTATTCACAGTGGTGGTTCGTGGACTATTGATCCACAGGTTCATGGACCAGTGGTCTGTGAGCCATTGGTTTCCAAATTTTCCAGAAAGAAAGTTATAACCAATGTGCACAAATATGGTGCAGGCCCCTGGTACATTGGGGGGAAACCCTGCCAGTCTAGACATCAGATACCTTTAGAAGTACAGCTCTATTTGAAGGTCTAGTCCAGGTCTAATTTAAAGATAAAGAGCCATGAAGAAGAACAGCAAGGAGCTTTCTAGGTGCTCTTCAATCATCAGTACCTGGACTGCAGACTGAGGAGGAGGCACACATGATCACCTGATCCTAGTGTTTTCCACAAGAGAGATTAATTCTATTAAAATTATTATATTTAATTCTGCATTTTCATCTATAGATATAAATCAATATATGCAAACTATGACTTCTTTTGTCTTATTTTTTGGTGATGTATTACCAAGAAATTGACCACTGCACTTCATATGCCCCTCATGCAAAAAGGAGTACCATGAGTATGTATGTACTACTGACCATCTTTTCTGCGAACATGCTGTCATTATAACCTTATAGGTTCACCGGTGTGAAACTGGGTATTAGAGCTTAGGCCCCATTCACACTAAAGGAATAACCCATGTTATTTCATGGATTTGCCACGACTTGAATCTCTCTGTGGCATTTGATTTGCCACAATCGAATCTCTCCATGGCATTTTATGCCGGATTTTTGTTCAGACTGAAAATGCCATGGAGAGATTCAACCATGGCAGCAGGGGCAGAGGAGGAGGAGGAAGAGTGCAAGTGGAAGAAGCCTGATCCCCAGATTGGAGGTGGCAGGGAGGAAGCAAGAGAAAGGAGGGCCCCATTGGAGATGGCAGGGATGGAGGAAGAGGAGGAAGGAAGGATGTGATCTGGGGTTGCAGGGAGGAAGAGGAGGAAGAAAGGATGCGATCTTCAGATGGCGTCTCTCCTCTTAATTACTGTCTTGCGGCGGTAATGGATTGGATGAGGGAAAACAAATTGAAACTAAATCCAGACAAAATGGAGGTACTAACAGTCACAGGCCCGAAACCAGGCTTGGGAATACAGTCTCCAGTCCTGGATGGAGTCACACTCTCCTCTAAGGACTGTGTTCGCAGCCTGGGGGTACTCCTAGATTCGTCACTTCACATGACTTGTCAGGTGAATGCGACGGTTAGGAGTGCATGTTATCAGCTTCGGCTGATACGCCAGCTGCGCCCTTTCCTGGACATGAGGGACCTGGAAACTCTGGTACATGCTCTGGTAACCTCATGCTTGGACTTCTGTAATGCGCTCTACATGGGGCTACCTTTGTGCTTTAACTTGGAAACTTCAACTGGTCCAAAATATGGCAGCAAGGCTTGTAACTGGAACATCAAGGAGAGAGCACATAACACCGGTGCTCAAGGCTCTCCACTGGCTGCCGATTAATTTCCGGGCGCAGTACAAGGTATTGGTCCTAACGTTTAAAGCCCTACATGGCTTGGGCCCATCTTATCTTAGGGACCGCCTCTCCCCGTATGAACCCCCCCGCACACTCCGATCCTCTGGAAGGAACCTCCTACAGCCTGTGAAAACTCAGCTGTCGCAGACCTCCCAGAGGACTTTTTCAGCTACTGCACCCAAGCTTTGGAATGGACTGCCAGATGAGATGTGTCTTGACTGCTTTAAAAAAGCTCTGAAGACGCATCTCTTCCGGCAGGCCTTCCCTGAAACCTCCTAGATCCCGGCTCCAAAACGGGACCTATTTTGACCCCTTGCTTGGTGCTATTTTTACCCTGATCTAAGATCTATGAGGATGTATTATGTTTTTAATGTTGTTATGGTTTTAAACTATTGCTAATTTAATTTATTTTTAAGGGGTGGGTGGTTGGGAATGGGTTGATGAAGTATTTTAATCTGTATGTTTTAATTTGCTGTACCCCGCTCCGATTGTGCTCTACAGAGGAGCGGGCTAGAAATAAAGATTTATTATTATTATTATTATTGAAGAGGACGGAAGGATGCGATTTGGGGTTGCAGGGAGGAAGAGGAAGAAGGAAGGATGTGATCTGGGGTTGCAGGGAGGAAAAGGAGGAAGAAAGGAAGACCCCATTGGAGGCGGCAGGGAGGGAGGAAGAGGGGCTCCCAATGGGATTGAGGGAGGATGCAATCAGGGATGCGATTGGAAGAGAAGGACGCAATCAAAGGTGGCAGGGAAGGAAAAAGAGGAAGGAGGACACGATCGGGGAGAGGAAGAGGAGAAGAAGAGGATAGGAGGTGGCAGGGAGGGAGGAAGAGGGGCTCCAAAATGGATCGATTTGCACATTCCCATTGGCGGTTCCCACAAAAAAAAACAGTTCTTTTAAAAAGACTCTCTGATTTCCCCATTTTAAAATAACCTGGGTTAAGAAGGATTTGCACCAGGGCCCCCCAATAAACCTGGTGCGAATGTGAACTTCCCCCAGGAAAAACCGGCACAAATGTGAACTTCCCCAATTTATATTGGTTTGTAAACCAGTTCATTTTTCAGTGTGAATGGGCCCTTAGTCTGACAGTGTGATTTGGAAGACAAAAAGTGGATAGGATTATGTGCAAATACTGTTGCTTTAGATCAGTGTCAGAAAATTTAGTTTTGTACCAGTGCAGCCAGACATGCAAGATGCAGCATGCAGCAATTCAGCATCTGTATACAGAGTGTGTAAATATTATTTTGGACTACAATGCCCACAGTCCCCTTCCAGCACAGTCATGGAGAATTTTAAGAGATGCAGCCCACAAAAGGAAGTTTTCCAAGCACTATCTTTAAAATAGCAACAGCATCAACAGTGGGCTGTCCTTCCATCATACACAGAAAGACAACAGAATCCATACAGAAAAAAAGTCACCTGAAAATAGGATTGTTGATTTACAATAAGGTTTTCTTTTTTAAAGGGTGTAAAATTAGAGGAATATGTGCTGTAAAATGTGTAGCTAGTCACTAGCAATCAGGGTTTCTTGCCCAAAGCATTAGGGCAGGGGAGAAAGGGGAAATTAGAGGCAGTCTCTTTAACAAAGCAACATTAGCAGATTCCATGGAGATGTCCTAAACCTACCTATGGGGTATATACACAACATTACCAAATTTTGGAATGAAGAGTGAAATAGTTTTCATTAATTTTTTTAAAAACCAGAAAAACTGCAAGGGATGTGGAGATTACTTCATACATACAGTAATGAGTAAGAGTCATGATATAAAGTCGTCAGAATCATGTGGTGAAAACTTTTCCTGAAATGTAGTCTAAAGGTAGTACTGTATATATGAACTTGTTTACTTACTAAGAAACAAGCACTCTGCATTTCCTCTCCAAAAAAAGAGTTATGTAGCTGCCACCCCCTCGTACATTATAATCAGATTACGTTATAATCTGTTTGCCTTTCCATAGGCAAACAGACAGTCTTCCAACATACACAAAAGCAGTGATGAATCCCAGCCCATGCAAGAGATCTGTGGTGTGGTAATAGCAATAAGGACCAGTAGAAAGGTGGCTCCTTTTTTTCTGTGAGATTGCTTCTTTTCCTTTCAAACCTCCTAGGTCTTTCCAACCAGCTTCAAATATAGTAAGTCCAGTTTTACTCAGCAAGGAAAAGCTATATCGTATACCACAAAGGTACAATGAAGGGGCAAAGTGGAATTACAACTTCTCTTCCACAGTGAAAATATGTCATGAATGAAAGCTTGGTTCTCCTTAAACTTTGATGATATTATGATTGTGATAACAGGTGTGTCTTGAGAGACCACCTTTTTACCCTCTCACATAACATTGTATTACCTGCATTGCAAGTGGTTGTGAGAAGTCACCCACAAATTGTACTCAATGGGGAAATTGATTTAGCTGCAAGAAGGCTTAAGAAACTGAAAGCTGGTGCCTCAGCCTTTGTATAACAGATCCAAAAACTAGAACTCTGAGAGTGCAAAGTACAACTTAGTTTGATTTATTATTAGCAAGGGGGAAAAATCACCATTCACGCAATACCATTCACACACTCACACACACAAGAACTAATGAAATGAAAGGTAGTAGCTTGTAGCAAGGTGGAGGCAAGGCAAAACTTTACCAGTCCAGAAGCAGAGCATCAATCAGGGGATGATGGAAGTGACAGTGGCTCAACAAGGCTGCCTGAGACATGGGGGGGGGCACCTATGTTGAAGGCGTAATGAAAACTGGCAACATTCCTGCCTGATTCAGACTGAGCCAACGTGTGTGTGTGCCAAGACAGGCATTTTATAGAGTCCTGAGGCAGTTGGGCAGATTTTCCAAGAATCCCAGAAACAATGGGATTCCCACTTGGTTGGGAACTCTGATTTTAACTTCAGAGTTACAAAAGGATTGGTTGACGGCGGTGACATTGATTTAATCAAGCAGTAATAAGATCAGGGAGTTTGGATAGGATCAGGTGTGGGAAAGTACAATGGTGTTGCCAGAAAAATGGGCTTGATGCTTTAGGCTTGACAAAGCTTTGTCTGTGACCTTCAAGAAGAAATGCACATGGCAGGGGGTGGGAAGCAGCAATATTCACAGCCATAAAGTTACAAAGGTCCTTTCCACATGCCCTCAGGTCTGTGATCACTCAGAAGTTCACCTAAGATCATCTGATTTTTCCAGGTTCATGCTTATGGACTCTCTGTAACAGCTATTATAATAAAATATAACAAACTGTTTGTACCCCAAAATAATGCAGGGTGTGGTAACAACTTGGAAAGAGGGATTTAAGTATCTATTTATTATTAGTTTATTATATACCCCTCCATAAAGTGTGCTCAGGGTTGTGTACCTGGGTGTTCTTCTCACCATTTCATAATCACAACATCCCTGTGAGGTAGTAAATCACTCAAGCTACTCTCTATAAGGAAATTGGTGAAGCACTGTGTAGAAATGTCTTCTTATAATCAATAAACTCCAATTGCAGGTAAAGAAGATTAGCTGCTGTAAAAATAAATGTTCTAATAACTGGCAGACTTTTTCTATGCACTTTTTTATTTAAGTGATAGTTTAATTAATAAACATGTCAAGTTTATTGCTTCAAAAAACAAAATAAAAGTAGGCAAAATATCTTATATAAAAAATCTTTAGTAACTAGCAAAAATAAGTCAGTACAGAACAAGCAAAGTCTACAAAAAATTGTAGACATATAAATTCTAATCTGTTGCTTTTCTAAGAAAGTCACATAATGGTTGTCGTGGAATGTACTTATTGAGGCACACCTATTATGTAATAGCTATACAAGTCCTGGGAGTCATTGTCTGCCAGTAACTTTTTTTTTTACAAGAAGTCACAGATTTGTTTGCCAGTTACTAGAACATTTACTTTTACAGCGGCTAATCTATGTAGTTGAAGCTTGTTTGTTCAAAGAAGACACAGATTAGCCTTATACGTCTGCAAATTGTTAAGGATTTCATTTATTCTGTACTTACTTCCTTAGATGCATTATGTTCCGAGGGACTGTTTCTTGTATTTTGATTTTACTAAATTACTTTTGTTAGTGCTCTATGCATGTTTTTGGAGCTTATCGCGGGATGCAAGCAGGAATTATCACATGTAATTCGCTGATTCCACTGGGTGAGTGCAGCCCGGCTGCAGCTGGGGTCCCAGGCGTGCTTCTGAGACCGCTTTTCAAAGCTGGGAGCAACACTCGCCTGGCAGAATCAGCATGCGATAATTCCCTCCTGCATCCCACAACCCAGCTGCATCCCATTGAGGTGCAGCCAAGGTTTTGTCCATGTGATAAGATCCTTTGTTTCGTTTGTAAATTGTGGTATTCCATTCCGTTTTGTACTTTTTGTATTCTTATCCATTTCTTGTTCACATTGGCTGTAAATAGCACTCTCATTTATAATTGGTATTATATTCTTTAATATTCTTTGGTCTTTTGTTTTTGTATTTGTGGTGGTCTGTTTTGGTTTGTGCATCTTTATCTGAGACCCTTCCCTTTTGTACATGTCCGAGTTCAGGAATGCCTGAAAAATGTTGGGCGGGACCAAACAAAAAAAAATACAATACTCTCTGTGTGAGCATATGTGCACACAGCATGATTTACAATAAAGATAATATTATTTACTCTAAGATCAAAATGTCATTATCAGACCAGCTCAAAATTACAGCCATTTTTCAGATGAACTCTGTGTTCATACGCACTCCTTTTGCCCAACGAACATTATAAACCAGGTAAATCCCAGCCTCGCATGACACTTACGTAACCACCTAGAGCCTAATTTACTTCTCAGCTTAACGCATTTCCAAGGGTTGCTCTTCAAATAAAAAAAAGTTTGCGGAGGGATGGGGTGGGAAAAAAATAATGCACAATCCTTTTAGCTTCAGGTGATAAAGTGAACGTTAAGGAAGTTTTTTAAAAGACCTGGTTGGACAAAATATAATTGCAAAGAAATACATGCAGTCCAATGGCCCTTTACATTGTCTCAGGCTGCAGACCTGTAGACATATTCACTTAGGAGCAAGTCTCACTTGGGACTTACTTTTAAGTAAATATGTGTATGGTCGCATTGATAATGTAAATGGAACATTACTCTGCAAAAAGGAAACTCTCAATGTCTGACCTCTACAAGTTATAGTTTCTTTCTTATGGCACCGGACAGCCCTGGCACACAGAGATTAGTATATCAAAAAGGAGGGGGATGGAAAGAAGAAAAACAATAAAATTAAATCTGGACATATAAGGTTTATGCACATCTCAAAAAGACGGGTTAGAGGGGGAAAGCAATGGTTCTTTGCAATATTGATCCTACTTTAATGAAATTAGAGGTGATGCGGAAATCATGGGTCGGTGAGAAAGAGAGGCTGAAAGAGCACCCCTTCATATTTCTGGTGGCTGCTGTAATTCAGAATGGATTCCCTCAAGCAAAGTTTCCCTTAACTGACAGGATTCTCCCTTTCTTCTGCAGTTTGTGTTTGTTCCTTTTGATTACCTCAAGAAGCAATTTGGAGTCAGAGAGCACAGAATGTTCTGTTCCAAAGCTAGGAGAGGCTGCAAAATCTGCCTTTGCATGAGTCTGTTGGGAAGGGCTATGGCTGAGACAGTAAAGCCAGCTGATCTAACCAGGAAGGAGAATCTATTCCTTCATAACCAAACAAAAACAGAGAATGCCCATGTAAAGCAACTAGTTGAGTTAAAGTTGGTGCAAGCTGATGAGATACTTGATAATGATATGAGTTCATAAAATATTAAAAGTGAAGAAGATGGCAGTGGCTGGCTCCCTACTCTGATCAGAGACATTACCATCGATTAAAACCTTTGTAACAGAGTGCAATAATTTGTTAACTATTCTGATGGATTTACAAATAAAATCTAGCTTCTGTTCCAAAGAGGAGCAGACAACAAGAACAGACATCAACAAAGACACCACATTAATCAATGGCACTCCAATGCAAGCCACTAAAATCAGACAAGGGAGAAAAACCAATCTGAAGAAGATCATCAGGAAAAGAGGTAGAAATGATGGAAGAATCCATCATCATCATCATCATCATCATCATCATCATCGATTTATTTGTATCCAGCCCAATCACAGGGAATCTGGGCGGCTAACAACAGTGAAAATGATACAATACAAAAGATTACAATAAGATGCAAAGTAACCCCTTCCCAATCCCCTGACCAATACAAAACAAGAAAAAGAATGAACAATATAAATAAGGTAGCAATTAAAAAAACCCATAAACATTACAATCAGACAGAATTCATAAATAATCCCTTTCCCAGTCCCTTAACTCAAATTCAAATCAAAACAATATTATATAAATTAAATACAAAACATAACATAACACCGAGGAAATAACATAGGAATATATCATAACCCAGATACCTTAGCAACAGTATAAAATACAATTTATCCCAATTACATTAAAAAAACAACCATAACAAATTCAGAATACATAAAAGGAACCCAGGTGGAATAGAGTGCAAAAGCCCAGGTGGAACACACTGGTCTCTGAGCCTCCCAAAGTCAGCTGTGTGTCTGCTCCCAGGCAGCCAAGGTCTTCTGGGGTTGGAGCCGGTTTGGAGGATGCTGCTCTCTGAGCTTCCCAAGGTCAGTCTCCTGGGCTCCTCCTCCGCCGCAAAATCCCAAAACAAACCAAACTGCAAAAGCAGCATAGGAAAACAGTTGCTGATGAGCAAACCAAGACATGTGAGGATACTACTAATTGGAAATCAGAACCGAAGAAGCTGATATAAAGCATGAAGCAAATGCACGAAAAGGGAAACAAAAATAAATTTACTAATTTTCATTCTCAAAATAATCTTGACCCTACAATAGGCCCTTTTAATTCTGCAAGATATGACGAGTCATTATGGACATAAACATACTCGCTCTTTGAACTTCCCCAGGAAGAGTTATTGAACCACAAGACAGGTATTGAAAAATGGCAGCTAGTACTAAACCATCAAAAGTTGATGCTGTCAAACTTTCCTAAACCTGCTGGTCAATTCAGCTTGGAAAGTGTGTGGTCTACCTTTGGTTTTGAAAAACTGCTATTTTTAAATATTAAACTTGTAAAGAGAGGTCCTTCAAAAAACAAAATTCACCTTTTTGGCTAGAAAAATACCAATTGAAGGAACATGGAGTAACAGAAAATAGTTTTGAGAACCATGCTTTACTCATTTCTAGTTTTAATGGTGTCCCATTCCTTATTGGGGGAAAGGAGGGTGGAATCATTCACAGTGAAATCCTGTGCTTTTCTATTCAGATTTCAGAATGAAGCCCCGCTCCTGATTTCAATGGGACTAGTCTCATGTAAGCACGCTGAAGAATTAACTAAATGACTTGGAAAAAACAAAAGACAAGAAAGTAAAACAAAAGTTCACCCAGTTTGGGTCAGATCACTGTTTCCTCCCAGCGCTAATGCTTACTGGTATATCTGCCATGTTTGTGGGGAAATGAATTCCAGGCATGATTACAATGGGATTAGCATGCATCAGTGAACATTTTTGTGGTTTGTGAAGTCGAAGGCTTTCATGGCCAGCATCCATAGTTTTTTGTGAGTTTTTCGGGCTATGTGGTGAGATGACGAAGTTGTCAGGGATGCCAATGGCTACTGGTTTTTGTTTGTTTTCCATTCTCTCTCTTTACTGTCAATGTGCTCTTTATTTTCTTGCTGGGGAACATAGGATTGCAATTATTTTATGCTGCTATTAGCCCTGCTGTAGCAGCGGCCAGTATTGCGAGACCACAAAGTTTTCTCATATAACAAGTGACTGACTAGAAGAGTGAGACTTCAATCAGTTCTGAGATATCTGAGGGACCTTTCATACCACACATTTGCAGCATTATGATTCCACTTTAATTGCCATGACTGCATCCTATGGATTCTTGGGATTTTTAGGAGGACTAGATTTCTGTAGCTGAGTATTCTAAATGCACCTCCCTAAACTACAAATCCCAGGGTCTGTAGGATGGAGCATACTGTGAAAGGACCCCACCAAGGCCAGCCCTATCATTAAGCATAGTGAACTGATCAGTTGGCAGATGCTAGCAGTGCAAAACCACTGCTCCAAGACAACTCCAGTCCATTCATTTATCCTAAAAGACAGGGCTGTGAGTACCACAAAGCCAGCCCTACATATCCTAAATTAGTCTGGGGCTTTCTGATGTAGTGAAGCGTGCTTTTCCATTGCAAGTGCTAAAGAAAAATTCCACTGTTAATTATAATTATGTAATTATAATTCCAATGGTTATTTAACAAAAAGAACTGACAGTAACTGTCAGTTTCTTCCCCAGGCAGAAAATTTATTTTAACAAATTGCAGTTATAAGGGCATCTATATATACTTTTGAGATTGGAGCTGTAACTTTAAATTACATTTTAAAAAAGAGAACTTGTCAAACTCTCCACTTGATAATACTGGCTACCTGTGGAATTTAGCTGCGAGCTTTCTTCTTCTTCTTTTTAAAGAACACTATGCTCAATTTCCATTCGTTTCAAAGGAGTGTGTACAAAACAACATCCTGGTGGAGTGTGCCCTTTGATAATAGAAAGGGTCATATCTTAATTTAGCTGAAGATTGGCCAACTCCTCTCCCAACCCCACCCCTGCATTGCAGCTAATGGGGGATGTTGTGCAACTGTGTGTTTCAGACGGAAGTAAGTAGGCAATAGTTCCATGTCAGAAGCAAAACACATTGCTAAAGACTATATTCATATCCAACAGTTTAAAAAGAGATGATGAAAAAGATAGTCATCAAAGACCATCCTGCCAGAGTTGTTATTAACAGACAAAACTATTATCAGCAGAGACTGGTTGGCAATATCAGCAGACACTGGTTCTTCAAAGAGGTTCATCAATATATCTGGAGATTATAATCCCAGAATCACACTTATTTCTGTGTAACACATAATGATTACTTACACCCCTACTGTAAAACGATTAAAAATGAACTCCAGACAATTTACTCATAGGATTAGGCAAAAACATAACAAAAAGATACTACAAGGCAACTTCTACAGTACTGCTAAAAGCAGTAAATGGGTACATTCATCCTTCTGTCCTATTTTAACTATTGATATGGTAATACAATGTAGCAAACTCAATTGTTTCCACTCATTTCTAGCTTTTTCTGAACTTGTCTCACATTTGTGATGCCCCGCTACATCCTTCTCAGAAAATCTTCCCTTCCTTTGAGAAGTAACCAGTGTCCACACAGCGAAAAAGACCCCAAAAGTGACACATAAAACAGTAATAAGAACTCCCTACCGATTTTTTTCCCCAAAGAAGAGCAGTGGCCCTTGTTCATAATAGTTATTTGTTGCTATTATGTGCTTTCAAATTGATGCCAATTTATGGTGATCTTATTGTAAGTTTTTTCTTGGCAGGATTTATTTGGAGAAGGTTTGCCATTGCCTTGCTCTGAAATACAGCCTACAGCACTTTGTTTGCCTACCTTCCAAGAACTAACCAAGCCTGACCCTGCTTAGGTCCCAAGATCAGACAGGACTGTTAAGTTCAGAGTGTTTAGACTCCTTCTGATATAAAATATCATCATGATCATCATCATGATCATCATGTCTTGGCAGAACTCATGAAGCAGCTGTCAGTAAAATCATCACACAAGATGCAAATAACAAAGTATTTCTTAAAACGGAATCTAAAAGTACCTTCTTAAAAAAAGACACCAAGAAAGTGCCACTAATTAATAGTTGAATGTATGCCTTCCTTTGTGTAAACCTGCCCACTTTTAAAGATGAATAATGCTACTTACGTGCTCTTCAGCCTGATAAAAGTAGCATGTGCATTGCAGAAATAATGCAGTTTGACACTACTTTAACTGCTATGGCTCAATGCTGTGGAATTTTGGGATCTGTAGTTTTGTGAGATATTTACCCTTCTCATCTGGTTCCACAACAAACTACAAATCTCAATATTCCATAGGATGGAACCATGACAGTTAAAGTAGTGTCATATTGCCTTATTTCTGCAGTGCAGATGCAACCTTAGATGCCAGGTCGGGACTATAACTATTACTACAAAATAGTCATCGCCATCATAATTCTAGAAACTGGCATTCAGTTAATGATATATTTTCAGTCATTTTGTGTGCATTTTTGATTGCACATTTTGTTGTTGTTCTATGCATTTCTCTTTAATTTTTGTTAAATTACTTTGAAATCTGGGTTTAACAGCAGGATGAAGATTCTTAAACATAACTAAAACCAACTCTTTCATGGTTCACAAGCAAAGCTCCATGAATATAGTTGGACTGGATAGTTTTCTCAGAAAGCATGCCCTCCACCATTCCATAAAAGAGAATATAACCTCTTGGTATACTAGAGAAATTTTAGCAATATGATGTAGTGTATAAGTGTTGTGAAGACAACTTGTTTGTGATTACAGGCCAGTTTAGTCACAAAAAGTGCATTCTTGTTCTTTCCACAGCCAACTCAAGTTCTCCCTAGTGATATGAGCACTAAATATGGATACAGTAATATGGAGCCAGAAGGAAATAGTCTTAGTCTTCATGTTTGAACATTCTGTACCGGTAGTGATGTGCTGTGTGACTGAATTATGCCCTTTGTTTCTATTCTCCACTCCTTCCCATTGAAGTCAATAAGAGGGAATTTTCTTGCATCTGGGCTGGGGCTGGTGAAAATTGTTGTGCTGGTGAAAATTGTGGTGCTGATGGCTTTGGATTGAAGGGGATTTTGCATGAAGATGTGACAGCAGGATGTGGCCTAAGTGTTCTCCTTTCTTATGCTGCACATACTTTTGTCTCATTTCACTGTTATTTTGGAGATCTATTTTGCCTGAATATCTTAGGAGTCCCACAGATTTATCTTTGCATGGTGATGATACAGCAAACCTTCTGTCAAATCCAATGGCCCCTCATCTGGTGGCTATCCAACATAAGCGTCTGTCCCAAAGCTATGAGCAAACTAGATTTTCTACCCATTTGCTGCATCATCAATCATTGACAAACATTGTATTATTAACATATATTACATTATATGAAACTGTTAATTCAAAGGAACAAACATTTATGGCAATCACAATACAGTACAGACATTTAACACTTAACTTCACAAGAGAATCTACATCATTTACCTCAGCTGATGTAGAAACTTAAATCCAGCTTCATTATTTAATTTGAACGTATATGATTATCAGAAACATTCAGTAACGATTATGTTCTCTCTGTATGTAACCTTATCCTGAGGGGATCTCAATGCAAATATGAATTGAGAGTTCAGAGAGATCTTGTAGCACCTAAGGGTTGAAAAAGACTGGCCCAAAGGGGCAGTGTGATACTGTCCCTGAAAGAGCCGGGTGGGCACTGCAGCAACTGCAAAATGCCGCTCCTTTTTGCACCTGAAAAAGGATGGCTTTTGCGCCACGGTGGTGTCTTTTCAGTGCTCCTGAGGTGTGAGGCTTATGAACATTGCACTGCCGGAGTGCTGCAACACTGCCTGCTGTTTTGGCAGGCGGGTGATGTGACACTGGCTTCAGGACGGTGTCGGGGCATGCAGTGTCTGAACACCACTCCCTCATGCCACCAGGAAGCCGGCTCTTTTTGCTGGTCTATTCCAGCTCTAATTGAAAGAGTGAAATTGGCAGCATGAGCGTTTGTAGACTTAAGGCTACTTCCTCGGATGCATTTCAGAAAGTAGACTTAAGTCTATGAAAGCTCATGCTGCCAATTTCTTTCTTTCAGATAGTCTCAAAGGTGCTACAAGATATCTCTACATACTGATTCTCCAGACTAACATGGCTATATCTGTGAATTGAGAGCATGTAATATTTATGCAACTCTATGTATCTAACATCTAGAAGGTTCCAAAAGCACCATCCACCTTTGTGTCTGGGCCTGTCCCAAGTGTCTAGAGATCTTCAGATACAGACAGAGCAACCTTTTTAATCCAGGGGAAATTATTTAGCACAAGAATGATCTCAACGTCACATGTAAATGATTGGCAATTATAAGCAGTCTTTTGAAGTGGAGATTTGACGTGACTCAAGCAACCTAGCAATCTTACTAAGGAAAACAGTTCTGCTCTTCAGGTAATAATTACAGCTATCAGACAGGATAGGTTAGTTTAAAAAAAGAGAGGTGGTACAATTTTAAAATAGCTTGAATCTGAATCTATGTCCTAATTCATACAGTGGCTTGAGTCCATGTCCTAGTTCATACAGAAGTCTGTAAGTGAGGCTCCACATGGTAAGAAGCCATCAGCTGACGACAGTAGCTAAGAATTGCAACAGCTGGTCCAGTCACCTGCAGAACATCCTTTTAACCAGGGTTGGGGAATGTGGTTTCCTCTCCATGTTGCTGGAATGCAATTGCCATCAACCACAGCCAGCACAGCTGTAATGGATGGGAGTTGTAGCCCAGTATTGGGAAAACTACATATTCTTCGCCCCTGCTTCAAATGTCCTGTCATGAAAGCCACCTTTGCTCTCATAATTAAATGTAGGATAGTGGGTTGGTTTGTTTTTTAATAGTTTGGGCTCTGAACTTTTGTAACTGCCCAAGTGGTGGCAGAAAATACTGTACAGTATACAAAATGTTTTTTAGTTGGAGGCACAACCCTGGGAAAAGTTTATAGACAATATATTTTATCCTCCTCTCCTCCAAGGTCTAATATGCACATTTCTTCCTTGTTTCAACACTAATTTTATCCTCAGAAACCCCTGTTATAAAGTTGGGTGGAGTGAGGCTGACTTGTTCAGAGAGATTTGTACAGTTGCCCCCCCTCCACATTTCCAGCTTTAACTTTTGCAAATTTGATTATTTATGGTTTTTATTAATACATTCTCCCTAGGAATCTCTATGTCCTCCAGTGCTACTCTGCCAGAAGTTGACCATAGAGTTGTTCTTGAGAACCTAGAAGTTCCTAGAGAAAACACTTCTTTAGGCATTTGTAGATCCTCCAGCATGGCTCTATGATCAACTTCTGGCAGATGTTGACTATGGACTTGCATTGGAGGATCTGGAGATTCCTAGAGAAGTGTTCTCTCAGGTAAAAAGAATAGTGTTTTTTAATTTCCCTTTTTTCCACATTCATGGGGGTCGTTCACCCCAACCCCAGCGAATGTGAGCAGACCACTGTACCCCAATCTCCCCCATCTTCCTATGCAGTTTTTAAATGGCAAAGGCCATTAATTATCCATGATTTGCCTGTAAATTACTCAGAAATAAATCCTATTGAACACCCCTCCTGTGTTTTCTATGGAGTTGACAACAAGGAGCATGAGGCTACTAAAACACAATTTTTAATAACTCAGGCCTTTTAAGAATTGTTAAAAACAAAACAGCTTCATTTATATACCGCTTCATACTGAACTAGCAGTGTCGAAGCGGTTTACAAATGTAAGCTACTTGCTCCCAACAGTCTGGGTACTCATTTTAGCCACCTCGGAAGGATGCAAGCCTGAGGAGTTTATCACACGGGAGGAATTTCTCTCAATTGCGAATGGAGCCAATTCGCAATTACGTGAATTCGCTAATTTAGTGAATGTACATGAAATCTGATTGCGTTCGGAATGCGTTCAGAATGACTTCCCATTTCCAGAAAATGACCCCCCATTGCCCAAAATTGTGTGAGATACACTTATACACAATTACGTGAAACCCCATGATTGTGTTTGGAATGACTTCCCTTTTGCCCGAAATTGCGTGAGATACTTATTCGCAATAATGTGAAACCCCATGATTGCGTTAGGATTGCCATTGGAATATACCGCAAATTCCGTTGTATGATAAACTCCTATATTGACTGTAAGCCAAAACTGACAAAACTGCTATCCTTATGCATCATCAAAACCAGACTTGGGTCATATCTTTTTGGGCCATAAAGTATCATTTAAAATAGGGTTGGAGAAAGTGCAGCCATGTGAGGCTGTTTCTGAAGGCATCACAATAATTTAGTCTGAATTTCTTTTTTAGCACCATGAAGTCAAGGAACCTGAGCTGGGGGCATGGGAATTGTTTGGAGTCCTACAAGTGTGTGTTATTATATATACAGTATATAGATAGTTTTGTTTAAATCAGGCGGGGCAGTAGGGGTGCAGCCCTTCACATTTCTCCTTTCAGTTGTCCTCTTCAATTTTAAAAAGGTGATTTTCCTATTAATAGGATTCTTTAATAAGGAATCCTGGTGGTGCAGTGGTTAAATGCCTGTACTGCAGCCACTCACTAAACCATAAGGTTGTGAGTTCAATGCTAGCAAAAGGGCTCAAGCCTGACTCAGGAGTTTATCATAAAACGGAATTTGGGGATGTAACACAATGGCAATCTGAATGCAAAAATCGGGTTTCATGTTATTGCGAATGAGTGTATCTCACGCAATTTTGGGCAAAAGGGAAGTCATTCCAAATGCAATCATGGGGTTTCACGTAATTGTGTATAAGAGTATCTCACACAATTTTGGGCAATGGGGGGTCATTTTCCGGAAATGGGAACTCATTCTGAACGCATTCCGAACGCAATCAGGTTTCACGTAAATTCGCTAAACTAGCGAATTCACGTAATTGCGAATTGGCTCCACTCGCAATTGAGAGAAATTCCTCCCGTGTGATAAACTCCTCAGGCTTGCATCCTTCCGAGGTGGCTAAAATGAGTGCCCAGATTGTTGGGGGCAAGTAGCTTACATTTGTAAACCGCTTCGACACTGTTAGTTCAGTTTGAAGCGGTATATAAATGAAGCTGTTTTGTTTTTAACAATTCTTAAAAGGCCTGAGTTATTAAAAATTGTGTTTTAGGGGCCTCATGCTCCTTGTTGTCATGCTTAAAAGGGAGGGCTGAAATGTAGGACATGCCCTGAAAAGGAGGAAAGTTCCTCCTGAAGGAACTTGGCCAAGAAAAAAAACAACCCATGCCTTAGTGTAGCCATGAGTGAGGAAACAACTTGAAAGCCCACAGTGAAAACAAATATTGCTTAGGTGACAATAATAAAGGCGCTGAGGGTGAGTTTTGGCCCTCACTCCCTCAGTGGGTTGAAACTGAACTGAGACTGAGTGACTTGTGTAACCGTTGGAGTGGGCGGGGCGAAGGGGGGGTTTGGAATTTTAGACGGACGTGGGCAAGCGGCCAATCAGGAGCGAGAGCGAGGGCTTCCGGCCCACTCTATGCTCGGGAGAGGGGGCGTGGCTAAGGCGGAGGATGACGTCACGCGGCGGGCGACTGAGAGTGAGTGACAGTTCTGTCCCAGCAGTCTCTTCTCGGGCGGGTCCCGTGATGGACGGCGGTGGCGCTGCGGCTGCGGTCGCTCTGTCACTCGCCGCCGCTGCTGCGACTTCTCTGCCGGCTGCCTCACCAGGAGGACGCAGCCTCCGCGGTGCTGCTATGGCCGAGGACGAGAGCGCCGAGGCCCCCGGAGAAGGGTGAGTCCAGGGGTTGAAGGGCTGGAGGTATAACCCGGTTTGGAACCGCTTTAACTCTTGGTTGGACTCAGTTGCTATGGAATTCTGGGAGTTGGAGTTTGTTGTGGGCCCAGAGCGGAGCTTCGCTCCGCTCTGGGCCCCACAACATACTCCAACTCCCAGAATTCCATAGCAAAGAGCCAGAATAAATTCGAATTGGCTCCATTCGCAATAATAATAAGTCTGATAATAATGATAATAATAATAACAACATTAATATTATTATTAATAATAATAATAATTAATAATTATAATAAATACAATAAAAAATAACATATAATATTATTTTGATATATTATAAATATAATATATATTATAATAAATTATAATAAATAAAAAATAACATATAATATTATTCTAATATATTATAAATATAATATATATATTATAATAAATTATAATAACTATAATAATAAATAACATATAATATTATTTTAATATATTATAAATATTATATATATATATTTATTATAATAAATATAATAATAAATAATATATAATATTATTTTAATATATTACAAATATAATATATATTATAATAAATTATAATAAATATAATAATAAATAACATATAATATTATTTTAATATATTATAAATATATATATATTATAATAAATTATAATAAATATAATAAAAATAACATACAATATTATTTTAATATATTATAAATATAATATATATATATATATATATTTATATATATATAATATTATAATAAATTATAATAAATATAATTAATTAATAATTAATGTTATCAATAATAATAGTAATATTAAGAATACTAATATTAATTAATAATACTGATAAGGTCCTTCATAATAATAATAATAGTAATAATAATAATGATATTTCATCCTTAGTCCCGTCTCTCCCTTTCGGATCAAAGGGTAAGCAATTACAAAATGCAACAAGTCCTAAAAAAGTAAAATACATCACAATTCTTCCCCCCCCCCCCCATTCCCATTCAAAAGGCGACAAATTTGTTCTGTTTAAAAAAACAAATTCGGGACTAAGATTCGGGTTTGAATTAAAAAAGGATAAAGGATAAAGTTAGAGTGGCTGTAGGAATGGAACTACGAATCCCAGGGTGCCGTAACATTGAGCCGTGGTGGGGGTTCAAAGCGGTGTCGAACTGGGTTAATTCTCTAGTGTGGCTCCAAGGCTGTGTGTCCCGTTCCAAGTGCTTCTTCCCAACCTACAGCGGATGGTAGGTTTGTGAATATTATTTTCAATGAGGATTGTCAGGTTCTTCCACCTTTTGTTCCACTTTTTCTACCTTCTGCTGGGTGATGATGTACAAGAGATTTATTATTTTCATTTTGAAAGGGATAGGTAGTTCCCCCCTGAAGCAACCACAAATTATTATTATTATTATTAACCTTTATTTATATAGTGCTGTAAATTTACACAGTGCTGTACATACAATCTTATAAATTAGACAGTTCCCTGCTCTTTACAAAGGCAGCAATGTGTCATCTATTCTCTTTTCCTGGATATCCTGGCCTAGGGCTGAATGTCATTTTGATCACTACCTCTCAATCAAGGGTCACATAGTGTGTGTATATATATATATATATACACACACACACACACAAACACACACATACATATATATATATATACACCTCGTATATACTTGACTATAAGTCGCCCTCATGCATAACTCAATGGCACTTTTTGGGGCCAAAATTATGGATTTTGATACGACCCGTGGATAAGCGCATCTGGCAAAGGATCTAAAAGATGAAGCACAGCAGTGTAAAAGAACTTACAAAAGTCCATCAGACATAACTCTTTGTGCTTATTCTTAAGACCGGACAGATGAGAGAGCAGAGGAAGTTGGTGCTTCACGTATTATACTCTTGCTTTTCACCAGGGGACGGTTCCTTCTTTTAAATAAGAGTTAAGATACAATACATACATTGACCAATGGATAAGTTGACTCAGGTTTTTTTGGTCCCATTTTTTGACCTAAATTTGTAGACTTATGAATGAGCGTATATTACACACACACATATATCCCACTCATTTCCATGCCAGCATTCTCTGAAGATGCCATCCGCAGCTGCTGGCAAAACGTCAGGAAGAAACTCTTCCAGAATGCAGCCTCATAGCCTGGAAAACCCACACACACAAAAAAACCCCCCAAAAACTGTGGAGTCCAGCCTTGAAAGCTCTCAACTTCACGGTGATTTTGATTGTTCAAAATAATGAGCCTGCATAAATAATAAATAAATAAAAACTTATTTCTACCCTGCTTTTTGATAAAACAATCAAAGCGGCTTACGATGTTAAAAGAATACACAATATATACAAATTATCGCCGCCCCCTTAAAAAAGAATTAAAGGTTAAAATTACACGAACAATTAAAACAATAACGGTGGGCAGCGTCATCAGATATATGTGGGGGTTTCGCTACATGGCTGAGTAATTTATTCTAGGAAGGCCTGCCGGAAGAGATGGGTTGAAGTGTTTTATTGCTGGCAGGGCAACACCAGTCTATCCACCTTTGTTGTTGGTTCTGTGTCCTCAAGTCATTTCCGACTTATGGCGACCCTACAGCCACCCTGTTATGGGGTTTTCTTGGCACACGTCTTCAGAGGGGGTTTGCCATTGCCAACCTCTGAGGCTGAGAGAGCGTGACTTGCCCAGGGTCACCCAGTGGGTTCCCACGGCCAAGCCAGGATTCAAATGCTGATCTCCCAGTGTCCTAGTCCAGCGCTCTAGCCATTCAATCACCTCCTGCCTGTGCTTTTTACTTGTAAAACAGCGGCTACTCCCAGCTGTTTTTCTCTTGTGTAAACCTTGCTGATTATTTCCAGGCTCCAGCAGGAGGGGGGAACACCTGGAGGAAGGGCATTTCAGGCCATTGTGAGGAGAGGATTACTGTATATACTCATGTATACGTCTAGAAATTTAGGTCAAAAAAGTGACCCAAAAAACCTGAGTCGACTTATCCACGGGTCCATGTAAGTACTATATCTGAACTCTTTATTTAAAAGAAGGAACCATCCCCTGATGAAGCACCAATCCCCACTTCTCCATCCAGTCTTAAGAGTGAGCACAAAGAGCTACGGTTTGTCTGCTGGAATTTTGTAAGTTCTTTGACATTGTTTTGCTTTGCTTCATCCTTCGCTATATGCCCTTAAGTTTTACCCTTGGCATATGCATGGGTCATATCAAAATCCATAATTTCGGCCCCAAAACACACCCTCGACTTTCAAGTAACTTTCTTTCCTACTAGTATGGTGTATGTGTGTCCCCACATGCATGTATACACATACAGTTTGACAGCGATCTGATTCCTTTGGTAGCTGCATGTTCTTTGGCCCTAAGTCTCCCTTCTGCCTATTAATTTACTTGGTCCCTTGCTAACCACTGGGGTTTGGTTCCTGGATTCCCTATGGATACCAAAATACATGGATGCTCAAGTTTCATGATATACAGTGGTGTAATAAAATGATGTTCCTTATATAATGACAAAATCAAGGTTTGATTTTGGACATTTATATTTTTGGGGAATATTTTCAACCCATGGATGGTTGAATCCATGGATAAAAATTCCATGGATACGGAGGGCTGACTGTATTCTCATCTGCATCCCAGTAGCTTTTTATGCCTGTTACCCCAGCTGTATGTTTTTGCTTCCTCTCTAGAACTTCTTCAATCTATTTCATAATCCTCATCCAAAAGATATTTCAGTTTCAGTGACAAGTTCTTGTTGCACAAACTTTGCACTCTTGTACACATGTCATGCAGTCATTTCATTTTTCTGAAGAGTTCTGTTAGGCCTTTGAGTTTGTTTTATAGTTGTATTTTCTGACTAGAAAACCCTGCTGTATTATTTCAGGGAAAGCCATGGTGTTCAGTATTCTTTTCTTACACATGGTCAGAAGATTCCCCCCCCCCCCCTTTTTTTTTTGAACTTCATATAAATTGGGGCTAACCCTTGCTAAGCTTTGGCTCATACATTTCTGTGTCTGCTGTAATAGACTCGCAATCTCACATGTATTATAGCATTGCCGTGTTTTTCTGCTATTATTCCAGCACAGAATGCTGTGTATTTTCACTTTGCTTCCCAGGGTACACACAGTGTACACACAGATACATTCCTGTATACTGAGTTGTCTTTCCTTTACTTCTTCATACAAATCTTTCCCCCAGTCCTTTTAAAACACAGGTAGGGAGTATACAGCCTTGTGGATATTTTTGGACTGCAGATCCAAATAACGTTCGTCATCATAGAATATTTTCATACTAGCCCTTACCATGGGGTAAGCACTGCTAAAACATTGGTAAAACATCAGGAAAGCGAGCGTGTAAGGCAGCCTGGCACGCTTCTGAAAGGGCAAGGAATCATCCCTTCACCTCTAGCATCCATCCATCATTCGCAGACCAGCAATTTCCTATGAACAGAAATATTGTTTTCATAGGAAATTGCTGCTCTGCAAATGATTCAAGGACGCTAGAGGTGAGGGGACAATTCTCTGCCATTTCAGAAGTGTATCAGGCTTTCATACATGCGGGCTTCCCTGATGTTTTACTGGCGTTTTACCAGCGCTTACCCCATGGCAAGCGCTGGTATGAAAATTCTCATAGCCAGTGGTTCAGAATTATGGTTGTTGCAGTCCAAAAATGTCTGAAGGGCTACACACTCTTCATCCTATTGTGAAGGGATCCTGGTATAGTAATTGTAACAGTGCTGTGAGATATTTTTCATTCCATTGCACAATTACCAGTCTAATAAATGCTTCCGCTTCAGCATGTTCTTTTGTCTGTGCGTGCTCCATTGTGTACTCCAACCCTGTTTCTTCAGCACATGTTGCCATTTGAACTTTGCCTGCACCTAGCTATTATCTTTTTCCTGCATAAGCTATCCTTGAAGAGCCCTGGTGGTGCAGTGGTTAAATGCCTGTACTGCAGCCACTCACTCACAAACCATAAGGTTGCGAGTTCAATATCAGCCCAGGGGCTGAAGCTCGACTCAGGGTTGCATCCTTCTGAGGTTGCTAAAATGAGTACCCAGCTTGTTGGGGGCAGTTAGCTGCTCTGATAGCCTTTAAGGCTATAGCCTTTAAGGCTGAAGGGCGGGCTATTAATACTCTAATAAATAAAATAAAATAAAATTAACTTATGGTACATTTAAACTGCTTAGAGAGTGCTTAAGTGCACTGATAAGCAGTATAGAAATGTACTTGCTGTTGCTTGCTATTGTTGTGCCAATGTTACACGTATTTGAAGTCATTCACCTTGACCATATATCTCTCCTCAAAAACACCTTTGGTATGTCTACTACTTTTGCCACACTCACAAAGGGCATTGTATATTGTTGCCACATTTTCAGGCCTAGAATGGGTTGCCATTTGGTTTCACATAATGCAGGTGTCCCTTATCTGAAATGCTTGGTACCAGAAGTGTTTTAGATTTCAGATTTTTTTAGATGTTGGAATTCCTCTATTTGCAAATACATATACAGTGAGATTTCTTCGAGATGGGACCTAAGTTGAAACACAAGATTCATTTATGTTTCATATATATCTTATACACATAGCAAAAAGGTAATTTTATACAATATTTTAAATAATTGTGTGCATACATTGAACCATCAGAAAGCAAAGGTGTCATTATCTCAGCTATCCACAAAATCAGTTTTTGGTTTTTGCAGCCAACTAGTTTGGTTTTAGAGATCATTTTGGTAGGACATTCACTCTAAAGCTCAAGAAGTGCTTTAAAAAGGGGAGTATAGGGCAGATAAACAAGACAGCATACACTTAATGCATAGCAGGTACAAACGGATCTTGCTATTTCAGTTGAACAAAATAATACTTTTGTACATAACCCAGAAATTCAACAGACAGGAACAAGTGAGAAATGCAACAGGATACGGCAAGTGAGAAAAGATATAGAGGATAATACGAGTTGTGTGCTAATAGGAAGTGCAATAAACAGACGAATAAACATAATGAAGGATGTACAGAGGATGAGCATGTATGTACAGACAATATACTTGAGTTCAGAGAAAGCAATACATTGAGACTTTCTAGAGGTGATCTGAAGAATGGCAAGAAAGGAAGAAACAAAGGCATGGCAACTATAGCGCAACAGTAGAGCCTATGCTGTGCATTTAAAATCACGATGCTAATGAGTTCATAATGATATTTAGATTTGAACTCATGATCTTTTGATCTTTTGGCTCATCGTGCTTAGCCACTGTGTAGTGTTAGCTACAGCAACAGCCTTGGTTTGAACTCTGCCCTGTGCCAAATAGGAGAATCATGTGCCTATTGGTTTTGTTCTCGGAAGTAGAGTCTGCAAATATACCTGTGCAGAACAGGCATTTATTATCATGGGACCTGTTTTCCTAGTGTCAGTCTGTAGCCCTCTGATTCTTAGTCATATTCACATTTACATTTTTCCATCTACAGCTTTTTAGTCACCCTGTGGAAATGTTCCCCAAAATATGCTTGTTGTATAGCCTTTGCCATTTTGCATATACTGATCCAAACGTCCATAATAGCAACAACAACAATAAGAACATTACCTGCAATCCTTCAGTTGCAGCAGCATATACACCAGTATTTTCATTATATGCAGTGGATCACAGAACAAAGGGTCTCAAACGGTGTATAGTATCATAGAACCATGAGGACTTTAAACCTTGCATACTCTTCTCCTTCATTTATTTGACAAGGGATAGTTAGGGCCAAGATGCCTGTGACATTAGTCATGAGAGCTTGACCTGGACAGTCTTTTTTGGGGAGAAAAAGTTCCCTGGATCAGTTGTGTGGCCCTGATCTAGGACATTCTGTTGATCTGGCTCGTGGCTCTGTGTTGTTTTTCCTACCTCTTTTTAGTCTGCTTGACCCCCTCCAAGTCCTGCTTAAACTTTTAAATTGTTTGATTCCTTGATATGAATTTCAGACTGACCTCTTTTATTCCAGTTCACACATACATTTTATGCCCTAATTAAAATAGCCTATACCCTTTTCCCTTTTATTGTAAGAATAGACGTGCCTACAGACTGTTTTTATCACATCTGTTGAAAAAGTTGCTTCTTCACAGGAGCACATTCACTCAATTTGAATTAGATATTTCTAGGGTCTCTCAGTGAGCATATGTGCCTTCAAGTCATCTGTTGACTTAGAGTGACCACATGGATTTCATAGGGTTTTCTTAGGTAAGGAATCCTCAGAGGTGGTTTTGCCAATTCCTTCCATGCTGTGTGATATAGTCATTGTGAGGAGAGCTTTCCTTTTCTTAAATAAAATGAGTTTTCTGTGATGCATAATATTTTTGAGTAGAGGTGTGTTATATTTGCATGAAGACATTTTCAAACCAAAATTTAATCTGATTGAATATGAGAAGGCTAGTACAGTATTAGAGAGGCAGTGTGGCGTAGTGATTTGAGGCTTGGCCTGCAACTCTGATGACAAGGGTTCGATTCCCTCCTCAACCATGACATCCACTGTGGAACCTTCAACAAATCACATGCTCTCAACCTCAAGAGAAGGCAATGACAAATCCATTCTGAACAAATCTTGCCAAGAAAAAAACCTTAAGGTTCACCTTAGGGTCTCCATAAGTCAGAAATGACTTGAAGACACACAACAACAACAGCAGCAACAACAAGTACAGTACTGATACATCCTCAGTGCTGGAATCGGTACTGAGTATATTTCTTTTGCTACATGAGAGTATACTTTTGATCTAGTGAAATAATAGGGCTTGGTGGAAGAAAATATAGTTCATCCTTTCTGGTTTTGTAGTTTTAGATCCTTAGTAATGGGAAGCATATTTAGCCTGTGGAATAGTTCTAGGATTTCAAGTATGAGATTGGAAAACTAGTTTGTAAAATAAGATATACTTCTCATATCTTTGCAAATATATTTTGGATTGGAACCAAAGAACATAAGCAGTAAGTTGCATAAGCAATTCTTGTGTAAGAGTTTATACAGAGACATAATTGTTTCAGTAGCCGTTCTCTTCTGCACACAAAAATAGCTTCTGGATTTAGTGTATTTGCTTGTGCAGTGTTATAGCATAAGGGGTAAAATACCCTTTTATTATCAGTAGATATCATTCATATTGAGAAAAGTGTTAGGAGATCCACCACAGCACAGTATATGGCTCTGTTTAACAACCTTACAGTATTCATGGGAAGAATATATAACTTAAAGAGAAACAAACACAGAAATACAGGCCAAAAAAACAATAACTAGTTTCTGTGGGAGGGATCATTGTCACTTGTAGTACGTAGGCTTTGTATGCATGATGCCCCAAGTTGAATTCTGGCATCGCCAGGGAGGTCTGGAAGTGGTTTCGGAATGAAATTCTGGACAAACTGGATAAGCTCTGTAGAGTCCACGATACGGACAATACTGAGCTAGATGGATCAATAATGTGAACTGGTGTAAAACAACTTTCTGTGTATTCTTATGTTGCTGTTTTATTTCAGTGTGATACTTGTAAATTTGCAGTATCAGTAATGTGGAGAAATTCATTTATGCCTGAATGTACACAGCCCTGATATCACAGGGAGTTAGCTGTCTCCTTTGAAACTAAAGAAACACTATGGAGGGCCTATCTTATTTACAATCTTGTATTAGTATTTAGCAAGTCAAGGGCCAACGTAGTTCTCCAGTGGTGTGCTTATGAGACCCTGGGTGTCAGAGAGCCCTATTTTTTACTTTGATTGTTAAATGGCATCTTCTCTCAATACAAAGTTCAAGAGGCAATAGATATAGAAGGGAAGAGTTGTTTTTACCTCTGACCTAATGTAGCAGCGTACTGCAATCATCTGCCAAGGACCTCTTGGAACAGCTGGTGTACAGTACAGTTCCTAGAAATATTGTGTCGTAGTTCCCTCTCCTCTCCCTAGGTATTCCTCTGCAGTATAGGGAACTATAACCCACTGCTTGGTTTTAAAGATAAACTCTCAAGAGAGGATTACATGTAGGCACAGTAAGGAGGAAAGTCTGTTCTGATGGATCTTCAAAACCAATTATCTCTCAGCACCATGCTGATAAACAACTGTTGCGATGCCTTTTGAGGTTTGGCAGAATATGTGACTTTCTTTACAGGCTGGTTTACACAGAGTCCAGGCAATTCAATTAGCAGTATAACTTTAAAGTTAGCATTTTTGCTCTTAATTCTAGGGTGAGCAGCTGTTACTAGCCTGGGTGCCATGATGTCTCCTTCTTTTTGATGAGCTTGTTGCTGTTGTTTCCTGGGATTCATCTCCCACTGCAAACTCACTTTCTCCTTTCTCCTTCTACTCTCCAAAAAGAGAGTGAATGGGTGTTGTGTTTTCTATTTTTCCCTGCCAAAGATGAAACATAACCTTGGACTTGTTCACTTATTGAAACCTTTGCTTCAGTAAGACCAGTCAGAACATTACTTGCAATATTTTAATACATCTTACTATTTAAAACTGTGCCTCATCTTGAATTCATGTGTTTAAATTTGATTGTGTAGATGTGTCTTCACAAGGTCCTGCTTTGCTTTAGCATTGTGGCCTGGGGTAACCCTGTGCCAGCAGACTACAAGCTCTGGCAGTTTTTTTCAAGGTGATTGATAATTCTTCTGATGTGGCCCCAAAGTCAGGCTGAGTAACTCTCATCTGATGTCCAGACTACCTGAATACAGAGGCTCAGCAAGAAAGCAATGGTCAACCTGTGAATAACTGGCCACTATGAACACAGTAGTATAGAATAGCTGTGATGTACGTGAGTGAAGAGGGTACTAGCAGCCATGAAATCCAGAAATCATACAAGATATTCCAAATGGAAAAAGGATTCAGCAGAACTGAAGTCAAATCGGAGTTTAAATTATTCCCTTTGATACATCTAGTGATTTATTAAATATCTCTTCATTAAATGAGTGTAAAGATACCTGCAATTACATTTCTCACAACCTACTATAAAATGCAAGGCTGTGTGAATTTGTGTTGACAGTACTTACCATATCTTTAAGTCATTCTCTATGCAGTCACCTGTCAAACCTTGCCTCAGGTTGTTTTTGCTCAACAACATTGCATGATCCCATAATGATTCTGATCATTCCAACTGCAGTGAGCTGGGACAGTGCTACAAGCGCTGATGGGGGAATATTTTTTTTTCGCATTTAAAATCCTTTTGTAATTTATAACACTCTGTAGCAGATCTCTGGTGATGTCAGCTTTCTCGTATTTTACGTCTTTTCATTCGTCTGCATTCCTCTGAATGGGAGATGGGTTTTGTCTTTTTCTCTTTTATACAATCCTAAAATGTGAAATGAGCCAGAATGTCAAATGAGTGCCAGTGCTCTGTAATTTTTAAAAAATGCCTGCAACTTGCTGGTGTGCTGTATTCAAAAGGTTTTGTGCTGTGAAGTTGCTGTATTCAAAAGGTTTGTGCTGTGAAGTTGGACTTCTCCATGTCGTTCTGCAAAAGTTAAGATGTGCTGCTTTCATAATGCAGCATTATATGGCTGTGCCAATTTTTAAACTTTGAATTCTTCTGCCCTTATTGCTCTGCAAACATGAGGACAACTGCAGCTCTGTCTTCAGTGTTCTATCTCTAGAAATCACTATCTCCATTCACAATAACGCTTGGCTAGCAAAGTGTGTTGGATTCTGTCACTTCCTTTCTGTGATAAGCCAGTCATTGGACCCCTGTGTGGAAATCTGGGAACAGGAGTGGTTATTGTTTAAGATTGCAAAATGAAGTGTGAGGGGTAAAACTGGATTAACCTCTTTTTAAAAAACTGATCTTCATAGAAATAAACCCTCTTTGTATAAAGGCTAGGATTGTGGCATGACTTGAACCAGCCTTCACCAACCTGGTGCCACTGCAGCTCCCATTATTCACACCCAGCACAGCCATGTTTGGCAATCTGGATACTGCTGGACTGAAGTTTCCAGAATTAGTCACTCTGGTTCTTAGGGACAGATTGATTTGTAGTCCAAAAAACATCTGCTCCCCACTTCTTCTCTGTCCTTACCACCTCCCTCTTAAGTATATTTACTTGACATAAACATATAAATAAACTTCAGTGGAGCCTCAAAATTCTGTTTCTCTCTCTCTTTAAAACAGAATTATATTGACATGTTTCTATGGATCCAGTTGAGGAGCAAGCATGACGTAGTAGTTTGAGCGTTAGACTACAGCTCTGGAGACTCAATTCCCCACATGGCCATGAAATCCACTGGGTGACCCTGGGCAAATGACACTCTCTCAGCCTCAGAGGATGGTAATGGAAAAACCCCTCTGAACAAATTGTGCGAAGAAAACCCTGTGACAGGCCACATTAGGGTCACCATAAGTCAGAAACTACTTGAAGGCACCCAGCAACAACAACTGGATCCAGTTGCCACTATAGTACGGATTGAGTATCCCTTATCCAAAAATCCAAAATCCAAAACTTTTTTCATGGGGGGCTGAAATAGTGTCACCTTTGCTTTATGATGGTTCAGAAACTTTGTTTCTTGCAAAAAATAATTAAAATGTGTATAAAATTACTTTCAGGCTGTATATATAAGCTGTATATACAACATAAATGAATTTAATGTTTGGACATTGGTCCCATCTCCAGGATAGTTCAGTATGTACATGCAAATTTTCCAACATCCAAACAAATTTGAAACACTTCTGGCCCCCAGCATTTTGGATAAGTGATGCTCAACCTGTATAAGTACCCCATAATAGGAATGTCAAGTGTAACAAACTGAATTATTATTAAAGGTATTTTTTTAAAAATTATTGTGTTGGCCCAAGGTTGGCCCAATGTGAATCAAAGCAAAAAGGTAAAAAAAATTATTATTTAAAAATAAATTCAAAACTATAATAGTTATAAGGACCAAAGGACAATATGGTTCTGGCTGTCTGTTGGAAGGTCAACATGGAGAGAGCCAGAGTGTTTTTCTTCTGTTGGCGTTCCAAAGCTGAGGTTATGCTACAAACAAACAAACAAAATCTAGTCCTCTTCTCATCATCCTAGTCTCTGAAGGCAGAGTAGTGGCAAACACAATACAGAGACTCTTGTCAAATTCCAGATGGACTCAGACAAGAGAAGGTAGCCTTTCAGATACTGAGCACAAAAGCATATTGGAAGCCAGTGCAATTGGTTCAAGTCCTGTGATGTGTGGTCTCTAAAGTACACACTACCCAACAGTTACCCTGCCACATATTGCACAAGCCATCTCTTCTGCCAGCATGAAACAAATAGATTCATCTTAGAGTCACCATATATCAGAAATGACTTGAAGGTGCACAACAACATCAATAACAGTACAGTAAATGTTTTCTGAACATTCTTCAAGGTTAGCTCCATGCAGAGGGCATTACAGTAGTTGGATAGGATGGAACTGAGGCATGGATCATTGTGGCCAAATGTGCCTTCTTTAGGAAGACATGCCACTGGTCCACCAGTCAAAGTTGACAAGGGCAGCCCTGGCCACAGTAACCATGTAAATTTCCAGGAACAATGTTGGATATAACTCTCTCTCTGTGTGTGTACATGTGTGTGTCTTCAGAAGCAATTTAGCCCAGTCTAGAACAGGATGTACAGTAATCCTAATCCCAGGTTTGTTTTTCTGTTGACCAAGGGAAATTATTGTTTTGTCTGGACAGAGCCTCATTTTTTTCACACACATCGTGACCTTTTGTTGGATCTGGATAAGAAATACAGGAGCTCCACACAATCGTGTTGGCATCAGCTGAAAAAAGCAAGCAAGCTAGACCAAAACCATCCCTGGACCTAAATAAGGATGGATCCAGATAATTAGCTTTATCCATAAATGCTTGGACTTACTGTATGCTACTTACCGATACTCTAAAACTTCACTCAAAGAGAAAGAAGCTGAAAAAAGAAAGAAAGAAAGCTAGACCAAAACCTGTCTTGGACCCAAATAAGAATGAATACAAATAATCAGCTTTATTTATAAATGCTTGGAGTTATTCTATGCTAGTAACTCTAAAACTTCACTTAAAAAGAAAGAAGATTGGGTTTTGGTTGATAGTTACCTAAAATGATATCACTTTCTCAGCACAGGAAGCCAAATCCCATCACCAAGGCAAGCTACACTGTGTGTCCCAGTCAACCTGAAAGTGGTATCACCTCACTCTCACTTCTCAATCTCCACCACAAATTGGGCATTTCTGAAGTTTTTGGGAAGGGGGCGATGGAGGAGATAATATTTTTGTGGCCGTTTGGATGATTTTTGGTGATTTAAAAACAACTTCTCTTTCAGGGTCCAGGGGCTTTTGAGGGTACCCTAGGAGATAGAGGGAGCAAGGAAAGGATAGGATCTGAATACAGCTTCCAGTCTGCACTTTCTCCATCCTATTTTTAAGAGGATTTCAAAAAACCGTTTGCAAAGAAGCATTCACAACCTGTAACATCCAGTTTCAGTCTCTTTGTGGTAGGAGGATCAACTATCTTGTCCATATGATCAGGTTGAAGGAACAGAAATTCCTCCAGCAAAACTGGACAAGTGTTTGCCTCTGTTACCTCCCCAAAATCTACCCTCAATGTGGAGTCCAGGTCAGAACAGAGATGTGTGATGTTTTCCACAGAGTGTTTGCAAATGTTTCTGATATAGAATAAACAATGGTTGTAAAGGTAATAGGTATTTGCAGAATTTTAATTACATTTTCATTGACACTATAATGATTACTGAACTCCTAATCTCTGATATGTATTTATTAGTAGCATGGGAAGCATTGTAATTCTTACACATTAATGATAGATTATTGAAGTTTATTGTTGCACTTCTGAGTCTTGCACACTGAGTGTTGTAACTTCCTGTTTATTGTTTTAAAATATATGTATTTGGAGGGCAGGAAGTAGAAATTTATGACTTATGACAAAGCAATGGACTTTGTTTTTTCTGTTCCAGTACTACCTGGGCATTTCTCAGAAATTTCAGTCTGTGTAGCTAATACTTTTGCCTATGATTACAAAACATCTTAAGTATCTTAAACACATGTCTTACTGATGCTATATGCTGAGATGTTTAGGGAATCTATAGTTGACGTGTTTAATGGGATGTGAGAGTGTTACTTTTATTTTATTTTGAATACTTATATTCTCTTTGTCTGAAGGAATTCCCCAAGGTTACTTAAGTTTAGTATGTCATACTCGATTCAGTTGTCAAAATGCTTCACCAGGTTTGTTGAAAGGAACAGAGCTTATTGATTGAGGAGTTGGAACTTAAAAGGTGGTTCTTCAGATGTTCACATATAATTTCTTTCTATTCCAGAAACAGTTTTTGAATGCTGTGTGCGTCATTCAATTTCTTGAATGGGTTGTTGGTGATTTTTAAATAGTATTTTGTTTAGATTTTACATATGATTAAATAGGAATGTGCGTTCCTTTTGTCACTGCATTACCAAAGTGAAGCCATAACTCAGATCTCTTGTGTGCTTCTGAAATGCTCACGAAACAGAACTTTCATTTTACAAAGTACTGTAGTCTCAGATCTATACTCCTGTGTCATGAGGATACAGTTTGCACTTGGGCTTTTGCTTTGCAGAGCAAGCAGCTGCATTCTCGTTATTCTAAAACTGACATTATTTTTCTAACCAACATACATAAAATATGAGAGGAAGAGTTCATACATGTGTGCAAATTTCATAATTTGTCAGTTTCTGAATCATTCGCGATTCTGTTGGTCTTTCTTCTGACAGGGCCTGTTAAACCTCTGCTATCATAAAACTTTGCTCCTGTTCAAGATAGAGTTTCCATTCACGATACACATTTAAAAAAATAAGACTGAAGTCCTTCCTCTTATCTATTGGTATGATTACTCAGGAAACAGTTATCCTTCTTCTACCTTCACCTCACCATTCCTTGTCATGCTCCTCCCACTCCACTTGCTTTCCTCATTTGTTAAGGCTGAGCATTTCAGTTCAAGAGGAAAAAACAAAATGAGCAACAAGTACAACCTCTATGGTTCATCCTCTGTGGTTCCTTAAGGCTTTCTGAAATGAATGAAATATGTATAATTCTGAAGAGAGAGTACATGTGTGTTATTGCCCCTTTCACACACATTATTTTGGAAATGATTTCAGTGTACTGTAAGTCAAAATACGTTATGCACTTTTATCAGATCAATAGAAATTTCATTGAAAATGACACAATTTGCATTTCCCACATCTACATTATGTGACTATACTAAGTATTACTCATTTGCAATACCAATGAGGTCCATGACCAGCCACTGTTTTTGAGTTCCACTCATATTTCATAGTACAGTGGTTGATATTTATATATTATGGATTACCAAGTAGACTGGCGGTGGCCACAAATGAAAGATGAAGTGAATTTCTCTCTTTACTCCCTAGTGAAAAGACAAGAACCTTAATATCTATTCTGTGTCATAATGAATATCATGTATGTTTTTATTATACTGTTCTTTAATTCTTATTGCTCTAGGTCAGGATGGTTATCCAGTTGGCTGCCTGCATGGTGTCCTACTTCACTGGTACATCTTAAAGATGCTGAAGAGAAAATATTGAAATGTAAGCACTTTGTGGTAAGATATCTCCAGCTGATACGATTCACTTATATCTTTTCTAACCCTGGAGATAGTGGGAGAGAGGCGAAGGAGAACTAGTAATGAATGATTTGAACTTTACCACATTAGAGCATTTCACTGAAGAAAAGTATATGGTGGGCGAGTTAATCAAGGTTGTTGTTGTGTGCATCCAAGTCATTTGTGACTTATGGTGATCCTAAGGTGAACCTATCATGGGGTTTTCTAGGCAAGATTTATTCAAAAGGGGTTTGCCTTTGCCTTCCTCTGAGCCTTACTGTGTGACCTGCCCAAGGTCACACAGTAGTTTCAATGGCCAAGTGGTGATTCAGACCCTAGTCTCCCAATGGCCTAGTCCTACACTCAAACTACTACATCATACTGGCTCACAAGCTAGAAGCTATTGTGCTCGTATAAAAGTAGTGAGGCCTATCTAAGTTGTTAGTTTTGTTCATTGCTGAAGTGGAGAGGTATACAAAGCTCTCAACGAGCTGATCATTTTTTCTTCCCTGCAAAAAAGTGAATGGGATAAAAGTTACCATATAGTCTAGGGCAGTATCAAGGCTGGCAGTACTTGTAAGACATTCTACGGGCAAGTACTGTAAATTAAGTCGAAATATATTTGTGTGAAGGTATAAGGCAGACTGCACTGCCAGTACAGTACAGCTCTTTATCTGTTGCTTTTTATTCTATACTTATTTAAACCTTTGTAACTTATTGAAGAAGTACTAGGTTCTGTGTGAGTGGTCTTGCAAGAATACCCTAAAGGCACCAAATTCCATCTGATCTTGGAAGCTAAGCAGGGTCAGTTCTGGTTACTATTTGAATGGGAGACTGCCAATGAATACCAGTTGCTGTAGGCTATATTTCAGAGGCAGAAACTGGCAAAACTACCTCCGAATATTCCTTTCCTAAGAAAATTCTGAAATTCATGGGGTTGCCATATGTCGACAGACAACTTAAAAGCCCATACACACACTTGCAAAAGCTTCTCACAGCATCACATTTTGAAAGCAGTTTTACCTTTATTAACAGTATTGTTACAGTTTACATAACTAATTTAGAAGGCACTTTTCTGCTTAATTAAGAGGCATGAAATAAGACTTTAACAAAACAGTACTTATTCTTCAAAGGGAATGTTGGTAATTTAAAGGAGCTGCTTATATGCTTCGTTCAGCAAAGCCAGGGAGTAGTTTCTTCTCAGCCTGGTGTCCAACATATGTTTTAGATTTTAGTTTCCATCAGTCCCAGTGATTATGACTGATGGTCAGGGATGATGAGAATCATAGTTCAAAACAACTGGAGAGCAACAGATTGGAGATATCTGCCGTGGAGGGTACTGATTCTCACCTGTCCACAAAGGTGTGAGCTTCAGATTGCACACAGTCCATATAAGAAAGAATAGTAGTGTGAGTGTACAAGCCCTGCATTGTAACTCTGCCTCTGTTGGGGCAGGTGCTACTTCCTGTCCTGTTGGGCAATGAGATACCAATAGTGAGAGTGAGAGTACTTATCCAGTGGACTTGTTGTATTTCTCTGGCCCTTCTCCTCCTTGTTAATCAGCCCGTTTCACTACAGTTGCTTGAATAATAACATTTGTGTGTTTTTTTCTTCAGGTATCACAAGTACATATAGTAAACAGTATGTCTTCATATCCAATGGAAACAAAATATGGACGCTAACATTCTCTCAGAACCTTTCACAGAAAACTCCACTTGTTCTTCTCCATGGATTTGGTGGTGGTGTTGGACTCTGGGCTTTGAACTTTGAAGATCTTTGTGAAAATAGGACTGTGTATGCATTTGATCTCTTGGGATTTGGACGCAGTAGTAGGCCGCAGTTTGACACTGATGCAGAAATAGCAGAAAATCAATTTGTAGAATCTATTGAAGAATGGCGACGGAAAATAGGATTGGACAGAATGATTTTACTTGGACACAACCTGGGTGGATTTCTGGCAGCAGCTTACTCTCTCAAATACCCATCAAGGTACCTGAAATTAATAGGCAAACAGATTTTTCCCCTGTATTTGGCAATGGCTTGATTATACAGGCCTGCTAAACTGAGGGCCATAAAAACTGTTTTTTATAAATGTCTGCTGGTTTTCTAGGGATTTGACATTCTAAATTCCACAATGACCTCAGATTTGCTCCATCACTTACAGTTTCTTCACAGATTGCTTTAACGTTTCTATGTTCTATATTTGACTAAATTAAATGATCTTGAAAGAAAGGTTAAAAGTTTAAGTCTTGTGATAGACTTTAAAAAACACTTTTAATTCACTGATATGAAACATAAAAATCCATTTGAAAGCACTAAAAGAAATCACACTGGTACATTAGTGTCCACACTTATCAAAGGTGAATAACAACTGAGTTGATTTTAAAAACTCAATTTGTGAAAGAACTGTTTGTGGTATGACATTTTTACAGTATTTTTTAAATATAGCATCCAAAAATACATTATTGAAAAAAGTTTTTCATCACAGGCCTGTGTTACAGTTTTTAGTGTTATATAGTACTGTATGTATGCATCATGGGAAATTTGGTTAGATGGATATAATTACTTCAAATAGAACTTTGTTGAAAAATAGATTTCATAACTTTAAACCTAAAAAATATAAACATTTCCAGTTGTATTATACAGCATGTTTTCTTCCAGTGGTCTTTACATGCAAGAGGGTACGTGATGTTTGCAAATTTCCCACTGTACTTTTGACTTTAAACGCAGGACTCTTTGCCCTTTCATGGTGTACTTACCTAGTCATATGGCTAGTCACTTTCCACCACTGCTCTTACACATGAATATTTCAGGGGAGTGTTTTTAATTGTTTTTCTGGGAAGCAACTGTATTGTACAGTCATCCCTTCACTTTTGCAGGGGATCAGGGCCAAGACTCCTGTGAAAGTGGGAAAACTACAAATAAGCGGGGAAAGAGAGGAGAAGCAATCGTGCGCTCCTCAGTTCCTTCCCCAATGGCTATGCAGGCTGTTGGGAGCCTGCTATTCCACCAGGGAAGGAGAGAGGAGCAATCACGCCCCCCGCGCCTTCACCGTTGAGATAGCAGTCTTCCCACAACCTGTTTTCCCAGTGGGGAAGGAGAGGAGGAACAATTATGCCCCCCACGCTTTCCCTAGTAAGATAGCAGGCTGTGGGGAGCTGGCTATTGCACTGGGGAAGGTGCTCCCTCTCTTCTAGGCTCCCTCCCCCCCGGAGAAAAGCCAAAGAAGAGGGGAAAATAAGTGCATGTACAGTGGCGGCAGTGAACTCACAAATAATCAAAACCACAAGTATCAAAGCCCCAAATGTTGAGGGCCAACTGTAGTTGTTTAGTAAGATAACATGCAGGTTTTCCAAGCAATCACAGTATACCTTCTCATTTGAAATATTCAGATAGTGAATTGAGCTACAGCGTAATTAATAGGGTGGAACCCCTAAATAAAATGGAAGGGGAGAGGAATAGAGGCTAGCATCTTGTTTGTGACATGGGTGTGCATAAGTGTGCCTTACGCACACATAAGTCCTTTTGGACAGAGCACAGGGAACTATTATCTTGTCCTTGCACTCCATCTCAAAACTGTCTTCCCAGGCAGCTGTGAAGCCCAAGGAGGATGAGGAGGTGCTGCTGCTGCTGTTCACACATACTGGAGGGAAATGGAGGAAGAAGGGAGACAATTCAGACCATGGAGATACTTCTGATCTGGGCTCCTGTAATTGCATAGTTTTTTTCTTCTCCCTTCAACCAAGTTGACTTCAGTTACAATGTCATGGTCTGAATTGTCTCCTTTCTGGTATGCAGCAGGGCGCACATACAAACTGGGACTTGACAACTGCCAGGAGAAAGGAACTTTGCCACTCTTGTAGGATCCTGGAGCCTCTGTTGTGGTGTATCCAGATCACGACCATAGGTGTTGGGGATTGGTGTAGTTCAGGAAGAAACTGTGAACCCCAGCATGGCTTTTGAGTACTAAGGATGGTTGTACATCGGTAACAAAACAATACTGTACAGGGTGATTCGTAAAGAATGGTGCAAAAGTAGAGCTGTTCTTATTCAGTTTTGCACCATTCTTTTTGAATCAGTTGGTATTTCTGAATAAAAGTCTGTGTGTGTCTTTAAGTTACATGTTGATTTACAGCAACCCCATTAATTCCATTGGGTTTGCTTAGGAGTTCCTTCCTCTGAAATATAGCCTACAGCACCTGGTATTCATTGGCTGTCTCCCATCCATATACTAACTAGAGTTAATCCTGGTTAGCTTCCAAGATCAGACAGATCTGGTGCCTTTAGAGTATTTAGGTAGCATTTGTTGTTGTTGTTAACTGCCCTCAAGTCAACTTGGACTTATGGTGACCCCATAAGTGAGACACCTCCAAACCCTCCTGTCCTCAGCTGCTCTGTTCGGGTCTTGCAGGCTCAGAGCCATGACCTCTTTGATTGAATCTATCCAACTAATATGTGGCCTCCCTCTCTTTTTGCTGCCCTCCACCTTTCCTAGCATTATTGTCTTTTTCAATGAGTCCTGGCTTTTCATTATGTGACCAAAGTGCAACAGCCTCAGTTTGGCCATCTTGACTTATAAGGAGAGTTCAGGCCTAATCTACTCGAGCCCATTTCTTTGACTTTCTGGCTATCCGCAGTATTCCCATCACTCTTCTCTAGCACCACATCTCAAGTTGATTTTCTTTCTATCTGCTTTCTTCACTGCCTTGTGAAGTCCAATATAAGCCCATTGAAATGAGCAGGATGTGTTAATCATTAGTAACTTTAATCTTACAGATTTTAGTGAGTCATATCTAAGATATACCAACACTAGATTTAGCCTTTTCTCTTTAAAGATCACAATTGTATCATGGTTCAAGTGCTTATGTGTACACATCAACTGGATGGACTGCATTCAGATATCACATTAAAGTGACTAAACTATACTCTGGCATGTCAGGAATGAGCTTCAGTGAGTCCCAGGCACTTACAGTTTCCCTTCTCTTATATGGTCATGAGAAGGAGTTTTTGTTTATTTTCAGGACAGTTTGCATTGTTCTTACAAATTATGAATATTACAAGTAATGAATATTAACTTTGGATTGTAAACTGGTTTCTTTTAATCAAACTATGGTTAACATTAATCACAATTAAAAACTTAGCAAAAGTGGAAGCTCACTAGCAGAGAAGAGGAGAGGGGGCATACATAAACTTGAAGAATACAATGGCTTATTCTCATCATACTAAACTGTGCCTACTATTGTTATGAATAGTTTTGGTAAAGGGTATGTCCAATAAATTGCCTCCTTTCAAATATGAAAATATTAAAATCTTCAGTTCATACTCTTAAGTAAGCTATTTTTATTTTTATTGGACCCACCTTCTCTACAACAGTAGATAGTAAATGTTATCAAGTTCATGAATGATCTTTATAAAAACACAAGAAGCTCGGTTTTACCATATAAGACAGTTTTGAGCATTGGACTATGACTCTGGAGGTCAGGTCAGGATTCACATCCCCATTTGGCCATGGAAACATACTGAGTGACCTTGGACAAATCACATACCCTTAGCTTCAAGAAAACCCTGTGGTAGGTTCACCTTAGGGTCACCATAAGTCAGAAATGACTTGAAGGCACACAACGACATTGTCAGTACTGGCACTAATTTCTCCAGGGTTTCAGTCAGGAGTCTTTCCTAACTCTTCCTAGAGATGCTGTGATGAAGTTGAGACCTTTTGCATGCAAAACATGTCTTTTATTGGTGAGATACAGAAAGATCTGTTAGATTAAACCATCATATATCATATGTCAATATGCATTTCCTGGAAGTTAAAATGGAGCATCATAATTGTTTTATTTCTGGGTATCATTCTAAGGAAATAGATGAATTCAATTAGAGAGGTTCCACTATCTAAGGTGGGATGGAAATCATGCAACCCTCATGATGATGTTGGACTGCAACACCCAGCATACTTCACTAGCTAGTTGTGCTGGCTAGCAACTTGCAGTCCATCAACAACTGGCCTTTCATCCCACAGTGAAGAATGTTGTTGCAACTCAACAACAACTGAAGGGCCATGAGATTCCCACCTCAATCTAAGAGCTAGTATGCTGATAGACTGAGAGAGACTGGAGTATGAAAGGCAAATATTTGTAAAATGAGTCATCCAAGGAAGCATATACCCAGGAATCAACAAATGTTGTTTGACCTTATTGGCCAAACAAACATAAGCTATCACTAGGATCCCCTGTCCCCCTCCCCCCCCCCGAGTCCTGTCCTTGACCACCTTGTATGTTTCCATTTCTTTCCAGCTGAAACCTCTTCTTTTTCCCAACTCCTTCAGAGGTGGACTAGAGCACAGGATTGTTTGTGCCCCATCTTTAAATGGCTGCTCCAAGCTCAGTATACACATCTTGCAAATAGGATGCTATATAGTGTTGCCTTTCTCTTCCCCACTTCACAACTGATGCTATAAATGTCCACCGAGCACAGAGGCAAGTCCACTATCTCATTGCTCAAACTCCATTCTGGAAGGGAGCTCTGCCTCTGCACCAGATGTGTCAAGAGTGTCCTTTGAACACAGGAAGAAGTCCAAACGCCTGTTGGAGATGGGAAGCTGAAGATTGTTATGGCTCTTCATTTGTGCACAGCAAAAGCCAGTGCCAGGCTTGAACAGAACTTTTGGATAATAGAGAGATATGGTTCATTTCTTTCTCCTCTTTAGCTTTTGGTTCTAGGAAAACTTGGGGCTTATATGACTCATCTGAACTGGCATCTTTCTTTGTTATCATGGAGCAAGTGGAGAGCACAGTTATTGATCCTTGCAAATTCTGTTCCTTTTGCTGCAGAATGAGTAAGCTTAAGATATGAATAAATTGCCATTGATGCAGAGAAGCAAGACTGACCCTTTTCTTACATGCAACATATTTCCTATTGTTTATACCTACAGAGCAAAGCATCTCATATTAGTGGAACCATGGGGTTTTCCAGAAAGACCTTCCAGTGCAGAACATGAACGGGCTATTCCAATCTGGATCAAAGCACTTGGAGCAGTTTTGAGTCCATTTAATCCGTTGGCTGGTCTTAGAATAGCAGGACCCTTCGGTGAGTGCTAGCTAATACATTAACAGTTCTACTATTGTTATGGGGTTCACTTTAGATCATCCTTGTATGCAAGCACTAGTACAGTAACCAGTACAATAGCCAAGAAAAAAAGTGCTTGTAAGCACATGCATAGGATTCCTTGCATGTGGGTATTTTCAAGGTACAACTACTATTACAAGATAATCTTGGCTTGTGAGATAGCCAAGAAATGGTATATTGGGGCTTTCTAGATTGGCAGGAAAGTGTGACATGAAGTTGCCTTTTCCTTAATGCTTAGCTGCTGCACCACAGCCTTTAGATGGAGCTGTGCTGTTCCGCAATTTTTAAAAAAGAAGCTGGGAAAACCAGCACCTTTTTAAAGGTGCTTCTTCTCCCCTAAAACGCAAAAAAAGCGTTTTCATGGCACACTTTCCCTTTTGCTCATCTAAAGGCTAGAGTTTCATGCAGCCATGAACACACTTCTTTTTGTCAATCTAGAAAGCCCCATTGTATCAGATTTCAACTGAATTTCATCCCATCCATGACAAACAAAATATAAATTGTAAAGTCATTAGACATGTTATAATAAAGAATGTTTCTCCAAGTTTCTTAGGGCTGGAACAGACTGGCCTCTTCAGCTAGCTTCAAGCTGGCTTAGGGGCATGACTTTTAACATGCACCATGGCCCCAGGTCACCCAGATGTCATGCTGGCGACTTGGTACACGCTCCCAAGCCAGCTGGAAACTGGCTGAAGCTGTGATGCGGTGGCTTCAATCCAGCCCAAATAGGAGCAGCTCTTTGCTGCACCTATTGTGCCAGATTGGGTTTGCAGTGTGCAGTTGTTGTGGTCCCATCTGGCTTTGTCAGTGACGGCTTGAAGCCACCCCTGCAGGGTAGTCTATTTCACTCCTAGTTGAGTACTGCAATTTTATGTTCCTTGATGTAGGATACACATAATAGCTAACTTTATAAAACTGGTTCTTTATCATGCCTCAGTCAACCAAAGGTTGTTCAGGTAATTTTTGTATAATTGAAAGATTTCAGGTCTATTAAGTGAGCATGAAACAGCTTGTACTTTAACGGATCTCAAAATTTCAACAACAGTTACTTTGAGAGTGGTAAAATAAATTCTTAGTCAGTTTTTTGTAAGTTAGAAAAAGAACATGCTTTCTGTTTAGGAGACTTTAGTCCAGTGGTTCTCACCCTTTGGTCAGACATGTTGGACTTGAGCTCTCAGAATCTGTCATTATTGGTCATGCTGGGTGAGGCTTCTGAAAGCTGGAGGATCAAATGTTGAGAATCCCTGCCTAGTAGTGGCTACATGTGACCAGTCATGCCCCTTGAACCAGCATCCACAAGGGGCAAAGGAGCCAACGAGGTGCCACCCCCCTCTGGGGTGTCACCCAGTGCACCCTGCACCCCCCGCACTCCCCCAGTGACCCTACTGTTCAAGCAGACATAACTCTTTGTGCTTACTCTTAAGGCTGGATGGATGAGAGAGTAGAGGGGGCCAGTGCTTCCAGGACACATTATACTTTTAAATAAGAGTTAAGATACAGTACTTACATTGACCCGTGGGATAAGTCGACTCAGATTTTTTGGGTTAATTTTTTTGACCTAAATTTCTAGATTTTACAGGAGTATGTACAGTACTTTTTAAAAATTAACTTTGCATATTCTATCTGTGATAAAGGCCTTGAGACGCTTGGGCCTGCAGAGCAACACAACCGAAAGTGTCATTCTTCAGGGAGAGCCGGTGACTGTTATCAACAACACTGGGCTAAGCAAAGGTCTTAACACAAAAATGACTGAATTTAAGGGCCTCCAGTTATATTTGTGTCTAGATTTTTAGATTATGCTGAATTTTAATATTTGTCTGTTTTTGCTAATTCATTAGATGCCTGTGAATTTTAAAATATCATCTAAAAAAGGCATTGAATATCAGGGAACATACTTACATGTAAAATGTTAATTTTTCTGAGCCGTTAAAGTGCAAGTTTCTCTCTACCTTAGCCATCTCGTTTTTGATATTACAGTACAATGGACTGCAGTTGGTTTTGATTATGTTGTATACGTGGTTGAGTGATTTGTCAAGCCAAAGAAAAGAGAAGGAAGCTTCATTTGGAGTGCTGGCTTTTGAAGTCTCAAGTTGTAGCCGAATTCCACACTGAAATAGATTATGCAAGGGAGGTGATTTGCACTAAACGTTTACATAAGTTGCAAGGCGCTTCAGCTTGTGTTGAATTAGTGATTGATTTCTGAGGAACTGCTTTAGATTGGCAAAGCTTTCTGATTGCCAAATAGCAACAAAATACACACCCAGTTTAAATCATACTCTTACAACCAGACATCAGTGATGATGATGATGATGTCGATGATGATGATGATGATGATGATTTTATTAAAAATATTTCTATACCAGTTGTCATTTGTACAGTATCCTGAAATAGTTTACACCATAAAACAAGGCTACTAATACTGCTACTAGTGCTGCACCATAATTATTGTCAGCTAAATCAAGCATTAGGCCAGTCTAGAGTAGACCAGTTGAAATAAGCTGTGTTTAAAATAGGTGTAATTACCAATCCCAATATATTTCAGTGTGCATCAGCAAGACTAAGGCTGAATTTAGCACAGGAGTGGAAATTGTGAGTCACTCCAGTTGTTATTGGACTATACCTCCCCATGAATTCTCACCAGTATAACCAGTGGTAAAGAATGCTGGGAATTGCAGTTTAACAACATCTACTGGGCTATATCATTCCCACCCCAATCTGGCATGATAATGATAGTTATTGTTGTTTTCATTAATAATGGATGAAAGGAATGTGAGCTTTCAATTCTGGTACTCAGAACAAATTTAAGTGTGTATCATTTTATCAGATGGTTACTGGTGGATCATGGGGTTATAGTAAAAAAAAAGTATATTTCATTGATGTCTGTTTGCTACTGGTATAGAATGGCGATATCTGTCCTTCCGCTGGAGAGATGGGAAAGTATCATTATTATTCACTGATGCTACATAAGATTTAGAAGTATAGTAGAGCTTTCCTAGAGTGGAAACTTAAATTAGCAGTACATATGCATTCTCTTTTAAATGTAAAGGTTTGACTGAGAGGTTTCATTCCTCTGTTATAAGGAGGTAATTCTTGGATTCAGCTCAATTAATTATAAATTATAAATACCACTGCAACACTCCTCCTTCTGTTCAGTAAATATAAGTCTACATGGCTTTGTCTTTTTGTATTTCGTTTACGGCTGAGTAGCTTGGACTTAACCTCAGATAGCCCATGTTAGCTTATGGCTAAAAACAAAAACAGTTTTGTGGGGAGAGAAATGCAATGTGCGGTGTGGAAATCTTCAGTGTCCATTTCTGGCAGCCACAATATTATCACTTATTAATTCCAGGCTAAAATGCCTGATAATGCATTGTAGGATAAGATAACTTGATTCATTTCTGTATCTATTGAAACAATTATTTACTACCATTACAGAGCATTTTGGAAAAATCATTCTGTACATGCAGTTAGCAGTTTTATTTTTGTTTAAATTTTATTTTTTGTCTTCACTTATGACAGGATTGAGCCTTGTACAACGTATTAGGCCAGACTTCAAAAGAAAGTATTCCTCCATGTTTGATGATGATACCGTTACTGAATATATCTACCATTGTAATGTGCAGTCACCAAGGTAAGTGTAAGTAAGCAAAATCCTATATACTAATAGTGAACTAATTTTCTGAGTGTGGGTCTTTATGTAGCATGCATGCATAGGAGAGAGGTGTGAGTAAAGTTGGAGGAATCCAAGATTTGCAGAAGTAGAAAAATACCTTTAGAATGGAAAAAAACCCTTAAGTATAAAATAAATAAATGATCCCAAAAAACCCAATGAGAGTTGAACATGCTCACTGGGCACAAAATGCTGACAGATGAAAAAGGAATGAATTAGGATGTTCTGGAAAAGCAACGATGACTCACTTGAACCTGAATAGCTACATTCTGCAATGCACCTTTCTTGCAAAGCGCACTTGCTTTGTTAATGTTTGAGTTTACCAAGAAATCTCCTGCATACTACTATAGAGCATGGGTAAGGAATGTGTGGGTCTCCTGATATTATTGACTTGCAGGTGCCACCAGCCCTAAAATTCTTATCAAATAGTGAAGAATTGTGGGAGTTGCTGTCCAAGAGCTTGTGGAGAGCCAACCATTCCCCATCCTGGCTATAGAAAGTGATGATAAGATGGGTGTGAAGAACACAAAAGCAGCTGTCCCAGATAGTGACCTGAAAAGCTGGACAGTCAGTTGAAAGCAGAGATGTTGTGACAAGAATCTATGGCTTTTGTAGATGTCTCTATCTAATTTGGTAGTTGTCCTACAATTTCTAGACAAAGTACTTACTGCTATACATGATTGATCCATAGAATGCTCAATGTTTGGTTTGGAATCTTTGCACCTCACCAAAGCATCATCTTATCAGTTCTATCATAAAAGTACTGCCTTGACTGTGACAGCTCTGTGCAGTTTTGAACAGCAAGGGCATATAAGAGAAATGCCAGAATATGCAGAACTGTGTTTAATGACAATCAGCAGGGGGGAAAGTTGCATATAATTCATATAAAATCTTTTGTTACTAGCAGTGTCTTTTGTCTTTTTCATACATAATGGTGCTTCTGTTAGGTAGGTCTGTATTTAATTTTAAAAAGTATAAGGTCCATGTTCACCAAACAATATTGGTTTTTTCATATCTTTAAGTGGTGAAACAGCTTTCAAGAACATGACAGTTCCCTATGGATGGGCAAAAAGGCCGATGCTGCAACGAATTGCCCACATGCACAAAGACATTCCTATCACTGTGATTTATGGAGCACGATCATGTATAGATGGAAATTCGGGGACCACCATCCAGTCTCTGCGACCAAATTCTTACGTTAAAACAATAGTAAGTGGGACATTCTAGCCATTTTTGTTGATGGTTGCTATAAATAGCTTCCTCTTCCAGTGTCTTTGAATGACAGCTTTAAGATTTCAAGAAAACAAAGGCAGAGTCTTCAGTAATGTGGCAGATAGCTTTGGCTATTCATTTTCCTCACCTCTGACTCAGATCTACAGTTATAGAATCAAAGGTACAAAAGAGGAAGATGACCTAAGGGCCATCTAAGCCTTTGGCAATACGAGAATCTACTGCTAAAGCACCCTAAAAAGTGGCTGTCTAGCCTGTATTTAAAAACTTCAAGTAAATCAGAATCCCTTGCCCCATCTGTGTGGATAGAAGGGTAGAATTGGGTGGTAAGGGACCATGAAAGGGAAAAGTTTCTTCATTTCAGTATAAATCCAAAAATAATCCTACCTAGAGAAGACCTACTGAGTCACAATTCATGTAAGTTACATTGATTTCAGTGGCCCTCCTATTTGTAGCACTAACATTGGATTTAACCCAAGGGTGAGAATCATGCAGTCCTCTAGATGTTATTGGACTGTGAGTATAGCCTGCGTAGCCATTGTTGAGGAATGCTGCAAGTTGCAGACCAACAACATCTGGCAGACTGCATGATTCCTGCCCTAGTTAAGCCCACAGCATCCTGAAAAACATTACAACTATATCATGCTTGCAGTGGCATTATAAGACTAAACCAAATTGAATTAGATAACACATTTTATAAAAGAATTGCAAACAAAAATACAGTTGGCCCTCCTTATCCATGGATTTTTTATCCACGGATTTGAGTGTACATGGTTTGAAAATGTTCCCAAAAAGTATACATTCCAAATAGCAAACCATGATTTTCCATTTTATATATGGGACACCATTTTGTTGTGCCATTATATTTAATGGGACTTGAGCATCCACTGATTTTGTTATTCCCGGAGGGTCCTGGAACCAAACCTCAGCGGATAACAAGGGCCCACTGTAACATTTCAGGACTACTTCATTGCCAGTTGTTCTGTGTTGTCCTATATAGTTTAATTCTGTTTGGGTAAACAACTTCTGTGTCTTTGTACAGTGGTCCCTCCACATTTGCTAGTGTTAGGGCCACAGAACCCCGTGAATGTGGAAAAACCACAAATAAAAACCCACTATTCTTTTTACCTAAGAGAACTCCTCTCTAGGAATCTTTTGGTCCTCCAGTGCAACTCTGTGGTCAATATCTGCCATAAGTTGATCATAGAATCATGCTAGAGAACAGAAGTGTTTCCTCTAGGCACTTTTATGTTCTCCAGCACAACTCTATGGTTCACTTCCAGCAGAATTGTGCTGGGTGACTTAGAGATTCCTAGAGAGAGCATACTAATCAAAACCACAAATAAATCCACAAAAGTCAAAGCCGCAAATGTAGAGGGTCAGCTCTAATTGTTGACTTAAGGTTTTGTTGGGACAGTTCCAGAAGAGTGGATTTGGCGGGGGGGGGGGGGGACGAGGACTGGATTTTTAAAAATCCGTTTTCTCACTTTAGTGCTTATGTAAAAGAGCACAGTTTTTCTTGTACGGCAATCTTAAATGGATGTTTTCTTCCCTCCCCTCCCCTTCTTTTGTATAGGCTATTCTTGGTGCAGGTCATTATGTATATGCTGATCAGCCAGAGGACTTCAACCAGAAAGTAAAAGAGATTTGCAATTCTGTGGACTAATAGGATTTTGGTGTTGTGAAGGAAAGCCTCAGTTACAGTTCAGCAACACTTTGGTAGTATATTATGAAAGTTAAATTGTACTGGATTTTTTAAAAATAGGTTTTGTTTGCACCATTTATTTCAGATGTTTGCACAGATTAAACCATGCAGTGCCTTTTGCTGGAATAGGGATATAAAAAAACAAAAACTTTGTACATTTTAGTTTGATGCTGTTCTTTATATATTTAGATAAGATATTTGTATCTATGTATATTAAATACTACATTTTAAAAATGGATTGTTAACTATTGATTCTGAAAAATTTAGAGCATTTAAATTTGTGCGCTGCAGATGCAGCAAGAATTTCTGTAGTAAATATTCTTACAAAATTGTGAGTGAAATTGAAATTTGACTCCTTCAGCTCCCCTGTGTTGCAATATCTATGAGAATTTGAAAATAGATCACATTTATTTTTTGACTGCGTCATTTTGTCTTTATATTTTATTGTAATTTAAGAAGTGGACTTTGCCAAAACAATTAAGAATGGCAAGCACCCAAGAAAAAGAAAAAGTATCAAAAATTAGGAAAAGACTGAGTTTCAGTGCTGATCCCCTTCCCACATCTTCCCCCAGTCTTGGAATGTTTGTTGTTCATTGCAGTAACTATTGTATGTTCAATTTCCTCACGAATTTCATTTTGTAATATGCTAACATTACTGACATATGCTTTTAAAGACATTTACAAGTCCTGTGGATTTGAAGAATAAATGTCTTCTTAGTTATACAACCTGTTCGTTTGGTAATACAGTTATTGCAAGATCTATTGCTGGCTTGACTCAAGTTTTTACATGTTAGTAATCCATGTTTATTTAATCCTGGAAGAACATTATCCCAGTGATGTTTGTCAAGCCTGGATGAGTATGTTTTTGGATTTTTATTTTTTGAAAAAAAAAAATTTTTTTTTTTGAAAATGAGCCAGTTGAACTGGAAGAAAATCTTACTCTGTCAAACCCCTGTAAGAAGGCATCTTAGATTAAAAAAATACAAATGAATCAAGAAATACTATCTTACCTCAGATGTTATTTGATTTAAAATGCATGATTTTATTCTATTTTTTTTAAATTGGAGCTTATTTAGGCTCTCATTTCTTTACAAAACTGTAATTAAAAAAAAAGCAAATTTGTTATCAACCTAAAGGCAAACTGAGTGGTTTATAAACAAAATAACATTGGTTATATACAATAACTTACTGATTAGCCCTTGAATGCTGAAAATAACTACTGAATCTCTGGTATTTCCTACATAAAGTCTTTGTACCAGGTTTAAGTAATTATTGAAAACTAGTTGCTTTGCTGCCTCTTAAAGATGCAGTCTCAGGTTGAATTATAAAAATGGAAGGTGTTCTCTCTGCAAGAGAGATTAACTATTTTGGTGCTGTTGTAACTTGAACAGTCACTGTAACTCCCTTGACTATAATTTAAAATGTATGCTGAATATTGGCACCATTATGCAGTTCAGTATTAAATAGTAAAGTCCTGTGTTTGGAACTAAAATACAGAATTGTGTTTTTCTTTAGCATGTGAATCTGTTAAGTGATTGCCTAGTTGTAGAGAGCATTTACATTCCACTGAAAAAAAATTGTTTTACAATCAATAGTTTGTGTCTGTCAGCAATTTAACATTTGACACAACTTGTTCCTCCTTGGTGCATTCTTGAAGAAATATGAAGTACAACTAATTTTTGTTTTAATCTGGCATAATGCTATGTTGAAAAACAACAGTGAGAGTCGAGATGGGCAACTTGTGGTCTTCCAGATATTGTTGACTTGTAGCTCCCATTAGATCATGCCAGTATAGCCAATAAGTGAGGGATAATGTGAGATGCAGTTTAACAACATCCGAAGGGCTAACAAGTTGCCCATCCTGAACTACAAATGCCAAATTTGTAGACTTTTTTTCATTTTACTCTTCTGAGTAGATCGACTGGTAAATAGCTGTTAATACGTGCTTTGCACAGTTAAATTGTTGATGTTGTGTGTGCTTATGCTCTAATTGATGGTTCCAGTGGGTAATCATATATGAGTGTGACTGCTTTTGATTCCAGGTTTGCATGAGCTTCATAAGTAGGAGAGCTCTGCATGGGACGTGTCCACCACTGTAGTGTTTCTGGAATTTTACAATGACATTTACAGATATACATTCTTGGAACACCATTGTTTGTTTCTGATTTCTTAGGTATGTGAGACTGACTAGGCACAGCATGGGAGATCTGTGATCAATATATTATGCTTCCAGAAGCTCAAAGTAAAAATACTGCCAGAGAAACTGTATTGGGGAAACAATTCTGGGAGGTGATGTCTAACCTCTTCTATGATGTGTGGTGGTCTCCTAATCTGAATAGAACTTCAGTTTGTCCTATGGAGGAAAGACATGTATGAATACATAGATGAAACTGTACATTTTCCTCTGCAAGGCAAATAGCAGCCATAGGTAGGAGAAGAGGAATTTAGATTGTGAAAAGGGTCAGTAATGGAAAACATTTGACATTCTTTCCAGCCCAGTCTCTTTAATCCAATTTAGATTTCTCCGTGGCTGCTTCAGATGGAAATCATGATAATTGATCTCGTACATAACATCCAGAGTTCCCAATCGTCTTGTTACTATTAACTGCTGCTGCTGCTGCTTTATATGCTGCATTCAAGCAATATGATTTACAAGCAAGTATCCAAAACCTGCTCTGAGGGCTGAAATAGATGGCCCAGATGGGGCGGCATGAAGCCACCCCACCCGAAGACAGATTGGGGCCATGGGCATCCACACCTTGCAGCCCTAATACGTTGCTGCACCGGCCAAAAAAGGAACGGTTTTGGACTGCTCCTTTTTCGGCTGCGGAAAAGCCAACTTCTGCGGCCTCATAGCAGCTTCCCAGCATATTGTGGGCTTGTGGAGTGAAATTGCCACACCCCCAAGATGCCCAGAAGCCAGCTGATGTGCAGCCGCTCTGGGCACCTTCAAGGTGTCTTGGGTGTGTGCAGCATGTGCACACCATGTCCCCAAACTGCCCAAAGCCACCCAGAAGGCGGCTTTTAGTGCCAGTCTGCACCAGTCTGTAAGTGACAAAATATAGGGTCCCAATTCAGTGATCGGTTATACTGACATATTCCTCAGCCACTGAACTTTACCACAGGCTGTATTGTCATCTTCAAAATCCTTGCTGTAGTCAAACTGATTTGAGTCATTTTGTCTGTGAGCCACTTCTTGAATTTTTAAAAATAAAACAGTTACAGTAGGCGTTCACAGCATATAAATTAACCAAACCAAACCTAGTCCACCTGATATATGAACAAGCAACCTGGGTGACAGGTTGTGGAGGCTCGAGTCATACTATAAAACTGAGTCACCTACAGTGGACTGACATGCCAACTCATTTATCCAATAGTTGGCATGTCTTCTCCATTCACTGTAGGTGGCTTGTTTATCAAATAGTTGGCATACTGGTCTAGTGTGGATGATTCAGTTTTAAAAGCAAACCTTCAAGCATCTTCATAGTGATGTAAGCCTGAACAATAAATCATTAACGATTTCAGTGTGGAATCTTCTGAAAATTATTTGTTCATTGTAGAAATATTTGTCATGATAAAATAATGATAAAATCAAAAATTACAGTAACCTGTGACCAACCAAAAGTTCATGTAAGTATTGATAAACATCTCTGATCCCTGCTCAGGATTATAAAATCAGGAAATTGAAAACCTGATCAGATGATTTGGGCAGGGCTAATGCATCACAAGTTGTATATTGGAGAAAGATTCTGTATGGTGCTGTCTCCGCTTTATTGCATAATAGCACATTTATAAGAATATCCACAAAAGAATTATAATGATCTTCTTCACCTCTTTGTGACCTTTCCTTATAATTGTGTAACTTAAAGGTTAATTGCTCTTTAGATGACAAATGGCATCTGTTTTGTTTCTCTGCTGCCAGAAGACGCATCATGGAGATTTACTGTGATCTTAAAACAGATCAAGTACATTACTTTTTGAAATAAAACTGCGATATTGTTACATCATAAATACAGACAGTTTCTTTGCCCATAGCAATAGAAGTATTTTCATTCAAAGACTAAAATATTCCTGATTAATGTTCAGTGTGTGTATTCCAATTATATTGGTTTCTTTTTCAGATAGCGAGAACCAGTACTTTGGATGAATCACGTAGGGAAACATTTCTGGTAGTGGAGAAAGGTATCCTTGGGTTGGATGGATTGCTCCTCTTGCTTGCTCTGATTAGCAGGAAGGTATTTGCCATCCACTGCAGGGGAAAAAATAGAATATGTCCTAAAGGTCTTGTTTTTGCTGATCTTACTTCCCAGGCTGGGCCTTCAACCCATTAGTGCAGCTTTTCAGGAATTTGAACAAAGGAGGAAGAATGGATTAAACAACCTTCCCAAGCCTTTTGCCCAGTATGCCATACGGACTTTGGGCTCATGGGAAATCTTGATACAAGCCAATATCACTCAACCATTTTGACAGATGATCTAGTTAGGTATCTAGATTATCTGCATCAACTAAAACATTTTAAACAGTATTTGTGCAATCCACAACTGTTCAAATTCAAGGATGTAAAAACTTTAAAATAATAAACACACTTTTTTTTCCTGGTAACATACAAGCACATTTAAGCCTTTTATCTGTGACTGCTCAGTGGTATTAGAAGATGAAAATATCAATCTGAAAACACACAGATTTAAAGAACAAATTTGTCATTTTAATTTAGAGAATTTAGTAGAGATTAACGTATGAAAGGTTTTCACAATCAATGTGAACTCAGATATTATTGACAGCTTTATAATGCTTATTTATTATTGAGTGGAATGTTTAAATTGTACAATTAATTTAATTAACATTTCAGTGTGTATAATTTACTGTGTTTTTATTGGATCTTCTTTTTCTTTATGTTGAAAGCCATATTGCACCCCTGAAAGGATAGTGGAATATAAATAATTTAATAAATATGTGCAATTTTGCTGTGGACATGTTTCTTTATACCTAGTAAGGAAATTCTGATTGTAGTTTTGTATGACCAATGCACCCAGAACTGGTCTGATTCTGGAAGGCCAAAAACGGACAGTAGTAAAGGGGTGGCTTAATGCCGCCCATTTGAGTGTCAGGTTGGGGCTGCAGCAACTGCACACCACACCCCAAACTGGCATTTTCCTGGCAAAAAAAAAAGAAGCGGCAGAAAGCCATTCCTACTTGTGCTGGGAAACAGGTGTCTTTGCCGCCGCCGCCACTGCAGTTTTTCTGGGTTTCGGTGGCATGCAATGTCTAAACACCACACCACTGAAATGCCACAATGCCGCCACAATGTGGTTGCTCAGGATGGCTTCACGGCATGTTCCCGGTGTCTTGGGGGAGTGCATCATGCATATGCCACATCCACAAGCCACTGGGAAGCTGGATCTTTTTGCTGGTCTATACTGTACAGCTGAATCTGGTTAATATCTTTATTACAAACCATCAAGGAATAACTGATATCTCCATATTGGACTATGAAATAATCTTGCCTGAAGTGGTGGAGAGTTGATGACCAAGAGTTAGATGAACCAATGGTCCAGCTCAGAAGACAGCAGCTTCCTATGATCCTATGATTGTGTGAAAAGAAGACTGCCTATTCTTTATAGCTGGGGTGCACAATTGAATGGAGGGCAGGCTTTTTCATGTGGTTTTCATGTGGAAAATGCTTGATAATCATGCATTTTTTTAATTGGGAGATTGGGGGATTGGCTGGATGCTTTAGGGACTGCAAAAATCAGAGTCGGGGCTGGATGTGGCCTGCAGGCAGCACTTTGTCTATCCCTGCTTCACAGTGAGGGATGGGAAACAGGCTGCTTTCCAGATGCTTCTACCAGTGTCACTCACACGGAACTGTGAGGTATACTTGTGTCTGTATATATGCCTTTAAGTTGCCTGTCAATTTATGGCGACACCATGCATTCCATTGCTCATACAGTTGGACCTCCTTATCTATGGATTTTTTTATCCCTGGATTTGAGCCTACACAGCTTGAAAATATTCACAAAAAGTATAAATTCCAAATAGCAAACCTTGATTTTCCATTTTATATATGGGACACCATTCTGTTGTGCCATTATATTTAATGGGATTTGAGCATCCACGTATTTTGTTATCCACAGAGGGTCCTGGAACCAAACCCCAGTGGATAAGGGCTCACTGTACAAACAATACTCAGAAGTGATTTTGCCAGATCCTTCCTCTGAAATACAGCCTACAGCATCTGCTATTAATTGGCAGTCTCCCATTCAACTAGTTACCAGGGCTGATCCTGCTTAGCTTTTGATTCGGTCTAGAGGTTGAAACCGAAATGACGGCAGCAACAACAACAAAAGAGGTAAAAAAAAAAGATGAAAAAGGCCAGCATGAAATCACTCCCCACAAAAAGGCTGTATCAGTATTGTGTGCAAAATGTAATATAAAATAATTTTCCAAAACTAGTTTAGATATCTTAAAACAATGATAAAAACCTTATCCACATTATGACAACATGAGAACCAGTATTGTATAGTGATAAATTTTGATTTGATTGGCTTTGTTTTTGCTCACTTTCTAGTGGCAGCTCAATCTGTTAAAAAGGAAGGGTCTAAATTTCAAAAGAAAGATTGACAGTTTGGATAAAAAAGTGAGACTAAAGGTAGGTGGTTTTTTTTTTATTGTGCCTGAAATGAAGTGTTGTTGGCTAAATATTTTGACTGACATCCCTGCATATGTAATGTTTTTGGTTGTGGCGGATGGAGAAATTCAGCACATCCCTACACTAATGTCCTTGAATCACGTTTCTGTTTCCAGGCCTCCCCTGCCCCTCAACCATTCACTAGCCAAGGGAAGGCTGGGAACAGCCAAGCATCCAGACAGCTCAATTCCTGCAGTCTCCTGCAGAAAGATGATGGTCCAAAACATACTGCAGAAATAATCCAGTTTGAGACCACTTTAACTGCCCTGGCTCAATGCTAGGGAATTTTGGGAACAAAATGTTTTGTGAGACATTTAGTTTTCTTTGTCAGAGAGCTCTGGTACCATAATAAACCACAGTTCGCAGGATTCCCTAGTCAGGGCAGTTAAAGCGATCTCAAGACGGATTATTTGTGCAGTGTGTTTTGGACCGATATCATCCTCCTAGACCTTAAGAGGTCTAGGATAACTCCTCTTTCTTACTGTGGGCAGCCACAGGAACAGAGCCAGCTGGATGCCTGGCTGGTCCCTGTCCTCCCTTGGCCACGGAGTGCCCAGGGCAGGTGCCCAGGCTGTATACCTGCAGGGAGCAAGGACAAGATGTAACAATGTCAGGCAGGTCTTTACAATCCACCAGTGCTGTGCTGGAACTTGTCTGTTGTTTTGATCCTAGTGCCTTTTCTGATTTTACTGAACCTTTTGTGATTTAACCTTGTTTTCCTTAACTGATGGCCTTTGGCTAACCAACAAAATGGTGGTATAGTAATGGTTAGAGTGTTGGAGTGTGACTTAGGAGGGGCTCTAGTTTCCACTCTGCCATGAAATTTGTTGGCCAGTCACTCTTTTTCCAGCATGACAGGATTATCACGGATGGGAAGGAATGTAGCCTATACAGTATACTTACTTGGCCTCATTGGATAAGATGAGGAATTTAAATGCAATAAACAAGGAAACAGCCAATGTTTGGAGCATGGAGGGAAATTTAAATTCCAGCTAGATGGAGCCATCCAGACTTATGGATTCCTGGTGTCAGGGGTGGACCCTGCCAAGATGCCAGGTCCCTGGCAGCAGTTGCCTAAGGAGTCATTTGTCGCCATTGGGAGTGTAAAGAAGTTTTGCAATTTTTTCTTGTTCTCAGTGGGAACTTCCCTTGCCCCTAATAAGAATGGATGGCTTGGCAACTGGACACTTTTGAGAAACAAGTGAAGTACTCCAAGAATGTTCACACTTTGAGACTTCTACATGAAAATTTCATTCACAGAAAAGCCATAGGTTTTTTCCTACACCCCCCACCCCAAAACAGTGTCTTCTGTGCAAAAACACCCTCATGTTATGCAAAGAAAAATCATTGAAAAACACACAGAATCTCTTGTTATCTCAACAAAGGGGAATAAATCTTTTGAAGTGATCCATTCTTGAATGGCAAGGTTGAATAAGAAGAAAAATACTTCTGTGCTGCCCTTCCATGTAGTTGTGCCGTAACAAGATGTTTCCATAGTATTACACTGTAGGAAGAGTTTCAAAGCATCAGCATTCCCAAAGGCTTTCCCAAAAACAGCCTAAATCAGGGAAAGATTTAGTGTACTTATCAAAAGAAGAAGAAAACGAGTTTGTGATGCTTCTATTTTTACAGATATATAGACTGTACATTGCCAGCTACCTGTGTTCATCAGATTAAGAATCTTGTCTGGTAAAGAGAAGATTTTCTACTGTTTCTGCCACAGGAAACTGTTCACTGTTAAGCTGTTTCCTTCTAAGTCTCAGGGGATGTATCTTTTTTCAAAGGACTGTATGAATACTAATCTCCTCTGCTTCCCCAGAGCATCTCTGCATTTCCTCTTCGCTTTGTCTGCTAAAGCTGTGAACAAGAAATGACAGGGGAAGTTCATTGTTTTGCCACTTCTGGGTGAATCTGACAAAATGATGTGTCTTATTCGAGAAAGTGCTACAGAGAATATAGAAAAGAACACATGGAGTTTATTACAAAAGAGTCAGAGAGACAACCATTTTAATAGTCAAGGTACCAGTCTCCTTTGAAGACATACAAATATTTAGCATTCTGTATTACTGTGTGGAGGTTGCAGCTGCATTTAAATCCATATTTTAACCAAAAAAGCAAGAGGAATTCTTGTCACTAATAAGTGGAGCTGTACATGCGAGCAGTCTATAATTTATGTGAAGTCTGGTTGCTCATCATTTTGTTTGCTCCAGAGAATATACAATTAGCAATGTTTGGATTTTTTCCCCTCCTGAAATAAATTCACATTTAGATGTGATATCCCCTCTCTGAAATTTATAGATTATTTAACCATTAATATTGTGTAGGTTTTTATTTATTTATTATTTTTTATTATTATTATGAAAAAATATTACAAACAAATACAGAAGTACAAACCATAGTGTTACTTTCCAGCTTATAAATTGTCCATTGTGTAATATTGTGTAGGTTTTATAATATTGTGTAGGTATATAATATATATAATATATTATATTGTTTAGGTATTATAATATTGTGTAGGTTTTAAAATTCTTTTAGTAAGAGAGCATTGTCGATTCTGATCGTTCAAGATTTTCAGTTTTACCAAAAAAAGGATTATATCTTCATCCTCACTATATGGCAAAATGCTTTAGGATTTGACCAACTAAACAGAGAATCACACCTCCAACTAAAAATGTAGAATAAAGTGATTTGAAAAGAATTTTCCCTGAACTAAAGATTTACCTGTAGAAATCACTTTAGGCCTATCCACCCATGTAGAGCATGACGTGTTACAGTATCAGATTAAGACCTCAATTAAAATCCACAGTCAGCCATGGAGCTTGTTGTGTGACATTGGTTGTATTACCTATCTTTCAGCCTAGTCAACTTTACTATATTACTGTAAGGAAAAGGTGGGGGGATGGCAAGGCATACTGTGTTGTTTTTGTCTTGGTTTAGGTGGATGCATGTCTAGAATTAGATGGTAAACTCATATTATACACATATTTACTATACAGACACATGTCTTCTTAATACTCAGATTTCAGAGGATTAATTTTTGCAAAACATACCAAAATAATGCTCAGCCTATAACAACATTTTCTGCCACCTAAAGTAGCCTCCTCACTCCATTTTTTCAGAAGAACTGACTTGGTACAAAAGTTCTTTCTCAGTGATCAGTTTGAAAGCATGCAGTGCCATTCCTAAGTGCTCAAAGCTCTATGTACATTAACTCAGGAATCCTTACAACAAGCCTATGAGGTAGGAGAAGAGGATTTTCACATGTTAGAATATTAAATTAAGACCCAAATTAAAAATATAAAAGGGAGCTGCTAAATGAGCTAAAAATGAGGTTAACATGAATTAGAGGGTTCTTATTGCTCATTTTCTTAGCCACCACTTTATACCTGCTAAAAAGGAATGTCTGCATTTCAAAAAAATGAGTCACTCCTAATTTCTAATACTGCAAGGCCAGCCTCCAGATGCAAAGCCCTATACAACAGTAACTTTTTTTTAAATCTGTGTCTTGTAAGGTTGCCTTGGAGTCTAAAAATAATGTTCTGTTGCCTCTTTCTTTCAGGGCAAAGTCAGCAAACTGACTTGCAGCTATGTGTCTGGCACATGCAGTATCCAATTAGTTCCACTCTTAACAGATTTTAAAAAGTGTATGTGTGTACAAAAATCTATATATCTATGCCAATATCTTTACAGATAGCACGAATGAGGAACATCTTACAACCTCCTCCTGCTTTCAAACACACACAATTATACATGTGGACATCCATGGGTATCCATGTTCTTGCCCTCCTATTCCAGAAGTGGAAGTCGTGCGGCCCCTTTAGCTCAGTCTGGGACTCAGTCAGGTATTGGTTCTGCACATGGCTAATTAAAATTGATGAGATATGTATAAGCCCTGTACATGGTTTGTCAAGTCCATTGTACTCTAAAATCTGTGTTCTTGCTGTATATGGTTGTATATGTACAACAGCAATAGTAAGTATATTTCTGTATTGCTTATCAGTGAACTAAGCACTCCCTAAGTGGTTTACAATGTGTAAATCAATTGCCCACAACGGGCTGATTACTCATTTTAGTGACCTACAGAAGGATGCAAGGCTGAGTGGACCTTGGAGCCCCTGGGATTGAATTCACAACATTGTGGCTGCAGTACTGCAGTACAGGCATTTAACCACTGCACCACCAGGACTCCCTTAGATCTTGTTCTGCATTTAAAACATAAGTATGTAATCATGTTTGAGACTACATGAATGTGAACAACATAAATGCTGAAGACTACTCAGAGAACCTACTCAGAGTATGGTGTAGTGGTTTGACTGTTGGGCTAAGTCTCTGGGAGGTAAGGCTTCAAAACCTTGATCAGCCATGGAAACCACTGGGTGACATTGGGCAATTGCAAGCCTCCTCTCTGTCTCAGAGGAAGGTAATTGGAAACCCCCTCTGAATAAAACTTACCAAGAAAACCTTATGATAGGTTTGCTTTAGAGTGTACATGAGTCAGAAAGAACTTGAAGGCAACAAACTTATGGGCATAGCTAAACACTAAACTAAACATCAATGCCGGGATGGGAATTGTGAAGTCTCAGATGTTGTTGGACTACAGGTCCGAGTATTTCTCATCACTTCAGCTAGGGCTACTGAGAGTTGCAGTCCAACAGTATTGGAAGTAGAATCATTCCCACCGTTGTATAACTCTCATCATCTCTATTCAGCATTGGCTATTCTGCCTCGAGCTAATGACAATCACAGTCTGATAATACTTGGAGGGCAGGTTCATTTATTTATTTGTTTTATCAAAGCACGACTATCCTATTCTTTAGCACAGGATCCCAGAGCAATTTACAGTATAAACAAAACATTCCAGATTAAAGCATAAATAATCTGAACAAGTTAAAAACATATTAAACACACTTAACAGTTAAAACCACTTTTAAAATGACAATTTGAAAGCATGTACAAGTAGATTTGCGATACATTAGTCCCCAAAGGCTTTAATAAAAAGCCTTGTTTTAGCTTTATGCCAGAAAGAAATCAAAGTTGGAGCCAGTCAAACCATTTCCAATTGCTCATGGGGAGGGGAGGAGTAAAAAATGCCCATAGAAATCAACATATGCATTAAGTTAGTCATATCCTAGTAATTAACACGACTGTGTTCTGACTTAATCTGCAGCAAACCTTTCTTGAGTGTGGATAATGCTGAGGTGCAACTAATGCTGAGGGGCAAGTTGATTTATAACACAAACATTTAGCTTGTCTATAAGATATGCATTTAATAAACAGGAAGCAAGGGTGGTGCAAAGAACGGCAGTTCATCCCCCACCATTTTAGGTAGAATACACTACTATTCAATCCATGAACTGTTACTGGTACTGAGCTCTCTCTTTGGCCATGTGCAATAGAAACCTCTTTCCCAAACATAGCATGGGTATGGTATAATTCAAAGATATAGCTGTGTTAGTCTGTACAATCAGTATGCAGAGAGATCTTGTAGCACATTTGAGACTAACTGAAAGAAAAAAGTTGGCAGCATGAGAGGAAATGCATCTGAGGAAGTAGACTGAAGTCTATGAAAGCTCATGATGCCAGCTTCTTTCAATTTGCCTCAAAGGAGCTATAAGATCTCTCTGCATTGGTATGGTATGGTATGGTATGGTATGGATGTCTCACTGAACCAATCACGTTCTATAAATTAGTCGTGTTCTAGAAACATATCCAGGGTAGCTGTTCTGGCAACAAAATCCAACAAAATACAAAACCCACAAAACAGTGAAACTTTTATTGGCCAGCCAAAATGAGGAGAGGGAGTGTAGTGAAATGGGGTCTAGGATGGAGATGAAATATATCCAGAGTTGCATGTCCTTCCCAGTGCAGTGCTACAGCAGTGCTTCCACCAAGCCCTTCCTTGGATATTCAATCTCTCTCAGGTCCCTGAAGTTGTCAGGGTTCAACACCCTCCTTGTTTCTCTTATGCCCATTGGGGACACAGAATAATACGTATAGGGTTCCTGGTAGTTCTAGTCATGGAGACATTTGACCAGAGCTTCCCCATCACTCTCCCTTGACAATTAAAAGGTGAACTCAATTTTTTAAAAAATAGGGAAATTACATGGTAAAAGGTAGCTAGTTATAATAGGAAAGCTCAATTGGTTTAAATCACAAACTTTCTGACTACCTTTTCCCTGGTTGTGGAAAAAAAAAAAAAAGCCCAAACAGGTTTTGTAGTGGTTTAAGTGTTGGACTACAACTCTGGAGACCAAGGTTTGATTCCTGCTGGGCCATGAAACCCACTGGGTGACCTTAGACAAGTCACACGCTCTCAGCTCAGGGGAAGGCAATGACAAACTCCCTCTGAACAATTCTGGTCAACAAAACCCCATTTTAAAATGTTTTAAAAAATCATATAGGAGTGGGAAAGTGACAATGGGAGTCCTGTATCAAAATCCTACTGTGTATTCTAAGCTCCTAGCATGTTTTTTCAGCCAACCATTGCTGGATACTATAAGTTGTTGGGAGATAACACAAGGATGTTCAACAACTGTGGACCCAAAGAGAGACAGAGGAGATGGAATACAAGGGCAGTTGGGGGCAGTGGGTCTGCAAGAAAGATCCTTCAGGTCTGCCTGTATGTGATCCACCCACATGGGTTAGAGCTAGTAGATCTTTTCTTCTGCTTCCATTGGCATCATTTTTAAACCATTCTTTTTAGTACAGTGTGGGAATCATGCAGCTTTTGGATGTTGTTAAACTGCAACTCCCAGCATTCCTAATCCTTGGCTATAGTAGCTGACAGTCCACCAACATCAAGAGAGATGCCTCATTCCCACCCCTGGGTTGCCTTATTTCATGACGGTGAACAGCAAATGATTAACTCTTAATACATGCATGCATATAAGATACACCTCTTTAAAACCAAACAAATGAACAAGGGATCCTAGAGGTCACAGATAGCGTGCCAGTTTTATGATGAGTGGCATCTGACTCAGACTCTTGGAAAGGGACAAAGGTCAAGTGCACTGTTGTCACTATAGATCATAAGATGGAACACATCGTGGCAACCTGCAATTGATCTTGCTTGACACTCTGGTTCTGGCAGTTACTAAAAGGTGATCTAAATGAAGGGAAATCTAGATTACTGCATGCAGGCAATAAATTATTCCTGTATCCTATCTGGAAAATTAGCATCCATTCTGAAGCATCACATTTGTTTGTCACCTATTTGAACTAACTTGCCTTAAGTGCAGCTGTTTACCTCATATTTATTCATGGCAGCCTCCAAGCTCCTCTTAACATTCTAATCTACTCCACAAGTGCTTTTGAAATCTCTTGCTTTTGTTAAGATATGCTAAACCCGAGCAGGAAATGAAAGGTCCTTGATTTAAAACAGCTCCTGTATGTACTTTAACTCTCTCTACGGGGTGCACAGTTAGAATTCTAAAATAAAACTAAAAAAAGAAGGGCATTATCAAAAAGAAAAAGGCAGCCACTTCATTCAGGAATTCCTTCCACAGGCTTCTGTCGCTGTTTGTTCTTGCAACAAGAAGTGACTCCATTAGAATGCATCTGGATCTGGATCTTGCAAAGCAGATGGGATTCAATTGCGGATTTGCTTGCAAAAGGGTGCGCCGCCCACCCACATCCTAAAGTGTCTCCGCCTGTTCTGGTTGTTGGCATTTCCAACATAACACATTGCTAACCAATAATCCAAATAAGGCTGCAGTCTCATAACCCTTATTTGAACCAAAACCACATTGAGCTTAGTGAGATTTACATCCAAGTAGACCTGCATAGGATTACACTATAATTATGTTTAATATGCAGAAAGTTGCTCATTATCAATGCAGGAACACCAATAATGAGAAAAAGATACAGTAACAAAAACAGTATAAAACAAGTGTTTGGATATTTTTGTCCATTGCAAAATGTTCAAGATTGCAGAATCAGAGTTGCACATTTGTTACTATTGCGCCTGATTGCCAATGACTGTGACTGCACATGGATATTGTGCATTGGTGTGCATGTTGTTTCCTGTGTGGGTGCACATTGTGCCTACAGGTGTACATCCACATTAGATTGTGCAGACAGTTGGGTAACATCACAATGGACAAAAGAGGCAGTGCTGTGCAACTGCCATGTGATTGAAGTGGGTATGGGTAGTAGATAATAGGTACTTGATTCCTGCATTGACTGAAGTTGCCAAACGTCACTCTGTCTTAGGATAGGGAAAGTGCAATCCTATGTGGTTTCACAGGGCCCTTCAACAGCTCCAATCTTTTGGCAAGGGAGATGGCTGCTATGATGCCATAAGCTAGACTTAATGGCCTAATAACTTTGGTATGCTTGTTTACAATCCTGCTACCATTGCGCCAATCACAAATGCCCTCCAAACGCATCTTAAAATCCAGGTTGCTGTATTGAATGGAATTCTGCAGAGCTGGTCTAAGGGATGCTGAAGAATGACACTTCTAGCCTTCCTCCTGCCCAAAAAGGTAATTGTAACAGGACCTCATAGACATCCCTCCTTCTCCTCATCACACTGTGGTGGCACAGTGGTTACGTGGCAGTATTGCAGCCACAACATTGTGAGTTCGATCCCACAGCTCCAAGGTTGTCTCACCCTTCCATCCTTTCAAAGGTGAGTAAAATGAGTACCCAGCTTATTGGACCCATTGGCTTACAGATTACAAAACGCTTGGAGAGTGCTGAATTTACTATTAAGTGGTTTAGAAATCAAAATGCTATTGCTACTGCTATTACTTGGTAGAAAGAAGAGGCTGGACATGTCATCCTTCAGAACCCTGCTTGCCAGCAGCACAGAGCTTCTTTTGGTATGGCTGCTTAGTTTTAAAGAATTTGACTCCTAAATCCCCCCTACACCCCAGTGGGTTGGTGGGTGGGATTTATAGAATCATAGAATCATAGAATCATAGAGTTGGAAGAGACCACAAGGGCCATCCAGTCCAACCCCCTGCCATGCAGGAACTCCAAGTCAAAGCATCCCTGACAGATGGCCATCCAGCCTCTGCTTAAAGGTACTCATAAGGAAGGAGACTCCACTACACTCCGAGGGAGTGTGTTCCACTGTCGAACAGCCCTTACTGTCAGGAAGTTCCTCCTAATGTTGAGGTGGAATCTCTTTTCCTGCAGTTTGCATCCATTGTTCCGCATTCTAGTCTCTGCAGCAGCAGAAAACAAGCTTGCTCCCTTCTCAATATGACATCCCTTCAAATATTTAAACAGGGCTATCATATCACCTCTTAACCTTGTCTTCTCCAGGCTAAACATCCCCAGCTCCCTAAGGCATTCTTCATAGGGCAAGGTTTCCAGACCCTTCACCATCTTAGTTGCCCTCCTTTGGACATGCTCCAGTTTCTCCACATCTTTTTTGAATTGTGGTGCCCAGAACTGGACACAGTATTCCAGGTGGGGCCTGACCAAAGCAGAATAGAGTGGCACTATAACTTCCCTTGATCTAGAAACTATACTTCTATTGATGCAGCCTAAAATTGCATTGGCTTTTTTAGCTGCCGCATCACACTGTTGACTCATGTTCAGCTTATGGTCTACTTGGACTCCTAGATCCCTTTCACATGTGGTCTCATTCAGCCAGGTGTCCCCCATCCTATATCTGTGCATTTCATTTTTCCGCCCTAAGTGCAGAACGTTACATTTCTCCGCATTGAATTTCATTTTGTTAGCACTGGCCCAGCTTTCTAGTCTATTCAGGTCATTTTGAATTTTGATCCTGTCCTCTGGGGAGTTTTGCCCTCCACTATCTATTTGGCCCAGGAGAAACTATTTTTCCAACAGAAACAACCTGGAAGCCACCTTCCTAGTCACATCCTGTTGCGGAGGAAAGGGCCACTCTTAGGCCTAAAATGGCTCAGAGAGGAGCAAAAACATGGGGAAGATGCCACCAATCCCACTCTGTGGCACTTGGAGTTGGGGACTGAAATTTGGAATCACTTTTGTTAGGTCCTCTATCTTCTGAGAAGTTCCTACCCCTGTCCTGCCCACTATGGGGCAAGATTTAAGGTTTTATTGTTAGTCAATAAAGCCTCAGACTATTTGAGAGATGGTTACTTAAAACAATGCTTCTCAAGCTATTTGGTGTGGGGGACCAACAATTCTCCCCCCCCCCCCCAGTGTGCCAGGGCTCCGTCCTAAATTTATGTCCATTGGGTAAAGCTGTTTCATTCCTGGAAACCTTCCAGAGATCAGGAGCTGATGGCTCAGGGACTGGCAGCCATTCGAGGCCACCAATTTGAGTAGGTAGCAGTGACCTAGACACCTCCTTCTCCCTTATAGATGCATTCAGTTTTTAAGATAATTTATAGGAATCTTCCTGATGTATATTCAATACAGTGGGCCCTTGTTATCCACTGAGGTTTGGTTCCAGGACCCTCTGTGGATAACAAAATCCATGTATGCTCAAGTCCCATTAAATATAATGGCACAATAAAATAATGTCCCATATATAAAATGGAAAATCATGGTTTGCTATTTGGAGTTTATACTTTTTAGGAATATTTTGAAGCCATGTATGCACAAATCTGTGGGTAAAAAATCCATTGATAAGGAAGGTCAACTGTAGTTATTTTAAGCAGGACTTTCAGCATAGTGGCACCTGCTCTGTGGAATGCTCCTCCTCCAGAACTTCAATATCCTCCACCTGTCCTTAGATTTCAATGCATGTTATTTATTTGAGCAAACTGATCTTATTTAGTCCAATACAACATCTATTTCTTGCACCTCTAGAAGAATGTGCATATTGTGTTCTGCATGTCTGCAATCAGTTTTACATTTTATTATTGTACACCACTTTGAATCTTCTGGCTATAGGCTGTAATAGAAGTATTTGGAAATAAAATAATAAAGTATGAGTTAGGCTAGTCTGTAGTTCATTTTAAAACTTGGCTTTATTATCTCAGTGTTCCTGCTCTTCATGGTGTGCTTATTTAGATTTAACTGCTGATGGATTTTATTGCTTCTGGAAAGTGTTGGAGGCTCTTACAAAAGGTTCAGACATGTCACAATGACACCATGACATAGAAGAGGTCATCATATGCTTTATAATTTCTAGGGAAATTTATTCCCCAGAGCAAATGTGTTCTGAAATAGTGCATTTTTTGTCCATAAGAATAACAGACAAAAACCCTTCCAACCTCACACATTCTTAGATTTCCAACAATCTTACTTTGCTTAATATCAAGAAGATCCTTTAAAACAAAATTTAGCCTTGAGGCGGCATGAGCCCTCAAAGCTGTTTTGTGGTTCTTGTTTCATCCAGAATCCTTAGACTTCCTTTCTAACAGTCTAACAGAGAGCAAACAGGAATTAAACAGGAATTAAACAGGAAATGCCTTATGTTTAACATAGGGCATTTCCTGTTTAATTCCTGTTTAAATCCTGTTTGCTCTCTAGTGTGATAAACCTTAGAAGGTTGTCAATTGCCCCTCCTGGAAGTATCTGAGAATGGCAATTAACCTTTTAAATGGGTTGCAAGAGCCCCCTGCACTAATATAAAAAAAGCAGCTTTTAAAAATCAGGGGCCCATTTACACAGTACAGTTTTAGTGCTATTATTCCACTTTAACTGCCATGGTTCTGTCCTGTCAATCCAGAGAGCTTCAGTACATCACCAAAATATAAACCCCAAGATTCCATGGGATGGAACCATGGCATTTAAAGTGAAATTGTAGTGCTGTAACTTAATAATAATAATAATAATAATAATGGGAAATATCCTCAGGAGTGGATGTCCAGCCTTTTCCAATCTTTTGGTTTACCTTTTTGACAGTCCGTGCATCTCCTTTTCTTCCAAGGACAGAAAAGTGACCCAAAATGTAAGGGTGACACCAGAGTTGTCCGCCCTTATATTTAAATATCATTAGCCTGCAGTTCATTGATTGATTGAATGACAGATATTTAAAAACAATGATTGCCATGCAACATAGAGCATGACTCTCCCAGCTCTATCCAGGGCCTAAACCAGCACTAGGGAACCTTTAATCCCCTCCGATATTATGACCTGAAACTCCCATCATCCCCACCCAGCATAACAAGTAATAAGGGGATGTAGGACTTGTAGGGTGACATCCTGAGAGTGATCTGCAGAGTCATAAACCCAGCTTTTGCCTGCATAACTCACTTATGGGGTGTTCTGATGGTTGCAGTTCTTTCCTGACAGCAGCAACCAAACTCCCCTCCCTCAGATGTTCCCCATACCTTTTAAGATGCTTCAACCCTCCTATATGGCCATTTTCTGGACAAGTGTGGGGGAGTTGAGCAATGTCCAGCTATGTTTCTACAGCTGAACACACAGCATGTCATTACTGTCTGGGAGCACCAGAGGAACTTTGGGAGATCCCGAGAATGCCGGTTACTGTGTGTCCAATGATAGCAACATATCTGGATGCTTCACAGCCTACCACCACCACCACCATCACTGGCCAGTAAATGGTCATGTTGGGTTTGCTGGGGTGGGTTTGGCAGGGGTGAGGGGGAGACAGGTTGTACTCCTGCCTGTGCAGAACTTTATGATACACCTTCCAATCCAAGATCTTGGTTGTAGTTTAAAACATCACTAAAGAGGCATGGTCTCCACCACTGGCTATACTCAAGCATGAATCTTAACCACAGTTCCCAAAGGCACCCCAAAATGGCAGTGCTTTACACCAGGACTGAAACTCTCCAAAGGAATCCACGTCTGGGGTAACTCGATATGCCCATTTTGCTACACTGGCAATTGGTTTTGCTTGCTTTGTTTTCCACCAATATTTATATTTGATTTTCTGTTTCTTCCAGATTGGGTTGTGTGGAAATTAAAAAAAAAAAAGTCAACTCAGAGAATGCTGCTATATATTATGGGGATCTTTTCCAAGACATGTTTTCCCCCTCCTCCAGTAATGTATTCTCTTATAACCATGCAAGTTATTTTTAAAGACCTCTTAAAATACAATAAGTGCAGTTTATTGACCTGGAATCACAACACACACACAAAGAAGCCAGACTCATTTTAGGATCACATTACTGCAATTATCCCTTGTGTCCTATTCATCTAAAATATTACATTTTTATGTGGCTTTGTTCAGGCGAGGCTAACACTCTCAGGCAAGGCCAGCAGGGGGAAACCGTCTTTCACAAAGCTTTTCCATCCCCTGCACTCAGTGCCTGTCGTGATGTACTTGGCCTTCTCTCTCCCAGTTACTCTTTTCTCCCTTTTTCCTAGCAAGCAAGAAATGATCCCTTTGTTTGGATGGGAGGCAAGGTATTGACAAGTAACAAATAACGCCACTACCATCATTGCTATTATAGTGAATAATGACCATTCAGTGACTCCATTATGAGACGAAGACACTTAAAGATGCTGCTGAATTTCACCTTGCATGGGGAGGGAGGTGTCGGGAAAGCAAAAAGTCTTCCATGAAAAATCACCCATGTCAGCGGTTCCTTGCTGATGCAATGTGAAATGTCTTTTTCATGCTGGTGCCACTTGGCAGCCGAGCCCCCTTGCTTGCCAACACCTTACATTCCATCTTGGTGGTGGTAGCAACTGCTATTGTTGCTGTTTTCCCTTTTGCACTGCAAAACAATAGGAAAATCTTCAATACACAGACAATGGATGAGCAGCAGGAGAAAGAGGTGGTTTTAGCCTGCTTTATAAGAGCCTGCTTATACAGGTATTACTTCAGTTAACAAAGTCGACATGTTCCTGGGCATGACTTCATTAAAGAAAAGTTGGTACCCGAGTCAGAAATAACATGGAAGGAATAGGCAGTGGCATCATTAGGGGTGTGCGGTATGTGTTGACATCTGCCCTTTGGCAGAAACAGACTGCGACATTCACCTGTGTCCTGTTAAAATGCTGAAGAGATGGTGTGAATGGGGTGAGGCTCAGTGGGAGGAAAGAGGAGAGACCCCAAGTTTTTTAAAATTAAAATTTCCATTTTCAAAAAAATAATTTGAATATATTTTTAAAAATTAAAAAAAAATATTTTTTAAAAAAAATTAAAAACTATATGACACGACGAATATAGATAAATTATCTATATTATGGGAGGATAAAGTTTTGAATCATTTTGTGGACCATTGGAAGGAAGTGACAATATTTTTGAAAGAGAAACGGTGGGGAGGAAGAGAGATAATAGTTTTAAGCTTAGAAAAGTAATGTGAAAAATAATGTTGCAGTTGCTACAAGTTTGATCTTAATGCACATAGTTTGATTTTTTTCCATAAAAGAATAAAAGATATAAAGAAAGAGATATTGATTATAAATTGTGTTAAACAATAATACGAGAGTGTAAAGTTGGGTAGGATATGTGTGTGTGTGTGTGTGTGTGTGTATAAAATCAATTTTATTAAACTGTAGGATGCAATGTTTAAAGTAGATTTCATTGAAAAATTGTGGTTTAGGAAGCATTAGAAAGAATATTGGGGGAAAGCATGACTTTTGTTAATATTTGGGTTCTACAGAATGACATAAAATTATATAAGATGTGATAGGATACGTGTTGGTGTACAATTATGTTTATATTGATGTATGATAAAAATAGATATGGAAATGTGCAAGAATATGGAAAATAAAAACTAGTAATAAAATTATTTTAAAACATCACATTTTACAGTGATATATGGGAATTGTAATATTAATACAAAAAACATTACTATGGATTCTGCATGGTGTGGTATAGAGGGAGGTCAATAGGGGGGTGAAACGATGAATTATCACACCAGGTGATGCCAACCCTAATGACACCACTGGGAATAGGGACAATGTCCTATACCACAAAAAAGAGCAGTTCAGCAAACTTTTTATTCAAAACTAAATAATAGGCTCATGCGAAATGAAAGGTTAGATAAATAAGTAAATAAAAGCAACTTTCTGGAGATATGTAAAATGCATGTGTTTCTTTCACTTGCCTTCCCTTTTTCTTATCTTTCCTTTCTTTCTTTCTATTTTGATGGCCATACATCTAGATATATACTTTTTACCATGTGAGGGGAAGCTGGCAAGGCAGGTTTTCCCCTTTTCTCTCTGATTAGTTTTTTTTTATTAGAGATAGCTGCACTGGAATCAGCTAACATACATGTTTTCTTTCCCATCTTTTGTTTATTGCATTCTTTACGGCAAGTATGCTACTGCAAAAAACAAAACAAAAAAAAAACCCACTGAAAGTCTGTTCATCTCCAGGCATCTCCAGTGCCAATGCCGCTAAAAAACCTGCAAGTTGAAAGAGGATGGAAAAGAGGCAAGCGTTTAAAAAAGACTTTGTAAAAAAGGAGCTTCTTTGTTAACTGAGGCATGCCTGTATAGGCAAGTGCATCAAGGAATCTGTTGGCACACCCAGGGACATGTTTTTGTATCACTGGTTCTCGGAAGACTGGACATTTTACAGCTGCAATTTCTTAATGCTGCCTGCTTGTCAGTAGGTTGTGTAAGCAAAGACTGGAAGGATGGTTTGTTCTTTCAACATACACCGGTTACAGCATTTTCTCCCTCCTTTGAAAAAAGATAAAAGAGAAGAGCCAAGAACTTTGTGAGTCTCAGAACCAGGAATGCTACATCATGCAAAGTGTGCTGTTTTAAAGATTACAGGGCTGGCCCTACTCTTAGGTAGTTGAATTTGGCTGGCACGAAAGAACAGAAAATTATTACTTATTTATTTTTGTTTAGAGACATCTCATGCCTATTACATCTGGTGGAGCAGAGACAAAGCCAAGTAGGTCTAATTTTCTGTTTCTCTTCTGTCTGTCAATACTTCACCTTTGTTAAGGGGGCCATAACATGTTAATACCAATAAAAGCAACGGTTTTTAATTAATCACTTTCACACCTGCACTTGCTTCCTGCTCTCCCAACCCTCACCCATTAAAAATACACACAGAACAGCAGCAGCTGCTATTTAGTCTTATGTAGTTTTATTTGGGAATAAAAATACCTTCACATAGCTTATGGAAACACTTTATCTCAACTGTCGTAATCTTCTGCAACTCCCTCAGGCCTTCTCAGCTCACTACCCTATCTGAAACTGATCCACACAGCACAAAGTCCCTTACAAAGCATGCCACTTGCCCACCTAACTATTTACGATCTTCCTCAGTAGGAAGTCAAAAAGACCAAACATATACAAACATACACTTATTCCCACGCTCATGTCTGCTGCACAAAGTACATCAAACTTTTGACACAAATGGTTGGGATCATGTACGACTCTGTGTAGTGTAGCATATTAATTCAAAATTGCTGGGGTCCTTTGGAGGTTTCAGTCAGGGCATCACTATGGGGGTGCAGGGTGTGTGGGCCACAAAAAGTGACACCCTAGGATGGTGACACCACTGCTCCCCAAACATTTTTTTTTAGTAGAAATGGGCTGTGGCATTCACCTGCATCCCTTTAAAATGCTGAAGAGATGTGTGTGAGTGGGGTGAGTCTCACTGGGAGGAGAAAGGAGAGGCCCTTGTTTTTTTATTATTATTTAATAAACTTCATTTTTAATTTTTGAATAAATTTTTTTATTCTTATTTTTTTTAAAAAAACTTACCAAATTTTCACTTTAACCACATGAAACTATGTACATGTAAACATATTTAACCTTTGAGTCTGCTTTTATAATTTAAAATTATAATTTTAATTTTGCTAGTTGTTTATGTCACAACTACTAACACTACATTTAGTGATTTTGGGTAACATTAGTGCAAAAAACATTATTAAGGATTCTGTATGTTGTGGTAGGGGAGAAGATCAGTGGGTGTCTGTGACACCATGAGTTGTCGCAACAGGTGACACCAACCCTATTGATGCCATTGGTTTCAGTGCATGATATAATTATTTCATGTCTGGCTACAGGGACATAGCAGGACACTTCCTCCCCCCTTTACTCTACACCAGGCAGAGAATGGCTAGGGTGGGCTGTAGCAGCTCTGCAGGGCCATTGGTCATTTCAGAGGGAATACCAGCTTCCATAATGGCCCAAAAAATATATGCACAGGGGTCCCAGTTAAGGTTGCCAAGTCCCAGCTATCCCAGTACATGAGACTACGGGGTCAAAATCTGAGTCCCAGGGATAATCCCTTGTATTGTCACTGGAGAAGATGATGTTACAACATCATCATGATGTTACAAAAGCAGTCCCTGGAAATTTCAGTAAGTATGATATGACCACAACTGCACATAATATTCTAATCAAATAAAAAATAACAGGCCTAACAAATGAAGAAAATATTTATACACTTTTCAAGGCAGTGCTCTTGCCCTGAGATTTCACTGGTCTCCTGCTCCACTGAGCATCTGCAAGGCCTTGCATCAAATAAGAGAAAGTTGCTCTGTTTGCACCACTAAACTTCATAGTAAAATAAAACCAAATTTCTTTCTGAACAGCAAAAAGCTGCAGTAGAAGGACTCTTCCAAGGATCAAAAGCAAAACTGAAACTACATTTCTGCCACTAAAATTGCTGCCATAATTATTTTGTCAAATTTGCTCAGAAAAAAAATCTATCCTTACTTTAACAAAAAGTATCTCTTTCATGGCTTTGAAAAAAAGCTGGTAGAAAATTCACATAAAACAATTTGGTTAGTAGAAGAGATATACATATAAGTGAACTGATATAAATTTATAAATTAAAAGAAATAGGCTTCAGATAACAGACTTAGGGGCAAATAGCAGTGTGCATATGCCAACATGTATTGTGCCTACAGAACCAGTGGCAATGTTCTTTGGCTGCTTTAGAATGTGCACCTTTTCCAGAGCACTGCCCAATCTCTAGAGTTGGCATAATTGTGAACAATATTTGCAGAATAAAGGCTGAAGCTGTAGGTCCTGACAGGATCAAGGTATGGATTAGGCTAGGGCCATTAAAAAGGTAAGTGGGATCAGGTACCAGGAAGAAGCAAAGCTAGATCAGGTGCAGGAATTTTGGAGGGCCTTACTCGTGGCAGCTCCCAAGCTCTGAAACTCCTTTCCAAAGAAGGCTAGTGTTCAAGCAAATATAGGCTGAGCATCCCTTACCTGGAAACCTGAAATAGTCTAAAATCAAAATTTGTCTACATGGGTAGCTGATATAGTGACACCTTTGCTTTATGATGATTCAATGTACCCAAACTTTGTTTCATTCATAAAATTATGTAAAAACATTGTGCACAAAATTACCTTCAGGCTATGTGTATAAGGTATGTATGAAACATAACTGAATTTTGTGTTCAGACTTAGCTGCCATCTCCAAGATATCTCATTATGTATGTGCAATATTCCAAAATAATTTTTTTTTTAATCCAAAATCCAAAATCACTTCTGGAACTTAGCATTTTGGATAAGAGATATTCAACCTGTACCCTTTTATGGTGTTGGAAACTTTTGATAACTCATTGACTACTGAATGAGGAGGACTTTTATTTGGGAGAAGGGGGTTGTACTGTGCTTTTAAAAATGCTTTTAAATGCTGCATATATATATAATCCTGGCATCATGCCATATTTATCTTACTGTTCCTTTTGGACTTTTTAATTGTGTGATTTTGTTCAGAACGTTCTGGACATCCACTCAGCATGTACTGAAGGAATATAGTACAATGTAATTGAGGCTATATGAGCCCCACCTATATAAAACCATTCCACTTTGTGGATGGGGGCTGTTCCAATTACAGTCTTAAATGGAGGACATCTGTGCGCATAGATTAGTATGTACATAACATCTCTTCATGTGTTACCATGAAGCTGAGATGGTGGCATGGTGTGGGTGCTGGTCTGGTCATCACCAAAGTTAGGGCTAGCCTACGTTACCCCTACATATTGTTTCAATAAGGGGCGGATGGGACCTCCCTTTGCCAAAACTATTTTCTAAATGGAGACTCTCTTTGGGAATATAGACTCTTAGGGGTGTCATTAATATGTTCTCTCTAGGAATTTCTAGTCCCTCGGGCACAATTCTGTCAGAGACAGACCATAGACACAAGATGATGTAGGGATTACTGGGGAAAACAATTCTCTAGGCACTTGTAGGTCTTCCAGCATGAATTTATGGTCAACCTCTGGCAGATGTTGACCAAAAGTTGTGCTGGAGGACCTAGAGATTCCTAGATAGGTGTTCTTTCAGGTTTAAAAAAGTTTTTAAAAATTGTGGTTATTCCACTTTTATGAAAATCCTGTGCCCTAACCCCAACAAATGTGGAAGGCCCACTGTATTATAAACAAACAACTAAATGGATTTATCAGCCACAGCAAGGATGAAGGAACAGTCATTTTAAAAATTTATTGGAAGTTAAAAACTGCCATGATTGTACCTTTTTTAAAAAAAAATCAGAGCTTGGAAAAGGTACTTTTGGGGGGAGACGCCTTCCAGAATCAGCCAGCTGGAATGGCTCCCAACATCTTTGAGCTATAGTCCCAAAAGGTAACTCTTCCTAGCTCTATTTTTTGATAATAACTGTAGCACTTTAACCTCCAATGCTCCACTCTGCCTTGTTCAAAAGGCATTTGAAAATCAATCTCTGGAAAAAAGACAGTAAAAGGGCATAATGATTTATTAATAACAAAATGATCAGCTGTATAATTTCTTTCATCTTTCTCATTTAGGTAATTTGTTGCCTTTCTTAATAGTCCATGTTCCTTGTTAGGCATGCTGCTCCAGAGCAGCTGTGAACCTCTGGAACTATAATTTCCACAATGACCTATATGAGTAGGGCTTTAAGAATATACTCAGGATTATTATTATCTTTGGTCTCTTTTTATTTTTTTAGAACAGCTATAACTCTTGGCATTCAGGTGACTGCTGAAAGAGTACATGAGCCAGCAGTATGGGAGTAGTTGCGCCGGCATCCATAATGACTCAAGGACTGTCAAAACTACCCATCACGACTGGAACATTTGTCTGGGTCTGGTTATACACACAATCCTTTGCCAAGGCAATCCACACTTCTCTAGACTGAAAACATTGCCACAGTTATTGTGACATATATAAAAAAATCAAATCAGTTTTCCTTGAAGCACATAGTGGGTTGGAAACCAAAAATGAAAGGAAAACAGACAACATCCCTCAGTACTGCAAACCCCTGCATTCATTCAGTCCTGTAATAAGTAGGTTCTGGAGCAGTATTCAGACTTGCAATTTCACTCGCAGTCCAGCTTGTTTGGGTCAAGCTTCACATTTTTCACGCAACACTCTAGTACAGAGCTGGCCTAAGACACTTTGCTGCCTTTGGACAAAGAGCATGATAGTGTCATGTGCCCATTCCAAATACAAAAACTGAGCCCACCATGAATCTTTGGACAGTAACAGTAACACATGAGCCCTGTTCTCACTGCAATTGCATTAAAGAAAGTGGAAATATACTGGTTTGAGAGCAACCATTATCACACTCTTCTGCAAAGGCATAAATGGGGCCGTTTCTGCCATCAACAGTCTTTCATGCTCTTTTCCACACTATCTTTTAACCCAGGATGAACAGATGTCCTAACCACAAAGGAGGACAAGACACTGCAAAATGTAGGAGGTTCAAGAAAAGTGTAGGACATGACCAAAAAAAGAGCTCAAAACACTAATATAAATATAAATTCATTTCATATGATTTATTTACAGCTACATTACATATACTGTATTTCATTCTGTACGCCACCATATTTTTCTGATAAACTTACCTTTGTTAAAATGCCTTCTTGGCTTCTAAATATACTTACAGAACTCTGGTTTTCAATATACATATAGACCTCTGAGCAAAACAAATGCTTAAAATTGTACTTGACCAGCAACAAACCCTTCACTGAACCTACCATAGATTAAAAAAATTAAAAGTTACTACATTAAAAATTATCTACATCAATAATAATATTTATTTATATGCCGCCCAATCAACTGGGAATCCAAGCGGCTTACAACAGAGGGGATTATACACACAATAGTAATATACATGAATTAAAAAACAAATGGCAATACATTAAGCAATAACAATAAAATCAGATAGCAATTAACAATAACAATAACTAACAAAATACATAATTATAGCAACAAAAATACATAGTAATTTTAGTAACAGTAAAATTAGCAAAGCAAAATACATAACCATTAACAAAGCAAAATACATAACAGTTATAGCAACAACAAAAAATTGATAGTAATTATAACAAAAACAGGGTACATAACAACATACAAAAACAAGTAAGGAGAAAATAATCCCTGTTTTCAACCCCCAATCCCAATCCTAGAAACAATGTGAACTATACACAATCTAAAAAAAAAAAAGGAGGGGAGACAAAACTCCTCCTTAAGTCCAGGAGCCAAGGCATGAGAGGAGCCTAGGTTGAAGGAGGGCAAACAAACACTCTCTCAGCTGGTCTTCACTGGCAGATGTTGGAGGGGAGGAAAAGAGGGCCATTCCTCCTCCTTAAGTCCAGGAACCAAGGCATGGGAGGAGCCCAGGTGGAAGGAGGCTAAACAAACACTCTCTCAGCCAGTCTTCACTGGCATTTGTTTTTCTATTTGATTTCCCATCCCTTCTGCTTTTTCCTCAGCCCAAATGGCACATTTTTGCCTCACTTCCCCTTGGTGTCGCTGATCTGCTTCAACAATCCAGATCCATCTTTCTTCCACATGGTCAGCAACAAACTTTTCCACACTTTTGCAGCAGCCTGGGGTAATAATAAATCTGTTGAGCTAGAGGCACGGGCTAACAAAGGACAGGTTTTATTGCTCAAAACAGAGGATGTTTTGCACTTCCTCCTAGATCCCCAGATATAAGACTGAAATGTAGGGCATGTCTGGGAAAAGGAGGATCTCCGGTCACTCTGCCCTATGCCCTACCCAGCAATTTATGTAAAAGAAATAGAAAATAAATAAATAAAGGGAATCAGCCTCCTTGAAAATAGAGGAGGCAGAAGGAGAAGGAAACACTAGCACCATGTGACTGCTAATCCTCTAACTGCTGCAGCAGCAACAGTTTGCACCTGAGGACTAACGGGATTGCAGTGGGATTTGGAGCTTATTCATGGGTTTTCCCCATCAATGAAAAAGGGATGCTTTAACAATGGAAACGATCATATGGGGAAAATCAGGAGATTAAAAGGGCATTTTCCAGGGAAAATTGCACAATCATGGTGAAGTTTTTCAAACGACGTCACAGTCTAAGAAGACTTATACTGGGAAGAACCAGGAATGCTCCAGCAACAAACCATTCACAGGATTTCCCTTGATTTCCCCTCATTTAATAGTCTCCAATGCTTGATAGCAGAGCAGCAACAGTGTATCATCAAAGGAGCTGTTCTGTAGCTTTAATAGCAGTTTTAAAGCCTTGTGTGATAATCTCCTTAATCTGATGAGAAAGCATCTTCCACTGCTCTTATGGCAGTAAAGTAGTTTAGGAGCTATGGCTGTAGCCATACTGCAGAAATAATTTGGTGCTGCAACAAACTATCATCTCCAGAATTCCATAGCATTGAGCTGCGGCAGTGAAAGCAGTGTCAAACCAGATTGTTTCTGCAGTGTGTGGCAAAGATAGTGCCATCTTCCAAGAAAGGAACAGCCAAGGACTGCTACTTCTCTCTTCCCCCCATCTAAGGCCCGATGTGGTTATCTCACTGTACTTAACAGCAGAGTTGGTACTGCTCTTTTGTTTTAAGGAGCCCTTATATAAGCCGAAGGTAATGTGAATTTGGATTTAACCATCCGTGATTTGTGAGGAAATATAAATCAAAGTGTATACCTTAATCTTCATCTTTGCTCTCTTTTCATCCTTTGAAAGTGAGTTGCCCGTGAGCAAGTTTTCCATGTCAAGCATTGCTTAGGAAATTTAGTAATTTCTCCCTTGAAAACACCTCAGAAAATGGTCTCAGTGACTTGAAACTGGTAATCTTTCATCATGACATCAGCCCAGTTCCGGTCATGCAAAGTGTGGCATTCAGAGTTGAAGGAAATTGAATCTGTTTGTTTTTCCCTCATTTCCCCCTTCCCACCCTGGTTAATATAATGCCTAAACACCCTAAAGGCACCAGATCCCATATGATCTTGGAAGCTAAGCATTTGGTTACTACTTAGATGGGAGGGTGCCAATGAAGACCAGATGCTGTCAGCTGTGTTATAGAGGAAGGAACTGGCCAAACCACCTGTGACTATTCCTTGCCTAAGGAAACCCTATGAAATTCATTGGGTTGCCATAAATCCACAGGTGACTTGAAGGTGCGCATGCACACACACACGGCCCCTTTTGAGATATAAGAGGAGGAGGTGGAGAAATAGTAGATGAGAGAAATGGTTAATATTTGGGTTCTACACACAAATAAATAAATTACTAGAAATAAGAATAAGGAGTTTAGACTTTAGATGAGCCTCTGGAATAGAAAGGCAGAAATGGTTTTTAAAATACACATCACACACACACAAAACGTGTAAAAGAGTTTATGGACTCCAGTGCCCCACTGAATTAAAAGATGGTTTATCTTTTGAATTCCACACAAACTTTGTAGAGAAGGCAGAACACTAATTAGATGGACACTGTCATCTTTTGGCAGGAAAACGTTCTGCAGCTGGCAGAAGAAGCTTTTTGGGCAAACGTAGCTAACAAGCTAAAAGACAGATAATGCAACCATGAAAGGGATGATGAACAGTTCATAATAAGACTTTGGCTTGAAATAACAGTTCAAGTTTCTATCAATTGCATAGGTTTCACTCTTGCTGAAAATCATGCCAAAGGTATATCCTAAAAGGAGGTTTATAAATTTAAAAAAAGTGGGATGTGGGAGAAATGTGTCAACAGAGGTGGGACTTCCTATAATATGTTTAAGTGGACAGGATAGCCTGTAAAACTTTGATAACTTCAGCCAATAAAGTCATAAGGGAGGGAAAATGCTGCTGGCGGGGGGGGGGGATTAAAATTTTGCTGTGTCAAGTTTCAGGTGTGCCTACTTGCCTAGGACACCCCTTCGTGCAAGATTGTAACTAATAAATTGGATGTTGCTGCTTCACTTGTTTTGTCCTGATTAATTTGATTTGGTACTTTGGCACTTAGAAAACTATATCTCGCAGTAGACAGAGACTGAGAAAGGCAACCCCCACCCCAGAAAAAGAAACGCAGTGAGCCAGTTTTTCATAAGCTGTAAATAATTCCAAGCAGATGTGAGGTGGAGGATGAAAAATCTCTCATAGGTATTTTAATGGAAATATTGACGTTTGCATTCTAGTTAACTGGCATAACAAAACTGGAAGGAGAACAAGGAGAAGATAATCAATTAAAAGAACCACTTGGCAAGAATTACTTGGAAAGATGTCAAAACCCAGTTATCTTAAAAGTTTTCTCCTCTCCACCTCCGCCTCCTCATCCTCAACCCTGGCCCAATATATATTTTGCTACCCGAGGCAAAAGACAAGATGTCTCCTTCCTCATTTCACCCAGAAAAGCCATTTACACCTTACTTTAGCACTGGTCATGGGACAGCATATTCCACTACATCTGGGAGCAGGAAGATAGTGCATACCCTCCAACTATCCCAATTTGTCACAATTAATCCTCTGTCATCCCACTTTTTCAGCTGCTTTTAAAATATCCTGGTTTCTCTGTTCTCTTTCCACTTTCCTCCTTTGTCTTCAGCTTACTTCAGTTGCTGCAAACTGAGTTTAAAGTGCAAAAGTACTTTGTACTCACTTAACTTACTAGTGAGGAGAGGCAGAGGTGGAATCTTGTCCTTCCCAGTAGGCTCTGGCAAAAGCAGAATGTTGCTTCCAGATTGTATGTTCCTCCTCATTAATAACTTCTGCCATCTTGACCAATTTGGTGAAGCACTAGAGCTCTCTGCCATAGGGGTTATAGCAATATCATATGTTGTAATTGTGTTATGTGAAAGGGCCTGTCATCTCGTGGTCAAAGCCTTGATCATTCTCATTTATGCCTTCTCATCTGTGGCAAGTGGGTTCTCTCCTGTATACAGGATAACTCAATAGATTTTAAAATAACTTGGACAAAGAGATTGAGATGGTGCTCATCAGATTTGCAGATGATATCTGACGGTGGAATAGTTAATACTTTAAAAGACAGAAACAAGATTCAAGATGTTCTTGACATCTTGAATCTATTTCTTGGGACCAATATTTGGCGATACAGTTCATACATGGTGTGCAAACAGAAGACTGTGTGCATGTGTGCTGAGAATCAGCAGTGTGCAAGGAGGCTAGGTTCTGGGACCAATATTTATACCTGATAATATAATTCTTGGGGTGTGCTTGATGATAATAACTCTGGAGATGTGCTTGATGATCTCTAGCAATGTAACAAAGACTTGATGGCTTTCTCAGGAACTGACAATGGGATTACAGACTGCCTGATGGCTTCAACTTTAGGGTAACAAAAATAGGGATAGGACAGTGCTAGGGTGTATGGACAGGGAAGTTGGTTGGAAGCATAGCATAGATGCATGACAGCCAGCATGGTGTAGTGGTTTGGGAGCTGGACTATGGCTCTGGAGACCAGGGTTCATTTCCCAGCTCACCCATGAAAACTCATTGGATGACCTTGGGCAAGTCACACTCTCTCAGCCTCAGGGAATGGCAATGGCAAACTTCCTCTGACGAAAGTTCCCAAGAAAACCCCATGATAGGTTCACCTTAGGCTCCCCATAATTCAGAAATGACTTGAAGTCACACAAAAACAAACAACAAAACCAGTGATTGTATAGGACAACCCCAGAGTGTATGGATAGGTAAGTTGGTTGGAAACACAGCAGGGTGCAGGCAGAAAGAGATGGATTATTGCTTCAGTGCAATGAGACCTCCTTCGTCTCTTGGTTCAAGAGGAAATGCAAAAGGCTTGGGGGAAAAAAGGAGCAGTCAGTACACCCATTTACCTTTGATTGTAGCAATATCTTCATCATACATATGTCCTCCGGTCATTGTTTCTTTTTTCATGGGAACTCCATCTAGTGTTCCAAAGGTTATTGTAACCTCTTAGGAACATGCCAGCTCCAGATATGGAATATGAAAACATGGAGACCTCAAATACAATGTGGGGTATGCAGGGTATACTAACAGCAGCTGCCATTTACCTTGCCACTTGTAAGCTACAGGAGTAGTAGTAGTAGTAATAATAATAATAATAATAATAATAATATGATTTATTTATATGCCGCCCAATCACAGGGAATCCGGGTGGCTTACAAGATAAGGAAATACAAAGCAATAACAATACAAATAAAATAAAAAGCAAATATAGCATAGCAATATATTAAACAATGACAATAAAATAAAATAACAATTAACGATACCAGTAAATAACAACAAAAATACATATCAAATCAACAGAGCAAAAATACATAAAATTAACAAAGCAAAACAAGTAAATCCCATTCTTTTCTATCTAAAGCTTTATTGCATTGCTTATTGCAGGCACGCTACTGCAACCTGACACCAAAAGTCCCTGTTGTCTAAACCTGCCTTCACCATCCTCCCAATACTAGTACTGCTAAACAACAGCAACATCAATTTCCTCCTAGACAGAGGAAAGGGGGATTTGGTAGGTGTAAAAAGACGTTGTAGAAAGGAGCTTCTTTGCCAGAGGCTTTGTTAACTGAGACATCCCTGTAAATAGTGCAGTGCAAGCCGTCCCCTATTTCACAGCCGTTCCCCATCATTTCAATATCATTTTTGACATTGTAGAAACCATGTTAACCGAACAGATGGTATTCGCCCTTTCTTACACTACAACAAGCGTCTCAAAGGAGCCTACAGAGATTTTTCCCACAACAAGTCTATCAGCCTCCTGCAGAAAAGCAAGAAATCCCATGACTTTCATGGTGTGTGTGTGTGTGTGTGTGTTAGAGAGAGAGAGAGAGTTATCTGGCATCAATACAGCTGCTGCATGATAAAGCAGAAACACAGACCCTACAGCAAAAATGGAAAGAAAATTGTAGAAAATGATACAAATGTGACCAGTCTCATCAGAGGCCAGGCTTTGACAACCTGGTGCTTTCCAGACTTGTTGTTCATTTGTTTAATTTATGTGCTGCCTTTTTCCTAGAGTAGACCAAGACGGTTCACAGCAGGAAACCAATCAAAATTAACAGTGCAATCTTTAAAACAATTAAAATAGTCACGATTAAAACACAAAATCATTTAAAACACACAAAACTTTAAAAAGAAAAACTAGACATGGTTTTGCACTCCAAGCACTTGTAGTCCCATTGTAACCATGCTTATTGAGGAGTGTAGTTATCCAAATGCCACACATCTGAAGGATACCAGCCTGGGAAATGCTGCCCTTGAATGACATGTTGTTGATGCTTTCATTGACCGCTGTGGATTCTTCCAATTAAAGAGCCACATGATCTGTGGCAATTGATGGGTCCCATGTCAGTGGAAAGGTGAGTCTACTATCAGTTTTACTCTGATTTTAAAAGAGATATCCAATATGCTGAACCTTGAATCGCTCCACTGCCCTGTTGACATGGGAGCCACCACCATACATGACTAAAAGTAATATGGTCCCATTCATTGTAACACTGAAGGAGCATGTCTAACTATTTTGTGATATGTTTTCTCTCTTTGCAGTATTGACAGTACATTCAAACTACAATCCTATATTCTGCAGGTCCTATTTAATTAAATAGGATTTATTTTTGTGTATATTCATGCAAAGGCTGCATTGTTGTTAGCTCCCTGTGAGTTAGTGTTCTGTGAATGAGATATCTCCATGTCGCCCTATTCTCAGTTTCTCTGCTCAAGTGCTGTAGGTTCAGGCCTGTGACCTCCCTGATTCAATCCATCCATTTGATGTGTGGTCTTCCTCTCTTTCTACTGCCTTCTACCTTTCCTAGCATCATTGTCCTTCCTAATGAGTTCTGCCTTCTCATGATGTGGCCAAAGTATGACAATCTCAGTCTAGTCATTTTGGCTTCCAGGGAATGTTTAGGCTTGCTCTGTTCTAGGATCTATTTGTTTGTCTTTTTGGCAGTCCACAATATCCTTAGCACTCTTCTCAGCACCACATCTCAAATGAATTGATTTTCTTCCTACCCTGTTTCCCCGAAAATAAGACATCCCCAGAAAATAAGACCTAGTAGAAGTTTTGCTGAATTGCTAAATATAAGGCCTCCCCCAAAAGTAAGACTTAGCAAAGTTTTTTGTATATAAATATATATACAGTATATAATAAATGTTCATTTTTTTTGTTCAACAATAAATATGAATTCTTCATGGAAAAATAAGACATCCCCTGAAAATAAGACCTAGCACATTTTTGGGACGAAAAATTAATATAAGACACTGTCTTATTTTCAGGGAAACACAGTACAGTGGTCCCCCGGGATACGAAGCCCCCGAGGAACGAAATCCCCGGGACCCAAAACGGCCGGGGCCAAAAAAAAGCCCCCGGGATCCGAAAAAAATCCCCGGGTTGCGGGAAAAAAAAGCAACCCGGGCCCTTTAAAACAGCGCGCTTCCGGCACACTGTGCATTAACTAAAGCGGTCCCCCGGGTTGCAAAACACTTCCAGGTTACGAAAGTAATCCCGGAACGGATTACTTTCGCAACCCGGGGAACCACTGTATCTACTTTCTTCACTATCCAGCTCTCACATCTGTACATGTTGATGTGGAATGGATTAGACAATTCTGACTTTGGTATTCAGCTGTATATCTTTGGACCTTAAGATTTTGTCTCATTTTTTTCCCATAGCAGGCTTTTCCATACCAAATTTTCTTCTGATTTCCTGACTGCAGTCTCCGTTCCAATCAATTTGATACAAGATATGGAAAATATTCAACTTTTTCAATTTCTTCATTGTCTAAGTTGAATTTATGTAGACTCTCCATGGTCATTATTTTTGTTTTCTTTATGTTTAGGAGTATGCCTGCCTTTGCACTTTCTTCTTTGACTTTCTGTAGTAATTGTCCCAGGTCTGTGAGGTTTTCTACTAGTATTATAGTGTCATCTGCATATCTTAGATTGTTGATGTTCACTCCTCCTTCTACCATTTATAAGCCTGCTTTTTGTATGATACTTTTTGCATGCAAGTTGAACAGACGGGTGATAAACTGCAGCCTTGGCTGACCCTTTGCCATTGGGGAACCAATCTTTATCTCTGTATTCTGTTCTAATAGTAGCTTCTTGCCTAAGTACAGATTCCTCATCAGAACTACCAAATGTAGTGGCACTCCCATTTATTTGAGGGCATTCCATAGTTTTTTCATGCAATGGTAATCGTACTGATATATAGGTGCCCCTCCTTAGCAATTTCACAAATCAGTACTGTGCATCTGGCCAATGCAATCTTTGCAGAAGCTTAATGGACAACTCCTGAAAGAGGAGAAATAATGTTTTGCTACAATTTAAAATCAATGCCTGCTTTGCCACCATTTAAAATGCAATTGGAGGTGTGCAGTCTCAGTCCTATCTAAAGAAATTCTCATTGAGTTTAACTGATTTTTAAAAGAAAATAATGAAAAAAAAATACAAATGTAAATAAAAACAATCCTGAATTTACTCCCAGCAATGTGTGTATCGGATGCCAGCTTCAGTTACTTTTCTATTAAACCGAACCCAACTGGTTTGCCAGGAAACTTCTTTCATTATCTCGATGTATCTTCAGTCTTGCAAAGCTACAAACTGTCCCTTCCCAACCAAGCTGGAAAAGCTGTGAGTCTGCAGAACACTAAGTGAAATAGGAAGTGAATGAGCTTTAGTGGTAGTCATCCAGTACCAGATATCACTGACAGAAGTAGAGGGGGCTGGAGCCAGATTGCAGCAAAGGCCCCTGGGTTATGTCAATAATTTATTTGTAGTCAGCCATAAGCATAGGCCATCACACTAAACAGAAGAAAAAATGAATAAGGCAGCATTAAAAACAAAACAAAACAAAAAAACCACACCATGAATTACACTGGGCACTTGTTCACAAAAGAGAAATGCAATTTCCCAAAACACATATAATTTCCTTGCTTTCTTGTACTGCTCACTAACAAGAATGGTCATCACAGAAAAGTTCCACTGAAACTTCCTGATACACTATTGGCTATTACAATATAAGAAATAGATTTTCCTTTGGTTTCACATAAAAAGGAAAAAAAATGGGTATAATTTACAAGGTTCTAAACCAGACTATAATTGGCACAAGCAATCTGTCTTTAACAGCATGTCTGCACAGGCCATTTGTTATGGGTTCCCCCTATCCTTATGTCACCCTGTCTAGATGGCGCAGGGCCAATGGCCTGATTCGAATATAGACTGTCCACATCGAGCAATCCGTGGGGCCAATCTCTCCTTTAACTCTCTTGTAAACAACTCATCATTTGCTCTGGATCGTCTCAAAAGATCCCCCTTTCCCACCACCTTTCCCCTTCTCCTTTTGTGTTGTCTCTTTTAGATTGTAAGCCTGAGGGCAAGGAACCGTCTTAATTATAAGATTGTATGTACAGCACTGTGTAAATTTACAGCACTATATAAATAAAGGTTAATAGTAATAATAATAGACAGTTGGCCAGTGTTGCAGTGGAACATGCAAGTAAATGGGGAAAAGTCAGGTCAGCTTTGAAGCCAGAATACTCCAAGGGTAGCTTGCAATATTCTGGCCAATGCAGACCTAAGTCAGATCCACGTCATTAAAAAAAAACAAAACTATATGGTAAAATGACTGTCTTTCTTTACTTAGTGGCTCCTGTGTTGCAGTTATTGGCACTAGTCTGAAAATGAAGGGGAGGGGTCTATGACCTTTCCTTGAAAGTGGATCAGAGTCAGCTTCACATTTTGGGGTGAAAACTGGACTAAATGCTCTCTAGAGGACCCCTTCCTCTGTCACTAGGCCCTGGCATTCTTAATGTCAAAAAGAAAGTCAGCTGCAATGCACCAGTTTTACAGCCAATCTATTCACCACTTTGATCTCATTCATGCTTCCTCATTAGAGGATAGAAATGTTCCTTTTTCTTTCCTTTTTGCACATCACCACCCATAGTCCTGCAACCACCATGACCACTGGCCATGCTGGTTGGTGGATTCTGGAAGTTTACTTCCAAAAGAGGAAGTTATCCAAGCCTTGCCGCCTATGTTCCTACATGCTATATAGGAGTCTAGAAAAGCTAAAGCTGTCCACACAGTGCTGTTCAAAATGCTGGACCAGATCATTTTAAAAGGGATCAGAAGACAGTTGTGAAAAGGGAACCCCTGCTGAGTAATGGGACCCCCAGAAGCTGCCCAAGGATGCTGGGTGCTGACACTGAAGTGAATGCTAGTGGTTGTGATTCACATACTTTATTCAGTGGGCAGCTATCCTGGGCCTTCATGAAAGTCTCTAACCATCTATTGCAAAATAAATCTGAATGCTGTTGGAAGAGTTAAAAGAGAAGTTTGGTCTCACACACATCCATGGAGGATGCTGGTGAGGAGTGTAAAATAATGGAAACAGAGCCTGTGAATGTCATCTTGACAACAATGAACTTCCAGTGTAAACATCTAATTAGAAAAAAAAACATTTGGTTTTCAATAATAAATGAACAAAAGATCAAGAGAGAGTGATCTAAGTGGCATGAGAAGTTGAGTCTAATGTAAAATCTTAATAATGGGAGAAGGAGAGAGCAATTTGCGTCCTGCCCTCTATTTTTTAATGACCCAGTGTAAAAGGGAGGGGCAGTGTGCTCTTGCACATGGCAGTGAAGGCTGGGGCATGACTTTGTTCTCTGCAGTGCAAACCATTTGGAGTCACCCATTGGCACAGATATCATCATCAATTCCGCATCTTCCTGAAAATGTACTTTTAAGCACCTTAATTGCATTTCAGAGATAACCCTACAGGCAAAGTGACAGGAAGAGAAACCATATAGAGCAGCTTGGCGGTCAGGCTCTTTGTTTTAAATCAATCAAACATCTGCGGCTAATGCAGCTTTGGGCTGCTCCTCAGGAAGCATTAGTCCTATTAGTCTGGGACTGGCAGGAACACAGAATAATATATTTATGGACAGAGTACGTGGGCATTGCTGCCAGAAAGAGCAAATGCAGAAGGAGGCAGAGGACTGTGGTCAGCACTTCTGCTCTGCTAGGCAGGAGAGGGTCAGATCCCACATTCCAAACCTGGGTAGGAGAGGGGGTCATTGTCACAACCCAGCTCCTTTTACAGCTCTATGGTTCATGTTTTTTCCCCATTTATTGCACCCAAATGCCCTGCAGCATTACCATCTACCCAGGTAAAAGCAGACTCCAGTTTAAATTTCAGGAGAGTTGGGAGGCTAAGACATTGGGAGAGAGGCCTAATGTGGATGGGACAAGGGTACACTCAAGGTTAAATATTTGAAAAGTAGTGTGCCCTAAAACCATTTTATTGTGATTTTTCTGTACACCTCAGGAGAACTATCAGAGCTTGCAAAAGTTTGATTTTGGACTTCATTTGTCAGATTTGTCAGGACGACCCTTGCCCAAAATCCTGGAGAGACACAGCCAGCCAGAACAGGTAATACTGGGCCAGGCAGACAAAGGTTTGACCTCTCATGAGGGATGCTGTGGCCCTCCAGAAGTTGCTGGACTACTGCTCCCATCACACCACAACTGTGGATGTAGTCAAGGATGATAGGCAGTATAATCTGGAGGGCTCCAGTTTTCCCCCATCCCACTTTACAGGGGTGAAGTTATGGGGCACAAAAGGAGGACATTGCCCTTTATAAGAAATCCATCCTCCCAATGAAATTTTCCTTTAGTTTCCAGATTTCTCACATCGCCATAATATAAAACTTCATTTGAGCATTGTGAAATACAGTTTAGGTATCCAAAGGGAAAGGGCAGGCAAAGTAACAACAAGCACTGTGCTCAGGGCTTACAGAAATGGAAGTTGACAAAGGGCCAGGGGAGTGTGCTTCACTATTTCCTCCTTTCTTTATCCTGCTTAGCCAAGTGGTTTCCTCTTTTATTCTCTTACCCCACCCCACATACACTTGCTGCAACCCATTTTGCACATTAAGATTTCCCATGGATGTCACACAAAGATGAAATAACTCATTATTCATGACTTGCAAGCAAGAGAGTGCAATAAATCAAATTAAGTGCCAGAAAGGAATTGCTGAGGATGGGGAAGGGAAGGAAACCATTGGCTTTCCTTTGTTTATTGTCTTCCTTATTTGATGAGGAATTCTATGAAACTACTCCCATCCATGGAATTCTTAAGTGCATCAATGCTTGGCCAAGACACTTAACCTTCATAATATACCTCACTTTATCCTGCCTAGTTAATAATTGATGAAAATATTTTGAAAGGCAATTTCTGCATGTAATTCCTGTGCAAAATATTATTTAATTTTGGGGCTGAAATGATAGGTTGGGGACAAGGTCAAATTGCAGAAACCCTGGAAGTGGTATCATATTTTAGGGAGGATGATATAGGGAGGAGCAAGTACTGGTGCAGATATAATTTAACTTGTTCCTATTCTGAGAAAACACCAGACTTTCCATTTCTCTGTGCTACAAATCTGTACTAGTCATGTGCATATCTTATTTCCTTTAAAAAAAAATGAGTTGAAAAGGTCTGTATAAGTTACCTAGTTCTATGTTAGGGTTATCATAGAAACATAGAATCATACAGTTGGAAGAGACCACAAGGGCCATCCAGTCCAACCCCCTGCCATGCAGGAACTCTCCATCAAAGCATCCCCAACAGATGGCCATCCAGCTCTGCTTAAAGACCTCCAAGTAAGGAGACTCCACTACACTCTGAGGGAGTATTGAGATGGAATCTCTTTTCCTGGTTTTTGCTACAGAGCCTGGAAAAGGTACTTCTGTAGTAATATACCCCCCCCCCCCCGATGGGTATATTACTGGTGATTTTGTTTCTCTGCACTGATGGTAGTGTCCCATTCAAAAATACAGGTGGATGTAGCTGGCACTGGCAGTGTGTGGGGTGACAGTGAGTAGAGCCATGGCACATACTCCCATACCCTGCCCCAATTGCTCGTTCAGAGGGGCGGGCTATAAATAAAATTGGTTGTTGTTGTTGTTGTTGAGGAAGAAGGTGTGAAAATGGAAGGAATAGCAACAATTTAAGATGTGCAGATGACACTATACTACTAGTAGAAAATAGCAAAGACTTGGAGCAATTACTGAAGAAAGTCAAGGAAGGATGTGCTGAGGCAGGTTTACAGTTGAACCTTAAGGAAAGAAAAATAATGATCATAGATGATCTGCATAATTTTAAAGCAGTGAAGCAATGAAGACAGTGAATTGTTTCAAAATTTTTCATATCTTGGCTCAGACATTAAACAGACTGGAGGCTGCAGTCAACAAATCAGAAGACGACTAGGATTTAAAAGGGCAGATATGACCGAACTAGATAAGATCCTGAAGTGTCAAGATATATCACGGAATATTAAAGTTAGCAAGGTCCGTGCCACCTATTTCTATGTATGGCTGTTAAAATTGGACAGTGAGGAAAGCAGATAAGAAGAAAATCAACTCATTTGAAATGTGGTACTGGAGAAGAGTTCTATGGATAGTGTGTACTGCAAAAAAGACAAATGAATGGGTCCTAGAGAAAATCAAGCCTTAATTTTCTCTAGAAGCAAAGATAACTAAACTGAAACGGTCGTACTTTGGATGTGACATGAGAAAGTATGACTCAGATTGCCCCTGTGGGGTGGCATGCAGCTGCCCCTTTTCTGGCTGGATAGGGCCTGTGGCAACCTCACGCCACGGGCCTGATCTGGCCACTGGAGAGTGCAAAAAAGAGCCACAAAAAGCAGCTCCATTTTGCACCCTCCAAGGGGCGTCATAGCTGCTGCGGCGTGGCTTTATGATGCCCCTTCAGTGCTGCATCATGTGCCATAATGCCACATGTCGTCTGGAATAGTACGTGGCATCATGATGCCCTGGGGGCAGAGTTAGGGCGTCCAGCGTCAGGATGCTGAGTCCTGACTCTGCCCACAGAGTGGCGCTTTTTGCCGGTCTGTACAGGCCCCCACTTGAAAAGACAATAATGTTTGGCAAGTTCAAAGCAATAGGAAAAGAGCTAGATGGATTGATTCAACCAAGGAGTCCAGGGCCCTGGATCTGCAAGACCGGAGTAGGGCTGTTGATAATATCTGGAGGTCTCGCATTCATGAGGCTCCCATAAGGTAAAGGACTTGATTATACGCAACTAGACAAGTGGAATATTAACAGGATAACAATGTCTTTGGCCAGTACTTATCACATGATGTTGTATCCTTCCTGCTACTGACTTGCATTCAATTTTGTACTGATGGGCAAAACCTGTTAATAGGCTTTCAGTCTCTCTGCTATTCCATTACTGGTTTTATGTGATAGGTCCCACCTGCTGCAATTCAACTTCTCGGGCAGTCATGTTGTGTGAGTGGACATGATTCTGCTCCTCTCATCCTAGTGATTCCCAAGCAGGCCCTTTCCTTTCCTTTCCTTTCCTAGCAGAGAGAGCTCTACATCCTGTTCTGGTCTTTTTTCACTTTCCTTGTCTCTGGCCTGAAGCTAGGATGGGATTGCTAGATTCCCCCCCCCCATGCACACACACCCCAGCTCAGGCTCTCTGGAAGACTATGGACAGCTATTGCCCAGATGGGGCACCTGTGCACACAGCAGCATCAGTCTTTAGGAGGAAGAAGGAGCAGAGATCACAGTTGCCAATGCCTTCCTGAAGCAGACTGCTATGTACATGTTCACAGAGTCGCCAGCTTCAGAAGGCAGTTGCACAGTGGCAATCGGTCATTCGCCACTTGCTCCCAGAAAGCACTGTTTGGCAGTGTGGAAAACAGATCACATGACCATGGATCTCCAAAGCAGCACCAAAGTGCTGTTGTGGGGAAGGGTGCGATAAGAAATTATGCCAAACTAGTATGCTTCCATTCTTAAATTAGTATGATTCTGGCAGGACAGCAAGCTGGTGCGATGAAGTCTGACATGTCTGACATCAGCTTGACAGTTAACAATTGTATATTTCACACTGAGATGCAGGTACATCTGTTGCATACGTTATATTTAGCATATAGTACTCTATCAGATATGAGTGGTGACATGTTTCTTATTTAACCTGATATCCATTTACAAAAACACTCATGTAGGAGCAGGGGACCAATCACAGATCCCTGCAGCAATAAAGAACATCACTCTTTTGACTCACCCAAGATCTGGAACATGTATGAAGGTAAAGGTATGGGGTAAAGGTATGAGAAAGCAAAGACTCTTGAAACATAATTATGAAGTACTTTTTCTGAATCACGGGAAAACTCACAAATAGCTTGGAAGAAACATAAGTTGAAACATGGAAGAAATATTGTGCCTTTTGCCTTTGTGCATGATTTCTCCTTTCCCTTGAAAACGATGCAATCTGAAAGGGACTGGACATAATGACATGTTGAGGAACAGTTTCTTTCAAAGCCAAGGAGGACTCACTAGAAATAACAGTATACTTCACATTTGAAACAAAGAAAGCAAAACCATTACGGAAAGGGAAGTCCAGGCATGGGAAGGCCTCCACACACACAGGAAAAACACCAGAAATCATAATTGAACGTGAATGTTTATCAAGTACCTTTCACTCTCACCTTGGTGCCCTCCCCAAAGTCCTTCTCGTTTTTCAGTGATTAACACACTTCACAAAATGCCCTCTGTTGCTATTTGCTTTGTCAGTGGCGGGTGCCCATTGCTCAGAGGTGGAAATGCTTGGCTGGTTAAGTGCTTCAGTGGGGAAGCCCATCTTTGATGAGCTCAGCTGCTGGACATCCTTGGTGCTGATGCAACCAAGAAGCATTGCTTTCTGATGGGTTTTTTTGAGAAAACAGGAGGACTTTATGAAATCTGGAATGGCTCTGAGCCAACGCATTTACTGAAGACATGATGGCTGAAACAGAAAGAGGTACGTAGTGAACAGTCTAAATGTTGAAAGACATGATGATTTTTCTGGGATTTCTTCTCTAAATGGGCTTATATTTGAATTGTGGACATTACCTTGCCCATTTCTGATTGTTCCTTTCATTGTTTTGTTTTTTTCAAGTTTTAGAGACGAGATACCTTATATTGTGGTTACTTTTCAATATTGTTGCCATATAATAATTTTCTAGATGGTTTGTAGAGTTTCATTATTCCATTGGATGTTTAAATTGTATCAATGTAGTAAACACACTCACTTTATAAATCTCATAAGTTTTTGCATTAATGTTAAATAAGTATTCGCAAGAGAATATTAGAACACATAGGCGTTATTTAGGTTCAGCCTGCAGGATTCCAAGAATTGTAGTTCAAAAAGTAACATTTCAAGGCCCTGCCGTCATCATCATCATCATCATCATCATCATCATTACCATTGTCACCACCTCTGATGTTTCATCTTACTGTTGTTTGATTATGTTGCAAGCCATCTTGTGTTTGTGAAAACATTTAAAGGCATATAAATCTATACAATGGATATAAATGTATAAAAATAATAAATAATTCTGGTTGTATGACATATGCATAGTAAAAACTTTCTCACTCCATAAACTAATAATTGCTTTTAATTTCATTGATATTTTAATTATATTTTTAACTTTTGCAGGTTTTTAGTGATATATTTGCTTTAATTTTTGTAAAGTGCCTTGAATGTCAAAGCTGGGGAAAAGGCAGGAGTTGACAAAATGAAATAATCATAAGTGGAATTTAATATATAAGCACTTCTAGGATAATGTTACGATGCCATCCCTTTCGCTATATGATCCTTACTGAGTAGGAAAACAAAAGCGAACAATTCTTTAAAGTGAAAGTGGACAGGGAGTAAATAACTGTTCCAAAGAGGGTTTTTAAAAATAATAATTACGCCAATTACGTAATTAAGTCAACTAATTTAAATGCGCTTGAGCAAGTCTAACTACCTGTTCAATTGTGGACAAAATTTTCTTTTAAAAGTACATTACGCTGCCTGTTTATTTTTCATCCCAAAATGAAACTGATGATTATTGAATGTAACCTTATCCCAAAGTGCTTAGTTTTTCTGGACTTCTTGGAAATGATAACAACAGCAATGCATGTGGGTGCAAACTGTCAACATCCACTTGTTCCCGGTGAAGTGAAATGGAACATAAGCATAAGGCTTCTGTTTATTCTATGAATCACTGGATCATCTTCATCTCCCCCATGAATAGGGGACAGGTACCTGAGCTCTCACAGCAGCAAGGCGCTCATATCCATCAACAGACAGGCAGAATGTCACCTGGCTTGGAAGAAGGGATGGACAATTTCAATGTGTCTGGGGGGTCAATCTTCTGCTTGTGGGGCCCTCTGAGCATGAATGGCTTAAAATGCCACAAAAAGAATACAAGCAGTTATGGCCACTTTTGGAAACCTCACTTTTGGAAACAGAGTATTTAAAAGGTGAACTGTTGTTCCTGGAGGCTTCAGAACAAGGCCTTCACCCTCATTTTAGACCGAAAAAGGATATTCTGGGAAATATGGAAGGATCAAGGCCATCCACATTTCCCCGACTGGGGGCAACAAGCCACCCTGAGGGGACACAACTCCCACACTTTTCCAGCCAGTTTTGTCTCCATTTTTTCAAGGTATTTTTAAAGTTATAAAGCTACTTGGGTGTCTTTGTGAGTTGTAGGGACAAAACTTCAGTTTTTTAAAGTGGTTTTGAGGCTATTTTTTTATCATTTTGAGGAGGAAAATGCTGTGCTAATTTTTTAAGTAGTGGATCTGGGGAGCACCAGGGACCACAAAATGGGGCCCCACCAGCCACACTTCCTCAGTTTCTTACTTAAAGAGAATAAGACTGGTCTATTCACTGAGATGACCTGCTGCTGAAGCTCTGTGCACATGGAAATTCAATGGCCATAGGGGAGGCCCTTTTTGGAAAAACCACGCTTTTGATATTCTCTCCCTGCGTTCATGCCCGCCAACATTTCCCAGATTAAGATGAGAATGTGTGTGGCCAAGTTACATCAGCGTCAAGATGGCAAAAGTTATTGATGAGGAAAAACACACAAGCTAAGAGAGGCTGCAGCAGTTACTTTTGCCTGAGCCAACTGGGAAGGACAAGATTCCATCCTCTCTTTTCCCCACACTGAATCAACTGAGCGCAAACTACTTTTGCATTTTGAACTCAGTTTGCAGCAATTGAAGTAAGAAGAGGACAAAGGGTGAAAGTCAGAGAAGAAAGAAACTGGGACAGTATAAAAGCAGCCGAAAAGTGGAATGATAGAATATTAATCTGAACTGTGAGGCAAAACAGACTGCCTAGAAAGGCCCTGATGCCAGCGTCATGCCGCACGCCTGATCGCACAGTGCCGAAGAAAAGCCGCCACCGTGGTGGTAAGGGTGGCTTTTTTCCAGCTCTAAAAAAGCAGCATTTTGCTGTTCTTTTTAGAGCCGGCAAAGTGCCCGATCGGGGCACAGCGTGCAGTTGCTGCAGCCCCGATCCAGCAATGAAAGGAATGGCGGGAAGCTGCTCCTTTGGGGCTGTCTGTCGAGCCCCTGTCTCTGCCAAGTTGGGATTGTTGGAGGGTGTGAGCCATCTTCCTGCCCTCAGATATAGTGGAATATGTGACCCCACACCAGTGCTGAAGTAATATTTACCATAAATGTCAGTTTGATTGGCTTTTATGGGTAAAATGAAGAGGAAGACATCTTGTTTTTTGCCTCAGGTAACAAAATACATAGTCGAGAGAGTTGGTGGATATGCACTTCATTAGAACAGCAACCTATTCCTGTAGTGTTTTAACAAATCATAAAATATGTATTTGTTTAACCAAGTATTTGGTGATTTCAGTACCTAGTTTACTGAAATTTATTTTTTTTTAACAGCTGGTTTTTGTATTTTATCTTGTTTTTAATTAATTCTGCATTCCAGTTAGAAATTTGTTAATGATCATGCACATTTTAAATAAAATAAATAATTTTTTCATGTCTTCTCTGTATTTCTGTAACACACGTTCATTATTCTGTGTGCATGTTATGTTTGTGTGTATCAATTGTAAGATATTCTTAGGTCACCTTTAAGAGTGCAGCCATTTCAGGGTGGTTAAAAGGCTAAAAACCAATATAGTAGTGAAACTATAATAAACCCATAGCAATCAATGGAGTCAATCAATGCCAGTTATAATAAACAAATATCCAGCCCTAAAGGTACTAAAATAATTGCAGCTAAAAACCATCAACATAAAACATAACCCATCAGAATGTCAAAGAAAAAAAGGAGCTTTCTGAGCTTTCCTAAAAGCAAAATGTGGCATGATGGACCCCAGATGGCTATTCATTTTTGAGATGTTGGGCCACTGCTGAACAAAGCATGGAAAGGTTACTTTTTGGACTACCACTTCCAAGATACTTCAGGCAGCATGAGGGATTCTGGGAGCTGAAAGTCCAAAATGTTTTCTAAACTTGTAATGAAGAAAGGCCTTGTCATTTGTATGCACCAACATGCCTCATCTCAATAACAGACAAGGAGGCTCTTCATTGATTAGCTTAAAATGCAGGAGGGCTGGGATATATATCACAACACACCATTAATATCTGATTAGTAAAGAAGTGCTATGTTTTTTGTATATGTGTATATGTTTTTATGTATAGGTGTATATGTAATTTGTTTTGATGTCTTTACTTTTATATATACTAAATAAAGAATTTTTTTTTAAAATGCAGGAGGGCTGGGATGGGTGAATGCAGTGCTTCAAGCAACTTGGACTGTTTAAGGATATAAAGGTTAAAATCAGCCCTTTATTTGGGTTCAGAAATGCCCCAGTAGCCAGTACAAGTGGAACAGTATAAGTACCTGCCTCCTGTTAATATTGGGACAGTCATATTATGGATCACCTTCCAAGTGCTTACATGTTACCATTCTCCCCCGCAAATTCAATGCGGCATATGTTGTCTTTCTCTCACCCCCAATTTGATCATCACAACCACCATATGAAGTAGACTAGACAGAGTGTGATTGTAACTAATGAAACTTGGGCCACCCAAATTCTTCTCTGACACAATAATGATTGTACAGTATACTGGTTTATATGTGTAAAATATTTATACAGTCAGCCCTCCACATCCACAGATTCTTTATCCATGGATTGGAAATATTTTAATATATATATAAATTCCAAAAAGCATAATTTGATTGTGCTTTTTATAGAAGGGATAGCATTTTACTATGCCACTGTACATAATGTCACTTGAGCATCCATAGATTTTGGTATCCATGGGGGATCTGGGAACCAAACCACATTAGATCCCAAGGGTCCACTGTACATATGGTTTTAAATGGGTTATAAATATTTTAATAAAATAAATAAATCTGTTCCTATCACCAAAGTTTTAGGAAGATATCCACAGAGCCTGAAAAAGCAACTTTCCCAAGCTCGGCATATTCATTGCATTTCCGGAAACCATGTGTGATTTTTCTCCTCTCCTTTGTATGGGAGAGGAAAAGACTCTGCCTGGATCTTAGCAAGAGTGGTGTTGAATGGCAGGAACATCCAGGAACTTGGTTGGAACCCTGCTTCATTTAAACTGAACCCTAACTCTAACCCTAACCCTTGCATAGGTCATACCCTCCTACTGTTCTGATTTGGCAGGGATAGTCTTAACATCTCACTTTTCTGTCTGCTTTTAAAATGTCCCAGTTTCTCTCTCCTCCTCCCAATTTTCTCTTTTATCCTTCCTTTACCTCCATCTCATCTGTGAAAAGTTGATGAAGGGTATAGCATGTCACTGAGCTTTTCAGAGTAGGGCACCATAAAGCAGTGATGTAGACACAAGTCAACTGACTCAGACTTAAGTCAACTTAAGTCGCTTCAATAACTTGACTTAGACTTAACTTGGAAAAAATGATACACTGATTCAACTTGACTTGAGACATGTATATTTTTAGTGACTGACTTGCTGGTGCCATTCACTTCGAGCATAGGCAAAACCTGCTCCCAAAGTGTATGGTGCATTTCTCAGAAGGGAACAGCAAATGCATTAAGCAATGGGCTTGAGGCAGAAAAGCTTTAGATTTTTTGATGTGCGGTGGGGACAGGCTGCTGACCAGACCTCGAGTGCCACCTCAATCCCATTGCCTAACACACTTGCTGTTCCTTCCAAGAAAAAACATCCCACCTCCTTTTTTTCTGTTAAAAGTTGTCTCCCACACTTGAGACTTGACTTGAAAATACCTTACCAAGACTTGAGACTCGACTTGAGACTTGAACGTAAAAACTTGAGACTTGACTTCAGACTTGGACTTAAAGACCTGAATACATCACTGGCATAAAGTATAAAGAAGTTTAATAAATGTATCAGCAGATATCTAAGCAATTTTATTTCAAGAAGAAAAATGTTCAGTTCCCATCATCAACACTGTATTTCTCAAAATCATGAATAAGTATAACTAAATGCCTTGAAGGATAAAAAGGAAAAGCCCTGATGTCCTTGAGAAGCAACTCTTCATTCTGATTTTAACGTACAATAATCCACATAGGTAAAATGCCTTTTCAAGGTCCAGACACTCAGATACACTCAACCTGTTTTGTTTGTTAACCTTAAAGCAACAAGTCCATGAGACAGCGAAAAGAGAAGCAAGATGGGAGATCTGTAACTGGCTAAGCAAAGGTGAGGAGCAAACATATGAAACTGATAAAGTGGAAAGCTATATTGTTCACTTCAAGGCTTCATTTAGTTCCTCCAGCCTAGTAGTTTCATGAAAGTGAAACTGTTTCTAAAATCAATAGGGCTATCATTTCACAAAATTACAGTGGTTCGACCAGAAGGCTTGTCATAAATCAAGATTATATCCAGCCAGCCAGGGGAAACATTTCTGCTTTATGTATTTCACCAGTTCAGGATCTGTTAACAACAAGACCCAGTGAGTCAGGATTCATTCTTCATTCTTTTTGACATGGATAAAGTTACTTTTGAAAATGAACACATTCTGAATTTCAGGTGGGAGTGACTGGAATCCAGATGGGATTGTTTGTTTTGTGTTCTGTTTTGCTGAGAGGATTAAGAATATTAAGATGGATCTGCAAGATGTAAATCCTTTTATAATTTTTATAGTTGCCTCTAATGTAATAAAGTACTCCTTCTGACCATCTGCTTGCCTAATAATTATGAGCAGAGTTTACAGATCTTCATTCACACAGAAAATCTACTCTTTGGAGAAGTCACATTCTCTCAACCTTAGAGGAAGGCAATGGCCAACCCACTGTGAATAAATCTTGCCAAGAAAACCAAAGAATAGGGGTGACATAGGTCCAAATTGACTTGAAAGTACATAACAACAAAAGTGCACCCTGTCCCTTATTTTGCCCCTCAAGCTCCCCAGGAGACCCACTAGGACTCCAATATTTTTTCCAGATGAAAAACCTGTCTCCAAATGACCCAACCAACAAAAAAACATGGCAGTTTGGGTGGATTCATCCTACACTATACACCGTCCCTCCCAACCCAATCCAAAATATCTGTCTTTTAACCATTTGATTTATGTAATGGGAATATATATATATGCATCTGGAAGTATTATTGGAAAAACTATCAAGTCTGTCGGAAAATGTGAATTTGTTGCCTCTTATTTCTTAGTGTGGAACGTTACTGGCCATACCCTCAAAATCTGTCCTGGTTTGGCAAGGAGTACTCCACATAACCCTCTGCTGTCCCACTTTCTCAGCTGCTTTTAAAATGTCCCATTTTCTACCTCCTCCTCCCACTTTCCTTCATCGTCCTCAGCTTACTTCAGTTGATGCAAACTGAGTTCATAGTGCAAAAGTGGTTTGTACTGGGTTCACTGGGAACAAGTGTGGTGTAGTAGTTTAAAGCTGGACTATGACTCTGGAGGGCAGGGTTCGAATCCTGGCTCAGCCATGTGAACCCACTGGGATGAACTAAGGCAAGTCACAGCCTCAGAGGATGGCAAAACCCCTTTGAAGAAACTTGCAAAGAAAACCCCATGACAGGTTCACCTTAGGGTCCCTATAAATCGGAAATGACTTGAAGGTACACAACAACAACAAGAACAATTTTAATTCACTCAGCAGGAGGGAGAGGAATGCCCTTCCTAAACTCAGTACATAAATTCCAGGACATCTATGCCTAAAATATAGTTGGTCCCCTATATCTGTGGATTCTGCATCCACGGATTCAACCATCCACAGCTTGAAAATATTCCCCCCCCCCCGAAAGCCTTGATTTCACCACTTTAAGGGGATCCCATTTTACTGTGCCGCTACAGGATCTGAGCATCCATGGATTTGGCATTCATGGGGAGACAGGGTGGTAGTGGTCCTGGAACCAAACCCCAGCAGATACTAAGGACTCAGTAGTTTTTTGTGTGCTTCTTCATTAATAAGAATTACCTTCTTGTCACCTGGCTATGAATTCTGGTTTTCATCTGTGAAATGCCGGTGGCTATATACTCTTCTAAACAATACCAAAAAAATTAAAAATAAAATAAAAGCCTAGAATGGCTGAAATTTTTCCCAAATGAAATATGCAAGAAAGAGCTCTGCTAGGTCACACTAAAGGCTTATCTCGTCGAATGTTCTGCTACTGCAGTCATCATGCAAAGGTCATAAATTTTGAAGTCCAGGCACTCATCATGACAGTCCTAGCAGTCATGTTCCCAAAGAAAATCCAAAAATGCAAGTAGCCCTATTGATCTCCCTCTCTTGCTATGTCTCTATCTCTTTGCTTATCAATCACCCACACACCCACACACAGAAATAAAAACAATATTTTTTGCTCCAATCCAACCTCCCGCCTCAAACATCCTTAGTGAGTGGTGGCATTTTCACCACATCTTTTGGGGACCCGAGCTATTTTAGGCCAAGGAGAGATATTTTTTAACACCAGTAAGAGAGAGCAAGTTGCTTCCTGTTCATTCCTATTTTAAAAAAGATATCTTGTGCATCTAAAATGGCAGCGGCGGGGGGGGGGGGGGGAAGAGTTTGGTGAAAAAGCCCTCACACTTCCTAGTGGTGGGGGACAAAAAAATTATCCTTGTGGGCCCTAGGGGCTGCACATGGCCCATAGATCACACTTTGCCCACCCTGGTGTGCATGCATGCACACCCCAAAGGAGCCACATAGCTGTTTTATTCTGATCAACTGGCAGACACTGAATAGTCAGACAGCAAAGGCTAGCATGTCATAGTTAGTAAACTGGTTGATTCAAAGGAGGTGCAGGAAAATGAGGACTGTTCCCAAAGTGCAGCCAGATGGTTCCCAGCAGCCTCCCACCTCCATCAAAAATGACTAACCACGGGGAGCACCCAGTTGCCTTGTTGAAATGGGTATTGTGAAAGTATTGTGCAAGCTTGGTATGTTTTGCCTGGAGAAGAGATGGTTAAGAGGGAATATGAGCCCTGTTTAAGCATTTGAACAGGTGTCATATTGGGGATGGGGCAAGCCTGTTTTCTGCTGCTCTGGAGAATAGGACATGGAACAACGGATGCAAACTACAGGAAAAGAGATTCCATCTAAACATTAGGAGGAACTTACTGACAGTAAGTGCTGTTTGACAGTGGAACAGACTCCCTCAGAGTGTAGTACAGTCTCATTCTTTGGAGGTTTTTGAACAGATGCTGGATGGCCATCTCTCAGGAGTGCTTCCTTGGTGTATTACTGCATGGCAGGGAGTTGGACTCGATGCCCCTTACACTCTCTTCCAACTCTATGATTCTATGAAGTATATCACACAGGAGGAATTTCTCTCAATTTCGAAAGAAATGAAAGTGGGGCCAGTTCAGAAATGAGTGAATTTGCTAGTTCAGCAAATTTACGTGATTGCGTATTGAGGCTGCATTGCGTTTGGAATGATTCCCCTTTGCCCAAAATTGCGTGTGATAGTTTCTCACGCAATAATGTGAAAACCCACAATTGCGTTCGGAAGGACTTCCCATTGCCTGAAAATGCATGTGGTGGTCTCTCACACAATAACCTGAAACCCCATGATTGCATTCGGACTGCCATTGGATTATGCTTCCAATTTCTGTCATCTAATAATAATAATAATAATAATAACAACAACAATTTTTTATTTCTGATAAACTCCTATGATTTTAAGTCAGCAGAAGTGGGAGATCAGGAGAGGGATGCTGGGGCAGATTTCCATTCTACAAGCACAATACAGGAACTTGGCCAATGTCAGTCTGCTATTATGATCATTTTGGGTCAGACGTGGTTCCACATACTTTAGGGGTGGGAGACCAGGGGCCAGGTTTTATTCTTACACACACATTCCCCCACTAAGGTGGATCCAGGAAAATGGGAAGCGAAGTTACACCATTTTGAGCTGACGTATGGCTGAAGAAACAGGTTTTTGGTGGGGAGGATTAGGTGGGCTAGGGAGGGCATTCCAAAATCTTACCAATTTATTATTATTGTTGTTGTTAATTGTGGAATCAGGGAACTTCATGGGACTGGCAGCAATTTTCAAAAGGTGTCTGGGGACTGCATGCACCCTGCCGGTTGTACTTTCTCTACCCCAAGATACTTGTTTCACTCTCAACAATGATCACTTCATATTACAGCTGATGCATCTGTCTGAAGTGAAACTTCAACTTGAGAAGCCAGGGGGAAGGACCGCCTGGCGGGAAGCCATTTCTTTTTTGTTCTAAAATGGCACTTCAAGGTAAAACATCTTTGATTCTTCCAGACAATGAACACTTCCCTTAAGATGCTCACGAAGAGCACTCAGCACACTTCAGGAGGCATTTAGGAGTTGTATCCATGGTTCGTAGGATGCTTTCTTCCCTATAGACACAAGGGGGAGCTTTAAACAAATAGAGAGAACAAATTAACTGCAGTTGCAGTTCTTCTTTCATTTGTCAACGGTCACATTATTTTTTTCCTACATGGAAAAAAAATGCACATAGATGAAGGTGCACGTACACTTTACGTATGAAGCATAGCACAAAGAGTGTTCTTCTTACAGTGAATCCCCAGATAAAGAAAGTGTGGCACTTGGCGGGAAAACCTATTGTGCAAATTGGCTCTTACGGTTATCTTAGAACTGCTTCATACACAATTTTCTTGGCTGCAGTGCTTTCTCCTCCTAGAGAAAGGTTTACCAAATTCTTACGGGTTCAATGATTAGTGGATTTTCTGAAGGAGAAAGGAATGCAAGAAAAGATTCTGGAGGTAGCAGAAATTTGGAGCACAACTCAAAAGACTGCCCCAGGGTTTATAAAAAGAAGTCTGCAGTCCTTAGCTCTATTGGCCACTGATACATGCCAAAGAAAAAAGAAACACACTCCGTCCCGAACTAGGACGAAGATTTATATCGTAGTTGCTTGCCCTAATTCATATTTAAAAATGCAATTTAGAAATCAGTAGTATAATCAGCAGTAGCTAATGGGTTCCATATCATTGAAGCTCTGGGTCAGCTCTGGGTATTGGTCCAGACTTTAAAGTCAAGTGTGGTGGAGTCTCCTTCTATGGGGGTTTTTAAACAGAGGCTGGATGGCCATCTGTTGGAGGTGCTTTGATTCTGTGTACCTGCATGGCAAGGGGTTGGACTGGACTGCCCTTGTGGTCTCTTCCGACTCTATGATTCTATGAATCTATGACCATTATACCTAAAACAAGTTCAACACTTGGGTAGCTCTTGAAAGCTTGCACTTAAACCAGGAGCAGGATCACCAAACCTCACTGACATCGGACACCCCACCCACCGCTGAGTCTATAGGGGGCAATTTCATCAGTCACAGGGTTTCCTCTACGGGCACAGGACTGCTTGGTCACTTTTACACTACACAATTATAGCATGATTATTCCTCTTTGACTGCTATGGCAACATCCTATTGAATCCTGGGATTTGCAGTTTCGGGAGGGGTATTTAGAATTCTCCGCCAGAGAGCTCTAGTACCTCCCCAAACTACGAACCCTAGGATTTCACAGGATGGAATCACAATAATTAAAGCAGAATCACAGGGCTCTAATGTAAAAGGGCTCATGGTCCAACAAGGTAACTTGAAATGTATGAATGTACACAACTGGCTGATACAATGGCTTATAGGAAAATGAACACAATGGCTTACAGGAAAATGCTCTAAAAACCTTGTTGCATATACCTAACACCCCACAGTCCTCTCCTTATTGTGGAAAAAGCTAACTGATCTGAACCAGACAAATATGTAACTAAAAAAATACTTTGGTTGTTGACAACTTGTTGTTAATTAACAGTGGTAAAAGGCAATACAAGGAGAAAAGAGAATAAAAGACAAAGCTGCATAAAATGGTCATGAATTATGTCAACTTAAGAGACAAAACCAATCCATTTATGAATTAAAATAAGCAGACAAAATGTACAAGTTTAACCATTATATCCCAGATTTTCATTATTAATCTAGGAAGAGATAAATTTGTTTCTCTAAAGTTTTGAAATTAAAATTTTAAACGCTACTAAACTACTCAGAATCAAATCCGATGTGGAAATGTTCTCTTTTCTTTTTCTCATACCCCTTAGTTAGAACATTAAAGTTCTAACTCTCTTTTCCCTCTTGCCTGGGCAGAGTGATAAGCAGCAGCTCTTTCAAGCACAGAGAACAGCCCTCTTCTAATTGGCTTCAACTTCATTGTCTTCTTTAGCAGATAAAGTTATGCCTCTTTCTGTTCCCTAACATTATAGTGAATTCATGGAAGAAAGGTCTGGAAGACCTCAGCTGCTCATATCAATATCAAATTTTAATTCAATATAATTGCAATGTAGGCTGTGTTAGACTGTATTTCTGGATGGCTGCCCCTGAAACAAATCAACCGTTCTACTCTTTTCAAGAACCAAGATCTCATGGTCTGAAGGACAGTGGTGGTGGTGGTGATGGTGGTGTTGGTGTTGGTGGTAATGAAGTTGGTGATATTGAGGAAGGGGAAGAGAATCCAGTTGTGCCTTTGCATGAATCATGCAGTGAACACTTCCAGTAGTGCAGAGGTAAGGCTCATGTCCTGTGTTGCCATTTTGGGAGGGACTACGGAGGGAATGTAGATGTTGTTGGACTACAGCTTACAGAATTATCCCCCATTGCTTGCAATGGTTAGGGCTGGAGGAACCTGTAGACCAACAACATCATCTATAGGGCCATTGACTTTAAATGATTTCTCCTGCCATCCTCCACAGGACATCTCCCACATTGTTTATATGTGTATGCTTTGGGTGGGTAGGTATTCCAACCCTCTGAAGCCGATATTTGGGATGCAAGGAAAAAGGGATATTACTGTAGTTAATACAACCTTCCTTTCTCTTCTTTTATCTGAGATCTCCATGGATCAAAGGTCCTCAAACAAATGCACGGACAAATTTGGATTCATCATCATCATCATCATCATCATCATCACCATCACCACCACCACCACAATTATCTGGCTTTCTACCAACAAACAAACTCTTTGTTGAGGGACAAAGCAAGGATGTTGCCTAAAGCCAAGGTTAGTAGATAACTATATGAATGAGTATTGGGGTGTAGTGTGGGGGGCAAAAAGAAGATGTGATGAACTGCCCAATAGAGCCCCCATGAGACTGAGAGGGTTAGCTAGTGTTATAATGTTTGCAGTGTGTCAGGAAACCATTGTCTGTTACTTAGTTATATATCTGTTATTGGGGAAATAATTTATTGTAAGTAAGTGGTTGTTTGTAACTATTTAATTTTAAGCTTTATAGTAAACAATGGCTAGCATTTTGTTAATTACATATGGGCACATTATCCACAATAGCACAATAGGTGTATTATGCTATATCAGCAGTACAGAGCTGCACATGCAGCAACATTGTACATTGTATTTAGCTTGGAGTGGGAGGTGTTGTGTCTGTATTTTAATGGAGGTGTTGTGTCTGTATTTTATTACGTTTTAAATGTAAAACTGTTTTAAACATATTTTTAAAAACATAATTGTTGAATTTTTAAAAACCTTTTGTATGAATAATTTTGAGCTGTACTGTCCTTTGTTTTAACTTATAGCCATCTTGAATCCTGTGCTGGGAGAAAGGCGGGCTATTAAATAAGCAATCAAACAGCTGGAAAACACGGCTCATTGTGTGACAGCACCCAGTAACTGATGTGTGTTACACAATGTTACTATTCTGCATGGAGGGTTATGTTGTGCTGGTGAAGCATCTCTTTGCATGCGGATAGTTACGCTACACTGGGGGGATGTTAAATTGCAGCCTATGTGTTTTAATAAATGGCATGCTGCTGACTAACATTCTGTTTGTGAAATCAATAACCACATTTTATATACAGTGGTCCCCTGGGTTACGAATACCCTAGGGTACGAAAACGCCGGGGTACGAAAGAGCCGGGGCCGCAAATACGGCCCCGGCTTACGAAAAAAACCCCGGGATCCAGGAAAAAAAACGCACAGCCCCTTTAAATTTGCCGTGTGGTCCGTCAAATAAAGCGGTCCCCCGGGTTACGAAAATTTCCGGGTTACGAAAAGTAATCCAGAACGGATTACTTTCGTAACCTGGGGGACCACTGTATATAAAAAATAACCCACTGGGCGACCTTGGGCAAGTCACATTCTCTCAGCCTCAGGAGAAGACAATGGCAGACCTCCTCTGAACAAATTGTGCGAAGAAAATTCAATGATAGCTTTGCCTTAGGGTTGCCATAAGTCAGAAATGACTTGAAAGCACACACACACACACACATTATAGGAATATCCCTAGGGAGGAATCATTCTCTACCATTGTTTGTGCTGACTAAGCATGATGAGTACATAACTCAATGCTCCTCCATGTAAAGAATACTCCCTCCCCCAAATATGTATATCAAGAAATAGAACGTCAAAGAAAAAAAACAACTTAGACCTTTATCCCTAGCTTTCTGCAGGAATTTTTCACAAAATACTCCATGTGACCTCTCAGATGGTACATTATCAACTGAGGATTTAACCATGTGAGCTTCCTATTTATTGGTGATTCATGTAGTTTAATAACACTTCTTCTAGCTTTGATGATTAAAGTGGCTTGCAACAAGTAGAGCAACTCTGATTAATTCATGATGGGATGTGTGCTTATCAGTGTCTTTTTTAAAAAACAACAACAATCAGAACCAATATATTTAAATATCAAAGGTGCTGAATGGCATCAAATCCCTACCTACCCATGGATTGACAGAGGAAGCCAACAGGAGAGATTCAAAGCCTCTTATGGGTTCAAATGATCAGTGGCAGCTAAGGCTTTCATGTCACTAAGGTGGTGAATCTGCTTCAGGTTTTACTCTGAACTTCAAGGGACACATCCAAAGTGCAGGGCCTATTTTGGAAATAGGGTTCATCACGGTAGAGAGCTTATTTAAAGACTAAAATGTGTAATGGATTCACAGCCCCATTGCTATGGAAGCCATTGCTGATGATGATACAATCCAGGGTGAAAAGAGAAGTATGTCATATTGGTTACAGTGCTAGTCCTATGGCTTGGGAGATCTGTCTTCTAATCTCTCTCTGGGCCATGCAAATCATTGGATGGCCTTTGACTAGTCACTATGTCCCACCCTGTTCTATCTCACAGGATAGCTGTGAAGATAAAATGGTGAAGGGCAACTATGACAAAGTCCTCTTGGTGACATATACTTGCATAATAGGGGTTGTGTAAGTGTAAGTCCTTTTCCAAATGTTGCTCAAAAATAACTTCTTGCACAATATCCCCATCCCCAACAACACAATTGAAGCTGAATAGGACCAGGGCACCTCCACCCAGAACCCAAGTAGCCATGGTACTCGCTGCCCACTGAGCTCCGCTTGGCTGCCTCTCTCACCCAATTTAAAAAGGAGTTGAAAACATATTTATTCAAGCAGGCTTATTCTTGAATGTTTCTATCTATTGATATCTGCCCCTCTTCACGAGCCGCTTGGAATTTTATTATGATAATCTGCATTGGGTGATACTGTTTTATTGATACTGTTTTATTGATATTGTTTTATTGTACTTGGAATTGTTTTAACTTGTAAACCTGTTGTTCACCGCCCTGATCTTTGGAAGGGCGGTATACAAATAAAAGTATTATTATTATTATTATTATTATTATTATTATTATACCCTTACCAGCATCTGCTATGCACCTTTGCCCAGCTGGTGACCAGCTAGTGATCTCCCCAGAATAAATATGTTATTGCCAGACTCAGTGTAACTATACTGATGGAACTTTATGCTCTGCTGATGTCAAAGGAGACATTGGCCCATGTAATCTCATGTGGATTTAGATATAACAAATAAATCATAAATGTGAGCTCCATAAACAGAGCTGTTGCACAAGCAATGCTATCCACCAGTGGCATCACAAGAGCTGGTATCACCTGGTGTGGTAACTCATGGTGTCACCACCCCCATTGACCTCCTCCCCTATGGCACCATAAAGACTCCTTAATAACGTTTTTGTACTAATTACATAAATTGTAATTCCCATAAATCACTGAATGTAATGGTAATAGTGACATAATAATGCTATCCACTCCATTTCAGGGGTGAGAGTCGCTCTTGCAGACGGAGAAGCTGCAAACCATAAATCTGCAACAAATTTCTGCATCAAAACAGATATCACCCTTAGCACCCATTCCCTTTTCACAATCTCAGAATAATAAGGGACAATCCTTACAGGGTTGTTGTGAAGCCAGAGCAGACTGCCAAACATTTTCTCACTTCAAAAGGTGCTGTAAAGGAAAGAAGCAGAGAGGGGGAAAGTGGCATCAAGCCAGGGGTGACCATTTCTTAGACACAGGTTCTTTTTGTGCGATTTGTTTTTTCAAATGTTTCCTCCAAGGGCAGGGCAGTTCTGAAGCTCAGAAATTGCAGCACATTTGCATCACATTGTCCACAAAGGACAATCTATGACAAAGTAATCAGCACCACAGAATGGAAAGCATTTCAGGGAAAGTATGATAGAAATCCTCTCCAGAAAAGACCATATGGCATCGTTTGGCACCCTGCTATAGTGTTGCTTCAAAAGACCTTTTATTTCTTACAAAAACTAGGACGCATTATTGCTCACATTCTAAGTAACCCATTTCCATTTATAGCAGAGTGTCTACCCTTTGAGTCATGCACATGATCCGCTACAACAGCTGTGAGGCTGGAGCACATTTGAAACTCTCCATTCCTCAAGTTTGCAAAGCAAACAAGCCTATGGTGACCCCAACACCCATATTTCTAATCCCTTATTTCCAAAGTCCTACTGACTTAATTTTTTTTATTTTAACCTCTGCTAAGCAAACAGGCTGTTCTTTTCCAGATATAAATGTTCATTCAGCTGTTCCCAGCATGCAGTGTATCTGTATCACTTCCTGCTAAACTGGAAGCGCATGGAATGGGAATGTAATAAAGGCAATGCTCCGGAAGACAACAGATAATGGATATGTTGTCCCTTAGTGCAACATTAGACAGGAAATTCACTCACTCTCACTGGACTGATGGAGTCCATGAAACCCTTGGAGGCTCAGAGGCGGAGTCCTCTGAAACCATAAATTATTTACACGCCCAACTGTGTCCTTGTTCCTTCCACCTTCAGCTTTCTCCCAGAAAATCAAATTCCCCAGCGGAGAGTCATTGTGCATGCTGCTTGTTCATCTGTTAACACTTTGTGATTAATACATTTAAAATATTCATTTTGCTCTGCCATCATCTTTGCTTTCCTTCCTCTTCTCAAACCAGAGCGTGAACAATTTTTTGAGGGACTCTACCTCTCCCAGAATCTCCCAGTTGGTCATGCTGGCTGGGGAAATATAGTAGCCTCCCCTCACCCTAAAATCTTTTCATCATTTTACCCAAGATACAAGAAAAAGCTTGCCTATATAGAATTCCAAGACATAGTCATATTAGCCTAGAATATCAGTGTGCAAAGGGCTCTAAAAGCAACGATTCTATGATTCTGTGATTCTAAGTTGTCACATAACCGTTCATAGGCTTCCTCAGATACTACAAGTTCCCTTTGGAGATATATATATATATATATATATATAGGGAGAGAGAGAGAGGGAGAGAGAACAAACCTGGAAAAGAAACATTAGAGAAGAACAGACATTGCTCAGCAGTTCCATTTGCATCAGAAACCTTTCACCAGGCTAGTTCATCTTTCTAAATAAGCCTTTCCTTTGATGGTGTTTTTTTTTTTAAATACTGCAGATTTTCCCCCTTTTAAAGAAAACATAGATCTGACTCAGAGATAGCGTAGGAGGTTGCAGCCACAATATAAATCAGAGATCAGATTGATGGGAATTAATCCCAGTGTTTGAACATGTCTGGCAGACAGAGGTCTCAAGAGGTTGTTGATGAAGATAATGACAGCTCCCAGCAAGGAATGCCTTTTGCTTTCCTCTGTAGTTCTGCTCCATCTCTTATGTACCAGGGCTTCATGTTACCCAGACTGTGGAGGCGAGGCTCAGCAGAAATGCAAATAGGTTGGCCTTCTTGGTGGTGGAATTCTGAGACATATTGTACAAAAGCAGGTTTCCCAAGCTCTAATAAGTGCATAAGGAGAGCCTTCTTGGAAAGTCGCTTTCCACAGCCATTGAGCAGATAACTTTGGGGAGCTCATATGCAGGACATGAGTTAAACAGCACCCTCCTGCTCACGCTCCTCAGCAACTATTATAGAGAGGCACACTGCCCTGGTACTGGAGGAAATATATGTCCATCATGATGGCTAGTACCCACTCATATTCTCCATACATCTATCCCACCCCCTATTATGGCTGTCCTGAATTTCCCACCCTGGGTTCTGGTCTTATGAGGAAGAAAAGCAAACATCTCCCTGGCCACTTCCTCCACTCTATGCATAATTTGACACAAGTTACAACCACAAATGATGGAAGCTTTTCTTACAAGGCAATTGCCCCTGCTCCTTAATTATTTTGGTTGCCAATTTCTGTGCATTTTCTAGCTTTATGGTATCTCCCCCCACCCCAGATGTGTTGATCAGAACTACACAGAGTATGCATTTGTGAGGCATTTAAAGGAGAGGGCTTAATTTAAAAGCCATTCCACGTACACAGGCATAAGACCTTTTCAATGAAATGCCTCGTAGGAACTAAGTTCAGCATTTGGTCAGTTCCTGCTTTGTGCCTCACCAAGGGAACAGTACGGGAAAAAAATCTACGGCAAGACTAAAACAAAAATCAGAAGGAACCTCAGCTACGCAGCTAGCTTACAGTCTATTCAGCCCTCCTAATGTTGTCTGACTTATTTATTTATTTAAGATATTTCTATATCACCTCTCTTTCTACAAGAGCTCCCCGGGTAATGAACAAATAAAAGCTATTAAATAGTACAAGTATAAAACACATTAAAATAGACTTTTAATTAGGTATTAAGAACCCGTGCCCTCTCTCCAGTCCATCTGCCTTGGTCCAGGCCCCAGAGGGAGAGAAGAACCACTGGACCTCATCCCCTTCCCCTTTTCCTTTTGTGTTGTCTCTTCTAGATTGCAAGCCTGAGGACAGGGATCTGTCTAACCATAAGATTGTATGTACAGCACTGTGTAAATTTACAACGCTATATAAATATAAATATAATAAATAATAATAATAATAATAGTCTAAAAGCAATGCTAAAATAAATTTTTAAACAATTAAAACAAACTTCCACATTACTTTGTTACTAGTTATGCTGCTTAGAGCTGATGGGAGTTGCTGTTCAAAATTATCTTAGAGGGCCACATGTTCTCCATCCCAATCTGGGCATTTATTCCAGAACATATAAGAACACAACTAGTGCTTGTTCAATGGAAGCAGAGCTCAAGAAGGTTACTAATTCTTACATAGTCCAATAGGCCATGAATTGTAGTAGCTTCATATGGACCTGTAGGAGAAAAGTGTGAAAAAGGATCTGTGCACTTGAGCTGACATGACCTTATTTGTCATCACATCTGAAAACGTATCTGAAAACACAGTAGACGATGGAGTCATACCAGAATTTTATTTACTGTCTCGCTCTTTAGCATTTTCCTTCCTACCAGTTATCAGAATGTAGTGTCAAATGGATGGTTGCTAACAGCAACTGTTGTGTACAAGATGATATGGGCTTTTCAGGCCAAGTTCAGCTGTGTGGCTGCTTTGGTGTGTAAAGAGCTACCTGTGTAGGTCAGGAAATTTCAGCTGGCCTGCTCATGTTGTATCCTTTCCCTATTTGCTTGTCATCAATAAAGCTATAATCTGTAGTCTCACAGACTAATTTTTATTTCACTGTCTCCTCTGAATCTAAATTAAGCAGGACAGCCCTCCAGATTACTACACACAAAAGGCTTCCTATATGAGAAAGTGTTTATACTATTCCTGTTCCAGTTACAGCTATACCTCTAGAGTGTAAAATCAGTCACAACCAATTTAGATTGTAAGCCTGAGGGTGGGGAACCATCTAATAAGATTTTGTGTACAGCACTGTGTAAATTTACAGCACTATATAAATAAAGGTTAATAATAATAAGAAGAACCAATAGGACTTAAAAAGAGATTCCATCTCAGCATTAGGAGGAACTTCCTGATGGTGAGAGCTGTTAAACAGTGGAATACACTGCCTCAGAGATGGAGTCTCCGTCCTTGGAGGTCTTTAAGCAGAGGCTGGATGGCCATCTGTCAGGGATGCTTTGATTGTGAGTTCCTGCATGACGGGTTGAACTGAAGGGCCATTGTGGTCTCTTCCAACTGTATGATTCTATGGTTAAATATCTGGGGAAACAGTTCTAAGGAGTGCCTTGCCAAACCACATGGAATAGTGAACTGAACTGACAATTGATTGGTACTTCAGTGCTTTCCACAGGACAGCTTCTTCTAATGCTCTTAAAATGGTGCAGGAGATGCAGGACAGACTATGAGATAGATTCAGCTTTCCCTCTAGAAGGGGGGGATGGGTAGGGGCTTCAAAAGGAATGAGTTGACCATTGTTGTTCCACCAGTTGACCATTGTTGTTCCACCAGTTGACCATTGTTGTTCCACCAGCATTTGCCAGTTAGGTGGTTTCCTCACTTGTCCTAATGGTAGGACCAACCCTTTGCTTTGTACTTGTTACGCCAGAAGGAAGGTAGGCTTTATAGCGGAGTGTGATGTCATCACCAAGACCATTCTTAGATATTTTGATTCCTGGGTTAGAGGAACAATGGTGACTCCTGGTCCATGAAGAAAAGGTGATCAGAAACAAAGCTTATTTTGATGCTGGTGGTGGTATGGTGTTATGCAAACAAAAAACAAAAAAAACCCCACAGTCCTGGGAGGGCACCCGCAAATTTAATTTAATGGGGAAATTAATTTAGCTCAGTAATTTAGGGCAAGGATAACTCTAACCATGACAGAAGCCTATGTTTTCTGGTTCCGAAAAACTAGAACTCCAGAGTGCTAATTACAATTCAGTTTTATCATCTGAATGACAAGAGGGAGTCATTATTCACATGAATCACTCACAGAAACACACACACAAGAACTAAGATTTAAAAGTGGTAGTGGATAGCAAATTAAAGGATTGCTATGGGCAATGCTTACCAGTTCCTGAAGGCAGGCTCCAATCTGGGGGAAAGTCTAGAGCTGAATAACACTCACTCTGCTTGTGTGTGGCATAGATACTGAGGGGTCTAGCTTGAATCTGACAGGGTTTTTGCTTGATTCCAAACTGGACCAAAGTGGGACTTCTCAAAGCGGATATATTTATGGGCCAAACTTATCCTGAGGCAGTTTGAGTTGATTTTCCATGAATTCCAAAAACAATAGGATTCCCACCTGGTCGATGGTTTTAACTTCAGAGTTACAAAATGAATATTTTTGGTTGATGGCAATGATATTGATTTAATCAAACAGTGATAACATCAGGACAACTCTACGGAGTCTGGGGTAGGATGAGGTGCCGGGAAATACAATGGAGGCTAGCAGAGGGATTGGCTTGCTGATTTAGGTTGACAGACCTCTTTGTCTTTGATCTTCAAGAGGAAATGCATTTGGCAGGGGGTTGGGAAGCAGCAATACTCACAGCCATTAAGTTACATGATTCCTTTCCACATGCCCTCAGTTCTTATGTGACCAGTCATGAGAGGTTCACATGAACCTTTCTAGGTTCATGCTTTTTGGCTTCTCTGGAACTGCTATGATAACCCCCAAAATAATGTGGGGTATGCAGGGTGTGCTAACAATTGCATCCTCCTGAGGGACAGGAAGCTACCTTAAAGGCTGCAGGTTAGACCTCTGTCACAGTGGCTTCATACCATCTTTGGAGCATTCTTGGGTGGCAGGGAATTGAGGAGATTGTGTTGTCTGTATATCTGGGCTTAGCATATGTTCAGGAGCATCTTGTTTAGCAATTCTGGGTCAACTTCTAGACTAGATGTAGACAGACGTATCAATTTATGCAGAAACCAATGTCATGACCCTGAGGTCTGCTGGATAAAAATGGAAACACCTGCAATTGCATACTCATTCATTATTTTCCACTTTTCTTCTCGTCCAGACATCAAAGTGATCTCCCACAAAGATACTAACCAAATCCCAATTTACTTGGCTTTAACAAGATGATTAAGTTCTGTCATCTTAGTTACCCTAAAACTGGATTTTCACCTACATTGATTTCCATATCACCAGGAGTGTCATGAGGATTGGTGTCACCCAGTGCAGGAACTCATGGTGTCACTCCTCTACTGACCTCCTCCCATATCACCCTGTGTTCCCTAGTGATGCCCTGCATATCACAAAACCTGGAAACTGTCACATTAGCTTTAAGTTGGGCTATCATCTTCTTTAAAACAAGTTGGCTCAATCCATATTTTTTGAGGAAGGCTAAAGATGTAAAATTCCTAATGGAAAATATCTCAGACAAAACATAAGCTTATCTTTCTTTCACTGGCTGCTCTTAAGAGTCCATGAATATCATCACTGTCAAGCATTCAACATTTTATTGCACTATTAATCGTCTTCTTTTCAACAGATTAATCAATTAATGAACTAATTAACTTAGATATCACATTATTCCTCCCCACTCCAAATGTGACTCTGCTGAGATATTTAGTATGGTAATTTAAGGGTAGTAGTTTCTACTGACTATTAAATTCAAAGATTTTTTTTCCTGTGCCACTACTGGTTTCTAATACTTACAAAGTCCATCATATAGACCATGCTGACATAGATGCTGCAGATCAGACATAAACATATTGGTGATATATGACTGAGGAACAAGGATTTCTCTTTTTAAAAAAAGTTTGATCACAAGTAAGTGATGTATAAGGAATCCACTCAGGAGAATCTTTTTTTTCTTTTTTTTAAATATGGCTTTTGTTTGCTTTTTACAGACTTCACCACGTCACTCTCCTGGCTCTGTTCATAATTTGCACTTTAAAATCTGCATATTTTAAAAATATTTTTATTAAAGTTATGTGATACAGAGTAAAAATATACAAACAAAACATTTTACACTGTATAGACACAATATGAAATGAAGATGAAAATTAATAAGGGTGAAAGAGAAAGAAAGAGAAAATTAATTAGGGTGAAAGAGAAAGAAAGAGAAAGAAAGAAAAAAGGAAAAAAGGTGTGGGTGCGGGGATGAAAGAAAAAGTAAAATTGACTTCCCACAACTACTATATTTAATTGACTTCCCACAACTACTATATTTAAAGCTTAGTTAAGCCTCCTCCATCTTCCTTTTCTCCCCAATACATTTTCAATACGTTTCTTTCTAAAATCTATCAATTAATGAAATCTATCAATTTCATTAATACACACATATAAGAAAGGGAAGATAAAGATACACTTAAAGATACAATTCTTTCTACATATAATATTTGCATTTAATTAGTAAACTAATATAACAATGTATTAACTAATTGTGCTACAGAAAATCAGTAAAAGGTTAGGTTCAGTAACTACCACATAATATTAATTAATAATATTAATACTTCTGTTTAACCAAAGACCATTTTCCATTCTATCAAATTATTATCATCCTAAGATTTGATGTTCAAACATGAAAGTTAACAGTTCAAAACATCCATTATCTGTTAATCTATTATCCCTCTCTTTCACTTTCTTGTAACAAAAATCAGTCCGCCCCCCCTCCCCCGATACCAAAATCCATGGATACTCAATTCTCATTATATACAAAGTCATAGTAAAATGCTGTCTCTTATACAAAATAAAGGTTTGCTTTTTTGAATTTATATTTTTGGGAATGTTTTCAATCAGTGGATGATTGAATCCATGGATAAAGAACCCATGGATACAGAGGGTGTGTTCAATATCCAATGGTGTGTTCAATATATACTCTCAAACAGAATTAAAATGCTTCTTGATTTTAGTGCATGTAAGTGTGCTTAACCTTGTGTTAGACTGCCAGTTTTGGAAAGGGTTTCAATCAGTGGACGATTCAATCCATGGATAAAGAATCCATGGATCTGGAGAGCTGACTGTATATACTTCATCACATCCAAAATTCTTTTTCAGTTTTTAACTCTAACAAATCTGCATATAGCAAGATAGTTGCCGAATTTTTTGCTTGAAAAGGGTTAAACAAAAATATTTGTATATTTTAAGTGTATACAAACTATTTAGCCTTGCTTTAATCAATGTTGGTAATTCATTCAGGCTATCCGGACAATTCCCAAAAGATGCACAAAAACACTGAAAAAGGGGAAGGGGGGGAGAGGAATGATCCTTGACATGTTTAAAAAAACAACACACATATAAGAGTGGCATTGACCAGACACGTAGGAAGGAAAGGAGGGAAGTTTGAGGGTGCAGATTTTATAAATATGCATTATTGTTGTCAGGTGTCTTTAAGTTGACTCCACATTATTGTGCCCCATCCGAGGTCTTTCTTGGCAAGATTTGTTCAGAGGAGGTTTGCCATGACCTTCTTTTTAAACCAAGAGAGTGTGATGTGTACAAAGTCACAGGGTCTGAACCTTGTTCTCCTGATGTCCAGTACTCAAACCACCACACCATGCTGGTTCTCTATAAATGTACATATTTTTAATTAAAAAAAGGAAAAATGTTCTCAAACTTTGGGCAGACCTGCAGAAGTCCACATTTGCTTTGTTTATAACTCTTGCTCCTTTTGGGATTTCCAGCGCCATAGCAACATGAAATCTGTATTCGTGTAGAATCTTTTTCGTGATATTGTAACTACTGCACTCACCAAATCTTACAATAACCTTTCAGCTGACGCCAGCCATCACTAAACATTGTGATTCGATATCCACAAGTGAAATGTGTACATGAAAATGTTTGATTGCTTTTGATTGGGAGAATAAATACAGTTATGCATAGTGAACAATTGCCACACCAAGTCATACCTATGGCTTTTCATTCAAGAACGAGTGAAAAGTCAAACAAAACTGGCCAGAATTCAATTCAAAAAAAGCTCTTTTCACAGAACCTTGCTGCTTAAGATCAGAAAGCAAAGATGAAAAACAAAACTTGCCTAGACTTAATGTATAGCAAGCATAATGTTGTAGTAAGAATGTGCCAAACAAAATGAACCTATACATATCTGCTTGTTGTGTTCTCCTGAACTACAATCCTAGAGTTCTCTAGCAAACTATAAATCCCAGGGCTCTAAACACTGATGCCACAACTGTTAAAATAGGATGGAACTGCTATAGTACAGCTCCATTCAACATCAAATTGATGCACATTTTTTCCCCATAAAATAGTCCAAAAACCCTCTACTACAAACTAGACAGGCCATTATTTCAGTATTTATATGAAAGCAGCAGCAACAGTAGCTGCTCTGTGCACATAGCTTACAAGGAGGATTTATTTTATAAGTAAACATACTGCTGGATTTGAAAACAGCAGCTTTTATGTGGAATATTATCATGTACATTGTAGTTTAAATAAGAGGTAGAAGAAAATGGTTTGCACAAAACAAAATCATTGCTGAAACAATGGTCCAAAACACAGTGCAGAAATAATCCAGTTTGAGACCGCTTTAACTGCCCTGTCTCAATGCCAGGAAATTCTAGAAACTGTCATTTTGTGCGATATTTAGCCTTCTCTGTCAGAGAGCTCTGGTGACACAATAAGCAACAGTTCCCAGGATTCCATAGCACTGAGCCAGGGCACTTAAAATGGTCTGAAGCTGGATTATTTCTACAGTGTATTTTAGGCCCATGATTAAGAGATCAAGGAGGGATGTTTGGGGTGGTAGGCATGTGTAACAGAAGAGCCAGTATATCAGAAAAGAAGTTAGAGATGAGTACAACAGGTAGTGCTAGAAGACTAAAAAGGAACAGCATATAAAAATGAATGATGCAGTAATTTCTGATGTAAACGGTGTGTTCAATATCCAAAGTGTTTTTTTTTCTTTAAAAATATACCATACACTCTAAAACAGAATTAACACATTTCTTGATTTTATTGCCAGTGTGCTTAACCTTCTGTTAGATTGCTAATAGCCTGCTCAAAGAACTTGGATCTGTCTACATCAGGTTTGAAACCAAAATGCAGGTACAGTATCTATCTATTAGTGCATGTCTGAAATGTGGGATGCAATATGAATTTGACTTCTAACATATGCGTCCACTCTGTCAGCAACTGTTTATCAATAATAATGATAATTTGATTCTGTGCTGTACAGATGACATGTTGCACACATAGTGATCTTGAGATGAGAGCCCCCACATTGCCCCATAATCTCACTATGCAGAAAACCTTTTATATCTATTAGCTGGCCCAGAGAGACTTGCTATGGGTTTCATTTTCCAACTCCTCATAGCTATGTGTCATATGCAAAAAGGGGAGGTTTACAGAAGCATTCTGTTCAACCAGCCATACAAAAAGAGATCCCCTTCATTAGCAGCGGGGAAGGAAAACCCCAAGAAAGAGAGAGTTCGGCTTCTTTTCCGGTCCCCTTGGTGGAGAGATAACATTTGTTTACCATTGCTGCTCCTTGAATTACTAATGGAAAACATGCAGCTGGTTTTCCTCTCAATTGCCAGGAAACTGACATTTCCTTTTGCTTCGGAGCTGTAATCAGAGTAATCAGTAGTCCATTAAAGATTTAGTCAATCACAGCCTTTCTTGGAGAGAACTGGTAAGAGAGCATGGAGGAAGGGTGCTTGACCTGGTCTCAGACCCAGGGACTGGAAAACTATATTTTGGATTACAACTCCTAGGATCCCTTTGACAGCATGATCACAATCCATGCTGGCTGGGATACTCTGGGCAACCCCCTCTGAACAAGTCTTGCCAAGAAAACCCCATGATAGGTTCATCTTAGGGCCACCATAAGTCTGAAATGACTTCAAGGCAGACGACAACAACAGCAACAAGGCTAGGTACCCTGTATTTCTGATGCACCATAGATTGGCTCCTAGATTAATACCTTCTGGACAGCTCCTTTCCTGTGCAGTTCTAGGTATTCTGACTGCTGGCGCTGCTGGACAGCTCCTTTGCTTGACATAGAAAATAATTCAAGAACATAATTTAAGTTTGGGAATATTACCAGTCCCATATAGCCAATGATGCGATGTGATCCCTCATAGCCAATATCAGGTGTTCCACACATGGCAGACATGGGAATTTATCATACAACGGAATTTGGGGGGTATAATGCAATGGCAATCCAAACACAAGTTCACGTTATTGCGTATGAGTGTATCTCACGCAATTTCGGGCAAAGGGAAGTCATTCCGAACGCATCATAGGTTTTACGTTAATGTGTATAAGAGCATCTCATGTAATTTCGGGCAATGGAGGGTCATTTTCAGGCAAAGGGAAGTCATTCTGAACACATTCCGAACGCAATCATATTTCACGTAAATTTGCTAAACAAGAGAATTAACGTAATTGCGAATTGGCTCCATTCGCAATTGAGAAAAATTCCTCCCATGTGATAAACTCCATGGTCTTTTCCAGTGGTGCCCCCTGGAGCCTCCCGCTGCCTAACTTTTAAAAATAAACTTGGATGCTTGGAAACCAAAGCAATTGTGTTGTAGATGCCTACCATCTCCATTTTCTTTTCTCAAGAACTTCTCTGACCCCTATATGGGCCTGAAGGTTTAATCAGGGTGTAAAGATGGCAGGTGGTTGCAGTTCAGGCCTCAAAATGACAAAAAACAGCTAAACATACTATACAGCAGTCCCATTCAAAGTGGTGGTCCATGGATCGGTGACAGCCTGCAAGACGTTACTGGTAAGTCCACAGCAGGTTTCTAGGAAAGTATGCATGTATGATATTAATAATATGGAATGATATATGGTCCCAGATACTGTAGGGATGGGAGTGAACTGCTGGTCCATCGCATCAGATAGTTTGTAAAGCATTGCTTCATAGCACATGCGGCCACCCACACTCAGGTCCTTGAAAAGAAATGACAAATAATGAAGCTTTTTAGCTTTGCAGTTTGTCATTTCTGGTGTGTTTTGTGACCAAACATTACCAACACAGCAGGCGTTTTATGATGGTGCCCATAACAGCATCTCAAAATTCCAATTTCCACAGCGGTCATTTGTGAAGGGGCAAACTCCATGTGGCAGCCAGCTTGTAATGGCATCTGCGATACCTTCTTCAAATTCCAAATGTGTCCATCTGGCCAAAAAGATTGGAGGAGACTAGCTGCAGTTACAAAGTCCTATTTCTGAGGGGATAAGAAAGAGCTCCATTTGTACTGCCCTCATCTCAGTATACTTGCATGTATGACAGTCACCAGGATGCACTAGATAAGCACAGAGCCAAATTAAACAAGGTATCAGAAGTGACACTAGTTAAGAGTTCTCCTATGCTGCAATACTCCATCTTCCTCCTACTAGGGCAATGTCATACACACTGGCTTTTTTAGCAGAGGGATTTTGTCCCTGTAGATGGTGGATAGCACAAAAAAGGTTGGAAACAAATGGGATTAATTGAAAGCCAAAAGAATAGCAGATTTTCAGAGCTTGGAAAGTTAATACTTTTGGACCACTCCAAGAATCCCCTCAACATCATTCAAAAAGGAATCAGACTTAAGTGAAACCAGAGATCACCAGGACATGGTCCCGGTATCTGTTTTCTAAAGTGCCCAACTTTAACCTTGGAACACATAAGGTATAATTAAGAAATCAATGCCGTTAAACATGTACTTAGTGCATTTTTTAAAAGTACTACTGTGTTTCACAACCAGCTCACGCATCAGCAGAGAAACGCTTTCAGTTTAAGAGGAGAGCATAATGAAAGAGCAACTTTATGGGGGAAAGAGAGGATTTTTTTGAGGAAGAAATTAAAATTGGCTGACTTGATGGAAAGGCTATTATTAGTTTGTTTTTAATAAGTGTAGAAAGCACGGACATACACACAGGCTCTCTGCTGTTTCTGCTCAAGTGTCAGTTCTTAGAAAAGTTAATTGTAGGGTGTAGCTGGGTGAAGAAATTGTTGGGGCACACCTACAGTTCATGCATTTCTTGAACCCGAATTGTTTTAAAGAAAACTTTTCTACATCTCTCTTACTTAGTGATGGGTACCTCACCTCTAATTCTGATTGGAGGACTAATTTTTTTTCATATTCTTTCTTGTTTTGCTCTTCTGTCTGTTAGAATCAGAACAGCTTGCAAAAGGACAATTAAAACAACATAAAACAATATCCCCAATAAAAAGGGGATAACCAAACATAGGATTTTTCTCTTTTTCCTTTTACAGTGCAAACTCAGGTTTGTGTGTCTGTATGCCGTCACATCACCTGTCAACTTATGGCAACCTCATGAATTTCCTAGGTTTTTTAAAAAATTATAATTTTATTAAAATTAAAATCCTCCTCAGATTACAAGTGAACAGAGGTAAACAAACAAGAGGGTTCAGAATAACTAAATAAGGGACATAGGGTTATCTTAGGCAAGAAATACTCAGGAGTGAGTTTGCCAGTTCTTTCTCTGAATTGTAACCTACAGCGACTGGTCTTCATTGTCAGTCCCCCATCCAAGTGCTAAACAAAGCTGACCCTGCTTAGCTTCCAAGATTATACAGGATCTGTGCCTTTAGGATGTTTAGGTGCAAATTAATAAATAAATGGCATTCAGGTGAGTGAAATGCTGCTTGGCTCCAATTATTACTGAATTATCTACCAGTGTAGATTAATTGTAAATCTGCTAGGCATTTTAGTAGTCCTCTTAATGATATCAAGCACCTGGCAAGGCCCAGACAATTCCCTATACATGTCACTCCTTCCCCACAAAAGAAGGCCAGCTCCATCATCTATTATCAAATACTAAACAAAACCTACAAACCACAGTGATGCCCAACAGTGACTAATTACGGACTAATTATTTGTAATTAAGTTTTTTCCCCCAGGAAACAAGGTATAAATAAACTATATTATGCTTGTAACTTAATGAGGGTTATCATCACACCTTTTGCACTGCAACTATACTTTGCACTTAATTTTATAGTTATAGGGCATAACTATGATTCAAAGTGTTGACTTGTGCCCTGTTGTGGGTATCAAGGCAAATACAAAATGAATGGGAAGGGAATGTGTTTTGTAGCACAAGCTGATGGCTTTGGTCATTTTCTTTCAAAGTAGTGAGAAGTAACCACTTCCAAGAAAGGTAAAACTGAAGACTTGTTTTTAAATGTAACTGCAATAGTAATTTATTATTTTATTTATGATGTTATTAAAATGTTTATATCCCACCTTCTACCATGGGTTCTCTACTGTGGGTAAGGGCTTGAAACTATAACTTGTTACTTTTAAAAGTATTTTTGCAAGCTTTGGTAATGCTTGACATGATTTTGTCCTTTTCAGATGTATTTGCCTGAGCTGCAAAAATGTTATCTCCCATCCCACAAAAAGTCTTCCCAAATTTATCCGTCAGTCAAACTAGTAATTATAGAATTTAATACGATACTAAATTTAGTATGATACTCTGCCTACATCCTTCTTTGGATGAGGTTACTCTTGAGTATTTTAAAAGGCAAGCTTATTTTCCTCTGCACTCTCCAGTGCTGTGTGTGTTCAGTTTACAAAAGCGCTACTCAAAGTGGTAGTCCCTGGGCCAGGGCTGGTCCCTGAGCCATTGGTTGCCAATCCCTGACAAGTTTCCAGGAAGGAAAGAAAGAAAGAAACAATTATAGCCAATGAGCAGAAATATGGCGCCAGTCCTTGGCACACTGGCGGGGAATTGCTGACCCCTCATCAAAAATAACCTGAGAAGTACTGGTCTTCAGTACATTGAAATGATGAATAAATAATGAATGGGTTAATGAGTTTATAATTGGATTGAGATATATTTTATATAGGGGGTGGGTAAGAATGTTTCTATAACTGAGAGTTGAGAACTGAACAATGGGAGAAGCTATACGAAAGCAACAATAATGGAAATATTAACAATAGGAAAAAGAGTTGTGGAAGCTATTTTGTGTTAGTTTGTATATTAGTTAGTTGTATATTGGTTAATTTGTTTGAATATTTTGTTTATATGTTTTGAGGTTTGTGTTAATGTGTATATTATGTTATATTTTTTTATAAATAAGAAAATATTTCTTTTTAATAAAACAAAAAAAAAATTTTTTTAAAAAAAAAGAAATACTTACCTGCAGCTTCAAATCTTATTATGAAGTTTTAACTACTGAGTTTGTTCATTCTATGAGCCCATCCGCACTGCAGAAGTAATCTGGTTTGACACCGCTTTAACTGCCATGGCTGAATGGCCCCACAAACTCCAGTTCTGAGAATTCCATGTCATTCAGCCACGACAGTTAAAGTGATATCAAACAGGATTATTTCTGCAGTGTGGATGCAGCCAAAGACACACAGTGTTGCGTTTGCTCTGTCTCTTTATTGCGATATACAGAAGCTACTGGGTCCCTTTCCTTCCTCTCCTTTCTTTTTCTCCCACACCCACCTCTACCACATCACAAAGTGATACATGACCTTGGTGTTAAAGGTCAATGTTAAGATTACACTGACAAGTATTCCCCAAAGAAGACAGAGGCATGTATTACCCGCTCTGTCTTTAAACATGACCTGGGTGCTTAATAGGTCAAGACCCACAGTCATATATCTTCCCCTTCCAGGGGGAAAAAAAAAGTCATCCCATATCTTCCTGGCATATAGGCGTTCCATGCAGGAACTCAACAGATTTTAGGCCTACTAATGTCTCTCAGGGGATAAATCTGTTGATCATCACAGGACATGTTTATCATAGGACATTTTCTGTTTAACTCTTGTTTAAATCCTGTCTGCCCCTTAGTGTGATAAAGCAGCTCGAGAAGATTCCGAAACTTTCAACGATCTGTTTTTCTGCACTTTTTAATCTTTCTGCACTTTCTATCACAAAACAATAACAATCAGAATGGGCACTTCACTGCCTGCGTTGGATGAAATGTTCGTACACCTGAGTCTGTGGTCTACTATGCACTGCAAAAATAATGCAGTTTGAGACCGCTTTCACTGCCATGGCTCAATGTTATGCTATTCTGGAATTTGTCATTTTAGCTGTCTCTGTCAGAGAGCTCTGGTGCCACAACTAACTACAAATCCCAGAAATCCATAGCATAGATCCATGGCAGTTAAAGCAGTGTCAAGTTGCATTATTTCTGCAGTACAGATTAGACCTCTGAAAGCCTATGCTACCAACTTCTTGCTCTCATCCATGGCTCTGTCTTACATAATCCCAGGATTTGTGGTTTGGTGATGCACCAGAGTTCTCTAACAGACCAGGCCGAATACCTACTACACTTACCAGAATTCCACGGGATGGAGGTATGGCAGTTAACATGATGTTAAACTGTTTTATCTCACAGAATCTTTTGGAAGAGTTGGCATTTTTTGGTGATGCATTCCACCTTTGGGAGCAATGAGCGGCCACTGTTGTACCAGCACAGAGAAGCATTTTTGAATAAAACTGTAGATGCATGCACCCATCTTTCCCTTCCACCATCTTTTTTTGTCTTTCTTCCTGTCTTAACTAAATTTAGTCAGTGCCTAGACTCTGCGTATCTGAAGAACTACCTTCAGGAAGAAAGGAAATGCATTTACACAGGAATGTAGAATTCTCATTTTCTGGGGCTCCTTGGGGACAATACCCTTTCCGCAGTGGTACTGGAGGGGTGCGTTGTGTGCCTTCAAGTTGTTTCTGATTTATGGCGACCCTAAGGGTTTCTTGGCAAGATTCGTTCAGAGGGGGCTTGCCATTGTTATCCTTTGAGGCTGAGAGAGTGTGACTTACCCAGGGTCACCCAGTGGGATTCCATGGCTGAGCCAGGATTCAAACCTAGAGTCCTAGTTCAATGCTGAAAACATTAGACCACACTGGCTCTCTTCTGTGGTGGCACTGAATCTTATGAAGGCTGACTCCAGAGATATGCTTGCTTGGGCCATACAGCAGGTAACAGATGAAAAGTATTTTATTTCCTTGGACTTTTGTTTTATTGCTACCATTGCTAATTTTCTTTTTACATATTTTGTCCTTTGCTTTAATTTCTGAGATCTTGTTTTAAATTTTGTAAGCTTCTGTAAGCATTATTATTGATAGAGAAGCAGGATATCGACTGAATTCCAACCCAATGGTAAAGGATTATGGGAGCTATTGAAACAAACCAACATGGCTTGCAGCCTTCATAGAGCAGGCTCTGCTTTCTGTTGTGATGTACACCAGTGGTCCCATATGAATATATACTTCATGGAATTTTAGGAGGTCTTCCAGATATTTTGGACTACAGCTCCCATAATCCTTTATCATTGGATTGGAATTCAATAAATTTGGAAGGCCAAAGTGAGAAATGATTCATATATTTATTATGACCACTAAAATGTCATATATGCTGTAGACTGACACTTTTGGGTTGTTGTTCTTTAAAGTTGTTCGTATGCAGATATTAAACCTGGATTTGATTCTTATTTTTACTAGCCAATCATGTCGTTTTTGTTGTTATGGAGGTCCATAACATTATTGTGTTATGGAGGTCCATAACATTTTATTATGCATAATAAAAGGAGCTCTTGATCTTCAAAATAACACTCAGAAATATCACAAGTGATACAGATATGCTCTCTGCTTCTTCAGGTGAAGATGATTGGGCTTCACCTGTAATGTTTTTTCTGGTAAGGCAATGGATTGGATTACTTCTCTGTGTGTCCATTCTTAAAGCTGAGTTCAGTTTCGGCAGGGCAGTCTGCTGACCCCTTTGATCCTCTCCAAATGGAATTAAAAATAGAGCGAATTGATCCTCTCCCATTTATTTTATGTATTGATAGAGAGCGGATGCCTCTTCTGCAATAACAGAGAGAGATCTACCTCAAAATGAAGGTATACACCAGTTACTAGTGTGCCCAGTCAGTATGATATGTCCGTGAGGTGATGATGCCAGGGCATAATAGCTTTAAATCACTGTAAAATTCCATATGGGCAATTCACTCTATTTTTAATCCCATTTGGCCTTACTGTTTGTTTGGCTCCTTAAGACATTAACGGTAAGACACTATCATGAATATGTAATATGCAATAATGTCAAGGCATCAAATCAATACTGTACTTTTCCCAGTTAGCTCTTGAGAAATGACGCACAGATAATTTAAACTGGAGCAGCAGGAATTTTACGTTCTCCTGAAGTCAGTCTTTTCCCTGAGTAACTTTCATCTATCTCATGAAGATTTTTCACAGTAATGGCTGGGAGCAGAGCTAGTAAAAGGTACTTTTTTGGACTACAGTTCCCGGAATCTTCAGCAAGTATGACCCCAGTAATGAAGTACAGAGGCTGCATCCACACTGCATAATAATGCAGTTTGGCACTCCTTTAACTGCCACAATGCTGTGGAATTCTGGGAATTAACTTGTTGCGATGAGCTCTCTGACAGAAAAGGCTAAATGTCTCACAAAACAGCAGTTCCTAGAATTCCATAGCATTGAGTCATGGCAGTTAAAGTGGTGTCAAGCTGGATTATTGTTGCAGTGCAGATAGAGCATTAGCACTCCAGTCCAACAAAACAACTTTCCCATACTATGGATAGGAATCCAGTCTAAAGAACTGCTGACTTCCAAAAGTATGTACTGACTTATTTGTTATTTAGCTGTTGCTATTAAACAGCTCTGTAAAGCAAAGTTAAATGGGGACACTTGACCAAAGTAATTTGAGAAACAGGTCTTCCAGTATCTTTGGGGTACTGCAATGGGTCTCACTCTCAAATGTATAGTATAGGTATCAGTGTGATGACCCAAAAGTAATGTCCACACTTGAAAAAGACGTGTCAGTAGCCCATGATGTTCTGGCAGTATGTCTCCAAGAGGGGTAAAAAGATTGGCTGATGGTCAGAAGTTTCCCTTGCTCCAGCCAGTGGGAAAAGACAAAGTGCCCATGCACATTGGTGGCAATTAATGGCTTTCATGTCACAGGGTGGTGAATCTACTCTGAACTTTAAAGGAGCTATCCAAGCTGCTAAAACCCATCGTGTAACAGGCACAAAATCTTGGGTAGCTCCTTTAAAGTTCAAACTCGGTGAAGGTTTACCATTCACTACTAAGCTGCCTCTGGTGTACGTGAACAGAATAGCAGATGGGAGCATTGCACCCTGCTGTGGAGAAAGGCTCCAAGAGCAACACACAAAGGTCACTATGTTGGTAGTATCTCTGACGATCTAATGGGAGAGGAAGGGGGTTTTGGCTGCTTGTTTAGGAATCTGAGCTGTTCAACCTGCGTATTTCTAAATAAATGCAACTTTACAATAGCACTAAGCGCCCAGTGATCTTTCAAAGAATACCAACCCTGAACAACCAAGCACACACAGAGAGCCACCTGCAATTCAATTGACTTTACTATAATTGCCAGTGCAGGCTGGGCATGACCATCTTAGCAGAGTGGTAAATCCACTCCAGATCTTAGTCCAAACTACCTAAGGTACTGAATCAATACAGCAAGGCCAAGCAAATCAGTACTTTTATGGAACAGTTGGCGCTCCTTATCCACAGATTTTTTTTGTCCACAGATTTGAGCATACACGGCTTGAAAATATTCCCAAAAAGTATAAATTCCCAATAGCAAACCTTGATTTTCCATTTTATATATGGGACACCATTTTGTTGTGCCATTATATTTAATGGAACTTGAGCATATACGGATTTTGTTATCCACAGAGGGTCCTGGAACCAAACTCCAGCAGATAACAAGGGGCCTGCTGTAAAAGAGGAGCAGGACCATCAAAGTGCAGCAACCTTTGGAGAAGCCCTGCTTGCGTTATAAAGAGTGTTGACCTTGACCTGGAGAAATCTGGATTCAAATCCTACTCAGCTGCACCGCTTATCGTGTCACCTTGGGCAAGATGTGATCAACTGGCCCACTATTGCTCATGAAGTCATTGCAGAAATAAAATGGGGCAACTTTATGTTGGCTCCCCCAAGTTCCTATGTCACTGGTTGGGAAACAAATTTTGTAAACAAACAATATGTACCACGCTCTGACAGTATGCATTCTTTGCGTGCATTGGTAGTATGGAGAATTTCTCCCACTCCTGCTTCTCTCAGACGTCCTCCCGTAGTGCTCAAAACCTACTCCAGAGTGTTTACTATACTCTACAGCAGGTTTTCAGGGTGTACGACTAGAGGGTGAGCACTGCAGCAAACATAGGGAATCGCCCTTCAGCAGAAGCCATTGAATCTGGTGGAAGTACATTGTTGGGTCCTGGCCATGACGGGAAAAAAGAGAACATGCCAATAAAGCTCAATTTGTAATGGTTAAGTAATGAAGAGGAATAGCTTAGGTGACAGCCTTTAGAAATAGATGTGTGTGTATATTGTCTTTTGAACACATAGAATAATGTGCGTCACTCAGGCAGATCACTCTCAGGCCTGCCTGAATAGTAACAATAACAAGGAGGAGCAACACAGCTGAAAAGTAAGAAACCAAAAAGAGAAGGAGTGGGGAGGAGACCATTATATTTCTCCAATGAACTCTGAGATACAATTCTTTTATCAAGTGGACTATCTCACTCCTTGCTCACCGAAGGAAGCTAGAATGTAATTCGAGGAGTTTGAGCTGTATTTCAATGTAGGTCTGAATGTAGTGAATATTTATAGACCCAATAAATGAGAATAAAATGAATAAAGGGTTGGAACCAGGCTAAATTAGTTTCAGCTGCACTTAGTTTGCACTGAAATATATGGGGAAAGTTCGGAAGGTGTGATAAATATCTGGTAGATATGATAAATACAGTGAATTTTGTTTTTAAATAAGGTTGGCCTTAAAAAATGAAAATAACATACCGGTAATGAATTTGATCCAGACAAAAGAACTGGCATTAGTCATAACTGATATTTCACATTAATTTCAAGGGAATGATGGCTGAAAGCTCAGTCTTTAGATATGCCTACTCAGAGGTTCCATCGAATTCAATGGAGCTTATTCCAAAGTAGGGCTGTCACCTTTGCATGACTTCAACCCATTCTGTCACTTCTCATTCACGTTCAAGCTATTGTGTTTAAAAAAAAAAAGCCCTCACCCAAAAATTCATTGTATTTAGCATATTCTGTAACTACAATAGTACTCCTTATCTTCCACTCTGATTGGATCCATATGCTCTTCAAAGCATAGCCAGTTAACTCCCTTCCCGCTTATGCTACCAACATTTATTCCTTCTTTGATTTTGTTGATTGCCTCCTTTATCTGTATGCTGAACAATAGAGGGTGGTGGTGGAAAGAATAATCAATTAATTTAATGCCTTTTTCCGTCTTTAAGTATTCCTTCAGTATACCATTTACTCTGAATGTGACTCTCTTGATTTTGTATAGATTACATATTCTCCTTCTGCCTTTAAAATCTACACCACTTTCCTATAATATGGCGAGCGTGTTCCTGCAATAGAGGCTGTTTGCCTGAATCAATAAACATCACAGAGGTAATGTGGTAAGCTTCTGTAGCTATGCTGTATTTTCAAAAAGTCCCTCCCCCGAAAGAATAATCGTACAGGCCACATCCAGTTCTACCTAAAATGCTCTAAGTTACAAGTTTTACGGTGCTTCCAAACCCACACCAGGGAAGCACAGAGGGACACCGTTTATGACTGTTAGCATTGAAAACCATTAGGACCTGAGTCGTCTTTGGAAGCTTTCGCTGCAATCCCATCACTAGCACCAAGAGGTGCAAAACATGGAGACCCTGGAAAAGGTCGTTTCAGTGGTGGCACTATAGTTATGGCTCCCCAGTTCCTTCTTTGTAATTTTTTTTAAAAGACACTAGACTACTTTATGACAGTAGCAGATGAAACAATGGTGACCGTGTTAGTAGTAGTGGTACAGAGCAAAATGGTGGGATTGCAACTAGTAGCAGCAGCTAGACACTCTGGATGGAAATCCTAGCTTTACACACTGGGAGTCAAAATAGATATGAGGAAAACGTGTACTCCCTGCAGTAACTATATTTTTACTCCAACAATGAGCTTTCCTGGGAGATTGTGCCTCTAGAATCAGACCTATAAATTAAGCTCGTATTTACCTGTTAATGAGTCATCACACATTTGCTGGTTGAATCTTCTAAGTATCCCATGACTATTTTTCTTGTCTTTAGCTCATGCTGACTCTATCCACAAGTTGTGAGAAGAGCAAACATTTCGAACTATCTTAATGTAATTTCAAGTGAGAAAACAGGAAATTTGTTCAATCCTATGTTTTGAATTATGTTGAATGAATGCAATAGCCTACCAGATCATGTGGGGAAAGGTGTGCCTATGGTCCTTCCCCCACGCCACCCAACTGTCGCTACCTCTAAGACATACACAAATACTTTATGCTGCTGCTGTCTGTCTGGAGAAACAACAATTTTAGATATAAAATATGTTTGTTTTGCTGGAACCAGGCTTCAGCCCTACCCTGTATCTTTCCAGTGTGCTTTGGCTTGTCCTCTGCACACGTTCAGAGGCATATGACTCCAAAGTAAAGCATCCACTTATCAGCCCTTGTCACCCCTCCTATTATACCACTATCTACAAGAATTTATCCCTCTGCTAAGACAAATGATAAAACAGAAGAAGAAGAAATAAACTCAAGTGAAAAACAAGAATGCAGGTTCCATGGACCAAACTGGACAGTTAGTTTGTAGAGAGATCTTATAGCACCTTTGAGATTAACTGAAAGAAAGAAATTGACAGCATGAGCTTTTGTAGACTTAAGTGGCCAAATGCATCTGAAGAAGTAGACTGAAGACTACAAAAGCTTATGCTGCCAATTCTTTCTGTTAGTCTCAAAGGTGCTACAAGATCTCTATACATACTGATTCTACAGACCATCACAGCTATACAGTATCTTTGAATTCTGGGCAGTTAGTAATTTAGCTATGTGCTAACAATTTGAAATGCAGGACTGCAGGATCATACAGTTGTAGCAAGGCATAGGAAACATAATATATGTACCTGAGAAAGCATGTGCTGTGACAATCAGACATCTTTCACCATTTGAGGGACCAATGCTACTAAAATATGAGCTAAGTGTATTAGGCCCTGTGGTGACAGGGGGCCTTTTAGATTTAATGGTCTTATGTGGTTGTAGCCATTTAAATCAGGGTGAGAAACTTTGGTGGATTCAGAAGCCAGCTTTCTGCCCTTGGGTCTCTCCAAGGGCTGCATAGACTCCCAGCAATGCCAAAAATGGAGTGGGGAGCTAGAAGTAGACAGAAGTCTACTTCTAGTTTTGGAAAATTGAGGATTTCATACATATTGGATAGTGTGTGTGAGAGAGATGTCCTATAACCTATTTCAAAAGTAAGTTGCTCCCATGGAGGATCCCGAGTGAGACGATTCACCCTGTTTTCTAGAAAAAGCAGTCTATGGATGCCTGAAGGGTCTCAAAATAGCCAAAACAATCTTGGCTCCAGGGCTACACTTTGCCCTGATTTAAGTGGTGATCAATCACTTTATTTATATCCCACCTTTCTGCTATACTGGTGGCTTGCAAAAAGGCAGAAAATTACAATAAAGCATGTGTATTGCTTGCCTCCTTTCAAAATGTAATAAGGCAAAGTTGCTGTATCTGGGGTGCTGAGTGGGGCTCTTCTCCTGTGCCCCCAAAATCCTACCCTGATGGCACCACAGCTGAATTGGTCCTTGATGTCATTAGATTTACATCCTTCGAGTTGAAGGTTATCAAGTGATATTCCTGATGCGGTGGGTTGGTATCTGGCAGTCACCCAGTAATGCCAGCATGTGCATGTCTGCCAAAAGATCATTACCTCTCCTTATTGATGCCAGCCAGACTGTTTAAGAGAAAGGGATAGAGGTATAATTAGCAAGACGTAGTTCCCACTGCTGCGTGAAGTGAGAGGATCTGTCACTCCACCACCATCATCATGACACAGAATAGACTCATTGAGTGGCATGACTCAGCTCTTGCAAAGTACTGCATCATTCAGATTGCAGCATTAGAATGTAAACACCACTAAATGCAGAATGCCGGTGCACTGCGGTAAGAGTGGGGGGTAATGGCATGCAAGAGGCCACCAGCAAAAGCTATTTCAAAAGGGACTGCTTCATCCAGAGGGCATTAAATAGCCAGTGTATCACCTGACAGCTAAAGATTCCTCCTCATGCATTGCAATAACAGCTTTTAAGAAAACAATACCACGTCAATATAGTTACCTATCCTGCATGCCTAATATCAAATTGGTGGCAAAGGGTAGAGGTAAAGAATATGGTATTGATGCTCATTCATCTGGATGCCTTTTGGTAATCAACTTCACTTTGGTTTACACTAGCAAAAAATGTGTTGTGAATTTGAGTGCATATGCATATAGGCACGGCCTGAATATTGCAGAGAATCCTAAGAGACTTGCAGTGCTTTGCACCACTGCACTGCAGTCTCTATTTATGGAGGTGTAGTGGTAAATCTGGAAGTGCATGTCCTTGCAGTGACACTTCCAATAGTGACACCTCTAATGAGAGACCTGTGATGCAGGCTACTGTGATATTTTCTCTCTCTATATATAAACTATTAGATTTTCTTCTAGAAACAGTACTTTTGTAAAGTTAATGGGACCTAATTGACCCCTCATGACAAGCCACACATCAAACACTTTGGATTCACAATACAATGTTGCTGGGAAAATACACTTCCCCACTCACTATTGTGGGAATTGCAATAAAATTCAGAAGGAAGAGAAGATATGGGGTGGTAAATGATATCATAATCCCTGCTGATCACAGATGTTCAATCCTGCAAGCCCTGCCTCCACTATACCTTTATCACCCCAACAGTAAGGGCACTTTTTCTCCTGTTTCCACTGCTAGACCATATAGGAGTAGATGGCAGCCATTATGTTAGATGGAGAAAAGTAAGGGGTGCATGGACTTATTAACCGCCTTTCAGTTGATCTTGACTCATGATGACCCTGTGGATGAGACCTCTCCAAGACTCCCTGTCCTCCACTGCTCTGCCTAGGTCCTGCAAATTTATGCCTGTGACCTCCTTAATAGAGTTCAACCATCTAGCATGCAGTCTTCCTCTCTTTCTGCCACCCTCAACCTTCCACAGGGATCTGAGCCTAAAGCTGAAACTGAGCCTGAGCCTGAGCCTGAGCCTGGCCCTGGCCCTGGTTCTGCTCTGCCAGATCCAGCAGAGCTTGTGGCCTCCCAGGAGGCTCAACAGCCAAGCCTCCTGGCAGCAGAACCTTCAGGCATGGATGAGGGACAAGAGATAGTACCCATCTTCAGTCAGCAATGAGCAGAAAGGGAGGACCTCCAGCATTCAAGGAAGCTTTATGAAAAATGCAAAGGTAATCAACATCAGCTGGACTCTTGTGGCTAGGGAATTTAAACAGGTGCAGGATGCCAGCCTTAGTGTCAGAGATTATCTGAACTTCCTTGCAAACGCACCCTTGATCCCTTGGCTGGAAACCCTGCTCCTTGGATTGCTGGTTGCCTTACCTCCCTGGACTTCCTGACCTTGGATTTGCCTTCATGTCTCATCACTTTCTGGAACCCTGGGCTTCGATCGGTGACAACTCTCTTGGTTTGGGCTCTTGGACTCTCTTGCTTGCTTTGCTGGACTGCATTAAGTTTTGGACATTGTTTAGTGCTGTGTGTTGCTATCAGCCTTCTTGGCTGCTTCCCCAGAACAGGACCATATGCTGGGACCATGGAGAAAGCCATTGTAATGTAATGATTAAAATGTAGCCCCATGATTGAGATAACCTGGGTTCAATCCTGAAACAAACATGAACTTCACTGCATAATCTTGGGCCAGCTGGTTTTTCTCAGTCTGAATGGGGATGAGAGGTTTTGTGTAAGTTGCTTTGTATCCTAATTTTTGGGGGAAAGTGGGATATAAATAAATATAAACAGGAAGAGAAGGACAAGATGTAGTAGTAGTTCAGAATGAGACCACACACCTCCCTACAACCATAATTTGTATCAGCCTTTCATGCTATGCTACCTTTCATGGTTCTTGTGAAAATAATGCAGGATGGGACAAAGAATGGACATTGGTCTGAACTTCTTATATGAAATGCAGCTATAAATTAGTTAACTGCAAACACTACAATCAATAAATGTGATTAAAGATAATACCAATACAATGAGGAACAGGATAAACATATATGCAATACATCGGTGGTTCTTAACCTGTGGTTTCTAACCCTAGAGACTGTGATGACCTCACAGGGGGTCTGCATTGGCTTCACGGCTTCAAGACTGTTGCTTCTGATTCTGACATACAAGAAAGCATTCATTCAGTGGGAAGCATTTGAAACCTTGGATCCTAGTCATCTAACAGAAACCAAGGTAAAAGTTGGCTAGACGGTTGGCTGGGCCTGTGCATTGCCTGTAATGGGGCTGTTCCACCGTGGGGAGGAGGCAGGCTGAGCAACTGAGAGACAGCAGAGCTGACACCCAACCAGCCTTTGCTCTTCTCTCTTCCTCCCCTCCTTTCCAGCCAGGAGCAGTCTAATCCCTGATCAGAAACACTTTAGTACCTCTTTTTTGTTCAAGAAGGAGGGAGGAAGGGGATGAAAGAAAAGGATGGACTAGCAAGCAAGCAAAGGGTCTGGCACCTCTCCTCAGCAGTGATGTCACAACTAACATTAACCTATTCAGAGAAGTTTATCATATGACGGAATTTGGGGGTATAATGCAATGGCACTCCGAACGCAATCATGGGGTTTCACGTAACTGCATATTAGAGTATCTCACACAATTTTGGGCAGTGGGAAGCCATTCTGAATGCGATCATGGGGTTTCACTTAATTGTACATTAGAGTATATCGTGCAATTTTGGGCAATGGGGAGTCATTTTCAGGCAATGGAAAGTCATTCTGAACGCATTCCGAATGCAATTAGAATTCATGTAAATTTGCTAAACTAGCAAATTTACGTGAATTCAAATTGGCTCCACTCGAAACTGAGAGAAATTCCTCCCGTGTGATAAACTCCAGAGTTAACCAGGGCATTTACACATGATGCAGCTCTCTTCCACTGCCTGCCCACCCTGCAGATGCCTCACTCTCCTCCTTTTCCATCTTCTTTGTAGGAAGAACATTTGCAGGAACTTACGATTCCTCTCTCTGATATAAAGGACCCCATGCCCTGCTTTGTTATCCTCCTCTTCTGGGGAGCAGAGTTATTGACTTCCATGTGCACAAGCCCCTGTTTGGACAGTGCTTCTCAATCACTGCTTTTGGGGAGCAGAGGCGCCTTGTAGGTGCCAGAATGGCAACAGCACAGCCAGGCGGCCTTTGCCTTGGCTCTTGTCATACAGTCTCTCCACTTAGAGGAGGAGGGAGGCTGAGCAGCTGAGCAACAGGAAAGTTTAATGAGTTCAGTGTTCAGGTATTATTTTTATTATTACTATTATTATTGAGTTTAGTCTTTTGGGAGGCCTTGGCAACAAAAGATATTTAAAGAGGGTCCCTGGTAAAGAAAAGGTTAACAACCACTGCAATAAATTAACCATGTGTCCTGGTTCACCAAATACCCACACAGGCTTGCTGGGAGGGAACTACCAACTGATAACACAGGCAAAGATAGTGAACTGCCAGCAATTAGAAAGTGTCCTTGCCTGTGGGAGTCTGTTATGAAAAAGGCATTGTCAAGCAGTCCAAATCCAAGGGAAGCAACAGGAATCAAGGTCAACAGGAATCAAGGGTCAAATAAGCCAAGAAGTCCAAAGTAAGAAATGCAGGAGTCTGGAAACAGGTATCAGGAACACAAATGCTGGCCAGGAAACAGACAAGTTGCTTCCAGCACTCATCTCAAGCAAATTCAGCTCTTAATAGCCTGACACCAGCTGATTCTAATCAGAGCTGGCTTGCTGTTGCTCAGCCCACAGCCTGGCTGAGCATCCTTATTCTATCTTTTGTTGGATCCTTTTGTTCCTCCTCCTTGACTGAGGAACTTTAAGACCACAGCTGTGTCCTCTGCCTCATCTGCCCTTGTCCTGCTGGCTGAGGCTGCAGCACAACAGGATGAACTGGTTGAGGCTCTTTCGCTGGCTGCTCTGTAACAGGGAGAGTTGCAGGCTGTTCCCCATCCATAAGACTTGCCTGGGTCCCTTCCTCAGCCTCCTCATCAGACTCTTCCTCCAGGTCCCAGCGCTGCAGCTCCTGGCCCATGACACCCCTGAAGCTGTCATGATTTTGATCTAACTAGGCTAGGGGTGCAGCAGGAATCATAAGTTCCTGCAAATGTTCTTGGATTCATTTCCCATCAGCCCTAGCCAGCATATTTAATGGTGATCCATGGTGGGAGTTGCAGCCCAGCAATATCTGGAAACTCACAATTCCTACCCTGGCACTGCAATTCTCATCAGCCTAGCCAGCACAGACAATGGTGTGATGGAGTTGGAGAACAGAAACATCTGGAGGACAACAAGTCCATATTCTTGAACTAGGCAGACCGCCAAATTATTCTCTGGCATGATATGTGCCTTGTTTCTTTCCATAACCTCAAAAACAACCAAACAATACCCCCACTGAAATACCCCACATTACTTCTCACATACCATGAAAAGTCCCCTTTCTTTCCCCAGGAACTGCTTCAGAATGACAATGACAACAATTGATCAAATGGAAGTATATATAAATCCCGCTTTGACAACAGGATGACAACAGGATGTTATCATGTTTATTTTCAGTGTAATTATTTGGGCATGTAATTACACAACAGTTAATTACTTTGCTGTAATTATGTATCTCTTTTAATTAAAATGGTTGCTTCCAAGCTTTGATAAGGTGGAGGCTGCTCTTCAGCAGCACATTCATTTCTTAAATGTTATCAGCCTCAGTGTTGCTGTTGCTTATTGGGTTTAGAGTGGGCACCAATATTTGTGTCAATTTATTTCTCCTCCTCCTGGTTGACTTTTGGGAAAGAGGGCAATCTAACACCATTGGGCCAAGGCTGAAACACATGGATTGTTTAACACAAGATGATTCATACTTTGCTTTTTAAATTCAGCTACAAACGTACCCTGAGCTTAATGATCAAAACCACACTGAAAATTGTGCATGTTGTATGTCTTAAAGGTTGCAATACCATGGTTCCTGAAAGGCTATCTCCCTGAGGGGAGAGACTGCCAACTTGGAAGAGTACTGAGCTTCAGATCTCAAAATGTTACTTTTAAAAAGTAATTAAGTACAGCTATCATTCCAAACTTACTTTTCTGGACGACAGCTACAAAATCCTTCAGAACATCAGAGAGACACCTGCCATAATGCTTCCTTTGGTGGAGAAATACAATGTACTACATTTGCTGCCTTTTAATTGTACTAAAACCTAAGGTGCATTATGTCATGCTCCCTAAATGGTACAGCCAGCCATCAATCCATTTCTCTTTAAGGCCCCAAGAGTAAAATGGTAGATGAGGAAAGAGGATAGCTGGTTCTATTACTCTGAACTTAATACTTAAACATTAAATATATGGTTAAACTGAAATTTCTTAAACTAGAGTGGCTCAACTGAGCCCTGCCCTGTGGGCATGGCTGCTTATAGCTTGCTGCTACGTATATTTAGGCTCTTGAGAAAATTGGTTGGTGGGAGGGATCAGATGTCAGCAGCAGTTCACTCTGAAAAGCTCTCTTGGGTAGGTTGTGCTTTGTAAAGGACTACAACCCCCAGCATCCTCCCAGCCTATATTGTAGTCCACTACAATAAATTGCCCAAAAGCTGCTGAAAAAGGTACCAGGGTTACATGTATTAATAACATCCTGGCTGTCCTTGGTGCTCTCCATCTGTCAGTGCTTCAGGAACAGAATACATGGAGTTGACATCTTCTTTGATGGATATTGGAATAATAATGTTCTGGTTCTCTTAGGGCACTCCCAGATGGCGGCTTCCCAGTGCACAGTGTCTGAACCTAGTAAAGCACCCACTTGCTCATTGAAGGAAGCCAACTGTGCCCTGGTGGTGCAGTGGTTAAATGCCAGTACTGCAGCCACTCACTCACAAACCATAAGGTCGTGAGTTCAATTGCAGCCAGGAGCTCAGGGTCAACTCAGCCTGGCATCCTTCCGCGTTGCTAAAATGAGTAGCCAGCTTATTGGGGACAATTAGCTTACACTTGTGATTGACCAGCCTATGATTGACCAATCTGTGTACCTACTGTTCCACATGTCACTCTGATGCTGTGGATGGGACACTTAAAGTCCTCACAGTAATCCCTACTTAGGTTTTGTTGTGGTGGTTGGTTTTAAATCAGCCGTCAGACAGAGGGTACCTTCAAATATAAGAATGTCCTCAGCAAAGTAAGACATCTCATCTAGCCACTCTAAAGGGTACACATTTGAAAAAAGGATCTTTTCAGTTGTAGTGCCCACACCTCTTTTTAAGGTTGTGTACTTAGTGCATTCCCTGCTATTTTTTTTTAGAAGCCAGGATGAGTTAGTCCTATTTTTTTGGAGTTTAGCTAGCATTTGATCTAACTTTAGATTTGCATGTCATATCTGTATATTCCTGTGTTTTACAAAATAAGTGGATCTTGATTTTATTATTTTATTGATTCCACTATTGCTTTTTTAAAAATGTCATTCAAAATGTCAAATTTAAATTTAATTTCATGATGTGTTACTGTGTTGTTAGCTACAGTGAAACATTGTAAGGAGGTAGGAGTTATAACTTCAGCTCCCCAAAGCCTGCACCAACATGACCAATGAGGGAGTGGAAGTTGTAGTCAGAAATACTGGAGGGCCAAAAGTTTCCTACTTCTAGCCTAAAGGATGAAGCTGTCAGCATGCTTAGTTGTGTGGGCCCTCTGGTTCATACCCTTGTATGGAACTGGATCTAGAAAGAGCTTGGCAAAGTGTTTTGGACGCCATGGCTGCCAGCTTGGAGAAAGATCCTGGGAGCTGTACTGCAAAAACACTTTTCCAAGCTATTTTCTTTGTTCAGGTTTTTTTTTTAAAACAAAAGATAGTCCAGAAGAAAAGAGAAAAGAAAGAAATAAGAACATTTATTCTTAAATGTCTATTGTGTAACTGTTTTGACTGAACAAGCTCTTAATCAGGGAAATGTGTTTGTTTTTTTACAGTTTAAAAAAAAAAATCTCAGCCAACAGAGAATAATTGGATCTCTTCCTAACTGCCAAGCAAACAATTTCCCTGAAGAATGGTTTATCTGCTTTAAAAGTATTGATGTTGGGCTTTTCAGAATAATACATTTCAGCCAGTAATACACATCATTGATAAGCCAAATGCGGGCAGGAACAAATTGAAAATTGTTTTTTAGGAATCTGGAAAATGTTTCTCTCTGTGGTTACATCTGCACTGCAGAACTAATGCAGATTAACTGCCATGGTTCCATGCTATGGTATATTTAGCCTTCTCTATCAGAGAGTTCTGGTGGCACAACAAACTACAAATCCCAGAATTCCATAGCATTGAGCCATGGCCATTAAAGCAGTGTCAAACTGTGTTATTTCTGCAGTGCAGATGCAGCCTACATCCAACCGATATTTAGTGTGAGTTTTGAGGAAACACAAGAAAAAGCCTTTTCAGTGGCTATATTCCCTAGGCGTTTAAGTCCCTTACCAGAAAATGCATTTTAATTCCCTTTTTATTATGCATTTATTTAAAATATTCATATCTCCCTGCACTGCCTCACAAGCAGATCTCTAAAGCAATAGGCAACATTTGCTAATTAATAGATGATTAGTGTAAAACTTGTTTTAAGTAAGGATGCTATATTGCCTGCTTAGCCAGGTTTTACCTAGATTCTAGGCATCATACCCTGAACCTCTTTATAAAATTAACTAGCCCTAGTTGCCAGGTTTTTAAAAAGGTCCTGAATCCAGTTGTTGGTTTGTTCCAACCAAACTAAACTGGGACATCAATACTTAGTTGTGTTCCAGTGTTTCTACAAGGGCCTGTGTTTCTACAAGGTTCCAGTGTTTCTACAAGGCTTCTACAAGAGTCTACTTGTAGGTCTTCTACTTGGGACTAAACGGTTGGATTCAGATGGGGTAGAAATCATGTGACTCTCTGGAAACTGTTGGACAGCAGGTTGTGTTAACATAGCCAACGGTCAGGAATTTCTGGCATAGTTTGTTCCTTATCTTGGCTTCTACAACGTCTAGAAACTAAGAGGTTATGCAGCTCTATTGCTGTAGTCCAACAAATTCCGGAGAGCTGTATGATTCCAACCCCTACATTTCTAGATACTGTAGAAGCCAAGATAAGGGACAAACTGTGCCATCATTATCATGCCAAATTGCTTTGTGACAAACAAGCTTGCCAGGGGGTGGGGGGGAAGAGCTCAATTTGTTTAGCAAATGCAGTGGGCCCTTGTTATCTGCTGGGGTTTGGTTCCAGGACCCTCCGTGGATAACAAAATCCATGAATGCTCAAGTCCCATTAAATATAATGGCACAACAAAATGGTGTCTCATATATAAAATGGAAAATCAAAGTTTGCTATTTGGAATTTGTACTTTTTGGGAATATTTTCAAGCCGTGTATGCTCAAATCTGTGGATAAAAAAATCTGTGGATAAGGAGGGCCAACTGTAAGTGAAGTGTCATGCCTTTGAATAACTTAGTCTCCATTTCCCTTGCTTACCTGCCCTCTCTTTGAAACACCACCACCAACCACTTTTGTACAGCTACAGGCAAGCAGTAGTATTGATGAGAGGCAAGAGGGAAGAAGGACATGATGGTGGGTGCCAGGGACAGAGGATGGCATGATGTCAGTGCAAGGAAAGTCAGGGAGGCAGAATAGGGAGGTGCAGCACAGTGTGAAGCAAAAGATAGAAAAGGAGTGAAGAACACATTGGAGGTACAAAGAAGGGTATAAAGAGGGGTATAAAGAACAAAGGAGAGAGGTAAAGAAGTGGTACACAGGAAGACTTTAATGAAATAAATGTGTGTGTGTGTGTGTTTTTTTAAACTAGAAGACTATTTTCCACTTACATTTCCAGGTGGCTACTCAGGTAGAAAAATAGGTGGGATGGGGAGGCAGTGAATAAAGTTTTAGTCCTAGCAGAACATAGCAGGAAAGAAGATCATTAGTTTTAAAAAAAATTACATCCTTTCATATTAAAGGAAAATGGAAGAAAATATGGGAAGATGGTGTTAAGGAAGAAATTGATTGGACACATTGGATTGTTATGAATATAGTGTCTCTCTCTCTCTCTCTCTCTCTCTCTCTCTCTCTCACACACACACACACACACACACACACACATTCTCTAACACAAAGGAATAACTTGCTAACTTTTCAGGGCTTAGCTGTATTTGTCTGGTAAGCAAAAATAAAAAGACTCTTGCAGCACCAAAACAGGCGAGAGCCCCTATGGTATAATGGCTTTTGCACTGGACTATGGCTAGAGAGCAGGGTTTAAATCTCCACTCAGTCACAGAAACCCCACTGGGTGACTTTAAGCAAGTCAAACTCTCTCAGTCTCAGACGAAGACAAAAGCAAACCCCCTCTGAACAAATCTTGCCAAGAAAACCCCATGATAGGTTCATCTTAGAGTCATCATAAATAGGACATGACTTGAAGGCATGTAACAGCAGAAAACACCAACACTATGTAAGCATAAGTTTACATAGTTTGCAGCCCATTTCATTAGATGCAAGGAGTATTATCTCAGCGAACAGAATATTATGTACAAGCAATGGTGGGAGGGTAAAAATTTATGGACCATGAGGGAATGGAAATGCAGAGAGATTGAGAGATTTTTTTAATTGTTGCTATTTGTCTTCTCATTTATTTAAAGACAACAACTCAAGGTGGTCCTTGTCTGTCATTATTTAAATTATCCTAAACCTTTTTTTTATTCATTTAACTGTATTGTAATATCATTAAACTATTAAGAATGAAATTTCAGTGACTGAACACTTTCAAAACTGTACTAGCAAGGGAATCTATAATGGGTCACAGTTAATTCCTCCAACAATTTCTCCAGTCAAATGGATCTTTACTTTCTTCTACAGTATATACAAGAAAGTACTTCTGTATAGAAGAAAATTCTATATAGAAGACATTGATGCTTTGCTCAGAATGCAAACCTGTGATGGGTTACTTGCAGCACCGTATTAATAAGATGAAACAGGCAGACTGTTATTTCATTGTTGAAATAATCTATTGAGTAATTTAAGAATTAAATCTTACCTTTTCATGGTTTATAGGCAGATGTATAGCATGAGGGAATATGATGTTAGTCTGGGAAGGAGCATCATTTTACAAGCCTATATAGCCCATGCTTCTTCCTGTTTCCAGCATACATTTCCCCCCAAATACTGAACTGACCTTTTTCAATGGTGAAGTAACTATCATTAGTTTAAAATGGGTTATGTGGATTCCCAAAATAATTGCTAAGCTTTGGCATGGGAATGGTAAGAAATATTAACAATATGGTGCTACATGTATCTTACTCAAAAGTAAACCCTCATTGAGTTTAATGAGGCATAACCCCCAGGAAAGTGAGTTTAAGAGTGTAACCTGAAGATGCATATTTTTCATTAAAAAAACAACAACCCTACGAACTAAAACAAGAATGGTAACTTTTTAAAAACAGAGTTTTGCAACACCTTTAACAGATTTATTTTAGTTTGTGTGTCCATAGAGTATAATCCCTTTGCCCAGATACACGATAGAAAACAATATTCAAGCCTTAGCTATATATCCATAATTATATGGTTGTGGGAGCGGGATACAGAAAATGACAACTGTATTATTAACACTGTCATAAATCTTCAAAGAGCTGGTTTAGCATTAACATCCCGGCATCTGTGAACTAATAGTAGGCTATTAATTGCCTCTGAAGTGTTAAACACATTCTGCTTTCAAGAACGTGTGTGGCCATGACGGCTGGGGGATTCTGGAAGTTGTCATCCAAAAAGTAGCTTTCCCGAGCTCTGATGGCCATAAATTAGCCACCTCTGAAATAAGAGGAAACTTTAGAATGTGGGATTTATAGCTGATGACACACCCATAGGCCAAAAATAAATGAAACTAAACACAACTGAAAACAGAAAAGTTGTGGCTAGAGTAATGATTCCCAAAGTGAGTTGTATCATCCCCTGGGGGTGGTGGAAAGACCCAAGGGGTGGTGAAAGAAAAAAGGGAGGGGGGCTTCAGTCAAAGTATTAGTGTGCAAGAAAGACAAGGGCAACTAGCAGCCTTTAATATATATATATTATAATAATATAATTTATTTATATCCCACCTCTCCGCAAAGGATTGAGGTTAGTAACAATCATAAAAACATAATCACACATTTAACCAAAATCTGTATCCCCAATTAAAAACTCGAAACATCAAAAAATACAATCAGATTATTAGAATCAATCTAAAATTAACCCTCATTAAAATGAGGCAGTTGTGGGAAGAATAAAGCAACCACAGTTATGGGACAATGGGAGAGCCCGTTTATCAGTCTGGGAATGCCTGCTGGAAGAGATCCATCTTAATGGCCTTCTTGAAGGCATCAAGAGTTGTAGTGTGATGGATCTCCTCTGGTAGGTCATTCCAAAATTTAGGAGCAGCCGGAGAAAAGGTCCTCTGGGTAACTACAGCAAGTTTGGTCTTCTTTGGCTGTACTAAGTTGCTCCCAGAAGATCTGAACGTGTGGGGTGGATTGTATGGAAGAAGACACTCCTGCAAGTAAGCTTTAGGAAAATGGTAGGGGTGAGAGCTGCCTGGAACTTCTCTTTTCAGGATCCCTTAAAACCACTGCACAGTCTGGCTGAAACTTTGTATGGTGGTCCACTCTTCGCCTATTGCAGTAGCTTACTCTTTAGCTGTATTTTTTGCTAGTAATGCTATAACGGTTGGGAAACTCTCATGAGGTTTGGGTGCAGAGCACTGCTTCTGTGGCTCAGAGTGGTACCATCTTGGGACAGACTGACTGACTGGAGTTAGAGCACGTCGTGGCAGTGGAGAAGCAATGGCGAACAATGGCCTTTCAAATTTGGGACTCCACTTAAAGCTTGTGAGCTTTGCTGGGACTTGGCTGGCAGGTTGATGCTGCTGCTCCTGCTTTCTTTTGTCAAACTGATGGAAAGAAAAGATAGCAGAAAAAACCAATGTTTTTTCAGAAGGTGGTTGACTTGAAGCTGCATGGGGAAGACACATCTCTGGGGAAAGAGAGGGATGAATATTTGGGATTGATTCTTGGAAAGAGTCCTTCACTTTGTAGTGGCTCCTGTAGTTAAAACCTCTCTCTTTCTCCATCCATACCAGTCTCCAGTCCAGAACATGTGGCGTCTGTAAACCTGGCACAAACACACTAGCTGAGCTCTCTCCATCCCAGTAAAAGATTAAGATTCCTTCCTTTTCAGGACAAAATGAGAAGTTGGCTGCACCACTACTCACCCTGGCAAAGAAGTATTGAAAGTGCTGGGAGAAGAGTCACCTATTGCACCTGGTCAATTTGGGAGCTGCAACCAAGCAGTTGGTTGCACAATGATTGAGAAACCTCTTGCAAAGGCAGGCATGAGGAAGATAGAGGCCCAGCCAATGTGTCACTACTCTCCTATTGAGGAAAGACTCCTTTGTTAGGGTGACTGAGATTGGTTGTCCTGAATTTGCAGTAGAACAGTAGACCTCATATCAAGAAATAGGCATGGTGTGTGCTAAGGTTGTCATCAAAGAGGAAAGAGGGCTGTAGCCCAAAAGGTTTGGGGACTCCTGAGCTAGAGAGATCCTCCAATCAGATTCTCCAACATTCTCCTTTCACAGGAACCATGAATGAGAATGTAAAAGTGTCCTTGAAACAGTGGCTCTGAATTGTGAAGGCTAACGGAGATTCAAAGATGGCATAAAAAAGAAATTTTTTTGGTATTCTTTCCACAACTATAGCACTCTGCAAACCAGGAAAGCTAGGAGTGTCCAGACCCCATAGATTATTGGGAGGGGCGGGCACACAAGCTTTCTTCAATCTGATGCCCAGCTGTCTTGAGCACTAAAACACTGATTATCTACAGCCATCATGGCCATTCTGTCTGGAGAGTTGTAGTCCAATCCATCTGCCACACACCAGGTCAGGGAAGACTGGTGTACACCATGGGCAATGAAGCATGATCACACTATACTCAACTTGTTTAAAAACTGTCATATTCTTCCAGGTGCCCTCTCATCTGATGGAGATGAAAGAAAAGATGGGATGAGAAGGAGAAAGCGGATGTGGAGCAGACATGGTGTAAGTTCTTTAAAAAGAAGTCATGTCGGAACAGAAGGAAGCCTCCTTGATAGCATCAGAGAGAAGTACTGCCTGTTTCTAATGACATCTGGTGCAAAGTCTATTTCTGGCTCATTCTGTGAGTGTGCCTCTCTGCTTTAGATGCTTTAGCATCCTTACTTTTCTTGATCATTTGTTTATTAAAAGCTGCATTCCAGCCAAGTTTGCCAAAATGCTATATCATTTATCTCTCAGGATTAACACACAGCTTGCAGGGAAAAATACTTGAAGTCCAGGACTAGAACAATAATGAGATTGGAGAGTTATTAACCTAATGATGAGAAACAGAGAGAACTGGCACTCAGGACATGGCGTCCCACTATTCTTCTCTGCAAAGGAACCAGTAAAGGGCAATGAAAAGAATACAGGTAGGAAGGTGTGTTTTCCTTTGGAAATGGGACCATATAATTCATTCAGAAAATGATTTAACTTTGACAGTTCACAGAAAGGATTCAAATACTATAAAGTTTTGCTAGTTAAAAAAAAAACCCATTGGTGTTTGATATTAAGGAAAGATTCTTCTTCTTAATATGCATGGATATTTATGTACAAATATACTGGTCAAACTACAACAGAACCACCTATGTGGATGGTGTGTGTGTGTGTGTGTGTTGTATACCTTCAAGTTGTTTCCGACTTATGATGACCTTATCATGGTTTTTTAATGCCGGATTTGTTCAGAGCAGGTTTGCCATTGCTTTTCCCTGAGGCTCAGAGCATGTGCCTTTTCCAAGGCCATCGGGTGGGTTGGAACCATGCAAATAAAAGTTAGGTGCATGTGGCCACCTGTTTCAGCTTTCCCTTATTGGAGTGGTAAAATACAGATGGTGAACCAGACTGGTAACTTAAGGACAGAGTGATCAGCAAAGTTTAGTTTCCAAAATGGATGTTCTTGCACAACCTTGCACTGACCAATAAGACTAAGACAATGAAGGAAACCTGTGCAGTTTCCCTGCTGTCACTGCCATTTGCCATCCTACCTTTAGTGATATAAATTTACCTTATGTCCCTAATAACTGAGAGAAACCTTTTAAAAGTGGACTTGCAACTGATTATCAGAAAGCAAGTCAGACATGCTTATATAACCAAGATCTGGATACTTCTATAGCTATACTGCTAGAAGTACCTTAACATCACTGTCACTTAATGTTTCTTACTGTGGTACATACCTTGGTTACATCCTGTCTGGGTTACGGTAATGCGATCTACTTGGAGCTGCCTTTGAAGAATGTTCGGAAACTTCAGCTGGCTCAAAAAGCTGCAGCCAGGCCGCTAACAGGGGTAGGTTATAGAGATCAATACAATGCCCCTGTTGAAACAGCTCCACTGGCTGATAGTTTGTTTCCGAGCACAATTCAAAGTACTGATGATGACTTATAAAGCCCTATATGACTCAGTTCTAGGCTATTTGACAGACCATATCTCCCTATATAAGCCGGCCTGATCTCTGAGATCCTCAGGGCAGGCTCTTCTCTCTGTCCCACCACCATCACAAGCATGGTTGGTGGGGACACGAGAGAGGGCCTTTTCCATGGCTGCCCCTAGACTTTGGAACTCCCTGCCCAGGGAGATCAGAATGGCCCCTTCCTTGATGGCCTTCCACCAACAGATAAAGACCATCCTCTTCAGACAGGCTTTCAAAACAGAAAGCTTTTAAAGAATGGCCTGGGGGTGCTATATTGTTTTAATGTATTTTAAACATTTTTTAAATCTTTTTAAAGTATTTGACATTTTAATATGCAATTTTTTAAATTATTGTAGTTATTTCATTTCTATTTAATACTATTTTTGTATGTTTTTAATTGTACTGCTTTTTAATGTTATAAGCCACCCTGAATCCCAGTCTTGGGGAAAGAGCAGGCTATAAATAAATATAATAACAATAACAACAACAACAGTAAACAATTTAACAACATTGCAATAAAATTTAAAAGACAATTAAATTCAACTAGCTAAAAAAGTATAAAATTTATAAACATACAAAAGTTAAAAATACAACTAAAACACACACTCTGTATAAAAGCCCCCCTGACATTATTATAGAGTTAGCCCTCCTTATCCACGGATTTTTTTTATCCATGGATTTGAGCATACACGGCTTGAAAATATTCCCCAAAAGTATAAATTCCAAATAGCAAACCTTGATTTTCCGTTTTATATATGAGACACCATTTTGTTGTGCCATTATATTTAATGGAATTTGAGCATCCATGGATTTTGTTATCCACGGAGTGTCCTGGAACCAAACCCCAGCGGATAACAAGGGCCCACTATGTTAAAAGCCTGCTTGAATAAAAATGTCTTTGCCTACTGGTGAAAGGAAAACAGGGAAGGATAAAACCCTGTCCTTTCCAATGCAGTCTGAGAATGTTCAGTAGCCACAGAATGCTTTGAAAATATACCTTATTGGGCATGACTACCAAAATCCCCCAGCAAGTGCACACGCGCACACACACTATAGTGGCAGGGGATTTCTGGGAATAATAATAATAATAATGATTGTTATTAATTTTTTACTCATAAAAAACATATAGACATCAAAAAAGACATTTTTTTAAAAGGAATTTGGGAATTCTAGTCTTTCTGACAGCAGGGCACTGGGGAAGGCAAAAAGGGACACAATGGTAGGTGACAGAGATGTAGTGGAATGCCCCATCTGTTACGACTGCTAGAAATCTAGACTATTCCTTTTTGGATAGAAGGTTTTGGATGCTTTCCTGCCGTTCCTATTGATATTTCGTTTATTTGAAAGGCAGAGAAGGCTCTCTGAAATGAATAGCACGGGGTGCTCACCCAAGCCCTTCCAGAAAATAGGTGATGTGATGTGTGACATAGAGTGGCGCTGATTTTAATGGACTCTACTGAGTAACATGAAGTTATTTCATACGACTTCACTCTCACTGCATTAAGACATCATTTGCTGTGTCATCAAATCACCAAGGGGACACCCTGTCATGCTGCCAGGAGACAGACAGGTCATAGATATTATTAAACTGCCGTTCCTCCATCAAAACTATGAGCAGGGCATCCTTCCTTCCTCAGCTGCTGCAGCCCCATTGGCAAGAGATGGTTAAAAGCCCTTTTGCAGTTTTGCAAAAACTTGGCTGCGGATCTAATTGGAATGGGTATTGATTTTTGCTTTCCCCCCTAACCATCTCTTGTGCATCTGAACGAGGAATCTCTTTCTGAGTCTGATATTCCGGATCATCATTACAAAGCTGTCAGAGCCTAAGAAATGAAATTTGATTCCCCTGCCTCCCCCACCCCACTTACACTCTATATGATGCATTTATTGGGGAGGAAAGATGGAGCCATACTTGTTCTGGCCGTTTTCATCAGCATAGTACACTCGTCAAGAAATGATAATTATTTTTCAGAGATCAGAAAAATCTATTTTTAACTAATTTGGGCTCAATAGTCCCTTAAGTGAACCAAATTCCATCAGACCCTGGAAGCTAGTCCGGATCAGCTCTGGTTGGTGCTTGGATGGAAGATCACCAATGAATACCAGATGCAGAGGGGGAAAACTGGCAAAACCACCTCTGGTTATTCCTTGTCTTAGAAAACCCTATGAAATAACTGGGCTAGTCAGAAATTGACAGGTGATTTGAAGGCACATACACACTATCACTGAAGCCTTTGAAATGTAATCTGTTGCTGGTACTAAATACATCGCAGAAAAAAAGCAACTTATTGTAGTATAAGTTTCACTTTCTTGCTGCTTTTTCATTACTTTCCATTCATTTATTGAGAGAATTAGATTCCAGATTGATGGAAGAATGGCATTGTCAGTTCTAAGGAGAACGTATCATGGGGTTTTTCTTGCCCAGATTTGTTCAGTGGGGGTTTACCTTTGCCTTCTTTTGAGGCTGAGAGAATGTGGCCTGTCCAAGATCACCCAGTAAGTTTCCATGGCCAACTGGAGATTCAAAATCTCAAGAGTTGTAGTCCAATGCTCAAATCACATTGGCTCTCATGTAACTTTACAGCTGTAGTGAAAAGTAGGGATGATGACACTAGCAGGTTTGATGATGCCATCTGTCACCATTCCTCAGCCTTCTCTACTTTCTCAATGGGGTATATTGTTGTGAGCCCTCACTGTTGAAATGGAAACTAATGGAGAGATGGGGAAAATTGCTCTGATGAACAATTAAGAGCCATTTGCTCTACAAAATACCTGCTCTTGGTCAATAAAAGCACTAGAGAACTGTTTTATAGCTACAGCTCAACAGAATTACCCTTTAGATTCCCCTTCTACCTGGTATGGTAATACTACCATGATGATAAATGTCCCACTTCAAAATGTTGCCCTCTTGAAGTCTGCAAGTCTGCTCATATCTGCCTCCTATATGGCAACATTACTGATTTTGGTCACATCAATATTGGCATTCGGTAGACTGAATTCACTCTTATTATATATATTAATATATTGTTAAAGTTTGTTTCACATTTGCTTCACATTTCATTTTTAGAAAGTGGCTCAGGGCCCACATATGTCTGAATCATGGTTTCCAAACATATCTATTGACAATATGGTTGTCTTCCCTTTCAATAGACTGAGATGGCTTTCAATTATTCTATGTTATGCATATTATTTTAAACACATTTTTACAAATGTAATGAACTACCTGATAGGCTTAGAGGACAATGCCCTTCATGACAACAACCTTTTCTGAAAAATCAGACAGAAACATTTTAATTTAGATGAGCAATGGCATTTTTAATCTTCTGTGCATTTCCGCAATTGTGTGAGCCTGGAATCTGCTACAAAGTGTGGAATATGTTAGTCTATACAATAGGATAATACAATAGAGTAGCCAGCAGGATGCTACAGAACTTACAGTACATTAAAACAATCTGTAGGAAAAACAGGAAGCTCATAAATTAGTTCATATCCTAATGCTTTAATATTTAACCACTTGGGATGGCCATAAAGAGCAACTCATAAATAGGGACATGAATCTAGAAGAAGAAGGAAAAAAAACAGCAGAGTAACTGCCCTCTCCCTTCATTCTTCCATGATTCCAGAAAGGTCAGGAAAAAATCCTGGCTGAACTTCAGAACATAATTATTTGTTCATATTTTTTTTCTTACCTTTACATTCTACTTTTTCTATAATGAACTTAACGTATATGGCTCCCACCCTCCATATTTCATCCTCACAGCAACCTTAAGAAAGAGTGACTGACTCAAAGTTGAATTCTGCGGCTCACTGGAGACTTGGACCCAAATCTCGAAAGTCCAGCGCAACACACTAACTGCAACACATGCTGTTATCTCTTCTGTGAGGTCTTTCCGTTGAAATTTGCAGGCCTAAATAAACTTAAATTGGAGATTGAATTCCATTCTAAACTCCACTTTGTGTGTCTCTGTGTGTGCGCATGCGCCTTCAAGTTGCCTGTTGACTTATGACAACTTCATTGGGTATTTGTAGGAAAGGAAAAAGGAGAAGGGGCTTTGCCAGTTCCTTCCTCTGAAATCGAGCCCACAGCATCTGGTATTCATTGGTAGTATCCCATCCAAGTACTAACCAGAGCTAATCCTGCTTAGCAGCCAAGATCAGATGGATCTGGTTCTATCCCCAAAATACATTCAGCACCTTGGATAGCTCTGTGATATAATTGTTGTTGTTGTTGTGTGCCATTCCCATGACAATCCTAAAATGAACCTACTAAGGATTTTCTGGGGCTGAGAATATGTGGCTAACCCATGGTCAGCTAGTGGGTTTCAATGGATGAGCAGGGAATCGAACCCTGGTCTCCAGAGTTGTAGTCCAACACTCAAACCACTTACACCACACTCGCTCTTGTAATGCAGTTGTGTAAATATTATTGAGCGTATAAGTTTGCATAATATGGTAATGTGTTATTGTTTTTAAGGTATATATAAGTGCACATGTAAGACAGAATAAGTGATCTGTTGGAAGAGGCTGAGAGCATGAAATATTGAAGGTGAATGGAGACTGGCTGAGAGCTGGAAAGGGAATTTGAAAAAGCTTGTGAGACAGTCAGTTGATGTATTCAGCTGACTGAGCAGTGAGTGACTTGAGTTAACAATTTAGCTGAGTTGAGTCAGAGAAGGGATAGCAGACAGTAGTCAGGTTTAGTCAGAGTAGGTTTAAGCAAGGCAGTGAGTAAAGTCTGTGAAGTATGATTGTGACAGGCTATTTAGAATAAGTAAGCAACTGTAACAACTAAGCTGGAACACTTTATTGTAACTACAATTTATGCTTCAGCATGCTAAGTAATCGAGAATTGTTCCATAAAGTTCGGTTTAATAAATCTTTTGTAATACATACACATGCCCCTTTGGTTGCTATGCAGATCTTAAATGGGTGATACTTGATGGAAAAGGTCAGACACATCAGTGTCTCTGGTGGCATAGAATTACCATTGGCACAATTATTTTTGGTGACTGGTACTGGGAATTATAGAAAAGAATCTACCCAAAACAGTGTCACAGACATGATTGTTACAGGAAGTGGCAGCAAACTAGTAAGCTGTGTGTTCACAGAAAGTGACAGCAGTTTATAAGCTATAGTTTTTTGTGGGTATTTCGGGTTGTGTGGCCATGTTCTAGAAGGGTTTATTCCTGATGTTTCACCAGCATCTGTGGCTGGCATCTTCAGAGATTCTCAGAGATTCACAGTTTATAAACTGTTTACTACACAGTTTATGAGGCTGTGGACCTTGTCAGACGTCAGAAATTGGAAGTATAATCCAATGGCAATCCGAATGCAATCATGGGGTTTCACGTTATTGCAAATTAAAGTATCTCACGCAATTTCGGGCAAAAGGGGAGTCATTCTGAACGCAATCATGGGTTTTACATTATTGCAAATTAAAGCATCTCACACAATTTCGGGCAATGGCGGGTCATTTTCGGGTAATGGGAAGTCATTCTGAACGCATTCTGAATGCAATAGAAATTCACGTGAATTCGAATTGGCTCCCTTTTCAATAAAGAGAAATTCCTCCTGTCTGATAAGGTCCTAAGAGTAGGTTACTAGTTTACTTGTAAACATGCCTCAGAGAGCTGGGTCTGAGATTTCAGGTGGAGAGTTCCACAGGAATAGGTCCTGAAACAAGGAGAGGTCCCACATAGTGGTGGTTGTAGGTAGGATAAGTAAAACTTTACACTCAGCAGGTGGATGAAGTACAAGGTCTGTATCACGAGTGCCTTTCCAAATCAGATTAATAGCAGAGCAGCTTCATTTCCCCAACCATGGAAGCCACCAGCCTCCACTTGATTTATAAAGGCATATTGGCCATTTTATTTTCTCTCTTTTCTCTGCAGATCTGTAGCCTGAAATGTGCCCTTTTCAGAACTGCCATATACCGTCACGACTTCTCCTCCATTATGAATTTTTCTGGTTCAATTTCAAAGCCATTTTAAGTTGGTGGCCATCACCCCATCTTGTGGCAACAAAGTGCACGATTTAATTATGCAATGTGTGAAGAAGTATTTCCTTTTGTTTGCCCTGAATCTAACATCCTTCAGCTTCATTGAATGATCCCAAGTTCATGAGAGAGGAACAGAGAGAAGGGCCCTTTGGTGCACTATCCATTTGGGGAATTTTGTTGTTGTGTGCTTCCAAGTTATTTCTGATTTATGGTGATCCTAAGGCCACCTTTTAATAGGGTTTTCTTAGCAAGTTTCTTCAGAGGGGGTTTTCCATTGCCATTTTCTGAGTCTGAGAGAGTGGGACTTGCCCAAGATCACCCAGTGGGTTTTTATGCTCAAGCAGGGATTTGAACCCTGGTCTCCAGAGTCATAGTCCAATGCTCAAACTACTAAACCATACTGGCTGCCTTAATGGCTTTCTAATGCCCATGAACAGGAAAGGCTCCACTTTCTCATCCTTTTGTTCTATATTGTCCATACCATTTACATTACACCTGCAGCCTTAGGGATATGGCCTACATCTCTAGTCAGATTCACATCTCACAGTACCTGTGTCATTAGGCATCATTATCATTAGAATTTGGACATATCTGCAGTTGTCATTCTCATTCTTGCCTAAGCTGCTTTGCCGAAATTGATTTTGATTCCTAATAGCACTGTGTCTGCTTTCATCATCTTTGAGATCTGAATACCATAAAAAGAATTCCACATAGTTCTTTGGGAAGTCTATGCAGGCATCTCCCATGGAGAACGGAGGAAAGGATCCTTAAACATGCAACATAAATGTTACCCTGCATGTAAGTAATGTCCTGAGACTCTGTACAACTATAAACTGGATTTCCCTGCCAAGGGTTCAGAAAAAGACAAAAGCTAAGGAATGCAAAGCCTGATCCTATGTGTGTTTACTCAGAAACAAATGTCAATGCAAATAACAGAGTAAGTGGGCATGGGATCACAGCTTTGCATCACTTTAAATATTATTGCCTCCTGTTTCATGATGATCTTGTTTGGCCATTTTAAAAGCATCTTTGCATTTGAGATGTCTATCATGGAATTGTGCATTGTGAATGTCGTGAACACTGTGAGATCATTTATAGTCTTTTTTTGAAAAGCAGAATATGCATTTTAAAACAGTAATATTCTCAGTAATATTGTGTGGAGAAATGATAGCTTATTACTTTTATAGTTAAAATTATATTGCTTAACACATAAATGTACAGTTATGTATGCTGCATGAAAATGTCTCCCTTATTTTTAAAAACAGCAAAGAGAAATGTTTCCTGACCTAGAATCTTGCAAAACAGGTAATTCCCCTGTACAATATATTTCACGCTTCCCTGGTCTCTGACAGATTAGGGTAAATTAAATTTCATGCTAACCCATCTGAGCTGGGAAAGCTCTATTAAGTTTCACTGAATACAGATAATTAGCACGACTTTTCAAAATAACTCTAATTGCACAATGCACAAACATAGGGGGAAAGGCAACCTCTAAATTGTTTGTCTAGGAGAATCCAGCGAACTGTGCGCTTATAGAGAACTACACTTCACTTGTGAATCAAGTGGGTGTCTTGCAAGATATTATTTATGGACAGTTCATTTGTATGTGTATGTGTGTGCTCATTAAAATGGGGTACAGTAGAGTCTCGATTATCTGACATAAACTGGACCAGCTGATAGTCGGATAGCCGAAAATGTTGGATAATCCAGAGGGTCATAGAAAAGCCTTGAAATCACTATGAATTGCAAATGTATTTATTTTATTGCAGTAACAGTAAAAGTAAATGTAAAGAAACCACTGATCAACATTGTGATGTACAGTATAAACAGTTCACTCCTCTGAAAATTTAAAGAAATCACAGAAAATTTAAAGACAGCACAGAAGCCATGACTTTGGATAATCTGGAATGTTGGATAGCCGGAGGATGGATAATCGAGACCCTACAAATAAAAACAGAATTCAATGTTTCAAATAGTTGGAAGAAGACTCATACAACCATCAATTTTAAAGCAAGGATACATTCACTCAGGCTCTTTCTTTTCTTCTTAATAAATTCATTCATCATATGCAAGCTATATGCTGCCAGCTGCTATATGAATGCCTGAGTTTGCTATTTTTTCCTTTAGTATTTTCTTTATGCGCTGATGAACTAGCTGTAAAATAAAAGCTGCCATTTGCACACAAGGCCTTCCAAAACACATCACATTGTATCTAATTTTACACATGTACATCACATCATATTCACACACACATACACACACACACACACAACTTTAGCTTTGGGCATTAATTGCTAGCTTGTTTAACCCAGCCTCCTCAAATTAGGCATTTTTCAGATATTTTGGACTACAACTCTCATGAGCAGTCAGACATCATTGTCAGTTAATGAGCTAAAATTATGGGAAATGTAATCCAGACCATGTGGAAGGGGCCAGGAGGACAGGTTGAGGGAATACTAGGTTAAACTATTCAAGGGTTGGTTTTATGGTCTTAAAAACAGAGTTTGAACTTAGACAGGTACACTAATTATAAAGCCAGTTTGTGGGTGCTTTTCATACGGTATGACATTTAGCTTCTCTGCCAACAGGTAAAAAAATCAAGTGACCTTGTCATAAAGTGTCAAAATCAGGTTTTCGGGGGTGGTGGTGGTAGATTCTGAGTCATTTACAGCATCCACATTAAAAAAATTCTGCATTGTCATTGTGATATCTCATCTCTTCCAAGTCACTCTCTCTAAGAAGATTCTTTGCTTTACAGCAGCCCAAAGAAAAGACACGGCACTTTCTTTAACAATGTGATTACATGTCTTAGTGTACAAATCTGAGTTTCCCTTGTTGGTTCGGCATGCATATTAATTTCAGAGGTTCTAATTTCCGGAAGACCAGGAAAGAGTTGAGAATTTCTATGTGGATCGGTGCCAGTGGAATTTCTCCCAATGGAGTAGGAAGGGTGCTCATGTCCTACATGTGAACTTCCCATAGTCAGCTGTTTAGCCATTATGATGACAGAATGCTGGCTTAGATGAGTTTTTGGTCTGATCCAACAAGGCTCTTTTTATGTTCTAAGTGATATTTAAGAAACAAGTCAGTTATGGAGGTGCAGGTAAACAAAACCTTAATTTATTAATAAAGGAATTAAAGCAATATAACTTTTTTTTGCTTTCAGGGTTTGATCAAAGGATCTGGGAACATTCCAGCTCTTGTCTGTAAACATCTGTCTCTTGCAACCTGATTCATTTACCTGTGACAGTACTGATGCTGATACATCAGTATCCCCATTCTCGGAGGGATGCATATCCCCTCTATCTCTCTTCTCCTCACCCCCACTGGTGTACTTCTTGTTCTTCATCTTATTCTCTTCACTTTCCTCCAGCCTCCTGCTTCTGAGTCCCCTGAAGATTTGCTCCTGACCCTTGCTTCTCTCTCAACGTCACCACTATGATTTTTGACAATAATATGCAGGTCTTCTTCTCCTAGGCCTCCAGGCTGGCAAAAGAAGACATACATGAAAAATAGGACCTAACAGCCAGCTAGTATTTCTCACTATCACTCCTCCTCAGATCAGCTCCTTACTTAAGCTCGAGGATGTACAAAGAACAGTCCTGGGACTGCATATAACCTCTGCTGTCTTTCCAGCTTTCAACTCATCCAAATTTCCCAGCTTGCCTTTTTTTAATGACCAGATTTTTAAAAATTAAAATAAAAAGGAATATTCCCTTTCCTGGAAACCACCAGGAACAGGAATTCACTTGTGTGCACAAATTTTAAAAAAACCTAGTTTTTCAAAACTAGAAAAGGACTGCTGGTTCTCTGCCCCTGGCTCATTTGGGGGGCATTGCTGGTAATCTATAAGGAACAAAATTGGTCCCAGATTCACTACAGTTATGCATTCCTGCTCCTTTCTTGCTCCCCAGTTTTTCACTGATGTAGTGGAAGTAGGGAAAAAATTAAAGGAGATGCATATTGCCTGAATGAAACTGCCTAAGTAGTGTAAGTCACCTCTGACTTCTAACACAAAGTACGATGATACCCAAAAGTGTCTCATCTAGCAGTTCGTTGTTGTTGTTGATTTGTATGCTGTCCATATTGAGTGAGTGATTCCAAGAGTTGTAGTTCAAACAGAATTTTTGCTAAGCTCTGAGAGACTTTTCTTTTTGTCACATAAGTCTGATTGGAAGAACAGGACAAAGAGGAGGAAACAGGATCATGCCCTTTCTCTGTCCATTTTTCTGTTTCTTATTTTGGAATCTCAACCTAAAATGAAAAACCAAGCCTGAAAAAACCTGCAACAAACTATGTCTAAGCTTGCACATCCTGTGAGGAACACACTCGCTTCATCACACTGCACAAATTATTATTCTACTGATTTACTAACTAAGGTATATTTCTGCGCCAACCAAGTAAGAAGGGAAAGGGGTGTGGGGAGGAGGAAGCCATTATAGTTTGTTATATGAAGACATCACAGCGTTTCTGTTGCAATCAATGCAGACCACCTACTGAGTCAATAAAACTCTGCATATTTTAAAAGCAGGGCTGCATATTTATCAGAAAACATGGACGATCTTTCTGTGTATGGCATAGCCAGGTCCAGAGGCAAGTTATTTTTTCTCCCCTGAGTAAATTTACTGACTGCTGAAATTGCAGGGAGAGTGATCTAGAAAGCATGGGAAGCTTTCTGTCATAGGTTCACTTAGTCTTTTCCTCATTCCAAAAACACTACGATGTTTTTGGCCTTTATTCGGGTTATTCTATCACAATGATGAACCTATAATGCCTCTGAATGGTATGCAGTGTTGTTTTTTAAACTAAAAAAAATCTGCAAATTTAATTGAAGGGCATCTTTGAACTGAATTGAATTGAACCGAGGAGTATCTTTCTCCTAATGGCTCCAGCTTTTGAAACATTTCTGGGGCATCAATAAAGCATCAGTGGTTCAGTCCCACCGTCCACATTGGGATCTATTAAATTGGCCATGAAATGAACTGAGACAAAATTGCAAAGGGTTCACTATGGCACATGTTCAGATGTGTATCATTGCATGATTACTTAGAAGCAAGGCCCGCTGTTTTCCATAAGGTGTATCCTTAGGACTGGTATCTATTATATAATTTAATATAATGTAGGAATGCTTAATATTTTAAGAGGTGAAACCTTTCTATCTTTGGTTTGAATTAAAAACCTTCAGTCATATCCTGGCCCTTTGATTTTACTTATAAACCTCTTATTAAAGAAAGAGAAGGAAAATAAGGCCAGCGACAGGAAATTCATCCTTTCACTTCATACAGCCTTCATATCGACTTAAAGGAGAAAGTAATTATGTTTAATACTCAAAAGTCATTACAAACTGGGTATTGTATGTTAATGAACACAATAATTCAATAGAATTATTATTTATGTATATTTTACAAAAGCCATGGCTAGCTTGTTTTACACACACACACACACACACACACACATTTATATATTATTATATTATATTATATTATATTATATTGCTCAATGTCCCCTTTTATTTTCCCCTATTGTGTGGCAGTTGCTGTTGCCACGCTATCAGTTGTGTTGCTATGGAGGTAGGAGGGTGTGTGTGTGTTTGTGCGTATCAAAAGGCAAGTGGTTAGTTCACTAAGCTCATGTTGAGGCATTTCTATGGTGGATGACAAAGACAAATAGGTATATATTCATACCGTATGTTATGTACAAGAAATACGTCCTATGCAAATAGAGTATTGCCATTACTGGGAAGAGGGATGGAATTTGGAAGTTTCAATTCTAAAAGCAGTGCTAAAAATAGATGTCTATTGCTGAAGCAAGAGAGAATTTCCTATAGCTGTAAAATAATGATTGGCCGTTATATTAAATTATGCTTGCTGCTGAAGAAAGACAGAATCATATGCATCATGTCTCAGGTTTGCCTGTGGGCTTGGTTTTTCTCTCAATCTATATATTCTGTCCCAGATAACAAAAAATAAAATAAAATCTTACTCTTCAGATGCAAAAACCTTGACTGTTCAAGCCGTATCCAGCTCGGTTGGAATCCAGGTACATTATTAGGGCTGTTGATGGATTAAAATGCCAACCAGATTAATCAAAATAATCATTTCAGTGCAGAAGATAGTTTCAGAATACTTCATAAAGATAATGATGCCCAAATTTACATCACCAACTTCAGCTTTGGGCTTACCAGTTTTATCAATTTCTCACTTGCCAAAATATTCTTTCATCAGTTAATAGTTCAGTTAGAGTAAACCCATTGAATCAACGGGATTTACAAAACTGTTGGCTTATGATTCAGCAATGAATTCACTGGGGCTATTCAATTTAGCAGTTAGATTTAGAACCCTCTGGTCATCTTCAAGAGAAGGGCTTCTTTCCAAAGCTACAGAGTTCCAGCCTATTTTGGAAGCCTCAATTCCAGGATGAAGGAGGTCCTGGGGCAACAATTACTCCAGTTCTGGACCCATTATATTTCCATTTTCCCTACTTAGCTCTCCCTTAGAGAGAGCCCCTGTACATAACCTTCACCTGTCTTTGGCTGTGCCTTTATTTATTTATTTTTATTTTATGAAATTATTTGTATCCTGCCTTAGTTTTGAAAATCTCAAGATCTGCAGACTTTGCTGGTCTCAATAATGGAGTGTCTTGACCTCACCACTTGTCCCCTTTCTGATGACACTGGACTCTGAGAACCTTGATGGCCTTGACCCCGGTCAGCTACATGCTGCTAAAGACCTTCTCTCCAAGCTCAAGCCCTCCTGCAAAGATTTTTAAAAATGTCTGAAGCCAATAGATGAACACTCCCCACCCCAAATGGTGACAAAGCTGATATAGTATTGATAGTGTGCACACCTGGAGTCTTGTTCAGTAGAGTAGATAGACGTAGCAGTAGAGAATAAAACCAGGCAGAAGTTGTGCCTCCTTCTCTCACTATATCAGGGTTTATGAAGATACATCATGGACTTCAGGATTCCATTGTAGCCATTGGTACAAGCCCAGGATAAAATTGTATCACATCAGCACTCGCCCCTTGGAAACAGCCCTGGGAGGAAGTGAAGTTACAAGCGTTTCATGAAATTGTCAGTGGAGAGAAGCAACCATCCCATATCATAAATAGATTATGAACTAAATAGATTTCAGGAAGCGTCACAACACTGCACCTGCTAGCAACATTCCACAGAAACATCTGAAAGCATTATGATTTCTCTTAAACTTCCATCTGCATCTAGAGGGCTTTCTAGATTGGCAGGAAAGTGTGACATGAAGTTGCCTTTACCTTAATGCTCAGCAGCTAGACTGCAAGCCCCAGGTGTGCATTTAAAAGGTACAGGGCAGCTAGACTGAGGGGTGTGGGAACGACTTATCTGAAGTCTTTTCTGTGGCTCAGCAGCTACATGGGAAGCTGTCAGAACGCTACAAACACAGGCGGAGCAGCTACATGGGCGGCAAGGAACGTGGCTTTTAGCCGCGCTGAACCTTTAAAAAATTTTTCCTTGCCGGCTGTGAATTGCACAATTCCGCAATTGCGCAATTGCACAGGTACACCATAGAGTCAAATTATCATTGCCGGCTGGGAACTGTGCAATTGCGCAGTTCACAGCCGGCAGCCGGCAAACCTGCGGGATCCGTCAAATTATCATTGCGGTTCCTCTGCCTTTTTATACTGTGCCGTTGCACTGGTGCATCATGAATGAACCCCCTTATTTTGTGAATGAATTGACATGTTATCCACAGTAGAATAACAGTAACGGCATCCCAGAGTCCCTACTGCGCATGTCTAGGGTTCGGATTAGGGCTGGAGCTAGGGTTTGGGAGGTTTAAAAAACTTTGCGGTTAAACCCCAGCTTTTACACCTGCAGGGCATTGAGCGTTTTAATTAGAAGTGAAGTCCACACCACGCATGCTCCCAACCCACGATCCATTATGCTCCGCACCTGTATCCCTGCCTTTAAATGGGCGCTTTAAAGATACAGAGCCCCATTTAACTACACCTTAGCCTTTAGATGCAGTAGCGATGTTGCGCCCTTTCTAAAAAAGGAGTGGGGAAATCAAGCTACTTTTTAAAGGCGCTTCTTCTCCCTTAAAACGCCAAAATAGCGTTTTCATGGCACACTTTCCCTTTTTCTCATCTAAGGCTGGGTTTTCATGCAGCCATCAACACACCTCTTTTTGCCAATCTAGATCAGGCCTAGGAATCTCTTTAAAAGGTTTAGTCACAGCAACATGGGACACATTTATTGGTGACTGGAAATACCAAGCCATGTTCCAGTGCAGAAGAGTTGGGTCAGACTGTTGGGGTCAGTAAATATCCCACCAAAGGCACTACCTTTACATGGTGACGGGACTGTATGCTCCTGTGAGACAGAGGCTATGCCAATGATGGCAGTTCCACTGGTAGGGTTTCCTATGTCAGACAGAGGCACTAGGAATCATATTGCAAAAATACATTGGATAATGGAGCACGCCAAAAAAATTCAAAAGAAAACCAACCCATGTTTTATAGATTGTAGCAAAGCCTTTGATTGTATATGGATTGCTCTTAAAGAAATGGGTGTCCCACAACATTTGATTGTTCTTATGTGTAACCTGTATTCAGGAAAAGAGGCTACTGTAAGAAAGGAATACAAAGGAACAAAATGGTTTCCAGTTGTCAAGGGAGTCAGACAAGGCTGAATTTTATGACCGTATCATTTAACTTGTACACAGAATATATCATGTGTAAAGCAGGATACTCAGAGGAAGGAGGTGTGAAAACTGGAGGAAGGAACATCAACAATTTAAGATTCACAGATGACTCCATACTACTAGCAGAAAACAGCAAAGACATAGAACAAACACTAAGGAAAATCAAGGAAGAAAGTGCAAAGGCAGGTTTAAACTTGAACCTTAATGAAACAAAATTAATGACCACAGATGAATTACATAAATTTAAAGCATATGATGAAAAATATTAAAATAGTTCAAGATTTACCATAACTTGGCTCAGTCATTAAACTGAATGGAAACTGCAGTCAAGAAAACAAAAATAGAGTAGGACTTGGAAAGGCTGTTATGAAGGAACTAGATAACTCGAGAAGTTAAGATTGCCCATGCCATCATATATCCCATTTCTATATATGGCTGTGAAAGCTGGACAGTGAAGAAAGCTGATAGGAAGAAAATCAATTTATTTGAGATGTAGTGCTGGAGAAGAGTTCTACAGATACCGTGGATGTCTTAAAAAAACCAATAAGTGGGTGCTAGAGTGAATCAGACTTGAACTCTCCATAGAAACCAAGATGACTGAACTGAGACCTGTCCTTTGAACATATCATGAGAAGACATGATTCCCTAGAAAATACAATAATGCTTGGTAAAGTAGAAGGCAGTAGGAAAAGAGGAAGACCACATTCGAGATAGACTCAGTCAAGGAAGCCATGGCCCTGAGTCTGCAAGACCAGAGTATAGCTATTGGTGAAAGGGTAACTAAGGACCCATTCCCACTTGTGGAAAAACCCGCATTGGAACCGGGCTGTGCTCCACTTATGAAAGCAATTCCAAAAGGCCCCTCGTCCACACTATGAAAAGGGACCTTGTTTGGAACTGCTTTCTTAGCCGGGAACGCTTGTTGTTCCCACTGGAGCTGCCATGTAAGGTGACAGCCCTTAACGCCCCATCCCCTTCTCGCAGGGGATTTTTTTTTATGGGTGGGGGGTATTGATTGCAAAATCAATCTTGTGCATTTGTGATCTTGTGCATTTGTGATCAGTATAATGAAGAAAAAGAGAAAAAGGAAGGAAGGGGGGAAGGAAGGAAGGAAGGAAGGAAGGACCCCCCAGGAGCAAGTGTGTGTGTGTGTGTGTTCCTTTTTCTTCATTATACTGATCACAAATGCACAAGATTACAACTGCACAAGATTGCAAATGCACAAAATTGCAAATGCACAAGATTGATTTTGCGATCAATACCCCCCTCAAAAAAAAAAGAAAGAAAGAAAGAAAAAGAAACGATTCTGACCAACGTTCCCACTTACTAGAAACGCTTCAGAATCATGTTTTCCGAAAAAGACCACTTTAAAACTAGTGTCAGGAAAGCCCGGGCTATTTGCTTTTAATCCAGTCCTTTCCTCCACTAATCGATCCAATGAGGATCGGAAGTCGATTCGAGTGTGAACGAGGGTCATATAGCCCGCGTCACACTTCGAATCAAAATGTAGCGGGAATGGGGCCATAGAGGTCTAATTCATAGGGTTGCCATAAGTCGAATTAGACTTGATGACAGTTAACAACAACAATAAATTATAACATTAATATTCACCAGCTGCTTTTAAAATTGTATAGCAAATAATTATAATGAAGATGGTAACCTATGGAAGGAATGATCATGAATCTTTAATCAGAAAAATAAAGCTTAATTGTTTCATTAAATATTTAAAATATACATTTTCTACCGTATTTCAATGTCTTTGGTTTTGTAAACACACACACCCCTTATTATTTTCTATGAGATTCAGACAAAGCCCTTAGATTCATTCTCTTGATTAAAAACTTTATTTATTATCAAGCTGCATATATAGCTTCCATTACAATATACAATTGCTATCCAAATCCTTGAGTTATATAAATGCATGAAATCTTTATGGAAACTGTTGATTAAATGAAAAGATATTAGAAAAGTATCTCTTGCTGTAGAGCTTCATTTAAACAGCATTTTAATCTTCTAATTATTAGTTCCCACACTCTACTCCATTGCCATTTTTGTGGTATCATATTATAGGTATCTTCATTCATTTTTGTGCCATAGAGTTGAGGCCACGGGTGTCACTTGATAATGCCTCTGAACCCTGTCTGAATGCTTACTTTTGGAAACGTCATCCATTTTAAAAGACTTATTAAATACATAAAGTAATGACTAAATTATATTACATCTAATATAACATTTCCCTGTGTATGTTCTGAAAAAGCTGTAACAATGTGCATAATCACATGGAGGTACAACATTTCATAAAGCTCCTTTAATCTCCATCACTTTTCATATCCTAGTTCAAAAACATGATTGCATCTATTTCTGCTGATGTTCAAGCTGGGAGTACCATCGAGGATGCATCTAAAAAATATGCACAACTACACACAAGAAGGGAGGTATCAGCTGGTTTGGGGGAAATCCAAGGTTTCATAGGTATAAACAAATCTTTAGAATCTCTTCCCATATACAACCGTGATTATATGCTTCAATGAAATAGAATGACTAGTATCTTGAAAAACAGTATTTCTTATTGCAATATCTTGTTACAGGTTGCATTTCTAACATAGATCAACCTCACAGACTCATACCTAAGATTCATTTAGTCTATAGCAGTGCGCTGGTTGTACTTGTGGTACCTGCATAAAGAGAAAAGAAGAGAACTCAACAGGCCTCCAGCTTCTCTGAAAGCTATATACAGTACGTGCATCACACAGAAACAAAGCTTAACGAAAGCAGTTCATTTAGGGGCTGTACATACAGGCCATAAGGGCCAGTGGGATGCTGCCCCATTCCTAGCTGGATCAGGACTCCAGCATGCCACAGCCCTGATCTGGCCTTTCACGGGTACAAAAAGGAGCTGCAAAAAGCACCATAGCCATGTTGAGAGGGCGTCATATCCATGTTGCTGCAGCTATATGGTGTTCTTTGGTGCTGTGTCATATGGACGCAGCGCCGGAGGCGTGCCATGACACCGTGCACCATGTGGAGTGGTGTGCGGCATGACGGCGAGGGCAGAGTTGGGTGTGCATCGTGAGGACACTTACGACCCAACTCTGTCCATATGCCGGACTTAATGGCTTAATGTGTACAGAGCCTAAGTTAGAAATTTGCACTTTTTGAAAAAGAAGATATCTGTCTGTATCTAAGAGGTTGGGGAATTTCCGCTTCATTCAGCTAAATTTGATGATTTCCATAGTGGTAGAATTTAAAGATAAAGCCAAGTGTAAACAATGTGAAGTCGTTCCTAAGGATCTATGTGTGGGGAGCCCTTTGCAAACTATATATCATATAGAGTTCATGGGTTCTACATGTGATGACTGGGTCTACAGTAGCCAACATTCCTTTTCAGTTTTCTTCAGCTAAACTCCTGCACTCCTATCTGTACCTGGTTTCCACTCCATCATAAGCATCTGAAGAAGTAGACTAAAGTCTACAAAAGCTCATGCTACAACCTTCTCTCCTCCCCCCCCCCCCCGGTTAGGTCGTAAACACACTGCAGAAATAATACTTTCAGACCGCTTTAACTGCTCTGGCTCAGCACTAGGGAATCCTGGGAATTGGAGTTTATTGCAGCACCAGAGCTCTCTGATTGAGAAAGCAAAATGCCTCCCAGAACTGCAGTTCCCAGGATTCTCTAACACGCTCCCACTCTTTCAAACGGGAGGAATTTCTCCGAACTTCGAATGGAGCCAATGCAGATTCATGTAAATTCGCTAGTTTAGCGAATTTACATGAACCCCTGCTCCGTTCGGAAGAAGCCCTGCTCCGTTCGGAATTACTTCCCATTACCCGAAAATAACCCCCTCCTGCCCAAATTTGCATGCGAAGCTTTAATTCACAATAACGTAAAACCCATGATGGCTTCCCTCTTGCCCGAATTTGCGTGCGAAGAGTTAATTCGCAATAACGTAAAACCCATGATTGCATTAGAAATGACCTTAAATTATACTTCCAATTTAGCCTCGTATGAAAGAGTCGTGAGCCAAGGCAGTTAAAGCGGTCTCAACTAGGTTGTTTCTGCAGTGTGTTTTGGACCTTAGTCTCAAAGGTGCTACAAAATCTCTATACGTATTAATTCTACAGACTAACGCAGCTATATCTTTAAATTTTACTAACATGTAGCAGGATACAGTACTGGTATGGAAAATTGCTATTCCTGCTAAAAGTGGAGAGCTGCTTTGAAATGAATTGGCAAAATGAAAAGCATAGGAAGACTTTACAGAACTAAGTTTTTTAAAAAACTGGAAAGGATCCACAAATTAAATAGGGATTGCTTGGGAAGGAGATGTTAGCCAAGCAGTTCTTTGCTATTTTAAAAAAATCCTAAAGCTAAAAGTTAAAGTTTTCAAATGTTTTCACATACATTATCTTTATAAACCACATAACAACCCTGCAGAATGGGAAAATATGATCAGAATATTGCAAGTCATAGGTCTTAGGTGAAAGATAGTGTCTAGTCAATCTACTACAAGTTGTCTTGATAGTGTCTAGTCAATCAACTACAAGCTGTCTTGGAAGAAACTGATTTTCTGGATCCATTTCAAACCGGATTCAGGACGGGATACGGAGTTGAGACTGCCATGGTCGCCTTAGTCGATGATCTCCATCTGGGCATTGACAGGGAAAGTGTGACCCTGCTGGTGCTCTTGGACCTCTCAGCGGCCTTCGATACCATTGACCATGGTATCCTTCTGGAACACTTGAGAGGGTCGGGTATTAGTGGCACTGCATTGCAGTGGTTCCGGTCCTATCTTTCAGGTAGGTTCCAGATGGTGTCGCTTGGGGACAGCTATTCGTTCAAGAGGGAACTCCAGTCGGGAATCCCTCAGGGTGCAATTCTGTCCCCAATGCTGTTTAACATTTACATGAAGCTGCTGAAAGAAATTTATTACAGCCAAAAAAATCTAAGCTAACATCAGGGCCTTTTCTACTACTGCTCCTAAATTATGGAACAACCTGCCGGAGGAGATCTGTCATATTTCCACTCTGACAGCTTTTAAGAAAGGACTCAAGACAGATCTCTTCCGGCAGGCCTTTCCAAGTTAGCTACCCTCCCCAGATATAGAGATATCTGCCCCCTTACTCGCCTATTTTTCCCCACTTGTCTCTCTGTACTGGAACATTTTTAATGTTTTTAATGTGTTTAATATTTTATACTATTATCGTTTAATTCTATTTTATTACTGGGAATGGGGGGTGGGGGAGGTTTAGGGTTTGATTTTATTGTAACTTCATGTATTTTATTGTTGTAACCCGCCCGGATTCTTCGTGATTGGGCGGGCTGGAAATAAATCTATTATTATTATTATTATTATTATTATTATTGCCAATGGCCCAAAACGCTGCAGAAATAATCCAGCTTGAGACTGCTTTAACTGCCCTGGCTCAATGCTAGGGAATTCTGGGAACTGTCGTTTTGTGAGACATTTAGCCTTCTCTGTTGGACCTAAGAGTACATAGTTAGTTCAGGAGAGTGTGGGGATTCCCTGCCTCACACTCTTCACCACTATATTACACCAGCTTATGTGGATAGCAAAATATTCAGAAAAAGGAATAAGAGCCAGCATCGTGTAAGGGTTTGAGTGTTGGACTAAGGTCCAAACCACACTGCCCTGGCTTAGTGCTAGGGAATCCTGGCAATTGTAGTTTCTTGTGGGACCAGAGCCCTGTGACAGAGAAGGCTAAATGTTTCACAAAACTACAGTCCCTAGAATTCCCTAGCATTGAGCTAGGGCAGTTAAAGCAGTCTTGAACTGGGTTGTTTCTGTAGTGTGTTTTGGACCTTAAATTCTGGAGACCAAGGTTCAATTCCCAGCTTGGTCATAAAGCCCACTGGTGACTTTGGACCAAGTCACATGCTCTCAGCCTCAGGGGAAAGCAATAACGAGCCTCCTTTGAACAAATCTTGCCAAGAAAACTCCATGATACGTTCACCTTGGGATCACCATAAAGCAGAAGGGACTTGAAGGCACACAACAACAAATTAACATTATTATTTCTGAACATTACTTTTCTATACGGGCAGTATGCATAGACATCATTCAGGTAATATCATACTGCACCCAGTTCTGGGCACCACAATTCAAAAAGGATGTTGACAAATTGGAGCGTGTCCAAAGGAGGGCCACCAAAATGGTGAAGGGCCTGGAAACCATAATAATAATAATAATAATAATAATAATAATAATAATAATAAATTTTATTTGTATACCGCCCTTCCTGCGATCAGGGCGGTGCACAGCATAAAAACAAACAATATAAAACAATACAAGTTATTAAAACATTAAAACAATGTTAAAACAATGTAACAATTACAATAGTAGTGTGTCAGGGCACGAAACCAATATGGGGGGAATCGCATGTGGGAAGATGTCAGGGGTATGCATGGTCAAACAAGTATGTTTTTAAACCCCTTTTAAATACACTGAGGGAGGCGGCCAAATGAAGCTCGGTGGGGAGGGAGTTCCAGAGGCTAGGGGCCGAGATGGAAAAGGCTCTCTTTGAAGTTGTTGATAATTTAGCCTCTGGAACTCTAAGTAGCTGTTGCCCCGTGGATCTAAGTGTGCGGGGCGGATTGTGTGGGGAGAGGCGGTCCATTGGGTACTCTGGGCCCAGACCATTTAGGGCTTTATAGGTAACGACCAGCACTTTGTACTGAGCCCAGAAGCGAATAGGCAGCCAATGAAGGTCTTTCAATATAGGTGTTATATGGGCGGTCCTGGGAGCACCAGTGACCACCCGAGCTGCCATATTTTGCACTAATTGCAGCTTCCAAGTGTGATACAAAGGCTGCCCCATGTAGAGCGCATTACAGAAATCCAACCGAGAGGTTACAAGAGCGTGTACTACTGTTTCTAGGTCCCCACGGTCCAGGTAGGGACGCAGTTGGCGTATCAGCCGAAGCTGAAAACAGGTGCTCCTGACTGTCGCATCCACCTGAGAAGTAAGATGGAGCGACGAGTCAAGGAGCACCCCCAGACTGCGTATAGTGTCCTTCACTGGGAGCGTGACCCCGTTCAGGACTGGTGGAACCACCTCCAACCCCGGGCCGGGAGAACCTATCACGCCTTATATAGCCACCTCAATTGATCTCAAAGGGGCGGGGTATAAATACATTTTATTATTATTTATTATTATTACGAGGAAAGAGAAGCTGGGTATGTTTAGCCTGGAAAAGAGATGGTTAAGAGGTGATATGATAGCCCTATTAAAGTACCCTGTTTCCCCGAAAATAAGACATGCCCCCCCCAAAACCTAGTAGAGGTTTTGCTGAATTGCTAAATATAAGGCATCCCCTGAAAGTAAGACCTAGCAAAATTTTTGTATATAAATAATATACAGTATATAATATATGTTCATTTTTTTTGTTCAACAATAAATGTGAATTCTTCTTCATGGAAAAATAAGACATCCTCTGAAAATAAGACCTAGCACATGTTTGGGAGCAAAAATTAACATAATACACTGCCTTATTTTCGGGGAAACACGGTATTTGAAGGGGTGTCACATTGAGGATGGAGCAAGCTTGTTTTCTGCTGCTCTAGAGAATAGGACCCGGAACAACGAATTCAAGCTACAGGAAAAGAGATTCTACTTTAACATTAGGAGGAACTTCCTGACAGTAAGAGCTGTTTGACAGTAGAACACACTCCCTCAGAGTGTGGCAGAATCTACTTCTTTGGAGGTCTTTAAGCAGAGGCTGGATGGCCATCTGTCAGGGATGCTTTGATTGGGAGTTCCTGCATGGCAGGTAGTTGGACTGGATGGCCCTTGCGGTCTCTTCTAACTCTATGATTCTATGATTAAAACGTCTTCAAACACAGAATAACAACTGACTCACAAGAAACAGAGAACTGAAATAAAATAGATATAGCGAAACAATAAATAGACCGCAAGACTCAAGACGAAGGGTGCTTTGAGTATCCTCAAAACAATACTAATGGGGAACAGCTTAAATTTTCTGTCTTGAATAGTCAGAGTGCTTGAAAAGGGAGTCAATGGGGTCACAGATAAATTTCAGCAGGGATATAATCATGCAAACATCCCACTACTGCCAATAGGAATTTCAGAGAATGGGGGGAGTTCTCCACAATTTTTTACTATGAAAAGGGTATGCCGAATCTGTCACAGACGATGCAGTGTAGAATATTGCAGCCATCCCATTCCTTTTTGCGTTTTCACTGGTTTTCTATCCCCTTCCTAAAAGTCAGCATTCTGTTCCCTCCTTGGCCTGTTTTTTCCCCCCACCTTAGGTTCCCACGAACATACTATTTTTCCTCGACAAATTTCAAGATTTCACCCAGGTTTATTAAGATCACAAAACAGAACTTGGAAAAGAGTTTTACACTACAGCTCCCAGAATCTCCACCCGCGTGGATATTTAATTGGCTGGGGGAATTCTGGGAGCTGTTTTCCCACAAAAATAACTTTTACAAGCTCTGCTTGGGAAGACCTGTACTCAAAGAACTGCAGTCACAGTTAATATGCAATTGCTGCTAGTACCATTGAAACAACAACCAAAAATGTACATCTGAAAAGCAAGGCAAGCATATGTAGTACTAAGAAGAATGTAGGAATGTCTCTTCACACACTGACAATCCTCAGATCTGAAAGGCGCAGAGATTTCCAGTGACTACCAGCAGTGTGTATCTATGCTTGCAGAATGCAAATTGCATTTTATTCTCTTGTTCCATCCCTTTGTATCCAAATGCTTCCTTGAAAAGCATACCTACTTGAGAACATGCAGTCTCTCTCCAGGCAAATCCACCCACCCTCTTGATGATGACAGAGGCAGCTCTGAGCTTGAAGAGATTAAATAACCTCAAACTAAACAGCAGAAAAATGTGCCGGTAAACTACAACTCTCTCAGTGTGCGTGTGTGGTTGTTGTTTTTTTTATAGGCAAGGCTGGGTGAATGAGCTGCATATCCACACCCAAAGGAAATAAGTGCAGCTTTCCAACTGGCAGATGAGGTGGTGCTCATAAGAAAGGGAGTTGCCATTGTGGGTAATACCCAGCTTGGGGATCGCTGTGAGCATCTTTGGCATTTTCAAGGCTGAGGAAGATACGACTGCAGACTCTTAAATGGTAAGTAGGCAGGGCTGGCTAATATGTTGAGAAATGCTTTATAATAACCTTGAATGAACAGCAGCAGCTGCGTGGATATTTATTTGAACACTACTGGAAACAGTGCAGAGGAGTACTTCTGCAATGCCTTTATTTTATTTTTTAATACTGCAGAGTGAATGTTTGGAGTTCAAAGCCATGCCTACATATATTTTGAATTGGAATGACAACTACTGTATAAGATAGAGAGTTACTGTATACAGTTAGCACTATTTGTTGCTCTTGCTCAGTACCGTAGTATTGTCTACTCGAACTGGCAGTAAGCTTGGAGGGCCAGCTTGTGAGGTAGGATCTGGTTTTGGGACATCACAAAAGGGTGGCCAATTATTATTAATTCCATTTATAACTGTTGTACTTTCACAACCAGAAATGGACTTGAGGGGTTTGCTGTCTCAGATATCACAATATCCATGCCAGCCTTGCCCATGGGGCTTATAGCTACGTACACTGACTTGGGAGAGGGATGCCTGTTTTCTGCTCCTCTAAAGGAAAATGGTTTGGGTTGCTTCGTTCCAGCATTTCAGACAAAGGTCTTGCTTTCAGCTAGGGTGACCATGGTCAGGATCCAGTGGTGCACTTCAGCAGGGCCCCCTGGTTTTAACCAGAATCATTAAGTACCATGCACCCAAAAAACCAGCTTCAGAGGACTAGGAAATACTTTGGAACAAGGTTTTTGGGACCAAAGAAGACTGCAGTTGGAAGGGGAGGATAGTGGACTCTCAAGTTTGCAGGCACTGGATATGAAAACAGATCACTGGATCTTGTCCCACATGCCCGACTTAACAGGGCACCATTTTCTGTTTGATGGGCTGTTAGAGGACAGTTCTGTGTTTGAGCCTTTGGTTTTAATTGTTTTAGCCAATGATCATTTGGTTCCTTCTTTCTTTCTTTCTTTCTTTCTTTTTTTTTTTTTTTTTTTTTTTGGTACTTTCTGCTTTTTTAATTATTTGTTTTCATCCTTTCTCCCTCTTCGGTATACTGCTAGGAGATATCCTTTTAGATATGCCAAGCTGAACATAAATTGATAAAATAACCACAGTAAATAAATTCATAGTGCACAGTCCAAGTTTGTTTTAAAGATTCAGAACTGCAAGAGGGGAGAACTTTGTGGGCCTCAAAGATGATCATCAGCAGTCAGGGAGAAACTTCCTGACAGTAAGGCCTGTTCGACAGTGGAACACACTTCCTCGGAGAGTGGTGGAGTCTTCTTTGGAGGTCTTTAAGCAGAGGCTGGATGGCCATCTGTCGGGGATGATTTGATGGAGAGTTCCTGCATGGCAGGGGGTTGGACTGGATGGCCCTTGTGGTCTCTTCCAACTCTATGATTCTATGATTCTAGGGCTTGAACAAGAGGCTGAGATCCAGTCATAGTCTTCCCCACTATGGTGGAATGAAATGTGGTTTATTCAGCACGTGCACATTTCATGCAAATCCCTATCCTATTTTAGTTGGTTGGTTGGTTTCCTTTCTTTAGGAAATGTGTAAAAGTCCAGCCTACTGGCTACACAATTCTTTCAATTAAAGATGCTCTTTTTTCACTTTGGGACAAGTCCCACTCTTCTTCTTAAATATACCTACATCTTTTGAAAGGTAATGCACAAAATGGCCCATAGATAAAAGCCACAAAGATAATCTTGTCTGTTGGTGCATTATGCTGGCATACCTTTGTCAGCAGAAGTGGTGGCAGCAGGAGGAAAAACCCATGGGCACAGCAGCCAAAAGGGAAAGAATCAGCTTTCTACAGCTGTGCAACCCTAGAGAAAGCGCAACCACTGATGCAGTGCACCAACAGGATTCTGGCCATTGATAGCCCTGCAAAAGACAGTGCACTGTTTCCCAAAAGTGCACAAATGAAACAAACTATTAGTACTATTACTATCATTGTTTCCTTTTTCAAAACTCTTATCTTCTGCCTTTTCCACAAAAGAACCCAAAGTTCTTACGCTATATATAAAAAATACAATTCATAAAACTATAATTACTTGCTTAAGTTCCAGCACCAGAGACAGTGTTTATTTCCCTCTTTCTACCTTTTAGCTGTTTAAATCTTAAAGATATTTAGTTTAAACTTATTCTCCAGCCAAAATGCAAATTTAAACCTTTGAGCTACCAAGGCCTCCAATGATCTACAGGATCTATGAGTGAATTTGTTGCTTTCAGAGAACAGATCTACTCCTTAGCAGGTTGAACATCACTCAGGCAGGCGGACTGATTCAACAAGTGAACCTGCAGTGCTAACTACCTCTCTTGCCTGGACTGAGTATCAGTTTATTAGTCGGCATCTATTCAGTCCTGTGTTAGATAAACCAATGGCTGCTCCCTACCATGCTGCATTGCTCATTTCATCAACCAATATCTGTTGATCAGCATTTCTTTTGCTTCCGCTCACACCCACACCCTGTATCTTCATGACCTTGAGGTTAGTTGGCACTGGCAGTATAAAGGTGTAATTTTCTTGGAAGGAAGATCTGTAGGAGTCTACTTTTATTTATTCTGTTGCAACACACCAGACCCCTATGTCACCAAGAATCTGGTTAAATGAGTTCAATAAAGCATCACATGGTTTACTGAAGATATAACCAGTAGCATTTGGGGAACAAGCACCTGGCTCTTGGTACACAACCCTCTTTGTGGGGAATTGCAAACTCCTTGGTGAATGTGTGATGTATAGCAGTGCTAACCCCCTTGCAAATCTTAATATCAGTGCTACACCAAAGGTAACTTCATTAAGGATGGCATTATTAATCTTTTAACCGTGGAAAGAGTGCAAAGTGTCATCACACTGTACTATAAGATGAGGCATTAATGGTATCTTCAATTCAAGAAACTTTATGTTTATTAACGGTAAGAAGGTGTTTTTCATAAAACCACATCGAGAAAATTGTCTTTGTAGTAGTCGTCATCACTAGCCAATCTGTCCTAAACAGTACAGCATGCCTGAACATTTCTCAGAATCAGAACTGGTTTGAATAAAAACTTTGGGTATTAAATTTCTTTTCTTATTTAATTTATTTGCATACTATTATTTAAAAATTCTTTCCGTATTGGGAGATTTGCTGCCTCTACTTACAGCCCAAACCCAATTTTGTGTGTTCTTTTTCACCAAATATTTTAGATGCTAATATGAGAGTACAAATGACACCACCCCATACTTTCAAGGTGATTCTTTACCTATGGATAATTACTCCAACATCCTGCCACTAAACCCACATATCATCATCAGGTAGAGGAAATTAGCCAACTCTGCTGTAAAGAGTTCAGATTTTGAAGCTGATTTCAGTGTTCCAGTGACATTCTGCCTGCCTAGTGAGCTAAGGTTCATGAAAAAGGTTGGGCTGACCAGAATGAAAGCCATTTGTGTTTGTCAGCTTGAGCATACAACACTGTTGCCTGTTTTTGCTATTGACAATTAGAAAGCTACTGTACAATTGCAGAAGTTAATGATGCATAATTAACATAAAGTGATTAGTTTATTTTGTAATTATTGCATTTTAACAATCAGGTTTAGGGTGAAGAGCTAGTGGGATTTTCTGCCTACAGTGCCAAATCAATTTGGTTGGCTTTGAGGGCTATGGAGTTTATCACACGGGAGGAATTGTTCTCAATTGAGAATGGAGCCAATTTGCAATTATGTGAATTCACTAGTTTAGCAAATTTACCTGGAATCTAATTGCGTTCGGAATGCGTTCAGAATGACTTCCCATTGCCTAAAAATGACTACCCATTGCCCAAACTTGTTTGAGATACTCTAATACGCAATAACGTGAAACCCCATGATTGCATTCGGATTGCCATTGGATTATACTCCCAAATTCCATCGAATGATAAACTCCTATGACTTCAGTTGACAGAGGGACATCATTTGCTGCTCTGCCTCAGTAAGCAAAATGTCTGTGGCTGTACTAAAATATGGCATGGCCTTCTTTGCGGAAGGCTTCTTTCCCTCTTCCTATTATTTTTGCAGATATTTACTTTTGCTGGGGCCCCTGGCCTGAAACATGCTTTACTTCTATACATCTTGGGATTCTTCCAAATTGCTGTTACCTCCCTCTTCTGATGGGATGGTTTTGTTTTGGCTGCATGAGGGTCAGCACTCAGAAAATGAGTTCACTTTTTAGCATAGACCAAGGATGAAGAAACAGAGGATTCTCTCAGCTGAAACCTATTAGATACTGCATTCTACCAGTGAGTGTGGTTAGAGCCTTTGCAGAAACAGTTCTGCTGGCTATCAGTCCATTTCCAGGCAGAATTGAAAGTGCTAGTTAATGACCATTGCAGTCAACTTGTGTCCCTACTGTCTGAAAGCCCTGAATGAGTTTGACCAAAGTTTAAGATCTTTGGGAGAAAACTTTCTCTTGTTTCCACCGCCACCACAGACACAATCTCACTCTGTGGGTTTCTTAGCCAGGCAGGATTTGAACCCTGTACTCCAGAGTCCTAGTCCAACACTCAAACCAGAACATCATGCTGGCTCTCACAAGACAAAACTAGAGAGAACCAAAAATGAGACCAGGACACGGTATGGTCTAAACGAACAGTGGCCTGCGGGTCCACATTTGTCTTCCAGACAAATTGTAACTTTCCTAAGCTCTGTTATATGTCTGTTTTTTTGCATCTGTGACTGTAAACTAAAACTAACTGTGATCCTCATGATTTTTTGAACTGCTGCCCCCATGATCCCTCAAGATGGGTTGTATCAGCCAGGGATGATGGGAGATGCGATCCAGGAACAACTGTAGAGCCAGAGGAAGAAACCCATTGGCCTCAGAAGACTGCGGTCCCCTAGCACACATGGCACCATATCAGCAGGACAAAATATAAAATATATAGATATTCAAAGATGGTTGTTGGGAGGAACAAAGAATACTTGTAGTACACACTGTTTCTCTCTCTCTCTGTTTTACATTATGCATTACAGCTAGAAAGTTCACTCAGGTCATACAAAAAACAACCACCACCCTTTAATCTTAAATCAAGACTTTTCCATACCTGTATTTATCTCTGTTGAATGATCACTTCTTTGCAGCACTTAGCTGCATACGCAAGCCAAATACAATTGAAAGGACCACTTTTGAGGCACTGATAACATACCTCTTGAGCGTTCACAACATTTCACATTCATTATCTAGTAATTATGTAAGGCAGTTGTTATGATCATCAAGAGTTCACATTTCACATTCATTATTCCAGTAATTATGGAAGGTAGTTGTTATTATTATCATCCTCAGTTTATAGTACTCAAATGGAGAGATGATGGAGTTTATCATACGATGGAATTTGGGGGTATAATGCAATGGCAATCTGAACACAATCATGGGTTTTACGTTATTGTGTATGAGTGTATCTCACGCAATTTTGGGCCATGGGAAGTCATTCTGAACACAATCATGGGGTTTCACGTAATTGCGTATTAGACTATCTCACACAATTTTGAGCAATGGAGTGGTCATTTTCGGGAAATTGAAAGTCATTCTGAATGCATTCTGAACGCAATCAGATTTCATGTAAATTCGCTAAACTAGCGAATTCACGTAATTGCGAATTGGCTCCATTCACAATTGAGAGAAATTCCTCCCATGTGATAAACTCCGATGATTTTGTCTCAGGTTGCAAATCCATATTTACCTGGACTTACCTCCATTGATACTCAGTGAGGATATTGGGAGCCATGTACAGGATTGCACTGCAAGTTCATGTTTGAATTAAAGCTTTCTCATCCAGCTTCATTCTTGTGTATGCTCAGAAATAACTTCAATTCAAATGAATGAGATTTACTTTGAAAAAGGTTCACATAGGACTGCAGCATTAGCCACAAGCCTTGACTTGTTTAACAAGCTGAGATGCTGAAACAGGCTTGTGACAGGCAAGAAAAGCAGTATGCAAAATTATATACCCTTTAACTAGAAAAAGTGAGGCAAATATTTAGACGTCATGAAAGAACAGGAGGAAATTGCTATTTGTTACTCCATGATGAATATCCCTCGTGCGATATTGAAAAATCTGAAATATTTCAAAAACCAAAATTGATCACATGGGTGGCTGAGACAGTGACATTTGTTTTCTGATTATTCAGTGTACACAAACTTTTTTCATGCACAGTATTAATTAAAATATTATGTATAAAATTACCTTCAGGCTACGTTTATGAGTTGTCTACAAAACATAAATGAATTTCATGTTTAAAATTGAGTCCCATCTCCAAGATATCTTATTATGTATATGTAGGTATTCCAAAATCCCAAATCCCAAACACTTTTGGTCCCAAGCATTTCAGATAAGGGAGACTCAACCTGTATTGTATTTTTACTATCGGGTTCGGAGAGAAGTGCTTGTGAAATTTTCATCCTTCTGTCTGCATTCAAGTCAGATTGGCTGGCTTTGGGTAGAACCCATATTAACTTGGGTCTAATCTGCACTGCAGAAATAATGCAACTTGACACTGCACAATGATGTGAAATTCAGGGATTTGTAGTTTTGTGAGATGTTTAGCCTTCTGTGTCAGAGAGCTTTGCTGCCACTGTAAATTACAAATTCCAATCTACTCCTCTTTTAGATTGCCGTGTTGGTCATACAATAAAGTACAATAACATCCAAAATTACCCAACAGTGATACCTTTATGGGGACAACCAAAATGCACAAAATACATGATGCAAGCTTTCAAAGCTCCACTGGCTTCTTCATCTGCCACAGAATTGTACAGAAGATAAGGTGGAGGGCAGTGCTGCCTAGTGGTTTGAGCACTGGATAATGATTCTGGAGACCAGGGGTCAATTTCCAGTTCAGCCATGAAACCCACTGGGCAACTTGGGCAAGTCACATGCTCCCAGCATCGGGGGAAGGCAATAGGAAACATCCTCGGAGTGAATTTTGCCAAGAAAACTCCATCATAGGTCCTCCTTAGGGTCTGTCCATAAGTGGGAAATAACTTGAAGGTACAAAAGAGTTTTTGAGTGGCTGTTTCTCTTCCTTCCCTCACAAAAGCTGTTTAAATTTATTTAATTATTTCATTTTTATGATGCCTTTCTTTCCAAAAGGGACCGACAGCGGCTCACAAGAGAAAACGGGTGTAGGAATGATGGACTGTCAACTGACAGGCAAAGGCTTTGTCTCCCTGCAGTGCTTAGTGTTTTGAGATGTTTGAGAAGGGCTTGGCAAAGTTACTTTGGGGGATTACAGCTCTCGGTTCCCCAGTCAATTTTGGGGTTTGGGATTCTCAGTGTTGTAATCTGGAAGACAGAGTTTCCCAAGGTCTGCTTTAGGAGCAATATTGTAGCATATCAGTATTGTGGTATAGTGATCACAGCACTAGTTTAGGCATTGCAAGGTTCAGGTGGTAGTGACTACATTTAGCCATTCAATGCCCTGGCTGACTTGGGGGCAAGTCACTCCCTTTCCATTTGAGCCATTCTAGAGGATTATCATGAAGATGGAGTGGAGGCGAGTCAGGTAGACTTCCCTGAGCCCAGTGGAGGAAATCAAAGTAATATACAATTGGCCCTCCACATTTGCAGTTTTGACTTTTGTGGATTTGATTATTTGCGGTTTTGATTAAAATGTTCTCTCTAGGAATCTCTAGGTCCTTCAGCGCAACTCTGCCAGAGGTTGATCATAGAGCTGTGATGGAGAACCTAGACATTTCTTGAGAAAACACTTCTCTACGCATTTGTAGGATCTCCATCATGATTCTGTGATCAACTTCCCTGAAACTGTATAATCTACCTGGCTCCTAAAATCTTTCAGCCAATTCTCAACTCCTTATTCCCCCCCCCCCCCTCTGTATTTTATTGCTACCCATGCTGTGGCCAGCATTGCGGTTTTGTGTATCATGTTTTATTGTACTTTTATTATTAGTAATTTAATTTTAAACTTAACTAATTTAATCCTATTTTAAGGGGGGGAGGTTGGGATGGAATTCTTGAATTATTTTAATCTGCAATCTGTTTTTAACCTTGTTGTACCCCGCCTCGATTGTTTTACAGAGGGGCGGGTAAGAAATAAATATTATTATTATTATTATTATTATTATTATTATTATAACTTATGGCAGATGTTAATCATAGAGTTGCACTGGAGGACCTGGCAATTCCTAGAAATGTGTTCTCTCAAGTAAAAAGAATAGTGTTTTTTTATTTTGGTTTTTCCACATTCATGGGGCTTCTTCACCCCTAACCACAGCGAATGTGGAGGAATCACTGAATAACTATAATAGAAACTTGGCATCTGCTGGGGTTTGGTTCAGGACTGCCACCATTCCATAGATACCAAAATCCATGGATGCTCAAGGCCCACTAAATAAAATGGTGAAGTAAAAGGGTGTCCCTTATATAAAATGGCAAAATCAAGTTTTGCTTTTTGGAATTTATCTATATATAAAGGTAAAGGTAATCCGTTGACATGAACGTCTAGTCATAACCAACTGTAGAGGGTGGTGCGCATCTTCATTACTAAGCTGAAGAGCCAGCATTGTTCAAAGACTGCTCTGGTTGTCATGTGGCCAGTATGACTGCACCAAACTCTGTTACGTTCCCACCAAAGTGGTACCTATTTATTTACTTGCATTTGCATGCTTTCAAACTGCTAACTGGCAGAAACTGGGACTAGTGACAGGAGCTCATGCAACACTCAGGCCTCGAGCTGCCAACCTTTTGATCTTACAATAATCAGAACTGGTGTTTTAACCACTAAGCCACCACATCCGATATGTATCTATATATGTGTGTATGTATGTAATATTTTCAAGCCATGGACGATTGACTCTGTGGATAAAGAATCCGTGGATACAGAGGGGCAACTGTATTCCCATCATCTTTTTCAAAAGCATGATTTGCGTCAGCTGAGCCCATCAAGGACATTGTCTGGCTTTGGCCTGGAGCAACTGATGTAGAGCCAATGAGGCATGTGGCTCCAGTCCAGGAATGAAGACCCCTTGATCTGGGAGGCAAATGTGGACCCCCAGGCCACTACTCTTGTCCCCGGTCTCATTTTTAGTTCTGACTAGTTCTGTCCTGCAAGACCCGGCATCGTGTTGTGGTATGGGTGTTGGACTAGGACTCTGCAGACCAGGGTTCAAATCTCTGCTTGGCCAAGGAAACCCACTGGGTGTCCTTGAGCAAGTCACACTCTCTCAGCCTCAGAGGAAGGCAGGGGCAACCCCCCTCTGAACAAACCCTGCTGAGAAAACCCTGTAGTAAGTCAAAAACAACACGAAGGCACAAAACCTAAGTATCCACGAAGAGCAGAGGAGCATGTGCAGAATGCTCCCTATTCTTTGCCTTGGACGTCTGGAAATAGGGAAGGTGTCTGAGCAACCGAATCCTCAGAGCACTGAATTCTCAAAGGAGTTTATCATACGACGGAATTTGGGGGTATAATGCAATGGCAATCCGAACACAATCATGAGGTTTCACGTTATTGCGAATGCGTGTACCTCATGCAATTTCGGGCAAAAGGGAAGTCATTGTGAAAGCAATCATGGGGTTTCACGTAATTGCGTATTAGAGTATCTCATGCAATTTTGGGCAATGGGGAGTCATTTTCGGGAAATGAGAAGTCATTCTGAACGCATTCCGAACGCAATCAGATTTCATGTAAATTTGCTAAACTAGCGAATTCACGTAATTGTGAATTGGCTCCATTCACAATTGAGAGAAATTCCTCCCATGTGAAAAACTCCAACGAAGCAACAGATCAAAGAAGCAACAGGGGGATTACTTTTATTTTTGTATTGTATTGCATACTCTATTGTTACCCACCTTGATCCCCAAAAATGGAAGTGGCAGGATATTTTATTATTATTACACTATCTCTATTTTGGTGGATGCTGCTGAGGTGACCCATGTCCTCTACCTATAAGTTCATGGACACATCCCTCAATACACTTTATACCATGCATGACGTGATGGCCTCCCAAACAAGAAAGCATCTCCCTTACTTTTTGTCATCTATTTTAAACATCAGTCTTTGTGAAGAAATTACCTTCCACAGACATAAAGGTTCAAGTTTAGTGTGTTAACTGACCAGGGAGATGCCAGGCCTCCACCAGATCGCACTTGAACTGTTAAATATTACAACAGCCAGAGGATAACTGTGGCATCTGATTAACACCCCAGGTCCAGACCCAGCTTATTTCACAAGCAAATCCAATGGTGCTTGCTTTGCTAGGTTAGGGGCCTTCTTTCAACTGAAATTAGTAGTAGAGAGAGAGGGGGGAGAGGACAAATATATACACTCGTCCCTCCATATTTGCGGATCTGATATTTGTGGATTTGATTATTCATGGATTTGATTGATATGTTCTGTTCAGGAATATCTAGGACCTCCAGTGCAACTCTATGGTCAAATTTAACTAAAAGTTGCACTGAAGGGCCTAGAGATTCCTAGAGAGAACACTCCACTAGGCCTTTGGAACTCCTCCAGCTCAACTCTATGGTCAATGTCTGGTATATGTTGACCATAGAGTTGCACTGGAGGACCTAGGAGTTTATCATACAATGGAATTTGGGGGTATAATGCAATGGCAATCCGAATGCAATCATGAATATCTCATGCAATTTTGGGCAATGGGAAGTCATTCCGAACGCAATCATGGGGTTTCACGTAATTGCGTATTAGAGTATCTCACGCAATTCCAGGCAATGGGGGGTCATTTTCGGGTAATGAGAAGTCATTCTGAACGCATTCCGAACACAATTAGATTTCACGTAAATTCGCTAAACTAGCGAATTTACGTGAATTCGAATTGGCTCCATTCGAAATTGGGAGAAATTCCTCCCATGTGATAAACTCCCTAGAGATTCCTAGAGAGGTGTTCCCTGAGGTAAAAACATAGGAGTTTATCACACTGGGGCTAATTTTGACATTAAAGAGAGAGTAAAGTGCATTTAAAGCATCCCACAAATAAAGCGAAAATGGTGAGTAATTGCGCGAATGATTATCACACTCAATGGTGCAAATAAAGCGATATTGGAAAGGCACTGTTGCCGAAATCCCGAAAGTAAATAGCTCCGCTCTGGGCCCCACAAGAAACTCCAACTCCCAGAATTCCATAGCCTTGAGCCAGACAAAGAGTTAAAGCGGGGCCAAACCGGGTTATTTTTCCAGCATGGACGCAGCCCAGTGCAACCACATGGGAGAAATAATCTGGATTGACACCACTTTAATAGCCCTGGCTATGCGCTATGGAATTCTGGGAATAATATTTGGTTGTGGCAATTTGCCGCTGTAAATTCGATGCTTCTTGGTCCTGCTCTAAACGGAGGACATTTGGGCCTCCATCCTGGACAGAAGGCTGGGAAATGGAGGACGTGTCCGGGAAATGGAGGACCATGGGATAAAATCATACAACTGTAAACTCATGCTTTTTAAAGCAGTGTTCTCAATGGAGGACATTGGGGCATCCTTCCTGGGCAGAAGAGTGACATGGAGGACGCGTCCGGGAAAAGGAGGACGCATTTTAAAAAATCCATTTAACTGCAAAATCGTGCTTTTTTGAAAGCCATACCTCCTATAGAGAATGGGGGACGCGTCCGGGAAAAGGAGGACGCATTAAAAACCGCACATAACTGCAAATCCGTGCTTTTTTTTTTTTTTTTAAAAGCCATATACCTCCTATAGAGGATGGAGGACGCATCCGGGGAAAAAGGAGGACGCCCTGGCCAGCTTGAGCTTAAAAAAAAAAGCCATTCACTGCAATTTAGTGCTTTTTTTAATAAAATGTTTTTTAATTAATGAAAATACAAAGTAGTAACTTCAAAGAAAAATTTAATTTTTTTTAAAAAAATAGTGCTTTTTTTTTTTTTAAAAAAAAGCCATGCCTCCTGGAGAGAAAGCTTAAAAAAAAATTTTTTTAATAAAAAAAATGTTTATAATTTTTTTTAACTAATGAAAATATAAAATAGTAACTTCAAAGAAAAAATAATTTAAAAAATAATAGTGCTTTTTTATTAAAAAAAAAAAACATACCTCCTGGAGAGAAAGCTTTAAAAAAAATTTAAAAAAATAAAAAATTGTTTATAATTTTTTTTAATTAATGAAAATACAAAACAGTCACTTGAAAGAAAAATTAATTTAAAAAAATAATAGTGCTTTTTTTATTTTAAAAAAACCACCATACCTCCTAGAGAGAAAGCTTTAAAAAAATTAAAAAAAAAATGGAGGACGCGTCCGGGAAAACGAGGACGTCCGGGCAAAAGGAGGCGAGGCAGAGGAGGAGGAGTCACGTGGGGCAGTTCCTTCTGGGCTGCTCATTCTGATTAACGTTCCAAATCCGAACGTTGCGGAGCCCAGGGTTCCATAGAGAAGGGACCACCCACCTCGCTCTGCTGGCCTGCAGAGTCCTCTTCTTTGGTGTGTAGTAGTGCCACCTGACCGCCAGGGGCGCTGTGTCTCCCCCCCTTTTAATTAATGGTAGGGTCTGAGTGGGATGACTCTCTGCAGCAGAGGGAGGCACCACTCCTCCTCCTGCGGGGGGGGGGAGCTCCCTTGGAGGACTGGACTGTTGGGCAGCAGCAGCAGCATCCTTAGCAGCAGCATCCTTCAGGTGAGTCTTTGCCTCTGCCTTTCCATTGAGAGGAGGAGGAGGAGGACCCCCTTGCAAAAGAAAAGAAAGAACAAATCCCAACCCCAGCCTGTTGGGATTTGTTCTTTCTTTTCTTTTGCAAGGGGGTCCTCCTCTCAATGGAGATCAGGAGACCTTCTATTGGAGAGACAAGCATTTTGATCATTAGAAGGACTCAGCTTCTGCTGCAGGTGCAAAGCAAGTGCTGCCTGCCCTCCTGATGCAGAGATGATGAAAAAGGAGATCTTCCTCTTCTTCTTCCTCCTCTTCTACTCCTTTGCAAGTAATCAGAGTTTTTTTTCCCATTCCATTCATTTTGTATGGGAAGTGTTTTCTCCAGAGGAGAAATGTGGATCTTCTTCATCTCCCTCTTCCTCCTCCTTTCTTCTTCTTCTTTCAAGTAATAAGAGGTTTCCCCCATTCCATTCATTTTGTATGGGAAGTGTTTCCTCCAGAGGAGAAATGTGGATTTTCATCATCATCATCATCATCTTCTTCTTCCTCCTCCTCCTCCTTTCTTCTTCTCCTTCCTTCTTTTCTTCTCCTTCTTTGCAAGTAATAAGATGCTTCCCCCTCTATTCATTTTGTGTGGAAAGTATTTTCACCCAGATGAGAAATGTGGATTTTCTTCTTCTTCACCATCATCATCTTCATCATCATCATCTTCTTCATCATCATCTTCTTCTTCTTCCTTTTCTTCTTCTTCTTTTCAAGTAATAAGAGGGGTTTTTTTCCATTCCATTCATTTTGTATGGAAAGCGTTTTCCCCAGAGGAGAAATGTGGATTTTCATCATCATCATCATCATCATCATCATCAGTCTTCCTCCTTTCTTCTTCTTCTTTGCAAGTAATAAGAGATTTCCCCCTCCATTCATTTTGTATGGCAGGTATTTTCTCCAGAGGAGAAATTTGGATTTTCATCTTCATCATCATCATATTCCTCCTTTCTTCTCCTTCTTTTTCTTTTGCTTCTTCTTTTCAAGTGATAAGAGGTTTTCCCCTTCCATTCCTTTTGTATGGAAAGTGTTTTTCCCAGAGGAGAAATGTGGATTTTCATCATCATCATCTTCCTCCTTTCTTCTCCTTCTCTCTTTTCTTCTTCCTTTTCTTTTAAGTAATAAGAGGTTTTTTCTCCCCATTCATTTTGTGTGGAAAGTATTTTTTTTCCATTCAAGAAATGTGTATTTTCATCTTCCTCCTCTCCTTCTCCCTTTTCTCCTTCATCTTTTCAAGTAATAAGAGGTTTCCCCCTCCATTCATTTTGTGTGTGGAAATATTTTCTCCAGAGAAGAAACTTGGATTTTCATCATCATCACCATCGTCTTCTTCCTCCTTTCTTCTCCTTCTGCTTCTTCCTTTTCTTCTTCTTTTCAAGTAAGAAGAGGTTTCACCCTCCATTCATCTTATGAGCAAACAAAGTATCGTAAGGTACAGGACAACCTAGCAGGGATGGTTTTCTTTTCTGGCATGCACACGGGTCAAGTTTTTACTAATTTTTAAGAAAATGACTTTATTTAAACATGGCATGGGTTGGCTTCACGTTTGGTAATTCGTCTTCCCAACATGAGAGGAAAAATGCATTTCAATTGTTGTAGCACAGCTTTGAAAGGTTTTGTTCATTCTCAAATACATGCTCTGGTTGGGATTTGCGGTGGTGATCGTCTCCTTTCTTTCTTTCCTTCCGGAAAAAAAAGGAGCAGAGATGTAGGTCTATGTCATTTAAATATATATGTGTTCGGGATGTGAAGGGAGGGAACAATCTGGGACCACATTTTGTTTTTTCCAGCCTGGACGTGGTCCATTGGAAATGGTCACATGCCGCAGAAGTGTATTTCGAGTAATGAAAATGAGGACAAAAGGCGGAAAAAAGAAATCTGGATTTTAAAATGATGATGGGGGAAAACTGACTAGAAGCTACTGTTAGTGCAATCCTATGTATGTCCCACCTAGTTCAATTGGATTTGCTGCTTGGGATATATGGCAAAGCTGAAATCCTCTATGCACCTGTCAGGGAATCAGCCCTATTGAATTTAGTAGGGATTAAGAAAAGACCTGGCAAAACCACCTCTGAGGATTCCTTGCCTAAGAAAACCCTATGAAATTCATGGGGTCGCCATAAGTTGACAGGCGCCTTGAAGGCACACACACATGCACACAAGTGTCCATAGACATGCATAGGATTGCACTGCAAGGCGTCTGTTCGGATGAAAACCGAGAATGCTGACAGTTTGGTTATTAATCTGCTTGGAAAGCTGCCCCTCCGAGGCGGACGCGGTGGATCAAATCCAAGGATGTGCAGAGATGGGTGTGTCCCTTAGACTTTTTGCCAAGATTTGTAGCTCACGGTGTCTGGACTGCATCTTCGCCGACTACAGAATGTGAAGCCAGAGCTAGCCAAAGGGCTTGGCTTTTATCAGCAGTCTGCTATTGAAAGATATAGAACAAATGCGTAGGGTGGGATAACGCCCAACGCATGTGCCTTTCTCTGAGACCCATGTTTGTCCTTGATTGAGCAGAAGTATTTTTTCTTATTAAAGAAACAAAGATTTCAGAATAGAATCCATTCCTAGGTTATTAGAACAGGGGAAAAATGGTGCAGAATGACTAGTCAGTATTTAGCTGAGCAGAGAAATATATTAAGAGCCACAGAATGGCCACATTTTATGTAAGGTTCATGCAATCCTTGTATATTTAACAGGGTCCTTATGATGCCGTATGTAGCCATAGAATGTGACAGTCCTATAGAATTTAAGATGCTCAAGATTTGCCTTTGTCTAACGGGTGAATAATGCCTAAGAGAAAGACTTTACAGCACTCGGCTTCTCAATTGTAGAATAACTTATTCACAGTGGTCCCTATTGCCATTATACCTTTGACTCGTAGTTTGAGTCAAGCTAAGCTGTTTTAAATGAAGTTGGGTGAAAAGATTGATGGGCTGTTTAAAATGCAGCTGTATTTTCGATTTCACCGAGACTGCTATAGGGATTTTTCCTACAACGTTTTGAAGCTCAGCGTAGCGATGAAGAACCTCTTTTCAGATATAAATGTAGATCACCAGTGAGAATTGGAATTAGTGGCGAATTACTGTAAGAGTGATTTAATGAAATTCCGTTTTGGGGAGTGTCCATTTCCACAGTCATGCTCATGAATGCCATTTCATATACATCTCCAATTTTAATTTTTTAAATATTTTTAAATTTTTTAAATACTTATACCCTGCCCTTCAGCCTTAAAGGCTATTAGATGATTCCCTGCCCTCAGGCTTACAATCTAAAAAATTTTTAAACTGAATATGTATGTTGGCCTTTGTAACACGACTGTGGCATGAGATTTGAAACACTATGGGGTTTGTGTATCTGTGTGCCTTCAAATCATTTGTCAGATTATAGGAACCCCATGAATTTTGTAGGATTTTCTCAGGCAAGGAATACTCAGAGGTGATTTTTCCAGGTACTTCTTCAGAAATATAGCCTATAGCACCTTGGTATTCATTGGCAGTCTCCCATCCAAGGGCTGCTCCTGCTTAGCTTCCAAGATCAACCGGGATCTGGTGCCTTCGGAGTATTTAGGCCTGGTACCAAGGAATTTACATCTGTGCAAAAACCCTAAAGGTGCCCAATCTTATAAACATTCCTAGGATCAGGTTGCTTTAAAACCTCTGTGCTTCCGAAAACCATTGTGATTGGTGGACTCACAAGCTTAATTCTGGAATATGGAGTATATTCAGAGTTTGAAAAACGTAAATAATTTTTTATCATATGGAGAGGAAGGCATTACGGTAGTTGGGCAGAATTTGCATAACTAAACTCTCATCCCCCTCTCCCCTTTTCCTTGAGATGAAAAGTACTCAGAATTTACCTGGGTATATTTTAAGAAAGCAAAGCTGAACGTGAGAAGCTCTGTGGTTTTCTTTCTTCTTGATATTTAATATTCTAAAAGTTATTTTACAAAAAATAATCTTAGAACTTCGATAAACATACAGCCTTGAATGTGACTGTTTGCGGAGTCCGTATTAATGGATGTGAAACGTGTGCCGTCAGGTGTAGATTTTTGTGTTGCTATAAAAGAGAGGAGAATACATTTAGTTTCAGGAGTTTGTTGCCACCAAAGCCGAGAATGAAAGATGTGCATGTCAACATGAATGTGAAAGTGTCTTAAAAACACTACAGTTGAATGACTTTATAAATACCTGTGTTATTGAGTTTATAGTCGTGAGGTGCATTCTTGTTGTATGCTTCTGTTTGATCGCCCGGTAATGGCTGCGTTAAAATGTTCTGGAACAAAATGGCTCCTCACGTTGTCTCGGGGCGTAGAGCTATGGAATAGAGCATTCCAGAACACCTACCTATTCCTAAATGGCTAGTCAAGCTGAATAAACAATTAACTTCTCAAACTGGCACAGCGAATGAAGTCCCTGGTTCAGTAGAAATGTGGGAGCATTGAAACGGATCTTATACAAACTAAGCTTTTGGCCATGAAAGATCTGGTAGATCCGAAGAAAGCGTAAAGCGGTGCAAATCACGCAAGCCTTTCTGTAAACTCAGAAGAAGTGGAGCTGATTTGTTACCAGGTTTTAGTTAAGCCAGTTCCTTATTTTGAGATCCTCTCTCTTTAGTACTAGGAACGTTATCAGATGGGAGGAATTTTTCTCAATTTCGAATGGAGTCAATTCACAATTATGTGAATTTGCTAGTTTAGCGAATTTACGTGAATTCTAATTGTGTTCGGAATGCATTCAGGATGACTTCCCATTTCCTGAGAATAACTTCCCATTGCCTGAAATTGCATGAGATATTCTCATGCGCAATAACGTGAAACCCCATGATTGCGTTCGGAATGACTTCCCATTGCCTGAAATTGCATGAGATACACTCATTCGCAATAACATGAAACCCCATGATTGCGTTCAGATTGCCATTGGATTATACTTCCAATTTCCGTCATCTGATAAAGTCCTAGGAGAACAGAGAAACCCGCTGAATATCAACCCGCAAACCAGATCAGTCTGGTGCGATAGGGAGTCTTTGACCCTCCAGATGTTTTGGACTAGAATTCCCATGCTAGCGGGCAGTTCTAAAAGATGAAGTTCAAAACACTGAGAGAGCCAAAGATGCCTACATTATCCCTGACCTTTATCAGGACTAATGCAAAACCACAAGGTACTACTAGTACTTTACTGCGGAGGGAGGGAGGTGGTCATGAAATGGACGATGTTTGCTTTCCCTTATCAGAAGCACCTCCAGATTACAGTTTGAATCAGTTACAGTTTACAGTGAAGAAGCCTTTTATTTGCATAATTCATGAGGTTAGATTTAGATTGTGTCTGGTGCAGAAGATCTCTGGTCGCAGCAAGGCATGACAGGGCAAAGAGGCTATCATCACTGTTCCTTTCGAAAACAGAAAACCAACATTTATTTAGATCTGGCCCTAAATACTTGACTGGATGCTACAGTGGGTACAAATTGTCCTAAGGTAATCAGCGGAGCTCAGGTGTAATTAGTTACAAATAACTGATTACTGTACAGAATGCAAAATTACAATTAAGGTAGGCCAGAGCTGGACAATTGCTTTGACTCTGGAGGACTGCTTTTCAGGTTGGCCCAGAGCTTGAGGGCTTCACTTTCTTTGTTTTCTTGTTTTATTTAAAAGACTGTTAAAGTTAACATATAAAGCTTAGCTATGTACATGTAAAATAAATTGGAATTAGATGAAATTAATTAAAATAATTGATTAAACGTTATCATTACTAACATAGGAAATCACTGCAGTCATATTTGATTGATGTTAAATTTATATTTTGCTCTACGTTAACCTTAAATGTACTTAAATGTACTTCCGTTACTATGATACTGGTTAATTATTGAACTAAATGGAACAGAATTAGCTGTGAGTTTAGTTCTTTCTCCCATTGACTTTACTGCATTTATTTCTTTTTCCCATGGGCTGCAGTCCATTCACTACTGAATCGTGGTGGCAAATTGCAATGTCATCTTGGAAAAAAAATTCTGGGGACACTGGGAGTCTCAAAAAAATGTCATGGTGCCACGTATGCACCATAAGCTGAATATTACCCTGAGTTACATTATTAGTATAACTTAAACAAGGATTACTACTTTTGTGATGTGACTACTGCTTTTTAGTTAACGTTTATAGATTTGGGATGCACTCGTTGTTTCAGTTATTTAATTTCTTTCCCAGAATTTGCACTCATGATATTAACCCTCTGATTCTGTTATCTCCTTTTAATGTGTTGGTATAAAGTGTGCTTATAAAGAAGTGTTTTTATATGCTGCTATGTGGTCATCTTTGTGTTTGGAAATGTTTTGTTGAAGAGCCTTTTTGCTACAAAATTTAGTTTTGAATTAAATATATAAGATTGCGAAACCAACTAAATTCTATTATGTGATGTTTATTTATTTCTTTATTTTAATCCTAAGCATTTTCCTAAATGATATGCTTTTTCTGAAACTGCTGAGGTAGCAGGGCTACATTTTAAAAGCAACATTTGTGCAGTATTTTTTTTAAAAAAATTCTGAACATCCTTTTTGGATATAACTGCTGGAATGTGAACGTGGGTCTGGGTGTACAATTGTTGTGAGCCTTTGTTTCCGACTTATGGTGACTCTAAGGCGAACCTATCACAGGGCTTTCTTGGCAGGTTTCTTCAGAGGGGGTTTGCCATTGCCGTCCTTTGAGGCTGAGAGATTGTGACTTGCCCAATGTCACCCAGTGGGTTTACATGACCGAGCTGGGATTCAAACCCTGGTCTCTAAAGTTGTAATCCAGTGCTCAAACCACCACACCACACTGTACGGTTAGTCTCTTATTAATTACATGATTAAAAAACAATACTGTATATTTGTATGTGTGTGTTTATTTTCAGTGTTGTCTTAGGCTGTTTAAGTGTCTTTTGTTCCAAAAGCCACTGGCTTGTACCATTCACATTTTAAAATACGATCAGGAATGTAAAGAATTGCTTTGGAGAAAGTACAATTTTGACAATAACTGATTTTGAGGGGCTTGGAAATGAAACTAATTACTTTTGAAAATAACTCTCTAACCTCAACAGTTTGGCACTGAACAAAATGAAGGGGGTGTTTCACAATGTGTGACTGAGAGACTTCTGTTCATGCTTTATTTGTTCCCAAGTAAGCTCACTGCAAGAAGGTGTTATCTCTAAATCAACATGCATAGGATTTTTCTGCACATAAGACGTATCTGTGGGCAAACACACTGTTGTTTATTTATTTGTAGAGTGGAGGATATGGACTATAGCTTTCAAGGTCTCTTTTGTAAGGCAGATTTAGGAGTTTATCGGACGACAGAAATTGGAAGTATAATCCAATGGCAATCCGAACGCAATCATGGGGTTTCACGTTATTGCATATTAAAGTATCTCATCCAATTTTGGGCAAAAGGGAAGTCATTCCAAACGCAATCATGGGTTTTACATTATTTTATATTAAAGCATCTCATGCAATTTCGGGCAATGGGGGGTCATTTTCGGCAATGGGAAGTCATTCTGAATGCATTCCGAACACAATTGGAATTCACGTAAATTCGCTAAACTAGTGAATTCACGTGAATTCGAATTGGCTCCATTCGAAATAAAGAGAAATTCCTCCCGCCTGATAAACTCCTTAGTAATTTTGTCATTGTGGATTACGGTTCACTTAATTTCAGGCAAACCGGATACATGTGTGTGAGGGGTATTTGTTTTAAAACTTGAAACAATGGATTATTGTATCAGATTCTGATCCTAAAAGTTCTGTAATAACCAAAGCCGCATGCTTGTGGCATTTGGTTATATGGGACTGGCCTTTTGGGTGACAGAAGGACAGACAGAAGCACTGCAGGTCCTTGAGTGTTGAAAGCTAGTTGTGTGCTTCTTTTGGATCTCTTCTGCCATTTCTCAGTTGCAAAAGCAAAACAAACAAAGTGACGTTGGAGTTTATCACATGGGAGGAATTTCTCCCAATTTCGAATGGAGCCAATTCGAATTCACGTAAATTTGCTAGTTTAGCGAATTTGCGTGAATTCTAATTGTGTTCGTAATGCGTTCAGAATGACTTCCCATTGCCTGAAAATGATCCCCCATTGCCCGAAATTGCGTGAGATAATTTAATACGCAATTATGTGAAACCCCATGATTGCGTTCAGAATGATTTCCCATTGCCCAAAATTGCGTGAGATACACTCATACGCAATAATGGGTGACCCCATGATTGAGTTCGGATTGCCATTGCATTATACCCCCAAATTCCGTCATATGATAAACTCCTGTGTCTTACCTTATATACCTTATATACTATAAATTGACCTCATGTATAAGTCGAGGACAGGTTTTGGGGCCAAAATTATAGATTTTGATATGACCCATGGATAAGTCAAGGGTAAAACCTAGGTGCATGTAACAAAAGATCTAAAGGATGAAGCAAAGGAACTTACAAAATTCCAGCAATTTTGTGTTCACACTAAGGCTGGATGGATGAGAGAATAGAAGGGCATCAGTGCTTCCAGGACATACTATGCTCTTGCCTTTCACCAGGGGATTGTTCCCCTTTTTATAATAGTTAAAGTACAGGACTAACATTGACCCATGGATAAGTTGATCCAGGTGTTTGGGGGTCAATTTTTTGACTAACACTTATACATGACTATATACAGTAATTTCAAAGAAGTTGCTCCATTGTGTTGAAGCTTAAGGAAGGTGAACAAATAGAGTTAAGTTGTGTCTGTGCTGGAGATTCTGTTGCCCATCTCAAGTCCATTGTATATATGCTGTATTTTCATTAAGTCAGATTTTTTTTTTTTTGTATAAGTAGGGATCTGATTTGGTATCAGATTCTATATACTTGCTCATCAAAACATTCTCTCCCCTTCCCCAAATTTGGAGAGCATAGAATGGTTGGGAATTTTCTAATAGATGTCTGGAGTGCCATTAAAGAACTACAGTTCCTATGGTTATCTGACCTACTCTGCATTCATTTCAAGATGGACAAATGTGCAGAGCCATCATGCAGGTGGCCTATCTCTTTAATCCACAATAGTTGAAGTCAGGCTTTTGAAGACATGCACAAGATCATTCTTGCACTGAAAAAAATGCAGGAGTCTAAAATTGTACAGTGTCTTCTACTTGATGTATTTGGAAGGAAACTATGTGTGGATTGAGAATGTTGGCCACGTGTACTGTGTAAATATTTATATGTTGTCTCAGTTTCATCTTTAAAAAAATACTGGACTGTAAGGCTTGGATCTGTAGAGGAGTGGGGGGAACCCCAGGAAAATATTGAAATGTGTGTATTGTGTGTCTTGCAAGTTGTTTCCAATGCATGGTGACCTTAAGACTTATCACGGGGTTTTCTTGGCAAGACTTGTTGGCGGGTGGGGTTGCCTTTGCCTTCCTCTGAGGCTGAGAGAATGTGCCCAGTATTCCCCAGTGAGCTTACAAGGCTGAGCAGGGATTTGAACCATGATTTTCAGAGTCATAGTCCAACGCTCAAACCACTATACCACTAGAAAATATTTGGCCTTTGAAGTGTGTGTTACATTTTATTTATTTTATTATGATTTTTGTATTTATTTCCCATTCCTGGTGGCTGTTAAGACCTCATACAGTTTTGCAGGATGCATATCAATGGTTCTTATCATAATTAACTGTAATGAAACAAAGCAACGTATCTTTTAAAAGTAATTTTCTATAGCGATGTCAATATTTCCACACTTGGTTAGCATGTACCTGCTTATTTCTTTAACAATGCTGACTTGATTTTGTTTGCACATATCTGCGTATCTGTCTATATGTCTTTTAAATTGTCCTGCGGATGTCTTGCAGTGTTTGCATTTCAAATAGAGAACCTAGATGTCTGTGTGCCAAAGTGGAAATAATCAGTGCCAGTATGTTGGCATATCATTGTTCACTGTGATCTGTTTTATGGCATCACTGTTTGGACTGATATGTGCTTTCCGTAATATCAAAATTGGTAGTTGAAACATTTCACTCCCCCTGGATGGTTAAAAATGCTTATTCACGCTCAAATTAATGCGCCAATCTACCATTTGAGAACACATCTTCATGCTGTAACTATTGCAGACTGAAGCAATGTTTTTTGTATTTCTAGATTACACTTGTTCCTTTGATATAATGTAAATTTTATATAGTGTTAATTTAAAGGTGATGGCTTAAGAATGTTTAATTTAAAATGTATCACTATTGACACATTTTCCTTGCAGTGATGAACAAGAAGTATTTCTTAATCGTAATTTGTGTTACAAGTGACGTATGTGTGTGTTCAGATACACTAAAAAGCTGCAGACAAATGAGAAATTAGCTGGAAATCTATTGTAATATAATAATCTTAGAAAACAGAAGACATGATCAGTCTTAGACTGAGCAGGGTGGGGCACAATGCAGTATTCGGCGCCTTGTCTTTTGTCTGGTAAAATGGCTGAGATGAAGTTCTTATTTACAAGTCATCATTTTGCATGACCTTTAAAAGGCAGGGAAACAAGTGAATGTTTCTTTTTGTTGCCACGTAATAGGCTAAGATGTTTAATGTATTGCCTTGACTTTCTGCTGCTTGAATTCCTTTCTCAGTATGACTTGTTGAAATTAAATGTTGAAATTGATTCAGTGCATGTTAATCGCCTTATTCCAACTTTCCGGTGGGAGGAATTTCATTTGTAAATAGGTTTTGTTTGCAAAGGTTTTATTTTTTCCTATTCTGTCATGAATGAAGCATAGAGGTTGCCATTATTTTCACATGGAAGCCAGGGAGAATATACTTATATTTGTACTTACAAATATAGCACTGAAAAGATACAGTATTAGAAAGTTAGGGGAAATCTGTACATTTCTGTCTGTTTGGCGAAGGCAGGCATTTTAAATGCTGTGTGCAGATATCTTTTGAATTACATACTGTCTGTTGTAGTAGATTTGTAAAAGGCCTTCTCCGGTTATAATGGAACCAAATTTTTAAAAATATTTTTACAGGCATTTTTAGATAGGATATTTACATTGTAATTTCAATTCTTTTGTCTCTTTTTTGCTCTTTTTAATGTTTTAATTGGCTCTGTCAATGTAAGAATAATTTAAAAAGCTCGAAAAATGAATTGCACTACTTCATGACATGGTATATAAGAAGTTAAATTCTTTGTGGATTGCCATGGGTTCCTGAAAGCTAAACAGTCACCGCTGCATAGAACATAATGAATGTTCCTCATTTCAGAGCATTATGGCTAGCTGAAGAGTACTATAATGGAGATAGTGTCTTAGTTCTTGCCTATTTCTAATGTTTTGATTGTTTGATTCCAAGAATCAACTTGCATTGCTAAGGTAATCATAGGAGCAGCTTATAGACACAAGGAAGTGGAGGAGTGTTGTTTTCTTGCTGTATCACAGATTTGAAATGCTTGTGTACTGGTTGCTCTTGATAGAAATCTCTTGGAATTGTAGTTCCGCAAGGTCTTTGAGGATCTATTTACCAACCTTCCCAATCTGGTGCCCTCCAGATATATCGAACTATAATGCACATGATTCCCAGTGCAGCCAGTGGACATGGTGGTGGGAGATTATGGGCTGTATAATGCAAGTGTATGTATTTAATATATAATTTGCTTAACAAAAGAATTTATTGAAGTGATGTGTGATACAGAAACATAACAACAGCCATTAAAAATCAATGTAGAAATAGTTAAACATCCAATTCAGTATAAACATATCTAAATGAAAAAAACAAATTTAGGGTTAGCCAGGTTAGCTACGCAGCAAAATAAAACAAAATGCAAAATCCACAAAAAAGCAGTACCTTTACTGGCCAACCAAAATGCACCAAACACATCATGCAAGCTTTCGAAGCTTCACTAGCTTCTGCTAGCAATCTCTAACACCATCAGTTTTCTTCTCCTGTGTGATTTTTAACATCTTTGCCTGATGAAGAAGCCAGCGTAGCTTTGAAAGCTTGCATGCTGTATTTTGTGTTGGCCGATAAAGATATTGTGAATATCTAAATGAATAACCAACAGTGCACTCAATCATCAAAAAATTAATTTAAAAACCAGATGGGGTATTTACAACTCAAAATCATTGATACAATCCTGTATTCCACGGGTAGAGTATTTGTTCTGATGAGCAACGTTTCGTGGAATATTGTGCTAAAATGAAAGGGAAGACAAGGTTAGCATTCCCCAGGATATATCTCTCTGCAGGAATATGCTAGGTTTTTCTGAAATTAAATCTTGTGCTGTATATCTATTGGGGCCAAGTGCCTTAAGACCTCATCATGCTATCGTTTAAATGATTTTGAAAAAGTCATTCAAAGTCATACAGATGTAACCTATAGACTAGGTACTAACTTTTCACTTTTTTCTTAGCTTCAGAAAAAAAAAACTAGTTTGGCTACCCATTAAGTGATTTTCATGTTAATGTGCTATCACTTTTGTGCTGAAATAAAATGCATCAAAAACAAGTTCTCTAGGTGAAGGGATCTTGTTTAATTTTATTATACAAATTGTTTAAACAAGAGGAAGAAAGACAATTATATTTATAATGTTGAACTACACCTTCCACCTTTGTCCTAAGAACAAGAAATAATATGGAAAAACCAATTGGCGTAAAGGTAGTCTTAAATGACAAGCCAATCATATCTTCTCAATGCCTGGGATTAGATTAATTGTTATTACTGTTGTTAGCTGCCCTCAAGTCAACAAAAAATGTGCATAAAAATGTGTACCCTTGAAAAGAAATATATTTGAAAAATGCAGTCAAACATGCTTTAGCCCATGGGGAAAAGTCTGTTGAAAGCTTACATTAAGAAAGATGTTACATAATTTGTGTAAATCAGAAAGAGGCTTTGAGTCCCATTTGGAAAAAAGTGGGATAATTTATCAAGCATTTATTGGTTTGAATTGTTTTCCTTTTCTGTTTTAAAAATATGAAACCATGAATGAGGGATAATGACAGGATTAACCACTGCAAATGATGTAAGTCATGTATTAATATTTATGCATTGTGGTGTTCCTTCTGGACCAAAGAGATGAGCAAGACACCAGAGGCAGCGAAATGCTAGAGATGTCCTAGACATATTCATTGATGGGTAAGTGATCTTGACTTGGATTTAGGAAATTCAGCTATCTTCAGTGTGTTCGCTTCTCAAATTGTGAACACTTATGTCTCTACAAACCAAACATAGTGGACACTTTCTTCAGATTGAGACAGTTTGTTTGGCTGTTTAACTACTTGCCTTTGGTTCTGAAAACTTACACTTTACTCCTAGAATCATAGAATCATAGAGTTGGAAGAGACCACAAGGGCCATCCAGTCCAACCCCCTGCCATGCAGGAACTCTCCATCAAAGCATCCCCGGCAGATGGCCATCCAGTCTCTGTTTAAAGACCTCCAAGGAAGGAGACTCCACCACCCTCCAAGGGAATGTTCCACTGTCGAACAGCCCTTACTGACGGAAGTTCCTCCTAATGTTGAGGTGGAATCTCTTTTCCTGGAGCTTGCATCCATTGTTCCGTGTTCCAGTCTCTGGAGCAGCAGAAAACAAGCTTGCTCCCTCCTCAATATGACATCCCTTCAGATATTTAAACAGGGCTATCATATCAACTCTTAACCTTCTCTTCTCCAGGCTAAACATCCCCAGCTCCCTAAGTCGTTCCTCATAGGGCATGGCTTCCGGGACCTTCACCATCTTAGTTGCCCTCCTTTGGACACACTCCAGTTTCCCCACATCTTTTTTGAATTGTGGTGCCCAGAACTGGACACAGTATTCCAGGTGAGACCTGACCAAAGCAGAATAGAGTGGCACTATTACTTCCCTGGATCTAGACACTATACTTCTATTGATGCAGCCTAAAATTGCATTGGCCTTTTTAGCTGCCGCAGCGCTGTTGATGTATGTTCAACTTATGGTCTACTTGGACTCCTAGATCCCTTTCACGCATAGTCTCTCATTCAGCCAGATGTCCCCCATCCTATATCTATGCATTTCATTTTTCCGTCCTAAATGCAGTACCTTACATTTCTCCGTGTTGAATTTCATTTTGTTAGCTTTGGCCCCACTTTCTAGTCTATTCAGGTCATTTTGAATTTTGATCCTGTCCTCTGTGGTTCAGGTTTACTTGCAAGCAAGCCCTAAATTAACTGCCAAATAAGATTGCACAGGGTTGCCTATCTTTTTTGTAGAGGTTCACAGAGATAAATTGTGTGTGAAGTGTGAAATGCTCTAAATACTTGAAACCATTATTGCTGTAACAATGTCTGTAACAGTGAAGTTCCTTGTTACTGAGATTTTCATGCCTACTCAGTCCACCCCCTTTCCTCCTCATCGTGTTTAGCTGGAAGTTTTATTACAAGTATCACTATTGGGAGGATGGTGAAGCAGAGCTGGGTTGCAACAGTATGACTACAGTAAACAGTGCAACAGACAAAGTTTGAGAAGGGGAAAGAGTGGGATCCCACTCTAGATTATCCTGTTATAGCCATATATGCCTGCCTAGAGCTGACAAGGTAAATATCAGCTGCTGTCCTTATTGATCATTCAAGAACAATAAAAGGAGAGGGCCTAGCAGATAAGTCTGCCACTTTTGTCACTCCCAGAATGTTAAACATATTGATTGTCAAAACAGAGATCATAGGAAAAGCAGAGTCTGGTGAAAGAAAAAAATAATCCTAGGATGCATATTGAAACAAAATTTCAGGTGGTCTCTAGAAAGTTACTTTTCTGAACTGAGGTCCTTTACAGACTGGCCTGAAAGGCTGGCATGAGGGCAGAGTCGGTGCATAGTGTTCATGCCTGACTCTGGCCCCCGGGGCACCCTGATGCCACACGCCTCTCCACATGGCGTGCGGTGTCATGGCATGCCTCTGGCGCTGCGTCCATATGACACAGCACTGAAGGAGCACCATATAGCCATGCCACCATGGCTGCTTTTTGCAGCTCCTTTTTGCATCCTCAAAAGGCTGGATCGGGGTCACGGCGTGAGGTTGCTGCAGCCCCGATCCAGCTAGGAAAGGGTTGGCTTCAGGGCAATCTATCAAGCCCCTTATTTACCTAACTTAATTGTTTCATTTCACGTGTGCCTATTGTTTCATTTTGCTAAAAAGGTTGCTGAAGCATATTGAACTGTCCTTTTTCGTGGTGTAGAAACTGAGCCCCATTCTTTCCATGTTATTTCTGCCTCTGGTATCAAATTTTCTGTTATAGAAATTATGCCTATACCTTGTTAAAAGTGGGAATATATGGAGAGAGAGAGAGAGAGAGAGAGAGAGAGAGAATTGTTAGGACAGAGTTTAGGATTTTAATCTAATTTGTGTTTTGTAATATTGTAAATTGAATCTGGAGAATATTCTCCCCTCTAAAAAAATTAATTTAAAGTTCCACAGACTAACACCATATCCAAAAGTGTCTCCACTGTAGGTTCAATGGGTCTCTGATGTTAGATTCCAGAAACTGACATTAACTCATGCTGCACTATAGTGTGCAGACACCTAACCATTATTAATCATCTAAGGGGCTGTGCAGACAATGGGTCTAAGGGGCTGTGCAGACTGCCCCTAAGGGGTGGCCTGCAGCCACTTTCATGTGTGCCGGATCAGGACTGTGGCAACCACACACTGCAGCCCCGATCTAGCCCTTCCAGGGCACGATTGATGTGACTTGAAGGTGTTCCTTTGGGGCTGCGTCATGTGGACACACTGCTAGAGGAGTGCCGTGATGCCACGCACCATGTGGAGCAGCGTGCAGCATCATGGTGCCCTGGGGACAGAGTTGTGCATCATGTCGACACGACACATCAACACTGTCCCAGGCCAACCTTAATGGCCAGTCTGCAGAGGGCCCAAGAGGCTTATCCCTTTTTAAAAGCATTTCTTTGGGGCCCTAATTCAGTTGTTAGTTCCGGCTAGAGAAGATCCATTGAATCAATAGGAACTTGGTCAGATAACACTTATGTAAATTCAGTGGGTGTGCTTTAGTTGGTATTAACAATTGGATTTAGGACCACTTGTTAACTTTTGATGTTTTCTCCATTGCATTTCTGATTTGAAGCCCTTTCTTCTTATATTCCATGTTCTTTTTCACAAAAATCAAGTAGAAATATCAGAGTTCAGAAAAACTACTTATTTCAACTGGCTGGACAATTCTGGGAAATGTAGCCCCAAAGAGGAAATTTTCCAAGCTTTGAAAAGCATAAAATTAAAAATATGTGAAAGTATAATTGATATTTTCTATATTGTTAGTGAATGGTTTTCGAATAATACTTAATATTGTTTACCTCTTAGCATTACACTAACCTTTGATTTCCCCACCCTCTTCTCCTTTTCTAAAGAATCGTCAGCATTTAAATGTTTGGAGTTATCAGCCATTTCACTGAGTCCCTGATATTGTAGAATGTGCATCCCTTGGCAAAGGATGTAAACACCCCTTCTGCCCTTCTTCTTTTTATATCAAAATTATTTGTCCTGTGTACACAATGCACATTAAGCAAATCTGCTCTGTAATCTGCATCTCCTTGACAGAAGTGCAAAGAGTGCTGAAACTGTCTCAGTCTGAAATGATTCTGATAACAAAGCACTCAAGAGACTGTCACCTCTCTACACTATTGTACATTATCAAACTCAACCAGACTCTGTTTGATATCGAAGATGCTGTGAAATAAGCTATTTGTTTATTTATAATACTTTTTATGGCTCATTTGTTTTCTTGTGAGCCTGATAGATTTCTAGAGGGGGTATTTGACCAAGTGGAATGTGTACTTTGAAATTAGATGATAAAAGATGCTACTTGTTTACCTTAGACAATATTATTTTTCAGTTGGGCTGCAGTGATAGGAGTTTATCAAATGGGAGGAATTTCTCCCAATTTCGAATGGAGCCAATTCAAATTCACGTTAATTCTCTAGTTTAGCGAATTTATGTGAAATCTAATTGCGTTCGGAATGCGTTCAGAATGACTTCCCATTGCCCAAAAATGACCCCCCCCATTGCCCAAAATTGTGTGAGATACTTTAATACACATTTACGTGAAACCCCATTATTGCGTTCGGAATGACTTCCTGTTGCCCGAAATTCTGTTAGATATACTCATATGCAATAACGGGCAACCCCATGATTGCGTTCGAATTGCCATTGCATTATACACCCAAATTCTGTCATATGATAAACTCCATAGAAGGGTGATAAAACAGTGAGGAGAATGAGGCCCATTTAGTGATTTCTGTGAATGAACTGAAAGCCCATTGAGATCATGGAAACCCTAAATGCCAGGCCTAAAGAGAAGAGTGTGTGTAAACTGGAAATATGGGGAGGATGTGAAGCAAACACTGGTGTTAGCACTTATAATCTTTAGAGAACTGTCCAGAAATAACTTCTGCCAGTTTCTGACCCTGATCGCTGTTGTTGTGAGTCTTCAAGTAGTTTCTGACGTAAAAACAAAAAAAACAAACAGCTTCATTTATATACCGCTTCATACCCTTAATGAGTGTCTAAGCGGTTTACAACTGTAAGCTATTTGCCCCCCAACAATCTGGGTACTCATTTTAGCAACCTCGGAAGGATGCAAGCCTGAGTCGAGCTTCAGCCCTTATGCTGGTCTTGAACTCGCCACCTTATGGTTTTGAGTGAGTGGCTGCAGTACAGGCATTTAACCACTGCGCCACCAGTGCAGTGCTTAAATGCCTGTACTGCAGCCACTCACAAAAAACCAGAAGGTGGCGAGTTCAAGACCAGCAAAGGGCTGAAGCTTGACTCAGGCTTGCATCCTTCCGAGGTCGCTAAAATGAGTACCCAGATTGTTGGGGGCAAATAGCTTACAATTGTAAATGAAGCTGTTTGTTTAACAAATTGTAAGCCGCTCTGATAGTCTTGGCTGAAGAGCGGGGTATAAATAAAAAACATTATAAAACATTATTACACTATGATGATCCTAAGGCAATGCTATCCTTGGCGAGATTTGTTCAGAGGAGGTTTGCCTACCACTGAGGCTGAGATCACTGGTGACTTGCATGTGACTCATTCAGTGGGTTTCATGGCCAAGCTGGGAATCGAACTCTGGTCTCCAGAGTCATAGTCCAGCACTCAAACCACTATGCTACATTGGCTCTCTATACTAACCCTGATGGAGAACTCCCTCTGGCATCTCTGCCTCCCTTGAGATGCTTATTCGTTTATATATTGCACTTATGTCCTGCCTTTTTTCTTAAATGGGATTCAAGGCGGCTTATAATAATTTTTAAAAGGACTGGCCCTTATAGATGCTTTAAAAATTATTATAGGGAGAAAGGCAAGACAGAAGTGCAATAAATACATAAATAAATAGGCATCTCAAGGGAGGTAATGATTCCAGAGGGAGTGAACCAAAGTCTCCTTGTGTCTGCATGTGCCTTCAAGTCACCTGTTGATTTAGGATGACCCCATGAATTTCACAGGGTTTTCTTAGGCAAGGAAAATTCAATGGTGGTTTTGCCAGATCCTTCCCCTGAAATATAGCCTACAGCACTTGGTATTTGTTGGCAGTCTCTCATCCATGTACTAACCAAGGCTGACCCTGTTTAGCTCCCAAGATCAGACAGGATCTGGGACCTTAGGGTATTTACACTATTGGTGTTTCTTTGCCCCTGTCAAAATTAAACATTACAAATTTCCAGGTCCATATTTTGAGGCCCAGAAAACTGAGTGGAGAATGGGCTCAGGGCAGGATGTCTGAAGGAAAGAGAATAGAATAGGCAGTGCTCTGAGAAAGAGTGACATAAAATATCAGAGATACTTGAGGGAGGTAACTCTGAAGCCTAATGACAAAAGAGACTGTCTGCTCTAATATGGAAAGGAGGTATGGAGAAGTACGAACTATAGGCTGGGCAGGTGCCAAATTCTGCATGTTGATTTGATATAATTAGACAGGTCTCTAGTCACTAATGAATAGATTAAAGGCACAGATGTCCGTGAATGTCTTTGGGACATTAATGGTACACTTCTCTTCATTATGTTTCGTCTGAAATTTGAAGGTGTAAATAGATTATGATAGGTAAAACTATTTTGATATTTACGGAGTGATTGTATTTTTGTGATATGTTTACAGTTAGGGCTCAACCCACCAGTTTGCAGCATTTTATTGATTCTTTCAGTCTGGAGCTGCTTAGATATTTCCAAACTCCAGGGAGCATACTTACTGAGGCACATCTGTCCTTTTTACCTTCCATAATTCAATCCCGATGAGTTCTGTCTTTTTGAAAAAACAGATGAACACTTTACACGTTCACAGTCTGACCACTCAGATTTGCATATGCGGCTAGGCTAGTTTGTGATATGATATATCTTGTGTTTTCACTAGATTCAGTTTGAACATTCAGACTCCAGTCATCAGGTGAAGTGGTATGTGTGCGAGCCAGCCCAAAAGAAGAGTCAGATCTTGGGAAAATTATTTTTTGGACTATAGCTCTCAGAATACTTCAGCCTAGTTGGAGTATTTTGGGAACTGTAATCCAAAAGTGGCTTTTCTAAGTTTTGGGAAACAGTATATCATGATAAGAACCACTGACCTCCTCTACTTGTTATTTCCAAGCTGACTCATAATTTCAGTATAATTTCAGTTCCAAAATCTCAGCATTGTTAGCTTATATATAACACATTCCATGTTCATGTTACCTGGTCAACACTGCATTTCTCTTTTAAATCAAGTGTACTTTTTCTTATGTTGCCAGTCTGCATTATTTGTCTTACTGTATATCCAATCACTGTAAGACAAACAGCTGCCAAAAGAGGTTGACTCGTTGCAGATCTCTAAGAAAAATGTTCTAGGTTTTGACTACTTTAACAAAAATGTTTCTTTGGTTTAGAAGGTAATCTTCCATAACTCCCAAAACAGTTTTTCTCCCTTAATTCAGTGTTACCTGTAAACAGAATAACCAAGGTCAGGTGTAATAGTTTTAAGTAACCTACTGCACATAAGCTTCTCACAGAGTTATTTTTTCCACCCCATTGACACTCAACAAATAGTGTGATTTGAAAAGGAGAAGAGCCTGGAAAAGCTACTTTTTTGGCCTGCCATTTCCAGAATCTCTCAATCAGTGGTTGTGTTGCCTGGAAGATTCTGGGAGATATAGTGTAAAAAAAAAAAAAAAACCAACCAAGAGAATTTTTTCTATTCTAAAGGAAAAATCCAGGAAAAAAAGTTTATCTGCATGACTTCCTTCTTAGACCTTTTCCAAACTCCAGTAAATAGAATGATTTCCACTGAGAATCTG